>OU342952.1:2500-2502500 GCA_910592335.1 Adalia bipunctata | reverse complement strand
ATCTATACTCTTTCACTTTGTAATCAAATGAACAAATGTTGTTGTTCATAATTGTAATTATTGTACCTTTGTATAGAATTATTTCGAATTAAATCATCTTGTTTTATATTGCACTTACCGAATTCATCATTTGGATATGATGTTGGTATGCTCAACCCTCTTCTAAGCCTTCTCCTTTGTTTATTATTCATCAAATTATCAGTGAGTTGAAAATAGTCTTCTACATATTTATCAATGAAGACATTTTCTTTCTCGGTTATATTATGCCCAGCTGATGAAAAGAGATTAAATGAGAGCTAAATTTCAACAGATCCATTATTTTTTACCGTTCAATTTGGGATGTAATTTTAAACTTTCGAATAAATTCTTATTCAAGACATCGTAATCGAAATAAATTTCTGAGGCGATGGCAATGGCGAATCCAGATAAAAATATCGTATTTAAAACTGTTATAAATTTCGAAAACATTTTCGAGGTAATGTTAAAACATTTTTCACCGTAAAACTGAAGAAAATGAGAAATGGGGCAGAGTCAGTGCATATGGTACAACGTTATCATATTTTTTCGTTGTTCTTGTGCTCTTTGACACATTAAACATAATCTGCAATTTCAAACATCTTATTGCAACAATACTTCGATCTGTTGAGGCAATTCGCAAAAATTAAGATAATTAATAATTGAAATGTTTGAAAACTGATTGTAATATTTAATTTTTTTTGTGTCAATGTGGTTTTTTCGTTTGCATTATATGCAAATCGAAATGGTTGACAAAAATCTAGGTATAAAAAAAAAATATATTCAAATTTCTTTTGACGTGGACAAAGAAACATTGAGATAAAAATGACAGAACGTCAAGGTGAGTCCGCCTCTGTACTCTAGACAGTGTTGCCTAATATAATTCGAATTCCTACGTATTGGGAGAGTTTTTGAATTACAACTTTGAGGAAAGGAAGAACGAAAGTTTAAAGGGTGTTCTGAGGTGTAAAAAAAGAAGAAAAATACCTTATGAAAATATATTTATCATCAAACATAATCTTGTCCAAGAAATATGAGTCCCATTCCATCAAAAAACAGATGATAACATTGTTACAATAAAATTTATGAATAAAGATAATTGTCGTTCAAAGTATAGTTGATATCACAAGAAATTTCGTTTATTAAATGCAAACCAATGAAGTGAAAAATACTCATTTACAAGTGCTGCAGGTAACTGATTTAATTATGTAATTATACAATTTATGGTTCAAAGAAAAAACAAATTTTCGATATTACTTCTTACGTAAGCAAAATAAAAAAATACAAAAAGATTTCAGGATGTTACGAAAACCACTTCAATTTGATACTTTCAAGGATTATTGTAATGAAAAAACAAGTGATTCATTTGAACCAAAACACATCAAACTGTATATTTTTTCAAAAAAAAATATTTCAGTGCAATATAAGAATACTATTTTTTCATGTCTTTTTCCCGTTTCGAACTTTCCCTATAAATAAAATTCACCATCTTAAATTCAAGAACTCCACATATAAAAATAGTTACTTTGGTAAAAAGGCAAATATTTAATTAATTGGTTACATATGAGAGAAGCGAAAGGTACATTGCTACTTAAACCGTTCAGTAAATTATTTATCTTATCTTTGCTATATTTGTTGAAAAGTGGAGAGCGAATAAGGTATAACATTAGATGAGTAGTCCTCCTAGAAATGATCAGTTTCTGCCTCGCAGAAAGAGAGTTACTTTTTGTTTTATCACACGATTTATAGAGATGCAAACTGAAAAAAGATAACAAGATTAAATAACATCAACCTACCTCCTTTTTTGTTAGGAATTAAATAAATTCTTTTCTTGAATCTTTACCTGCACAAATCGAACATCAGGGAGAGTATGTAAGGTTTCCAACTATTCTCCCCGAAATAAATCAACGATCCCAAATGTGCGACAGGTTTAACCAAATAAATCGTCTCTGCAGCCAACATCCGGTCAAGCAGAGCTTGCTCCACATTTTCCAAGTTCTCGGAATCAAAACTGACCTCTTTTTCTAAAGGTTTCCAAGACCGAAAATTCACAGGCGGAGAAGATTCAACTTTCCTTACAATCCTTCCGGATCTTTTCAGTTTGAAAGAAACAGATCCTTGTTGGCATAGTTCGGAAACTTGGACGCACCCATTGTCGTTTGTTTCATTCAAATTTTTCCTCTCCAAGACTGGTATTATGGGATATTGAATCAATGGCTCTTTATAATGATGTACTAAGATCAACTTAGATATGCACCTAAAATAATTTGTTTTTTATTGGGGAATCAATGTAGACCTTACAATTTACTTGAAGAGCTGTATTACGCAGATAATAAGCCATCTGCCCTTTTCCCCCCATTTTTTCGTTGCTGACAATTCTAAGAATACTTCAGAGTATTCTAAAACAGTCAAATATAATCTAAGCTTTTCCCCTGATTTATTTGTTTTCAACTGCCTCAAATCGCATATTATTCGATCGTTGTATAGAATCAACAGATTTGATAGACAATAAACAAGCTCTGAGACTACGTGTGAACTGTTTATCCTTCCTGAAAAACATTTAATCAGGAATAGTGTTCTCCAAAATATTAACGAGTTTGTGGCCTAACCTGCTATAAAGTATGAAACCCATCTAGCTGTTGTCTCGAAATCAGTTGTGATTTGGGGATTATTGCTAACCCAACACTTGTAATTTTTGTAAAACTCGGATAAATTGAGCGGTATAGACATTGCAAGCGATATGAAACCAAAAGCAGAAGACTAAAATGTGCCAGATTCCCAAAAATATTTCGTTCCTTCTGGGAGGTTATCAAAAGGATATCAAAAAGCAATGATAACTGATGTGTTGATTAATTTTTGGAAATCTCAACTTCTCAGATAAAATGTAAATAACACAGTAGATAATTAGCCAAAAATCAGCTGTTGAGCTGACTAAACGTCACCAAAGTAGACCTAAAGTCAGAAGAATCGGCTCAATCACTCTTAGTTCAAATTTCTCTGGCATAAATCAATTAACCTGCAAAAATATCATAAACGTCAAAGACAGATTTTAATTTTATGATAAACGTAAACATATAAATAATAAAATGCATGAGTATTAAAATTCTATAGAAAAGAAGTTTTTTCATTTCAAAACAATGTCTCAGAAAAGTCCTAAAGCTAATGATGATGAAGTGAACCCCATAAAAGCAGAAAGAACAGGGACTGTAAGAGAAGTAGGCTCACAAGCTATATGGAGCCTCTCTTCTTGCAAACCAGGTTTGACTAACCCCTCAAATAAAATTTGGAAAATGTTTCATTGAATTACGTTCAGGTTTTGGAGTTCATCAACTTAGAGATGATCGAGAAGATACTTACTGGCAGTCTGATGGTCAATTGCCACATCTTATAAACATACAATTCCAAAGAAAAACCACCATCAGCGACATTTACATTTATACAGATGCACGACTAGATGAGAGTTACACACCAAGTAGAATATCAATACGTGTTGGCACTCATTTCAACGATTTACAAGAGATTGAAGTTATTGTACTTTCTGAACCCATAGGTGAATTTAAATAATTATTCTAATTATTGGTCATTCTATATTTCTTTTACAGGTTGGACTCATGTTCCTATCAAAGATATCAGAGGAAAGCCTATAAGGTTATTTATGATACAAATAGCTGTGATTAATAATCACCAAAACGGCAGAGATACACATATGAGGCAGGTTAAAGTGCATAGTCCGCTGCAAAGCCAGAAAGGGTTTGATAATTTCACAAAATTTTCCACTGTAGACTTTCAGAAATTTGGGACAATAAGATGACATATTTGGATATTTCTTTCATGAAACCTTAAATGAATATAATAAATTGTAATGCCTTATAACTCAGCATTTCATTTATTGCTCAATATCAAATTTGATATTTATCCTCAGAATGTTCTTGTAGATAAATAAGGGCGATTTGACCGCACTATGTCTTTATGGTCGGGCTAGAGAAAAGGTATGGTCAGGCCATAGGTTTTTTCGTTCAATTCCTCAACTTTGAAAATTCGTTACTGTGTCTACGGGCAAGCTACACTGATGGAATTCCGGCGTAATATAGAGCACTGCTTTCTCTTCACAAAAAAAATTACGAGAGGAGTCTGGGGTGGTAGAATAAGGAGAGCAAAAATAAAATCTCTAAAAAAAGTTTTTTTTGTTCAATTCCTCAACTTTGAAAATTCGTAACTGTGTCTACGGGCAAGCTACACTGATGGAATTCAGGCGTAACATAGACCTCTGCTTTCTCTTCACAAAAAAAATTACGAGAGGAGTCGGGGGTGGTAGAATAAGAAGAGCAAAAATAAAATCTCTAAAAAAAGTTTTTTTTGTTCAATTCCTCAACTTTGAAAATTCGTAACTGTGTCTACGGGCAAGCTACACTGATGGAATTCGGGCGTAATATAGAGCACTGCTTTCTCTTCACAAAAAAAATTACGAGAGGAGTCTGGGGTGGTAGAATAAGGAGAGCAAAAATAAAATCTCTAAAAAAAGTTTTTTTTGTTCAATTCCTCAACTTTGAAAATTCGTAACTGTGTCTACGGGCAAGCTACACTGATGGAATTCAGGCGTAACATAGAGCTCTGCTTTCTCTTCACAAAAAAAATTACGAGAGGAGTCGGGGGTGGTAGAATAAGAAGAGCAAAAATAAAATCTCTAAAAAAAGTTTTTTTTGTTCAATTCCTCAACTTTGAAAATTCGTAACTGTGTCTACGGGCAAGCTACACTGATGGAATTCGGGCGTAATATAGAGCACTGCTTTCTCTTCACAAAAAAAATTACGAGAGGAGTCTGGGGTGGTAGAATAAGGAGAGCAAAAATAAAATCTCTAAAAAAAGTTTTTTTTGTTCAATTCCTCAACTTTGAAAATTCGTAACTGTGTCTACGGGCAAGCTACACTGATGGAATTCAGGCGTAACATAGAGCTCTGCTTTCTCTTCACAAAAAAAATTACGAGAGGAGTCGGGGGTGGTAGAATAAGAAGAGCAAAAATAAAATCTCTAAAAAAAGTTTTTTTTGTTCAATTCCTCAACTTTGAAAATTCGTAACTGTGTCTACGGGCAAGCTACACTGATGGAATTCAGGCGTAACATAGAGCTCTGCTTTCTCTTCACAAAAAAAATTACGAGAGGAGTCGGGGGTGGTAGAATAAGAAGAGCAAAAATAAAATCTCTAAAAAAAGTTTTTTTTGTTCAATTCCTCAACTTTGAAAATTCGTAACTGTGTCTACGGGCAAGCTACACTGGTGGAATTCGGGCGTAATATAGAGCACTGCTTTCTCTTCACAAAAAAAATTACGAGAGGAGTCTGGGGTGGTAGAATAAGGACAGCAAAAATAAAATCTCTAAAAAAAGTTTTTTTTGTTCAATTCCTCAACTTTGAAAATTCGTAACTGTGTCTGCGGGCAAGCTACACTGGTGGAATTCGGGCGTAATATAGAGCATTGCTTTCTCTTCACAAAAAAAATTACGAGAAGAGTCTGGGATGGTAGAATAAGGAGAGCAAAAATAAAATCTCTAAAAAAAGTTTTTTTTGTTCAATTCCTCAAATTTGAAAATTCGTAACTGTGTCTGCGGGCAAGCTACACTGGTGGAATTCGGGCGTAATATAGAGCATTGCTTTCTCTTCACAAAAAAAATTACGAGAAGAGTCTGGGATGGTAGAATAAGGAGAGCAAAAATAAAATCTCTAAAAAAAGTTTTTTTTGTTCAATTCCTCAAATTTGAAAATTCGTAACTGTGTCTACGGGCAAGCTACACTGGTGGAATTCGGGCGTAATATAGAGCATTGCTTTCTCTTCACAAAAAAAATTACGAGAAGAGTCTGGGATGGTAGAATAAGGAGAGCAAAAATAAAATCTCTAAAAAAAGTTTTTTTTGTTCAATTCCTCAACTTTGAAAATTCGTAACTGTGTCTACGGGCAAGCTACACTGGTGGAATTCGGGCGTAATATAGAGCATTGCTTTCTCTTCACAAAAAAAATTACGAGAAGAGTCTGGGATGGTAGAATAAGGACAGCAAAAATAAAATCTCTAAAAAAAGTTTTTTTTGTTCAATTCCTCAACTTTGAAAATTCGTAACTGTGTCTGCGGGCAAGCTACACTGGTGGAATTCGGGCGTAATATAGAGCATTGCTTTCTCTTCACAAAAAAAATTACGAGAAGAGTCTGGGATGGTAGAATAAGGAGAGCAAAAATAAAATCTCTAAAAAAAGTTTTTTTTGTTCAATTCCTCAACTTTGAAAATTCGTAACTGTGTCTGCGGGCAAGCTACACTGGTGGAATTCGGGAGTAATATAGAGCACTGCTTTCTCTTCACAAAAAAAATTACGAGAGGAGTCTGCGGTGGTAGAATAAGGAGAGCTAAGATAAAATCTCTAAAAAAGTTTGCTCCTAGAGAAAGCGAGGTGGGCTACCAACAATGCACGATAGCGTAGGTGTGTTGCCTGGCTCTCCTTGAAAAGGCGTACTCCTAGTACCACCTCCAACTCCTATGATCCTAAAATCGGAAATTCCGCGGTTTGTTTGGGATCACAGGAATTCTAGGAGGTGTCAGGAGATCGCCTCTTCAAGGCGTATCAAGCAACACAACTTACGCTCTCGTGTATTGTTGGTAGCGTACTCCGCTTTCTCAAGGTGCATCCTGGTGGCCTACGAAAACTCGTAATTTTCACGACTCGAGGAGGTATCAGGAGTACGCCTTGTGTGAGGCGAGTCATTCAACACAACTTACGCTAACGTGTATTGTTGGTAGCCTACTTCGTTTTCTCAAGGGGCGTTCCGGATGCCTCCTGTTTCCACGAAGACTTTTAATTTTCGCGATCTTGCACAAGGATCGCAGCAGGTCATGGAGGTATCAGGAATGCCCCTTGGCGAACGCAGGTAAACTACCATGAAAACATAAGTATGTGAGGAGAGGTGCCTAACCCCATCTCAAGAAGGGGTACTCCTGATACACCCTCGAGAAAGCTAAGGAGGCTACCAACAATACACGAAAGCGTAAGTTGTGTTGCCTGACTCGCCCAGACAAGGCGTACTCCTGGTACCTCCTTGAACTCCTGTGATCCTAATACATAGGAGCATAGAATGCTCCTAGCTAATACGGATCGCAAAATTTTCGTGGTTTTACATTAGGATCACAGGAGTTCAAGGAGGTACCAGGAGTACGCCTTGTCAGGGCGAGTCAGGCAACACAATTAACGCTTTCGTGTATTGTTGGTTGCCTACTTCGCTTTCTCAAGGGGCGTTCCGGATGCATCCTTTTTCCACGAAGACTTAATTTTCGCGATCTTGCACAAGGATCGCAGTGGGTCAAGAATGTATCAGGAATGCCCCTTGGCGAACGCAGGTAAACTATCATGAAAACATTAGTATGTCAGGAGTGGTGCCTAACCTCATCTCAAGAAGGGGTACTCCTGATAGATCCTCGAAACGGGAAAATTTCGAGTGTTGATAGACATGCCCCTCGAGAAAGCTAAGGAGGCTACCAACAATACACGAAAGCGTAAGTTGTGTTGCCTGACTCGCCCTGACAAGGCGTACTCCTGGTACCTCCTTGAACTCCTGTGATCCTAATGTAAAACCACGAAAATTTTGCGATCCGTATTAGCTAGGAGCATTCTATGCTCCTAGGAAATAGGATCACAGGAGTTCAAGGAGGTACCAGGAGTACGCCTTGTCTGGGCGAGTCAGGCAACACAACTTACGCTTTCGTGTATTGTTGGTAGCCTCCTTAGCTTTCTCGAGGGTGTATCAGGAGTACCCCTTCTTGAGATGGGGTTAGGCACCTCTCCTCACATACTTATGTTTTCATGGTAGTTTACCTGCGTTCGCCAAGGGGCATTCCTGATACCTCCATGACCTGCTGCGATCCTTGTGCAAGATCGCGAAAATTAAGAGTCTTCGTGGAAACAGGAGGCATCCGGAACGCCCCTTGAGAAAACGAAGTAGGCTACCAACAATACACGTTAGCGTAAGTTGTGTTGAATGACTCGCCTCACACAAGGCGTACTCCTGATACCTCCTCGAGTCGTGAAAATTACGAGTTTTCGTAGGCCACCAGGATGCACCTTGAGAAAGCGGAGTACGCTACCAACAATACACGAGAGCGTAAGTTGTGTTGCTTGATACGCCTTGAAGAGGCGATCTCCTGACACCTCCTAGAATTCCTGTGATCCCAAACAAACCGCGGAATTTCCGATTTTAGGATCATAGGAGTTGGAGGTGGTACTAGGAGTACGCCTTTTCAAGGAGAGCCAGGCAACACAACTTACGCTCTCGTGTATTGTTGGTAGTATAACTCGCTTTCTCAAGGAACATTCTGAAGGCCTACGAAAACTCGTAATTTTCACGATTGGGGGAGGTAGCAGGAGTTTGGCAACACACCTACGCTATCGTGCATTGTTGGTAGCCCACCTCGCTTTCTCTAGGAGCAAACTTTTTTAGAGATTTTATCTTAGCTCTCCTTATTCTACCACCGCAGACTCCTCTCGTAATTTTTTTTGTGAAGAGAAAGCAGTGCTCTATATTACTCCCGAATTCCACCAGTGTAGTTTGCCCGCAGACACAGTTACGAATTTTCAAAGTTGAGGAATTGAACAAAAAAAACTTTTTTTAGAGATTTTATTTTTGCTCTCCTTATTCTACCACCCCAGACTCCTCTCGTAATTTTTTTTGTGAAGAGAAAGCAATGCTCTATATTACGCCCGAATTCCACCAGTGTAGCTTGCCCGCAGACACAGTTACGAATTTTCAAAGTTGAGGAATTGAACAAAAAAAACTTTTTTTTAGAGATTTTATCTTAGCTCTCCTTATTCTACCACCGCAGACTCCTCTCGTAATTTTTTTTGTGAAGAGAAAGCAGTGCTCTATATTACTCCCGAATTCCACCAGTGTAGTTTGCCCGCAGACACAGTTACGAATTTTCAAAGTTGAGGAATTGAACAAAAAAAACTTTTTTTAGAGATTTTATTTTTGCTCTCCTTATTCTACCACCCCAGACTCCTCTCGTAATTTTTTTTGTGAAGAGAAAGCAATGCTCTATATTACGCCCGAATTCCACCAGTGTAGCTTGCCCGCAGACACAGTTACGAATTTTCAAAGTTGAGGAATTGAACAAAAAAAACTTTTTTTTAGAGATTTTATCTTAGCTCTCCTTATTCTACCACCGCAGACTCCTCTCGTAATTTTTTTTGTGAAGAGAAAGCAGTGCTCTATATTACTCCCGAATTCCACCAGTGTAGCTTGCCCGCAGACACAGTTACGAATTTTCAAAGTTGAGGAATTGAACAAAAAAAACTTTTTTTAGAGATTTTATTTTTGCTCTCCTTATTCTACCATCCCAGACTCTTCTCGTAATTTTTTTTGTGAAGAGAAAGCAATGCTCTATATTACGCCCGAATTCCACCAGTGTAGCTTGCCCGCAGACACAGTTACGAATTTTCAAAGTTGAGGAATTGAACAAAAAAAACTTTTTTTTAGAGATTTTATTTTTGCTGTCCTTATTCTACCACCCCAGACTCCTCTAGTAATTTTTTTTGTGAAGAGAAAGCAGTGCTCTATATTACGCCCGAATTCCACCAGTGTAGCTTGCCCGCAGACACAGTTACGAATTTTCAAAGTTGAGGAATTGAACAAAAAAAACTTTTTTTTAGAGATTTTATTTTTGCTGTCCTTATTCTACCACCCCAGACTCCTCTAGTAATTTTTTTTGTGAAGAGAAAGCAGTGCTCTATATTACGCCCGAATTCCACCAGTGTAGCTTGCCCGCAGACACAGTTACGAATTTTCAAAGTTGAGGAATTGAACAAAAAAAACTTTTTTTAGAGATTTTATTCTTGCTCTCCTTATTCTACCACCCCAGACTCCTCTCGTAATTTTTTTTGTGAAGAGAAAGCAATGCTCTATATTACGCCCGAATTCCACCAGTGTAGCTTGCCCGCAGACACAGTTACGAATTTTCAAAGTTGAGGAATTGAACAAAAAAAACTTTTTTTAGAGATTTTATTTTTGCTCTCCTTATTCTACCACCCCAGACTCCTCTCGTAATTTTTTTTGTGAAGAGAAAGCAATGCTCTATATTACGCCCGAATTCCACCAGTGTAGCTTGCCCGCAGACACAGTTACGAATTTTCAAAGTTGAGGAATTGAACAGAAAAAACTTTTTTTAGAGATTTTATTTTTGCTCTCCTTATTCTACCACCCCAGACTCCTCTCGTAATTTTTTTTGTGAAGAGAAAGCAATGCTCTATATTACGCCCGAATTCCACCAGTGTAGCTTGCCCGCAGACACAGTTACGAATTTTCAAAGTTGAGGAATTGAACAGAAAAAACTTTTTTTAGAGATTTTATTTTTGCTCTCCTTATTCTACCACCCCAGACTCCTCTCGTAATTTTTTTTTGTGAAGAGAAAGCAATGCTCTATATTACGCCCGAATTCCACCAGTGTAGCTTGCCCGCAGACACAGTTACGAATTTTCAAAGTTGAGGAATTGAACAGAAAAAACTTTTTTTAGAGAATTTATTTTTGCTCTCCTTATTCTACCACCCCAGACTCCTCTCGTAATTTTTTTTGTGAAGAGAAAGCAATGCTCTATATTACGCCCGAATTCCACCAGTGTAGCTTGCCCGCAGACACAGTTACGAATTTTCAAAGTTGAGGAATTGAACAGAAAAAACTTTTTTTAGAGATTTTATTTTTGCTCTCCTTATTCTACCACCCCAGACTCCTCTCGTAATTTTTTTTGTGAAGAGAAAGCAATGCTCTATATTACGCCCGAATTCCACCAGTGTAGCTTGCCCGCAGACACAGTTACGAATTTTCAAAGTTGAGGAATTGAACAGAAAAAACTTTTTTTAGAGATTTTATTTTTGCTCTCCTTATTCTACCACCCCAGACTCCTCTCGTAATTTTTTTTGTGAAGAGAAAGCAATGCTCTATATTACGCCCGAATTCCACCAGTGTAGCTTGCCCGCAGACACAGTTACGAATTTTCAAAGTTGAGGAATTGAACAGAAAAAACTTTTTTTAGAGAATTTATTTTTGCTCTCCTTATTCTACCACCCCAGACTCCTCTCGTAATTTTTTTTGTGAAGAGAAAGCAATGCTCTATATTACGCCCGAATTCCACCAGTGTAGCTTGCCCGCAGACACAGTTACGAATTTTCAAAGTTGAGGAATTGAACAAAAAAAACTTTTTTTAGAGATTTTATTTTTGCTCCCCTTATTCTACCACCCCAGACTCCTCTCGTAATTTTTTTTGTGAAGAGAAAGCAATGCTCTATATTACGCCCGAATTCCACCAGTGTAGCTTGCCCGCAGACACAGTTACGAATTTTCAAAGTTGAGGAATTGAACAAAAAAAACTTTTTTTAGAGATTTTATTTTTGCTCTCCTTATTCTACCACCCCAGACTCCTCTCGTAATTTTTTTTGTGAAGAGAAAGCAATGCTCTATATTACGCCCGAATTCCACCAGTGTAGCTTGCCCGCAGACACAGTTACGAATTTTCAAAGTTGAGGAATTGAACAGAAAAAACTTTTTTTAGAGAATTTATTTTTGCTCTCCTTATTCTACCACCCCAGACTCCTCTCGTAATTTTTTTTGTGAAGAGAAAGCAATGCTCTATATTACGCCCGAATTCCACCAGTGTAGCTTGCCCGCAGACACAGTTACGAATTTTCAAAGTTGAGGAATTGAACAAAAAAAACTTTTTTTAGAGATTTTATTTTTGCTCTCCTTATTCTACCACCCCAGACTCCTCTCGTAATTTTTTTTGTGAAGAGAAAGCAATGCTCTATATTACGCCCGAATTCCACCAGTGTAGCTTGCCCGCAGACACAGTTACGAATTTTCAAAGTTGAGGAATTGAACAGAAAAAACTTTTTTTAGAGATTTTATTTTTGCTCTCCTTATTCTACCACCCCAGACTCCTCTCGTAATTTTTTTTGTGAAGAGAAAGCAATGCTCTATATTACGCCTGAATTCCACCAGTGTAGCTTGCCCGCAGACACAGTTACGAATTTTCAAAGTTGAGGAATTGAACAAAAAAAACTTTTTTTAGAGATTTTATTTTTGCTCTCCTTATTCTACCACCCCAGACTCCTCTCGTAATTTTTTTTTGTGAAGAGAAAGCAATGCTCTATATTACGCCCGAATTCCACCAGTGTTGATAGACATTTGGAATGCCCCTCGAGAAAGCTAAGGAGGCTACCAACAATACACGAAAGCGTAAGTTGTGTTGCCTGACTCGCCCTGACAAGGCGTACTTCTGATACCTCCTCAAGCTCCTGTGATCCTAATACGGATCGCAAAAATTTTCGTGATTTTACATTAGGATCACAGGAGTTCAAGGAGGTACCAAGAGTACGCCTTGTCAGGGCGAGTCAGGCAACACAACTTACGATTTCGTGTATTGTTGGTAGCCTACTTTGCTCTCTCAAGGGGCGTTCCGGGTGCCTCCTGTTTCCACGAAGACTCTTAATTTCCGCGATCTTGCACAAGTATCGCAGCAGGTCAAGAATGTATCAGGATTGCCTCTTGACGAACGCAGGTATACTACCATGAAAACATTAGTATGTGAGGTGTGGTGCCTAACCCCATCTCAAGAAGGGGTACTAATGATACATCCTCGAAACGGGAAATCATTTTTTGTCTTTAGATCTCTAGGTCGGATGAAGATAATCTCTTCGAAGGGATGAATGTTCAAAGAAAAAGATTGTAAAAAAAATTGTCGTTTGTTGAACAATTTCACGTTTACATAACAAAAATAGCTTCTAATATTAAATACGATAATATAAATATAAGTCAGAAAACATTTCCATTAGTATCTAATCTAAATCATGGAATAATAATACAGGTAAGATAGCTATCACAATCGTTATTTTTTTGGAACATGAACAGTCTCATCCATTTATTTTTATCCTAATTTTTTTTCTTCATTCATCAGCGATGAAGCTCAGCCTATAATTATTTGGGCTTATGACGGGATTTGGTTGGTCGCTTTCCGGTCTGGAATCGTTCTTCGAATCACAGTAAGAGGTGCTCGCATCGTCTTCCGGTTCCTCAACTTTATAAGTACCGGTCCACTCGCTTTCCGGGTCGGAAAATAACGAGATGTCCTTGTCCAGTATGTCTTCCAGAGAGTACTCCGAAACTTCACCCAGACTCTGTTTCCTTTTCTCCAAACAC
Organism: Adalia bipunctata; assembly: GCA_910592335.1. Taxonomy (NCBI): domain Eukaryota; kingdom Metazoa; phylum Arthropoda; class Insecta; order Coleoptera; family Coccinellidae; genus Adalia; species Adalia bipunctata. Next base: position 2,489,269 of record OU342952.1, on the reverse strand, counting down.
ATTTCTGAAAGGGAAAAACTTAGCAATCGAATTTGAATGAGTACGAGTCGAAAACTTACCATCTCCAGTGGACCAGTTTGCAGCACTCCAGTCCTCCTCGTCGAATTCTAAAGCCTTGTTCACGTCTTTCTCCTGGGCCGTTTGAACTACCGGGGAATCGCTCTCGGTAACGTCGAAAATCTCCGTTACTTGTACCTGAAATTTTCCATTTACGGTAACATAATTTCATCCTGCAGAAGCTACATTCTTTCCTCAACTGAAGAAAAGAATGAAACTATATTTCTACCATAAACTAACCGTGTTGTTTTCATCCAAGTAGTAGTAAGTCATGATGGTCTCGTGCTGAGCTGTGACCTTCAGAATGTGATCGAAGGCATCTGCGCCCATTTCACAAGCATCTATTGTTATGCTTGGCCGCCTCTGCTTCTGCAATGCCCCTTTGACTGTACTAACTTCTGCGCTGGTTCCAGCAAAGGGCATTTCACTGTGGAAAAATTAAGTAGAGATTTCCTAATCCTTAAAGACAAGATATGAAAATTTTTAATTTGTAACGATTAAGAATGCGGCTTTTTTGGAACTTAAAATTCTCATTCATATACAAGATGACGCGTAATTGATGAATAATCCATCACCTGCAAATGGGCATATAACGAATGGTCAGAAAACTAAAAACCATGAAAAATAACACGGTTTTCGAGTTAACTGAGATTTTGTATGAGTCTTCATTATTTTCCTAAAAATTCACTTGACAACGGAAAATATCCACCAAAGTCCCAGCAGATGGCACGTACAGATAAAAAAAAATAACCGAAGTTACAAAATCTCCAATCTGCAACAATGTATAGCGAATTTTCGCTCGAGTACCTCGCCAAACAATAACCTGATAAAACGAAACAAGTAAACGATTAGTCATCCAAACGATAAGCGCAAAAAATAGACAGGACTTCGAGCGGGATGCATCAATTCGCACAGATCGGCGTTCTCCACGGATATGCACAAAAATCGAGATAAATCACAAAGAGCATCTTACTCACCCGTCCTTGATGTTCAGGGTAAAGTTCACGTTCATCTTGTTTTGCGTTGCATAATCCTGACAGGCTTCCACCTCGGAGTTGTCTGAAAAGAAGCGATACGTTGTTCGGTCTGTTATTTGCGTGTTCGGCCACAAACAGCCAGAAATTAATTCATGAGAAATAGCTAATCTACACGGTCAACTGTGCCTGTACAGGTTCCGTTCCTTCTATACACAGTGTGCTTTAAATTCAGCAGGGGGACGCGTAAACAAAAGGTCCACAAAATTTCGAAAACATCAGGATCGAAATATTTTTTAATGAGTCACTTACTTCCATATTCTGTTATGTCCAATTTACAAGAGATCTGCGCCGTCATCTGCTGGTTCGATCTGTTCGCCCTGCTGAGAATCTGGCCCATCTGGTCCATGCAGTATTTGCTCGCCTCCCAGACGCTGTTGCCCAGTTGGGGAGCGGCCGACATGAATCTATCGAAAAAAAATTCCTAGAGAAAACGACACCCCGGGATTCTTTAACTCTGAAGCCCCTCCTGCACCATTATGATCGACGTACACAGGATGGATTCAACAAGGAGAACACGAAAGAAACGTCTCGATAAAGTCGATGGGAGTTCGATAGAATTCATACATTTTTCGGTACCGAAAAACTTCAATAAACCAAACACATATACTCCATTCACTTTCATAAGGTGTCCCGGTTGGTGAGGATTTCGGTTTATCAAGTTTTTTCACTTGAAACTGACGCAGGTTGGTACTCGTGAAATGTCACATTTCCAAAATATACTCGATGACATGTGTCAGAATGTCAAGGCCAACCGGGATACTTTTTAAAAGTGAATGGAGCAGAATTGAGGAAATTAATCAACGAAACGAAGAATTCTCGAACTTCCCTCGTAAAAACACCAGCACCGACGTATTATCCTTTTTTTACTTCTTATTTTTACAAAAAGCGGTGAAAAATCTCCCCTTTGAATCAAATCACCTTCGCTCGCGCATCAGATGGTTATGTAACGGATTAAATCGTACCATCCTGTACTTCAACTGTTTCATTTCGTAACGTTCACCGATGGCGTTCGTTACGTGAATATCGATCAGGCTGCGGTACATCTCGTAGTGTTTCACCCTATACAACCTAAAATACACGTCCCAAGACATGAATGCAACTTCAATTTGTAATACTTTATGTACATGACGTTACAGAAACAACTCGAGCGAATCAAACTCGGAATAGCTCAAAATTATGCCGATTTCGATCTATTTCGAGTTTGATTCGGTAAAATTGTTTCGCTAACTTTACATGCATAAATACTTCATAAGAGAGCGTATTACTTTTCCACCCTGTATGAATAAAAAACAATTCAACCGTAAAGTTCAGTTTACAAGGATTCACTCACTTTGTGATTGTGGCGTAAACCATATCGGCTGGTAAAGTGTAAGGAAGGCTTAACACGGACAGCAACTTCATCCCTCGATGCTTGAAAAGCCAGTTGAGAAGGCCCTTATTGGCTTTTTCAATGGCTTCCTGGAATATGCTGATTACCGTGTCGGGCATGTTGGACACAAGGGCTTCCTAAAAAAAAAACGTTTGAACCCCGATACAACAAAAAATGTCGACAACAACCTACTTGTCTCTGAAGCACGCATTCCTGACACTGAGGATCGTATTCAAGATTTTCCTCTTTCTCGGAGACCGTGAACGTGGAATGGACGGCCAGACACCTTGTGCAATTGATCAGGTTGTTCCTGTGCAAAAACCTGAGCGCGTCGTCGAAACCCTGTTTGCACATGTTCGACAACACTTCAGGCTTTGGCGGAAACAGTATCCTCGCTATTCTGTACATGTTGTGCTTCGACAGTTCTATGCTTGTGTTGGCTACATTTATCTGAAAATTTGAAGGACGAATCAAAAATCACTTTCGATCAGGATCGCCACCACTAGAGTAGTTCCAACTAGCAATCACAGATTTCGTTCTTCCCTAATTACAGTATTCTTCTTCGACTTACATGGAACAATTGCGAGCTGTCGTCCCGCGGACAGATGTCGCTCTCTCCGCAGAAAGGGCTGACGGTGATCGTGTTCTCGTCTATGGTCGGCAGATTATCGCTGCACCCGCCGTCCATGTATCGGTAATCCCTGAACTTTGGGGGCCACAGGCCCGATACTAGGGGGATGAAGGCGGAGGCCAAAAGGGCCTGGATGAGCTCTTCCCGGCTGTCGAAATCGGACACGATGACGTTCTTTCCGTCGCACACTCGGGTCATAGAAATGTGCAACCGACCGCTGACCCTCACGTGGGCGTCGTCGGGAAGGTACTTTTCCAGACCTTCCAGGAGGAGGTTGTTGATGTTGTAGGAGGGGGAGAGGGGGCCCAGGGACTTTTTTCTGGCCTCTGTGGCCGCGCGGAGTACATTGCTGGTTAGGTCGCCTGTAAAATTTGGAAGATTCCGATTGAGAAATTTAAAATGACATGTTCATGCTGATTGATATTGTAACCATAGACATGGTCAATATTTTTATGGTCGAAAAGATGGAGAAGAGTCCCTTTGACCTCTAATTCATGATTGGAATATACTCTCGCCAAAAATAGAAGAGAAGATGATACAGGTTGGCATGATCTATGGTGAGGGATGGACAAAACATAGTCGATAGACACGGACTGACGTGCGGAAAAGGTCTTATATGTCTATGATTGTAATCCCATGAGCGGCTTTTTTGGACCATAGATCGAGCTTTTCACGAGATAAACTTTCCTAAATAGGTATCACTCGACCATTATGAATAATTATTGCTATATTTCTCTTCTTCAAGTTTTGATTTTGGATTTAAATCTAGCACCAACGAACAAAAAGCAAGCAGAACACCCAATACATTTCAAAACTCGCGAAATGACCTTTGCACGCATATAAACGATCGGCAACATCAAAAGTCAGGTGGCGGTAGTAATAATTGACGATGCTATCAATCAAGTCCTTAGTCCAATTAACCCAATCTCGCAACGAGAGCGAAATCAACAATGAGAGATCAATGTCTTTTTTTATTGTTTCCATCAATTTAAATCCGCATAATCTCCAATTATTTGTTTCTAACATCCAATATGTCTAGAGACGAACAAAGGAGACTGTTTTCGATCCTCAAAAAAGGCAAGGGAGGGATGCTCCCATTGTTCTTCATAAAGAAACCTACCTGCCTACCCCACAATTCAACTGATTTTTAGATGGTCCTCAGGTAACAAACCCACATGAAAAAAGGCCACAACAGGACTAAACTAACTTACAATTAATGGTGAGACGTAATAATTTCAATTCACAGATTCTTTGTCTTCGTCTATGATTTCAGTGTGATGAAAATCATAGAGAATAACTTATTCATTCCTGAATTAACAATTAAATTATATTGAGGTGGCATAAAGAGAAGAAAACTTCCTACGAATTTCATTTAATAAAATAAAGTCACGAAGGAAAATGCAAAATTCATTTTCTTCTCATTCAATTATGTATTTATAGGAATAAATTGAAATGCACCCAAGGTTTTTGAATATGTAGTAAATCGAAAGTGAACAATAAATTCTTCATGAGATCATCGTATTCCACATCGAAATTATCATGTAAGCAGTCAATTAAACTTATCGATGATAAGCCACTATTCTAATACGAATATCCAGTCTAATTCACACGATGTGATGAATAATATTTGTATTGTTTCTCATGTATAACATTGATAAATATAGAAGGTTTCAATAACGATGATAATGATGTGTATTTAAATCGAAAACTTTTCTAGATAAAATGACAAAAGAATCGATACATATTTCAATTTAAATTCGCACCTTCGAGAGGCCCTCTTATCTAATCCTTTCTCATCAATTGATCTGAATAAAATCTCATCAATGAGATCAAATCTCGGATCAAATAATAAATCGTCGCGATCTATCTAAGATGAAATGATGGCCATTCAGAGGAATCTAAATTCAAATTTATTGTCATAACTCAAGACAGTTGAACATCTCTACAGGAAAATGCATATTATCTGGTCCAAATTATTAATCATGTTCAGTTCTCAATCAATGCCTTTTTCTATGTTCCATAAGAGGATGGGCTTAAAATTTATAATATCCCATTCAGCAATGAAGTTCTGTGTAATTACCAGAAATATTCTATGATTATCAAAAGTTTGTATGGAGTTTGGCAATTATTTAATTGGAAGAGCAATTTCGCATTCCAGAATGAATAGAATAATTATCAAATTGTCTAAAATGGGACAATTATAAACAGATTAACGATTTCATTAAAAATCTGGGCAACAATTAGGCTTTCGATTTGTTCGTTAAAAAATATTCGTTAACATTTTTCTTTTTCTTACCTAAGGGTAGATCACATAGAAGACAACACGCTGCTATAGCACCCGCTGAAGCACCTGAAATTTTGTTCAAGAGCAGGTGTGGTGCATATTTTCGGAAGCAACAGGCAACTCCTACATGATAAATGCCCAAAAATCCGCATCCAGCAAATGATAGATTCATAATCACAGAACACAAAATTGATTCTCAAAGAATAATAACAGATTTAATTATCTATTCACTTCACAACTGTGACTTTGTTTACATACAGTAAAGAAAACGAATTATTTATCGAATGTCACTGTCAAACAATTTATCGCACCGAGTTTACGTACGACTACAACCTTTGCTTACTTTTTTGTAAATGCGACGATTTTGGATGGAGGAAACGGAAATAATGTAATAAATGAGATCGAAATTGCGATGTTCCTTCTGTCTCTCTCTTCCCCACCGTATGAATGGGGCTCTACACAGCTGAGAGAAGATAACGGACAACAATCTAACGTGGCAATGTTGCCACGTTTCCGGAAAATAAATTCTCAAAATGGTTTTCATTCATTTAAAAGGATATTTAAATTTCACCTTACAACCAAGGGCGTCGATAAGGGAGTGGGTACTAGAAGTAACTAGACCTCGTCTCTCAAGAATTTTTTTTATTTGTCATATACCTGCGATGCCTTGTCTCATTCACCATTTTGCAGAATGTTTCATTCATTTACCCCCTTTTCTTTGAACGAAAAAAGTTAAATCGAGAGGATTGATTTTTTCTTGGTGAAAGCATTATTGTAAATACGTAAATTATAAGAAAACATCGTTTGATATGATTTCAATCCTTGAGAATTTGGCATAAATCGTGTAATCGTATTAAAATTTTCTGGACTTCCCGTTCTGTTTATCTTTTCGGTCGTATCTGGACTCCGAAGAAATGTAGGAAAGAGTGACAACCCCGCATAAGCCACCAACATAACCTTGTTTATAACTGGGATCCAATGACGACACAGGAATCTTCGTTCTGTGACGCCATTGGTTGAGATTGGTGGTGTGGTTCTATGACCATAAATTTATAAATCAATCTTGGCACTTGGCACATGGAATTTTCTTGTTTCTCCAGGTTTATCTGTGTCAAGAATGCGGTCTTCCCACAAACCGGTGGCTTATATATTTCTATTGTTGTCCTAGGAGTTAGGTCCCCTGCTTTCAGTTATTCAATCTCTACTTGAAAGGGCTTTACAGGTTTCCGCTACCTACTCTAAATCAATAGATTGTATTAGAATTGTTTGAAACATTCAATCTTTGCTCATTGCTATGCGGAAGTCGAATAACTCAGTGCTAAATTTCAATCAATATTAATCATATTATTATCGTAAGAAGAGAAAACATAATTTAATTCGCACATCTCGTTGGTTAGATTGGTGGCATTTTTCCATCGTTTCAGATTTGACCTTCATTAAGACACGCGCGAGCTTGAAAACACTCGAGTTATGTTGATGCATTTTTGGAAACGGAAATAGCTAAATAAGATAAACGGTTTTACTTGATTTTTATCGTTAATCGCGATATTGAAAAACGAAAGAACTCCCAAAAACAAAGTTATACAAGAACGAGATTAATTGGAATGAATGGAAGGGATTGAACATTTTTGAATATTTGTTATTGATTAATTCAAGGATAATTTTAAGTGAAAATGGTTTCGATTTCAGCATGACAATTAAAATTTACTCACTTGCTGGAATAATCAAGTTGAAATTGATTTTTTTATAACTGCAAACAAAAGGACTGAATGATGTGCTGTAACCGCAAGTAGACGTCATAGAAGAGACAATCAAAAGTAGGGGCCACAGAACACCTAACAGGGGCGCCCACTGATTTAATCCACAGAGGGTCGGGTACCCTATAGAAAGATATTTCTATGGTCTACGCTGTAGACTCTACGGTATAAAAAAAAGATGTAATTTAGTATTTTTTTCGAGCGTTTATCCATTGTAAATTAAACTACGACATAATCATTTTGTCCGTCCAAATATCTGTAATTTCGCGCGAAAAATTCTATTCTCAGGTAATGGCTTCCATAATTTTCCAAGTAACCCATATCAGTTAATAATAATCGTCGTAGTCGTATTGGCGCGCTAAATGATCGAATTCCTGATTACCGTACATATTTACATTAAATGTAGGTAGGTATTTCCGAAGACCAAGAGCCAAGTGTTGTTTTCCGATAAACATTGCGATTTATTAATTATTAATCTTGTTGTTTAGTTCGATACTTACTCATAGATACAATTGAAGTTGAAATTGTAAATATTATTGTACGTAATATAGAAAAGTTCCAATTATTTTGGTGTATTACCTTCTAACGATTTTGACATAAGTGGAAAATTTCTTTGACAGCTGCTGTCAATTTTTTTGACAGCTGTCATTTTTTATGGGTTTCCCTAACTCCCGCAATGAAATAGAAACTTTCACAAAATCAAATATCACACAATATAATTGATTTCCAAAATTTTCCTTTCGAACGTAACCAGATATGTGAAAAACAAATATCGGCCGAGAGTAATTGGAACAAGTTCGTTGTTAATAAATCCACGATTGTGCACTCATTACAAAAATATGCGTTTATCGCAGACCAATGTTTTCCGGTACTTGGTCAATTAGAGAATCTTTATTGGGGAGGAATGATAAAGTTTAGCGTGCTTAAAGTCGTTCCCATAAATAATTGTGTCATTACTGCCTCTATCTATGATGTCGAGTCAGGTGAACCGTGAAGTGACGTTAGAAGTTTGACCTTTTTGACCTCCAACTTTCATATAATATAAGAAGCTAATAGGAAATACGCATGTAAACAAAAACAACTTTGGTTTTCGTACGAAGATTACATTGCGGACACACAAGGAAGATATTTGTGGTGAAAAACGTTAGAAGAATATTTTTATCCAACACTTTTTCGACGTCAATCTACATAATATAAGCCATCAAGCGATAGGAAGCCATAGAATTTGATGCCTTTCACGGAAAATATTTTGTCACTAAATACTTTCTGAAATATATAAAAATAAAACATTACTTACTGCAGTGATATTTATGTATGTGGAAAATCAAGCGAATTGTTTTTCACTTGAGCTACACCTTTTGCAAGAATTATCTCGAAAATGACAATACAATAAAGAAAGAAAACAACGTATTTATAAAACATTTAATATTCTCATAATTAAAACGCAATAAACACTACCCAGACCACAAGAACCATAGAACTTTGTAACGAATAATCGGATAATGCTGTCAAATTATTCGCTCAACAAATATCATAATCATAACGTGGCAAGCACATCCAGTTGGAGAAAAACTTAATATCGTAACTCATAATATGCAGTCTACTTGATAATACTAGTCTTAAACATTAGAGCCCTCAAATGATATTCATACCGCAAAATATATGAATAATAATTATAAGATCCATCCGTAAATCTACGTCATACTGGGTTGACAAAAGCCTATTTACACTCCACTTCCGTTCCTTTCCCAAATACACATTTAATTTCATTCCAATCAGCTCACTTTCACTCTGATTCTGGAAAATTTTCAATGTCTCCAACAAAATAAGCATTATAGATCCCTACTACACCGACAAGTCATTCGGAAGTCAGCAAGGAACTATAGGAATACGTAGAAGGTATTCATGTCAGAAGGATACAAAAAAATACCTTCAAATTGATTCTATTTCAGATTTAAAATCCTACTTCAACCCAACTCTTCACAACGCCACTGGTCCGCACTTAGGAACCAAGCAGAATTCAAAATGATAACCAGTGGCGACATCTATTAATTATGAAGGAACTGAGGTCTTCTTCGGTTTCATTCCGTAGGATACGGTTTTGTTGTTCTTGTTACATGAATAGGTACTCAATGATTTGGGTACAGTTGGAAATTTTTACACCTCCGTTATGAGGATATATTTGGCCCAACCTTCATAAACTTCAAACGACGAAAATAAAAAAAAAACAGAACATTTCCCGATCAAGAACTCCATCAAACTCGACAACCTTGAAAAAACGAATACGTTCACGACTATCACAGACCGATTGACTAGTTTTTCCGAAAATTTCCAAAAATAAACCCCTCGTTTCGCGTATATACCCCCTTCACTCTCACGCCCTCTCAGGTCATGTCCACCCGGCATGTTGATTTCATATAAAAAGCGTGTCGTGTGATTATTGCTTTCCCAGTTTGTGTTTGCTGCACGTGTCAGGCTCGGGATACGCCTCTCGCGGCGGCACGAAGCTCAGCATCATTATGTGCCTCTGGTAGGCCCTGGTGGAGCGGAAGCTGCTGTCCGTGCCGTGCAGACGGTCCAGCACCCCCAGCACCCCGAAGCAGTTGTTGAACCTGAAAGAGCGACTCGCTTTGAGCGTTTCCCGACCGCCGCGTCCGTTCACACTTGTTCACACTGAGCCGTGCAAACTATCGGACTTGGTGCAGATATACTCACTTCAGATGGTGGAAATCGTGAGCTTCCGGCGAGGGGAAGAAGGGCAGATGGTAGCCGGAATGGGCGTTGAGGGTGGAGAGGAGAGCCAGCGTGAACCAGAGCCAGGACGTGGCCACGTGCGACCCCATTATCAGGACGCCGAGGAACGGCGGAAGCAGATTGGAGAAGATGTGTTCGATCGGGTGACAGTAGATGGCGGTGACGGCTATAGGGGCCGTCCACTCGTGGTGCTGTTTGTGGATGGTCTTGTACAGATAGCGCGAGTGTAGGAACCTGCGGATTTAACTACATGTAGCCATAATTCTTTAATCTGTGCGTGTAGCCCCGGATTAGCTGTTAAAAACGCCTGTCAATCAGCAACGATGTTCTCATCATTTAAACTTCTTTTCCGACCGATTAATCACACGAAAGTGTCATCTTGAACTTGACGTCTGTCAAAGATGACGTTTGGGAACTAGCGACATCTAGGTACGAAGTTTGACGCGCGCTTTTCGCTTACCTGTGGGAGTAGTAAAAACCGGCTTCCTCGACGAGTATGTGTATGGCCAATTCGTAGAGCACCCAGTGGAACGTGGGCAGTTCCCTCACCGGCTCCAGGCCTCTCAGCCACATCATGTAGTAGAAGAAGAAGGAGCAGGGCAGTCCCACCGCGAATTGGTTCAAGAGAACGCTCCAGATTACCTTCAATGAAAAGTAGTCGAATTGTTCGGTGGTCGATTTCGAAGGGAAGAGTTCCTATTTACCTTCAGCAGCTTCTTGCGATCGACCGGTTCGTTGGTGCCCGGCTGGATCTTGTACCGTCTCAGGGCGGCCGGCTTTTTCGTGACGTCCAGTATCGTGTAGATGCCGCCGAATATCCAGTAGACGCTGGTGGACAGGATCGCCGTTCCGTAGACCCACAACGTGAAGGGATCCTCGCCCACCGTGTCCAGGAACTTGTCCCATTGGGCCTGCCAGAAATCTCCAGAGGCGCCCCAGAACCTCTGGCAATGCCTTGAATGGAAGCGAACCTCGATAAGAGCAGAAGAAACCAAGAGAAGATCGAAGAGTGCCAGCGTTTGTTATTTCATTACAATTGGCGACGAGGCCGGGATAATGATGATATATCATTAGGAATACGAATGCATCATTTTTTTCTGTCGGATTCGGTAACATCCATTATAAGCTTGTTCAATTTCGTAGCCAGAGCGGTCACCTATTGAGCGCCCAAAGCTGCTAGGCCGAATTGGGCGATTTTTGGAGAAGATATTGAATTTTTTGCAATATTTTTTTTATCCTTGTATTCGTACGATATTCACGAAATTTAGTAAAAATTCAGAGGTCGGTCTCTACCAGCTTATTTTCAAATTTCAGCTCGATCGAACATCCAGTTTTATCGATATTGAATAAATAAAATTTCCAAAATTAACAACAACGCCGTTGAACGAATTGAAGCTAAAATTTTTGGCCGTAAAGTGGCGGCGCATAGTGGACACTAAAGAAACTATAATTCGATCCATTTTTAAACTATCCATTCACAGAAATCTGTAGGATATTTACTACAACCCGGAAAAAGCGATTTATAGTTCAGCTACTCGCCGCCAGATGCGAGGGTAAAAATTTCGATTCTCTAAAACGCAACTGCGTCGATAAGAACGGGAGAAGGAATAACTACAACGATAATCGGCTTCAATTTGTTCAACGGCGTTGTTCCTCTAGGTATATTTAAACTCAATGGTGCAATGAAACTTTCAAGCTAGGTCTTTTCTCTCTAATTTTATCTTGTTTACGCACGGACGGTCGGACGGACAGAAATAAATTTGAGCACGAATTCTTGACCAGCAACGCCAACCCAATGGTTTTAGACAATTTCTTGCTCAAAATTCCATAAAAATTTGGTTAAAAGTTATGAAAAATACCACGAAAAAAAACTAATAATACTCACGTCATAAGTATTTTTTCTATACAATCGGTGAATATACGGCAAACTTAAGTGAAAATTTCACTACATTCGAAGAAATATTTCCCTCAAGTGAAGATTGAATGATTATTTCGTCGCTCTCAAATTTGATTGCGATCTTGTATCTGAGTACATGCTAATAATCGATTATTATCTTGATATTGGCGTGTAACGAGCTCTGATATTATTTTCATTTGATTCTCGCAATAAAACATGTCGAAATCAATACTTACTTACTGTAAAATACGCTCGATTTCATTCAAATTGTCACTTTTTGTTCAACAGGTCTCAAACGCACAAAATGAATAGTTGGCCATGCTTACCATGTGATGGAATTTCTAGCGGCAGCGAAACAAACGAGAGCCGTGCTCAGCACCAAGAGAACACTCCTCAGTAACGACAACAAAGAAGGATTTCCCTGGGCGTTACTGCCGCCCACCTGTACGTTTCTAGCCCCGTTAGGGCGTCTCGTAGGGGTAGATTCCACGCTGGTGGAAGACGACTCGTCGAAATCTGGCATTTTGGACCCTGGAAAAATCTGTGTTACGCCACTGCTTACTGAATTACCTCAATCTTCATTTCAATCAGGTTTTGTCACCAACTTGATTGCCATTCCTGATAAAATACTTCAGCAGAACTCAAAAACAATGAAATTTCGTAAGAATCTTTCCAAAACATGTCCTCAAAAACACGTCTCTCTATGACCGTTCACAATTCTCTATGAATTCCGAGCAAAATCACAGAATAATTCGATGATCAATGGCAACCAAGTTGAGAGGCGTAAAAGGTATCAACAATATGCAACTACAAAGTCCGCGCGTCCTAACAATTAAAAATATCATAGGTAGATATGTAAATAAAAAAGTACACACCATATTTCCTCCTTTTACTTCGCAAACCTCTTCTCGTCATCTTCGCAAAAACTTTCGAACTTTAAACTTCAATAGCACACCGAATAGCGTTTCTATGGAAATGAATTAACAAAGACAGGTTCAGGCCGCGGAAAGTGAAATAACGGATCATACGTATTTAATTCTATGCGAACTGATTTGAGTATAGAATATTGGAGAATTTATTCTGTAGTGCAAGGTGCAACAATAAATTTTCGATGGACTCGCAATGATAAACTTTCGTTGTTTTGTTCGTCATAGTTTAATATATTACGGTTATCAAGTGGTTAAAAGGAAGGAGCTGTACCTAAAATGGAATTGATAAAGTGGCCGCACATTGATGTCATAATGGGTATCGCAGATTATCCAATCTGTAGGTGAAATAAAAGAACCACGCTGATCGAACGCACTAAGGATGGTTTTCTCAATATTATTTATCCATTCGACCATTCCTTTGAGCCAGGGATACTTATCCATTCAATATACAACTAGGAAAAACCTCAAATAGGTTATTATAATTTATCAATGCATTTCACAACATGAATAAGTATAATCTCTTCTTATGCGAATGCATTCGAGATTGTTATTCCCAACTTTTCAAAGGTAGAATTTACAGCGAAACCCCACAAGGTCACGGATCCCGCCTACGCAAAACATGTCCAAACAAAGGCTTTTGTTTCGAATGTCCCACAGAATGATTCTCTGAAAGAAATATTGGATTTGTAATTTTCTTTGTTTAATATTCCACCCAGCGATTCTGTACAAATTTAGAACAAAAATAATTCAAATATAGAATTGCGAGGAGCAATGACCTATGACCTTAAGAGGGCTCAAATCCTCAAATGAATCACAGTGCAATTGATTTTGGTGTGTGTCTTCATATGATCCTCTATCAGAATACAGACCCTACGAAATTTCAAGAGGTAAATGATGAACTAAACGAAATGAATACAATTCAAAACGAACTTACGACATATAATATTCAATTCTTTATTTACTGCTAGACTGTAATAATGGACTGTTGAATTGCGATAGCAAGACAATGGCAAAAATAGACGATGGATAGGCTGCAATTATCAACTTCGTCGAATTGAAACCTTATCAATTTCGAACAATAATTATTCCGCAAATTCATAATAATTAGCTACCAACTAATTTCGTTAAAAAACATTCCTCGATTTCGAACATTTTCGCTAAGCAATACTCACCACAGTCAGCCACAAATTTAGAAAGAAACGATTAGAAAATGATAACGCAAAGGAACACAACCTTTCTATTTCATTCTTCCTGATTTTTCCAACAACAGTGAAAATCTTAATGTTTTGGTTGAACACTCCTGCATTGACGGAAAATAGGAATGGAAAACCTATTCAGTGTCGCCATCTATTTGCAACATCCGCAACTAGGCTCATTTCCCTAAAGAAGAAATCTGTGAGAGCATCTTCGTATGATCAAAATAAAAACAAGAAACTTCTTCTATGACTTATAAATTTCTATGTCCAAGTACAGCTGACAAGACGTCATAAATGTTTTCCTAACTGACATTTCTGTCACATCTGACAGTCTCGTGAGGCTAATGACAGCAACTGCACGAATTTTGTTACCTGTATCAGTTTCTCACGAATTTCCCCTACAAAAGACATAAATTCCAGGAATTTGAGACTGGCAATGAATAAAGAACTTTATGATGATTCACATGCGGAACCGAGTTGATTCTTATTAGTTCAAAATGACCAATTTTTCTTCGATTTATAAGAGATCGACATAAATTTGTTTCAGTGACTTCGATTATTTTTTTAATTCAGGTGAGTATTTTTCACTATCCTGATTCCGCTATCATAGCCCGCACGTTGAATTATTTACCCTCATTCATTGTGTTCTTTTAAGAACAATGATATCCAGAAATATCTTCGTGTCATTCAGTATGATACCCTTTTTCATTTTTCGTAGGAATTCGAACAGAAATAGGTTCATTTCGGAAATGGTGCAGCGATAATTGCATGTTATTAATTTTCAATTAATAACTTTCATATGAGACTGTGCTATTGTTAATCTTTGTGGAAATCCTATTATGCAATGTTAGAAAATTTTCAGTCTCACCAAAATCAAAATTGCCCTGCTCTTAGATGTCCATACCAAGAAAACTTGACATTGACCAATATGAGACAAATTTGAAATACAATTTCAACAAAATCGATCCTTTTAACGCTTGGAATATGAATTTAATAACAATGCAACGTGAAAAATTACAGAATTAGACTATACTATGTATATTAATAAAATTTTCGATGATATATTCTTGAGGATACATAGGTATATTGTTTTACTTGAATCATCAAGTCTAGATGGTTTTTCAATTGAATTTAGGTAACATAACATCAAGATCAACATAGTTTATCTGCCAGTGAACTGATTTCAGGAATTAAACTTGTTGACTCAGTATTCAGTATCAGATCTGTCTCAGATTTTTCATTTTTTTCGTTGAATTATTACGAATGAGTTACTTTTAAAGCCATATGAAAAATGTTCCTCTCATTTTCATGAAAGTAACGGTTTCTGACTACTGAACAACTAAAGGTTCTTATCATTTTATGACCCATTTTCTGCTTCATTATTCTCACGTTGGAAATGTGCCTTAATGCTAACTGTTCATTGTTGGCTATTTTTAGTAATTAGTTCGTATTGGATTGAATTTGGAATAAATTCAACCTCTGCTATTTCAAGGGCATGTAAACTCTAAAATCGGGAGGAAATTTTTTTCGAGATGGATTACAAGTGGGATCTGCATCAGATTCAGAGATAATTGGAGCGATTTCGATCGTTAATCAGTAAATATTGCACCCGGGATTGTGCAAATTCGGATTATTTATGTTGATAACTGTTACTATTTCCATAAAAAACGATTGCTGTCTCATAGATTATACCTAAAGCTCTTTATCTGAGGCGATAAAAAACTGTCCAATATCGATATTCCTATTGTCAACTGCGTGTATAGGGTGTCTCAAAAGTAAACCGTAAACATAATTTGTATTGAGTAGATAATGGTTATTGAAAATCAAATGCGAAAGTTATTGTCGATCATTTCTGATTTTCAGGGATTCGTTCATTTCAAACATAACAGATGATTTTTTTAACAAGTGGAGTTCCCTGAATTCCTCGTTATGAATTCACCAGACTTATTGGTGATGTGCAAACAGTGTCAAGGCGATACAAAGTGCGTCACGTACTTCATACAATTTCGTTATCTGGATATTGATTCCGATAATTACAATGTGGGAATGAATGATGAAAATGAAGCGTTTCGTAAAAATATCGACAGATCCCACTTGAAACGATGAAAAAAGAAAAGCCGCACTTCATTTCAAATTTTTCCTATCAATCCTACACGATTAACCGTCCATTACTGTGTTAATCCTGGTGGAATTTCTTTTGTTAACGATATCGTTATCGAATTTACAATGGCGAATGAGCTGCGATAAGGGTATCTGTAACAAACTAGAGCGACTTTCGACAAAACTAACTGTATACAATGAATCGAATCAATACTGAAAGCTGCAAATTCTTGCTCATTATTGTTTCGTCAATTTGCTGGGAGACTTTCTAAAAATCCGAATTCTTGATATCTGCTATGAAAAAAATTATAAAAATAATAATTTGAACTTAGAAAATATCGCAGAAGTATTACTGAAGTAGAGATGCTTTAAACTTAAAGTGTCTAAGCATTCTGCAAATATTTTATCTTGGCAAACATCCGCACAATGCATCATTGGGTTAGATGAGAAATCCTGTATAATCTTAAATGATACGAGGATACAAATTTAGTAACTTTTTTATAAACAGTTAGATTCATCTACATTGTTTCTGTGGCGCGTGTATAACGCACAATTCAGATAATAGTCTATGGATGATACTGCAGACTTCTGTACAAGAAAATGATTTTTCTACCCCTACTCATACATAGAGGGCGAGATAATCTCTGATCTGCCCATGACTATCCTACTTCATCACATATGAAGGAAGAAAAGTTCTTGATTCAACTTTTCGACCTTTTGAGGTCGGTGAGAGAGGTAGACAAGAAACGTGTCATGTTTTATGGATAAAGAACCATAAAAATTGATGAAATGATCCTTATATGTAATAATTAACACAGAGTTTTTCATGAAAAAAATGTAGCTTTGTTATGAATCGCCATGTATAAACGTACGTTAGTAAACTCCGCCCTGTATTTCGTTCACTATCTCGAAGCGGAAATTGAGCCCAAACTACTTTTAATTAGATATGGTCGTTTCTCCAGCGAAATGAATGTCATATTTGTGAAATTGTCCGGGATATTTAAATAAAACTATTATTTTCTCGTTTCTTATCTTTAGTAATTATCTCTTTAGAAACTTTGCTGGTTCTTCCAAAACTCTCTGCTCTTATATCGAAGCCATCACAAATGGGAAGGTTTTAAGCAGTTAGTTCTTTGAAGTGTAAAAGTTTGAAGGTATGGTCTGAATGAATTAGGTTTGTTTTAAGGTTATATTCCCGATTTTATTCTCAATTTATTCAAATTGGCACTTGCAGTTTGTGAAGAAGAAAAAATATTTTAGCTTGCAAGTTTTTAAAAGCGTACTATTGAAAGAGCTAAGAAATAATGTAGGTCACGTCCTTCATAATGTTTTCTGATTGTGACCTCGTAACATTTTATTTGTTGGTCTTTAGTGTGGTTTATCTATTAGGCAATCCAACGACCTGTCAAAATTTTTTTGAGGTTAGTGCTGGTGGCCAAACAATGATAATTTAGCTTTGTTCATGTAGACATTAAAACCGTTTATTTGCTTGAAAAATTGTTTTATGTGGACATTTTCTTGATATTTCTAGTCAATGTTAATCTTATGAATATTAGGCTAGTGAAAAATATTAAAATTAAGTGCATTTCCAATAGAAAAAAATGCCATAAATATGTGCCAAAGTTGTATGTGCAAGTCGTTCAAATTGAAAGGATTTTCTGGAATATTTTGGAACAACCAGTGTGTGTAACTTGGTGTATTATCCACATATTGAGTGACTTACCAGAAAACGAAGGGAAATTTGGTCAGCAGTCATCAAGACTTGAAAAAATCGAAGATAAGAAACTAAAGTGAATATTTCTTCGTAAACACTGAAATAAGCAGTATTCAGTCCATGTTAAATGTAAAACTGACGAATATTAAAATTTTATAACATATAAAAGAATAAAAAAGTTACAGGTTGCAGTGCTATGATAAATTTTCTCCTACACTTCCTTTACAATCTCTGCGGGCTTCCAATACCAAGTATAAAGTTGTGATCATATGATTGAGTGAAATTTTCTTCCTCTGTGTAGCTTCAGGACATTTTTTGATATTATAAATCATAAAAACTCACTCGTTCACTCATAAAATCTAATATTTATCGCAAACTAGCGACCTGTCACATACGTTTTGAGGTTAACAGTGGTGGAATAATCACGTGGTTTGGATTGCCTAATTACGTGTTTTGGTTATCTTTCGGGAACACGCAAGATTTTTCCGGGTATTCTATCTTCAAATTGAAATGATAGGTGTTGATTGAACTTCGATATTATTTTTATATAGGATGCTCTGTATCCCCATTTTGTTCTTTTCCTATACCTCTTTTTTTTCAGTGAAAAATGGCGCGGCTAGGCGGCAAAAAATGCCGACTCCTGACGATGCTGTGGATGACCATGGGGTTCTTCCTGGTAGAAATAGTCGTAGGCTACATCACCAATTCGATGGCCCTCGTCGCCGATAGTTTCCACATGCTCAGCGACGTTGCCGCCCTTATAGTAGCATTCCTATCCGTTAAGGTAACCTCGAAAAATTCCCGTTACATCTTGAAATACACAGCGATTCGAAACCTTTTCAGATGTCTCCGAAAAAATGGTCCAAAAACACTTTCGGCTGGGCCAGAGCCGAAGTGTTGGGGGCCCTGGTCAATGCGGTATTCTTGGTGGCGTTGTGCTTCTCCATAACGGTGGAAGCGTGCAAGAGGTTCATCGAAGTGGAGGCCATTCACGATCCCAAGTTGCTGGTGGTGGTCGGAGCTCTGGGGTTGCTGGTCAACCTTATAGGGTTGCTTCTGTTCCACGGTAAGGTTCCACTTTGGTTTTTTTTTCGTATAACTCACCGTCTCTACCATTAGGTTTGAGCTTGGACTATAGAAAGAGGAGACGCGTTTTTCAATAATAAATACTGATAACACCACGCCACTGGACCTGTCCAAGTTAGATTCTGCAATGTTGCCACGGCAGTATATAATGATATTGCTATCCTTTACGTTATCTCAGTCCCACTCATTTGGTTTTGGTTCAAATGTCAGCCCAAATAACTTTGGAACTTGTTAAGTGTATTACTGCGTTTAAAGTTGTTTGAAAGATTTTTTTTGCGTAATTTTAATTCTTTTAATTACTTCTTTAATGATGTGTTTTTATTTCTTTTTTAATCTTTGTTTTGAGTCGCCAACGATCCTCGAAGTTAATAAAACTTTTTTTTTTCGTTTTCCAGAGCACGGCGGATCTCACGGCCACTCGCACGGCCGTCTCTCCCACAGCCGTAACCGTCTCACGCAGCTGGCGGTGACCGACGACAACGAGAACGACGAGACGTACCCGAGTCCGCCGCCGCCCCCGGCAGTCAAGCAGAACTCGCACGGCCACTCTCACTCGTCGGGACAGATGAACATGAGAGGGGTGTTCTTACACGTCCTCTCGGACGCCCTGGGCTCGGTTATTGTGATAATATCGGCTGTAGTATTTTGGTGAGTCGATTTTTCAGAAAAACGCTACCGAATTCGAGTGAAATCACCCCAACTAGATCAAAAACGCTCGCGTATGAATGGTACAGTGCATTCATAAGAACTTGAGGCCGCAGTTCAGAGCGAGTAGGAAAACTCATCCGATAGAGGCGCCACCGTGCATTTTATGGAATATCTCCATAGAACTTAGATTATCTCTTTAAGTTCTATGAATATCTCTCTAATTATGAATGAAATGTACGCTGAATTATGAAATTCCGTATTTCAAGTTGTTTTTCTGAATGAAATTATCGGTAGATTCACTTTTAAACGGAAGTTCAACTATTTTCATGGATCTAACGCCGGATTGATAGGGAATGGACAAGGAATATCATCTGTTTCCTCTTGCAGGTTGACTGACTGGAAATACAAGTACTACATCGATCCATCCCTTAGTATAGTTTTAGTAATTTTAATCCTCCACTCCGTTTGGCCCCTGCTGAGAGATTCCGCACTGATCCTGCTCCAGACCGTGCCGACGCACATCCAAGTGGACGCCATCAAGGGTCGTCTGCTGGCCAACGTGGACGGCGTCTTGGCGGTGCACGAATTCCACGTGTGGCAATTGGCGGGCGATAGGATAATCGCTTCTGCGCACATCACGTGAGTTTTTTTGGTTATCCTACTTTCTAGAAGTCGTGGTACTTCCAGTTCGACCGGAAGCAGCGACTGTCAAAAAATAGCGACTGTCAAAGAGACTGTAGGAGCTGTTTGAATTTGAATATGTTTTACCAAAAAAAAAATTCAATTTAAACTGCTCCTTCTGGGTGTTGCAGTTTCTTTGTCAGTTAGTATATGTTACTTTGTGCTATGTTCCCGATTTTTATCGAAGAATCTTCGTTTTTTCCTCGTTCAGCTGCCGCAACCTGTACGAATACATGAAAATCGCCGAAAAGGTGAAAGAGTTCTTCCACAACGAAGGCATCCACTCCACCACCATACAGCCGGAATTCTTGGACGTACCGTACCCGAATTCGGAGGAGGACCAGCAAGACACCGAAGACTGCGCTCTGCATTGCCCCAGAATCACGGACAGCGAAAACTCGTGCGTTCTGAACACTTGCTGCGGACCTTCACGACAGGCAAGTACAAATGCGGGGTGTTTTTCATTAATACGGGGTGTTACCAACGTTATTTTGTTGGCAATCCTGCGGAAGCATACTGTTTCACGTCGCGATTAACTGAGATTATCGAAGAAGTTTCCATATGGCCATCGTAATCCCCGGATTTAAACCCGATGGATTTTTCCGTGATTCATAGCAGAGGGTTAAGTATCAACTAACAAATACGAAGAGGTGATGACTTAGAGTTTGCTCTGGGCCGAGTTTGGTGCAAGATACCATGGGGCACATGGGTGCATCAAGTGAAGTCTTCCCGCACAGAGGCTAACATCAAACAATACCATATTTCTCGAAATTTCAAACGTTTTCACGATAAAAGGACTGAACGAGAATAAATTCGCTATCACAAAAACGCCTATATCTCTTGAAGCAATTGAGAAAAAATCAAAATTTGACCATAGTTAGCTTTGTTATGAACGTCAGAAACATGTGGAACATTCACTTCATAGATATTCCAATTCTCTGTCGCAAAACGTCAAGCGAAGTGAAATCACGAGAATTTATAGTGAAACTTTTTCAAAATAATCAAAAATGGAGCTTCAAAAGAATCGCAAAAGAGGCTCGCGTTCGTCCGGAAACGGAATCACGAGTTGTTAAGCGCTTCAACGAAGATCTTACAATTAACCGCAAGGAAGGAACTGGGAGGAAAAAGGGGTACCATAGCCCAAAAAAAGTGAAGAAAGCCATCAGCCTTTTTCAGAAGAATCCTAACCTTTCATGACGGAAAGTGGCCCAAATAGTGGGTTGTTCGCAGTCAACCGTTCAGAAAATCAAGTCGAGTTGTGGGCTTAGAACATACAAAGTGCAGAAAGTGCCAGACAGGAATGCTGTGAAGAATCAAGAATCGAAATCAAGAGCAAAGAAATTAAAAAAAGATTTCTTGAAAAATTTTTCCTGTTGCGTGATGGACGACGAAACCTATGTCTTGGTTGATTTCTCGCAACTTCCTGGTCAGGAATTTTATACTGCAGATTCTCGTGGAAATGTTGACGAACAATTTCGCGTGAAGAAACAAGCAAAGTTTCCTAAAAAATTCCTGGTTTCGCAAGCAATTTGCACTTGTGGGAAAAGGAGCAAATTTTTCGTTGGCCAAGGCTCTGTTGACTCGAAGATATACATCGAGGAATGCTTGAAGAAGTGACTTTTACCATTTTCACGTGAGCACGTGCTTCATGCCACTACAGCAAGGCCACCAAGGAATGGTACGAACAGTGGCGGTTTTAGGGGGGGGGGCGAAGGTGGTTTCGCCCCCCCCTCGGGATTATAATTCGTTCTGTGATAATATAATTTTTGCTGGTTTATCCGAGAATTATTACTGTGTTACTTTGGAATCGCCCCCCCCTCAAAAAATTCCTAGATCCGCCCCTGGGTACGAAGCTAATGAGGTGGTTTTTGCCCCCTAAGAGGCCAATCCACCAAATTCCACAGAACTCAGGCCAATCGAAAGATATTGGGCCCTGGTAAAAAAAAATTGAAGAAGACTAAGAAATCAACGAAAACATTAGCGGATTTCAAGCAAAAGTAGAAGACAGCATCCCAGAAAGTGACTATAAGAAGCATGATGGGAAGAATTCCAGAAAAAATCCATGAATAGTTTTGGTTTTTTTATTGTAAAAACAGTTCTCATTAGAATTAGAAGATGATTCGAAAATGAGTTTGATTTTCGAAATCGGTCCAGTGGTTCAAAAGATATAAACCTTTTTGTGATAGCGAATTTATTCTCGTTCAGTCCCCACAAAAATTGTTGAATGAACAAATCTAAATTGACAAAATTGCAGCATTTTTTATTGGTAACACTTCGCAAATCGACCTACTGTTAAAAATTTTCAGTCCCCTTTGCCTAATGATCCTTTAATTTCAAGAAAGAGTTCCGAAAGCCTCCTCAGAATACTCAGTACGATGATGAAGTAAATCAAGTAATTACCAACGAGGGTAAAGAATTTTAAGTTATCGTTTTGTCTTTATATCTTCTTTTCCCTTTCTTTCTTTCATTTTATAAAAATCTAGCTTCGATTCTGCGTCTTTTAGATCAACCCAAACAGTATTTTCCCTTAATCTCCCTCAGTTTCCACCTGAACCCTCCCAGTCACCCTCCAATCGTTGAAACTTTTTTCTCGACCGACAGGAGAGGGAAACCCCATCGCCGAACGCGACCCCCTACATGTGCCGCCAGAGGAGCACGCTGAGCATCCCGGCCAGCCTCCAGCAGATGAATGAGATGGAGAAGGGGGTGTTGTTGGAGGAGCACGAGAACTCCCCCCAATGCGAGTGCAGGTCGCAAAAATCGTGGTATGCGGGTCAACCCCATTCGCAGTCGTGCGACAAAGTGTGTTCGTAAACTCGGGGAAAGTTCTTGAAGGATTTTGTCGGACTTTATTTTTGAAACGCGGGGAAATCGACGAGAAAACTACCGGGCTTCGTGCGAAACTATGTTCATTATTGTATAGGAATATAAGACTGTTGAAAACGATTAAAACAAGGTTAAACAGGCTATGGACTTTTGAGAGGCTTTATGATATGATTCTGTACAGTTTTGAATGACGTTTCAGTGACATTCGTCGTTTCTTTTTTTCGAGGAAATCACTGGAAGATTCGAAAAAAGTTTTGTAGATTAATAATATAAATAGACCAAGCAAGCACACACAAATAATTTAACAGAATGTGTTCAGCCTTCTAGAATCTAGGAGGAAGAACTATTAGAGCTCCTAATTCCTATTTTGCATTGACTTTTCCTCTTTCGATCCGTATATTTACGTCAAGGCCAGGATATCTGTGGAAAAAGTTTTACCGAGTTTAAGGTGGGCGTTCAATGTAGTGTGTTTTTTTTTTTTCAAGTTACATTTGAAAACGGTTTCAGTTTGAGAACTGAAATTTTGTGGGTAAACTCGGAAAGGATTGGAGTTCTTAATGAAATAATTGAGATTAATTTCATTTCAACAGTTCATTTTTTTTCTTTGAAAACTAGAAGAAAATAAGCCAACTCATGCTTCTGTTTTATTTCAAACGAAAGACCCATGAAAATAGTTCAACTTCCGATTAAAAGTGAATCTACAGATAATTTCATTCAGAAAAACAACTTGAAATACGGAATTGGCAGAGAATGGCCAAATTCAAATTTTAGCGGGTAAAAGTTCCTGCTTTACCCACATTTTCACTAATTTCATAGTTCAGCGAGTTTCGAATAGAGCGCCATTGAACATTCCATTCATAATTAGCGAGATATTCATAGAACTCATAGAGATAATGTAAGTTCTATGGAGATATAACATAAAATGCACGGTGGCGCCTCTATCGGTTGAGTTTTCCTACTCGCTCTGAACGGCGACCTTAAATTTGACGTTTTTGCCGAGATTTTTCGCGATTTTCACCAATTTTTCAAAAATACTTCTACATCGCCTAGGGAATCAAATATTCACCCACATAAGAATCGATTATTCCTCTTTTCGTCAGTATAAAAATTTCCTCAGTGTATCGCAGCTTCCCTGCGACTTTAAGATTCTTCTGACCCACTTTTACCACACAGATTCTTTATACAGGGTGACCAACTGAAAACGAAACAGTTTCTGGTGCTTCATCAATGGTTTAAAACAGACTCAGGCCCCTCGATTTTTTATTGAACGGGGGCTCTTTATTTCGCTAGTTTTGACTTCGTCATTTTCACCCCCAAACTAGGGTTTTGATTAATTGAATTACATCGAATCGAACTTCAATAGATAAAAATTATAGGTTCACAGCGATGCCACATTGTAATAATTCAATATACAAGGTGAGTCTAAACTCTTGGAAATTTTGAGCTAGGAAAATTTTCAAATTTAAAATAATTCCGACTATATAGATGGTCTCAAAGTGGTGAAACTATCTCCACTTGTCTTAATTCATCTGTCTTTATGACGTTGGCCACTTGTTCCAGGAAATCGTTGCATAATTTCTCATTCATTTGTATGGGATCATTTTAAGCACACATCCCCAGAAAAAATTAATTTGAAAATTCCACCTTGCGTACACGTTTGATCTGGTCTACTTATATTGTTAGTTTGACTTCATCATATAGATCGTTTTAATCTTAAAACATAAATGGCAGTGAGTTTCGTCTTCATCAAAATTGACGACACATATTCGAATTTCTCAAGAAAATGTTCAGCAGATTTACCAAAACGGTTTCTTGCAATACTTGGTTGGACAGCGGGAATCAATTTAAAATTCGTTATGGTTCCTTATTATAATAATTTTACAGAAAAATTCTGAAATATCCCGTACAATAATTTATAACTGGGTACCGCGTTATGTCTTACGTGGCGAAAGTGAGGTTACTTCCTTTATAAACAGAAACTGAATAGGAAACTTCATTCTCCCAAAGATTACTAATCAAATGTTATCTTAAAAAGTTTACTGATTTATTATTACGCTCCTGTTCGAATCTGATCGATCCTAAGCACTGACAGCTTATGGTTTTCATTTGATACTGCCCGTCATCAGTGCCACATAGCCCAACCTACGATAGCAACTAAATGAAACGACAGAGCTTATATTGATATCGCGAATGAAATAGAAACCAGATTTCAGAAACCTTAACAGCCAAAGATATATCTCAAAGCTATATTTCAGTATTATTCTTCAATTTTCCCATCGGGCATTCGTTCGAATGCAGTCAATATGCGAAGTAATACGTTAAAGTAACATCCTCTTCCATCTAGTCCAGTTAGTTGATAATAATCCTACTTTGAAATGGTCTTAAATAACGAGAAATGAATTTATGTGCATCAAGGACTTAAGTGTTATCGAGTGAGATGATATAAAATTGCACAGTAATTGTAATATTGTTATTTATTGTAAATTCTTATCTCTTGGAATAGGAAATTAGGTAATTGTAGGATATTTTTTATTATTATTGCAGGCTTATATACATATAATAAAGTGATACACCAACTAATCGAGTTGTTATTTTGGGAATTACGAACCCTATCGCTTTTTCCTTTTTGAAATCAACCGAAATCATTATCATCTGAAATATTTCGATGAAAATGTAGGGAATCTTCAACTGACCTTGTGGTGTTGCAATAAGCCTACCACATTTATACAGGGTGGCCTGAAAAAACCTCTAAAGCTTGGCTTTTATTTTTAAAACAGGCAAAACTGATTCAATATGGTTTTTATTCCATTTAAATGTCTTAAATGGAATTTAAATAGTAGAAAAGAAACACCCTGTATCTTCTGGAAAAATTAGGATTCTGGTGTGAAATGGAAAAATAAATCACAAAGAGCAGTGATTGGATTTTATAATTGTATTAATTTGGCCACAATAATCTGATGATAGCAGATTCACAATTGGCACATAATTTATAGATTAGGTTAGAACTATAAGGGCCGTAAGATCAATCACAGATTAAACCGAGGGTAAAGTAAACTTCGATTAAAGTTTAACTTTACTTTAATCTATGGTGGTAAGCTCAATTGTGGACAAATCGAAGATAAGGTTATCTTTGGTGTTTATTAGATGTTCTGGGGTGTTTCGTTTGCTGTTGGCATCACTTCTTCATAAATATAGGTTATTTCTATCGAATGGCTAAAAAGAAAAAGAGAAACTGTCGATAGTTGAAACATATGATCCATTCCATAATATAACCTATTTGAATAGGATATACTTCTAAAAAAAACAATCATTGTGTTTTGATAAAAAAAATCTATATTGAAATTTTAGTAATTCTTTTTATTATTGCATTTCCATAATTAGATACCTCTACACTCTGTAATGAACAGATATTCGTAGTAACAAGTCTCCCTATTGATAGTAAAATATAATATTAGTGGGTTTCACCTAATAAGTTCATTTTGCATCGAATACTATGCTGGACATAGGAATTATCGAATATAATCATTAAAAATACATATATTGAAATAAGAATCCATTTATTTTTTATATTACATACATTTATACAAATTTTACAGCAGCAATTGGTTGAAATATGTGTTGATGAAAATTTGTCTTTTCAATTGGCTATTCCTTGCATTTTCAATCATGCTACTTTCATTGGAAGATGAAATATCTAATAAATTTTCAATGTCATTATTCAAACTTGGTAGTTCATCCATGTGTACCATCCATGTTCATCCATGCATACATTATGTAGTACTGCACATGCTATAATGATATCCTAAACCAGTTCTTAATTTACTTTTATGCCAACAGACAATATTGGGAAACGTCTCTTCCATACTCCAAAGCATCTCTCAATACAATTTCTTTTCCGGATGTGTGACTCATTGTAGTCTCTCCGCTCTTGCAATGGGGTTCTGCAATGAAGTTCATAAATAGTCCTTCAAAGGATATCTTGAATTTCCTAAAATAAAATTTTGTGCCATTTGTCCCGATTCAAATAAAGCACACAATCTACTATTTCTGAAGATTGTACTATCGTGAGAGGCACCACGACATATGGCATATAGACACAACATCCAAGATCTGTAGATCGGGGCCACACATTGCCTGAATGTTCAGGGAGAAATATCCTTTTCTATTCCTGAAATGTTCAGAGTTTATTCCTCCTGGCGATTGTATACGAATATGTGTACAATCAAGTGCACCATATACTTTAGGAAATCTGGCAATGTTGTAGAAGCCAGATTGGTTAGCCTGTTGTCGACCAGTGGAGTGATCAAGTTTGAGGAAAACTCCTCTTTTGGCACATATAGCTTCAGTAACTCGTTTTATTGCATGCATCCATAGTAGCATAAAACCTTAGTCAGCAAAAATTGATCCATTGCAGAGAGTGCATGATTTCTGAAAATAGTATGAAAATTATTGCTATAACACCAAGAGTTTATTATTTCATAAATGGTTATTGAAAAACTCACCTAGACGTTATGTGAGCTATTCCATCTACGATTTCCCTCAGAACCATTCTTGCTGAATGTTTTTAAACACGAAATCGTCGAATGAATTTAATATCATCCCATTTATCCCAATGATTTTCTCGTTCTCGCACACAAATAAACAATACGGTCTATTGTACAATCCTTGAAATTCATTCAATTCTAGCAATGTTTCATCATCGGAATCAGAACCCAAATCATTATCATGAGAAAACATTTTGCATATATTTTTTTTAAATAACTACCTGATCCAACAACATCTAGGTTTGTAGGTTATGCTTTATGTCAAAATAAACTTTACTTGGCGATTTACCGGTCGACTTGGGCCAGTAAAGATAATCTCCAGTTTTAACTGAGACCATAGATTAACGAACATTGATCTTACGAAATAATCGTCGAATGCAAGTTAATCGCCATCTGACGGTTTAAACTGCAATTGATCTTACGGGCCTTAGTCTAGACCATCGATGGTTCGAGTTCAACAAAAGTTGACATCTCTAACAGTACCAGTGCCATGGGCGTAGCTAGCCTTTTTTCCTGGGGGTGGCCTGAGGGGGCACAGTGGAAAACGAGCAAGGAAAAACAAATGTGTTTTTCGGGGGGGGGGCGTGCCCCCCCAGGCCCCCCCCTATCTATACGCCCATGACCAGTGCTACCACAAAAACCATATTTCGAATTTGCCACAATGAAGGAAATTATTTTGAAGAATATAAAGAAATTTTTTTAAACTCTGATCAAATGAGTCCTTTGAAGATCTTCAATTTTTTTTTGGCATAATCTTTAATGAATTGGTATTGAGGAAGACACGAAAATATATCAAGATATTGAGCAAAAGTTACTAGATCGAAAAACTATTCAATGCTTCTCCTGATTTTTCAGCCTGAGTTGACAGTTAAAGCACAGAAATGAAAACCAGGACAAATACTCAGATTTTCCATCGACAAGAAAGTCTTAGTCAAAATCTAGTACCACAGAATACCTAACTGTAGTTAAGTATTCTGTGCTAGTACCAACACAGAATACCTAACTAGTAGTTAGGTATTCTGTGGTACCAACACCAGGTTTTCTATGCATCAATGTTGAAAAGAGTATTCAATAACTATGGTCGACCTTGAAAATTGATCAGATTCACTAAAATGTTTCAATAAAAAATTTGGTCGAATTAATATCAGAAAATCACAGTTACGACTTTAAGAAGAATAAATGTATACATATCTCTATCTGAAAAGGAACTATGATACTTTGGAATTCAAACTGCTTATTTAGCAGTCGAGGAATGACTAGATTTTACCACACTTAAGGATAGAGCGAGCTGCGCAGTATAGTAGGAAGACATAATTAAAGTCTGCAAAATAAAGTGTCGAATTAATAAAAACTTCCATATTCACCAACTTTAACTCACTTGCGAATTATTTACCCGGAACCTGAACATGTTAATTCCCAAAATCAAATCAGACAACACAAACAAAATCCCACCCAAGCTGGAACATACTTTATTCCAATTCCTCAGATCCTAAAACGAATACTTAATAGAATCATCATTTTAACGCGACTGATTCAATAATGGCAATGATATTTCTTATTATACAAAATGAATGAGATCTACACTTTCATAATGTCGATTTTCATTGAGAATCTAATTTTCTTCACTCTCGATCACATATTTCGAAATGTGGTACAAGATTTGAGTTCCAGCCGATTAAAAATTTTTTAAAATAAATGATTTTACCTTGATGCTTCCTAGTTGCGCTACAGCTCTCCACAACATGGCTCCTAGGAGAATAACGTATATAGGAACCCCCACATTCAAAACAACTCCTTCAATCCCCGGCAAAAGGTATATCATTCCTGCTATACCAATTGCCAAAACTGCCGCACCAACTGTAAGATTCAGAGGTTTGAAACCGAATGCGATTATATAATTCACATGTCCTACAGCAAAGGTTATCATGCCTGGTATGAAATAGTTTGGCCACACTAAGAATGCATCCCCCAAACAACAGAAAATGAGCCCAGTCAAAATGCGTCTGGAATATTTATACCTGTAAAAAAACCCTATTGGAGAAAACAACATTTAGAGTGTTTTGCAAACCCACTTCTCCTCGAAACTAATTCCTTGAAGTAACACAAAAAGCATTAAACTCATTATTGGAAGGCATTTCAGAACTGCTCCAGATATACAGGGAGTTTCGGATGATGGAAATATGACAAAGTATAGTACAAGAGTTTTGAAGAACGGGACGAGTTTAGGTCCAACATTGGTGAGCTGAAATCAAAATATTCGACTTGATGAAATGTATTTTGAGTCAAAAATTACTCAGCAAAAATTTAACATACCGTGATTTTTTTTGAATCCATGCTGATATAGAATAAATGTATGTTCTCGACTTGAGAAGTCAGAATAATGGGAAGGAGAATTGAGATACATAATTATCAGTTGCGAATAAATTAATTGCTCGAGCGATTAATTTCATTGATATCAGGACAATTGTTTATATTTTTTATTTCTTGTCCTTGAACTTCGCCGTTCTGTGAGTCAACTCAACCATAGATTAATCCAGTTGCACGTTGCAACTTTATTTCAACTGATTATTTGATTAAACGTGAGTTTCGTCATCTCAATACAAATCATATTCAAATTTTTTTAAGCCACGGACGATATTCAAAAAAGTTCAACACAATTCGTGGAAAATACGGTGTTGCCACTTATTTTTTTTTTTGGCATGCTATGGAGACATCTGCGGCATAATTTCCAGTAATCAACATTTTTTTTCATTTGGGTGAATCAATTAAATGAAAATAAATTTCAAATTATGTAATTTTATGAAAAAATTGGTACAGTTAATTCAGGTGTAGACTTTCATTGGAAAAAGAAAGAAGTTCTATGAGCTGACAGTTGGCAGGTATTTTGAATATTTTCAACAATTGTCATTTCTTCTATGTGCTTGATCTTTTATCGTGAAGTTTGCGAAAGCGACGAAGTGAGTAAAATTTGTACATTTAAATTTATTCAATCAATCCTCTATTTATTTCTTCTCAATTTTGTTAAATATTGTTCTGAAAATCCAGGTGAATGTATTCCTGTTGATATTTTTTCTTACAAGTGTGACTTTTTATAGGTTATTGTTATTAATTATAATTTGTTTTTAGTCAAGATGTTGATGCCAAAAAAGGATAAAAGGGCAATCTACGAATACCTCTTCAAAGAAGGTGTTCTAGTAGCCAAAAAAGATTTCCAAGCCCCAAAACATCCAGAGTTGGAAAATATTCCCAACTTGCATGTTATCAAGGCCCTACAATCCTTGAAGTCAAAAGGCTTTGTTAAGGAACAATTTGCCTGGAGGCACTACTACTGGTAAGTTTAGTTTGGAGTCCTAATTTTGCACATTTATAGAATTGTGGTTATAGCTTCAACTTCAAGTTGTGGTTGTATTGTTGAACTCTTAATTTGTTACAACTGTGTGTACTCACCATGCTCATTTCGTTTCATACAATTGTTATCAGATTTTTCTCTGTATCCTTTTTGAATTGCTAAGGTATGATCATAATTTTCATGCATTATATGTTTTGGACAAATTTGTCATTTCCGTGCTTTTATTCTAGGTATTTGACCAACCCCGGCATCGACTATTTGAGAACCTTCTTGAACCTTCCCCCAGAAATCGTTCCCTACACCCTTAAAAGACAAACAAGAACAGAAACCACAAGGGCAAGACCTAACCCTATCAGATCTGAAGGCTCCAAACCTGACGATAGGATGGGATACAGACGTATGGAAAGACCTGGTGGTCCTGACAAGAAAGCTGATGTTGGTGCTGGCTCAGCCGAGATCGAATTCGTAAGTGACAAAATTTCAATAGGAGAGAAAAATAAAATGACATTTAATTACGTAGGTACTGATTACTAATTTAATTTTTTTTTTCAGAGGCAAGGATTCGGTAGGGGAAGCAGACAATAGGTTATGTAATTAATAACAAAAATAAAAATTGAAAAAAACTTGTGACTTTTATTTACTGAATAATTTTGAATGATAATCACCTAGTAATACTTGAAGTAACAAATTTGTTATCGAAGTTCATGGACTGAACATTGAAAAATCATATCTGAATTTATATACCGAGTGTTGTAAAACCACATTTACAGTATATAAGAACGGCTGTGTCACTGCCTTATCTATTTCAATATTCGCTTTTGTTCTCTGGTGCGGTTTCATTCAAAAAAATAATGCAACTCGTTCCTGGGGTATTTGATTTTCTGAAATAATAATACAGATCTAAGCATGAATATAAGATTTTTTTAGTATAGGAAAAATATCGACCACAATTTTTTATACAAACGAAGTCTAATGGGCATTTCTATTGACGAAAGTTGTTCTCAGTAGGAAGTTATGGTATTATACCTTGAATTTTCTCGTACGCACGTTTGTTTTCGAGAAAACGTTTAATATTTTGGATTTCACAAGTGCACCAATTGGCCATGTTGCCATTTTCTGAGGCTTGTTAATTTATTGAAGCGAAGGCTGTGCCACAGCATCTAAGACATTCTGTATTGTTTTTATTCTATGTTCTCGTGTATTGACCACTTATAGGTTAATCTGTGGTTCATTGTTGTGACATTTGGGTGGTGCAAAGCAAATGTAATTTATCGACAATATTCCATTCTGACGAGAAAATAGATAAATCAGCAAGAGAATGGCTTCTTCCGACGCGATACAAGTGTGCTCCTTGCCACTTCCGCCAATGCAATATGTGAATCAATACACCGACGAAATGATTCGTAGAGGTAGGGCCCCAAGACCTCCGCCACCCATTCAAGACACTTATCATATGTTTGGCAATGCATTCAACACCGAAGACAGCATAATCAGACCTCTAGAGAGTCAGGTAAACAATTTCACCTGTATTATTCGAACATATGTTACGTTTTTATTTCAGGGCATCAAGAGATTATATCCACTACATTTCGATCGTAAGAGGGAACTGAAGAAGTTGAATTTATCTCTTCTGGCGAATTTCTTAGATTTACTGGATCTCCTTGTTAATTGTCCCGATTCGCCAAAGAGAGCAGAGAAAGTGGAAGATCTGAGCCTCTTATTCATTCACATTCATCATTTACTGAACGAGTTCAGGCCACACCAAGCAAGAGAAACGTTGAGAGTTATGATGGAGCTTCAGAAAAGACAGAGGATCGAGACTGCCAGCAGATTTCAACGACATTTGGACAAGGTCCGGAGTAATTTTCAGCATTTTTTGAATCGATAATTTTTATAAATCAATATAAAATTTCAGGTGATGGAAATTCTTCAACATGCAGTTCAAAACTTGCCGGAACCTATGGAAATCGATAGTAAAATTATTATAGAGACTGAATTATTGATGAATCAAGAGAAAGGGGCAAACGATGAATCCAACGACGATCCTTGTAATGTATTGGATAGAATAATGTGCAATATTGTAGATAACATGTGAAATAGAGATGGAATAAAATTGATGTGTCTGTGATTTTAAAAAGTCTTTTTTCCTGGTCGTGTCTAAGTAATTTGAGTGTGATCAAGAAGGAATAAAAAGAATATTTTAAAATTTTTATTTTCGAAAAAATAGATACAATAGAATACACCGATTGAAAAGACGTCAGTCCACAGTTTAAATCGGCCAAATCCAGTTACAATTTAAAAAAAATCAGACAGAAGGTTTAGATGAACGATTGGTTTATTTCATCTTATAATACAACTCAATCAAAAAACCTTGATTTCGGGAAAACTCAGTGCCGTACTAGAACAAAACGAAAAATCCGAAATTACTTCGAGCCACACAAATTTCTTATCTTAATTTCTCCAATTCCTGTTCAGATGGCCTCGACCTCTTCCTCTGAACCCACCTCTGCCTCTACGATCTACAGGACAAAAATGGATTAAATTGAATGAAAAAAAAAAAAAAAAAATAGATTTTTACCACCTGAAATATCTCATTTTGACTTACCGTAAGACTGAAAATTGCTGTTATTGCTGAATTTTCCACTGGGAGGCTGATATATCCTCAAGTTTTCGCCACGAGTTTGTTTCATCTGTTTGCTGCCTCTACCTGAATCTCCGTCGAAAGTTATCGGTACATGCCTTTTGTTCACTGCGGCTTTCACAATAGAAGGCTATAAAATTTTATTCAGATGTAACAGAAACGAATTAATAGAAAAATATGAAGCTCAAATAAATACAGATTGTGATAAAAGTGGAAACCTACCTCGGGGGCAACTGCCTTTTTCAAAAACGACAACGTTACAGATACTTTGTAGATGGGTGGAGTGTAAAATAGATCTTTGATGAGAGCTCGGATGTTCTCCAACACTGATGGCGCCATTTTAATTTTTTCCACGTCTTTACTCTGTACTGTCACACGCGAAGCGATGGTGTGGTTCAAGACCTTTTTGCAGCCCTATATTAAACAATTTTTGTACAGGTCAACCTCTTCCAAAAACACAACAAGTTATCAGCAGCAACAAGATTATACATCCATTAAAGAAAAATATATCACATTCATTACACTTCTAGTAGAGTAGTTCTTCATATAAAGCTTTCAGGGGACCAGAAATGAAATTAGTTTTCTTACTAAACCCCCAAGACACTTCGATAATGACCAAGATGAATAACTGACCAAACTTCATTCAAAAGTATCCTTACCTGAGCACACCTTGAAAAGTAGAGCAAGCGGGCCCTGAAATCCCTCAGAACTTCAGTGTCGTGCGTTAAGAAATCCGGACACTGTCTAGCTATACGGTGGAATGAAAAAAGTAAGCATTCGACAGCTGTGAAATCCACCGATGGCATCGTCGTCTCGTCTGTATCCGGAGGTGGAGGCATATGTGACTAAAATTCAATTTAAAACGCATTGAGATCACGGAGGGAAGAATGAAACGGAGACATAAGGTTCGAGTAACCGGAACGATAAAAAAAATGGAAAAATACTAATATTTGTGTAACATATCGGGGATCGAGGATTTTTTGACAGATGACAATGTTTTTTGACAGCTGTCAATATGATTAATGAGACTGGAACCGTAAATTGGGTGAAGACCAGAAAACCAAGAAATTCCAGCGGACTCACCTTTAACAAACTGAAAATATTCACCACGTGCGAAGAAGGATTGTCGAGTTTTCCGCAATGTAGAGAAACTTCGGCCAATAACCTCAAAATTTTCAACTGTACGTCTTTAGCGTTCTCTACTTTATCCAGAGCACCCCATCGAGGCAGTACATGGTCACAGATATAGGTGAAGAACTTATTGGATTCACATTTGGGCTGAAACAATAAAGGATCATGAGATTGTTCATATTTTTGCTCGGTGAAATATGACTTACCGAAAATAAAGATATCGCGTAATTTGTGCACATGATCAACTTTTCCAAACTTCCCCTCTCTTGAGGATCGAATTCTTGATCTAGAACCATCTGTTCGGCTATCGTTTCCAAGAGCTGATTAGCCCCTGATAACGATTTTCCGTGCTTTGATGAAATCAAATACGGCATAATTATAACGAATTCCTCTGGGTTTGCATACTGAAATAAATAACAACATACAATAAAATCCCCTAAATTCACTAAATAATCTTACTGTCAATAGCTTCTTTGACTCCTCAATGACTGTATCTTCGATTTCATCCTTGTTTCCATTAACCGGAGTTGTCAGTAGAGTTTTAAGAATGAAGGAAAGACACTTTTCTCTAACACTAACATCGGTGCTATTTTGTATGAATAAAAACAAAGCCTTGATCACTTGCTGAGAATGATCCTTATATATAGACTTGAGCGAACTTGAGGCTATATTGTACTCTTGATCTTCCAGCTGCAACAGTTGGGCAAGAATATACACAATCTTGTTCAAGTGTTCTTGCGAGTCCTTACACATTATAGGTAAAGCTTTCATGGCACATATTCTTATCTGAAACCAACATTCGTTAATCTTGAACAATCGGTTACATTAATTTACTACCCACCATGCTATCGTCATCTTCACACAGGTCTAAAATCGCGTTTAGAGCTTTAATTTGTAAACTTGGAAAGTGTTTGAAAAATTTTGACAGAATTTGTGTGGACAATTTCTTCTCCTTTTCTCCGCCGCAGGCACCTTCGATAGCGTCAGCATAGTCCTGTATATGCTAGAATTCAAAAGACGAGATATTGAATCAAATTTGAATTTTGGCTTCCATGAAACTAACCTCTGAGACATTATTTTTAGCATCTATAAGGATATTGTACTTTTCATACAGTTTTCCCAAATCCATTTTGGGGGCTTATGATTATTCTGCAACAACTGATCAGTTTTAAACTCGATTTTTTGTTAATATTAATATCATTCAATTTCAATATCAAATTTATTTCTATCAGAAATTTGCGTCACAGAATATAAATGAATTTCGACATTTTCATCAAACCACCAAACATAAATTAATCACAGAATAACGAAACCATAGAACACTAGTGTTCTATATTAAGCCAGGAATACCAAGTGGCAACACCGTATTTTCGAAGCAATATGTGACAATCTCTGAAAATAGATGTACGGGGGTAAAATGAAAAAGTGTATAGAAAACATGATATATTCACAATATTATTTTAGCAGTTCAAAAAATATTTTCATTCATGAAGAATCAATAACAATCATTTCGTACTGTTCTCTCCACAAACATTTGGTTTATTAGGAGAAGTGGACCGTTTTCTTTTTTTCGTCTTGAAGAAATTGCTTTGTTCCCCAATGAATGCCAGATATCCGTTTACTTCCTCATCCAGTTTGTCTCTCTCAATTTTCATTTTGGCATAAGAATCTGTTAACTCTCTATTCACATTTACCAATGAGGAAATCACATTTTTTAATACCTCATTCTCCTTCATGAGATTATTGTGAATTTCATCATTACATTTTCCTTTATTATCATCAACAACTTCTATAGTTATAATTTCTCCTGGCAAAGATTCATTTTTTACCTTAAAAGTAAAAGTTGAAAAACATTAAATAGGCTTAAAGTCAAACGGAATGAATAATACAAATTAAATAATGAAAGAATATAAAATTGCAGATCCACATTTTTTATCTTTAAAAATCTCTTCAAAGTACTTTTAAAATAAGGATGAATATTTGTATGTATGAAAACTCACCTCTGAACAAGAATTACCTGGAAACGACTCCAAGTACTTCTCAGCGACAGAATGTGCATTCAAAGAGACTACACCCGTACATTCAATCTTGTTATCAGCCTGTTTTGAATTAGTTGATTTATTTTGAAATGTTACGTCATGACCATAAGGTCGATCTTTCAGCATTGATTTAGAAACATAAGAAAGATCTCTAGAATCCGAAATATTAGGAAAATATCTCGGTTTGGCCTGCCTATTCACTTCACAAGAATTTATATGCTTTTTCATTAGATCTTCACCAAGTGTCTGTGGACTATCAACTGCAGAAGGGTGTTGCAATTCCGACTTTATCAAATTCTTTTCTAATTGTCCTTCAATGATTGGATGTTCACTTTCAACTTTAGAAGAGGGCTTCAACAATAAGTGCATAAGTCTTGATGAATCCTTAGCGAGTTGAAGCTGCTGCTCCATTTTGGATTTTGTAATACGTTGTTCTACTGGATTTTCATCAGATAAACGTTGAATATCAAGTTTAGAAAGAGGTTTCAATTTCAAATTCATTGAATCCTCTTTTGATAACCCCTCGATATTTGGATGTTGATCATCAACTTTAGAAATGGGCTTCAATAACAAATATGTACGTTTCGATGGATTCTCTTTGAGTAGTTTTTTTATTTTTGATTTTGAAATATGCTTTACTGGCTTTCCTGTGAGTGGTCGATGAATAGCAAGGCTAGAAGATTGTGCATTCATAAAATCCTTTATGAGTGTCCCTTTAATAATTGCATGTTGAGTATCACCTTCAGAGGATTGCTTCAATTCGACATAAACATTGTTTGACGAGTCCATAGTAGGTTCAAATTGAGGCCTGAAGTATTTGGAGTAATTGTGTTCAGCATATATTTCCACCGCCTGAAGAGATAGAGGAATAGCATATTTCACAAGATTTTTCATAAACCCTGAATCCAACAAGTCTTTTCTCGAGAAATGATCAGAACATATATGACAATTCAATGTATTTGCTTTTGGTTTTAAATTACAAATCTCCTTCCATGCTTGTAATCTAACGGGATCCTTAGGAAATCTAAAGAATCGTTTATTCTTAACACCTGGTGGCAAGCCTACATAGTAGACACTTTCGCAAGAAGGAAACTCGCAGGTGTATTTGTGTCGTGGATATTGATAACACTCCTTCGACATACTGCCTCATTAAATTTGATCAATTATTTAACAGACTTTCTGCCTGACCCTTTGAAATTTGCAGAAGTAGGTATTTGAATATTGGAATATTACCTTATTTAATTTGATCATTCAACAGTTTTTGCGCCTAATCCATTGTGTAACTTCTCAGGTATCTCAGGAAGGGATGCAGCTTAATTCATAAAATTATACTACGATTCTAAAACGCTACTGCGAAACGATCAAAATCATGAAGTTTATAATAACAAAGACTAAGGAAATATTTCTCCCAAACAAAATTAAAATAGGTTAAGTCATAGAAAACAACAACATGAAAGAATTTCTTCTTTGCAAGGGAGTCATAGATAAAACAAGCATAGACAAAATCTTCTCTATGAATCGAGAGTAAGATCACAGAATACCTAACTACAGGTATTCTGGGGTGGATTGCTCATAGAATTATAAAAACAGAATTACGATTTTGTTTCTTCTACTTTCTCGTCTGGAAGAGCCCACAGAAGACATAAATACAATAGAAGAGCCACTAATGGAAGCTCGAGTGAGAGTTCCGTTTGTTATTAGATGAACGAGATTCAGATAATAATGGGTAGTACTTTCATAATTATAAATAGTCATACAAGAATCGCTTTATGCATTGCGGTATTAGAATTTCGAAAAAAACCATAAATTGAATGGTCCATTCAATAAAATCTTTGCAATAAATAAATAAAAATGAATTAGAATTCAGACAATATTGTTATGATGAGATAAAGCAGATTCATCACCATGAAAAATAGGTCAATTTATCTCATTTCATTGACTTATTCTTCAATACGCTGACTGCTGAGAAAAAGAAAAATTATGATAATTATTAATTTGAATATAATTATATCGTCTGTTCGCATTTGTCCTCTACTCCTCTATATCAAATGCCAAAGTGCTTTATCGAAAATGGAAGAGTTTTCAATTGAATGAAAACCAACAGCATCCCTAGAAATATTCAAGAGAATATTTCAAGATGTACAAATAAAAAGAACCAACTTCCTGTTTTTTCTTTGAATATATCAGAAACACAAAACACAACATATTCCATATATCATAGATTCTCATTAATTATTAGATATATGACACATTTTCATTCAATATTGAATTTCTTCTATGATGAGTGTTAGCACAGAAATGTATGAAGTTTTTGAAGAACCATAAACACTTGTATATTGTTGTGTGTTTTCTCTTGGACATAAAAAAAAGAAAACAGAAAGGAATAGAAGTTGATGGACAAGGACAAGGTATTTTCGAAATAAACCAATAGAGAATATGCTTCCATGAAAATTTTAATATTTGATATCCATGTGCTTTCGCAGCAAATGGAAGATAGTAAATAATGATAATCTTTTTATTGTCCCAAAGCCCCTTAATATGTTTATGGACCATTGGACCAAACCGATCAATATTTTGATGGTCCTGAAAAAAGGGACTGTGCAAACTGCAAAGGTGTGTAAACAACTTTTGACCTGACTGGAATAATTTGAATTTCAACTATAGAGTGGTTCTTTGCGAATTGTTTGTTGATCTCAACTTTTTGGTTGTTTACACAATCCAGGATGCATTATCCTCAAAAATGAACATGTATACGTAAACATTGCTCTATGCACCGATCACGTACCTAATAAACTGCAGGGATTATTATTAGAAGATAATTTTAATAGACGGAAGACATCGTCAGAAATGTAGTAATTATCCAAATCCCCGATCCAGTCAAGAGACAAAACAACACATAAGATCACTCCAGTTGATACATCGAAAACAAATAAATCATCACACATCTAGGTGATGGGGTCATAGAGTTATCAGCGCATAAGCGGTGAAAAGTTTATAAAGCAAGAGGGTTCAATCACCATCACTTAGTTGTTTATTGACTGTACAAGTGAATAATATGGCGCTCATTTCTCTCAGTATCTCGGAAGTAAACAGTTTGGTCAGCGAGCATTTCATCAAAATTTTCGGAAATGTCGTGGAACATTGTCCTGCCGCAGCCATTGGGATTTTGAAATACAGACCCTTTAATTCCACCATGGATATCTTCAAAGCCATTGTGAGCTACCTCGATGGTCTGAGCGTGAATGGTATGTTTTTTGTTCTATGTCAAACAGATTTCTTCGGATCATAGAAATGTAACCACAGAAGCAATCAAAAAAGAAGACGTTAGCTTTGTCAGAAAAACAGACTGGGTAAATGATTCTCTCTGATGTCTAATGTTTCTATTGAAATATTCATCCTTCCTAACTAAGAACAACCTCGATATTCACATGTGTCCAAACTTAAAGTTATACTTTTAGGCATAAATCGAGAACAAAAAACGATAGCAAATTTTTGTTTCATCCAAGGAATTCAACTGAAAAAAGAAATCAAGAATGTGGCTTCCATTTTTGAGTGTCTCCATATGAGAGCCGCAACATTTAGATTTTCGCGAAACAATTTTTCCGACAGTAGGACACTTGTTTGATTCGGTTGAGATTCCGTATGGTGATAGCAAACAGGCTATTGACCATTTATTTACATTGTGATACACCTTCTATTTTGAGACAACAATTAATTTCGGTCTCGTTATTTCCAGTGATCTTCAACCTCTAAGAAATTCGAGCGGTTATCACTTTTCAGTTTTTCGTAATAACAAATATTTGTATTGAAGGAGTGCACGTTTTGAACAAATGATAATATGTCCATGATCCATAAGTCGCCAATAAAAACAATGCTGCAATTAACTTTCCGGCATTGTCCAATTAGTATTGAAAGGAAATTATCAATAGGATGCAATTAATTATTGACAATGATTATAAATAATTACAATTATCACAATTATTTTTAGCAGCGACATCTAGTATAGGGACGACGTATACGGTGACATCTATGAATGATCTATTGAAATCTATATCGTTTGTTAAAGGTTCCTATAACTTCCAGTCATATGTTTACTATTGAAAATGGCAGATGGCGCGACGATCACCAACAAAATTTAAATAATAATTGATATTGTTTAAGGGAAAATAGTATCGAAATTACTGACCATAGAAGGTTCATTTTGGACTTCTTATTACAGAGAAACAAAACATCCTATGTTATCACCAAGATTTCGTGTCCCAACTTATAAACTTGAGCAGATTGCAGCTGGAAAATTCACCGAAATTGAGGAATCAAGTAATCTCCTTAGAAATGCTACCCATATCTGAGAAAAGAAGGCTGACCCTACTCAATGACAGGTGAGATCCATTTTCAAGAGTTTTACCACTTTTTGATTTTACACACACCTCATGAAATCTAGATTCTGATTTTGTCAATATGCACGTGCTGGTGCTAGGATGAGGGTAGTGACATAATTTTCGTTTTTTCTTCAGATACAAAGAAAAATTTGGATTTCCCTTCGTCATTTTTGGAAAAAGAAACATCGATCTGCTGTTCAGCGAAATGGAGAAAAGGATGGAAAACAGCCCTGAAAAGGAAATAGAATTGGCGATACAAGAAGTGAAAAAAATTAGCAGAGTCAGACTGCACGAGCTGGTCAAGAACTGAACTCATTTGAATTCAATTTGATACAAAATTATATCGCTTGATTCTTACGAAATTTAACTTTGTATTCGACTGATGATCCTTTTTCTTAACGGATGTTTTTAACAGAACTGATTTTCTAATATTTAGAATGTACCTATTTAAGATGTATATATTGTAAATAAATAAATTTTTATACTTAATGACAAAGATTTTTTTCTTTTGGTGACTTTTCAAGGCTTCGTTAAAAAGAATGACAGCTGGTGTAATTTTTTTTTGACAGCTGTCGAAAATTTTTTCGTTGGACTCTTGAATATGTACCAATCTTCCATATTCCACGAGGACGAACATTTATCCCAGTATTACTAAATTAAAAAAAATAAATAGGTCGACCACTTGGGGTGAACCACACTGTATACAAATCGATTCCTATTATGTTGTCTTCAATCCACGCTTTATTCATTGTGGTGACGAAAACCTTGCAAAACTCTTCGGAACATTTGTTAAATGGATCCGTCTATAATAAAGCGTGTCATTCTGGATGATGCCAATTGTCAGTTCAACCCCCTGGATAGCATTTTTGGAGATATGGCCCGCAAATGTGTCCTGTGGGAATTGGGACGCGCCCCTCTGATTTTGTTTGTCACTTTGTGGTGGGTACTTTATTGAAATGATTATTCAAAAGGGAAGAAGTGAGATCTGGGATAACGTTTTGAAGGGATCTCGAACGAAATAGATGATAATCGGAAGATCAATCGAATATTTTCATGGGCTGGTAGGCTGTAACATTGTTGTCCTTAAACAATGGCTGTAAATAAGAAAAATTAGGCCGTGGATATTTGGGAGTTCTGAATAGGGATAAGCTTGTATCTATGATCTTTAATTCACGCTACTTATTCTGCGGAAAACTCTATGCACCGCGAAACACGAATTGTTTCGAATTTTTATTGAATAATCATTAGAAATATCGAAACATGACTACATCTGTCAGCTTGAAACTTCTGTCCATTTCTATATGAAGATCCATTAACAAATTCGATTCCTAACGCGCGAAAATACCATCTTCATCCATTATTCTTATCCATTATTCTTATATCCATAATAAATTATGACAGTAGTGAAATAGATGCATAGAAATGAATTCTATGCATCATGTAGTGGACCATCGAACACAGAGTAAAAATACACTCAAAGGCACAGATAATTCTATCAAGGTCGATGCCTTTTATCTATAAAGAAGTTATTGGTTTCTGCAGATGTGCCGCTCCATTTTGTCGATCGAAAAACCGCCTA
Source organism: Adalia bipunctata (assembly GCA_910592335.1). Lineage (NCBI taxonomy): Eukaryota > Metazoa > Arthropoda > Insecta > Coleoptera > Coccinellidae > Adalia > Adalia bipunctata. The sequence continues at coordinate 2,446,641 of OU342952.1, read as the reverse complement.
ATGAACCCCGATCGGTCCATTCAGGAACCCAGGCCCGGTTTACACCTCTCTCGAGCGGTAATTTTCCGAGAAAGTGCTTCCAAATTGGACGGTACCGCCTCCGTCCCATCCTAGGGGCCATAAACTGACCCTTTCGTCGGTCCTTTTGCCGACGAGTCTATCCTGCGGCGCTTCCAGAGTTGAAGACATTTCAATAAGATGTGACCGTCATAAAATTTATTGTACTGGCGATAACAAAGATATTTCTTGGACGTCTCCGTGTCCTTTTCTAGACGGGATGCTTCTCTTTTGATAGCTACGTTGTTGTTGTTGACCGTCCGAGGGTAACAAAAAGACTTGATTTGGAGTATTGAATATTTGTTGGGTGAAAGAGAGACAGATGTTTCTGTCAGTAGGTCTGAGTGAATAATTAGCATATTGTTCAGGGTGGAATACCTGTCAGTTTGACGTAGGTACACGAAATTGATCATTAATAACTCACTAATTGTCATGGCAACCGATCATAGAAGAATTGAGAGTTATCCAAATCAAAGAAACTCCGCATCAAATTCGTCAATCTTAATCTGGAGTTTAGATGAGAAAATTCCATATTATCATTCACTACCGCATCTACTATAGCGCAAAATTCATTTCATTGGAAAACTTCGATGGAATAATATTAGGTAACTTTACTTGTCGTTAAAAATATTTCAAACCATAGAAATCATAGTAATGTATAAAGTCCATTTTAATTAATTAAGAATACATCTGTGCTACCGGTCTTATCCAATTCCATAGACAAAATGAATTCACAGATATTATTCAATATGAACATAGAATTATATATGTTGTTGAATTGTTTCTTCGATGGAGAATTTTGAAATTTCATTAGGAATTCATATATTGTTAATATTCATTGTCCCAAGTGTCTCTTGGTACAATGAAACCGATATCGAAAATCCCAACTTTTTTGGTGAAAAATGCATAAGAGGTTAGACCCCTCAAAAACACTACATATATTTGTCATCATCACGGAATCCCTGAGAAATCTATCGGGGTTATTCGATTGGAATGTTCCTCAACCTATTCGGATGATTCAGAATAACCATTTTGCTGATCCATAACCCCGATATTCTGATCGCTCTGAGCTTGAGAACAAATCTCGAAAATGAAAATCATAAAACTCAAAAAATTCATGTTCATCAGTCATAAAAAGATTAAACTATTGTACAATTGTTACTCAATAGTTAATCAACAATGTAGTTTACTAGCGAATGCATTAATATTTGAGATAATTAATCGTCATATTCTCATCTCTAATGATATTCTGAAACCCGAATGGAAAATATCGAAAATTCAAAAATTTGGCGTAATGATCATAATTCTATGTTGAATAAAATTTGTGATATCGATTCCTGTATGGAAATGAAAGGGGACACAGATCTTAATCAAAGATCAATATCAATATGCACTTTTCGCGATTGTTATAGAATAAGGTCTAGGAGCATAGATAACTATGCTCCTAGATAAGGTTGTGCAATCATAATTTCACGTATATGTACTTATACCTATTTATGAGGATACTGTATGACGTATGTGAGTATTAAAGGAATAATAGGGTGTACTATAATAAGTAAATTTTTTTCTCTATTTCAGTATCGTAATGAGTTCATTACAGTACTAAAAACAGTGCTGTAATGAACTCATTACAGCATTGTCCTATCAATTTTCAACAAACGTCAATTTGGAAAGGTCAATTTCGTAACAGTCACCAACTGTCAAGATACAATACAAAAGTCACTAAGATGTATAATCTGCATTTTTCATTGAATTTCAACAGTATTTCACGAAATTTGACTGAAATAGAGAAAATATCGTCTTATACTCGTTGCAGAATGCAATTCCAACACTCATGCGTTCGAAAACTCGCTCCTTCGTCGCTCCTTTTCGAATTTCGCATTCGTATTGGAGTAGGAGCCCATTCTGCAACTAGTTTTAGAATATACTATTGAAGCATTTCGTCTTTTTCTGTTTCATTATGATGGAAATGCATAGAACGAAGTCCAGCACATAGACATAAAAAGGTTTTCTTAATAGATCTATTCCACAGCACTGTGTGAGCTTGTACAATAACAGGTCAGCTGATAATCCGTTCCAATGGTGCACAATAATCAGACAGCTGAATTTTTGGGAAAACCACCAAGAAGCTGGTATTCCAAGATCTATATGTCATCCAGATGCTTGGCCATTGTGTTAAAGTAGGTAAATCGACTACAAGGTAAAGGTGTGGGATTTCCAGCAACGCGGGTAAAGGCAAAGGGTTGTAGTAAACTCTGAGCACATACACAGGGTTTTTCAATAAACAGGGGAAGTACGTACAAAATGACATGAAATGAATCCTTGTATAATGTCATATTCTACACCAATGATCTTTGGTCCCTTCTATGAAAAATCTTATCAACGATTGTGGAATAAAAATAACAAAAAATAAAATATTCTTAGTTAAATTGGGATGAACGAAAATTGTTTCTGTCCGAATGCTATGGACAAAATAATATACAGGCAACTATAGTTTTCTACTTATAGTAACAAAACTACTGACAAAGTTCACAAATGAAACTCTTGGATCTTCTAGGAAACATGTACAAGATGCGTGAGCCCAATGTAACCAATGCATGCATCGTAATCAGTCTTCTTTGGGCTTAAATAGGGAAAAAGATAATAACAATAGACAGATGGAGAGTCGTCTTCATCATCTCGAAAGTTGCTAACAACATTTTATTCTTCATTGTCCTCTTCAAAAAATGCCTTTTTTTTGGAGGTGGTGTGGGCTCATTTTTTGAGTTGATAACAATCATATTAGGTGTAGAAGTTTGTACGTTTGTCGAGTCTTTAGCTCACGTTTGCCTTGTCCACTTATGAATCGTCCTTTAGGGATTAGAGGAATCTCCTCATAGGATCAGCAAGAATAGTTTAAGATGCATTGCCTTTATTAGCCGCAGATGAATATTTTGTTATGAATATGTTAAGACCACAAGTACCAAACACAGTGGCGTATCCAGGATTTCAGTTTGGGGGGGGCAGATTTCCCATATGAGGAAAATTGAATTTTAATACTATCCTAAGCCTTCAGACTTTCAGAATTTCTTTCCTGTGATTATATGGTTTGGGGGGGGGGGGGGCCCGGCCCCCCTGGGCCCCCCCTGAATACGCCACTGACCAAACATGTTTGGAAACAGCTCATTTTTATTACTCTAAACATGTAGCAAACTACGGGGTGTTACATTTAAACCAATTGCCGCTAGACAATAAGTATTTTTGATAATAGATATTGTTTATTTATCTAATAAAGAATGTTACGCGTTACTTTATGAGTACACACAAAACTATTGTATTTTTGTCCAGCCTGTACCAATTGGAATCAACATGTGATACATTTTTGGAATCAGCTCAGCTAGAGTAATCCGAACATTAGGACAAAATGGGGGTGTTCCATTTGAAAAAAATGACGATGACGTCATTACTCGAACCTAATTCACCCTGTATATTAGATTTTTATTTTAAAATACGGTAAATTAACATAGTTTTAGCTAAAAATGAATTTGTTCCATACTTTACGGACACAGTGTACATTTATCTCCAAACTAAAATTTTGATGTCTATGTCATTTTGTACGTATTTCCCCTATTTCTCTGGAAATGAAAGCAGATACGAAAAATCATGGGAGACGAAACAGTTCTCGAATGAAACAAAAATTCTTTCCCATACCTGCATAGTGCATACAAACTGCAGTGGCGTTGGCGTACCACAAAATGTTCGAAAGCAAAAACATTTGTCCAGAAAATATCAAACTCACGCGCAATTGGCATATGATGTAAACCTCAAGCTTAATATCTCGAGAAATGCTGATGCCATGAGGAAGAACCTTTGAAAAAACTCATGGGTTTTGCCTTTTTTTCTTAATCGACCATTTTCAATGCTGAATGGCAGCATATTATGACAGGACTGTGAAAGGGAACGCCTTCGTTTCTTTGAATGGGCTACAACTCCATCTGCTCTGATTTCAAAGCCTCCACACTCTTGTGTGTACCAAATCATTGGCATGTCCATCCAAACAAATCGTTTCGAACGGAAGCCATGACCACTCTCCAACGACTTTGCAATCAATCTTGTTCACGTCGTCGCTAATTTGTCGTGCAACCTGCATAAACGTCAAATATTGACACTGCGGCGTGTCCAAATCTGCCAAATCGACACAAGGCGTGGAGAGCTACACGCTGACAGGTCGTAAACCGGAGGGACAGGACTAGACGTTGGTACAATGGGTCTGGCAGGGGCCCCATAAATCGGCGGTACCACCAAAGGCGTTCTTCGCCCGTTTCCGTCTCGCTAAAATGCGTACCTTTTGCGCCAAACTGTTTCGGCGTTTTTGAGCCGCCCGGCTTCAAGGGAAGGTCCTTAGTGAAATATGGCGGGCAGGGTGAGACCCTCGGGGTTTTCGCTGGCCGAGGACCGGACGTGATGATGTCAAGGCTATATTGAGACATCCAACTTTAAATCATATTCGTCCTTGGCTCGTCCCTTTGCGATGTATTCTCGGATATTGGCGGTACTTGAAGAGGGAGAATCTTCCCCTTAGCCAATGTACAGAGAGTTCCTAAATTGGAGGTACAAACGAAAAGGGGGAACTGCTTGCATAATTATAAGAAAAAAAAAACATGCGACCGCAATCGACGCAAACGTTTCGTTTTCGAGATACAAGGTGTACTATAGGTGTACTGAGGGGTATTTGATCGAAAATACGATTGAACCGGGTGGACATCATCCATGGCCAGCCCGATCTCCAGACTCAAATGAACTGCTCCACATGAGTTAGGTTAGGAGTTAAGGATTGACTTAAATTGCAAAAAACCTAGTTAAAATAAGATTTTTGTGAATTCATATCAATATGATATAAAGTTGCAAATTAATATTAGCCTGTAGGTCTGCAGCGTATACAGGGTGGTTAAGAAAAATCGAGGAAAATAACAAAATTTCATTACCAGAGAATTCAAGCATTTTAAGACTAAAACAATGTATGGCCTCCACGGGCATCAATAACAGCTTGACATCTTCTTTGCATACTACACACGAGGTTGTTGAACATTTCTTGAGGAACTTGGTTCCATAAACGGGGCAGAAGCTCTCTCAGATCATTTAAGGATTCTGGGGTAAGTTGATGATTATCTAATCTTCTTTTAAGCATATCCCATGCATGTGCGGAGGTATTGGTAAATGTGGAATACCAAGCTCCTCGCACGCATTCTCAACTATGGCTGCAAGGTGCGGTCTAGCGTTATCGTCTAGAAATTGAAAAGTTTCACCAATGGCAGCGTGAAAATTTGGCACAACATTGTCAATGACATGCTCCCTATAGTGTAAGGCGGTCATATTCCCAGGACAAATGTGTAGATCTGTGCGCCCGTTGAAACATATCCCGGCCCATACCATAACACTACCCCCACGGAATGGATGGACTTGGACATAGCGACGATTAGGGGGTATGCGTGGGATTGTCCATACCCTTATTCTTCGAGAATCTGAAAATCGTCCATATCTGGATTCATCAGTGAAAAGGACACTACGGCATTGATCGTTCCAATTTATATGTTGCCTTGCCCATTCCAGTCTTTGACGCTTATGGTAACGTGTTAATAGAACGCCTCTTAATGGTCGTCTAGAACCTAGATTCACCTCTCTCAAACGTCGTCCAATGGTTTCGATGGAAACTTGGACCCTATCTGCATTTCGAAGAATATTCCGTAGCATTCCGATAGCCCTATTAGCCCCAGCGTTTGTTAATTTACGTCTTGGCATTTTCAGAAAATTCGTTTCAAATCGAAGCCATTGATAAACTGACTTCATTTCAAAATATGAACATTCATGAAGCATATGCACAAAGAAGCAAGTTTCAGAAAAAAGGCGACCAGATTGACGAAATGTCTCATACTGACTTTTATTGGATCGATTCAAGTTGTTATTGAGTTTTAAATGATTTAACAGCGATTTTCTCGAAGATTGCATACTTTTAAAAACGATTGAATACGATAACTCTTGTGGAGCAGTTTAGTTAGGGGATTTACGACATTTACGTACAGAATGACATAGGCATCATAACTTGGGTTTGGGGTATCAAATGCGTGACTGTCTAGTGTCTACCATATCACAACAACCAAACGGCTTCTATTAACCTCTGGAAACTCATCAAAAGGTCACTAGTTTTTTTTCATTTATGTTGGATTCATTTCGAACTTAACTTATTTTTCATTGTATTCACGAAGTTTTTTTATGTTTAATATTCTCTTCTTATTTATTCGATATATTTCTTTTTTTATAGAGCTATGTTTCGTCAAAAGACAAAATGACATAGGTATTTCAACTAAATTCACCGTTATCTACTGGACAACACCGAGACCATTCATCCCAGGCTATACATCAGCAAACAAAAAGCCAGGACTCGTCTTAATATCATATTCAAAACAAAATATTAATCTCCGGTTAATAAAGGCAATGCATCTCAACCTACTCTTGCTGATCCTATGAGGAGGTTCCTCCAATCCCTAAAGGACGATTCAAAAGTGGACAAGGCAAACGTAGGCCGAAGACACGACAAAAGTCCTTTTTTAGCTCCTTAACCTAATATGATTGCAATGAAATCAAAAAAAGAGCCCATACATGTTCCATAGAGAAGGAGATAAGACCCTAGGGCATTATTTGAAGAAGACAATGAAGAATAAAATGTTGTTAGCAACTTTCGAGATGATGAAGACGACTGTCTATTTTAATGATCTTTTTTCCCAATCTAAGACCAATGAAGAGTAGTTCTAATGCATAAATTGCTTGTATTGGGCTCACGCATCTTGTGCTGATGTTCCTAAAAGAACCAAGCGTTTCATTTGTGAACTTTGTCAGTAGTTTAAACACTACTGTTCTCTTTCGCCTGTATGTAATTTTGTCCATAAAATATGGACAAAATGAATTTTCATTTATCCCAATTTGCCTAACGATCTTTTATTTCTTGTAACTTTTATTTCATAAATGTTGATAAGATTTCATGAAGAAAGGACTAAAGGTCATAGGTGTAGAATATCACATTACTGTGATTCACTACACTAACAAGTTATGCCTCTGAAATGAAACCACATGTTCTTCTCCTAAAAATTTTCAAAATACTGCAGTAAGTTTGGATAAATTCTTGACGCCAATGACGCCATTGTCCACTTGTATCTCGAAAACAAAGCTTTTGCGACCCCATGTGAGAATCTTTTAATCTTGTAATATCAAAGTTATCAACCCTTTTTGTTCATACATGATTTTTCTGAAAATTTCGTTGATAATTATTATTTTCTCGAAATCCGTACCAGATACGACCAAACTGCAAAAGACCATAAGGCTTAGTAAAACAGCAAAGCTTCTTTTCACAATTTTTCAAACTGACAGTGGCGCACCAAAAAACAGTTATGGAGGAAAACAGGGGACAGTGTTCCAGAAAAAATATCACCCATTAGATTTGCAATCGAAATTGACCTGTCACATGGTGTAAACTCTGAATTGTATATCTATAGCAAATTCCAGTTGAATATCTTGTGAAATGCAAATTCAATGAGGAAACATGAAAAAAATTCGTTTGTGCCTCTAATTTAGAAACAACATGTAAGTATAATGATTCAAGGATCTGCACTAAACATAGAATGCGGAGCTTTTTGAAAACTATTAATTTTAGGCACAACGCACATCAGGTCTTCAGAAAACTGAAGACTACCCACTAGGGTATCCGACAGATAAAAAATTTAGGGCATGACATTTTAATAAATGGTTTTATTGACATTTTTTTAAGGTCATTTTGAAAAATCTAAAAACTACAGAAGACCTGAAAACTCTTTGGGAATTCAATAAAACGAAATTTCAATTTATATAGTACGATTTCCGAAGTATGATCTCTAGTTCGAACCATCATAATTCGTCGAGAAAACTGATCCACATCGAAAAAAAAACAAATGAAATATAACGAGAATATTTCGACATTTTTTGTTTATTGTTTATCCTGATCACTCCTAGGTCTCCTGAGGAGACCCCTCTGAAACTACATGCTTCGAAGCTAAAATAGAATATGATATAAAAATTGGTCATTCTCATTTAATATACAGGGAGGTGCATGCCTTGTTTCATCATTTTCGCAGCAGCCAGAAAAGCCGAAATTTCCATGAATTATTAACCTACCTAGCATTGGTGACTCACCCTGTATAAATAACAGATTTAAGAAGATATCGCGCAAAATTTCAGGATTGTGTACAACAAAGTTGGTATATTTGTTATTCCTGGAATGAGCAAGAACGGCAGACAATTCATTTAAATAGTTCTTAGTGAGAATTTTTCTAATTCTAAAAAACATATACCTACATTGAAATGAACTACGTTTTGATATCCTACGCGGATATAACCATGACAACTTTCTTTCTGTAAAATACTTAAATCCGCGTATGCATTATTTTCGAAGAACAAAAATCCACATAAAAGTGAAAGAATCACCGCATACCATTTTACGACAGTGTCAGTCAAACACCTCGCCGTTATCCAACTGTATTTGGCATTTGCCGAGATCGAAGAAAATTGTTCCTATTCGTTTTCGGTCAATTATTCCGCTCATTGTGCTTTCGAAAAATTTCTAGAGGCAACGTGTGAAAAAGGAAGAAGATACCGAAATCAAAACTGAACGAATCTGATCATTAGTGCGAGAAACTACAGATGCTAATTGTTTTACATCTGCCTCGTAAAATGATTATAAGTCGTAAAAGTCTGGTTCTCGATTCGGCCATTGTTGTCGAGAAAAGACCGAAATTGAGGCTAAGGGAACCACACGCCTCGGATTCTGTACGAGGTCTTCATAAAGATGATAGAAGGCTGGCAGAGGCATTGTACAGGATGGGCAAAACTGTTGACACCTGAATTGTCCCTGAACAATGCCTCAACTGTAACTTTTAACAGTGGTTTACTTTACTTCCTGAGCTATAACATAACATAAAGTTGGGTTTTTCCTCATGTGCCAAAAATATTATTACATATTTACATTTTAGAGAAACTATTTTTTCTATAAGGAACAAACTACTGTATGCTCAGCAAAGAAATCTTCTTGGAAAAAACCGAGTATGCTACTGGATTGCTGTAAAAAATACCTCTATAATGTTTTTATTTCAACATCGTAGCGGAGGGAAAAAGTTATTGAAGAAATACAAAATTTCCCAAATGTTAAGTTTGGCTTATACTTTGAGAAGAAGATAGAGGAATGCAGTTGACACTATCATGAGTTTCCCCAAAAAATAATTAACCGCAATGAGCCACTCATTTTCCTCTATCTCGAAGAGTTATAGTTCAAGTATCACCATTTCGGCCCAGCCTGTACACCGACTGTCAAAAAATTCTGCCATGAAAATTCGACATTGTACTTTTTAAAGTTGCTATCTCTTGAACCACAGACGTGATTGAAATTTATTTTGTGAATGGTAGCTCAATTTCTCTGTTAAGGGTCTACGTCCCTGAAAAAAGGGAGTCTGAAACGATTTATTTCTTTCTGATTGATGAAGGGATGTATGAATGGATAAAGATAAAGATAATAAAAAAATATATTGAATGAATGAAAAGGATATTCCCCATCATTTTTGTAACATTTCCACCATCAAAACGAACAAATATCCTTGTGTTTTTTCATTTCAGTATTGAAGTCTATCATTTAGTTAATCAAATGTCTATCTCATTTTGCTTTCAGAATTTACCGTTTTTTTGTAAATAATATTACAACAATGTGTTGTTTTCGCGAAATTTATTTCCTTGAATTTTCCTATTCGAAATGATAAATATTCATTTTTATCAATGACAATTTATTAAGGTTTGTTTTAGCCGTCGATTAGTGAAAATTAATTGTTTCTTACAATTGTGGATTCTAACATGGAATTGAATTTCTTTTAAATGACAATCCCCGCAGATATCTCCTCCCAGATGACTGGTGAAGGAAAGAGAGAGTATTATACAGCCAGTGTGAGATCTAGTTCAGGGTAGGATTTCTTGTTATATTCCCTGCGCCCTAACATCTGTTCTATTAAGCTGAATAATCCAATAAATAAAAATTAACGCACTGCACTGCCATTTGGCGGTATACGTTTCCTATTTTGAAGGCTAAAGACTCTCAAAACACTTATGTTGAAATTTTGATTTGGTGCATTACTTTGAAGATTTTATATACCGGAAATTTCAATACCATGTAAAATTCTTTGTGGCAGGATTTTTGACGGTCACTTTATAAAGACAACATGGTTTTTATAAAATGAATGATATTCTTTTTAAAATTTGAAATTCGGCATTTAGTTTCGATGAGAATTATTTTCTGAATCCTACTCGCCACCTTTATGTTGATGTCGATGATACAGAGAGATCAAAATTCATTGACATCAGCTCAGACAGCCGCAGACACTTTAAGCTCAGTACCTACTATTCATTATTATTGTGCCATGTCTTCTGTAAAGAAAACTATTGTGTAAACTGTATGTGTTTAATACAATGGTCGCTTGCCAATTTGCCCGGAAAACAATCCTGTGGTTCTCTAGGCGTGTCCAATTCTGTGTCATTATAAGAAGGATCTGATCATAATGACGGTATAAGACTCACGCCGAGAACCATAGGGGCATTATTGTTAGACCCGTCCATTTGGCAACAGGAAGACAACATTAGCAGCTGTTGTACTGATATCAGAGCTACATCAGCTTATAGGTACCAGTCGACCATATAATGGGTGATTTTTTATCTCTTTTCTATGAGGCCATACTGATATTGACAGCTCACGCACGTTTCGTGTGACTGTCAAACATCTTCAGATTAGTCTACAATTCAACCATGAATCGTGTTACTAACGAACAATGCTTGGAAAGTATTGAATTTTGTTATCAAAATGCGTGCTCTGTTAAGATTGTTCATTGCGACCACTGAAAGCGCCTGAATAGGGCTTTTATGACTAAATTTCGCACCAAATCAACATTGTTGGACATTAACCACCAACGCGCTTACGTAGAGTGCGAACTGAAAGAAATATCGCAACTGTATCGGCCAGTGTTAGTGATGACCAACAATTATCCATAGGGCGGCGTTCGCAGCAATTGGGTCATTGATATCCAACTTTTTTGCCCATAATGGAAGAGCTTGGTTTGCATGAGAGGTGTTTTCAACAAGATTTGAATCTGGAAGCTGTACTGCCCATATGAATCTTCAATAATAGCAATTCTGCGGACCGCCAGCACCCTTACCTAGAGTGGTGTGAGCTCGTGAACAGAACTCGAAAATGAAAAATCGAAAAATAAAAAGTTGAATATTTCATTATCTATGGGGGCTACATGGGTGATTCTGGTATCAAAATGTAGGTTTTCGAGGCCGCTCCATTCAATAAAAAATAATTCAAAGCCCTAACTATCACCGTTTAGATTTTGACCTGTCAAATGGCATTTTTTGAACAAATCGGAAATTTCAAACTGTCATAACTGCCGTCCCTCTCATCTCCGCCAATAGTTATTTATATTATATTGATCAGCATAGTCCCAAGTACCTCTGTGCAGAATATGAGCGATTTGAAAAATTTCAAATTTTGGATGAAAAATGACAAAGGGGTATGACCCCCTAAAAAAACCATGTTTGTCAATAAAAAACACCATTGGGGAGGATCTCACGTTATTATTGAATCTGGAAGTTGTACTGCCCATTTGAATCTTCAATAATAGCAATTCTGCGGACCGACAGCACCCTTACCTAGAGTGGTGTGAGCTCGTGAACAGAACTCGAAAATGAAAAATCGAAAAATAAAAAGTTAAATATTTCATTATCTATGGGGGCTACATGGGTGATTCTGGTATCAAAATGTAGGTTTTCGAGGCCGCTCCATTCAATAAAAAACAATTCAAAGCCCTTACTATCACCGTTTGGATTTTGACCTTTCAAATGGCATTTTTTGAAAAAATCGGAAATTTCAAACTGTCATAACTGCCGTCCCTCTAATCTCCGCCAATAGTTATTTATATTATGTTGATCAGCATAGTCCCAAGTACCTCTGTGCAGAATATGAGCGATTTGAAAAATTTCAAATTTTGGATGAAAAATGACAAAGGGGTATGACCCCCTAAAAACACCATGTTTGTCAATAAAAAATATATTTGGGGAGGATCTCACGTTATTATTGAATCTGGAAGTTGTACTGCCCATTTGAATCTTCAATAATAGCAATTCTGCGGACCGACAGCACCCTTACCTAGAGTGGTGTGAGCTCGTGAACAGAACTCGAAAATGAAAAATCGAAAAATAAAAAGTTAAATATTTCATTATCTATGGGGGCTACATGGGTGATTCTGGTATCAAAATGTAGGTTTTCGAGGCCGCTCCATTCAATAAAAAACAATTCAAAGCCCTTACTATCACCGTTTGGATTTTGACCTTTCAAATGGCATTTTTTGAAAAAATCGGAAATTTCAAACTGTCATAACTGCCGTCCCTCTAATCTCCGCCAATAGTTATTTATATTATGTTGATCAGCATAGTCCCAAGTACCTCTGTGCAGAATATGAGCGATTTGAAAAATTTCAAATTTTGGATGAAAAATGACAAAGGGGTATGACCCCCTAAAAACACCATGTTTGTCAATAAAAAATATATTTGGGGAGGATCTCACGTTATTATTGAATCTGGAAGTTGTACTGCCCATTTGAATCTTCAATAATAGCAATTCTGCGGACCGACAGCACCCTTACCTAGAGTGGTGTGAGCTCGTGAACAGAACTCGAAAATGAAAAATCGAAAAATAAAAAGTTGAATATTTCATTATCTATGGGGGCTACATGGGTGATTCTGGTATCAAAATGTAGGTTTTTGAGGCCGCTCCATTCAATAAAAAACAATTCAAAGCCCTAACTATCACCGTTTAGATTTTGACCTGTCAAATGGCATTTTTAGAAAAAATCGGAAATTTCAAACTGTCATAACTGCCGTCCCTCTCATCTCCGCCAAAAGTTATTTATATTATATTGATCAGCATAGTCCCAAGTACCTCTGTGCAGAATATGAGCGATTCGAAAAATTTCAAATTTTGGACGAAAAATGACAAAGGGGTATGACCCCCTAAAAACACCATGTTTGTCAATAAAAAATATATTTGGGGAGGATCTCACGTTATTATTGAATCTGGAAGTTGTACTGCCCATTTGAATCTTCAATAATAGCAATTCTGCGGACCGACAGCACCCTTACCTAGAGTGGTGTGAGCTCGTGAACAGAACTCGAAAATGAAAAATCGAAAAATAAAAAGTTGAATATTTCATTATCTATGGGGGCTACATGGGTGATTCTGGTATCAAAATGTAGGTTTTTGAGGCCGCTCCATTCAATGAGAAGCAATTCAAAGCCCTTACTATCACCGTTTAGATTTTGACCTGTCAAATGGCATTTTTAGAAAAAATCGGAAATTTCAAACTGTCATAACTGCCGTCCCTCTCATCTCCGCCAAAAGTTATTTATATTATATTGATCAGCATAGTCCCAAGTACCTCTGTGCAGAATATGAGCGATTCGAAAAATTTCAAATTTTGGACGAAAAATGACAAAGGGGTATGACCCCCTAAAAACACCATGTTTGTCAATAAAAAATATATTTGGGGAGGATCTCACGTTATTATTGAATCTGGAAGTTGTACTGCCCATTTGAATCTTCAATAATAGCAATTCTGCGGACCGACAGCACCCTTACCTAGAGTGGTGTGAGCTCGTGAACAGAACTCGAAAATGAAAAATCGAAAAATAAAAAGTTAAATATTTCATTATCTATGGGGGCTACATGGGTGATTCTGGTATCAAAATGTAGGTTTTTGAGGCCGCTCCATTCAATAAAAAACAATTCAAAGCCCTAACTATCACCGTTTAGATTTTGACCTGTCAAATGGCATTTTTAGAAAAAATCGGAAATTTCAAACTGTCATAACTGCCGTCCCTCTCATCTCCGCCAAAAGTTATTTATATTATATTGATCAGCATAGTCCCAAGTACCTCTGTGCAGAATATGAGCGATTCGAAAAATTTCAAATTTTGGACGAAAAATGACAAAGGGGTATGACCCCCTAAAAACACCATGTTTGTCAATAAAAAATATATTTGGGGAGGATCTCACGTTATTATTGAATCTGGAAGTTGTACTGCCCATTTGAATCTTCAATAATAGCAATTCTGCGGACCGACAGCACCCTTACCTAGAGTGGTGTGAGCTCGTGAACAGAACTCGAAAATGAAAAATCGAAAAATAAAAAGTTAAATATTTCATTATCTATGGGGGCTACATGGGTGATTCTGGTATCAAAATGTAGGTTTTCGAGGCCGCTCCATTCAATAAAAAACAATTCAAAGCCCTAACTATCACCGTTTGGATTTTGACCTGTCAAATGACATTTTTTGAAAAAATCGGAAATTTCAAACTGTTATAACTGCCGTCCCTCTAATCTCCGCCAATAGTTATTTATATTATGTTGATCAGCATAGTCCCAAGTACCTCTGTGCAGAATATGAGCGATTCGAAAAATTTCAAATTTTGGACGAAAAATGACAAAGGGGAATGACCCCCTAAAAACACCATGTTTGTCGATAAAAAATATATTTGGGGAGGATCTCACGTTATTATTGAATCTGGAAGTTGTACTGCCCATTTGAATCTTCAATAATAGCAATTCTGCGGACCGACAGCACCCTTACCTAGAGTGGTGTGAGCTCGTGAACAGAACTCGAAAATGAAAAATCGAAAAATAAAAAGTTGAATATTTCATTATCTATGGGGGCCACATGGGTGATTCTGGTATCAAAATGTAGGTTTTCGAGGCCACTCCATTCAATGAAAAGCAATTCAAAGCCCTTACTATCACCGTTTAGATTTTGACCTGTCAAATGGCATTTTTAGAAAAAATCGGAAATTTCAAACTGTCATAACTGCCGTCCCTCTCATCTCCGCCAAAAGTTATTTATATTATATTGATCAGCATAGTCCCAAGTACCTCTGTGCAGAATATGAGCGATTCGAAAAATTTCAAATTTTGGACGAAAAATGACAAAGGGGAATGACCCCCTAAAAACACCATGTTTGTCAATAAAAAATATATTTGGGGAGGATCTCACGTTATTATTGAATCTGGAAGTTGTACTGCCCATTTGAATCTTCAATAATAGCAATTCTGCGGACCGACAGCACCCTTACCTAGAGTGGTGTGAGCTCGTGAACAGAACTCGAAAATGAAAAATCGAAAAATAAAAAGTTGAATATTTCATTATCTATGGGGGCCACATGGGTGATTCTGGTATCAAAATGTAGGTTTTCGAGGCCACTCCATTCAATGAGAAGCAATTCAAAGCCCTTACTATCACCGTTTAGATTTTGACCTGTCAAATGGCATTTTTAGAAAAAATCGGAAATTTCAAACTGTCATAACTGCCGTCCCTCTCATCTCCGCCAAAAGTTATTTATATTATATTGATCAGCATAGTCCCAAGTACCTCTGTGCAGTATATGAGCGATTCGAAAAATTTCAAATTTTGGACGAAAAATGACAAAGGGGAATGACCCCCTAAAAACACCATGTTTGTCAATAAAAAATATATTTGGGGAGGATCTCACGTTATTATTGAATCTGGAAGTTGTACTGCCCATTTGAATCTTCAATAATAGCAATTCTGCGGACCGACAGCACCCTTACCTAGAGTGGTGTGAGCTCGTGAACAGAACCCGAAAATGAAAAATCGAAAAATAAAAAGTTAAATATTTCATTATCTATGGGGGCTACATGGGTGATTCTGGTATCAAAATGTAGGTTTTTGAGGCCGCTCCATTCAATAAAAAACAATTCAAAGCCCTAACTATCACCGTTTAGATTTTGACCTCTCGAATGGCATTTTTTGAAAAAATCGGAAATTTCGAACTGTCATAACTGCCGTCCCTCTCATCTCCGCCAATAGTTATTTATATTATGTTGATCAGCATAGTCCCAAGTACCTCTGTGCAGAATATGAGCGATTCGAAAAATTTCAAATTTTGGACGAAAAATGACAAAGGGGTATGACCCCCTAAAAACACCATGTTTGTCAATAAAAAATATATTTGGGGAGGATCTCACGTTATTATTGAATCTGGAAGTTGTACTGCCCATTTGAATCTTCAATAATAGCAATTCTGCGGACCGACAGCACCCTTACCTAGAGTGGTGTGAGCTCGTGAACAGAACTCGAAAATGAAAAATCGAAAAATAAAAAGTTGAATATTTCATTATCTATGGGGGCTACATGGGTGATTCTGGTATCAAAATGTAGGTTTTTGAGGCCGCTCCATTCAATGAGAAGCAATTCAAAGCCCTTACTATCACCGTTTAGATTTTGACCTGTCAAATGGCATTTTTAGAAAAAATCGGAAATTTCAAACTGTCATAACTGCCGTCCCTCTCATCTCCGCCAAAAGTTATTTATATTATATTGATCAGCATAGTCCCAAGTACCTCCGTGCAGAATATGAGCGATTCGAAAAATTTCAAATTTTGGACGAAAAATGACAAAGGGGTATGACCCCCTAAAAACACCATGTTTGTCAATAAAAAATATATTTGGGGAGGATCTCACGTTATTATTGAATCTGGAAGTTGTACTGCCCATTTGAATCTTCAATAATAGCAATTCTACGGACCGACAGCACCCTTACCTAGAGTGGTGTGAGCTCGTGAACAGAACTCGAAAATGAAAAATCGAAAAATAAAAAGTTAAATATTTCATTATCTATGGGGGCTACATGGGTGATTCTGGTATCAAAATGTAGGTTTTTGAGGCCGCTCCATTCAATAAAAAACAATTCAAAGCCCTAACTATCACCGTTTAGATTTTGACCTGTCAAATGGCATTTTTAGAAAAAATCGGAAATTTCAAACTGTCATAACTGCCGTCCCTCTCATCTCCGCCAAAAGTTATTTATATTATATTGATCAGCATAGTCCCAAGTACCTCTGTGCAGAATATGAGCGATTCGAAAAATTTCAAATTTTGGACGAAAAATGACAAAGGGGTATGACCCCCTAAAAACACCATGTTTGTCAATAAAAAATATATTTGGGGAGGATCTCACGTTATTATTGAATCTGGAAGTTGTACTGCCCATTTGAATCTTCAATAATAGCAATTCTGCGGACCGACAGCACCCTTACCTAGAGTGGTGTGAGCTCGTGAACAGAACCCGAAAATGAAAAATCGAAAAATAAAAAGTTAAATATTTCATTATCTATGGGGGCTACATGGGTGATTCTGGTATCAAAATGTAGGTTTTTGAGGCCGCTCCATTCAATAAAAAACAATTCAAAGCCCTAACTATCACCGTTTAGATTTTGACCTCTCGAATGGCATTTTTTGAAAAAATCGGAAATTTCAAACTGTCATAACTGCCGTCCCTCTCATCTCCGCCAATAGTTATTTATATTATGTTGATCAGCATAGTCCCAAGTACCTCTGTGCAGAATATGAGCGATTTGAAAAATTTCAAATTTTGGATGAAAAATGACAAAGGGGAATGACCCCCTAAAAACACCATGTATGTCAATAAAAAATATATTTGGGGAGGATCTCACGTTATTATTGAATCTGGAAGTTGTACTGCCCATTTCAATCTTCAATAATAGCAATTCTGCGGACCGACAGCACCCTTACCTAGAGTGGTGTGAGCTCGTGAACAGAACTCGAAAATGAAAAATCGAAAAATAAAAAGTTGAATATTTCATTATCTATGGGGGCCACATGGGTGATTCTGGTATCAAAATGTAGGTTTTCGAGGCCACTCCATTCAATGAAAAGCAATTCAAAGCCCTTACTATCACCGTTTAGATTTTGACCTGTCAAATGGCATTTTTTGAAAAAATCGGAAATTTCGAACTGTCATAACTGCCGTCCCTCTCATCTCCGCCAATAGTTATTTATATTATGTTGATCAGCATAGTCCCAAGTACCTCTGTGCAGAATATGAGCGATTCGAAAAATTTCAAATTTTGGACGAAAAATGACAAAGGGGTATGACCCCCTAAAAATACAATGTTTGTCAATAAAAAATATATTTGGGGAGGATCTCACGTTATTATTGAATCTGGAAGTTGTACTGCTCATTTCAATCTTCAATAATAGCAATTCTGCGGACCGACAGCACCCTTACCTAGAGTGGTGTGAGCTTGTGAACAAAACTCGAAAATGAAAAATCGAAAAATAAAAAGTTGAATATTTCATTATCTATGGGGGCTACATGGGTGATTCTGGTATCAAAATGTAGGTTTTCGAGGCAGCTCCATTCAATAAAAAACAATTCAAAGCCCTAACTATCACCGTTTGGATTTTGACCTGTCAAATGGCATTTTTTGAAAAAATCGGAAATTTCAAACTGTCATAACTGCCGTCCCTATCATCTCCGCCAATAGTTTTTTAAATTATGTTGATCAGCATAGTCCCGAGTACCTCTGTGTAGAATATGAGCGATTTGAAAAATTTCAAATTTTGGATGAAAAATGACAAAGGGGTATGACCCCCTAAAAACACCATGTTTGTCAATAAAAAATATATTTGGGGAGGATCTCACATCATTATTGAATCCAAGGCAAAAATTTTGGGGGGAGGGGGGTGTCCGTTGAACTGAGCTCTAAAAAATTTCGGGGGGGGGTCCGGACCCCATCGGACCCCCCCTGGCTACGGCCTTGCAACAAGACGGTGGCACCTGCCACACAGCTCGCGAAACAATGAACCAATAGAGTGGCAAATTCGGTGAACGGTTTATTTCACGTTTGGGACGCCTTGGGACTATTTTTGTGGGGCTATGTTGAGGCGCATGTCTATACTGACAAGCCCGTTTTGATTGACGCATTGGAAGACAACATTGAAGCATTTATTCATGAGATACCGGGCAAAATCTTGGAAAGAGTACGCCAAAATTTTGTTATTTTTTTTTCAAGATTTCCCATGGCTCTCAAAAAATCCCATAAGAATAATATTTTTTTTCTGTATTCAGTAAAATTTCATTTTGGGAATATTGTAGAGCCATTTTCAAAGCATTCCTTTCACAATATTTCCCAGCGATGAAAAATCGCTCATTGAATTTGGTTCCTTATAAGTTTCGACCTGTGTACACACCTTTAGGTAGAATAGTCGATCTCACGGACTTCAGTTTTTTCATTTCCTCAATTTTTGAGAACCTATCAATTGTTTTGACGAGATTTATGTAGGTACTTATAGATAATTGCGTGAACATATGCCGAAAACAACATGGCAAGAAACTTTTCAGTACTTTGTCTTTCGTAAAAAGCAACGATATTATATACTGCTCCACAAGAGTTAGGGATATCGTATTCAATCGTTTTTAAAAGTATGTAATCTTCGAGAAAATCGCTGTAAAATCATTTAAAACTCAATAACAACTTGAATCGATCCAATAAAAATCAGTATGAGACATTTCGTCGATGTGGTCGCCTTTTTTCTGAAGTTTGGTTCTCTGCATATGCTTCATGAATGTTCTTATTTTGAAATGAAGTCAGTTCATCAACGGCTTCGATTTGAAACGAGTTTTCTGAAAATGCCAAGACGTAAATTAACAAACGCTGAGGCTAATAGGGCTATCGGAATGCTACAGGGTGGCCTAACTCAGGTTGTTTTAGCGGAAAGGCTCCAAGTCAGCCAAAGTGTGATATCTCGACTTTGGAATAGGTTCAGGGAGACAGGTTCCGTGTTGGAAAGACCAAGGCTTGGTGGGCGACGAAAAACAACACCTGCTCAGGATCGTTTCATCACCGTTTCGGCGAGAAGAAACCCTACATCTACGTGTAGAATGCTACGGAATACTCTTCAAAATGCAGATGGGGTCCAAGTTTCCATCGAAACCATCAGACGACGTTTGAGAGAGGTGAATCTAGGTTCTAGACGTCCATTAAGAGAAGTTCCAGTAACACGTGACCATAAGCGTCAAAGACTGGAATGGGCAAGGCAACATATGTTGTGCCAAGTTTTCACGCTGCTATTGGTGAAAATTTTCAATTTCTAGACGATAATGCTAGACCGCACCGTGCAGCCATAGTTGAGAATGCGCGCGAGGAGCTTGGTATTCCACATTCACCAATACCTCCGCACTCACCAGATTCGAATTGCATAGAACATGCATGGGATATGCTCCAAAGAAGATTAGATAATCATCAACCTACCCCAGAATCCTTAAATAACAGAGCTTCTGCCCCGTTTATAGAACCAAATTCCTCAAGAAATGTTCAACAACCTCGTGTGTAGTATGCAAAGAAGATGTCAAGCTGTTATTGATGCCCATGGAGGCCATACATTGTATTGATAGTCTTAAAATGCTTGAATTCTCTGGGAATAAAATTTCGTTATTTTACTCGATTTTTCTTAACCACTCTGTATACGCTGCAGACCTACAGGCTTGAATTAATTTGCAACTGGAAATCATATTAATATGAATTCTCATCGCAAGAATATTATTTTAACCATATTTTTTCGCAATTTAAGACATTTAAGGGGAAGTATCACCTTTTGAATCGTGGTAAATCTCCATTCAAAAAGTGGTCTCTTTATTTCACCAGTAACTACCCTAATTTAGGACGAAGAGACTTGATTTTTTTTTTAAATTGAAGTTGAAGAACGTCCCGAGGGCAAACAGCTTTCTTTTTTTCCATTTAATGAGTTTTTCAATTTAGAAAAACAGGTTGAACTTCAGCGTTTTGGAAACTACATTTAATTATTTTTTTTCGACGGTTTTTCATCTTTTTTCGGAAAAAATCGCATCTCTTTGCCCTCGGCAATTCAATCTTCTATAAACTACAAAAATTTTCATGATGATTAGTTCTAAAATATAGCTTGTACTCATGAAAAACGAAAAACATATTCAAAAACTCAAATATTGCAGAGATCTAACGATTACCCTGGTTTTTGTGTTCGAACATTCAACTTTAGATGGCGCCTTTTTCAATGTCGGTAATGTCATGCCAGCCAGTCTAGCAGGTAGTAAATAGGAACTTATCCTGGCCCCTTTTCATAAACGTACATCTGGGTTCTGGGTAGTAATAAATATCTCGAATACCTATAGGAATTCGAAACAAGACGAGCTCCCACATTATTTTCTTATTCTGCGTATTATGGGAATCAGGTCCACCACACAAAAAATCTCTTTATTTCTATATAACGAATTGAAATTTCGGATTTTTATACTATACACATTTCTTCTCATTGACGATTTCTTCCAGGAGTCGCAATAACTCATAATATACCGGGTGTCCTCTGACTTTCTTATTTCAAATAGCACCCCGTTTTGTGTATCACTTTGTATTCTACATTTGTTTTGTTGGAGAAAACGTCAATTGAAATTTCAAATTGGAACAATTTATTTGTGAAGTTATCATTTTCTCGGTTATTCATTCTTGAATTTTAGTTTCTCTGACACGCACAAATTTATTGAGAATTATTCACTGTAAACGTTGAAACTATTGTATATTCACATGTTTCCATGGCACACTAAGGTTTTCATTTAAAAATAATCAATTCGTCCAGTCTACTACAATTTTAATAATTTTAAATTTGACGTTCTCTTCATAATCTCGAATGCAAAATTGTTCATGATTTGTCAATTATTGAAATCTAGATTACACAAAATATCGTACTGCAATTCTTTCAATTTGAAATTTCAATTGATGTTATCAGAAGAATCTCGTTCCAGGTGATAGTCACAGTTGAAAAATATCGGTCCAAGGAACAAAATAATAGGAAACTATTCTTTCACAACGTTTCGGCACTTTATTGTGCCTTCTTCAGGTGTCAGAATATTAAACTTTTAATTGATGTGTTTTCCACTCGGTTTTCCATCAAATCAAATGTACAATACAAAGTGTGAGACATAGTTGAAAAGGTAATTTTGAGTCGATATCAAAAATTGTAAAAAATATACGGAGCTATTTTAAATAATAGTATATTGTTATGAGCGGTAATGTTAGTCATAACACACGCAACCCGAGCCGTCAGTCGAGGGGTGTAATTCATCAAGTGTGTTATGACCATTACCGCGAATTGAACACTATACTTTATCTTCGACTTCTTCAGTAAAACATTAATTAATCTGCATTTTCAAAGTTGACAACAGTTGTCAAAAGCAATTTCTGTGGTCGAAAATCGAATCGATATCGGATACGGTAGAAAACGTCAAAAATGTTACGTTTTCCAAATGCAATTTCTGGATATTCAGACCTAAGAAAATGTAGCAATGGATGGCGAGAACGTTACCTTGATGTCTGAAATAGAGTTCCCCATTGACCCGACTTTTTTTATTCATTTCGTAAGCTACATTTTTCCTATTTGTATTAAAGTCAGTTATAGGCGTGAGTTTTTATCACCTCACACTATTGGTTTATACTTTATAGAGACTACTACAGATCAAATTCTGTTGAATAATGTATATATTATTCTATTATATTATTATTCCTTATACAACTTTCTTCGGAAAAATTATACCTATTTGTAAGTTTCACAAGCACGCACGCAGATCTTCAAGCTGCTAAGGTTGAAGCTTGTTTGAAATTTTCGCAAGATTCGACTCTTCAAGTAGAAACATAGAAAATTATCAAAAATTTATAAAAAAAATGGGTACAGAAAGCAAGTTTATGTCTTCAGTAACAGTAACTGATTTAATCACATTCTTGAGTAGATACATCAAAATTTTCTAGTTCCTCATTTCGCTATAATATGATATAATATGTAGTATGAAGTGAAGCTTTCATGATGCTAATTCTCAGTGGAATAATTTGACAGTTCTCAATAACCACAGACAAGCCAAATCTGCTATTTGAATTCGAAGATGATTCGAAGGTATATGTGAAATTTAGGGAAACATTTCGAAAAAGCTCTTAAAAATCCTATGTATTGAACAAAAAATGAAGTAAAATGACTGGTGATTACAATGATGTAAAATAATTATATGTAAGCATTGCATTTGAAAAAATGAAGAGAAATCGATTGGAAATTCGTCATGTTGATTGTCCTTTTGTGGACACTCCATATGCTAGAACTGCTTCATTATAGCTGGCTAGGATACTTTGAAGTCTTTGCTTTCAATCCATATAAAGCTCTTATTGGTATGTGCAAGGGTTCGTGAAATATAATTGCATAACAAAGCCTCTACAAGTATCGTTTTTTTGTCAAAATGGCCAATATTTCGAAAACTGTTGAATACAAATATGTGAAAAGTATACGAAAGCATGCAGGAAGTTTCAGAGAAGTGAAAAACACTATTGAATATAGGGTGTCCCATTTGAAAAAACAAAGTCACCCTCTATTCGTCTTTTGTGGGCCACCCGATATATTCGAAAATATTTTTAGGTTGTGCTATTCTTGGAGTATATCAAGTCTGCATCAAAAATTTTGCCAAACTCAGACCGTTACGCGTATATCGTCCGCAGCGGCACTAGTGGGACACCCTGTGTATATGAAAGAGAGATGCGAGTTTGATGTTCATTTGAACCGATTACATACGGGAGACGAGTATGTACAGTTCCTCATAGCTCTTCTTGTATCTACTTATAAATGTTACGTCACGTAATTTTTTCATAAAGGTTTTTGTTGAAAAGGAATCTTCAGGATACTGTTTCATCTTCGATTGCTTCTAACATGGCAATTGACTTCCATGACGGTTCCGAAGGAAGTGAATTTAATCACCAAGAGGTGTCTAACTCAGTGAAGGAAGTATAAATGTCACAGACAATGTGGCAGGTTCTGAACCCATCTCGGAATCTATACAAGACTTTTCTCTAACTGGGCGGCGTATAATAGATATCAAACACTTCATAGATGAGGTGAGAAGGTTAGGGAATCACAAACCATTTGACTGTTCGTTCAATGATATGATGCTGGTCAAGGAAACAAGGATGGGATTTCAAAGTTACTTATATAAATTTCAAATGCCTGAAAAAATATCGGTCTCGGGAACAGTAAACATATGAAATTAATCACTCATAACGTTTCGGACTTATATTATTATTTCGACACCTGAACAAAGTCTAATTACAGTCCTAATCGTTGTAAAGTAGTAGTTGCATGTGATTTTTGTTCTTGGGACCGATATTATCACTGTGAAATAGATATTTCCTAGCGAATATATCGTCTCTTGTTTCTTCAATTAGTACGTAATATTGAAATTTCGCATATTAATTAATTAATTTTTACCTCAAATCTGAGGGATTATTCAACAGAATAATAAAAAGTTCAAATCACCACTTATTCAATAGAAATACCTCATAAAAATTGATAGTAAAACGTCTGCGGTGAAAATGTAATAAATTCAGCTCAAGAAGTAATTATTCTTCAGCCTCTATTACCTAAACGATATTGACATAAAAAATAATAAACGGTTCGGGAGAAATGTAAAAGTAATTCGCATATGTTGGGAAACCAGGAAGGGTCAGGTAATAAATGGTTTCAAATAGTTTCGTGATGGGATGATTTTCTACTTTACAACCATCTGGTATTTCAAGCTACTGCTAATAGATGGCTTATTTCAATGTTTGAAGAACTCGCCGTCAAACTTTGATTGTCGCTTCGGTCAACTTTGTGATTTGTGAAAGGTATATCGGGCCCTTAAGTCAATATCCCAACACATGAGGATCAGTTTAATTGTTGAGTTATAAGTTCCTTTGGATTGATTTCTGAATAATCGATTTATTCAATTTAATAGTAAGGAGGTCCATCTATACTCGAAGAAAAAAACTGAATAACTAACTTCCTAAAAGTAATCGTTTCTATTCATAATTGGAAAGTATCAGGTTACATGTGGGATATGAATCAAATCTGTCACCACATACACTTCAGTGTGGAGTTGGCATGAACCAAATTACTAATTAATATTGAACCCTATTTATGATATTTCGTTCTGTGGGAAAAGAGATTTGGTTTTGCTATGTATATTTCAACAATAAAGTATTCGATTGACGCATGCAACAAGCTCGAAGAAACAGAGAATGTTTTTGATATCTAAATCGAAATCTGCTGATATTTTCGTATACCAAAACTGGCAGTTTTGATGGCAAATGGAGTGTTTTCAAAATTATAATTTCGCTGTGTGCAAATTAGTGCATTCAAAGGTGCAATGTGCGCTAACTCACAAGTTAACAGTTCAATACTTCGCCAGAGCATTACCAAAGCCGTTTCGAAATGATGTCGTAGTCTGCCTTAATCACTGTACCTATTTGAACAGTCGTTGTGTTTTTAATCTCAGTCAGATAAAATCACGATTAAATTTGACTAAGAATGTTCTCATTATTAATATTCAAACAATTCATATTTGTCGTAGCTCTACCAGATAAGACCTGCACTAAATTTAAAATATTGTTTCATATTGACGTGCCATTTTATGGCTTTCTTGCCGAAAAAAACGGTACTGGCAAATGGGGTGAATTCAATATTTTGGGTTTTTCACATTGTTTTCATTCGGAAACATCAAATTATATAAGTGCTTTCATTATATGAATTTTTTCTATTTTTTCCAACAGTTGGATTTTTATGAAATCTGGATCAACTAATAACAGCTGTAATGATAAAATTGTAATAATTTCATTATTACTGGGCATATTTCTTTCGATGTCACCTGGTATAGATTCAATAGTCCTTTATCCTTCGAGTCCCTTTTAGCTTTAGTATCAGCTTTATCGGACTTTCACGAATTCACTTCAATATTCGAGTAACTTTCACAATGTTGAAATAGTGTATTGTAATATTAGTAAAATTTATTTCTGTTTGTTTTTTTCCTCAAGAAAAGAACCAAATAGGTTTGTAAACATGTGGTCCAGCCGAATTTTAATTTTTTTGTAAATGACATCTATGCAACTTCTCATTGGAATGTCAATGTCAAAACATTCAAAAATGGGACCAAGTAACTCTCCACTTTCAGTTGATGAAATCGACTTTTTATTTTCATCTGAAAGAGAATGATGCCAAGTTATTTTTGACCAATTTCGTGAGCTAGACATAAAGGGTCAAGACCTAATTGAAATCGAAATTTGTTGGAATAAACCAGTAGATTGGCCGTGGGATCAAACAGCTGTACACTTTTTTCATGGAGCTATGTTGTTGGAAAGGATGGTAAATATAAAACATCAGGAGTTAATTGCGGCCTGTGAGCCAACGATTTATTTTCATCATTTTTCATACTAATCAATTCAATAATTGATTCATTAAAATCCTTACAAACTAAACTAAACTAATTACTTAAAATACAAAGGTTCTATAATTATTATAAACATGGTCGGAAATCCTTGGATTTCCCTTGAACTTCTGCGTTGAAAAACGCATTTTACAAAAATACTTCAAGTTCAAGATAAAAGTGCATCTTCGAATTTCTACAGACCTCATCCATCAATTCGGGCAGATGATTTAATGCAAATTTGTCTATTTATATTCAACTTAGTCATGAAAAACTAAGAAATACCAATCGGAAAGATCAGGTGAAAACTTAGACTATAGTCTAATATCGAAGGGTGAAAATGTCATCACTTTAATTCAAGATGAGATCTATGGAAACTAATTTTAAATTTGTTCAAAGATGCTTTAGCAAAAATAAGTTATCACTGGTTTATTTACATACCATTATGTACAATATATCCAATTTTGATTATAGCATTTGTCTCTCGGAAGTCATCATAAATTTTCTAACTGTTGAATGTTTTTTAGAAAGAAGCAACCTGCACATTTTTTCAGTTTTAATCACAATTTTTTAAAGACGTTTCGGCAGAATTTGGATATTTCGAATGGTACATTTGATGAACAAAAATAAAATGAGCATGAATCACAAAATGAATGTAAAAGTCGGTATTTTCAACATGGGCAAGCCATTTCACAAAAACCAACATAATCTTTCAAGACGTCGAAGTTATTATCCCTTGAATAGGAAATCTATTCAGAAGAATGAGAGATACACTTGGGTTCTATTTAAGTGACGATTTATTCAACTTCCACATCTTGAATCTTGATTAGGCGGTTTTTAATGGAATGGCCTTTTCATGTTAAGAAAATACAGACCGTTGGAAACATTTTTGATACAGGGTGGCCCATCAGTTGACGTTCAAACCGGAAATTTAGATTTATACTGAGTTGTATCTAATCCAAGCTTAATACTACTGGAAATAGTACTCAGTGGTTGAGATACTTCTCAGTATGAGGAATCAAATTTCAGCTTTGGACGTCAATTGATGGGCCGGCTGTAAAACGAAAAGATCTCGATGGATCTTTCAGAAGGATTATTGGTAAAGTTCTAGGCATCTTCATGTAGATTTTCTTGAAAATCAGATATGAAGCTAGAAGCTGAAGTCTCCAAACCAAGAGGGTTTCGCATTTTGTTTCAAACTTTATTATTGTGCGGCATCTTTCACATGTCAAAGTAGGTGTTTAGGACGAAAAACTACGATGATAGACAATCATTTGGAAATCATAGAGAGAAAACGTTTTAATACTGTGGAATGAGAAAAATAAATAGCATTTAAGATTGCACTGCTGATGAATTGCACCGGGGGATGGGGTACATCGAATACCGCGAATTTGAATTTAAACTTTGTGTATAAATAAACAATCTACATATAGCTGCATATTTACAGTGGAACGTTGTCTATCACAAAATTAAGTTTGAGCGTCGGAATTTCCTTCGTAATTGTCGCTCCCGCTTGGGGGGGTCAGGAGACCCCCGCCCGCGGGCACGTTCACCGGTTGTTGCGCTTGACTATCGTGGTGCGTCTGCATCACCCTTTGGACCATTTGCTGACCGTCCATGGGATCCATAAAAGCGGGGATGTTTGCGAAATTTCTAGCTACGCGACGAGAGTGTATTGAGCCGTGTAATTGTAAAGCGTTATTTTCTTCTTGTCTTTTCTTCATTTGTTTCCTCTCCTTGGCCCTTCGGTTTTGGAACCAAATTTTGATCTGGCGTTCGGAGAGACCAAGGTTCATGGCCAGCTCGGTTTTTCGGCGAATTGTGATGTATTTATTAACAAAGGTAAATTCTTTTTCTAGCTCGATTCTTTGGTGGTCCGTGTAAACTATCCTGTATTTGTCCTTGGTCCTGGTTTTGCCTGTAACAAATACGGTCTAGTTAATAAAGGGGTATTTGGGCACAAACTGGAATAAGTATGGTATTATGTTGGGACAACTTCTCAAACTACGAATCCTCTTCCAAAACACATAAAAATCGACTGCATTCACACTAAACCATGTTTTATTGTATTCAACTAAAATCTCTAAATTCACGAATTTCGAAAATAAACCGGGTTCTTCTGGAGGAAAACAAGAATTTCTATGTCCTGTACTTCGAAAGAGCCTGTCGACTAAATTAAAAAAAAATTGGTTGCGTATTAGTCGTTGATTCATTCCGCTTTAAAATCCATAAGCACTAATTGGATCACCCTTTATTTGGGATAGATTGGAATGCTGTGTGTTCGAGGTAAATGTTTCCGGTAAATATTTGTTGATGTTGGAAGTGTTAGAACATTCTTCAAGGTTGCGAATGTAATTTTTTGTCGATATCAGTGGCGCATATTTTATGATCGGAGAATTTCTTCTGAAACATCGGGAAGATGAAGAAATTACTGAAAACCCTAGTGACTCGTGTTGAAAATTCTTACGCAAACTTCTAAGCAGAGTTGAGTGTCTTAGTTCAACTTTACTGCCAAATATGTAACAAATTTTTCCTTTTATTCATTTATTTTAACTATTTCGTTAAATGGAATTTAGGAATTGATATTCGAAAGAATGGAAAGAGTATTATTATTAACCATAGCTGCGTTTTACCAACAGATAAACCGAAATTAAAATTAGGTACCCCTAAGGAAAATCAGAATAAACAACGCGGTGTTTATTCCAGTTGTTTTTCCACTGTCGCAATAAATCAATATTCATGCAAGATTATAATTGACTAATGATTAATTTAATGGAGAAAGGATCAAGTGACATATGTTATTACATGTTGTCCCTGATCTTCGACTGTTTCGCCCATGTTTGTTCACCAATTTCGGATAATCCTCGGTAAATTGGATTCGATATCGTTCGAAGCAGGCCCGTACAGAAATATTCATCTATTCCCATTCGCTTTTATAAAGGTGGCATTTCTAACACATTTCACCGTGTATATTTTGAAAATGTTAGTAGTCCTTTCTACATAGAGGTCGCAGTAATTACATATTTATCGAAATGTTTATATACTTTGGGAAAATAATAAATTTGAGAAAAAATTATGTGAATTCAATAATTCCAAAGACCTGGCGAATGTTGAAGAAACTTTTTTCTCTGTTACTACTGGAAATATTTCACGTATATAAACATGGTTGGAAGATTCAGTTATGCTATTTTCTTGTACGGAAATCGAAAATCGAGTGTTGAAATTTTTTTGAGAAATGATGGACAGAATAGTCAGGTTCTTTGTGATAGTTCATTCGAAAACAGAATGAAAGTACTCGAATAACCCGACATATTCTAAACGAATAGACGTACCTAAAGAATATCCCACTTTTCAAAATTCTCAAGAAATTAACCTACAGAAGACATTTAAATAACTTTTTGCTCAACTTGAAATACTTCAGTATGAAATTGTAGTACTACAGAACCTGTGTCACTTCTAAACCTTGAAAGAAGTAACTCCATTCACAAAGTTAAAAAAAAGAGTAAACAGAAAGTAACCTTGGCAACGTCTTTCAGAATTATTTGACATTTAACGAGTATCAAGCAGTATCAAGTAAAAAAACTTGATCAACCAAAAACTTGACCAACCGGGATACATAATAGAAGTGAATGGGGTATAAGTTACCACAACAAAAGAAACAATGAGGTGGCACAAACATCAAATTGGTCAGGATTAGAGCTGTCCCGTATTTAAGTAGGTACTTAAGGGATATTTGTGTATTTCTGAAAAACACGAAGGTAGGTTCCTGCTGCGTTTATTTGTGAGAACTACTGAAAGGACCAATGTTCTTGTCGAATTGCTTTCGTATGCCGCTGAGGGTTCTTATCATCCCCTGGACATTTCTGAATAGAGGAACACATCATCGTGTCCTTTGTAAAATCTTCAAGAGGAAAAGAGTCATTTGGATATGAAAGGTTTATACAACCATGATATTAAGATGTTGGTTTATGACTTCGACTCATGCTGCCAATTCTCGTGGGAATAATAAAAATAATCTTCTTGAACCTTTCGAGGAAACTGAACACACTCATATCATTTCCTTCCCATTGAATCTGTAGTTTTGAAATTCTCAGGAAAGAAAAATTTCAAACGGTTATATTTACGGAATCATTGGTCGAATTTTGCTCATTAACGAACTTGACTGCAGCATTCAAGATTCGTTTTCGGTTGGCCAGAATTGCATTTGACTACGAATTCAGAAACAATCCAAACAGGAAGAGTTGAATAGAAGTTGAACTCAAAAATTACCACTTTTCAAAGATCACAAATGGAGTAAAATTGGAAAAACCCTTGGTCCAATATCCAGCAAGACAACTAAAGGAGGGAATGCGTGGCCATTCCGTCAAGTCGCAGATAACCGAGGCCATAAAGCGGCCACTTTATGGCGGTTCCCACTTTATCCTGCCTCTTCTGATGTCTGTTTAGCGTTTACAACTGCCCCGCGACCACATTACGTTCCTTATTCAATAAATTAACCTTTCTGCGGCAGTTGTATCCGTTTTAGTATCCGTCAAATTTCCCCTTTCTTCCCAGCCCTAAAAAAAGGGATTTGCCTAGATCAGTGTTTTTCAACCTGTGGGTCGCGACCCCCTGGGGGGTCGCGAAGCTTCTGTAGGGGGGTCGCCAGAAATCGGGAGAACTTTAGTAAGAGAAGGTTGTGGAACACTCTAATTTCTCCGAGATATGATTTTTTCATCATTCTTCATAAATAACCCCCCAAATCTCCAAACCTAGGGGCTAACAAACTATGGTGTCTTTTGTATTTCATTCTTTCGGCATTCAAGAAACACATATTCGAATCTGATCGTGAAACACTCGCATGTCGTCGAGATATGAATTTTTTTCATCATTTTTCATAAACAACCCCCCGATTCTCAAAACCGGGTGCCTAAAAAACGATGGGGTTTATCGTATTTCATTCTTTCGACATTCAAGAAACACATATTTGAATATAATTGTGGAGCACTTTCATTTCGTCGAGATATCAATTTTTTTATCATTTTGCATAAACAACCCCCAAAATCTCCGAACCAGGCAGGGGGCTTACAAACTATGGGGTTTATTGTATTTCATTCCTTCGACATTCGAGAAACACATATTCGAATATGAGCGTGGAACACTCTCATTTCGTCGAGATATGAATTTTTTTCATCATTTTGCATGAACAACCCTGCAAACCTGGGTGCTAAAAAACTATAGGGTTTATTGTATTTCATTCCTTCGGCATTCAAGAAACACATATTCGAATCAGATCGTGGAACACTCTCATTTTTTCGAGATATGAATTTTCTTTACCTTTTTTCATAAAGAACCCTCCAAATCTCCAAACCTGGGGGCTAACAAACTATGGGGTCTTTTGTATTTCATTCTTTCGGCATCAAAAAAACACATATTCGAATCTGATCGTGGAACAATCTCATTTCACCGAGATATTAATTTTTTTTGTCATTTTCCATAAATAACTCCCCGAATGTGAAAACCTGGCGGCTAACAAACTATGGGGGTTATTTTTTTTCATTTTTTCGTCATTCAAGAAACGGATATTCGAATCTGATCGTGGAACACTCTCATTTCGTCGAGATATGAATTTTTTCATAATTTTTTATTAAAAAACCTCCAAATCTCCAAACCTGGAAGCTAACAAACTATAGGGTTTATTGTATTTCATTCTTCCGACATTCAAGAAACGCATATTCGAATCTGAACGAGGAACACTTCCATTTCTCCGAGATATGAATTTTTCCATCATTTTTCATAAACAACCCCCCAAATCTCCAAACCTGAGGGCTAACAAACTATGATGGGTATTTCATTTCACTCTTTCGGCATTCAAGAAACACATTCGAAACCATTCGAGAAACACTCCCATTTCTTCGAGTTTATGATTTTTGTCAGAAACCACCCCCAACAACCCCTATAACTCCCTCCCTGAGTCTTGAAAGTCTCCAAATGAAAGAGGATTCAATTTCTTATCAGCCCATCAAGCTCACATCTAAATCTGATTGCAAAACCATCTCATTTCACTGAGTTATGATTTTTTTCCATTAGCCATTTTTTGTCTTTGAGTGTGTATGTGTGGATGTGGCCAACTTCTCATCGATTAATGGAATGAATATTTGTAACACTGTAACATACACAACCATACATGATAAAAAAGCAAAGGGTCGGGGGGTCGCGAAATATTTTCTCATACCAGGGGGGTCGCATCATGAAAAAGGTTGAAAAACACTGGCCTAGATGGTTCCCTTTGGCACTGTCCCATCTATGCGAAGACGATTCGACCTATCCAACGGGTCTACTTTGATATGGGGGTTTAATGATAATGACGTACGTACTTTAGCATTAATTTTATGATGCTAAAGCAGTGAATGCCTATAATTTTCACGCCTCCACGTTTAATTGCGAAAATTGTTTTTATCAATATTGGGAATTCACTGAAGTAACAAACAAATGGCATCAGATGCCTTATGACTTATGAGTCTTTGTACTTCCCTGCAAAATTCCGTAACTATGAACCTTTCAAAGATATGGTTCCATATTTTATCCCAAACCTCCGATATCATTACATCAGTTTATAAAATAAACAATTATTCATGGGACAATCTGAAGCCCCTAGCTTATAGGCTTATAGAGAACCCGAAGAAGCCGAGTAAAAGAGTATCGCCCACAAAAAAACGCCGAAATTTGAGAACAAAACCAAAACAGATGCGTCTGCCGATACGGCCGACCGGGGCAGATCGATTTCTCAAAGCGATCAACACCTCCTCTGTCGCTTGACATATTTGTCAACAGTTTGACATTCCTGACGTATCGACAAACCGTCCAACGGCATTTTACCGTGTAATGGCTATCGGATTATTCCAGCTTCTGTCGCATTAGTCACGCGGTCACTCAGAACGACATGGCCCTACCAGAAGGTGGTCTCGGTTCCTAAAACCCAGAACGACCGTTGATGAAAGGAAGAGAAATGACTTCCTTCATCTTATGAGCGTGTCTGACAGCTTGTTGGATTTGCAAATCTCAAGTTAACAGCCTACTGAGAAAGGGATGATTGGATGGTCCAAAGCCTCGTTTACAATTCAACCACTCTTTGTCCATGGACAGGATGTGAAAAGATATGAAAGAAGAGAATAGGTGTCGGGTGCAAATATACAATTCTCGCTTTGAATTTCGTGTGCCAATTCCTTTAAAATGTTCAAGATGGCTTTCAACATCAAATACCGAAGAATAGCATGAAACTGGCCATGAGATATGAGTCTATAGTAAAGCCTACCGGAAACTCTCCTCGGCGTGACGCCGACACCCTGTATCTTTCGAACGAAGTCGAATTTAGAAAAAACGTAAAGGAAAAATTTGTTTCGTTTGATGAGAGGAACCTACGGTTGAAAATATGTGAACGTCAAAGACTCGCACTATACAGGGTGATCCATTTTATTCCTTTGCCAGAAAAGTTTTTTCAACTGTAGATACCTCTCATCAAACGAAACACTTTTTTCTTATGCCATTTTTCAAAATTCGGCTTCGTTCGAAAGATACATGTTGTCGGCGAGTCGACCTAGTGCAAACCGACAAATAAAAGACTTTGGTATGCTTTGGTTGGTGTTATGCCTGTTGTAGTGCAATAAACACGTAAGCTAATTTCACGATAGGAAGAACCCACATCTCAATAAGCAAGAACAATTATATTCCTGTCTAAATCGTTAACAATCATGGTTGTCGCCAGATTATTGCCTAAAAATCAAGTGCAAAAAATGATGTCTCCAGTATATTTTGAATTTAAAACCCATCTCTTCTAGGAGGGTTTGACCGTTGTATGGTATCAATAGTTTGAGGTCGAGATTGTCGAGAACCACCCGATTAAATCAGCGTCACCGGAGTCCGACAGATGAAGCAATCAAACTTCGATCCGTACCGAGCGTCGACAGCAGCATAAATCCGACGTTAAACAGGGCTATTAATTATAACGGAGCGCATCAAATTTGCGGGCCCGAACAACAGCATTTGGCGGGCCTGGGGGGGCCTATTTGTCACCTCGAACGCCACAAAGTCAGAACGGGACGTGCGGCTCACCGCATAACGCTGGCGCCGAACGATAATTGCTACGGGACCCGGGTTGTGGCGTTATTCCTCCTTAGGGACGCATCCCGGCTATTACATTGTCGCGAGTCTGTTCTCGCAGCCCCCCTCGCCGATTATGTTTCGTTTGTTTCTCGATGGGGGGGTGGGACGGGTCGGTTTTTCTGGCGATGGAGGAAAAGCGGGAAAATTAGGAGTCTTGACGCGATTCCGCGGCGAGCGGGGTGGTTTGGGAAAGAACACGAGAATGGGGCAGATATTGACTGCGGAGGATTCTACAGAATCAGTAATAATAATATTAAACAGCTATTTAAACTTAACATAACCACCCCAAAACTTTTTTGTGGTACGCTGCTGACCGTATTTTTTTAAAAGAATCTTCGTTTAGTGTACAAACTTTTTGATTTCCTGCATTTCTCTTGTGTTTGCTACAGTTTCCGAGAAAATAATTGAAGCGATCATTTCGTCGTCAGAAAAATCAAATTCAGTAGGCCGAACTAGTAGAGCCCCTAGATTTACCTATTAAGTTGTTATCCTAATCGGTAGATCTCTGCAAGTCGGGTGATTTTATAGGCGAAATGTCGAAGTTTGATAAATTTTCCTGAGGAAATAGAAAAGTTATGGAGATTATGAATACCAAGCTATTTCGCGTTGACCTTTCCTCTTTCGATCCGTATATTTACATCGAGTTCAGGATATCTGTGAAAAAAGTTTTATCGAATTTAAAATTGCCCTTTTTTTAAGGTTTAGGTCTTTATTTATTTACAAAGGGGTTACAAACAGATCCGACGATCCAAAATAAAACCCTCAACTATATTGAGGGATTTTTGCTGGATTTTTTCGCGCTTTTCGCGAATTTTTTAAAATACTTCTACATCTCCTAGAAAATCGAAATTTCACCCACGTATGAATCGATTATTCTTCTTTTCAACGTATAAAAATCTGTATCGCAGCTTCGCTGCGCTTTCAAGATTCTTCTGGACCCACTTTTTCTACAGATTCCCTCGAGTCAGTCCACAGAGTCAGCATTTTAGCTTAGTATAGAATAGAACAATTTCTATGTTCCGAAGGTTGAAATCTAGCATAGAAGCCTCGGCGATTCGCGATCTATCCCCCATAACAATTCCTCTCGTTTCCGCGTGACAATTTCCTGAGAAAAACAAACGACGACGCGGGCAAAGACCGAAAAACGGAACCATCCTTCGCCTTGTCAGATAAGACATCCCTATCGTGGCGGGTGTCGCGGCGAGTTCATAATCTGAAATCAAACATGGAGGAGAGAGCACAGAGGAATAAGAGAGAGGGAGCACAGAGGCGCAACAAAGCGATGTTGTCAGGTGCGACCGCGTTATCGCGACCAAACAAGCCGCCTCCTGTCATGTCGCCGCCGGTTAATCCCGACCGCTTATCGCGACCGGGGCATTTCACCGAACAACTGGGACGCTTTATCTGATAAGGCTGCAGATCTGGGCAAGGATTCGATATTTGCGGCCGCGGGAAATTCTCGCGGTTCGCCTACAGGTGGAAGAAAGCTTTCTAGAACGGCTGGTCAGTTGAAGGTTGCTAGAATTTCAAATCAACCCTGAAACGTCTCGACCATAAAGCCCCACCATTCCCAGGCAATTGCTACTATAGAACACCAGGGTATTCCACATTAAGCAAAACCTCCAAGATACCGTGACCTAAATCCAATCGAGAACGCTTGGGACCAATCACAAAGCACCCTTGAAGCCCACAGACCACAGCCGAAACTTCTCCAAAAGTTGGGGAATCTTTCACCACAACTTTGGTAACAAATTGAGCAGGGATATGCTCAAAAGAGGCTCGCGTTCGTCCGGAAACGGTATCAAGAATTGTTAAGCGCTCCAACGAAGATCTTACAATTAACCGCAAGGAAGGAACCGGGAGGAAAAAGGAGTTTCATAGCCCAAAAAAAGTGAAGGTAAAGCCATCAGCCTTTTTCAGAAAAATCCTAACCTTTCAGGACAGCAAGTGGCCCAAATAGTGGGTTGTTCGCAGTCAACCGTTCAGAAAATCAAGTCGAGTTGTGGGCTTAGAACATACAAAGTGCCAGACAGGCACGCTGTGAAGAATCAAGAAGCGAAATCAAGAGCAAAGAATTAAAAAAAGATTTCTTGAAAAATTTTTTCCTGTTGCGTGATGGACGACGAAACTTATATCTTGGCTGATTTCTCGCAACTTCCTGGTCAGGAATTTTTTACTGCAGATTCTCGTGGAAATGTTGACGAACAATTTCGCGAGAAGAAACAAGCAAAGTTTCCTTAAAAATTCCTGGTTTGGCAAGCAATTTGCACTTGTGGAAAAAGGAGCAAATTTTTCGTTGGCCAAGGCTCTGTTGACTCGAAGATATACATCGAGGAATGCTTGAAGAAGCGACTTTTACATTTTTTACGTGAGCACAAAGGAATGGTACGAAGCTAATGAGGTGGTTTTTGTCCCCAAAGAGGCCAATCCACCAAATTGCCCAGAACTCAGGCCAATCGAAAGATATTGGGCCCTGGTAAAAAGGGAATTGAAGAAGACTAAGAAATCAACGAAAACATCAGCGGAATTCAAGCTAAAGTGGAAGACAGCATCCCAGAAAGTGACTGAGAACACTATAAATAGCATGATGGGAAGAATTCCAGAAAAAATCCATGAATTTTGTGAAAAACAGTTTTGGTTTTTTTATTGTAAAAACAGTTTTCATTAGAATAAGAAGATGATTCGAAAATGAGTTTGATTTTCGAAATCGGTCAAGTGGTTCAAAAGATTGAGCGTTTTTGTGATAGCGAATTTATTCTCGTTCAGTCCTTATAAGGCAGCTTAAAGCAGATGTGATGAAAACCATGACACTCATCTAGAGAAGACCCGCAGGACAACGATTTGTTAAATTCTCGACGTCTCACATGAGGATGGTAGATGATGTCCACGTGACTTGATCCAGTGGGGTATGAGAGCAAAAGACCAATCTAGTTGCAGTTCTGAAAGGTTCTTCTATAGCCAATCGATGTGAATAGATACTTCATTTCTTTGGAATCTAAGTAACTTTCAACCTGAAGACTGATATAAATATTTCCAAGAAGAATTGGGTTTTTTGAAGAGAATAAATTGATTCAACGTCCTCAACTTTCGACCAGCAGATAATTTTTTACAGACTGTGGATCGCATGTTTGGTTTTGAGTAAAGTCCCAAATTAGAGCTGGCGACCCGGTCCTGTCCCGAACACAGGGACTCCAAGGGTTGTAGCCATAAACCCTTCACTCCACGCACCGAATTCCCAATAAAATAATCCATTAGGCATCGTTCACCTTCCTGGCACCTACGCGATCGCTCTCCATTGGTACGCAAAACATAAAACGACAAAATGGGGTGCCCCAAACCCTAAAAAACACAAAGGCGTCCCATGGCGTGCAACTCGCGATACCTGCCTACACCTGCCCCGCCATCTTTGGGTATCTGGGATCTTTATA
This sequence comes from Adalia bipunctata, assembly GCA_910592335.1. Taxonomy (NCBI): domain Eukaryota; kingdom Metazoa; phylum Arthropoda; class Insecta; order Coleoptera; family Coccinellidae; genus Adalia; species Adalia bipunctata. Next base: position 2,408,802 of record OU342952.1, on the reverse strand, counting down.
AATAAAACCACGATCTCGGAGGCGATAGGTGCAAGCACATCTAACCTCATTTGAATATTTTTATGGACGTTAATTGCCGGTGCGACTCTCTGGTCAGATAGACGTTTTTACGACGTAAATGTTTGGATTCTGTGAAATTTGAAAGTAGGCAGGATCGATCGCGACCTCGCTTTGCTGATGCCTGGGATTAGGCAACTATTCGTGGACGATTAAAATGCACCTTGAGAAGACGAAGATGGGATTTTTATTGCCCTGCGAAGAGCGCTCACAATAGGCAGGTATACAGGGCGATTCGAGAATCCGTTTGAAAAATGCCGAAGACTCGGGTACACAAACTTTGCCAATGCCATTCCTGGAGTCGTTAGCCTTTGCCAACAAACCTCCATTCGAATTCCAGAATTAAGAATGTCTCAAAAAATTTCGCGTTAAGTTCTGAAACTTGGCAACAATTGGGTTCAAGCTCCACACGCTGAATATCACCAAAAAGAACAAATTTCGATGCAAAACAGATGTGATGAAATTTATTCTTCTACGATTAAAGGAATACGAAATCTGGCCATGTTGTAAAAATTTTTTTTTGGCCTCGAGGTCGATGACATGCGGTTCTGACAAGAAGGTGGCGCTTGCCACACAGCTGGTTGAAACAAATCAAATGTTAAGGGGATCTGGTACACGTCCGAGCTCGCGAGCTCCCTTCAAAAATTGGGCTTTCTATTTCCATGATATCTCAGTTCGTATGCGGCGTAAACCAACAATTTTTTTTTTAAATTAAAGCTTAATCATTTCTCTAGAATGTGTATTACTCGCTTTTCTGATTGTCTTCGTATATTAGGAAAAAAACTGGTGACTTGTAATTTCATGAAAATCTGAACAAACGGTTTTATTTCCATGATATCTCTGTCAATTTTCTGGATAAATGTATGAAAATTTCAGTATACATGCGGAATGATACTTTGCAGAATGTGTATTGATCAGTTTTTTTGTTTATTGCCCTCTCAATTCTTAAACGAATTATAAAGTATGACTTTATTGGTCATATTTTCAACCAGGTTTTTTTCCTAATATACACAGAAAAACGGAAAAGTGAATAATACACATTCTGCAAAATATTATTCCGCATGTATACTGAAAATTTCATACATTCATCCCGAAAATTGACGGAGATATCATGGAAATAGAATTCATTAGTGAGATAAAACCTCAATTATGTCAAAAGTCACTGAAAATTTCAACAAAAAAGTGGACGTCTGTAAAGCTGCAAGAGGAGGCCATTTGGTTGATATTATTTTTCGTATATAAATGTAATTACTGATACTTCAATTACCGATAAAAAGTTTTAGTAAATGAATGCAAATCATGTGTTTTTATTTATCCTGAAATAATCGCGCAATTTAGAAAACGAAGAGTATTCTCTCCAGCGAAAAAGAAGGAAACCCACAAGAATTATATAAACTGATTTCAATCTAGTACGTCCCTGGGTTCTCAGCACACAAATAACGAATTTTACTACCCCATAAAATGCCGAATCGACAAAAAACATAAACTCAAGAATACTGCATACCTACCCAACCCTTGAAACTATCAAATAGGTTGTTCAATGTATTGGGTGGTTTAGAATAAAACCACAATTACGGATCTAGGAAATTTCTGTTGTGTCCGGTGATTTATGAATCTGATTCATTCTTGGGATGTTTATGTGACTTTCATGTCTTCATTTCGACTGCTTTGGGATAACTATTGTCATGATGGGGCCCTATAAGGCCCAGGAATAGGTTCAGCTCAATTAAATTGATTGTTTGCTCTTTTCATTCTTCAATAATGACGCCAATAGCCTATACCAATTTGTTTATAGTTCGTAGATGAAAAACCCGGTGATTGCATCTGCATAATCGCATTTTGGAACAGTTTGATAAAGAATAAGTGTGAAAATTACCACATTTTTGCTTTTTTCGAATATCCCAATGAATGGTGAAGGAATCATTTCACAGTCGACAGAAGTTTTGTCGAAGATTTAAAAACCTACAAAATGATTGTTTGAGCGACTAAATCTGTATATTTTCCACCGAGAAAATCCGGAAAAACTTCTCAAGAAAATAACAAAGTGCAGTTTTTGCCCAATCGTGCTTTGAAATAAGCGTTACAACATCTAAGAATCACGAATTTCAAATAAGTCTCTCTCAATCTCTCTACCTCCATGAATATTTTCAATATACGTTGTTTGAGCGTATTGATATCCGAAATGCACGCTTGATATTTTACATTCGGTAGCGTTAGAGGCTCTTCTTTACCTACATTCGAGCACGACTTCAGAAAATGGTCATATTCTTGGAATACATTTCAAGATAATTCGGGTAAGTAAAAATTCCTTGAGGTCATAAATGTCACCGAAAATATGAGCTTCGGACGGTGGTCGAATAAACCCATCATGAAATTACCTGGAGCCGACTAGACAACTAGATGTTTAGTCAGAAACTGAAATAAGAAGTACCTAGACTCACATGTTTCATGTAAACTTCGACTTTCTATATTAAAATAAAACCACCCTAGAGAAAAAGTTCAGGCCAATAACAAACATGCATAGGTACTAAATATTCATTCAATTCAGTCTCCGTTTACAAATGAAAACCGGTCGTTTTCCCATGCATGCCTTCCACTCTCACAAACCAGGAAACAGAGCATATTTCATTCAAACCCAAGATCTTATCTTATTCAGTCATTGTTCAAACAAGGCATTCAGGTCTGAATCAAAAACAATCCTCTACATGCAAATAAGGCCAACAACAACGCAAGACAAGCCTTAGTGGAAACTAAAATCAACGGTAGTCAGCCTAACAGGAAAATAATGTAACTTATCGAATTCACGCATCAGAAATTTAACGAAAAAAAAACGAAGGGTTGCAAAATCGTACCATTTGTTTCCAGTGCTCCTTGGCTTTCTGACAGAACGTAATCTGACAGATGACTGTCGTCTAGAACAGAACAGAAACACAAACATCAGATCATTCAAAATTGAACCAATTGAATTATGGGGAAAAAATTACTTGTTCATTATTACGAGCGAAAAAGTAACCATTAGATTTCTGATTTAAATAAATTGTGGTCTTTGAATGAAATCTTTATGATGTTTCACGCCTATTTCCTATTTGATTCATTTTCGATTTGCAAATACCCTTTTTCGATATGGTGGGACTTTTCAAGGAGGTTCTCTTATCAGCTGTGAAAATTTGGTCCGAATCAGTTCAGTGGTTTCGAACAAAAATTTAATATGAAGCTGGAGTTATTTCGATTATTTTTGTATTAATACTTCACTATACCTGTCTCTAACTTTCTTCGAGATATCCATTTATAATTCTTATTTTTCGTGTGCAAAACATGTGTGGGTCAATTGTGTGAAGAATATAAACGCATTCGATAGCTTCAGATCAAAATTAAATTTCAAATCATTAATCGGTATTCAGACGAATTTCGGAAAAAGTTTTCACCTCGGACGGGAGTCGAACCACGCATCTTTGGATTTCCGGCCCAACGTGCTAGCCAATTACACCACCGAAGTTACTCATCTTTACCCATCTCAACTTTTTTCAAAATTCGAAAATTTGTCTGAATACCGATTAATTCCCAATTTATATTTTAAATTTTAAAGTTGTTAAGTTACTGGTGATTAGAAAAAATAGACTTCTCAGGAAGCCATTTCATTTTGACCAAACTTTTTTTCAATCTTCAATAATTCGAGATTTATTGATGATCGCTCTGATGCCAATTTTTTTGTAAATTTTCCCCTGTAGAAGAAGGGAATGTTTTGATTATCTGTGAGGGAATGAATTTTGAATTGTTCACGAGAACAATTTTAACAATTGAAGCATTTCGACTAAAAAACACATATTTTGGAAAACCGGTATCATGTTTTGAAGAATAAAAATTTTTTACCACTATGTTAAATTGGGACAATACAGATAGAAATGTTTCTGAGAAAAGGGCAATTTTATTAATTTTACCATCAATAAATTCCCCCTGTATATTTTGGTCAGAAACTGTCATTAATCTCTCATGCCATTTTTGACAAAATCGATCATGTTCTTTTTTTCTTTCTATAAACAACCCTTAATTTAAAAAACGCCTTTGGGGAACGAGAACTTTCATATAAATTTTGAGAAAATTAGATTCACAGTATCGGCTCTAGAAAAGACAAACACACATTTTTGAAGACTCTCGGATGGAAAATCCTAGAAAATTGCCAAAATTTGATCAGGGCTCCAGTGAATAAATCCGTTCAAGATTTTGTTTTCCTGACTATTTAAAAACTACTGATTCCATTTAGATGAAATTTAACATTTGGGAGGAGAATGATTTATTCAAGATGCATGCAAAATTTTGTCCATTTTGTGTATCCATTTCTAGAGAATTTCCGAAAAAAATGACAATATTTCGGTAATAGCAGATCATTGAGGATTTCTTTGACAGCTGCTGTCAATTTGTTGTGCCGTTGTCAAAAACTTTTCATAATAGGCTACAAATGAAAAAAGGGAATCGACCTAAAAAAGAGGATGAATGAGTGACCAATATGAATATCGAAAAGTGTGTGTATTCCGGTTGGCCATAATATTCTGACACATTTCACCCTGTATACTTTAAAAATATTTGGTTATACTCATTTTCCTGTTAGTTAATTAAGCAACGTTGTCCTTTCTACAGATGTCGTAGTAATTACGTATTCATCAAAATGTTTATTTACTTTAGGAAAATAATTGATTTGAGAAAATATTACGCGAATTTAATAATTCCAAAGACCTGGCGAATGTTGAAGAAACTTTTTTCTCTGTTTCTACTGGAAATATTTCACGTATATAAACATGGTTGGAAAATTCAGTTATGCTATTTTCTTGTACGGAAATTAATAATCGAGTGTTGAAATTTAAGTGAAAAATAATGGGCAGAATAGACCGTTACTTTGTGATAGTTCATTCAAAAAACGAATAAAAGTATGTACTCGAATAACCCGACAGAAAAACTTTTTAACGAACGGAATTCCCACTTTTCAAAATTCTCAAGAAATAAGCCTACAAAAGACATTTAAATACCTTTTTGCACAACTTGAAACAGTCCAGTATGAAAATGTAGTAAAATTACGAAACCTGCGTCACAGTTAAACACAGTTAAAAAAAAATGTGATATATCTACTAGCTACTTTATACCTTTATTTCATACATATATTGTTTTGTTGCTTTTTCTTATATCTCATATTTTTAGATTGTGTATTAAGTCTGAGTTGTACACCTTTGCATGTAATCACCTTTGGTGTATGTGAAGTGATAATGAATAAATAAACTCCATTTACAAAGTCAAAATAGAGTTAACTCGAATTGGCATTGGCGAAGGCTCTGAGAATTATTTGACATTTCACGAGTACCAACCTGCGACAGTTTCGAGTAAAAAAACCAAAAACTTAAAACCTAAATCTTGGCCAACCGGGATACTTTATGAAAGTGAATGGGGTATAAAGATAAGCAGTCATTAGGACGTTTTTTGAGGCTGCCTTTACGTCAATCGCGTGAAGAAATGTAAGGAACACCTACCTGGATTTGGCTGCGCCTGGTGTGCATTCCTCTTCATCCATCCGTAAGGGCTCCTAGGAGCTGCTGGCCTTCCCAATCTGGAAAGACCACTACCGTTCGTAATCCCATGTCCCACTACGTTTGCTGGGGCTGCAGGAGCCTGACCCTGAGGAGCGACGTTCTCCAAATCGGGACTGGAAGCGTCGCTGTTATGGGAAGACACTGTCACTGGCGGCGAGGGTAGCAAGTTGACGTTTTGCTGATAGTTATTCGCCATCATCTCAGCGTAATCACCCGCGAACACCGGATGGGACCACAAGTCTAACGGGTCTGGTTGCATGCCGTAAGCGCCTCCGGCATTCTGCATCTGATGCTGATACCAGGGATGCAAGACGTTAACTCCCTGATGGTTCATTTGCGTATTGGAGGGTCCAGCGTGGTATGCCGAGGACGGGGGGTTATGCATTTGGTAGGGTCCATGGTGGTTCGAAGGTCCCGGAACGGGATACGAAGGTGCGGCGAAATGGTGATGCATCCCAGAAGGAGCAGGGTACGAGTGCATCCCCGGTCCTGAAGCACCCATCGGGGGCATCATTTGCGACAGTCCGTGTTGCATTGAGGCCAAGGTAGTGTGCATTCCCCGAGGCATCTGCTGCATTCCCGAACAAGCCTGGTGTATTCCAGGAGCTCCTGCTACATCCTGAAGTCCATCAGCGGATGGATTATGTTGATGGGTGTCCGGGGAAGAAGAAGACGACATACCATGACGGTACAAATGCTGAGGGCTGTTATCGTTCGACTGCATCTTCACTATCACTTTGTCTTCATCCACAAAAGTTAATAAAATTAGTCCACGAATAAACAAAAACAAACACGCACACGACACGCGGAAACGCGTTTACTTCTGAATGTTCATCATAAGCGTCACTTTTTTTTTCGACCTTTCCGTTGACGACCTCGAGCCGAATGTGCGTCGAGGATGGAACTGAGATCCAGCACGATAACACGGAGATAACTCACCTGCCGAGGAGGAACCGTTCCGGGAGCGTCGACCAATCGGAGACGACGGCCATTGTTGTGATTAGAGTCCGGGCGGGGTGGTGGGGACCGTACTCCCACTAGCCAACAGGTGGGTATGCGCATCCGCTCCTCGGCGTAGGGTTACGCGGGTGCCGGAAACGCGCTGCTATTGGGACGATGCCCGGGCCCATTAGGGTAGATTTGCAATCGAAGAATCGGTAAGTAAGTGGAGGATGAGCATGGGATAATTTTTTAAAGGTACGACCTTGGATGACTAAGATTGAAATGGCTTGTTCCCTTTCAATAAGCCTTTCTTCCAGCGCAGCGGCGAGAGTTTTTTTCTAGATATAGCGGTATGCATTGATTACCTTCCCCTTAACATATCAAGACATCGAAAAACGACGAAAATTTGTAGGTATATTTTTCACGAATAAAGCGCGCTGCTACTTCTATCGCCCTCAAGGCACATCTGCGGGCCACAAACCTCAAAATTCAATATCATAACGCATACAGAGTGTTCACAAGTCCAAAGAATGCAAAACATGTTATTTGCTAGAGTGCCTTGTGTGAGAGCCACTAAATTTGTTGTCAAGCAGCTATCCTTCTTGGCGCCACATTTCAAATGCAAATTATTCAATTCGATATTATGAGAATTCGTGATGTTGATGCTTTTTTCCAATAATTCATGAAACAAAATGAAAGGACCTGAAGCGAAGAATGAAAAAGCGCCAACATACCAAATTCCACCTACCTTTATTTTCTAGGTACACCATTCCCTTTTATAAAGTATCCCGGTTGGCCAAGATTTAGGTTCATCAAGTTTTTTCAATCAAAACTGACGCAGGTTGGTACCTACTCGTGAAATGTCAAATAATTCTCAGAGGCGTCGCCAATGCTAATTTCCATTTAATCTTTTTTCACTTGAATGGAGTTAGTTCTTTCGAAGTTAAAGGTTTCATAGTACTACTACATTTTCATACTGGAGTATGGTGCAAAAAGGTTTAAATGTCTTCTGTAGGCTTATTTCTTGAGAATTTTGAAGTGGAGAATTCCACTGTTCGTTTATAAGTTTTTCTGTTGGGTTATTAGAGTACTCTTACTCTTTTTTTCGAATGAACTATCACAAAGTAAGGGACTATTCTGTCCATTATTTTTCAGTAAAATTTCAACACTCGATTCTTGTCTTCCGTACAAGGAAATAGCATAACTGAATCTTCAACCATGTTTATATACGTGAAATATTTCCAGTATTAACAGAGAAACAAGTTTCTTCAACATTCGCCAGATCTTTGGAATCATTGAATTCACATAATTTTTCCTCAAATTCATTATTTTCCCAAAGTAAATAAACATTCCGAATTCCGATGAATACGTAATTACCACAACCTCTACGTAGAGCGTAGAGGAGACAACGTAGCGTATTCATCTGACAGGAAAATGACTATAACCTAACATTTTCAAAATATACACGGTGAAATGTGTCAGAATGTACCTACATTTATCGATTCGAATAATTTGCACCCACAATTTTCTGCAAATATTCAAACAGTCCCTCTTTTACTTTACGTTTTTCTCTTTACGCCGATAGCCGCAACATGTCAGATATTCAAATATTATACCGTGTGTCTGGGCATGACTTAGCGATAATTTGAGGGCATCAAATATACCTAATTTAATCGACAAAAATGCCCTATTTTTAGATTTTTAGTCGACCCTTTCAAATGATTTCTTTGGACATAAAGGTCCTACAGATGTGAAAAAAATGTTTTTTGAAAGATAATACTACCACCTTTTATTAAAAAAGAACAATATGAAAACATTCAACTCGAAAATGTCATAAAAAATTCTTTAAAAAAATTTCAGTCAAAAAATTTACTGGATTTTTTAGTAAATCCTCAATACAATACAAAAATTAGCACATTGAAGTATTATTTTTTTCAATGAACTAACACGCAAGGATATCAGCTACAAAACGACACCCACATTATTTCTGTAAATTACATAATTTGAGAGTTATTGCTGTTTGAACATGACCCTTATGAAAATTGATAAAATAAAATAAAAACTGTACTTTCGATCATTCGTAATGATAAAACTAACAAATTTAACATAAAAATTGCTCAAAATGGCCGCCTCTGCTTTGTAGACAGGCAGTTGCCCTTATGACGACTTGTCTTGTAGCAACAAAAAAAAAGTTTAGGTCGCTCGCGTAACCGCCATATTCGAACAACAATAACTCTCAAATGATGTAACTTACAGAAATTTTGTGGGTGTCGTTTTGTAGCTGATATCCTTGCGTTTTAGTTCATTGGAAAAAATTATACTTCAATGTGCTAGTTTTTGAACTATTGAGGATTTACTACAACATTCAGTAAACTTTTTGACTAAATTTTTTTTATGACATTTTTGAGATGAATGTTTTCATATTGTACTACTCTAATAAAAGGTGGTAGTATTATCTTTCAAAAAACCTTTTTTTTACATCTGTAGGACCTTTATGTCCAAAGAAATCGATATCATTTGGAAGGGTGAACTAAAATAAAAAAATTATTCGAAAAGGCGGCTATTCCAAAAAGATGGGGGTAAACCCCCCAATGTGGGTGTTTCTATCGATAAAATTAGGTATATTTGATGGCCTTAAATTATCGCTAAGTCATGCCCAGACACACTGTATAAGTAAAGATAAATGAGCAAGTCCTCTTGTACGCCGACAAAAATTGCATCAATTTGGCAGAGCCTTCTGCTTTAATTAGAGCTAAGAAAATATAACGATTTTCAATGCTTGTGTAACGCTTATTTTCAGTCGTTTTTGCGATTTTCTTTGATATTTCAATAGGCTGTGGAAAGGCCATCCTTCAAATAGCAGGTATATGCTGAAGGAGCTGCGTAAATATGGCCTATCGAAGTATTGCTTTCTCGATTCCAGTCCGCTGGTGAATTACAATAATTCGCATGAAGCTGAATTTTCGTATAGGTATTTGTTCGGTACACTAAAATAGGAAAAACATCAAAAGTGCCATGTCTGCTGAATAAGGCAGAGACCCAAAATATCGGTTTTTTACATTTTTCACGTGAACGGTAAGTGTTGTCGTAAAAATAGCTGAGAGGAAAGTTGTAGACAATGCAATTCTCTGAAAATAATTTCCCATACTTTTTTCACTACGAATCACCATTCCAGAGATATTGCCATTTCAAATATCAGAAATAATGAATGATACGCAAGAACGCAAGCGTACGCCGCTTATACAGCTTATGAGGTGATTTTTTAAGAGCTATAGGAAATCTTGAAAAAAATCACATAAAAGTCAGATGAATGCATCAAATCTTTATTTGAATCGATAGTGCGATCCATATAATTCATTGTTTGGTGATTATTCCATGCAAATATTAACCGTGGCTGCGCCTAAAATGGTCTATCTGCTTAGTCCAATTTTGGCATACTCTTCCATTTTGCACAAAAAAAGTTGGATATCAACGAACCAACTGCTGCGAATCGATAATTGATGGTCATCACTAACACTGGCCGATACAGCTGCGATATTTTCTTCAGTTCGCACTGTACGTAAGCGTGGCTTTTCTATTTATTCGAACTGAAAAGCATTGTTTACGTCAGCAGATTTGTGATAGTCCCAAATCAACGTACCTAAAGTGAGAAATAGTACATTTACACCATTGGAGTAATGACATTCTCACCTTTAATGATTGTTGTAGATAAGTTGTGAATTTGAAACGACCATTGGGTAAAAAATGTAAAATGCAGTTTTGTCTTGGCAAAGCCAGGAAAATACAAAAAAAGTTATGAATCCTTTTCTAATAGTTGATGCAGTTTCTGACAATGGTTCTATATCGGTTTCGGTTGGCCACCGCGTATTCATTGATTTTCTTAGGTTGGGAGAGTTATACAGAGTGGCCACTTTTTTAATGGGATTGTGTTGGTAACTTTCAAACCATAATAGTAAGAAGGTCGGTCAAATGGAGAAAACGTTACATTTATAAAAGCATTGTCGAGCCAAGCGCGGATCTGGACTGGACTGGACGAACCCTCAAATCTTGTGTGTTTGATAAAAAAAAAATCAATTAGCGGGTATGTAATCCACCTGACCGTGACCCCCCCCTTTCTCGAGAGCTGGATCCGCCACTGTGTCGAGCAGTTCAAACAAACAAATCAAGATGAACAGGGCCGGTTATTGAGATATAAAAAAGTAAATTCTGTAATTTTGATTTTTCTTTTTTTCAATACGGACCTGCATATTTTATGGCACTTTTCGAAATAACTTTAAACGCTGAATTCAACGATATATCATACAATATCATTCAAAGTTGATTTTCAGGTGATTCTGACACTTATCCAAATTTCTTTGTGTCGGATCTGTATAAGATTTCTTTAGTTTTATTAACAACGTGCAATACATTTCGATAAGAACATTGATATCGTTGATAGACTTGATTGTTCTTACTTACACACAACTCTAGGTTTATTGAATGTATTATTTTCAAATAGTAGGCCGTGGATAAAAAAAATAACAGGAAATGACATTGTATGATATATCGTTGAATTCAGCGTTAAAAGTTATTTCGAAAAGTGTCATAAAATATGCAGATCCGTATTGAAAAAAATGAGGAGCACGAAAAGTTGGATACGAAATCTGATTATGTCGATTTGTGGATAATTCACTGTCTAATAAAAAATACCTGTTACATTTTTTGATAATATTTGGAAGTGGAAAAGAAAAAAAACTCAAAATAACACAATTTACTCTTCTTATGATGCCTATGATGCTTATGAGTACCCCTGGCTCAGTGGTAGAGAGTTGGAATTCGGACCCAAAGGTCCGAAGTTCAATCCCGAGCTAGGAAAGAAATTTTCTAGACTCGGTAGGGGCCACCATTCTCACTGTTGGGTCAAAAATTAACAGTGCTGTGCCTAAGGTGGCGTAAGGACACAGTAACAAAGCCTACACATACTACACAACTGCTCTCCGAACTCGGCACAAATTACAAACTTCCAAGCTTGTAATTTCAGAGGGGTCTCCACAGCACAGGAGACCTAGGAGTAATCAGGATAAACAATATAATATCATCTCAATAACCGGCCCTGATAATCTCGATTTGTTTGAACTGCTTGACAATGCATATTATGAATGCAAGTTTTTCTCCATCTAACTCTTATGGTTTGAAAGTTACCAATACAATGCCATTAAAAAAGGGGCCACTCTGTATACCCAAATAGAATCAAAGGAAAACATTTTCAATTCCGACCCAACATGAAATTTCTGGCATGATTAACCCAAAACGAATTATGTTGGTTTACTGGTTTGGTTTTACTGGTTTACTGGTTGCGGTTACTGGTACTCCCAAAGCGTTCTTCGAAAACATTTGAGGCAAAATCCATCGGTCTGGGAACCTTCTTTGTACCTAAAATTTTGTCAAAAGGCGTCACTCGTGGTAATAAAACTTAATCCTAGTAAATTGAACGTGAGTTCTACTTGGGTTCTTGGAACGGTATTTATCCCATCTACTCAAGCTAGTGGCACCGAGTCAACAGAATATCAACTTAACTTTTGATGGAAAGAATGGTAATGCGCACCCTATAGATCTTGGAATGAGTCTTGTGCACCTCATCTTATCCTACCTGAAACATACTCCTGGACTTCACGTAGTTGTAGACGAAACTTTAGGTGAAATTCCACCCTGTATGCAGGTGGATACATGAATAAGGTTCCTAGATGCAGAAAAATATGCGACTGGTGTTCAGTTCAGTTCATGTTTCCCAAAGTATCATGATTGAAATAATAATAATAATCGAGGTTTTCGTATTGACATGGGTCGTTTTACAGATTTTTTTTTCAGATGCATGAAATCGATATAGCGCATCTGTTACATGAAGCGCATTAACCCCTTTTGAATTTCAAATATTCAGACAACTTTTTGTAGATTTTGTATGCAGTTTTACCGCTACTTCAAAGTCCACAAAACATTCAAAGCTTTCTCTTTTCAATTTGTTGAATACCTATCTGGCCAATAAACCTAATGTAAATTTTGTGCTAAGGATCGATAGCCGTTTGATTGTTCACAACATGCCATCAAGTTTTTAATGTTAGGAATTGATTAAAAGGAGAAATACGGACAATATGACAAAGGAATCATGATTAGTGTTGGTAGATATCAAATACGGAACTGTATGTACGAGGATAAACTGAAAAATTCTTAGCCTACTATAGAACCAAACAAAATTTCAATGCCAAATTATTTTATTATTCAACATATTGTCCTCTTAATTGAATACATTTATTACAGCAAACCTGCTACGTCCCTAGAGTCTAGACCTGTCACAAAAAATGTTTCTTCTTGCTCTGCAAACTAGTCCTCCACAGCTTTTATTACCTCCTCGTTGAAAGAAAATTTACCATACATTTTAAACTTTTTTTCAGTTGAGGAAAGAGATGATAGTCGGACGAATCCAAATCTGGTGAATAAGGGGGGTATTTTAGTAATTCTAACCCTAAATTACGAATTTTTTGCATGGCAACATGAGATTTGTGTACTAGGGCGTTGTCCTGTGAAAACAAAAACCTTTGGATAGCTTTCCGCATCTTTTCTCCTCAATTTTTTCCCGTAGAGTGGTCAGTAATGTCGAATAGTAATCTCCAGTTATTGTTCTACCCTTAATGAAAAAATCAATCATGATTACTCCATGGCAATCCCAAGAAACTGAAGTAGGAACTTTTCCAGCAGATTTTTGGACACGAAATTTTTTAGGTCTTGGAGAACCAGAGTGTCGTCATTCCATCGATTTTTGCTTTATTTCTGGATCGTAGAAATGTACCCAAGTCTCATCTATAGTAACAATTCGGTTCAAGAAGCCTACATCGTTTTCAAATCGAGCACAGATCGAACGCGATGCTTCTACCCTTGCACGCTTTCGGTCACCAATCAAACATTTGGGGATCCAATTTGCAGAAATTGTTCTCACGTCCAATTTGACGTGAACTATATGAAATCGTATGAAATCTTCATTGCTTCAGATATCCGTTTCAGCCCAATTCGACGGTCTGATAAAATCATGTCATGACTGCATCAATATTCTCGGGGACTGACACAGAAACTGGCCTCCCCGATCGGTCATCAACTTCAATGGACAATTTATCTCTTTTGAAGCTTGCAGCCCAATTTTTCACGGTCGTATACGAAGGACATTGATCACCAAGGGTATTAAGCATATCTTCGTAAATCTGCTTACCTCTTAACCTTTTTAAATACAGTTACTTGATGATGGCTCGATACTCCAATTTTTCGATTCTTACAATTTCGGTGGACATCTTTTTTTTCAATTTCTGGCGTAACTCTTTTGACGTCGAACTCTACACTGACACTTCATATAAGTTATTGTACGTTGATATGGTATCGCAATGTTTTGTGTATGCATGGAATTGGTCTATGGTAACTAGATTTAGATATCAATACATCCTCGTAATTTTGTCCATTGCATATGGACAAAATTAATTTTCCTTCATCCCGATTTATCTGAGAACATTTCATTTCTTGTTACGTTTATTTCATGAATGTTGATCACATTTTATGAAGAAAGGTACAAATATCATTGGTGTATAGAAGTTGGCATTACTGTGATTCACTACTATCAAGTTATGCCATATGCCATTTTGTACGCACTTTAACTACTTGGTATTATACTGAGATGGTCTTCGAAAATAAGAGATTACAAGTTTCCTTGTGTATTATCATTGAAGTGGTAAAGAAGACAATTTGAATCTTTCCTGAAGTTGATGGCGAATTGGAAATTTTGTTTAGACAGTGAATATTTCTTATATTTCAGGCAAAATACCAAGTTTTGTATATTTTTCCAATCGTCACCTCGAGCTTAACTGAGAAATCTAGTGTCAGGATGCCATTTGAAATAAAATATTGCTCTATAAATAAATAATAAGTATGCAGGGTTTCTCGAAATGAGAATTTCGTGGAAATTCATGGAATCCGTTGCAATCTTCGTTGAAATACCTATGCCTTTCCTTCTCTATTTCAGTCGGTCAATGTGTAATTGTAACCGTCAAAATATTTTTGCCTGAAGCCCCAGTTCACTGACCTACAGATGGAATAAAAGGGAAGGTTCCACCTAAAATCTCTTTGAACTTGCCGTCTTTTAATGTTTCTACCTGAAGCAATATAATTTGCCTTAGCGAAATATGCCATACCGTTGATCCTTGGAGAAATTCTATGCAAAAATTGCAAGTTTATTGCACTCAGAAGTTTGCACTGACAAATGGTCCTAAAAGTGTCGCCCGATTTTACAGGAACTTCTTTCAATTTTTATTGAGTTATCCCAACACCCTTTTAGGGTTCTTCCTTATCTGAAGAGGAAAGAAACCTTGTAATCCTATTTGTCAATCATTTTTAGCACAGACAATTTGGATATTTTACATGAGATTCAAGAGAAAGGTATTCCACAAAAATACCTAGGGCGTACAGTACAGCAGAACCATGAGGTGTAACAGTTAAATCGAATGAAGGAATGGTTCGAAACATTCGAATCTTTCATGATAGTCATTTTATGCGTCGATGGCACCCATAACACGAACCAAACGAGCTCGTGAACGGAACTCGAAGATGAAATATCGAAAGAATATTAAAACTGAAAAATTAATGGTACAGAAGGTTTATATGGGTCAAGTTTGGTATCAAAATGTAGGTTTTCGAGGTCGCTAAATTCAATAAAAAATAAATCAAAGCCCTATCTGGTACGGTTTAGATTTTGACCTGTCAAATGGCATTTTTTCTAATAAATCGAAATTTCAAGTCGTCATAGCTCCCGTTCTGGCGATCGCATCCACTTCTTATTTATATATTGTTAATCTGCATTGTCTCAAGTATCTCTTGGTACAATAAAATCGATATCGAAAATCCCAACTTTTTTGGTCAAAAATGCATAAGGGGTAAGACCCCCCAAAAACACTATATTCGTCATCACCACGGAATCCCTGAAAAATCAACCGGAGTTATTCGATTGGAATGTTCTTCAACCTATTCGAATGATTCAGAATTACCATTTTGCTGATCCATTACGCTTATATTCTGAACGCTCTGAGCTTGTGAACAAAACTCGAAAATGAAAAACGCAAAACATAAAACTCAAAAAATTCATGGTATAGAATGGTTATATGGGTCAAGTTTGGTATCAAAATGTAGGTTTTCGAGGTCGCTGAATTCAATAAAAAATAAATCAAGGCCCTATCTGGTACGGTTTAGATTTTGACCTGTCAAATGGCATTTTTTCTAAAAAATCGAAATTTCAAGTCGTCATGCTCCCGTTCTGGCGATCGCATCCACTTCTTATTTATATATTGTTAATCTGCATTGTCTCAAGTATCTCTTGGTACAATAAAATCGATATCGAAAATCCCAACTTTTTTGGTCAAAAATGCATAAGGGGTAAGACCCCCCAAAAACACTATATTCGTCATCACCACGGAATCCCTGAAAAATCCACCGGAGTTATTCGATTGGAATGTTCTTCAACCTATTCGAATGATCCTGAATTACCATTTTGCTGATCCATTACGCTTATATTCTGAACGCTCTGAGCTTGTGAACAAAACTCGAAAATGAAAAACGCAAAACATAAAACTCAAAAAATTCATGGTATAGAATGGTTATATGGGTCAAGTTTGGTATCAAAATGTAGGTTTTCGAGGTCGCTGAATTCAATAAAAAATAAATCAAGGCCCTATCTGGTACGGTTTAGATTTTGACCTGTCAAATGGCATTTTTTCTAAAAAATCGAAATTTCAAGTCGTCATGCTCCCGTTCTGGCGATCGCATCCACTTCTTATTTATATATTGTTAATCTGCATTGTCTCAAGTATCTCTTGGTACAATAAAATCGATATCGAAAATCCCAACTTTTTTGGTCAAAAATGCATAAGGGGTAAGACCCCCCAAAAACACTTTATTCGTCATCACCACGGAATCCCTGAAAAATCCACCGGAGTTATTCGATTGGAATGTTCTTCAACCTATTCGAATGATCCTGAATTACCATTTTGCTGATCCATTACGCTTATATTCTGAACGCTCTGAGCTTGTGAACAAAACTCGAAAATGAAAAACGCAAAACATAAAACTCAAAAAATTCATGGTATAGAAGGGTTATATGGGTCAAGTTTGGTATCAAAATGTAGGTTTTCGAGGTCGCTGAATTCAATAAAAAATAAATCAAGGCCCTATCTGGTACGGTTTAGATTTTGACCTGTCAAATGGCATTTTTTCTAAAAAATCGAAATTTCAAGTCGTCATAGCTCCCGTTCTGGCGATCGCATCCACTTCTTATTTATATATTGTTAATCTGCATTGTCTCAAGTATCTCTTGGTACAATAAAATCGATATCGAAAATCCCAACTTTTTTGGTCAAAAATGCATAAGGGGTAAGACCCCCCAAAAACACTATATTCGTCATCACCACGGAATCCCTGAAAAATCCACCGGAGTTATTCGATTGGAATGTTCTTCAACCTATTCGAATGATTCTGAATTACCATTTTGCTGATCCATTACGCTTATATTCTGAACGCTCTGAGCTTGTGAACAAAACTCGAAAATGAAAAACGCAAAACATAAAACTCAAAAAATTCATGGTATAGAAGGGTTATATGGGTCAAGTTTGGTATCAAAATGTAGGTTTTCGAGGTCGCTGAATTCAATAAAAAATAAATCAAGGCCCTATCTGGTACGGTTTAGATTTTGACCTGTCAAATGGCATTTTTTCTAAAAAATCGAAATTTCAAGTCGTCATAGCTCCCGTTCTGGCGATCGCATCCACTTCTTATTTATATATTGTTAATCTGCATTGTCTCAAGTATCTCTTGGTACAATAAAATCGATATCGAAAATCCCAACTTTTTTGGTCAAAAATGCATAAGGGGTAAGACCCCCCAAAAACACTTTATTCGTCATCACCACGGAATCCCTGAAAAATCCACCGGAGTTATTCGATTGGAATGTTCTTCAACCTATTCGAATGATCCTGAATTACCATTTTGCTGATCCATTACGCTTATATTCTGAACGCTCTGAGCTTGTGAACAAAACTCGAAAATGAAAAACGCAAAACATAAAACTCAAAAAATTCATGGTATAGAAGGGTTATATGGGTCAAGTTTGGTATCAAAATGTAGGTTTTCGAGGTCGCTGAATTCAATAAAAAATAAATCAAGGTCCTATCTGGTACGGTTTAGATTTTGACCTGTCAAATGGCATTTTTTCTAAAAAATCGAAATTTCAAGTCGTCATAGCTCCCGTTCTGGCGATCGCATCCACTTCTTATATATATATTGTTAATCTGCATTGTCTCAAGTATCTCTTGGTACAATAAAATCGATATCGAAAATCCCAACTTTTTTGGTCAAAAATGCATAAGGGGTAAGACCCCCCAAAAACACTTTATTCGTCATCACCACGGAATCCCTGAAAAATCCACCGGAGTTATTCGATTGGAATGTTCTTCAACCTATTCGAATGATCCTGAATTACCATTTTGCTGATCCATTACGCTTATATTCTGAACGCTCTGAGCTTGTGAACAAAACTCGAAAATGAAAAACGCAAAACATAAAACTCAAAAAATTCATGGTATAGAAGGGTTATATGGGTCAAGTTTGGTATCAAAATGTAGGTTTTCGAGGTCGCTGAATTCAATAAAAAATAAATCAAGGCCCTATCTGGTACGGTTTAGATTTTGACCTGTCAAATGGCATTTTTTCTAAAAAATCGAAATTTCAAGTCGTCATAGCTCCCGTTCTGGCGATCGCATCCACTTCTTATTTATATATTGTTAATCTGCATTGTCTCAAGTATCTCTTGGTACAATAAAATCGATATCGAAAATCCCAACTTTTTTGGTCAAAAATGCATAAGGGGTAAGACCCCCCAAAAACACTTTATTCGTCATCACCACGGAATCCCTGAAAAATCCACCGGAGTTATTCGATTGGAATGTTCTTCAACCTATTCGAATGATCCTGAATTACCATTTTGCTGATCCATTACGCTTATATTCTGAACGCTCTGAGCTTGTGAACAAAACTCGAAAATGAAAAACGCAAAACATAAAACTCAAAAAATTCATGGTATAGAAGGGTTATATGGGTCAAGTTTGGTATCAAAATGTAGGTTTTCGAGGTCGCTGAATTCAATAAAAAATAAATCAAGGCCCTATCTGGTACGGTTTAGATTTTGACCTGTCAAATGGCATTTTTTCTAAAAAATCGAAATTTCAAGTCGTCATAGCTCCCGTTCTGGCGATCGCATCCACTTCTTATTTATATATTGTTAATCTGCATTGTTTCAAGTATCTCTTGGTACAATAAAATCGATATCGAAAATCCCAACTTTTTTGGTCAAAAATGCATAAGGGGTAAGACCCCCCAAAAACACTATATTCGTCATCACCACGGAATCCCTGAAAAATCAATCGGAGTTATTCGATTGGAATGTTCTTCAACCTATTCGAATGATTCAGAATTACCATTTTGCTGATCCATTACGCTTATATTCTGAACGCTCTGAGCTTGTGAACAAAACTCGAAAATGAAAAACGCAAAACATAAAACTCAAAAAATTCATGGTATAGAAGGGTTATATGGGTCAAGTTTGGTATCAAAATGTAGGTTTTCGAGGTCGCTGAATTCAATAAAAAATAAATCAAGGCCCTATCTGGTACGGTTTAGATTTTGACCTGTCAAATGGCATTTTTTCTAAAAAATCGAAATTTCAAGTCGTCACAGCTCCCGTTCTGGCGATCGCATCCACTTCTTATTTATATATTGTTAATCTGCATTGTCTCAAGTATCTCTTGGTACAATAAAATCGATATCGAAAATCCCAACTTTTTTGGTCAAAAATGCATAAGGGGTAAGACCCCCCAAAAACACTTTATTCGTCATCACCACGGAATCCCTGAAAAATCCACCGGAGTTATTCGATTGGAATGTTCTTCAACCTATTCGAATGATCCTGAATTACCAGTTTGCTGATCCATTACGCTTATATTCTGAACGCTCTGAGCTTGTGAACAAAACTCGAAAATGAAAAACGCAAAACATAAAACTCAAAAAATTCATGGTATAGAAGGGTTATATGGGTCAAGTTTGGTATCAAAATGTAGGTTTTCGAGGTCGCTGAATTCAATAAAAAATAAATCAAGGCCCTATCTGGTACGGTTTAGATTTTGATCTGTCAAATGGCATTTTTTCTAAAAAATCGAAATTTCAAGTCGTCATAGCTCCCGTTCTGGCGATCGCATCCACTTCTTATTTATATATTGTTAATCTGCATTGTCTCAAGTATCTCTTGGTACAATAAAATCGATATCGAAAATCCCAACTTTTTTGGTCAAAAATGCATAAGGGGTAAGACCCCCCAAAAACACTATATTCGTCATCACCACGGAATCCCTGAAAAATCAACCGGAGTTATTCGATTGGAATGTTCTTCAACCTATTCGAATGATCCTGAATTACCATTTTGCTGATCCATTACGCTTATATTCTGAACGCTCTGAACTTGTGAACAAAACTCGAAAATAAAAAACGCAAAACATAAAACTCAAAAAGTTCATGGTACAGAAGGGTTATATGGGTCAAGTTTGGTATCAAAATGTAGGTTTTCGAGGTCGCTGAATTCAATAAAAAATAATTCAAGGCCCTATCTGGTACGGTTTAGATTTTGACCTGCCAAATGGCATTTTTTCTAAAAAATCGAAATTTCAAGTCGTCATAGCTCCCGTTCCAGTGATCGTATCCACTTTTTATTCATATTTTGTAAAAAATTCTTTATTTTATGAGGGTTAAGGTGAATCGGTTCTCCATTTCTGTTGTACAGGGCGAGCCACAAGTGATTAGCGAGCAAACGAACATTTTTATGGATTTTTGGTTTAAATCAATAGGTACATCCAAACGTATTCTTCTACACCATAATCATCAATTTCAATGATTGAACCCATCAAATCTTCTTTTTAGGTCCGGATCTCTGATGATGATATCACTTAAGGCGCATTTACGATCACGGGGATCAACGGAATAGGTAAGAGATTTAAAAGGATAGCAATTCCGAAGTTATAAATTTGAATTAATTGTATTATGAAACGAGCCGCCGTTCATTATCTATCTCAGCAAGATTTGATGTTCTCAACAGGCGACAGGTCGTTGTAAATCACCCGAATAATAAACAGGACGTGGTTTAAGGTACCTTTACCCACGCCTGACCTGCCCCAGACAGAAGGGAGGCTGGAACCTGGTTAGTGAGTTTACAGTAATCGTTTCGTTTCCGATACTTTGAGAACAACGGATTGTGTAATTTCTTACAAGGTTTTCGTCGTTATCAAAGGATGTGGCTCCGATCGCCCCCACAATGAAAGCGTGGACAAGGTTGTTACCCCCCCACCGTTCATAAACAATTCACGAAAACGGTAGCAGAAAACACCTTAAGGAAATTACCTCTTGAATAATTTTAAGGACCCCACGTACCCACAGATTGTTCAGAAGAGACCCGATTGATTTTAAGAAGGAACATCTGAATATTTACTTCAGATTCTTGCAGTTACCTCAGAAAAAATGGTCACAGAAAACACTGAATGGAAGTCAGAAGCTTTCGAGTAGATTCGAATTCAAAAATCCAACATAAGATATCTGACAGCTGTCAAATATTGATTTGACAACAACTGTCAAAAACTAATTTGACAGTAGCTGTCAAAACGATCGGCCATAATCTGTCAATATAGGAATAATTTTTAATAATCTTATATTTTCGATTACGCAATCTGTTCAGAATTTCGCAGGTAGCTTGAAAACCTCAGTCTCCATCTAAATGCTGAATCCGTAGTTTTGAAATTAACAGATATGTATTAGAATATTTCAGTTTCCAGAAATAACAACTCCAAAGCAATTGGGAATGACAATGCTTTCATTCCCATAAAAAGCGCACAATAAAAAAAGAAGGTGATGGAAAATGAAAAATAAAAGACGCAAATACAATTTCATTTTTTAATTCCAAAGTAAAAAAAAACTCTTAAAATTATTCAACGATACAAGAAATCATTCATTTTCAGCCTCAATCAATCTATGTTGCGTTAGAAGCGCTATATCCACCATGGCCTCAGGAATTATCAACTGAGATATGGAATACTTCGAGGATTCTTCATATGCAAACAGAATACTTGTATCGTACAACATAATTTTACTCTGGGCTAGTGCTAAAATACACTGTCTCACTCTTGTCATAATCATCCTGACATTCTCTGGAATAACCTACAAATGTCAACACTAATTTAGGTTAAGTCACACACTTTATTCCACAGAATTATTAATCTGATTACACATGTATGTTAAAGTCACTAAAATATTCCATTACCTCGTCTGGATTGAAAATAAAGCCACCGACACTCTCTTCCTGGTCCCCAAATGGAGGATAAACCCATATAAACCCATTCGTACCCAAAATGAGGTTGACACCTATTTGCAACTTATGAAAATGTGTCTTACTTCTCCGAATAAGCGATGGACTCACTTTCACTAAAAAACCTTGGGCTAGCTGAAAGCTCATTTTTAAAGAATTTCGAAATTATCTTGACTCAAAGACTACCTTTCCATATTTCAAACTCCTCGTATGCAAAGACAAGGAACCGTCAGAGAATATACTCTGAACTTCTGCGCTGATAAGGTCCCCTTCTTGGAGATATTTCCTCATCATGTGCTCGTCTTCAGCAGAACGCCTTCTCTGCCATTAAATATACAATATTCGTAAACAGATCTCGGAAGAACATATTTGAGCTGGGCTCATAACCTATCCACGATAGGGTCCCACTTGGGTTAGTGATTAACATAATAAAATTTAACATGAGATCATTCAATCATTAATTGTTAGTTATATGGTTAATAAAGTTATCAGTATTGTCCCCATCTCATTCTCACCACAGGTAATATAAGTCATGCTGAGAGTTTCTAGTAAATACCTTATTCTTGTATGTACTTACCAGTTCACCCCCTGGTAAATTTACCCCAGAAAGCAACAAAACAGAATCTAATCGAGCGTTCGTATTTACTTTCCACCTTTTCTGTTGAACTTCTGTTATCCTTCCTACAACAACATCTCCGATTTCCCCATTGTACCTGCTCTTCAGTGGACGAACAGATATTAAATTGTTCACTTTTTCTTGAATGCCAGCAACAGAAGCTTTGAGAACTCCATCTTCTTCGTAAGTACCATGGCCCCTAAAATTAGTCGCATTGGTATTTCGCGTCAATATAACTTCATATCATAGTATCGACTGAGAAAGCAGAGTCCTTTTGAGTGTGCAACTGCCTCAAAAATTTATCAGCACGAACCTCATAAAACCATCCTGATTAGTAATAACTTGTCCTGGTGTATAAATGGCAGGCTGACGTTCTTGCCTATCGACTGCAGCACATGTATTTACCCTGTTTGATGCTGAGCGTATTTGAATTTGTCGAGGCATGTTTGTCTTTGAATTGTGACTGTGGGTACCTGAATATTTATTCAGAATGTTTGAATTATATCATATTTTGGAAATGGGCATATAGAGATATACTAACGTCGCTAAATAATCATTAATTTCCTTGGATATTAGGCGTAGGATTCAAGTAAAATGTAAACATAACCTAACGGATTTGGGGGTTAAACAAAGAGGTTAAAGTTATATGACCATAGAGGTGTGGATACTTTTGAAATTTGTCGTTAGACTTTTCCTACGAATGTCTAAACAATATTGATGATATTCCACTAATATCGAATTTATTCACTATGAAACAAATTATATCGAATGAAATTGGAATAAACATTTTCACAATAATTCAACAAATAAAAACAAGATGGAACTAGGGTTATCGAGTCATTGCATTTATAGTTTGATTACCTGCTGCTAGATGGATCGAATATTATTTAATTTGGCGGAGGAACTGATCTCGTCTTAGTTTAAAAACAAGAAAATTCGGTTCCATATCTATATATTCCCGTATTTCAGAGGATGATTATCTTAATTGTAAGGATTTTTTGTTCAGGATAATAAATGAGACAATTTTTTGTATTTGAAAGATTGTCAAAGATCTCAACGAAGTCTATTCAAACAAATCATATACCAAATATCTATTGGGAAATTACAATAAATCAATATAAAATAAAAATTGCACATACGCGAAGAAAAATAACAGTCATCATGTTTTCACCCAATTTCGTGGCATCTCATTTCACATAAGAATAAATGAAAACTAAATCATCTGAAAAATAATCATCACATAAAATAATAAGCAGTCTTTTCAGAAAATAAACCTTTGAAGCCACTATACGTATAAAAACACCAAAAAAGGTTGGATGCTGAGAATGTCTCATTCCATACACATTATTCATTACAAAAACCTGTAAAATCCTATGTCTATGTTGAATTTGTTAGAAAATAAAAAACCTAAGAAGTATAGTAATTATCAAAAGTTGAAAAATTACGAGGTACAAATATGCTTCTTATATAATCAGTACTCTATCGTTCTTCCATCCCATCGCATTCAGTTACTAGTGCTCTTTCAAGAATTACACGACCTTCCTTATATCTCTGATTTTCTTCTGTAGCAAATTCGTACATCCAGCCTAGCTTTGTGTTACACGCTTTGCAAAATACGTCTCTCACCTAAAATTTCAACATCGATGACCTTTGAAAACTTTCTTATTCTAATCGAAGGGACATTACCATATGACGACCAGTTAACATTACCCTATCTTGGTTTTCACTATAGGTTAAATTGACCACTTTGTTGAATAAGAAGGCACGACCTGTGGCCCCTGTGAACCTGGTACTAATCAATTCTCCTCTATTTGTTAAATGGGTATCGCATCTGGCACAAGCAAAGATGCGACTACCTCCCATATGCTCCAGAAATATCCTTCCCATTTTAGAAGGATTTAGCTGAAAGTTCACAATGCACACTGTTCAGAGTGAAGCATCATTGATGGGGTTCAATTATTATTTCTGCAGTCCCAAGATCTGCTTCTGAACTAACACAATGATCAGTAAAATTTAATAAAACTATTTAAAATATTTCCTACCCTTCTTATTCGTGAAAATAAGAGCAAAGTAAATTTGTCACTTCTTTTTGACGTTCGACAACAAAGGAAGACAATAATGTATTCATAAGATTTCCCATATTTTCAATCGTATTAGAAAAAAAAGGATTTTTATCATGTCTGGGATCCAAGATCCAATATGATTCAAGAAAGTACTGCCAAACCAAATGAAAAAGTATTCAAATTACCTTGATGACAGAAAAAACAAAGAACAGCTGATTTCGCAAGCACACCCAAATATTTACATTTATCTGAATCTGACATGTGATGCGAACAGGGTGAACAAGGCAACACAGGTGGAGGAAAAGGGTTAAGTTTATTTCTCGAAAGATTCATGTTTCCATCGATTGTAATGCGAAAAAAGACGGTTAAATACATTTATATCGGATTCAATAAATGTAGACTAGGAGTAAACATAAAAAAATAGAACTCAAAAGAAGAACTTGGAGGTGTCATAAAATTCTGTGCTTAGAGCTTTCAAAGTTTGAGGTTATCTTCTTTGTTTGATAATTAACATAAGATTAAATAAAAAAATGATTAATCTTTGGTATTAATGAAAATAAATAGGCTAGGAAGTCGAAATGAATCGAATTAAGTATGCTAGTCCAATACTCATCGACAATGAGTATACAATGGTAACTGAGAGAAATGTCAGATTGTATGATGGTGATCAAAAGGTCTAGAAATTCAATAATTTAAAAGTAAAAAATGAGCAACCGTATCATTTTAGACTCCTTTCGAAGGAGGAGAGCTGATAATCACATCCCATAGACTTCTTTGGGGAAAACCAGGGGCTATCGCTACTGGTCAAACATGCCTAGTACTGAGTTTGAGTTTAGTCGTTTACATAGAAGAAGAATCTCCTAGCGCTTTTAGCTTCAGTAATTCCAGGAAGATCGTTTTATTTCTATCTGAAAACTCTGAAGGTAAACAGATTGATAATTCCATAGCATAACAAATTGTGAAACATTTTTCAGATCAGGCGTATGGACCTCAGCAAACGAGTGTCTTCAATTTTATAAAGCTGTCTTTTAGAGATGGTTATAGGCACAATGTTATCGACACTCTCAACCATGCCCTTCAACAAAGGGCTTGGGAGACTGCAATAGTTCACAGACAAACTGGGACTTCTTCAGGCAATAGGGTTGCCCCTACGATCAAATTACGAACAGGAATTGTGGGCATAGAAAGAACTTTGCAGGAGAAACAAAAGGCTGCGGATGAGAGTATCACTGTGGCGTTTCAAGATTTGAGTAAGCTGATGACGATGGCGAAGGATATGGTCAAGCTGTCCCAAATGATCTCCACCAAAATCAAGGTAGATTTTTTTATAAGAACTAATCTTATAAACATTTTTTCGTGAAATTACTGTTATTTCATTGTTTTGCTCTCAGGAAAAACAGGGTGATATTACAGACGACGACACAGTTAAATTCAAATCGTACCTTCTAAGTTTAGGTATTGACGATCCAGTGACCAGGGATTCGTATAAATCAAACACGCAGTATTATAAAGAGCTTGCGAAAGAAATTTGCAATTTACTGAGGGAACCTATAGATAAAATGGGCGGTATGATGGGTATGACTGATGTCTTTTGCCGCATCAACAGAGCTAGAGGTGATTATTTAGAAGTTCACATATTTGACTTGGCAGCACTGTTTTGCTTAATAACCGATTTGACAGCTGACAGTTTAATTTGGGTGCATATGTCATTATTTGGTGATAAAGTGGGATATTTCCATTTTTCAGGTTTAGAATTGGTATCCCCTGAAGACACTTTGAATGCTTGTAAAGCCATGGAAACTTTGAAATTACCTTTAAAATTATATCAGTTTAGTTCAGGGGTGATGGTGTTACAGTTGAGTTCCTTGGATGATGACACTGTGACTGATGCCACCGCACAATTGGTAATTTTTTGTATTTTACTCATTTTCAAAATGACCATAGAACTTATAGTAACATAGTTACTATAAATTCTATGACTGGCACATTTTCAAAATGGTTGATTTCAGATTGAAGAAAAGAAATCTTTGACATGCGACGAGCTGGCGCAACATTTGGGAATATCGATAATTTTAGCTAAAGAAAGACTTTTATCAGCTGAAAAGGTCGCCAAATGTTGTAGAGATGATTCCATTGAAGGACTGCGTTTCTATCCTAATCTTTTTTTAACTAATGCAGATTAAGGACGAAAGTGGCTTTGATATTGCTTATTTATTATTGTAATCAAGATATTTTGCATATTTAATATATATTTAGTAAATTGTTTTATGGTTTGTTTTATTTCCGCATTCCTCCATATCGACATTAAACTACGAAATTTTCCTTCAATACAAATTTTTTTAAAATGAAAATAATACAAAAATATATCACAACATCAGAAAAGATCTGTTGTGGGTTAATTATAATCTATTTCGTGAAATGCTGAGAAAATTTCTCAACTTAGTATAGCAGGACTTCAACGATCAATAGAAAATCTCATAGAAATGACCAAATCAAACGCCATATTCAATGAATCATTATAAATTCAAAATTTATTATAACGAAGGGACTGATAACGAATAGGTGTGATCTATAAATAGAAGTTGATCTATTCTGATTTAAAATCAGAAAAAAGCTATGATAATATATATAGTTGTCCAATGAATGTGTAGATATCGTATTTCAAAAAGCGTTCGGGTGATTCCCCTACTTAGGTTTTTCTCTACCAAATTCGTTTCCCAACTTCTCTCAGAAATTCCTTCGGTTGGAGACGCGGTTATTCGATTTCATTCAAACACCAAATCAGTGATAGGAGAAATTCTTGCCGAATTGAAAATTGAGGGCAAGAGTTTCCCAATTATTTTTCGTATAAATTACGATAAAATCCAATCGTAGGAACTCGTTGATCCCCGATAACACGCGAGGATCGCCAGTTACTCCACATCCGCACTTAATTGATAGGAGAGGAAAGGGGAACAGCTGACAGACCAGACAACCTAAACACAGACATCTTTCCATTTCAAATCGGCAATTTGACAAAAACACAATATTAATATGAGTTAAACTGGAGTTACAAGTGAAAATCGAGGTAAATCAATGGTGTATTATTAATTTCGCGAATAGTATCCATTCAAGTTGTCAACAAATTAGTTCTCATTCCATTTTTCAACAAAACAGTGACGTCATGTGATATCCAAAGCATTTTCATGGGTGTTTTGATTAAAGGTAAGTTTGAAGAATTTTCTCAATAAAATATGGGTTTTTCCGTACGCATCTGAATGAAAGAACCCGGTATTGGTCCGTTTGCAACCAGTCCATCGAAAAGTAAGGCGTTGTTAATTGATATCTGCCCATTTATCGCAACTTTGAGATGAATTGTGAATATTTCGAACGTCCTTGACAGGAATGTAAAAATAATGGTTACCCACTAAAACATAATATCGCTCGGAATCATTCTTTGATTGATCTTAGTTAATGATGAATCTTATATTTTTTCGATGAACAATCGATGAAATAGAAGACGTACATTCTTTCATACGTGATAAGGAGTTGTTATTGGACGTTTAAAATAGTAAGTTTATTCATGAATTGTAAATTTTACGTGATTTATCTTATTAGAAGGTGCAACTTGCAAAACATACACAGTTCATTTTATTCACTTGACAATAAGGTCGTTTGCGAACTTTTTCTTAATTGAAGGTTCTTTTAGCTCCGAATATTCATTAAATTCGAGATGCGATCTTTCAGTTTTCAATTGCATACTTATTTTGTGCAATTTACGCAACCTTCGCTTAGAATCTTAAATGTAAGATGTCGGACAAATTTTCAATATTCACCCATTCCAATTAGTCATTTCCAATGGGAATTAATGGAGGAATGTATCGTAAACAAAGTACCTATTAAAGGCTGCGATCGCTCTACGTGATCGCGAAGCTAAATTAACAGATGCTCATTTCACAAATTACGACATTTTGGAAGGTACCAACGAAGCTACCTGTGGAAACAGCTCATGAGATGCATACTCGTTTTGGGCTTATTTATAATCGTAAACTCGAATTACCTTGGTGTCGATGGTAGTGTAACATTTTTGACCTTGATCAGTGGAACAGCGTATCGCTGGTCTATTTGTAATTTTTTATTTTCTCTCTTTACAGGCGAAATTTCGGCCATTAAGTATGGGTTTACTTTGTTTCGAAACAATATTCTCGTGGGCTTGCTTCCAATACGTGTTATTTAATCTATACAAATGTGTTCGTAATTATAATCAATTAGTCGGTAATGTTCTGTTTTGAATATCACAGAAATTTATCGGACTGGAATTATTTTATGATTGTCGTAAAATGGATTTTGTATATTCTATGACTCCATTAAGAACTGATACGATTTCGATGTTTTCACGAATTTCGTAAAACCAAGCGTTTCTATATTTTTAATCACGTAGGATCCCGTTGGGACAAATGAATCCCTTCAGTTAAAAATGATTATCGTTTATCGCATTCATCGATCATATTAAAATGGGAACAATAAAATATTCTAGCTCTAGGTAACATAATCTGCTCCAACTTGATAGGAGCGAACTTAAATTATTTGCTGATTAGCCATCGTGAGTCAAACCTTATCTGAATAAGCATACAAAGTCTTTGTGAGAAGGGATCGGTTACTGCCCAAAAATCTTGCGTCTAGACATTGTTTCACACTTTTATCTATGAAAGGTATTCATAGAACATTAAGGAACTCTTTAACTTTGACCATAGATCGAATTTGACGCAGGGAATTTTTCTTTTCTAGGTATCCAATGGGAAAAGAACGCTCTTCGATCTTTGAAGTTTAGAATTCGTTTTTCCCATCAATGATGAGTTATTCATTAGGAAACAGTCTTCTGGCCCCTTCTCCAAACGCTTACGGGGGCCTCCCTCGAGACAATACCATGAACCATAGACTGAACGAGAACAACAATGACCATAGAATGATGAATGGAAACGACAAAATACAAGAAATATGGAACCAGCACATTTTCAAGCCCGAAAAGGTGGAACAAGCTCTGAACCAAAATAATATAATGGTGAGAACTTACTTATTTATGGACCTCGACCTTGACAAATGCCCGTATTCCCATTTATTATAATATGCGATGACGTTAAGATCGTTCGAATGTTCTACCAACCGTAAAATTCGAATTCACCAGAAAATCTGCGTAGGAACGGTCGCGAAACTAGGGAATTTCCAGCCCTTGTGTTTCCTACCCTTCGCGGTGTTGCCAATTTTTTACATTCCTGACATTTCTTTGACGGCTAAAAGGTCCACTTTTTCGGCCTTCTTGATGACATTTGAAACCTTAACGGAGTTTTTCCGATTGTTAGGTTAGCAGCTGGATAAACGAGAACATACCGGAACCTCGAGAAGATCTCATCGAAGACAAGCCGATCGAAGTGCAAGAAAACGAAGATGAACACACTGTGGAAGTGTTGGAAGTACCCAAAGAAGCGGAAAACGGCTCGCCGTCGCATCACGCGCGCAGACCAATGAATGCCTTCCTGATATTTTGTAAAAAACACAGGCCCATAGTGAGGGAGAGGTTTCCTAACCTGGAAAACCGGGGCGTCACCAAGATCCTGGGGGAGTGGTGGTCCTTGCTGGAAGAATGCGACAAGACGCCCTTCACGAATTTGGCCAACGAGGTACGTTTGTTTCTTTCTAGTTCCGAATATTAGGATGTCAAGGTCATCGAATCAGCGTTTTTTCGAGACGAGGGGATAGTTTCGAAAGTCTGGCAACGATGTTGGTGGTCGATTCGGACATCATGTCACTGTTTAAATGCGTAGACTCGGAATTTATGCTCAATTTGAATTTTTTTCAGTACAAAGACGCTTTTTTGTCGGCCAATCCGGATTTCAAATGGTACAAATTGCCGGCCCCTCCCCTTCGTACCTTGGCGGTGCGACCGCCTCAATTATCTACAAAGTTACCTTCGCCACAGTCCAGCCCTAGTCACGCTAGTCTTCAACATTTCAACGAGTTCAACCCCGGCAAACTGGCGGACGAATCTCAGCTAGGAAGCCTCACCACGCTCATGAACAACAATTTCCCCTCCGCCGTCGCCAAATCGGCCGACTGCTGCGAGAACAGGAACAGTAAAAGGTACCTTAAATCTTACACACACATCTCGAACGTCTTGTCTACGATTTCCATGTTTTTCCAGCGTACAGGGAGCGATCAATAACAACAAATTAGAACCATGTGATACCTCTTTACAAAGTCCAGTCAATTTAATCAAAGCTGCCGCTCTACCTCCGAAGCCGATTAAAAAGAGGATATTCCAGCAATTTTCAGAAAGCAATACCAAAGAAGTGTCTAGAAATATCGTCGAAACGGAAGACAACGAACCGGAGCTCCGGAAAACGCAAGAGGAGAGCGTGACGAATCAGGATATCGTGGATAAAGTGATCGATAGGATGCTCGATGGCAACGTCGGATGCGACAAGTCCGATTCCGAGAGGGAGAATACGAGAAAATCGGGTCGGCAGTGCAAAGGGAAGAGATACGAGAAGTTTATGGTCGAAGGGAAATTATTGGGTAAGTCGATTCTACTCTTCGAGAAATCTCTTGAAAATCGTTCCAAGTCCTCATCTTGGGTAAGAGTAATAAAATTCAACAAATGTGGAAGATAAAATTGAACATGGAGGATCCTGAAAGTATACATTTGATAGGCACAGTTTCTATTTAAAATTCATTATTACCGGTCCATATTGAAAATAAATGTCGATGAAATTCAAAATTCAGATATATTGATGAAAAATGAAATGATACTTAATAATCCGTGGCAATGTTTCTATCCAAACAACATCCTCTTGGAATCTTATAAACTCGACACTACACGGTTAATATTACATTAATTCACTGAAGGTCTTCACATAATCATCACGAGATCGAAGAAAAACACCTCAAATAATCACTTTCTCCTTTTATAACAACATAGCTCTATTTCCTCAATTTTTGATTGGAGATCGCTATACGCATGCGTCGTCCACAGACGTTTTATTACGTACAAAGATCAACTCTTTGATTTTTGACTACGTAGGCTACGGATGGGTCGATTCATAGATCTTACGGTGTGTCTTGCATA
Organism: Adalia bipunctata; assembly: GCA_910592335.1. Taxonomy (NCBI): domain Eukaryota; kingdom Metazoa; phylum Arthropoda; class Insecta; order Coleoptera; family Coccinellidae; genus Adalia; species Adalia bipunctata. The sequence goes on along the minus strand of OU342952.1, from coordinate 2,376,986 downwards.
GTTTCAGGAATATTGGTGAAGCTGGCAACATACACATAAAACTTTCTGTGAAATATTCACACAATGGATACGAAATGGGTTAGGTTAGGTTGATTAATAATAAACTCTGATAACTTGATTGAAAGACATTCTTTATGAGATATTTTTGGGATATCGAGGAAAATATGGACAAGTTGATAGTTTTCACAAACTAATCTTTAGAAAAATCGAAGACGGAACTCATTTTGATGGGAGCAATATAGCTTTTGAATTGCAGATATAATCGGACAAAACTAAATGTTTTTGTTAGGAAATCGTGTTTGAAACATTCTTATTCAAATCAAGTTAGTACTTGAGTATTCCCTAGATGTATCAACTCGATTTCAATCGAGAAATATGAACTTTGAGATCTTTGCAGAGAATCGTATCAGGCACGTATTTGGACCAATTTCATTGAATAAAATTGGGCCAAATATATATGTACAAGTCAAAGACTCACTCTGTATACGGTGACATTGCTATTATTTTATTCATATCTAACATTATAACTTGATTATTTTGACCTCTATGAAGCTTTCTATGTCCACAATTTTAGTCGATATGAGCGTTAGAATATAGAGGAGGCTTTCGTATTTTCTAGCGAGAAACGTTTCGTTTTGCAGGCAACAAGAAGGAGCCCAAACTGACCCAACACAAGCTGTCCGACAATTCTCCCTCGGACAAACCAGTGCCTGACCGTAAAACGGAAATCGTAACACCAAATCTCGAAAACACCATCAGGCGCCTCGCGGAACGCACCAATCTCTCCGTCCTTCGCGCCGAAGAGACCGAACTCTCGTCCGCGCCACCGTCGAAAGAGGAGAAGGAGGACCGTTGCGGTTCCGAAACGTCGGAACCGTCCTCAGGTTCCAACTTCAACCTGGATCGAAAGATCGGCAACCTTCCTTGCCTCAGTTACGAGGCTTTCGTGCAGAGGAAACGCGAGAGCAAAAAGAAAAAATTGCGTAAGGTTTGCAGCGAAAATATCAGGAACGGGGAGAAGCGCGCGAAAAAGGTGGAACCTCCGGTCGGGTCCAAGAAGAGGAAGAACAAGCACAGCATCACGCATCTGGAGAAGAAGCAGAAGACGGATTTTATCAGCGACCTGGCCGGTTTGGCCACCCTGGCCGAAGTAGCGGCCAATACTCAGAAAATCAACGAAAATTAATAATCTCATCGTTATGTAGTAAGCGAATCGATTCAGTATTTTGCGAGCGCTCGAAAATCGTTCAACATCACTATCTAACGGTTTTTTTCCAGCTGGGAAATGGATATTTCGAGAATCGTGATAGCTGTTGCTTTTTCCGTAATTCCATCTGTAGAAACTTGCAAGTACAACCATATCTTAGAATACTCGACAGCAGGAATCTTCTAAATTCTCTGTGATAAACCTTTAATAGTCATTATTGAATTGAAATTATCGCAGTTCTTTACTTTCACTCCGTTAAGGCGCAAAATTCAAACGGCCAAAAGTTTTCTAAATTCTCTTAAAAAGTCGTGATCTATCGCTTTACGTAAGACTGATGTTGACGAAATGGAAAAGTAGCTAGTGATGGATGGGCTATTTTTGAAAACTTACTGTAGATAATTAGTCAGTGCCTCAATTTTCAGGTGAATATAGCGGGCCAATAATCGTTCTTTGAAATTTCATTACACTTTGTGTTTACACTATTCGCGACCCAAAGCTTGAAATTGATCCAACGACGGCTGTGTAAAAAAGTATTCTTTTTCGTCGAAATTTTTTTAATTTGATTTCAGAGTAAAATTTTCATTTTCGCATGGGAAACTGGCGTTTATTTTAAAGAAAACAATTTCATTTCGTAATTTCAGCTTCAAATTGCCTCAGGAAACATTCCAAAGTTCGGAAAATTAAATTATTTCAACACTTTGTCCAAAATAGTGTAAATACCAGATATTTTTCGCAAAAATTCAATGCATATCTTAGGAAATATCTCATCACTTCGGTTCTCAGATTAAAAGGAATTTTATGGGTGTTTATGGAAAGTTCAGATATATATTTAATTTGTTGTTGAAAGATCGTTTATATTGTATAATCATATAGTTTTTCCAATTATTATTCCTCTTTAAATAACGAATTTAAAATTCAGAATCGCAGTGATTCATTGATCCACACTGTATATTCGCAGGATTCGAGTTTATTTCAAGGGTAATGATGCGATTCTCAAATTTCAAAGTCGTTGATCTTATGCCATCGGTTATTTATTGAAATATGTATACATAATCGTTTCAAAATATTCATATTTTAAATTTATTATTATAATTAATTGACTGTACTTCGTCGAGTTTGAACACCGAAAAGGGCATTCAGATGGGAAGAACTCGCGAATGCAGGTACTAAAACATTGTTACATGTTGAAGTTTTAATATTTTAACCCATATTAAACCAAATGTTATTTTTATTAAGTGTTGTGTATAGTTTATGGAATGCAATAATTTTCCAAATACCAGAAGGAGTATATGCATGTATTGATTATTGACTAGTTTTAAGGAAACATACTTCTTCCCTTAGTCATGTGACAGTTATGAAGAAACTGTTCCGCTTCAGCTGATGGAAATGAACGTGGAAAGCGAATTTTCCAAACACATAACTGTTTTAAAAAAATGACCAAAAATATTATATTAAGCCTTATAGGTGTAGCAATTATCAAAAATTTTATATGGTTATAGAGTGGAGAAATAAAAATTGACCAATAACCTGTAAGTTGAAAATAGTCATACAGTGGAATTGCTAGAGAGACTTTCGCGGTGATTATAAGGATGTGATACTATTTTTGTACAGAATGCAGTTGGAAGAGTTAAAGATTTATTTATGAGATGTTTGTATAGATTGTGCCTTTTATTTATTTATATGGAATATATTATACTAAAAATTTATGCCTTGTAGAGGTCATCTTATGTATCAATTTTAATAAAAATTTATTACCTACCTGATTTCTTTCTCGATGATCGTTTTCTCAAATTTTGATTAATTTAGGTTCCGGAAAGTAATCAACTCAACAGGATGAAGAGAGCTACCCGATATCTTGACGTAAGTTTTCTTGAATTCTGAATAACACAACTAATCTTGAAGTTCAAATAATCCACCACCCTGTGAATATTCAAAGGAAATTAAACAAAGAAATGAACAGCAGATACTTAAATAAAAAAATCAATGAAAGAATTTTCACAATCCTGGTCACGGCACCACTGTAATATTGTCCCCAGCAAAGTCAAGGAATTATTAAAAAGGGCAAAGTCAACCCTGTATGAAACAGCGCTTGGAGTCGGGAGCATTCGTTCATCCACCTTGTAGAATACGCGTTTTCTAGTTCAAAATACCAATTGGATTTTTTTTATCGTAGCTGCGATTCCGGAAATTCAAAATGGCGGCGGCTTTTGAAGCTCTAACTTTACGTTTCGAATTTTTTTCAGTAATTCTTTCGAAGTAGTTTGCGTCAAGATGCCAGATGGTTCAAGCGAATATAACAAAGTTGAGGTGAATGAAATGCAAATAAAACCGAACGAAATTGAAAATCTAGAAATTTCACATTTTCGTACATACCTAATCAGTCTTCTGAAGTTAAGAAAACGGGTCTTAATGTTTTCAATTTCGAAAACCATTCTTCTCATGAGAGGCTTTCACCTTTGAGCCGAATTTCTCTGGAACCTTCTTTGGGTGAATCGTGGAACTAATATTTTTCTTGTTTACTGCGAGATTTGAACTGTTGGACCCAACAATGCCTTTTTTATTCACTATCATAACACAAACAAATAAGAAACTGTCATAAGAATGAAATTCATAGAAGATACTCATACCATAGATAAGGATCCTTTTGCATAGAACTTATAGTAACTATAAGTTCTATGATCCTTTGTTTATAAATTCTATGACGGAATTCAGAATAATCTGTTTCAATTTCGTTCTCAACAGCAAGGATTCCACTCAATTTGGACAAAATTTTGCTTGTAGCTCAAATATGCCGATCTCCAAATGGAAAATTTCTTCTCGATCGAATCCATATTTTCGAAATTATCGAGAAAATTTCAAACAGCCGTATTTGCGAGATCCAAACCTACCCTGAAAATTACAATTTCTTAGGTATTTACGTTCGAAAAATAAAGACATCGTTTCGAAATGATTTAGGCCCCTTTTTAATAGAAAGGGGGCTCATAAGACGTCCACATTATACGAATCAGTTCGATTGTCGCATTTGGTTTTTTTCACAATCGACATTGAAACTGGATGGAAAAGGATCCGTCTATAGTGGATAGCTAGTTGCTTTCTAGGAATAAATTCGAGAAAGATGTATTAATTTCGATAGGTTTATGACGAAGGAAGAGAAAAGGTCTTCATTAGGAACCAATAGATTTGAATACAATATATTATTTTCAATGATGTGATATTATAACAAGTAAAAATTATTTTAACCTGAACTAAAACATAGAATATATTAAAATTCTCAATAAAACTATTTACACGAATCTATAAAATCAATCAAAAATATAATTTGAAATACATAACAAAATGCTTCATGGAAATCAATCATATCACAATATAACAATAAAAACTACAAGCAATACTGGTTCAAATATTTGAATTCAAAGAATTGAGCTAAATTCCAAATAAGCATTTTTTTAATTTTCAAAACGAATCTTCGTTACCGAGCTGTAGTAAACCATAAAACCATTGTTTTTGTTCTATTTACGTACTATTTAATACACCTTGACTTGTAAACATTTATAAACAGTTCTATATTCATATATGTACAGGTTTTTTGGTAACTACGAGGATCTTACCTATTAATATTACTTTTTTAGGCAGTTACATCTGATATGACGAAAATTGGTGTTGAATGGTTTGGGCTTTGACTTGAAATCACATTTGAAAAGTAACTACCTATCAAAATTGAAAATTTTCAAATCGAGCAAAATCACTTTCGCGGCATAAAGAAAATATTTTAAACCATTTAGAATGCATCATGTAGGGATTTCAACAGGGAAGTATATTATTTCTTCAAGAATATAGGCCTAAATAATGATAAGAGATCATGAAAGTTAATCTTCTTACCTTAGGAAGTTATTCGCTTGAGTCCTCCCCTGTGATATTTTCCACTTGATGTGTTCTTATTGTACTGTGCGTTAATTCACCTAAGGCAATTTCTAAATATCTCAGGAAAATATTAAATTAAAATAAGACGAAAGAAAATTAAAATTTTTTCAACGATGACGAAATAAAATTTACAAACGAATAATAAATCCCTTCTACTCCACCTTCTATATATACACAACTAGTCGGTGGATAAATGATATATATTCTTCAAATTGTGCCAGTCTGATTCTATCACAGAATATTTTAATACTAAACACGGATAATCCACAATACACCCCCCAAATGTGCTAGTTGAACTTTCACACCGAAAAATCTTCCAAACCCTACTCTTCTCAGGGACATAAATGGTACATAAAAAACTGTCCAACCTTGATTAAAAGCTGAAAAGTCCCTATATTTTTCTCAAGATTGGAAGCTCGACTAAATATACAATTCGATTCATCACGACTAAAAAAATTGATCGAGACATTTTTATATCCACTTTTTAGGCAAGACGAGACTATTTTATTGATATAAAATGGATAAACTAGATCCCGATCTTTGTATCTGAAAAAAAAATTTAATTTACAAGTAACACAATGCTACCTAGGGGCGAAATGGCAACGCCAAATATGTTGATAGACCTTCATCGAGCCCTCAGTCTGAACATTCAATGATATCAAAAATATTCATAATTCTGCTCATTACCTTCTGTATAATTTTTTCGAGAAATTAAATACTCAAAAAATTTCTTCATTTTCAATTAGATAACTGACTTGACCAGCATCTATGCTGTCAAATGATCCATCTTTTCACCCATACACTCGTTGATATGTACAGAAGTTGTTAAATAACCAACCATTTAATTTCCCAAAATTTATCGAGTTATATCCACATTTTTTCAATCGTGTGCTTCAAAACTGACCCTTCCTTGGTTCAGGGCTCTTTCCCGAATTCACAAGCCATTTTTATTAAATATTTGTAGTCCCCATTATTCGTTGCTCGTAAATATCAACATACACCTGAAAATAGTCCCACCGATCTCACATTTTCTCAAGTGGAAAACTTCCTATCCATGTTGTGCTCTTTGAGAAGCGCCATCCGTCCGTTGTCCAAACTTTGGCGTTGCTGGAAGAATCTAGAGGTGTTTTCTAGGGAAGATTCGGACTGATTTATGTGGAGAGCCCTTCTCAGCCCGTGCCTCAACGTCGAAGAGATTTTGGTCAGGGATCCAGGGCTGCTGCTCTGTCAGGGCAAGAACTCCACGTAGTTCTCGGGTATCAGACCGGTTTTACCGTTTAAAGTCCCCTCCAACCAGCCAGGCTCTTGTGAAGCTCTCACTGAAATGTCATCGTTAGGAAATGTTCACTCACCGAAAAAAAATCGCGAATTCTATTTTTTCGAGCGAATTTTGAATTTCCAATGGTTGTGGATGATCAATGCCGAGCTTTTCACAAAAAAAGCAACAATAACACAACAAACAATCCAGAAAATCACTCATTAAGAGATGGCGCTGTAAATGTCAAGTTGTTACCAACATAACGGTGATTTTCCCCAACTGAATAAGAGTCATTCAAAATCAACGATTTCATTTTCTTTTCGGTAGAAATTCATGGAAAACCACAATGAGAAAATTATCAAACACTTTTCAAGACTCACCATTTGTGATTATCTGATTTGGCTCAAAAGACAGCTCGCCATCATGTCCAGCTAAGCAAGTGTAAAGTGTTCGTACTCTTCTAGAAATAATAATTGTCACTTATAATCGCAAAGGAAAATAGAAAAAAAGGATATGCGTGATGATGAGGTCGAATAATGAAATTCTCGATAAATACTCGAATTTCCCACAAAATTCTGAATACAAAGACATTCCAATAAATATTTCGATTCGATTCAGTGATATAAACAACTAAAAAAGCAATTAAGGGAAGCTACAAGCAAAGAAAAGTGTGAAAATGAAGTAGTGCATGAAGAGAACAGAAGTTTCCTTACCTAACTCGGGTTAAAAAGTTAGATTTTCCTGAAGAATTAGAAGTGTTAGGGTCCTTAGTTGTAGACCTTTCCAAGAAAATACAATTCAGTAGATGTTTTAGTACTATTATATCAAAAAGAAAGATGAATATACAGGTGAAATTAAAAATTTTATCAACAAACTATTTTTCTTTCGAAAAAATGTTTCTCTTCATTTTATATTTATTGTTTCAATTCCTTTTTATGCAAGATTTTATCTCTCAAAGCGTCTTTTGTCACTTTGATAATATTCTTCATCTCATCTGCATATTCAGTGATTTTGTTAGTCAGTGTAAGAATACAAAACCAATCCAAGTGATACAGTTTCATATCAAATAAGGATAATTAAAAGAATTATGGAAAAACTTACACATTCCCTGGAGTTCTAGCGCTTTTTGGATAAACGTTGTATGTACTTCTTTCGTTCTTTTTGAGCGCTATGTTGTAGCCGTTGCCTTCTTTCGAAATAGACGATATCGATTCATTTGAACTACTGGAACTGTTGGGGCCTGGTAAAACAGTTTCAATTATACAATTTTGGCGAGATAAACAACAAGACAATATAATGATTGTTTTTATCCCTAAAACACATGGTTTGAGTAGAATTTGAGGATAAAATTGTTCATTTTGACCGCTATGTTTCCTTCTTTCAAAATATACAATATAGGCGTTGTTTTCATTTGTAAAAACAACGAAACAAGCCATTAATGAAGATTTAATTATTCTTTTCTAGCGCCATTTCCATCTTTCCAAATAGACTATATGGATTCATTTGAAATACTCGAACTGTTGGGCCCTGATAGAATATTTTTAACAATGGTATTTTGGCGAGTCAAACAACAAGGCAGTAAAAGCATTATACAATGACATAATAAAAATTTACGTTGCGCTTTTATAGATCTTTTTGGCCCCTCTACTTTCTGAATGTTTTCTTCTTTCAAAATAGACAGTATAAGCGTGGTTTTCATCTGTAAAAACAATGAAACAGGCAATAAATCTATTCCATTTCCTACTTTCGAAATAGATTATATCGATTTATTTGAACTACCCGAACTGATGATTGTAAAACAGACAGTATAATATTGTTTCCATCTCTGAAAATAATTAAATGCGTTATAAATGTTGTTGTAGCCGTTTTTTTCTCGAAATAGACGATGTCGATTCATTTGCGCTACTCAAACTGTAAATCCGATTCAACACTAGTGTATTGGCAAATTAGAGAGTTACACAATATTAGTAATAAATAAAATTGAATCCAAATTTAATTTCCGATCGAAATTTGATTACGAGAGTTTCTGCAAAATGTATTTCACTTACCTAACCTGCTGTAGCTCCTCAGGTTGGTGGGACTGAAACTGGGTAAGTTCGGAATGCTACTTTCGGACTGAGAGGTAACAGAAGACACGACCATATGTTTGTATCTGTGCAATCTGTCGTTGGAGGCTACGTGATTGTTGATCGGGACCATGTGGTCGTTTCTGGGAATGATATTGGGAATGCCGTTGTTTGGGGACTCGTGAACGTTGTACAGACTGGAAGAAGTGGTTCCGATGGAGGGAGGCGGTTCGTAGTACGTTTTAACGGTCTGAAAACATCAATGTTGGTTTATTGCAGAGATAAATAGTTAATTTAGAAATAACATCAATGTCATTGACGCTTCTAGATCAAAACAGCTGGAAAATTACAAATTCGAAGTTCGGTTCATTTGAACTACTCACGCAAGTGTAAGTCGGCTTCCATTTGTACTGTTTCCTCGGATACCCGCTGTTGTTCACTTGGTCGTTCGGGCTGAAATTCCTCGGGTTGCCGGCATGAAGAACTTCGGTACCGTCCAAACCAACATAGGTGCTTGGCATAAGTTCGCTAGGGGACCCCCGACTTTGCAGATTGTTGTAGGGGACGGAGTTTGTAGAATTATTCGGCGATTTCGTGCCTTGTCTGTCTTCCGAAGACAACCTCTCCGGTTCGGTGTTGAATATCCTGTTGTAGTTCTCAATGAGGACTTCCACCACCACGTTGTAGAATTTAAGATCGGTGATGGAAGCTACGGTTTCTTCTTCCGGGCGGAGCAGCGTTGGTCCGAAGCATACACCGAGGTTGCTTGTCGTCATCAGGTTTTTGTCGCTTTTCGAGGCTACGCTGAGAATCGAAAGGAGCCAAACTTGTAGTGAACCTCAACGATCATTAATGTCGAACATTACTGAAGAAAATATGGGATGCAAACGAAAAGAAGTTATTAATTCACTTATAAATCGAATGTCTGGTTTGAAATCAAGTGCACTCCATCGTAACCACTTACAACTATGAATGTCAATGGAAAATGGGACAAAATTAATGGATATCATGATAATACACCGTAAGATAACAGTAAATCAATCATTAATGAAATAATACAAAATATAACGGATGTTAATTTCAGTGCAAAAATAGCCAACCTACAGAAGAATTATTTTTGTGGAAGAAGTGCCATACATCAACCGTAGTTCAGATGAACTACCATGAACGAATCGCCGATCACTTGAACTACCATGCAACTATTCGAAGACCCTTTATATGACCTCAACCCAAAACTACAAACATACATTTGAACACATCTCAAGGCATCTAAATTTCAATTTTGGACGTCAACTATACAGATGCATATGACGAGCTTGTAGATATACAACCTTACTTACTTGGTCAAATGCTTGACGAGTATCCGAAGGACTTCCATATTGAGTTTCGGTAGCCTGTATATCAAAGTATGTATATCGTTGACTCTCATTCCAACGTCCTTATTTTCTGTAATCAACAAAGTATTTGAGGTTGAATCAGTGTGTGTTCGGCAATCCAAACGACATTATTAGGCAATCCAAATCACGTGATTATTCTACCACTGTTAACCTAGAAACGTATCTGACAGGTCGCTGGTTTGCGATAAATATCAGGAATTTTATTACTTTATGAGCGAACGAGTGAATTTTTATGATTTGTAATATCAAAAAAAAATCCTGAAGCAACACAGAGGGAGAAAATTTCACGCAATCATATGATCACAACTTCATACTTAGTATTGGGAGCCCGCAGAGATTGTAAAGGAAGTGTATGAGAAAATGTATCAGAGCACTGCAACCTGTAACTTCTTTATCCTTTTATATGATATAAAATTTCAATATTCAGCAGTTTTACATTTAACATGAACTGAATACTGCTAATTTCAGTGTCTACGAAGAAATATTCACTTTAGTTTCTTATCTTGATGGTATGTTTGACCACCAGCACTAACCTCAAAAAAAATTTGATAGGTCCTTAGATTACCTAATTCGGCAATCCAAACGACGTGATTATTCCACCTCTATTAACCTAAAATCGCTGGTCAGAGGTAAATATAAAATCGCTGGTCAGAGGTAAATATGATTAATTTTATTATTTCACGCATTTTGAGTAAAACAATGAGTTATTTTGCTTGAAATTATCATAAAATAGCCTGAAAAAAAGAACACTGATGAAGAAAATTTTACTCAGTCATGTGACCACAACAAGAATTCTGAATCTGAAACTTTTTAGAAATACAATTAGGAGTTATGGAGGGTTATTACTCAGTTTCTGAATATTTAAATGATTCTGAGCTGGTGTTATGTTCTTGTGACCACTTATTATTTGCTTTTCTCTATTTTTTGTTTGTTTTGTTTTATAGCTTTTCTTTGAATCATTGTTGTATTTGACTTGTCCTATACTATACTGTCTTAAAGGATCAATAATGTTTATTATTATTAGCGTTGGCAACTCTTGGAGATTGTAAAGGAAGTATTTGGGAACCTGTAATTTCTTTCACCTTTAATTTGATAACATATTCAAGAATTCATGATTGTTTCAGTATCTACGAAGAAATGTTCACTTTGGAATTGAATGAATAAACGTTTTTGATATCTACATGAATAAAGCTGGATTCCCATTGTTTGACCACCAGCACTAACCTCAAAAAATATTTGACAGGTCGTTGGATTGCCTAGTTCGTATAAACAGATACCAGAGTTAGTTTTAAATGAAAGCAGACTTACTGGCAGCAGCGATGAACCCGTTGTGGTACCTATACGTCATGATAGGCTCCGGCAAATTCCTCAGGTAGTTCTTCAGCGCGCTCGTTATCGTCTTGGACTCCCACTCCTGCGGATCTTCCAACCCGGCCAACCTATCCGATTTTCTCCTATCCAACCCCATGGTCAGCAGCTTGTTCACCTTGGACGTCACCCCCACCACCCTGTACAACCCCTGCTCCTCCAGCCCCCTGTTCTCCAACACCTCGATGCACCTCTTCAGGAACTGGATGCCGACCTCGTCCAGGGTGCGTTCCTCCGCGTTGTTTTGCGACATCTTGTTGACGGATGGGGTTACGTAGGTGGGTTCCTTGCCGTCCATGATGTCCAGCCAGCAGATGCGGTCCTGTTCTGAGGGGGCCTGGAAGGTGAGCACCACTCCCGGTTTCGAATCGCACTGTATGTCGAAGCAGAAACGTTTGTCTATGGAGTCGGACATGCGCCTTACGCACTGCGTGAGGACCATGGTTTCCGGCTGGGATATCTGCGAAAGGGAGGTTAGGTTATGGGAATTTTGATCATACAGGGCGAGTCTGCGACTTGTATATGTAGGGTGAGTGCTTGATCGATCGATAACTCTTGGAGATTTGGATGTAGGAGAATGATTCAAGTTTTGGGGGAATCTGCTCGACTCGGAGCATAGGCTGAAACTATTTCCGACTCTATAGGCTGGACTGAAAGTGGTGAAACACGACATCACACTTATTTTAAACTGAGAATGTCCAATTTTAATAAAGTGCTCTAATCTAAATGAAATTTTGGATTGGAAATACCTCACTTGAAGCAATTTGAATGTGGTTTTTTTTGATGATGTAGGTCACATTTTTCAGCAAAATTCATGGTTATGATAGAGCTAGAAGCAACAAATTGCGATAGAGACGTTCAAAGCCTTATTTCTGAGGATTTAAAATACATTTGGAAGAAGACACAATTTTGTTCTATTTATAAACTCCTGGAACTTTCTCACTAGACTGCAAAGCAAAAAGTAGAACTCCCCCTTTTAGTTAGATGCGTGTACCTACCGATTTTGAGGTTAACTGATTATACTGCAGCATTGTGAACTCTTTGGTCTCCTTGTTGTAGGTGCAGTAGTACTTAATCCAAGTAGTTCCGAAAGCCTCTGCAACAGAATGAGAAAAATAGGATGCTGTTCATTTTCCCAATCATGTTCATGGTGCATAAACACGACTTGTTGATAAAATAGTTTTAATCATAATCGGAATTCGTATAAAAGAGAATCTGTTCACGGTGGATGCACATTGTTATTTGACGATGGTGAGCTATTATAAACGTATTAGGGAAGGTGAGAAATAGTGAATTATTCAATTTAATAAGCGGATTTAAAAGGATAGTCGTACGATGTTATTATTTTCAGTCAATAAGGATTTATGGCTGCCATAAGTTTGTTTTAAGGCGCCCAAACCTGTCCAAATTTGGATTAATGTTTCAAGTTACAGTAGCAACCAAAAACTTCAGGTTAATTTCTGTTCCACTTCCTATAATGAATGAGTGTATCACTCAGTATACTCTGATTTTCGCAATACGTGACCAGATATCCGCTGTCAGCACCTTTATCGGTTCTACCAGTTCTTTCACTTCGCTACTCAAATCCTAAACTTCCTAGTTTGATAATCAATCCTTACACAAATTACCGAGCGTTCTTAACCGCTAAACCCGACATAAAACACGTAATTTATCCAATAGAAACTCTCCAATCCATAATAATCGAATATTAATGAGTTTCCCAAGAATTAATGATAGTTGTTGCGAATACACTAGCCGACAAACGAGAGAATCTACAGAAGGACGATTTTTCAACGGAAATCTTTTATGGTGGCGCCTCTGGTAGAATTTAAAATACAAAATTGGATCTGTAATTCGCTAGACCACATTTTTGATCGCTCTAGTACGTTCTGACTCCACCAGATTTGCTATGATTATAATCATTCACTTCCAAATTTTTATTTTTGCTAAGCAACTTCATTATTATTATTCCTTTTTTCATATTTTCACTCACTTTTCTCCAACAAATACAGGTATCCAGTCTTGCAACCCTTCGCGTTCCTTATCGGTTCCTGACACTGCTTTTTCACCTCCGCCATGCGGGTCTTCAGCTTGTCCTTGTAGTCCTCGAAGTTGGTCCTCGTCTTCTGGATCTTGGTCTGCAGGTCTACCATGAAGGGGCGAAAGTCGTTGGCCACCTCATGGCCCTGATGATAGAAAGTTAACCATCCGAAAAGGAAACTTAGGAGGGTTTCTACGAACTCGAATTTTTTACGCTCATGAAATTCTTGTATGAGGTATATGTACTCCATGCTGGCCGCTCGGAAGTAGCTCTCCGCCATGTTCACTGACGCGTCCGCCTTAAAAAAAAATTGTACGATTTGAAAATGTGTGGCTCACCAAAAAGAAGAGGAAGGAGAGCAGGGGAAAATAGATTTGCAATCGAAATTGGCAAGTCCCATCTTGTAAACTCTAAATAATAATGTATATGCCAAATTTCACTCTCGCGTCCCCACTGCCTACTTATTCTTCTGTAGGGCGCTCCAGATTGGTCACTTTCATTATCCAATTAACAACGTTATCAAAAAATTTCAAACATAGATTTTTGGGCTTAGAATATTTTTTACTTTCGATCCCCTCTATAGGGCGCGCGACTTCTGGGACATCCTGTATAGTTTCAGATACTTCTTGTCTCGATGATTAATACAGAGAATGAAAATTGGATTAGATTATAAACTGCGGTATGAAGAAAACCTCAAACAGCAGGTCTGGGAAGACAATTCCCCCATTCTCACCGCTATCCTAAGGTCGCAAAAAGCAACGCTGGAAGGCCATGACAATCGATACGGAAGAATCGAGAATCGACGTGGTCAATCGATATAGCTGAATAAAAGCCTTTTCATCCGACGTAATGGGTTCCAGTTTGCCCTCCACACAATGTCACGTATTGTCGGGTCGGATCTGCGTGTCCGATTTTAATTGAGACTCCCATTGTTCCGTTTTCGCAACGGGTATAAACTAATGAGTTTGCGAGTGGCCTAAAAATCGCGAATTCTACACCTACGTATCGAGCGTCAATCGATCCTACTGCTTATTCGGCTTTTCTCAATTTGGTCGAAACGAAATCTAATCGGTGCAAACACCATGTGTTTAGACATCTTAAGTCGATCAAACGGATTTTCTATGCATCTTGGTGTGACGTATTTGTTGTTTTGTGATCTACCAATCGATTCTTTGATATTTTCAGTGAATCTATGAGTTTTGTATTATTTTTGTACGGAAAACTAGTGTGGGCCCGTAGATCAATATATTCGGTAGATTCATGAAATAGGTAGATTCGCCTCTTAGGCAGATCAATGTAGATGGTCGGTTATTTGATATTTTCGTTGAATCTATGAGTTTTGTATTATTTTTGTACGGAAAACAAAGACTTCTCGGTAACTGTCATGCGTTTGCGTCAAATGTAATATACTTTCATTCATTATTTGTATTTTCTTCGAATTCTTTATAATTCAATGTTGAAATTTGTCAATGTCATGTTTATGTTTTTTCATCACATCTCATTTTCTATGTTAACATTTCTATGTTCAAATGTTATATTTTTCATCTCTCTTCCTCCACATATACTTCATTCACTTTTATAATGTATCCCGGTTGGCCATGATTTAGGTTTATCAAGTTTTTTTGTTTTTTACTTAAAATTGACGCAGCTTGGTACCTACTCGTGAAATGTCAAATGATTTTTAGAGACGTTGCCAATGTTAATTTTTATTCACTCTTTTTTAACTTTGTAAATGGAGTTAGTTCTTTCAAGGTTGTGCAAGAATGTATTTAAATGTCTTCTGTAGGCTAATTTCTTGAGAATTCGTTTGTTCGTTTAGAAGTTTTTCTGTCGGGTTATTCGAGTAATTTTAATCTTTTTTCGAATGAACTATCACAAAGTATCGTCCATTATTTTTCATTAAAATCTCAACACTCGATTCTTGATTTCCTTAAAGGAAAATAGCAAAGCTGAATCTTCCAACCATATTTATATACGTGAAATATTTCCAGTAGTAACAGAGAACAAATTTTTCTTCAACATTCGCCAGGTGTTTGGAATTATTGAATTCACATCAATTTTTCTCAAATTCATTATTTTCCAAAGTCAATAAACATTTCGATAAACACGTAATTACTACGACTTCTATGTAGAAAGGACAACGTTGTTCATTCATCTGATAGGAAAACGACTATAACCTAACATTTTCAAAATATACACGGTGAAATGTGAGAGCATTGTGCAAATTATATCAGTGCAAAAATGAGAGATTTCAACAATTCCAATTCTCCGACAGTTTTCACAACAAACAGCCCCCGACATTACCTTCCATCTCGTAAGGGCGGCATCTCACTCTACACATCACCGAGAATCGCCATCGACAAAACCTCCCGAAACAAAATGACCTATTTTCGATTTTTTTTCTCGAGTACCAGACACGGTCAACGCTACCCTCATCGAATGTCATAAAACCGATGACATCCTGTCAATTTATAGGGCACTATGTAACCCGTAAGGAAGACGATGCGCACGCGCGCAGACGGTGACGTCGTTGATCGATACTCGCAATCCGTGACGCGAACGATGACGTAGATCGCGTATTACATTTTTTGTGAATTAATATTCGTGGATCGCTTTCTTTTTAACGAGACTTATAGAAGTTTGCCATGACGTCAAAGAAGCTTGAATATTCGACCAATCGTAAAACGCAAAATTGCTAGAAAATCGCCTTGAATCGTCGTTAGACTAAGAAGTTTCAAAGAGCCCAATGTTGCCGATGTGCCACCTAATTTTCATCTTTTTTAAGTTGGCAATTAATTCTTCTTCAAAAATCACCTACCTCTTGCAGAGAATGTGTCGTTTTTTTGGTGGTGAGGTTCAGGTACATCTCTTGGCCCTTGCAAAACTTGGCCGTTTGTTTCTCGAATTTCTTCTTCTCGTTCTTCACGTTGCCGATGTGCGTCTTCCTGAAATCCTCCAACGGTTTGACAACGTTGGAATACGCGTTGGCCAGCTGAAAAAAAATCGGATAGGTTAAAGGAGGTCGAAAATCGAGGTGAATCGGTTCGAGTCCGCCTCTGTAACGTCCCTAAATTATGGAGATCTGCCGGTTGACAATAGACGAAAGAAAATTTACCGTTGATCCGCGAGCAGCATGACGTAGAACAGATTACTTTCGCTCCACGATTGGCGCGACCGTTCAAGAAGGTTTCTGCATCAATTCACTGCAAACAACTCCTTTTCCGAATCATGGTTTTCCTACTTCCATCTATTTAATGAACGCTCCTATTGCAACATTATCGATGAATGTTTGAATAAATGAAAATTTCGTAGTAAAGATTTACTCCGTTGAACGAAACTTTATTATGGTCTTTACTGCGTAATTGCCCATTGTGAGAATATTTATGGGACACTGAACTAATTTCGTCTCAACTACTTCAAACGTACACCCCACGAAAAAGGTGTGGACGGGCCTTCATATTCCCAAAAAAGGAAATGAAGAAAAAGATAAACACATCTATGATACACGCATACATCTCTAATCTGTGATACATTTGACATAAGTACATAGAAATCCTATGTTTCTATGCATCTATTCCACAGAACTTATAGTAACATGTATGATATATTCATAGATAAACTATCATCTATCATGACACATTCCCTGACAGTTCTTCGAAAACACACAAAGGTCTTATTTCTTTGGAAAATTCGCAGTTTGTTCTCGCTCTGTCCACTAAAATGTTGAACTACTGGATGAACCACGACGTGTTCGACGTGAAGACGACTGAAGATCTTTATAAACTATTCTTTTTCTGTCATGTTTTCTCCTGGATCATTGTACTGTGGAAACTGAAATGATAAAGTGTATTCTCGAGAGTTGCAAGAAGAATATGTCATTATATGGCATCACAGGTTCATTCTACATTAAATGACACGTTATACTCTGTTTTATATGTTTTAATAAAGAATATATTGTCTTTATTCGAGTTTGTTCTTCTTTCTTTTTGAGATATTTGAAAAAATTTAGAAAGGGCGTCTTTATTCAATGAAAAAAATACGGGCTTCATTTCGTTCTGAAAAAACGGAACAAAATCAGAGTCTAATTGTAATTGGCGTAATATCAATTGAACACCATTCTACTGGAAGCGCATTTCCAATTAACCGTCTCGATATAAAACTTATTGATTCTGACGTCAGCGGAGATTTCAACTCGATATTTCCCTTTCATATTCTTCAGACGCCCAATTAATCTAAATATAGGAGAAAGATCGTATCTAATAAAGTGCAGTCGGGCGAAACGCTTTGATGTTCGGAATTTTTTTAGCAGATAAAAGAGCCCTAAAAGATGCGCCCACGATCGTATTATCCGTCAATGTCCACCCGGTGACGTCACTGAGATCCAATAATTTAAAGAGCGCAATTTTTGTCTCTCAAAAAAGAATATAGTCGTTCATTAATTTTTCGACCACCGTGTATAATCTCTAGGCTGGAAATTGAATTTTTGAGCAAGTAGTGCGTCATTTCACGACCATTCGAATGGTATTGTCGTCAAATTAAGGAAAAGGCGGTCATGTCGACTGGAAAACACTTGAACGGGTACCTGCCGATCCGCGTTTTGGCAAATACTGGGTCAGATGTTACGGTCGTTCACTTCGGGTCCATTATATCCATCGTTTAGATCGCCATCAAGCTATCATGGGGGCCATGGCCCCTCCTTGGACATCGAAATTGACAAAAATACCTTTATAGTAGTTCAATCGATCCCTAATATTTCCAAACAAGAAATTTCATATTAAGTCTTCAACTCATATAATATAGGTAGAAAATTCCTATCAATTCATCGATGAATCCCTTTTGCTCTGCGAGATTTAGCAATGCCCTTCGTTATCTCGTATGGCGACCGGGAATTTCCGGCCCATTTCCAGGTTCCGGTCGACGACCACAGAACCTCTCAATTACCTGGCCGTTTCGACCAATCGCCGACCGAATATGACGATTATGACGGGACCTATTCTCGACCATGTCGGTCACGAAGGTCGACGGAATAATCGCCGATTCACGAATAATTGCGCTCTACATCTACGCCGAAATGAGGGTCACACGATCGGCATGAATTTGCCACTTGGGCAAGGAGAATTTCAGCTTGTACCACCATTATTTAAATTATAACGGTATGTTTCGGTAGGAGTTGAGTTTTTATGCCCCCTCGGTCGAGAACAGCTTCTTGTCATCATCTTCATTCGCTCTATGGCTTGGCACTCGCGAAAACAAAGTTGATCTATGCACAGATGCATAGAAACTCTATGCATCTATATCTATGCTAATGATAAGAACATCGAATTGTAGCAACAGAGATAGAAAGGTTTGAGTACAGTGGCTTTATACAGGACAGTGGCGACAATAGACGTTCACGTTTTGATTGGTCGGACTATTTTCGACCACTAATGGCGGACTTTCCGTGATTTGTTGTCAATTGTCATGTCATAGTCTATAAAGCTCAAAATCGAGTCAAATGTCAAACAGCACGACACTCAAATATAAACAAATATCCGCCATGTTTGTGAAAAAACGTGTTCTATGACTCTATTGTCGCCACTGTCTTGTATAAAACCACTGTAGGTTTGAGGACACATAATTCTATGTTTTAAGTAGACACTCTCCTGTCTACTCATCGACCAACTGCACCCTTGATCTGTGAACATTCCATTCGCATATTTTTCACCATTGATGTTTCTATGCATCCATTTTCCACTGACAGTTGCGGACAAGAACATGCAAGTCAAGTGCACAGAGCAGGCAGCGCCGATCAACCAAAAGAATTATTCTTCCAACCGTTCTCATATGACTGAGAAACTCTAATTTTTTTATCCCACGTAATTTTCCATTAATCTCGGAGGAAAACAGTACGGATATAGTTCTAGATAAACTCTCGTAATCTGACACCTTAATTGCTGTTTTAGCCCGTCAAGTGGATGACGTTATCCGTCATAAACAACTTATCCTAGTTTATTATTGACTAAATGGGCGTTTAGCGTATTATTTACAGATGTGACGGTGCGCCGTTATCGTATATCGACATGTCATTGATTCGGAGGGCGTACGCCATATTTTCTGCAGTGTATTTTGCATTGGATCATAGAAATATGATCGAATACATCGCATATAATATTCAATGATCTGGTCGGAGGTTTTGTTGCTTCGAACTTCCCTTTGTTCACCATTAAAGGGTATAGCTACTTCTTGTGAGATACGGTATTTGTTGACGCTTATAACAATGAATACAGTGTTTCCGATCGAATTTCATTCTCTTTGTTTATTTATCTTGGTTTTGATGACCGTGAAATATCCCCGCACTCACCATGTTATCCCTTTCATCTTCCACCATGTTGATGAGGGATCCAAATTCGTGCAAGGATTTGGAAATTATCCTTTCTTCGTCTGTCTGCGTTTCGCCAATGGATTGGAAGGTGAAACCATTGAGGCAGTTCGCAAAAGACCTCTGGGCCATGCCAAGTTCTACAAAAAAAAAAGATATTAACTAGCGGCTGCACATTTTGTGTGGTATTCGAGATGTAATCAAAAAGTAACGAGAAATTTTTAATTCAATGAGTCGCTGTCCGAAAATTGGACTGATCGAATGGCCCATGTAACTCGTAGCCATGGGGACATATCCCCATGGTCATACAAGCAATTGGAAATTATTCAACAGATTATGATGAAAGAAAAATTTCTTCAAACAAATCTGCCTTAAAAGTTCCAAGAAGTAGTCCTGCATCTAATAATGGTATAAACGCGGCTTAAGGGGACCTGGTACACGTCCGAACTCGCGAGCTCCCTTCAAAAATAGGGCTTTTTATTTCCATGATATCTCAGTTTGTATGCGGCGTAGACCAACAATTTTTTTTAATTAAAGCTTAATAATTTCTTAAGAATGTGTATTACTCGCTTTTCTGTTTTTCTTCGTATATAAGGAGAAAAACCTGGTGAGCTGTAATTTCATGAAAATCTGGACAAACGATTTTATTTCCAAGATATCTCCTTCAATTTTCGTGATAAATGTATGAAATTTTCAGTATACATGCAGAATAATATTCTGCAGAATGTGTATTGTTTGGTTTTCCGTTTTTCTGCGTATATAAAGAAAAAAACCTGGTTGAAAATATGACCAATAAAGTTGCTTTTTTATAATTCATTTAAAAATTGAGGGGGCAATAAACAAAAAAACTCATCAAGACACATTCTGGAAAATGTTATTCCGCATGTAGGGGAAGTACGTACAAAATGACATAGGGTTTTATTTCAGAGGCATAACTTGTTAGTAGTGAATCACAGTAATGTCATATTCGACACCTCTGATCTTTGGTCCTTTCTTCACAAAATCTAATCAACCTTTATGAAATAAAAGTACCAAGAAATAAAATATTCTTAGATAAATTGGGATAAACGAAATTCATTTTGCTCGCATGCTATGGACAAAATGACATACCGGCAACAGGCAACTGTATTTCTCTACTTATAGTTACAAAACTACTGACAAAGTTCACAAATGAAACGCTTGGTTCTTCTAGGAACATCAGCACAAGATGCGTGAGCCCATTGCAAGCAATACATGCACCGTAACCAGTCTTCTTTAGGGCTAATCTTGGAGAAGATCTAAATCGGGAAAAAAGGTCTCATAACAATAGATGGACACTGGACAGTCGTCTTCATGATCTCGAAAGTTGCTAGGAACATTTTCTTCTTCATTGTCTTCTTTAAATAATGCCCTAGGAACTTGTCTCCTTGTTTTTGGAGGAGGTATTGGCTCTTTTTTGATTTGATTGCAATCTTATTAGGTGTAGAAGTTGAAACTAAGTACGTTTGTCGAGTCCTCGGCTCACGTTTGCCTTGTTCACTTATAAATCGTCCTTTAGGGATTGGAGAAACCTTCTCATAGGATCAACAAGAGTAGGTTAAGATGCATTGCCTTTATTAGCCGCAGATGAAGATTTTGTTATGAATATGTTAAGACAAGTCCTGATTCTTTGTTTGCTGATGGAGCCTGAGATGGATTGTCTTGGTTTTGTCCGGTAGATACGGTTAATTCAGCTGAAATACCTATGTCATTTTGTCCGTTCACTGTATATGTCATTTTGTCCATATAGCGTTATAAAACTAGAAATGTATCGAATTAATACAAAAAGTATATTCAACATACAAAAAGCTCCGTGAATACAATGACAAATAAGTAAAGTTTGAATTGAATGCAATTTGAATGAAAAAAATGGTGAAAACTGGCCATTTCTTCTTAAAATTTGGCGCAATGAAAAAAAACTCGTGACCTATTGATTTCTGTTATCACTCATAACGACCTAATGAACCAGAGTAGCTCTTGCTAATTTTCAGAGGTTAATTGAAGCCACTCGGGTCGTGTAATGTGGTAGGCAGTTCCGCATTTCATACCTCCGAACTCAAGTTATGATGCCTATGTCATTTTGTCCATATATGTCATTTTGTACGTATTTCCCCTATACTAAAATCTTCATACATTTATCCCGAAAATTGATGGAGATATCATGGAAATAAAATCGTTTGTCCAGATTTTCATGAAATTACAGCTCAGCAGGTTTTTTTCCTAATATGCGAAGAAAAAATGAAAAGCGAGTGATACACATTCTAGAGAAATGATTAAGCTTTAATTTAAAAAAAAAATTGTTGGTCTACGCCGCATACGAACTGAGATATCATGGAAATAAAAAGCTCGCGAGCTCGGACGTGTACCACCTCCCCTTAACGAGTCCGAAACGGAACCCATTGTCACCGAATTCCTAGACGTGCACTGGCTAATCTAGATGCAACGTGCGTATATGCCACGTTCCGGAATAGAAGGCTGCAACAGATACATTTGTGCGTTCAATCTCGGCGTGACTCATCCACCGCAGGGTCACGACAACAGAAGGTTCACCTGCAGCCTGCAGGAGATAGGCGAAGAGAGAGAGAGTGACCGCGTACGTCTACCGAAGGCTGATCGAACGCCTTCTTCCTATTCGAATTTCGAAACAACCAAGCTCTGGGCTCTTTTTGGGCTTCCCCACATCCGAAGAAAAAACTGAATCTTTAAAAATCCCTCGGGTGTCAGTCTGCCACAGTCAATTAGACTATAGGTTCGATATAATATGTCTACGTGTCAAAATACCATACTTTGAGAGGGCATGTGGTGATGAGAAGGTCAAAAAAATGCATCTTGTTCATTATCGAATGTTTGTTCTCGACCAAACTTAAGATATGTACCAAAATTCCAACCTAATCGTGGCTGGCTGCCTGCAAGAGTAAACCTATCTTCTTCAGATTGAATTTAGGAGATCTACAAAGCAAAAAGGCTCATCATAAGACTAGAATTGTAATTTTCGGACTCGTGCTGGTGCTGTGTCCCATTCAAGGAACAGGCGCACCAACCACCCTGTCTAACAGAGAAAATATCGACCCATGAGTCGAGATGGGTCGTTGACCTCAACAGCGGACGAAATCTGATAACTCGTACCCCAAATTCGCGCCATTTCGTAAATAATTTTTTCCCTTGAATATGTTCTCATTTTCGAAATTGATTCAGTGGGGAAATTATGATATATTGCAAAGTCAAGCTTGCATGTATCCTCTAGTAATCGATTTTGCTGCTCCATCAAAACTAGCTTTCGGCGGGAAAAATTTGACGACCGGAATGTCATAATTATTTCGTTAAATAAAGTTTTCATGAGTAAATAAAACACATTCCTACTTTTTGTTATTTATTCATGACTAAATTCAATCAATTTCAACCCTTTACTTCTTCTTTATCGAGGGAAGTTGCTAAAAACTCCTTCAAATCGACAAAACCATAGAAAGTTAAAAGCTTCATTCGTTTCCAGCTCACGTTGAAACATAACATTGTAATATTTCCTAAGCGCCGTGTAAACCATTTAAACACCAATTTAGGCAGCATTATGCTACTGAATGAAGTTTCACGTTGCCTGAATCGAAATAGGAAGTTCCAATTTATATTTCCTGCTTTTTCCTTCGTATAGAATTCGTCATATTAAGATTAGGAATGACGAAAGAATTTAAAGATCGGTGAGAAAAGCCAAACTCAAATGCGATAATTTCAATCAAACGATTTCCGAAAAATTCGAAAGAATAGTCAGTTTTCCCCCAACATCCAAACCTAAGAAACTAGGTATATTACATAGACAACGCAAGTTCTATGACAAAAACCCTGTCTTCATTCTATGTGCCAAAGATCTGTGAACTTAAAGCCGGCTTTAATTAATTCTATGAGTGATAAGCGAAAGGACCTGCTGGGAGACTTCCATTGTTCACAAATAAAAGTGAAAACGAAGACAAAAGTAAAGCCGCAATTTCAATTAAACTGAATTGTATTCGTTTGATTGAAAAACTTTCTAGTCGACGAGACATGCGGTTTTCATTTGCAGTTGGTACCGATTCTGCAAAAGATTTATACTCAAGGAAATTAATCTAGAATGAAGCTAATAATTAATATAAAAATTGAACAAACAGAATAATCATTTCAATTGAAGAATAGGAAAAAGAAAAAAGTATCTATGGTCTATAGGAAAACTATACGCATATTCAACACATCATTTCTATGGTTTGAAAATCTGTACCAGACAATAAACTATTGTTGAATATACCAAGTTGTCTCATCAATGCAAACAAAAAGTTAATCTAATCATCGTTATTCTTCCGTTGGAAAATGGCGCATTGGAGCGTTCTGTGCTTTCGTATTCATCCACACGACACGTCGATTATTCGAAGAATAAAATACATTCACAGAACGTGCTTCTATAAATCATCTATGGATGTTCGAAATCGTGCCCTAACAAAGAAAATGTGAAGGTCGTCCGAGTTATGTTTAAATTATTCCTGCTGCGTGGTGCCATCGACACAGAATATTATCGGCTGTTATTAGTCAGAGGCAACATTCGAACAAGTTCGTTCTGAAATGGTCCGAATTGAAACTCGGACGACTGACGAGAATAATTAATAAGTGAAGAATAGGACCGGAGGCTAGTTCCGGCAGCTGGATTATCAAAAACACCGTGGCCCAAATGAGGATTAAGTACGTTTATTAGGGCCGTTTCACACAACAGTCGGCACCATGGTCCAATATTATGACATTATTTCAAAAGTCTATGCTCTGTGGTCGGAACTTATGCGATCTCCACTAGGGCGGTGAAAAACATCGAATTCTTGGAGTGTTCACTTATCAGATGTCGACGTAACGACGAATCTAATCGCCAGAAAAATAGTCGGTATCCACGAGCGGCTTATCTTTGTTTATTCTCATTAATGCACAGCAATTATTCAGAATGCAATATTAAACTTTCACTGGATTTCTCAGAAACACCGTTGATTAAATGTGAACGAATAAACATTAATATCTTACTGTGAGAGCGCAATCAGAGATGCGAGTTGTGTGGGAATCCTTGAATTTGAGTAAAACTGAAAAATATACGCGATAAAGTTGGAGGCTATTGTTATTTGTTGGAAAAATTCGAATTATTCGTTGGGTATTCTGTGGGATGGAAAACGACGAAAGAACATTAGGAATTCATTGAAATGCGCAATAAAGTACGAACTGAAGTTCAAAATAATAATTGATTTGGCATGAATTACAAAAATGTGATGCCTATACATAAAAATTACAAATTTTTGAAAATATTACGCAAAGAAGCTGCTCATGAAAACATAGACCTAGATGCATAGAATTCTATGCATCTATCACCACAGAATACTTAACTGTAGTTAGGTATTCTGTGCTATCACGAACCAAAAAGAGACCACAGAACATAAAAAATTCTTATGTTTTTGTTTGTCAAGTCAAACATTTCCATGGACATAGAATAGCATTGTCCTCAATCTATGGACACATACGAGATCATTTTCTCTGTAAGAGAAAGGATAAAATAACTGGTGAAACAAAAAAAGTCCAAATACCGTTTGTTTTCGTATAGACCTAGATGCATAGAATTCTATGCATCTATCACGAACCAAAAAGAGACCACAGAACATAAAAAATTCTTATGTTTTTGTTTACTTTGTCAAGTCAAACATTTCCATGGACATAGAATAGCATTGTTCTCAATCTATGGACACATACGAGATCATTTTCTCTGTAAGAGAAAGGATAAAATAACTGGTGAAACAAAAAAAGTCCAAATACCGTTTGTTTTCGTAAACCGGTTAGTTCATTCGTTGGATTAATTTCAAAACATAACGTATTGTAAGAAGATTTATACACAATAAAATTTGGCTTTATGTGTTCACACACTGAAAGCACCTACAAAAAAACTTTGAAATTAGAACAGTTTACAGGATAACATCAAGTTTTATCCCTTAAATTGTGGAATTCAAGTGAAATAACCCTTTCTTAACGGTTTCCTTGAGAACTGACGGGAAGTAGAAAAGGGATTATGGGTCCCAAAGATTCATCCATGATGATCTTATTCAATTAATTTTTCTCACACTGCCATACCCCAAAACATTCCATGTAGACCTAACATACAGCTGCATTTTTAAGGCGCCAAAATATTAAAAGCACATCTGCTCGCATGCTATGTATAGCTTACAAAGAGAAAAAGAACCAAGATTGTCGTTACAACTCAGATGAAATGTGTTTATTGAAAGATGTTCAACTATAATTTCCAGGGTAAACGTATCATTTCATTTTTACCTTCAGCCTCAATTTTTTCTTGTTTCTCATGACGAAATAACATCAGGCAACTTTTACTTTCATTCCAATTATAATTGTCTCAAGGAAGATAAAAGACGTTAATCGGAGATCAGACAGAATGAAACGTATGTTTTCAAAAATGAAAACAAGAGGACTCCATCAGATTCCGTCCACGTTAAATCTGACTGCGGATCCAAATAGGCTTCGAACACCGAAAAATCTTACGTTTAGCGGCCTGTAATAGATCCTTGACTTCCTTGATAATCCTCTTAATTTGTTGATTCGTAACTTCCAGTTCGCACTCATGTTTACGCAGATTCTCCCGAAAATAAGGGCTATCGCCGATGCACTCCGTGAATTCCAAAGGGGGTAGTGTGACCCCCATTGTACCAAACAATAGATCCAGCGTTCCCTTTCTAATGAATGATCACCAAAACACAATTACCACACTGCAATTGACATTACACGACGTTGTTTGCAAACTTTACGCGTCAAAATTGCAAAACTACGGACACACCTCTCGTTTCCAGATACATAACTGAAGAAACAAGGCAAGCAAAACAACCACAACAACCTGTATGATTTTCGATTTACAATGAGAATTAAGAGCTGCGCATGAAATCTGCGCATATGTCAGAGACAGGATGAGATCCGTCATGTGTCACAAAACACAGAATTTTCGGCGATCAATAACAATCTGACCAATGAAACCACAGAATCATTAATATATCATCAAAAAGTTATTATTAATTATTATTCATAACATTTGAAGTATTCGCCCAATTAATATGATATCTTAATAAGGACGCATATTAAAGGAAGCGCATTCTGGGAACTTCTTGAGAACCAGTAAGGAAACAGTGATATTTATTTTGATTGCCAGTATTCATTTCAACCCATTGGTAAAGTCATTATATTTCACAATAACTTTTGTCCACCCAGAATATTTGGATATCATTAATTATTATCATCAATCAGTATCAACTTTTGGCATTGCATTCCCGATTTCATTTGGAGTTTTCCAGCAATGATCAGCTGTTGTTGACAGTTCATTCCACAACCCTACTTTACTGTTGTCAGAGCTGTTGTCATTGTAGAATATTTTGGGAAATTGTTACTTAGTTCATAAAGACTACAAAATGGATTGGCTTTTTGGAAAAAAGTTGACTCCAGAGGAGATGCTACGTAAAAACCAACGGGCCCTCAACAAGGCAATGAGGGATTTGGACAGGGAGAAGCAGAAGATGGAACAACAGGAAAAGAAAATTATTATGGACATCAAGAAGATGGCAAAGGAAGGTCAAATGGTAAAGAGAATTAGGGAAACATTGTTTTTGGTCTAAAGTGAACTCTTCTAGGACGCTGTTAAAATAATGGCAAGGGATCTTGTAAGAACCCGAAGGTACGTCAAGAAGTTCATGTTGATGAAGGCCAATATTCAAGCTGTATCTTTGAAAATACAGACCCTCAGGTCACAGAACACCATGGCAGAAGCTATGAAGGGTGTGACAAGGGCTATGGCTAGTATGAACAGACAGTTGAATTTGCCGCAGATTCAAAGAATACTGCAAGAATTCGAAAAACAGTCAGAAATAATGGATATGAAGGAAGAAGTAATGAATGATGCTATTGATGATGCCATGGAGGATGACGCAGATGAAGAAGAAAGGTATAAGATTAAAACTTTTATCAAAATTTGCAATGTTGTATTATGAGTGGGGTCGAAACTTTTGATTATTCCAGTGATGCTGTTGTGGGTCAAGTATTAGACGAACTAGGATTACAATTGACAGACCAACTTTCCAATTTACCCGATGCAGGAGGTGCAGTACCGGCAACAAGTCAAAAACATCATACCCCAGCAGCAGCGGTGTCAGGGGGTGGTGGGGGCGGCAGTGTTTCAGATATTGACGCAGATTTACAAGCTAGATTAGATAACTTGAGAAGAGAATAGTTTTTAGATGAGGATAATAAAATGCTTATTTTTTATATAATTGTTTTCTACTAAACTTTTGCAATTATAGATTTTATGCTTAAGGATACAAATATTTCAGGCAGACGTAAGAATGTTGAATATATTAATTTCCGAATCACAATATATTTTTAAATGTGAAACGATTAATTTAATATACGAATCTGTTACTCCATTTTGTAGGTTTATTCACCCATTCCTTACGTTCAGAGACTAATGGAAAATTTACAAAATCAGAGTAGGAAAAACTAAAGTTTTATTGCTGTTCTGAACATTCCTGGTCTCATAACCTGTAGAAAATCTTCCACTAAGAAAATTGTTTTTCCTCTATGATCTAATCTGAAAAGTTTCACAGACAACGCATTGTTTGTCTATGGTCACAGTTTTCTATGTCCGGGAGACCATCGAGTAATATGGTTTCGAATTTTCTGTTTTGAACACATTTTCGCGGCCAGACTGTGAAGAAATGTGGATCGAATCGAAAAAAGGAAGTTTCGAAGTATACTTGGTTGAAAATTTCGTTTTTCTGGCGAACAGACGTATTTTGAAAAAATTGGTAGAAATTGAGTTGATTGAACTTCCTTACAAAAACCCTGTCCTGGATTTGTAGATACTGATCGAAAGGGAAAATTTCAAAGCGTGTCAGCTTGATATATATTGGCTTTTACCACAATTTTCGCGTTCTTTCAGGACTATTTATAAATCTTTTGACTTTTCTCTTAAAAACATCGTTTTCGCACGACCACAGAGAAACTTTGACATTTGCAGACGCCATATTTTGGTGTTTGGTGGAAAAAAAAACTCAATATTTTTCAAATCTGATTTATTGGAACCATCTTACATTTTGAATGTGCCTTATCACCAATAATTTCACTAATAATGAAAACCTACTTTAGCATCAAATAGAATTCTGAATGATTTTCATCGATTTAGAGTACCAAAGTACGTACAGATTTATTGCATGGTTTCAAGCAATAAAATGAATGAGAAACTTACTTGCTAAAGTACATTCACAATAAGAAACATGCACCTAAACATAAAGCTAGAAATACACTTTGGAAAAGTAAAATTAAAGCCCTGTACAAAATTTCAATAACACTGGGTTCAAAAACTATTTTCGATTTTAAATCTTCACATTTAGTGGGAATGCATTTTAAATCATAGTTGAGGCTTGAAAAACGCTCAATTAAGACTGATGAACGTTATGATAACGATTAAACAAACAGCTAAAACGGTGCGAATTCGAACACCAATCGGATGGGGAATCTTCAATCAACCATGATTTTTTGAACAATTATTATGTGCGACTTTGAAATTGCCAACCACCAACTTTGTTCTTCAAAAATGAGAATCCAGCTCAATTTCAATATTTTGAGTTTGACGTAATTCTGAAGGTGGTCGGTGCACCAAAGTCACTAGGCGCAAATCAAAGTAGAAAACTTTGCACATATAATAATGCTACATAAGAATTTTTAATATATAATATATAACTGGAACCTTGAGGAACAATTCCAGTTTATTGTTCTTCGTCTTCAAGGTCCCGTTTGATCTTTGAGAAATCAAATTCTTCCCCTGTGCCTCTCTTAAAAATGTCGAGCACGTCCAAGCAGGTGCTTTCAAAGTGACTAGTCGCGTCGTACGATTGCGATATGAATAATTGAGATTGGACACCATCATCGGTTGGCTCGTAATAGTCAGTAATAGAAACGAACTTTTGATGTACGGCTCCTAGCAAATCTAGACCTGGCTTTATCTCTTGTTCTGGGTTTTCGGTTTCCACGGTGGTCGAAACCATCGCGACAAACCAACCTTTGGCAGCTACTTGATGTGTGTAGGACACTAGGGATACATAGATATCCGAGCTCCTACCAACCTGAAAGGGAATTAATATTTTCTAATATCGTCAA
This sequence comes from Adalia bipunctata, assembly GCA_910592335.1. NCBI lineage: Eukaryota > Metazoa > Arthropoda > Insecta > Coleoptera > Coccinellidae > Adalia > Adalia bipunctata. The sequence continues at coordinate 2,347,161 of OU342952.1, read as the reverse complement.
ACCCCCCAATTTCGTTTGAATTAAATGATTAAATTCGAATAAGGACAAACGTTGGGCGCCAATTATTAAGGAACTCTGATTGTTTGACCACCAGATAACCTCAAAACAAATTTCTGTGGTCTGGCGCTCAAATCGAACTGGCTCTTACCTGTTTTTGGGGAATGATGATTTGGGTGGACAGGGCATCTTTAGTGTTTGGTATGGGATGATCTAGAAGGCAGATGCACCTCACGACTTGCCCCTTCTTCCTTACTCTGTCTGGAACGTAGGTGGGGTCGCAGTAGACTTGCTTGCATTTTGCAATTTCGTTACCTGATTTCACACCCACCACTTTTCCACCTTCACCGAAGACTATTTCATCTATCGCCTTGTCCAACATATAAGTGCCCCCATAGATGGCGGACAACCTGGCGAAACCTAACCAACAAAAACAAGACTCCAAGCGTTACAATCCATTTTTTGACTATCTGTAACTTACTTCTATCTTATTGTTTGCAACCTACCTTGTGGGAGTTCACCCAATCCGTACATCGGATACAAATACGGGGACTTTCCGTATCTGGCCAATGAATCGGAATACAGCTTAATACGGTTGATGGTCTCTAGTGCTGGCCTATTGAGATAGTCATCGTTCCTATATAAAGCTAGTGCGTGACCTGTGAAATCTTGAGTGTTTTTGTCCAGGCCGAACTTATCGTATAGAGCAACCATATTTTGAGTATTGGGGTCGAAGTCTTTCCAAGTTTTTGGATCTTCGTTTTGGAAATCCTGAACGTAGATCAGGAAGTTGCGGAAACGTCTTTTTTCGAACATTCCCATTAGGTCTGAAGCGAGGGCTTCTTTTTGATCGACAGGAACCTTTGGAGAAGAATTTCGACTCAGACAACATTTCAGATCAACCATAAAACAATTTGATCGGGAGTAGTAGACACAATTAATTCAATACTACTTCATGATAGCATTAAAAAAAAAGGCCACTTAAGAAGAAGAGAGTATTCAAAGGAACAAAATCATTTCGATGCCCCTACTAATAATCATAATCATTATTCTTGAAATTTTAGGAAAAAAAGAGTGAATCCAAAAATTTTTTGTGTTCAATTATGTTAGAAATTAGATCATAGAGTACAAGTAGACCCATTGCCAGTGTTGCCATTTTCTGCTTATAGAGTGCTGTGAAAGTGCAATGATTTTTTTTCATACATAATTGATTCTTAGGAAATATGGGTAGCATTTGAGATCATTATCCTCTCCCTATTGGAATTGTAATGAATTCAATTACAAGTACTGCATTAGCACAATAAATAGAATATCAAAGTGCTAGTCAATTTAGACTCGATACTCATACATCAATATGTTCTACTCTTCTTGCAGGTTTATGCCAAATACTTTTTAGAACATGTAGTTGGGAAAATAGGTCTTGCAAAAGGGAAATTCTCATGCGAAGCAATTTCAGTCACAGCTCAAATTACCTTAGCAATTTTGCCTCCCTTGTAGACATAGCTACCTTCAACAGACTTGAACTCCAAATAACGGGTGACACCTGTGTGGATCAGAAGTTTCACCAGTGACCCATTTGCCATCAAGAATTTAGGAATAAGGTCGACGTTCCAGTCCCTTCCACGTCCGTAGGACTCATCGGGGGCGGGAGCCCCGAATTTGGAAAACAGCTCCTCGAGGGGGCAAATGGAGGCGGATTCGCCACCATAGTATTTGTTGCGATCGACATGTAATACCTTTTTACCAGAAACTGAGAGCATACCACTTATGATACATTCTTTCAAACCGGTACCAAGAACAATGGCGTCGTATTCTTCATCCATATTTCTGAACTAATAGAGTAACAGTGCCAGCCACCAATTAATAACAGTAATTTAGTAGCGAAAATTGCGTGGTTGGCTTTATAACGATCGGGCAACTTACTCCAATTTCTAATAAGGAAAATGACAACTCGATGATGTTAATGACGGTGGGGACGGGTCGAGTACACAAGGATTGCCAACCTATCGAAATGACTTGTCAGAAATTCAATCGATCTTTTGACTGTAATCGAACTGAAGTACACGTAAATAACCCTTCCGAAAAGGCTGCTAACTTCTCGTTATGTTTAATGAGGCAGCACGGATATCTAGAGAAGGCTGTAACAAGAATTATGAAGGAACGATCCATAAATACAGGGGTACCAACTGAAATAGTTCTGAGAGCCCAAAAACATACGGTTTTAGTTCAAAGGACCCGAAAAAGCTGATGTTGACATCGATGACAGTAGTGACACTGACAGTTTCGCAATTCCACTAATTCCAGTAAATCCACATTATTCATTTCTCGTTTGATGTGATAGTTGAGCTCGTGCTAGTCTTTTTTCACGATCTTTGTGTTTTCGATCGAGGTAACATTTTTATCTCGATGAACGGCATTGTGATGGAGGTTGTTCATCTGTTCGTCTGAGACCTGGTGCAACTTTTTTGATTGAAATTGGAAGTAAAAGGGATCCTAAAATCTTGAGGATTATGAGACATAAGGTAAGTCGGAGATTGTTATTGCGGATCTTTTAATTTTTGATCTGTTGTCCGTTCTATAAGGTCAAGTGATCTTACGTGCCAGATCGTGTGGTAAAACGGTCAATTCTTATTCTGAGTTTATTAATCGTAGTTTGTTGAACCCTTTGAACGGGCCACACACTGATCACTTCAGTGCCTGCATAAATTTTGAGTAATTGAATGTTTACGTTTTCGAGTGGTCCACAACTCATAATATCAGTCCATTGAGAGATATTTCAATTGGCAATTGGTCCTGTAGTCTTTATTAATTTTCAATGCACTACAAGAATGAGGATATTTTTCAGGGTATTATGTAGAAATGCAGCTGCACAATTTTTAGTTTATCGTCGGCCTTGATAAGTGTTTTCGATCATTGGAATAATACTCTGGAATTTCCAAGATTATACAGACGTCCTACGGCCGTATTCTCAGAAAAATGTTCTTATGCAGACGATCCCAGTTGTTCCAGGTCTTTTCCAGTAACCTTCATTTCACCCCTTTTTGGAATAATATATTTTTATAATCTAACGTAAAAAGTAGTCAGAATAATTGGAGAAACATTTATTAAATTGTATTAGCTTAGATAAATCTTGCTAATGAATTATTTTATTATATTTATAGTAGATACTGTAGATAGAAAAATGAGAAACAAAAGCTCGAAGAGCTGGTAGATACCAGATAAAATCAAGGCTCTAAATGAGGTAATAAATAGGGAACATAATGATGATGTTATATTGGGGACATAATTTGGTAATCTGGTTATCTTTGCTGTGAATTTTAGTCGTTTTGTTCTAGGCATGTGTTTGCTTTATGACCCATGCTATCCCATTTTCCCTTTCTATTATTCTACAGGTAAAAGGCCCGTGCCTAATGGCTGAATTGCAATATTCCCGAGAATTTCAGGCAATTTACTATCCCTATTTCTCCGAAAAACCAGCAGTAAGAAGCGGATGCGTGAATTGGACTTGGGTTTCCTTTTAGTGTTCATTTCATAGCGTCATTATCTCAGAAAGCGGTTCTTTGAAAGAATATATTTAGTTTGAGCGTCTTTGGTCGAAATCCCCTTATAAATGATCGCAATATCCACTAGGGAGTCTTGTGATAATAATTAATCATTTTGTCGGAATTTCCTGTATTTCTTCCTTAAAAATCCAGAAATATTTATCTCGAACGTGATCCATATTTGAAATTAACGTAAATTGTCGAAATGCTCTGAAATGTAACGTGCTGTAACGAACAAAATTGTGGCCCGTTATCAGTACATAAACCGTTAGTATAAGCTAAATCGTGATTCAAATAAATACCGACATCTGTGTGATGAACTCAATTCGAACAAATTATAATTTCGCGCGACTGAAGACAGAATGGGAGAAGCGACCATGAATTTAATGTTACGCTTCTGATGTCATCGGAGAGTACTAGATTTTCATTCTGCACAGGGGACAGAAGCCGAACTCGGCTTGAATGTCCCATGTAAATCCATGATACAGATAGAATGAGTTTTCTTCGAATCTTTTGAGTATTCCTTGATTCTTCCAGGAATTCCAACATGTCCAACCAAGTGAACGCAGAAAACCCGACGACGGATCAACAGGAAAGCGCCTCAGCCCAGCTGCCGGCCCAGTGCTCAACCTACACCTTCCCAGACCTGAAACCCGCTGAGCCTAGAGGCCACAACCGCAGCGTGAGCCATGGGGGCGCAACCTCCCTCACCGGCATCCTGGGGGCCGGCGCCCGACCGTCGGCCCTCAAGGGCGGCAGGGGCCACCAGCGGGCCTTCTCCCAAGGTCAGATAACGGACTCCGGAGCCATAAAGCCCACCCACAGCCGCGTGGGTTCCAAAACGGACTTCATCTTACCTCCCGGACACAAAGAAGAACCTGCGGAGGTTCCCGCCGCCGCCAAAGTGGTGAAGGGGCACTCCAGACAGGCGTCCAGGACGGAATCCATCTACACCCTTCGAAGGACCGCCCCGCCGCCCATATGGGAGCGACTGCTCTGCGTCATCCTCCGTCGGCAGCCCAAGAACGACGTGGAGGAGCGGTCCAGGATCGTGGTCCCCAATCACGTGGTGCCTCCGAAGACTCCCAGAAAGGAGCACCCGAACGGGCGTCGCATGGACAATAAGATAAGAACTACCAAGTACACCCTGCTGTCGTTCTTGCCGAGAAACCTGCTGGAACAGTTCCATCGGGTGGCGAACTTGTATTTCATATTCATCGTGCTGTTGAATTGGTTCCCGGCCATCAACGCGTTCGGTAAAGAGATCGCGATGATCCCGGTGCTGTTTGTGCTCGGTGTGACGGCCGTGAAGGACCTTTTCGAGGATAGGAGGCGAGGGGCCAGCGATCAGAGGATCAACAACTCGACCTGCAGGATATACAACAGGTTGGTTCGAATCCCCGGTGTAGAGACTCCTTACTAAACGGTTGTGGCGTTCTTTTTTGCTCGAAATAGGTTATGTTTTGTTTTCAGAGAGATGACAGATACAGATGCAAATAATTCTATACCTACTATATTTATGATTCTATGATGTTTAGGAAGTATACACGTCAAAAATTCCACCATAACCTTAGACTTTCTGTGGTCTCAGACCAAAATATGTACATATCATAGAACTTACATTATGTTACTATAAGTTCTATGGTACATATTAATTTTGATTGTCATCAGTTGTCATATAAGCTTGTGGATATGGAACACTAGCGAGAGATACGAAAAGCGGGACAAATACTAATACTCAAATTTTCTATCGACAAGAAAGTCTCACTACCCTATCAGTTTGATAAACCTACTCTGAGACACTTTGAATAGGTTTGTTCGTAGGTTCTTAATTTTGGTTGGCAATTTTCGAATTGTTCAATGATGTGTTAACGGATGATTGCTAATTGTTATCATTTCAATGACTCGATTAATGTTATCGTCTTAAGGATGTATGGAAGGTGATTTAATTATTTTCGTGTTCGAAGAATGAGGTTAATTTAGCGAGATTGGCCTCGCGAACAAAGTTAATTACTTTATATGTATACGTTAGGTGCCAATTTTAATGCGCCGTCTGAATTTAAGCAAACATGCCAAATTTATCTTTATGCTTGATCTGGAACCTGCCAAATGGTACGTTTCATTCTCAAGGAATTAGGTATGTTCTGTATTCCTTCCTTAATTTTCTGTGTACGATAATCACAGACGTTTCTCGTCGATAAATCTCGAGGAAGTTCTTCGGTGTCCGAACGTTTTCCATCTCGAGATAATTATCCGCACAATTTAACAGGATAGTATCAGCAGTTCATGTTCTAGGAGGTCAATGGTATTGGCCAACTAGAATCCCTCTCCTGACATCGTCCATCTAGCTTTTAATTGACAGATTCGAATAAATTATGTAATGACCGTTTCGTGATAATTATTTGGGGAGTGAAACAGATATGGGAATAGCCTCGTTTTGACGATAAATCCTCTTACAATTCTCTGTTAAACAATAGAAACGAATAAGTGTCGTCATTTGTCTTGCGGTCTGAGGTTTCCAAACCAGTACACGTGTCGAGAAGCTTTTTGTATCATTCGAATTGCGTTGCAGAGAATATGAAAAAGATTAATTTTAGAGAGGAATGCAATCGTTGTTCTGTCTGTTATTGTTATGAAATCTGGAACAGCCTTCCGAATGGTTTGTTTAGCATACGCTAGTTTTGATTTTAGAATCTTTTTATGGTCCTGTTTGACATTTACGTCAAGTAGACTCAATTCACAGAATCGAAGAAAATGCATAGAAATGTTTCAATCATAGATCGTATAGTTCTATGCCTGAATTTTGTAGAAAAAATGAGGGAGTATAAGGCTTTCTCCCGAAGACACTTGGAGAAAAGTTGTGTGTGCCGATCGAAAGAGGAAGGATCGTATTTTCTATGCCAAAAAATCTCCCTCCTCCACGATTCTTCGTTTTTGGAGGAGCTCAATACAAAGTTTTGACATTTCGTGAATGTCCGAGGTTCATAGATGTTCTTTTCATTTTTTTGTGTCTTTTCACGAAGCTCTCTATGAAATTTCCTCGCTTGATCCATTTTATTAGACATCAAAGTTATTTTCGAGTAGTATAATCGATTAAATCCGCCTTACACCTATCACGGTGAAATTACCAAGTTTTTATTCCATAAATAATTCCACTCGACTCATGCACGTCTCACAAAGTTTCGTTTTCGTCCTGATCGATAATTCACAAGAACCATACCACCTAATAAAAAACGTCAATTTTCATCAGTGCCCATTTTGAATGTTATCGTATCATTACTATCGATATAAAAATTCCAGTACGCACAAATCCATTACAATAGACGGAATATTAAATGACACTTTCACTGTCCATATTCGAGTGTGGGGCACGTATGACCCACACGAATCTAGGCCATATTCCTAGGTCGATTCCATTCCTCATTCGATCATCATCAAAATTTATGTTCTATACGCTTGAGACCGGTCAAGTTGCGGTTAGTGTGTGGATATTTGATGAATGAGATAATGGAATAATTTGTGTTCCGATTGTTGGTTTGTTTGGAGTAGATTGGATTTATGGATTTCGTTTTATTAGTTATTCATCATCATTCTGAAAATACTCTGTGATCGAATCTCTGACTCAAATCATAGAGTAGTATAATCAGAGATCCTGTGTTGTCTCTGGCTCAAATCATAGAGTGATATAATCAGAGAATCTGTGTTATCTATGGCTCAAATCATAGATTAGTATAATCACAGATTTTGTGTTATATCTGGCTCAAATCATAGAGAAGTATGATAATCACAGATTCTCTGTGGTCTATATGTTGCTCTTTGTGATTCTTAGGATCGAACTTTTCCATAAAATAAACCATGTAAATAAACGAATGGGTTGCTGACAAAATGATGACCTCAACCAGTAACTCGTTTAAAAAATGCGACCCTGACATATCTGAGTAGTTTTTTATCATTCGATTTATTTTAGAGCGAAGAAAATAGAGAGACAGCGGCAAAAGTGTTTTAGCATTATTTTATGATGAAACGAGTAAACTTTCTCGAATATTCATTAGTTGGAATACTCAAATAAGTGAAATAGTTTGTGATGAAATAAAGAATTCATAATTTATTGTTGAATAACCTCGAGTACTGCTTCCGCAAGTTCTTGCACTACAGTGTGAGACTTGTGGGAAAGGACAATATTGTTATTATGACTTCGTTGTATGTTTGAATTTTTTGTTTGTGTCTGGGTAACCGAAATCTGGATCCGGAACGCTTACGGACGTGTAGGCGGACAAAGAACCCGCAAAACTCTTTTTCTCGGCCTAATCGATGTGTCATGTTCTGTAAACCATAAGAATTAACGATCTTACGCCCACAGTTTGCACAATGTTGATCGTGCCCAAATCAAATCGTTTCCTTATTACGGCACCCAGCGGGCAGGTGACCCAGTTTCGATTAAGGGGGGACCTCCACGCCGAGATTTCTTCCCGGACTTGTTTCCGATCATTATCTCTCTTCCGGAGATGACTTTATCGATCTTATTCCTCCGTAACATATACAGGGTGATCGGGGAAAACTTCATATCTGGAATTGCATGAATCAAAGGCTTCGAGGATATGATTTGAACGAATTGAAGTTTCAAGTCTCTTGAGTCATTCAAAAATTGTGAGATTTTCCTAAAACAAGAAGGATCAAGTAGTGCGAATAGAGCTCGCATTGACAAGGGTTCCGTACTATCACATTCGAGGATTCAGGATTTTAGTTTTCCTGCAATTTTGGGTGTACCTAATTCTAATCTACGAATAATAATGAAAAATGAGAGTTATTCGATGGTTGGAGAACCCAATCTGGTCTAATATTCCTAATTAATGAATCATGGAACTAAATATACTGAGAAAATATTTGGACAGTAAACAAACATCGTTTTTTTTGTTATCGATAAATTTTGAACGATTCAATGGCAAATATATTGGAAACTCATTTTATTAATACGATATTTATTTTGATGACTCATCTTGAGGTATGGGATGTATATTTACAATATACAAGGTGAAATTTCAACTGTTCAAAATGCAGGATGTGCGAGATGTACTTTGTAGGCGGTTTGCAAAGTTACCAATGTTGCCAACTGTTGATATATCGACATGAATGACTAACACATCCAATCTCATATCGATACGATGTGTTGACATAAATTGAATCCATCTCGAAATAATAAAATCGCGTTTTATCAGTTACTGACGAGATTTCCAATAATTCCTATTACGCATAATTCTCCTTATGGACAAAATGACCTTTGCGTTCCATTTGATCGCTAGTGGTCGTAGCATAGGCGTAGCAAGGTCGTAAAATGGACAAGAGCGTTATCAATTTTTAACCGAAAATGGTTAGGTTGGACTCAATGATTAAGAATCCCTGGTCAAATTTGATTCTATTCGTCATAATAACATGACAATTTTCGTAAGAAAAGGCCTAGAGTCTGAGATTTGTCAGTGCATTGGATATTTGATATTTCAGAAACTTCTATGCATTCCACTTGACAGTAAAAACCTTGGTCTCAGCGACTGTCATTATTTCCGAAACAATCTAAAAAACTAGGTTTTTGATTATTTGAAGGTTCCCAAAAATCCTTCATCAATGTGCTTATAAGACATTTTACACCTTCATTGTTCACAAATATTGAAAATTACATGACAAAATTTTCATGAATTAAATAAATCCATTCGTTAAGTTTTGTTACTGTCTTGATATCTTTTACAATTTTTCCAATTCATTCACTTTGCAGAAACAAATTATCGACTAGATTTTGTTTGTTTTATTGGTTCAGCGTTCAAAAAATTTCATTCAATTTCTAGGTTATATTTATATATTTTATTGACATGATCAAACCACAGAAAATTTTTAGTAACTTTTTTGTAACTAGAAATAAAGCTGCCACTGGAATTCCAACGCCTGTGTATCTTTTTCAGTGAAGACATGAGATACCGTAAGGTTCTCTGGAAAGACGTACGCGTAGGCGATCTCATTCACCTCTCCAACAACGAAATGGTTCCTGCTGATATTTTGCTCCTCAAATCCAGCGATCCGAGTGGCTGTTGCTATATCGACACAGGGCACTTGGACGGCGAAACTAACCTCAAACAACGTCAAGTGGCCAGAGGTTTTGTCGACATGGTAATAACGAATGAATGTGACAGACGTGACAGCGAGGTGTCAATTTGATCTTACTCCCCTTCAAATTTATGAGACTAAGAATATAACTTCCATTGATTTTATATTTCTGAGAGTTAGATTGATTGAAAAAATCAGAAGAATGTCCTCATGAAACAATTTCTCAAGCCAATAAACGTTTCAATAGTGAAATTCTCATTGTTTGACCACCAGCACTAACCTCAAAAATATTTGACAGGTCGTTGGATTGCTCAATAGTTTACTTTCCAATGCAAATATTTCTTTTGAATTGTGGGTTAACAATGAAGGCAACTCGATATGTTCAATACAAGGTTCTGAAAAATGTTTTTAGTTCAACATGAATTTGAAGGAAAGATAGATTATTTTCATGCCTCATGTGAATTTTTGACGAGTAAATTGAAAAACAATTCATTACAGTTTTATTTCATGTCAGTATAAGTTTATCTCTTTTCAGGATTTTTCTCCGTGCAAGTTCAAGAGTACCATCGAGGTTGAAGCACCAACCACCAAAATATACAGGTTTCAAGGTACCATTATACACCCTTCTGGTGAAACGGTACCTGTTGGAACGGAAAACCTCATACTACGAGAGTGCCTTTTGAAGAACACAGATTATATCGAGGGAATTGTTGTATATGCAGGTAATTATTTTTGAACATTACCATGTGGCAACGAAGAATCGATAAATACAACTAGCAACTGTCTCGTTTTTGTTTTAAATTTGATTCCAAGTATTTATTTGTGCTTGCAGGACACGAGACGAAAGCCATGTTGAACAATGGCGGCCCCCGATATAAGCGGTCCTCGCTTGAGCGACAGATGAATCAAGACGTCATCTGGTGCGTCTTCATCCTTATATTCTTGTGTTTCATCGGCGCTTTAGGTTGTAGGTTATGGTTGAAAACCTACCCGAACATAACCGCCCCCTTTAAGTCTGATTATGGTGATACTACCGAAGCAATTTTGGCCTTTTTCACTTTTGTGATAATATTACAGGTACGTTGACTTGAAGAAAGGAAGGTAGATGTAATTGGATGTTTGTTGTTTCCTAATCTGGTGTAGCATGGTTCGAAACAATCAGACAGTTTTAATGACTAAAGATTGAACGAGAATAAATTCGCTATCACGAAAACGCCTATATCTTTCTAACCACTGGACCGATTTCGAAAATCAAACTCATTTTCGAATCATCTCTAATTCTCATGAAAACTGTTTTTACAATAAAAAAACCAAAACTATTTTTTACAAAATTCATGGATTTTTTCTGGAATTCTTCCCATCATGCTTCTTGTAGTGTTCTCAGTCACTTTCTGCGATGCTGTCTTCCACTTTTGCTTGAATTCCGCTAATGTTTTCGTTGATTTCTTAGTCTTCTTCAATTCTCTTTTTACCAGGGCCCAATATCTCTCGATTGGTCTGAGTTCTGAGCAATTTGGTGGATTGGCCTCTGTGGGGACAAATACCACCTTATTAGCTTCGTACCATTCCTTGGTGGCCTTGCTGTAGTGGCATGAAGCTAAATCTGACCAAAAGATTGTTGACACATCGTGCTCACGTGAAAATGGTAAAAGTCGCTTCTTCAAGCATTCCTCGATGTATATCTTCGAGTCAAGAGAGCCTTGACCAACGAAAAATTTGCTCCTTTTCCCACAAGTGCAAATTGCTTGCCAAACCAGGAATTTTTTAGGAAACTTTGCTCGTTTCTTCACGCGAAATTGTTCGTCAACATTTCCACGAGAATCTGCAGTATAAAATTCCTGACCAGGAAGTTGCGAGAAATCAGCCAAGACATAGGTTTCGTCGTCCATCACGCAACAGGAGAAATTTTTCAAGAAATCTTTTTTTAATTTCTTTGCTCTTGATTTCGCTTCTTGATTCTTCACAGCGTTCCTGTCTGGCACTTTTTTCACTTTGTATGTTCTATGCCCACAACTCGACTTGATTTTCTGAACGGTTGACTGCGAACAACCCACTATTTGGGCCACTTTCCGTCCTGAAAGGTTAGGATTCTTCTAAAAAAGGCTGATGGCTTTCTTCACTTTTTTTGGGCTATGAAACCCCTTTTTCCTCCCGGTTCCTTCCTTGCGGTTAATTGTAAGATCTTCGTTGAAGCGCTTAACAACTCTTGATACCGTTTCCGGACGAACGCGAGTCTCTTTTGCGATTCTTTTGAAGCTCCATTTTTGATTATTTTGAAAAAGTTTCACTATAAATTCTCGTGTTTTCTCTTCGCTTGACATTTCGCGACAGAGAATTGGAATATCTATGAAGTAAATGTTCCACATGTTTCTGACGTTCATAACAAAGCTAACCATGATCAAATTTTGATTTTTTCTCAATTGGTTCAAGAGATATAGGCGTTTTTGTGATAGCGAATTTATTCTCGTTTAGACCTTATATTCTGCGTCGTAACTTCATTGGAGTTTTTTGCAGATAATGATACCTTTATCCCTCTACGTGACCTTGGAGCTGTGCAAAATGATGCAAATATACCACATACACCGCGACACGGACATGTACGATCCAGTTCTGAGTAAAAGAACCGAATGTCGCGCTTTGAACATTACGGAGGAACTGGGACAGATCCAGTACATTTTCTCGGACAAAACGGGTACTTTAACCGAGAACAAGATGATATTTCGAAGATGCGCGATAAACGGCGTCGACTACAACCATCCCGAACTCCAAAGCGTCAAAAAAGGAAACAACTCCAACTCCCTGAACGTGATGATCAATCCGGAACTGTTCAGCGATCTGCACGGCGATAAATTGGCGGAGCTGATGTTTTCGGGGCGGCAGATACACGCGCATAGGGTGCAAGAGTTCCTGCTGCTGCTGGCGATCTGCAACACCGTGGTGTGTTCGCAGCATCCGCACCACGACCTCATGAATGCCAGCGGGATCATAGAGTACTCCGCCCAAAAAGACGACCAGGGCGTTTCGAATCCGGAGATTGAAAGTACCGAACATATCGCCATGGCTTCGCACAGAGACAAATATTTGAGGTTGGAGGAGTCTAGGTCGGTTACCCCTTCACCTCCTTTGCAACCTCATCAATACGGAGTACACGTTTCGACTTTAACACCCATAGATTCGGTAGATAGTTCCCCCTCATCTGAATCTTACCAAGTTCAAGTCAAATCCGCCAGGCCAAAACTGTTAAATCTGCCCTCCATCAACTTCTTATCCAAAAAGGCTGGTAGTAACTTGACGGACGAACAGAAGGTGAAACTGAACAAGACGGCCACTCCCTCCCCTTTCGAATTCAAGCCCATATTCGAGGCCGAAAGCCCCGACGAGTTAGCTTTAGTCGACGCAGCCTATAACTACAACTGCAGATTAGTCAATCGTACTCCCACCAGCGTAACTGTGGATTTATTCGAGAAAGAGAGGTTAACTTTTGAAATTTTGAACGTGCTGCCTTTCGATTCGAGCAGGAAACGTATGTCTGTGATTCTTAAACATCCGGTGACGAAGGAGATCATTTTGTATTGTAAAGGCGCCGATAGTACCGTGCTACCCTGTATAGCACCCGCTGAAGACGATTCGGAACAAAAACAAGTTATCGATAAGACTCAGCAACACCTAAACGCTTACGCTAGGGAAGGTTTAAGGGTGTTGTTGATGGCGAAAAGGGTGTTGACTCAAAGAGAATACAACGAATGGCACCAGAAACATTTGGACACCGAGAAGAGTCTAAGTGCTTTCGAGAGGAGGGAGAAGAAGCTCAGAGATAGTTATTCAGCGATAGAAACCAATATGTTGCTGTTGGGAGCTACGGGAATCGAGGACCGTCTCCAGGAAGGTGTTCCGGAAACGTTACAAGCTTTAATTTCGGCAGGAATAGTAGTTTGGGTACTGACCGGCGACAAACCGGAAACAGCGGTCAATATAGCTTACTCCGCCAAGTTATTCTCCCCCCAGATGGAGCTCCTAAACCTGATGACTCGAACGAAAGAAGCGGCAGACGAAAAGATCCAATATTACCTGAGCGAGATAGAAAGGCAGAGAAACAGATCGGAATCCTTGAGGGAGATGATGTACATGGGCGCCAGCTCCTCAGGGTTTACCTCCTCGAGAGTCGGTCACCAAGACTCCGGACGTGCCTTAATAGTCGACGGAAAAACCTTAACCTTCATTTTAGATCCGAGATCAAGACTGACCAAACCGTTTCTCAAGCTGACCACGTTGTGCAATTCCGTGCTGTGCTGTAGGGCGACTCCCTTACAGAAGGCGTACATAGTGAAGGTGGTGAAGGAGGAGTTGAAGATGAGGACTCTGGCCATCGGGGACGGCGCGAACGACGTGTCGATGATACAGACGGCCGACGTCGGTATCGGCATATCGGGGCAGGAAGGGATGCAGGCCGTAATGGCGGCCGATTTTTCGTTGTCCAGGTTCAAGTATCTGGAGAAGTTCTTGTTGGTGCACGGGCACTGGAGCTACGATCGGCTGTCCAGGATGGTGCTGTATTTCTTCTACAAAAATGCCGTAAGTGACATTCGTTTACGATGTGAGATTTGCTCGAAGTCTTAGCTTGACTAGCTCAGATAGAAAGCATTTCCTTGTTGAATGATGATTTGTTTTGGCTTCCACATTGAAAGTCATCACAATGAGTGGAACAAAGATAAAAGATCGGATCTCTTTGTTCAGCCCTCTTTTGTGGCAACACCGCATGAATTATTTGCTTTGGATGAACACGGGCGTGCGATTTTGAATCACTCTTTCCGCAAGATTTATTGTTATTCAGAATAAATCTTCCTTTCAATATAATTTCTTTGAAAATATTTCACAAATGTGAAGAATAATGAATTTTTCAGTCCTCATCACTCTGAAGCTTTGAAAATAACTTATTTCAACAATACAAAAATATTTAATACTGTATTGACTCGGTCTTGATGGAAATTCATTTCGATAGGAATGAAATGACAGGAAAACAATTGCTATAATGAAGGATTTAAAAATGGAAAAAGAATAAAATTTGCCCTGCATTGACTTAATGAAAATGTGGACACTTTACTTCATATTCACAAACCTATTACCTATTTTTCACCTTGAAAGAACTTAAAAAATTTATTTTATTTCCACTCCAGTTCAAAAATAACTTATTCAAAAATGTGAAATCTGAAGAAGCTATTACATGGAGAAACAATAATTGTTATTCAAATAATTAAAATTGAGAATGGAATAACTTGTCATTTGATTGCTACTAGAATGAATTTCCATCATAACATAACACTTCATTTATTTCTAGAATTTTACAAAAAAAAAAGAAACAAGTCAGAAAAAAAAACTATTTTATGTGTGCGCCTTACACCAACCATAAAATTCTTTCATGTTAAGGGTTCATTATATATCTGTGGACCTCTTCCTGAAGAAATCTCTGCTGCTTATTTGTCTTAATTTCTCGGGTACTGAATTGTACAATTTTATGCATATAAGTGATTATGTAACAACAAACTGACAATAATTGTAGCAACGACTGTCCACATTGTTCTTAAAACAATCCTAACTGTGATGTAAATTTGTACCTGAACAGATACAAGCCTTATTCACAGTTTCTAAGCCACCAAATACACTAATTTTTTTCCTGTAATTCAACTACTTTTAACGGATTCCTTCCGGCAACGTGTTTTTCGAGAACCACGTGTTGAGAAAAGTATCTCTCCATCTCTTTTCGAACTGAAGTAGGGATAAGAGCGGTGTTGTCATAAATCTAACCTGAATTTCTTTCATACGATCGTCTCTATCATAAAATAGCAGAATCCACTATATTCTTTCATTTACTCATTAATAATATGTATTTCCGAAAAGACTGTCTCAATTAAAAATTACGAGATATTTTATCAATTAAGCATTGTAAATGAGAGAAATAGTTTTTGTGTATAATAATTGGCCAACAGAGAAACCTATAACCTGCTCAGTTTGGCAACATGAAAATGTAGCAAACGATTTCATTGGACCAGTATAAGGTACAATCGACCAGCTCTAAGTTCCACATGCGACACATTTCAATGTGAATAAACGGGTCTCTATACAGTGTGTTTGGGCATGACTTAGGGATAATTTGAAGGACATCAAATATACCTAATTTTATCGACAAAAACACCAACACTGGGGCGTTGAACCCCCTCCTTTTAGAATATCTGCCATTTCAAATTATTTTTTTTATTTTAGTTGACGCTTTCAAATGACATCGATTTCTTTGGACATAAAGGTCCTACAGATGTGAAAAAAAATGTTTTTTGAAAGATACTACTACATACCACCTTTTATTAAAGTAGAACAATATGAAAACATTCAACTCAAAACTGTCATAAAAAATTCTTAAAAAAAATTGTAGTCAAAGAATTTTTTATTAAATCCTCAATAGACCAAAAACTAGCACATTGAAGTATAATTTTTTCAATGAACTAACACGCAACGATATCAGCTACAAAACGACATCCACATCATACTGTATGTTACATAACTTGATAGTTATTGCTGTTTGAATATGACCCTTATAAAAATTGATAAAATAAAAACTCAGTACTGTACTTTTGACCATTTTTAATGATTAAAGTAACAAATTTATCATAAAGTTGCTCAAAATGAAGTAGTGTTGCAGCGGGGTAAAGCGATTTACTTTCGTAGGCTGTCAAATAATGACCGCTCTGTCATCAGCCGTTAAGTTGGTACACCGGCGTGAAGTTGGCAACACTTCGAGCATCGCCCTTGAATCTTTTACAGGGTCCTATCATAACGTTGTTATTTCGAAGCATGAAGAATATGTACCTAACGGTTGTATTTTTCTTTTGTAGGCTTTTGTGTTCCTCATCCTTTGGTATCAGTTTTACTGCGGTTTTTCCGGTTCAGTAATGATCGACCAGATGTACCTTATGCTCTATAACCTCCTGTTCACGTCACTGCCGCCATTGGCCATAGGTAAGATAGAAATTGTGCCCTCAATCTACTTCTCCTCACGCACTGACTTTTCGCAGGTGTGTACGACCAAGATGTTCCTGAAGAATTGTTGAAAGAAAGGCCTTACTTGTATAAACAGGGGCGTTTGCGTAAAGTGTATAGATCGTATTCTTTCTGGCTCACTACCCTCGACGCGATCTATCAAAGTCTCTGTATATTTTACATTTGCCAAGGAGCCTACGCCGATTCGGACATCGACATGTTCGAGTTCGGCACGACAGTCACCACTTGTTGTATGTTCGTAATGCTACTTCACGCATCCATTGAAACCAGGTCATGGGTGAGTCTAAATCGAAATAGTCCCGTTTGGACAATCTCTAAGTTTGTTTTTTCCAGACCATCCTGCATGCTGCTTCTGTGATATTATCGATAGGTGCATTTTACTTCTATTCCCTCCTGTACAATTCTCTCTGCGTGAACTGTTTCGGTCTGCCCAGTACGTACTGGATCATGCAGAAGGCCATGGTGAGGCCGACTTATTGGCTGGTCACGCTGTTGTCCTGCGTAGCAGCCGTTCTTCCAAGGTGAGGTTATAATTTGTTTGATTATTGATCGAGTTTGGAATTTTTGGCTGTTTCTTTCAGGTTCACGATCAGGATTATACAAACCATGATCGCGCCGAGCGACGTCACCAGAGCCTTGATTTCGATGAAGCGACGAGGTAGAGGTGAGGGATTTCTTGTTTCTTGGTCGAGGTCGACGTCTGCCTCCTCAATATACAGGTAGCTGTTGGAAGATGTTTTGGGTAGTTTGCTTTCTGACCATCTTTTTTCCTGTTTCATTCTGTTTTCCTAGCTAGATTCGCTAGTTCACTTCACATTTCTTCGATCGTAATTTCAAATTTTATTCTCTCTTCGTGAAATGTTATTTTAAGGGAGCTCTGATGAACTCCTCTTTCTTCATTTTCTCAATTTCGTATCGACTCGTTTCGTTTTAATAACTCAAATGAACTACTCGAAACCTCTTTCGTCATTTGCTTGGATTATTGTTAAATTTGCTTCGAAAAAATAGGTAAACTAAAACTAACCTCTAAAATTAGTCGCTTCTTGTCTATACTAATAAAAATTTGAGTGGTTTTATTGATATCTGAACTGATGTTGTAGTGTGTACGCAGGTAGGTAGGTGTTGATATTCATTTCAAGGTTAAACTGCTGATTTCTGGACTTAATTTCATCTCGATATTGCTTGAAGATCATTTTTCATTGAGGAAATCAATTATTTTATCGTTTCTCTTCGTTCTTTTTGGTTACATAACCAAATAAGGGTATAAGGCATTTTAACGACCTGTCAAATATTTTTTAGGTTAGTGCTGGTGGGAATTTAGCTCAGTTCATGCAGATATTATAAACGTTCATTTGCGTGAAAATTTGTTTTATGGGGACATTATTTTAATATTTTCAGTTAATCTTACTCTTAGAAATATCCTTAGACCATAGAAAGAGAGAACGCACCTTTTAATAATTCTATATTATATTAAAACGGTAACTCTGTGGTCCGTCCGGCCCGGGGAATCTGTCGAAAAAGTGGGTCCAGAAGAATCTTAAAATCGCAGCGAAGCTGCGATACAGGAGAGAAATTTTTACACGGTCGGAAAGAGGAATGATCTATTCGTACGTGGGCGAAATTTCGATTCTTTAGGCGAGGTAGAAGTACTTTAAAAAAATTCGCGAAAATCGCGAAAAATTCGGCAAAAGGGCAATTTTAAACTCGATAAAACTTTTTTCGCAGATATCCTGGCCGTGATGTAAATATACAGTTCGAAAGAGGAAGAGTCAACGCAAAATAGCTTGGTATTCATATTTTCCATAATTTCCCCATTTCTTCAGGAAAATTGATCATAGTTTGACATTTCTCCTATAAAATCGCCTGATCTGCAGAGATCACAGAGAACTATTTGACATTGTAGCTGTAAGCTGTCAGGCCACAGCCTTCTATAGAGAAAGCCCGGAAGACAATCTGACAATTGCGCTCAGATTCCGCGATTGGAGGTCTACCGATAAGGATAACTGCTCAAGACTGCTGGCCCATACCAGTAAATAGTACTAAATAACTGTAGGTACTACTACGGAATCAAAATGTGGTAGACATTCTTACAACGTTGCGATGTTCTTTGAATTTTCTAATTATTAAACTCTCAATCAAAATAGATAGTACATACATACTTTATATTGAAATTCATTTACTCATTCGTGCGTGAATGTCCGGAATGAGTATCTCTTTCTTCAAATAATGAGAATCCTTCACATTACATAAACAGTATCGGAATATTTTTGCTTCAGATAATGAATGGACACGTTGAGGCAGCACCGTTTTCTGAATCTGTGCCAGTTTCTATTTTCTATTTTAATTTTGTGTTACTAATGACTAATAACAGTGTTGTCCTTAGGATATCGCGTAGGAAAAGTGAAATTTGGATCTAGGAAATATCAAAGTCTTAGACCATATGGTCTAAGATCAAAGTAAAAGATTTTCGAAATGAAGTGCCATTTTGTTAACAATGACTTCCTCTTTGATATTAGTGATCTATGCTTTGCATATCATATATTCATAGAATTTTATGGAAATTGTAGATGTCTATGAGAAATGTTTCTATATTTCTCTGACCAAATATTGGGGCACTGATGCCGAGCCGTCAAATTTTGTTTCAGAACCGCAGATCAGAGGCATACGAATCAAACTTTGACATCGGTTGATTGAAGTGACCCACAAGTGACCTTAGCGACGAGTATTGCGGAACGTGCGCCACAATTTTTGCATTTTAAAGGCTGTGATCCATTTGTAAGGGACCAATCTATTGAATTAATTGCCCTTTACATGTCTTAGGTTTAGTTCTTCCGCCATTTTTCTTAATATGGTACAATGTTCTCTATAGGTCCCGTGCCTGCACAAATATTATCTAGACAAAAATGTTATACTGAGTGTTGCGATGTAATATTTATAATTTATATAATGCTGAATGTATTAAGTTTATTTTATATCTAGGTGATTTTATCGAAATGCATCGTCCATATTTCATTTTCATTTTATTATTTTATTCGGTTTTCGTGTTTTATCGAACTGCAGGGGAAGATAAGGATATTGTTCAGTCAATTACAGGATTTTTAAAGGTGAGTGCAAGTTCCATGATATCCTTTGAGGATTACGAATTTTTTATCAGGTAGTTTTATACCTAACTTTTCCTCAGTTTCAGTTTTGAAACAAAAACAGTGAATCAATCGGTTTTTGATAGAATTTTTACAAAATATTTCCGAACTTGATATTACTACGAAATTTTAGAAATGAAATATTCAAATTTCTCATCGTTGGACTTTTTCGTATGGTCCGCCCTGTATATTGGATGCAAATTCAAGCTCGTGACATCCACCTCGAATTTGGGTTTTACGATATTCAAATAAGAGAAACGCAACTCGAGAAATTCACTGAAATAATGTTGGCAATTTTCAGAAACTATTATTAAATGTTCCTTACTTTCTTTCCCTATTTTATTTCCGAAAGAAACAAAGTTTTATGATGAAATTATGGATCGTGCATTGTTACGAAATTTTGAATGATTTATATGACAATTTTTGAGCTGTGTTTTTAGACAAAAGTACGAAATTGTATTCTTGATTCCTTCAACAAACACTTTTTATGCTTTTCTGTTTCCATAAGAGAAAATTAGTAACATGCTTGTTAGCGAATTGTGTGAAATATACCCAATATGTGATTTTTAGAATGTGTGAGTGCCATCGAGAATTGAATATTATTCAAATTTATAGAATATTGAAATTATATTACTGCAATGTACTTAGAATCTTATAATGTTACCCATTTCGATCGATTGGTTAATTTAAATGTTTAATTTTTTCAGAAAAATAAAAGTCTTACAATGAAAATGTTTCTTAGATACTCTGCTTTCTTTTTTAGCCTCGCCCAACACACTAATCAAGATATTTTCATGAAATTCGTGGAAGATTCTGACGAGAACTCGAAATCAAAAGTCGGTAGGTTTTTATGAATACCCTGTGCAATTTTTCCTCGAAATCATAGCGAAAACCAAACAGCATGGCTTCAATAAGACGTCCTCAAAATTTTATTCCTCTAACATTAAAAGACAAGTCGCTACGACCATTTAGATCATCCCAAATGAAGAATATTTGTTTATAACCTCAAATAATTCTGGAAAGATTTGGAATAGCAGCAACATCAAAATTCTTTGAAAAATTAAAAAATGTGTTAAGTTACAACACACTGGAAATGAACTTCATGAAAATATCTTCATTATAGTATTCTATATAATTTTGGGTGAAGGTTAAGAAAGAGAGAGAGAACTGTTCTTTATTGTCTTAGACAAGAGCCATCGACCTTGGTCCTTCAGCTCGTTAAGAAAGAATAACCCTGTATAACTATAAAGTTACCTCAACATGCCTCTGACGATTCGTTGACCCTTGCTCACACGTGTCTCATTGGCGTAGGGTGCTAATGACTGAGTCAATATTTGAGTAAAACAGGACCATTCTTCAGGACATTGTCTTCCTTCATTTAAGTAAATGAAGATATTGTGCCAATGGCACGGTTGAAATGTTCAATGTGCTTCTTGTATGTGATCTTCTCTTTCTTTTTTACGGTCCAGTGTACGAAAAAAATTTCCAGAAGGTCTTTATTTTTCCCCACCACAACTGTTCTTCAAGTAAGTAGATTTGGTCTGAATTAAATCAACAATAGGTATGTTTTGGATCGACTCTTGTGTACAGGGTATCCGTAAAGACGTCAAACGAAAGTGAAATGTACTTCAAAGGGTTCTCCTTTGGCACGACCTGATTGTCTTTAGGGGACACTTTGTATATTCCCTCCACTAAGTATAAGCGTTGCTTTCCAGTTCACTTACGGTTTGAGTGTGCCATTGGCTATAGATGGACCTGAGGGCGATACTACCATATTATTGAGTACTTGTTTGCAAGGCAACTACGATCTACCGAAAAAATCTTCGGATCTCCAAGTACACGATTTGTCGAAAAGATCTGTAAGTTTGGAGGATGAGGACACCACTAAAATCGAGGTGTACTATTATATTCTCAGTTTTTTGAGGAGGTAAAGTTGGGAATTCTTTATTGGTCAAGTGCTTGATGAATTTTTTCAGTTTAGATATTGAGGGTCAGGGTTGTTTGGCCAGGATGATTTGCGAAATTGCCAAATATCCTTTGGATGTTGAGAAGGATGACAACGTTCTTGAGAAAATCTTCCAATATATTTTAACGTGAGTATTGATTGATGAATATTTAATGAAAGGTTTATCAATTAACTTGCAGTCCTTCTGAAGGAGATTTTGGTGACATGGATGTTGATGACCAAGCGTTTTATACACATCTGCTGATGGCTGAAGAAGATGGAAAACGAAAAGAAAATTGCGAAACAAAGTACAAAACTTGTAAATTATCATTATCATCTTTATTCAGTTTATTTTTTATTGACTGAAAAATAAATGTCTTATTTTTAATGGGTTCATCAAAACGAGCCTTACTGCTCACCGTATATTTTGTTCTTTCACTAAAGTCAAAACACAACCCTTTATTTTCCGATATTAATTGTACGCTTATAATTACAAATACTCAAAAATAGACAACAACTTCGAAAGAGTAAAACAATAGTTAATTCTGAAGTATAATACAGTGTTTATTATTGGATCAATTGGAGAGAAGTATTCATCAACGAAGATTTTCGACGATACTTTGGGACTTTTAGATCATGGCGTTGTCGTTGTAGTTCCTTTTGCCCCAGATTCCTTTCAGGTTGTTCCAGCCTGGATTGTAACCACGCTTGCCCCAAGCACCTGAAAAAATACAGTACCAATGTACTAAATACTTATGATATCTGGTAATTTGGATTAGTGTTTCAGTTATTCATCTTGATTTTTTTATTTTATTTCCATCCTACCTCTAAATTCAGACCATTTATTCCTTTTGCCCCATCCGCTGTTCAACTGATTCCAGCTTCGTTTTTCATCGTCGTTGTACAGTTCTCTTTCGACTTCTGGATAATCTGAATCGTCTCTGGAGGCAGATAACTCCTGGGATAATAGGTCCTCTAGAAGATCGTTCCTTTTACCCCAACCACTCTGAAAGGAAAAGGTTTGTAAAGAAAAATAGTTGCAGTTTTCTTTTAAACTCTCAAACTTTGAAAATTCATAATTCTGTCGGTGGTTAAGCTGAAGCGATGAAATTTTGGTGAAATATAGAGCATTTATTCCTCTTCGGAAAAAAAATCAAGATATGTATCTGCGGTTTTGAGTTTGGGAGAGAAAAAATTAAATACGAAGAAAAAATATTTTTTTCATTAAACTCTCAAATTTTGAAAATTCATAATTCTGTCTGTGATCAAGCTAGAGCTATGAAATTTCAATGATATATAGAGCATTCATTCCTCTTCAGAAAAAACATTAGTATATGTGTCTGCGGTTGTAAGTTTGAGAGAGAAAAAAATAAATCTGAAGAAATTTTTTTTTTATTTAACTCTCAAAATTTGAAAATTCATAATTCTGTCTGTGGTCCAGCGAGGCCGATGAAATCTTGGTGAAATATAGAACATTCATTCATCTTCAGAAAAAAACATTATGATATATCTGCTGTTCTAAGTTTGGGAGAAAAAAAAATAAATCTAAGGAATTTTTTTTTTATTTAACTCTCAAACTTTGAAAATTCATAATTCTGTCTGTGGTCCAGCGAGGCCAATGAAATCTTGGTAAGATAAAACAACATTTATTCCCCTTCAGAAAAAACATTAAGAGTTGTATCTGTGTTAGTGAGATTGGTGAGGAGAAAAATTAGATACAAAGAACAATTTTTTTTCAATTCGATTTTCAAATTTTGGATATTCATAATTCTGTTTGTGATCAAGGTAGGGCGATGAAATCTTGGTGAAATATAGAAAATGTATTCCTCTTCAGAAAAAATATAAAAAGTTGTATCTGTGATACACTGAGATTGACAGAAAAAAATTTGATCCAGAGAACAAAAATTTTTTTATAATTCGATTGTAAAACTTTGAAAATTCATAATTCTGTCTGTGATCAAGCTAAAGCTATGAAATTTCGATAATATATAGAGCATTCATTCCTCTTCAGAAAAAACATTATGATATGTATCTGGGAGAGAAAAAAATAAATCCAAAGAAATTTTTTTTATTTAACTCAAACTTTGAAAATTCATAATTCTGTCTGTTGTCCAGCAAGGGCTATGAAATCTTGGTGAAATATGAAACATTTATTCCTCTTCAGAAAAAACATCAAAAGTTGAATCTGCGGTTGTAAGATTGGGAGAGAAAAAATTAAATCCAAAGAAAATTTTTTTTTCATTGAACTCTCAAACTTTGAAAATTCATAATTCTGTCTGTGGTCAAGCTAGAGCTATGAAATTTTGGTGAAATATAGAGCATTTATTCCTCTTCGTAAAAAATTTTACTACATGTACAAACTATCCTATTGTTTCATTTACCCTCAAGTTGTCCCAAGACCTTTTGTCAGCTGAATTAGTATCTTGCTCAGAGTCCTCGGGAATGCTCCTTTTGATGCCCCAACCTCCATGAAGACTAGACCAGGCTCTCTTGCCCCACATTCCTAGGTTTTTATCCCAACTCTTCTTTATAACATCCGACTCTGTCTGAAAAAAAAAGAATCTTATACTACAAACGCAATAGTAAATTAACAACAGGGGAAAATATTTCAGAGTGGAAACATTTTTCGGGGAAAAAATCGGAAAGAATTGAGAAAATAATAAATTTCAACTCACTTGTAAATTATCTTCCACTGACTTTGAAAAAGCAGCTGAATCCTCCGGTATAGTGTAAGCGAAGTTCATTCGAAAATAAAAAGCAAGAATGGCAGCTCCTAGAAACTTGTGCGAAGCTGATGCAAAAACATGTCGCATTATTACTGAAAAAAAATAAACTGAATAAAATCATTCAATATCAAACTTTCAAGATGACGAAGATATCATCCCTTGAAGAATAAGAATAAGAGTAATGACAAGTAAGCAACTGTCAGTAGCATTGAAAGTGATGGTGTTGTTATAAATGTTTCACTTTCTACCTATGAAAACGTTTTAATGTCGACAGTTGATTGATTGGATATTTGGATGGCGATCTAGTTGCCATCAGGACCAATGATTGATTGTAATTCTTAACAGAATTAGGACTTCGAACATCGATTGAGATGTTCAGAGGTTCTGAAATATAATACCCTTTCCTTTGAAGGAGTGCTAGATACCTATGAGGGGAAAGAAATATTATAATAACAAATTGTAATTTTTGCTTTGAAGCGGATAAATCGTTTGTGAATTCTGTGAAAGGAATACCAGATGAACTTCTTTGTCGAAGTTCATTTTCCTGCAAGGAAATCATTCTTTTGTGGGGATTATATCCCAATCGAGATGAATAGATTTCACTGTATATTTCGATGATGACTATCGCTGAAAAATCTCCATCATATATCGGTGGACTCTTCGATCTAATTTTAACGCCTAATTTAGATTCTAACAGCCTACAAATCCCACAACAATAGAATCGTAATATTATCACGTATGGACGGAGAAAACCAATAAAAAAAATCATCAAACTTCGAAGCAATGCGAAGCACAAAATGTTCTATCCTGTAGATCCAATTTTTGCCTCATAAATAATGCCCCATCAATTTCAAGTTAACGATACAATTTTCTGCTAGACGGTGCAGCCTACTCGGAAATAATTACCACACCAAACCTGACAGATATCCAACAGGTTGTCAGGTTTGAAATACGGATTTTTTCAAGTCGGTTTTCCCCTTGGAATGTGCTTGCATTTTACGCGTCTTTGCTCTGAGCTGGATGCAGACATGAAAGTTTCCGACGAAAAATATCGATCGAAATCTCTTATATTTCGATAAGAAAATAAACTGCCAATACTTGTTTGCACACTCTGTGTATTTTGCGGTTAGTGATTCCACCTGGAATGGATCTGACCCTGGAAATCCTCAAAGAATAGTTCATTCTTGGCCTACAATCTTCCAGTTGATTTCAGGAAAATGAAGTTAATGGAAGATTGCTCATTGCGTTTTCCATAAAGATCAGTTATAACCGTTGAACATGCCGCATCTTGTCCTCAAAATTGAACATTTATCAATCTCGGTTCGACCCCTCCAGTGTTCATATCTCATAAAATGAACCGTAGAAGAGAGAGATAATTAATGAGTACCTACTACGTAGACTACGTAGAAAGATGAGATATTTCCTGAAATTTTAGGTGAAGTGCATGATGCGAACTGAATATTGTTCTACATGACTTTATAATGCTTGGGTTTTCCTGAAACTTACTGAATTCTCGGAAAATCCCGCTCTGAGCGGCTCTATTAAAGCCCAATACCGTAGCAGGAAAAGATTACCAAAAGAGATGTGAAAACCAACGAATCGAATTCATATTGCCTAGGAGACAAGCCTTAAGGTATTACGGGTTATTCAGGGTTTTAAACTCTCTGGACATGTCGTTTCAATGAGTTCCAGTAGGTTTGATTCCGTCACTAGCGGATCCAGGAAGTTTTTCAGGGGGGCCATAAAATTGGGGATTCTTCCAATATCATTATTTTCAACATTCTATATCATACTAAAACGGTAACTCTGTGGTCCGGCCCGGGGAATTTGTCGAAAAAGTGGGTCTAGAAGAATCTTAAAATCGCAGCGAAGCTGCGATACAGGAGAGAAATCTTTTCACCTCGGAAAGAGGAATGATCGATTCGTACGTGGGCGAAATTTCGAACCTCTAGGCGATGTAGAAATATTTCAAAAAAATTCGCGAAAAAATTTGGCAAAAAGGGCAATTTTAAACTCGATAAAACTTTTTTCGCAGATATCCTGGCCGTGATGTAAATATACGGATCGAAAGAGGAAGAGTCAACGCAAAATAGCTTGGTATTCATATTTTCCATAATTTCCCCATTCCTTCAGGAAAATTGATCCAAGTTTGACATTTCTCCTATAAAATCGCCCGATCTGCAGCGATCACAGAGAACTATTTGACATTGTAGCTGTAAGCTGTCAGAGTGTGGCCACAGCCTTCTATAGAGAAAGCCCGGAACACAATCTGACAACTGCGCTCAGATTCTGCGACCGGAGGCCTACCGATAAGGATAACTGTTTAAAAGGTAGATCTGCTGGCCCATACTAGTACTTAAAAAGAGAATGTATGAATGTTATTGGGAAAGGGCTTCCCATGAATTTTGTTAACCAGCAATTCTTTCCATCAATTCTGAAACGCATACAGTTAATCGAGCCGAAAACGCGGATCTGTCCATTTTCCAATATCCAGCCTTACAAATTTATTCATCCCTTCAACACACACAATGAGTATGGAGTCTGGAACTGAGGAGATCACATCTCAGTTTGATCCTAGCCAACTTCCGACGAACAATAGAAATATCGATCCGACAGCTTTTCCTGTTTTTGCAGATTAACGGTACAGTGTACAGACCATCCAAGGCAGCATCCATCAAACGGACATACGCGGCCTTATCGAATTCAATTTCTATACAGGATTGTTCTTGCGTAACGGTATTTTGATAGATATGATAATGAGGGATGCTGTTGAACGATGAAGGATCTGTTGAAATTTCAACGAAGAGGGGAACAAGGGAATGTGCGAATTTTAAATGCTCTGACCTCGAAAGAAGTATGTATGTAGAGCACATTCTAGGGGGTCCCAGTTAGGGTAACTCTTCGGAGGTCAATAAAATAGTCAATCTCTAGTTTAAGCCACCATAACCTTGAAATTTGTCGGAAAAAGTGGACTACGTCAAAAATATAACAGAAAAGTTACGACATCAAATTTCCATGAGTATCGACTGATCGAGCCCTGTCGACTCACCCTGTATATCT
Organism: Adalia bipunctata; assembly: GCA_910592335.1. NCBI lineage: Eukaryota > Metazoa > Arthropoda > Insecta > Coleoptera > Coccinellidae > Adalia > Adalia bipunctata. The sequence continues at coordinate 2,319,608 of OU342952.1, read as the reverse complement.
ACATCTTCTCCTTGCAGCTCAAGATTGAACTCAGAACTCTGATGATGTTGAGAAACTGAATTTCTTGAGACCTTTACGATTAGGTGCATTACTACTTGATTTTCTTCCCTCCGTAAATGTTAATGGTAAAATTGCTTCCGATGGTTGTAATTTTTATTACGAAATCAAGAGCGAGTTTAAACGAGTCAGGAATGTAATCTCCCGTAATTGAAATTGAGTTCTAACTCGCATTTAATGCAACCTTAAATTATTTCGGTTGGTCAACTTTATGCCATTCGCAGGAAGGTGCTTTCTGTTCAGCTAAGACTGAAGAAACTGAAGCGTTTCACTTGGTGTAAGAATTTTGAATCTCTAAAGTCAACACTTGTTTTGAAACAAGATGGCTGAGTCGAGTGGTCGAGATTGAAAAATTTTTTTTTGTAGTATATCGACCCGGGTCATTTCTTTTACTAATTCGAGGTCGTAGATTACGATGCGCTAGTTTTTCCGAGAAATTCTTGGTTCGGGAAATATTCGACCTTGAGTGGAAAATTGGCGAAAAATTGGTCGACTTTGGAGTGACGTAACTTCTAAAGAAATCGGAATCGAGAGGAGCTGATTTTTTTGGTTATACTTTGGTTCTTTGAGAATTCTTTGAGAAAATTGCTATTCACTAACGACTACAAAATGTCATTCTTGAAAAGCTGTATATCTCAAGCGGTATAAACAATGGTGTAGAATAGATCTACATGCCATTCGTATGTCTGGTATGTTCAAATCGCACCATTATCACATATCCTGTGTCTGTTGACAGGTTTACCGAAGCTCAATTAAACGATCTAGATATTTATGCGATAATATGGCAGCGTATTTGCTATCGTCATCCATTTCTATTGGATATCTGAAGATGTTTATCGGAGTTCTAGGTTCTATAACATTCGGAGTTCACAATGTATGTACAATTAATGCAAAGGGATATTTAATTTCAACACTGCAGATTTCTAACGAAGCCAAAGCGGTTTGTTTTGTCAAGCTACGTTCCTACTAACTTCATAGCTTTGAAGGATACAAAACAAAATGAGCAATGATGAATAATATACGCTATGGAAGACTCTATCACACCCAACTTTTTAATTCACTTTTTAATTCGAGAGATATACCTTCCATTCAAATGTGGCAGCTCAAATTTCGGAGCATTCTTCCCAGAAAAATCTGGAAAATAGAGGCATTGAAAGAAAATGCAAAACCACGGTCCAATTGCCGCCTAAACAAACTTCAGCGACTCGTATAAGTAGCAGCTAGCAGAGTAACAAACGAAACTAAAATTGTCAGAGAAGAGAACCTGAAATTGAAGGGTTTGCACTTGGCAGTGTCTAACAATGAACGTCAGATAGAACTCGAAGAATACTTTTGATTAAAAGAACCGGACGAACGTTGAAACAATGAAATCGATAGAAAAGTTGGGGGATACTTCGAAGTTGCAGATCTGAGTTTCTGATTTTCCGAAGCAAATGCAACTCGAACTGTGTACTCTGTACCTGCTGGGTCCATAAAGAAACATGACCCTGCAATTGTTTCCATTTCAAATCCTGAGCGTAAATAAAGAGATGGATTCCATACGATATTGTGCGTGATATTCGAGCAGAAAATCGTAAATTGCTAGCTTTTCAAGCCAGTTGCAATCGAAATCAGTGCATCAGATTTGAGAGTTTCTGATACTTTGTTTGCCTATAAAAATTTGTAGGGACTGTTTGAACCGTGATGGAAAAAAGTCTATCCCTATCACCGATTATTCATTGCATTTCAAATGGTATGAAACATGAACTTAAATACATAAATATACAGTTTTGTTTTACCCAGAATGTTGAAATGTTTGACAAAAAATGGGCATAGCAGTAAACAGTTTTACCCTTTTTGAAGACCTTGCTTGAGAACGAGATGGACAAATAATTGCCGCCATAAACTGCCAGAACCTATTTAATTTTCTGCAGCACCATCGAATTATGGGTCTATTCTCAGGGACGTCTTGAACGAATTATTGATTATTCAATACTTCTCCAATATTATTTGCGATATTTATTGTTATATTTTATGTGCACTATCGTGAGGTTCATTGGATATAAAATGGCATATGAGTTGGCGAATTCAAAGATTTTATTCAGTTTCTGAACTTGAAGGAATGTTGTCGTATATATTTGGTTTGAATGAATATTAAGCTCACTCATCTGCAGTCAATTTTAAATTGAACCAATCTGTAATTATGCTCTTTTCAACGGTTAAAGGGTTGAGAATTGAGCTTGTGAACGTTGACAGTGCTTTAGGAATCATTGATGTGGTTTTAGAGTAATGATGGAGAATGGAGATGCAAACTAGTTGACAATATCGGATCCAGACATGGTGCTAAATGGTGAAGGTGCCAACCACTTGAATAATAGTAATCAATATTATGATTTGAATTGAAACCCCAAATATTTCCTGTTTCTAATCAATATAAACAACGGTCTAAAGATTTCATTATAATCCTGATTTGGAAAGAATATCATCCAATAATCATTAATATTACTGGTTGAAATAAATATTGGTTTCAAACCATCTGATTTCAGTTTCACATCGAATTTAGTTAATATTCTGGTACTTTTTGGTAGACCACAGCACCTAAATCACTAGTTGAAGAAATAAGCTTTCGAACACCAAAATCCCGTGGGTGTCAGTGATGTAGTTTTTGCGCAATTAAAAAAAAATGACAACATAGGAACAAGACATGACGCTAAATGGTGGAAGCGCCGGTCACTTGAAATATGCCATCAACATTATGGTCCCGTACAGATGAATTGAAACTCCATTTATTTTCGATTCTTCAACAATGTGAGCATTGATTCAAGGATTTCATTATATTTTCAAATTTGAAGGAATATGATCGAACAATCATTAATAAAACTGATTGAAATAGGTATTGTTTCGAATCCATCTGATGTGTTTCCACTTTCAAATTGAATCAAAATGTAATTTGGTAGATTTTTGTATGCCACAGTGCAGTAATTATCACTTGGATAATTAGGTTTTCAAAAACTGAAAACCCTGTGGGAATCAGTGTTGTAGTTTTTGCGTAATGAATAAAACAATATACAGGGTCCTGCAATAGTGCGTTCTTCTTCCATATCTGCCAAACTAGACATCTCAGAGATTTCGTAGGAAAGTAGACCTCTTGTACCTTCATTTCTGCATCTCAGGAAATTATTTTCTGATATACAGGGTGTCCCCGATAAATGTTATTCAACAAATGGATGATTTTTTCAATGGATCACCCCATATATTATCACATATTTTCAATGACCTTCATTACCTCTTTCATGACATGAGCATCATCATAAAAATTATATTTCCTTTTCGTACAAGCAATTCATATTGATCACGTATTCAACCAATTATATCAGTTTTTATCGGCTTTCCAAAAAAAATATTGATCAAGTTATTGCTACTAGAGCTCAAAGATACTTTCGAATACAGGGAATCAGTATGAATTTTTGTTTCCTATCGAGATATTGGGCAGCATAAGTGCAACTTCCTTAAAAAACAGGTTCTGTGGCAGTGCCCCAACATGAAAATCATATCAACCATCCTATTTTTTCCAAAAATTCATACTGATTCACTGTATTCGAAAGTATCTTTGAGCTCTAAGTAGCAATAACTTGTTCAATATTTTTTTTTGGAAAGCCGATTAAAACTGATATAATTGGTTGAATACGTGATCAATATGTAGGTATTGTTTGTACAGAAAAAAATATACTTCTTATGTTGATGCTCCGGAAGTATGATTCTGGGAAGGTTTTGAAGTTTGTCAATAATTATTCATTTAGTTTTATTTCATTGTTTGACCTCTTTTGAATGTCCGTTAGTTTTATTATGTTATTATTCGAATAAAATTTTCAGTTGCGATATCATTTTTCGTGTCTGCAGGATGCGGGAGTTAAAATAATCCTGAGGTTACTTCTGAGAAAATGTAAGGTATTCAATTTTCTACATCATTGTGGAAAAAAAATCAGGGTGTTCTATTTGAAAAAATCGAGAAATAATAATTTTAAGTTCTTCATGGACCTTAATAACGGACACCCTGTATATGACAGGTTGATCGTTTAGGAACCAGGTCAAGGCAAATCCTTCAATTGAGAAACTTTTAGTTCAAATTAATGTTACTATCGCTTCTGGAAATCGTCAGAAGACTTTTACTGAACTGCTTTTCCACCTTTTTGCAGTTTTCTTGAAATAAGATCTGAACTGTTGGAAAAATGTCCCTAAGATTTTGCGTAATGAAAGAGGTCATTGAAAATATGTGAAAATATATGGGGTGATCCATTAAAGGAATCATGCATTTGTTGAATAACATTTATCAGGGACACCCTGTATATCAGAAAAAAATTTCCTGAGATGCAGAAATGAAGGTACAAGAGATCTTCTTTCCAACGAAATCTCTGAGATGTCTGGTTCGGCAGCTATGGAAGAAGAATGCACTATTGCAGGACCCTGTAGAAACTAGTCGAGACGCTAAATGGTGCAGGCGTCGGTCACTTGAAATAAGCATCATCATTATGATTCCTTGCAGATGAATTGAACCCCCAACAAATTTCGATTCTTCATCAATATGAACATTGATCTAAGTATAACTGCATTATTATTGGTCAAAGATGGCAGAACTCCAGCCCGAAAGAAATAACACATACAGGCCAATGATGCGATTAAGAGCTACACATAAACCTTTCGGGGTCAAGGGGTGCTTGTCTTTCTCGCGGAATATCTGGACCTAATGGTACAATGATATATAAGTTACCCATGACAATATTTTCACAATTCGATGGCAGTTATACACGAAACGCGATAGAATCCGACTTGCACAGATTCTTGTTTCTCGTTTTATGTTCTGCGTCAAACTGATTTATGGCCAGCTTAATGTCGATCCGACGTTTTTATTTTTGAAGGAACTGAAAATGATATTCTGTCGATTTTCACAAACTGAAAATCCAGGATTAGGCAGGAGATTTGACTACTGCGATGGGCAACAAAGATTAATCCTAACTCGATTCCACAAATTGATATATCTTTGTTCAATATTTATCGAAGATGTTCTGGGTTAGGTTCATAAAAGAAAAAGATGGAAAAATATGGCATCACCAAAAACTAACGTATTTTCATGCTTCTATCTTCATTATTAAAAAAGGGGTGTTCTCAAACGCTGATCAGTATCGCCTATACGTTGAGTGCTCTGAGCGTCTGAACAAAACTCGAAAATAAATTGTGGAAAAAATAAAACAATTAAAATTCGACTGTAAAAAGGGCTATATGGACATGTTTGGTATCAAAATGTAGGTTTTCGAGGTCGCTGAATTCAATAAAAAATAAATCAAGGCCCTATCTGGTACGGTTTAGATTTTGACCTGTCAAATGGCATTTTTTCTAAAAAATCGAAATTTCAAGTCGTCATAGCTCCCGTTCTAGCGATAGCATCCACTTCTTATTTATATATTGTTAATCTGCATTGTCTTAAGTATCTCTCGGTACAATAAAATTGATATCGAAAATCCCAACTTTTTTGGTCAAAAATGCATAAGGGGTAAGACCTCCCAAAAACACTATATTCGTCATCACCACGGAATCCCTGAAAAAACTACCGGAGTTTTTCGATTGGAATGTTCTTCAACCTATTCGAATGATTCAGAATTACCATTTTGCTGATCCATAACCCCGATATTCTGAACGCTCTGAGCTTGTGAACAAAACTCGAAAATGAAAAACGCAAAACATAAAACTCAAAAAATTCATGATACAGAAGGGTTATATGGGTCAAGTTTGGTATCAAAATGTAGGTTTTCGAGGTCGCTGAATTCAATAAAAAATAAATCAAGGCCCTATCTGGTACGGTTTAGATTTTGACCTGTCAAATGGCATTTTTTCTAAAAAATCGAAATTTCAAGTCGTCATAGCTCCCGTTCTAGCGATAGCATCCACTTCTTATTTTTATATTGTTAATCTGCATTGTCCCAAGTATCTCTTGGTACAATAAAATCGATATCGAAAATCCCAACTTTTTTGGTCAAAAATACATAAGGGGTAAGACCCCCCAAAAACACTATATTTGTCATCACCACGGAATCCCTGAAAAATCAACCGGAGTTATTCGATTGGAATGTTCTTCAACCTATTCGAATGATTCAGAATTACCATTTTGCTGATCACTAACCCCGATATTCTGAACGCTCTGAGCTTGTGAACAAAACTCGAAAATGAAAAACGCAAAACATAAAACTCAAAAAATTCATGATACAGAAGGGTTATATGGGTCGAGTTTGGTATCAAAATGTAGGTTTTCGAGGTCGCTGAATTCAATAAAAAATAAATCAAGGCCCTATCTGGTACGGTTTAGATTTTGACCTGTCAAATGGCATTTTTTCTAAAAAATCGAAATTTCAAGTCGTCATAGCTCCCGTTCTAGGAAAGCATCCACTTCTTATTTATATATTGTTAATCTGCATTGTCCCAAGTATCTCTTGGTACAATAAAATCGATATCGAAAATCCCAACTTTTTTGGTCAAAAATACATAAGGGGTAAGACCCCCCAAAAACACTATATTTGTCATCACCACGGAATCCCTGAAAAATCAACCGGAGTTATTCGATTGGAATGTTCTTCAACCTATTCGAATGATTCAGAATTACCATTTTGCTGATCCATAACCCCGATATTCTGAACGCTCCGAGCTTGTGAACAAAACTCGAAAATGAAAAACGCAAAACATAAAACTCAAAAAATTCATGGTACAGAAGGGTTATATGGGTCAAGTTTGGTATCAAAATGTAGGTTTTCGAGGTCGCTGAATTCAATAAAAAATGAATCAAGGCCCTATCTGGTACGGTTTAGATTTTGACCTGTCAAATGGCATTTTTTCTAAAAAATCGAAATTTCAAGTCGTCATAGCTCCCGTTCTAGCGATAGCATCCACTTCTTATTTATATATTGGTAATCTGCATTGTCCCAAGTATCTCTTGGTACAATAAAATCGATATCGAAAATCCCAACTTTTTTGGTCAAAAATACATAAGGGGTAAGACCCCCCAAAAACACTATATTTGTCATCACCACGGAATCCCTGAAAAATCAACCGGAGTTATTCGATTGGAATGTTCTTCAACCTATTCGAATGATTCAGAATTACCATTTTGCTGATCCATAACCCCGATATTCTGAACGCTCTGAGCTTGTGAACAAAACTCGAAAATGAAAAACGCAAAACATAAAACTCAAAAAATTCATGGTACAGAAGGGTTATATGGGTCAAGTTTGGTATCAAAATGTAGGTTTTCGAGGTCGCTGAATTCAATAAAAAATAAATCAAGGCCCTATCTGGTACGGTTTCGATTTTGACCTGCCAAATGGCATTTTTTTTAAAAAATCGAAATTTCAAGTCGTCATAGCTCCCGTTCTAGCGATAGCATCCACTTCTTATTTATATATTGGTAATCTGCATTGTCCCAAGTATCATCAAGAACAATAAAATCGATATCGAAAATCCCAACTTTTTTGGTCAAAAATGCATAAGGGGTAAGACCCCCCAAAAACACTATATTCGTCATCACCACGGAATCCCTGAGAAATCTACCGGAGTTATTCGATTGGAATGTTCTTCAACCTATTCGAATCATTCAGAAAAACCATTTTGCTGATCCATAACGCTTATATTTTGAACGCTCTGAGCTTGTGAACAAAACTCGAAAATGAAAAACGCAAAACATAAAACTCAAAAAATTCATGGTACAGAAGGGTTATATGGGTCAAGTTTGGTATCAAAATGTAGGTTTTCGAGGTCGCTGAATTCAATAAAAAATAAATCAAGGCCCTATCTGGTACGGTTTCGATTTTGACCTGCCAAATGGCATTTTTTTAAAAAAATCGAAATTTCAGGTACTCATAGCTCCCGTTCTAACGATAGCATCCACTTCCTATTCATATATTGTTAATCTGCATTTTACCAAGTATCACCAAGAACAATAAAATCGATATCGAAAATCCCAACTTTTTTGGTCAAAAATGCATAAGGGGTAAGACCCCCCAAAAACACTATATTCGTCATCACCACGGAATCCCTGAGAAATCTACCGGAGTTATTGGATTTTAATGTTCTTTAACCTATTCGAATGATTCAGAATAACCATTTTGCTGATCCATAAACCCAATATTCTAAACTCTCTGAGCTTGTGAACAAAACTCGAAAATAAAAAACGCAAAACAAAAAACTCGAAAAATTCATGGTACAGAAGGGTTATATGATCATGTTTGGTATCAAAATGTAGTTTTGCGAGGACGCTGAATTCAAATAAATATAATCCAAGGCCCTATCTTTCATGGTTCAGATTTTCACCTGCGAAATGGCATTTTTCCAAAAAATCCAAGGCCCTATCTGGTAAGGTTTCCAAGGAATCCCTGGCGAATCAAAAGTTGTTTTTTGGACGTGAAGATCTACTACCCATTCTAATCTACCAGAATACCCATAAGGTTCTAAGGATCATTATGTATTTCTCATACTCCAGGATGTCCAAGTATGTGGCAGATTGCTACGATAGTGTGTAATGCATAAAACGAGATTAATCCAAGAATCCTCGATGTTGTACAAACAAATTGACAAAGGTGTTTGTACAATATCGTCAATATACGAATGGAATTAAATCAGATATGAAAACGGTCGATGTAATCGGCTACACAATCGAGATGTCAATATTTTTTCAATCCTCTACCCCGATCCAATCTCAACGACTGCCTCGTCGTTTATTGAGGAAGTTACTCGATCTGATTTCAATATCGTCCAAGTGAATTCAATGGGATCGCTAGAATTCACTTCCTGAAAGGATATCTTATGAGTTACCCACAAAATATTCTCCAAAAAATAATCTATCTGAAGGTTATTTACAGAGTATTTTCATTTCTTAAATCATATAACCAATGGGTATAAAGTTAAGAAAAATATGTTTTAGGTTCAGTAAAAAGCTATCGAATGGAAACTGTTATTTTCAGGCACATGCGTAGTTGTCTTTTAAACAAATATCTAGATCAAATTTCATGTTTTGTCTATTTTTTTCCCAAGCTTTACCTCATGGGGGGTTAAAAATGGTATAAGTCCTTGTAATACCAGCATTTAATACAAAATAAATTCCTATTACAATGCAAAAAATATCATTAGATTGCCAAAACACTGTCTGGGACTGTATTACTTCTTTAATAACGTTCACGTAGCTTGATTGTTAAGCTGATAACCGAGGATTCATTTAACTTTCGATCCTCCGAATATTTTATCGTTATTTTGGCGGAACCTTATGAAGAAGGGCCAGCAAGAAAAATTCATTAATTATACGAGATTCCTGAATTAATTTTGAGATGCCAGGAACGAAAAGTAATTTTTCATGGGATTTGAATGAGGCAATGATGAATATTGTTCTAAAATGAATAAAACTCTAAATGAACAGCAAACTCCTTGGATTTTCCATGCTAATTCAGGATACGAAAAAACGTACATCGTATTTTTAAGAGGGTGTGAAATGTCTTCATCCAGATTGTACATAGTTGCCAAATACACTCAACGACAATAATTTGGGACAGCTTGAAGTTGGGCACTAAACTGACACATTCCTATACTGCTATTGCTGTCTGATGGAAATGAAGTTTATCCATTTATTTATTTAGAAAATAAAAATTCTCAATTTGTTATTTAGTAATCGAGCTCTTTCAAAAGTGCATTTAACAATAATGAACTTCTGAATCATGGAAAAACTATGATTCTCGCGAGAGAAATTTATTTTTCTATATTCGTTCTGTTCATTTCAGCACAAGAATAGATTACAATCAGATCTTTTTTGGAGGTTTGTCATTCATCAAAAACCATCATTCGAATGGATCTTTTTGGGGATGACTACCCTTCCTACCCCTTTTTACGTAATTTACGATTCGTTCAATGTGAAGGGCATTACTCAAACGTTGAAAAATGTGCGGCTCAACAATATTTGATCGAAAAATCCCTAATACCTGATTTCATTCAATAAACTTGAAATATTGCTGCGTTATCAAATATTGAATATTTCACGTTGTTAGGGTCGATTGCCTGTGACAGATTTCACGGTCATGCTGATTCTTTTTCGTTTCAGTTCGTTATTCTCGATGTAGAGAACCGCGAATGCATAAAAATTAGGGGGCTTTCCAGTTTCCACTTCTGAAACTATGAAAACTCTGGTTCCCAATCTCGCCCAATTTCACCATATTTTCTTGAATATCCCCTGAATTATTTATCTTAAAAACATTGAGAGCTTTCATTCGATAGACCTCATCAAATTTTCAAAAAAATCTTTTTTCTCAGTGGTTTGAGTAACCCATTTATTTCATTCGATGTAAGGATCCCGAAAAATCACCTTTTCACTGAAATATTCAAAAGAGGTGGCCATTTATATTGTAGGTCATGGAAACATTTAAGTAATGAGGCTATAGAGTGGCTTCCTTTCATTGTGAAACCATCGAAATGCTCGTCTAGTTCATTCTTGATAATGGCATTCAAGTATCAGCGGTTAATCATTGAGGCTTTGTTTCCTTAATTAAATTTCTGGTCGAATATCAATTCTTACAGAATCTCATTCACCAGATCTTCTCTCAAAGTGGATTCGTACCAGCATATATGTTGGAATGTCTTCAAGATTCTCGACAAACTTTCTATCAAGTTTTCAAAATACTGTGACAAAATTATACCCTATTCATACTTCTATCAACCAATCTATCGTATTTCCCAAGCCTGGAAGTACGAAATCACGTGAAGCTTTCGGACACAAAACGATAAAAGTCTCAGAAATATATGTCCATCTTTCCACTAAAAAAGTTTTTCTTCTATCGAAAGAAAAAGAAGTATTTACTCCGCAATTTTAATTGAAAAATGCTGGAAATCTCATTATAATTGGCTCGAGGATATTCGCTTAGAAATGAAAGAGTTTGATTAAAACATCAACCACGTACATAGCCCTGATTGTTAACTGCTACCATAGCTGAACCCAAGTGGCTCCTCCACTCATTTTATTGGTCCTTTTGTTTTCTTAATCTTTCGTGACAACAGAAATCAATTAAGAAATTCAGTCTTAATGGAAAATACATGCCATTTTCCAAGGTTTTGAAGGATGTAGGTGATTTTCTCGTAGTCGCAATGTGAGCACAGAATTCTTGATTTGTAAAGTTGCATTTAGTGGTAAGTGTTTTTTGAGGACTTCCTCATGGTGACGAATTAAGAAAAAGCAATGGGAAGAGAAAAAATTAATGTCACCGAACGAAATCTGAATGCCTGCGTGGATATTGGAAATTTAGTAATTGAACTGTTTGGTCCTGAATTGGAGGTACAAAAATCAAGTTGAAGTTTGAATTTTTTAAAGTTTTTTCTCATAGTATCTGCATTTCACGAGATATTCAACTGGAATTTGACATAGATATTACAATTTAAAGTTAGAATTACAATTTAGAGTTTACACCATGTGACATGCCAGTTTCGATTGCAAATCTACAGGGTGATATGTTTTTTGAAACTCTTTCACCTGTTTTCTACCAGAACTTTTTTTGGTGAGCCACTATTAGTTTGAAAAATTGTGAAAAGAAGCTTCGATGTTGTACTTAACTTTTTAGTATCTTGAAGTTTTATCATATCTGCTACCGATTTCGAGAAAAAAATCGATTTTATCGAAAAATCAAAATTGCCATAAAAATTCTGTTGGTATTAATAGAAATCCGAACTATTTGAGACTAGGGTTATGTCAGGCCATGTATGACTGATGTCCTCCCCCATACAATCCACCTGTTTTTATCATTCTCTTTCAAAAAATACCTAGCAGAACTAGTACTGTATGTCAAACGTCAAAAAAGATATTTGGGACATAATGTTACAAAATGGTGAATGCACCTGTTGTGAATTCCTTTATTTTCAAACTCATAACGTCAACGAAGTGTTATTGATCGAATTTTTTAATAAGGACGTTCTTTGATATTGAAAAAACATTAGATTTATTTGAGATTGAAGCATTATTCGAACTTTTCTCTTTAAGATCACCTAAGGATTCGCATTCTCAAGGATGAGCATTTTAATTTTATTCTCTTTATGTCTCAATATATGATGATTAATCAAATCTGATCAAATCGTGCTTCAATACATTTCTAAATCACTACTGAAGATGATGTTCGGATTTTCAACAAAATCCGAACTCACCTCAAATAATTACCCTGAACCATTGATGTATAGACTTTATACTATGTCCAAACTATCTTCCGTGTAGATGGTGAGGAATTCAACTCGCACCGGTATCCCAACTATTTCTAGGGAAAGGTGGAGAACCTCAAACTTCCATGTGAAAAATCTACGTGATAATCAATCTAACTTTACATGTAGGTGCACAGTACGAACATATCTGATTTTGAGTATCAAACAACATTCGACATTTGGAAATCCGGAAATAGAATGATCGGAAAAACAAACGATATCCCTGATCACAGCTGCATATACAGCTTTTCGGCTGTTTATTTCACTTGCAGCTCCGAATCGGAGCTTTAAACCTTAAACTGTCTCATTCCACGTATCGTGTTAGCTAAATCAATTTGCGCTTCGAAATTAGATTGCTAAATCAGGTTGACAATCGTTTAGTGATTCAGGAAAACCTGCTAAAATTCGCGAGTTGATGGCAAACTCGAATAACTGGGGAAATATCGAGAAATAAATTCATTATCGAGTGCCTACGTGGTCGCAAATGACTAAACTTATTGGGTAGTGGGATTTTGCATTAACGAAATACATATCTGTGTATTTTATATATATGTTCAATATCTGCAAAATTTTTAATAGTTTCCATTATTTTCATTTTTCCGTTTTCAGAGGATCTGCATTTAAATAACTGAAATGTCTCAGTGAACATGTGCTTTATGAAAATAAAGGGTTTTCCGATTAAAGGTGTTATTTTGAATAGCCTGCTATTTAGGTTCATGTCACTTTTGACTTTTGACAAGTAGAAACTACGCCATTCATAAAAATAGAACGATACACGCTTCAACAAAGCATTGAAATTCGCTGTAAAAATGGTGAAAATTTTGCAGAGACGGTTGGTAAAACTTCATATTCTGCCTCAGAAGAATTTGTTGATAAGAAAATTCCTTCTCAAAATTAATTTTTCTATGCTGCTAGTACAAAGTGAAACACTCGGTATAACACGTCTATCTTCTATTTTTCTTTATTTCAACCATTTCAGGGGAGCTCTTATATTTCTTCATTTTTTGCTGATAAAGCTTTATCTGAAAGGTCTGTTCTCTAATGATGAAATATTCTGAATTATATGAAGTTTTTCAGGAAAATCATCATAAGCCTTGCCTTGGATTCCACAGAATAAATTCACGCTTTGTTCTACATCTCCTCATTTCCTTATCAATGAAAATAGAGATATTAGAATGTTTCATTTTGAACTCTGCCTACGAAGTTGCGAAAGAAAGAATGCTTTTGTACTCTCAATATATCCTTTGTGGAAGTAAGTTGCCCTCAGTTCATTCCATCCTTTGGCAATTACGGAAGTTGGTATGCAAAGGGCGAAAACCATAAATATTATGGTTTCACATTGAAATTGATTCATTCAGAATAAACATGAACAATATTGGTTAATACAGCATACCTAGATGGAAGTATTTCTGTGAAAACAACTCCTATGTAAACATTCCATGTCTGCTCATTTCATTTCTGGAATTCAAAGAATCGAAAAAAGGTTCTTTCTGCATTCAATGCTAGATATTTCTTCGAATGCGCTTCAATTTATGATGCGACATTTGCAAATAAAACTAAACCTTTAGCACCTTCTACGAAGTAATTGATTTATAATTCGATATTTTAATCAAATTCAAGTTACAACTCATAAGGCATTAGCGAATTCTACAAAAATCAATTTTTTATTGAGTGTATTTACGATATAGGGACAGAAATACCTAAAAATTTCCAAGATAAAGAAAAGGACGTTCTATATTGTAAAATCTTTAGACTCATAAACAACAAAATTCTCAATAGATGACTGCTAATTTCTTCTCAAGTATTCGAAGAATTCGAAACATGTTCTTTCTTCATTCATTATTAGGTATTTCTTTGAGTGCGCTTTGATTTATGATGCGACATTTACAAATAAAACTAAGCCTATTGGACCCCTACCGATATAATCCCCAGTGAAGCTTTAACCATTTTCTTTTTAACAACTTCGGTCCTTACGACTAAGGTCTCCAATTCTCAAAAGTCTAGGTGCATTGTTGTAATAACTATTTTCGAGAAGTGGAATATAAATAACTCTTAATTTAATCTTGGTCAGCTCGAATATTTGTGTTTGAATGAAACTATAATCATACTGGTGATTTTGTTGAAATTGTTCATTAGTTGCTTCTACGAAGTAATGGATTTCCTATTCGATATTTCAATCAAATTCAAGTTACAACCTGACATAAGCGAATTTTACAAAAATTAATTTTTATTGACGGTGTTTAAGACATTGAGACAGAAATCCCTGAAAATTTTCAAGATAAAAAAAATTTAAGTTGGTTCTATGTTTCGCAAAATCGTTAGACTCACATTTCTTCCTCAAAACAACAAAATTCTTGATAGATGACCATACAATATGATTTTGTTTCATTCAAATACCTCAGAGAAAAATAAGCTTATCAAAAAGATATCACAGTTAACAAAACACCCTGTACAGTGTGATCAATAATGGCAACTTCGAAAGTACGATTGTAGGTACATTGATCGCAATAACTAATGAAATTGTCATGTTTCTCAAATTAATTCAATAGAAAAATAAAAAAAATTAAATTTAATCCCCAATTTTTGATTATAATTTTTTAATGGTTACATTTTATAGACAATAAGAACATTTATTGTGATGAAAATATTTTTTTGAAGAAAAAAACCTTTTTTTGTTCTTTTACAACCTGAACAAATTGATCAGTGGCGTTCGTTTTCATATTTAATAACAAAGTCTTCTACGTCACTAAGAATATTTGAAACATGCAAGAAACATTAAAAATTAATTTTCAACAAGCAACATATTTTTTCGCAGGAAATTTTTTCTTGTTTCTATTAGTTCTATCTATCTTATCATTTTGTTACACGTACTTCGAGACACGCTGTTTATTTTTCGAAGTTTTACTTTCCTTTAACTAATGAAAAAAGGGAAAAATCTTGAAATTGTCGGGTACTCACCGTTTTTGATTTTAACCGTTTTTCCAACTTTTCCGGTGGCACCAGTTGAGTTTGCTGTGGGAAATGCGGTGCGCGCTACCCTCGAAAACTTCGAAAGGGGTGAAAGGGCACGCTGCTGACGGATACAGAGGCGCCAAACAATCGAATATCGCGTTTTATAGCGCTAACCCCGCCAGCGAGTTCTTGAGAGGGCGGAATGCACGGAAAATGGCTTATGAGGATGCTCGCGAGGGCCCACGCAGTGGTGGTTACATACAAGCGCCCCTCCTCCTCTCAGCGCTCGCATAAAAAATTTTTCCTTATCAAAAAAAACTTCGATATTATTTTCGAGAAATAAATTCGAATTTCCGCGAATGTTTGCGCGACTAAGAAATTACAACACTGTTGTTAATCATGTCCATTTAATTCATATTTTCATCACAAGTAGAGTCACCTTTTTCATAGCCTACTACGTTGAATGAGACCACAAAATCGAAGAAAAAATTGTAGATATTGATTCTTTTCCAAAAAAAAAATTTAAACTTCAACGTCTGAACTCTAAGGCAAATCTGATACCCTCAAATCCAAAATTTCAATATTGTAACTTATACAGAATGATCACAACTTGAGTGTAAAAATTAAATTTTATTTTTAAATGATATCGTAGTGAAAAATTTGAAATTTCGAAATGGATGTGGAATTTGAAAAATTGAAAATAGATCGACTCGTCATAGTGAAAGGTTAAACTGTTTAAAGTGAAACATACTGTAGAATTTGAAAATTTTGATATACGTAAATATCTAGAAAAAAAATAAGTAGCAACTTTGATGTTATGAAAGACACTAAAAAATTTTTATTCAGACTGTTTCCTCGAAAAACTGAATCTCCCACCTATATTTCATGTTAAATGTTTTTATTTAATAATTGAAATACTTGCCTTCTTTTATTCTTTTCTCATTAAATAATTTTGTTTGAAGCACTCGAACTAACAGTTAAGTATGCTTTTGTGTGAAATAAACTGTAGAATTTAAAAAATTCGATATAAATAGAAAAGAACCTAACTGATAAATTTGATGGGATAAAAGACACTAAAAATTTTATATTATAGATGTTTCCTTCAAAAACTCAACCTTCCATCTATATTTCATGAAATGATTTTATTTACTAATTGAAAGAGTTATACTTACCTTCTTTTATTATTTTCTCATTGTATAAATTTGTTTGAAGCACTCGAACTAACAGTTAAGTATGCTTTTGTGTGACATAAACTGAAGAATTAAAAAAATTTAATATGAATAGAAAAGAACCTAACTAACAAATTTGATTGGATAAAAAACACTAAAAATTTTATATTATAGATGTTTCCTTCAAAAACTTGACTTTCCACCTATATTTCATGTTAAATGATTTAATTTACTAATTGAAAGCGTTATACTTACCTTCTTTTATTCTTTTCTCATTGTATAAATTTGTTTGAAGCACTTGCACTAACAGTTAAGTATACATTTGTGTTTAACACAGTAGAATTTAAAAAATTTAATATAAATAGAAAAGAACCTAACTAACAACTTTGATGGGATAAAAGACACTAAAAATTTTATATTATAGATGTTTCCTTCAATAATTTAATATTTACTGTTAAATGTTTTATTTTTCTGTACTAATTGAAAGAGTTACTTACCTTCCTTCACTTTTTTCTCATTATAGATATTTTTTGAAGCACTTTCACTGACAGTTGAGCATAATTGATGTTAATAAATGTTATTTTTGAAGTGTAGTAGAAATTAAAAAAAAATTGACAGAAAGATATTTTTATTTGCAGTAAAAAATTATTTTTACAATCACAACCATACATGAATTGTACATCGGTATATCACATAACATTGTCGAAAAATAATCTTTCCAATAATCACAGGAGGTATTTCAAATTTCAATAGAAAAATATTTATCAATCATTGTACTAGAAAATATTTGTGTATATCTACAGTTTATAATACAAAAAAAATCACATTTCCGAAATTATAATACTTACAAGTTAAAGCTGGGGAATTAACACAGTATCAAATTGAAGTAAAAAAATTATTGCATAAAATGATCTATAAAATTGAACGTATAATTAAATAAATTATAAAAATAATAATTATGAACATAAACAAAATAACATAGAAAATAAAGTTACGAATTATTACTGTTCTAAAAATATACAATAAATAAAAATGAATGATAAATAAAATTTCAAAGTACGTGTATCAAAAATTAGGATATTTATATGGAACTTTTTACCGCCTCACTCAGTCTCTTCAAATCTTCATTTTCCAGGTAATCCAAAATCTTTTGTGAAGCAATTACTGGCAAGGCTTTTTCTGAAATTCGATCTAGAAAATTGGCGCCAAAATCTTCCAAGTCCCTTCTTTCCAATCCGTCATGTATTGCTTTTCTCAATCTTTTGCCAAAAATTCTGTATCTACCACCCCTGAAATTCGAAAATATATTTCTTTTTTCTGGATTTCTAGCTATCCTTGCTATTCTTGAAGAATCCGAATGCAGAATTTCAAAATAGGTTATAGAAGACGTCTGTATTGGCCGATCTTTCAATAGTCGAATTTCTTGTCTGTAAGCTGTATGCATTTTTCTCAACATCCTCGATTCTTGGAAGATTGCATATATCTCTTTGCAAATGCGGATTTCTTGAGTGGCCAGATGTTCCATCAGGATTCTTGTTAACTTCTTGTGTTTTCTCAAGAATATTTCTGATGGGAAAGCAGTTACACCCTCAATATTTTTTATGTTTATGTCAGCACCGTTGCGTAGAAAAAGTTCTACCAATTCTGTGAAATTCTGGTAGACTGCGAAATGCAGCGGTGTGTTCCCATGTCCATCTTTTAAATTAACAGATGCTCCATGTTCGATGAGCACCTCCATAACTTGCAAGGATTTTTCATCATAAGAACATCCTTGGGCCACGAGGTGAAGAGAATTTCTTCCATAAGAGTCGCAATGATTTGGGTTACTCCTCATCAACAAATCCTTCAGAAGATTGATATCGATATCTGAATCTGATCTTTTCAAGTATTGGTTTAATGGGGTTAATCCCTCATCATTTTCCAACTCCATATCTGGATTGTGATCCAAAAGGACTTGGATGACCTTTGTATATCCAACGTTAGTTTCCAAAGCCCTATGAAGGGGTGTTATTCCTCTGTAAGACTGAACGTTTATATCGGCTCCATAGTCTAGGAGGTCCTTTATAATTTCTGCACTGTCTTCATCTGTGGCAATTCCTTCTAATACTAATAATATAGCGGTAATTCCTTCCATGCACGTCCTGTTTGGATCGGCATTCCTTTGGAGGCAATATTTCAACATTTTTTTAGTACTTCTTATTGCCGAGATATGTAACGCGTTTATCCCTGGTGGATCCAACAATGGGATGTTGATATCCTCTATTTTTTCTAGCATTTCAATCACTATCGTTTCATCTGAATTAAAAAAAAAGGTTAATTAGAAAGTTATTTAAAACTGTCTTAAGTCTACAGGGTCCTGCAATAGTGCGAAAATCTTCCGTAGCTGCCGAACCAGACATCTCAGAGATTTCGTTGGAAAGAAGACCTCTTGTACCTTCATTTCTGCATCTCAGGAAATTATTTTCTGAGATACAGGGTGTCCCCGATGAATGTTATTCAACAAATGGATAATTTTTTAATGGATCACCCCATATATTTTCACATATTTTCAATGAACTTCATTTCCTCTTTCATGACGCAATATCTTAGGGCCATTTTTCCAGCAGTTCAGATCTTATTCGAAGAAGACTGTGAAAAGGTGAGGGAAAAGAAGTTCAGTTTAAGTCTTCTGACGGTTTCTAGAAGCGATAGTTACATGAATTTGAACTAAAAGTTTTTTAATTGAAGGATTTGCCTTGACATGGTTCCTAAACGATCAACCTGTCATATTCAGGGTGTCCGTTATTAAGGTCCAAATATGAAGAACTTAAAATTAGTATTTCTCGATTTCTTCAAATAGAACACCCTGTATTTTTTCCACAATAATGTATAAAATTGAATACCTCATATTTTCTCAGAAGTAACCTCAGAATTATTTTATTTCCTGCATCCAGCAGACACGAAAAATGATATCGCAACTGAAAATTTTATTCGAATAATAACATAATAGAAACTAACAAACATTCAAAAGAGGTTAAACAATGAAATAAAACTAAATGAATAATTATTGACAAACTTCAAAACCTTCTCAGAATCATACTTTCTGAGCATCATCATTAAAATGATATTTCTTTTCCGTACAAGCAATACATATTGATCATGTATTAAACCAATTATATCAGTTTTTATCGGCTTTCCAGAAAAAAAATATTAATCAAGTTATTGCTACTTAGAGCTCAAAGATACTTTCGAATACAGGGAATCAGTATGAATTTCAGGAAAAAATGGGATGGTTGATATGATTTTCAAGTTGGGGCAGTGCCACAGAACCTGTTTTTTTAGGAAGTCGAACTTATGCTGCCCAATATCCCGATAGGAAACATTCATCCCATTTTTTCCGAAAATTGAAAATGATTCACTGTATTCGAAATTATGTTTGAGCTCTAGTAGCAATAACTTGATTAATATTTTTTTTGGAGAGCCGATAAAAACTGATATAATTGGTTGAATACGTGATCAATATGTATTGCTTGTGCGGAAAAGAAATTACATTTTTATGATGATGCTCAGGAAGTATGATTCTGAGAAGGTTTTGAAGTTTGTCATTGAATACTCATTTAGTTTTATTTCATTGTTTGACCTCTTTTGAATGTCCGTTAGTTTTCATCATGTTATTATATTTGAATAAAATTTTCATTTGCGATATCATTTTTTGTGTCTGCTGGATGCGGGGGTTAAAATAATCCTAAGGTTACTTCTGAGAAAATGTAAGGTATTCAATTGTCTACATTATTGTGGAAAAAAATACAGGGTGTTCTATTTGAAAAAATCGAGAAATAATAATTTTAAGTTCTTCATATTTGGACCTTAATAACGGACACCCTGTATATGACAGGTTGATCGTTTAGGAACCGTGTCAAGGCAAATCCTTCAATTAAAAAACTTTTAGATCAAATTCATGTTACTATCGCTCCTGGAAATCGTCGAGAGACTTTAACTGAACTGTTTTTCCCTCATCTTTTTGCAGTTTTCTTTGAATGAGATCTGTACCGTAGGAAAAATGTCCTAATATTTAGCGTTATGAAAGAGGTGATGAAGGTCATTGAAAATATGTGGAAATATAGAGGGTGATACATTAAAAAAATCATCCATTTGTTGAATTACATTTATCGGGGATACCTTGCATATCAGAAAATAATTTCCCGAGATACAGAAATGAAGGTACAAGAGGTACTTTACAACAAAATCTCGGTTCGGCAGCTATATAAGATTTTCGCACTATTGCAGGACCCTGTATAAATTCATAAAGATTTCGAATAATTTGGAAGGAAAAAATTTGCGAAATCGTTTATGGAATGAGAATTCTAAACTTTTCGATGCTATGCCAATGGATTTGATTTAGCGAAACATAAAATCAATTTCTCAAAGATCCAATGCCAAATTCGGAATTATTAATTGGACAATAAAAGGATATGTATGGAACAGATAAAATTTTAAAATAAACTATACATTTGGAATGCGGGCAAAGTCAATTATTCTTTATGTTTTGATCAACAGCAAAATAACTAGAACTTTGAAAACAAATTCTTTGGTACTTACGGAATTTCATTGCTTCATATGGTATGGTCTTTCCAACTCGAATTTGCATAGGATCTGCACCATACTGGATTAAAGTCCTGATAATTTGGATGTCCAATTCGGTCGGTTGTTCTTTGAATACCAATAACTCCAAGGCACTTTTTCCTCCGAAAACTTTTAAATCAATGTCCACAGTCACTGGTTTGTTTGTTATTAAGTCTAATACAGATCTGTAAGATCCATATTCAATAACCCTCATGAAATCCCAAATCCACACACAATCTAAAAATTCCATAGTCACTAGAATTTTTAACACACGGAAAAATGTCTAGAAACTTTTTCTCTTGAGCTCTAACTAACAGCTTCGACGGTTTAACTCGAAATGCCAAAAAAAGTACCTGGTCCGTACCCAAATTTTTCTTATCTCAACTTTTCACCCAGGGGCACCCCATTGCCGCCCCACCCCTCAGGTACACCGAAGAGATTTTCAAAGAGTAGGTAAACATAATTTCTTTTTCATTAGCTATATAGTTTCTAATTTTCAGTGCTTTTTATTTTCTGCGCTATTTTATATTTTATATTATATTCGATTATTCGATTATTCGAAGAAAAATTATTGAAATTCTCAAACAAAAATGGGATTTGAAAAAGTTACTTCGATTATAAAAGCTGTTAGAAAATAAGTTCTAAAGATTTTTGTGGTTGATTGCTCAGATTTTCCACAATGTTTGCGCAAAAAATGCAATTGTCGAATTGTGAGGTTGACAAAAATCTACAAACTAAAAATAATTTTACATATACATGGTGCGTAAAAAAAAGGTATGGAAGAATAGGTGGTTTTTTCGAATGTAAAACCCTGTATTTCATGGCATAATTCTTTCGAAGACAAGAAGAGCTTTACACTCATATCTCATTTTTTGAATTTCATCAAGGCGTTGCCACATAATTCGTATTTTTAGTGTTTGAAGGGGTTCATCAAAATTCTTATAGCAACTGCTGTGTTCAATCTAGATAAACGAAATTTTTACAGAAATTAGCTTAAGGGTAGACCCTTAAGACTTAAGGGTCTACATCCCTGAAAAAAAGAGAGTCAGAAACGATTTATTTTTTCTAATTGATGAAGGGATGTATGAGTGTATGAAGATAAAAATATTAAAGAAAAATTTAATGAGTATTGAATGAATGAAAAGGATATTCCCCATCATTTTTGGTTATTTTTCAGCATTTCCACCATCAAAACTAACAAATATTTTTGTGTTTTTTCATTTCAGTATTGAAGTCCCCCATTTAGTTAATGGCCTGTCTATCTCCTTTTTCTTTTAGAATTTACCGTTTTTTTGTAAATGATATTACAACAATGTGTTGATGTCGCGAAATTTATTTCCTTGAATTTTTCTATTCGAAATGATAAATATTCATTTTTCTCAAAGACAAGTCATTAAGATTTGTTTTAGCCGTCGATTAGTGAAAATCAATTGTTAATAACAATTATGGATTTTAACATGGAATTGAATTTTTTTTAAATGACACGCCCCGCAGGTATCTCCTCCCAGATGACTGATAAAGGAAAAAGAGAGTATCATACCAAATTATACAGGCAGTGTGATATCTAGTTCAGGGTAGTTTTTCTCGTTTTATTCCCAACATTTGTTCTTTATATTGTCTATATATTGGATTATTCAGCTTAATAGAACAAATGTTGGGGCACAGGGAATATAATTAGAAATACTACCCTGAACTAGATATCATACTGCCTGTATAGTTTGGTATAATACTCTCTTTTTCCTTTATCAGTCATCTGGCCCCTGCGGGGCGTGTCATTTAAAAGAAAATCAATTCCATGTTAAAATCCATAATTGTTATTAACAATTGATTTTAACTAATCGACGGCTGAAACAAACCTTCATGATTTGTCTTTGAGAAAAATGAATATTTATCATTTCGAATAGAAAAATTCAAGGACATAAATTTCGCGAAAACAACACATTCTTGTAATATCATTTACAAAAAAAACGGTAAATTCTAAAAGAAAAAGGAGATAGACATTGCATTAACTAAATGAAAGACTTCAATACTGAAATGAAAAAACACAAAAATATTTGTTAGTTTTGATGGTGGAAATGTTGAAAAATAACCAAAAATGATGAGGAATATCCTTTTCATGCATTTAATACTTATGAAATTTTTTTTATTATTTTTATCTTTATACACTCATACATCCCTTCATCATTCGGAAAAAATAAATCGTTTCTGACTCCCTTTTTTTTCAGGAATGTAGGTATCAGCTTCATCATTTGGTAAACATCTGAACAATTCACTCAAATTAAATAGGTGATAACTCGATTTTTCAAATGGAAACCCTGTATTTTTCTCTTTCATGAAATTTGTTTTTCAAATGTCTACCTTTTTAACAAAGTATGTACCTACCATACTTGAACCGCTCTTTTTTGAGATATTTCACATTCTTTAAAAAAACGATTACTTTGTAAAAAAGGCAAAAAGGTAGACATTCGAAAAACAAATTTCATGAAAGAATGTTTAAAATATTTAAATTTTCAAGAAGGAAGTATATTCAGAGAAATGGAATTACCCTACCATAAAATAATGACCCTCCAAGTTACCTACCAATAAATCAAAGTTCGGTCCGAAACAATTTTTCCATAGAAAAAGGTTGAGCGTTTAGATTTTGAAAAAAGATATCAGGGATTATGGCTCGTTTATGAGTCTTTGCCTACATTCACTTTAGTTTCGGGATTTAGGTAGGTAGTTTTTTATTGCGTTAGCGGAGGATATAGTTTGGAAGCAATCAACAAAAGATTTATGATTTCATTGTTGAATAAGTCCATTACAATCGACTAACGACAATCCTAGTGCCTACTCACGGAAAAATCTTTTTGGGACACTTTGTGTCCGCATCTGCAATAAATCATGGCTAATAAAATGTGACGCTTGGGTTTTGACAAGAAGTAGACGGATTATGTTACTAAAATTTGCCAGCGTGGCCACTTCTACGGAATTCAGAACGCAGTACCTTACGAAACGTACGATTTTGTTCGGTATTGAAAGGAAGTACATATTATGAAATCAATTTATGATGGTATTTCCCTGAATACTGCTTCCAAATATTAGAAACGAAGATATTCGTTTATATTTTGCGTTATTCCAAAGCGGGTAGGTAGTAGCAATTTTTTGCTGTTTCGCTGAGTGGACCATGCCATAAAAACCAGACCAATTATGTTCTTGTTTCATCTGTCCAGTGTAGGGGCCCATTTTTATTGAATTTAATATATGTTATTCTGTCCCTTCTTATTATGAGAATGAAGTTGAATTTTGGAAAACATAGTTTTTCGATTTTGTGTCTGGGTTTCTCGAAATGTTATGTAGGTTTTTCATACCTTTTAAGGGTCTTCATTCCTGAAAAAAAGGGAGTCAGAAACGATTTATTTTTTCCGATTGATGAAGGGATGTATGAGTGTATAAAGATAAAAATAATAAAAAAAATTTTTATGAGTATTAAATGCATAAAAAGGATATTCCTCATCATTATTTTTCAACTTTTTCACCATCGAAACTAACAAATATTTTTGTGTTTTTTCATTTCAGTATTGAAGTCTTTCATTTAGTTAATGCAATGTCTATCTCCTTTTCCTTTTAGAATTTACCGTTTTTTTGTAAATGATATAACAAGAATGTGTTGTTTTCGCGAAATTTATTTCCTTGAATTTTTCTGTTCGAAATGATAAATATTCATTTTTCTCAAAGACAAGTCATTAAGGTTTCTTTTAGCCGTCGATTAGTGAAAATCAATTGTTATTAACAATTATGGATTTTAACATGGAATTGAATTTCTTTTAAATGACACGCCCCGCAGGTATCTCCTCCCAGATGACTGATAAAGGAAAAAGAGAGAATTATACCAAATTATACAGGCAGTGTGATATCTAGTTCAGGGTAGTATTTCTAGTTATATTCCCTGTGCCCCAACATTTGTTCTATTAAGCTGAATAATCCAATAAATAAAAATTAATAATGCAGTGCACTGCCATCTGGCGGTATACGTTTCTTACATTGAAGGCGAAAGACTCTTAAATTGAATAAAAATGTCACAGACCTCAATGAATTTCCACAGAAAATGAGGAAGCTATCAGTAAAGATGAGGCTGGAGAAAAAATGAGTATAAAATGAATAGATAATTCTTAGCGGAAATCCCAGATGCAAACACAACAAAATCTTGATTACCGAAATTCGACCGTCTTCTCATAATAATATGAGAGAAAATAGCGTACCTACCTTAGACTATACCCGATAGACATCGCATTCCCTTGTAGAATCATGATTTGTTTTGGCTCCAACATTGAAAGTCATCACAATGAGTGGAACAAAGATAAAAGATCGGATCTCTTTGTTCAGCCAGCTATTGTGGCAACACCGCATAAATCCTTCGCTTTGGATGAACAGTGGCGTGCGAATTCAGAATAAATCTTCCTTTCAATATGATTTTATCGAAAATATTTCACAAATGTGAAGAATAATGAATTTTTCAGTCCTCATTACTCTAAAGCTTTGAAAATAACTAATTTCAATTGTACAAGAATATTTTAATACTGTGAAAAGATTTATTTGCAGTAAGAATCATTTGCCCTGCATTATATATAGTCTAAGGTACCTACCTGTACAAGCACCACCAGTCTAGGTAGAAAGGGTGCGAATAGTAAACAGATGTTTTTTTATGACATCTAATGCCAGCATAATCAATTTTGCAAAACTGATAAGAATTCAACTACCTGGTGCAATAATATTCAACAAAATCGGAGATGCCGTTGGAACTTTCTGAATTCTCTAATTCTACAGGAATTTTTGTAGAAGTGACTGACACAACTGCAAAAATTCCGCTGTTCTTCATGAGAACTGATAGCATTTGCAATGGCACGCGCCGGATTTTATGGTCCTTCATTATCTTTGCCGCGGATGTCCGGTTCGGTTTCCTCGTGAGTGGAGACCATTAGTTTCTAATAATTGCTTGTCTTTATCATTTCATGAAAATTTCATTTATGCGTTACAAGGAATATTGAAATTTTCATTATAATGCCATTTTTTATCATATGCCCCCCTGGAATTTATTTTTGCACAAACAACCAAAAATCTTACACCAACATCAGTTGTTTTTGTTTTCAAAATATATTGATCTGTTGATAATGAAAAAAAGGTAAATTCACTAAGCAAAGGAAAATTAAAATAGGAAACATTCAAAACAGGGGGAAAACTTCAAATTGATTCCAATTTATCCCGAAGATTATTCATGCACATACCACGAAAGCGAATTCTCTCAGTTCATCTACCGAGTGTTATTCACATTTCTAGAAATCCTCTGCTCAATATTTACCACCGAATCCATCATAGGTAAATAAATTATTATTCTGTCTCACGTCCCGCGTATTTTATTCGGTCTTATTCAAATTGGTTGCTGCTTCTCATGTTGTCGTGTTACAATGCTGGGAAATCCGTAGGATTTCTCCGGGAAAGGGATTTGTCTTGAAAATTTTCCGGGTTTTTTATCGAGCAGAACCCACGATGGTAATAGATAAATTAGTACCTATCGCAAGTTATACAATCAACAAAAACTACATCACTTCTGTGTAAATATTGCATATTCATGGTGCCAAAAGTTCTATCAGAAGTCTAATAAATATCGATCTTTAAGACAGAGAGGTAATGCAATTAGAATTTGAATATGTGCACATAATGAATTGAAATGTGTTTTTTTTGAAAAGCAGAAAAAAAATACGCCATCTATTGCAAAACCTACGAACTTTATTTTGGACATCTGTTGTGAAAAAAAGGAAGCTTATATCGCCGAGCTTAGATTTCTTCTTGTAACTTCGCCAGCTCCATCTAGTGACTGATTCCTGAACAAAGCTTCTGTAGATCTAGGTATCTTCGCTTTGAGCTGCGAAGTTGAAGCTTCTCCCAACAGATGGCAGCAATAAAGTTTGACTTTTCGGAATAGATGTCGGTTTTGAATTTCGTTCAAATTTTCACCAGGTCCTACCTGATATTTGTTTATTTTAATTGAATTAAATATTATTTACCACGTACAACAAGCTGCAATGAGAATATTACTTGAAAATTATGCGGGGTTAGATGGAATTTCAATGAAAGACAAGGAGTATATTGATGCTTTTATAACTTTATTATCTCAATAAAACACAATTGAATTATGTGACAATCTTGAAAGTTCAAAGATACTGGGAGATATAAAGGCAACATTTATCCAAATATTAGAGAAACATACTAAAATATTGTATTATGTTAAATTCTATGAAAGCTTTTTACAATCAACCTATATTACATGCAGTTCATTTCTATAATTAGGTACATTACAAATATTCAGGCCAAAATAACATTCAATTTTATATTAGTTAATAGTAAAAACACTGAGTTAATTCAACATGAAAATCCTTTTTGGTCCAACTCATTTTTGTGGCAGGTTAACAATTAATTACTTTTTATGCAGTCAGTTTTCTTATGTGCAGTCAAAATTTCTCAGTAACTGATCAGTCTGAAGTATCCCTCTTAATTCTAACGCAAATATAAGAGATTTTGAATCAATGGACGTTTACAAATGATCACAAGAAGAGTGTACCCTGCTAATGATCACCAAGAATTTTGACAAAAAAATTCAAGTTGTTGCACATCAGAGACTTAAGGAACCTTACAAAATTTTGTTCCTTTCCTCTCACCAGCGCAAGAAAATATAATTGAAGCAAATATCCTCCATTGAAAAGGAGCATGAACCTCAAGGCACTATGAAAAGTTGAGAATCTTTTTGAGTGAATATTTGCAAAAATTAGGAAATCACAGTATATTTTTTCAAAAATGATATGACTACTGTTGTTTCCATTAGCAGCATACAAAATGAAGAATTTTTGAAAAGGACCAAATCTTCATTTTTTATCGAACTATTTTAGTAATATTTAAAGCTCACATTTATTCAAATAGGTGGATAAATCAAGCAATACATTAAATAAGGAGTAATAAGATCCAGAATATTTCTGAGTATGATGAGAACTTTGGAAAAATATTATTGGTGTTCACAAAATGATGAATTGAAAAATTAAAACCTGGATGCTATTTTTTGTTCCGAAAAATTGACAATATTGAAATGCTTGTGTTTGTTGTAAACATCACACCATTTAATTCCATTCTAGTTCTATTTTATTGATAGTCACATAGAATAAATACCCTTTTTCTACCCTATTCTAATCAATTTTCGTATTCAAATATTGAAATCTTGTAAATATTCTCACACCTTCACTAGGTTAGTTAAATATTGACATGAACTATTACAGTCTTATGAATATACAGCTATTACATCTATAAAGTATATGAAATCATAACATGAAATATATTGTTAGCATTAAAACCAAGTATTGACAAAATATTCATCTTTTAGGAAGATAGAAAAATCTCTCTAAGTTATTGTAGAGTTTCTCAAATAAGTGTGGTACATTTTCTATTCTTGCGATATTTAATTGAATTGATAGAAATAAAAAATATTTATTTATTAAACACCTAAGAAAAACTTCACATATTCAATATTATTTCGAATATCTTGAGATGGTGCATTGAAAATTATGTAATATTTTATTGATTTTCTTCAATATCCATTTAGTGATCCCGATATATATCTAATAGCATAATGTAAAACCACTACCCCAACATATATTAATAAGCATTTCTAATAATGTATAAATATAGTTGATATTTTCAATCCTATTTTAACCTTCTTTTTGATTTTGATATTATTTGACGAAGTTTTTCTTCTCCTGATGTAGTGAAAGAAATATTTGTGACCTACACAAAATGAACAAAATTCAAATTGCAAATTATTGACAGTATCCATATATAGGAGATAGAAAAATGTTGATCGATTCAAATTTTCAATTCTTGGTAACTAATTTCTCGTCTAAGACCAGCAATTTATTTGATCATTTAAAATATTATATTACATCAATATTGGGATTTTTTGGAAATATGACTCTGCCTCGTTACATATTTCGCTGAAATAAAATTTGTATATTGGATTGTTCAATCCAAAAAACAAACATTCGTTGTATCACAGAAATTATCAAATTTTCTGAAGAAATATTCAATTTTCCTCAATATCGGACGTACATTTATGCGTAGGAAGAAAAAATTCGATTCTAAGTACCGCATGTTGACTCAACCGACACTAAAATTTTTTAAAGTTGTTAAGGGAAGTTCAAGATTAAATTACAAAGATACATATCTACAATATTGTTCTATTCTTAAGGCATATACAAGAAATTAATAGATTAGAATATCTGTCATACAGGGAGTCCCAAAATTTCACCGACAAATTTGCATAGATTCAGGTGTTTTCAACAGCTGTCAGTATTTATAGGGGTCGAATTCTGGGACACCCTGTACGCAAAGTATTTATTCTGTAGGTTGTCCAAAAAGTCGAAGTCTTAAACTTTGTAGCAATCAAAATCGATCTATTGTTAATTATTTATTTCGGCTAATTTTTGCTGATTGGTTTCCGGTCCTGACAAGGACCTTTATATCGGTGTTTTGATATGTTCATATCTTTCTCATTGAATCAATTGATTGGTGAAGAAATCTTGATAGTGTGAAGATACAGGAAATTATATACAAATTCAAATCGATCACAGAAATCTTCCGCATCAACAAGCATCCTTTACACGGTTCACATGATTGAAAAGATGGTTGAGCGTTAACAAAAAGTTTTTCTTGAGGAACTCATTTGTGAGGAAATATATATACACCAACATGCACATTACAATAATTGGAACTATCCTCCGATTAATAAGTAGAACAGTTGGTTGATCTATGCTATTTTTCAGTATTTAATTCTACTTTTCTAGTCTACACAATCCAAAAATATTATTCGTTTGTACAATTACCAGATTACTAAACATGAACACACTACTATGATATAAAAACTATGTTAACTAAGCTCCAAGGTTGATGTGAAGAAACACTTACACAAACTCAAAATTTTCATGATAAATGGCCAAATAAATTAGATAAAATTGTGTTTGAAATCATCAAGCTTTCTAAATAATATCAGGTGAAACCAATAATGGGAAATCACGTGAAAAGCAGAATTTCATACAAAATTCTATTAAACCAATCAGTTTTATTCAAAATTAAATAAAAACACTGGCTAAACAGGAAATAAAAGGGGTTTCAAAAATGTCTGCAAAAATTCCTAAGACATATTTATAGTACATCTAAAAATACGTGTTTTTTATTTCAATTACGAAAATGCTGTCCCTATCTCTTTATGCGTATTTTTGCTTGTTTTCTTCAAAAATTTTTGAAGATGACCATTCCCTGGCAATTTCAAGTTTTGACTGTTGAGGTGGCTTTCAAGCTTTCGAAATTCATATCCAAAATGTTTTTCAATAGTCAATGATTGATTAACTTAGACAAGAGTAGAAGTAAATTTATTTAATCAAGAGAAGCAACTTTGATTTACAAATTTTGTTGTAGTTCATTCGTTTCAATTAATTTTCGGTGTATAAATAAGTTGTTTCATTTTGGCTTTTTAAACATTTTTACATTGATAAACTCATAATCTTTTGTCTTCTTTTCATGAAAAAAAATCGATCCATTAAATCTATCGAATAGTTTTAAGTTGGCATTCTGCTTATGTAAAGTCATTTTCAAAAGATTTTTGAAGGCATTTCAGACAAATAGTTTCAGAAGTTGCACAAATTAGTTCCTTTGTAAATTACGGCTCAGAATAAAATGGGAAGATTCTAATGAAGTAATAATAATTCCCATAAAAACTACTATTTGTGAAAATTTGCAAAAATACCATATTTCGAAATGGTTAACGAGAGAATTACACTTATTTTTGTATGTACTACATGTTCTAGAAATTCAGGCATACATTTTCGAAAAATCTTGTAGATCAGTCCTCACCATGTGAAAATCAACTGGACATACGCAAGAAATGATTGTTAAAGCAACTCAAATGGTCATAATCTTCAACGATGGAAGACCTGATATTCAGTGTTTCGAAACATTAACCTATCGATATATACAGTAAATCTACCATAACCTCTCTTCAATTATCACAACTATAATATGCCTCTATCTCTAAAACCTTCCAAAATAAACCATAAATATATTTTTTTTTAATAAATGTGCAGTGCATATCATCAACGTCAAACATATAGCACATGCACCGAAATCAAGATTACAGGCACATCAAGATTTTAAAAGACTAAGCTTCTTGTCTAATTACACCTTAGCGAACAACTCAAAGCTTACCCCGACAAGACTTAGAGTAAACCGACCAACTTAACCAGTTGGCAAATCAAGTGCGGGAATTCTAAACTAAATTAGCAGCAGACTGAACCAGAAAAAGGTTTATAATGTCGATAAGTAGAGTTTAAAACGCTTTTAGACTTCGAAATCTTGAAGTTGTTTTGATTTTTTCAAGTTGGTAATATCCAATAGAATGTAACGATATGTCAGTTTGCAAATATATGGAGATTCTGGAAAAAATATGCATGGTGAAATGGACTAGCTGTCGTTTAAACATTGAAAACATATCATTAACTTTTAAAATATATAAGGATCGTGACACTTCCGGTTTGACCGGAAGTGAATATCAAAGTGTCACTTCTAACTTGTTTCCAGAATTTTTAAGAATGAAAAAACTCCCATGATAAGCACTACAAAGAATTAATTTTAACTGGATTTTGTCTGCAACGCAAAGTTCTTAGAAAATTCAACTTTTTCTGAGAGTTTGTAGGAAAACGTCCCACAAAATATGCAACATATCGATGAAGGAACACAGAACGGAGATGAAAATGTGATCGAAGGATTCACTAAGACCTCCTCGATGTCTTAATTAAAAATGTATGCTTCATATCTAGTGTTTTTTCAAGCTCATAAAATTTCAAATCTCCAAAATTCGATTGGTTCAAATTGAAAATTAGTAGTTCATCTGACATTACATTTCCAATTCAATGTTGGAATCATAGAAATTGATGTTAATCACAGAAAATACAGAGATATTCGTTTCTGTGATTTTTCAGCGTTGTCAGGCCGATTACACCAAAATAATGGACTTAAATTCGGAATTCCTTCGACAGTGATTTGATTTCCATTGAATGCTGGGAGATTTCCAAAATTTTTTAATGCTTTAAACGAAAGATTCGAAGTAATATAAGGTTGCCATTTGAAAGAACGAGTTACGAAAAGACTCGACCAAATTTGAAATTTACCAAATTCTCGAAAACTATCCACATGAGACCTATGAAATGTAGATGAACTTTTTCTGTTATTTTTCACACTTAACTCGATGAATTAAGAAGAAAATAGGGTTTTCATTTGAAGCAATCGTGTTTTTGAATTTTATGACTTTAGGAGACACCAGGTATATAAGTTTCAAAGTTGTTATTATAATATCGGAAAAATAGTCTTTGTGAATCCTTTAAAACATTTGCGTCGTCATTCGATGCTGTTCTGATGAAATACTGCCAATTTTGAGAGGCTGGATTTACTCCAAGTTTGACAGATAAGTTTGGTCAAACCGGACATGTCACGAACCTGAAAATAGATTCAGTACACAGATAAAGATGTCTAGTTATCAATTTTATCAAATTTCTCCAACCAAATTGAGTAATTTCCAAGTAATAAGAATAAATCCAAGTCCAATAAAAAATTAAATTTTCACTCAGCATTCCGCATCTTACCTTCTAAAGAATATTTCCAACGTATTCAAAAAAACCAGAATGACTTCATGGGTTCGCCTTGTCTATTAAAGGTACTTGAGGAAAAACATACAAGTCCTTGGTTCTTACCAACTCAACGTTTGCTATGTTTGTCCCCAAAGTACCTCAACATTCCAAACTTACCCTCGAATCTTCATTCAACCGGTCCACCGGTTCGTTCAATTCGATCAAACCAAGCAAAACGATCAGAAACATCAAACCTCAAAAAAGCATATAATCAAATGAAAAATTAAAGAAACGAAAACGAAATCTGAACATTCATTTGAAAATCGACGAATTAAAATAAAATAAAGTTCATCTCTCAATATAAGATAATTTAACGATAATTACTTTCTTTGCGCAGATTAAAATATAAACATATAATATTCTCATAGAAATCTAAACTATACTGGTGAGTTATTTACAATGAAAAGGTTAAATTTGCAGCTACTTCTATACAGAATCAGCCAACGACAAATGCATGCGTTCTCTGATAAGGCAGTTAAACACGTTCAATTTTGTAGCGTTACAAAAAACATACAATGTTCCCCGACATTCCCGATCAGAACTGGGGGATATAAATACAATTAAAAAAATCTTAAACCAAACAATTTCATACATTAAAATTCTGATAAATTGATTTCATATTAATCTACGAAAATCTAACAATATGCTGAATAAACAAAAACACTTTAAATTGCTTCAGCGGATAAGCTTGACCTATAGACACCCTGTATGCCATTTTTACATTAAGATCCCTAAAAACCCATAAAATATCGTTACAATAAGTTACTAAAAGCAAATTAATCGATTTAAAAACTAATAAATGAACTTAGGGAGAGACAATATAGGAGTAAAAAATGGAAAAAGTCTAGATAATTACAAAAATCGGGAGACTCGGTCAAATCCGCACTATAAGGATGAAATATTGATTTAAGGGAAATTTGACTAGATATATCAGAGAATGTTACCGTTTCTCAAGAACGACTAGCAGAGTTTCTAAATTAAGATGAAATTATGACTGAACATCGAAAAGTGTTTTAGTGCGTTTCAACCGGGTCGCTCTTCCATCCAATATACAAACTGTCTAAAAAGTTATACAACGACAACTAACAAGGATTGCACAAACATTACATCAGAAGTCAACATGAAACATCGCTTAAAATCAAAAACCCAAGGAGGATCACGTTGACGTCCAAAAATTTACAACTTACAAATAAAAGTTCGAATCACATTCAAAATCACCAGAATAAAATAATATTATACACGGTGCGTCAAAATCCTCCTCCTCCATCGAAACTGTACATTTGAAATTTGCAATTTCCGACTTGTCGGTCTCTTTTATTTACAAATTCCACACATGCTCGCACAAATCGTATCGTGGTGTCGCTCATTCGGCGAACCAGAGACTGGCGGGCTGAAACTGGCGGCTTTTCGCCGGACTGAGGGGGGCGAAACCGTACGGTGCCGCCGCCACCTGAGCGTGCGAGGGAAACTGCAAGTGGGCGGGGAGCGGATGGGCCGAGTGACTCGCTAAAACGGGCCTAGCGCTGGCGTGATGAGCTGGAGGCGGTATAGCTCGGCTGTGGAAGAAACAATGAGGTAAAATCGCTTGCTGACTTCTTTCTTCGAATTCTTCGAGAATTTAAAGAGAATCAGAAACGAAATCGATCATGACGTCTTAGATTTTTAACCTGCTTTTCGTTATTTCGAATTTTATAATCCCACCCTCGTCGCCAAAATAACACATTTGCTCTATCAATGTGCAGATTGTACTGAGAAGGCTTTCTCTATCTCTCTCTAACCTATTTATGTCCTGCGATGCCACGATCATGATATAATTTTCTTTCTTCATCGGAAATTTTCGATTCCCGATCTCCATGAACTTCCAAGGTGCCATGGATCGCGAGTGACTGCCTATTTCCCTCCAAAAGTTCGGTAATTTCCACTTTTTCCTCGCCTATCCACAAACTTTTTCACGAGTCCGAAAAAGCTAAGATTTCACCAAAGAAAGATCTACAGGGATATAACTACTAGTGCAAGAATTGGAAAGAAAGATCAACCAACGGAAAATCATATTTTTATTCAACTCATGGTCTCAGAAGCAACGAAAACATTTTTGTAATCATCGGTTACAAATTTTGAAAGAAAAAAAAATATTTACAAATTCAAGAAATGAAATAAATATACAACTTGAGAACAATATCACCAACCTAAACCTAAAATAATTCTTCTAATCTTCGGTCAAATTTAGAAAAAGGAATTTCCTTAATTTAGCTTTCGTTTTTTCGCAGGAACACTGAAAGAAAAAAATCACGGTGTTTTTACTCATGTTACAATTTCGGATTTTGAAAAAGGGAAGGGCTAACTTGGAAAATTAAAAAAAAAAAATTAAAAATCGTAACTTACCCAGTCGGTGCGACCTGATGAGTTGCGGGAATATAAGCGGGCTGCGTGGTGGTTACGTAGACTGGTCTGCGATAAAGTTCTGTCTGATGATAGAGCGGTTGCCCCGCTGCGGCAAGAGGATGCTGAGGGGACAGTCTGGGTGCGCCACTGAGTGGCTGCGGTGACAAATGTGAGTTGCTGTGCCTGGAAGAGAACATTTATTCAAACTTCGTCGTCGGAACCAGGATTTTTTCAGTACAAGATGAAACCGTTGCCTCTGATATACATAGAAGGCTCCCCAATATAGAGAATGCGATTCAAAATGCATTATCTATATATATATAAAACAGAGTTGTTGGTTACACCATTTATAACTCGAGATCGGATGGACTGTTTGTTATGAAACTTCATTTATGGATTCGTCTACGGCCTGGTTATTATAAAATACATTAAAACTCTGAAAAATTCCATCAAAAATTTGTTTATGTAGGAAATGCTTTTCTTCCTTTTGAATAAGGCCACTAGGAGTCGCTACGGTTAATGGATCTTATCTAGGCACTGTAGCGTAATCGTGAAGGTACTATATTTGATATTATCGCCACTAGATGGCGATGGTAATTACGAATTGTGAGAAAAAGTGAAAGCTGTAAAAAAATTGACAAAAGCTATGAAAAAACCGACATGACGACTATGAATTGAATAATGTCAATAAATCGACAAAATCTGTGAAAAAATTGACATATGACGACTATGAAGTGACAGTGATGTCAATAAATCGACAAAAGCTGTAAAAAAATGACACATGACAACTACCAAGTTTTAATGGTAAAAAATTGACAAAAGCTGTTAACTATTTGACACCAACTGTCAAAGAAAACTCCCACGATCTCGGATATATTGTTAGTGAAATATCGATAATTTATCTAAAAAATTGTTAACGAATTTCTATAAGAAGACCGTGAATTTGATTAAATCTCGAAGATAAAGCGGCGTTGGGCGAATTCAGTAGCAGAACTGGTAACCGCTCTGGCTAGGAACAAGCACGTGAAAACTCTAGAAGTTTGACATCATCGCCGTTAATATCGTCCTAGTTGAGAAAAAGACATCAAAATAAAATACAGAAAAATAAGGAGAAGATAAAAGTAATTGAAAAAAAAACAATGGATAGAGGAAAAAAAATGGGATAAGAAAGAAAAAAATAGAAAAGGAAGGAAAAAAATATAAAAGGAAGAATAAAAAGAAAAGAAGAAAAACGAAGGGAGAAAAAAAATAAAAAAATAGAAATAAGAAAGAAAAAATTATAAAAGAGGAAAAAAAGAGAAAGAGATAATTCTTACCTGTAGGACGGATGGATAGCCTGCGAAGGTCCCCAATTCTTCCCCGGAGCCAGCAGGTGCTCCCTGCCTATGGCCAGCGTGTCCCGCGAACTGTGCGCCGCGGGCGGCTGGTTGTACTCCTTGTGACCGGACGCGGGCACGCTGTAGTCCCTCAGGCTGACCGCGGGAACGGTCGAGTGCCGCCTGTGCGAACCGGCGCCGCCGCAATTACCGTGACCGTTCGCGTTGTGGGCGGTGGGCGGGACCCACGACGCCCTCTTGTCGCCGTAAACCGAACAGTCGCGGAGCGGCGACTCGGTCTTAGGCACCATCTTGTCCGAATACCGCGAAGCCTGTTGGTGTTCCTGGCCGCCGTAGTGGTAGTTCTGGTGGTTGGCTGCGGCGGCTGCGTCTTTGCACGCCGACGAGCACTGTTGCTGCTGCTGCTGTTGCTCGTACTCGTACGGCTCCTGTTTGGGCGGCACGTTCAGGACGCATTCCGACTGGGCCTTGGCCAGCAGCCGCTTCTTTTGGGAAGCGGGAGCGGCGGTGTAGTTGGTCGAGGCCGAGCCGGACTGGGAGCAGAACGAATGAGGGTTCGGTTCGTTCTTTACTACCTGCAGGTGCGGCTGTTGCTGCTGCTGTTGTTGTTGCTGCTGCTGCTGCTGCTGGGCGTGGTGGTTGTACTGGGTTTGTTGCTGCTGGTGGCTGTGGTGGGCCTGAAAATTCGTTTTGTTCGGAAATGTTTCGCTTACACCTACACCATTTTTTTTTGCGAAGGTCCTCTATACAATGTGAGATTTTGACTTGATACAGCGTAGCCGACTCATAAATCCAAGCAAAAATAAAACGGTTCATATTTTCGAAAGAATCAATCATTTTAGAAAATAAAAGTATTCTCTTGATGAAACGCGTCGTTTTCGAATTATTCCTAATTGTATACGATAAATTTTGAGAAAAAATCATGAATTTCAACAATAATATGGATGCTTCCCTGGATCACATATCATCAATTATTAGTACTTTTCTGGCCTTTAAACAAGTAAACGATGTTGTCAGAATGTTTATCAACTTTGTCGAGACTAAAATCTTAATGATGGAAAAACGTTTGATGTAGAGATATGTATCAATAAAATCCAACAGATGTGGATGATGAAGTTGAACATCATAAATTTATACATTTAATACGCACAGTTTCTATTAAAAATGCATTGTTACCGGTCCATATTGAAAATAAATGTCGATGAAATACAAAATCCAGATATATGGATGATGAATATCGATACAAACCACGTATTAAGTTGAAATTAATGAAAAATAAAATGATAATTAGCACTAAACTAGTATGGGCCAGCAGATCTACCTTTTAAACAGGTAGGCCTCTGGTTGCGAAATCTGAGCGCAGTTGTCAGATTGTGTTCCGGGCTTTCTCTATAGAAGGCTGTGGCCAAATTCCGACAGCTTACAGCTACAATGTCAAATAGTTCTCTGTGATCTCTTAAGATTAGGCGATTTTATAGGAGAAAAGTCAAACTTTGATCAGTTTTCCTGAAGAAATGGGGAAATTATGGAAAATTTGAATACCAAGCTATTTTGCATTGACTCTTCCTCTTTCGATCCGTATATTTACATCACGGCCAAGATATCTGCGAAAAAAGTTTTATCGAGTTTAAAATTGCCCTTATGCCGAATTTTTTCGCGATTTTCGCGAATTTTTTCAAAATACTTCTACATCGCCTAGACTGCCTAGAGGATCGAAATTTCGCCCACGTACGAATCGATCATTCCTCTTTCCGACCGTGTAAAAATTCCTTTTCTGTATCGCAGCTTCGCTGCGATTTTTAGATTCTTCTGGACCCACTTTTTCGACAGATTCCTCGGGCCGGACCACAGAGTTACCGTTTTACTATAACATACAATAATCTGTGGCGATGTTTCTATCTAAAGAACATCGACACCATACGGTTGATGTTACGTTCAACTGAAAGTTTGAGAGAGAAGAAAAACACCTGAAATAATCACATAGCTCTATTTCCTCCATTTTTGTTTGGAGATCGCCCGATTAATAATAAACTCTGATAAATTGATTGAAAGAACATTCTTTATGAGATATTTTTGGGATATCGAAGAAAATACGATCACAAACTAATCTTTAGAGAAATCGAAGAAGGAACTTATTCTGATTGGAGCAATAAAAGCTCTTTGAATGCAGAAATAATCGGACAAAACTAAATGTTTTTGTTAAGAAATATCGTGTCTTAACATTCTTATTCGAACAAAGTTAGTACTTGAATATTCCCTAAAAAAAATTCAATTTCAATAGAAAAATACGAACTTTGAGGTCTTTGCAGAGAATCGTATCAGGCAAGTATTTGGCCCAATTTTTTTCAAATGGGTATATCTTTTCAACAGAGGCGAATTCGAAAAAAAGGTTTCTTTGGCCTCAAGAATCTTCAGCTAAAATATACGTACAAGTCAAAGACTCACTGTATAAGTGTGCAAGGACCAACGAAACACGGACATCCAAGCGCCCTGAAAGATCGAGTTAAAATTCGGATCACTCACCTTGGTAGAGCCCCTCTCCTCGTTGTCGCTGTCGCCGACGGACACGCAACTGATCACGTTCTTCCTGTGACTGTGGTTCTGCTGTTGCAGCGTCTGTCGCGCCGTCTGCGAGTGGCGATTCGATCCTTTCTTGCCGCCCGACGGGACGTCCTCCTCACTATCAGATATCGTGATCACGGAGACCGAAGGGGACGGGGTGTCTTGGATGGTGATGGTGTGCTGTCTCGTCGTCGCCGTCGGCTGGTTGTACGCGGAGCGATGGTGATCGTGGTCGATGGGCTGCAAAGGAAATCGTTGGGATTCGCGTTCTTTTTCGGGGGCGGGAAGTGTCGAACGTACCTGAATCTGAGGTTGCGCCGTTTGGTGCCATTGCGACCCCACCGGGCTGTAATTCCTCCTACCGCTACTGGAAGCGTATGCGGCGAGCTGTTCGCCCGGCGGCGAGCTCTCTTTGACGCGCTTCTTCACGGGACTCAGCTGAGTCTGTTCTTTCTTTTCGTGCGCGCGATGGTGCGAGGGCACCATCAGATGATGCTGCAAATGATGAGAACCGCTCTGCTGCATGTGGTGGTTCTTGGAGCTCCTCTTGCTGGCGTTCCAAGAGGACGAGCCGTGATCGACGATGCCGGAATTGTAGACCTCGGCGGTCACGTCCACCGGAAACACGGGCCGTTGCTCCTGGAGTATGGCCGAAGAATCGACGAGCAGAGGTCTTCCCCATTCCGCCTCCGACAACAGCGGCTGTTGGATGGCGGCGTGGGGCGGAGGCAGCTGTTGCCACGAGGACACTATCGCCATCTGTTGACGGCTCGTCGGCCATGTCGTTTGGACCGCATTCTGAAAGGTTCATCAAAGCGTTAAGACTTGTTCCAGCGCCTTTCCGAATGCTACACATAACCTCTATGGCGTTTTGGCCGAAACTCACCGTCAATAACATCTGACGCCCGCTGGGCTCGACCACACTGACCGGTACGTATTGTTGTTGACCGGTCTGGCCGAGAATGGGAGGCTGGATCTGTATCTGCGGCTGTTGGACCACCGTGACGTGCTTGGCTGGCGAACCGCCCATTCCTTGGTAGCCGGCGGGGCAAAGAATGCTCGAAACCAGCTGATGCTGGAACGGGTCCGCCCTAGAGCTGGTGGCGTATTGCCGGCCGACGGCTCTGCCGTTGTAGATCTGATACTGCGGGAGAAATCGAGATTGTAGCTCGCCGACAAAGAAAAATGTTTGGTACTATTTCAATGTTGTTTTTTTTGTCGAAAATTTATTAATATATCGATTTTGACTAACTGCATTGAATGGTGGAATAAAAAAGTTTACATATTGCAAATGAAGAAGTTTAAATTTTTCTGAAGTTTGAAACACCCTGTAGAGTTATTTAATTATCTGAACTTATTGAAGTTTGCTTTAATACAGAGTGCATTTCATCATTAACTGTTTTCTTTTTCATTCGTCTCAATATCTTCCTCGGTTTAGGAAATCTAGAGAAATAACATGATGTGGATCGAAATTTCCTTCGGACCTACAACAGAGCCTATTTTTACTGAAGCTCCTCTATAGCTCATATTCCTCTTAGTTCGATTACAATATTTCTCTTTAAATGCATCTGTTTTAACGAACTACATGCATTGATCTAACAAAAATGTGAACCCGTTGGATTTAATAAGAAATGAAGTTTGTTTTTTCTCAAGTTTGAAACACCCTGTAGAGTTATTTAATTATCTGAACTTATTGAAGTTTGCTTTAATACAGAGTGCATTTCATCATTAACTGTTTCCTTTTTCATTCATCTCAATATCTTCCTCGGTTTAGGAAATCTAGAGAAATGACATGATGTGGATCGAAATTTCTTTCAGACCAAGAACAGAGCCTAGTTTTAATGAAGCTCTTCTGTAGCTCATATTCCTCTTGGTTCGATTATAATGTTTTTCTTCAAATGCATTTGTTTTAACGAACTACATGCATTGATCTAACAAAAATGTGAACCCGTTGGATCGAATAAGAAATAACATGGTGTGGATCAGCATTTCTATCGACACCTGATCAGAGCCTACTTTATCTGAAGCTCTTCTGTACTCCTCTTGGTTCGATTACAATGATTTTCTCTAAATGCATCAGTTTTAACGAACTATATTCAATGATCAAATAAAAAAATAAACACGTTGAAAAGTTTTTTTTTCACAAGTTTGAAACACCCTGTAGAGTTCTTTATTCATCTAAACTCATTGAAGTATGTTTTAGTACAGAGTGCATTTCTTCAATATATGATTTCTTTTTCATTCATCTTGATATGTGCTTTTGTTTAGGAAATATAGAAAAATAACATGGTGTAGATCGACTCTTGAACGAGGTATGTTTATTAATGGAGCTCTCCTTTAGCTTGTATACAGTATACTTGTATATCAGATTTCTATGTTTTTCTTTCAATGCATCAATTTTAACGAACTATATTCAATGATCTAACAAGAAAATAAACTCGTTTGAAAGAATAAGAAATGAAGTTCGAAAGAATAAGAAATGAAACTCGTTCTTTTCTCAAGTTTGAAACACCCTGTAGAGTTTTTTATTCATCTAAACTCGTTAAAGTATGCTTCAGTACAGGGTGCATTTCTTCAATATCCGATTTCTCTTTCATTCACCCCAATATCTGCCTCCGTTAAGGAAATCTAGAATAATAACATGATGCAGACCGACATTTTCTCCAACTCTTGAACGAAGACTGTTTTTAATGAAACTCTTCTGTAGCTTGTATCCCCTTGATCATATTCCAAAGATTGTTTTCAATTCATCCTTTTTAACGAACTACATTCAATGACCAAACAAAAGAGTTCACCTATACGAAAGAAGAGCAAAACGAAGAAGTTTTTTTTACTCAAGTTCGAATCACCCTGTAGGTCTATTTAGTTGACCAAACTCATTCAAATATACTTCAGTACAGAGTGAATTTCATTGTGAACTCTTTTCTATTTCATCCATCTTAATATCTTCATCGGTTTTGGAAATATAGAAAAAACATTATGGTACGAAGCGACATTTCCTCAGACGCTAAAGCTAGTTTATTCGAAACACACCAAAATTTTCCTCGATCTGCATTATACCCCATTCAAAGCAAAAGTTCTTCAACCTTCTAACTCACAAAACATTCAACATTCACCATAAGAAAAATGGTAAACCCATCGACAAAGAAATGCACTCACCAAGTTATCGTAACCAGATCTATCACGAACGAGCCTCTGGACCTGGTTTGTCAGCTGGTTATTGATGGTGAACGTCACATTTCCATTGGAGCTAGGTACGAAATTAGCTACAAGAGATGGCGCCTGCTGCGGTTGCTGGTGATGGCTCGCGTTTGAAGTACTACTGAAGTCGTTTCTTCGACATACCTAGAAGAGATTTTCATCAGAAAAGTCCGAAATCCTCGAAAACCCGAATACATTCACTAATACTTCCAATTGTTCGGACAGGTTACGGGCCCAGTTATCAACAACCTTGAAAATAATAACAAATCTGATAAAATCCGACTTACCTCCATCATTTGGACGCTGGCCTTGACGTTGTTGCAGTGCGCGTAATCGACCAGATGGGCCAATCTGACGAAGGGGTGGTTCAACGCT
Organism: Adalia bipunctata; assembly: GCA_910592335.1. Classification (NCBI taxonomy): domain Eukaryota; kingdom Metazoa; phylum Arthropoda; class Insecta; order Coleoptera; family Coccinellidae; genus Adalia; species Adalia bipunctata. The sequence continues at coordinate 2,276,972 of OU342952.1, read as the reverse complement.
TCTCCCGGAGTGGTGCGTCGCTCCTGATCCATCGTGAGCATCCTCTTCAACAGATCTATGAATTCCTTCCTGTCGACCTTTTCGGCCAGCAACTGTCCGCCTTCGAGGTCCGTGGGCACGTTCACTTGACCGATGTCGTCCAGACAGTTGAATATGTACTTTCTCGCCTCCTTCGACTTGATGCCGGTCTCGGCCTCGTGTTCCTCCGGGGTCTTTAATCGCCAAAATGGATACGTGCTGTCCATATCGCGGTAGAAAAACTTGGTCGTTTTGGATGCGTTGTTCAGCATGTGCTCGGTCGGCAGACCCTGGGTCTGGCTGATGTATCTAATCTGGTCGTATTCGGAACTGCCTGGATACAGGGGCCAACCCAGGAAGAGCTCGGCGACAACGCATCCCAATGACCACATGTCGATCGCCTCGCAGAACGGCAGTCCCAGAATTATTTCCGGTGCTCTGTAATATCTGGACTGGAGGTAGGTGTTACAGACAGCCTTGCTCACGTGGCTGGCACTACCGAAATCGATCACTTTGACACGATATGGCTGACGGACCGGATCCACCAGCATTATGTTCTCCGGCTTGAGATCGGCATGAATGAGACCAAGTTGCTGCAGAGAAAGAGAGAGAAACGGGTTAGGTCGGAGGTCAAATTGGAAAATGATCGAATAGTCTTCAGTTTTCATAAAGAAACAATGGTGTAGGTTTTTGGCGGAGAAATAAAGGGTCTTCCAAATATGCGATTTTTTTTGATGATTATGGTTGTTTCTAATTGTGGAATTAGGATTTAAGATTGTGAATTTTATGGATATATCCACCGATGATTAATAGTCTATTTGATTTTAATAGATTTTATTTAAACACACACTTTTGACTAGTCATCAAATCAGCCATTACAGAAAATCAACTTAAAAACTATCAACGTCAATCTGTCATACTTCATTGTACACAGAGTAATCTATAGAGTAAAGAGTCATACTCTTGTTCTTTGTTGTGATTGATCTCAACACTCCTTCTCAATCACAAGTTTCAAAGAAAAACTTATAGTACTAAACCTAAACCCTTTTTATGTTTATTGAATAGACAATTTCCAAGATTTTTTGTTAGAATGTCAGCTACTTGATCATTGGAGCTAACATATTTAACAGATATAACGTTTTTACAAACAAGATCTTTTATAAAGTTGTATTTAATATCAACATGTTTTAGTCTCTTATGGTCAAAAATTTTCGTTAACCTTATACAGGATTGGTTATCTTCATATATGATAAAGGTTTCTTTCGGATAACCAAAATCAACTAATAAATTTAACAACCACATGCCCTCTTTAGCTGCTTCGGCTAAAGCTATATATTCGGCTTCTGTAGAAGAAGTCGCAACTGATGTTTGTTTTCTCGTGCTCCAGCAAACAGTTGAACCGAATATTTTAAAGAAATATCCAGACGTTGACTTACGATCAGATTCATCTCCAGCCCAATCGGCATCACAAAATCCAACTAGTTTGATGTCTTCGTCTTTTGGAAAAAATAGTTTTAAACCAATTGTACCCTTCAGGTATCTTAATATCCTTTTCAGATATTTCCAAAGTTGCTCATTTGGATTGCTTTGATGTCTGCTGCACAAATTAACTGCTATACTTAGATCAGGTCGAGTTGCTAGCATAAGATACATTAGGCATCCTATTAATTCTCTTATAGGTTTATTTTTATATTCTTCAGAATTTTCATCTGACTCAAATCTAAGATTTCCTGATTCTAACGGTGTATTAATTTCCTTGCAGTCGCTCATATTAAATTTCTTCAATATATCCTTTATATATCTTTGTTGACTCAAATAAATTCCAGTATTATTTTTCTCAATATCTATTCCTAGAAAAGTCTTCAAATATCCCAAATCTTGCATATCGAATTCTTGTTTCAATTTGGTCTTTAATTGTTTGATTTCTGTTTCTTCGTTGCTTGCAATTAGTATGTCATCGACATAAAGTAACATGTAAATGACGGAGGATTTATTGAATTTCATGTATAAGCAAGGATCATTCTTCGACTTGATTAGATTTTCTCTTTCAGTAAACTTATCGAATCTTTTGTTCCAGCAATAAGGTGCCTGTTTGAGACCGTACAAAGCTTTATTAAGTTTACAGACTCTTCCATCATTTTTGTAGCCTTCGGGAATCTTCATATATATTTCTTCTTCAAGGTTTCCATGAAGAAATGCGGATTTAACATCCATTTGCTGTATTGTTAGACTTTTAGAATTGACCACAGCTAGTAGTGTTCTGACAGTAGTTAAACGAGCTACAGGAGCATATGTTTCTTTGTAATCAAATCCTTCTCTTTGCATGAATCCTTTTGCTACGAGTCTTGCTTTATACTTGACTTCATCTTGGCAACGTTTTATTCTAAACACCCATTTACAGTCTATGAGCTTGGCACATTCAGGTTTTTCAACCAAAGTCCATGTATTGTTTCTTTTTAAAGACTGTATTTCTTCTTTTGTGGCTTTCTTCCACAATTCATAGGTTGGCATCTCCTTTGCTTCTTCCAGGCTATTCGGTATATTTTCTACAAATGAAGTAGCACTTAGAGCTAGGTGATCCAAATCTTGTCCCAAAACATAATCATCAAAACGACTAGGTTGTTTTATTCTCCTTCTGTTAGATAGTGTACTTTCTTCTTCTTCTTCAATATCTTCTGTATTTTGCTCCTCTATATTTTGCTCTTCTGTATTTTGCTCTTCTTTATTTTCACTTTCTTCACTGTCATTTATTAATGTATTTTCATCTGAATTATCAATCAAGGTTGTATTCAGTTTCAGACTCGTTATGTTTTTGGATTCATCAAAACGAACATTTCTAACTATACATGTTTTTTGTGTAATAGGGTCCCATACCCTATATCCATTATCTGCATACCCTATCATGATTTTCAATTCTGCTTTAGCATCAAATTTTGAGACCTGCTTCTCCTTAGGAATGTGACAGAAAACTAGACTTCCAAATACCTTCAGGTTTTTGAAGTTTGGTTTCCTTTTGTAGAACAGTTCAGCTGGTGTTATATGTTTCAGAGCTATAGTAGGACTTCTGTTCAGAAGATAAGCTGCACATAAGATCGACTCACCCCACATTGACTTTGGTAGCTTTGATTCAAGTATGAGAGCTCTTCCTTTTTCCAATAGTGTTCGGTTTAGCCTTTCTGCAGACCCATTCATTTCTGGATTGTATGGCACTGAATAACGGAACCTAATACCTTTGTTTTTACAGAAACTTTTAAATTGATTAGAGCAATATTCTCTACCATTATCACATTGGATAGATCCAATCCTGTAACCAGTTATGTTTGTGACCAAAGACTCGTATTCTTTAAAACATTCAAAAATATCACTTTTGTTCTTTATAAGATAAATCATACAAAAATGAGTATAGTCATCTAGAAAAGTAACAAAATAATTTTTGTTATCATGAGTAGAAGGTGTTATTGGTCCACATATATCACTATGTACTATTTCTAGAGGCCTTTTAGTTGTTTTATTCAACGTTTTATCAAATGGTGATCGAGTCATTTTTGATTGTACACAAATTGAACATATTTCCGAATTATCATCTTTAAAATTTATATCAAATTCTTGAACCATACTATTTTTACATAATTTTTCAATATTTTGCTTACTTAAATGTCCCAATCTAGAATGCCATAACTTGTAAGAATTATTTTCAGAGACATTATTAGCTTGAGTACTGTTTGACAAAGAAAATTCTATAACATACAAATTATTTTCTTTTCTACCCTTAGCAAGTAAATTTTCATTTTTGTAGATATCAACTGAATCTTTTTCAAAAGTTATTTTGAGACCTGTGGATTCAAGTTTTTGTACAGACAATAAATTATGTCTTAAATTTTTTATATACAAAACATCAACAATTTTACCTCCAGTTTTTAAGTCTTCATCAAAATTAATATCAATACTTCCTATTTTAGTTGCACATAAATTTGAGTCGTTTTTAGCTACAGCTATATTGAGATTTCCATCAAGATTTTTAGAATTTGTGAAATATTTTTCATTATTTATCATGTGGTCAGTGGCACCTGAATCCACTATGAATTTAATTATATTTTCACTCACCACACTTAGGCACATGTTTCTTGATGATGCAAATGTTATTGGATTTCCTTTCATGGATTTCGTCTCAGCTTCATTTGCCTGTTTGTTTCTGAACCAGCATTCGCTTCTCAGGTGACCCATTTTTCCACAGTTGTGACACTTGACACCCTTCTTCGAAAAGTTGTTCCTCTGAGTTTCCTTTCCATTTTTGTCGTTCCATTTCTTGCGTCCAGAAAAGGCAGACGATGTAGGAGTTTCTGATGCCAGAGTATTTTTTATTTTCATCTCATAGTCTAGAAGTTTTCCTTTCACAAATTCCAGTGTCAAATTTTGAGGTTCATGAGTTTCTAGAGCTGTTACGATACTATCATATGTTGTCGGTAAGGTTAATAGTAGGTGACATACGATATCTACTTCTTCGAGTGTTGCTCCAACAGATTTCAGTTGTCTCACCAATTCTTCGAATTTTATGAAATGATTTTCAATGGAGTTTCCTTCCAGTTTCATAGTGAGAAGTTTTCTTCTTAGATAAAGCTGACTGGCAATACCTTTTCGTTGGAATACTCGTTCCAGTGCTATCCACATATCGTAAGAGGATTTCTTATCTTTGATATATTCCAAGTGCGAATTTGCTACGCATTGTACAATTATGGATTTACATTTTTTGTCCTTTGTGTCTTCTTCGTCAGTCGGCGTCTCGATAGGATTGGTAATGCAGTTTCTCACTCTTTGTTGATCCAACACTGCTTCCATTCTAAATTTCCAATGATCATAGTCCTTTCCATCGAACTGATGTATTCCATATTTTTCCATTGTAAAATTGGCCATAATTTTAACAACGTGCTATTTTCCAACCTTATTTCCTTTGGAACTGGACCCAAAACCTGATGATTATGGTTGTTTCTAATTGTGGAATTAGGATTTAAGATTGTGAATTTTATGGATATATCCACCGATGATTAATAGTCTATTTGATTTTAATAGATTTTATTTAAACACACACTTTTGACTAGTCATCAAATCAGCCATTACAGAAAATCAACTTAAAAACTATCAACGTCAATCTGTCATACTTCATTGTACACAGAGTAATCTATAGAGTAAAGAGTCATACTCTTGTTCTTTGTTGTGATTGATCTCAACATTTTTAAATGAATAGAACACATAATTTGCATTCATTTTCAAAAACTTTTTATTGGTGATTCAAGTATCAGTTATGACATTTATGTACGAAAAATAATATCTGTCAAATGACCTCCTCTTGCAGCTCTACAGGCGTCCACTCTTTTGTTAGAATTTTCAATGATATTTCGACATAATTGAGTGTCTATCTCACTAATGACACGAATAATTTCATCCTCTAGTTCAGGAATCGATTGTGGATTATTCTTATAGAACTGGCTTTCCACATAACCCCAAAGAAAATAGTCCAACGGTGTCAAATCACATGATCTTGGTGACCAATTGACTTCACCGTTTCTGGAGATTATTCCAGGAAATTTTTGTTTCAATGAATCAATTGTGTCATTTGCAAAGTGAGGTGCAGTGCCACCCTGCTGAAACCAAATGTCCTCTTGATCAAATTCATTAATTCAGGCCACAAAAATTCGATTATCATCCGACGGTATCCATCACCATTGACAGATACAGCTTCACCAGCATTCTCAAAGAAGTAAGGTCCAATTATACCACCTGACCAAAATGCACACCAATGAATCATTCGTGGATTTTTCTCGCCCCAGATACGACAAATTTGTTTATTAACATAGCCACCAAGTTTAAAATGTGCCTCAACATGTTTTTTTGAGAAAATCAGCTGGCTGTTCATTGATGAAATTGACGAATGAACGACGTTTTAAATGACCTAATGGCTTCATTTCCGGTGTTATTTGAACCTCATATGCCTTCAGAGCTGAATCTTTGTGTAAAATACGCCATGTTGTGGACCCACTAAGTCCAACTTGTTAAGAACGTCGTCTAATGAACATTTCAGGGTCTTCAGCAACACTTTCAAGAACCAAATCAATATTTTCTTGTGAACGACCGCTACGACTGTATTTTTCACTTTTTTGGTCATCCACCGAACGGGTCTCTTAATATTTTTTAATAATTCGACCAATAGTGCTTTCAGATGGACGATTATGTAAACCATAAAATGCACGTAATTTTCTAAAAACACTTTTCACAGAACGCTGATTTCCATGAAATAATTCAACCATTTGAACGCGTTGTTGAATCGTGTATGAAGCCATTTTTATGAATGTCTTACATCACACTTCTTGAATGTCAAAATACTCAGACGAATTCAGTTCGCCATCTATATTTTATTCATCAGCAAAAAAATTTGTATTTATCATAAATTTTTCACGATATCATGAGTCGAACATGTTTGAACGATTTAAAGCACCCTGTATACGTACCAAATTGCTCAGGAAACCCAATAAAATAAAAGAAACAAGCCGTTTCGATCGCAAAAACTGAAAACTCTCCTCTTTACCGAAAGAAAACATCGAAGCATAATAAAACCCTTCTTTTAATGACACCTGACTCGAAAAGAAGTACAATAAAGGTACACCAGAATTTTTACTCAACAAGATAACATTCAAGCGCATAAAAGGTATGCCACAAAAGAATTCAATGCTAAAAGTTGGACGTCAAACACTAAAGACTGGGCGTTCGCTTTGACTTTGGGTGCTTTCGGGGGTTCCTTTATCGGACCGCCACCGGGGCTCCCGTGCGGCGGAATGGGGGAGACCTTGCCTTGCGGGTACAACGAATATTTAACGCACAGTCCATCGGAGTCGTCGGTGCATTTCAAGCCGGGCGGACAGGTCGTGCATTGGGGCCCGGACTTGTAGATTGTCGCGTTGTCCTTGAGTCCGGGTCCGTAGACGCAGAAGAAGAAGGAACCCTCGGGAGAGGCCGACCAGGAACAGCCCAGAGCCAGGGTTTGATCGTGAATCATCTGAGCGCCTCTGGCCACTTCGGCCTGTTCTTTCTTCGAAAAATCTTGCTGCAATTGCAAGGTGTCGATCTCTTTCGCCCAACCTTCCAGAATGCTCTTCCACAATTCCTCCAACGGTTTGGTATCGCTGTAGGGAGATTCCAGGAAGGGGGACGAGTTCATCTCCTCGATTTTAATCATGCCGACGTTCATTCCGACCTCGGAATAAGACTCGGTCAACAGGCAATCCGTGGTGTCGTGTCTGCATTTCGCCGCCCAACACTGGGCTATGGCCTCGAGCTGCGCGTCGTACTCCAACCTAGGCATACCGGAAGCCTTAGGTTCGCTCTTAAGACGATCTTTCCTTATGGCGTTGTGCTTCTCGAGGATGGTTTCCATCACGGCCGGAGGGACCGGCCGCACCATGCACTTTCTGTCCAGCATGCATCCGCACACGTCTTTGCAATCTTCCCTGTCCTCGTAGCAGTAATTGAGGAACTCGGGTTTGTACACGCCCTGGTCGTACGACGGGTTCTCACATCCGGTCCTTGCGATCAGCCACGTGATGATGGTGACGGGTATGAAGGCAGCGTACATTTCGAAATTGTACGAATGATCGAAAAAAATTTCAAAACTTTCAAGAACAAAACATCAAATGTGACATTAGATTATTTCGAGACTGTGGGCTCTTTGATTCCGGATTTATTCGATATTTCGATAACTGCGTGGTCTCGCCGATCCGAGCTGACCGATTTTGTGACTTTCGAGACGATTTCGAAGAAACTTACGCATTGGAAAAACGTTTCCGGATATTTTTCCACTTTGCTCAAGAAAACGAAGAGTAACAGTACAGAGTGTTCTCAAATATTATGTAGAGAAAGAGGTGATGTTAACGCTCTATCATACAATAGAATATAAAGAGCTAAATAAGAAGAAACTCAAAAGAGTACTCAAAAAGAAGTTGGTGCAAAAAGCTTACTACAAGATGAAAGAATACTTCACAGACCCTTTAGTTTGAATTGTTTGTCTATCGTGTAATTGTGTAGATTGTCATATTATACTTTCTGTATGTTACTTGTTACTTATTTGCTCATTTAGCTATGAATATTTTATAGCTCATATTTAGATCTTACATTCTGTATGTCTAATGCTATGTTGTTGTTTTTTTATCGTATATCATTTTATCATTATATTGATTCCCCATGATGGGTCAAATATTGTATGCTCTTTGTGTGCAGTATAAATATACAAATATAATTATGAGACGAAAAGCAATCGGGTAAGACTTCCTGATGAAGAATTCCATAGCATAATATACGAAAAAACTAGAAGACAACAAAAAAATTTCGACAAAACAGAACAGCTATTTTTTTATTTTAGAATCTATCAGCTGCGCAATATCGAAAAGTCTAAAGGGACAAAGGGAACACAAAAATAACTCCTCTATAATCTATATTTTCCAAACTGTAGTTTAATGTTGTAAGCTCTATTTATAGAGCACATTATGTCCAAAATTTGATCCAGGTATATCAAAAGCTACAGGAGCTATAAAAATTGAAAAACCCCTTGGAATTCCAACACGCTGTACGTCGGTAACCAAGCATTTGAGGGCCATTTTTTTTAAAGGAATGTTAGCCCTGAATCGTTCCATAATATTCTTGAAGTCAGAACCCATAATAAAGGGAAAACAAACCTAATTAAAAAAAGATACATGGGAAGACAAGATAACTTTCCATTCAAATTCACAAATATCTCCAATATTTTGTCGATTGAAGAAAAACGACTCGTATTGAAAAATCCAATTTCTTTTATTCAAAAAAATCGCATCAAATATCACAATCTCAATAAATCAATTTGACCAAGCACAAAAACACGATCGCATGGAAGCTTTCCTTCGGAATCGCTGCCGACGAAGGTGCGGAGCGTGGATGCGGCGCCTTGGCCACTTTGGTGGGTTCCGGACTCTCGGAATACGGAGCGTTGTAATCCATGTTGTCTCCGCTCCTTCCCAGAGCTCCCCTCTCTTCCTCCTGCGATTCCTCGTCCAAAGCCTGATTGCCGATCTCCTTCGGCTCGGTGTGTCCGGACTCTTTGCACAGAAACTCGAAAGGTTCCCTGTAATCGCAAGCGTACCCTTCGGGGCATTTGCTGCACGCCTTTCCGGTCCTGTAGATCGGCTCGCCCTGTCTGGGTCCGCGTGGCGCGAACGTGCACACGAAGATCAAAGAAGGCTGTTCGGCGGTGCCTCCCGTGGGAACCAAACGGGACCAGGCGCATCCAACGCGTTGGATCCTATCGGCCAGTATCTGGGCGTAGCTGTGGACGCCTTCGCCGCGCTTGCCGGCCGGCAGGCTGGACACGACCTCGGCCGTGGTCTTCCTGACCTCGCCGAGCCATATCTGGATGGTCCGGTCCCAATAGTCCAAGGGCAACTCGGAGAGTTTGAGGTCGAGGGGCAGGAGACCGACGGTTTGGGTAGTTTCCTCGTGGGTCGGGGTTCTGAAGCATTCCGAGTATTCGTTCTCGCAACGGGCCGACCAACACTTGGATATCTCCTCCAGTTCCATGTCGTAGATGAGCTTCGGCATCCCGGAGGCCTGAGGTTCGCCCTTGGTCTGGATGGATCGGGCCTGATTCAGAGCGATCAGAATCCTGTTTCTCACGTCGGCGTTCATTTCGAGCAGTTCGCAATCGTCGTAAATGGCGCAGTCGCATACGGGCTTGCAGATGTCTCTGGTCACGCAGTACGGTATAAAACTGGGCTTCATCAAATTTTTCGTCTTGCTCCTTTTCGATGCCGAGTTCTTGCCGTCTGTCGTATCGGTCGATCCGCCAGTAGGATCGGGCGTAGTGTCGCCGGCTATCATCATTACGCACATCCATGACATTAACAGTCCGATCGAGACGGACCTCATTGTACAAACACGTATAATTCGAGATCGATGAGGATTTTATTTCACAAAAAGTTTCTCACATATCAATCTGACGTTTCTAACGAACAACAAAAAACGGACGTCTCTCGTCACTTGATCTCGCGTGCGAAATATTTCCGGGACGACAAAAACGCGACGGGTGCGCTCTCTCATTGTCGCATTTTCGAGTAAAGAATTCGCTGAAAAACGAAGAAACCATTCTCATTTTTTCGGGAATTTCTAGACTTTTCTCGATCTGCGAATGCCGTTTGGATTTTTTTCGTCAGTTGATCGGAAATTTCGAATGTAGCTGCGAAAATCTCACTGAAATTTTTCATCATTAAAGGGCCGTTATACTCTGGCCGACGGCTACGGCACCGATTCTCCATTCGAAAAGTGCCTTTCATTTTTCTAAGTTCACGCTCTCAATTTTTCACCTGAAAGCTTGATTTTTTCTTTAAATAGAAGTTGAAGGATGTCTTGAGGGCACTCCAATCGAAAAAATTATTTTTTCGCATGAAAAAATCGGCTGCGGCACCGATTCTCCATTCAAAAAGTGTTTTTCATTTTTTCAAGTCCACGCCCTCAATTTTTCACCTAAAAGCTTGATTTCTTCTTTAAATTGAAGTTAATTTAATTTAATTGAGGGCACTCCAATTTCTTCTCTTGGAAAAATTTTTTTTTTCGCACGAAAAAATCGGGTTGAATTTGAGTCTATGAAAATTGACTTCATAATCGTTTTTCGGCGGTTGTTCATCAAATTTTTTTAGAAAATTCAGTTGTGTGCCCTCGACAAATCAATTTTCTATATTTTAAAAACTTCCAATTGGATAAGCGCCTGATTGATGCAAAAAATGATGGAAATACTGAAAAGAATTCCAGAAAGTGTGAACTCGCAGAGAACTGTCTGAAATTCCAGAAGAATTAAAAAAAAATCAAGCTCTCAGGTGGAAAATTGAGGGCGTGAATTTGGAAAAATCAAAGACACTTTTTTAATGGAGAATCGATGCTGTCGGCCGAGTATAACGGCCCCTTAAATATTCATTGGACCTCTTGTTGTTTTGAAGTTCAGTAAACGCCGAAAATGAATTTTCCACGCATACCTTTCTTGTTAAGAATTGAAAATGTAGTTTTCACTGGAAAATATACAGATTTTGGGGAAGTTAACCATGTTTTTTACTCTGATAGGCAATATCGACTGATTTTCATGAAATTGGACAGGTATATTGGGGGAGCAGTCAAAGCAAAAACAAGTGTACTCTTTTACATGTTTTTTACTGTATAGATGGTCCAAAAGTGGCGAGAAACGATACCATCCTTTTTTTTTCGAATTATTATGACCCATTTTTGTCGTTTTTCGCTGCAATAAAACTGTATATTTAAGATTTTCACACATGAAATGTTAAAATTCCACTGAAAGTTGCTCCGAAAGCTTAGAAGTTCACTCGAGGCAGAGTATCTGCAGGCTTGCAGACCTAGAGAACCTGTACTTTACAAAAATAATAAATATCTTCATTCATCCGACCCACACCATTGCTGCTGTACATTAAACGAATAGTTTTGGCATCACTCACCTTCAGTTTCAGCAAGGCGGTCAGTACCTGTTGCAGTATCGGTCTGATGTACTTGAGAGGCAAAGGGCTGAACTTATTCTGTTTCAAGAAATCGTACAAGTTCTGCTCCAACATTTCGAATACCAAACAGGTATGGTGCTTATGTTGGAAGCACTCGTAGGCTCGAACAAAATTGAATTCATCCGCATTTTCCTGACTCAATCGCGACAATATGCTAACCTCGATTTGTCCCTGTAAAAAAACAACACAAAAGTTAGAAAGTGGCCAGAATGCTCGAGGTGCTTTATCTCGGATGGGACATGTTTTATCCCAACTGACGATACAACATTAAAGGCAGTTTGTTTTCAAAAAGGTGCTCTTCGTTCCAAAATTCATTATGAGATCCTCGATGAGAATATTGTTGAACAACTCATCGAGTATGATCATTTGGTAAACTACTCGTCCAATGTTAAGCATAAGGATGTTTCCCAAAGATATCATCTACAAATGCATATATCACAGGAATATTGTTTTTTTCTGAAGAGAAACAAAAATTAAATCAAGATTTTCAACTTCCAACAAGCATTTTTTGATGAAAACTGACTAGTTTGTCGGCAACTATAAAAATATGGAACCAAACAGTTTTCGCAGGAGCTTCTGAGTGAATTCAGGGCAACATCTTCTTGGGGGCTAAATAGGGCGAATTTCAATGTTTTTCTAACTCACCTGTCTGGCGTAGGAAGGATGGTTCTTCAGTATTTTGATGGCGACAATTTCGTTAGTGCCCTTTTTCCAGCACTTGACTACCTGTCCGAAAGTACCTCGACCCAAAAATTCGAGCACCTCGTATTGGTTGGCCATGGAGTATAGGACTTCATGTTGGACGAGCTGATAATCGCCGTCCGCTCCGCTGCCAGAGTTTGCTGCAAATGAGTTCGTTGAAAGGTTTATCGCTTCAACGCGAACATTATCGGGCTCGGGCGTCAAATCTTCATATACTGCGTGTTCATTCTTTATAGACATAATCGACATGTCTACCCATTCCTCCGATATGGGCGACACGTTCGGAAAATAGACCGATTCTTCGTCTTCAATCTTTGGCGACACGTCCGGAAAATAGACCGATTCTTCGTCTTCAATCTTTGGCGACACGTCCGGAAAATAGACCGATTCTTCGATTTCAATCTTTGGCGACACAGACGAAATATCCAACCATTCTGTCTTTGGTGACGCAGTAAATTCTATCTTGGGCGACATGATGGTAAAATCAATTTTGGGGGCCACAGACAAATCCACCGCGGTTTCGTTCGACGACATGGTCGAAATATCCAACCATTCTGTTTTTGGCGACGCAGTAAATTCTACCGCGGGTTCCATCATGGGCGACATGATGGTAAAATCAATTTTGGGGGCCACAGACAAATCCAACGCGGTTTCGTTCGACGACATGGCCGAAATATCTACCCACTCTTTAATAATAGGCGACATAGTCGCTCTTTCGTTAGTACAAGTCGCGTCGAACATTTCACTGTCTTTTTCAGATTCGAACTCGGAAACATCACTCTCGTAACCCATTTTGCACTTCACAATCTGATAACTAACCTTCTAATTATCTTATACCACCCCCTTACATCATTCATAGATTTTTTTCTATGACCGTTTTAAACTGCCCACAACCCCCCCCCCTCTTTTTCTGTGATCTCAGATTGCTGCATTATAATGCACCCTTTGCTAATTGAATGTTCATATTCAAATTCATATTCGAGATTGATAAAAAATGCTTAAAATTTTTCAAAATAAAATTAAGAATTAATAAAAAATTGAATTCTTTGAAATTAAAATGAATGTTATATTATCAAAAAAGAGACCACAGACGCACAAAACAAGAACTGACTGGTTACTAAGAGAATAGAATAAGAAATGGTCCTTATGAACTGAAAACAGAAGATGGGATATTATTTATATTTTTACTCTATCTTTTTTATATTAATAATAATTAATGAAATTAAAGCTTCAATCCTAAATTATAATGAAAAAATTATGATTATATCATCAAAATAGAGTCTGATATAAATTCAGTAGTTATATTGAAGTATACAGAACAAAATTCGGAAAAATCTTCAAATATCTATGGTAGATGATACCTCATCATAAGAGGCTTGTAGGGTACCCCAAACACCTAAATAACAGAAGAAAATTGCCTGATCAAGACCGTCCCCACCAAAAAGAACAGAATTAAAACTTTAAAAGGGTTTTAAGCAAGTGCTTCCTTCTCTTTTTTCTTTCTGTTCACTTGTTCCAGACAAAATTTGATATTTCGTCCAACTCTATGAGAAAATTTTGTTTCAAGTGGAAAAAACCCTGCAACCTAAATATGTCAGCTTTATCTGTAAACTAATTCATGATCACTACACTTATACTGGGAGACAGAGTTTTTGCTGAGGTTGCTATCTGTGCTCATGCATCGAATTGTATGGTGCCATTTCTTTAAACGAGCCATATTTTTTGACTTCATCGAAGTATGTAATGCTCTCTTTCGAAAGATGTATTATTCGAACAGTGCATATAGAGTTAGCAGCATCTGTAGATAACAGTGCTACGATCCTTGCCATCAGATGATTCATGTGTTCTCATGGACATCCAAAAGAAATCTGATCAGAAAATGGAACCAATCTGTGCCGAACGAAAGCTAAGAAACACAAGCACAGCACTTGTGTCTTCGGTGTATAAATTCCTGTTTGTTTCGATCAACAAATGTGTCCAACAAATATGGCGTCGCGTTTTACCTCGGTTTGTAAGCCAAATTAACGAGCGAATGAAAAGTTGAATGCGCAATTTAAGACAGTTTAACACATTCTCAAACTCAGATTTTTCCCTAACGTTTCGTTTGTCGAATAAATTTGAATTTGGTAAATTAAAACATTACAATATTTACAATCGATATTGAAGAGAATGATTACAGTAAAAAATAGTTCAATATGTAACAAAATCAACAAAAGGCCACCAAATTCAAAACATATAAAGATGTTACTCACTTGAAATTGAACCTTTATTTACATAATTATGTTTCTCATTTTCAAAGTTGTTGGTCTTTTTTTAACATTGTCGCATTGTAAAAAGGCAGTATGGTTAGAAACGTGTTCGTTGTATTAACACCTCAGACATTTTTCCCACCGATAAAAGGTTTTCAAAACAATAATTGAATTTCCTGAGCGTAGAAACTAAAAATTGTTTTGGTTCAGTAAAAGGCATGAAAAACATAATTTTGATCGATTCTTGCGGAAATATTTGTGAATTTTCACAAAAATAAATCGATATATTTCATTAATCGATCATATGATTGGTTTTTATTAGAATGATCACCACAACTGATAAATTATGAAGTTCGTTGTCACCGCAGAATCATCTGTGTCCATTAGTCATTAGCGGTGGAATAACATAATTCCTTAATGCGGACCTGTCTAGGCAACAATCTTGACCGAAAATTGTAGATCCAAACGGCACTCTATTTTGTAGATCGGCTCCTACTTCCCGAATAATTCGCAATATTTCACGGTCGTGGCGCTATTGCAGCAATGGAAAGTGGAGCAACCCCTTTCGGGAGAAATAAAAAGTAGGACTTCATCACAGATTTTCAATCGATAAGAAAGTCTTGAACAAAATATAATCAGTGCCGACACCAAGTATTTTATGCATCTATGTCGAAAATACAGCTTCATTTGTCAATATTCAATCGATGGCTAACTGTTCGAGATTTTCTTGTCAAAAGAAAATCAACATCTCCAGTTGGAGGAATACTGAAATTTCCATGTTGCCATGGTTACGACTTGTCATACAGAACAGAAACACAGAAAAACTATGAATTTAATCGTCAAGATCCGATTCAATTGGCATTTCGGCAGACATTTCTGTGTTTCTGTTCTGTATGACAAGTCGTAACCATGGCAACATGGAAATTTCAGTATTCCTCCAACTTGGGATGTTTAGCCACTTTTTGATCTGGTAATAGCATTCCATGTACCATAAGTTCTATGCATAGAACTCATCATGGTTCAAAAAGTGGGTAACCATCTCAAGTTGGAAGAACAGCAGGACTTTCATGTTACCATGGTTATGAGCTGTCACACAGAACAGAAAAACAAAAATTTTTGCCTAAATGCAAAGTGAATCGGATTTTGACGAGTTGTCTCATAGAATTACTGTTCTGTGTTGGAGGTCACATCCATAGAAACATGAAAAACTCGCTGTTCCTCAAACTGAGATGTTTACCCAAAATTTTAAGCTGGACAGTAAAGCTAACACCATTCCATTATAATGTAAGTTCTATGGTTCTTATGCATCTATGTTGGCTTCAAAATGGTTGTGACCTTGATCAAGGCGTGGCTTCTCTATGGCTCTGTGGTGGTGCCACCTGGTGGTGTACTTCGGAAATTAGATCTCTACTAACCTACTTCTCTCATCTATGGCTTTTATTGCTCAAATCCAAACGCGCATAGACATGACAGTATATGTCAAGTAATGTCATAGAGATACATCCTATTCTTAATTGAACTAATTTATCAGTAGGTTCGTTGTAGCTTATTCAGGGGTGTGGCTTAAGTATTGGAAGTATGGAAACGGTTTAGGCGTCTTATAGACGACTTTGTTTCTTATATAAAGTGACCATTCTTCAATTTCACTCAATGCAGTTGACATCCAAAGCTGATATTCGGATCCCTTACTTTGAGTATTATCTAAATCGACTACATACAGGATGGCCACATAAAATAGTCCATGTGGATATTTCAGTATGTATTTTCATTTTTTTTACATTGATTTGAGGTGAAAAACTTATTTTTTCCTGGTTTTCTTCAAGTAGCTCTTCAAGGTGAATAAGCTTCAGATGTTGTTCTCATTCCTACTACCTAAAAATTCGCCTCGATGATGCCCTATTCATGTTCGCAGATCCAGGATAACTGATTTGAAAACTGCTCCACTTCAGGTGGAAACTTCAGGAGCATTTTACTGAATCCTCCAATTTTCTCCACATTTCGAACATTCTCAATATATTTTCGTTTAATTATTTGTCTAATCTTGCAGAAGATTGGCGCCAATATCAGAATAAATATGATTTTCATGCCTTTCATTTTTAGTAATAGGACAGATAGGAATCTCTAAATTTTTCGCATATTGCAGTAAAAACTGATTCATCGAATGAGATGTCCGAACAAACGAACACAGATCCAACCGTAAAGCCTTAAGAATAAAGTAAAAAAATGTTCATTACATTTTTTCTTACCTTGCGGCTGGGGGTTGGCCCCCGGAGCCGCTGAAACCTTGCTGTGGGCCGTCGTGTTTGTTGCACTTCTGCAATCTGAATGTGTAACAGATTCCCCGCTATCACCATTACCTTTTGGCGACCACGCTTTTCTCTGGAACAAAAACCTCCTTATCAAACTATTTCGTGCTGCGTCTACAGCTTTTTCAAGACTCTGACTTCTTTTTCCTCGACTTACTTTCTGTCCACTTCGCTGACAGCCGTCTAACAATTTGATTGTGGACGGTCTGATGAACAGGTGCTGCTGACTACTCGAACTCTGAAGAGGACTGACATGATTCTGATCGGTTTGACTAGAACTGGTTACAGTGAGGGCGGAGTTTGTGGGCAGATAGACGTCGTTGCCCGACGCGCCGCCACTGACGATGTGGTGTAGACCTGCAGCGATGCCGCTACTGCCACTGGACGAGGAGTAAAAATCTGCCTTTCGTTTTCTTGAATGACTCGAAACAACACTGTTTGTGCTTCTCCCTGGGACCAACTGCTGGGATTGGATAAACATGTCATGGAACCACTGGGAAAGAAGATTTCAACCATCAAGAATAATTATATTTTCAGGATCACATACACCAAGTTTTTAAATTTGATAAAAAAAATGTAACAGTATTCATCAAACATTGGTGATTAACAGAGACAGATTTCTGAAATCATCAATTAAATGATTTTTTGGCAGAAAAAATTACCTATTTAGTTGTTTGTTCAAGAAATTCGAGTTTTGTTTTTTTTAGAATGCTAATACTATATTATTATATAGGCCCTGAGTCCTGTAGTAATTTTGTACTAATTTGAGGACAGAAATGAATAAATTTGTCGTGATTCAGTATACTATTTAATTTTTAATTGAGCTAATCAAGATCATAAAAAAGCCCATGAAATTAAACAAAGTTTCCTAGATAAAACGAAAGTTTCTCCCGGTTTCTCCCAAAGGTACATGGATTCATTTTACATGCATACACTTTGATGTGTGTCATATTAAATAGCCATGGTTGATATATTTCTTATTTCATCAATGTTTTGTAATAACTGTTTCATTTCAGTGCCGCACTTGGTTGGAGAAAACACAGGAGCTCAAAAAATAGCTGACCAATCAATACAAGTTCACTTTTTTCATACAATTGAAGTGGAGCCACCCAAACAGAAAATGATGATGACATCAACTATGAAACCTTATGCCCAAACTGTTGCTACATACCCAAGTAAATTTAAAAATGTTTCATCACCAAACAATCAGTTTTAAACTCAAATTAAGCTTTCAAGAAAAAATAAGGGGCAAAAGAACATTCTTAGATGACGTCTTAATTTGGTTAAATTCTCAGAAATAATTGAAATAAAGATAATAAATTTATTTCTCCCAAAAGTTTACATGGATTATTTAGAATTAATTCTGGAAATGCATGACTTTGTTGGACTTATTTGTAGTGCTCAGTTATCATAATCTTCCAATTATTCTCCTTCATTCTAAAGAAACTCCATTAAAATATTAAAGTTTTTTTTCAATACAGAACAATTTACATTAGAGACAGAAATAATGTCCCACCAGTTGATAGCTTTATGTAACAATACATTTCCCTTTTTATCTGATGAAAGAAGATAAGCAACTTGTTTTTGTTCACTGGTTACTAATGAAATATTATTAGTTATTGAAGAAATGGTTCATAAAGATGGCATTTTTAGTGTATTGGTCAAAATCTTCAAGTAAGTAGATTCAAAAACCACTATTAACATAATTTTCATCATAAAGGTGATTACATATAATTGAATGCTTAATAAACATCAACATTCTTCTTTCTGCTGTGATGAAACAATAGTTTTGGTTGTAGTAACCTATGGACTGTCTATAATAAAGTATTCAAGCTGGGAAAATAGAATAAGAACCATGGTAAAAGGGAATTCAAGATGCTTCAGCATGCTCTCAATACACACTCAATAAAAGTATGTCAAAGAGTCAAAGTTGTACTGAAGCTTTCTTGAAATTCAATGAGATCACCTTTCTTTAGGATTGATATCTTGTGTTATAGTTCTCAACTACAATGTACAACACCATAGTAGAAAAGAAGTAGACACAACAGGCAAAAATAAACAAGGTTGTCTCATACAATATTCTTGTAGTGTTTTTATCAACAGGTCTTGAGGTACAGTTATGCTAGGTACAAATGAAGAAGCACAACTAAAATTCACCTGCAAATAGACTATTATGAAAGCAAAATTGTATATCACATGTACAGAATTTGAAATTTGATTTCTAATATAAAATAGTCCACCTTATTACTTAGATTTACATATTGTCAGTGCCATTGCCAAAAATATGTTGCTTTTGGTGGTAACTCCAAGGAGAAATATGAGAATATGTTCAGAAAACCTTCAATAGGAGTTGTTCTTGACAGTTTCTCAGGTAGAACAAATTATGGATGAATTTGTGATATATTCCTCAATGAATTCCTTTAGGGCCAAATAAAACGAAAAATGATTACGTATTTCACCATACAAGCAGATGTTGCGAATTCGTGTAAGAATCTAAAGGTAAGTTTGAAAATCTCGAATGTAGATCATTCAAGGTTCGTTGAGTAGAATATGGAAAGTCTGATTGATGTCATGAATCGTATCAAACTGTTGATGTCCTCAAAAATAACTTTGGGAAAAAATCAATATGATGATGAAGGTAACGTTTGAAATTGGCCAGAATATCCAAAATTTCTGTACTTGAACGGTATATTTCGAAGTTTAAGCTAAAATGTGATGATTTAGAAATCGGAATAGGGTGGTAATTGAGCAATGAATGGTTCGATTCGAGATTTCATCATCGGAGGGATAGGCCTAAAAGTGATGATTTCTGACCGAACAATATTTTCAACGAAAACTCACCTCAAAATAGTATTTTCTTCAGCAACGGACTCAACTTTCATACTGGCATACGGACAAAGAGTACCTAATAATCAGCCATGTTGGTTCCACGAATGTAACGAATCCTTGTTTACAAATTACAGTTAAGTTACGTTCAAGCATTCCACACTAAAATATCACTAATTCACATTTATACACATTTTTTATACACTTGGGAATCAAAACAGTTATTAAAATTTCATGATTCTCCTATTTTTACGTATTCTTTCATCATGTCCACTCACTCCATTTTCAACTACGTATTTCATTTCGTTCTCGATCAGGGATGCGCAATGCGAATCGGTGTCGATATTTTCAAAGCATCGACAGTCGATACTTTCACCCAAATCTGTTTGTTTTGGTGTCGCCATCTTCTAGGTTACCATCGAATGAGGCATAGAACCACATACCAGATCGTGATAAATCTTACATTTACCGCGTGTCCGCGTTCGGTATTTCCCATCCTATAGTTCTTTTATATATGGGAAATACCAAACGCGGTTATTATACTGGAATCACATAAGGCGCGTTCGGTATATACACAGGGGCGGATTAACCATGTGGGAGGCCCCTAGGCAGTTCAATTTATGGGGCCCCTTTTCAATTCAATTTTTTTCGTGCACAGGACACGCAGGGCACGCGGGGCCCCTAGCTGATGCGGGGCCCCTAGGCAGTCGCCTACTCTGCCTAATGGCTAATCCGCCCCTGTATATACATATCCGTCAGCTCCTTTCTATTCGCTTGCTCCGTTGGCGTTCGATAATTCAGTCTGTTGACACTTTCCTCTCTGTTCTGCGCTCCGAAGTCACGTGATTTGTATCCGTATTCTCTCGCTCCACTCCGGGAACGAAATAACGAACCCAGTAATAAGCATAGCTACTCAGCTCAAAATAACGGATAAACATCTCAGTTGGTGGAACAGCGAAATTATCACGTTTCCATGGATATGAGCTGTCACACAGAACAGAAATACCAAAATACTATGTCAATTACTAATTATTTGAGGTGGAGGATGAAAAATTATACATCAATCAGTAAAAAAATAATTTATTTAAATAAAATATATTTGATATTCCACAAATACAGATCTTCAAGCAAAAATTATAGCCTGCACCATAAGATCAATCACCTAAAACATCATCTAACCACTGTTGGAGTGATTCAGTTTCTAATATTGAAGAGGCAGATTCTATTCCAGTTTCTGTAAACAAAACAAAATTAAGTGAATATAAGACAAAAAGATACCAAACTTAACTAAATTCAACAAGAATAGAAATGAATAGTTAGTAGCTACCCATCAAACAATTCACAAACACATGACTAAGTTCAAATACTGAGTGTAAAAATTACCTGTTTTATTTGTTGGATGTGGATGATCTATATTTAATTTATCTATTCCACTTTCTACCTTGGATACTTCCGAATTCCCCTCTACTAAAACTTTGTCATTGTCATTTTTTTCGGGAAAGCTATCCAAAATTATTCTAACGTCCTCATTTTTGGCAAGAGTAAGAGATTCTTCAGATTTTTTTAAGAAAAAATGATGATCAACGCTAAGCTTCTCATCACATTTGGGCAAACTCTGTTCGAATATTTTCTGATTACTTCTGGCAGTCTGCACCATTATGTTTCGCTGAGAAATCTGAGAAGGAATGATAAATATCTTACATATTAGATACCCCTTCATAAGGACAACATTAAATGTAATCTTTAACTCTACCCACACTGAAATACTCATCGGGAATGTTACATCTTTCATTGAATGGTATTGTGGACAAACTCAACCCAATCAAATTGAGGTCCATATTGAATAAGCCACTAGTATCCACAGCCGTTCTGTCTATGTCTATAGTATTCTTGGCAGTTTCTGCCTTGAATTGAAAATGACTTCCCTTTGAAATAGGAGCATTGGCCAGGAGAGAAAAGTCAGATCCTACTGGTACATAGTCATGTATTGAAGTCAATTCCTCTTCATACCTATCCCAATTGGTATCCACAATTTTAGATTTATTATTGGGTTGTGGTATGTTCGCTTTCGGTTTATTTTTGTTATATTTTGCCTTATTCAGCACGTGCTTTCTACCTCTATTTTTTGGATTGTCGTTCATGTTGAGAAGTAGATAATAATTAATTAATTTGAGAATTAACAAGTTACGGAATTTTGAAAAAAAGTTGGGTTAAGTTACCTGTCAGTGAAGGGCATAGAATTAGCACAAGTAATTAGTGCATAGATAAATGGAATCGAAAAAAACGAAGTCGAATTTATTTAAAAGATTTTCATTCAATGAATGTGAAGATGATACATATGATTGTTTATTTTTTCACATTTGGTGATCAAATAATGAAACGAAGGTGTATTCATTACAAAAAAAATTTCAAAATTCAAACGCACTCACCACAGTTATTCCTGCGCATATTTTTTTCTGTGATACACAAATAATAACCAAAAACTTGCAAAAACTGGAAAAATGAAACTGATTCCCTGATAGGGAATGAGAGACTGTTTATTTGCATTTTAATTTTTTCGTCAAAAACTAATCTCAAAATTCAGTCAGAAACGAAAGCAAATATTAACTGTTCCTCTCAAAATGACTACCTCAAGTGAAGATGTTCTTTTACAAATTCCACAAGTTCGCTTTAAAAAAGGGGACGGGACCCTTTTTCTTATGGATCAACGTCTTATTTGGATGGTGGAAAACAGGGATACAGTAGCAGTTTCTCACCTTTATGAAGATATAAAATGTATTATCATACAGTCTTAAATATTATATCAGAATGTATTTCATGGTTACTATTTCAGCGCAAAAAATATCTCCTGAAGGTAAAGCGAAAATTCAGCTTCAGGTTGTTTTACACAATGGCGTTTCTTCAACTTTTCATTTTACAAATACAAAAGGCATGCCCGCACAAATCTCCGATAGAGATAAAGTCAAGGAAATGCTACAAGGTCTGCTACCAAAATTTAAAAAAAAGGTTGCTATTCGAATGATCGATAATTATCAGGTTTCATCATTAATTCAATTCGCAGATGGACAGGGAACTTGAAGAGAAAAATAAGTTATTGATGTCGAACCCTGCCCTTTTACAGTTATATAAAGATTTAGTAATGCCTGAAGTTGTCACTTCTGAAGAATTTTGGAGTCAACATGCTTTGAAATATACCCAAAAACAGAAACAGCAACCTCAAGAGATCGGTATTATTTGGATGTATTTGTTCCTATTGGTTTTACATCTTTTGTTTTAGGTGTTTCCGGTGCATTTTTAGCAGATATAAAACCTCAAACTGATGGCTGTAACGGACTGAAGTATAATATAACCCCAGATATAATAGAATGTATATTCAAAACGTACCCTGCGGTAAAGAAGAAGTTTATGGATAACGTACCGGCTAAAATGTCTGAATCTCAGTTTTGGACCAAATTTTTCCAGTCACACTACTTTCATCGGTGAGAAAGCTTCTTAATGAATAAATTAAGTCTAATTAACATAAATTTACATTATTTCTTTCAGAGATAGGAAGTACGCAGAAAGCAAGGATATATTCACAGAATGCGGGAAAATAGACGACCAAGAAATGAAGAAAGACATTCAGAGAGGTGTAGATGACCCTTTAGTCGATATAACCGAATTCGAAGATAAAACTTCGGACGAAGCTTACGGGACTTCGACGGAAAGGAGCACAGTTACTAGCGGGACTGTTAGTCAAGCTATGATAAAACGATTCAATCAGCATTCGATTATGGTGAGTTGTTTTTGCATTCTAATTGCCAATGAAGAATTTAATTCTGTTTGAGAGAAAATACCTACAAATTTGGCATTTCGAGGTTCTTTCGAGGTTTAAATGCGTTGGTGTTGTTAATTTTGATATATTTTGACTACTGGCCATCTGATTGGGTTCAAATTTGGCAAAATTGCATTTCAGGTATTAAAAGCTAATAAAAATAAAGCAAGTGAGGTAAATTCACAAAGTGGTGGGGAAAACAACTCGAAACAGAGTAACGGTGTCGCAGCAAACAATAAAGATACAAAGGAAAGTGAAATAATTGAGCCAGCGAAAAAGAAGCAAAAAATATTGGACAAAATCACCTACGAAGATTTAGATGCAGACGATAAAAATAAGAATAATAAGAGCATCCACTTGAATCTTTCTAAGGTGAGTTTGTGACTAATTACGTCAGTTTTGGAATGTTGTTGGTGTATTTCTTTAGGTGGAAAGGTATCTCCACGGTCCAATGCCGGACACAATAACGGAGCACATAAATCCAAACGAGGGATCATCGATATTGAGGTCGGTTTTTCAAGAGGCCAAACAGTGGAACGTGAACCAGACCAGAAACTCCTCACACAGTTTAGTCAGTCCAGCTGCGGCGGTAGGAGCTCTGGGGGAGCTTTCTCCAGGTGGGGCCCTCATGCGGGGCTTCCAAGAACAATCTTTGGCACGTAAGTTTCCAAATTATTCAGTTGCTTCTGAAAAGGGTCCTGGACTATCTTGAAGGAGTTTTAAAGATAGGATTTGGATATTTAAAGTTTTCGGAGTGTTCTTGAATGATAAATTTCAGAATTGGTGCCGCCGAATATAGAGACGGAAATGAGGAATCTTTATTTAGCTCTTTGCGAATTACTGAACCATTTTTGGAAGTGTTTCCCTCCAACGCAACCGAACCAAGAAGAAAAAGTTGTGAAGATGCACGAAGCGCTTCACAGGTACCACACTGCCAAACTAAAGCCATTTGAGGTGAAAATTTCTTGAAGTAATGATTAGGAAAATTTTTGATTCTCGGTTTCCAGGATAAACTAATTAGGGAGCTTTCTCCCCTCTCGCACCACTTGACCAAACATTTAAATCAGTTGCTGAACGCGGCTTATCAGAAATTTAGCAATTGGCAGAAGCTGAAACATCGGTGAGTGAAGATTGACGCTTCATTCGCACGATTAACAAGAGAATGACATCGGAACCAGAGGGCAATATTCGGGATTTTTATCCCGCTGGAGAGTGAGCTGATCTGTCGATTAATCCAGTTTGTATATTTATTTCAAAGTTATTTCTGTAATTGATTTTTATTCATATTGAATGAAGTGATTTTTTCAATATTTGTTATGAGAAATGAAATAAACGATCATTTTATATTTCGTTGTTTTTGTTCACAACCAGATTTCCTTCCGAAAATTTCATGAAAACCTACACTGAGAGGAGAAGTAAGTATCTTTTATAACAAAGAATAAATCGCAAAAATGCTTAATCATTCAGCTTGAATTTAAAATTAATCTATTATGAATGGATTCATTCAGTTGAAGAGATTTGAAAAAAAAACATTGCAATTATTCCACTTCGAAATATATACAGGATGGCCAACTTTCTACTTTAACAGTTTGAGAAAAAATTGAGCTCATAAACGCTGCGTTTCAAAAATAATGGTCCTTGTAATTTTGATAAAAAGATGGTTTATTCTTCATTATACACCTAAACCTCCAGAGATATTTGAACAAAATTCGGTTTAGAGCGTCTTTTTGCGTATTCAGTGATAACATCAGTTCCACAAATTACCAATACGGCCCTGTCTGAAATCAATTTTGCTTTTTGTTCGAACGATCAATAGTTTATTCGAGTAGATCGCAATTTTAATGAGAAAAGGCCCCAGTAAATTTAAGAATATAGTCAAAGAATTATAGAGGAGAGGACTAATATTAAATTATATGATTGTTATTATTTTTGTCAAATACTTTGAACGAAAATCCTCTTAGCCATCTATTATGATAGTTCCAAACTTCCCAGTAATCAGCTGGCGAACATGATAGATTCCTATTTCTACAGCTTCGTTCGGAAATCGCCCACTAGATGTCCGCTCATAGGAATTAGTCAACCTGTCGTGCAGTTTTTGTGTATTATGGGTTGCCCACGCCATTGCAGGCTAGGGGCAAATTTGAATAACAGAGTTATAAAATTTTTAAATAATGGACTTCTAGATCTATCGCATAGTCCTAGTTATTCTCGTTTTTTGGCCATAAACAGTGCTTGATCGGTTGATAACTCTTGGACATTACGGCTGGACAATTTTGGCGGATTCGCTCTACTCATCCCATAAGTCAAAAATATATATCGGCTGTGTTTTTAAAAGATAGAATTTTCGATAGGGATAACTGTGATTTGACAGAAGGTAGCAGCCATGTTGTTCTGACATTTCTGTTCAGTGAGCATTGACAAATTATCATGGAAGTGTTCTATTCGCCAAACTTTTAGAGCACTTGGTGAAATTTATAGTTCACATAAATTGGTCGACTTTGGAGTGACGTAACTTCTTAAAATATTGGAATTGAGAGGAGCTGAATTTTTTGGTTATACTTTGGTTCTTTGAGAATAAAATGGTGTATTTTTTATATACCTGAGACGAAGGGTTTTGATTTTCTGATTTTTTTCGCGAAGGTCCAATTTTTCCGATTTTCCAAAAACCATATTTGAAAAACAATTAGTCTCAGAGAAAATCTGTTTGGATTTTCTTAATCTACGGCATCGAATTGATATATGGTGAAAATTTCGTATCGATATGCGAGATTCGAATTTTTGCGAAAAATCCTATACTAAGGTATGGAAAAATTTCGATTTTTCGAAAAAATTTTTTTGGCTCCGATCGACTTCAAACTCACACTATTCTCTAATTCGAGGACGTAGATTTGGAAAATCCTATCAGTTCTTCCGTGAGGAAAATAGTTTTTGATTTACGAACGATGAAAATTCGGAAAATTTGGACCTTCGCGAGAAAAATCGGAAAATCTAAACTGTTCGACTCTGATGGACGAAAATAGGTTTTTTTCACAAGAGATCAATCTATATGCAAAAAATCAGCATCTGTATAAATCAATTGCTTGCTTTTCATCGGAATAAATAAAATAAAGTATTCAAATAAATAAGTTTTTATTGAGAAATTTGCACAACAAAAAGAGACCATAAAAATTAAGCGGTGTTAATCTATTTACAGAAATTCTAACATTTTGAAAACACTATCTTCTTATGGCAATAAAGGCAGCATCGACATCCTGAGTATGATCTTTTCCCTCTAAAATCCATCAATAGTAATAATTCTTGGACGATCTCGATGGATAATACCTATCATCCGAATACCTATTATAACGTCCCTGGTACTGCGGATAGTACCGGTTATCATTAAGCCTATTGGACGAGTAGGCATCGTTCACGTATCTCGGATCTTCGTAAATCCTCACGGTGTGCCCCATGGGTGTAGTCTGAATCCTTCCATCTTCCACGTACCTTGGATTCCTCTCGTAGTAGTAAGGATCGTAGCTTTGGGTGTAATGGGGCCGATTGTAGTATTTGTTGTGGGCAGAGTAGACGCCATTGTTGTATCTTCCATCAGCCAGGTTTTTGGCGTATTGCTCTCTATCGTCGTACTGTTTTCTCTGGTTGTAATACGCCCTATCGCCTCTATCATTTTGGACGTTGCCTCTGTTATCGTAAAGATTCTGCTGGGCTTTGTTCCTGGAGTACTGTTGGTTATCGTAGTTTTGTCCTTGGGCTTGTTGGGAACCTGAGTCGTCATATTTTTTTCTTCTTCCATCGTAGATGTAGTTGTTACCCTCGTCGTTTTCGTGGTCGTAGTAGCTGGAGTTACTGCCCGATTCGTCTTTGTGGTAGGAGTTGTGGAAACCAGATTTATGGTGGCCTTTGTGATGGCCTACGTTCTTATGGACCTCTTTCTCTTGATGCCCATTGTCCTGGTTGAAGTTGTTCTTGTTGTATTGGTTTTGATTCAAACGGTCCATTTTAACGCCGTCCGATTCATGGTACTTTGAGGCGTCTTGCGAGTTCACACTTTTCTGCTGGTTGTCTTTGTTGAAACCTTCCGCTTCTTCTAAGCCACTATTACCTTTTTGACCACTCTGGTCGTAGATATTCGAGTGTTGAACTTCACCGTTATTCTCGTTTATGTTCAATCCCGATCTTATGAAAAGGGGAGTGGCACAGTGAACTAGTAACAAAATTGGTAGACACTTGAACATTTTGAGCAGTTTTGGTATCCGAGATACTACAATTTCATTCAACCGACGAAGAATGACTCAATTCCGAATTTGTTCGCTTTTATATAAGAACAGGTCATTGTTGTCTCGACCTTTAATGGATCAAATTGATTCAGGTATCCTGCTTAGACAATTTCATGGTTTAATTTAGGAAATACACCTCTTAAGCTCCGATCTGTGCTTACCTGCATAAAAATGTTACCGCGGTGGAATCCATCGAAAGAAAAACTGATATTCGGATCTTCTGTTGCGGAGGTTGATTTTTTGTACAAAAGTTTTAATTATTATGCGGGTATTGTCTAACGGTGTTCTGATTAATATTTCGCGAATCGCTTGTGGGTCATTCGCTTCACTTTTTGTGATTACATCGCATCTGATATTTTATGATCCCTATGCTTCGAATGACCTTTGATAATTAATTTTTTCATCTATGAAATTGAGAGGGAACCACAGGTCATGGATTTTTTATTCATTCATTCTGTGATAGGTCCAAATCACCATCGTCCATCACCACATCTAACAAATATATTTCTTGATAAGATTCAATATTCAATATACAATATTCAATCAACAATTATAAACAAGGAAAAATCTGCACGTTTTCCAATAAACGTCACATTTTTTGTGTTCTGGAATAACATATCATTGTCTATGCTCTTAATCGACATCGGTAGAACCAGAGAAAATTCATCATGGAGCTTCGGCAGAAAACTGCTTTAAAACCACTTACTGGAACCTCCCTTTCGGCTAATCTAATCTGAATTAAAGCGCACAAAGTTTCTAACACCAGCAGAGGGAAGCGACACTTCGTCTGTTCTCCAAGAATCATTGCTCTAAGTAAGAAAGAATATGAATTTAGTGAGACAGACCGAATGTCGATTGCTCCGAAGGGTACCACAGATTCGAAACAGTCACAGTCGCAAATCGTGCCCCTCGGAGTTTATTCCTTCTCCTTTTCCGTGCTCGAGAATCTTTGGGACATCATTTCCCACAGGGCCGTAACAAGGAAATTCATATGAGAGGGAAAGGACCCTCCCAGACATTTAAAGACTTACAGATAACTATGAATGTAAACTTTGCAAGAAAATTTGAGCTTTCGATAGCTTTTTCCATTTGTTTGTTGAAATCAATTACGAATCTGAAATACTGCCAGAAACAAAATACAGATAGAATAGCAAATGACTTTATTTCAACTTCAGTCAGATTAGTAGAATTTTTATACTTGAAAATAGTTCATCCTACAATCAAGTATACTGTTACTTGTTGATTTTCTTATTTCACATAGAATAAATTAAATAATTCAAAGAATTGAGGCTATTTTTCAAAAAGTTCTTGTTCTGATTAAAGGTTTGTGCTTGATTATACCCGAAAATTAGTTTTGGAGTTCTTTCATCACCCTAGAGATGAAAAATAATTGCTATATTTTCAATATCTCTAGATTTGGATCACCTGTGTATTGAATGAGTATAGTTTAGCTAGAATCTACAGTATTTGGCTTTCTCTGAAGCTATCAGTCTATCTATGTTTCCAACAGTGGACGAAAAACTTTTTCCTAGTAAAGAAATCCTTCTTTTACGAGTTGAACTTTCCTTGTAGGTTGTAGGGCTCAAAAGCCTGAGGACTGTCCTGCGAAGGGCTGAGATTCCACGGGGATAAGTGAGAGAGTAAAACCAACTGAATGGTGCTCATTACCCCGGCCAGGGTATTATCTTTATTAAGTTTAACGTCTTGCTGTCAAATTGTTCAACCTTGAAAAACACTAGGAAGTTTCACGAGTGCTCACCGACTCATAAACTTATTAATCCGGAGGAAAATATGCGTCATCCGGGCATACTAAACTTGCGCAAATCCCTGCTATGAACCGTATTCTTCTTTTATGCATGTCTGTATTATTTTCGAGAGAAATCTATGCTGGAATCGAACCAACGGGCGTCCCGCAAATGCACCATAACCTGGCCCATAACCTGTCAGAATAATGACAAGTATGTTCAAAAAATGACAGCCATCTGGTGACCTTCTTCAGATGTAAGAAAGTGATCTGTAAATCTTGTATCTATGGCCTATATTTTTTGAATATTTTTCATGTTGTTCCTGACAGGTTATGGGCCCAGTTATCAGCACCACCATTCACGAAACGGCCTGCACTTAGAGCATTTTCTGAGGGTCAAATTTCCTCGTTCTTTATCAGTTCCCCCTCAGTTCAAGTGACGTTTAAGTCGGGATTCCTGAAGGAAATTTCAATCCTCCATTTGACGTAACTGACTGAAACAATTTTCCGCTTCTCGATTCTTCAGTGGGACGACATTCTTATACATATTGTCGAGAAGGGTATCCATATACTTACGTGTAGGTATATTTTTTGCTCGATAAAGGGAGATATGGAGTCATGTTGAAGTAGGTATTTGCACTTCAACCGAGGACATGTGATCTCTTGGCCGATACTGAAGGGTTGCTTGGTAACAGGGTCCAAGAATGTCATGATGATCATGTCCGAGAATTCTTTTCTTCAAGAGGAATTACGATTTGCGTTATATTCTGTCCATATGCGTACAAAAAATTTGAATTCGATGAAAACCCTCTTTTCCTTTCGATCAGATATAAGAGGAAATAATTCAATCGTGAAGAGTTGAGTTTCTGGCAAGTTTGCAGGATGTAGAAAATGTCTGGAATATTGATAATATCTTGTGAACAAAACTCGAGAATGAAATAACGAAGGAATTGAAACAAAAAAATTCTTGACTTATGTGAGGCACATGGTTGATTTTGGTATCAAAATGTGGGTTTTCGAGGGCGCTGAATTCGATAAGGAATGATCCAGAGCTCTAACAATCATAGTTTAGATTTTTAACTGTCACATGGCATTTTTGCAAAATTTTAATCACAAAAACACCACATTTGACAATGAATAAAACAATATCTGGGAGGATCAAACAGTGTAATTGTGTGACCAACATCCTATGAACCATTTGAATCTACAATAAAAGCCATTTTGCCGATCGATAATATCGATACCATGAGTGGTGTGAGCTCGTGAACAAAACTCGAAAATGAAAAACCTCAAAACTTAAAACTAGATTATTCATTATTTATGAGGGCTACATGGTTGATTTTGGTATCAAAATGTAGGTTTTCGAGGTCGCTGAATTCAATGAAAAACATTCGAGTGCCCTAACTAGCACAGTTTAGATTTTGACCTGTCAAATGGCATTTTTTGAAAAATTGGAAATTTCAAACTGTCATAGCTTCCGTCCCTCTCGTCGTATCCACCATTGGTTTATATTATGTTAATCAGCATATCTGGAAGTATCTCTGTGAAAATATGAACGATTTTAAAAATTTCAATTTTTGGGTGAAAAATGCCTAAGGGGTAAGACCCCCCAAAAACACCATATTTGTCAATAAAAAAAATATATCCGGACGGTTCTAACGGCGTTAATGATTGAGTAAGTTAATCGAGCCATTCGAATCTTCCATACAAGGTTTTTTGCGGATCGATATCACCCATACCACGAACGGTCTGAGCTCGTAAAGAAAACTCGAAAATGAAAAACCGAAAAACTTAAAATGAAATTATTCATTATTTATGAGGGCTACATGGGTGATATTGGTATCAAAATGTAGGTTTTCGAGGTCGCTGAATTCAATAAAAAATATTCCAGAGCCCTAACTAGTGTAGTTTAGATTTTGACCTGTCAAATGGCACTTTTTGAAAAATTGGAAATTTCAAACTGCCGTAGCTTCCGTCCCTCTTGTCGTATCCACTATTTGTTTATACTACGTTGATCAGCATATCTCAAAGTATCTATGTGCAAAATATGAGCAATTTTGAAATGTCAATTTTTAGGTGAAAAATTATCGAGGTGTGGACCCCCGTATTTGTAAAAAAAAAACATATATCCGGAAGGTTCTAACGGCGTTAACGATTGAAAAAGTAACCGAATCTTCCATAAAAGCCATTTTTCAGATCGATAACAATATAAGGGAACTACTGTGAGTTCGGTATCGCAAAATTTCATAATCCTCCGATTTCAGTCGTTTTGAAAGAAATTGACCTTATTCGATTGCTATTTTCGTATAGTTTCGGTTTACTCATCTGGAATTCCTGCTAGACATTAATTGTTGCGACAATTAATCGAAGCATCAATGGTTCACTTCAAGGTTAAGGTTTCGATTATTCAGTAAGTTCAAGAAGGAGTTGTATTACGGAATAAAAAAATATCTAGAAAAATTCTAACGCTGTTATTGTTCGAACCATTCGAATCTTTCGTAATCTCCATTTGCGGATCGACAACACCCTTAATTTTTATATGGTCTATGCTTGTGAAAAAAACTGAAAATGAATCATCGAAGAAATAAAACAACAAAAAATTCTTTATTAATTAAGGCTTCATGGTCAATTTTATTATCAAAACGTAAGTTTACGAGGTCGCTGAATTCAATAAAAAATAATCCAGAGTCCTAACTACCACAGTTTGTAGAAGTGGGGAGTTATCCTCCTTGAAGCCGTCCCAGATTCTGGATTTCATCAAATCTCTGGAACTGGAAGGCGAGCTGTAGGAGGCGCGATGATAACAGCTCTGTCAGGGGGCACAATAGACCTTAAGGTCGCAGTGAACTGCAACCCCTTTTTTACTATTACTATTAACTACCACAGTTCAGATTTTCACCAGAAAAATAAAATGATTTCTTATGACTTCAAGAATCTTCAGAAAGTACATGTCAAAGACCTACACTGTATAGAGGGTCACAAAATTAAGAGCATCCTCGACTCTATGATTGCTGGTAATTCAGCAACTTCAATTTGCGAGGATGTCAATGTTGAAGACCGAAAGGACACGCCATTTAACAGTCTGCCGAGTAGTGCTTCGAAAGTTGGTTAAATCGGTTGAGTTGGTGGAATAATAATTAAAATTTCGCTCGTTAAAGTTCGGCATAAATTA
This sequence comes from Adalia bipunctata, assembly GCA_910592335.1. Lineage (NCBI taxonomy): Eukaryota > Metazoa > Arthropoda > Insecta > Coleoptera > Coccinellidae > Adalia > Adalia bipunctata. Next base: position 2,244,294 of record OU342952.1, on the reverse strand, counting down.
ACAATTCCGATATAATTGGCGATTTGGTCGAACTGGCTGCAGGTTTCTGATAGAGTTTGGAGTTTTGATGTAAAGGCGACTTCGTGGCGCCAATAGCAATTCTTCCGATTTCGCGTGATGAGGAAATTGACTTTTCGCTGTGGAAAAGGGGAGAAATTAAGACCGTTCTTTTCTGAAGCTGAACGGCTTTGTGAAAAAAGTGGAAGGCTTCGAATTATGGTGATGAAGCAGCATCCTCTAGCCTAGGGACTAAATCTTTGTTCAATGCGTCACTAGACCAAAAAATGGCTGACATCTGCGTAATTATAAAGGCCATCAAGCAACAACGAGAAGCGCTATATTCATTCAACCATTTCCCTTGATATTTTCATACATCCTAACTCATTTTCCTTCCTAACATCCCAATATATCATGACCCCACACAAAGTTATTCGAACGTTATCAGTGGCGTATTTTAGCGGGGAATGAAGACATTCAACGCCTTGATGAGGCGCTTTTGAATGGAACGAGCACGCCGAAAGGCTGAAGATAAAGCTCTAATGTCCGCAGCTGCCTGTTCCCATGCCCACTTTTATAAATAACTATCATTAGTGGAATTTTGGAGGTCTTTACGCTTTTCTGAAGGTTGGTATAGGGCGCAAATTGAATGTTTTTGTCAGTATGGGAAATGCTCTGACATTGCCATATTTTCATCCGATAAAAAAACCATTACACATGATGTCCCAACTAAATTTTTGGGTCTTGGTCCTCTGTACTGGCCTTTTGGATCTAAAATCCTCATAGGGGCATGTCAGGTTTGACAATTTCAAACCATCTTATATGGCAGCAACAATAAAAGAGTATCAAATTGAAAATTTTCGTCAGAGATAGATGCGATGTGAGGAAATAACATAAAATCACCTATAAACGTTAGAACTCCATAATTATCTGAGATTGGGTTCCAAGCATTCCTAGTCAATGGAGGAACATCAATTTTTATGAGATTGTAATTCTCTAGAATTCCCAGTGGCAAACTTCTTGGAACATCAGGGCTCGAATGAATCCGACTGAATGCCCATGTAATGTTTCTTCAACCTTCTTTTCGAAAGTGTTAATGAACTCATTCGAAACTAACAAGTTAGGAACATTATGATAAAGAGAAAGAAAAATTTCGGGAAATTGGACTCTATACAACTTTCATTTAAAAACTACGCCGACGTTTCGAGGCAGGTTTCCTTTTTTCAAGGCTAGTCTAAAAATTTAAAAGTTACAGTAATAAGATCGTAAAAGACAAATATCATCAAAAGTTAATTTCAATGCGTTGTTAAAGCGTGTATCGTTCCATTTTTATTCTTGGCGTCGTTTCTACTTGTCAAATGTCAAAAATTGACAGCTTCAAAAGTGACATCTACCAAAATAACACCTCTTATTGGAAAGCCCTTAACTTTATAACTTTGTAACGGCGGTCAAACAGATTCTGCATTCTAACTCATTCGTATTTGGCTCAGATTTCCAAAATAATTCTTCCCGGCGTATCCCGGGGGCACGAGTCGGGAGGCTGCAGTGTTGTATTCAAAAATTTTCCGCAAGGGTGCCCAAGGGACACATGTAAATTTCTGTACTGGTAAATCAGATGTGAAAACTGCATGATTTGCACAGACGTGCCAGAAATATCGACAGAGGATGAAACAGGATATATCCAAACAGAATATTAATATCGGCGAGGATGAGATTTCTTACATCACGCGCATCAAAAGGCCATGAATATTTTTCGGTCATGAATAGGAAAACCGAACGGAAAAACGTCAATATTACCGCAGATTTCAGCTGTCCTGATTGAAACATTGAAAGAATTATTCTCCTATACTCCATTCACTTTTACAAAGTATCCCGGTTGGCCATGACATTCTGACATTGTGTATATTTCGAAAATGCTAGGTTATAGTCATTTTCCTGTCAGATATCTACGCAACGTTATCTGTCCTCTCTACATAGAGGTCGTAGTAAATACGTATTCATCAAAATGTTTATTTACTTTGGGAAAATAATGAATTTGACAAAATATTATGTGAATTCAATAATTCCAAAGACCTGGCGAATGCTGAACAAACTTTTTTCTCTCTTGAAACTGAAAATATTTCACGTAAATAAACATGGTTGGAAGATTCAGTTATGCTATTTTCTTGTACGGAAATCAAGAATCGAGAGTTGAAATTTTACTGAAGAATAACGGACAGAATAGTCCGTTACTTTGTGATAGTTTATTCGAAAAAATAATAAAAGTACTCGAATAACCCGACAGAAAAACTTCTAAACGAACAGACGGACCTAAAGAATATCCCACTTTTCAAAATTCTCAAGAAATGAGCCTACAGACATTTAAATACCCTTTTACACAGCTTGAAATACTCCAGTATGAAAATCTAGTAGTACTACGAATCCTGTGTCACAGTTAAACTAACTCCAACAAAGTTGAAAAAGAGAAAATAAAAATTGCCATTGGCAACGTCTCTTAGAATCATTTGACATTTCACGAGTACCAACCTGAGTCAGTTTTGAGATAAAAAAACTTGATAAACCTGAATCTTGGCCAAGCAGGATTTATATAATTACTTTATAAAAGTGAATTGGGTATAGTTTTGGTAATCTCAATTTAAGAATACAATGAGAATTAAAGAAAAAATGTATGAAGTAGATATAGTATGGTGGGGAACCCTACTTTTAGAATTTCTGACTCCTGACTCCCAAGTCAGTGCTATTATCGAAAAGATGTTGCTTATATGGAATTGAAAAATTATAGACGAGTGTGATAAAACTCCTCTAAAATGGATATTTCTTGAGGAATTCGTCCAAATTTATATTCTTCCTGAATAATTGTTTGGTTTTGGTCTAAATCTTAAGAATCGTCTATTTCTCCAAAAGCTCACTCAGGAGATGTTCATGTCTTCGAACGAAAACTGACTATTACATTGTTTTCCATCATCTTCAATCTTTCAAACTTATTCGTACAACAAAACCAGAACTTTTTCTATTCAACTTCCTGCAGTCAAAGGCAGACCAAAGTTTCAACTGAATAAAACATGCTCAGGGCCAAGAAACTTGACTACATTCTAAAAGTTCTTCTGATATGGATATCTAGACTAATAATAATCTCGAATTAATGAGTTCGCTAACAAACTTACTAATTAAACAAAATATTTATCCCCTTTTCCAGGATCTGAATCCTTTATTACCACATCCGAAAGGATATAACGAAAAATGTACTCCTGAGAAAAGTGAGCGAAGCTTCAAGTTGCTGGAAACTTTCACCAAGGGAATAACTTCTTTTGAATCACATTATACGTTGGTGTGAAATTGGTAACTTTGGAATTAATAAGATATGGACATTCTGTGATTTTACCAATCCACATAAGCCTAAAATGAGTTTGGGATTGTATCTACACTCTCAAAGATCTATCGTTTTCTATTGGCTTATGTGTTGTCACAAGGATATCATCATACGAGGATGTATAGATATCTAGTTAGCCTAGACCAGTTCCATGCATAAATAAAATATTGCGATACCATATCAACGAACAATAACTTATTTAAGCGTCAGTGTAGAGTTCGACGTCAAAAAAGTAAAACCAGAGTTACGCAATAAATTAAAAGAAAAATCGAAAAATTGGAGTATTGAGCCATCATCAAGTACCTGTATTTAAAAGGGTTAAGAGGTAAGCCGATTTACGAAGATATGCTTGATACCCTTGGTGATCAATGTCCTTCGTATGCGACCGTGAAAAATTGGACTGCAAGCTTCAAAAGAGGTAAATTTTCCATTGAAGATGGTGACCGATCGGGAAGGCCAGTTTCTGTGTCAGTCCCCGAAAATATCGATGCAGTTCATGACATGATTTTATCAGACCGTCGAATTGGGCTAAAACGGATATTTGAAGCACTGAAGATTTCATACGAACGCGTTCATCATATAGTTCACTTCAATTTGGACATGAGAAAAATTTCTGCAAAATGGATCCCCAAATGTTTGAATGTTGACCAAAAGCGTGCAAGGGTAGAAGAAGCATCGCGTTTGATCTTTGCTCGATTTGAAAACGATGTAGACTTCTTAAACCGAATTGTTACTATGGATGAGACTTGGGTACATTTCTACGATCCAGAAACAAAGCAACAATCGGTGGAATGGCGACACTCTGGTTCTCCAAGTCCTAAGAAGTTTCGTGTCCAAAAATCTGCTGGAAAAGTTCTTGCTTCAGTTTTTTGGGAGTGCCATGGAGTAATCATGATTGATTTTTCGGATAAGGGTATAACAATAACTGGAAATTACTATTCGGCATTACTGAAAAAATTAAAGAGAAAAGACGCGGAAAGCTATCCAAAGGTGTTTCGTTTTTACAGGACAATGCCCCAGTACACAAATCTCATGTTGCCGTGTAAAAAATTCGTGATTTAGGGTTAGAAGTACTAGAACACCCCCCTTATTCACCAGATTTGGCTCCGTCCGACTATCATCTCTTTCCTCAACTGAAAAAATGTTTAAAAGTTCGTGAATTTTCTTCCAACGAGGAGATAATAAAAGCTGTGGAAGACTGGTTTTCAATATATCCTCGTAAACAATTCGGCGAAAAAATTATGTGTGTCGATGTGTTATCGTTTTATTAACCGGAAAAATGAAAGAAAGAACCCAAAGATAAAAAGCAGAGATTGTTGTGAAGCTAGCTAACTGCATTTTTCACAGAAATAACCCTTTTTGAAATCACGAGAATTAGTTTCGCGAATATCCAGTGAAAGGAAGACTATAGAGTATAGACAGTCCGGAAGACAATGGGTTTCTGTGAATGCGAGGGGAGTTGAGGGAGAAAACCGAGCTTTATCTTAGGAAAATTGCACTGGGCATAAATCTGGAATTCGATTCCAGTTACCTTAGTTAGCAGTTTCAAAGCGGGTAATCACACTTTTGTTTTCGACTGTTCTCAACGATTATTAGCTTGTTATTCCCCTAATAGTCCCGCTGTATCTCTCCGGAGTCCCTCCTCTTCCTCTCTCCCCCTTATCCTTCATTCCGGGGATTTATCGCTCCACTCGAAGAATAAGAAACTTAAACTCTTGTTTGTATCTAATGTCGATGTAACAGTTTTCGGTCGAACCGGGATAGATTCATATCTCGAATTAAGAAAGTTCGATTGGCTTCCCGTAATAATTCTGAAAGCTCCTTTTGAGGACCGGGAAAATTGATTTGTTTGCCCGGGAAATTCCTTATCGCATTTGAATACATTCGAACTCCAGTTTGATCCATTTGTACCCTAAATCTGTTTACCCGTGAATGTTTTCCTTTTAGTTCCAATTTCGAACGCTTTTGTTCCTCAAATAAAGAAATAGAGCGTTTTTAGAACAATGGCAGGAATATTCGTATGGTATAAGGACTGAACGAGAATAAATTCGTTATCACAAAAACGCTTATATCTTTTGAACCACTGGACCAATTTCGAAAATCAAACTCATTTTTGAATCATCTTCTAATTCTAATGAAAACTGTTTTTACAATAAAAAAACCAAAACTATTTCTTACAAAATTCATGGATTTTTTTTTGGAATTCTTCCCATCATGCTTCTTATAGTGTTCTCAGTCACTTTCTGGGATGCTGTCTTTCACTTTTGCTTGAATTTCGCTAATGTTTTCGTTGATTTCTTAGTCTTCTTCAATTCTCTTTTTACCAGGGCCCAATATCTTTCGATTGGCCTGAGTTCTGGGCAATTTGGTGGATTGGCCTCTTTGGGGACAAAAACCACCTCATTAGCTTCGTACCATTCCTTGGTGGCCTTGCTGTAGTGGCATGAAGCTAAATCTGGCCAAAAGATTGTTGACACATCGTGCTCACGTAAAAATGGTAAAAGTCGCTTCCTCAAGAATTCCTCGATGTATATCTTCGGATCAACAGAGCCTTGGCCAACGAAAAATTTGCTCCTTTTCCCACAAGTGCAAACTGCTTGCCAAACCAGGAATTTTTCAGAAAACTTTGCTTGTTTCTTCACGCGAAATTGTTCGTCAGAATTTCCACGAGAATCTGCAGTATAAAATTCCTGACCAGGCAATTGCGAGAAATCAGCCAAGATATAGGTTTCGTCGTCCATCACGCAACAGGAAAAATTTTTCTAGAAATCTTTTTTTAATTTCTTTGCTCTTGACTTCGCTTCTTGATTCTTCACAGCGTTCCTGTCTGGCACTTTCTGCTATTTGCATGTTCTAAGACCACAACTCGACTTGATTTTCCAAACGGTTGACTGCGAGCAACCCACTATTTGGGCCACTTTCCGTCCTGAAAGGTAAGGATTCTTCTGAAAAAGGCTGATGGCTTTCTTCACATTTTTGTGCTATGAAACTCCTTTTTCCTCCCGGTTCCTTCCTTGCGGTTAATTGTAAGATCTTCGTTGAAGCGCTCAACAACTCTTGATACCGTTTCCGGACGAACGCGAGCCTCTTTTGCGATTCTTTTGAAGCTCCATTTTTGATTATTTTGAAAAAGTTTCACTATGAATTCTCGTGTTTTCACTTCGCTTGAAATTTTGCGACAGAGAATTGGAATATCTATGAAGTAAATGTTCCACATGTTTCTGACGTTCATAACAAAGCTAACTATGATCAAATTTTGATTTTTTCTCATTTGGTTCAAGAGATATAGGCGTTTTTGTGGTAGCGAATTTATTCTCGTTCAGTCCTTAATGTTATATCTATTTTATTCAATTATCTCAGAAGCATATCTACCTCATTGGGAAAGCCTTTGCTCACGAACAAGCTATCGTAGCAGAACAGCAGGAAAAATAGGTTTACGACGTATTAAGCCTATCAAAACAACCGTCAAGGTAAGATTAATAATCTAATTTCAGATACAGTTAGAATAGAACAATAGCTCAGGGATCACGGATCCTTCCAAGGCAAATAAACGGGAGTATAACTGCAGGGCTTCGAGCACCTAAGACAGCATCCTGGCAATTATGGAAGGAGCTCCGGCCAAGAAATATGTTTGAGAGAAGACAGAGGGGTCATATTATTCGACGTGAGAACCCACCCAGTCGTATTGTTTGGAGAATTCGACCCAAGGATCGTTTCGTATTCTCCCTGTTATCTCAAGCTGTTTTCATAGTGACTGTATCTTCCGAGATGTGGAATATCTTGAATTGAGTGTGATACAGTGATTATGAGGGTTTGCTCAGTGAAGCTTAGAATTTGCATACTGCTGAGTACAAAATGCTACTATTCTCCAACCGTTTTACTAGCTTTCATTATAAATATGTAATCTTCCAGAAAATCGCTGTGAAATCATTTAAAACTCAATAACAACTTGAATCGATCCAATAAAAATCAGTATGATACATTTCGTCAATCTGGTCGCCTTTTTTCTGAAGTTTGGTTCTTTGCATATGCTTCATGAATGTTCTTATTTTGAAATGAAGTCAGTTCATCAACGGCTTCGATTTGAAACGAGTTTTCTGAAAATGCCAACTCGAGGGGGTAGTGTTATGGTATGGGCCGGGATAGGTTTCAACGGGCGCACAGATCTACACATTTGTCCTAGGACAGAAGAGGTTGGTTAGATGTATCGCGGGTGTTTCACAGAAAACATCTTGTAAGCCATATTTCAAACAGTACGAAATACTTACTCTGCCATCAATCGTCGTCTTGGAGTTGGCAACTGCTGTTTTTATTAGGAAGGATTCTTTTGTTAAAAATTGTGATGATCACCATTACAACACACGAAATCAACAGAATTTCGTTATACCAAACTTCCAATATAGGATTGGACGTCAGTCGCCCTTCTTTCTAGGGTTAAAAATTTTCAATTGTTTGAGTGATGATGTTAAGAAATCTAAAAATGTTTTGGTTTTCAAGGGTAAGTTGAAGAAAATACTGTTGAAGAATTGTTATTATAGTATTGAGGAATTTCTCATTTAGTTTATTTGCTTTCTGACTTTTTCTTGTGGAAATAAAGTATATATTATTATTATTAGGAATTTGACCGCCTTGCACTATAGGGAGCATGTCATTGACAATGTTGTCCAAATTTTCACGCTGCTATTGGTGAAACTTTTCAATTTCTAGACGATAATGCTAGATCGCACCTTGCAGCCATAGTTGAGAATGAGCGCGAGGAGCTTGGTATTCCACATTCACCAATACCTCCGCACTCACCAGATTTGAATGGCATAGATATAGAACATGCATGGGATGTGCTCCAAAGAAGATTAGATAATCATCAACCTACCCCAGAATCCTTAAATGATCTGAGAGAGCTTCTGCCTCAAGAAATGTTCAACAACCTCGTGTGTAGTATGCAAAGAAGATGTCAAGTTGTTATTGATGCCCGTGGAGGCCATACATTGTATTGATAGTCCTAAAATGCTTGAATTCTCTGAGAATAAAATTTCGTTATTTTATTGGATTTTTTTTAACCACCCTGTATACGCTGCAGACCTACAGGCTAAAATTAATTTGCAACTCGAAATCATATTAATATGAATTTTAATTATGGAGCAGTTTATTAGGTTGAATTTTATTAATTGTACTTTCACTAATTGTACTTCCAATAAATAAATGGATGTTTTGTTGTGTAGAGTTCTGAATGTAGTGGAATAGAAACAATTTCCTTTCTTATGCCTGAAAAAACCGATTTTTCACCACCTGGCACCTATCGCATGTCCATATCAGCTACTTTTAATTTCCGCAAGAATGGAGTAAAGGAATAAATCTTTTCGCAATTAACTTTTAACAGTTTTAATTATCCCCAGTCAAAATTTATGCTACGTGGAGTACCCGAAATAAATTATTCGTGCCCAAATATAAAGGGTTTATCATTCCACTTTAATTAGAGAAAACCTTAATTTGAAACAACTTTTAGTCTATTCTGCCACCTCGGCTTCAGATAAGGATAATTTATTCCTGATAATCATGAGAAAGTTCTGTTCATATTCTTCGCATTTCCGTCAGTTGAAGCTTCGTTTATGGGGGTAGGAAATTGCGAGGGATGAAGAACACCCTATTAATTAGTTTCACACTGGAAAGAATCTAGAAACACACAGGGTTACTTAATGGGCAAGAGGTTTCGCAAGAGGACCATAATCTGCTAAATTTTCTGGATAAATGGAATCAAACTTTATGTCTCGTGGACCGGTGGACCCCTTTTCTTTTTCGACCCCCTGCTAACCTAATATTGATTTTTTGTAAATTCATCTACTTCAAATTTAAAATCTGATATACTGATTTTCTTGTAGACATTAAAATGAGCCATGAAAACCTATAAAAGTGGGTTCAAGATCTGTGTCAAAACTAAAATATTTTTCACGTCAGAATATTTTTTGAGGTCTTGTCAAACTGAAAACATTTTGCGGAAAAACTCCAATATGTACAATAATTCTACAATCGCTGCTCGAATACCAAAACCATAAAGATTATTCAGTTTATTGACGTTGAAATAAATACCTACCACAATTGGAATAATCATTTCTATACAACACAGTGATACGGTAATTTTGTATTTACAGATTTTAATCGTTAATAACCTGATTATCACTCTATAAACCTCAAAAAACAATTTATCTCATTCCTTTCCACAGACTGATAACAAATGCAGTCATTGTTATAATAATATGTTTAGTGTTCTAAAATTGATGGATGCTGACGTCCTGTTTCTTTGTCTGGCGTGAGATTTACTCTGGCGGGTTCTACTCGATAAGAGTGATGATGTTTTTGTGATAGAATGAAGGAGCATAGCGATAATGGCGTTCCCAATCCCAGAAATGAAGCTGGTTTTCTTTCAGTATTATTTTTCACGTGAGTCCTGCTTATTTTTGATAATTAATAGTGTTTATTGTAAATATCAGATGTTTTTGTTGTTTGTCAATTGGACCAGTGATGGTTTTCCTCTTGTAAACAAGCGCCAACTCAGAGAGTATAGGGCACATACTAGAAGTCTTCTGTCTTTGTGTGTGCTTTCTTGTTTACCTTCTATAGCTCGCAATTTTGAAAGTATCGATCTCAAATTTGGCGCGTATACTTATATACGCGATCTTTGTAAACCTGTTAAATTTGAGGAAAATCGGGAAAGTGGTTTCTGAGTTTTTCCGGATTTTCCATTTTTTCGCTACATTGATTTTATATATTTACTGGTCATAATTTTCGAGTTTGAATTCAGAAAGAAGGTGCCCCTTTCTGTTCTGTCAAAGCCTGTTAAAATTGGTAGAAATTCAACAAGAGGTTTTTGGTTTTTTGAGATTTTCCAAAATTTAAGATTGCTTTTTCGGAATTTTTCAACACCCAGTATAAGGAACTATCTCTGCCTAGTTTCGTAGATGAGTATTGTGTATTTTTCTGAAAAAATCGCGTAGTTGCCACGCTCACAGAAAGTATGGAAATTATGGGAATTTCCAAAATTAAATTTTTTGAAGATGAGCCATAATTGAGGCATTTTCATTTTGCTGTTCTGCTGTTCACGTTTTGAACTGGCCAATTTTGTTTGTTCCGAATGATCCCAAAACAACATCATCATTTATAACATTGTTTATGCTGTTTTTGTCGTAGGTATACCTTAGATATTTTCAAAAAAGGACATTTCTGGAATGTTTCCAACTTATACAAGCCTTTGGACAGTCATCGTAGCGAAAGGTTGGGGGAAACACTTGAAAGGTGAGCTATTTTCCCTAAATTTTACTGACAAAGTAGCATCTTTGACCTCTTGTCAAAAATATCGAAGAAAAAAATTGAAAAAATTGAAATAGGCAAAATGGATTAAATGTGCCATTAGTAGGTATGAATAGATTTTATCTGGAAGTCAAGCACCGTTAGTCGAGTTCAGTACCTGGATTGGTGCCATTCTGGCTTTCAAAAGCTTCATTCTTTATGTCAGTAGGAATATTTAAAATGTTTTTCTTACAGGTTATGGACGCAACATAGGGAAGAATGTAGAATATCTGGAAGAACACCCAATATCTCCATAGTATTATTCAGAATGTTCTGGTGCGACATACTGATGGACTCTAGTCTTTTAATTTTATCTCTGGTCCCCAGGATCGTACAACCCCTTCTGTTAGGAAATATATTGGTTTATTTCAGTTCTACCAATATGATTACGAAGTCTGATGCATATTGGTACATAATGCTACTCGTCATTTTCAATTTGATGAGCACTATCGTTTCTGTTCAGTATAAATTTTCCTGTAGCATTACTGCCTTGAAAATCAGAATAGCTTGTTCTACGTGCATACACAGAAAGGTGAGTGAAAACTTCTTTTTATATCACGAATGCTTAAGAATTTCCCCATTGAATTGTCACACTGTAATAAACACGAATGGTAGCCATTGACATGTCTTTTCAGGGCCGTATCTAGGGTGTGGCCAAGTGGCCCCCGCCACAGGCGCAAGATCCGCAGGGGCGCCAAAAAATATCAAATGAAAAAAAAAATTTGAGCGCCAAAAAAATTCAAAGAATAAAAAATAGTAGCGCCAACAAAATATTCGAGATAACATGTCACGGTTTTCATGTATACGCCAAAAATATTTTTTTGCGTAAGGAGCGATGTCGCGACTCCGTCAGGTAGGATATGAAAATAAAAATAGGTAAATATCCATATTATTGTGTATTATTTCGAATTTGTGACGAATATATTTGAATAATATTATGAAAAAATATTATAATATATACAGGGTGATTTTTTTGAGTGTTTCATTAGAAGTTTTCGAGGAAGGAATTGCGATACAAATTCAAAATTCAATCGATCGGAATTATAAAATTATATGGTTTCCATTTGAAAAAAATTAATGAGATTTCGTAATCACCCTGTATATGTATATATATATATATATTTAGTTTATTCAAAACTAAAAATAAAAATTTGAAACATGATGAAAAAAATCTACGCCAATTTGGGGGCGCTGAAGAAAATCTTGCCACAGGCGCAGTAGTACCTAGATACGGCCCTGTGTCTTTTATTCTAAATGAAATCTGAGAAACAGTATGAAAAAGAGCAAATTTTGACCAGGATCCAATTGTAGATATTGAGAATGGGCGCTCAAACCTCGAACAATGCACTTAACTTAATCTCCAACGATTTGAGCCGTTTTGACAGAAGCTCAAACTATGTCCACTATGTTTGGGGATCTCCTCTATTTCTCATCAGTATTCTGAATCTGCTTTATTATGACGTAGGCATTTCTGGCTTGGTTGGAGTGGTATGGTTCATACTCTATATGTTCCTTCAGAGTAAGTTCTGCTTGACTACAAAGATGAAAAACACCTTACGGTGGTTCTCATTGATTTCTCAACCTAACCTTACCTAACCTCACATTATTCGAATTTCTTCAACAGGTTTTTTTGCTAGATGGATTGGTTCTTATAGAAACGCCATAGCGAAGAAAACTGACGCTAGAATAAAGGCGATGAGCGAAATACTTTCTAGCATCAAAGTAATCAAAATGTACGCTTGGGAAAAACCGTTTTGCGATCTCGTGAAAACTTGTAGAAAACTCGAGATGAAGATAGTGAAGAAAGTGACTTATTTCAAAGGGATCTTGTATTCTTTACAAGCTTTCGTGAACTTGTCTGCCATTTTCTTCGCATTGCTTACAATGGTGGTTCTCCATGAAGAAATCACTGCTCCAAAAGTAAATATTATCGTATTATTTTTCGCTGTGCATCCTTTAATTTTTATTGCAGGTGTTCAAACTGATCATGTATTACTATTCTTTCAATTTTGCCATAACTTTGATGTTTCCACTGTCAGTGACTAAAACAACAGAGCTTCATCAAATTCTCAAACGAATAAATGAATTTTTACTTCGTGAAGAGGTACAAGAATCGAGGAAAAATGTTGCTGAAGACCAGAAAGACAGGATTGTACTCGAAAATTGCACAGTGCAATGGCAAACGAGTAGAAGGGTGCCATTGAACGGTGCCACATTGAGTATTAACGACGAAGAATTGTTACTGAGGAACCAACAGACGCGGAATTGTATTCTGCAAAACGTAAATTTGAAGTTGCAGGATTGGAAAATGATTGGGGTGACTGGTGCCGTTGGTAGTGGCAAAACGACTCTACTCCTGTCCATCCTAGGTGAGTTTGTGATGGTTTGTTAGTCTTGCCATCATCAGAGTGACATAACTTTACCAAAGTCCTTGGTCAGCAACTAATCTTTTTCGCTTTTGCGCTAGTGTGGCAAATTCATGACTAAGATTTGTTGATAACCTCAAAAGGTATCCCATTGAAATTCTCTTTTAAATTCATACAGGGGAGACCAAAACTTCAGGCCACATCCACGTGAATGGATCGGTTTCTTACTCCTCCCAAGAACCTTGGTTTTTCTCCGGTACCATCAAGCAGAATATCCTTTTCGACCAGATTCTGGATAAGGAACGCTACCTGGAAGTGATCAGAGTCTGTGGATTGAAAACAGATCTTGATTCCTTCCCAGAAAAAGATAAAACGCTCTTGGGAGAATGCGGAATAAGTTTGAGCGGTGGTCAAAAATCCAGAATCAACTTGGCAAGGGCCATTTACAGAAAAGCGGGTATATATCTGCTCGATGATCCGCTATCTTCGGTGGACGTAGGCGTAGCCAATCACGTGATGCAGGAGTGTCTTATGGGGTTCCTGAAGGATAAATGCAGGATTTTGGTAACGCACAATGTGAACCATTTGAAGAACTGCGATAACGTTGTTGTTATAAAAGAGGTGAGTGCTTGATGGATTATTTTCATTATTGCTGAACTATTTTAGCGAATCTTACTTCTGATGAATGAATTTAAGGATTTAATTTTCAGTGAATTAGGGGGAAACTATTGCTTTTCTAGGGAAGACTGGAAAAACATTACACTTCTGAGAAGCTGGAGAGTTATTTGGATGAAGATTTTCGAAAAGAAGAAGTGGTGGAAATAATCGAAACTAACATTCCATGGGAGGTGAACTTAATGAAGAAACACAAGAAAAATAAAATAATAAATATTTATCGTTTTAGAAATGTGAGAAGTTGGCAACAAAGTACACACCTTCTAAAGAGGAGAAAGAAAAGAAATCAAACATCTTCACCTATTTAACAAGCGGCAACAACGTACTGATAATCACCTTAGTACTGCTGGTATTCATCTTCACCCAAGCTTCAGAATCCTTCATCTTCCTCTTCATCAGTTACTGGACCCACATCGAAGAAATTAACCGCACCACATCCAACGTAACTGAGGGTCAACAGATGGTCTTCACATCCGGAAGATACCTATACCTCTTTGTTTTCTTGGGTGTCCTTGCAATCCTGCTGGTCAGTTCCATCAGTCGCGCTGTCACTTACTCCGTGATGGTGATGAGGAGCTCCAATACCTTGCACAACAGGATGCTGCACAGGGTGATTCGCAGCGAGATGAGTTTCTTCGAGACTGTCGATATCGGACAGATTTTGAGCAGGTTTTCCAAGGATCTGGGCGCAGTGGACGAGATCCTGCCGAGGACCATAATGGAGTCGTGCATTGTGTGTTGAAAGAGCAATTATTTTCCACCAAATTATATTCTGTGTCTTGTACTACACTGCCCAAAAAAATTAACGCACATTCTAAAAATCTCAATTTCAATAAAAGTTAACTCCACATTGACTTTATAACTTATTTTTTATGTTCTCTCGGGAAGGTTTTGAACGAAACAAGACACATTAAATGGAAGAAAAATTCAGTATTTCACCGAATCTTATGTGAAAGGAGAGAAATGAACAATTTTCAAAATACTGAAATGCTGATAAGTGATTTATTACTTGGTATTTCCACCCCTTGCGTTAATTACAGCTCGGCAACGACGGTTCATACTCAGAATGAGTGATCTTAAAATGTTCTGATCTAATTCTTCCCAGATTTCTCCGAGTTGTATTCCTAAGTCATTAAGAGTAGCTGGATGATTTTCTGAACTTCTCAGCTGATTTTGAAGGAGGCGAGCGGTTGCAAACCGTTGTCTCAACGAAGAAACTCTCAAGTAACGTTCTTGAATGGCAGTTGTTACGCGTGATCTACCCTGTCCTGGTCTTCGGACAATCATACCTGTCTCCCTGAATCGCTGCAACATTCTGGACACACTTGTAGGGGAAACTCCAAACCTTTCTACGATTCTTGTGTATGTCCACCCTTCTTCTCGCAAAACTACCGCTTGGGCACATTCCTCTTGGGTCAAATTGCGTGTTTCGCTTTGCATAGCGATCGAGTGTAGAAAATCAAACGAAAGAAAAACTATTGATCACTAGAATTGATCGAGAACAACTGATTTTAGAATGGAGCCAATACATTCAAAATCTGATAATATCATCTTTTTTATTCCTGCTGGGAGAAAACATCTGTATTGAAGAAAAACTTTGAAAGTGGATAACATATGCATGCATTATTCTGATAAAAATAATCATCATTGCGCACACCTTCAGTTGTAGAATAAATTTGAGATTTCCATAATGTGCGTTAATTTTTTTGCGCAGTGTATTTTCTTAACGTTTCGTTTCAGGTGGTGTTTGGGATCTTCGCAAGAATACTGCTAATCGGCTACGTCAATCCTTATTTGATAATAGTAGTACTTGCTTTCGCAGCAATTTTCAGCAATTTCATAAGAATCTTCGTGTATACATCGAAAAATTTGAAACGCATCGAGGGAAAGTGTAAGTTTTTGGAATTGCCATAATCTAAAAGTATTTCACGATGTCTTTCAGTGATGGGGCCGGTTTTGACCCAGGTGAGGTCTACAATGGAAGGCTTAGCTACCGTCAGAGCCTCAAAGGCGCAACCATTGATGGAGAGGGAGTTTTGTAGACACCAGGATGCATACACCAGCAGCTGTTACATGTTTTCTACCGTCACTCACGCGTTCAGTTTTGCCGTGGAGTTCATCACCACTATCTTTATCTCGATCGTGACCTTTAGTTGTTTTTTGATGGAGGAAAGTAAGTGTTTTATAAGTGCTTCTACTGATAGTATCAGAATTTTATGTGTGTCTTATTTTTTTTTAAGAAATTCGCCTGAATGGAAGTCAAATAGGATTGGCCATAACTCAATCTATGGCGTTCACCACCTACTTACAATTCTGCATCATACAGTGCGTCCAAGCTAACAATCACTTGGTGGCGGTTGAACGTATAAGGGAATACGAAGATCTACCTCAAGTGTCGACATCGACGAGTACCGAAGAAGTGGTTGAAGATTGGCCGAAGTTTGGAAGCATCAGCTTCAAGAACGTTCAGGTGCTGTATAATGGAGAACAGCAACCTGTTTTGGAGGATTTGAATTTTGACATCAAAGCAGGAGAAAAGGTAGGTACTGGAATGATCAAACGGCGTCAAATCCGATAAACGCGGAGGCAACCCTTCCAAAACTTCTCTTTGTTCTTTTCAGGTCGGAATAATCGGCAGGACGGGTGGGGGCAAGTCTTCCCTGATCGCTTCCATATTGAAATTAACGAAAGTGAAGGGTGAAATACTGATTGACTCGCAAGATATCCAGAAAATACCTCTGGATATTGTGCGGTCGCGCATATCCGTCATACCCCAGGATCCTGTGCTGTTTTCTGGAACACTCCGTTTCAACCTGGATCCTTTAGGACAGTGTGACGACCACGTCCTGTATCAGTCGCTTAAGGAAGTAGGCTGGTTCTCGAATTCCCTCGGTGTGAACAACCTGGACGATCAAATCGTAGAGATGGGGGCGAATTTGAGTATAGGTCAGAAACAGCTGATTTGTTTGGCTAGGACTATCGTGAGGAGGAATAAGATGGTTCTTATCGATGAAGCTACGTCCAATATGGATATTGAGTAAGTGGAATTGACTATTTTTTTCAGAAGCTATATTTTTTTTTTATTTCGATGGAAAATGATGGACTATTGGTTTATTCTTAAAATTTTCTCCAAATCTCTTTCAGAACTGATAGTATGATGCAGCAAGTGATAAGGAAGCAGTTTAAAGATTGCACTGTCCTTACGATAGCACACCGTTTAAGCACAGTGCTGGATTATGACAAAATAATGGTAATCGAATGTGGTAGATTAATCGAATATTCTAGTCCTGATATTCTTCTCAAGGACAATAAAAGCAAGTTGTACAAAATGATGCACGAGACAAATAAATGAATTCTAAGTTGCTGTGTTTTGTTCTTTTTTTCATTATTTTTCCCTTTATTCATACGTAGTTCGGATTCAAATATACATTAAAGTTGAGTGTTATAAATATCGAAATTTGACATTAAAAAATTTTGGAAGAATATAATTTTAGAAATTGGCATGAAAAACCTTCTCGGAAACTTATCCTTATAAGTTTCCGAGAAGGTTGTTCCGTGAATGTTCCTGTATAGTGGAAACGGGGAAAATATGGCCGGGAAATGCAATAAAATATGAATGTTATAGGAATAAGATTGACACGCAGCTCAGGGACTTGTACAGCATGGTTATGAGGCTGTAAACCGTGTATATAATCCTGTATGAGCCCCCTTTGGTTTATACAGGTCGGACTGTTTGAATGGAAGGTTTGATTCAACTGAATTTGCATGTATAGAGTGGCCCACTTGTGATATACGAGGATATATTGAAAAATTATTAGCCTACTATAGAACCAAACAAAATTTCAATGTCAAAATATTTTTTATTACTCGATATATTCTCCTCTTAATTGAATAAATTTATTACAGCGAACCTGCAACGTCGCTATAGACATTAAAAAAAAATGTTTCTTCTTTCTCTGCGAACCAGTCCTCCACAGCTTTTATTACCTCCTTGTTGGAAGAAAATTTACGACCTTTTAAATTTTCAGTTGAGGAATGAGATGATAGTCGGACGGATCCAAATCTGGTGAATAAGGGGGGTGTTGTAGTAATTCTAACCCTAAATCACGAATTTTTTGCATGGAAACATGAGATTTGTGTACTGGGGCATTGTCCTGTAAAAACAAAACACCGTTGGATAGCTTTCCGCGACGTTTCTCTTTAATTTTTTCCCGCAGAGTGGTCAGTAATGACGAATAGTTATCTACAGTTATTGTTCTACACTTATCCAAAAAATCAATCATGATTACTCCATGGCACTCCCAAAAAACTGAAGCAAGAACTTTTCCAGCAGATTTTTGGACACGAAACTTCTTAGGACTTGGAGAACCAGAGTGTCGCCATTCCACCGATTGTTGCTTTGTTTCTGGATCGTAGAAATGTACCCAAGTCGCATCCATAGTAACAATTAGGTTTAAGAAGTCTACATCGTTTTCAAATCGAGCAAAGATCAAACGCGATGCTTCTACCCTTGCACGCTTTTGGTCAACATTCAAACATTTGGGGATCCATTTTGCAGAAATTTTTCTCATGTCCAAATTGAAGTGAACTATATGATGAACGCGTTCGTATGAAATCTTCAGTGCTTCAGATATCCGTTTTAGCCCAATTCGACGGTCTGATAAAATCATGTCATGAACTGCATCGATATTTTCGGGGACTGACACAGAAACTGGTCTTCCCGATCGGTCATCATCTTCATTGGAAAATTTACCTCTTTTGAAGCTTGCAGTCCAATTTTTCACGGTCGCATACGAAGGACATTGCTTACCAAGGGTATTAAGCATATTTTCGTAAATCTGCTTACCTCTTAACCCTTTTAAATATAGGTACTTGATAGTGGCTCGATACTCCAATTTTTCGATTTTTACAATTTCGGTGGAATTTTTTTTTAACAGTTCCATTGCTTCCTAGAGTTGTTGCATGAATAGTAGACCAGCCTGTACCTAATATCGCAGCCTCTTTCTCGTCAAATATTTTCGAATCGTAATATCGGATGGCAGCTGCTGTCCGATCCGTGTACGTGTTCCAGATTTAAATCGCAGGGGTAGATTAAACTAGAAAATGGAAATCTTTTTTCTCACATATGTGTTCGCGGTCCATAACGCGGTGACGAGTTACGAGCTTCATGAAGCTGCTTTTTGGGAGGAGCAGATGGGGTTTGTTACCCTGTATATGCGCTTTATTAGACTGAATTATCGGGTGTATGAATGAAATGGGGAAAAATTGATGTAACAGGCTGGAGCGTATATTGCTTTCGGCGAACACCGAAGAAATGTATTGATGAAGGTTATGAAGGCTTGATTCGACTGCGATATCAGAAAACACCATATTTGTCATCAATTTGATATCCTTGACGAATCTGCACGTGTTTTTCAACATGGAGGATCTTCAATCCATTTGAATCATTCAGAATAACCATTTTGCTGATCCATAACCCCAATATTCTGAACGCTCTGAGCTTGTGAACAAAACTCGAAAATGAAAAACGCAAAACATAAAACTCAAAAAATTCATGATACAGAAAGGGTTTTATGGGTCAAGTTTGGTATCAAAATGTAGGTTTTCGAGGTCGCTGAATTCAATAAAAAATAAATCAAGGCCCTATCTGGTACGGTTCAGATTTTCACCTGCGAAATGCCATTTTTTCAAAAAAATCGAAATTTCTAGTCGTCACAGCTCCTGTTGTTGTTATCTTATCACCTTCTGTATTATAGCTTATAAGTGAAGAAATAATAAATTTTTTGAACGAAAATTCCCTGAAAATCCCTCAATATCCCACTCAAAATTCATAAAAGCGATGACCAGAAATTCTCACACTTTTCTCGGGACCACAACTCGATTCCGAGTGTGCCCAGCTTATGAAAAATTAGCCATCGGGAAAACAAACGAGGGAAGAGCGTGCACACATCTATTTCGCCAACAACCTGATCCCGATTTCGTGTTCGGGAACGATTAACGCAGTCATTAGCAGGGAAAAGGATCCGTATTTCCAGAGGACTCGGACAATCCGGCAAGATATCCTTGCACGCCAGCGTTCGGGAGTTGCACCAGATAACTCTTTTCGTGCTATCAGGAGGATACCAGATAATTAAGCGACTGAGATAAATTGGACGAGGGGCGTTATTTATGATCACAATTTAATTAACGCCGCCAAGTGTTGGAGATTTGGAATATTCACAATATAGAAAAGTCCGGTTACACAAGGTGTTTCCATAATGCCTGCTGAACAGCAGAGAGATTCCGGAAGAGATCCTTTCGTATAAATGAATTAGAACGTTTGGAAAAAAAAATGGTTTGGTCTTGATATTTCCGAGAAGATTTTGATATTTGCCTGTCATTGATGGTCATGAAACGCATAGCAAAATGAAGAAGACATTATAAAATCTTTCAACGATTGAAAAATTCGATGTCATCCAGAAATTTGGTATCTTTCAGCCATGGCAAAGCGATTTTTCAAAAACAATCAGAGTCTAAATGAAACCATGCGCATAAAATTATAAAAATCAGTTGGATCCAGAGCTCTTTGGCATCAGCACCGACGTCACAAAATTGTAGAATCCAATTCAGTTTCCATAGTAACGTGAAATGAAAAACAGAAGTCCTGATAAGAAACCGAGTTCGAAATAAAACTGAGTTCTACAATTTTGAAGTGGTATCCTGAATATTACGTCCGAAAAATAAAAACAGAGTGTTTAAGATTAATGAAAGAACAATCAACCAAATAAACAACAGCTAGGTGAGTGGAAATTTCAAGAATTACCGAATTTTAGGAGTAAATTATTGCAGGTTAGTGCATCTACGATTTTTTCTGACCGGGGCAAAAATTCATGATTGCCCCATCCCCCATTTGTTTAATATGTACATATATGAATTCATAGAAAAAACAAAAATAAATAATACAAATGAATAATGGAAATAAAAGCTAATAATAAGGAAAATATCACAAGGAAAGAAATTGGACTTTTTTATGCACATAGCATCACGTGGCGTGATTTTCTTTCCGCGAACGCATCTATCAGCTCCTCGAAATCTGTTTCGGAAGCAGTTTTGTATTCTATAGCTAAGATCGAGAGACTTTTCTGACTCATTAAGGAACGCAAAAAATTTTTTATTATTTTAAATTTGCTGAAACTGCTTGCACATCTTGCAGACGTGATAGGCAATGTGCACTCTATATTCTATATAATGTCAGCTATACTGAAATTATAGGGAAAGCATCTTTCAGATCTTGCCTGTGAAGAATTTGTAGCAGGTCTAATGAAGTCGATCTTTCACTTATTTCAGGAACCAACATTTTGAAAACCGCTAGTTCCTAACAAAAATCAACTGCATTCAAGTCTGTTCAATATTTTTGCGCTAAAAGGGTAACATTTTCTGCAGATCCTCTTTTTGCATGTTTAAAAGGGCATGGCCATTGAGGAATGAGAAATTCGTATGCAGACTTTCTGCGCTTTCTAATCTTTTTTTTATTTCTGACAATAATCTGTCGAAAACAACCTTAATTTCCTCGGAGAACAAACCAACTTGATCCGTTCTTGACTCATCATCGCACATTTCGTCAACCTGCTTTTTCTTCTTGGAAACACGTTTATTTCTAAGAATTGGCTCCACATCCAATTCTTCTGAAAGAAGTGTAGCTTCCGAGATCCAGTTTTCAATAAGTTTTTTTATCATTCCTTGCAAGATCTTCATAAGACCTTGGATGAACGATAATGAACGTGAATTAACTATATCTCCTTTCTTAATTTCCACGTTGACCATATTGATCTCTCGCAGAATATTATCCCAAATTGTTAGGTTCAGTATGAAACTAAAATCCATCACAGCATGAAGCAAATGACCAGCTTCATACTTGTATTCTGCGACTAGTGAGGATTCTTTGATTTCTTCCACAGCCTTCACAACTTCTGGTAAATTATTGAGCAAGGCATTAACAGCTTGATGTTTAGTCCATCTAGTTTGGCTACTTCCTTTAAAATTTGTTTTCGTCCCCTTTTTCATAATTGTCCATCGTGTGGTTGAACTAACAAAAAAACAATACAGTTTTTGTACAGCACCAAATAAATTTACTGCTTCTGAACATGATAAAGACGAATGGACACCCACAAGATTCAGAGAGTGTAGAATTCTGGATTGGACTCCTTTATATAAATATATGCCAGCTTATCAACTTCTAAGAAGTCAATAAAACTTTCCTTTATTTTCAGTATTATAAGTCTTTGCCTTTATCTCATATCCAGACTACGATCTCTTTAAATATCGTATAACCTGGTTCATTTGTTCTGTGAGAGATACATCTGGGGTACAGTCGAACATAATAGTGAAATAGTTGGCCTCCTTGATCTCATTAATAATGCTATTCCGAACTTTGGTGGCCATTAAATCGATAATTTCATTTTGCATATTTTTGGGAAGATAGGATGTTTGTCCTTTTTTTGAGTGGTCGAGATGGCACTTCAGAGTAGGTTCATATTTGATAATATTATTTTTTTCCGAGAAAATAAAAAATAAAAAAAATTCAACCTGTGGTTGTGACAAGTCGTCATAAGGGCCACTGCCTGTCTACAAAGAAGAGGCGGCCATTTTGAGCAATTTTTATGATAAATTTGTTAGTTAAATCTTTAAAAATGATCAAAAGTACAGTACTGAGTTTTTATTTCATTTTATCAATTTTCATTAGGGTCATGTTCAAACACCAATAACTCTCAGATAATGTAACTTACAGAAATGATGTGGATGTCGTTTTGTAGCTAATATCCTAGTGTGTTGGTTTATTGAAAAAAATTATACTTCAATGTGCTAGTTTTTGTACTATTGAGGATTTACTAAAATAAAAAATTCAGTGAATTTTTCGACTAAAATTTATTTTAAGAATTTTTTCATGACATTTTTGAATCAAATGTTTTCATATTGTTCTACTTCAATAAAAGGTGGTAGTATTATCTTTCAAAAAACATTTTTTTCACAATCTGAAGAACCTTTATGTCCAAAGAAATCGATATAATTTGAAAGGGTCCACTAAAGTAAAAAAAATAATTTGAAATGGCGGCTATTCTAAAAATGAGGGGTGAACCCCCAATGTGGTTATTTTTGTGATTAAAATTAGGTATATTTGATGCCCTCAAATTATCGCTAAGTCATGCTAAGACACACTGTATAGCAGATTATTCAGTTTATGCATGAACCGTTGAAATTCAATTATCATTATTTTCTCATATTCCGAATAAAACTATAACAACAAAATTAAGATAATACAGTGTTGCCTTGCTGAAGCTAGTTCTCGACTCGTTTTGAAGACGGCTGTGACTAGTACAAACAAACGTCACAGATATCAAAAGACGACGAACTCTTGAATAAAGCCCCGTTTCCATAAATCAACACGAAAAACATCTTTAAATCGACTATTAATAAAGATTAGCAAGAGAATAAAATGGAATTCTTTTTATTGCCCCTGTTTCAAACCCCGATATTTCATCGAAGATTAATTTTAACTACCTTATCAGTCCCCAGTAACAGGATTAGGCAATTCCAATTAAGACAAAACGCACACTCGGTAATCTATTCACTGCGGACTAATAGCCCGATTTTTCCGACTGCCTTCCCCCGGCCCTAATGAAGACCTCCAGCTCTCGATTTCCACTTAATTGCGCATTTTTTATCCGGGACGATTTGTTAAAGCGCCCAGTTCTTAATGAAGACAATCAGGTAAGAAACGGGGGGCGAATGGGGCCCCCAACGAAGTGAGATGTTGTTCTGTTGGCAGTAAATCCAGCCAAATTGCCTCGGCGCGCACCTGTGCTTTCCCAGCGTCGCGGTGCCGAACAAATGACAAGCGATTTACGCGGTAATCGAGGCCTCCTAAGATAAGTCCGTCAATCCCGCCGACTGCGATGGGATAATGCGGAATTTTGCATGAAATTGTTCGGAACGCGGAGTAAGATTAATGATGGCGGATGAGCGGAAGAATAGTTTGGAAATGACGATTTAGGCGCGACAGCGGCTTTCGGTGTTATTCATGGGCTGTATGACAGTTGATATACCACTTGAAAAATTGGATATTGCAAGCTAAAACCGAAGATCATCTCTGTTAGGTCTTTTGAATCTGGAAGTTGTACTGCCCATTTGAATCTTCAATAATAGCAATTCTGCGGAGCGACAGCACCCTTACCTAGAGTGGTGTGAGCTCGTGAACAGAACTCGAAAATGAAAAATCGAAAAATAAAAAGTTGAATATTTCATTATCTATGGGGGCTACATGGGTGATTCTGGTATCAAAATGTAGGTTTTCGAGGTCGCTCCATTCAATAAAAAACAATTCAAAGCCCTAACTATAACCGTTTAGATTTTGATCGGTCAAATGGCATTTTTTGAAAAAATCGGAAATTTCAAACTTTCATAACTGCCGTCCCTCTCATCTCCGCCAATAGTTATTTATATTATGTTGATCAGCATAGTCCCAAGTACCTCTGTGCAGAATATGAGCGATTTGAAAAATTTCAAATTTTGGATGAAAAATGACAAAGGGGTATTACCCCCTAAAAACACCATGTTTGTCAATAAAAAATATATTTGGGGAGGATCTCACGTTATTATTGAATCTGGAAGTTGTACTGCTCATTTGAATCTTCAATAATAGCAATTCTGCGGACCGACAGCACCCTTAGCTAGAGTGGTGTGAGCTCGTGAACAGAACTCGAAAATGAAAAATCGAAAAATAAAAAGTTGAATATTTCATTATCTATGGGGGCTACATGGGTGATTCTGGTATAAAAATGTAGGTTCTCGAGGCCGCTCCATTCAATAAAAAACAATTCAAAGCCCTAACTATCACCGTTTAGATTTTGACCTGTCAAATGGCATTTTTTGAAAAAATCGGAAATTCCAAACTGTCATAACTGCCGTCCCTCTCATCTCCGCCAATAGTTATTTATATAATGTTGATCAGCATAGTCCCAAGTACCTCTGTGCAGAATATGAGCGATTTGAAAAATTTCAAATTTTGGATGAAAAATGACAAAGGGGTATGATGACCCCCCAAAAACACCATGTTTGTCAATAAAAAATATATTTGGGGAGGATCTCACGTTATTATTGAATCTGGAAGTTGTACTGCTCATTTGAATCTTCAATAATAGCAATTCTGCGGACCGACAGCACCCTTAGCTAGAGTGGTGTGAGCTCGTGAACATAACTCGAAAATGAAAAATCGAAAAATAAAAAGTTAAATATTTCATTATCTATGGGGGCTACATGGGTGATTCTGGTATCAAAATGTAGGTTTTCGAGGCCGCTCCATTCAATAAAAAACAATTCAAAGCCCTAACTATCACCGTTTAGATTTTGACCTGTCAAATGGTATTTTTTGAAAAAATCGGAAATTTCAAACTGTCATAACTGCCGTCCCTCTCATCTCCGCCAATAGTTATTTATATTATGTTGATCAGCATAGTCCCAAGTACCTCTGTGCAGAATATGAGCGATTTGAAAAATTCCAAATTTTGGATGAAAAATGACAAAGGGGTATGACCCCCTAAAAACACCATGTTTGTCAATAAAAAATATATTTGAGGAGGATCTCACGTTATTATTGAATCTGGAAGTTGTACTGCCCATTTGAATCTTCAATAATAGCAATTCTGCGGACCGACAGCACCCTTACCTAGAGTGGTGTGAGCTCGTGAACAGAACTCGAAAATGAAAAATCGAAAAATAAAAAGTTAAATATTTCATTATCTATGGGGGCTACATGGGTGATTCTGGTATCAAAATGTAGGTTTTCGAGGCCGCTCCATTCAATGAAAAACAATTCAAAGCCCTAACTATCACCGTTTAGATTTTGACCTGTCAAATGGCATTTTTTGAAAAAATCCGAAATTTCAAACTTTCATAACTGCCGTCCCTCTCATCTCCGCCAAGAGTTATTTATATTATGTTGATAGCATAGTCCCAAGTACCTCTGTGCAGAATATGAGCGAATTGAAAAATTTCAAATTTTGGATGAAAATGACAAAGGGGTATGACCCCCTAAAAACACCATGTTTGTCAATAAAAAATATATTTGGGGAGGATCTCACGTTATTATTGAATCTGGAAGTTGTACTGCCCATTTGAATCTTCAATAATAGCAATTCTGCGGACCGACAGCACCCTTACCTAGCGTGGTGTGAGCTCGTGAACAGAACTCGAAAATGAAAAATCGAAAAATAAAAAGTTGAATATTTCATTATCTATGGGGGCTACATGGGTGATTCTGGTATCAAAATGTAGGTTTTCGAGGCCGCTCCATTCAATGAAAAGCAATTCAAAGCCCTTACTATCACCGTTTAGATTTTGACCTGTCAAATGGCATTTTTTGAAAAAATCGGAAATTTCAAACTGTCATAACTGCCGTCCCTCTCATCTCCGCCAATAGTTATTTATATTATGTTGATCAGCATAGTCCCAAGTACCTCTGTGCAGAATATGAGCGATTTGAAAAATTTCAAATTTTGAATGAAAAATGACAAAGTAGTATGACCCCCTAAAAACACCATGTTTGTCAATAAAAAATATATTTGGGGAGGATCTCACGTTATTATTGAATCTGGAAGTTGTACTGCCCATTTGAATCTTCAATAATAGCAATTCTGCGGACCGACAGCACCCTTACCTAGAGTGGTGTGAGCTCGTGAACAGAACTCGAAAACGAAAAATCGAAAAATAAAAAGTTGAATATTTCATTATCTATGGGGGCTACATGGGTGATTCTGGTATCAAAATGTAGGTTTTCGAGGACGCTCCATTCAATGAAAAGCAATTCAAAGCCCTTACTATCACCGTTTAGATTTTGACCTGTCAAATGGCATTTTTTGAAAAAATCCGAAATTTCAAACTTTCATAACTGCCGTCCCTCTCATCTCCGCCAAGAGTTATTTATATTATGTTGATCAGCATAGTCCCAAGTACCTCTGTGCAGAATATGAGCGAATTGAAAAATTTCTAATTTTGGATGAAAAATGACAAAGGGGTATGACCCCCTAAAAACACCATGTTTGTCAATAAAAAATATATTTGGGGAGGATCTCACGTTATTATTGAATCTGGAAGTTGTACTGCCCATTTGAATCTTCAATAATAGCAATTCTGCGGACCGACAGCACCCTTACCTAGAGTGGTGTGAGCTCGTGAACAGAACTCGAAAATGAAAAATCGAAAAATAAAAAGTTGAATATTTCATTACCTATGGGGGATACATGGGTGATTCTGGTATCAAAATGTAGGTTTTCGAGGTCGCTCCATTTAATAAAAAACAATTCAAAGCCCTAACTATAACCGTTTAGATTTTGATCTGTCAAATGGCATTTTTTGATAAAATCGGGAATTTCGAACTGTCATAACTGCCGTCCCTCTCATCTCCGCCAATAGTTATTTATATTATATTGATCAGCATAGTCCCAAGTACCTCTGTGCAGAATATGAGCGATTTGAAAAATTTCAAATTTTGGATGAAAAATGACAAAGGGGTATGACCCCCCAAAAACACCATGTTTGTCAATAAAAAATATATTTGGGGAGGATCTCACGTTATTATTGAATCTGGAAGTTGTACTGCCCATTTGAATCTTCAATAATAGCAATTCTGCGGACCGACAGCACCCTTACCTAGAGTGGTGTGAGCTCGTGAACAGAACTCGAAAATGAAAAATCTAAAAATATGAAGTGGAATATTTCATTACCTATGGGGGCTACATGGGTGATTCTGGTATCAAAATATAGGTTTTCGAGGCCGCTCCATTCAATAAAAAACAATTCAAAGCCCTAACTATCACCGTTTAGATTTTGACCTGTCAAATGGCATTTTTTGAAAAAATCGGAAATTTCAAACTGTCATAACTGCCGTCCCTCTCATCTCCGCCAATAGTTATTTATATTATGTTGATCAGCATAGTCCCAAGTACCTCTGTGCAGAATATGAGCGATTTGAAAAATTTCAAATTTTGGATGAAAAATGACAAAGGGGTATGACCCCCTAAAAACACCATGTTTGTCAATAAAAAATATATTTGGGGGGGATCTCACGTTATTATTGAATCTGGAAGTTGTACTGCCCATTTGAATCTTCAATAATAGCAATTCTGCGGACCGACAGCACCCTTACCTAGAGTGGTGTGAGCTCGTGAACAGAACTCGAAAATGAAAAATCGAAAAATAAAAAGTTAAATATTTCATTATCTATGGGGGCTACATGGGTGATTCTGGTATCAAAATGTAGGTTTTCGAGGCCGTTCCATTCAATAAGAAACAATTCAAAGCCCTTACTATCACGGTTTAGATTTTGACCTGTCAAATGGCATTTTTTGAAAAAATCGGAAATTTCAAACTGTCATAACTGCCGTCCCTCTCATCTCCGCCAATAGTTATTTATATTATGTTGATCAGCATAGTCCCAAGTACCTCTGTGCAGAATATGAGCGATTTGAAAAATTTCAAATTTTGAATGAAAAATGACAAAGGGGTATGACCCCCTAAAACACCATGTTTGTCAATAAAAAATATATTTGGGGAGGATCTCACGTTATTATTGAATCTGGAAGTTGTACTGCCCATTTGAATCTTCAATAATAGCAATTCTGCGGACCGACAGCACCCTTACCTAGAGTGGTGTGAGCTCGTGAACAGAACTCGAAAACGAAAAATCGAAAAATAAAAAGTTAAATATTTCATTATCTATGGAGGCTACATGGGTGATTCTGGTATCAAAATGTAGGTTTTCGAGGTCGCTTCATTCAATAAAAAACAATTCAAAGCCCTTACTATAACCTTTTAGATTTTGACCTGTCAAATGGCATTTTTTGAAAAAATCCGAAATTTCAAACTTTCATAACTGCCGTCCCTCTCATCTCCGCCAAGAGTTATTTATATTATGTTGATAGCATAGTCCCAAGTACCTCTGTGCAGAATATGAGCGAATTGAAAAATTTCAAATTTTGGATGAAAATGACAAAGGGGTATGACCCCCTAAAAACACCATGTTTGTCAATAAAAAATATATTTGGGGAGGATCTCACGTTATTATTGAATCTGGAAGTTGTACTGCCCATTTGAATCTTCAGTAATAGCAATTCTGCGGACCGACAGCACCCTTACCTAGAGTGGTGTGAGCTCGTGAACAGAACTCGAAAATGAAAAATCGAAAAATAAAAAGTTAAATATTTTATTATCTATGGGGGCTACATGGGTGATTCTGGTATCAAAATGTAGGTTTTCGAGGCCGCTCCATTCAATGAAAAGCAATTCAAAGCCCTTACTATCACCGTTTAGATTTTGACCTGTCAAATGGCATTTTTTGAAAAAATCGGAAATTTCGAACTGTCATAACTGCCGTCCCTCTCATCTTCGCCAATAGTTATTTATATTATGTTGATCAGCATAGTCCCAAGTACCTCTGTGCAGAATATGAGCGATTTGAAAAATTTCAAATTTTGGATGAAAAATGACAAAGGGGTATGACCCCCTAAAAACACCATGTTTGTCTATAAAAAATATATTTGGGGAGGATCTCACGTTATTATTGAATCTGGAAGTTGTACTGCCCATTTGAATCTTCAATAATAGCAATTCTGCGGACCGACAGCACCCTTACCTAGAGTGGTGTGAGCTCGTGAACAGAACTCGAAAATGAAAAATCGAAAAATAAAAAGTTAAATATTTCATTATCTATGGGGGCTACATGGGTGATTCTGGTATCAAAATGCAGGTTTTCGAGGTCGCTCCATTCAATAAAAAACAATTCAAAGCTTTAACTATAACCGTTTAGATTTTGATCTGTCAAATGGCATTTTTTGAAAAAATCGGAAATTTCAAACTGTCATAACTGCCGTCCCTCTCATCTCCGCCAATAGTTATTTATATAATTTTGATCAGCATAGTCCCAAGTACCTCTGTGCAGAATATGAGCGATTTGAAAAATTTCAAATTTTGGATGAAAAATGACAAAGGGGTATGACCCCCTAAAAACACCATGTTTGTCAATAAAAAATATATTTGGGGAGGATCTCACGTTATTATTGAATCCAAGGCCGTAGCTAGAAAAAAATTTCGTGGGGAGGGGGGGTGTCCGTTGAACTGAGCTCTAAAAACATTTCGGGGGGGTCCGGACCCCATCGGACCCCCCTCCTGGCTACGGCCTTGGGTCTTAAGGCTGGTATATTCTACCTGTAACCGTATAGATTTACGAACGATGAAAAATCGGAAAATTTGGACCTTCGCGAAACGAATAAGAAAATCTAAACTGATTGACTCTGATGGATGAAAATTGATTTTTTTGATCCACAAAGGATCAATCTATATGCAAACAAATCAGCATCTGTATAAATCAATTTTTCTGGGACATACGGCAGTCCAAAAATGACCTATTTTTCGCGATTTTTCGACTCAAGGTCGATTATTTTCAGTGGTTTGAAGGGTTCATCCAAATTCTTATACCAACCGCTGTTTTAAATCTAGATAAACGACATTTTTACAGTATTTAGCTTAAGGTATCAGCTTCAAAATTCGGTAAACGTCTGAAGTTTCTTCTATACAGAGTGTCTGATATAAATTTAGCAATTCAGTCAAATTAAATATGCGATAACTCGATTTTTTCAAATGAAACACCCTGTATTTTTCTCTTTCATAAAATTCGTTTTTCAAATGTCTACATTTTTTACATAGTATGTCCCATTCTTTAAAAAAACGATTACTTATTAGGCAGTTATCCTCTGCGAAAAGTAAAAGTTTGATCAATTTTTTCTGAAGGAATGGGAGAATTATGGAGAATATGAATACCGAGCTATTTTTCATTGACTTTTGCTCTTTCGATCTGTATATTTACATAACGGCCAGGATATCTGTGGAAAAAGTTTTATGAAGTTTAAAATTGCCCTATTTGTCGGACTTCATCCTCTTTTCGCGAATTTTTTGAAAATACTTCTACATTTTCTAGTGAATCGAAATTTCACCCACGTATAAATCGATTATTCCACTATTCGACCCTATAAAATTTTTTACGCTGTATCGCAGCTTTGCTGCGAATTTGAGATTCTTCTGTACTTATTCTACAGATTCCGATCCACAGAATTACCATTTTAGTATAGTTTAGAATGAAATAAGCCCATTGGGCTCACCCTGTATATAAAATATTCTATTGACGACCTTTCTGAATCCAAGAAACCGACATCGAATGTAAATCGGGAAAATCGAGACGACCAGGCTCAATCACGCCACCTGTCAACAATCAAGCTACCCCCCGCATCCAAATTGACATCGGTGCGAAACGCCACCGCTAATTCGCCGCAAGGGGGTAAAACGGCGGGCGGTTCCACCAGCCGCCCCCTCGCCGCCCCGGCGACGTGTCTAATAACACAAATGAACCACCACCGTTGAGTCAACTCCATCTGATTTAATTCCCAGATAGCGTCTAATATGATATACGTAAATGTATGCCGTGGCTTTGTGAAGCAGAAATCATAACTGGATTATGTTACTCCCGGCCTCAGACTGACAGAGACGTTGTTTCGGGTAAAGTTCCTGTTAAACTGTCGAGGTGATGCGGACCAGAATTGATTGTATCTGATTCTCACCTTCTGAGGTGCAGGTTTATCTTTGGGAGATGCTTCCGTGGCTCTGTCTGTTCGGGCCTTTATCAATTAATACAAGATGTGTGGGAGACTTGAATGATGTCTTAGTTTGCTGATCAAACGCATGGGTAGGGTTGATATGAATGGTACAAGGGAACAAGTCGCGAATTATAGCTGGCAAGGCAGATTTGGAATATCTTGGGGGTATTTTGATAACAATGGCTTTTATCGATAACAGTGTGGGAAAGAATACACTTGAATGTTAGGTAGATGGTTTTAAAACTACGATAGGGGCCAGCGCTGAAGTATACGAGGCCAGAACCAAGTGAAGACTATCCTTAGGCTTTTACTTGAAACGCAAATTCCACCACTGCGTGGAATGGCATATTCAAAAAGCGGAAAATCTAACGCTCTTGCCGATACTGAAGAAAGGGAGTCAAGAATTAATTATTGTGAAGAAGACGATGAGGACCTAGAA
This sequence comes from Adalia bipunctata, assembly GCA_910592335.1. Classification (NCBI taxonomy): domain Eukaryota; kingdom Metazoa; phylum Arthropoda; class Insecta; order Coleoptera; family Coccinellidae; genus Adalia; species Adalia bipunctata. The sequence goes on along the minus strand of OU342952.1, from coordinate 2,212,428 downwards.
GAATTAATTGAAGATGATGAAGAAGAAATGAAAAAAGTTCCACCGTATGGCAAAATCTCTCACCCAACATCTCCGGCCTACATCGAAGAGATAATCAATTTAAAAACAAGAAAGGCTCCTGGAAAAGATAAAATTACAAAACTCTAGCTGAAGAAAATGTCAAAGAAAGGAACAGCAGCTCTCAATAGCATAGCAAATGGAGTGATGAGAACAGAGCACTTTCCAAAACGATGGAAAACTGCTGAAGTGATAGTTTTCAATAAACCAGGTAAAGACAAAAAGTTCCTCCAGAACTATAGACCAATAAGCCTACTCCCAGCCTTAGGGAAGATTGTGAAGAGATTATTAGCCAGACGACTTAATGAAGAAACAGAAGCCCTGGTGACGATAACAAGTGAACAATTTGGATTCAGAAAATAACATTCAACTGAACTGAGAATCCTAAGAATGACCGAGTATATCACAGAAGGATTTCAGAATAAACAAGTCACAGGACTACTACTACTAGATGTAACCAGAGCTTTTGATAGAGTATGGCATGAAGGACTAGCATATAAAATGATAACCGCAGGTAATTCTTCCATGTTTTGCAGAATAATAAGAAATAATTTGAGGGATAGGAACTTTTGTGTGAAAATAAATGATGTTCAGTCCACTCTCAGATATTTAGAAACAGGAGTTCTTCAAGGATCCATATACTAGGACCGCTACTCTATAACATATACATACATGATATACCAAGAAATCCAAGATGCCTGCTTGCTCTATACGCTCTATACGATACGGGCATAGCAATAAGGCACAGAAATACAAAAATAATTCACAAAAGATTTCAAGAGGCTGCAGATGATATCAGTCAATGGTGTAACAGATGGAAAATCAAAATCAATGGAGAAAAGAGTCAAGCAATACTCCTTCAAAGGAGAAGACTGAAGATGGAATCGAAGATATCCATAGACAATAATGAAATTGAATAACAGAATGAAGCTAAATACCTAGGAGTAATATTAGACAAAGGACTAACGTGGAAACAGCACATTGAGTATGCAGTGGATAAAACGAATGTAGCAATGAAAAGACTATACCCCATTATAGGCAGAAGAAGCCAAATGAACAGAAACACGAAATTGAGGATCATAAAAGCAGTAGCCAGACCGCAACTAACATATGGATCAACAGCATGGGGGATATGCAGCGAGAACCCATATAAAGAGGATACAATGTACAGAAAACAAATTTCTGAGATGGGCTTTAGACGCCCACTGGTTTGTTGCAAATCCGAAAAGACGTAAAGTCGGTAAGAATCCGACTCTACCCAGAAAGATGCCTTGATGCCACTGATGTCATCGACTCAAAGCTGATATTGGAGTGCCGGAAATTTGAAGCCAAGAACAGCAAGGCCTCTTTAGTCTAGGTTCCTGGAATTATATCATTTCCATGAAAATTTCACCCTGTGTACTAAAGCTGGCGTTATGGCAGATCAGTTGAAAATGACGGATCGAACCAACTCCGTAATCATGAGGTGCAAATCCCCTAAAACAACATTATCAATCGGCGTTTTCGGTCCGACCAGACACTGAAAAAATTATGGCCATTTCCATCGAGCAAACGTGGCCGTAACTCATACAGAATACGTGTGATCCTGCATATTTTACACGTGTCACTACCTTGTTTAAACAGCCATGAGTTTCTGCGTGTGACAAATGCTCCTACCGTCATGCTCGTCTTTTATACCGGATTGTCCGACCGAATATGTCAGAATATGGCGAAAATTCTATTACTTTCCGCAATTTTCGTCCTGCGATTTTAGCCAGGACTGAAAATTCCCGACAGCTGTCACAGCGCGCCCGTCCGAATTTTCCGTTGTTTTCATTTCGGCTTTTTTCAAGGACGTGTGATTGACAGATTCCGGTTGACGCCATTTATATTTGAGGGGCGAATTAGCCGGAACGCTTGATGTGGGGCCATTTTACCGTGATTATTTCAACCCCAAAGGTACGCTCGTCCCAGTTAAAACACGCCATCACAGACTACCGGTTGTTCTTAGAGGCAAGTTCTTGTAACAAGGTAAAACTCATGAAGGAACATTTTTTTAGAAACTGCCTACATACAGAAAATTAAAGAGGCTATCAACCCTTGAAGTCGAATTCGATTCAAAGCAATGATGAGTACGGATCTGATATCAAGCAAATGGGCATTTCCAGTCATTTTCAGAACAAATATATTTTGACATATTGGATTCTCACGTAATTCGTGATTTTTTTTTAATTTTTTCTTCGTCAATTCATACCCTTAAAAAATATTGAAAACTCAAAAATAATCTACCGAATTCAAACGTTCGGGAGAAGCGGGAAATCGTGTGACGTCGGTGGCTAGAGAGATTTTTGATTGGTTGTACTCGTCATGACGTGTTGCTGATATAAATATGACAGCATTGCCAAATAACACAAAAAAATTAGCCTGAAAAAGCCCTTGCTTCCACTTTCCTAATAATATCATAATATAATGTTGATGTTGGATGTTTTTCTTTTATCATCATGACATTTTCATTTGTACTCCATAAAGCTTCATATCATTCAATTTACGACCTCCTAATTGAAGATAAAGAGGGTTCAATTAAGCAGATAGGTGAGAAATTCTATAAAAAATAATTATCCCTAGTCTACACAGGTAAGAATTGGTATAATAGGAAGCATTAATAATTATTTTCATTTTGAGAAGTGCAAATTATTGGTAAGAATAATTATTGATTTGGCAACTGTGTACCTAGGAGTACAGAATAAAGAGTATAGAATACAAATAAGAAGGTTATGTTTTCATTTGTAGGCGTGGTTGTCACATCAGTATTTCTATTTTCAGGGAATGAGTATTATATCAACTTTAATGAAAATTAAGTTGTTATATGACGATGTTTCGAAAACATTATAGTGATCACAAGATCACATCGAATATAATACGATTACTGAATATATTTATGAACAAATTCAGAGATTTTACAAAGACTTGACAACAGCGGCGTGTCTCTCAGTTACTCTGGGCTTTGTCCCCTCCATCACAAACTTCAACCAATCATATTACAAATTGAGCCACTGACGTCACTGCAGAGGGACGTTTGAATTCACACGTGTTGAAATCACATTTTCAATATCGAATAATTAATCAATTCTTCAAAATTCAGAGTGAATAAATGGTTACAAATGTGTTAAAAACTGCCCTTCATTATGTCATGGGAAGAAAAGTGCATATTTTGAGGTACTGGAAATCCCCCATTGTTGAGGACGAAGTACAAGGACTCAAAGTCTCGGTGTACCACGAAGAAGAGGCATTTCTATTTTCAGGGAATGAGTATTATATCAACTTTAATGAAAATTAAGTTGTTATATGACGATGTTTCGAAAACATTATAGTGATCACAAGATCACATCGAATATAATACGATTACTGAATATATTTATGAACAAATTCAGAGATTTTACAAAGACTTGACAACAGCGGCGTGTCTCTCAGTTACTCTGGGCTTTGTCCCCTCCATCACAAACTTCAACCAATCATATTACAAATTGAGCCACTGACATCACTGCAGAGGGACGTTTGAATTCACACGTGTTGAAATCACATTTTCAATATCGAATAATTAATCAATTCTTCAAAATTCAGAGTGAATAAATGGTTACAAATGTGTTAAAAACTGCCCTTTATTATGTCATGGGAAGAAAAGTGCATATTTTGAGGTACTGGAAATCCCCCATTGTTGAGGACGAAGTACAAGGACTCAAAGTCTCGGTGTACCACGAAGAAGAGGCAAACAATGTAGAAGAATTGACAGTCCAAAATCACTAGCACGAAACGGCTTCTGGAGGTGTAATATCAGCTTTAATCGTGTATTTTGTTCACCAGTCCAACGCTTCACCCTTTTCAGACACCGAATATCGCTTTCGATAATGATTTCACATCCGAACTCATCCACGGGGGGCAGAACCATTTGCGTCTGGATAATAATGTCATCGTGATATTAGAATGGAATCGCAATGATATCCGAAAGGTCAGTCTTCGCTCAACAGCTGCTGATTAAATTATAAGGCCACCAAACAGAAAGGTTATATCCCTCCATAATAATTGACAAGCCCGTTCGCAAGAAAGGTTAATTCGTTACGGCAATTTTCGTTGTGTTTTGATGGCTTCGCAGATCACTTGGAAAAATCGATACAGGTGCTCTAATGTACGTCATATTTGATATGATATGTTCTCTGCTAGCTAGTTTTCTCTCAAACAGATCTCTTCATGTAGTGGTCGATGGAGTTTCATCTGACTCTCTACCCATAAATGCTGGTGTTCCGCAGGGATCAATTCTGGCTCCAACACTATTTCTACTTCACATCAACGATTTGCTGGAAGCAACTTCGTGTCCAGTGCACAGCTTCGCGGATGATAGTACCCTCCATACCGTCTTTTCTTCTAGGGCTCCAATACCAGCCCGCCAAATCAGAAACGAACGAGGAAGAAATGTTAACAACATAAATATGGACTTGGCAACAATTCTTGAATGGGGATCCAATAATTTGGTAGAATTCAACGCAAACAAAACACAAGCATGTCTTTTCTCTAGAAAAGCCGATCTTACTGTGCCCAGCATAAAATTGTCGGGAGTGACCATACCATTGAAGTCATCCATTTCGATGCTTGGCATTACTGTCGGCAGTAACCTTTCCTGGGAGAATCACGTGAGATCCATTGCTAAAAGTGCATCCCAAAAACTTGGTTTTCTGTTTCGTGCCAGGAGCTATTTCACGTCATGTCAGCTGCTTATGATCTATAAGGCACATATTTGACCTGTCCTGGAATACTGTTCTCATATTTGAAGTGTTGCACCTAAACACACCCTAAAACTCTTGGATTCTGTACAAAAAAGGGCAATTCGTCTCGTCTGTGATGCCTCGCTTACAAGATCGCTCACTTCTCTGGAACACCGTAGAAAAGTGGGCGATCTGTCTCTATTTTATAGATGGGCGATGCTCTTCTGAATTATCAGCAATCGTTTCCCCTCTGGCAGTCTCTTCCAGACTAACCCGACAAGTTAAGTCTTCACACCCCTTCGTGGTAACTTTGGAGACCTGCAAAACATCTCTCTTCAAAGACTCGTTCATCCAACGAACAGCGAGGCTTTGGCAAGGATGTTGATCTTTTCGTTTCCTTCGATTCCTGAGTGATCAGGAACCCAGACTGAAGAGGCCTTGTTGTTCTTGCCTACACCATTAAAAGTATATCTTGTTGTATAAAACCCCTTGTATCGACAGTCAATTATGCCATGTCTTTTGACTTGAGGATCTTCAATGTAACCACTGCAATCATTGAAACTACGATTTAGATCTGTGTTGACCTCAAAAAACACTCGACAGAACGTTCTTATTCCTAATTGCTGCTTTATTCAAGCCCCATTTCGAGACAGGCGATTCTCACAACGTTATAATGCGGCTATAGCAACTTGGAACTATTATAATGCAAGCGGTGTAACATAAACAATCGGGGAGACACTGGCCGGCTAAATAACGGTCCAGTTAAGGCCATTAAGTCCTCTGGTCTGCGAGCAATGATCCGCACACTCCAGCATCAGCCGGATCGACGACACTGAAACATTGCGGCGGTCAGCTGGATCTAACTGGTCGCTTCCATCATTCGCCCAACGCAAATGGTCCTGATTTTCTGGTTATTTGTGTCCGAATTAGAAGGACAAATTGGCCACTTATTTTCCTAATGGCTGTCTGGGCAACGGAGATATATCTTGGGGTGATGTTGTTCGATTTGCTCAGATCGGTAATTTTGTGTGTTCGAGGATCTTTTCTCCATTTCTTCATTTGTTGGGTAGAGTTTGAATGGGAAATATAAAATAACAGGATAAAATAGAGATAGAGTAAAGATGGATTGAACCCCAACACAAACGAAAGAATAAATGTATCCAAAATAACACTTTTCTTAGAGTGATAGAACTTTAAAATGAAATAAAACACATTTATGTTCGACTACCTCATAAACACTTGATTTATGAATTAGTTTAGTGTTCATAATTGACTACTTTATTGGACACCACTTTATTGGACTCAACTGTCACTGTCTTTTCTCGATTTTGCAATTTTCTTTGTTTTACACTTCTTGTTATAGGCCGCATACAAATTTTCATTAGCACTTTTAGTAGGTAAAAGAGATTCTTGGCACTTGCGGCTAAATTTTTTACGCTTTCCTCTCCCGAACTATCCATTTTTTGGAATATTATGACGTTTGTCACAAACTTAACGAAGTAAACAACTTTGTTCAGTGAGGTTTCTAAGATCGCTGGTGGTCACTAAATAAAGCGACGAATATATTAATTGCCATTTCAGAAAATAGAATTTCTGCATTGCAGTCAAACATAAAGCTTTGTATGCAACTCGTACATAATTAGCCTTTTGGACTCGCCCATAAAGACCTAATTTATGTATTGTTACATAAATAGCTATTAAGTTAAGATTGAAGCCAATTTAATTTTTTTATTTGAAAGATTTTATGACATATGCACATGAAAGTGAACGATAAATCCGTACCTACCCTGAAGACAGGCAACTCGGGTCCTACCAGAAAGCTATCGATCTTCACAAGTCCACCAACTATCGGTCATCGCGTTTAGAAAGGGGTAGCAGCATATTCAATACACAACAGCCCCTTCAAAGCGTACAACTGTATCCCAATAGGGGATTATGCAGTTTCGGTCTACTTTAGAAAGCACTAATTGCTCGTTTGTTCAACTACAATAATTACCGGCCAGTGTAATGTTGTTCATTAGGCCGGCGTTCCACGCTGCAGATCTAAATGAAGGTAGATTGGTTTGGCCGGAAGCTCAATCGATTCTTCCCTCGGCATACATTCATAATTGGCATTCATTCGACGGTTTTAAACGGTTCAGGACCTATTCGTATGCGCAGAAATCATTTTACGCGTTTGATGAATTCCCGTCAAAGAACTGGTCAGTGTAATGAACTATTGAGATTCAATGGTGGAGGTAAAGAGTATGGAGCGTGCCAAGTGAGAAAGATAGGAGCTTCTTTAAGTCGAATATTGCATGACCAAATCTGCCACTTTCTTAAGATAATGTACGAAATATCATTGTTGAAATGTAGACTACGATTGTTCTTAGCTTCACTATGTGAAAAAGGAATAGCTGTGAATATTTCAATACGAGGATATATTGAAAAATTCTTAGCCTACTATAGAACCAAACAAAATTTCAATGTCAAAATATTTTATTACTCAACATATAAATTCTCCTCTTAATTGAATACATTCATTACAGCGAACCTGCAACGTCTCTAGACCTTTCAAAAAAAATGTTTCTTCTTGCTCTGCAAACCAGTCCTCCACAGCTTTTATTACCTCCTCGTTGAAAGAAAATATACGACCTTTTAAACTTTTTTTCAGTTGAGGAAAGAGATGATAGTCGGACGGAGCCAAATCTGGTGAATAAGGGGGGTGTTCTAGTAATTCTAACCCTAAATCACTAATTTTTTGCATGGCAACATAAGACTTGTCTACTGGGGCGTTGTCCTGTAACACCAAAACACCTTTGGATAGCTTTCCGCGTCTTTTCTCTTTAATTTCCTTCCGTAGAGTGGTCAGTAGAGTCGAATAGTAATTACCAGTTATTGTTCTACCCTTATCCAAAAAATCAATCATGATTACTACATGGCAATCCGAAAAAACTGAAGCAAGAACTTTTCCAGCAGATTTTTGGACACGAAACTTCTTAGGTCTTGGAGAACCAGAGTGTCGCCATTCCATCGATTGTTGCTTTGTTTCTGGATCGTAGAAATGTACTTAAGTCTCATTCATAGTAACAATTCGGTTTAAGAAGTCTACATCGTTTTCAAATCGAGCACAGATCGAACGCGATGCTTCTACCCTTGCACGCTTTTGGTCAACATTCAAACATTTGGGCATCCATTTTGCAGAAATTTTTCTCATTTCCAAATTGACGTGAACTATACGATGAACGCGTTCGTATGAAATCTTCAGTGCTTCAGATATCCGTTTTAGCCCAATTCGACGGTCTGATAAAATCATGTCATGAACTCCATCGATATTTTCGGGGACTGACACAGAAACTGGCCTTCCCGATCGGTCATCATCTTCAATGGAAAATTTGCAGTCCAATTTTTTACGGTCGCATACGAAGGACATTGATCACCAAGGGTATTAAGCATATCTTCGTAAATCTGCTTACCTCTTTACCCTTTTAAATACAGGTAGGTACTTGATGATGGCACGATACTCCAATTTTACGATTTTTTCAATTTCGGTGGACATCTTTTTTGAGGTCGAACTCTACACTGACACTTCTTATAAGTTATTATTCGTTGATATGGTATCGCAATATTTTGTTTATGGATGGAACTGGTCTCGGCTAACTAGAGACACTGTATACAACAAATGACACGACACAATCATTAAACAAACAGCCTATTACTTATAATAACAATTACATATGAACTGAATTCTAAATGGTCTACAAACTGAGAACGTCAACTATTATTCTGATTTTCATATAAATTGAGTAGAATCGCATACAAAGAACTCAGGTTTTGCGTATCAGTCTTATAATTAACAGTTTTTTGGAGATTTAGACAGATCATCTCACTCAAGATTCTCCTCGTATAGTTAACCTCCCTGTCAAAAATGTCTACCCCATTGTCAATCCCGTGACAAAGCCTTTTATTATCAAGTTGGAAGGACGTGAATGTTGATATTGTGGTACTGACATTTCATATTCTCTCTCTTTCTTGTAGTTCAAATCATTCAGTTTCAGTACTTTCATTCTCTTGGTCAGTAACTCTATTACTTCGAAAGAAAAATTGATGGGATAAATTATAAGGAAATATGAAAGATTTCCTCGAGTGAAATCAAGCTGTCATGGCTTGTTGGGTCATTTATTATCATAGAGCTTTTTCCTCATTTCGCCCCGGAAAAATATAGTTCACCCTAGATAACCCTGAGCAATAGAATGTGGAGGTCTTATCTTTGATTTAATATGTGGCAGGAACGTCCGAAAAAGCAAGGCCATTGATGTTATCATGCGACAGACATTCATCACTGTCCCTTCTTGAGTCTACCAAAGTTATTCGACGGTGAATCTGTGGTTTACTACTCGATTTCTTATCCAGCTCACGTCCGTTAGATTAGTCAAAGTTTTCTACTACATTCGAGGCAGATTCTTTCGTGACTGAAGTATTTGTTTTCTTGGTGGACGGATTGATCATCATACAGATATCTTCTACTTCAGGAACAAAATTAAAAGGTCAAAAAGACAGACGAAAAAAGATTTCAAATTTCATTTAATTTGGTAGATTTAAGTCCTTATAAAGGACCCATTTTCTTATGTATTAGTGACTATTCGTAAAGAGTAACATCAGAATCCAAATATTTCCTTTCCAGCAGTGTATCTATATTGAATCCATATTTTGTATGAGGATATTGATGGTCAACATGTGGATATTCATCGAATTTCGCTTCGGCTCACTGCAGTTGAATCTATTCACAGAAAATATATGCCTGCCGCATGTAGCTCGTTATTGGTATCACATAAAAATACACAGTGGTAGAATATATCGGGGACCAGTGATTTGTGTAGGTAATTCCCTAATGATTGACCAATTCCAATGAAATAAACAGAGAGAACGAAAAACCATGTTTTTTAATTGAAACCGTTCGCATTTTCAGTAACAGCAGACGCGCTAGATCATCGGCGGTGCTTCGGCTTTTTTCGGCTTTTCAGTAATGGGCGATAGACTAGTAGACAAGTAGACTACGCGGTTGTTTGACTAACACAACAGACGGCGCAGACGCACTACGACTGCCTGAGTATTTGGTCGTATTCAATTGTTTATTAGTTGAAACGTGTTGGCTGATGTATAAAAATGGATTGCTTACCAGATAATTGTAATTACAAAAAATTTTACGATAAATGTATTGTAAGATCTAATTTAAAATCAAAAGACGATGTCGAGGTAAGCTTGGGTCAAAATGATCAATTTATGAAATAAAATAATGAATTCTAAAGCGCAAAAATTGAATGTGATGGGGCTGGTAGAGACTAGGCAAACCTTTTTACAAGTCTTTTGTATAGATAAAGTGAGGAACATATATTACCTTTTTATTGCTACTGGCATATATAATTTATAGCTTAGGTTCTCTATCCAAATTTATGGTAATTCCATCCAATCCTCTTTTTCGCTGCGATGGCCTGTCTCAATTTATGTGTTTTTTTAAATACTTTAAATACCACGGGACAACTACAAAGCATAAGCGCCTGGGTATAAGAAGAGGAAAAATGATAAGTGTGCAGCCAACAAGTGCAGCTAGAAGGAAATTGGCAATGGGTGGCAAAAAACATTTCTCAGCTGGTAGAAAAGTGAAAAACTTACTTAAAAAAAAGCTAAAGCACCCCATTCTATACAAGAATGTGTCAATATGAATATATGGGCTCAGGTGAAAATAAGTTTGAAAAATGAAATTGATTTGTTATTTTTCTAAGGTCATTTTTTAATAATTTATAAATCATTAAAATCATAATGAATTTTTTAATGTGTTTTATAAATAAATTAATAACGAAAACAAAGGCATTATTTGCTAAGCTTAAATAAATAATTTTTTTTAAATCAGTCTCACTTGAAAGTTAACTTAAAGTGAGAAACAGCAGACGTTCTAGACCTAGATCGTCTGCTGTTACTGTCGTCGCATGGTCGTCGCCGAACGCTATTCGAAAACATAGCGCGTCTGCTGTTACTGAAAATGCAAACCGTTCAGTTATTCCGATTTTATGATGTTTATTCTTACTGCATCAAACTAATAGATTGATTTTTTCGATAACTAATATTAGTTTCACAGGGGGGTATGTATGATGTTTTTGTCGTGGTACATTGAAAGTGATACATTTTTGGTAAAATTGTCGTTTTGTCGCAAATTGGCAAAAGAGCTAGTCACAAATATAGACTAACTAACATTTGGACTCATTATTTTGAAGAAAAAAAGTTTTCATTATGAGAATTCTGTTGATCATCATAATATATGATTATGGCCAGTGTAAGACCATATTATTGAAATAAAAAAGATTTTTTTAAACTGAAAACTTGGATCTCAATTTTTTTTCTATATCACTGTTTTGACTCAATGTAAATGAGCATTCCCGCAAATAAAACATCCCAACTCTTTTATTACCAACGTCAGAAATCATACATCCCAACATAACTCGCCCCATAAAAGGACCAGCAACTTTGTTTGGAAACAAGTCGTTATCTTGGTCAATACATGCGAAACGCGAAGTGTCAGACAATGTTTCATGTTTGGACATTCTCCTTCATCTCCCCCGTTCAGGAATTCAGCATTTGTTTGCCGACGAGCGTTCAACAATGTATCACATTTCAACGCTTTGAACTGTACGCCATTGAGGGTGTCACTGTTGCGAGCTACCTGAGATTGGCTGGAACAAGATACCGCAATTCGATTCAGTTATGCCGGATGACAACAGATGAGTTGGAAATGAGTTTTGATAGGGTTATGTGACGGTTTTACCTCTGGATGCATACGTAAGCGAATGAGAGCTGTGAATAATGAAGAGTTTGCCAACATAGAATTCACAGTTTTGATCTTGCACTGGATTATAACACAAAATTTTGCACAAAACTTATAAAGAGATAACAGGAAGATTGTAAATCTGCAGATGTGGGTGGAGATATCCCGGATGATGATTCTAAACTCAAGATACAAACCTTACTGCAAGAACAGATTCTCAAATCAAAAAGATAATCAATAATTTGAAACAAGAAAGGATCCTGGAAAAGATAAAATTACAAATCTCATTCTGAAGAAAATGTCAAATAAAGGAACAGCAGCTCTCACTAGCATAGCAAATGGAGTGATGAGAACAGAGCACTTTCCAAAAAGATGGAAAACTGCTGAAGTGACAGTTTTCAATAAACCAGGTAAAATTACAAATCTCATGCTGAAGAAAATGTCAAAGAAAGGAATGGCAGCTCTCACTAGCATAGCAAATGGCGTGATGAGAACAGAGCACTTTCCAAAAAGATGGAAAACTGCCGAAGTGATTGTTTTCAATGAACCAGGTAAAGACAAAAAGTTCCCACAGAACTATAGACCGATAAGCCTGCTCCCAGCCCTAAAATTGTGGAGCGAGTCTTATGGGCCTACCACACGCTCAAGCTTCACCACAGTTTGGCTTGCGCAAACCGGCTTGAACACTGAACACTGAGCGTGTGGTTGGGAGAATTGTATACAGTTTCCCTCAGTGTTCAGTGTTCAAGCCGGTTTGCGCAAGCCAAACTGTGGTGAAGCTTGAGCGTGTGGTAGGCGTCTTAGCCAGACGACTTAATGAAGAAACAGAAGCCCTGGCGACGATACCGAGTGAACAATTTGGGTTCCGAAAACAACATTCAACTGAACAACAGCTACTAAGAATGACCGAGTATATCACAGAAGGAGTTCAGAATAAACAAGCCACAGGACTACTACTACTAGATGTAACCAGAGCTTTTGAGTATGGCATGAAGGACTAGCATATAAAATGATAACCGCAGGTTGTTCATCCAAGTTATGCAGAATAATAAGAAATTATTTGAATGATAGGAAGTTTTGTATAGAAAACAGATAATGTTAATTCCACACTCAGATATTTTGAAGCAGGAGTTCCCCAAGGATCCATACTAGGACCGCTACTCTATAACATATACATACATGATATACCAAGAAATCCAAGATGCCTGCTTGCTCTATACACAGACGATACGGGCATAGCAATAAGACACAGAAACACAAAAATAATTCACAAAAGACTTCGAGAAGCTGCAGATGATATCAGTCAATGGTGTAACAGATGGAAAATCAAAATCAATGGAGGAAAGAGTCAAGCATTACTCCTTCAAAAGAGAAGACTGAAGATCGAATCGAAGATATCCATAGACAATACTGAAATTGAATGAAAGAATGAAGCTAAATACCTAGGAGTAATATTAGACAAAGGACTAACGCGGAAACAGCACATTGAGTATGCAGTGGATAAAACGAATGTAGCAATGAAAAGATTATACCCGATTATAGACAGAAGAAGCCAAATGAACAGAAACACGAAATTGTTACAAAGTACAGAAAACAAATTTCTGAGATGGGCATTAGACGCCCCCTGGTTTGTTAGGAATGAACAAATCCGAAAAGACATAAAATAGGAGTCCATTACTACATTCGTCAAACGAAAAGCTGCAAAAGCCTATGAAAGAAATAGTGAACATCCAAATGACGACCTTAGAAGGTAAGTTGACTATGTCTCCGCTGAAGATGAAAAACAGCGAGAATTTACTGCAAAAGACCTAAAGACCAGTTACGAAAATGAAGGTATAGAACTCCACTTTTAGAGAGAGATATCCAATTGAAGGATGAACACAAACACTCTGCATAAAGAATGCAGATGAGAAAATAACAAATAAGAAGATGGAAGGTTTATAATAGGCTTATGCCCGGAACCAACCGCAGGAGAGGTGTTTAGTCGGTAAGAATCCGACACTACCCAGAAAGACTGGGTGTCTGATGTAAGATTCACCTCTTCTAGAACAAAAAAAAAAAAGAACTGATTCTCGATATCAGTTCTTCAGCTTAGTGTTTGACTGAGGCGAAGATATTTCAGATAGACTGATTCGTGAGAATTTGGAGGAGAATGCTCATTAATTGTTAAGTTGGCTACTGTTGTACCGAAGTAAGGGTTTGCAATGAAAGGATTAGGGAGAGTGAATATGCTTGTTTGACTAATGCAGCCCTGTTGAAACACAGCACTTCGGATGGCCCTTTCCCAGTTCCCTTTCTTGATGTTCACTTAGAGTTCCTGCTTCAAATTACAGATACCTAACTGTAAATCGTATTCTAAACCCTATATAACTGATTCTACTCAGAATGAAAGTTGTGAAAAATGATAACGACAATTGGATTTCAATCAACTAAAATACCTTCGAGTAGGGGTCTGTTGTGCCTCTGGTCATTCGTTTCGAGTTCACGACAGACCGATAAAACAGCAATCCGAACTTGGATAGTTACTCATTTGCCCCAAACAAAACGTCCCCATGGGTCCTTACCAGATGAAAAGACTTTATCAAATAAATTACGTGCGATAAATAACCCCCTAACAAAAGTTCGCAACGATATCGAAAAAGCACAGAAAAGTCTGGAAGGTACAAAATCACCTTTCGAAGGCGATAAAAGGGTGTAAAAGTCTTACGGAGTGAAAAGCCCGAGTTTGAATAAAACAAGAACGGAAATGGGAAAAAGTAAGGACCGGGGGAGTTGGCCAGAGTTTCGGGACCCACAGGAGTTCGGGAAAGCCGGGGTTCCGTTGCAGCATACATATATGCATGATTGTAGATCATACGTGACGCCCAAATTGATTTTGGATGATAATGCCAGTGCGGAAATATGGAAGGAAGATTCTATTTCATCTGTGAAATGAATCGTCTGTCCTTCCCTAGCAGATTTATGGTTGGGATTCACTCCATCCCGAATATACAGAAAACCATCTATTGTTCGAGGCCTCACAATAATAAATACAACACTGGAATATACAGAATGTTCCTAAATTGGAGATACAAGTAGAAAGGGAGATTTTTAGTGTTATTTTGAGAATAAAAGTCTGATGAACCTAGGACCGCAAAAGCTTCGTTTTCGAGATACAGGCTGATATAGTTTTAATTTTTTTGCTAGTTTTTTTGTTATTGTATCTGCATTTCACAAGATAATCAACTGAAATTTGGCATTGTTATTACAATTTAGAGTTTACACCATGTAACATGCAAATTTTTATAGCAAATTCACAGCGTAATATAATTTCTGGAACACTGTCCCCTGTTCTCCTCCGGTACTTTTTTTGGTGAGCCATTGTTAGTTTGAGGGTTTATTGAAGGAAGCTTTGTTGTTATACTGAACTTTATGGTCTCTTGTAGTTTCCGATTTCGAGAAAAAAAATTCGAACGATTCGCTCGAAATCCTCAGAAAAATCAAAAAGTATAAGAGGGAATCTGAACTAATTGAGTCTGGGGATCTGGCCATGACTGATGTCCACCCCGTCCAATCTACCTGTTTTCCATAATTTTGTTCAGATACTCCCTAGTACACCCTGTATTTCGAAAACGAAACGTTTGCGGTTCCGTATTTATGGGACTTTTTTCCTTGAAATAATGCGAGGGATCTCCCCTCTTCGTTTGTATCTTCAATTTGGGAGCACCCTGTGCAATCTCCGAATTCTCAAATGCTCTCAATCAATGTGAGAAAAATCATGAATGAAGTCTAAACTATAAAAAAGAATGGTAAAATTACAAAAATTACACGCACAGTTATACGAGGATGTATTGATATCTAGTTAGCCTAGACCATGCATAAACAAAATATTGCGATACCATATCAACGAACAATAACTTATTAGAAGTGTTAGTGTAGAGTTCGACGTCAAAAAAGTGAACCAGAGTTACGCAATAAATTAGAAAAAATATGTGCACCGAAATTGTAAATATCGAAAAATTGGAGTATCGAGCCATTATCAAGTATACCTGTAAGGGTTAAAAGCTAGCAGATTTACGAAGATATGCTCAATACCCTTGGTGATCATTGTCCTTCGTATGCGACCGTGAAAAATTGGACTGCAAGCTTCAAAAGAGGTGAATTTTCCATTGAAGATGATGACCGATCAGGAAGGACAGTTTTTGTGTCAGTCCCCGAAAATATCGATGCAGTTCATGACATGATTTTATCAGACCGTCGAATTGGGCTGAAACGGGTATCTGAAGCAATGAAGATTTCATACGAACGCGTTCATCATATAGTTCACGTCAATTTGGACAAGAAAAAATTTTCTGCAAAATGGATCCCCAAATATTTGAATGTTGACCAAAAGCGTGCAAGGGTAGAAGCATCGCGTTCAATCTGTGCTCGATTTCAAAACGATGTAGACTTCTTAAACGGAATTCCTACTATGGACGAGACTTGGGTACATTTCTACGATCCAGAAACAAAGCAATAATCGATGGAATGGCGACACTCTGGTTCTCCAAGACCTAAGAAGTTTCGTGACCAAAAATCTGCTGGAAAAGTTCTTGCTTCAGTTTTTTGGGATTGCCATGAAGTAATCATGATTGATTTTTTGGATAAGGGTAGAACAATAACTAGAGATTACTATTCGATAACACTGACCACTCTACGGGCAAAAATTAAAGAGAAAAGACGTGTAAAGCTATAAAAAGGTATTTTGTTTTCACAGGACAACGCCCCAGTACACAAATCTCATGTTGCCATGCAAAAAGTTCGTGATTTAGGGTTAGAATTACTAGAACACCCCCCTTATTCACCAAATTTGGCTCCGTCCGACTGTCATCTCTTTCCTCAGTTGAAAAAAAGTTTAAAAGGTCGTAAATTTTCTTCCAACAAGAAGGTAATAAATGCTGCGGAGGACTGGTTTGCAGAGCAAGAAGAAACATTTTTTTGAAAAGTCTAGAGACGTTCTCTGTATTAAATGTATTCAATTAAGAGGAGAATATGTTGAGTAATAAATTATTTTGACATTGAAATTTTGTTTGGTTCTTTAGTAGGCTAAGAATTTTTCAATATATTCTCGTATGACTGCCACTAATTTATTTAATTTATTCATTTATATTTTTTATGCTGTCTATATGCTAGAGTTTCACTTCCAAAATCAACTCTGTGATGAGGTGAGCTATTCTTAATTTTAGATTTCACTTAGTTTGATTTTACATCAATGTGTGTTTATTTTAGCCCTGAGAAAGTCTGAATATACAGATTGTGTCCTCAATCCCGTGACAAGGCCTTTTATTATCAATATCAACAGCTGTAAATGATTGCTAAATAACACATCAAAATTGCTCTGACTCAAAGACGGTTTGAAATCGCAGTTGACAGCTGGTGGACGAGTGGAGAACCGGCGGAATTGGGCGAATCCGGCCCTGTCAAATCTCCAAATAATTCCGCAAACGCACGACTTGTCCAAACAATCGTCCCCAATTAATCAGTTCGGGCAAAAAGTAAAGTGACAAATTGCGCAAGTTAGTTCGGTAACAAGTATAAAACATGCAACATCTGCGTGCGATTTGTCCAGGATTCGGTCCAAGTTGGCCGCAGAAGTGGTCGCCCGCCCTGGGGTGCTATCCTTTTACAAAGGATGCACAGGATGTGCGCCTAATTTAGCGTTGCCATGTCCTTTGTCGAGGATTCTGGCTATTTAATTTCAATTTCGGTGATAAATTCGGAATTTGCGAGTTTGCCGGCTTTGTTATTCGAATAACATAAAGCAAACATTGCGTTATTGTTTTCCGTTGTCGGGCGTTTTTGTGCGGACGCAGGTATTTCTGATATACACACGATTTTTCCGGGGCTTTGATCCATCCGAGCTGCACGCTGAAAAATCGGTTCCGATCGGAATTAATGAGTCGAATAATAGCCGGAGATTCGAATATACAGCTTCGCTAACAGACCAAACACCGCATTCGGAGGAATTCAAAATATTCGCTAAAATTCTGAAACATACAGGTACCAATGACAAGGAATAATTCTGTTTGTTTATTTACATTAGCAGGGCGTAGCGCTTAATTAGCGCCTTCACTATACCGTGTCGAAAAAAACACCCAGTATTTCATGGCATAGTTCATTCGAGGACAACAAGAGCTTTACATTTATACCTCTTTTTTTGAATTTCAACACAGCGTTGCCACATAATTCGTATTTTTACAATATTTTTAGTGTTTTAAGTGCTTCATCGAAATTCTTATATAGCAACCGCTGTGTTCAATCTAGATAAATGAAAATTTCACAGAACTGAGCTTAAGGTATCAGCTTCGTCATTAGGTAAACATCTGAGGTTCTTTCCATACAAAGTGTCTAATATAAATTTACCAATTTACTCAAATTAAATATGCGTTAACTCGATTTTTTTCAAATGGAACACCCTCTATTTTTATCTTTCATGAAATTTGTCATTCTTTACAGAGTATGTCCCATGCTTAAATGTGGAATATCTCAAAAACAAAGCGGGTTAGGAATAGGGCATTCTTCGTAAGAAATGTAGACATTCGAAAAACAAATTTCATGAAAGAGAAAAATAAGAGTGTTTCTTTCATTCAAAAGAATCGAGTTATCGCGTATTTAATTTGAGTAAATTGGTGAATTTATATTAGACACTCTGTAAGAAAAAAGCTTCATATGTTCAACGAACGATGAGGCTGATACCTTAAGGGGACCTGGTACACGTCCGAGCTCGCGAGCTTCCTTCGAAAAAGCTTAATCATTTCTCTAGAATGTGTATTACTCGCTTTACTGTTTTTCTCCGTATATTAGGAAAAAAACCTGGTGAGCTGTAATTTCATGAAAATCTGGAAAAACGATTTTATTTCCATGATATCTCCGTCAATTTTCGGGATAAATATATGAAATTTTCAGTGTACATGCGGAATAATATTTTGCAGAATGTGTATTATTCGCTTTTCCGTTTTTTTGCGTATATTAGGAAAAAAACCTGGTTGAAAATATGACCAATAAAGTTCCTACTTTATAATTCATTTAAAAATTGGGAGGGCAATAAACAAAAAACCTGATCAATACACATTCTGAAAAATATTATTTCGCATGTACACTGAGAACTTCATACATTTATCCCGAAAATTGACAGAGCTATCATGGAAATGAAATTGTTTGTCCAGATTTCTATGAAATTGCAGCTCACCAGGTTTTTTTCCTAATATACGGAGAAAAACAGAAAAGCGAGTAGAACACATTCTAGAGAAATGATTAAGCTTTAATTTAAAAAAAAAATTGTTGATCTACGCTGCATACGAACTGAGATATCATGGAAATAAAAAGCCCAATTTTTGAGGGGGCTCGCGAGCTCTAACGTGTACCAGGTCCCCTCAGGCTGAATACTGTAAAAATTTCGTTTATCTAGATTCTAGATTGAACACAGCGGTTGCTGTAAGAATTTTGATGAACCCCTTAAAACACTAAAAATATCCTGAAAATACGAATTATGTGGTAACGCGGCGATGAAATTTAAAAAATTAGGCATAAGTGTAAAGCTCTTGTTGTCCTCGACAGATTTATGCTATGAAATTCAGGGTGTTCCATTTGAAAAAACTACAAATTTTCCCGTTACTTTTTTTGACGCATCCTGTATATGTTAAATTATCTTTAGTTTGTCAACCTTACAACCATATTATATACATTTTTTCCTCACGCCTTGCTGACGCACCCTGCACAAAATAGCAAATATCGAAGATAATATGAATTTGGTGCGTTATCTACAGGGTCTTTCACGAGGAACCTCACCCATATTTATACGGGAAACTACTGAACGTATTTTCATGAAATTCAGCACTTTTAAGTTTTTCACGATGCTGATGAAATCTAAAATATTTTCAAGGCATGAGCACCTCCGGTTTTTCCGGAAATGACGTCAACTTCCGTTTTTCAAATTAGAACGCCATTTTTTTATTGCAGAAATAGATTCCTTAGAAAATTTCAAGTTATTTTGATGTAACATTTTTCAGTTTTGTTTGGAAAATTCTCTCTGAGCGGGAAAATTCGAAAAAAAAATCGAAAATAGAGCTCCGCTGAAACAAGAATAACTTCGAGGTTTTTGGATGGAAAATTTTCATTTTTGGGATTTTTCAAGATGTAAGATTGATGTATCCACTTTAAAAATCGAAATCGCGATTCATGATACAGGGGGTGAAAAAATCGCTTTCAAAGTTAGGGATGACAAAATCGTGAAAAATCAATTTTTTCAAATTAGAACCCCATTTTTTATGGCAGATATTGAATCTACGTTAAAAAATAATGTGAGTGTATGCATCACACCCTTGCCCTAAAGTGGATATTAACTCAGAAAATATCCATTTTAGGGCAAGGGTTTGATGCATACACTCACATTATTTTTTTTTTCGAATTTTCCCGCTCAGAGAGAATTTTCCAACCAAAACTGAAAAATGTTACATCAAAATAACTTGAAATTTTCTAAGGAATCTATTTCTGCAATAAAAAAATGGCGTTCTAATTTGAAAAACGGAAGTTGACGTCATTTCCGGAAAAACCGGAGGTGCTCATGCCTTGAAAATATTTCAGATTTCATCAGCATCGTGAAGTACTTATAAGTGCTGAATTTCATGAAAATACGTTCAGTAGTTTCCCGTATAAATATGGGTGAGGTTCCTCGTGAAAGACCCTGTATACTACATTCACTTTTATAATGTATCCCGGTTGCCCATGACATTCTGACAAATTTCACCGTGTATATTTTGAAAATGTTAGGTTATAGTCATTTGAGAAATATTATGTGAATTCAATAATTCCAAAGACCTGGCGACTGTTGAAGAAACTTTTTTCTCTGTTAAAACGGAAATATTTCACGTATAGTCCCTTGCTTTCTTTTGTTATAAACCACATTGTTGAGTACTAGCGAGACTATTATGAGGTCGCCTCGCATTTATTAAATGATCATCTAAATCATCAATTATGAGATTTATAAGGTCGATAAAGTCTGTTGATAATCAGAGAAATCAGAAAGATGCTTTATTAGTGAGAATTCCGCGATTATCAACATTTTGGCGACCGTGACAGGACTAGATGCCGATAGCTTAGCGGTAAAGCAAACAAGAATCGCAGGTTCGATTCCAGCTGGGGGTTTAGCTTTTTCCGGAGTTTAAAAAATTGTGTGTACGCCGATAATTCTTGGCTTCATCTTGGCGACACAGCCTGTATATTCGAAGCCTCCGAGCCAGGTATCGTCGAGCAGGTAACTATGTACAATAGCAGCTTCTTTGCGGCATGCGGATGACATGTATGACATGTTCATCCGGGACAAAGCGGCGGGAAGCAAGTGACGGCGGCGCGGAGGTATTCGATATTAGGTCTTGCGGATGACAAGCGCCGCCACATAGGCATCGCCCGCTGGCGACGGTGCCGAACCGAACTTCTGCAGCTTTGTCCAAAGTCGAGGTAAATATGATGTGCGGTTTGATGTACGAGAACACAAGAGAGTATCCTCTGGAGATGAACTCGCGGCGCCATTGGCCCTAACCAAATAGAAGATTCGGACGCAGAGACGGCGTTTTTGAGGAGAGGCGGGATGGAAAATTATGCGGGTTTCTTTGAGTCCGAACGGAGCTTCTGGCGAATGCCGTGGTTTGCGTGGTCGTGTTCGTCCTTTTGTAGTGGTCAGAAATTCGAACAAGAGAGGATTTTCTCGGCGATATGCGTGCCATTTTAAGTCCACATATGGGGAGTGTTATTCAGTAGATAAGGACTGAACGAGAATAAATTCGCTATCACAAAAACGCCTATATCTCTTGAACCAATTGAGAAAAAATCAAAATTTGATGATAGTTAGCTTTGTTATGAACGTCAGAAACATGTGGAACATTTACTTCATAGATATTCCAATTCTCTATCGCAAAATGTCAAGCGAAGTGAAAACACGAGAATTTATAGTGAAACTTTTTCGAAATAATCAAAAATGGAGCTTCAAAAGAATCGCAAAAGAGGCTCGCCTTCGTCCGGAAACGGTATCAAGAGTCAAGCGCTTCAACGAGGATCTTACAATTAACCGCAAGGAAGGAACTGGAAGGAAAAAGGGGTTTCATAGCCCAAAAGCAGTGAAGAAAGCCATCAGCCTTTTCAGAAGTTCCCTAACCTTTCAGGACGGAAAGTGGCCCAAATAGTGGGTTGTTCGCAGTCAACCGTTCAGAAAATCAAGTCGAGTTGTGGGTTTATAACATACAAAGTGCAGAAAGTGCCCAGACAGGAACGCTGTGAAGAATCAAGAAGCGAAATCAAGAGCAAAGAAATTAAAAAAAGATTTCTTGAAAAATTTTTCCTGTTGCGTGATGGACGACGAAACCTATGTCTTGGCTGATTTCTGTCAACTTCCTGGTCAGGAATTTTATACTGCAGATCCTCGTGGAAATGTTGACGAACAATTTCGCGTGAAGAAACAAACAAAATTTCCTAAAAAATTCCTGGTTTGGCAAGCAATTTGCACTTGTGGGGAAAGGAGCAAATTTTTCGTTGTCCAAGGCTCTGTTGACTCGAAGATATACATCGAGGAATGCTTGAAGAAGCGACTTTTACCATTTTTACGTGAGCACGATGTGTCAACAATCTTTTGGCCAGATTTAGCTCCATGCCACTACAGCAAGGCCACCAAGGAATGGTACGAAGCGAATGAGGTGGTTTTTGTCCCCAAAGAGACCAATCCACCAAATTGCCCAGAACTCAGGCCAATCGAAAGATATTGGGCCCTGGTAAAAAGAGAATTCAAGAAGACTAAGAAATCAACGAAAACATTAGCGGAATGCAAGCAAAAGTGGAAGACAGCATCCCAGAAAGTGACTGAGAACACTTTAAGAAGCATGATGGGAAGAATACCAGAAAAAATCCATGAATTTTGTGAAAAATATTTCGGTTTTTTTATTGTAAAAACAATTTTCATAAGAATAAGAAGATGATTCGAAGATGAGTTCGATTCTCGAAATAGGTTCAGTGTTTCAAAAGATATAAGCGTTTTTGTGATAGCGAATTTATTCTCGGTCAGTCCTTACTGCTTAGAAGCAAATGACGAACAGTTAAATCATCTTAATACTAAGCAGGAATGCAGAAATACAAAACGAGAAGTATTTCCATACAGTTCAGGACATTTTTCAGATAAATCCTGGACTTAAAGTTGAAAGGATTCAATGAGCATAACTATTCAACATGCTTCAATCGTAGCAGTAAAAAATTTCAACTCGTCTTCACTTCCACATCAAACCAAGCATTCGTGATCCAGAAATAGCTAATTCCATGAATAATGGACTCAGATGTGGAAATGTTGAAGTTCGACCTGCACAGCCTTCCCTTGTGGCAAGCCGATGAAATATGCAGCTAGTTCTAGAAGTGGCTTCCAAGATATGGCCGAGTAATACGTTACCAACTTAATACATGAATTACACATAATTCCTCTAATTTGTATATCTTACCCCGGTGTAAGGGGCTCCGAATGTATTCCTAAGTCGCGTAAATCAAATCAAAGTTGGGGTTTGTGAGAACGGTCGAGAGTTTAATGGCTGGAATATGTTCGGATCTTGATATTAGATGCCGGTCGAGGTGATAGTTTCGATGATAAAGCCGCCGTTATCCTGGCAACTGAATTGTGTATACTCCATTCACTTTTATAGAGTATCCCGGTTGACGAAGATTTAGGTTTATCAAGTTTTTTCTACTTGAAATCGACGCAGGTTGGTATTCGTTGAATGCCAAATGATCCTCAGAGACGTCGTCAATGCTAATCTCTATTTTCTCTTTTTTAACATTGTGAATGGAGTTAATTCTTTTAATGTTTAATTGTAACACAGGTTTCGTAGTACTACTACATTTTCATACTGCAGTATTATTTCAGTTGTGCAAAAAGATATTTAAATGTCTTCTGAAGGCTTGTTTCTTGAGAATTTTGTTTTTTCGTTTAGAAGTTTTTCTGTCGGGTTATTCCAGTACTCTTATTGTTCTTTCGAATGAACTATCACAAAGTAACGGACTGTTCTGTTCATTATTTTTCAGTTAAATTTCAACACTCGATACTTGATTTCCGTAAAAGAAAAAAGCATAACTGAATCTTTCAGCCATGTTTATACAGGGTCTTTCACGAGGAACCTCACCCATATTCATACGGGAAACTACTGAACGTATTTTCATGAAATTCAGCACTTATAAGTATTTCACGATGCTGATGAAATCTAAAATATTTTCAAGGCATGAGCACCTCCGGTTTTTCCGGAAATGACGTCAACTTCCGTTTTTCAAATTAGAACACCATTTTTCTATTGCAGAAATAGATTCCTTAGAAAATTTCAAGTTATTTTGATGTAACATTTTTCAGTTTTGGTTGGAAAATTCTCTCTGAGCGGGAAAATTTGAAAAAAAAAATCGAAAATAGAGCTGCGCTAAAACAAGAATAACTTCGAGGTTTTTGGATGGAAAATTTTCATTTTTGGGATTTTTCAAGATGTAAGATTGATGTATCCACTTTAAAAATCGAAATCGCGATTCATGATACAGGGGGTGAAAAAATCGCTTTCAAAGTTAGGGATGACAAAATCGTGAAAAATCAAATTTTTCAAATTAGAACCCCATTTTTTATGGCAGATATTGAATCTACATTAAAAAATAATGTGAGTGTATGCATCACACCCTTGCCCTAAAATGGATATTTTCTGAGTTAATATCCACTTTAGGGCAAGGATGTGATGCATACACTCACATTATTTTTTAACGTAGATTCAATATCTGCCATAAAAAAATGAGGTTCTTATGTGAAAAACGGAAGTTGACGTTATTTCCGGAAAAACCGGAGGTGCTCATGCCTTGAAAATATTTCAGATTTCATCAGCATCGTGAAATACTTATAAGTGCTGAATTTCATGAAAATACCTTCAGTAGTTTCCCGTATAAATATGGGTGAGGTACCTCGTGAAAGACCCTGTATAGGTACGTGGAATATTTCCAGTATCGACAGAGAAAAAAGTTTCTTCAACATTCGGCAGGTCTTTGGAATTATCGAATTCACATAATTTTTCCTCAAATTCATTATTTTCCCAGAGTAAATAAACATTTTGATAAATACGTAATCACTACGATCTCTATGTAGAAAGGACAACATTGCTTATTCATCTGACAGGAAAATGACTATAACCTAACATTTCAAAAAATACACGGTGAAATGTGTCAGAATGTCATGGCCAACCGGGATACTTTATAAAAAAGAATTGAATATAAATACTACGAATAGGTTAATCCGTGCTCGTCATATAATCGTCATCGGGTTGTTTTCCCAAGAGTTATGAAGGACCTTTCGATGTTTTATAACTCTAAGGTTTTCGCCTTAGATTCATTCAATCATTCATCGAATTGTCGGAATTCTCTAGATTGAAGTTCAACCATACTGAATTTGGTGGAGTTTAAAGTTTGTTAATATCATTTTATTTCAATCTTTATGTTGCGGATTCAATTTTGGGCTTCTGCGAGATCCTTCCAGCCATGCAGCTATCAGCGTAACAGTTCCATTTCAACGCATTCAATAGAAATTCTCCCGTCAGAGGGCCCGGGATCGTATTCATAACCTTTCCTGCAAGTTTATGATTTATGTTGGCAGATCTGTTGGAAGTCGCCGTTATCTGAAACGGTTTTGCCGCAGCGAAGCCACAATGACCGCTCTGTGGTTTTTCTTTGTATTCATCTCTCAACCCCCATTTTTGCATCAAAAGATACCTCGTGATTTATTGGGCCGATTTTTCCCTCGCGACAGTCGTGAATATTCAATTGTATGTTTTCGTGATGAACTCGGTCCAAGTTTATTTATTTCGGAGATGCATCGGCTCAAGATGGATTTTCTTGTTATAACGTCGAAAGCATTGGATTAACTTGCGTTTAGAATAACGTATAGATCCAGATGACATTGAGAAAGGATGACACTTCTCAAATTTTGGATGAGAAATGCCAAAGTGGTAAAGCCCACCAAAAACACCATATTTGTCATCACCAAGGAATCCATGGCGAATCCAAAGTCGTTTTTCGAAGGTGAAGATCTACTACCCATTCGAATCATGCAGAATACCCATTAGACTGATCAGTATCGCCTTTACTCTGAGTGCTCTGAGCGTCTGAACAAAACTCGAAACTGAAAAATCGAAAAATATATAACCGAATTATTCGTTACTTATGAGGGCTACATGGACGATTTTGGTATCAAAATGTAGGTTTTCGAGGTCGCTCCATTCAATAAAAGATATTCCAGAGCCCTAACTAGCATAGTTTAGATTTTCACCTGTCAAATGGCATTTTTCGAAAAATTGCAAATTTCAAACTCTCATATCTTCCGTTCCTATCATCTCCGCCAAAAATTATTTATATCATATGGATCAGCATACCTCGATGTATAACTGTGCAAAATATGAGCGATTCGAAAAATCTAACATTTTGGGTGAAAAATACCAAAGGGGTAAGACCCCCCAAAAACACCATATTTGTCATCACCAAAGAATCCCTGGCGAATCCAAAGTCGTTTTTCGAAAGTGAAGATCTACTACCCATTCGAATCATGCAGAATACTCATTAGACCGATCAGTATCGCCTATACTTTGAGTGCTCTGAGCGTCTGAACAAAACTCGAAACTGAAAAATCGAAAAATATAAAACCGAATTATTCGTTACTTATGAGGGCTACATGGACGATTTTGGTATCAAAATGTAGGTTTTCGAGGTCGCTCCATTCAATAAAAGATATTCCAGAGCCCTAACTAGCATAGTTTAGATTTTCACCTGTCAAATGGCATTTTTCGAAAAATTGCAAATTTCAAACTCTCATATCTTCCGTTCCTATCACCTCCGCCAAAAATTATTTATATCATATGGATCAGCATACCTCGATGTATCACTGTGCAAAATATGAGCGATTTGAAAAATCTAAAATTTTGGGTGAAAAATACCAACGGGGTAAGACCCCCCAAAAACACCATATTTGTCATCACCAAAGAATCCCTGGAGAATCCAAAGTCGTTTTTCGAAAGTGAAGATCTACGACCCATTCGAATCATGCAGAATACCCATTAGACCGATCAGTATCGCCTATACTTTGAGTGCTCTGAGCGTCTGAACAAAACTCGAAACTGAAAAATCGAAAAATA
Source organism: Adalia bipunctata (assembly GCA_910592335.1). Taxonomy (NCBI): domain Eukaryota; kingdom Metazoa; phylum Arthropoda; class Insecta; order Coleoptera; family Coccinellidae; genus Adalia; species Adalia bipunctata. The sequence goes on along the minus strand of OU342952.1, from coordinate 2,185,645 downwards.
TAAAACCGAATTATTCTTTACTTATGAGGGCTACATGGACAATTTTGGTATCAAAATGTAGGTTTTCGAGGTCGCTCCATTCAATAAAAGATATTTCAGAGCCCTAACTAGCATAGTTTAGATTTTCACCTGTCAAATGGCATTTTTCGAAAAATTGCAAATTTCAAACTCTCATATCTTCCGTTCCTATCATCTCCGCCAAAAATTATTTATATCATATGGATCAGCATACCTCAATGTATCACTGTGCAAAATATGGGCGATTTGAAAAATCTAAAATTTTGGATGAAAAATACCAAAGGGGTAAGACCCCCCAAAAACACCATATTTGTCATCACCAAAGAATCCCTGGCGGATCCAAAGTGGTTTTTCGAAAGTGAAGATCTACTACCCATTCGAATCATGCAGAATACCCATTAGACCGATCAGTATCGCCTATACTTTGAGTGCTCTGAGCGTCTGAACAAAACTCGAAACTGAAAAATCGAAAAATATAAAACCGAATTATTCGTTACTTATGAGGGCTACATGGACGATTTTGGTATCAAAATGTAGGTTTTCGAGGTCGCTCCATTCAATAAAAGATATTCCAAAGCCCTAACTAGCATAGTTTAGATTTTCACATGTCAAATGGCATTTTTCGAAAAATTGCAAATTTCAAACTCTCATATCTTCCGTTCCTATCATCTCCGCCAAAAATTCTTTATATCATATGGATCAACATACCTCGATGTATCACTGTGCAGAATATGAGTGATTTGAAAAATCTAAAATTTTGGGTGAAAAATACCAAAGGGGTAAGACCCCCCAAAAACACCATATTTGTCATCACCAAAGAATCCCTGGCGAATCCAAAATCGTTTTTCGAAAGTGAAGATCTACTACCCATTCGAATCATGCAGAATACCCATTAGACCGATCAGTATCGCCTATACTTTGAGTGCTCTGAGCGTCTGAACAAAACTTGAAACTGAAAAATCGAAAAATATAAAACCGAATTATTCGTTACTTATGAGGGCTACATGGACGATTTTGGTATCAAAATGTAGGTTTTCGAGGTCGCTCCATTCAATAAAAGATATTCCAAAGCCCTAACTAGCATAGTTTAGATTTTCACATGTCAAATGGCATTTTTCGAAAAATTGCAAATTTCAAACTCTCATATCTTCCGTTCCTATCATCTCCGCCAAAAATTCTTTATATCATATGGATCAACATACCTCGATGTATCACTGTGCAGAATATGAGTGATTTGAAAAATCTAAAATTTTGGGTGAAAAATACCAAAGGGGTAAGACCCCCCAAAAACACCATATTTGTCATCACCAAAGAATCCCTGGCGAATCCAAAATCGTTTTTCGAAAGTGAAGATCTACTACCCATTCGAATCATGCAGAATACCCATTAGACCGATCAGTATCGCCTATACTTTGACTGCTCTGAGCGTCTGAACAAAACTTGAAACTGAAAAATCGAAAAATATAAAACCGAATTATTCGTTACTTATGAGGGCTACATGGACGATTTTGGTATCAAAATGTAGGTTTTCGAGGTCGCTCCATTCAATAAAAGATATTCCAGAGCCCTAACTAGCATAGTTTAGATTTTCACCTGTCAAATGGCATTTTTCGAAAAATTGCAAATTTCAAACTCTCATATCTTCCGTTCCTATCATCTCCGCCAAAAATTATTTATATCATATGGATCAGCATACCTCGATGTATCACTGTGCAAAATATGAACGATTTGAAAAATCTAAAATTTTGGGTGAAAAATACCAAAGGGGTAAGACCCCCCAAAAACACTATATTTGTCATCACCAAAGAATCCCTGGCGGATCCAAAGTCGTTTTTCGAAAGTGAAGATCTACTACCCATTCGAATAATGCAGAATACCCATTAGACCGATCAGTATCGCCTATACTTTGAGTGCTCTGAGCGTCTGAACAAAACTCGAAACTGAAAAATCGAAAAATATAAAACCGAATTATTCGTTACTTATGAGGGCTACATGGACGATTTTGGTATCAAAATGTAGGTTTTCGAGGTCGCTCCATTCAATAAAAGATATTTCAGAGCCCTAACTAGCATAGTTTAGATTTTCACCTGTCAAATGGCATTTTTCGAAAAATTGCAAATTTCAAACTCTCATATCTTCCGTTCCTATCATCTCCGCCAAAAATTATTCATATCATATGGATCAGCATACCTCGATGTATCACTGTGCAAAATATGAACGATTTGAAAAATCTAAAATTTTGGGTGAAAAATACCAAAGGGGTAAGACCCCCCAAAAACACTATATTTGTCATCACCAAAGAATCCCTGGCGGATCCAAAGTCGTTTTTCGAAAGTGAAGATCTACTACCCATTCGAATCATGCAGAATACCCATTAGACCGATCAGTATCGCCTATACTCTGAGTGCTCTGAGCGTCTGAACAAAACTCGAAACTGAAAAATCGAAAAATATAAAACCGAATTATTCTTTACTTGTGAGGGCTACATGGACGATTTTGGTATCAAAATGTAGGTTTTCGAGGTCGCTCCATTCAATAAAAGATATTTCAGAGCCCTTACTAGCATAGTTTAGATTTTCACCGGTCAAATGTCATTTTTCGAAAAATTGCAAATTTCAAACTCTCATATCTTCCGTTCCTATCATCTCCGCCAAAAATTATTTATATCATATGGATCAGCATACCTCGATGTATCACTGTGCAAAATATGAGCGATTTGAAAAATCTAAAATTTTGGGTGAAAAATACCAAAGGGGTAAGACCCCCCAAAAACACCATATTTGTCATCACCAAAGAATCCCTGGAGAATCCAAAGTCGTTTTTCGAAAGTGAAGATCTACTACCCATTCGAATCATGCAGAATACCCATTAGACCGATCAGTATCGCCTATACTTTGAGTGCTCTGAGCGTCTGAACAAAACTCGAAACTGAAAAATCGAAAAATATAAAACCGAATTATTCGTTACTTATGAGGGCTACATGGACGATTTTGGTATCAAAATGTAGGTTTTCGAGGTCGCTCCATTCAATAAAAGATATTTCAGAGCCCTAACTAGCATAGTTTAGATTTTCACTTGTCAAATGGCATTTTTCGAAAAATTGCAAATTTCAAACTCTCATATCTTCCGTTCCTATCATCTCCGCCAAAAATTATTTATATCATATGGATCAGCATACCTCGATGTATCACTGTGCAGAATATGAGCGATTTGAAAAATCTAAAATTTTGGGTGAAAAATACCAAAGGGGTAAGACCCCCCAAAAACACCATATTTGTCATCACCAAAGAATCCCTGGAGAATCCAAAGTCGTTTTTCGAAAGTGAAGATCTACTACCCATTCGAATCATGCAGAATACCCATTAGACCGATCAGTATCGCCTATACTTTGAGTGCTCTGAGCGTCTGAACAAAACTCGAAACTGAAAAATCGAAAAATATAAAACCGAATTATTCGTTACTTATGAGGGCTACATGGACGATTTTGGTATCAAAATGTAGGTTTTCGAGGTCGCTCCATTCAATAAAAGATATTTCAGAGCCCTAACTAGCATAGTTTAGATTTTCACTTGTCAAATGGCATTTTTCGAAAAATTGCAAATTTCAAACTCTCATATCTTCCGTTCCTATCATCTCCGCCAAAAATTATTTATATCATATGGATCAGCATACCTCGATGTATCACTGTGCAGAATATGAGCGATTTGAAAAATCTAAAATTTTGGGTGAAAAATACCAAAGGGGTAAGACCCCCCAAAAACACCATATTTGTCATCACCAAAGAATCCCTGGAGAATCCAAAGTCGTTTTTCGAAAGTGAAGATCTACTACCCATTCGAATCATGCAGAATACCCATTAGACCGATCAGTATCGCCTATACTTTGACTGCTCTGAGCGTCTGAACAAAACTCGAAACTGGAAAATCGAAAAATATAAAACCGAATTATTCGTTACTTATGAGAACTACATGGACGATTTTGGTATCAAAATGTAGGTTTTCGAGGTCGCTCCATTCAATAAAAGTTATTCCAGAGCCCTAACTAGCATAGTTTAGATTTTCACCTGTCAAATGGCATTTTTCGAAAAATTGCAAATTTCAAACTCTCATATCTTCCGTTCCTATCATCTCCGCCAAAAATTATTTACATCATATGGATCAGCATACCTCGATGTATCACTGTGCAAAATATGAGCGATTTGAAAAATCTGAAATTTTGGGTGAAAAGTACCAAAGGGGTAAGACCCCCCAAAAACACCATATTTGTCATCACCAAAGAATCCCTGGCGAATCCAAAGTCGTTTTTCGAAAGTGAAGATCTACTACCCATTCGAATCATGCAGAATACCCATTAGACCGATCAGTATCGCCTATACTTTGAGTGCTCTGAGCGTCTGAACAAAACTCGAAACTGAAAAATCGAAAAATATAAAACCGAATTATTCGTTACTTATGAGGACTACATGGACGATTTTGATATCAAAATGTAGGTTTTCGAGGTCGCTCCATTCAATAAAAGATATTCCAGAGCCCTAACTAGCATAGTTTAGATTTTCACCTGTCAAATGGCATTTTTCGAAAAATTGCAAATTTCAAACTCTCATATCTTCCGTTCCTATCATCTCCGCCAAAAATTATTTATATCATATGGATCAGCATACCTCGATGTATCAGTGTGCAGAATATGAGAGATTTGAAAAATCTAAAATTTTGGGTGAAAAATACCAAAGGGGTAAGACCCCCCAAAAACACCATATTCGTCATCACCAAAGAATCCCTGGCGAATCCAAAGTCGTTTTTCGAAAGTGAAGATCTACTACCCATTCGAATCATGCAGAATACCCATTAGACCGATCAGTATCGCCTATACTTTGAGTGCTCTGAGCGTCTGAACAAAACTCGAAACTGAAAAATCGAAAAATATAAAACCGAATTATTCGTTACTTATGAGGACTACATGGACGATTTTGGTATCAAAATGTAGGTTTTCGAGGTCGCTCCATTCAATAAAAGATATTCCAGAGCCCTAACTAGCATAGTTTAGATTTTCACCTGTCAAATGGCATTTTTCGAAAAATTGCAAATTTCAAACTCTCATATCTTCCGTTCCTATCATCTCCGCCAAAAATTATTTATATCATATGGATCAGCATACCTCGATGTATCAGTGTGCAGAATATGAGCGATTTGAAAAATCTAAAATTTTGGGTGAAAAATACCAAAGGGGTAAGACCCCCCAAAAACACCATATTTGTCATCACCAAAGAATCCCTGGCGAATCCAAAGTCGTTTTTCGAAAGTGAAGATCTACTACCCATTCGAATCATGCAGAATACCCATTTACCTGATCAGTATCGCCTATATTTTGAGTGCTCTGTCTCGTTTCAAATCGAAACCGTTGATAAACTGACTTCATTTCAAAATAAGAACATTCATGAAGCGTATGCAAAGAACCAAACTTCAGAAAAAAGGCGACCAGATTGACGAAATGTCTCATACTGATTTTTATTGGATCGATTCAAGTTGTTATTGTGTTTTGAATGATTTTACAGCGATTTTCTCGAAGATTACATACTTTTAAAAACGATTGAATACGATATTCCTAACTCTTGTGGAGCAGTATATTTCAAAATGATCCTCCTTCGATTCGAAAAGAATAACACCGCCCCAAGTGCGTAATTTCCATTAAATTCGCTCAATTTTCCTGTGATCGATAAAACCAAAAAAAAGCACACATATCTGATTCCATCTCCACAATCCGCTCTCGCACGCTAAAGCCCCATCTGGTCGTGTTTGAATAAGCTTAAGATAATTGTAAATTTATTCATAGGGCAATCCCGCAGGACCCTGTATGATGTCATGGGCCAATTACGGAATATCCTTTCTGTCCAGGCGTCCGAGCGATTAGTATAAATGCAATTAAAAAAGTTAAATCCTCGATTTTTAAAAACGCTTTTAAATTGCCCTCTCCATAGCCGTGACAGGAAAACGGACCTAAATAATGGCTTATCTTGTTCGAAAGGATCATTTTTATTTTTCCTCCATAAAGAATGACCCTTTTGTGGATCTCATCCCGATGCAGAGCCATTGTTTCCGGATCTTCCTGTTTTTTTAGCTTGAATTAATATTCAGAATCGCCTGTCACACGCTCGGGATTTTTCGGTTCCGGTTTGTCCTGCTTCCTGCATGAAAATATAACGATGGGAAATCTGCAGGAAGCTCGTGAACTTGGTGGAAGGAATGGAAAACTTTGAGTGGTGTTTTGTCTAGGCAGCTATTCTCAAAGCGTATTCTTGAGTGTATCGCACTGTTCGTTCTACTCATTCATATAAATTCAATTTGTTTATTCTTCGTCACCATCATCCAAGATACCTATGAGTATAATGCTATCGATTTCGAAAATCCCAATTTTTTTTTGGTGCAAGTAGCGCCTAAATTCTGAGTGCTCTGAGCTCGTGAACAAAACTCGAAAATTAAAAACATAAAACCCAAAAAATTCATGGTACAGAAGGGTTATATGGGTCAAGTTTGGTATCAAAATGTAGGTTTTCGAGGTCGCTGAATTCAATAAAAAATAAATCAAGGCCCTATCTGGTACGGTTTAGATTTTGACCTGCCAAATGGCATTTTTTCTAAAAAATCGAAATTTCAAGTCGTCATAACTCCCGTTCTAGCGATCATATCCACTTCTTATTTATATATTGTTAATCTGCATTGTCCCAAGTATATCTTGGTACAATAAAATCGATATCGAAAATCCCAACTTTTTTGGTCAAAAATGCATAAGGGGTAAGACCTCCCAAAAACACTATATTCATCATCACCACGGAATCCCTGAAGAATCTACCGGAGTTATTCGATTGGAATGTTCTTCAACCTATTCGAATGATTCAGAATAACCATTTTGCTGATCCATAACGCTTATATTCTGAACGCTCTGAGTTTGTGAACAAAACTCGAAAATGAAAAACGCAAAACATAAAACTCAAAAAATTCATGGTACAGAAGGGTTATATGGGTCAAGTTTGGTATCAAAATGTAGGTTTTCGAGGTCGCTGAATTCAATAAAAAATAAATCAGAGCCCTATCTGGTACGGTTTAGATTGTGACCTGCCAAATGGCATTTTTCTAAAAAATCGAAATTTCAAGTCGTCATAGCTCCCGTTCTAGCGATCACATCCACTTCTTATTTATATATTATTAATCTGCATTGTCCCAAGTATCTCTTGGTACAATAAAATCGATATCGAAGATCCCAACTTTTTTGGTCAAAAATGCATAAGGGGTAAGACCTCCCAAAAACATTATATTCGTCATTACCACGGAATCCCTAGGAACTCTAATGTTGATATTAATTCGGAATGGTCTTCAATTCATTCGAATCATGCAGAATAACCATTTTGCTGGTCAGTAGCGCCTAAATTATGAGTGCTCTGAGCTCGTGAACAAAACTCAAAAATGAAAATCGCAAAACATAAAACACAAAAAATTCATGGTACAGAAGGCTCATATGGTCATGTTTGGTATCAAATTATAGGTTTTCGAGGGCGAGGAATTAAATAAAAATAAATCAAGGCCCTATCTATCATGGTTTGGACCTTTACTCGCGAAATGGCATTCCTGGACAATTTTCAATAAGCAAAATCTTCAATCTATAAAAATCATTCAAAATATCCATCAGGGTAATCAATATTTCTATGAGTGCTTTTTCGTAGAAAAAAAAGTAGGTATCATATGGAAAAGTTTATTATCAAAATACAGGTTTAGAGAAGTCTTTATTGAAAAAATACAAAAAAAATTAGAAATTACGAAGACATCAACATTCACACCCTTGGTCCCACGCAATTTTCTCCAACACACTCAGTCCAACAATCACCACGTAATTCGTATGGCTCAGAGGGACCCTCACTGGAAACCTACAGAAATGATCGGCACCAATCACCACGTGATAAAAGTCGTCGAAGAAATATACGGTCATGTCGAACATGCCATCGTCACCGAGTGGAAATCCTCCAAAACTTTCCCCCTTTCCCCATTTACCATTCACATACGAGTTTCTGAGAACCTTCTGTTCGTCGATCTTGAAGGAGATCAGCAGGGCTACATCTCGAGATTCCGCCAATGTCGCGAATGAAACGTTTATCTGCTTGGTGCGCTCTTCAAACCTTCCCAAAATTGATACGGTGTCTCCGTAGGTGATCCTGTGTGGAATCTGGGCTGTATAAGAATCCTCCTGGTGACTGGATGACTTGTTGGTGCTGCTGAATACTGATTTTCTAACAGCACCCACTGGGTAAGTTACCAACAAAATGATCGAACATATTAATAAGAACTGATGCTGAGAAAAACGCAGCATTCTGAAGGAATAGTTGCTGTTAAATCGGTATGAAAACTAACTTTGTTTCCTTGAAGACATTCGAAATGGAAACTTTTTGTCTTATCCAAAAAAGTCGATATTCGTATCATCTAGCTCGACAAGGAAGTAATTAAAGTTGTGGAGTGTTTTGCTAACTAGTTCCGTATTTTTGAGAATATTTAACGTTCGGAATAGATATTGTTAATACTCCTAATATTGGCTTTTCCGATAGAGGAGAACACTTTCATGAAAACCTATATTTACTGCATATTTTTGTGTGTCGAAACGTGGTATGGAGATGATATGTACTTTCATATTATTTTTATAGACTTTATTATTGACACTAACGAAACAATCATTTGCATCGAAGTTATAATCGTAGGAAACGCTGGACTTGATATACTCCATTCACTTTTATAATGTATACCGGCTGGCCATGAAATTCTGACACATTTCACCGTGTATATTTCGAAAATGTAAGGTGAAAGTCATTTTGCTGTCAGATGAATAAGAAACGTTGTCCGTTCTACATAGAGATATCGAAATGATACGTATTTATCAAAATGTTTATTTACTTTGGGAAAATAATGAATTTGAGAAAATATTTATTATCTGAATTCAATAATTCCATAGACCGAGCGAATGTTGAAGAAACTTTTTTCTCTGTTAATACTGGAAATATTTCACGTATATGAACATGTTTGGAAGATTCAGTTATGCTATAAATATCCTTGTAGGGAATCGAGTGTTGAAGTTTTACTGAAAAATAATGGACCGAATAGTTCTTTGTGATAGTTCATTCGAGAAAACAATAAAAGTACTCGAATAATCCGACAGAAAAACTTCTTAACGAACAGACGGACCTAAAGAATATCCCACCCTCAAAATTCTCAAGAAATAAGCCTACAAAAGACATTTAAATCCCTTTTTGCACAACTTGAAATACTCCAGTATGAAAATGTAGAAGTACTACCTGTGTCACAATTGAACATTAAGAATTAACTCCATTTACAAAGTTAAAGAAGAGTAAATGGAAATTAGCATTGGCAAAGTCTCTGAGAATTACTTGACATTCCACGAGTACCAACCTGCGTCAGTTCTGAGTAAAAAAACCTAAATCAGGGCTAACCATTATAGAAGTGAATGGAGTATACAAATATTGACGTAGTAAACGAAGTATTTGAATTTTAACCCTTCAGTTGCATATACCATTTGTATATGTATACTGAATATTGTTTAAAAATATGTTAGTTCGGTCCAGTTGGAGAATCCATCTTATGTGGACAGAACATTGAGAAAAAGCTTTGTATAGAGAATCTCAGGGTAAATTGAGATAAAGTGTCGTATTTGCCAAGTAATATTTCCTAGCTTATGTGGGGGGATTCCAGTAAATTCGAACAGATTGCGCCTTATATTTATATTTCACATGTTTCATGGCAATTTGTACCAATATTGGAGCGAATAATAGGTCATAAAGCAAGTATATATCTTTTTTAACTGCTAACTAACACACTACATACCCTGGCTTTTTTCATATACCTGCTTCTGCTTGATTTACGTTCTTGATTAGGTGTGAGGTTGCGAAAATATTGAGCTAAGGACTGAACGAGAATGAATTCGCTATCACAAAAACGCCTATATCTCTTGGACCAATTGAGAAAAAATCAAAATTTGATCATAGTTAGCTTTGTTATGAACGTCAGAAACATGTGGAACATTTACTTCATAGATATTCCAATTCTCTGTCGCAAAATGTCGAGCGAAGTGAAAACACGAGAATTTATAGTGAAACTTTTTCAAAGTAATCAAAAATGGAGCTTCAAAAGAATCGCAAAAGAGGCTCGCGTTCGTCATGAAACGGTATCAAGAGTTGTTTAGCGCTTCAACGAAGATCTTACAATTAACCGCAAGGAAGGAACCGGGAGGAAAAAGGGGTTTCATAGCCCGAAAAAAGTGAAAAAAACCATCAGCCTTTTTCAGAAGAATCCTAACCGTTCAGGACGGAAAGTGGGCAAAATAGTGGGTTGTTCGCAGTCAACCGTTCAGAAAATCAAGTCGAGTTGTGGGCTTACAACATAAAAAGTGCAGAAAGTGCCAGACAGGAACGCTGTGAACAATCAAGAAGCGAAATCAAGAGCAAAGAAATTAAGAAAAGATTTCTTGAAAATTTTTTCCTGTTGCGTGATGGACGACGAAACCTATGTCTTGGCTGATTTCTCGCAACTTCCTGGTCAGGAATTTTATACTGCAGATTCTCGTGGAAATTTTGACAAATTCGCGTGAAGAAACAAGCAACGTTTCCTAAAAAATTCCTGGTTTGGCAAGCAATCTGCACTTGTGGGAAAAGCAGCAAATTTTTCGTTGGCCAAGGCTCTGTTGACTCGAAGATATACATCGAGGAATGCTTGAAGAAGCGACCTTTACCATTTTTACGTGAGCACGATGTGTCAACAATCTTTTGGCCAGATTTAGCTTCATGCCACAACAGCAAGGCCACCAAGGAATGGTACGAAGCTAATGAGGTGGTTTTTGTCCCCAAAGAGGCTTATCCACCAAATTGCCCAGAACTCAGGCCAATCGAAAGATATTGGGCCCTGGTAAAAAGAGAATTGAAGAAGACTAAGAAATCAACGAAAACATTAGCGGAATTCAAGCAAAGGTGGAAGACAGCATCCCAGAAAGTGACTGAGAACACTATAAGAAGCATGATTTTGTAAAATATAGTTCTGTTTTTTTATTGTAAAAACAGTTTTCATTAGAATTAGAAGATGATTCGAAAATGAGTTTGAATTTCGAAATCGGTCCAGTGGTTCGAAAGATATGAGCGTTTTTGTGATAGCGAATTGATTCTCGTTCAGTCCTTAGAACGGTTGTTTAAAAATAGAGATGGAAAAATATATACAGGGTGTGGCGTAAAGAAAAAGTCTCCAGGTTTTCGTGATATTCGCTTAATTTTGGCATTTTTCGATTGAAAAAAAAGCTATGGACTCATTGTAATAGGAATTCATTCTGTATTAAACGCAGAAAATACAGTGCGTTATACCATTTCGGAATCTTAATGAAAAAGGCATGTTATTTCTCAATTTGCTACTCAGATAAACATTTTTTCGAACCACATTAGGTTGAACTCAAATTGTCATCGCGAATAGCAGGAGAATCAAAAGATTACTTCCCTCCAATTATCAGTAGTTATTCCCTTCTCCCCCCACGTCCCCCGTTCATTATTCCCGCCGAATATAAGTGTCAGAGAAAATTAATTAACTCATAGAAATATCGTTTAATCCGAAACTGGGAACAGCTCGAGAAGCGATACACATTTCCACGTCGAAATGGAAGAAACAGCGAACAAAAGCCGGTTAATTTAGCTCAACAGAAACCAACACCTCCATATCTAAACGGCTTCGAGTGAAGGAACAAATAAGTAAGTTATTATTCAATAGTTTATAAGATTTCCCCGACAATGGAGACGCAAATGGCAACTTGAATTTAATAAGGACAATAATGGAAACCTCCCCAAAGCACGAGAACAAGTTGCAAACTTCTAAATTGTAGCATTTAGTCAAACAAAGCCACCCCAAAGTGTGCATTGTGAGTCGGGCCGGAGTCGGGGGGCGAGGGCGGGGGGTGCCTCTCGAGAGGGGAGTCCGGGTTTAAGATAACGGAAACTTATATGACAGGGTTAAGGGTGATGAAAACGATAGCTGGGTAGGATTAGTTTTGTGTCCAGGCCATAATAAACTAATCGCGATAGCCTTGCTGTGGCTGAATGGCCGGACGCTGAAAGAGTCGTTAAGAGAAATTGAAAGATTACGTGAGAAATTGCCTCTTATATTACGGATTATCCAGGCCTTCCCGAGTGGAAATCGGGATTTATCTCCGTGTATCGAAGTCTCGAAATTTTCCGGATTGTGACAATCTCACGAATTCTATCATATCTTGGGAACAGATACTCGTTTCCACAGAAATGATTGTTCAAGTCGCTTGTGAAAACTGTCCCCGAAGTTCTGGATGAGTCACTCTTAGATGCATGTTGATAATGCTACTTGCAGAGCTACAAGAGCTCTTATGGCATGCAGGCGTCTATGCGGCAGGAATTGGGGCTGTAACCCAAAAATACAGCGATGGAAGTACGTCATGATTGTAAGACCTATAGTCACATATGGGTCAGTAGCCTGGTTTGCTAAGACAAGTCAGGTAAGTACGAGGAAAATGCTCGACAAAGTACAAAGGCTTGCCTGTGTGTGCATCACGGGAGCTATGAGAACGTGCCCAACCAGGGCGCTTGAGATCATCACAGACCTCACACCTATACATCTAGTGATTGATAGGGTAACCCTTGAGGCCATCCTCAGAGTATCTTAAGAAGGAGCAGGCAATGAGAGAGTCAGGTTTCAGAGTGTTTGGTCCTCTCTAAATGACTACACCTCATCTGCAAACCTTCCTAGTGATGTAATGATCAAGAAAGTAAGCACTGAGAAGAACTTCAGTACAATGCTAAGTAAAAGAGAGGATTGGGAAAGGGAATACACCAACTACAATCTCAAAGAAAATACAATGAAATGGTATACAGATGTTTCTAAAACCGCTACAGGAGCTGGCGCTGGGATTTACGGGTCAAGTACCAAGTGTGCACTATCGTTAGGCTCCTGTACAAGCGTCCTTCAAACGGAAATACTCGTAATCGGAAGATGTCTAGATATAAATCTAGAAAGAAACTATCAGAAGTGCTATTCATACAGATAGTCAAGCTGCTATTAAAGCACTGAGCTCCTACGTCATTGACTCAAAGCTGATTTGGGAGTGCCGAAACAAACTCAATGAGGTAGATAGGCAAGAAGAATAAGGTCTTTTTAATCTGGGTTCCCGGTCATTCGGGAATCGTAGGAAACGAAGAGGCCAATACACCGGCCAGAAAGAGCGCACAAACGCCAATCACTGGCCCAGAATACTTCTGTGGTATAGGAAAATGCTCCTATAAGAAGGAGTTTATGCTGAAGGAGAGAACCGAAAGAGAAAAACTCTGCCGGAATCTCCCAGGGATGGATCACTCCAAAAAGTTCCTCCGAAACTTTGAAACTGCTAGATCCAAAAAATATCTAGATCTCAGTAAAAACCAACTTCACCTACTCACTGGCTTTCTCACAGGACATTGTCGCCTAAAGAAGCATCTGTTGAGAATGGGTTTATCGGACACTGATGAGTGTAGATTCTGTGGGGAGGAGGAAGAAACTCCTATTCACCTGGTTACGGAATGCTATGCCATTGCAAGCCAAAGGAAAGAGTGCTTTGGACAAGAAACTTGTAGAAGTGGGGAGTTATCCTCCTTGAAGCCATCCCAGATAATGGATTTCATCAAATCTCTGGAACTGGAGGGCGAGCTGTAGGAGGCGCGATGATAACAGCTCTGTCAGGGGGAACAATAGACCTTAAGGTCGCAGTGGACTGTAACCCCTTTTTATTATAACTATAACTACTCTTAGATACATGAGCTGCAAATGGTCTTAACACTCGTTATCAACTCTCTTAAAAGTATGGGAAGTATTCACAATATGACGTAGGGTTTTATTTCAGAGGCATAACTTGTTAATAGTGAATTACACTAATGTCATATTCCACACCTATGATGTTTGGTCCTTTCTTTATAAAATCTATTCAACCTTTATGAAATAAAAGTAGCAAAACATAAAATATCCTCAGATGAATTGGGATAAACGAAATTCATTTTCTACTTATAGTTGCAGAACTACTGACAAAGTTCACCAATGAAACGCTTGGTTCTTCTAGGAACATCAACACAAGATGCGTGAGCACAATGCAACCAAAGCATGCATCGTAACTTTTCCAGGGCTAATCCTGGAGAAGACTGGTTTTTTCCCGCTCTAAATCGTGAAAAAAACGTCATAACAATAGACAGATGGACAATCGTCTTCATCATCTCGAAAGTTGCTAGGAACATTTTTTTCTTCATTGTCTTCTTTAAGTTATGCCCTAAGGACTTGTCTCCTTTTCTTTGGAGGAGGTATGGGCTCATTTTTTGATTTGATTGCAATCATATTAGGTGTAGAAGATGAAACTGAGTATACGTTTATCGAGTCTTCGGCTCACGTTTGCCTTGTCCACTTATGAATCGTCCTCTAGGGATTGGAGGAACCTCCTCATAGGATCAGCAAGAGTAGGTTAAGATGCATTGCCTTTATTGGCCGCAGATGAATATTTTGTTATGAATATGTCGAGACAAGTCCTGGCTCTTTGTTTGTCCGGTAGATACGGTTAATTCAGCTGAAATACCTATGTCATTTTGTCCGTTCACTGTATATGTCATTCTGTCCATAAAGCGTTATGAAACTAGAAATTTACCGAATTAATACAAAACGTATATTCAACATAAAAGAAAGCTTCGTGGAGTAGAGTTTGAAATGAATGCAATATAAATGAATATAATGGTGAAAACTAGCCATTCCTTCTAAAAATTTGGCGCAATGAAAAAAAACCCGTGACCTATTGATTTCTGTCATCACTCATAACGACCGAATGAACAAGAATAGAATAGAATAGAATAGAATAGAATACATCTTTATTTCTAAATACTACAGATAGTAGAAAGAAAAGCTCTTGCGAGTTTCCACTCGGGCCGTGTGATTGATTTGGTAGGCAGTTCCGCATCTGTTACCTTCCAAAGCAAACCTTAATGCAGAATCGAGAGGTTGATGACGAATTCTAGTAGATGGAATGTCACTAGCGATAGCTGGTTATCACTGATAGAACCCACTCGGGCCGTGTGATTGATTTGGTAGGCAGTTCCGCATCTGTTACCTTCCAAAGCAAACCTTAATGCAGAATCGAGAGGTTGATGACGAATTCTAGTAGATGGAATGTCACTAGCGATAGCTGGTTATCACTCTTACTGAAGTCTCTTCCTTGAGAACTCAAGGAAAATACCCCTCAGCCTTTATGAAGTCTGCAGTCGCGGATCAATCAGTTGTGATTAAGTACAGCGACATCTATCCACCGGTATAAGAAACGTCACTCCTTTAGGACGACTGAGGGTGTGAGAGAACACCCAAAATGTCCTCCCTGTTCAATAACACGGAACACGGCGATATCATACCCATTCAAAACCCATAATCCCCGAATCGAACCCATCACCCCTTTGACATAATTAACAGGCATTTCTCGACCCCATACACGTCGAACATCCCCCCCCCCCCCAAGTTGACAGAAGTATAACGGCCATAATGTGTGCTCGATTTTGGCCATTATTCCTGGGTTATGAACCAGAAGTGGTGATAGCGCCACAAAGGAAATGACGTCATACGCTCATTGGCCGCGTTCCGTAGCTCTTCTCGCATCGTGTCAGATTGATTCGCAATCGATCAGGACCGAACATAGCCATGGAAGCTGTCTGACGGTTCCCCATTCAAACGCTTTTCCGTGCTTATCTTTATAAATGATGGTTGATGTTTCGGTAATGATCCCAGTAGGTTATGAGGGATGGCTGACGTTTATCTTTCGGTATTTATTGAATTATGTGGATGTATAAAGGATATTGGGTACGTGTAATGGCAGGTTGATGATCGAGTAGGGCTGTTCTCGTGGAAGGATATCCGGGAAATGATGCACACGATCTTTCATAAAGAATATGAAGAAGGCACTCGCAAAAGTACACAAATAACACCTTCGAATTCGAAAAGAGGAGTCGTAGAGGAAGGGGCGTAGCGTACTGCTCTGTACAGCATGTGGCAATATCAAGCAGTGTCTCATTGAAACCATATTCTTTAAGTCTAAGGCAGACGTCGGATACGCCATCTTGACCACTCAAGAATAGGACAAAAATCCTATCTTCCCAAAAATATGCAAAATGAAATTATCGATTTAATGGCCACCAAAGTCCGGAATAGCATTATTAATGAGATCAAGGAGGCCAACTATTTCACTATTATGTTCGACTGTACCCCAGATGTATCTCTCACATAACAAATGAACCAGGTTATACGATATTTGAAGAGAACGTACTAAAAATAAAGGAACATTTTATTGACTTCTTAGAAGTCCAATCCAGAATTCTACACTCTCTGAATCTTGTGGGTGTCTACTCGTCTTTATCATGTTCAGAAGCAGTAAATTTATTTGGTGTTGTACAAAAACTGTATCGTTTTTTTGTTAGTTCAACAACACGATGGACAATTATAAAAAAGTGGACGAAAATAAATTTTAAAGGAAGTAGCCAAACTAGATGGACTAAACATCAAGCTGTTAATGCCTTGCTCAATAATTTACCGGGAGTTGTGAAGGCTGTGGAAGAAATCGAAGAATCCTCACTAGTCGCAGAATACAAGTATGAAGCTGATCATTTGCTTCATGCTGTGATGGATTTTAGATTCATACTGAACCTAACAATTTGGGATAATATTCTGCGAGAGATCATTATGGTCAACGCGGAAATTCAGAAAGGAGATATAATTATTTCACGTTCATTATAGTTCAAGCAAGGTCTTATGAAGATCTTGCAAGGAATGACAAAAAAACTTATTGAAAACTGGATCTCGGAAGCTACACTTCTTTCAGAAGAATTGGATGTGTAGCCAATTCCTAGAAATAAACGTGTATCCAAGAAGAAAGAGCAGGTTGACGAAATGTGCGATGATGAGTCAAGAACGGATCTAGTTGGTTCATTCTCCGAGGAAATTAAGGTTGTTTTCGACAGATTAATGTCAGAAATCAAAAAAAGATTAGTAAGCTCAGAGAGTCTGCATACGAATTTCTCATTCCTCAATAGCCATGCCCTTTTAAACATGCAAAAAGAGGACAAGGTTCTCTGATTTGAAATATTGAGGGTATTGTAAGAACAATAGCTGGTATCGTTAACAATTAAAAGGAATGCACTACCCCACTACCCAAAATTACAAACCTATTACCGTCAAATGGTATACAGTCTGGGCTCCTGGTCACTCAGGAATCCAAGGAGCTTGTGAGACAAGCTGAAGATAGCTCAATAGCGAGAACACCTTTGATTAGGGACACAATAGAACTTGTGGTAGCTGTGGAATGTAACCCCTTTACCCTTTACTTCGAACTTCCATTTTATACCACCATTCAGAAAGGGGTATTCCACTGCTGGAAGTTTTCTTTTCCCAATAAACGAGTCTCAATTTTTTTTGACAGAGTTGTCTCAGTGCCAATTCCTAATATCATCACCGTTTCCACGCGAATTTTTCTTTTTATCGCCCCCTTCAATCTAACCAGCTCTTATTGTTTTTCCTGATGACATTTTCAGACGAAGGAGAAAATTCTCGTTAATATTTCAAGGTTCCAGTCATTAGAACTAATCATTTATGCATCGAGGCTAAATTAAAAGATGTCCCGAGTCCGATAAAAAATTCTGAAAACTTGTTTTCTGCTGGCGGAAATGAGTCGACAGTCCGCTCTATCGTTTCGCTGAAAAGAGTGTCGCTATTATTGAGTGGGGTATCTCATAATTTATATAAAATGGACATTTTTCTGGAGAGTTTCTGCTCCAGGGTAAATTCGGAATTCTCTATAGAGGTGGGTTTAAGTTTCCACAACCTTTGTGGGGATCTATACATGGAATATTTCCAGGCCAAAACGGCCGATATTAGGTTACCGCCAAAAACGACTAAATCAGCTATACCAGTATCGAGTACATGAAAAGGGGTAGATAATAAACCGAATCCGCAAGCTTACTTAACATGATTTCCGGTACATTTGGCCCATTACACATCATTCCATATTAAATTAACGCGGAGGACGCATCGTTGGATGCTGGAGAGTTCTTCCGGGTGTACTCAAAAGAGCACTCATCTGTGATGGTATCAGGCTGCATACAGGGTCGAATTCCAGGCTTGGCTCGTTCAACGATGATCCTTTATCTCGTATGTTGAATAACAACGCACAAGTGATTTTCATTCACTTTATTATTGACTCAGTACATTTGTTTCGTCGTTATATCGTCCTCAGGTGGTCGATCCAATATCATGAATTCATTTTCAATTTTCATGAAGTATCCCGATTGGCCATAACATTATTATTATTATTATTTATTTGGCGAGGGTTTAGAAAAATTCTATGAACTCTAGGCAAAAAAAGTATGAATTACAATTGAAAAAATGAGCAAATTCAAAAACAAGAAAGGAAAAAAAGAACTTCTTCTTAAGGGGAGGTGGTACACATCCGAGCTCGCGAGCTTCCTTCAAAAATTGGACTTTTTATTTCCATGATATCTCAGTTCGTATGCGGCGTAGAGCAAAAATTTTCTTTTTAAATTAAAGCTTAATCATTTCTCTAGAATGTCTCTGAGATTTATTTTGACATTCCGATATTTCACGAGTGCCAACCTGAGTCAGTTTTAAGTAAATAAAAATGATAAACCTAAATCTTGGCCAACCGGGATACTTGATCGAGTAGGGCTGTTTTCGTGGCCGGATATCCGGGAAATGATGCACACGATCTTTCATAAAGAATATGAAGAAGGCACTCGCAAAAGTACACAAATAACACCTTCGAATTCGAAAAGAGGAGTCGTAGAGGAAGGGGCGTAGCGTACTGCTCTGTACAGCATGTGGCAATATCAAGCAGTGTCTCATTGAAACCATATTCTTTAAGTCTAAGGCAGACGTTGGATACGCCATCTTGACCACTCAAGAATAGGACAAAAATCCTATCTTCCCAAAAATATGCAAAATGAAATTATCGATTTAATGGCCACCAAAGTCCGGAATAGCATTATTAATGAGATCAAGGAGGCCAACTATTTCACTATTATGTTCGACTGTACCCCAGATGTATCTCTCACATAACAAATGAACCAGGTTATACGATATTTGAAGAGAACGTACTAAAAATAAAGGAACATTTTATTGACTTCTTAGAAGTCCAATCCAGAATTCTTCACTCTCTGAATCTTGTGGGTGTCTACTCGTCTTTATCATGTTCAGAAGCAGTAAATTTATTTGGTGTTGTACAAAAACTGTATCGTTTTTTTGTTAGTTCAACAACACGATGGACAATTATGAAAAAGTGGACGTAATTAATTTTAAAGGAAGTAAATAAAAATGATAAACCTAAATCTTGGCCAACCGGGATACTTTATAAATGTGAATGAGATTTTGCAGGGATTCACATTGAATTCACATAACAATTTACGAAAATTCTTTAAATGTTCTTTATGTTAAATAATGACAATTTTTCCCCATTTACTTGAACAATAAAAGTAGAATGCCAAGAGGTATCTGGAATCTGGAATCAATTAACTAAAATTTTATCTAATAATCAAATATATGATGAATAAATGGATAGTCTATGTTTATCGCTATAACAATTTCAGGACATTCCACCCTCTGAACATAGAAATATTAATATTCTATTGCATTCAAGAATTCGCTTTTGTTGTAGTCTATTTTATACGGATCATTTTCATGTGAATTCCCAAAATTCTTTGTCCACTTGCACCAGCTGGATTATTATTGCTCATTCAGTGAATGATATCTAACCCAGAATCCAGTGACGTCCCTATATCCCCGGTGTGATACGGACGATGGGAGATTTGTCATGAACAGAAATTAACTGCATTATTCCAATAACGTGGAGCGTATCATTCATATCATTAAACTGCATCGATTATTCGAGGACTAATTAACTGCGAAGAAGTATTAGGAACTATTTGCGGCCTGATTATACCAGGACCGTGCGACTAATAAATAAACATTTGAACGCATGACCGGCACGAACATAAATGCATATATCACATTAATTACCCAATTAATTATCGTTTATTCGATCGGTAAATAGTGCATTACTACAAATCCCATTCGTACGTTAATGAGTTTAGAGCAAACATTCGGTCTATACCTTCAATTACACCAACTGTACAACAAAAATCCCCTAATTGTATGCAATCAATTCGTTGGTAAACAATGTCGGATTTGGAGAGAACGCTCCGTTCCGATATTCGGTACTTCGCAAATCAGTCGGAAGCTATAAATCCGGTAATGTAATTACCTCAATTTTGCATAAGTCGATATTTTAGGTGGTGCATAAACACCCACTTTACTTTGTGCAAAACTCAATCCGTATGATCGAATAACTATGGATTGATTAATCTCACCAGCCTCCTACTGTAACAGATTCGATAACTTGGTGCAACACGTTTTTATTTGCTTCACCTGTATCTATCTGTCTATGTATGTAGGTTTGCTATTATCTTGAAAATTTATGCATGTATCAACACTGAATGACAGTACAATAAATTCATCACTATTTTTCAATAGGACCAGCAGGATCAAAAGAAATGATTATTTTATTACATTTTTATAGGAACGAGATCCTCCGCCATTTTGTAACGATCTTAGGAATTATTGAATATTGTTTATTTTCTTCTGTGAATTGCGTGACAATTTCCGTAATAATTTCAAGTTGTCAGTCTGAAATTTCCATTTTTTTCTGTGAAACTGTGAGAATATCATAGAATATGCTCCCTAACTTGCTGATTGATAAGGAAATATGATCGAAATGATGTTTGTGCATATAATTCTATTTATTTGTAATCCTATATATTCATAATTCTATGTGTTGTGCTTGTAATATTTTTCTGGAATTCGTGATGGCATAGGTCGAATGCTCAAATCTATGCTAGTAACTGTAAGTTTCATTTATATAGATGCATAGAATATGCATCTTCATTTCATATGTTGACATTATGCATAGACCTGGATAATTCTATGGTAGTGGATGAACCAAAGAGCCCTTTTTCGATGAACACAAATGTACAGGAACGGGTGGGATTAAAAATTACCAAAAAGTACAGTTCCGAACTGCGACGCGAACAAACCTAATATAGAGCTAAGTTTGAGCTATGGTACAGTCCGGGTCTCTACGTGTATGAATAAATACTGAGGTGGATTATTATTTCGAATTTATTGTAGATTTCCAGAGTAAACTCTGGACTGATGTCATTAAGAATCTGTTAAAGAATCAAACATGCTTTGATTTCAATGAAATTATAGTCACCCTACCATATCTTTGTTCTTCGTTCGGTAGTGGCAACCAGGTATGACTCTTTTAGCAGGAATTGATAGTTAAGCCATTTGAGCCTGATGATGATATGAACGCTGATTCAAAATGGCGAATTTCGAGATTTCAAATACGACAATTCGATTTCTCAGTCCTTCAAACATACCGGAGTTTCTTTCAACGCAATTCAATGATAGATTTCAGGCGCGATAAATTCTTTCAGGAACAATTCCTAATGGTTTCCTAAAGGACTTCCTCATCAATCTCGCAAACACTATCAGTCCATCTGGGGGCTCCCTCCAGAGCCACGATTTAGTAGTTAGCGGCGCTTAAATAATGTAGCGCGGTCTTCCGGGCATAGTCCTTCGCAGGCCCTTGTAAGACGTTGATGGTCAGCCGGGGTATTCCCCCCAGATTTGCGGATTAACTTGGGAGCCATTACTTTAGAAATATATCGCGGTTTTCTATCGTATATCGGCGATGGGATATAAATGGGATTATCGTTTTTTCGATTCTACAGCCTCCTTGATAGATGTACCGTCCGGATGTGGTGAATAATGGCGAAATAGAAGGAAAAGAATAGAATGAAGTCGGCTATGTCTGTATCAAATCGAAGAAATGATAGATGGCCCGTTTATGACAAAGAAATTCGTTGTTGTCAAGTTATTTCAATCTGTCATCACGAATCGATGTCATTGGACAATCTGTGATGCAAAGAATATATTCTATGCATTTTTTTGAGGTTTGCTCTGGTGGTCAAACATA
Source organism: Adalia bipunctata (assembly GCA_910592335.1). NCBI lineage: Eukaryota > Metazoa > Arthropoda > Insecta > Coleoptera > Coccinellidae > Adalia > Adalia bipunctata. Next base: position 2,163,481 of record OU342952.1, on the reverse strand, counting down.
GAAAATTGTGCTTCATGAGCATAATTTTCGAAATTTCAAGTCAATCATGCTTCAGGATGACCTGACAAAATCGAAGATGAGAATTTCGAAGGAACCGGTCTGTATTTGAAAACTTTTTTCGATTTTTGAATCGTGCTTGGCAGCACCACAGAGCCAGAGTTACGATCTAGCTCATTCTCCATTCCGTAATCTTTCGGAGATCGATTGAACGCCATCCGTAAAGTCCCACGGCCTGTTTTATGAGCATGTTTGTCTTGTCCTGGCTCCGGTCCAACCGGAAACCCATCCGGAATCACGACACCGCAGATAAAGCGATCCGAAAAACTCTGGACGTGAATTGCCTATAATTTTAAAATTACCCATCGCGGCCCATTTCTCACATTCCAGGTCTACGAATTCAAAGTACCGTGAACCGGGGCAGGACACAGACACTTTTTGTGCGGATTTATACCAGATTATCCTGTTTTTATCGTCACGAGCTGAAAGGGTGGGAAGGTGGTAGAATTGATCGATTGTGTTGTTTTGGTTTATGGTTTCCTTAATTAATTAATGTGACATCATAGAAGTGGAGTAAGTTGAGTCATAGATGCATCTTTGTTGGGGCTATGAAAGTACATTTGACAACGCCGTATTTTCTACGCAGTATAGGAGACTTTTTTGTGAAAATGACGTTTAAATCTATTTTTTTCCGATAAATTTGCGAAAGGTTATGTCGTAGTATATACTGTATAAATTTCCCTTCATTCTAAAAAGCCAATATGTCGAATAATTCACCAAACTAACCATCCTTAACTGCATTAATGAAGCCGATATGGATTAATAAAATTCCTTTGTTTCCCTCTGCGTCCCGTCGGCATTTCGCAAGCAACGGATATGGCGGCGTAGCATAATTATTGATAATTAGATTAGAACGTACGAGTGCACAGTATCTGAACAGGAGCCATAACAATGGCATAACGAGGTTAATCAAATAATCAAATATCAAATCCGAATGTCAAGCCGGAATCAGATTAGTGCGGATGAGCAAACAGCGAGTTGGACGTACGTGGATTCTTAGCTGAATTCTTGTGGGACAGGTTGTCCCGGCAGTCCTCCGGCTGACGTATGAATGACAGTTGTTTGACAAGATATTTGTTAGTGATTAAGAAAGATACAAATCAGAGACTCATCCTGTATACGTAATACATAGAAATGTACGGGTAAATCAGATGGAATCGTTATTAAAAAACCATCGACAAACATAAGCCTTTTTTCCTCGTGCGCGTAAAAGAAAATGGGAACTTCATTTCTAAGATTGTTACATGGTGGAGGATATCGTTTTTATATGAATGAATTGAATAACTATTTCTTTTTCATCCGTGGTGAAATTCTTATTGAAAGACAAGGCCGTAGCCAGAAAAATATTTCGAGGGGTGGAGGGGTGTCCGTTGAACTGAGCTCTAAAAAAAATTTCGGAGGGGTCCGGACCCCATCGGACCCTCCCCTGGCTACGGCCTTGATTGAATCTGGAAGTTACACTGCCCATTTGAATCTTCAATAATAGCAATTCTGCGGACCGACAGCACCCTTACCTAGAGTGGTGTGAGCTCGTGGACAGAACTCGAAAATGAAAAATCGAAAAATAAAAAGTTAAATATTTCATTATCTATGGGGGCTACATGGGTGATTCTGGTATCAAAATGTATGTTTTTGAGGCCACTTCATTCAATAAAAAACAATTCAAAGCCCTAACTATCACCGTTTAGATTTTGACCTGTCAAATGGCATTTTTTGAAAAAATCGGAAATTTCAAACTGTCATAACTGCCGTCCCTCTCATCTCCGCCAATAGTTATTTATATTGTGTTGATCAGCATAGTCCCAAGTACCTCTTTGCAGAATATGAGCGATTTGAAAAATTTCAAATTTTGGATGAAAAATGACAAAGGGGTATGACCCCCTAAAAACACCATGTTTGTCAATAAAAATATATTTGGGGAGGATCTCACGTTATTATTGAATCTGGAAGTTGTACTGCCCATTTGAATCTTCAATAATAGCAATTCTGCGGACCGACAGCACCCTTACCTAGAGTGGTGTGAGCTCGTGAACAGAACTCGAAAATGAAAAATCGAAAAATAAAAAGTTGAATATTTCATTATCTATGGGGGCTACATGGGTGATTCTGGTATCAAAATGTAGGTTTTCGAGGCCGCTCCATTCAATAAAAACAATTCAAAGCCCTAACTATCACCGTTTAGATTTTGACCTGTCAAATGGCATTTTTTGAACAAATCTGAAACTTAAAACTGTCATAACTGCCGTCCCTCTCATCTCCGCCAATAGTTATTTATATTGTGTTGATCAGCATAGTCCCAAGTACCTCTTTGCAGAATATGAGCGATTTGAAAAATTTCAAATTTTGGATGAAAAATGACAAAGGGGTATAACCCCCTAAAAACACCATGTTTGTCAATAAAAAATATATTTGGGGAAGATCTCACGTTATTATTGAATCTGGAAGTTGTACTGCCCATTTGAATCTTCAATAATAGCAATTCTGCGGACCGACAGCACCCTTACCTAGAGTGGTGTGAGCTCGTGAACAGAACTCGAAAATGAAAAATCGAAAAATAAAAAGTTGAATATTTCATTATCTATGGGGGCTACATGGGTGATTCTGGTATCAAAATGTAGGTTTTCGAGGACGCTCCATTCAATAAAAAACAATTCAAAGCCCTAACTATCACCGTTTAGATTTTGACCTGTCAAATGGCATTTTTTGAAAAAATCGGGAATTTCAAACTGTCATAACTGCCGTCCCTCTCATCTCCGCCAATAGTTATTTATATTGTGTTGATCAGCAAAGTCCCAAGTACCTCTTTGCAGAATATGAGCGATTTGAAAAATTTCAAATTTTGGATGAAAAATGACAAAGGGGTATGACCCCCTAAAAACACCATGTTTGTCAATAAAAAATATATTTGGGGAGGATCTCACGTTATTATTGAATCTGGAAGTTGTACTGCCCATTTGAATCTTCAATAATAGCAATTCTGCGGACCGACAGCACCCTTACCTAGAGTGGTGTGAGCTCGTGAACAGAACTCGAAAATGAAAAATCGAAAAATAAAAAGTTGAATATTTCATTATCTATGGGGGCTACATGGGTGATTCTGGTATCAAAATGTAGGTTTTCGAGGCCGCTCCATTCAATAAAAAACAATTCAAAGCCCCAACTATAACCGTTTAGATTTTGACCTGTCAAATGGCATTTTTTGAAAAAATCGGAAATTTCAAACTGTCATAACTGCCGTCCCTCTCATCTCCGCCAATAGTTATTTATATCATGTTGATCAGCATAGTCCCAAGTACCTCTGTGCAGAATATGAGCGATTTGAAAAATTTCAAATTTTGGATGAAAAATGACAAAGGGGTATGGCCCCCTAAAAACGCCATGTTTGTCAATAAAAATATATTTGGGGAGGATATCACGTTATTATTGAATCTGGAAGTTGTACTGCCCATTTATCTATAAGAAGTGAATGTTCATTTAAATACACAGAGAAACGTGATTCGCGAAAGGATAATTGAAGAAGAAATGATTTGTTCCCTTGACCCTTGAAAATTTGAACAAAATCGATTTTTATATTAACTTCAATATCATTTTAATTGGTAAACATGATAGATAGACAATAAAACAGGGCCTTCAGTTTGTGCCTCACGTTCAAAAATTCAGTATTGTGAATTTCATAATCGAAGATCGTTACAAAATGGTGAAGGAACCCGTTCCTATGAGGATGTATAACCATTTTTTTTCTTCCTTGGTGAAACTTTTTCGAAGGGTTTTGTTGAATACACATATAGTTAGTAAATATTCAATCAAATAACAGAGAAAAGTGATCCGCGAAAGGATAATTGGTAAAAAAAAACAGATTTGTGCCATCTCTTGGAAAGATGAACAAAATCGATTTTTATATTAACTTTAATAGATATCATTTTAATTTGTAAACATGATGGATGGACAAAAAACAGGGCCTTCCGTTCGTGGCTCACGTTGGGCGCCAATTGCATAACGCAATAATTGTTGAGAAATTTAAAAATTCAGTATTGTGAATTTCATATTCGAAGATCGTTACAAAATGGTGAAGGAACAAGTTTCTATGGGGATGTAGTAAATAACCATTTTTTTTCTTCCTTGGTGGAAATTTTTTTGAAGGGTTTTGTTGAATACACATATAGTTAGTTATTATTCAATTGAATACACAGAGAATAGTGATTCGCGAAAGGATAATTGGTGAAAAAAAACAAATTGGTGCCATCTCTTGGAAAGATGAACAAAATCGATTTTTATATTAACTTTAATATCATTTTAATTTGTAAACATGATGGATGGACAAAAAACAGGGCCTTCCGTTCGTGGCTCACGTTGGGCGCCAATTGCATAACGCAATAATTGTTGAGAAATTTAAAAATTCAGTATTGTGAATTTCATATTCGAAGATCGTTACAAAATGGTGAAGGAACAAGTTTCTATGGGGATGTAGTAAATAACCATTTTTTTCTTCCTTGGTGGAAATTTTTTTGAAGGGTTTTGTTGAATACACATATAGTTAGTTATTATTCAATTGAATACACAGAGAATAGTGATTCGCGAAAGGATAATTGGTGAAAAAAAACAAATTGGTGCCATCTCTTGGAAAGATGAACAAAATCGATTTTTATGTGAACCATAGAATCGTTTCTGCTTTGATTTTGCCTCGCTAAAGCCCCGAATTCAATAATTCCGATTGTGGCAATAAAAAGAGATCGCGTCACTTCCGAATAATCTCTTTCGCTGATAAAAAAGCGTAAACACTTCGACTCCGGTTTCCAGATATGCGAAATCTATTCGACGGTCGTTATGGAGAACAAGCTCAACAGTCCGCCGGCGAGAAGACGCTCGTAAAGGCGCCGTCGGACAAAAGGCGCGCAGGAAACGACGCCGATAAAACTAACCGAAACCGAATGTGTATAGCGCCGCAACACCGGAGATAGCAGATAAGGATTATGTCTCTTCTGCCGACGACTGGATATTTTATGCCATATCGCGGGATTATAACTTCGCTCGTTTGGGAAACACGCCGTATATAATGGTCCTAGGGATTCTTTTCTGTGGGTAGCGCGTATGGAGGTTTAAGGGTTTGGGTTCGCGAAGTTTGAAAAATAAATCAGGAAAAATTTTGGAATTCTTTCATGATATGGAATCATTTCGATTTGGTTTTCTACAAGAAGTTGAGGAGCCGTTATAAAAAAATCAAGCTTTCAGGTGAAAAATTGAGGGCGTGAACTCGGAAAAATGAAAGGCACTTTTTGAATGGAAAATCGGTGCCGTAGCTGTCGGCCAGGGTATAACGGCCCCTTAACTTCTTGTGAAAAACCAAATCAAAATGATTCCATATCATGAAAGAATTCCGAAATTTTTCCTGATTCATTTTTCAAACTTGCGAACCCAAACCCTAAAACCTGCATGTCCAATTTCTTCTCTTCGAAAAATTCATTTTTTCGGATGAGAAAATCGGATTGAATTTGAGAGTCTATAAAAATTGACTTCATAATCGTTTTTCATTTGGATAGGCGATCAAATAATGCGAAAAATGATGGAAATAATGAAAAGACTTCTAGAAAGTGTGAAATCGCAGAGAACTGTCTGAAATTCCAAGAGAATTAATAAAAAAATCAAGCTTTCAGTTGGAAAATTGAGGGCGTGAACTTAGAAAAATGAGAAGCACTTTTCGAATGGAGAACCGGTGCCGTCGGCCAGACTATAACGGCCCCTTAAGGGGAGATGGTACACGTCCGAGCTCGCAAGCTCCCTTCAAAAATTGGGCATTTTATTTCCATGATATCTCAGTTCGTATGCGGCGTAGACCAACAATTTTTTTTTTAAATTAAAGCTTAATCATTTCTCTAGAATGTGTATTACTCGCTTTTCTGTTTTTCTCCCTATATTAGGAAAAAAACCTGGTGAGCTATAATTTCATGAAAATCTGGACAAACGATTTTATTTCCATGATATCTCTGTCAATTTCTAGGATAAATGTATGAAATTTTCAGTATATATGTGGAATAATATTTTGCAGAATGTGTACTATTCGCTTTTCCGTTTTTCTGCGTATATTAGGAGGAAAACCTGGTTGAAAATATAACAAATAAAGTTCCTACTTTATAATTGATTCAAAAATTGAGAGGGCAATAAACAGAAAACTGATCAATACACATTCTGGAAAATATTATTTCGCATGTAAACTGAAAATTTCATACATTTATCCCGAGAATTGACAGAGATATCATGGAAATAAAATCGTTTGTCCAGATTTTCCTGAAAATGTCAAAAAAAGACAGTTTCAAAAGTGACATCCACCGAAATAGGGCTATTCAAAATAAAACCTCTTATTGGAAAATCCTTAATTATAACCGAGCCACAAGGTAAGATTGCGAAGTAAACTTCGGTCGAACTTAGATGGACTAATTGAATTATAATTCGTGTAGCCGGGCTCAAAACAGGCAGAGAAGCGTGCATTCCTTTGTCATACGCTATCCAATCGAAGTTATCCTATTAACAAAATATAGAGTCATCCAGCTGAAACTTGGCCAGCCTTTGAACTCAAATGAAGTGTTCATCGATGTGAATCCCTATACAGTGCCCAACCAACTAGGTTGACGCAAGACGGGCTTGATTCACGCTTAAATTTGAGCGAGTCTTAGAACATTACCCCGCTGAATGCGATATCAACAGCTCAATATTATCCAAAAATAAATCTGACAACATTGTGTGCATGTAACGAAAATGCTTTGCTGCTTCGAAAACTTTTCAAACCTTCCGAAATCGCATAGAAACCTGAGTTAACTCGTAGTTAACGAAAATCGAAGGAGGTGGCTGTCAACTCGGCAGTCAATAAATCAACGTGTCCCGTCATATTTCCACGTCCGCAATTCGCGTGTTTTCCCAGAGTTAATTTTCGGCATTAGGCTCGGAACGATTAAAATTTAAATTGACCCAAGATAATTCCGATATGGGATTCATATTTTTGACGGGCAATGATATACGGCAGTCAATAAAGGGTTAAACATGCCAGTCGCCGATCCGTAATTACGTCGCGGCACGGCCCCGCCACCGGCAAAAATACTGAAATACTGTACCGCCGCCGCCCAGCACGTGCGCTGATAAAAATCATTAATTAGCCGCCGTAATTATGGCTACTAACGAGCTTTTCGAGCCCAGCACCATCGTTCTTTATTCAGATTTAAGCCCTAGATCAACCTGGCCTCTGCCGCTGCCGCGATGCGCACTTGTTACGGCCGATTCGAAGTCGTCTCGATTTCGCGAAAGATTTTGACGTATACTCCACTTTTATAAAGTATCCCGGTTGGCCATGACATTCTGACACATTTCACCTTGTATGTTTCGAAAATGTTAGGTTGAAGTCGTTTTCCTGTCAGATGAATACGTAACGTTGTCTTTTGTACACAGAGGTCGTAGTAGTTACGTATTTATCAAAATGTTTATTCACTTTGGAAAAATAATGAATTTGAGAAAATATACTGCTCCACAAGAGTTAGGAATATCGTATTCAATCGTATGTAATCTTCGAGAAAATCGCTGTAAAATCATCTAAAACTCAATAACAACTTGAATCGATCCAATAAAAATCAGTATGAGACATTTTGTCTGATCTTCATGAATGTTCTTATTTTAAAATGAAGTCAGTTTATCAATGGTTTTGATTTGAAACGAGTTTTCTGAAAATGCCAAGTCGTAAATTAACCAACGCTGAGGCTAATAGGGCTATCGGAATGCTACAGGGTGGCCTTACTCAGGTTGTTGTAGCGGAAAGGCTTCAAGTCAGCCAAAGTGTGATATCTCGACTTTGGAATAGGTTCAGGGAGACAGGTTCCGTGTTGGAAAGACCAAGGCTTGGTGGGCGACGAAAAACAACACCTGATGTTCAGGATCGTTTCATCACCGTTTCGGCGAGAAGAAACCCTATATCTACGTGTAGAATGCTACGGAATACTCTTCAAAATGCAGATGGGATCAAAATTTCCATCGAAACCATCAGATGACGTTTGAGAGATGTGAATCTAGGTTCTAGACGTCCATTAAGAGGAGTTCCATTAACACGTCACCGTAAGCGTCAAAGACTGGAACTGGCAAGGAGACATATCAATTGGAACGATCAAAGGCGTAGTGTCCTTTTCACTGATGAATCCAGATATGGACGATTTTCAGAGTTTCGAAGAATAAGGGTATGGACAATCCCACGCATACCCCGTAATCGTCGCTATGTCCAAGAAGTCCATCCATTCCGAGGGGGTAGTGTTATGGTACGGTCCGGGATATGTTTCAACGGGCGCACAGATCTACTCATTTGTCCTAGGAATATGACCGCCTTACACTATAGAGAGCATGTCATTGACAATGTTGTGCCAAATTTTCACGCTGCTATTGGTGAATTTTTTCAATTTCTAGACGATAACGCTAGACCGCACCGTGCAGCCATAGTTGAGAATGCGCGCGTGGAGCTTGGTGTTCCACTTTTACCAATACCTCCGCACTCACCAGATTTGAATTGCATAGAACATGCAAGGGATATGCTCCAAAGAAGATCAGATAATCATCAACCTACCCCAGAATCCTTAAATGATCTGAGAGAGCTTCTGCCCCGTTTATGGAACCAAATTCCTCAAGAATTGTTCAACAACCTCGTGTGTAGTATGCAAAGAAGATGTCAAGCTGTTATTGATGCCCGTGGAGGGCATACATTGTATTGATAGTCTTAAAATGCTTGAATTCTCTGGGAATAAAATTTCCGTTATTTTACTCGATTTTTCTTATAACCACCCTGTATACGCTGCACACCTACAGGCTAAAATTAACTTGAAATCATATTGATATGAATTTTCATCACAAGAATCTTATTTCAACTATGTTTTTCTGCAATTTAAGTCAATATCCCTAACTCGTGAGGAGCAGGGACGAACCAACTGTCAAAATCCAAGCTTTGCCGAACATACGCCAGTCTGTCCCCGCTGGGATCTCCCCGAATTATAAAATATACAACAGCAACTCCCCCCCAAGCTTCCAACAAGATTCAATTACCTATCTCCGTTTAATAAGGCATCAAATTAATCTGCTCAGGAGATTAGACGTCCAAAACTTTAAACATTCGGGCCGGAGGTCCGGGGCAAGGTGAGCGGGGTGGGTTGTTCCTCGGCCCGGAAGGGATTGCGGCCTTCTTCGGACAGTCTGGATTTATAAGGGAGTTACGCTAACTACACCCCAGGCGATACCTGGCTATCTGACGGTCACCGGCGGTGACCAGCGAAGGACTTGATTCATGTCCAGATCAGCCCCTAATGGAATGCTTGTACGGGGGCAGTGACAAAAAACATCGGAAATAAATCTGGGAAAACGAGCGGTTGTGATATACGGCTGGGAGTGGGAAGAAAAAAGAGATGCGTTTGGGGAAGGGTAGACGGTGAAATTGAGAATGGGAATTAGGGTTTACAATGACGGTGTAGATGCGGAATGGAATAATGGGCATTTACGGCCATTTTCAGAAAACATATATTTTGACATATTGGATTCTCACGTAATTCGTGATTTTTTTTATTTTTTCTTCATCAATTTATACCCTTAAAAAAATATTGAAAACTCAAAAACAATCTACCGAATTCAAACGATCAGAAGAAGCGGGAAATCGTGTGACGTCGGTGGCTAGAGAGATTTTTGATTGGTTGTACTCGTCATGACGTGCTGCTGATATAAAAATGACAGCATTGCCAAATCACAAAAAAAAATAACCTGAAAAAGCCCTTGCTTTCACTTTCCTAATAATATCATAGTATAATGTTGATTTCGGAGGTTTTTTTTTTATCATCATGACATTTTCATTTGTACTCCATAAAGCTTCATGATATCATTCAATTCACGATCTCCAAATTGAAGATAAAGAGAGTTCAAGTAAGCAGATAGGTGAGAAATTCAATTAAAAATAATAATTAATTCTTAATAATTATTCTCATTTTGAGAAGTGCAAATTAGTGGTAAGAATAATTATTGATTTGGTAACTGTGTACCTAGGAGTACCGAATATAGAGTATAGAATACTCCTTAACTGTAAAGAACGCCATTCTATGGTACGCAGAGAAGACGTCGAAATGTCGAATAATGACAAATATGAAGGTTATGTTTTTATTTATATTTGTACGCGAGGTTGTCACATCAGTATTTGTAATTTCAGAAAATGAGTATTATATCAAAATCAAAATTAAGTTGTTATATGACGATGTTTCAAAAACATTATAGTGATCACATCAAATATAATACGATTAAGTATCCACTGAATATATTCATGAATAAATTCAGAGATTTTACAAAGACTTGACAACAGCGACGTGTCTCTCAGTTACTCTGGGCTTTGTCTCCTCCATCACAAACTTCAACCAATCATATTACAAATTGAGCCACTGACGTCACAGCAGGGCGACGTTTGAATTCACACGTGTTGAAATCACATTTTCAATATCGAATGATTAATCAGTTCTTTAAAATTCAGAGTGAATAAATGGTTACAAATGTGTTATAAACTGACCTTCATTATGTCATGGGAAGAAAAGTGCATATTTTGAGGTACTGGAAATCCCCATTCTCTCGTCAAATGAATGATTCTCAAAACGTCAAAATCCCATTTCTTTCGGTAACTTGCCTTATTGGAATATCCTGTGAAATGGCATAACGAATGGCACGAAAAGAAAAACTGTTACAACTCTGCAGGAATAACAAGTTCTTTTTTGTCGATTTGTATAGGGTGTTTTTTTAGAGTGATAGAACATTAAATTGAAATAAAACACATTCAAATTAACACTGAAGCCATTTTTTTGTTTTATTTGTAAGATACTTTTATGACTTCTAAGTTTTGAAAATACATAATTTTCGGCATATTACGTCCACCACGACTAGCTCTGAGGAACCGCAGTCGACCAGATCAATTTTGGACCACTTTTTCGAGTAACTCAGGCCTTATTTCAGCAATAACAAGAGTTATGTTGACTTCCAATACACCAATAACTTGACAAAACACCAAGAGAAATTATCAATTGGAGTTACGTCGCATTATCTTGGAGGCCAATAAATTGGACCATTTCTCGAAATAATGTTATCGCCAAATCAGTTGTTACGGTAGCAGCATGAGGTGTGTTGCCATCATGTTGGAACCAAAACACTTCTGAGTCGATACCATTCAAATCTTGAATCAAATAGTCATTGATCATCGATCTGTAACGAGCACCATTTACTATTACATCAGCTCCAGCATCGTTATTGAAGGAATATGGACCGATGATGCCTCCAGCGTGTAAAGCACACCATGCAGTGCATTTTTCAGGATGCAATGGAACCTGCAGAACTTCTTGAGGATTGTTTTCACTCCATATACGGCAATTTCTCTTGTTTACGTAGCCGTTGAACCAGAAACGAGCTTAATCACTAAACACATTTTTCGTATAAAAAAGTGAATCAACTTCAAGCTGTTCTAGGGCCCGATCAGCAATCAAACGACGCTTATTTTTGTCAAGTGGCTTTAGTTCTTGAACCAGTTAGATCGTGTATGGGTGTAGACCAAGATCTTTACGCAAAATTTTCCATGTGGTGGATGCACAGAGTCCAACTTGTTGTGAACGTCGACGAATAGATAAATCTGGATCTTCATTAACACTATCATTTACAGCATCGATATTTTCTTCTGTACGTTCAAATCTTTGTCTTGTTGTTGTTGCTGCATCGAGTAGACAAAATGTGGTCCGAAATCTATCGATAGTTCGACGAATAAGCTGCTCTGATGGACGATTATGTAAACAATAAATGTCACGAAGTGCTCTATAAGTGTGGCGAACAGAACACTGATTTTGAAAATAAATTTCAACAATTTGTAAACGTTGTTGTGGCGTGAGTCCTTCCATGATAATTTGTCAATGCTTACTTAAAAACTGAAATTTACCCTCTAAACTAAGTTTAAAATGAAACAGATATCTTTAAGGATCTGAATTTCCCCATAATTTCCATTTCGGACATCTCGGAGTCTTCCTAACCGAATCTTGCCCTCCCCATCGACGCCTCAGCGTCGCACACAAGCCCATCGCTCTCTAGGTCTCCGGCAAACCGACATTCCTCCATCCCCCAAAGCTGCCTCCAAACTGGAGCGCGACAAACAAGATCCCGACTCCCGAGGTGGACCTGGCACCTAGTTACGCACCACGTGGACAAGGCGCCACGACGCAAACGACGTCTACGTCGGGATTGGAGGAGGCGGGCTCTCCGTTTGGAGACCTTCCCCCCTAGGCGGCGTTTTGGAGATGCTGGCCAAAAAGGAGCGTCCAATATGTCAACCGAAAGGCTTATACAGGGTGTTAATTGTCGGAGAGGTTGGACAAAGGTCATGGACGTGGGAGGCTGGCTTCTCCTCCTTCTGTGGGGGGAGATGGACGGGTGGTGCGAGGGGGTGGGAGACGGAATTCGAGACAGTCTTGGAGTTATTGTCTGGAGGTGATGGGAGGTTTTCGTGACCGTATTTATCTAGAAGCAGTAAATTATTCGATTGGAATGTTTCCGAGAAACAACAATATCTCTTTTTCCAGATTCTATGAATTTGACATCTTTGTTTTGATATTCTCAGGTTGCAAAATGAGCCAATTTTTAAATATCCAGATTGAGAATGGAATGCTACATATAGATTGAAAGGAATCTTCATTGAATTTGTATCGGATGTTTTTTTAGAGTGATAGAATTATCGATAGGGATAACTGTGATTTGACAGAAGCTAGAAGCCATGTTTTTTCGACATTTCTATTCGATAAACATTGACAAAGTATCATGGAAAGACTCACGCCACAACAACGTTTACAAATTGTTGAAATTCATTCTCAAAATCAGTGTTCTATTCGCCAAACTTATAGAGCACTCCCTGAAATTTATGGTTTACATAATCGTCCATCAGAGCAGCTTATTCGTCGAACTATCGATAGATTTCGGACAACATTTTCTCTACTCGATGCAACAACAACAACAAAACAAAAAACTGTACGTACAAAAGAAAATATCGGTGCTGTAAGTGATAGTTTTAGTGAAGATTCAGATTTGTCTATTTGTCGACGTTCACAACAAGTTTGACTCTGTGCATCCACCACATGGAAAATTTTGCGTGAAGATCTTGGTCTACACGCATACAAGATCCAACTGGATCAAGAACCATATACACTCGACCATAATAAGTGCCGTTTGCTTGCTGATTTGGCCCTAGAACAGTCCGCCTTATATCTCTTGAACCAATTGAGAAAAAATCAAAATTTGATCATAGTTAGCTTTGATATGAACGTCAGAAACATGTGGAACATTTACTTCATAGATATTCCAATTCTCTGTCGCAAAATGTCAAGAGAAGTGAAAACACGAGAATTTATAGTGAAACTTTTTCGAAATAATCAAAAATGGACCATCAAAAGAATCGCAAAAGAGGCTCGGGTTCGTCCGGAAACGGTATCAAGAGTTGTTAAGCGCTTCAACGAAGATCTTACAATTAACCGCAAGGAAGGAACCGGAAGGAAAAAGGGGTTTCATAGCCCAAAAAAAGTGAAGAAAGCCATCAGCCTTTTTCAGAAGAATCCTAACCTTTCAGGACGGAAAGTGGGCCAAATAGTGGGTTGTTCGCAGTCAACCGTTCAGAAAATCAAGTCGAGTTGTGGGCTTAGAACATACAAAGTGCAGAAAGTGCCAGACAGGAACGCTTTGAAGAATCAAGAAGGGAAATCAAGAGCAAAGAAATAAAAAAATTTTTTTTCTCGAAAAATTTTTCCTGTTGCGTGATGAACGACGAAACCTATGTCTTGGCTGATTTCTCGCAACTTCCTGGTCAGGAATTTCATACTGCAGATTCTCGTGGAAATGTTGACGAACAATTTCGCGTGAAGAAACAAGCAAAGTTTCCTAAAAAATTCCTGGTTTGGCAAGCAATTTGCACTTTTACCATTTTGACGTGAGCACGATGTGTCAACAATCTTTTGGCCAGATTTAGCTTCATGCCACTACAGCAAGGCCACCAAGGAATGGTACGAAGCTAATGAGGTGGTTTTTGTCCCCAAAGAGGCCTATCCACCAAATTGCCCAGAACTCAGGCCAATCGAAAGATATTGGGCCCTGATAAAAAGAGAATTGAAGAAGACTGAGAAATCAACGAAAACATCAGCGGAATTCAAGCAAAAGTGAAAGACAGCATACCAGAAAGTGACTGAAACACTATGGGAAGCATGATGGGAAGAATTCCTGAAAAAATCCATGAAGATGATTCGAAAATGAGTTTGATTTTCGAAATCGGTCTAGTGGTTCAAAAGATATATGCGTTTTTGTGATAGCGAATTTATTCTCGTTCAGTCCTCAAAGCCCAAAGTTTCTTGTTTCTAACTTGGGACGATCACCATTTGCATCTGTCGATGCACAAATGCCTGAGCCTCATCCAGTTTTATAATTAATTTTCCCACTACATCCCAAGGAGGAAATATTAACGAACGCTAAAAAAACAACTTGAGTACCTACCTAGCTGCAATACCTCCTCAAAGGCAATTGAACCCGCCCAAATCCAGCCTGGAGCCGGAACTATGCAAGCGCCCCGAAAGAAAATACGTAACTTGTACAAACATAAAGGGGTTTCGCATTATTCAAAGACTGCACAAAACTGTAGTTGGCGGATTCCAGAACTCTGTACGTAGGGTTGGATCGTTTGAGGCACGCTCTCGCATGCTCGCTTAAGTATTTGTCATACTATGTTTTAATTAAGCACATATTTCGTGAAGAGGAGCTAATTTGAAGCAGGCGCATACCAAGGTAAGGGTCGTTCCCGTGATGCCGACATCAAACGACAACAAAAACAGGAGGGAATTCCTGACGTGTTCGCTTGGGCTCTAACTCGCCCTAATCCAAGATTGATCGGGATTTGAAATTAAAACGGTATTGCCGTATAAGTTTTGCTTATGAATATATAGAACACTGACAAATTCATTGGATGATTTTCGATCTTTTTGCCATGCAGCCAAACCCAATTTTGCATTTGCTCTTTGAAAAGATTTTTCTTATGGGGGAAGTAAGTACAAAATGACATAAGGTTTTATTTCAGAGGCATAGCTTGTTGATAGTGAATTACAGTAATGTCATATTCTACACCTATGATCTTTTGTCCTTTCCTTATAAAATCTAGTTAACCTTTCTGAAATAAAAATAGCAAAAAATAAAATATTCTTAGATAAATTTGGATGAACAAAATTCATTTTGTCCGCATGCTATGGACAGAATGACATACCTGCAACAGCCAACTGTAGTTTTCTACGTATACATAGTTACAAAACTACTGACAACTTCACCAATGAAACGCTTGGTTCTTCTTGGATCATCTGCACAAGATGCGTGAGCCCAATGCAACCAATGCATGCATCGTCACCAGTCTTTTCCAGGGCTAATCCTGGAGAAGACTGGTCTTTTCCCGATCTAAATCGGGAAAAAAGGTCATAACAATAGACAGATGGACAGTGGTCTTCATCATCTGAAAAGTTGCTAGGAACATGTTCTTCTTCATTGTCTTCTTCAAATAATGCCCTAGGGACTTTTCTCCTTTTCTTTGGAGGAGGTATGGGCTCATTTTTTGATTTGATTGCAATCCTATCAGGTGTAGAATTTGGAACTAAGTTGGTTAATCTAGTCTTCGGCTCACGTTTGCCTTGTCCACTAATGAATCGTCCTTTAGGGATTGGAGAAACCTTCTCATAGGATCAGCAAGAGTAGGTTAAGATGCATTGCGTTTTTTAGCCGCAGATGAATATTTTGTTATGAATATGTTGAGACAATCCTGGCTCTTTGTTTGCTGATGGAGCCTGAGATGAATGGTCTCGGTGTTGTCCGGTAGATACAGTTAATTCAGCTGAAATACCTATGTCATTTTGTTCGTTCACTGTATCAGTAATTTTGTCCATAAAGCGTTATAACACTAGAAATATTACGAATGAATACAAAAAGTATATTTAACTTAAAAAAAGCTTCGTGAGTATAATGACAAATAAGTAAAGTTTGAAATGAATGCAATATAAATGAGAAAATTGTGAAAACTGGCATTTCTTCTGAAAATTTGGCGCAATGAAAAAAAACTCGTGAACTATTGATTCATAACACTTGGGTCGTGTGATTTGGTAAGAGGTAAGCACCTCCGAATTCAAATTGTGATGCCTATGTCATTTTGTACGTATTAATTAAAATTATACAATTTAAGACCATAATTTCGAATGTTTGCGACGCCACTGGACTATACACGAGTATGTGCCAATGAATGTGAAAGAATTCACAAAAAACCACGATATTAACATGTGTCTTCAAGTAGAAAAATTCAAAGTTTGGTTTTAACTCGATAACAAAGAGCAATAAAAAATTTTGGTCATTTCCTTTAGTTACTGAGCTACCCTTCGCATTCACACACATCGAAAATCGCCCACCCTGTAGAGGGTGGGCAAAATTGGTACTACATAAACTAAAACATATTGTGATACATTTCTGAAACGGGGAAAAAATGGCGATTCTTTCTAAGTCATTTCAAACTACTGTTTCCATAGGAAAGAACACAACTTTATGTTATAACTAAGCAAATAAACAACTTAAAAAAAATCAGAGTACGCCACTGGATTGCTATCAGAAAAGTGCCTGTATAATGTTTTCATTTCAATATCCTAGCATAAACAGAAACGGAGATAATGACCAAAGTTGAAATCGCCCAAATTTCAATTCTGGCCTATAACTCGGAAACGAAAGAAGATAGAGGAATGCAGTTGATGGCATTATCAGTTTCTCGAAAAAAGAGGACTATAAGGTGCCATTCATTTTTCTCTATCTCCTCCGGTTAAAAAGTTCTAGTTCATGTAGCACCAATTTCGCCCACCCTGTACACAGCAGACGCCAATGACCGAATGTCCGATGTGTACACCACAATCGCGTTACCTAATTATCAGATAAAAAACCAGTGACGTCCATCGATACAAATCGCTTTATGCGACCTTAATTCGATTCGTGGGGGGGCCAGCGAGCCGATCGTGATTTCCAAATTTAAAAATAAACATGAGCGCATCAGTTGCGCCTGGAAATTAAGGCAATTAGGGGCCTAGTAGGCCAATATGGTGCACTGATTGATTTCATAAAACCCGTCCTTTGGGGCACATCTCGCCAATATATCAACGAGAAGGGGTTGAGGGGGGTGGTGGGAGGATTGCTGAACGCTGCCCCAGCCCACGTCAGTCCGGCGGGCATCCTTTGTTTCTGTCAAATGCGATGGCGTATTCGAATCTTTCCGAATGACAGGAAATAGACGAAATTGTGCCATTTCGTCTTCGGATAGTTTGTTGGGGCCTCACAAAAAACTACTGCACGTATTCTTGCGAATTGTTCACTTTTTGAAAGCTCATTTCTCAACTTAAAAACTGGTGTTTGCTCTATCAAGATTGGTTGTATAAATCAGAAGATACAGACGTTTGATCTTGACGATAATCGAATTTTTTCAACATAAGGACTGAACGAGAATAAATTCGCTATCACAAAAACGCCTATATCTCTTGAACCAATTGGGAAAAAATCAAAATTTGATCATAGTTAGCTTTGTTATGAACGTCGGAAACATGTGGAACATTTACTTCATAGATATTCCAATTCTCTGTCGCAAAATGTCAAGCGAAGTGAAAACACGAGAATTTATAGTGAAACTTTTTCAAAATAATCAAAAATGGAGCTTCAAAAGAATCGCAAAAGAGGCTCGCGTTCGTCCGAAAACGGTATCAAGAGTTGTTGAGCGCTTCAACGAAGATCTTACAATTAACCGCAAGGCAAGAACCGGGAGGAAAAAGGGATTTCATAGCCCAAAAAAAGTGAAGAAAGCCATCAGCCTTTGTCAGAAGAATCCTAACCTTTCAGGACGGAAAGTGGCCCAAATAGTTGTTCGCAGTCAACCGTTCAGAAAATCAAGTCGAGTTGTGGGCTTAGAACATACAAAGTGCAGAAAGTGCCAGACAGAAACGCTGTGAAGAATCAAGAATCGAAATCAAGAGCAAAGAAATTAAAAAAAGTTTTCTTGAAAAATTTTTCATGTTGCGTGATGGACGACGAAACCTATGTCTTGGCTGATTTCTCGCAACTTCCTGGTCAGGAATTTTATACTGCAGATTCTCGTGGAAATGTTGACGAACAATTTCGCGTGAAGAAACAAGCAAAGTTTCCTAAAAAATTCCTGGTTTGGCAAGCAATTTGCACTTGTGGGAAAAGGAGCAAATTTTTCGTTGGCCAAGGCTCTGTTGACTCGAAGATATACATCGAGGAATGCTTGACGAAGCGACTTTTACCATTTTTACGTGAGCACGATGTGTCAACAATCTTTTGACCAGATTCAGCTTCATGCCACTACAGCAAGGCCACCAAGGAATGGCACGAAGCTAATGAGGTGGTTTTTGTCCCCAAAGAGGCCAATCCACCAAATTACCCAGAACTCAGGCCACTCGAAAGATATTGTGCCCTGGTAAAAAGAGAATTGAAGAAGACTAGGAAATCAACGAAAAAATTAGCGGAATTCAAGCAAAAGTGGAAGACAGCATCCCAGAAAGTGACTGAGAACACTATAAGAAGCACGATTTTGTAAAAAATAGTTTTGTTTTTTTTATTGTAAAACCAGTTTTCATTAGAATTAAAAGATGATTCGAAAATGAGTTGGATTATTTTCAAAATCGGTCCAGTGGTTCAAAAGATATAAGCGTTTTCGTGATAGCGAATTTATTCTCGTTCAGTCAAATGATTTTCAGAGACGTTGCCAATGTTAATTTCTATTTACTCTTTTTTAACTTTGTAAATGGAATTTGTTCTTTGAAGGATAAACTGTGACACCGGTTTCGTAGTTGTATTACCACATTTTTCGACTGAAGTATTTCAAATTGTGCAAAAGGTATTTAAATGTCTTCTGTAGGCTTATTTCTAGAGGAGTTTGGAAAATGGGAAATTCCATAGGTCCGTCTGTTCGTTTAAAAGTTTTTCTGTCGGGTTATTCGAGTACTTTTATTCTTTTTTCGAATGAACTATCACAAAGTTACGGACTATTCTGTCCTGTATTTTCAGTAAAATTTCAACACTCGATTATTGATTTCCGTACAAGAAAATAGCATAACTGAATCTTCCAACCATGTTCATATGTACGTGAAATAAAATATTTCCAGTATTAACAGAGACAAAAGTTTCTTCAACATTCGCCAGGTCTTTGGAATTATTGAATTCACATAATATTTTCTCAAATTCATTATTTTCCCAGAGTGAATAAACATTTTGATAAATACGTAATTTTTACTACCTCTGTATAACGTTGCTTAGTTATCTGACAAGAGAATGACTATAACCTAAGATTTTCAAAATATACCCGGTGAAATGGGTCAGAATGCCATGGCCAACCGGGAAATACATCATAAAAGTGAATGGAGCCACATCATTCTTGTATAATCCAGTCACAAGGAGATTTTTCTTTCATTTTTCTCCTTCTCCTCATTGCTGGCACTTTGTACCGAAAAACAGAAACATCTCCAGAGCCCAAAGAGCTGTCAAACTGTCGTCGTGTCCGATGAAACTGTCTCAGACAGGAAATTTGTCGGCAGCAATTTCGGCCTGATATGTTAAGAAGGAAACATGTCGGTGACGTTAAAGGGTTGGAATATCCAATTAGTCCTTTTAATTAAGCCAATATCGTCGATATTAACAGGGTAATGGCTCAAAACAAATCGGAATTAATTCGCTGAAGGGGGTCCGGATATTCGGAGGGAGATAGAGAATCGCCGCATCGCACCGCATATAGAGAAAGCCCGAAACAGTGGCGGAACATGTCTCTATTTTCGTTCTCTTCCAGCCTGTCATTTGCTCTTTGAAACTGATAAATGAATAGATTCGGAATTTTGCTTTTTCTCGAATATGAACTCGAGAAGGGAGCTTTTTATACTTCTTTGTACAACTGCCATTAAAAGTGACACTTTTAATGACAGCAAACAATGTTTAAATTGATTGTTTGCGTGGAAGCGTGTTGAAAATATGTTTAACATTAGAGTTAAAAATATTTTTAGCACTCCATTTTCTTATGATGAAATCAGATGGAAAAACTTCAGCAATTGCAAATTTTTATTATCAGTATTTAACAATCATCACTTATGGACATTAAAGCCCTGTGACGTTAGGGAGCTTCGCAACACATTATTAGAATCCTCAGCACCATCAGTACTTGTAGAAACCGGAACTACAATATTGGATGATGATGATCCAAAATCTGTTGAGGTTGAGAGAATTTTTTCAGCAATGACATTTCTATATGCAACGGAATGATCAACATAGCCCTCGGCTACCGTCATAGACTTCCATCCACCATGTTTTTTTATAGCCGTAATATTCGCTCCTGATTTTGCTAGCAATGAAGCGGAGGATCTTCTAAAACAGTGTCCTGTATATTGCTTTGGTTCTGGCAGTTTGAGGAATTCGGCAACAATAGATGGAATTTTCCCAAATGTATTGATACGAAGTGGATTGGAAGTGCATTTATTATTCATGTATTTCAGGAAAAAACGACGATGTTTGATGACAGAAGGGCACAGTGCAAAGTACTTTTGAAAACAGTCAACATACTTCCCAATAATACTGAAAGAACGACTGACTATCGTTTTCGTGTTTGGAAGTTGTATAACCAATGATTTATTTGTTAGTTCGATGTTTCCACTGATAAATCACACAATTTTTCACGCCGACAGGCTCCAAATAATCCGAAAATAGTTGCAACCTCAACCATCAAGTATTTTTGATCTGATGCCTCATTTATAAACCTTTCAACTAATTCACGAGAGAGAATTTTCGGACAATTTTCTTCACTTTTCCGTTTTAAATATGCTATTACCTTAAATAACATCCACACCATTTTCAACAAGGACGCTTGACTTTATCATTGAAAATTTGCTCCACAAAGTTGATGAACTCCATATTTTTGATTCTTCTTCTAAGTATGCCAGGAAAACAGGTTCACTGAAGTTCCCTTCTACATTTTTCAATTTACACCAGGCCAGGAAATTGTTATAATATGCAATATCGTACTGCTGAACAGATTTTTTAGGTAGGAGTTTCAGATTTGCTCTTCTTGCAGACTCCTCAATATCCACAGGAATAACCAAATCGTCACTTTTATTAATAATTGGACTCTCGACAAACATATTAAGCAGTTAACAACCCAAGACGAGAACTGGACAGGGACGAAATTCAAATGACAGCGTCTTTTCTCATTTGTTAGTAATCATTAACGTTGGCAACGTTTGCCATTCGCAACAACCAGTTATTGTAATTGCAAATTCGCACATTTCATTATCAAAATAAGGCAGTTGTACAAAAAACATTGTATGGTATTTGTGTTAAAAGTGATTTCATAAATTTCACGAATAAACTTCACGAAGTGCTCTATAAGTTTGTCGAATAGAACACTTATTTTGAAAACGAATTTCAACAATTTGTGAACGTTGTTGCGGCGTGAGTCTTTCCATGATAATTTGTCAATGCTTACCGAACAGAAATGTCAAAACAACGTGGCTTCTACCTTCTGTCAAATCACAGTTATCCCTATCGAAAAAATTCTATTACTCTGAAAAAAAAACCCCGATAGTTACAGGTAGTGGATAATTTTGACGAACGTTTAGTTATCAGATAATTCATAGCAAGATCCGTCCATAGACATTTGTTTAGATTCATAGAGGCCTTTTTAAAGGCTGAAATGGTCAGGAATGCTTCTTTTTGTGAAATTCTGGGTGATTCGAAATAAGTTTGGTTTGGTTGTCGAAGATGAATTCCACCATCAATCGAGGGCGATTGCGAGTACGCCGCTGGCGTCCATCGGCCGACGTTATTTTCGATATGCAGATTGTTAATTAAATCTGGTCGACACGGGCATATTTACATGACAGCAATCTGTCTGGAGCAGAGAAGCGACCAGGACGGGCCTCGCTTTAATTATGTTGTGTAACAAGGCGTATTTTATTAATATGAATCCACCACGTGTCCTTACGCCGAGTGTTGTCGGTAATTGGGAAACGCAGATACATCACGAAATGACTAAAAGTGCGGTTACGGTATGCGTCAAGAGCATCCGCGGTGATTATGATAGTTGGACGGCCAGCTGAATACATTATTGCTGATGAATTGTGACAAAGACACTCACTTGACGAAAACCCCATTTGAATTTTGCACTGGCAAGAAAGGACCCCGCACTTTCCTTATGGCAAATGGCGTTCCGTCAAATGTTCTTATTTTTCGGTATAATGTAGTACTCGACCTACTGATCAAAAGTGTCCATGGCGCCAACTCAATCCTATGACTAGTTTTGGAGATGCAGGACGTTGAAGTTGAGAATTACCCAAATTTACTACGCGCGTATCTCGAAACAGAATCGACTGAACTTAAATTTTTCTCAAGAAACATTTCATTCCAACCCCAGGGAGCAACCATATAGAGGCCTATGACCAAAAATCGTTACGAATACAGGGTTATCCATAATTGAATGTTTGCCCAATTTTGAAAGTATAAATTATGTCAGTTCCAGAGCGAAAACGTTCGCAAAATGAACTATTTCACTAGATATGTTGTTGTTAAATCGAAAAAACCTGAAATAACCAGAATTCATACTGGGTGATCCATTATTCTAGAAACTATTCACAATGAAGGTCAAGTGGACACCCTGTGTTTTTGGGTTGATTTGAGGTGTTTGTTTGATTTTTTCAGAACATATCATCATGGACTTCAAAGAATGCAGGGTGATTCAGTCGTGAAATAAACTGTGAACTTCACGAAAATACCCAAAAACCACCTTTTTTTCATCACCCACTATTTCAAGATTAACTCCGTTGAGGTGGGAGTTTTCTTTCACCACTGTACTTGATGTAAAAACATCAAAACGACTGAGAGTTTTTATCCACTTCCTATGACCAGATTTTTTGTTAGAATAAGAATAGAATAACATAAATAAATAATTTTCATATTACATAAAAAAAATCTGGTCATAGGAAGTGGATAAAAACTCTCAGTCGTTTTGATGTTTTTACATCAAGTACAGTGGTGAAAGAAAACTCCCTCCTCAACGGAGTTAATCTTGAAATAGTGGGTGATGAAAAAAAGGTGGTTTTTGGGTATTTTCGTGAGGTTCACAGTTTATTTCACGACTGAATCACCCTGCATTCTTTGAAGTCCATGATTATATGTTCTGAAAAAATCAAACAAACACCTCAAAAATACAGGGTGTCCACTTAACCTTCATTGTGAATAGTTTCTATAATAATGGATCACCCAGTATGAATTCTGGGTATTTCTGGTTTTTCGATGTAACAACAATATATACAGTGCTAGTCAAAAGTCCCTTCCCCCCCTCGTATCTTTTGAACGAGTATACTTATAATAATGAAATTTGGAGGGTGGAAATAAACGGATGTAGGCTTCTCATCTGGTCATAACAGGTGACGCAATAGTCATAAATGACGTCACAAGGCCACTGTGACCAATAATTTTAAATGGGACCCTATGGCAAGTGACAGCTCGTTTGAAAGGTATTGAAAATACCTATTCAGTCATACCAATTTTGTTTGGGTTTCGGCTGATTTTGCCATAGGGTCCCATTTGAAACTATTGGTCACAGTGGCCTTGTGACGTCATTTATGACTATTGCGTCACCTGTTATGACCAGTTGAGAAGCCTACATCCGTTTATTTCCACCCTCCAAATTTCATTATTATAAGAATACCCGTTCATTGACGAGGGGGGGAGGGGACTTTTGACTAGCACTGTATAGTGTAATAGTTCATTTTGCGAACGTTTTCGTTCTGGAACTGACATATTTTATACTTTCAAAATCGGGCAAGCATTCAATTATGGATTACCCTGTATTCGTAAAGATTTTCGGTCATATTCCTCTATATGGTTGCTCTCTGGGAATGGAATGAAATGTTTTTTGAGAAAAATTGAACTTCATTCGATTCTGTTTCGAGATACGCGCGTAGTAAAAGTGGGTAATTCTCAACTTCAACGCCCTGTATCTCAAAAACTAGTCATAGGATTGAGTTGGGGCCATGGACACTTTTGATCAGTAGGTCGAGTACTACATTATACCAAAAAATTAGAACATTTGACGGAACGCCATTTTCCATAAGGAAAATCCTTTAGATACAGCTGCACGTTAGATCCCTGAATCTGCCTACAAGGCCAATGAACATTTTCCAATGAACGTCGTGCTTATCCGCACCACCGAATATCGAAAGATCGACCGCGAAATCGTCCCCTAAATCATCGGGAATCAGCTTAAAATCCGGAATCCCGCAGGAGCGGCACGCGCGTTTGATACGCCGCCAACACGAAAGATTTAAACGTTATAAATGAGCCAGGTAAAAATCCCACAATTGATAGTCGAGTGGGATTAAAAAGGCGCGACGCGGAGGGGCGGCGGGCGAGCGTGTTTATCCGCCTCGCGAATGTGATCCTGCCTATAAATTACGGGACTAGGCTAATCCTGTTACGGCAGGAACGAGCGGTGAAGCTCCAGACGGGACAACGCTGTTTGAATAGACGCTAAATGCCGTCAATTTTGGCCGATACGAAGTTAAATTCCGATATAGACTGGTGGTTTTGATTACCCATAACAACAACGTGGTTTTCCGATCAAAGGTTCCAATTTGACAGATGTCATATCAAGAACTGTCATTTTTGACAGTCTGCCTTTCTGTCGCCGTCGGTTTCCTCCTAATCTACTAGACGGAATTGATTGTAATTGGCTCAATAAACGAAACACTATGTTCCTTTACAATTTTTCAGAATTCAGCTGCTGAGTCTGGAAAGATCCATGCAAAACACACTATTTTCTAAACCGTTATTTCAAATGAACTGAGTATTTACGCAGCTTTAATAAAAAATGAACAACTTTGAGATATGTACGAGTATATATTGAAAAATTCTTAGCCTACTATAGAACCAAAGAAAATTTCACTGTCAAAATGTTTTATTACTCAACATATTCTCCTCTTAATTGAATACATTTATTACAGCGAATCTGCAACGTCTATAGACCTTTCAAAAAAAAATGTTTCTTCTTGCTCTGCAAACCAGTCCTCCATAGCTTTTATTATCTCCTCGTTGGAAGAAAATTTACGACCTTTTAAACTTTTTGTCAGTTGAGGAAAGAGATGATAGTCGGACGGAGCCAAATCTGGTGAATGAGGGCGGTGTTCTAGTAATTCTAACCCTAAATCACGAATTTTTTGCATGGCAACATGAGATTTGTGTACTGGGGCGTTGTCCTGTAAAAACAAAACACCTTTGGATAGCTTTCCGCGTCTTTTCTCTTTAATTTTTTCCTGTAGAGTGGTCAGCAATGTCGAATAGTAATCTCCAGTTATTGTTCTACCCTTATCCCAAAAATCAATCATGATTATTCCATGGCAATCCCAAAAAACTGAAGCAAGAACTTTTCCAGCAGATTTTTGGACTCGAAACTTATTAGGTCTTGGAGAACCAGAGTGTCGCCATTCCATCCATTGTTGCTTTGTTTCTGGATCGTAGAAATGTACCCAAGTCTCATCCATAGTAACAATTCGGTTTAAGAGGTCTACATCGTTTTCAAATCGAGCACAGATCGAACGCAACATTTGGGGATCCATTTTGCAAAAATTATTCTCTTGTCCAAATTGACTTGACTTATATGATGAACGCGTTCGTATGAAATCTTCAGTGCTTCAGATATCCGTTTTAGCCCAATTCGACGGTCTGATAAAATCATGTCATGACCTGCATCGATATTTTCGGGAACTGACCTTCCCGATCGGTCATCATCTTCAATGGAAAATCTACCTCTTTTGAAGCTCGCAGTCCAATTTTTCACGGTCGCATACGAAGGATATTGATCACCAAGGGTATTAAGCATATCTTCGTAAATCTGCTTACCTCGTAACCCTTTTAAATACAGGTACTTGATGATGGCTCGATACTCCAATTTTTCGATTTTTACAATTTCGGTGGACATTTATTGCGTAACTCTGGTTTACTTTTTTGACGTCGAACTCTACACTGACACTTCTAATAAGTTATTGTTCGTTGATATGGTATCGCAATATTTGGTTTGTGCATGGAACTGGTCTAGGCTAACTAGATATCAATACATCCTCGTACATTGATACAAAAAACTAAAATTATATCTTTTCAACTGAGCCAAATTTGGAATAATGGAAAAAAGTTATTTTTACCATCAAAAATCGACTGTAAAAAATTGGAAAAAGTCAAAAACTCACCCTGTACATACAGACCTTAGATTGAAAAAGAAGGAGTTTAGATTTTGAATCGAAATTTCATTAGAAAATTCGTAAATTGAAATGATAAGAAGTTCATATCGAAGCTTTCATTTTGGAGACAACGAATAATTTTGGAGTTACATAGTTCAGGAGCAATTCAAGAAAAAATTCAAAAATTGGGCATTCTCCTCCCTTATTTTCGACATTTCACTCATTTTCGTGGAAAGAATCGGCATTAAAAAACCTGTATGCTTAAGCGAAATATTTTATTGATGATTGTATAAAACTATTAACAGATTTTGAATGAGGAATAATATAAGTACGTATGCATATACAAAATAATGAAGATTTAATATTCTTCATGAATTGACTGACTGTCGATACTTTAAATTAATACTGAAATAAAAAAATCGAAAGGTTTATGAACACCTTTGTTTTCTGAGATCCAATGAAATGTACATGATTATTGATAGGTCAATGCAAAAATCAATTAAGTATATCTTTCGAATGTATTTATTTCCTCTTTCACTTCTAAGATTTCTTCTCTTTTCCTTTACCCTTCTTCTCAACATTCTTTTTACCGAACAATCTCTTGTATATTCTTATCGACAACTTGATTGCAAGAATATTGAACAGTAATAATAGAACCAAAACAGCGGTAAAGAACACGTAAATATCCACCATGTACAACTGATACCAAGTCAAGTAGGCTCCAGTATTCTGGAGATGCTTGCCCCCTCCATACTTGATAACGTGTTCAACCCAGAATATCACATTCTCCATCGGCTTCACCGGTTGTTCCTTCATCAGAGCTGATCTGCTCTTCACGTTGTTTGTGAACCTGAAATAGAAGAAAAAGATTCATTTCTGCAATTGATCAAAGTATGTATCTGTTAAATATCAGCGTTAGCAAGGTACTATAATAGTATATTCTGTAACAAGGGCAGAATGAAAATCCGATACGAGTGAATCATTCCGAGGGCGAGCCGGAGGCGAGCCTGAGGAATCACGTGTATCGGATTTTCATTCTAACCGAGTAACAGACTATACTTTCTCCACGAATGTTGAAATAAAAGAAAAAAGAATATTAATATGAATTATGACGTTTCGAAAACCGCAATAAATATGACAATCAGAGCGGCTGACACATAGATTTATTCTCTATGTTTTCAAAAGTGTTACGGAATGAATATTCTCACACACTGTGCGAGAATGAAATTCAGTCGAAATGCTTAAAAAACAAGGATTATACTCAAGCTCGAGTTGGTTATTGGTGGTAATCTATAAAGGGCGAAAACCAAGGATCAAACTGAACAACAACCGCGGTCATAACTGGTTATTTACTTGAAATCGATAAAAGTGTTGTAGAATGAATATTACATATCAAGTGATGGAATACTGACTTTCTATGGTCAAATTCGATGTTGGAAGAGCTGTATTCTGTGGCAGTCGTGGAGAAAATATAAGTAAGCGTCCACTCACTTTGGATTCGATAGCATCCCCTTCAGTTTTTCCCTGAAGGCTTCCTCGGTGACATCAGCAGGCTTGATCAAATCAGCGTACCCTGCTGATTGGGCTTGCATCGCATTTCCTATCTGGTCGCCCATGAAAGGCATGGCCAGAATGGGTACACCATGGTATACACTTTCTGTAACACCTCCCCAGCCACAGTGTGAGACGAACAGTTTTGTATTTCGATGCGCTGTTGAAAGAAAGTATTAAAAACAGATCGGGAGACCTTGGAAGACTTACCAAGAATGTCGATTTGAGGCACCCAGGAACTAACCATAATATTCTTCGGTACGTTCTCGTGTTTGAGTTCTGATTTGAACACAACTCTCATGGGTGCAATTTCTCCTAACACTTTGAATATTGCTTTACGTTTTTCTTCGTCTAATAAGGACACTTGGACGTTCCCTCCTAAGGAAAATAGCACGACTCCTTGCTTGGCTTCGTCCATGAACTTCTTGAACTCTCCAGTTAGAGGTTTCACCTCTTGGACATGATAGCCCCCGATTTGAATCATGTTGGGTACGTAAGGTCTAGCTGGTTCTATGCTGTAGTGGGAGTTGGCCAGAACGACAGATACGTCTCTCTGTATTTCCTCCAAAGGAGGGGAGTTCGGTAGATGCTTATCTAGCATTCCTGAAAAGAAATTTGCGTTGAATACTTTTGCGAAAAAGTCTTTAAGGACACCCTATAACAAAATATCAGAAATGATACCATAAGTGAATTTACCTTGATTGAATGGAAACACCACATAACGATTTACAGCACCCATAATCAAGTTGACGGAAGTAGTACCTAATCTACCCCAGAAACTATCTGTTGGAATTCCAGCCATAGGATTCACGGAGTACGACATGGAAGGGTTGGCTGTATAATGGTTCCACAGCACGTGAGATCCAATACTGTGAAACACTATAGTGGGAACGCCAAGGTGATGACCAAGACCTAGAATTGCATCGTTGAAGAACGATATACTGATGAGCAGATCAAATTTTGGCTTTTCCTTGATCAATTTTTGAACGAAAGCATCATTCCAGAAGAGGTCGTTGGGAGCTGTCAGCATGGTGTATAAACGATTGAAATTTCCAACGAAACCATCTTTTTTCAAGTCGTCATTTTTCTTCATCACATCTGCAACAAAGTAAAGATGTTTTGAATACGTTTTCCTTTTCCACATCTTATGACAGTTGTGTTCGTCATTCAGAAAAGAACTCAATAGTTACCTTTGAAGAATTCAGAGATGGAACTCATTTCGATGCTCGTCAGGTTTGCCATCTTTGGCGTTGGAAAAGGATTGACGAAGGTAACATGGTGACCCCTCTTCAGAAGTCCCTCAACCAGCTTGACACCCAAAACATTGTGGCTTTTACTTGGCGAACTGAAAATCGCCAAAATATTGGATCCGTTGGTCCAACTGGCCAAAAGAAGCACTTGGAGGAAGAAAATAACCACTTTCAATCTCATAGCACCACCGTTGATTCTACTACTGTCATGTAACTACTCAGTATTGTACGGTTTGAGTATCTTATTATCGCTAGCCCATTTATCACTCGCACCTTTTCTTTCATTGAATTGGGGTACCGGTTACTTTAAATACCAATTTCCTTGACGATGTTCGCGTTCGAGAACGAAAATACTGATCCATCATCGTTGCGTAATCTTTAAATCAAAGTTTAATTGAGAAACCTTGAGAGTACTACTCATCGCTGATGACAAGAGTTCCCAATCTGCTAAGCATGAATCTTTCAAATAGGATGTTCGCAATAGGAAATCTTTTGCCATCTCGATTAGATAGGAACACTGCAACAGAGAATCCAAGATTTTATTTTTGGCAACAGAATAATATGTAATGATTGTATTCAAAGCACGACGAGATAACAATATCAGTGATTCACTGCGATAACAAAGCTCTCTCTTTTACTCATCAATAATTGTAGTTTGTCATATAAACTATGGTACAAAATTGTTTCGAGAAGAATATACAGTGTTGAGGTTTTGAATGAACTTCGTTCTACCCTCGTACTGAATTTTTATTCAATCATCTTGAACTATTTCGGGAACGTCAACGAATTTCGATTCAAATGAAGTCATTAATATTTTGGCGTATCGAGCCATCATCAAGTACCTGTATTTGAAAGGGTTAAGAGGTAAGCAGATTTACGAAGATATGCTTGATACCCTTCGTGATCAATGTCCATTCACGTATCCGTATGCCAACGTGAAAAATTGGACTGCAAGCTTCAAAAGAGGTAAATTTTCCATTGAAGATGATGACCGATCAGGAAGGACAGTTTCTGTGTCAGTCCCCGAAAATATCGATGCAGTTCATGACATGAATTTATCAGACCGTCGAATTGGGCTAAAACGGATATCTGAAGCACTGAAGATTTTATAAGAACGCGTTCATCATATAGTTCACGTCAATTTGGACATGAGAAAAATTTCTGCAAAATGGATCCCCAATTGTTTGAATGTTGACCAAAAGCGTGCAAGGATAGAAGCATCGCGTTCGATCTGTGCTCGATTTGAAAACGATGTAGACTTCTCCGAATTCTTACAATGGATGAGACTTGGGTAAATTTCTACGATCCAGAAACAAAGCAACAATCGATGGAATGGCGACACTCTGGTTCTCCAAGACCTAAGAAGATTCGTGTCCAAAAATCTGCTGGAAAAGTTCTTGCTTCAGTTTTTTGGGATTGCCATGGAGTAATCATGATTGATTTTTTGGATAAGGGTAGAACAATAACTGGAGATTACTATTCGACATTACTGACCACTCTACGGGAAAAAATCAAAGAGAAAAAATGCGGAAAGCTATCCAAAGGAGTTTCGTTTTTACAGGACAACGCCCCAGTACTCAAATCTCATGTTGCCATGCAAAAAATTCGTGATTTAGGGTTAGAATTACGAATTACTACAACACCCCCCTTATTCACCAGATTTGGCTACGTCCGACTATCATCTCTTTCCTCAACTGAAACAAAGTTTAAAAAGTCGTAAATTTTCTTCCAACGAGGAGGTAATAAAAGCTGTGGAGGACTGGTTTGCAGAGCAAGAAGAAACATTTTTTTTGAAAGGTCTAGAGACGTTGCAGGTTCACTGTAATAAATATATTCAATTAAGAGGAGAATATGTTGAGTAAAAAATATTTTGACATTGAAATTTTGTTTGGTTCTATAGTAGGCTAAGAATTTTTGAATATATCCTCGTATTCTTCAACCAAAACTGAATTTTTTAACGAAAATTATATTTTTCAACGTCTGGTTCAATATAAAACAGAAAAGGGCCCTTGAGTCTCTCCTCCACGACTAGTCGTTTTTGAGTGAAAAAATAAAAACTGATCTTATGTCGATCAAATGTTAAAATTATTATTTAGATTCGTTTATATTTTGGAAAAAGATTGAGATGATTAAA
Organism: Adalia bipunctata; assembly: GCA_910592335.1. NCBI lineage: Eukaryota > Metazoa > Arthropoda > Insecta > Coleoptera > Coccinellidae > Adalia > Adalia bipunctata. The sequence goes on along the minus strand of OU342952.1, from coordinate 2,132,144 downwards.
TAAAATTCAGTAGAACTCTCTTCGGAGAAACGGAAGAAAGGTCACGATATGGCTGTACTTTGGAGTTTGGACATCTTCTTTTCTTTTGTATACGACATGATTAAGAGAAGCAGTGTATTCGGGATGAATAGATGAATCCAGTTTAGGAACGAGATCCTCAATAAACTGCTCCTTCAATTTCAATTAGTGGGCCATCCTTTGCACAATTATTTCCCCAATCAACCGAATAACCTAATTGAAAATCTTGCAAATGATTCGTGCAAATGGCAGCTGAACAACTAATTGAATTAATCAATCTAAATAACTTTTATGAAAGGATTAGAGCTTCGCAATTTCGCAGTATATTATTGGTAGGAGTTATTGGAGAGTGAGTTCATTACACAAAGCGCTCACAATGACAGGATTGACAATACTATTTAATTAATTTTAAACCGGGGAACTGAGTGACTGAAGAGAGAGAGACGCTGGCGTTATTTAGAAACAATGTAGCAATAGACATCAATTAGTACGCAGCAGTGAACTTGTTAAGCCCCAATTACACGCAACAGACGGCTAGTCTGCGTGCACGATGCTGATAACCGTCAGCCGTTTCCAAATCCACAGCCGACCCCTTCTGCCACCCCCAGCCGCCACCGATTGTGACTTTACGTATCCGACGTACGGCGTGCTGTTGACTGAAAATGAGACGGTGTCCGGCTGCCATCTTTTCAATTTCGAAAATCACACTTTATAATTTATTCGTGGTTATATGTACAGGGTGTCCCTGCGTTGGTCTGAGAGCTGATAGGGTAGTTCCCATGTGACCATGTTACAAAACCGTTATGTTATGAAGATATAACCAGTGTAACCTACTTGGTTTGTCCCAAGCATGTAACAAGAAGAGCACACTTACAGAACTGTTATAGGAGATAGCTGATCCCATGCAGAGCTACATAGAGGATCAACAATCCTTCAGAAAGCTTTTTTTGCTGATCAATATCGCCTACACTTTGAGTGCTCTGCTCTGAGCTTCTTCTGAACAAAGATCGAAAATGAATTATATGGAAAAACTTAAACATAAAAAAATCGAGTCGAAGAAGGACTATATGGACAAATTTGGTATCAAATTATAGGTTTTCGAGGACGAGGAATTGAATAAAATCAACCAAGAACAATAAAATCGATATCGAAAATCCCAACTTTTTTGGTGAAAAATGCCAAAGGGGTAAGACCCCCCAAAAACACTATATTGGTCATCACCACGGAATCCCTGAAAAATCTACCGGAGTTATTCGATTGGAATGTTCTTCAACCTATTCGAATGATTCAGAATAACTATTTTGCTGATCCATATAGCTCATATGCTGAACGCTCTGAGCTTGTGAACAAAACTCGAAAATGAAAAACGCAAAACATAAAACTCAAAAAATTCATGGTACAGAAGGGTTATATGGGTCAAGTTTGGTATCAAAATGTAGGTTTTCGAGGTCGCTGAATTCAATAAAAAATAAATCAAGGCCCTATCTGGTACGGTTTAGATTTTGACCTGCCAAATGGCATTTTTTCTAAAAAATCGAAATTTCAAGTCGTCATAGCTCCCGTTCTAGCGATCGCATCCACTTCTTATTTATATATTGTTAATCTGCATTGTCCCAAGTATCACCAAGAACAATAAAATCGATATCGAAAATCCCAACTTTTTTGGTGAAAAATGCTAAAGGGGTAAGACCCCCCAAAAACACTATATTCGTCATCACCACGGAATCCCTGAAAAATCTACCGGAGTTATTCGATTGGAATGTTCTTCAACCTATTCGAATGATTCAGAATAACCATTTTGCTGATCCATAACGCTTATATTCTGAACGCTCTGAGCTTGTGAACAAAACTCGAAAATGAAAAACGCAAAACATAAAACTCGAAAAATTCATGGTATAGAAGGGTTATATGGGTCAAGTTTGGTATCAAAATGTAGGTTTTCGAGGTCGCTGAATTCAATAAAAAATAAATCAAGGCCCTATCTGGTACGGTTTAGATTTTGACCTGCCAAATGGCATTTTTTCTAAAAAATCGAAATTTCAAGTCGTCATAGCTCCCGTTCTAGCGATCGCATCCACTTCTTATTTATATATTGTTAATCTGCATTGTCCCAAGTATCACCAAGAACAATAAAATCGATATCGAAAATCCCAACTTTTTTGGTGAAAAATGCTAAAGGGGTAAGACCCCCCAAAAACACTATATTCGTCATCACCACGGAATCCCTGAAAAATCTACCGGAGTTATTCGATTGGAATGTTCTTCAACCTATTCGAATGATTCAGAATAACCATTTTGCTGATTCATAACGATTATATTCTGAACGCTCTGAGCTTGTGAACAAAACTCGAAAATGAAAAACGCAAAACATAAAACTCGAAAAATTCATGGTATAGAAGGGTTATATGGGTCAAGTTTGGTATCAAAATGTAGGTTTTCGAGGTCGCTGAATTCAATAAAAAATAAATCAAGGCCCTATCTGGTACGGTTTAGATGTTGACCTGCCAAATGGAATTTTTTCCAAAAAATCGAAATTTCAAGTCGTCATAGCTCCCGTTCTAGCGATCGCATCCACTTCTTATTTATATATTGTTAATCTGCATTGTCCCCGGTATAACCAAGAACAATTAAATCGATATCGAAAATCCCAACTTTTTTGGTGAAAAATGCCAAAGGGGTAAGACCCCCCAAAAACACTATATTCATCATCACCACGGAATCCCTGAAAAATCTACCGGAGTTATTCGATTGGAATGTTCTTCAACCTATTCGAATGATTCAGAATAACTATTTTGCTGATCCATATAGCTCATATTCTGAACGCTCTGAGCTTGTGAACAAAACTCGAAAATGAAAAACGCAAAACATAAAACTCAAAAAATTCATGGTACAGAAGGGTTATATGGGTCAAGTTTGGTATCAAAATGTAGGTTTTCGAGGTCGCTGAATTCAATAAAAAATAAATCAAGGCCCTATCTGGTACGGTTTAGATTTTGACCTGCCAAATGGCATTTTTTCTAAAAAATCGAAATTTCAAGTCGTCATAGCTCCCGTTCTAGCGATCGCATCCACTTCTTATTTATATATTGTTAATCTGCATTGTCCCAAGTATCACCAAGAACAATAAAATCGATATCGAAAATCCCAACTTTTTTGGTGAAAAATGCTAAAGGGGTAAGACCCCCCAAAAACACTATATTCGTCATCACCACGGAATCCCTGAAAAATCTACCGGAGTTATTCGATTGGAATGTTCTTCAACCTATTCGAATGATTCAGAATAACCATTTTGCTGATCCATAACGCTTATATTCTGAACGCTCTGAGCTTGTGAACAAAACTCGAAAATGAAAAACGCAAAACATAAAACTCGAAAAATTCATGGTATAGAAGGGTTATATGGGTCAAGTTTGGTATCAAAATGTAGGTTTTCGAGGTCGCTGAATTCAATAAAAAATAAATCAAGGCCCTATCTGGTACGGTTTAGATTTTGACCTGCCAAATGGCATTTTTTCCAAAAAATCGAAATTTCAAGTCGTCATAGCTCCCGTTCTAGCGATCGCATCCACTTCTTATTTATATATTGTTAATCTGCATTGTCCCAAGTATCACCAAGAACAATAAAATCGATATCGAAAATGTCAACTTTTTTGGTGAAAAATGCATAAGGGGTAAGACCCCCCAAAAACACTATATTTGTCATCACCACGGAATCCCTGAGAAATCTACCGGAGTAAATCGATTGGAATGTTCTTCAACCTATTCGAATGATTCAGAATAACCATTTTGCTGATCCATAACGCTTATATTCTGAACGCTCTGAGCTTGTGAAGAAAACTCGAAAATGAAAAACGCGAAACATAAAACTCAAAAAATTCATGGTACAGAAGGGTTATATGGGTCAAGTTTGGTATCAAAATGTAGGTTTTCGAGGTCGCTGAATTCAATAAAAAATAAATCAAGGCCCTATCTGGTACGGTTTAGATTTTGACCTGCCAAATGGCATTTTTTCCAAAAAATCGAAATTTCAAGTCGTCATAGCTCCCGTTCTAGCGATCGCATCCACTTCTTATTTATATATTGTTAATCTGCATTGTCCCAAGTATCACCAAGAACAATAAAATCGATATCGAAAATGTCAACTTTTTTGGTGAAAAATGCATAAGGGGTAAGACCCCCCAAAAACACTATATTTGTCATCACCACGGAATCCCTGAGAAATCTACCGGAGTAAATCGATTGGAATGTTCTTCAACCTATTCGAATGATTCAGAATAACCATTTTGCTGATCCATAACGCTTATATTCTGAACGCTCTGAGCTTGTGAACAAAACTCGAAAATGAAAAACGCAAAACATAAAACTCAAAAAATTCATGGTACAGAAGGGTTATATGGGTCAAGTTTGGTATCAAAATGTAGGTTTTCGAGGTCGCTGAATTCAATAAAAAATAAATCAAGGCCCTATCTGGTACGGTTTAGATTTTGACCTGCCAAATGGCATTTTCTCTAAAAAATCGAAATTTCAAGTCGTCATAGCTCCCGTTCTAGCGATCGCATCCACTTCTTATTTATATATTGTTGATCTGCATTGTCCCATGTATCTCTTGGTTCAATAAAATCGATATCGAAAATCCCAACTTTTATGGTCAAAAATGCATAAGGGGTAAGACATCCCAAAAACATTATATTCGTCATCACCACGGAACCCCTGAAAAATCTACCGGAGTTACTCGATTGTTTGTTCTTCAACCTATTCGAATGATTCAGAATAACCATTTTGCTGATCCATAACGCTTATATTCTGAACGCTCTGAGCTTGTGAACAAAACTCGAAAATGAAAAACGCAAAACATAAAACTCAAAAAATTCATGGTACAGAAGGGTTATATGGGTCAAGTTTGGTATCAAAATGTAGGTTTTCGAGGTCGCTGAATTCAATAAAAAATAAATCAAGGCCCAATCTGGTACAGTTTAGATTTTGACCTGCCAAATGGCATTTTTTCTAAAAAATCGAAATTTCAAGTCGTCATAGCTCCCGTTCTAGCGATCGCATCCACTTCTTATTTATATATTGTTAATCTGCATTGTCCCAAGTATATCTTGGTACAATAAAATCGATATCGAAAATGTCAACTTTTTTGGTGAAAAATGCATAAGGGGTAAGACCCCCCAAAAACACTATATTTGTCATCACCACGGAATCCCTGAGAAATGTACCGGAGTTATTCGATTGGAATGTTCTTCAACCTATTCGAATGATTTAGAATTACCATTTTACTGATCCATAACGCTTATATTCTGAACGCTCTGAGCTTGTGAACAAAACTCGGAAATGAAAAACGCAAAACTCAAAAAATTCATGGTACAGAAGGGTTATATGGGTCAGGTTTGGTATCAAAATGTAGGTTTTTGAGGTCGCTGAATTCAATAAGAAATAAATCAAGGACCTATCTGGTACGGTTTAGATTTTGACCTGATAAATGGCATTTTTTCTAAAAATTCGAAATTTCAACTTGTCACAGCTTCTTTATTTACACCTATCTGAAAATAATATATTTCTGACCAACAAAGAATTCCTGGGACTTCTAATTCAATATAATATCCTTAATTTATGAGGATCAGTTCATTTCAACAACTCCGACAGTTGGCTGATCCTCCATGAAATTATGGGAAAACTTCTCATATTTATATTATGTATCAAAGCAGGGCAGATTAAGCATACCTATACGAATACCCAACTTATTAGCCCCAACTCCAACAACCCTCCTGATTTAATTCTCTTAATTGCTTTCGAACGAAAGGGATGAAAGCCAACTACTTATTCAGTGCATTAATTCGTTTTGTTTCTTCGAATGCATATTTGCATTTTTCCAGAACGAGCCCAACTGTGGGTTGAGTTTATTAATTATCCGCTGACTGGAGAGCCCAGACACGAAAAACCAATTAAATTCGCGAGCTGATTTAAAAAATCTGCACTCTCTTGAATGACTAAAGTGCAACAACGCAAATCTGGAGGATTTTCTTCTAGTCCTGAATTAATTGATACATCCAGAAGTGGCCAGCAAAAGTTGGTATAGCTTTAATTTGTTCTTCAAATAGTCTTGGCGCCATTGTGTTAGTGGCTTCTCCTATTTTCACTATATATATATTGTTTTTATGTTGTGGTTTTCACGAAAAGGAATATCCTGTAATGTTCAGAGAACATCGTGAGAACCAAGGGCAAGCAGGTAGGAATTGGTGTTCTTCTGGCATTTCTGGAGGTTATATGCCTCGGGGAACACCTCCCTAGGCAATGTGTTCCAAAGCCTCGCTGTTCGTTGGATGAACGAGTCTTTGAAGAGAGATGTTCTGCAGGTCTCCAAAGTTACCACGAAGGGGTATGAAGACTTAACTTGACGGCTTAGTCTGGAAGAGACCGCCAGAGGGGGAACGATTGCTGATAATTCAGAAGAGCATCGCTCATGGAAATATCTATAAAATAGAGACAGATCGCCCACTTTTCTACGGTGTTCCAGAGAAGTGAGCGAGCTTGTAAGCGAGGCATCACCGACGCCCTTTTTTGTACAGAATTCAAGAGTTTTAGGGTGTGTTTAGGTGCAGCACTCCAAATATGTGAACAGTATTCCAGGACAGGTCGAATCTGTGTCTTATAGATCATAAGCAGCTGACCTGAGGTGAAATCGCTCCTGGCACGAAACAGAAAACCAAACTTTTGGGATGCACTTTTAGCAATGGATCTCACGTGATTCTCCCAGGAAAGGTTACTGCCGACAGTAATGCCAAGCATCGAAATGGATGACTTCAATGGTATGGTCACTCCCGACAATTTTATGCTGGGCACAGTATAAGATCGGCCTTTCTAGAGAAAAGACATGCTTGTGTTTTGTTTGCGTTGAATTCTACCAAGTTATTAGATCCCCGTTCAAGAATTGTTGCCAAGTCCATATTTATGTTGTTAACATTTCGTCCTCGTTCGTTTTTGATTTGGCGGGCTGGTATTGGAGCCCTTGGAGCACTGGACACGAAGTTGCTTCCAGCAAATCGTTGATGTGAAGTAGAAATATTGTTGGAGCCAGAATTGATCCCTGTGGAACACCAGCATTTATGGGTAGAGAGTCAGATGAAACTCCATCGACCACTACATAGAGAGATCTGTTTGAGAGAAAACTAGCTAGCAGAGAACATAGCTTTGGGGGCACGTTATTCGGCATAGGCCAGCTTTCGCGAATGAAGTGATAACAGCTTAATTGAAAATTCTCTTCTATTAAATTCTTCGCCCAGTTTGTCTGCCAAATTCCGACTACCTATTTCTTATGTCGGACTCAAAGACCCACCCGATACGTCAACAACGTCGTGTAATCTGAAATGGACGACTGAGTGTAATGACAGATGAGCCCAGTCCTCAGGAACAAAGGACACTTTCCTCTAAAATCAAGACCATTTAATTTTCACTTAGCTGTCCTTCCAACTCTCTCTTTCTCCCTCAACAGGACCCTAATTAATTCCGAAGGACAATGAGTGCTCCCGGGCCCGATCAGGTGACACACTGTAAACAAATTACAAATAGCTCCATCCTTTTACCCTGGAAACCTGAAACTTCCAACTATCAAAGTATTTTTCACGGAAACGATATTTTTAATTGAAAGGTGCCGATGGGGAGTCTTCGACGTGGAAACCTTCGATTATTTCGAGCCTTCCGCTGGTCCGCTGTGTACAAGGGGAACCTCCAATTAGTGGCATTAATTAGCAGACACTTGAATCCCAGCCGCCAGAGATTGCAGGCATGGTATAAGCTCTATGGCACGACGCAAGACGGGCGCTCTAGGTGTAGTTGGAGGACAGAGTCGAAATGGGATTTTTACTCGAAAACTGGCTGTTCCCATGACTTCGGTTTTGACGTTACCCAACCTGGCAGCAAGGTGATCTACAATGTTCAAGTCGAATGGGTGAAACCTTGAGAAATCTTAAGGACCAAGGCATCAAATTGACTTACGAGGATACATTGAAAAATTCTTAGCCTACTATACAGGGTCTTTCACGAGGAACCTCACCATTATTTATACGGGAAACTACTGAACGTATTTTCATGAAATTCAGCACTTATAAGTATTTCACGATGCTAATGAAATCTAAAATATTTTCAAGGCATGAGCACCTCCGGTTTTTCCGGAAATGACGTCAACTTCCGTTTTTCAAATTAGAACCCCATTTTTTTATGGCAGATATTGAATCTACGTTAAAAAATAATGTGAGTTTATACATCACACCCTTGCCCTAAAGTGGATATTAACTCAGAAAATATCCATTGTACGGCAAGGGTGTGATGCATACACTCACATTATTTTTTAACGTAGATTCAATATCTGCCATAAAAAAATGGGGTTCTAATTTGAAAAAATTGATTTTTCACGATTATGTCATCCCTAACTTTGAAAGCGATTTTTTCACCCCCTGTATCATGAATCGCGATTTCGATTTTTAAAGTGGATACATCAATCTTACATCTTGAAAAATCCCAAAAATGAAAATTTTCCATCTAAAAACCTCGAAGTAATTCTTGTTTTAGCGGAGCTCTATTTTCGATTTTTTTTTTCGAATTTTCCCGCTCAGAGAGAATTTTCCAACCAAAACTGAAAAATGTTACATCAAAATGACTTGAAATTTTCTAAGGAATCTATTTCTGCAATAAAAAATGGTGTTCTAATTTGAAAAACGGAAGTTGACGTCATTTCCGGAAAAACCGGAGGTGCTCATGCCTTGAAAATATTTTAGAATTCATCAGCATCGTGAAATACTTATAAGTGCTGAATTTCATGAAAATACGTTCAGTAGTTTCCCGTATAAATATGGGTGAGGTTCCTCGTGGAAGACCCTGTATAGAACCAAACAAAATTTCAATGTCAAAATATTTTATTACTCAACATATTCTCCTCTTGATTGAAAACATTTATTACAGCGAACCTGCAACGTCTCTAGACCTTTCAAAAAAAATGTTTCTTCTTGCTCTGCAAACCAGTCCTCCATAGCTTTTATTACCTCCTCGTTGGAAGAAAATTTACGACCTTTTAAATTTTTTTTCAGTTGAGGGAAGAGATGATAGTCGGACAGATCCAAATCTGGTGAATAAGAGGAGTGTTCTAGTAATTTTAACCCTAAATCACGAATTTTTTGCATGGCAACATGAGATTTGTGTACTGGGGCGTTGTCCTGTAAAAACAAAACACCATTGGATAGCTTTCCGCGTATTTTCTCTTCAATTTTTTTCCGTAGAGTGGTCAGTGATGTCGAGTAATAATTTCCTGTTATTGTTCTACCCTTATCCAAAAAATCAATCATGATTACCCCGTGGCAATACCAAAAAACTGAAGCAAGAACTTTTCCAGCAGATTTTTGGACACGAAACTTCTTAGGTCTTGGAGAACCAGAGTGTCGCCATTCCATCAATTTTTACTTTGTTTCTGGATCGAAGAAATGTACCCAAGTCTCATCCATAGTAACAATACGGTTAAGAAGTCTACATCGTTTTCAAATCGAGCACAGATCGAACGCGATGCTTCTACCCTTGCACGCTTTTGGTCAACATTCAAACATTTGGGGATCCATTTTCCAAAAATTATTCTCATGTCCAAATTGACGTGAACCATGATGAACGCGTTCGTATGAAATCTTCAGTGCTTCAGATATCCGTTTTAGCCCAATTCGACGGTCTGATAAAATCATGTCATGAACTGCATCGATATTTTCGGGGACTTACACATCAGAAACTGGCCTTCCCGATCGATCATTATCTTTAATGAAAAATTTACCTTTTTTGAAGCTTGCAGTCCAGTTTTTCACGGTCGCATACGATGGACATTGATCACCAAGGGTATTAAGCATATCTTCGTAAATCTTCATTTGGGACCCGTTGCACTACTCCGAACCTGCCTCTACTTGTGGACGATAGAATTCCATTCTGGCGTTCTTTCAATGACGCTAATTTTGATATCTGCCTAAAAGAACCACTCCAAACTTTAATTATTCAAATTGCATTGAAATACGAAATTAGTGCTTTTCCGAAAGCGGAAAAAGGAAATCATTTAAACTAGCTCTTTAATTCCAGCTAAAACGAGGTTCGCTTCTGAAGATCGTTTCAATTAATCAGTTACGATTAGTATTATCGCTGTACTGGCTCTGAAATTTTGTGAATTATGGAATTTTGATTACCTTTTAATTGATATCATGTTATATCAGCATCATAAAATTAGAACAAATAGAAGATAAGGTAAATAGAATGATATATCACAAATAAAACTTGGATATACTCCAAATTCACACAAAAATTTAATGATTATAATTCTCATACTACATACAGTTACGAATTTATAACGATCTCATTTATAAACATTCTCAAAACGAAAACATTCGAAATTTATCATATGCGAATCAGTTTTGAACCTCGTTGTTCGATGAAATCAGGATTTTGACCCAATTAATATTATTCGTGGTGTACATTCAAGTGTTCGAGGATATTTTATACACTTTATGCACGACATCTATTTCGTCCAGAACAAATAGAACAACTCGAGAGCTCTTTCATCAGATTAGCGTGCCGATTTTCCCGTGAAAAAGGGAAGACTTTAACAAAGTAGACTTCCTTAAAGGTATCATACACTGTAGAGTATCTAAAGGGTGTTTCAAATTGCTCGTTTTTTTTTCTAAGAATTAATGAAATATAGATGGCGCACTGAATTCGTCTGGGTATTTTGACATTCAAGAAGTGTGATGTTGACATTTATAAAAATGGCTTCGTACACGATACAACAACGCGTTCAACTTGTTGAATTAATTATTTTATGAAAATCAGCGTTCTGTGTTTAAGAAAATTACGTGAATTTTATGGTTTACATAATCGTCCATCTGAAAGTACTGTTGGTCGAATTATTGAAAAATTTCAAGAGACCGGTTCGGTGGAAGACCTAAAAAGTGAAAAATTCAGTTGTATCGGTCGTTCACAAGAAAATATTGATTTGGTTCGTGAAAGTGTTGCTGAAGACCCTGAAATGTCCATTAGAAGACGTTCACAACAAGTTGGACTTGGTGGGTCCACAACATGGCGTATTCTATACAAGGATTCAGCTCTGAAGGCATATAAGTTTCAAAAAACACAGGAATTGAGCCATTAGATCATTTAAATCGTCGTTCATTCGTCAATTTCATCAATGAACAACCAGCTGATTTTTTCAAGAAATCATGTTGTCCGATGAGGCACATTTTGAACTTGGTGGCTATGTTAATGAACAAAATTGTAGTATCTGGGGAAAGGAAAATCCACGAAATATTCATGAAAACCTACGCATCCTAAACGAGTCACTTTCTGGTGTGCATTATGGTCAGGTGGTGTAATTGGACCTTACTTCTTTGAAAATGCTGCTGGTGAAGCTGTAACTGTCAATGGTGATCGATACCGTCGGATGATAATCGAATTTTTGTGGCCTGAATTAATGAATATCGATCGAGAGGACATTTGGTTTCAGCAGGATGGCGCTACACCTCACTGTGACACAATTGATTTATTGAGACAAAAATTTCCTGAACGAATAATCTCCAGAAACGGTGATGTCAATTGGGCTCCAAGATCATGTGATTTGACACCGTTGGACTATTTTCTGTGGGGTTATGTGAAAAGCCAGGTCTATAAGAATAATCCACTATCGATTCCTGAACTGAAGGATGAAATTATTCGTGTCATCAGTGAGATAGAGCCCCAATTATGTCAAAATATCATCGAAAATTTTAACAAAGGAGTTGACGTCTGTAGAGCTGCAAGAGGAGGCCATTTGGCAAATACTATTTTTCGTACATAAATATCATAACTGATACTTCAAATACCAATAGAAAGTTTTTGAAAATTAAAGCAAATTATATGTTTTATTTATTCTCAAAAAATGCGCAATTTGAAACACCCTTTACGTAGATGAGCTATGAAATTAAGCCTTTTAGAAAAAGTCTTGAATGCGATCATACTTACGATATATCTTATGATCGGGCGATCCTGCATTTATCGTACAATGTGAATGCTTCATTGCCTGTCCTTCAAACGATAGAGTTGTCGAGTTCCCTACGTTTTCATTTTGTAGCCTGAGCAATGTGAATGATAATTTAGAGTTTTTCTTAAATGAAAAACGACAAAGTTACAAGTTCATTAATGAATTGCGAACCCTTAAGAAACATGGTTCAAAAAAATGCCATTTCCGATAATCAATATAAAAGGAACTGTGACATAATATAGTGGGTGAGTCTTTGACTTGTACATTTTCGAATTCTGTATTCTTGAGACCAAAACAAGCCTTTTTCGATTTCATATTCCAACGACCGCAGCTTCGTTCAAAGGATAAAGCCATTTTTTAAATAGAAACTGGTCAAGTGCGTGTATGACCTGATACATAATGTTGATCACCAACAATCAAAATCACCAGAAATTACACTTGCCTCGAAGATCTTTTTCTTTCGAACTGTGGATATCTTCCACACCCTCCTTTAGCTTCTTTTCTTCGCATGTAATCGCCAAGTTGACCCATGTAATATGAGGACCCCCCTTTTAATTACCCCGAAGACCCTTGAATGGTTCGCGATTTCGCCACGACAAACCAGTTAGCCGGAAGCTATGTCGTTCTTTGTTAAACACGCAAAGTCTGCTGGAATATATTTCCACCATTATTTCGTATTTCACACTTTTAAAGCATCACAAAATAATTCTTTTATACTCAGTGTCGGAAATGAGAAATTCTCACCGGATACTTCAGCGATTAACTGTTTATAGTGTCACAAGACTTACATCATCTTCACCAACGTTGATTTTTGGCCAATGATGGTATAACGACTTATGGATATTCCATTTTTTGAAAGCAGGGTCCTCTTGAGGATAAAAGGGTTGAAAGATGCATCCTCGGCTTCAAATGTCAATAATGCTAAATGAACTCACAAAGTAAGTTGACAACAATCAATTAATTCTTTGTTTGTAGAATATATCCTAGACTATACATGCTTAGTTCACTTCTCTTCTTTTGAATTTCGCTTTGAAAACTTGAACACTTGGTAACTTTTTCCACACATCGCAAAAATAGATTAGAAAAGTGCCCTATAAATCTCTCCGGTGCATACGATATGTAAATCGTTCGATAAGACTTCTTCCTTACATCGAATCAGAAAAGCATAAATTCTTCTTTATCTACAAACCACCGCAGGTGAGTGGGGGAAAATTACCGCCAACTTCACTCCGGGAAATCCAGGACTCAACTCACGTAGTTAACTGCTCCTAAGCGGGACTTGATAAATTTAAGAAAGGACCTTAAAGTCGTTAAGACGACGAGCCGAGGGCAAATTGAGCTGAAAATATGCGTGAAAAAGTTTTCTTTTTCGAACGTTGATGGTTTTAGTGGTCCATACTTATCTCCTCTACTTTTTCGATCTCCCTTTAATAACGTTCATCCCTTTTGCACCCGATTTGAAGCGTGTAATTACCCTTAAGTTGGCGGGATTGAGTGCGGATTAGTTTTATTCGCTGTAGCTGTATTTCACAAGGACATTCTGTGTTGTTCTCGCCGATAACCACAGAAATGGCATCTTTTTAGTGAACTGATGCAGTTGTTTCAATGTGTTTTTGGTTACCTATAACTATTTGAGACCTCAAGGTCTCAAATTATAATGCCTATGTCATTTTGTAGGTAACTTGTGCAGGTGAATCATTTTCGTATGCTTTTTTAGATTCGTTCAGTAGAAAAGAGTGGCGACATCGATGAATCGTATTCATTATAACTTTCCTACGTTTCTAAAGAGCAAATTGATCGATGCCTACGGGGATGACTTGGGTTTGACCGAATAGACTCATCATTCAATTAGATATCTGATTGATGTTTTCTGGATGAATTTCGTTCGGAAAATAATCAACCATGACACCATTGAAACTTATCGAATCGTGGTAAAAAAAATTATGAACCGTTGAGAAAGTATAAACAGTTTTATTCATGTTTTAATGTTCATAAATCTCCTTATGATCATACGTGTATTGATATCTAGTTAGGCTAGACCAGTTCCATGCATAAACAAAATATTGCGATACCATATCAACGAACAATAACTTTTCGGAAGTGTCAGTGTAGAACTCGACGTCAAAAAAGTAAACCAGAGTTACGCAATAAAATTTAAAAAAAGGTGTCCACCGAAATTGTAAAAATCGAAAAATTGGAGTATCGAGCCATCATCAAGTACCTGTATTTAAAAGGGTTAAGAGGTAAGCAGATTTACGAAGATATGCTTAATACCCTTGTAATCAATGTCCTTCGTATGCGACCGTGAAAAATTGGACTGCAAGCTTCAAAAGAGGTTAATTTTTCATTGAAGATGATGACCGATCGATAAGGCCAGTTTCTGTGTCAGTCCCCGAAAATATCGATGCAGTTCATGACATGATTTTATTAGACCGTCGAATTGGGCTAAAACGGATATCTGGAGCACTGAAGATTTCATACGAACGCGTTCATCAAATAGTTCACGTCAATTTGGACATGAGAATAATTTCTGCAAAATGGATCCCCAAATGTTTGAATGTTGACCAAAAACGTGCAAGGGTAGAAGCATCGCGTTCGATCTGTGCTCGATTTAAAAACGATGTAGACTTGTTAAACCGAATTGTTACTATGGATGAGACTTGGGTACATTTCTACGATCCAGAAACAAAGCAACAATCGATGGAATGGCGACACTCTGGTTCTCCAAGACCTAAGAAGTTTCGTGTCCAAAAATCTGCTGGAAAAGTTCTTGCTCCTGTTGTTTGGGATTGCCATGGAGTAATCATGATTGATTTTTTGGATAAGGGTAGAACAATAACTGGAGATTACTATTCGAAATTACTGACCACTATACGGGAAAAAATTAAAGAGAAAAGACGCGAAAAGCTATGCAAAGGTGTTTTGTTTTCACAGGACCACACCCCGGTACGCAAATCTCATGTTGCCATGCAAAAAATTCAAGATTTAGGGTTAGAATTACTAGAACACCCCCCTTATTCACCAAATTTGGCTCAGTCCGAATATCATCTCTTTCCTCAACAGAAAAAATGTTTAAAAGGTCGTAAATTTTCTTCCAACGAGAAGGTAATAAAAGCTGTGGAGGACTGGGCTGCAGAGCAAGAAGAAACATTTTTTTTGAAAGGTCTAGAGGAGTTGCAGATTCGCTGTAATAACTGTATTCAATTAAGAGGAGAATATGTTGAGTAGGAATAAAATATTTTGACATTGAAATTTTGTTTGGTTCTATAGTAGGCTGAGAATTTTTCAATATTTCCTCGTAACAAATATTCCTTGGGAGTCAGTCACTTATCGGTTCTCCCCTGCTGCATTTTCAAAACTTCATTTCGACAATCTGTGCTCCATTCCTCACCCAATTCATCATTTCCGAGCGGTTGGAGATTAAATCATCTGGACAGAGGCACAAAGGAAAAAATTATTGTTTTGGTCGCTAGAACTCCGCCGTATCATAGTCTTTTCTCGTTCCCGAAGTATTCCAGAAACTTTTCCGTATAAATAGATTGAAACTTCGAAGTGTAATTAATTTAATTTCGAGGCATCGCAGATTTAATAAAATGAATGCCTGACGAGGATGCCTACGGTACACAACAGCTCGGAACAACAATGATTTATTAATTAATGAAATTCTTCAGGTTTGTATTCGTTTCATAGGACGGGGAAAAGGGGGTGATTAAACAATCCACTCGGTCTCTTCATCGTAAAAAGTTAATTTCCTTGAGTAACAATCATAATTTCTCCGAATTTTTCAGAGAATGCGTCTTCCTGATTGAACACAGGTCACACCAGGTGTAAACAACTTCATGTACGAGGATATATTGAAAAATTCTTAGCCTACTATAGAACCAAACAAAATTTCAATGTCAAAATATTTTATTACTCAACATATTCTCCTCAATTGAATACATTTATTACCGCGAACCTGCAACGTCTCTAGACCTTTCAAAAAAAAAAGTTTCTTCTTGTCCTGCAAACACAGCTTTTATTACCTCCTCGTTGGAAGAAAATTGACGACCTTTTAAACTTTTTTTCAGTTGAGGAGAGAGATGATAGTCGGACGGAGCCAAATCTGGTGAATAAGGGGGGCGTTCTAGTAATTCTAACCCTAAATCACGAACATTTTGCATGGCAACATGAGATTTGTGTACTGGGGCGTTGTCCTGTAAAAACAAAACACCTTTGGATAGCTTTCCGCGTCTTTTCTCTTTAATTTTTTCCCGTAGAGTGGTCAGTAATGTCGAAAAGTAATTTCCAGTTATTGTTCTACCCTTATCGAAAAAATCAATCATGATTACTCCATGGCAATCCCAAAAAACTGAAGCAAGATCTTTTCCAGCAGATTTTTGGACACGAAAATTCTCAGGTCTTGGAGAACCAGAGTGTCGCCATTCCATCGATTGTTGCTTTGTTTCTGGGTCGTAGAAATGTACCAAAGTCTCATCCATAGTAACAATTCGGTTTAAGAAGTCTATATCGTTTTCAAATCGAGCACAGATCGAATGCGATGCTTCTACCCTTGCACGCTTTTGGTCAACATTCAAACATTTGGGCATCCATTTTGCAGAAATTTTTCTCATGTCCAAATTGACGTGAACTATACGATGAACGCGTTCGTATGAAATCTTCAGTGCTTCAGATATCCGTTTTAGCCCAATTCGACGGTCTGATAAAATCATGTCATGAACTCCATCGATATTTTCGGGGACTGACACAGAAACTGGCCTTCCCGATCGGTCATCATCTTCAATGGAAAATTTGCAGTCCAATTTTTTACGGTCGCATACGAAGGACATTGATCACCAAGGGTATTAAGCATATCTTCGTAAATCTGCTTACCTCTTAACCCTTTGAAATACAGGTACTTGATGATGGCTCGATACTCTAATTTTTCGATTTTTACAATTTCGGTGGACATCTTTTTTTTTAATTTATTGCGTAACTCTGGTTTACTTTCTTGACGTCGAACTCTACACTGACACTTCTAATAAGTTATTGTTCGTGGATATGGTATCGCAACATTTTGTTTATGCATGGAACTGGTCTAGGCTAACTAAATATCAATACATCGTCGTATCTCATTCACTATTATAAATTTTCAAACTGAATTTATCGTACCGTAGATGAAGAAAACGTTATTTGGAAAATGAGTCCTGTCTCTGCTCAATTGCTTACCTTTGTCGACACAATTCGAACGAATGCACCTGCAAAATATAATTCCAATAATTCCTGGCAATGCGAACTGGAAAGACATATATTACCGGATATAAAATCCGGATCATAACAGCCATCGGACCTAGGTACCTATTCCAGAGCTCTCGAAATGAAACTAACAATATCGGATCGAACAAATTTTGCAATTTCTCCCTTGAAAAAAGACATAAAACGTGAAATATAAGGTCGTATTTTCAGTATAAGCGTCAAGGAGCACGTGTTGTTCAAACATAACACGGGGTAAGCAGTGTTTAGTGACATTCCGAGCTTTATCCTCAACTTTACAGCGGGATTGAAGAATGAGGATTAGGGAAGCTGTGTGTACTTTGTATTTATGGGAGATTCATGACCGAGGTTCTCGTGTGTTCGAGCAGGAACAAAACGTCATATACAGGGTGCTCAAACAGTCCTTTTTCTCTCCTAGTTTGAAAGAATTCTGAAATGCACCGAATCACCGAACGACTTTCGAAGTTATGCCGATGAAAAGACGAATTTCGAATGTTTTCAAATGAAAAATACCCATGAAATTAGTACTCAAAGGTAGTGCCATATTTTCAACAATTGAATCAAGTATATTTCATCGAAAAATCTATATTGACAATGAAAAAAAGGGATCAACATTATACTCCTTTCATATAATGTATCCCGGCTTGCCATGATAGGTTGGTACTCGTGAAATGTCGAATAATTCTCAGAGACGTTGCCAATGCTAGTTCCTACTCACTCTTCTTTAACTTTGTAAATGAATCATCAGTTTGGTTTTCATCCATACTATTTATTTAAATTAAATTAAAGAAACGTGGACAGTTTATTTCTCTAATTAAATCTACAGAGCCAACGTTTCGAAGATAATATTTTCTCCTTCTTCAGGGCTACAGTGTAGCCCTGGAGAAAATATTATCTCCGAAACGTTGGCTCTGTAGATTTAATTAGAGAAATAAACTGTCCACTTTTCTGATAAGTACTTCAATTTGTAAATGAAGTTAGTTCTTTCGGTTCAACTGTGTCACAGATGTCGTAGTACTACTACATTTTCATACTGGAGTATTTCAAGTTGAGCAAAAAGATATTTAAATGTCTTCTGTAGGCTTATTTCTTGAGAATTTTGAAAAGTGGGGAATTCCATAGGTTAGTCTGTTCGTTTAGAAGTTTTTCTGTCGGGTTATTCGAGTACTTTCATAATTTTTTCGAATAAATCACAAAGTAACGGACTATTCTGTCCATTGTTTTTCAGTGAAATTTCAACACTCATTTCTTGATTTCTGTACAAAAAAAAAGCATAACTGAATCTTCCAGCCATGTTTACATACGTGAAATAATTCCAGTATTAACAGAAAAAAAAGTTTCTTCAACTTGCGCCAGGTATTTGGAATTATTGTCTATCTAGAAAGGACAACGTCGGTCGCTTAGTATTCTGACAGTAAAATGACTATAACCTAACATTGTCAAAATAAACACGATGAAATGCCAATTATTCAAAATCGTTGAAATTATTCAAAAGAATGTAGATACCGATTAAAGTTCTCATGGGCACCGATTGAGGCAGGGATGGCCGCCCCTGAATGTAATAACGGGAGCAGATAACAATGATTGAATGATTAATGAAATTCTTCAAGTTTGTCAAGGTTTTTAATTATCGATACCTCATGGAGTTACACAATCGAGAAATTCTCGTCAAGATATTTCAGTCAGCAATAATTGCCGCAAACACGACACAAAAGTGCCGTAAAGAGCGACTACGCCATTGTGTGTTTTGCGATTTTGAACGGATTAATGGGCAGGGGCGGCTTCAGGCCGCTCTCAATTCTACAGCGACTACCTCTTTGATTCATCCGGAATAAATCGCATGCGGAATAATTTATTGTTCTGTAGGCTGACAACAAATATTTGTTTGTCGTCGGTACTGTCGTTTGTAAAACGTCACGTGAGCCAAAATTGAAATGAAAATGTCACTTTACTCGTTACTAGTGTTTCAATGAGACAACAAAATTTGCCAATCGAGCAATTAAGGTTGCCGTTCAGAGCGAGTAGGAAAACTCATCCGATAGAGGCGCCACCGTGCATTTTATGGAATATCTCCATAGAACTTACATTATCATTATAAGTTCTATGAATATCTCTCTAATTGTGAATGAAATGTACAACGGCGCCCTCTATCCAAAACTCGCTGAACTATGAAATTAGTGAAAATGTGGGTAAAGCAGGAACTTTTTCCCGCCATATATTCGATTTTGGCCATTCTCTGCCAATTCCGTATTTCCAGTTGTTTTTCTGAATGAAATTATTTGTAGATTCACTTTTAATCGAAAGATGAACTATTTTTATAGGTCTTTCGTTTGAAATAAAACAGACGCATGAGTTGGCTCATTCTCTTTTATTTTTGAACGAAAAAAATGAAATGTTGAAATGAAATAAATCTCAATTATTTCATTATTAACTCCAATCCTTTCTGAGTTTACCCACAAATTTCAGTACTCAAAGTGAAACCATTTTCAAATGCAGAATGAAATAAAAACACACTTAATTGAACGCCCACCTTGAATAGATGAATAAACCATAACAATAATATTGAATGATGATACTTCTCTTAGTCAACGTTCTGGAGACTAAATCCGTCTCTGGTTTTTTTATTTAGGTGGTAGAAGGTGATTAAATCATAAAAAGAATCGAGAAAAGCTTTCAAATTCACTCAAAAGGAAGGAATTGTTAATAAATTATTCAACTTGTTTTTTTTGGCATAGCATATTTTTTTAGACTAATTCCATAGCCATGTCGATTTCAACTAAAGTTTTCAAGTCTTTGGCAATTGTACGATTGATAATACAGGCGGTGGTCCGAAATACACTGCGATAAACTAAAAGATCTTTGAAAAATTGAAAAAAATCTATTTATTCGAATGAGATGCCCTGAACAATTATTGTTCGTTGGATAACCTAAGGGGAAGTTTTCATAGTTCATAGTTCTTAGTTCGGAGTCGTTCTATTTTGCCTTTTTATTGATTTTGAATGGGAGCTTGTCCTATTTTTTCTGTTTTTATTTTTGAATTTTCCTCATACGGGCCTGTGCACGCGTAAGCGACGTTAGTAGTCGAATTGGCTTTTCTAATTTAACCCCCTCAAGCGTTGGCGGCGAAGGGTTGTGTGCGTGAGCCCTGGAAATTGTCCCAGGCCCCCTTCACTGCTTATTACTTGTTTCACGTTATTTAAGCCGGGTTTGCACGGACTCATTCGTTGGAATGCTTTAATTAACTGTGTCTTCGATATATATTCAAATATTTGGATCGGAATACCTTTCCTTTCATTACTTCCCTGGTTCTTCATTCTTATAATTAAATCTACGGGACCTAACCAGAGGATTCTGTTTGTTTTGGACCGATGAATTCATTGCAACTCTTGCTGTTATCTGTTCCCTCCCAAATTTGATGATGCTCTTGACTTTTCTTTTCTCGGATTTCGTAGATAATGCCTATCGTTATTTAGTGTAGAGTTCTCTGCTCTAGTCGAAATCATCAAGTACAAGTAGAAAAAGGATTATTTTGAGGACCTACGCAGTACGCATACACCATTTTGCAATTTCTCGAAAAAAATGTCTAGGTACTATACATTTACTTATGCAAAAGACGTACTGGGCAGCTTTATCTTTCACTACCAATCATTTACCACTTGTACAGCTTTCAAAACCATATTGGCACGTTTTACTGAACACCGGATTGTATTTAAAGCGATTCTTTGAAGAGTCACCGTGCTTTTTCTCGATTTAAAACAAATCCAGCAGGTAAGCAACTGCTTCTCCTTGCCACGCTAATTCTACAGCAGCAATATGGAAAAATTTACGCAAAATACCTTCAGGAGTCTTTTCATCCCAAAGCAATATTATTATGTTAATTTCAGACAAATTCAAAGAAACAGAACTGGACTTTTACATGGTCGCTATTACAAAAACGCCTATATCTCTTGAACCAATTGAGAAAAAATCAAAATTTGATCATAATTAGCTTTGTTATGAACGTCAGAAACATAAGGAACATTTACTTCATAGATATTCCAATTCTCTGTCGCAAAATGTCAAGCGAAGTGAAAACACGAGAATTAATAGTGAAACTTTTTTAAAGTAATCAAAAATGGAGCTTCAAAAGAATCGCAAAAGAGACTCGCGTTCGTCCGGAAACGGTATCAAGATTTGTTAAGCGCTTCAACAAAGATCTTACAATTAACCGCAAGGAAGGAACCGGGAGGAAAAAGGGGTTTCATAGCCCAAATAAAGGGAAGAAAGCCATCAGCCTTTTTCAGAAGAATCCTAACCTTTCAGGACGGAAAGTGGCCCAAATAGTGGGTTGTTCGCAGTCAACCGTTCAGAAAATCAAGTCGAGTTTTGGTCTTAGAACATACACAGTACAGAAAGTGCCAGACATGCACGCTGTGAAGAATCAAGAAGCGAAATCAATAGCAAAGAAATTAAAAAGAGATTTCTTGAAAAAATTTTTCCGTTGCGTGATGGACGACGAAACCTATGTCTTGGCTGATTTCTCGCAACTTCCTGGTCATGAATTTCATACTGCAGATTCTCGTGGAAATGTTGACGAACAATTTTGCGTGAAGAAACAAGCAAAGTTTCCTAAAAAATTCCTGGTTTGGCAAGCAATTTGCACTTGTGGGAAAAGGAGCAAATTTTTCGTTGGCCAAGGCTCTGTTGACTCGAAGGTATACATCGAGGAATGCTTGAAGGAGCGGCCTTTCCCTTTTTACGTGAGCACGATGTGTTAACAATCTTTTGGCCCGATTTAGCTTCATGCCACTACAGCAAGGCCACCAAGGAATGGTACGAAGCTAATAAGGTGGTTTTTGTCCCCACAGAGGCCAATCCACCAAATTGCCCAGAACTCAGGCCAATCGAAAGATATTGGGCCTTGGTAAAAAGAGAATTGAAGAAGACTAAGAAATCAACGAAAACATCGAAATTCAAGCAAAAGTGGAAGACAGCATGCCAGAAAGTGACTGAGAACACTATAAGAAGCATGATGGGAAGAATTCCAGAAAAAATCCATGAATTTTGTAAAAAATAGTTTTGGTTTTTTTATTGTGAAAACAGTTTTCATTAGAATTAGAAGATGATTCGAAAATTAGTTTGATTTTCGAAATCGGTCCAGTGGTTCAAAAGATATAAGCGTTTTCGTGATAGCGAATTTATTCTCGTTCAGTCCTTATTACCTTCAAATTTTTTCTTTTTTCTCAAATTGACTGCCCAATCTTCCAAGCTTCTATGATCATTAATTCATATTCTCGTTCGCATCAAAATCCCATAAATATTCCTCAAATATATTTGTGACGGTAGGTGGAATTTTTTCTTCGATAATTAATTATTCTGAAGACTCGCGCATACACCATTTTGCAACCGAGCCAAAGCTCCGGTAATGGCTTTTATTTCTGTTTAATTTCAGTCTGTAGGATGATAATCAATTTCGTGTTTATTCGACTACACAACCTTGCGGCCACACTTCTTCAGCCCGAACATTGTCGAGCCGAATCATCTCAAATTGACAGTTAACAAGAAGACGTCGATTATAAACTTTCCCACTTTGATGAGATTTCAGTGTTCGCTTCATCAAGTGCGCTGCTCCGCGTAACCCATAGTAACTTTTCTCCCTGAATAATTTCAGGACCTACAGTACTTGACAGCAGAATACTTTGTTTACCGAATTAATTAATTAGCAGTTCATTATTGAACGACTCGAGTCAAGATCTTGGAGCTAGAGGACTCCGGAATTTTCTAATAAAGTATGCACTTCGTTAATGACGGTATCGAACATTACTCCATGGAATTTTCTTCGGAAAATTCAAAATGAGCTTCATCAGGTGTTCAGTGTTTCTATTTAGATTTTCGACTTGGATTGTTGTTAATAAATTAGTACTAATTCAATTTAAGGTCATTCTAAGTCATCGAAAACTTCTCTCTAAATTCGAGTAAAATAAACAAATACAGGGTGAGTCTGTGACTTGTACATATATTTCAACTGAAGATTCTGGAGGTCAAAAGAAACCTTTTTTCCATTTTTCCGAATTCGGCTTTGTTAAAAAGATATAGCCATTTGAAAAAAAAATTGGGCTGACTCTGAAATGATCTTCTGGAATTGATGCAAAGTTCATATTTCTCGATAGAAATTGAGTTTATACATTTAGGGAATACTCAAGTACTAACCCTATTGGAATAAAAATGTTGCAAACACGATAATTTCAACAAAAACAGTTAGTTTCATCGGATTATATCTGCAACTAAAAAGCCACATTTCTCACACCAAAATAAGTTCCTTCTTCGATTTTTCTGCAGATTAGTTTGTAAACACTAATAACTTGTTCATATTTTCCTCGAAATTCCCAAACAATCTCATGAAGAAAGACATCATTCAGATCATCAGAATTTATTATTAAACAACCTGACCTAATCTAATTTGTATCGATTCTGTGAATGTTTGCACAGATACACGTACAGAAATTTCAAGAAGATGTTGTCAGCTTGCTGATATTTTCATTGAGGTCAAGGATTTTTCACGAAACATAGTATAAATCACGATACACTTGTGTACCGTGGTATAAATATCTCTGAATTCTGCCGTTTCCATCGTAAATTGACTTTGCCGCCAAATATGTTACCACGCATGCGTAGAGCGAAAACCGAATTATTGGTTATGTGGAGGCCAACTATAAGCAATAACAAACCAGAGTCTCTGAACAAACTGTGAACATTATGTGAAGTGCTGAATACATTCAGTGAATTATTGTTCTTATGTGATTATTATGTGAAGTGAATTGATATAATTTTAACCGTGTCGAGTTTATAAAATTCCAAGAGGATATTGTTTAGATAGAAACATCGACACAGATTACTAGGTATCATTTTATTTTTCATCAATTTCAATTTAATAAGTAGTCAGTTTGTTTCGAGATTCATCATTCATATCCGAATTTTGTATTTAATCGACATTTAACTTCAATATGGACCGGTAACTATGAATTTTCAATAGAAACTGTGCGTGTTAAATCCTCCTTGGTGTTCAATTTTAAATCCCACATTTGTGGGATTTTATTATTAAAATATTTCGACAGAGTTGATAAATATTGTGACAACATTGTTAACTCGTTTAAAGACCAGAGAAGGAATAATATTCGATGATATTGGATTCAGAGACGCATTCAGATTATTCTTGAAATTAATGATTTTTTCGTCAAATTTTTCCAGGTAAAATTGGAAATAACTCGAAAACGACGCGTTTTATTGTAAAAGAATATGAATACTTTTAGTTTCTCAAATGATTGATTCTTTCGAAATATGAACCGTTCATCTTTTCAAAGTGGTTTTATGGTGTTTTAGCGTGTATTGATGAGTCGACTACCCTGTAACTTTTTTACTAATAGAGATATTGAATAGGTTCTGATTGAGGAATATGCACCATGAATAGAGTAAAAACTCAACCAAAATTAAGTTCATTCAAAATAACGGTTCCGAAGATATAAACAGAAAAGTGTTTTTTTCATGGATTTTTGACAGCCTGTATCTTCGAAACCAAACCGAATTTAGAAAAATGGTATAGGAAAAAAGTGTTTCTTTTGACTTCAAGAATCTTCAGTTAAAATATATGTACAAGTCAAAGACTCACCCTGTACCTATACAGGGTAGAGGACTGTGTGGCGGTTCAGAAAAATTTGTTTGCTGCTTGGTAACAGTCTTTCCGTTTTAGAGATATTTTTTGCGAGAAAAAAAAGGTCAATCTAACGTGTAGTAAAAAATATGATGGTCACCTAAGGACTAAATTAAGAAGAAACATTCCTGATTCATTGAAATTCCGAAGTGGTATAACACGCTGTATTTCCAGCATTTAATGCAAAGTAAACTCCTCTGTTACAATGAGTCTTATCCAAATGGAACTGGATTTCGATCTAATAACCTCACCATCACAATTCCATGTTGCAGATCTCATGGAGTGCTAACCCCGGCCTCAAACGGTCCAGAAATGTAACAGAGATCAGCAATTCGAAACGGTCAGAAGTTCCTATCACAACAATTCGGAGATGCCAGGCCGATGTTCGAGCCCACTAGGTAGGAAACAATGTCCACATTCTGTACAACATTGCTGATGGTGAATTCGTGCCGCCGAATGGTCGAAAGCTATCGTTGCTGCCCTGAGCATAGACAGAAATTTCATTAAATGCATCTGAAGCGATAAGTAATTGCTTCGGTGTTCGAGTGATTCATGATGTTATGTATATTTGCAATTCTGCTTCGAATGCTGAGGTTGTCGGAGTATTTATTCGCAGATTGAGCGATTCATTTAGCTGTCAAATGAAACGGATCGATCGAGAAATGCTCGGAAGTTGATACGATTCGGCATTGGCGTTGGTTAGAGCCGAAAGCGATTTGATCACATACGAGGATGTATTGATATCTAGTTAGCCTAGACCATGCATAAACAAAATATTGCGATACCATATCAACGAACCATAACTTATCAGAAGTGTCAGTGTAGAGTTCGACGTCAAAAAAGTAAACCAGAGTTACGCAATAAATTAAAAAAAAAAGATGTCCACCGAAATTGTAAAAATCGAAAAATTGGAGTATCGAGCCATCATCAAGTACCTGTATTTAAAAGGGTTAAGAGGTAAGCAGATGTACGAAGATATGCTTAATACCCTTGGTGGATCAATGTTCTTCGTATGCGACCGTGAAAAATTGGACTGGAAGCTTCAAAGGAGGTAAATTTTCCATTGAAGATGATGACCGATCGGGAAGGCCAGTTTCTGAGTCAGTCCCCGAAAATATCGATGCAGTTCATGACATGATTTTATCAGAACGTTGAATTGGGCTAAAACGGATATCTGAAGCACTGAAGATTTCATACGAACGCTTTCATCAAAAAGTTCACGTCGATTTGGACATGAGAAGAATTTCTGCAAAATGGATCCCCAAATGTTTGAATGTTGACCAAAAGCGTGCAAGGGTAGAAGCATCGCGTTCGATCTGTGCTCGATTTGAAAACGATGTAGACTTCTTAAACCGAATTGTTACTATGGATGAGACTTGAGTACATTTCTACGATCCAGAAACGAAGCAACAATCGATGGAATGGTGACACTCTGGTTCTCCGAGACCTAAGAAGTTTCGTGTCCAAAAATCTGCTGGAAAAGTTCTTGCTTCAGTTTTTCGGGATTGCGATGGAGTAATCATGATTGATTTTTTGGATAAGGGTAAAACAATAACTGGAGATTACTATTCGACATTACTGACCACTCTACGGGAAAAAATTGAAGAAAAAAGACGCGGAAAGCTATCCAAAGGTGTTTTGTTTTAACAGGACAACGCCTCAGTACACAAATCACATGTTGCCTTGCGAAAAATTCGTGATTTAGGGTTAGAATTACTAGAAAACCCCCCTGATTCACCAGATTTGGCTCCGTCCGACTATCATCTCATTCCTCAACTGAAAAAAAGTTTAAAAGGTCGTAAATTTTTTTCCAACGAGGAGGTAATAAAAGCTGTGGAGGACTGGTTTGCAGAGCAAGAAGAAACATTTTATTTTAAAGGTCTAAAGAGGTTGCAGGTTCGCTATAAAAAAAAGTTATTCAATTAAGAGGAGAATATTTTGAGTAATAAAATATTTTGACATTGAAATTTTGTTTGGTTCTATGGTAGGCTAAGAATTTCTTAATATATCCTCGTAGATTGAATATATTGTAACTTCTACAAGTCCTACACAGTTCTTCCCACATTCAGTAGGAAGAAACCTCACAAAATACACTATTTTATATCGGATCTTCACCTTATCGCTCCCTGAAGAGGTTTCCCCAGTCGACAAGCAATGTCATTAAAAATAACGATCCAACTCTTGGTGGGAGAAAGAGAGGAAAATTCCGCGGAGCAACTTGTTAAGCATAATTAACTCTTTCCCTTAATTAACACAATAGTATAGTGACGCGCCCTTGCCGACTTCTCTGTCCAATTCGGCGTAACAAGGAGCGCAAAAATAGCTCCCTGCTTCGCACTAGATGAAAAATGGGCTCAGAAGCCTGAAACCAAGTTGAAGGTACAACTTGATTATTTCTTCCAATCATATTCAATACCCGTCTTTGGTCTAAGAGGAGGTATTTGCCACACTATTCATCCCCAGAACCTATTTAGAGAGTGCCGCCGTTACTGAGATATACTAACTGACAAAAAAACTGCAACACCCAGAAGGAACTGTTTAAATTTTGAATTTTTTTTGGTGAAACGTAGATAGCAGTTAAATCGTCAGTTAGTATATTATTTTTTCTGATTTTATTCAAATCTGTAATTTGAGTAGTTATAACTTTTGGGTTGGAGGCTCTAGCATCTCAGAATATTTCAGTTTTGCGATTCGACTGAGGCCTGTCCTGTGCTCCGGCCTCGTCTCCAATTATTCCGTCCTCTTTGTCGAGATGTCATGGCGTGCAGTAGTTAAGATTTCGGCATTAAAAGATCCAGATCATTTCACAAAGGAATTATGAGTGAGAAATATAATATGAATAAGACCTCCCCGATTCACCCTTTCTCCGGCCATTAATATTGCTTAAATTTAAATGCATTTTCCGGGGCTCTTTGTCCGGTGTTTTTGGCGACTACAATCCTTTTCAAATTTGAGGGTATGTCATTTATTTTAATGTCCGGGTCCGGAGCTTTCTCGGATTTCAATATCAAGGCCTCGTTTGTCTTCCGCGTTTAATGAGCGGTTCGCTATTATTGCGTCCATGAATGCTTTTATCTTTTTTAATGGCTTTGGCCACCTGAAGAATGCGGAATCTCTTCAGTGAGGATGTTTTTTTTCACGGCGGAATTGATTTGTCGAATGGGTTGTACCAGAATTTAACGATTATTCATACTCATAACTAGCTCTTCGTTATCATTTTCTGGACTATTTATCTGTTAAACGAGGATATATTGAACAATTCTTAGCCTACTGTAGAACCAAACAAAATTTCAATGTCCAAATATTTTATTACGCAACATATTCTCCTCTTAATTGAATACATTTATTACAGCGAACCTGCAACGTCTCTAGACCTTTCAAAGAAAATGTTTCTTCTTGCTCTGCAAACCAGTCCTCCACAGCTTACATTACCTCCTCGTTGGAAGAAAATTTACGACCTTTCAAACTTTTTTTCAGTTGAGGAAAGAGATGATAGTCAGACGGAGCCAAATCTGATGAATAAGAGGGGTGTATTAGTAATTCTAACCCTAAATCACGATTTTTTTGCATGGCAACATGAGATTTGTGTACTGGGGCGTTGTCCTGTAAAAACAAAACACCTTTGGATAGCTTTCCGCGTCTTTTCTCTTAAATTTTTTCTCGTAGAGTGGTCAGTAATGTCGAATAGTAATCCCCAGTTATTGTTCTACCCTTATCCAAAAAATCAATCATGATTACTCCATGGCAATCCCAAAAAACTGAAGCAAGAACTTTTCCAGCAGATTTTTGGACACGAAACTTCCTAGGTCTTGGAGAACCAGAGTGTCGTCATTCCATCGATTGTTGCTTTGTTTCTGGATCGTAGAAATTTACCCAAGTCTCATCTATAGTAACAATTCGGTTTAAGAAGTCTACATCGTTTTCAAATCGAGCACAGATCGAACGCGATGCTACCCTTGCACGCTTTTTGTCAACATTCAAACATTTGGGGATCCATTTTGCAGAAATTTTTCTCATGTCCAAATTGACGTGAACTATATGATGAACGCGTCCGTATGAAATCTTCAGTGCTTCAGATATACGTTTAAGCCCAATTCGACGGTCTGATAAAATCATGTCATGAACTGCATCGATATTTTCGGGGACTGACACAGAAACTGGCCTTCCCGATCGGTCATCATCTTCAATGGAAAATTTTCCTCTTTCGAAGCTTGCAGTCCAATTTTCACGGTCGCATACGAAGGACATTGATCACCAAGCAGGCACGTAGCCAGGATTTTCTTTCGGGGGGGCCCACAATAAGTAAACATTGCAAATTTTGTCAAATATACAGGTACTTTTTGATTTTTCTGATATTTTGGGGGGGCCCGGGCCCCCGGGCCGCCCCACCTCGCTACGTGCCTGTCACCAAGGGTATTAAGCATATCTTCGTAAATCTGCTTACCTCTTTACCCTTTAAAATTCAGGTTCGATACTCCAATTTTTCGATTTTTACAATTTCGGTGGACATATTTTTTTTTATAATTTATTGCGGAACTCTGGTTTACTCTTTGGACGTCAAACTCTACACTGACACTTCTAATAAGTTATTGTTCGTTGATATGGTATCACAATATTTTGTTTATGCATGGAACTGGTCTAGGCTAACAGTGTTCGATACATCCTCGTAACATATCTAGTATCGTGGAACATTGCTTTGACAGCTGATGCCAATTCTTTTTTTGGCACTGCTTTTAATCCTTATATGAACCGGGTATTCGAAGCCCTCCGGAAATTCCGAAGATATGCGCGTTATCGAATGCCGTCGATTTTCTAATTAAGCCGAAATTATAGTCAAACAATTCCGACCGGTATGTAATACAAGAGGACTGTCGCAAGTTGTTAAAGTAGAACATGCCGGGCCGCTATTATTACACGAAAATCCAATTAGAATGTGAAGAGCGTGTCTGAGAGAATAGCTTTGACGTTAAATAATTAACTGAAAGAGAAAAATCGTCGATTATATTTGATCCGAGGTATATTGGCGGTAGGGCGCAAATTGCCAATCTTGTTAGAAACTGTTAATTGCTGGCTTACAGGTCTATTCGTATGCAACGCAGCCCTTCTCTTTCTCCTTTCGGCCCCTTTTCGTCATTTCCCCGCTCGGCCCCGCCTTGCCCCCCCATTTCTCCTCCAACTATATGTTGCCTAATAACGTCAGATTACGTTTCCAATAATACCCATCCTCACTATGCATGAATATAGATCATCGTCTAGATATAGATGATATTCGTTAATCTTCCATTCAATTAAGGCTTGAAGGACATGCAAATACAATTTATCTGCATAATTGATCTTACACTGTATACACATATCTCATTTAGGGCCGATGTGTTCGACCCTTATACGATCTACGAGTATGTAATATATTCCTCAGATCCTTTCCGATCAGTGTCGTTTGAATTTGATATGTATTGATGTAGAGGTGTAGTGGTAACAGAAATCAACAGGTCACGAGGTTTTTTCATTGCTTCAAATTTTTGGAAGAAAAGGCCTGTTTTCACCATTTTTTCATTTAAATTGCATTCATTTCAAACTTTACTTATTTGTCATTGTATTATATTCACGAAGCTTTTTTATATTGAATATGGTTTTTGTATTGATTCGACATATTTTCGGTTTTATAACGCTTTATGGACAAAATGACATAGATATTTCAGCTGAATTAACCGTACCTACCGGACAACACCAAGACCATTCATCCCAGGCTCCATCAGCAAACAAAAAGCCAGGACTTCTTTCAACATATTCATAACAAAATATTCATCTGCGGCTTATAAAGGCAATACATCTTAATCTACTCTTGCTGATCCTATAATGAGTTTCCTTCAATCCCCAAAGGACGATTCATAAGTGGACAAGGCAAACGTGAGCCGAAGACTCTATAAACGTACTTAATTTCAACTTCTACACCTAATATTATTGCAATTAAATCAAATAATGAGCCCATACCTCCTCCAAAGAAAAGGAGACAACTCCCTAGGGCATCATTTTGAAAAAGACAATGAGGAAGAAAATGTTCCTAGCCACTTTCGTGATGATGAAGATGACTGTCCATCTGTCTTTTGTTATGACCTTTTTCCCGATTTAGATCGGAAAAAAAAACAGTCTTTTCTAGGATTAGCCCTGGAAAAGACTGTTTACGATGCATGCATTGGTTGCATTGGGCTGAAGCATCTTGCGCTGATGTTCCTAGAAGAACCAAGCGTTTCATTGGTTATCTTTGTCTGTAGTTTTGT
This sequence comes from Adalia bipunctata, assembly GCA_910592335.1. Taxonomy (NCBI): domain Eukaryota; kingdom Metazoa; phylum Arthropoda; class Insecta; order Coleoptera; family Coccinellidae; genus Adalia; species Adalia bipunctata. The sequence goes on along the minus strand of OU342952.1, from coordinate 2,100,877 downwards.
GATTCTAAGTAGAAAACTACAGTTGCCTGTTGCCGGTATGTTATTTTGTCCATAGCATTCGGACAAAATAAATTTCATTCACCCCAATTTATCTAAGAATATTTTATTTTTTGTTACTTTTATTTCATGAAGGTTGATTGGATTTTATGAAGAAAGGACCAAAGATCATAGTTGTAGATTCACTACTATCAAGTTATGCCTCTGAAATAAAACGTCATTTTGTACGTACGTAGATACTTCCCCTAGTTCAATGGATCACTAATTTTTTTAGTAAAAAAATTTCATTTCAAGTATTTGACTCCTATAATGTTGGTAAAAAAATTCTACCCATTCATGGCCCCCCTGAAAAAATTCATGCCCTCCCTGGAAAACTGTCTAGATCCGGCAGTACAACCACCTCAGTATTTCTCAATCTGTTCTGTAAGAAAAGAATTTGTTACACGAAAACATAAAGTTTGCAGCCTGTAGCTCTATGTCTCTTGAAGAAATCTGCGTGTACAGGGTGTACCAGGAAGACCATACGAGAACAAGATCCCAAATTCTGATCAGTACCTACCCTATATTTTTCATTATGCTCTCGAATTCTGCGTGAAACTCTAGATATTTATTTTCCATCTTACCATACCCCAAAAATCAGTTGTTCTCGAGGTATTCGCCTTTAAATTATTATAATCGCGTACCGTCGCTTTTTTAACGTTTATTTATTATCGTATACAACACATGTTCGCGCCAGATATCCAGCATCACAAAACCTATATTGTTCATTAGTTAGCATCAAAGAGTAGTTTTGTGTGGTTTATATTGAAATACAGAACGCATCCTCGAGTGGTAAGTGTGATCTGAATGAGAAATAAAAGATTGTAAAATATTCCACAAAGCCCTTTGTAGCTGATTTCAAGTGTGTTCAATGAGATTGAGGTCTGCCAACCGAGAGGTCAGGGTAGAATGAATTTCCAGAGATTCAATGAACATTTGGTAGGCAAAAATCGCCAACTTTCGAAACGGTCACAAATCTCGTCAACATATCGGAGTCTCTAAGACTTAATCAGAAGGTATCAAACCTACCTAAATGTATTAAGACTCTAAATCTGATTAAACTCAATAAGATAATCAGAGAAAACCTAGCAGAGAAATGTTGCTTGTTTTTTAATCCAACATTGAGTGCATTTTTTTCTCTCCTTCCTTTGGCTTATCCTATACATGTGAATGTCTGAAAGGATCAATAACTCTTATTATTATTATTGACATTTAGCTCAATGCTTCTGTATCCATTGGAACATAGATAGCATGAAAAGAATCTAAATCATTTCATATGGAAATACACCAAAAGTTTATTGGATTATAACTCTCAGTCATGAATTAGGGGGTGTTCCTGACTGTTATGCAAGAAACGAAAAACATTTCATATCGTGCCCATTTCCGTTCCCAAGTCCTGGAAATTTTCGCATGAGGATTCAAATTTCATATAACTACATCGATAACAATAATCGTTAGTGCAAGACATTCTCGAATCTGTCGGCGAAATTGCAAACAGAAATGAAATTAGCTGAACTCCTACAGCGATATCAGGGAAAAGAAATGAAATAAAACGACTGCCGAAAGATGCGTTTTAATGCCTCTGCTTTAGAAAACAGCCTGAACATAACATTGAGTTTCCAATTCGAAACAGAGCATTCTCCTCTTTTTTGACATATTTAACGGTTGGTAGAACAATGATCACATGAATCTTGAATTAAATAGAATATAAGAATTCAATTTTTTTCTGTCTTTTGAAGGCGAGATATACAGACAAGTTTCTTTCAGTGTACACTCAGAACTCGGCGTTTTTCCCATAAAAGCGCCGATGAAAAACCCCAACAAGTAGACACGGATATTACCGACAACCGTTAAAAAGTTAAGCTCTTATATTTGCCTTTTCAAAACCTCCACTCGTTCGTGAAATACGCAAACTTCGTTTCCTTCCCTTGTATAGAAAGAAGGAAATTCTGACTAATTAGACCAGCGAAGTTTTCCTTAATAAAATAAAGTACGGCGAGCAGTTTACCCCTTTAGCGAAGAATTAACTCGAACGGATACAGATCTTTGGATTAAACCCGGCAATTGTCATGTAAGGCTCGAATTAGAAAGTCGCTCTATCGGAGGGTTGGAGGGGTGTCTTGAGCCGAGTCGCCCCCGGAGCGGAACAATCGGCTGAGATGCTGCCGAATTTGTATTCAAATGCGATTGGAATGGAAATTGAAACATTTTTAGCGTTTCCAAATCTTCGCTGAACATCTTAATGCAATTTGATTGTGTTAGATCCAATATAAATTTCTTTTTTTCAGTTGAAGTTTCATATAAAATTCACCATCTCCATACTCTTAAGCCCCTTAGGGCAGAGACTTTTCCATTATGGTAGGATGAAAAATGACAAAGGGGTATGACCCCCTAAAAACACCATGTTTGTCAATAAAAAATATATTTGGGGAGGATCTCACGTTATTATTGAATCTGGAAGTTGTACTGCCCATTTGAATCTTCAATAATAGCAATTCTGCGGACCGACAGCACCCTTACCTAGAGTGGTGTGAGCTCGTGAACAGAACTCGAAAATGAAAAATCGAAAAATAAAAAGTTGAATATTTCATTATCTATGGGGGCTACATGGGTGATTCTGGTATCAAAATGTAGGTTTTCGAGGCCGCTCCATTCAATAAAAAACAATTCAAAGCCCCCAACTATCACCGTTTAGATTTTGACCTGTCAAATGGCATTTTTTGAAAAAATCGGAAATTTCAAACTGTCATAACTGCCGTCCCTCTCATTTCCGCCAATAGTTATTTATATTATGTTGATCAGCATAGTCCAAAGTACATCTGTGCAGAATATGAGCGATTGGAAAAATTTCAAATTTTGGATGAAAAATGACAAAGGGGTATGACCCCCTAAAAACACTATGTTTGTCAATAAAAAATATATTTGGGGAGGATCTCACGTTATTCTTGAATCTGGAAGTTGTACAGCCCATTTGAATCTTCAATAATAGCAATTCTGCGGACCGACAGCACTCTTACTTAGAGTGTTGTGAGCTCGTGAACAGAACTCGAAAATGAAAAATCGAAAAATAAAAAGTTAAATATTTCATTACCTATGGGGGCTAAATGGGTGATTCTGGTATCAAAATGTAGGTTTTCGAGGCCGCTCCATTCAATAAAAAACAATTCAAAGCCCTAACTATCACCGTTTAGATTTTGACCTGTCAAATTGCATTTTTTGAAAAAATCGGAAATTTCAAACTGTCATAACTGCCGTCCCTCTAATCTCCGCCAATAGGTATTTATATTATGTTGATCAGCATAGTCCCAAGTACCTCTGTGCAGAATATGAGCGATTTGAAAAATTTCTAATTTTGGATGAAAAATGACAAAGGGGTATGACCCCCTAAAAACACCATGTTTGTCAATAAAAAATATATTTGGGGAGGATCTCACGTTATTATTGAATCTGGAAGTTGTACTGCCCATTTGAATATACAATAATAGCAATTCTGCGGACCGACAGCACCCTTACCTAGAGTGGTGTGAGCTCGTGAACAGAACTCGAAAATGAAAAATCGAAAAATAAAAAGTTAAATATTGCATTATCTATGGGGGCTACATGGGTGATTCTGGTATCAAAATATAGGTTTTCGAGGCCGCTCCATTCAATAAAAAACAATTCATAGCCCTAACTATCACCGTTTAGATTTTGACCTGTCAAATGGCATTTTTTGAAAAAATCGGAAATTTCAAACTGTCATAACTGCCGTCCCTCCCATTTCCGCCAATAGTTATTTATATTATGTTGATCAGCATAGTCCCAAGAACATCTGTGCAGAATATGAGCGATTGGAAAAATTTCAAATTTTGGATGAAAAATGACAAAGGGGTATGACCCCCTAAAAACACCATGTTTGTCAATAAAAAATATATTTGGGGAGGATCTCACGTTATTCTTGAATCTGGAAGTTGTACTGCCCATTTGAATCTTCAATAATAGCAATTCTGCGGACCGACAGCACTCTTACTTAGAGTGGTGTGAGCTCGTGAACAGAACTCGAAAATGAAAAATCGCAATATATAAAGTGGAATATTTCATTACCTATGGGGGCTACATGGATGATTCTGGTATCAAAATGTAGGTTTTCGAGGCCGCTCCATTCAATAAAAAACAATTCAAAGCCCTAACTATCACCGTTTAGATTTTGACCTGTCAAATGGCATTTTTTGAAAAAATCGGAAATTTCAAACTGTCATAACTGCCGTCCCTCTCATCTCCGCCAATAGTTATTCATATTATGTTGATCAGTATAGTCCCAAGTACCTATGTGCAGAATATGAGCGATTGGAAAAATTTCAAATTTTGGATGAAAAATGACAAAGGGGTATGACCCCCTAAAAACACCATGTTTGTCAATAAAAAATATATTTGGGGAGGATCTCACGTTATTCTTGAATCTGGAAGTTGTACTGCCCATTTGAATCTTCAATAATAGCAATTCTGCGGACCGACAGCACTCTTACTTAGAGTGGTGTGAGCTCGTCAACAGAACTCGAAAATGAAAAATCGCAATATATAAAGTGGAATATTTCATTACCTATGGGGGCTACATGGATGATTCTGGTATCAAAATGTAGGTTTTCGAGGCAGCTCCATTCAATAAAAAACAATTCAAAGCCCTAACTATCACCGTTTAGATTTTGACCTGTCAAATGGCATTTTTTGAAAAAATCGGAAATTTCAAACTGTCATAACTGCCGTCCCTCTCATTTCCGCCAATAGTTATTTATATTATGTTGATCAGCATAGTCCAAAGTACATCTGTGCAGAATATGAGCGATTGGAAAAATTTCAAATTTTGGATGAAAAATGACAAAGGGGTATGACCCCCTAAAAACACTATGTTTGTCAATAAAAAATATATTTGGGGAGGATCTCACGTTATTCTTGAATCTGGAAGTTGTACAGCCCATTTGAATCTTCAATAATAGCAATTCTGCGGACCGACAGCACTCTTACTTAGAGTGTTGTGAGCTCGTGAACAGAACTCGAAAATGAAAAATCGAAAAATAAAAAGTTAAATATTTCATTACCTATGGGGGCTAAATGGGTGATTCTGGTATCAAAATGTAGGTTTTCGAGGCCGCTCCATTCAATAAAAAACAATTCAAAGCCCTAACTATCACCGTTTAGATTTTGACCTGTCAAATTGCATTTTTTGAAAAAATCGGAAATTTCAAACTGTCATAACTGCCGTCCCTCTAATCTCCGCCAATAGTTATTTATATTATGTTGATCAGCATAGTCCCAAGTACCTCTGTGCAGAATATGAGCGATTTGAAAAATTTCAAATTTCGGATGAAAAATGACAAAGGGGTATGACCCCCTAAAAACACCATGTTTGTCAATAAAAAATATATTTGGGGAGGATCTCACGTTATTATTGAATCTGGAAGTTGTACTGCCCATTTGAATATACAATAATAGCAATTCTGCGGACCGACAGCACCCTTACCTAGAGTGGTGTGAGCTCGTGAACAGAACTCGAAAATGAAAAATCGAAAAATAAAAAGTTAAATATTGCATTATCTATGGGGGCTACATGGGTGATTCTGGTATCAAAATATAGGTTTTCGAGGCCGCTCCATTCAATAAAAAACAATTCAAAGCCCTAACTATCACCGTTTAGATTTTGACCTGTCAAATGGCATTTTTTGAAAAAATCGGAAATTTCAAACTGTCATAACTGCCGTCCCTCCCATTTCCGCCAATAGTTATTTATATTATGTTGATCAGCATAGTCCCAAGAACATCTGTGCAGAATATGAGCGATTGGAAAAATTTCAAATTTTGGATGAAAAATGACAAAGGGGTATGACCCCCTAAAAACACCATGTTTGTCAATAAAAAATATATTTGGGGAGGATCTCACGTTATTCTTGAATCTGGAAGTTGTACTGCCCATTTGAATCTTCAATAATAGCAATTCTGCGGACCGACAGCACTCTTACTTAGAGTGGTGTGAGCTCGTGAACAGAACTCGAAAATGAAAAATCGCAATATATAAAGTGGAATATTTCATTACCTATGGGGGCTACATGGATGATTCTGGTATCAAAATGTAGGTTTTCGAGGCCGCTCCATTCAATAAAAAACAATTCAAAGCCCTAACTATCACCGTTTAGATTTTAAAACTGTCAAATGGAATTTTTTGAAAAAATCGGAAATTTCAAACTGTCATAACTGCCGTCCCTCTCATCTCCGCCAATAGTTATTCATATTATGTTGATCAGTATAGTCCCAAGTACCTATGTGCAGAATATGAGCGATTGGAAAAATTTCAAATTTTGGATGAAAAATGACAAAGGGGTATGACCCCCTAAAAACACCATGTTTGTCAATAAAAAATATATTTGGGGAGGATCTCACGTTATTCTTGAATCTGGAAGTTATACTGCCCATTTGAATCTTCAATAATAGCAATTCTGCGGACCGACAGCACTCTTACTTAGAGTGGTGTGAGCTCGTCAACAGAACTCGAAAATGAAAAATCGCAATATATAAAGTGGAATATTTCATTACCTATGGGGGCTACATGGATGATTCTGGTATCAAAATGTAGGTTTTCGAGGCCGCTCCATTCAATAAAAAACAATTCAAAGCCCTAACTATCACCGTTTAGATTTTGACCTGTCAAATGGCATTTTTTGAAAAAATCGGAAATTTCAAACTGTCATAACTGCCGTCCCTCTAATCTCCGCCAATAGTTATTTATATTATGTTGATCAGCATAGTCCCAAGTACCTCTGTGCAGAATATGAGCGATTTGAAAAATTTCAAATTTTGGATGAAAAATGACAAAGGGGAATGACCCCCTAAAAACACCATGTTTGTCAATAAAAAATATATTTGGGGAGGATCTCACGTTATTCTTGAATCTGGAAGTTGTACTGCCCATTTGAATCTTCAATAATAGCAATTCTGCGGACCGACAGCACTCTTACTTAGAGTGGTGTGAGCTCGTGAACAGAACTCGAAAATGAAAAATCGCAATATATAAAGTTAAATATTTCATTACCTATGGAGGCTAAATGGGTGATTCTGGTATCAAAATGTAGGTTTTCGAGGCCGCTCCATTCAATAAAAAACAATTCAAAGCCCTAACTATCACCGTTTAGATTTTGACCTGTCAAATGGCATTTTTTGAAAAAATCGGAAATTTCAAACTGTCATAACTGCCGTCCCTCTAATCTCCGCAAATAGTTATTTATATTATGTTGATCAGCATAGTCCCAAGTACCTCTGTGCAGAATATGAGCGATTTGAAAAATTTCAAATTTTGGATGAAAAATGACAAAGGGGTATGACCCCCTAAAAACACCATGTTTGTCAATAAAAAATATATTTGGGGAGGATCTCACGTTATTATTGAATCTGGAAGTTGTACTGCCCATTTGAATATTCAATAATAGCAATTCTGCGGACCGACAGCACTCTTACTTAGAGTGGTGTGAGCTCCTGAACAGAACTCGAAAATGAAAAATCGCAATATATATAGTGGAATATTTCATTACCTATGGGGGCTACATGGATGATTCTGGTATCAAAATGTAGGTTTTCGAGGCCGCTCCATTCAATTAAGAACAATTCAAAGCCTTAACTATCACCGTTTAGATTTTGACCTGTCAAATGGCATTTTTTGAACAAATCGGAAATTTCAAACTGTCATAACTGCCGTCCCTCTCATCTCCGCCAATAGTTATTTATATTATGTTGATCAGCATAGTCCCAAGTACCTCTGTGCAGAATATGAGCGATTTGAAAAATTTCAAATTTTGGATGAAAAATGACAAAGGGGTATGACCCCCTAAAAACACCATGTTTGTCAATAAAAAATATATTTGGGGAGGATCTCACGTTATTATTGAATCTGGAAGTTGTACTGCCCATTTGAATCTTCAATAATAGCAATTCTGCGGACCGACAGCACCCTTACCTAGAGTGGTGTGAGCTCGTGAACAGAACTCGAAAATGAAAAATCGAAAAATAAAAAGTTAAATATTTCATTATCTATGGGGGCTACATGGGTGATTCTGGTATCAAAATGTAGGTTTTCGAGGCCGCTCCATTCAATAAAAAACAATTCAAAGCCTTAACCCTACGTTGCATGGTGATGCAGATATGCATCAACCAAATAATTCGTTCCTATTATCACAGCACGTAGAATTTCGGACCACTGCTGCATACTGAGTCAAATATACATCGTTCACAATCGCGCCAGTCAGACAGAAATACCCGAATCGTATATTCGCGCCCGTATCGGTTATTCGTAAGAGCGCATGTCATGATTTTGGGGTGAGAGTGGAAAGTGCAATTTGTAGTGTAAATATTCTTCAAGAAAACGTAAATGTAGGTATGACAAAAATTTTTTCTAGATATTTGTAGAGTATAGAATGAAATGAAATTGAATATTTTTTATTCTCATTATATTTGAATAGTTTTATAAAGAATAACATACATGATTCATATTTGAATCGCCATGCAGTGATGGTCTCATCGCTTGGTAACACATAGGTTTCAGGTTTTGATTTCTTTATTACTTTTTTTTATAATTTTATTACAGATGAGTAAAAAAATTCCTCTGAACAATTTATCATCGTCCTAATTGTTCGATTTGTTTGTCACATTGCCAAGTGATAGTTGAGGATGATATGGAAGTAAAAATTTTCTTGACACCCCCGATGAAAATTTTTTTGGTAACGATCTTCCATCCCCTGCAGATGTGCCTTCATTTCTTTGTTTTAGAAGCCTTGCTGAACAGGATTGTACAAGAGCCTTTGAGGTTTAGCACACAAAAAAATCCTTCTAGACCTTTTGTGATGAACCTAAATGATGTGAACAACTATTTGGGTTTTGCTTGATCACTTCAGTAGTGTTCATTGGCGACGTAAGATTGTGTGTTTTGTATTTCAATAAAAACCAAAATTGTTTTTCGATATTTCACACCAAATAAAATTAGCGTTCTCACAAAAGTTTTATTTCTCAGATATAAGACCTAGGTATACTACTACCGCATAGTGATGCATATTTGAATCAAACTTTATTTTTGTTATATATAGTCCTATTTTATCAAGGATATTTTTTTAAATATTTTTTCCATATTTCTGTTGGTATTTTTCATCCTATAAATATAATTTTATTTGAAACAAAAAACTCATGCAGTGTAGGGCTAACTATCACCGTTTAGATTTTGACCTGTCAAATGGCATTTTTTGAACAAATCGGAAATTTCAAACTGTTATAACTGCCGTCCCTCTCATCTCCGCCTTAGTTATTTATATTATATTGATCAGCATAGTCCCAAGTACCTCTGTGCAGAATATGAGCGATTCGAAAAATTTCAAATTTTGGATGAAAAATGACAAAGGGGTATGACCCCCTAAAAACACCATGTTTGTCAATGAAAAATATATTTGGGGAGGATCTCCCGTTATCATTGAATCTGGAAGTTGTACTGCCCATTTGAATCTTCAATAATAGCAATTCTGCGGACCGACAGCACCCTTACCTAGAGTGGTGTGAGCTCGTGAACAGAACTCGAAAATGAAAAATCGAAAAATAAAAAGTTAAATATTTCATTATCTATGGGGGCTACATGGGTGATTCTGGTATCAAAATGTAGGTTTTCGAGGCCGCTCCATTCAATAAAAAACAATTCAAAGCCTTAACTATCACCGTTTAGATTTTGACCTGTCAAATGGCATTTTTTGAAAAAATCGGAAATTTCAAACTGTCATAACTGCCATCCCTCTAATCTCCGCCAATAGTTATTTATATTATGTTGATCAGCATAGTCCCAAGTACCTCTGTGCAGAATATGAGCGATTTGAAAAATTTCAAATTTTGGATGAAAAATGACAAAGGGGTATGACCCCCTAAAAACACCATGTTTGTCAATAAAAAATATATGTGGGGAGGATCTCACGTTATTATTGAATCTGGAAGTTGTACTGCCCATTTGAATCTTCAATAATAGCAATACTGCGGACCGACAGCACCCTTACCTAGAGTGGTGAGAGCTCGTGAACAGAACTCGAAAATGAAAAATCGAAAAATAAAAAGTTAAATATTTCATTACCTATGGGGGCTAAATGGGTGATTCTGGTATCAAAATGTAGGTTTTCGAGGCCGCTCCATTCAATAAAAAACAATTCAAAGCCCTAACTATCACCGTTTAGTTTTTGACCTGTCAAATGGCATTTTTTGAAAAAATCGGAAATTTCAAACTGTCATTACTGCCGTCCCTCTAATCTCCGCCAATAGTTATTTATATTTTGTTGATCAGCATAGTCCCAAGTACCTCTGTGCAGAATATGAGCGATTTGAAAAATTTCAAATTTTGGATGAAAAATGACAAAGGGGTATGACCCCCTAAAAACACCATGTTTGTCAATAAAAAATATATTTGGGGAGGATCTCACGTTATTATTGAATCTGGAAGTTGTACTGCCCATTTGAATATTCAATAATAGCAATTCTGCGGACCGACAGCACCCTTACCTAGAGTGGTGTGAGCTCGTGAACAGAACTCGAAAATGAAAAATCGAAAAATAAAAAGTTAAATATTTCATTATCTATGGGGGCTACATGGGTGATTCTGGTATCAAAATGTAGGTTTTCGAGGCCGCTCCATTCAATAAAAAACAATTCAAAGCCCTAACTATCACCGTTTAGATTTTGACCTGTCAAATGGCATTTTTTGAAAAAATCGGAAATTTCAAACTGTCATAACTGCCGTCCCTCCCATTTCCGCCAATAGTTATTTATATTATGTTGATCAGCATAGTCCCAAGTACATCTGTGCAGAATATGAGCGATTGGAAAAATTTCAAATTTTGGATGAAAAATGACAAAGGGGTATGACCCCCTAAAAACAAAATGTTTGTCAATAAAAAATATATTTGGGGAGGATCTCACGTTATTCTTGAATCTGGAAGTTGTACTGCCTGCCCATTTGAATCTTCAATAATAGTAATTCTGCGGACCGACAGCACTCTTACTTAGAGTGGTGTCAGCTCGTGAACAGAACTCGAAAATGAAAAATCGAAAAATAAAAAGTTAAATATTTCATTACCTTTGGGGGCTACATGGATGATTCTCGTATCAAAATGTAGGTTTTCGAGGCCGCTCCATTCAATAAAAAACAATTCAAAGCCCTAACTATCACCGTTTAGATTTTGACCTGTCAAATGGCATTTTTTGAAAAAATCGGAAATTTCAAACTGTCATTACTGCCGTCCCTCTAATCTCTGCCAATAGTTATTTATATTATGTTGATCAGCATAGTCCCAAGTACCTCTGTGCAGAATATGAGCGATTTGAAAAATTTCAAATTTTGGATGAAAAATGACAAAGGGGTATGACCCCCTAAAAACACCATGTTTGTCAATAAAAAATATATTTGGGGAGGGTCTCACGTTATTATTGAATCTGGAAGTTGTACTGCCCATTTGAATCTTCAATAATAGCAATTCTGCGGACCGACAGCACCCTTACCTAGAGTGGTGTGAGCTCGTCAACAGAACTCGAAAATGAAAAATCGAAAAATAAAAAGTTAAATATTTCATTATCTATGGGGGCTACATGGGTGATTCTGGTATCAAAATGTAGGTTTTCGAGGCCGCTCCATTCAATTAAGAACAATTCAAAGCCTTAACTATCACCGTTTAGATTTTGACCTGTCAAATGGCATTTTTTGAAAAAATCGGAAATTTCAAACTGTCATAACTGCCGTCCCTCTAATCTCCGCCAATAGTTATTTATATTATGTTGATCAGCATAGTCCCAAGTACCTCTGTGCAGAATATGAGCGATTTGAAAAATTTCAAATTTTGGATGAAAAATGACAAAGGGGTATGACCCCCTAAAAACACCATGTTTGTCAATAAAAAAAATATTTGGGGAGGGTCTCACGTTATTATTGAATCTGGAAGTTGTACTGCCCATTTGAATCTTCAATAATAGCAATTCTGCGGACCGACAGCACCCTTACCTAGAGTGGTGTGAGCTCGTGAACAGAACTCGAAAATGAAAAATCGAAAAATAAAAAGTTAAATATTTCATTATCTATGGGGGCTACATGGGTGATTCTGGTATCAAAATGTAGGTTTTCGAGGCCACTCCATTCAATAAAAAACAATTCAAAGCCCTAACTATCACCGTTTAGATTTTGACCTGTCAAATGGCATTTTTTGAACAAATCGGAAATTTCAAACTGTCATAACTGCCGTCCCTCTCATCTCCGCCAATAGTTATTTATATTATATTGATCAGCATAGTCCCAAGTACCTCTGTGCAGAATATGAGCGATTCGAAAAATTTCAAATTTTGGATGAAAAATGACAAAGGGGTATGACCCCCTAAAAACACCATGTTTGTCAATAAAAAATATATTTGGGGAGGATCTCCCGTTATCATTGAATCTGGAAGTTGTACTGCCCATTTGAATCTTCAATAATAGCAATTCTGCGGACCGACAGCACCCTTACCTAGAGTGGTGTGAGCTCGTGAACAGAACTCGAAAATGAAAAATCGAAAAATAAAAAGTTAAATATTTCATTATCTATGGGGGCTACATGGGTGATTCTGGTATCAAAATGTAGGTTTTCGAGGCCGCTCCATTCAATAAAAAACAATTCAAAGCCCTAACTATAAAGGTTTAGATTTTTACCTGTCAAATGGCATTTTTTGAAAAAATCGGAAATTTCAAACTGTCATAACTGCCGTCCCTCTCATCTCCGCCAATAGTTATTTATATTATGTTGATCAGCATAGTCCCGAGTACCACTGTGCAGAATATGAGCGATTTGAAAAATTTCAAATTTTGGATGAAAAATGACTAAGTGTTATGACCCCCTAAAAACACCATGTTTGTCAATAAAAAATATATTTGGGGAGTATCTCACGTTATTATTGAATCTGGAAGTTGTACTGCCCATTTGAATCTTCAATAATAGCAATTCTGCGGACCGACAGCACCCTTACCTAGAGTGGTGTGAGCTCGTGAACAGAACTCGAAAATGAAAAATCGCAAAATATAAAGTGGAATATTTCATTATCTATGGGGGCTACATGGGTGATTCTGGTATCAAAATGTAGGTTTTCGAGGCCGCTCCATTCAATAAAAAACAATTCAAAGCCCTAACTATAACGGTTTAGATTTTGACCTGTCAAATGGCATTTTTTTAAAAAATCGGAAATTTCAAACTGTCATAACTGCCGTCCCTCTCATCTCCGCCAATAGTTATTTATATTATGTTGATCAGCATAGTCCCGAGTACCACTGTGCAGAATATGAGCGATTTGAAAAATTTCAAATTTTGGATGAAAAATGACAAAGGGTTATGACCCCCTAAAAACACCATGTTTGTCAATAAAAAATATATTTGGGGAGGATCTCACGTTATTATTGAATCTGGAAGTTGTACTGCCCATTTGAATCTTCAATAATAGCAATTCTGCGGACCGACAGCACCCTTACCTAGAGTGGTGTGAGCTCGTGAACAGAACTCGAAAATGAAAAATCGCAAAATATAAAGTGGAATATTTCATTATCTATGGGGGCTACATGGGTGATTCTGGTATCAAAATGTAGGTTTTCGAGGCCGCTCCATTCAATAAAAAACAATTCAAAGCCCTAACTATCACCGTTTAGATTTTGACCTGTCAAATGGCATTTTTTGAAAAAATCGGAAATTTCAAACTGTCATAACTGCCGTCCCTCTCATCTCCGCCAATAGTTATTTATATTATGTTGATCAGAATAGTCCCAAGTACCTCTGTGCAGAATATGAGCGATTTGAAAAATTTCAAATTTTGGATGAAAAATGACAAAGGGGTATGACCCCCTAAAAACACCATGTTTGTCAATAAAAAATATATTTGGGGAGGATCTCACGTTATCATTGAATCTGGAAGTTGTACTGCCCATTTGAATCTTCAATAATAGCAATTCTGCGGACCGACAGCACCCTTACCTAGAGTGGTGTGAGCTCGTGAACAGAACTCGAAAATGAAAAATCGCAAAATATAAAGTGGAATATTTCATTACCTATGGGGGCTACAGGGGAGATTCTGGTATCAAAATGTAGGTTTTCGAGGCCGCTCCATTCAATAAAAAACAATTCAAAGCCCTCACTATCACCGTTTAGATTTTGACCTGTCAAATGGCATTTTTTGAAAAATCGGAAGTTTCAAACTGTCATAACTGCCGTCCCTCTCATCTCTGCCAATAGTTATTTATATTATGTTGATCAGCATAGCCCAAAGTATCTCTGTGCAGAATATGAGCGATTCGAAAAATTTCAAATTTTGGATGAAAAATGACAAAGGGGTATGACCCCCTAAAAACACCATGTTTGTCAATAAAAAATATATTTGGGGAGGATCTCACGTTATTATTGAATCCAAGGCCGTAGCTAGAAAAAAATTTCGGGGGGAGGGGGGGGGTGTCCGTTGAACTGAGCTCTAAAAAAATTTCGGGGGGTCCGGACCCCATCGGCCCCCTCCTGGCTACGGCCTTGAAAGTAAGTAACGAACGATAAGTCTACACTCTTTTTCATAATCATGCCTTATACAAAGAAGAAAGCTGCAGATTCAATGAAAAAGCAGGTAATTTCGGTATGCAATGGAAACATAATACAGACAGAATTTCGTCTTCAAAGAACGGAAAATTTGATAGGAAGAAATATATCAACATGAACCAATACAGTTAGTACCTGTACAAGATATGTGGCTCATATTTTGACCTTTTTTGATATGAGAGTTTGAGCACAAATATGAAATTTATGTACTTCTTACATTTTTCGAATGTTTGATAAGTTCAAATATATATTAATAGTTTTTTTTTCATGTTTCATCAATATAAAGATCTTCTGATCATGCCTGATCTCGAAATACATAGCCACGAATGCCGTTTCAATTCGAAATTGATTATTCCCAATTTGAATGTGTTTATTCCCAATCTGATTTTGATTATTCCCAATTTAAATATGTTAATTCCCAATTTGATTTTGATAGATCCCAATTTGAAGTTGAAAAGGTATGGATGAACTTGAAATTCTTCAAACACGCTCTGAATATTGAAATAATCGAAAGCTACTCGTCGAATACTATTGGATGAAGAAATGGTACTTCAAAGCCTATAGTCATTTAGCGACTAAAGCTGATGGTAAGGCTCTTGCTGACGTCTATTTCTTTTGAAGGTACTGGTCAAAGTTACAATTATAGAGATATTTTTCGGAATGCGAGGGGGGCTTAAAGAAAAATTCGAAACAAATCGAAACTGGGAGACAATTCAGTCGGGATCCACCCTGTACATCTGGAAACCCCGCAATCCGTCCTTATCAGGCCGGTTTCCAGCTCGACAAGGTCCAAATGGACGCAAAAGGTTCGCACATGCACCCCGGGAATAAATTAGTCGAGGGCCGGCATTCGTAATTGAGTTAACAGCGGATTACAACTAATAAGGGCCGGTCGTGCATCAAAACATAACCTAACGCCGGCCGCCGCCACCGCCGCTGCCGCGAATATCATAGATACCGGAATCTGCAGCCCGGATAAATCACCGGACTTGCCGGTCATTAGTTAGGTCTACATATCATCCGGAGCTACCTTCGCATTAAAACGGAGTGTCATTTGTTTTCCTAATACGTCCTTTATTCCGTCGCTGATGGCGGCGGGATCTGCGGCCACGGGCAGGGCCTGGGGGCGGTTAGAATCGGACTCGAGCAGGACGGCTGTGGATGCTCGCTCTCTGACCGTTGCCGTCTTCATGACACGTCGCGTACATTCAAAGTTCAACGTGTAATTTCTTTAACTCAGACTGTTATCAAATGAGCTGTGATGGCTCAAAAGGACCAAGCTTTCATGAACATCAATGGGATCATCTAGACACAATGATTGATTCTATAATGAATTTGTTGAGGCTTTCGCGGCCATCGTTTGATGACATCTGGTCTTGTTTCAAGCATTTCAGAGCTCAAGTATTTTTTTTATGTTGTGGTTTTCACGAAAAAGAATATCCTGTTATGTTCAGAGAACATCGTGAGAACCAAGGGCAAGCAGGTAGGAATTGGTGTTCTTCTTTAATTTCTGGAGGTGTTATGTCTCGGGGAACACCTTCCTAGGCCTAGGCAATGTGTTCCAAAGCCTCGCTGTTCGTTGGATAAACGAGTCTTTGAAGAGAGATGTTCTGCATGTCTCCAAAGTTACCACGAAGGGGTGTGAAGACTTAACTTGACGGGTTAGTCTGGAAGAGACTGCCAGAGGGGAAACGATTGCTGATAATTCAGAAGAGCATCGCCCATGGAAATATCTATAAAATAGAGACAGATCGCCCACTTTTCTACGTTGTTCCAGAGAAGTGAGCGAGCTTGTAAGCGAGGCATCACCGACGAGACGAATTGCCCTTTTTTGTACGGAATTCAAGAGTTTTAGGGTGTGTTTAGGTGCAGCACTCCAAACATGGGAACAGTACTCCAGGACAGGTCGAATCTGTGCCTTATAGATCATAAGCAGCTGACCTGAGATGAAATAGCTCCTGGCACGAAACAGAAAACCAAGTTTCTGGGATGCACTTTTAGCAATGGATCTCACGTGATTCTCCCAGGAAAGGTTACTGCCGACAGTAATGCCAAGCATCGAAATGGATGACTTCAATGGTATGGTCACTCCCGACAATTTTATGCTGGGCACAGTAAGATCGGCTTTTCTAGAGAAAAGAAATGCTTGTGTTTTGTTTGCGTTGAATTCTACCAAGCTATTAGATCCCCATTCAAGAATTGTTGCCAAGTCCATATTTATGTTGTTAACATTTCTTCCTCTAAAATACCATAAATGACCCCAAGTCAGTGTTTTTCTCGATTTCATTCGATACAAACTGTTTTATTGCTTTAATGCGTATCGATCTGCATTTCCCGACAAAGTATTCAATACGTAACCCGCATTGTTACGTCCTACGATTCCAGCAACGCAATCAGACGGGGCCATATTAAGCTGTATACACAACTGCCCTCTGATATCAAACTAATAACGATAATAATGCAAATTCTACAACCTCATGCAATCACCACGCAGAGTGCCTGATCTAATTCGAAATTGTCCATTAATTAAATATTCCACTATCAATAGTCGCTCGGCAAAACGTGCTATCAAATCAGAGTGCGACTGCAGATATTAATTTGGAACCAATAAACCGTTAACTGGCGAATTTCCCAAATGCGCCGTGCAGGTCAGGAGTTTTCCTAGACCGAGCGGTAGATTTTCCAACTCTCATCTCGATACAACTCATTTTTTCCTTTCATCTTCATTCAACTCGGAAACCATAGAATTGGACAAGACCATAGAGCTACAGGCGGCGTTGCCAAATTTATCATTCCACGGCTTATAATGAAGAAGGCCTTGCAACTAAGGAAACTCCCAGAACCCATTTTACCGCTTTCCGATGTGCCACTTCCAGAAATGCAATAATTTATCAATTTCCATGAACTAACTCGATAATGGCCTGAAGGCTTAAGATATGGGAAGCATTAAGGGTCAGATTATTAATCGCCCCCACGGCGTGGTCAGCCGGGTCCGAAGGCTCACGCTATCTACATTTGCGCAGATCTCTAATGGAATAGCAATGAAATTAGGAAAATAATGTCCTTAGTTTAATTGCCAAACGAAGTGGTCCACACTCTATGGTCAGTTAGGAAATTAATTCTGATTAAAGATGGTGTTCAGGGTTTCGGGCCTTAATTGCCGGCAACCATTTGCGGAACGCTCCAAAATATCGGGACGATTTTAATGTAGATTCGCATGATAACTTTCATAAGCATCAGATGGAGACCTTCGAAAACTTCTATTAGAAGACTCAAGGACATTACAAGAACCAAACAAAATTTCAATGTCAGAATATTCTCCTCTTAATTGAATACATTTATTACAGCGAACCTGCAACGTCTCTAGACCTTTCAAAAAAAATGTTTCTTCTTGCTCTGCAAACCAGTCCTCCACAGCTTTCATCACCTCCTCGTTGGAAAAAAATTTACGACCTTTTAAACTTTTTTCAGTTGAGGAGAGAGATGATAGTCGGACGGAGCCAAATCTGGTGAATAAGGGGGGTGTTCTTACTCTAAATCACGAATTTTTTGCATGGCAACATAAGATTTGTGTACTGGGGCGTTGTCCTGTAAAAACAAAACACCTTTGGATAGCTTTCCGCATCTCTTCTCTTTAATTTTTTCCCGTAGAGTGGTCAGTAATATCAAATAGTAATCTCTAGTTATTGTTCTACTCTTATCCAAAAAAATCAATCATGATTACTCCATGGCAATCCCAAAAAACTGAAGCAAAAACTTTTCCATCAGATTTTTGGACACGAAATTTCTTAGGTCTTGGAGAACCAGAGTGTCGCCATTCCATCGATTGTTGCTTTGTTTCTGGATCGTAGAAATGTACCCAATTCTCATCCATAGTAACAATTCGGTTTATGAAGTCTACATCGTTTTCAAATCGAGCACAGATCGAACGTGATGCTTCTACCCTTGCACGCTTTTGGTCAACATTCAAACATTTGGGAATCCATTTTGCAGAAATTATTCCCATGTCCAAATCGACGTGAACTATATGATGAACGCGTTCGTATGAAATCTCCAGTGCTTCAGATATCCGTTTTAGCCCAATTCGACGGTCTGATAAAATCATGTCATGAACTGCATCGATATTTTCGGGGACTGACACAGAAACTGGCCTTCCGATCGGTCATCAACATCAATGGAAAATTAACCTCTTTTGAAGCTTGCAGTCCAATTTTTCACGGTCGCATACGAAGGACATTGATTACCAAGGGTATTAAGCATATCTTCGTAAATCTGCTCACCTCTTAACCCTTTCAAATACAGGTACTTGATGATGGCTCGATACTCCAATTTTTCGATTTTTACAATTTCGGTGGACATCTTTTTTTTCAATTTATTGCGTAACTCTGGTTTTTCTTTGACGTCGAACTCCACACTGACACTTCTAATAAGTTATTGTTCGTTGATATGGTATCGCAATATTTTGTTTAAGCATGGAACTGGTCGAGGCTAACTAGATATCAATACATCCTCGTATAAAGACGGCTATGAACACCGACTAATCATCCCTCTTACGATTATGGATTTCCTCATTGAACACATCTAAACTCCATGGCAGGGACCATTCAGTCTTTCGATTAAATAGCCTCCAGCGGCATTATCTATCGATGTTGGTACCCGTATTTGATTAGTCGTAGGGGAAGAGGGGCTTCATCCGGGCGGTAGTTTAGACCTAAGCCCCACTGCATCGCTAATCTTTATTAATGATGCACTTAATTAAGGGCCCGATTCGCCATGCAACTATCTGCGTCTCGTTCTTCAACCCTTCACCGGCATTCGAATCTGGAAATGTTTACATTCAGACGTACGGCCGGGATTATCGTGATGGCTCCAGATTTACAATAAGGATCAAAGGATCCGTTGAAATATAATTGATGGTCGGTAAATTCGAATCGTTTGTGTTTGAACATCTGGAGTTATTGATGGGAGGGTCGAGAAATTGGATGGTGTAATGAAGTTTCGGGTCGAAAAAGTAGCAGTCAAATTTTCTATTGACTATTTCACTCATTCCATTTTTAGTGGGGAAGTTTTTTTAGCAACACTCGTTTCTCATCGATACTTCTCATTGGAAACTGGCAAAACTAACAAGTTGGTTTTTCAGCGACAAAATTTTTGACCTTTGGCCTTTCTCAAATTCATAGACAGCTTGGGGAATTAATACCATAGAGAAAACAAACAACGTTTAGTTGATCTATGATGAATACTTATTTGTCAAATAGCGCAATACAAGCCCAGTGTGACCATATTACTGAAACATTTTCTCGTGAAATAGTCATGTCGAATACCATTTTATTTCCATGATATCTCCGTCAATTTTCGGGATAAATGTATGAAATTTTCAGTATCCATGCGAAATAATATTTTCCAGAATGTGCATTGATCAGTTTTTTTGTTTATTGTCCCCTTAAATTTTAAATGAATTATAAACTAGTATTTTTTTGGTTATATTTTCAACAAGGTTTTTTTCCTTATATACGCAGAAAAACAGAAAAAGCGAATAATACACATTCTGGAAAATATTATTTCGCATGTATACTGAAAATTTCATACATCTATCCCGAAAATTGACGGAGATATCATAGAAATAAAATCGTTTGTCCAGATTTTCATGAAATTACATCTCACCTGCAGGTTTTAGTGCTATATCAAATTTTGGCGATTTCTTCATGCATGAGAATGTGTTTTATTTTTTTAACCGGAAACGGTGCCTCGTACAGCAAAAAGTCAGGAGACCGAGTTTGCTCCAAATTATATAAGGATTTAAATATGAATTTTTATTGTCGGAAAAACTAGTGACGTATCATTTTTTTTACCTGAAAATATTCAGTCTCGCTGCAGTACGGACGCCACTGGTAGAATAGAAAAGAAATTATATTATGAAAAAAGTGCTCCTTTACGCTCAAAACCTATGTCTTAAATTTCATAAAAATATTCCAAGCAGTGTGAAAGTTATTAATAAAAAACATTTTTTTTTCTATAATTCAAACAACCCGTATCTCGGAGAGGAATTATTTCTCGACATTGTTTATATGACAAACTAGGGCTTATTTTCGATGTAGAATACGTGATTTAAATTTCTTGGTTACGATCTGGACCACCCTGTATTGAAATATTGCGTTATTTTCCTTCGAATTATTCCAAATCTGCGTTGCCATATGATAGTTCGTCTTCGGAAATAGAGTAGGCATTATCGCATCAGCAAATCTTTCTAAATACCACCGTATTCAGTAAACGAAAGCCAAACAACGGTGAGGAATCCTGCTCAAAGGACCTAAAACCCTTGTGCAGGGATCCGGTAAGGCACAGGCCCCAATGATGGCGTAGCATATCCATCTGTTTGTACAGAGAAAAACACAAACCTTCCCGAGGACATGTGTACATGAATTTGAAGGAAAGCAGTCCCAGAGAGAAATTCATAGAGACCATTACTGCATTGTTTGAGGTTCTAAGTAAGTTCCTTGGGGCGATAGCTCCATATTAATAATGTTAGTCTCAACATTTGTGCCGGGCTTTGTCCTATCGCTGCACAAGGTCATATTTTATTTACACTTCCTAATTAGTATCCTTTCTTTGCCCCACATGCGCCGTACTTCAGAATGCTGCACTCCACTTGAAAATTACAGCACGCCAAATTAATTGTATATGAGTATTGTGCGCCAACAATTCCAAACAAAACGTTCTTTGTAATTACATTTACATTACGTTATGTACTGTTTACCTAAACTAATTCATTTGGAGCTTTTTAATTAAATTCGCTATTTGAGAATATAAATGTGTACAATTAATTAAAATTTTCATTTCACATATGACGCCCACTTCAATTCCGTTAATTAAAAATTGGCCCGATATAACACATTTTGACTGAATACGTATCGATATTTCATCCATTTCGATTCATAATTGAAGGGTTGTTTGAAAGAATCGGACAAAAGCGATATTTTTGTATCGAGTTTTCAATCCCGTAACAGGGCATTGTGAGGAATGCGAATGAATTGATGGATTCGTATTGATAATGATCATTTTACCGATGTGATTCGAGCGCCTCATTAGTAATAATGGCGATGAATGTGATTGAATCGATTTTTTTTACGACAATGGGGTTTTCATGCCGGATTCGAATCATTCTGAATTCCTGCTTCTAAATGAGTTAACCTTCTCTATATAATACGCGGCTTTGAAGAATGAGAATACGGTCAATTAATTGGACGAGTAGGTGTTATTGTTGCAGGAACAAATAGGACTTTTCTCCTTCAATAGCGATCTTGCATTCGAATATTAAGAATAAAAAATTGTTTGGAATTATATTGCGATTTCTTATTTCGAAGGCTAACTTTTGTCGACGATATTTTTCCTTGAAGATATTACCTTAGCAGAATCAATTGAATTATTCTATGAGCAGACAAACAATCTTTTTTGTACATTGATATTCATTAATACCACTTTGATCCAAATGGATTCGGAAAGTTGTGTGTTCACATTTTGCTGAAGGCAATGTATAATTTTTTAGGGATAGTTAACTTGAACTAGAGAAGCTTCTGATTTGAGAATACAACATTGCATTCATGAAGTAACTTCGTAATTTCTGGGGCATCCTGTACATTCCAACCGTTATTTGGGATGCTGTAGTCACCATAACCTTCAATAGTTCATGTTGTTGAAATTGATTTGTACCTAGGTTAGTTTACCTAGGTTGGTCTAGGTTTATTTTTGTACCCTGATTATTTTATCAGGATAATGTACTGCTTCTGCTCGGGTGGACGCCGTTGATCCACGTTTATGTCGATGATTGTTGTGACTTCACAACCGATGTAGGGAGAATACTTAATTGTAAGCACCCTATGGTAATCTTGATGACTACTGCGGTAATTTGTTATCCGAACTTGATAACAAAGACGAAGAGGATGAGGAAGTGGTAAAATGTAACGCACTGTCAACAAACAAATAAAATGTATTTTTCTTGCTACCTCAACTCAGGTAACAAGCACGAAACAATTATACAAATATTTATGAATACGTATGAATCTACCTTTCTATATGCTATTATAGTAAGGGAGCAAAGTGTTGTAATGTATTCCAAAACTTGGAACTTTACTGATAATGGAACGACGATTACAAACTCCTTCTACGTGACAATGCGCAGCAAGGAGGAATTATGAAAAACTAATACAAGGTTACTTGTACTCTACTGTTACTTTACCGATACTTTACTTTACTGACTGCTTGTCTCTCTAACATGGGCTTTTAAAGACAAGCTCGAAAATAAGGGAGGTTCATTTCCTCAGAAAAAAGGTGAGAAAAATCACCAATTGATTGGGTGTCAGGATCGAACAACGCCTCGCTAAGCCAACAAACTGCACTCATTTGCCATTTGGACCATGGTGGGAAAAAACAACCCACTTTCTTAAAACTAAGCCAATGAGGGCTACTCTCTCCTGACATGTACCTTTCCCAGATGTATCCACAATTCACCATCTGTTTCATTTTATGAGCTTTTACTGCGCACTAAATGAAGGTTCATCCCGGATGGAACCCTTAACTTGACCTTAATTTATTGAGCTTGAGAAACCTTTCAATAGGAAACAAAATTGATTGTAAAAGGATATTTTAAAGCAAAAGGAACGAAAGTTGTAACAATAAAACAGATGGGAATATGGCCGTTCAAGGGTGCAATCTATGCAAGTATGCAGTTAAAAATCAATAAAATATTTTCTGAAACGTGACTGAACAAAGAAGAGGAAATTTATGTTATACATGTTGCAAAGTGAAACGCAACAGAAATCGAAACGATTTTTGACTTTATTTCCAATTTTTCGAACATTTTCACGTTCTGTCAAGGGCGGCTTGCATATTTTATTCCGACGTGAAAAAAACCGTGCGGAGAATCAATATGGGGGACGGGAAAACAGGATTTCCACAGCTTCAGCAAGTATAGCTCCGACTAGTTCAATATTCAATAAGTCCTAATCATGACAAACGCTGACCAGCTTGTCACCAGGGAGTAGAAACAGCGTTCTTCCATTTTTCCATCTGAAATGTACGGGTGAGCCAGTTGTCCGGCTAATGGATATCTGATTTCGATCTCTCCATCATACACAGCTACCGACTTATCGGCGATGCTGTGTGTGTTCGGTCCAAAAATCGTATTTAGATCATACCGGAAAAAATTCATGCCCCCCCTGAAAAACTGTCTGGATCCGCTAGTGGTTCACACGCTTAGAGCATGCAGGGTTTTGGTGTTATGGATCAGCAAAATGGGTATTTTGAAAGATTCGAATGCGATGAAGACTTTAACGATCGAATAACAACTTTAGATTTCCCAGGGATTCCGTGTTGATGACGACTATAGGGTTTTTGGGGCTCTTAACCTTTATGCATTTTTCATCAAAAATGTTGGGATTTTCGATACCAATTTTATTGTTCGTAGATATACTTGGGACAATGCTGATTATCAATATACAAATGAAAAGTGTGTAGGATAACTCGAACGGGAGTTATGGCGACTTGAAATTTCAATTTTAAAAAAATGCCATTTCGCACGTCAAAATCTACTCCTTACCAGATAGAGCCCTGATTTATTTTTTTATTGAATTCCTCGTCCTTGAAAACCTACAATTCGATACCAAACATGAACATATGAGCCTTCTGTACCATGAATTTTTTGGATTTTATGTTTGCGATTTTCATTTGCGAGTTTTGTTCACAAGCTCATAGCACTCAGAATTTAGGCCCTACTGACCAGCAAAATGATAATTCTGAACCATCCGAACGGATTGAAGACCATTCCGAATGAGTATCAACATTAGAGTGCCCAGGGATTCCGAAGTGATGACGAATATGGTGTTTTTGGGGGGTCTTACCCCTTAAGCATTTTTCACCAAAAAAGTTGGGATCTTCGATATCGATTTTATTGTTCTTGGTGATACTTGGGACAATGGGCCTTGATTTATTTTTTATTGAATTCAGCGACCTCGAAAACCTACATTTTGATACCAAACTTGACCCATATAACCCTTCTGTATCATGAATTTTTTGAGTTTTATGTTTTGCGTTTTTCATTTTCGAGTTTTGTTCACAAGCTCAGAGCGTTTAGAATATCGGGTTTATGGATCAGCAAAATGGTAATTCTAAATCATTCGAATAGGTTGAAGAACATTCCAATCCAATAACTCCGATAGATTTTTCAGGGATTCCGTGGTGATGACGAATATAGTGTTTTTGGGAGGTCTCACCCCTTATGCATTCTTGACCAAAAAAGTTGGGATTTTCGATATCGATTTTATTGTTCTTGGTGATACTTGGGATAATGCTGATTATCAGTATACAAAAAAAAGTGGATACGATAACTGGAACGGGAGTTATGACGACTTGAAATTTCGATTTAAAAAAAATGCCATTTCGCAGGTCAAAATCTAAACCGTACCAGATAGAGCCTTGATTAATTTTTTATTGAATTCCTCGTCCTCGTAAACCTATAATTTGATAAGAGACCTTCTTGACCGGAAACGAGACAAACTGAGAGAATCGTCATCTGTGGACGTGTGGATTCTGAAATCCACAGACGATACAGCGTGTATCCCACATAATGAGTGTATTGAGTACGATTCGAATGCCGATTATTTGAATAGTGGTAGGGCATGATCATAAGCGTCGACCGGGGATAAAACTACCCCTACTTTTAATTCCGTTGTCGCCGCAAATGGCACGAAAACCGTTCCTGTGGTGGTCGGTTTAACGAGATACTACCGCAAATCGCGGACATTAGCGCCTGTTGCGGGTAAATATTTGTCACGTTTACGGGCTTGTCACCTTAAATACCAGATATTTTCCATCAGGCATCAATTCCGGACACGTTATTGGCTGTAACGCCGGCATATCGGCACGCTCGGCATATTATTAGATGTATTGAATGTAACGATGTGATTGACGATGCGGATTTTCGATTCGACCACTCGCTTGTTGATAAAAGTTTGAAACAAGAAGGAATTTTTTAGCCAGACATGAAAATCGTCAAACTCTCCTTCTTCGACAAAAATATTTTTCATTCAACACAACGAAACATTCATTAATTTATTATTACTATCACTTTACAGCAGCGATATTTTCTTCTGTACGTACAGTTCTTTGTCTTGTTGTTGTTGTTGCTGCATCGAGTTGAGAAACTGTTGTCGGAAATATATTGATAGTTCGACGAATAAGCTGCTCTGATGGACGATTCTGTAAACCATAAATTTCACAAAGTGCTCTATAAGTTTGGCGAATAGAACACTGATTTTGACAATAAGTTTCAACCATTTGTAAACGTTGTTACGGCGTGAGTCTTTCCATGATAATTTGTCAATGCTCACTGAACAGAAAAGTCAAGACAACACTGTCAAATCACAGTTAGGGGAAGTACGTACAAAATGACATAGGGTTTTATTTCAGAGGCATAACTTGTTAGTAGTGAATCACAGTAATGTCATATTCGACACCTCTGATCTTTGGTCCTTCCTTTATAAAATCTAATCAACCTTTATGAAATAAAAGTACCAAGAAATAAAATATTCTTAGATAAATTGGGATAAACGAAATTCATTTTGTTCGCATGCTATGGACAAAATGACATTCCGGCAATAGGCAACTGTATTTTTCTACTTATAATTACACTACTGACAAAGTTCACGAATGAAACGCTTGGTTCTTCTAGGAACATCAGCACAAGATGCGTCAACCCAATGCAAGCAATGCATGCACCATAACCAGTCTTCTTTAGGGCTAATCCTGGAGAAGATCTAAATCGGGAAACAAGCTCTCATAACAATAGATAGATGGACACTGGACAGTCGTCTTAATGATCTCGAAAGTTGCTAG
This sequence comes from Adalia bipunctata, assembly GCA_910592335.1. NCBI lineage: Eukaryota > Metazoa > Arthropoda > Insecta > Coleoptera > Coccinellidae > Adalia > Adalia bipunctata. The sequence goes on along the minus strand of OU342952.1, from coordinate 2,074,328 downwards.
GAACATTTTCTTCTTCATTGTCTTCCTTAAATAATGCCCTAGGGACTTGTCTCCTTGTTTTTGGAGGAGGTATGGGCTCTTTTTTGATTTGATTGCAATCTTATTAGGTGTAGAAGATGAAACTAAGTACGTTTGTCGAGTCCTCGGCTCACGTTTGCCTTGTTCACTTATAAATCGTCCTTTAGTGATTGGAGAAACCTCCTCATAGGATCAGCAAGAGTACGTTAAGATGCATTGTCTTTATTTGCTGCAGATGAAGATTTTGTTATGAATATGTTAAGACAAGTCCTGATTCTTTGTTTGCTGATGGAGCCTGAGATGGATTGTCTTGGTTTTGTCTGGTAGATACGGTTAATTCAGCTGATATACCTATGTCATTTTGTCCGTTCACTGTATATGTCATTTTGTCCATATAGCGTTATGAAACTAGAAATGTATCGAATTGATACAAAAAGTATATTCAACATACAAAAACCTCCGTGAATACAATGACAAATAAGTAAAGTTTGAATTGAATGCAATTTGAATGAAAAAAATGGTGAAACCTGGCCATTTCTTCTAAAAATTTGGCGCAATGAAAAAAAAACTCGTGACCTATTGATTTCTGTTATCACTCATAACGACAAATGAACCAGAGTAGCTCTTGCTAATTTTCAGAGGTTAATTGAAGCCCCTCGAGTCGTGTGATTTGGTAGGCAGTTCCGCATCCTATCACTAAAAAAAAACACCCGATATACTCCAATGACGCCGACCAAGTCGAGCCATTACAAGCTTATTTGTCGTGGTAACAATCTCCATCATGGAATATTCTATTCAAGAATAAAACAGTAAGTAATTGATATAAGTTTGAGTTGAAAACTCTTCCATTTCTACAAAAATGTACCCTTCGTCAGGAGACCGCTTCATAAGAGTAATTCCGTAACAGCGTTTTTCAATATCTCGTATCCATGAGAGTCGCATAAAGAAAATTGGCTGATGTTAAGTACTCCCATCGCTATAATTTCAAATGATGAGAAATCGCTCTCGACGACACCTGTACCACACTCGTCGTAATTACTTACACTTACGGCGTCATTTCTGTTCTGAAAGCCTGCTCCCTCAGTATTTTATCGGGGAAAATCTGCGAGGAAATCTCACAACCCTAATTTGTACTTTCATAGCTTCTTCTGCAAGGATATATTATCGAGAATATCCACAAAAATATTGAAGCACTATTGGAACCGAAAATGACGGAGGACCAAGAACCGATCCATCGCCCCATTAGCCCGTCACTGAACAAAACGTCTGTTTAATGTAACGATCGCTGATTACCCATTTTCATATATGGCGTACACAGATATCAATTTAGCAATATAAACCTCCGGGTAATCTGCATTTGAATGCCAGACTTAACCGAAATATATTTTGTGACAATTTAATGCTGAAATTTAATAGGAGCGGATTATGAAAGTGACACTATCAGATTACACGACAATTTCGCAGTAATTGCTCCAGAATATAATAAATGAATTAATCTCGGCGGCCTTTGAGGTTAACGATAACAGGAATAGAGGACTTGGGCGAACGATTCTGCCGTATACGAACCACCGATTAAGAGATAAACAGCCATTGATTTTCGGGATGTTTTGAGTGAGGTGCAATTAATTCCTGAATATTCATCGGAATGGGCTCGTAATTAACCTAGCGATTTTATCTCACAAAGACAGATAAAGTAATATACCAACTGCGGAATACTGGGAGAAAGAATGCTCCAAGATAACATGATTTGACGCCTCTACACTTTCGAGGTCATTTGAAGATTGTCGTGTTGAAGACATATTATGAAATAATGTTAACAAAAATAATAGTTGTGAAAATTAATTTGAGGTTCGGTTTCAAGAGGGATTCTTTAAAAGTTGCAAAATGGTGAATGCGGCGGTTGTCAACTTCTTAGCTCGATGAGAACTTCCATATCCTATACTCCATTCACTAAAGTATCCCGGTTGGCCAAGACTAAGGTTCATCGAGTTTTTTTACTCAAAACTGACGCAGGTTGGCACTAGTGAAATATCGTCAAAATAATTCCCAGAGACGTTGCCATTTCACCCAGAGATAACAGACTGAAGCTAAGCTGCATCCCAGTTTAGAATTGTTCTTCCCAATTCAGTGTATCATTCACTTAAATTCTCAAGAATTTTGGGAATGGAGGTAGTTCTTTTGAGGTTTAACTGTGACACAGGTTTCGTAGTACTACTACATTTTCATACTGGAGTATTTCAAGAGCAAAAAGGTATTTAAATGTTTTATGTGGGCCTATTTCTTGAGAAATTTGAGATGTGGGGAATTCCATAGGTCCCTCTGTTCGTTTAGAAGTTTTTCTGTCGGGTTATTCGAGTACTTTCATTTTTTTTTTCGAATGAACTATCACAAAGTAACGGACTGATCTGTCCATTATTTTTCAGTGAAATTTCAACACTCGATTCTTGATTTCCGTACAAGAAAATAGCATAACTGAATCTTCCAACCATGTTTATATACGTCAAATATTTCCAGTATTAACAGAGAAAAAAGTTTATTCAACATTCGCCAGGTCTTTAGAATTATTGAATTCACTTAAGGGGACCTGGTACACGTCCGAGCTCGCGAGCTCCCTTCAAAAATTGGGTTTTTTATTTCCATGATATCGCAGTTCGTATGCGGCGTAGACCAACAATTTTTTTTTTTTAATTAAAGCTTAATCATTTCTCTAGAATGTTTATTACTCGCTTTTCTGTTTGTTTTTGCATATAAGGAGAAAAACCTGGTGAGCTGTAATTTCATCAAAATCTGGATAAACGATTTCATTTCCGTGATATCTCTGTCAATTCGTGGGATAAATGTATGAAATTTTCAGTTCACATGCGAAATAATATTTTCCAGAATGTGTATTCTGTTTTTTTTTTGTTTATTGCCCCCTCAATTTTTAAATGAATTATAAAGTGGGAACTTTATTGGTTATATTTTCAACAAGGTTTTTCTCCTGATATACGCAGAAACACAGAAAAACGAATAATAAACATTCTGCGAAATATTATTTCGCATGTATACTGAGAATTTCATACATTTATCCCGAAAATTGACAGAGATATCATGGAAATAAAATCGTTTGTCCAGATTTTCATGAAATTACAGCTCACTAGGTTTTTTTTCTAATATACGGAGAAAAACAAAAAAGCGAGTTATACACGTTCTAGAGAAATAATTAAGCTTCAATTAAAAAAAAAATTGTCGGTCTACGCCGCATACGAACTGAAATCTCATGGAAATAAAAAGGCCAATTTTCGAAGGGAGCTCGCTAGCTCGGACGTGTACCAGGTTCCCTTGATATTTTCTAAAATTCATTATTTTCCCAAAGTAAATAAACATTTAGACAAATACGCAACTACTACGAACTCTATGTAGAAACGACAACGTTGCGTGTGTATCTGACAGGAAAATGACTATACATATTCTAACATTTTCAATATATAGACGATGAAATGTGTCAGAATGTTCTTCACAAACTTGAGTTTTTTATAATATTCCATTTGGAGACTTTCAAATTATATGGCTTCGAAGAGTCTTCAAGTGCAGAAGATTCTCATTTTCCAAACCCCTATGAATGTACAGAGTTTTTGCCTCTATTCTTAGAATGAAAGATAACTAACTGTATCAGAATCCTCCAACACTTGGAGGGATAAAATCATAGATCGATTCTGCGAGGAACAAGTTTGTTTCCGTTCTGACTGGGAAGTTTTTACAAGCCATGCTGTCTACATAAAAAGCTAACATTGTTGTTGAGCTAATTCTCTTCCACAATTATCTGTGCTCACAGCTCTATCAAAGTGCCAGTAGCGAGGAAGATCACAGGGACGTATTAGGGGAAATCTCTGTTGATCCACTCTGAGATTTCGATTCCTCCACACGTCTTCATCAGTAGTTTTCAATTGTCAGATTTTTGAGAGTTACAAGGGACTGTCTTCTTTCAAGCTCAACATAAGACGATCGTTTTTATTATAAAACAATAGAAAATTATTTAGGTTCTGAATTCTTGGAGATTGCAGTCGAGGATAGTGATACGACAGAGCTGTTTGGATACTCTATTTATGGTGTATTATTCTTTGAATAGCTAATGTTGAAGTTCAATTTCCGAAATTGGATGAAATTCTATCATTTGATAGAAATCCTGAGAATATCTGGCTTTGCATGTTATGCCAAATAATTCACCAACATCGGGGGTGAAACTGAGATATTGGCGTACATTCTTTAACTAAAATATCGACCCTAGAATAGTCCCTTGAGCCACACCATCTTTAATAACCAAAAAGGAAGAAACGAATGAACCCAGCATATATTTTTCTCGATAAGAAATCGCGTATTTTCTGTAATTCCACGAATCGGAGAAAATCTGTCCGGACCTGATCTCGATGGGGTTAGGAGGTTGGGAGGGAGGGTTGAAATGCGAGTTTGATGTCTTTATGACCGCACCGTGCCGACTTCGATGTCTTTGCAGCAATTTTCTCGCAGACTCGTGACATAATAAACAAGATATACAAGTGGGGAATTAACCTCTTTGTTTTCGAACAATCAGACCATTGAAGTTCGTCAAACCGTCGAATTATCTCTCGTTGAGATGATTCGCAAGGGAGATTTTGATTCAGGAGTCATTATGTGCATTGATGCTGACGATTTGTACGTTGTTTTTACAAATCACGGACGAAATTAGTGAGATCAGAACACCTTTCTCGAGAAACGCGAAATTTTCCATACATTTGTATGGGAAATTCGCCAAATATCATTTTTCTCGGGCTTAGATCAAGAATTTGTGATCAGATATTTCTTAAAAAAATTAATTTCAGAGAAATGAACATCAAAAAATCGAAAATTTTGGACTCTCGTGAAAAAATCATGAAATACAAATTAATCGATGGAGATAAATGAATGTTATATAATTTCATTCATGAAGAAACAATCTACGACAAAATAAAACAGCATTCATTCAGAGCAATTTTTCACGCAGATACGAAAATGACTAAATTCTCGGAAATTTTTCACAAATAGTTAAAAATTTCCCAAAGTACTACATCTAGGAAAAAAACCAACTACAGATTCGAAATCTACAACTTCGAATTCATGAGAATCGTGACGATACAGCCGGAAAAAAAATTGTGACTTTTGTTCGTAAACATTTGTTAAGTAGGTAATGATTTTTTTACAGCTATGTCGACCGATTATTATTGATTTGAGGTCGTAGATTACAAATCGGTATTTCTTTCCTAGGTTTGATGCTTTGGGGAATTTTCAACCATTTGTGAAAAATTTTGTAATTTTTGTAGAGCTGTATCTGCCTTAAAAATTGCACTGGACGAATGCCGCCTTCTGTTTGGACTTTTTGATACTCATTAATTAAAAACTAAATATTTTATATGATATATGATTGCATATACTCTTAATCTACGCCCTCGACTTAGTGAATACAGTGAATGAACTTTTCGTAAGTGCATCAGCGTTCTCATTGCCCTCAATGCAACAGTGCCCTGGCAGCCATATGAGCGTAGCTGCCTATGGCCAGTTGCTTCATGGTGTAACAACATTTCCTGGTGAGCACTGAACACTGGCAGTTAGATTCCTGAGCTCTTAGAGCTGATTAACTGTTGCTATTTTTATGCGCTTACAATGTCTTCAGCTTGATGGAAGAAATCGACCAGAATCTTAAGAATTGTCTACCCAATCGTAAATTGATCTTCTACTCTTTGTTTAAATCGTCATTGTGACCTTGGATCTTTTTGATATAAAAGTGTGTGCTAGTCAGCCAGTCCAATCCTTCCTCTAGGCCTAGACCCGAACTGAGCATTCATCCGATTACCATTTTAACAGCTTATCCAATCGGAAGGACAAATCGAATTACCACCCGATCCCCGGAGACCTGATACACTCCTTCCTGCAACATCCAGCATCAAACGGCCATCCAATTTCAATTCGACACGAGAACGACAACGTCGGGTTCCTGCAAGGAATGTGTGTGCCTATCCCACTTTCATCAGACGGTCTTAGACCGAGGGTTCGGGGGGCCGACATCGGCGGCAGCGAGATGTGCAAGTAATCTGACGAGGAGTCTGTTAATGTTTCCCTTGGCGGTCGTTATGCGGCGCTCTTATCGCCGACTGAGCCACTGATTGCTTCATTTCAGACAATTGCCTGTTTATATTCGGCGGACCGCAACCGCTAGTCCTTATCCTGATAAATCTAGGACCTGTTCCTCTTTTCTGCGAGACGGAGACGGGACTCTGCCGAAGGACCGGGTCGAAGGAGGAAGGGGCGATGCTCGGGGAGGATGCGATCAGTGGCAATAATCCGGGGGTTGTATGGTGAAGATCTGACGTTTTCGACGAAGGAATTGGCGAAAGTGAAGGCAATCGACAGGACATTCTGATCGGGCAGCATCCACGATCGACTTATACGGGTCTTCATACGATGGCGTTTGCCGAATTCCGATTTCAATAAGCTGTTTCGTTTGTGGCACTGTCTTGTTGGAACAATGCTGTTGGAACGATGTCTGGATCATGCAATTGGCCGAAGAAATCATGTTGCCACATGTTTCTGTTGGGTTCTTTGTTGACTCTAATGATTTCATCAACGTCCCAATGACACCATCGGCGTGCCATCCAAACTACGAGGATGTATTGATATCTAGTTAGCCTAGACCAGTTCCATGCATAAACAAAATATTGCGATACCATATCAACGAACAATAACTCATTAGAAGTGTCAGTTGTAGAGTTCGACGTCAAAAAAGTAAACCAGAGTTACGCAATAAATTTAAAAAAAGATGTCCACCGAAATTGTAAGAATCGAAAAATTGGAGTATCGAGCCATCATCAAGTACCTGTATTTAAAAGGGTTAAGAGGTAAGCAGTTTTTCGAAGATATGCTTAATACCATTGGTGATCAATGTCCTTCGAATGAGACCGTGAAAAATTGGACTGCAAGCTTCAAAAGAGGTAAATTTTCCATTGAAGATGATGACCGATCGGGAAGGCCAGTTTCTGTGTCAGTCCCCGAAAATATCGATGCAGTTCATGACATGATTTTATCAGACCGTCGAATTGGGCTAAAACGGATATCTGAATCACTGAAAATTTCATTCGAACGCGTTCATCATATAGTTCACGTCAATTTGGACATGAGAAAAATTTCTGCGAAATGGATCCCCAAATGTTTGAATGTTGACCAAAAGCGTGCAAGGGTAGAAGCATCGCGTTCGATCAGTGCTCGATTTGAAAACGATGTAGACTTCTTAAACCGAATTGTTACAATGGATGAGACTTGGGTATATTTCTACGATCCAGAAACGAAGCAACAATCGATGGAATGGCGACACTCTGGTTCTCCAAGAAGTTTTGTGTCCAAAAATCCTCTGAAAAAGTTCTTGCTTCAGTTTTTTGGGATTGCCATGGAGTAATCATGATTGATTTTTTGGATAAGTGTAGAACAATAACTGGAGATTACTATTCGACATTACTGATCACTCTACGGGAAAAAATTAAAGAGAAAAGACGAGGAAAGCTATCCAAAGATGTTTTGTTTTCACAGGACAACACCCCAGTACACAAATCTCATGTTGCCATGCAAAAAATTCGTGTTTTAGGGTACAATTACTAGAACACCCTCCTTATTTACCAGATTTGGCTCCGTCCGACTACCATCTCTTTCCTCAACTGAAAAAAAGTTTAAAAGGTCGTAAATTTTCTTTCAACGATGAGGTAATGAAAGCTGTGGAGGACTGGTTTGCAGACCAAGAAGAAACATTTTTTTTGAAAGATCTAGAGACGTTGCAGGTTCGCTGTAATGAATGTATTCAATGAAGAGGAGAATATGTTGAGTAATAAAATATTCTGACATTGAAATTTTGTTTGTTTCTATGGTAGGCTAGGAAATTTCAAATATATCATCGTATATTGAATTTGTTGTATATGACGGTTTGCACATGATAAACTTTGGGGTTGAAGATATTGAATTGTTCATGTTCTTTCAACATTTTTAGAGCCCAATTCAATAACGTACGATACTTCATGTGAAGTATCTTCAGTCCTCTAGTGATCTTGATCTTCTGAAGGTGTAGACCAAGGTACTCTTGCAAATTTCGCCATAGCGTGATCTGAGCAATGCCCAATTCATCAGAACGCCAGTTTTTGGTTTTACCTAACCTAACCTAAGAATTTTTTCATTAGACTATGATTTGCTTGTCTACTAGGACGAGAATTGACAATGTTATCCTCACTTGTTGTATTGGCATTGACAGATCAAACTTGCCAGGTACCTTTTGAAATTCCGTCTATCTACAATTCTATTGTTTTGTGATTATGCATTAAGACCGTCTTCCTGGTCTCCTCGATGCATTTAATGAAGAAATTATTATTTTCTTTCAAATAACACAGCCTGTTTTATTTCTGGAATCCATCTAAACGAGCAGGCACAGCAAGATTGCTTTATAAATCTGAGCAATAAACGCCCGAGATTTCCGTACAGATTGAGGTGAATTTCGCTCGATGAAACCTTCCATTACGTCATTTCGTGACACATTTAACGTACAAGTAAAACGAATTGGAAAATGATCGCAGATTGGCGTTAAGTATAGTAATTATCGCGACTAATTCCAGCGAAATTGAACGAGTTTTAATTTTCCGAGTAATCGCAATGAGCGAACCTCCAGCTAATGCCCCGAATACAGGTAACCTGGGGGTACGTGTTTAAAATAATGAGTATATGTAAATGAATCGCTTGTTATAAAATCATATATCACGAACTCCAACATGCATCAATAGCGGGTGTACATTAATACGGTCCATATTTTATCGCGACGATTTATCTAGAATGCATTCAGACCAAGTAGGACTGCGCTCGCCGTCCTTTTTAATGGGGGTAAACCACGTTGTTATGCGCTGATTTCACACCGTTATCTGATATAACTCGCACCCCCGACTGGCGAAGCGCCGTTTCAATTTTGAACGGAAATATAGGCGGCTGCTATCTGCGGTCATAACCGTCTTGGAAATTGAATCCATCTAGACGAGATGAGCTATCAGTTCTGGTCGGCAATCGGTTCATCAAAGAGTTGTGTTTGATAGAGCACCATGAAATCTCTGTTCTCGAACGCAACACTTGTCAGATAGTCGAAAAAGCCATGGAATTCAACGCAAAGGCGTCCTTACTCCTTGTAGATTAGAGTTAGACTAAGAGAAGTGAAATAATGAAAATAAAAACTAATAATATGGAAAATATCACAAGGAAAGAAATTGGACTTCTTTCTTCTTTCTTTCAGCGAACGCATCTATCAGCTCCTCGAAATCTGTTTCGGAAGCAGTTCTGTATTCTATAGCTAAGATCGAGAGGCCATAGAGACTTTTCTGACTCATTGAGGAACGCAAATAATTTTTTATTATTTTCAATTTGCTGAAACTGCTTTCACATCTTGCAGACGTGGTAGGCACTATATTCTATATAATGTCAGCTATACTGACATTATAGGGAAAGCATCTTTCAGATCTTGCCTGTGAAGAATTTGTAGCAGGTCTAATGAAGTCGATCTTTCACTTATTTCAGGAACCAACATTTTGAAAACCGCTAGTTCCTAACAAAAATCTACTGCATTCAAGTATTGAAGTCCCTTCAATATTTTTGCGCTAAAAGGGTCCCATTTTCTGCAGATCCTCTTTTTGCATGTTTAAAAGGGCATGGCCATTGAGGAATGAGAAATTCGTATGCAGACTCTCTGCGCTTTCTAATCTGTTTTTTTTTTATTTCTGACAATAATCTGTCGAAAACAACCTTAATTTCCTCGGAGAATAAACCAACTAGATCCGTTCTTGACTCATCATCGCACATTTCGTCAACCTGCTTTTTCTTCTTGGAAACACGTTTATTTCTAAGAATTGGCTCCACATCCAATTCTTCTGAAAGAAGTGTAGCTTCCGAGATCCAGTTTTCAATAAGTTTTTCTGTCATTCCTTACAAGATCTTCATAAGACCTTGCATGAACGATAATGAACGATGAAATAACTATATCGCCTTTCTGAATTTCCACGTTGACCATATTGATCTCGCGAAGAATATTATCCCAAATTGTTAGGTTCAGTATGAATCTAAAATCCATCACAGCATGAAGCAAATGACCAGCTTCATACTTGTATTCTGCGACTAGTGAGGATTCTTCGATTTCTTCCACAGCCTTCACAACTCCCGGTAAATTATTGAGCAAGGCATTAACAGCTTGATGTTTAGTCCATCTAGTTTGGCTACTTCCTTCAAAATTTGTTTTCGTCCCCTTTTTCATAATTGTCCATCGTGTAGTTGAACTAACAAAAAAACAATACAGTTTTTGTACAGCATCAAATAAATTTACGGCTTTTGAACATGATAAAGACGAATGGACACCCACAAGATTCAGAGAGTGTAGAATTCTGGATTGGACTCCTTTATAATATATATGCCAGCTTGTCAACTTCTAAGAAGTCAATAAAACTTTCCTTCATTTTTAGTATTATAAGTCTTTGCCTTTATCTCATATCCAGACTACGTTCTCTTTAAATATCGTATAACATGGTTCATTTGTTCTGTGAGAGATACATCTGGGGTACAGTCGAACATAATAGTGAAATAGTTGGCCTCCTTGATCTCATTAATAATGCTATTCCGAACTTTGGTGGCCATTAAGTCGATAATTTCATTTTGCATATTTTTGGGAAGATAGGATGTTTGTCCTTTTTTTGAGTGGTCAAGATGGCACTTCAGAGTTGGGTCATATTCAATAATAATATTTTTTTCGGATAAAATCAAAAATAAGAAAAATTTAACCTCTGGTTGTTTTTAGCGTCCCCTTAAGCTGGCGCTCAGGGCCAAGCGCCCCGCTTGCCCCACCCTAAATCCGGGCCTGGCGAACAGTGCAACAAGGCTGCAAACAGGAACAGGACTAACAAAAGAAGTGTCTGAACTCAAACGTATTCAACGCAATAAATAATAACAAAACTACGAGAATTGGCAGAGTAAACCGACTCCTCATTTCTCTAAAAAGCGTTTCAATCGTCGGATTGAAACCAAAGTCCGGTGATATATGGGGGGTTGATCCAGGAGCGACGTCCAGACGACAGTTTTTGTGCGTCAAACTTTTGACATCTCCATTTCATCCCATGTAAGAAGCGGTAGTCGGTTTCCGGTAGACTACGCTTGTCTTTTGTCGTCATATTACTTCGAATTGAGTCGTTTCTATTCGAAAGCCATTCTTACGCGGTCCGAGGGCAGTTTTGTATTCATTTATACGACTTTAGTAACTCATAATCGGTTTATGGTTTCTTTATGTCGATTTCCAAGGGGCTCACTCATCTGTAATTCCTTCGGGGGTGTGGTTCGGTTGATGTTATTTTGGGAAACTCGGCCATTAAATGGGGTGGAAATAGGAAATGTTGAAGATGAGGACTGAGGAGTGGAGAATTGGATCTTCCAACATAAAAACCATGTGAGAATTTTTTTGGTACACAGTTTGGTTTGGCACTAGTAGCCCTTCTTTTAAGAATTAGTGTACTATTTCCATTGTTTGTTTCTTCAGGATTAGATTCATTAAGGGGACCTGGTACGTCCGAGCTCGCGAGCTCCCTGCAAAAATTGGGCTTTTTATTTCCACGATATCTCAGTTCGTATGCGGCATAAACCAACAATTTTTTTTTTAAATTAAAGCTTAATCATTTCTCTAAAATATGTACAACTCACTTCTCTGTTTTTCTTCGTATATTAGGAAAAAAAAAACTGGTGATCTGTAATTTCATGAGAATCTGGACGAACGATTTTATTACCATGATATCTCCGTCAATTTTCGGGATAAATGTATGAAATTTTCAGTAATCATGCGGAATAATATTTTGTGAAATGTGTATTATTCGCTTTTTCGTTTTTCTGCGTATATTAGGAAAAAACCCCGGTTGAAAATATGACCAATAAAGTTCCTACTTTATAATTCATTCAAAAATTGAGAAGGCAATAATGGCGAAACCTGATCAATACATTTTCTGAAAAATATTATTTCGCATGTAAACTGAAAATTTCATACATTTATCCCGAGAATTGACAGAGATATCATGGAAATAAAATCGTTTGTCCAGATTTTCATGAAATTAATACACAGGAAAGCGGGTAATACACATTCTAATACAATTATTAAGCTTTAGTTCAATAAAAGAAACGGAGATATCATGGAAATACAATGCCCAATTTTTGAAGGGAGCTCGCGAGCCTGGACGTGTAGCAGGACCCCTTAACTGAGATACTTCCACTGAACATAAGTTGTTGCCTGTGTATTCAGTATAGTATTATACAACTAAGAAGTAGAAATCTGTGAAAAAACTAAATGATTATTCGTATTTTTGGCCATACAGTCCAAAAACAAATGAATGTTCTATCTTTATCATCATCAGAAACCCCTTCCTGTAGATTGTAAACACCAGTTTTTCGAGGGATCAAATTCATTTTTGGCACAACGAGCTTGTATGTATCATGGAAAGGACAATGTGTTCATATTTTCGCGCATTGTACGTACCTATATTGAAAATCAACAAAGAGTATTCGAAATTTTCACTGTTTGTTGTTGAAAAACAAAGAGCTCGAAACGAAAAACTGCCACCTTAAATTAATACGTGGTCCAGAATGAACACGGAATACATTTCAGGTCCCCTAATGGATTATTGAGATTCCAACGATCAGCAAATGGCCGAAACTTTGAGATCGCTTAAGCTGTACACAGTTTCGGTTTCAATTGAATTCTGTACATCGAAATCGTTTCAAATAAAATTAATCGGATATAAGCACATGCCTGGGCGTTGTGCACGAAAAGTTGCGCCCTTTTCCATATGTCAGCTTGGCAAAGAACGATCCCTGTTGGTAAAAGAACCTGTTATTCCTAACAGGAATTGTGTTGCTACCTTTTGCCACAATTTGCACTCAGAACGATAGTTTGGTGTTTCCAAGATGAACACAACCGGTTTGTATAGTGCTTCTTAGCGGTGAGGTATCTACGGGAGCCAGTCGATGGCACCAAGCCGCCAGCAGCAACTTTTGAAGCGAAAGTAAAACAAATTTTCCGAATACTATCGACCCAATTACAATATTATGGGACAGATTCAATGACGCCTATATCTCTTGAACCAATTGAGAAAAAATCAATAGTTAGCTTTGTTATGAACGTCAGAAACATGCGGAACATTTACTCAGTGGCGGTTCTACTATACCGCGAAACCCCGTGGCGCGGGGGGCCCGGATGTAACGGGGGCCCGTAGGGCCCACGCGGATGTGATAACAATATATATATACCTGAAAACAAGGGGCCTTGGTACAATTCTCGCGGGGGGGTCCATAAATCATAGACACGCCACTGCCGACAGCACCCTTACCTAGAGTGGTGTGAGCTCGTGAACAGAACTCGAAAATGAAAAATCGCAAAATATAAAGTGGAATATTTCATTATCTATGGGGGCTACATGGGTGATTCTGGTATCAAAATGTAGGTTTTCGAGGTCACTCTATTCAATCAAAAGCAATTCAAAGCCCTTAATATCACCGTTTTGATTTTGATCTGTCAAATGGCATTTTTGGAAAAAATCGGAAATTTCAAACTGTCATAACTGCCGTCCCTCTCATCTCCGCCAATAGTTATTTATATTATATTGATCAGCATAGTCCAAAGTACCTCTGTGCAGAATATGCGCGATTTGAAAAATTTCGAATTTTGGATGAAAAATGACAAAGGGGTATTACCCCCTAAAAACACCATGTTTGTCAATAAAAAATATATTTGGGGAGGATCTCACGTTATTATTGAATCTGGAAGTTGTACTGCCCATTTGAATCTTCAATAATAGCAATTCTGCGGACCGACAGCACCCTTACCTAGAGTGGTGTGAGCTCGTGAACAGAACTCGAAAATGAAAAATCGAAAAATAAAAAGTTAAATATTTCATTATCTATGGGGGCTACATGGGTGATTCTTGTATCAAAATGTAGGTTTTCGAGGCCGCTCCATTCAATAAAAAATAATTTAAAGCCCTAACTATCACCGTTTAGATTTTGACCTGTCAAATGGCATTTTTTGAAAAAATCGGAAATATCAAACGGTCATAACTGCCGTCCCTCTCATCTCCGCCAATAGTTATTTATATTATGTTGATCAGCATAGTCCAAAGTATTTCTGTGCAGAATATGAGCGATTTGAAAAATTTCAAATTTTGGATGAAAAATGACAAAGGGGTATGACCCCCTAAAAACACCATGTTTGTCGATAAAAAATATATTTGGGGAGGATCTCACTTTATTATTGAATCTGGAAGTTGTACTGCCCATTTGAATCTTCAATAATAGCAATTCTGCGGACCGACAGCACCCTTACCTAGAGTGGTGTGAGCTCGTGAACAGAACTCGAAAATGAAAAATCGAAAAATAAAAAGTTAAATATTTCATTATCTATGGGGGCTACATGGGTGATTCTTGTATCAAAATGTAGGTTTTCGAGGCCGCTCCATTCAATAAAAAATAATTCAAAGCCCTAACTATCACCGTTTAGATTTTGACTTGTCAAATGGCATTTTTTGAAAAAATCGGAAATTTCACACTGTCATAACTGCCGTCCCTCTCATCTCCGCCAATAATTATTTATACAATGTTGATCAGCACAGTCCCAAGTACCTCTGTGCAGAATATGAGCGATTTGAAAAATTTCAAATTTTGGATGAAAAATGACAAAGGGGTATGACCCCCTAAAAACACCATGTTTGTCAATAAAAAATATATTTGGGGAGGATCTCACGTTATTATTGAATCTGGAAGTTGTACTGCCCATTTGAATCTTCAATAATAGCAATTCTGCGGACCGACAGCACCCTTACCTAGAGTGGTGTGAGCTCGTGAACAGAACTCGAAAATGAAAAATCGTAAAATAAAAAGTTAAATATTTCATTATCTATGGGGGCTACATGGGTGATTCTGGTATCAAAATGTAGGTTTTCGAGGCCGATCCATTCAATAAAAAACAATTTAAAGCCCTAACTATCACCGTTTAGATTTTGACCTGTCAAATGGCATTTTTTGAAAAAATCGGAAATTTCAAACTGTCATAACTGCCGTCCCTCTCATCTCCGCCAACAGTTATTTATATTATGTTGATCAGCATAGTCCCAAGTACCTCTTTGCAGAACATGAGCGATTTGAAAAATTTCAAATTTTTGATGAAAAATGACAAAGGGGTATGACCCCCTAAAAACACCATGTTTGTCAATAAAAAATATATTTGGGGAGGATCTCACGTTATTATTGAATCTGGAAGTTGTACTGCCCATTTGAATCTTCAATAATAGCAATTCTGCGGACCGACAGCACCCTTAGCTAGAGTGGTGTGAGCTCGTGAACAGAACTCGAAAATGAAAAATCGAAAAATAAAAAGTTAAATATTTCATCATCTATGGGGGCTACATGGCTGATTCTGGTATCAAAATGTAGGTTTTCGAGGCCGCTCCATTCAATAAAAAATAATTCAAAGCCCTAACTATCACCGTTTAGATTTTGACCTGTCAAATGGCATTTTTTGAAAAAATCGGAAATTTCAAACTGTCATAACTGCCGTCCCTCTCATCTCCGCCAATAGATATTTATATTATGTTGATCAGCATAGTCCAAAGTATCTCTGTGCAGAATATGAGCGATTTGAAAAATTTCAAATTTTGGATGAAAAATGACAAAGGGGTATGACCCCCTAAAAACACCATGTTTGTCAATAAAAAATATATTTGGGGAGGATCTCACGTTATTATTGAATCTGGAAGTTGTACTGCCCATTTGAATCTTCAATAATAGCAATTCTGCGGACCGACAGCACCCTTACCTTGAGTGGTGTGAGCTCGTGAACAGAACTCGAAAATGAAAAATCGAAAAATAAAAAGTTAAATATTTCATTATCTATGGGGGCTACATGGGTGATTCTTGTATCAAAATGTAGGTTTTCGAGGCCGCTCCATTCAATAAAAAAGAATTTAAAGCCCTAACTATCACCGTTTAGATTTTGACCTGTCAAATGGCATTTTTTGAAAAAATCGGAAATTTCAAACGGTCATAACAGCCGTCCCTCTCATCTCCGCCAATAGTTATTCATATTATGTTGATCAGGATAGTCCCAAGTACCTCTGTGCAGAATATGAGCGATTTGAAAAATTTCAAATTTTGGATGAAAAATGACAAAGGGGTATGACCCCCTAAAAACACCATGTTTGTCAATAAAAAATATATTTGGGGAGGATCTCACGTTATTATTGAATCTGGAAGTTGTACTGCCCATTTGAATCTTCAATAATAGCAATTCTGCGGACCGACAGCACCCTTAGCTAGAGTGGTGTGAGCTCGTGAACAGAACTCGAAAATGAAAAATCGAAAAATAAAAAGTTGAATATTTCATCATCTATGGGGGCTACATGGCTGATTCTGGTATCAAAATGTAGGTTTTCGAGGCCGCTCCATTCAATAAAAAATAATTCAAAGCCCTAACTATCACCGTTTAGATTTTGACCTGTCAAATGGCATTTTTTGAAAAAATCGGAAATTTCAAACTGTCATAACTGCCGTCCCTCTCATCTCCGCCAATAGTTATTTATATTATGTTGATCAGCATAGTCCAAAGTATCTCTGTGCAGAATATGAGCGATTTGAAAAATTTCAAATTTTGGATGAAAAATGACAAAGGGGTATGACCCCCTAAAAACACCATGTTTGTCAATAAAAAATATATTTGGGGAGGATCTCACGTTATTATTGAATCTGGAAGTTGTACTGCCCATTTGAATCTTCAATAATAGCAATTCTGCGGACCGACAGCACCCTTACCTTGAGTGGTGTGAGCTCGTGAACAGAACTCGAAAATGAAAAATCGAAAAATAAAAAGTTAAATATTTCATTATCTATGGGGGCTACATGGGTGATTCTTGTATCAAAATGTAGGTTTTCGAGGCCGCTCCATTCAATAAAAAAGAATTTAAAGCCCTAACTATCACCGTTTAGATTTTGACCTGTCAAATGGCATTTTTTGAAAAAATCGGAAATTTCAAACGGTAATAACAGCCGTCCCTCTCATCTCCGCCAATAGTTATTCAGATTATGTTGATCAGGATAGTCCCAAGTACCTCTGTGCAGAATATGAGCGATTTGAAAAATTTTAAATTTTGGATGAAAAATGACAAAGGGGTATGACCCCCTAAAAACACCATGTTTGTCAATAAAAAATATATTTGGGGAGGACCTCGCGTTATTATTGAGTCTGGAAGTTGTACTGCCCATTTGAATCTTCAATAAT
Organism: Adalia bipunctata; assembly: GCA_910592335.1. Lineage (NCBI taxonomy): Eukaryota > Metazoa > Arthropoda > Insecta > Coleoptera > Coccinellidae > Adalia > Adalia bipunctata. Next base: position 2,056,957 of record OU342952.1, on the reverse strand, counting down.
AGCAATTCTGCGGACTGACAGCACCCTTACCTAGAGTGGTGTGAGGTTGTGAACAGAACTCGAAAATGAAAAATCGAAAAATAAAAAGTTGAATATTTCATTATCTATGGGGGCTACATGGGTGATTCTGGTATCAAAATGTAGGTTTTCGAGGCCGCTCCATTCAATAAAAAATAATTCAAAGCCCTAACTATCACCGTTTAGATTTTGACCTGTCAAATGGCATTTTTTGAAAAAATCGGAAATTTCACACTGTCATAACTGCCGTCTCTCTCATCTCCGCCAATAATTATTTATACAATGTTGATCAGCACAGTCCCAAGTACCTCTGTGCAGAATATGAGCGATTTGAAAAATTTCAAATTTTGGATGAAAAATGACAAAGGGGTATGACCCCCTAAAAACACCATGTTTGTCAATAAAAAATATATTTGGGGAGGATCTCACGTTATTATTGAATCTGGAAGTTGTACTGCCCATTTGAATCTTCAATAATAGCAATTCTACGGACCGACAGCACCCTTACCTAGAGTGGTGTGAGCTCGTGAACAGAACTCGAAAATGAAAAATCGAAAAATAAAAAGTTAAATATTTCATTATCTATGGGGGCTACATGGGTGATTCTGGTATCAAAATGTAGGTTTTCGAGGCCGATCCATTCAATAAAAAACAATTTAAAGCCCTAACTATCACCGTTTAGATTTTGACCTGTCAAATGGCATTTTTTGAAAAAATCGGAAATTTCAAACTGTCATAACTGCCGTCCCTCTCATCTCCGCCAACAGTTATTTATATTATGTTGATCAGCATAGTCCCAAGTACCTCTGTGCAGAATATGAGCGATTTGAAAAATTTCAAATTTTTGATGAAAAATGACAAAGGGGTATGACCCCCTAAAAACACCATGTTTGTCAATAAAAAATATATTTGGGGAGGATCTCACGTTATTATTGAATCTGGAAGTTGTACTGCCCATTTGAATCTTCAATAATAGCAATTCTGCGGACCGACAGCACCCTTAGCTAGAGTGGTGTGAGCTCGTGAACAGAACTCGAAAATGAAAAATCGAAAAATAAAAAGTTAAATATTTCATCATCTATGGGGGCTACATGGCTGATTCTGGTATCAAAATGTAGGTTTTCGAGGCCGCTCCATTCAATAAAAAATAATTCAAAGCCCTAACTATCACCGTTTAGATTTTGACCTGTCAAATGGCATTTTTTGAAAAAATCGGAAATTTCAAACTGTCATAACTGCCGTCCCTCTCATCTCCGCCAATAGATATTTATATTATGTTGATCAGCATAGTCCAAAGTATCTCTGTGCAGAATATGAGCGATTTGAAAAATTTCAAATTTTGGATGAAAAATGACAAAGGGGTATGACCCCCTAAAAACACCATGTTTGTCAATAAAAAATATATTTGGGGAGGATCTCACGTTATTATTGAATCTGGAAGTTGTACTGCCCATTTGAATCTTCAATAATAGCAATTCTGCGGACCGACAGCACCCTTACCTTGAGTGGTGTGAGCTCGTGAACAGAACTCGAAAATGAAAAATCGAAAAATAAAAAGTTAAATATTTCATTATCTATGGGGGCTACATGGGTGATTCTTGTATCAAAATGTAGGTTTTCGAGGCCGCTCCATTCAATAAAAAAGAATTTAAAGCCCTAACTATCACCGTTTAGATTTTGACCTGTCAAATGGCATTTTTTGAAAAAATCGGAAATTTCAAACGGTCATAACAGCCGTCCCTCTCATCTCCGCCAATAGTTATTCATATTATGTTGATCAGGATAGTCCCAAGTACCTCTGTGCAGAATATGAGCGATTTGAAAAATTTCAAATTTTGGATGAAAAATGACAAAGGGGTATGACCCCCTAAAAACACCATGTTTGTCAATAAAAAATATATTTGGGGAGGACCTCGCGTTATTATTGAATCTGGAAGTTGTACTGCCCATTTGAATCTTCAATAATAGCAAGTCTGCGGACCGATAGCACCCTTACCTAGAGTGGTGTGAGCTCGTGAACAGAACTCGAAAATGAAAAATCGAAAAATAAAAAGTTAAATATTTCATTATCTATGGGGGCTACATGGGTGATTCTTGTATCAAAATGTAGGTTTTCGAGGCCGCTCCATTCAATAAAAAAGAATTTAAAGCCCTAACTATCACCGTTTAGATTTTGACCTGTCAAATGGCATTTTTTGAAAAAATCGGAAATTTCAAACTGTCATAACTGCTGTTCCTCTCATCTCCGCCAATAATTATTTATATAATGTTGATCAGCATAGTCCCAAGTATCTCTGTGCAGAATATGAGCGATTTGAAAAATTTCAAATTTTGGATGAAAAATGACAAAGGGGTATGACCCCCTAAAAACACCATGTTTGTCAATAAAAAATATATTTGGGGAGGATCTCACGTTATTATTGAATCTGGAAGTTGTACTGCCCATTTGAATCTTCAATAATAGCAATTCTGCGGACCGCCAGCACCCTTACCTAGAGTGGTGTGAGCTCGTGAACAGAACTCGAAAATGAAAAATCGAAAAATAAAAAGTGGAATATTTCATTACCTATGGGGGCTACATGGGTGATTCTGGTATCCAAATGTAGGTTTTCGAGGCCGCTCCATTCAATAAAAAACAATTCAAAGCCCTAACTATCACCGTTTAGATTTTGACCTGTCAAATGGCATTTTTTGAAAAAATCGGAAATTTCAAACTGTCATAACTGCCGTCCCTCTCATTTCCGCCAATAGTTATTTATATAATGTTGATCAGCATAGTCCCAAGTACCTCTGTGCAGAATCCGAAATCGGTCCAGTGGTTTAAAAGATGCAAGCGTTTTTGTGATAGCGAATTTATTCTCGTTCAGTCCTTAGAACACGTGAAGGTCGATATGGAATCTTATTGGCATCATGTACCGCGGCCGAAATACCAATTACCGGGCCAAACAAAACGGGCAACATCGGGTGTCACCTTTCGGTCGTGTACGAAATTAAATAAAATGAAAAACGTCTTCAGTCGCGCGGCCAATAAGGGCGAGAGTGTCGCTCTCGTATAGAGGCACGTGAACTTTACGGGTATTGCCCTTTCATGGAAATAACTGTCATCTATTTTCTAGATAAAATCGTAATTGAATCGGTCTGACGGCAGATTTGCACACGACTACTGCTCGGAAAATGGGTACACTATTATTTCGACCGCGTCGAGGAAGGGGAGGATGCTCGGTCCCCCCCAGACAAGAAAAATTGTTCTTCGGAATTATTTTTCGGGGGAATATGTCAGGCTCTAGTTTACCTTGTTTGGGAAGTTGAGGGAAGCTTTGATTTTATCCCATCAGCATACATGGCTTTGAGAGATATTTCAGAAGGAAGAATGAATGAATTTGAACCATTTAGATGGGTCTGTTTTTAAGGCCACCCTGTATAGCGATAAAAGGACAGTTTCGACAGTCTATAGTCCGTTCAAATATAAAGAGGAGCTTTGTTAACAAACAGAATCGTTTGCTTTGCGCACAATGAAGCTCCTATTCTTCAAACGGTCATAACCACGCTCCCTTTTAACGCTCTCAAAGATTGCCAGGATCGTACTCGGAACGGACTGTGAATGGTACTGGATAGAAATGATTCAATAATTTGAGTCAGCAATTCCCACATTAGAACTTTTTTCCTCAGAAACTCTAGTGCAAAATTTCTGTTATGATTTGCAACTGTCATAAACATTTTATATTCGACGTACCCTATTTTTTCCTTTTGTTTTGTTTTTATATGATCATCTACTAAATAATTTCTTTTTCGGATGCTTGAGATTGCGGCAAGGTAATTCCAGGAAACACCAGAGTTTTAGAAATTTGGGTCGGAATCTTGCAAGATTCCGACAAAGTAATTCCGGGAAACACCAGATTTGGGTCCTTTTCCCTAATGGGTGAAAGCCATCTTGATTTGCATAAATATCGAGGTTTTCAATTGACACTCGTAAAAGATCTCTGTTCAAATTTATAATGCTCATTCACTTGTAATATCCGAAATATATTTAGTTTCGGTCCAAAATTTCATATTATTTTGTACGAAACTCTTTGTCGGCTGCTCAAGGTTTCGACAAGGTAATTCCGGGAAACACCAGATTTGGGTCCTTTTCCTTAATGGGTTAAAGCCATCTTGATTTGCATAAATATCGAAGTTTTCAATTGACAAGACCAGTTAAAATATCTAGAGCTTCTGTGAAGGTCCAGCTATTCAAAGTGTTTATAGATTTTGTTGTGAAAAGTGTATTGTGTTGGAAAATCTTTTGACAAAGTGTATATAGTGTTTATAGAAAAATGTCGAATTTGGAAACGGATACTGCATCGGAGGGTGATATGTGGGGACCACCACGAAAAAGGTCCAAAAGGTCGCATTTCTCTGCTGAAGAGAAAGAGATAATTTTGAACATTTTTCGAAAATAATTGAACATCCTGATTCATCGAAAAGAGACTTAGTAGGAATTGTTTCAAAATCCTCAGGGGTGAGTGATTCAGCTGTATTCAGAATTCTCAGAGAATATGAAGCGAATAAAACATTGACGCCACCTAAGAGGAGAGCCCAGTCGTTAAAAATAATCGATTCGGTTGACGATTTCGATATGACCCTTATCAGAAGACTTGTCCACGGTTTTTCTTCCGGAATGAGATCCCAACGATTTCTAAAGTTCTAGAAATCGTGAATGATGACGACAGTTTGCCAAATTTCAAAAGAACAACGTTCTATAAATTTTTGAAAAGAATGGAATTCAAGCTCAGTTAGAACTGAACGATTGTGTGAAATCTCCTCGATTCGACTCTGGACGGAAAGAAACTTCACGAAGGCCTTCCTACCGATGCGCCAAACATGTTATTATTGCTCTTTCTTACATTTGAACAGAGTATAGCAGCGTTGTTGGTATCTCTTCAAGACGTCAGGGCCCTGCTGTATTATGTGGATTATTCGACGTTTTGTCTGGTTCTGAAATGATACCTCCAGACTCCGGATGGAGCGCCCTCTACAATTTGGGGCTGGATCTTACAGGCTTACCTTGTACGTATGTAAATTCAGTAAATCACCATCTGCGGCCCGATCCGTCTTCCAAATTAGACGGCGGCACCGAAATTCTTACAGGAATAATTTAACGGAGATCATAACTAGATTCACCGATTCAGTTTTACAACTGTATATAAATTAGTTGCTCAGCCTCCCTCAAAAAGTTATAGTGATAGTTCGGAAATAGGGATCCGCGAGCGTGTCGAGGTATAAACACAGGGGAGTTCCTAAGTAATTAGCATACTCGGATCCTAAATAATGGCCTGTATTAAGAAACGTTTAAATAATCTGGGAACAACCAGGTGGGATCTAACTTTATTCGCTAAATGCTTCTGTTCTTCATCGTAAACTTTCTTGAGTTTTCGCAGCCCTTTCGCCAGGGCCGTAACGGAAGTTTTTGGAGGGAATTCTATGAGCGTTTTCACTCTTGTATTTCAGATACACTCAGAAATCGTTATTATAAAGCTTATAAGCAACTTTTGACCCAATCGAATAAACAGTGTTCAAAAATCGATAACTTCGGAGCCATCACTCCGATTTCGTCCATTTCCGAACTCATACGTGGCATTTCAGCCTCTGACATAACCTGAGAATTTCAAAACTGTAGGTCTTTTTCCTTCCGGAGTTATCCTGGGATTTACGACCATATACGACGACTACGGCACCGATTCTCCATTCAAAAAGTGCCTTTAATTTTTCCAAGTTTACGCCTTCAATTTTTCACCTGAAAGCTTGAATTTTTTTCAAATTGAAGCTAAAGAATGTCTAGAGGGCACTCCAATTTCTTCTCTTCGAAAAAAATATTTTTTTCGCATGAAAAAATCGGCTACGGCACCGATTATCCATTCAAAAAGTGCCTTTCATTTTTCCAAGTTTACGCCCTCAATTTTTCACCTAAAAGCTTGTTTTTTTTTCAATTCAAGCTTAAAGATGTCTTGAGGAACTCAAATTTTGTCTCTTCGAAAAAATTATTCGTGTTGAATTTGAGAGTCTATGAAAATTGACTTCGTAATCGTTTTTCGGCGGTTGTTCATCAATTTTTTTTTGGAAATTCATTGGAGTGCCCTCGACTAATCAATTTTCTACATTAAAAAAAATTCCATTGGGATACGCGCTTAAATAATGCAAAAATTATGGAAAGTGTGAAATCGCAGAGAACTGCCTGAAATTCCAGGAGAATTTGAAAAAAAAATCCAGCTTCAGGTGGAATATTGAAGGCGTGAATTTGGAAACATGAAATATTTGAATGGAGAATCGATGCCGTCGGCGGTCGGCCAGAGTATAACGTCCCTTTGAGAAAGTTACGAAAAGTGACTGACAATCTTATTGAATCTATTTTGAAAAAGCAGTAGCTTTTCGAGGAAGAATTATAGTAAAAACCCAGATAGAATTCATGTAATACGAGAAATTCATCTGAAAAAATACCATTGAGAAATTGTTAAAAATTCTGAAAGAAATCTTATTTGTCCCTGAAAAAATGACTTCGTTTTCAATTGTATATAGCGATATATATAAATTGTCAGCAGACTTATCCACTTAGGGGACTACTTTCGTCGAAGATTTACTCCAAAAATTACAAATATTTCAGTCATTTTCATAATACGACTGAGCAAATTCATAGCGTTGTTTTCTTTCTGAAGAAATAAATCCAGTTTCTGATATATCTCTTTCAACAAACTCCATTCGAAGTGAATAGTTCGGCAGGCCGGCCCTGCATTATTCATCGGCTAAGATTTCCTGTTCCTGTATAAGTATAAGCCTTTCTAGATTTGCATAAGATTAGTTTACGAACTGACAGTCTTAAATTCCAACTTTCCAAGCAGATATTCCGAACCTTTTAAGTCCATCGAAAAGTTGAGTTCGGAGTAATCCCCAAAGATTCTACCTCTCTACGCAGTCGGACCAAGAAAAATATAGCATCTCGAAATTTTACTGGATAAATATTGGCGAGTACACAGTGAATTGAAAAAGTCAAGCTCCAGGTCCACCGAAGCTGCTCTGAATAAGATCTCCAGTGAGAGCTATGTAACAAAAAGCTCCATCTTCTGGTACGGGTTGATTCTGGAGGAACTCGTTCGCCATGGTGCTTGTAGGGTCCAGGACTGTGCTGTTATCGAAGCTGTCTTTGGCCAGTTGAGCTAGAGGAGGAAGGGTCTTCCATGGAGGTTTCTCTATGAAAGGCCCTACAGCTCGAAGATCTGATATGTACCTAGGGTCGATCGTAATTAATAAGAAGCTGGTTCTTGCATGATCTTTCCTTACCCCAAGAGTGCCATCATGTAATCATTCCTAACAGCTTTCATGCTGGAACAACAAGGTCCTTGTATGGTGCAGAGGGTCTGGAGCCAACAAGCTACCTTGGTTCTATCTTCGGCGTTCAGCATAAGTGCTGCATATGGTCTTGCTAGGTACAAGTAAAATTGAAATTCCTGATCCAACACCTTCAAATAAATCATTAAGACAATTCCTAAATCGAATGGAGTTCTCGTCTTACTCTGTCCATTGCATGATCTTTCTTACATCCATCTTTATTCGCATGAATAGAGCATTCCAGTGGTTTGAAATCTTCAGGGAGTGAAACTAAGACGTCTCTCCAGGTGTCATCTTTTTCCCATGAAGCTGCTTCCACCCTGAATTCAGGTAACGACCCCAGTTCTCTCAAGGATCCTTGGGGAGGTTCAGTCTCGAAGACACCGATAAGTTCATCGTTGAACATTGTTAAAGTTAGGAATAAAAGGTATCTGGAAGAGGGGTAGTAAGTGAGGAGTTGAACATCCGAATGATTTTACCTGTTTCTTTTCTCCCTGAGCGAGGACGTATGATATTCAGGTCTGAACAACTTTTTGATCCAAGGGATGACATGGTCTTGGTCTGCATCGCTAGTCAACGTTGGTGCTATGATTTTAAGCACAGAGCTGTAGTACAAGAACTCGGAATTCAAAGCTTGACTTTTTCTACGGATAATTCGGGGATAACAAATTTCTGGGAAGAGTGAGGGATGCTTACTTCTCGTCTACCAAAGCTGCAGGATCTATTATAGGCTCCTCTTTGCCTGTTTCTGGTGGTGCTTCAGCCATTTCATCTGGGGATTTTGAACGAAACTGAAATATTTGTTAATACGTCATAAATGAGCTTTTTGAGACAATTGCGTCATAAGGAATGACAAGAGAAGGTATCTATTTTTATCACTCAGGAAATTTCTCATCGATTTCATGCCATTTCAGGCATTCCTTTGGTATATCAAAACCAATAATTGGAGCGAAATCCCAGCTGCGATTCGATTGACGTTTCTGTGTCTCGTGATGGCGAAAGCAGGCGATTAAGTATTTAAAGTGAGTAAGTGGAAGATCAAGTTGACATCGTCGTCCGGGATAGACCATGTCAATCAGGCGGGAAGAGTGGGAACAACGGTCCTATCAACATCTCCTCTTCCTGTCTGGAGTATGGAAAATCGATAGCTTTCTTCGGTTGGAAGTTTAGAGCTATGAATCAGTTTTATCGCAATTCCTTCAACCTAATTTTTCGAGGAATGATTGAATTAACATTTGTGCAGTGTTTTATACATGGTGGATTAGCATAACTGAAACTGTTTTTGACTCTTTATGCAGGTGCGAATGTTGGATAAATCGCGTCTCCCTGTATACCCCCGAAGGGCGCAAAATTCCATCGTTTCCACCAGAGAACATACTCACTTAACAATGGACCGATCTCTCGTTCCAGCTATCGCTTCTCACACCTACTGCATCCGAAGACTGCGGGTCTGATGTACACTCCATAAAATCCCGACGAAATCCTGCAAATTCTCGGGACCACACTATTTGAATTTTAAGCGCTCTTTACGGCATCCGCGAGACGTTAAAGAGGATACTAAATCCCTTAGTTATCCAGTTTTCGCGTCATAAAGTAGATTTGGAAATAAGTCGGATGTCGGGACGCTGTGTATCAATGCGAATTTAAAGTCGTACAAATACGGAATACAAATACATATTTCAGATGGAACGATCGTGTTGGGGTAGAAGAATGGTTTCTTCGTGCCGATGTCAAATGAGATGGAACAGGAGCTGTTTTATGTCGAGGCTACGCGTCTACCGAATACTAGACGTTTCGTCGCTATGGCAGCACCGTTTTATGAATCTGTGGCCAGTTCATCAATAATTTGGCACCGTTATTTTAATTTTGTGTCACTAATGACGTTTGAACAGTGTTATCATCAGGATATCGCGTAGGAAGAGTGAAATTTGGATTTATTTCTGAATATTATTAGCAAAATACGATGAGAAATAGTTCGTATGCGTCTTGTTTAATTGGACTATGTGAATCCTGATTTGAATATACACAGGCATGTTCTACTCTTATCATTCTAAGTAACAATGGCGTAGTCTTCGATTTTTTGAATTTCACTTTTCAGATTCCCTTCTGATGTTCAGAGAAGGAAAATCAATTCTGAATTTACCTGACTCTGTTCACCTAACTCAGAATCTGTTTCAATGTTCGGTACATTGTATGAATTCGTCAAAAAGAGTTTATTCACTTCCTTTCTTCAATACCGATAACACCACGCCACTGGACCTTTCAAAGTTAAATACCGCAATGTTGCCACGGACCTATCTAACGATATTGCTATCCTTTTTTTCTTTCGTCGTGTCACTGATTGAATACTGACTAAATTTTGGCTTCACCAATTCTCGAATTTATGAATGAGATGCTGTTACTCCTCTTTCAATGAGAAGAAATTCAATGAAAAATAGGCGATATTTAGCTTCAGTGATATTCTTACATACAACCTACCTATGGTCTAAGGTCGTATTTTTTTTTCAAGGATATTCTCAGACTTTGACCAAATACCATACAGATCCTTTCTATAATCCGCACATCGAACTATTCTGAGCACATAATTCGCATCCTAAGTTTCCACCTATGGAACAAAGACTAGGCCTGCTGGGGAAGATCAAGGAGTTACTAACAAGTTCATAATAAGGGTATTAGAAAGTTACCGGTAAGAGGCATCAGCACTTATAATGTATTCGGACACGTGAACCTCATAAAGCTTACGGCAAGCTGTGAAACTATTAATTTTTTTCGTTATGTGTGTAATGTTATAAATCCGGTCTAAATCGCAAGAGGATTATTTAGAATTTGCGTGATGGGGCAAGAAAGCTCCACAGTCACGAACGTTGATTCCGTATTGCCCACAGTACATTTTTTCCCAGTATTATTTCAGATCTGAGGGGATATTCTTATTTTATAACGATGAGTCGACATGCGATTTTAGCGTGGAAAAAATCGCATTGTTTTAACAGGAGCCAAAGTTAATTTTTCTCGGATTCTTCATGAGCCGCAATCTTGAATAAAAGGATTGCTACTTTACACGGACAGAATTGAATTCGACCGTGGATTCGTGATCAGTGGGTCGAACCTAGTCGAACCAAATTTTAGAAAATACAAAAATCGTAACGATATAGCACACCTTCAAGTAGGACGAGTGTTTGATTTCAGTGTAACCATGACAATTTGAGCGAAGACAATTTTCGTTTTACCTGCGATTTGAACACACCGTGTATACAATGTGAGTCTTTGACGTGTACATTTTTTCAACTGTAAATTCTTCTCATCAAACGAAGTAGGTATTTTTTATCGATACCTATTCTTTTTTCCAAATTCGGTTTTGTTCTAAAGATATAGTGTCGAAAATCTTTGACAAAAACACTTTCTTTCCAAATCTTCGGAACTGTTATTTTGAAGGAACTTGATTTGGGTGAAGTGTTCACAGCATTCATGTTGTATATTCCTCTATCAAGACTTTTGCAACATTCTGCTGATGTGTCAAAAAAGTCGTGAATTTGAAGTTTTTTGTCAATACAGCACTGGAACTAGAATTGTATCATCGAAAAACATGTTGTCAGTTTTTATTCCTAGCAAATATTGGTCGAAACAATCCTGCAATGAGCTGACAATTTCTTCTCGTGCCTCAACATATGAGTAGCGAGTGCTATTCTATTTGGGAATACAAAATCACCTTCAAGCAAAGACTTCTCTTTTTCGTTCTCTGAAAGGATGAGGGTGTAAAGGAAATACAGTAAATTGGTTGTAAAATTTATTCTTTGGTCAAATCATTTGGTAATCTGAATACATTTGACAGTGTATTTGTACTACACAAAGTAGAATTTCAATCCAATTGGCACCTATTCCTCGTAACATACGAAAATCGAGAATAATATAATTTTATGTACAAAACAAGGACTATAATAATACTTTACATTTCGAAACTATTCGAAAATAATTTAAATGATATGAAAAATGGCAACGTCAACAAAATGAAATGTACTCGATAACTGTAACATCTATTTAAAAAACAATCAAGTTTACTGGTATAACATTCATTCTAAAGCTAACAATTTTATTTACAAATATCATTCGTTTATCGAGATGACACTCTTTTTTTCCCAGTCCTCGGGGAACTCTGTAACTCGCTATAAGAAGTCGTCTATTGCACAGTCAATAATTTACAAATGTTTACGTACTGAGTTGAGCATTCAAAGACTATTTACAATAGGAAATTGTGACGAATTGATCTCTCAGTTACTCCTCAGCTCTCGTATACAGTCTACCATGATTTCCATGGAAAAGAAGCTGAGTAAGTTCGGGGATTTACAAGATCGATCACAGACAACTTAGAATTTTCAGCTGGTGGTCCCTAAAGACATCGGCGGATTCTTTAAATGGCCCGAAAAAGAGGAATTTGCCATTGAGGATGGCGGTAACGAACCGTTTCCGGACATGTTGTTGTTGTGGTCACCGTTAGAAGGAGGCAGGGGCGTCCTGTGCCCGTTTATCAGATGATTCGGCAGGGGTGTCTGAAAGTAAAAGAGATTATTAGACCTCAGCGAGACAGGAATTCCATCTAAACGTCAGAAAGAGCTCATTACTCGAAAGACTAAGCCCTGACGTGACGTCAGGAGCTTTTGGTGGTCGTTCATTGTTCTACCTTGTGGGTAGATTCGCATTTTCAAGATAAAAATCAATTATAATATTATTTGGCAACATGTGGCTAGAATTTTGAATGAAATGATGCTGGTGTCGACTGGTATCAAATAAACTGCTCCACAAGAGTTAGGGATATCGTTTTTGAAAGTATGTAATCTTCGAGAATATCGCTGTAAAATCATTTAAAATTCAATAACAATTTGAATCGATCCAATAAAAATCAGCATGAGACATTTCGTCAATCTGGTCTTATTTTGAAATGAAGTCAGTTTATCAACAGCTTCGATTTGAAACGAGTTTTCTGAAAATACCAAGACGTAAATTAACAAACGCTGAGGCTAATAGGGCTATCGGAATACTACAGGGTGGCTTAACTCAGGTTGTTGTAGCGGAAAGGCTCCGAGTCAGCTAAAGTGTGAAATCTCGACTTTGGAATAGGTTCAGGGAGACAGGTTCCGTGTTGGAAAGACCAAGGCTTGGTGGGCGACGAAAAACAACACCTGCTCAAGATCGTTTCATCACCATTTCGGCGAGAAGAAACCCTACATCTACGTGTAGAATGCTACGGAATACTCTTCAAAATGCAGATGGGGTCCAAGTTTCCATCGAAACCATCGAACGACGTTTGAGAGAGGTGAATCTAGGTTCTAGACGTCCATTAAGAGGTGTTCCATTAACACGTGACCATAAGCGTCAAAGACTGGAATGGGCAAGGCAACATATCAATTGGAACGGTCAATGGCGTATTGTCCTTTTCACTGATGAATCCAGATATGGACGATTTTCAGATTCTCGAAGAATAAGGGTATGGACAATCCCACCCATACCCCGTAATCGTCGTTATGTCCAAGAAGTCCATCCATTCCGAGGGAGTAGTGTTATGGAATGGGCCGGGATATGTTTCAACGGGCGCACAGATCTACACATTTTTCCTGGGAATAAGACCGCCTTACACTATAGGGAGCATGTCATTGACAATGTTGTGCCAAATTTTCACGCTGCTATTGGTGAAACTTTTCAATTTCTAGACGATAACGCTAGACCGCACCGTGCAGCCATAGTTGAGAATGCGCGCGAGGTGCTTGGTATTCCACATTTACCAATACCTCCGCACTCATGAGATTTGAATTGCATAGAACATGCATGGGATATGCCCCAGAAGGTTAGATAATCATCAACCTACCCCAGAATCCTTAAGTGATCTGAGAGAGATTCTGCCCCGTTTATGGAACCAAATTCCTCGAGAAATGTTCAACAACCTCGTGTGTAGTATGCAAAGAAGATGTCAAGCTGTTATTGATGCCCGTGGAGGCCATACTTTGATTTGATAGTCTTAAAATGCTTGAATTCTCTGGGAATAAATTACGTTATTTTACTCGATTTTTCTCAACCACCCTGTATACGCTGCAGACCTACAGTCTAAAATTAATTTGCAACTTGAAATCATATCAATATGAATTTTCATCCCAAAAATCTTATTTTAACTATATTTTTTTGCAATTTAAATCCCTAACTCATGTGGAGCAGTTTATTTCCTAGATTGTGAAGAAAATTAGGAATGAATACTTACAGGAGGTATTGAAGTTTGCCTTTTGAGGTGTGAAAGTGGTGGTGGATTGTACGCCATATTGGCAAATACCAGTCGTTCTTCATAGTCGTATTCGCACAATATTTTGTTTTCGCAGAGGTAAAATCTATCTCCGACACAGAATCTGCAACAAAGAAACTACATATTAAAAGAAATAAAAACATTCACCAAAAATTAACAAAATAATAGATAGTGACAACGAGTATTATTTCAAGTCAGCAAGTCTGCTGTTACAAAATACGTCGATACAGAAATCAGGGTCGTCATTTTCGGAACCAAAATTCCCGATACAATTTAAACGGTCGATCCGAAAGAGCGCCAGTTGAAAACAGTTGAAAGTAGACGGGCCCGATTATTCCGATGTCAAATTACCCGTATGATTAAAACAAATAAAATATGCAGCCGACCGAAGCTCCGCGGCAATAAAAAGGCTTAATGGCGTCATAAAGTGAATCGGAAACGAAACAAAAACTGCAATTATAAACTTGTCAATACATTTACTGGCCCCCCTTTAACGGCGGCTAAATAATATTGATAACAACAAAACGAAAACTGCGCCTGTGAAACGGCCCACTATTCCTCTCTGTGAATTGTTGAATATGGCTGTCGTCCATTGAACAAAGATAACCGCAAAAAATGCACAACGCGGACTGTGCAATGGAAACTGCATCCAACTGTTGATTTATGATGAATAATTGAGAAAAATTAAATTACATTAAACCGATCTCAAATATCTATATGAAAATATCTTTTTCAAATGGTACAGACGTTCAGATACGCCCATAATTGACGAATTATTCTCGTCCTTGTGTATACTGCCTGGCGCACCCTGTATACATAAGATTTCTTTGGTATTCGAAAGTAAAAGAAAGAAGAAATTGATGCAAATAAAGTCACTAAAGACCACTTAAGTCCAAATAGACAAAAAGATTTGAATAACGACAATTTGGCCGATGTAAATCTGGCTTTATGCGGAAACAGGGACGCTCTGTGTGTGTGTTTGCGGCTCTAGGACAATACGACGGCAAACTGTACCTGATTATCAACTTTTGTTACCGCCAGATAGCGGTAGTGCCCCGATTTAATTTGTACAAACATAAATTCAACAATCAAGTAAACAATGGCTGCTTTATCACGATGTTCAGATTTTGACTTTATGGGGGCAGTTAGGTGGAAATCGGCGCTAATAAACGAAAACAAGTTGGGACAGGGACGGACCCAGGGTCCGAGAATCGCATTCATGGAAATTCAGAGAGGAGCAGCAAGATTATTTCACAATTTCAAGCCTTCAAAATGAGGTATACCGCCAGATGGCAGTGCAGTGCATTAATTTTTATTTATTGGAATATTCAGCTTAATAGAACAAATATTGGGGCGCAGGGAATATAACAAGAAACCCTACCCTGAACTAGATCTTATACTGGCTTTCCTTCACCAGTCATATGGGAGGAGATACCTGCGGGGCGTGTCATTTAAAAGAATTTCAACTCCATGTTAGAATCCACAATTGTAAGAAACAATTAATTTTCTCTAATCGACAGCTAAAACAAACCTTAATAAATTGTTGTTGAAAAAAATGGATATTTATCATTTCGAATAGAAGAATTCAAGGAAATAAATTTCGCGAAAACAACACATTGTTGTAAATAAATGGTGAATTCTGAAAGAAAAATGAGATAGACATTTGATTAACTAAATGATAGACTTCAATACTGAAATGAAAAAACACAAAAATATTTGTTCGTTTTGATGGTGGAATGTTACAAAATAACCAAAAATTATGGGGAATATCATTTTCATTCATGCAATTAGTACTTATAAAAGATTTTTTTTATTATTTTTTTCTTTATACACTCATACATGCTTCATCTATTAGAAAAAAATAAATCGTTTCTGACTCCTTTTTTTAGGGACGAAGACCCTTAAGGATAAAATTAGTCATAATCTTAATCAGTCAACTTGACCCAGAATAGAATCTTCAAGAAATTCAACTTGAATAGTTAAGATTTCTTCTGTACCAACTGGATTTTTGTGACAATTCTGATTTTTCTGAAGATTTCGAGAGAATCGTTCAACATTTTTTCTCGAAATCATTAGAAGAAATGACAAAACTATAAGCGACCAAAAAGTTTAGTATAATAACAAAGCTTCTCTTAACAATTTTTCAAACTAACAGTGACTCACCAAAAAAAAATTCTGGATGAAAATAAGGGATAGTGTTCCAGAAATAATATCTCTCTGTAGATTTGCAATAGAAATTGGCCTTCCACATAGTGTGAACTCCAAATTGTAATATCTATGCCAAATTTCAGTTGAATATTTTGTAAAGTGTAGATACTTTAAAAAAAAACTTGAAAAAATTCAAACTTTAACACCCTGTATCTCGAAATCGAAACGTTTGCGGTCTTATGTTTATGGGACTTTTTCTCTTGAAATTTTGCAAGGAATCTCTCCTCTTCTTCTGTACCTACAATTCTCATTTTATGAAAAATCAAATCTTGAATTGTTTGAGGTAAATTTTTTCGAAAACGCTGCGATCTAGAGCTTTCGACTATGAGTACTATTTTCGAAGAATTATCTACAAGATATCGATTCCGTCAAAAAATTCGAAAATATGTCGGTGACTTCCAAGTTTTAATAAGTCAAAAGATCAACCACGTGTTGTCGGACATAGTTCCCTTTCGCATTCTTCCTGCAGGACGAAAAAATGACAGCATCCCTCCCTGTCCAAGAACCGGTTATGAGGTCAACTATTGAAGTTATGTATTCAGCGCATTTAATGGCAGGCTATTCTGTTCCTCGTTTTTTCAGTATAATTGAATGAAAGGGCCCAGGGCGATAAATTCAATTTGTTATCTTCTTTTGTCATCGCTTTGTGACGATATAGTAATGGCGGTGATTCGCCATTTTATGTCGGCGGTTACGCAGGAAGTTGCAACAGATTTGCGACCGGACACTGGGCGGTTATCGGACGGATTCCAGCGGGAAAAAGAACGGATATGGTCGAGGTTGCGAAATGGTGCATGCGCCAGTCACCGTGACATTTCTTTCTTTGATCAGTACATACACGATTGATGGACAGTTCTGATTGATAATCACTGTAAACTTGGCTTTCATTATTTGTCTGTCAGTTCTGATGGTCCCTGTAGGTCTGCAGCGTATACAGGGTGGTTAAGAAAATTCGAGTAAAATAACGAAATTTTATTCCCAGAGAGTTCAAGCATTTTAAGACTATCAATACAATGTATGGCCTCCACGGGCATCAATAACAGCTTGACATCTTCTTTGCATACTACACACGAGGTTGTTGAACATTTCTTGAGGAATTCGGTTCCATAAACGGGGCAGAAGCTCTCTAAGATCATTTAAGGATTCTGGGGTAGGTTGATGATTATCTAATCTTCTTTGGAGCATATCCCATGCATGTTCTATGCAATTCAAATCTGGTGAGTGCGGAGGTATTGGTAAATGTGGAATACCAAGCTCTTCGCGCGCATTCCCAACTATGGCTGCACGGTGCGGTCTGACGTTATCATCTAGAAATTGAAAAGTTTCACCAATAGCAGCGTGAAAATTTGGCACAACATTGTCAATGACATGCTCCCAATAGTGTGAGGCGGTCATGGATGGACTTCTTGGACATAGCGACGACTAAGGGGTATGCGTGGGATTGTCCGACCCTTATTCTTCGAGAATCTGAAAATCGTCCATATCTGGATTCATCAGTGAAAAGGACACTACGCCATTGATCGTTCCAATTGTTATGTTGCCTTGCCCATTCCAGTCTTTGACGCTTATGGTCACGTGTTAATGGAACTCCTCTTAATGGACGTCTAGAACCTAGATTCACCTCTTTCAAACGTCGTCTGATGTTTTCGATTGAAACTTGGACCCCATCTGCATTTTGAAGAGTATTCCGTAGCATTCTACACATAGATGTAGGGTTTCTTCTCGCCGAAACGGTGATGAAACGATCTTGAGCAGGAGTTGTTTTTCGTCGCCCACCAAGCCTTGGTATTTCCAACACGGAACCTGTCTCCCTGAACCTATTCCAAAGTCGAGATATCACACTGTGGCTGACTTGGAGCCTTTCCGCTACAACAACCTGAGTTAGGTCACCCTGTAGCATTCCGATAGCCCTATTAGCCTCAGCGTTTGTTAATTTACGTCTTGGCATTTTCAGAAAACTCGTTTCACATCGAAGCCGTTCATAAGCTGACTTCATTTCAAAATAAGAACATTCATGAAGCATATGCAAAGAACCAAACTTCAGAAAAAAGTCGACCAAATTGACGAAATGTCTCATACTGATTTTTATCAGATCGATTCAAGTTGTTATTGAGTTTCAAATGATTTCACAGCGATTTTCTCGAAGATTACATACTTTTAAAAACGATTGAATACGATATCCCCAACTCTTGTGGAGCAGTATATTTACACCTGACAGACCGAAAATTCATTAGGCTGGACAACGGTTGAACTGCAGCAGTAATATGCGCGCCGTCAGCGGGGCATTTAGGGCCTCTCTCTGTCCGGGATTATGACAGCGATCGGTTAGTTTTTCATCCGGCCCGATGTTAAAACGCCTTGATTTACGCTTGGCAGTATCACGGCCGTTGAATGGCCATCCATACGGCTGAAAATGATTTAGATCGGCGGCAAGTCAATATTGAAACCGATGCCGAGGCCTTTTACCGTGAATCACGACGGTCACATCGGGTATTATTGGGTTTATCTGCGCGTTCATACCGGCCAGAATGACTCATTTTCGAAATAAAGGATTACACACTAATTTTTCACATCAAAGTTTGAATGATAGTTGAAAAGAATGAAAATTTTCACTCTTGTGTATATTTTGATTTGCTTTTTTGGATATTTTTGTCTAGTTTAATAGTCACTTAACGACTTAATGTAACACATTAGATATGCAGGGTTAGTCTTTGGCATTTTTCTCAATGTGGAATCCTCTTGTCGAATGAAACACTTTTTTCCTGTGCCATTTCTCAAAATTCGGCATCGTTTGAAAGATACAGTGTCGAAAATCCTTGAGAAAACACTTCTCTTTCCATATCTTCATAATTGATATTCCAAAAGTACTGAATTTTGTTGAAATGCTTACTGTATCCATGGTGCATATTTCTGTTTGATTCCAGAACATTTCTTCAACACAATGGAGAACTATGTCGCAAAAAAACTGACCTTTCAATTGATGTTGTGGACAGTATATTTATGAAGCACATAAGTAGGTATATATAATTTCAACCCTACCAAAATATCATGTTGGACAGGTACTCATCTAGTTCTCTTTTGGAAAATGGCCGTATTTTTCAACAAAGCCGAATTTAAAAATGGAAGAAAGAAGGTTTTTTTCGACTTCAAGAATTAACTGTATCCTTTTTGAGGCGCCCTTGAACGCTTTGGCATTTTATAAACATCCCGATATATTGGAGAGCCGCTTGCAACGATCGGAATCCCAAATGCTTTTTCGCCTTTTTCGAAAGTTTAAATATTCCGTTGAAACATCCATAATTAATCAAATTTCGGATATGACGAAGACTGAAGCAATTTCCATAGCGTCCGCCCGATCGATCATGGAATTAATGAAAATTCCACATGAAATATAATGAAGTAGGACAGTTTAATTAATTTGGTAACTTCACCTTGTTGGAAACCTGTGGAATGATTTATGCGCACCCTCGAGTGACTTTCAGTAATTTGCAACAGAGGTGAAAACGTTTATTATACCGGGAGATGTTCAAAGATAATTCCACCTAAGATCTATGCGTTTCCTTGAGTTTTCTCGACCAACAACAGTCAGAAAAATGTGCTAAACACTCGAGAAATCATTTTTAATAGGAATTCGGTTCTGGATCGGTTATAACTGTTATATTTCGAACTGGTTGAATTTCTAATGAAGAACTCCGATGCGTCGAGTGAAATTCGCAATTTTTCGAGTGATAAAACCATAAAACGACGAGTCGGGTCAATACACGAACCTGGAAATCTCTTATGAGCCTACAGAATGACGTTATTATAACGGTAGGGAACTCTGCGTATATTCCAGATTAATTAAATAACACATGAGGTTTTGTTCGCGATTATCATTGTTCGCGGTGGATGTGCAATCATAAAGGATGTAGAGCTGGGAGAAGACAGGGCAGGCTTTCGCGTTAGCTCCTCCGAATGTGGAAACACTTCAAAGCCACACCTGAATCTCGTTTCGAAAAGCAGCTTTCTCATATCAGATCTACAAGAGATCTTCTTCAAAGTTCCCCCTACTGGCTTTTTTGTTTGGCAGTAGAGAAACAAATGGGTCACCAGAAGCACTGACGAGAGCTTCTGAGAGCTTGTTCATCAACCTTGCAGGTAGATTCACGTTCGTAGTTCAATAAATCAGTTGAAAAATTTTGCCTGGCTGTCAAAAAAAAACTGAAACCAGCTGTCATATAAATCGTCTCTAATCCCAGTTTTGTAGCAGATACTCAACCTTCCTTGAAAATTTCAAGCCTCTGAGTTCTTCCGTTCAAAAATTATCGTGTTACAATTTCTGGCTCAGAATTCGGAAGATACATACATGCCTACGAAATAAAATAGCTCTGGTTCAAGTAGAACGATAGCTCGAAAATTGTGCAGAATAAGGTGAGGCTTTCTACAGATAACATTCGTATATTGACAGGATATGAAATCAATGATTATATCAAAGTATGGCCCACGCCTCAAAAATCCCTAGAGACGTGCCTGCTCTTTCTTGTATTAGCATTTGTTGGACACAAGAGCAGTGCTCCATCCAATATAGCGTAGGTCAACACAATGCTTTTATATCCCTTGGTAATGAGGATGATTTAGAACACCAATTAAACTGTTTATATAAAAGGGAACCCACGTCCTACAAGTACAAATATTTCTGGCTGTGTGTGTGACTTTGTTTGCGTGTATACTCGTCCTGTACGGATGTGTTGTTTCTTCGTTCTGCGCCATTATCAATTTGTTCATACGGTATTCAATATGAGGATGGCAAATGCATTGAAGAATCATAAGTGCCTCACTCTGTGACTGTGATAAACAAAGACAATTTCTTGATCATGTGATGGCACGATGTGAAGAGGCTGCAACACCCAAAAAAAATGATTGGTGCTTTAACAAAGTCAGATATTTTCGCGTTCTTCTATTATACACTGCGCAAAAAAATTGACGCACATTATGAAAATCTCAAATTTATTCTACAACTGAAGGTGTTCTCAATGATAATTATTTTTATCATAATTATGCATGCATATGTTATCCACTTTCAATGTTTTTCTTCAATACAGATGTTTTCTCCCAGCAGGAATAAAAAAAGATGATATTATCAGATTTTGAATGTATTGGCTCCATTCTAAAATCAGTTGTTCTCGATCAATTCTAGTGATCAATAGTTTTTCTTTCGTTTGATTTTATACACTCGATCGCTATGCAACGCGAAACACGCAATTTGACCCAAGAGGAATGTGCCCAAGCGGTAGTTTTGCGAGAAGAAGGGTCGACATACACAAGAATTGCAGAAAGGTTTGGAGTTTCCCATACAAGTGTGTCCAGAATGTTGCAGCGATTCAGGGAGACAGGTATGAATGTCCGAAGACCAGGACAGGGTAGACCACGGGTAACAACTGCCATTCAAGAACGTTACTTGAGAGTTTCTTCGTTGAGACATCGGTTTGCAACCGCTCGCCTCCTTCAAAATCAGCTTGAGCAAACTCATGAGGTGCAAATTAGCACTCAGACAATAAGGAATCGCCTCAGAGAATATGATTTAAGGCCTCGTGTCGCGGCAAGAGGCCCAGCTCTTACCATAGCCCATCGAAGGGCGCGTTTGGATTTTGCGAGAGAGCATATCCATTGGGAAGAGGCCACAGACCTAGTGGTCGTTGATAATGGAGCTATGAATGCTGATAAGTATATAAAGAACATTCTTGAAGAGCATGTAGTGCCATTTGCCCCATACATTGCTGAAAATTTCATTTTTATGGACGATAATGCTAGACCCCATCGTGCGCGCATCGTTCAGGAGCACCTTGAATGGAATGGCCAGCAAGAAGTCCAGATCTCAATCCGATTGAGCAGGTTTGGGACAACCTCAATAGAAGGCTGAGAAGTTCAGAAAATCGTCCAGCTACTCTTAATGACTTAGGAATCCAACTCGGAGAAATCTGGGAAGGATTAGATCAGAACATTTTAAGATCACTCATTTTGAGTATGAACCGTCGTTGCCGAGCTGTAATTAACGCAAGGGGTGGAAATACCAAGTATTAAATCATTTATCAGCATTTCAGTATTTTGAAAATTGTTCATTTCCCTTCTTTCACATAAGATTGGGTGAAATCCTGAATTTTTCTTCCATTTAATGTGTCTTGTTTCGTTCAAAACCTTCCCGAGAGAACATAAAAAATAAGTTATAAAGTCAATTTAAGGTTAACTTTCATTAAAATTGAGATTTTCAGAATGTGCGTTAATTTTTTTGTGGAGTGTAGTTGAGGGTATTTCCTTAATTCATCTCAAACCAATAGATGCAGCATCTCATCCGACTTTACTACACCTAATTTGTCTCCTTCTCCCTGTCTCCACAGAGAAGGTCCTTCAAAACGAATAAAGATTCTAATATGTCCGTCAGGTAAACGACAACGCACATCCATACGAAAAAACCAATTTCCCTACGTCTCGGACCCTCGAGTTAAACGAAAAGGAAGAACGCTCCTCCTGTATTCCAATCTCGCGACGAAAATCTGGCGGACCGTAACGTCCTAGAATTCCATTTATCGAATCACCCAAAGACACATCCCCGAGATTGCCGTCCATATCATGATTCTTTCATATTTTCATTCTTCTCGACACGTGTGCTTCCGATGTAAAATTGATTCGAAACGAATGAAGCTGTCCTTTGTGCAAATAATTCGTCCTGGCGACGCATCCTTGGAGGGACGGTAGCAGGGAAGAGGAACCCGCCACATATCCATCAACTCTCGAACGGGGCCCGGCGTTCCGAATGTTGATGCCGGAATGATTTCCCATATGACCCCTAAAGTGTGTAAGAAAGACTGCACTGGTCACCCTAGATGGGGCGGCGTATGCAAATAAAGGTGATTCTGGAGGACTAGACCGGGCCAATTGGGCCGTATATTTACTGCATACGTTTCGAACCCGTTCAAGGATGGGACTTTGGATGTCGAGTGATTCTTTCAACTTCTAGATTCACCTACAGGTTTTTTTGGAGTGAATCAATTCAGAACGTTTCAGCAATGCATTCACAGTAGAAATGCGCTAATAAAAGAGAAAATCGAACAAAAATACCAGGAAAACATTGAATTAGAAACAATATTGAAGGAATTACCTGCAATAAAGAGTTTTTGGTACCATATACTTTTTTCCGTTATAAGTTGCAAAATGGTGCATGCGCGAGTCTCTCGAATAATGCTCTAAGTGTACAAACACAGTGGAAGCAGGTTTCTGCTTGCCGATAGCCAGCGCCGACTCGCGCTTATAAGCTGTAAAAATTAATACATGTTTTCATATTGAGCAGTACACAGTCAAAACAGGTCGCGACGGTTACCAGCATTCTCGCTTTGATCGGAATTAAAATTTAGTTGTTTTCCTGCTTTTATACGCTCGGGTCGGTCCTGTGATGGTCGATGGATAATGGATAAGGAAACACTTATAGCAGCAGTTTTTCAAAAAACCCCTATTTGGGACAAAAGGCACAAATTGCATAGCAACCGAAATGTTATAGATAAATTTTGGAAGGAAATAAGCGCCGTAATGAAAGAATTTTTTTTTTTTATTTGGTAAACACAGAATCTAAGGCAATGAATTCATCATCCGAAGAAGACGTCATATTTGGTGGAAGTTAGGCACCACACTGGCGGGTTTTGAACTATTTTTCTCGCTTTTATCGTATTCACTGTGTGATACATCTGCGCGAGAAAATAGCGCAGATCGGCGCTGGCTACCGGTAAGCGAGAAACCTGCTTTCACTGTGTCCGTAGACTAATGAAGAATAAAAAATTCCAGAAATGCAGGCAACTCTCACAAATATCTTTGAGGATTGTTTATGAAATTATGCTGCGGAAAATATGAATGAAAGATATATTGGGTGTTTTTTTAGAGTGATAGAGTTTTACAAATTGTTGAAATTTATTTTCAAAATCAGTGTTCTATTCGCCAAACTTATAAAGCACTTCGTGAAATTTATGGTTTACATGATCGTACATCTATCTATCTATCTATTCAGCCTTCTTCTATCCATTTACGGATGTAGGCCTCCCCTTGTTCCTTCCACAGTGTCCTGTTTTGGGCAATTCTCTTCCATGCAAAGCCAACGTGCCGCTTCACATCATCTATCCACCTCATCTGTGGTCTGCCCCTTGCTCTTTTACCTAGCCAGGGTCGCCAGTCCAGGATTCCTGCGTTCCACCTGTTATCAGTTTGGCGTGCATTGTGGCCTACGAATTGCCACTTCAGACTAGCTATTCTCCCTCGTATGTCTGTGACTTTTGTCTTTTCTCTTATCCATGTGTTTCGTTTTCTGTCTCTTAGGGTTATTTGTAACATCTGGCGCTCCATGGCCCTTTGGGTTTTCACGAGTTTGTCTACGTTTCTTTTTGTTAACGTCCAGGTCTGGGCCCCGTATGTAATAACGGGCAATACACAACTATCAAATACCTTTGTTCTAAGGTGTTGAGGTATCTTTCTGTTCTTCAATATGTAACCTAATTTGCCAAAGGCCGCCCATCCTAGTTTCGCTCTTCTTGTGGTTTCTATTTCCTGATTATCTCTGTTAAGTGTGAATCTTTGCCCTAAGTATGTGTATTCTTTTATTTGTTCTACTGTGTCTTGTTCTAATTCGATGTTCATTTCTTCTTCGCAATTTGTCAAAACCTTTGTTTTTTGCGTGTTAATCTTCAAGCCTATTTTTTTTGAAGCTTCGTTCAATTCTTGGAGCATGGATTTTAGCTGATCTCTATTTGTTGCAAATATTATTACGTCATCCGCGTATTTTAAATTACTTAAATATTTGCCATTTATGTTGATGCCTTTATTCTCCCAGTTTAGGCCCCTGAAAACATCCTCAAGAGCCAATATAAATAATTTGGGTGAAAGTGGGTCTCCTTGACGTACTCCTCTCTGGATTGGGATTGGTTTGGTTTCATCTGCCCATTTAACTATTATTGTGGTGTTCTTGTAAATGTCTTGGATCAATGCCATATATCTGTGGTCTATCCTGCTGTTCAATAGACTCTGTTGTATTGCCCACGTTTCAATGGTATCGAACGCCTTTTCGTAGTCTACAAGTGCCATCAAAGCAGCTTATTCGTCGAAATATCGATAGATTTCGGACAACATTTTCTCTACTCGATGCAGCAGCAACAACAACAAGACAAAGAACTGTACGTACACAAGAAAATATCGCTGTTGTGAGTGATAGTGTTTATGAAGATCCAGATTTATCTATTCGTCGACGTTCGCAACAAGTTTGACTCTGTGCATCCAACGCATGGAAAATTTTGCATAAAGATCTTGGTCTACACACATACAAGATCCAACTGGTTCAAGAACTGAAGCCACTTGACAAAAATAAGCCTGGGCCCTAGAACATCTTGAAGTTGATCCACTTCTTTCTCGAAAAATTGTGTTAAGTGATGAAGCTCATTTCTGGTGGAACGGCTGAACAGGCAAAATTGCCGTATATGAAGTGGAAACAATCCTCAAGAAGTTCTGCAGGGTCCATTGCATCCTGAAAAATGCTCTGTATGGGATGCTTCACACGCTGGAGGCATCATCGGTCCATATTTCTTTAAAAACGATGCTGGAGCTAATGTTACAGTGAATGGTGCTCGTTACAGATCGATGATCATTGATTATTTGTTTCAAAATTTGAATGGTATCAACCCAAAAGTGTTTTGTTTAAAACAAGATGGTTCTTATTTTTAAAACATGAATGTCATAAAAATATCTTTCAAATAAAAGAAATTGGCTTCAATTTAAATGTGTTTTATTTGAATTCAACGTTCTATCACTCTAAAAAACACCAGAAAGGTACTATACATTTTTTCCGATAAAAGTTGCGAAATGGCGAATGCGCGAGTTCTTCAAATGATTCCCTATCAAAGAAACAATTCTCAAGAATACAACAACCTTCAGTCACAAATATATTTGGGGAATATTTATGGAATTTTGTTGCGAACGAGAATATGAATTAAATGCACATAGAAGCTCAGAAGATGAAGAATTATCATTGATAATAAGAAATTGCTTAGGCAATTGGCTTGAATAAGAAGGGCAAAAAGATAACAAATCACTCGAATATATCAACTGCTGTTACCGAATTGGCAAGAAGTAGCGTAGAAGAACAACAATTGCTGAAAATCACTAAACATATCAAGCAAAATTCAATAAAACCATACTTAAATCTCCATCAAGAACACCACAACAAGATCTTAAATATCACGCGAGGTAATAAATCTTCAGAAAGAAGAACAGCAACGAATCTCATATTAAGTTTAATTTTAATTATTGCACTTTCACCAACTGTACTTTGAATTCATGATACCTACACTTATACGGGGAGACACAGTGTCTGCTGATGTTTTAACTGTGCTCGTGTTGAGTTTCATTCTATTAAATCGGTTCCTTCACGCGATAAATTGAAGATGGAAAAAAACAGTGTTCAATCTCACCTGTGATTGCACTGTTGACACGCGAAACACTCCAGATGATAAACGTTATTCCTAGCCCTCATCACCATCTCGAAAGCCGGTATCACCTTGGTACAAGCCGCGCAATATCCGGTATTTCCGAACAGTCTCAGATAGTCCCGTTTGCACAAAATCAAGTTTGCTTTGGTATACAGCGTGGACCCGACCTCGCCCAGTCTGCAGTCGCAACACCCGCACTTGAGACAGTCCTCGTGCCAGTACAGGTCCAGGGCCTTCAGCAGGTAACGTTCGGTGATCGGCTTGCAGCAGCCTGCACACTCCTGCTGGCCGGTGTTGGAGCCAGGCTTCGCTGCCTCGCTCTTGGCTACGTCCATCGTCATCATGGGGCCGTTAGGCCGGCTCTTTATCTGCAAGGAAGGATTCGAATTAGAGCAGATCCAACAAACGTTGATAGTCGTCTTTGTAACAAGCCATGAAATAGAATGTGGCAACTCCGCATTCAATTTCGACAGAGTATATTAAAGTTTTTTCACCTTTCATGGCATTTTACTTGAAACTGACATAGGTTGGTATTCGTGAAATGTCAAATAATTCTCAGAGACGTTGCCAATGCTAATTTCTTTTTACTCTTTTTTAACTTTGTAAATGGAGTTACTTCTTTTGAGGTTTAACTTTGACACACGTTTCGTAGTACAACTTCTACATTTTCATACTACAAAAAGTTCTTTGGATGTCTTCTGTAGGCTCATTTCTTGAGAATTTTGAAGAGTGGGTAATTTCAAAAGTCCGTCTTTTCGTTTAGAAGTTTTTCTGTCGGGTTATTCGAGTACTTTTATTCTTTTTTCGAATGAACTATCACAAAGTAACGGATTATTCTGTCCATTATTTTTCACTTGAATTTCAACACTCGATTATTGATTTCCGTACGAGAAAAAAGCATAACTGAATCTTCCAACCATGTTTATATACGTGAAATATTTCCAGTAGAAACAGAGAAAAAAGTTTCTTTAACATTCGCAGGTCTCTGGAATCACTGAATTCACATAATATTTTCCTAAACTCTTCATTTTCTCAAAGTAAATAAACATTTTGATAAATACGTAATTACTACGACATCTATGTAAAAAAGGACAACGTTGCTTAGTTATCTGACAGGAAAATGACTATAACCTAACATTTTCAAAATATACACGGTGAAATGTGTCAAAATGTCCAACCGAAATATATTATAAGAGTGAATTATTGAGTGTACTAATCTATATTAATAAAAGGCGATCTATGGTTGGTTCAAAACTTCGAAATGCCATATTGTTCAAACGATCGCACCAAATTGAACAATTCTTTTTTTGTTGTGTTTATTATTGTTAGGGCAAGGTTTATATAACAAAATATTCCCAAAAAAATCCTACAGAAAAGAAAAAAAAGCCTTCCTTTTTCTTACCACCCATAGAATTATGTGTTACCACCAATCGAGCAATCATAGAGTACTTATATAGGTTTTGACATTTGGACAGAGGAGGTTAGTTTTTCTTCCACAGAATCGCATGTCCAGTGAATAGTTAAAAGTGCAGTAGGTCTTACCAACGGTATAAGAATATTCCATGGGGATTAATAGTAGTAGAACGAAGTTCCACGGTATTCAATAGAAATGGAATAATAAAATAGAACGTTGTGAAGATATAAGCCATGAAGTAGTCTGGCAACGGTGCATTTCATTTTCTTGAAGGGTATGAAATTCAGAAATGGTATAGACTAGAGTACGAATGGCGATGTATACAATTATTGTGTAACTTGCATAGAACTTTTAATAACATGAAAGGCTATTATCAGATCCAAAGCGGGTAAAGATCTCAAGTTGGTGGAACAGTGAATTTTCACCGGAATGTAGAGTAAATGTGACGATCAGCATCAATCGTGAGTTGTCCATTTTCATCTTTTCTCTATATTTCTGAAATCTTTCTGATTTATGTTTGGGTAATAAATATATTTGCGGAAATGGCTGAATCCAAAATTGCCCATAATTAGTAATTGACATATTATTTTTGTATTTCTGTTTTGTGTGACAGCTCATATCCGTGGAAAAGAGGACAGATGACGGTTGACAGATGACATTTGACAGATGACATTCGACAGATAACGTTTGATAGATGACGTTTGACAGATGACGTTTGACAGATGACGTTTGAAAGATGACGTTTGACAGATGACGTTTGACAGATGACATTTGACAGATGACATTTGACAGATGACATTTGACAGATGACATTTGACAGATGACATTTGACATATGACATTCGACAGATGATATTTGACAGATGACATTTGACATTCGACAGATGATAGATGACATTTGACAGATGATATTTGACAGATGACATTTGACAGATGACATTTGATAGTTAACAGATGACATTTGACAGAACTTTTATTATGCCTAATTTATCTCCTGCTTGAAAAAATAGCAATGGTAAGTTTATACAACTTAAACGGGGGTTTCACAAAGCATATCACCGGTGATCGGAGCTTGATCTAGAATCAACTCGATTTGACAGTTCGGAAATCTAACCAAGCCGTTGATTTCCGATCACTGGTGATTACGATTTGTGAAATCCACAGTAAGTATAGGCACGGCCTTCTTAAGATAAAGATGGCTATGGTATAGGTATCATTTAGGCGAAACAAAGTTCGCCGGGCCAGCTTGTTTTCAATAATTCCGAAACCCTAAGAAAAAAATGTCAAGGTTCCTCGACTGACGTTTCGATGTTGACACATCATAAAAATATTCAAGAATAAAGGGAAGGATTTACGGCAGATTTTTCTCGAAGGAGAATTATTGCTCCTGCGAAACCGTTCCTGCAGTTTCCTTTTATCGTCCTGCACGAAGCGAAGAATCCAGTAAGGATGTGATCCCGGAGAGTTGAATCTAACGGACTGGAGATGTCGCACGCCGAACGAGTTTCCTGCGGGAGTTACAGGACTTTCCTCATCATCCAGAAGCTCCCGATTCAATGGAAGAATTAAATAGTACTCTACTTTAATCAGGGAAAAGTGGATACTGTTATCTCAAGTCGTCGGAAAATTGATTCTTAAATTTGGCGAAAACAAAGGAAAATCACTCGAGATTCGCATTTTCCGTTTGACAAAGCAATAGAAAAAAATTTGACAGATGTCGAAAATATCACAGCAGCTGTCAACAATCCTGGATGCATCGCAAAAGTATTGAGATTTTTTTTCGATAATTCTCCAGAATTTTGTCCAGTCCTGATTGAACGATCTGGACCAAATTCTGCATGTAGCTTGAATACGTCATTCTCCACTTAGACGCGAAATTCCATATCAATCAAATCTGAATTTTTCGAATTATCAAGACGACAACATTCGGACGGCCATATTTTGCCTATTAAAGAACCTACCCTGAAAATTTCAAGTTTTTAGATTCATCCCTTCGAGAGTTATAGTATCGAACATACGAACAGAATTTAATTCAACCAGGGCTTCGTGATCAGTGGGTTCGTTTAAGACTATATCCGACCCAGAATACGAGAAAACAGACATCGTGTACAGCTTTCGACAATCCAATCGGACCATGTTTAATCCATTAATTCGATCCATGCATGTGATACCACACAGCGCCATCCAGCAACCAAGCATTGAAAATAAGAGTTCTAGAAGCAGCAGACGTGGATATCATCTGTACGCATTTGTGTTGTATATTTTATTTTCATTTGATTTAGTCTACATCATTCCTTTTTCAAAAACGTCGTGAGCCGTCTCGTGTCGTTTCTAAGATTTCCGTGCTTCCTACGAATTTTTCTCCGAATTCATACATTCGACTTGGCCTCAGCATATTAAATGTACTTTCCGAAGAACCTTGTTTATTGCATCTATCGGCCTGTGCACTCCAATTTCAATGCATTAATATTTGATCGTGACATATACGGAGTTCTCCGTTTCGGACCGGGGGCAAACATCTGCATGAAAATAAAATTTCTAATTCGTTTATTAATATTGCATGCGGATACGAATAAGAAAAGGGCTCTCCCCTTCGTCCCCCGCCCCCGGAAGTCCACCCCGCGTAGCCAAAGGAGAAGGCTTGACGTTTTTATTAAACTAGCGAGGTATGTTACCGCTTGCCGGACTTGCCATATTTTATTATTGCCTTACATTATTTATCCGCATACACTGCCTTCAAACCCGCAGGGCCGGACTCGGAGACCAATTCTGTACGAAAATTGTGGGACTACTCCCTCGAAAACACCACCGAGATATGTCAAAAACGTCGTTGTTCTTGGAAGTATCTGAGGATGGCCATGTCCATCCGGAGCCGAAGAACCTTTAGGAAATTAGCTGAAGAATTGGTCAATGACCAGAAGGGGTTGTAGAAGAAGATGTCACCTCTCGAGGTTTTTTTACCGCTCTCGATAGGTGACATCTTCTTCTACAACCCCTTCTGGTCATTGACCAATTCTTCAGCTAATTTCCTCAAGATTCTTCGGCTCCAGATGGACATGGCCATCCTCAGTCCCAGGACCCCGCTTGCTATACTACTGCCGTATTGGGAGTGAAAACAATCCTCATCCTCAAGTTCTGCAGGTTCCATTGCATCCTTAAAAATGCACTGTATGGTGTACTTTACACGCTGAAGGCATCATCGGTTCATATTCCTTAAAAAACGATGTTGGAGATGTCACAGTGAATGGTGCTCGTTACAGATCGATGATCAATGATCATTTGGTTGAAATATTTGGATGGTATCGACCTAGAAGTGTTTTGGAAATCATCAATATCTATACTTTTTGAAGAACAGCTTTTTTACAAAACTTGCGTTGCAACAAACGTACTTGAAATAAAAAAAGAGTTGTGTTTCTATGTAACGTATTTTTCATTTTATTCAGTATCGAAAACACATGGTCTTCATGGGAAACCCTCACATTCGAGATGCCAAATTTCATCAATCTAGGTATCTGGGAGCTATCGGGCCAGTAAAATATCCAATTAGCGTCGGTCCAATTACAAATAATTGAAGAGAATCCAGCATATTGTTCGCTTTTATTGCTCCGTTTAAACGTCGAATCGAAAAAAGTTGGGACGAGCGGAAGGTTATACACTGGCCTGGGAGTTTAACAAGCGTTCAAATTATGGCGTAAATCAACAAGGAGTAAACTAAGAATTCCCCTGAATGACCATCCAGCGGGACTTTAATTTCCTACTAATTAAGGGATACAAAACACTCGCCCTTCAAACTTTATTTGTTCGCGCTACTAAAACAAAAGATACTTCTCAAGTTTTTAATTAAAATTACTACCTATTTCTTTTTACTACCCTTAAAAATTAAAAATTCTCTCGCCGCCTTTTTCATAATCTCATTCCAGTTGTTCAGTTATTCCACCCTATCATTATAAAGTTAATTATTTCGTCCCAAAACAAAAAAGGTATATTTGCAATAAAGTTCCGGCAGGGAAGAAAAAAGATTATTTCATAAGGCTTTTCTCCTTTCATCGAGCTGTGTTTTTTACTACGGTTTTATTAGCGCTTGCAACAAAGTTGCCATCGAAAAGAACAATTATATCGTAAGGTTTCCGCCTTTTCAGCCCTCGCATTCACGTCGTGTTCGCCAATTCACTTTTCATTTGAATTTCGAATATTCTTCGCGGGTTTTCATGCCAATTTTCCTCAAACGGAATTAATTCGTCTGAAAAACATCCGTCACGTTCATAATACAAGGTGAGAGACGTGCTCGAAAGTTTCTCGACAACTTTCCGAGACTGAGTCGCATCTCTCACGTCTTCAATGAAGCTGCCTCTTTCAGTTAATTTTTTACCACCCCTCAAGTTCCCTCACAGTCTATCGCACAAATTCGAATTGGAAAAGATCGAAAATGCAAACAGCTCGATGAAACGTTAGTAAAAATGCAAACCAAAATTAAAATTAGAAACACTATACTATCTATGTTCCACCAAAAAATTTCAAAATTTTAACTGCTCCTTCTGGGTGTTGCAGTTTCTTTGTCAGTTAGTATATATTTCCAAACAATCTATTGCTTTTATCGATTTTCTACCATTTAAAGACGAAGTTGAAAGCTGGGCTGACAGTTTTTTTTTCCGAAAATCTAATCGGCACATGTGGGCACAAATGTGGCACAGTGCGCACAGTGGACATAAATGTGGCACAAGTGGACAGCAATGTGGCGCAAGTGGAAAAAATGTGGCACAAGAAGGCATAATGTGGCACAAGAAGTCATAATGTGGCACAAAAAGGCATAATGTGGCACAACTTTTTTCGGTCATTTTCGAGAAGAAAAAATGTCCTCGGTTAACTTCTTGTTTAATTCCAGGTTTTCCGAGAAAAAAGAGAAACATTCGAAAAAATTCGAACGGCACAACTCAGTACAAGTATATACATACAGTACAATCTTGTCAGTCTATTTTTCAGGTCTCTGCAAAACATACAATAAATGAAGAAGCGTCTGTTTTCGACCTGATACATTCAGTGTTCATACGATGATGTATTGATATCTAGTTAGCCTAGAGCAGTTCCATGCATAAACAAAATATTGCCATACCATATCAACGAACAATAACTTCTTAGCAGTGTCAGTATGTAGAGTTCAGAAACGAAGCAACAAACGATGGAATGGCGACACTCTGGTTCTCCAAGACCTGAGGAGTTTCGTGTTCAAAAATCTGCTGGAAAAGTTCTTGCTTCAGTTTTTTGGGATTGCCATGGAGTAATCATGATTGATTTTTTGGATATGGGTAGAACAATAACTGGAGATTACTATTCGACATTATTGACCACTCTACGGGAAAAAATTAAAGAGAAAAGACGCGGAAAGCTATCCAAAGGTGTTTTGTTTTTACAGGACAACGCCCCAGTACACAAATCCCATGTTGCCATGCAAAAAATTCGTGATTTAGGGTCAGAATTACTAGAACACCCCCCTTATTCATCAGATTTAGCTGCGTCCGACTATCACCTCTTCCTCAACTGTTTAAAAGGTCGTAAATTTTCTTCCAACGAGGAGGTAATAAAAGCTGTGGAGGACTGGTTTGCAGAGCAAGAAGAAACATTTTTTTTTTTGAAAGGTCTAAAGACGTTGCAGGTTCGCTGTAATAAATGTATTCAATTAAGAGGAGAATATGTTGAGTGATAAAATATTTTGACATTGAAATGTTGTTTGGTTCTAAAGTCGGCTAAGAATTTTTCAATATATCCTCGTATGTTCGAAATATTGCGACTTAATGATTCACAATCCCTTTAACGAAAGACTTTGCACGAAGTTTGAAAATAATATCAGCAAATAAGAGAATGAGAGTTGTTTCAAAACGCTCCATCCCTGCGTAAAAACTAAACTTCAGTGGAAGCCACCTTTTTCATGCTCATCCATCCATCTGAAATATTCCCTACCACAAACAAATATCTCCCTAATTGGGTTACTCCATACTTCATTATAAGTTTCAAGGAACACGCTTATAATTAACGTAATGAACTCTTTGCTAATTAGCTGAATGCAAAGTTCGTTAGAGTGAGAACCCCAAATGGAATACCTGTTTCGATACAATGTATCACATAGAAATCTTGAATATACAACACGGCTGTCCAGAAAGTTTATTTATAAGCTCCGCGTTCAATTAATTAAAAGAGCTTGCGAAGATCGTACCCCAACATGTGACGAATTTTCCGTTTTACGCTCGTTTGGATGCTCGAGAATTCTCTTCTGTCTGCGATAGGATTCTTAATGGCGCCATTTTTACACTTTTACATGCATTTTACCTCTTTTCTTGGCGCCCAACGTGAGGCCAATTGGTGTATAGGAAGGTTTTTGAAGGCATTATCGTATTGATGGAGATTTCGGCTTCATAATCCCTGAATAATTTCAATGCTCTCATCAACTGCTCAGTGGCAGATTTGAAAAGGATGATAATCGACAATTCTTATTCGAATAAAATATGTTTTTCAATTTAAATCATTCGTCCCACATATCGCGTCGACTGTTGCTGACGAAGGCTACGAACAAAACGCGGGAATTCTGGAATGCAAAGCACCAAATCAAACCTTCCCGAAGGAAGCTCGTCGAGCTCTCAAAATGGACTTTGTGTAGCGGGGAGCCGGAAAGCAAATAGGTAATGAGATGATAAATTGAATGAGCCTAATCTAAAATAAATAACCGGAAGAAAGAGAAAGCAAAACAGAATTGAAGTAAGTGGCACTAAACGAACTAAGTGACGGATGGGGACGGACAAAGGGGGACTAAAGAGGAGGAACACACTCCCGGTTTTGCGTCTTATACCAATCGCCCAAAGAAACTGATTTATCACAGGTTCTAAGCGCTCGTTATCCACCTTATAGATTCGCATTTCTTGTGCGAGAAAACCTACTCGGACAGCTGTCAAAGAAAATTGACAGCAGTCCATAGAACCGTCTATGATCCAGAATTCGTCATGAAAAAATTAGGATTTTTTGTGAGAAAATACGCGGAAAGCTATCCAAAGGTGTTTTGTTTTCACAGGACAACGCCTCAGTACACAAATCTCATGTTGCCATGCAAAAAATTCGTGATTTAGGGTTAGAATTACTAGAACACACCCCTTATTCACCAGATTTGGCTCCGTCCGACTATCATCTCTTTCCTCAACTGAAAAAAAGTTTAAAAGGTCGCAAATTTTCTTCCAACGAGGAGGTAATAAAAGCTGTGGAGGACTGGTTTGCAGAGCAAGAAGAAACATTTTTTTTTGAAAGGTCTATAGACGTTGCAGGTTCGCTGTAATGAATGTATTCAATTAAGAGGAGAATATGTTGAGTAGTAAAATTTTGACCTTGAAATTTTGTTTGGTTCTATATAGTAGGCTAAGAATTTTTCAATATATCCTCGTACCGTGTTTAGGGCCAGACGGACAGAACTGGATTCGACCTCCAAATCGTCGTCAGTGAGTCGAACTTCATCGTTTGCGATCATCCCGGCCCAAAATTAGGATTTTTTAGCGAAACGCAAGCAGGAGTGCCCAAGCTCCGGCGACTCTCTCCGGGTACGGTCCCCTTTAGCGGAACGGCCGACAGAGAGGAAACAGAGAGCGCCGTCCCGAGGACAATATAACCGTGAAATTGATCAGAGATGCCTCTCGACGAGACCGCGAACCCATTTCCAGAATCGTCGATGCCGACAGTGTAAGCAAATCCGGCTGAAACGGCTTGCCAGTGTCGATCAATTGGGTATCTTATGTTGACGATTCGGAAAATGCACGAAAAACGATTTCCCGATTCCACCCCCTTCGGTAATGACGTGATCAACGAGGGGGTAGCGGACAAGATTCTAGGCCGATATGAGGTTAAGCTGAGCAATTTTTGGATCCAACGAGAATTTGAATCTTCGTTCCTGGGAGTGACGAAATGTCACTTTTCAAGTTACTTGTGAGGTGAAATCTTGACTTGACTCCACGACAGGGCTTTTTTTCTGTTATTCAATATTTCTCTTGAATGTTTTATCTATCTGGTAAATGGGAGGAAATTTGCCACTCTGCTTTAGAATTCGGATCAAAGACTTCTTAAATCTAGACAGATTTGTTGGATTATGCACGAGAACTAATTAAGCATTAAGCTTCGCTATTCCTTGTGCTGGATGTTGATCATATTGACGTAGTTTCCTTCTATCATCTTCTCTTCGTTGTAGATGTAGACTATAGAACTCGAAAAATGAGTATTCCTCAAAATATTCGTCAATGAACCTTGATTCGATGTGGAATTTGCAGAACATATCACTGACGTAAATGCATTTCTTGCAGTTATAGACCATAAATATGACGACAGCATGGTTGATAACATTAGGTCTTCAAAATAAGCGCATGCAAATTGAATAGATTTGAAGAAGTATCAGTCAGTGTATTCGAATGCTTATCGACTTCTAAGGCAGGTTTGCTGCCTTCTGGATCCATTCGACAGAAAACATCCAGAATGAAGTAACTCGAATAATCGTACAAACTCCGTACGAACATCAATCCGTCTGGGTTTCTGGTAAGGTCGTGGCTCGCTAGATGAATCACATCATTAATACCCTATGCAATTCGTATATTGCTTTCCTGATTGTGAGCCAATAAAACTGTGAATTGGAACATTTTCATGATTGAATTCGGAATTATTCCGGAGTCATTCGTCCTGCACTACTGCCTGATTGGATCCATTAACTAGATCAAATCGATCTAGGTAGCGCCTCTAAGTCTGGCTCTAATGAACGATGGACGCATCCCTAATATTTACGAGGAATCAAATTCCAGAGGCAGACGGTGTTTCTAGAGTTCTAGACGTTTCAGACTCGTTCCCACAATTGGATACGTGGACGAGAATACTCTCAAAATGGATCATAACGTTTGTACTAAGTTACTCTTTGTTTATGTTGAAATCAATTAAGAAATGAACGCTTTTAAGTACAAAAATCATGGATGAAAAGATATTTTTTCGAAAGGATCATCGAACCTTTTTTGAACCGGGGGGCTCACTCGAGAACGAAGTCATTTCAACATCAACTTTTCCAATCAGAACATGCTACATCTATTGCGGGTTTTATTGGAAAAACTTCTGCTTTTTATAAATTGCATCGCCAAGAACGTGCTTCATAAAACAGGGCAGATTCCATTTTCAGATATTAGGTTACTTTATCCTACCTACCGAAGACTGCCTGTGCTTCGTTTTATTAAATATCCGTATTGTCTGTCGGAGGTCACTAACTGCTTGAAGTAGCACCATTAGCGAAAAAATTCGACATCAGTGATTGATTATCGATAAAAATTGAAAATATGACTCTAGTCAAGTTTTACTTTCAACAACTACTGTAACAGAATCATAGGAAAAAAGGACTGACTTAGATTCAATATTCTCCTTTCATTTATTTATTTTTCCTATCCTTGAAATCTAGAGAAGACCAGAGAGTAGAAAGAGTAACCAGAGGGATGCCAAAATTGACCATTCTTTCTTTTGTTAATAAAAATGAAATTGACTACTTGTACAGGTTTGAATTGAAGTCCTTTATAAAGCCATTTGAATACTGATTTCGGTACCTGATAGTCAACTGTTTGACACCCAATGGTGAATATAACTATGAGTCAGCACAAATGAAGCAAAACAATTTTCGTCAAGGAAAAACGGAAGTGCTGAGCTATTTTCTCCCCAAAATCTTAATTTTTCGGAAATTCAATGGCACAAATTGATTTTCATATGTTTCTGATAAGAAAAAATGAGTGCTGCTTCAATTTTTTCCTTTTTCGATTCCGCAAAAGGGATTTTCGAGAGCAAATCAACGGAAATGTTTTAACAACTTTTTTAGAAGGAGAACCAAGTACTGGGTTCATTTTTTCTCAATTCTTCATCTTCCGAGAAATTAGACAGATTTTTTTGTAGGATTTCTTGAGAAATAGATGAAAGAAAATCAAAATTTTAAAGGCACACACAAGCACAAACCTAACACAATGGGCATTTCCAGTCATTTTCAGAAAAAATATATTTTGACATCGCGATATAGACTAAAAGTGACCTTCTTGCATCTGCAATTATTGGATTCTCACGTAGTTCGTGATTTTTTTTTTATTTTTTCTCCATCAATTAATACCCTTAAAAAAATATTGAAAACTCAAAAATTATCTACTGAATTCAAACGATCAGAGGAAGCGGGAAATTGTGTGACGTCGGTGTCTATAGAGATTTTTGATTGGTTGTACTCGTCATGACGTGCTGCTGATATAAAAATGACAGCATTGCCAAATCATAAAAAAATAAGCCTGAAAAAGCTCTTGCTTCCACTTTCCTAATAATATAATATAATGTTGATTTTGGATGTTTTTCTTTTATCATCATGACATTTTTATTCGTACTCCATAAAGCTTGATAATATCATTCAATTTACGATCTCCTAATTGAAGATAAAGAGGGTTCAAGTAAGCAGATAGGTGAGAAATTCAATTAAAAATAATTATCCCTAGTCTACACAGGTAAGAATTGGTATATATAGGCCGGTCTTCTATTTTGGAGGCATTAATAATTATTTTCATTTCGAGAAGTGCAAATTAGTGGAAGGAATAATTATTGATTTGGCAACTGTGTACCTAGGAGTATAGAATATAGAGTATAGAATACTCCTACACTTAACTGTAAGAAACGCCATTCTATAGTACGCAGAGAAGACGTCGAAATGTCGAATAATGACAAATAAGGAGGTTATGTTTTTATTTATAATTTGTAGGCGTGGTTGTCACATCAGCATTTGTATTTTCAGAAAAAATAAAGTTGTTATATGACGATGTTTCGAAAACATTATAGTGATCACATCAAATATAATACGATTACTGAATATATTTATGAATAAATTCAGAGATTTAACAAAGACTTGACAACAGCGGCGTGTCTCCCAGTTACTCTGGGCTTTGTCCTCTTCATCAAAAACTTCAATCAATCATATTACAAATTGAGCCACTGACGTCACAGCAGAGGGACGTTTGAATTCACACGTGTTGAAACCACATTTTCAATATCGAATAATTAATCAGTTCTTCAAAATTCAGAGTGAATAAATGGTTACAAATGTGTTATAAACTGCCCTTCATTAGTCATGGGAAGAAAAGTGCATATTTTGAGGTACTGGAAAGCCCCATAAAGCACAAAAAAAAACAAAATCGAGAAGTGCTGAGACAGCTTACTGGTAGGTGAATTTTTTATGGGTTTTCAACACCGTGTTTTCCTCAAACGACGCCTCATTTAGAGAAATACTTTCAAAACAACGTGTTGAGTTTGATGAGAGGAATCTGCAAGTTTATAAGTCAAACACTTGCTGAGAAAAAAGACCCTCTGTCGATGAGTTCATTCATCGGAGTCAGAATTCAAAAAGAAGGTTCATTCCCCGCCCGGGCGGTTGGCCGCCGCCGCAGCCCCCCGCCCTCCCCCTCGATATAATCGTTCCGGAATAAAATCGGGGAATTAATTCGTCCGGTCGGGAGTCGATCCGGGCTCTGGCTCCGGGACTGGCCGCCAACACAAAAGAATAATAACCTGAACGATAAGAAGCGCCAAACTCGAAAGTATCTGTGAAATAACCCCGTTAATTAAGTTTGTCATTTAACTCTACACTGACGGGGCAAATTTGGGTTTTTAATTATTTTTGTTCAGCATTTCCTCAGTCGGTTCATTATATAAAATTTAATTAAGCTGCAGACTGGTTCTAATTTAACGCTACTAATCAAGTATAAAGTTTTTTCGTTTAGACTACAGCTCGTTTAGCCGAAGAATTGACGTACGTACGTGCGCCGGAAATCAAGCGCGCTGCATTTCGTTGCCTCGTCCCTCTTGCATAGTCGACATCCTTGTTTTTTTCCGTCCGTTCGGTTCGCTCCGTTTTTGTTCGCTTCTCGGCAATGTTTAATTAGAATTTTAATAGAGGTCAGAAAGGGGGTTACGGTCCTTGTTTACTCGATTGCTAGGGGACGAGGGGAGATTCACCCTTTCTTTCATTTGATCAAGTTGTGTTTCGAGCACACCGTCATATCTGCTGCCGTAAGGGTGGATACTGGACTTCAATTACTCCTTAAATGTATGTCATCGACCTCAAACTTCAGCAAAAAAAGAAAAACTGGAGTTCAAAAAGTTAAACCATTCAATTCCTGCAATAAAAAATAGTTCGACAAAAGACCTCGTCGATGACCAAACCATCCTAAGCAACAAATGGGCTATCCTTTTCTGGCACAAAAAAATTGTCCACCCCTTGTAGAGCGTCAATAACAATTCAATCCATTCGAATCATTCAGAATAACCATTTTGCTGGTAAGTTAAGCCTAAATTCTGGGTGCTCTGAGCTCGTGAACAAAACTCGAAAATGAAAAACGCAAAACATAAAACTCAAAAAATTCATGGTACAGAAGGGTTATATGGGTCAAGTTTGGTATCAAAATGTAGGTTTTCGAGGTCGCTGAATTCAATAAAAAATAAATCGAGGCCCTATCTGGTACGGTTTAGATTTTGACCTGCCAAATGGCATTTTTTCTAAAAAATCGAAATTTCAAGTCGTCATAGCTCCCGTTCTAGCGATAGCATCCACTTCTTATTTATATATTGTTAATCTGCATCGTCCCAAGTATCACCAAGAACAATAAAATCGATATCGAAAATCCCAACTTTTTTGGTCAAAAATGCATAAGGGGTAAGACCCCCCAAAAACACTATATTCGTCATCACCACGGAATCCCTGAAAAATCTACCGGAGTTATTCTATTGGAATGTTCTTTAACCTATTCAAATGATTCAGAATAACCATTTTGCTGATCCATAACGCTTATATTCTGAACGCTCTGAGCTTGTGAACAAAACTCGAAAATGAAAAACGCAAAACATAAAACTCAAAAAATTCATGATACAGAAGGGTTATATGGGTCAAGTTTGGTATCAAAATGTAGGTTTTCGAGGTCGCTGAATTCAATAAAAAATAAATCGAGGCCCTATCTGGTACGGTTTAGATTTTGACCTGTCAAATGGCATTTTTTCTAAAAAATCGAAATTTCAAGTCGTCATAGCTCCCGTTCCAGGTATCTTATCCACTATTTATTTGTATATTGTTAATCTGCATCGTCCCAAGTATCACCAAGAACAATAAAATCGATATCGAAAATCCCAACTTTTTTGGTCAAAAATGCATAAGGGGTAAGACCCCCCAAAAACACTATATTCGTCATCACCACGGAATCCCTGAAAAATCTACCGGAGTTATTCGATTGGAATGTTCTTTAACCTATTCAAATGATTCAGAATAACCATTTTGCTGATCCATAACGCTTATATTCTGAACGCTCTGAGCTTGTGAACAAAACTCGAAAATGAAAAACGCAAAACATAAAACTCAAAAAATTCATGATACAGAAGGGTTATATGGGTCAAGTTTGGTATCAAAATGTAGGTTTTCGAGGTCGCTGAATTCAATAAAAAATAAATCGAGGCCCTATCTGGTACGGTTTAGATTTTGACCTGTCAAATGGCATTTTTTCTAAAAAATCGAAATTTCAAGTCGTCATAGCTCCCGTTCCAGGTATCTTATCCACTATTTATTTGTATATTGTTAATCTGCATCGTCCCAAGTATCACCAAGAACAATAAAATCGATATCGAAAATCCCAACTTTTTTGGTCAAAAATGCATAAGGGGTAAGACCCCCCAAAAACACTATATTCGTCATCACCACGGAATCCCTGAAAAATCTACCGGAGTTATTCGATTGGAATGTTCTTTAACCTATTCAAATGATTCAGAATAACCATTTTGCTGATCCATAACGCTTATATTCTGAACGCTCTGAGCTTGTGAACAAAACTCGAAAATGAAAAACGCAAAACATAAAACTCAAAAAATTCATGATACAGAAGGGTTATATGGGTCAAGTTTGGTATCAAAATGTAGGTTTTCGAGGTCGCTGAATTCAATAAAGAATAAATCAAGGCCCTATCTGGTACGGTTTAGATTTTGACCTGTACAATGGCATTTTTTCTAAAAAATCGAAATTTCAAGTCGTCATAGCTCCCGTTCCAGGTATCTTATCCGCTATTTATTTGTATATTGTTAATCTGCATCGTCCCAAGTATAACCAAGAACAATAAAATCGATATCGAAAATCCCAACTTTTTTGGTCAAAAATGCATAAGGGGTAAGACCTCCCAAAAACACTATATTCGTCATCACCACGGAATTCCTAGGAACTCTAATGTTGATATTCATTCGGAATGGTCTTCATTTCATTCCAATCATTCAGAATAACTGGACAGTACCGCCTAAATTCTAAGTGCTCTGAGCTCGTGAACAAAACTCGAGAATGAAAATCGCAAAACATAAAACCCAAAAAATTCATGATACGGAAGGCTCATATGGTCATGTCTGGTATCAAATAATAGGTTTTTGAGGACGAGGAATTC
Organism: Adalia bipunctata; assembly: GCA_910592335.1. NCBI lineage: Eukaryota > Metazoa > Arthropoda > Insecta > Coleoptera > Coccinellidae > Adalia > Adalia bipunctata. The sequence goes on along the minus strand of OU342952.1, from coordinate 2,014,703 downwards.
AATAAAAAATAAATCAAGGCTCTATCTGGTACGGTTCAGATTTTGACCTGCGAAATGACATTTTTTCAAAAAATCGAAATTTCAAGTCGTCATAACTCCCGTTCTAGTGGACGTATCCAATGGAAATTTCTATATTGTTAATCAGCAATGACAAAGTATGCATCAGAGAAAATCTCAATTTGATGTCCCAACTTTTTTGGTGAAAAATGATCAGAAACTCCATATTTGTCATCACCAAGGAATCTCAGGAAACTCGAGTATCTTTGTACAAAATATTAAATAAATTTGATGCGTTATTTTCTTCCCACTCTGTGCGAAAAATGTTCGGTAAAAACAAATGCATCCAGGCACAATCCGTTTTTCCAATAACAATCGACGAGCGCCAATCTGTCGTTCGAAAACGTCGAGCATATAGAGGAAAACTGCGTTCAGAACGAGAGAAAAATGAGGAAATGAGATATCGAATAAAAACGTATCTAACATCCAATTCCATTACATTATCTCAGAAACCGTTGTCGGGCTATTTTTCCTCCGATAAATCGAATTGAAAAACGTAAAATAATTACTCGGAAACAATGGAAATGTAATGGAAAGCCGAACAAAACCGAGCCTCAGAAGAATTCCAATAAAAACGATATCGTCGAAACTCAATAAGTGAGTAATATCTGAAAACAATAAGTTCCAGGCCACAATCGCATAAAGTCAAATATCAAAGAATCCTGAAAATTATTAATGAAAGCAAGCAGACAGCGCGGTTATCAGGACCGGGTATTTCATCGAATCGCGATTAAGGGGGGCCACCCACGCTCCGTCTGCACCCCTCCCAAAAAAATCATCGGATAGGAGTCTTCATCCTCACTGTTGCTGCTGACAATGGGTCATTCTTGCATTGTCTTCCAATTTTGGCAATGTTCCAACGTTTTTTCAAATTTTCAGTAGGCTGCGAAAAAAGTAACACGTAAGAAATTGTTACAGATAAAAAAAATTTGAAAAAATAGGAAATCTCACAAAAACTAGTGGAAGACCACTAAAAACATTGTAAAGAACGTTACTATGACTGATAAGCGCATCACACATTCACTGTTAAAAAGTTATCAGCCCTTAAGGGTTTACGTCTCTGAAAAAAAGGGAGTCAGAAAAGATTTATTTTTTCTTATTGATGAAGGGATGTATAAAGATAAAAATACACTGCGCAAAAAAATTAACGCACATTATGGAAATCTCAAATTTATTCTACAACTGAAGGTGTTCTCAATGATAATTATTTTTATCAGAATTATGCATGCATATGTTATCCACTTTCAACGTTTTTCTCCAATACAGATGTTTTCTCCCAGCAGGAATAAAAAAAGATGATATTATCAGATTTTGAATGTATTGGCTCCATTCTAAAATCAGTTGTTCTCGATCAATTCTAGTGATCAATAGTTTTTCTTTCGTTTGATTTTCTACACTCGATCGCTATGCAACGCGAAACACGCAATTTGACGCAAGAGGAATGTGCCCAAGCGGTAGTTTTGCGAGAAGAAGGGTGGACATACACAAGAATTGCAGAAAGGTTTGGAGTTTCCCATACAAGTGTGTCCAGAATGTTGCAGCGATTCAGGGAGACAGGTATGAATGTCCGAAGACCAGGACAGGGTAGACCACGGGTAACAATTGCCATTCAAGAACGTTACTTGAGAGTTTCTTCGTTGAGACAACGGTTTGCAACCGCTCGCAAACTTCAAAATCAGCTTGAGCAAACTCATGAGGTGCAAATTAGCACTCAGACAATAAGAAATCGCCTCAGAGAATATGATTTAAGGCCTCGTGTCGCGGCAAGAGGCCCAGCTCTTACCTCAGCCCATCGAAGGGCGCGTTTGGATTTTGCGAGAGAGCATATCCATTGGGAAGAGGCCGATTGGGAAAGAGTTCTCTTCACAGATGATTCTAGATTCTGCCTCTACCATTGTTATCGACGTTCCCTTGTATACAGACGTCCACATGAAAGATATGCTCAGTGCAATTTCCTGAATACTACTGGTTACGGGGGAGGATCGATTATGGTAAGGGGTGGAATATCTTTGACTGCTCGCACAGACCTAGTGGTCGTTGATAATGGATCTATGAATGCTGATAAGTATATAAGGAACATTCTTGAAGAGCATGTAGTGCCATTTGCCCCATACATTGGGGAAAATTTCATTTTTATGGACGATAATGCCAGACCCCATCGGGCTCGCATCGTTCAGGAGTACCTTGAAGAGGTTGAAGTCTCTCGAATGGAATGGCCAGCAAGAAGTCCAGATCTCAATCCGATTGAGCAGGTTTGGGACAACCTCAATAGAAGGCTGAGAAGTTCAGAAAATCATCCAGCTACTCTTAATGACTTAGGAATCCAACTCGGAGAAATCTGGGAAGGATTAGATTCAACAAGAGATGTGATAACTTAAAACTTTTTTGGCTGGCGGTCTGCCGGTGGCGTTGCCGCCTTAGAAAGCAGCAATAGGCCGGTGGAACGAACGACTGAATGGCGATTAAGGCTGTTAAAAAGAGAGAGGAAGAGCCAGGGATTTTGAGGATCAGGGTAGCCTTTCAATTAGTTTTTTGATTGATTTTGTAGCCGCCAGGAGCTCCACTTAATTGGAAGCGTTGATTACAGTCGAGGCCCCCTTTGATGTTCGCTCGGTATAATTGGTCTCTTCAAGATTGATTATGAATTCTGTTAATCGATTCCTCAGAGTCGGTTGCAGTTGCAGATATTGAATTTGTAATGAACAACTTCGGATAACTGGAGTCCCCTGCTTTGATTTAATTCCCATTCGCGCCGTCATGAAACATAATTAACTAATTGGTTTTCGGGGCCGAAACTTGTCGTTGCCGCACGGATTTATTGACATTTTTCGACACGGACATTCGTATATTGACGTTGACAGCGAGGTAGGTCGGCGTCACGATCGCATTTTCGACGTCGTTTGACCCGCTTATGACGTTCGTGTCACTCCGATTCGACTCGATAAACCGAAAATGCTCCATCCGAAATAGCAGAACAACTCTTTTCGCATGCAGTTCACTAAGATTTGAATTTGCCCCCATTTGTGCAGTAAAGTGATGGCGACCATGACAATGGAACATTTGACGGCTGACAGTTTAGGGTTAGTGAAAATGGAGCCTCACACGATACAATAATTTATTTTCCTTATTGTCAATCGCCAAACTTGCTGCATTTGTGGATTGTAGTTAAACAAATCAACAACGTGTCACTGTTCGGTGCAAATTTTGAGCTGTGAGCATTATTATTATTATTATTATATGGTCAAGCAGTGACTTTTATAGGTAGGGGAAATACGTACAAAATGACATAGGTATCATAACTTGAGCGCTACTCTTGTTCATTTGGTCGTTATCAAGTGATACAGGAATCAATAGGTCAAGAGTTTTGTTCTCATTGTGCCAGTTTTTTAGGAGAAATGGCCAGTTTTCACCATTTTTTTTTCATTTATATTGCATTCATTCCGAACTTTATTTATTTGTCATTGTATTCACGAAGACTCTTTTATGATAAATATACTTTTTGTATCAATTCGATATATTTTTGGTTTTATATCGCTTTATGGACTAAATGAAAAATACAGTGAACGGAGAAAATGATATAGGTATTTCAGCTGAATTAACCGTATCTACTGGACAACACCAAGACCATTCATCCCAGGCTGCATCAGCAAACAAAGAGCTAGGACTTGTCTTAACATATTCATAACAAAATATTCATCTGGAGCAAATAAAGGCAATGCATCTCAACATACTCTTGCTGATCCTATGAGGAGGTTTCTCCAATCCCTAAAGGACAATTCATAAGTGGACAAGTCAAACGTGAGCCGAAGACTCGATAAACGTACTTAGTTTCAACTTCTACACCTAATATGATTGCAATCAAATCCAAAATGAGGCCATACCTCCTCCAAATAAAAGGAGACAAGTCCTTAGGGCATTACTCGAAGACGACAATGAAGAAGAAAATGTTCCTAGCAACTTTCGAGATGATGAAGACGACTGTTCATCTGTCTATTGTTTAGACCTTTTTTTCCCAATTTAGATCGGGAAAAAACCAGTCTTCTCCAGGATTAGCCCTGATGGGCTCACTCATCTTGTGCTGATGTTCCTAGAAGAACCAAGCGTTTCATTGGTGATTTTTGTCAGTAGTTTTGTGATTGTAAGTAGAAAACTACAGTTGCCTGTTGCCGGTATGTTATTTTGTCCATAGCATGAGGACAAAATGAATTTCGTTTATCCCAATTCATCTAGAAATATTTTATTATTTGGTACCTTCATTTCATAAAGGTTGATTAGATTTTATTAAGAAAGGACCAAAGATCATAGGTGCAGAATATGACATTACTGTAATTCACTGCTTATGCTGACTCTGCCTCTAAAATAAAACCCTATGTCATTTTGTACGTACTTTCTCTACATGACATCACAGATCTTTCAGTAGAAATTGAATAATATTAATGGGTCCAATATTATGTCGTCGATAACGCATAAACCCCATATTTCGTTACAAATTCGCCGGAATCCGGCCCTGCAGACCATGTTGCTTCGACGCCTGTAACTTATACGGTTATTTTCAATTTACTTAAAAGGGCCTTGGCTACTGTAAACTCAGCTCCTTCACAAGAATCGACACTTATAATGCTGAAATTATTACACTTTCCCCAGATTACGGTTTTAAACTTATTATGGGAATTACCAAGATTAAAAAACATTTACAGACATTGTTGCTGTCTCTCTCTCCACTCTCGACCTAGTATGGCTTCACACCACGAGCTGGCAGAGTTGGTAATGGATTTTCGTTATTCGTAGAGATGTTTGTGTTTGGAGATTTTAGCATTTCGCTCGAGAATATCGAAATGAAAACGACAGAATGATTTCATTTTGTATCGTCCAAGAATAAAACTGTATATGTCCATCCCTAATACAATTATACTGGTAAAATTAATATCTGTCCACTCATAAAACTTCCTAGTTCGAATGACCGCGACTATACAACACTCGGTGTGCCATTTCATCTGGAGATACGACTTTATATGTCTCACACGTATCGAAACCACTATCCAAATATCGTATGTCATCCAAAGAGGTTTGTAACGTACCTCTACTCGAGATATTTCCTGGAAACTTGAGAAATTCGAGAGGGTGGTGTTGAATAGATTGTGATTAAGAGGAAAGAAATATCTTCCTAAGAGCGTTCTGTTGACTGTGATAATCCAAAATGAGGATAAGCAGATTCTTCAGTATGGTTACCGAGAATCCATCTCAATTCGCACTGAAACTTCACGAGTTGCAGATGAAATTATTACTGAAAGTGCTTAGCAATGAATTTAAGATCTTCATTTTCTAGTGTCATCGAAAAATCTGAGTTGACAACGTAGAATCAAGATCAAATTTGACTCTACACCTGAAAACCATCCATTATGATCGATTCGGTGGGGTTATCATCCTAGAAATATCCAAAAATTGCCCCAATTCTACCTTATCCAGCCAAGGTAGCAAGACGTACCTATACGTCATTCCAACGCCCCAATAAAGCAGAATATGGACCCATCAATTGAAACGTAATGCCGATACCGCATAGCAACGGCATAATATATAATCAGTAATAGAGAAATGCACTTAAAAACGACATCCCTTACTTGCCATTTCGAAATAAATAAGGAAAATTGGACATAACTCTTTTCGGAGATGGAGAAATGGCTGCCCGAGCCATTCAGCTAATAAGACCGGGCCATTCGCTGTATTAGAAATAAAAATAACGCATATCGTAATAATAAAATGGACTCGAGATGTCGTCATCAATACTGTCCGTAATATACTTATGGGTCTGCATATATCAAATATCTGACCATTATCCAAATTGACTGCCGCAATCAACTAGAAAGAATCCGTTTAATCTTCTTTTATGGACCTCCATACTTTTATCTATATCTATCTGTATTTTATGGTGAACGGAAATCCCGTTAATTTTGTAATGGATCTTGTTGCGGGGTATCTTATGCGATAGATTGTTGGTTTACACTCTTTGTATCTCCAGCTATGTCCATGAAATCGTTTCTGGAGACCAGATCGAACAATCGCTTGCTTTGATTGAAAGAAAGACTGGCTTATAAAATCCGAATTATGTGTTCTCTAAAGGCGCGTCCACACCATGACGATTCAGACAAGTCGAGGTGAATGATACACCACTAAATTGCGAAGAATATAAACTGCTCCACATGAGTTAGGGATATTGACTTAAATTGCAAAAAAATATAGTTAAAATGAGATTTTTGTGATGAAAATTCATATTAATATGATTTCAAGTTGTAAATTAATTTAAGCCTGTAGGTCTGCAGCGTATACAGGGTGAGTCTTTGACTTGTACATATATTTTAACTGTAGATTCTTGAGGCCTAAAGAAACTTTTTTTTCATTTTCCATTTTTCCGAATTCGGCTCGGTTAAAGAGATATAGCCATTTGAAAAAAAAAATTGTGCTAAATGCGTCCCTGATATTATTCTCTACAAACACCTCAAAGTTCATATTTTTCAATTGAAATTGATGTGATTATTAGATATTCTGGGTGATACATTTAGAAAATACTCAAGCACTAACCTTATTCGAATAAGAATGTTACAAACACGATATTTCCTAACAAAAACGCTAAGTTTTGTTCCATCATTTCTGCAATTGAAATGCCATATTTCTCACACCAAAATAATTTCCTTCTTCGATTATCCTGAAGATTAGTTTGTAAACATTAATAATTTGTTCATATTTGCCTCGATACCCTAAAACTATCTTATAAAAATAAGTTTCTCACTAACCTCTCCTAACTCCATTAATCAGTCATCTGATTCGAGGTCAATGACCTAACCTAATCCATCTCCTCTATGATAGTGATCACAGAATTCTAGAGAAGACGATGCCAGATTGTGTTGATTTTCTCAGTAAAAAATGGTATAGGCGAACTCAAGAAAGCAGAACGTCCCCTATCGTTAACGGAAGAACTAGTTTTGTTTACTTTTCGCTAAAGGCTTCTACGCATTGCTCTTTGGAAATGCCAAACGAGTAGTTCTGATTCTCGCCGATCTGAATTTCAGTCGTGGTGCGCTGCCGGCTGCGATGTAGCCGCCACGCAAGGCAAGCCGTTGTTCTGTGTCTCATCACACTATCACAGGCCAGCCAGTCTGTGATAAAATGAACGACGCTTAAACGCGATAACCTTTCTACATGGATTCAATTCATTTATTTATTTACTCGCAGAGAATAAAGCAAACAGGTGTGAGGTGATGCTTGTGATATGTGATGTGAAAACCGTGTAGGGTCGATTAAAAATTCCAAGAGGATATTGTTAAGAAGATAGATATTTTCCTGAAGGACTGGTATCAATAAATTTTTAATAGAAACTTGCTTATAAACTGTGTAATTTCATGCTTCTCGGAATTCAGTTGATAAACATTGACAACATTGTTAATTTGTTAAGAGACCAGAGAAGAAACAATATTCGATGATATTTAATTCAGGGAAGCATTCAGATTTTTTATGAAATTCATGGTTTTTTCCTCAAATTTCTTCGTATACATTTAGGAATAACTCGAAAACGACGCGTTTTATTGAAAAAATATAAGAATACTTTTATTCTCTAAAATGGTTGATTCTTTCGAAAATATGAACCGTTTATCCTTTTCAAGTGATTTGATAGTGTTTTTGCATGAATTTATGAGTCGACCACCCTGTAACTTTCGAACTAGGAGAGATATTGAATAAGTTTCGATTGAGGAATATGCACAATGAATAGAGTAAAGAATCAACCAAAATTCAGTTCATTTGAAATAACGGTTCCGAAGAAATGAACAGCAAAGTGTTTTTTTCGTGGATTTTCGACACCCTGTATCTCCCAAACCAAACCGAATTTTGAAAAATGGTATGGGAAAAAAGTGTTTCGTTTGATGAGAGGAATCTACAGTTAAAATATATGTACAAGTCAAAGACTCACCCTGTATATATGGTTAGGAAAAATCGAGTAAAATAACGAAATATTATTCCCAGAGAATTCAAGCATTTTAAGACTATCAATACAATGTATGGCCTCCAAGGGCATCAATAACAGCTTGACATCTTTTTTGCATACTACACACGAGGTTGTTGGAACATTTCTTGAGGAATTTGGTTCCATAAATGAGGCTGAAGCTTTTTCAGATCATTTAAGGATTCTGGGGTAGGTTGATGATTATCTAATTTTCTTTGGAGCATATCCCATGTATGCTCTATGCAATTCAAATCTGGTGAGTGCGGAGGTATTGGTGAATGTGGAATACCAAGCTCCTCGCGCGCATTCTCAACTCTGGCTGCACGGTGCGGTCTAGCGTTATCGTCTAGAACTTGAAAAGTTTCACCAATAGCAGCGTGAAAATTTGGCACAACATTGCCAATGACATGCTCCCTATAGTGTAAGGCGGTCATATTCCCAGGACAAATGTGTAGATCTGTTCGCCCGTTGAAACATATCTCGGCCCATACCATAACACTACCCCCTCGGAATGGATGGACATAGCGACGATTACGGGGTATGCGAGGGATTGTCCATACCCTTTTTCTTCGAGAATCTGAAAATCGTCCATATCTGGATTCATCAGTGAAAAGGACACTACGCCATTGATCGTTCCAATTGATATGTTGCCTTGCCCATTCCAGTCTTCGACGCTTATGGTCACGTGTTAATGGAACTCCTCTTAATGGGCGTCTAAAATCTAGATTTACCTCTCTCAAACGTCGTCTGATGGTTTCGATGGAAACTTGGACCCCATCTGCATTTTGAAGAGTATTCCGTAGCATTCTACACGTAGATGTAGGGTTTCTTCTCGCCGAAACGGTGATGAAACGATCCTGAGCAGGTGTTGTTTTTCGTCGCCCACCAAGCCTTGGTATTTCCAACACGGAACCTGTTTCCCTGAACCTATTCCAAAGTCGAGATATCACACTTTGGCTGACTTGAAGCCTTTCCGCTACAACAACCTGAGTTAGGCCACCCTGTAGCATTCCGATAGCCCTATTAGCCTCAGCGTTTGTTGATTTACGTCTTGGCATTTTCAGAACACTCGTTTCAAATCGAAGCCGTTGATAAACTGACTTCATTTCAAAATAAGAACTTTCATGATGCATATGCAAAGAACCAAACTTCAGAAAAAAGGCGACCAAATTGACGAAATGTCTCATACTGATTTTTATTGGATCGATTCGAGTTGTTATTGAGTTTTAAATGATTTTACAGCGATTTTCTCGAAGATTACATACTTTTAAAAACGATTGAATACGATATCCCTAACTCTTGTGGAGCAGTTTATTTCTAAACTGGGAAGCAGCTCAGCTTCAGTCTGTTATCTCTGGGTATGTGATGGCAACGTCTCTGAGAAATATTTTGACATTCCGATATTTCACGAGTGCCATCCTGCGTCAGTGTTCAAGTGAAAAAACTTGATGAACTCAAATCTTGGCCAATCGGGATACTTCATAAAAGTGAATCTATTCATTGAAGTTACGGCCAATGACATCCGGAATCCAAACGCTGACGTACTCAAGGCGCATTCAGCAACTCCTATAAATCCGAGCCGAGGAATCCCATCATGTATATCCACCCTAATCCCTTCTTGACTAGGCCTAGACGCCATGTACCATAATTACGGTATTCAGTTACTAATTATCCTAATGGATCTAGGTAAATAATACTGCAGCAGTGCGGGCACCAAATTCACACTTGTCTGCTAATAGCAACCATCTGGCTTGTTCGTGTTCGTCCTGGATGGGATTCGGTTTTAACTCCGATATACGGGGTGCGGCCGAAAAAACGACGCGAACACCTGGTGTTCCACATTCGACGACACGGGTTGTAACTCACAAATTGAACGCATCGTTCGAAAGGAGATACCAGAGATATGTGTGGCAGATAAGAATTGTTGTTTTCTGTGCGTGCCTTCACTGCTTTATTTAAGGACTGAACGAGAATGAATTCGCTATCACAAAAACGCCTAGGTATATCTCTTGAACCAATTGAGAAAAAATCAAAATTTGATCAAAGTTAGCTTTGTTATAAACGTCAGAAACATGTGGAACATTTACTTCATAGATATTCCAATTCTCTGTCGCAAAATGACAAGAGAAGTGAAAACACGAGAATTTATAGTAAAACTTTTTCAAAATAATCAAAAATGGAGCTTCAAAAGAATCGCAAAAGGGGCTCGCGTTCGTCCGAAAACGGTATCAAGAGTTGTTAAGCGCTTCAACGAAGATCTTACAATTAACCGCAAGGAAGGAACCGGGAGAAAAAAGGGGTTTCATAGCCCAAAAAAAGTGAAGAAAGCCATCAGCCTTTTTCAGAAGAATCCTAACCTTTCAGGACGGGAAGTGGCTCAAATAGTGGGTTGTTCGCAGTCAACCGTTCAGAAGATCAAGTCGAGTTGTGGGATTAGAACATACAAAGTGCAGAAAGTGCCAGACAGAAACGTTGTGAAGAATCAAAAAGCGAAATCAAGAGCAAAGAAATTAAAAAAAGATTTCTTGAAAAATTTTTCCTGTTGCGTGATGAACGACGAAACCTATGTCTTGGCTGACTTCTCGCAACTTCCTGGTCAGGTATTCTATACTGCAGATTCTCGTGGAAATATTGACGAACAATTTCGCGTGAAGAAACAAGCAAAGTTTCCTAAATAATTCCTGGTTTTTGACAAGCAATATGCACTTGCAGGAAAAGGAGCAAATTTTTCGTTGGCCAAGGCTCTGTTGACTCGAAGATATACATCGAGGAATGCGTGAAGAAGCGACTTTTACAATTTTTACGTGAGCACGATGTGTCAACAATCTTTTGGCCAGATTTAGCTTCATGCCACTACAGCAAGGCCACCAAGGAATGGTACGAAGCTAATGAGGTTTTTGTCCCCAAAGAGGCCAATCCACCAAATTGCCCAGAACTCAGGCCAATCGAAAGATATTGGGCCCTAGTATAAAAAGAGAATTGAAGAAGACTGAGAAATCAACGAAAACATTAGCGGAATTCAAGCAAAAGTGGAAGACAGCATCCTAGAAAGTGACTGAGAACACTATAAGAAGCATGATGGGAAGAATTCCAAAAAAAATCTATGAATTTCGTGGAAAATAGTTTCGGTTCTTTATTGTAGAAGCAGTTTTCATAAGAATTAGAAGATGATTCGAAAATGAGTTAGATTTTCGAAATCGGTCCAGTGGTTCAAAAGATATAAGCGTTTTTGTGATAGCGAATTCATTCTCGTTCAGTCCTTACTCATTGGCGTCGTGGGCTGCAGAAAATTACCGCTCGAAAACCAGAATGATTATAGGAATAGGTAGGAAGAAAAAGTATATGTCGTCTCGATTACCGACAGGGTATCCATGATTATGGGAGTATGGAGAGTAGCCTGCGGCCTAGTGCTCAATCAAAGGGTCAACGTTGAAGCTGACGGTCTAAAATCGACGCAAAGACATCGGATATGCATAACAGGACGGGAATCGCCGGGCAAGACCCGTCCAAGAGCGATGTTAATCGAACTACATTTCAATTATATCGGAATCCCGGTTAGACAGACGGATTATTCCTGGAAGCGCAATTACCGCGAAAAACACTTCGCATCTGACCAATAATACCGTCCGTCGTTGGATTTGATCGGCCGGCCCTCTGTATACGGCCGCCAGACAATTCATTATTGCAGGAACGAAGTATCGGAAAGATTAATTAAACTCCGTGATTACTCCGGCTGTCCCGTGTATAATTAAAGACCGCATCGGGCTCATTTCCATAGGAATCAATCGGAAACGTTTCGACGCCCACTTGGTACAGAGAGTATGATAACTGATGGAACGGATTCCGACTTAATTGAATTGTTGCCGATTTGGGCGAGTCGTGTCAGTTTTTTATCGAATCGTCGTTAAGAATGTGTTTTGGTTAATTAGTTTTCGAGCGCCGCTGGCCACTCGTCTCTCGACTCCAGTATTTTCGATGGGGATTTGAAAAATTTCAACTAGCTCTACAAACCCACCCCTGAACCTAACTGTCAATGCTGAAACACTCGATGGAGACAAGTAGGGGAAGTACATACGTACAAAATGACATAAGGTTTAATTTCAGAGGCATAACTTGTAGTGAATTACAGTAATGTCATATTCTACCCCTAAGCTCTTCGGTCCTCTCTTTATGAAATCTAATCAACCTTTATGAAATAAAACTACCAGAAAATAAAATACCTATATATATAAAACAAAGTAGTTGGTTACACCATTTATAACTCGAAATCGGATGGACTGTTTGTTATGAAACTTCATTTATGGATTCGTCTACGGTCTGGTTATTATAAAATACATTAAAAATTCGTTTATGTAGGAAATGCTTTTCTTCCTTTTAAATAAGGCCACTATAGGTGTTTCTACGGTTAATGGCTCTTATTACAGTGACTTACTGACTTATCTAGTTCTTAGATGAATTGGAATAAACGAAATTCATTTTGTCCGAATGCTATGGACAAAGTGACATACCCTCAACAGGCAACTGTAGTTTTCTACTTATAGTTACGAAACTACTGACAAAGTTCACTAATGAAACGCTTGGTTCTTCTAGGAACATCAGATGTTCCCAAGATGCGTGAGCGCAAAGCATACATCGTAACCAGTCTTTTTCATGGCTCATCCTGGATAAGACTGGTTTTTTCCCGAACTAAATCGGGAAAAGGGTCATAACAATAGACAGATGGACAGTCGTCTTCATCATCTCGAAAGTTACTTGGAACATTTTCTTCTCCATTGTCTTCTTTAAATAATGCCCAAGAGACTTGTCACCTTTTCTTCGGAGGAGATATGGCTCATTTATTGAATTGATTGCAATCATATTAGGTGTAGAACTTGAAACTAAAAACGTTTATCTAGTCCTCGGCTCACGTTTGCCTTGTTCACTCATGAATCGTCCTTTAGGGATTGGAGGAACCTCCTCATAGGAATAGGATCAGCAAGAGTAGGTTAAGATGCATTGCCTTTATTAGCCGCAGATGAATATTTTGTTATGATTATTTTAAGACAAGTCCTGGCTCTTTGTTTGCTGATGGAGCCTGGAATGAATGGTCTCGGTGTTGTCCGGTAGATACAGTTAATTCAGCTGAAATACCTATGTCGTTTTGTCCTTTCACTGTATATGTCATTTTGTCCATAAAGCATTGTGAAAGAAGAAATATATCGAATTAATACAAAAAATATATTCAACATAAAAAACTTCGTGACTACAATGTCAAATAAATAAGTTCGAAATGAATGCAATATAAATTGAAAAAATGGTGAAAACTTGCCATTTCTTCTAAGAATCAACAAAATTCTTTCAAAGGCCACATCGGCCATGTAGGCCTGCAAAAGGCTGTTTGGAAAGACTTGGGGGCTAAAACCAGACAAGATACACTGATCATCATAGAATGATCATAATAATAATTCCTGTAACATGAGATTTCGAACGGAACCCTCGAAACGGCGGCAAATTATAAAAGCGGCTGATTCGGCAGAAGTGTGGAGCTTTGAACGTTAATGCGGCCTAATGTAAGCGAGTAGTTGTGTTTACTAATAAAACACATCGGTAATTAAGCGTTGCTAATTTGGTAATAAGCATCCGCAAACACAGAATTCAATTAACGTCGACCTCGCTTTCTGGCCTCAACGAACACGGCCCCACAGAGTTCTATCCTTCGGACCGACTTCCACTACCTACGGATATTGCAGAGACGATTTATCGACAGTCAGTTACAACCTGACCAAACTTAAACGCTCGTTTGAATGATAAGATATCGGATAATTGGTCCAGGGATGAACTGCAGTCGTCCAGTATTCAACTCTTTTTTTTCATTGGAAAGGCTCCAAGTCAGCCAAAGTGTGATATCTCCACTTTGGAATAGGTTCAGGGAGACAGGTTCCGTGTTGGAAAGACCAAGGCTTGGTGGGCGACGAAAAACAACACCTGCTCAGGATCGTTTCATCACCGTTTCGGCGAGAAGAAACCCTACATATACGTGTAGAATGCTACGGAATACTCTTCAAAATGCAGATGGGGTCCAAGTTTCCATCGAAACCATCAGACGACGTTTGAGAGAGGTGAATCTAGGTTCTAGACGTCCATTAAGAGGAGTTCCAATAACACGTGAGCATAAGCGTCAAAGACTGGAATGAGCAAGGCAACATATCAATTGGAACGATCAATGGCGTAGTGCCCTTTTCACTGATGAATCCAGATATGGTCGATTTTCATATTCTCGAAGAATAAGGGTATGGACAATCCCACGCATACCCCGTAATCGTCCCCATATCCAAGAAGTCCATCCATTCCGAGGGGGTAGTGTTATGGTATGGGCCAGGATATGTTTCAACGGGCGCACAGATCTACACATTTGTCCAGGGAATATGACCGCCTTACACTATAGGGAGCATGTCATTGACAATGTTGTGCCAAATTTTCACGCTGCTATTGGTGAAACTTTTCAATTTCTAGACAATAACGCTAGACCGCACCGTGCAGCCATAGTTGAGAATGCGCGCGAGGAGCTTGGTATTCCACATTTACCAATACCTCCACACTCACCAGATTTGAACATGCATGGGATATGCTCCAAAGAAGATTAGATAATCATCAACCTACCCCAGAATCCTTGAATGATCTGAGAGAGCTTCTGCATGCCCCGTTTATGGAACCAAATTCCTCAAGAAAAGTTCAACAACCTCGTGTGTAGTATGCAAGGAAGATGTCAAGCTGTTATTGATGCTCGTAGAAGGCCATACATTGTATCGATAGTCTTGAAATGCTTGAAATCTCTGGGAACAAAATTTCGTTATTTTACTCGATTTTTCTTAACATCCCTGTATACGCTGCAGACCTACAGGCTCAAATTAATTTTGAACTTGAAATCACATCAATATGAATTTTAACTATATTGTTTTGCAATTTAAGTCAATATCCCTAACTCATGTGGAGCAGTTTAATTGCCAGTAAAATAATATGCAGCGTTTTTGATATTCTGATTGAAACAAATTACATAATGCACAAATATCACGAAAATATTATTTCATTCGACCGATTCTAAAATTCGTCTGTCAGAAATGTGAATAACAAAAATAACGAATCATTATCGAAAATTATTATGATATCGTCATCAAAATAAAGCAGAAATCACTGTGTCCAAAATGAAATTGAGGAATAATATAACATCGAATAAAGCTACCTCAGGCTTGTTTATTTATTCCCTATTCGCGTTATTTTATCATCATTCCACTATGAATTTCAAAGTGAAATCTGTTTTTAAAGCAAAGGTACATTTAATGTTATCAAATTGATTCGTATTATCCGATAAAGAATCTATAGTTTCCTGCTTATCTTTCAATGAATTCTTCTGCTATATTTTCCGAACGAAGTTAAAACATTCAACCTAAAGCATAAAGATAACGAAATGAGTATCCCTGAAACCGATGTCCCGATTAATATCTGTTTTATTTAGCAAGAAAGCACACATTTATCTCACTAACGTATGATTCTACCTTATTTATCGCATTTTCCTTTATTATTAACTGCATTTGCCAGCAATAAACTCATTCCCACTTACAAAATGCGTACTTGAATAATGGAGTGTTTTGAAACGCAGAGTACATTTGTTTTAATTAAGATTTAATGTTTACTATTTATTTATTGCGGTCATTTCACCGCTGGCAATGTTTGAATTCTCTATTTTCAAGATTTCATATCAGACAATTCTACATGGTGGAGACGAATATATCCAGTGTGTTCTCAGAACTGTTTAGAACTCGATAAGGGACACCGGGTACGTCCTAAATAGGGGATAAGTGGTAGACAAAACACTTTTTTATGACGAACAAATCACTAAACCACATGTGCTCGAATTTCAAACTATACCAATCGGATGTTTACGGTAATAAAATTTGTCATTTTCCTTTCCACCACAAACAAACCCATACCCCCTGATTCCTCTCGTTTGTCAACGAAGTCATAATAAGTGTCTTTGGTCTTGGTAGAATTTGTCACCATTCGTCAGATGAGTAAAGAAGCCTATGGCGATAGCAAAGAAATTAGATGCATTAAGACCTGAGATGCAGTCCCTTATCATTTTTTAAGCTGGTACGTTCAACTCGTTGCGACAAATTACGTCTCTTGAATTCGGAATGGCTTCAGGCGTCATTAAGCAACTGTTTAAGATGTTTCTGACTTTACAATTCGTCAGCATCTCACCTACACGCACGATTAAAGAAAACGATCATGTATTTCCGCAGACTCCTTTGAGGAACACACGCTTAATGACCGCTATTTTGGGTTCTGTAACATCAAATTAGGCTTGACCAGGTGTGCTAGAAGAGCGGCTAAAGGTGTCCACACACCCACATATCAATCTGTCTTTATAACCTCAAAACGTTCCTCTTCAGGTAGAGTCCAAAGTAGGAATCTCGGTCCGGAACAAATTGTTATATAAATAGAAACGAATTGAATACTCTGCAGTCTGGATTCAATCCAGAATGGCCTCAGCTTCCGTTCTACATGATCCGACAAGAAAATCTGACGATTTATTGCGGGAATGGATTATTTCTTGAATGTAGTGTCGGAGAGACCGCCCACTGTAACCCAAACT
Organism: Adalia bipunctata; assembly: GCA_910592335.1. Classification (NCBI taxonomy): domain Eukaryota; kingdom Metazoa; phylum Arthropoda; class Insecta; order Coleoptera; family Coccinellidae; genus Adalia; species Adalia bipunctata. Next base: position 1,998,021 of record OU342952.1, on the reverse strand, counting down.
ATACGGGGTGAAACGCGTTTTTGGAATGTTGGGATTAAGCAGAGGGACAGAAGTTGATATTTTTCTTGAAATATCTTCTCAGTTCACGTAGCAACAGCAGACCTCCTAAGATAGAAAAATTAGGTTTATTTTTTCAAATTTTAAGTTTGTAAAACACACAACATCTTTTATATCTTTTAAACGAAGCTTTCAAGGACCTATGTTGTTAAGGCGAGCTTCCTTTAAAAAATTGGGCTTTTTATTTCCATAATATCTCAGTTCCTATGCGGCGTAGACCAATATTTTTTTTTAATTAAAGCTTAATCATTTCTCTATAATGTTTATTACTCGCGTTTCATTTTTTCTTCGTATATTAGGAAAAAAACCTGGTGAGCTGTAATTTCATGAAAATCTAGACAAACGATTTTATCTTCATGATATATCTGTCAATTCTCGGGATAAATGTATGAAATTTTGAGTTTACATGCGAAATAATATTTTCCAGAATGTGTATCGATCAGTTTTTTTTTTCATTGCCCCCTCAATTTCTAAATGAATTATTAAAGTAGGAACTTTATTGGTCATATTTTCAACCAGGTTTTTTTCCTAATATACGCTGAAAAACGGAAAAGCGAATAATACACATTCTGCAAAATATCATTCCGCATGTATACTGAAAATTTCATACATTTATCCCGAAAATTGACGGAGATATCATGGGAATAAAATCGTTTGTCCAGATTTTGATGAAATTACATCTCACCAGGTTTTTTTCCTTATATACGAAGAAAAACAGAAAAGCGAGTAATACACATTTTAGAGAAATGATTAAGCTTTGATTCAAAAAAAAATTGTTGGTCTACGCGGCATACGAACTGAGATATCATGGAAATAAAAAGCCCAATTTTTGAAGGGAGCTCGCGAGCTCGGACGTGTACCAGGTCCCCTTAGGTGATATTCTTCTTGAAATAGGTTTTTCTAGCACCTGTTGAGTCTTGCCTAAAATGCGAATCTACCTAATATATTGATCTGTGTGCCCAAAATAGTATTGTTAAAATTCAAAAATTCAACTACACCTTTTCCAATTGTAATTCAGAAAACGTAAATTTTCTGAAATTCAAATTTGCTTTTCTGAATTACATTTTACGTTTTCTGAATTACAATTGGAAAAGGTGTAGATTGGGAAACCAGTTCAAATTATTTGAGAAAGATTTGTTCGAATTTCTCATAGATCCTAGTGACTGACAGTTATCATCGATAGTACCTGACCTTGTCGCGATGTGTACTTTATTCTATTTCCACTGTGATGTACCTACCACAAAAACAGCTGTTTAAACAGCAATCAGTCTTGAGAGTTAGCACTGGCAGTCACGTTTGTCTAGATTGAATCTGTCCAGATCATGTCTCTCGAGATTTATTTGTTTGTTTAGGTGGCAAGAAAAATATGTGAGAGACCCCGTATCATTAGTGAAACACCCACTATGATTTAAGTAGCCATTGGTTTGGTGGAACCTGCACTTTAGTGTAGGACAGAGTCGTATTCGACGTGTTTAGATTATGTGTTTTCAACACTCTGTAGCTCGAGAACCGCTCGTTTTAAAGCCATGGTTTAGAGAGAATTTTGGTCTAAGAATGCCTGAGAAATTACCCTTTATTCAAGTTTCAGTCAGTAGCGTGCGTAAAAGGTGTAAATTGTTAGTTTCTGACCAGTACAGCTTGGGTCTTCAGTCCACCCCTGTATGCCCGTATAAAACCCATTCGCTGATGAAATATTTATGTTTCGGGGGTGTATTCATGTTCCATAATTGAATCTATCTACTCTACGATACATCCGGTTTCAATTTACACAATGGACTTCATGAATCACCGGAAAATAATTCGTTACAATCAATTTTTATTAACTTTTAATTATTTTAGGAGCACAATCGGGTAATGTGCGCTTTAAAGCTGTAACAAAATGGGTTCCTGTTATCGCATTAATACTATGCTGACCTCCACATCGAGGATTGATAATAATTTCAGGGATATACAGTGCGTGGGCTATAAAGTTGACAGAATCTTAGTCGAGATGCAGCTGTTTATTCACGAAATGATTTAAAATCTGCATCAGTGCAGTAATGAATGGAACTGAAATTTTCAGTTGACCTGAGTGCCTCTAAGTGATTCAATTTAGAACACACTACTTAGAGTACATTAGCCTGTTAGATAGCCATTAATTTTTTTATTCAAAGTTTGTTTTCACTGAGAAAAACGTCATCTAGAGTACCACAATAATACGCATGCATTCGAAGCTTTATTCGCTCGAAAAATCGATTCACACCCAGAATTTCAAACGTCCAAATCAAAGACCGAACCTGTGTATTGATTTTCAATTTTCGTTATATCCCAGTAGTTCCTCATGAGTTCTTGTGTCTTGAAGCTTTTCCACTCGATCCTTTTTCGAATGAAATCACTCGCTTAATGATCAATTAACGAAATTATCCAATCAGTCGTAATTGGGAACGACTCAGTGTGTTCAACTCGACCAGCGAACTGAAATAAGGCCTTTCCATTGATTAAAATCGACTTAATGAAATCGATGTGATGTAAAGGGTTCGGAAAATCTATTGATGGCGACCGAGGGTATGGTTTCGTCCAGCGATGACCTGAACCGTTGCTAAGTTCCATTCACGCTGCTTCCTCATACGAGGATGTATTGATATCTAGTTAGCCTAGACCAGTTCCATGCATAAACAAAATATTGCGATACCATATCAACGAACAATAACTCATTAGAAGTGTCAGTGTAGAGTTCGACGTCAAAAAAGTAAACCAGAGTTACGCAATAAATTAAAACGAAAAGATGTCCACCGAAATTGTAAAAATCGAACAATTTGAGTATCGAGCAATCATCAAGTATCTGTGTTTAAAAAGGTTAAGAGGTAAGCAGATTTACGAAGATATGCTTAATACCCTTGGTGATCAATGTCCTTCGTATGCGACCGTGAAAAATTGGACTGCAAGCTTCAAAAGAGGTAAATTTTCCATTGACGAGCGATCGGGAAGGCCAGTTTCAGTGTCAGTCCCCGAAAATATCGATGCAGTTCATGACATGATTTTATCAGACCGTCGAATTGGGCTCAAACGGATATCTGAAGCACTGAAGATTTCATACGAACGCGTTAAGCATATAGTTCACATCAATTTGGACATGAGAAAAATTTCTGCAAAATGGATCCTCAAATGTTTGAATGTTGACCAAAAGCGTGCAGGGGTAGAAGCATCGCGTTCGATCTGTGCTCGATTTGAAAACGATGTAGACTTCTTAAACGGAATTGCTACTATGGATGAGAATTGCGTACATTTCAACGTTCCAGAAACAAAGCAACAATCGATGGAATGGCGACACTCTGTTTCTCCAAGACCTGAGAAGTTTCGTGTCCAAAAATGTGCTGGAAAAGTTCTCGCTTCAGTTTTTTGGGATTGCCATGGAGTAATCATTATTGGTTTTTTGGATAAGGGTAGAACAATAACTGGATATTACTTTTCGACATTACTGACCAATCTACGGGAAAAAATTAAAGAGAAAAGACGCGTAAAGCTATCCAAAGGTGTTTTGTTTTTACAGGACAAGGCCCCAGTACACAAATCTCATGTTGCCATGCAAAAAATTCGTGACTTAGGGTTAGAATTACTAGAACACCCCCCTTATTCACCAGATTTGGCTCCGTCCGACTATCATCTCTTTCCTCAACTGAAAAAAAGTTTACAAGGTCGTAAATTTTCTTCCAACGAGGAGGTAATAAAAGCTGTGGAGGACTGGGTTGCAGAGCAAGAAGAAACATTTTTTTTTGAAAGGTTTAGAGACGTTGCAGGTTCGCTGTAATTGTATTCAATTAAGAGGAGAATATGTTGAGTAATAAAATATTTTGACAATGAAATTTTGTTTGGTTCTAAAGTAGGCTAAGAATTTTTCAATATATCCTCGTAGTTCCTCATAGTTTCAAATCATTTCCTTTTGTGTCGAAGATTCTCAGGAATGGAAACCGAATAACTCTCAGGCATTACGCCTAATGTCAAGCGTGCAGCGACAATTTTAGGCGTCCGTCGTTCAGATGTTTGTAATTATTTTCCGAAGCACTCTGGGCTCTTAATTGCATTTGCATCTTGACAGTTTCTTGCCAGGTCGCCATGTCAGTGCGCGTTAAGGTAAGAAAGACGTATAAGTGGGCTATGAATAATTCATTTCGATACTCCATTGTTAATTGGGTCTACGGTGACGTGATTTTTGAAATAGAGCGTCCCGAAATCCATTTCCATTAACTTCGCCATCTAGGTTTCTGAGCGAATATGTACCTTCGTGAACGATCCACTCTGTCTGCAATCACTCAACTCGATTTTCCACCTGGTATGCATATATTGAAAAGTTTCAAAGAGACTACGTAGAAGGGCTTCATTGACGAAATAAGAAATCACCTCTAAGTACCAAAAGTCCTCTACCTACCACTGAAATCAGCTAACTTGTGTTTGCTCTGTATCTGCCAAAAAGGTATGTTTAAACAGAGTCATTCGTGTTGGCAGAGAGCGTCTCTTCTTCTGAATATCCGTTTCCATTAGACTCAACTCGTGTTTTCCTCGATGTTTTCGCACCTACGTAGGGAATTTGGAGTGTTTGTCTTATATCCTTTGTATAATTAATATGGGAGATGACGAGTGACGTTTTAATGGTTGTTATTATCTAATTCATCAAGCGCTAAGCGCTTTAATGGGGTCCATTAGAGGGAATCTGTGGAAATTGCCGGTTGTATAAGAATGTCGGAGACGACATATCTGCTGTTACGATTTTCGATGGCTTCCCTAAATACATAAAATAACATTACGTAAGAATTGGCCGAAAAAGAAGAGAATTTGAAGAAATGGCTAATTCGCATACTCCTTGTTCATTATTTCAACAAGATCTTTAAAAATTGTCGAATCGCTGACTACAAGATACTCACTCATCAAACTGCCATGTACGTCTTGTTTTGGCATTTCAACTTACCTGGAAAAAAAATGCAATTTAAAAGTTGGATTAAATTGAAGGACTTCTTTTCATCAGAATTATGCCTGCATATGTTATCCACTTTCAACGTTTTTCTTCAATACAGATGTTTTCTCCCAGCAGGAATAAAAAAGATGATATTATCAGATTTTGAATGTATTGGCTCCATTCTAAAATCAGTTGTTCTCGATCAATTCTAGTGATTAATAGTTTTTCTTTCGTTTGATTTTCTACACTCGATCGCTATGCAACGCGAAACACGCAATTTGACCCAAGAGGAATGTGCCCAAGCGGTAGTTTTGCGAGAAGAAGGGTGGACATACACAAGAATTGCAGAAAGGTTTGGAGTTTCCCATACAAGTGTGTCCAGAATGTTGCAGCGATTCAGGGAGACAGGTATGAATGTCCAAAGACCAGGACATGGTAGACCACGGGTAACAACTGCCATTCAAGAACGTTACTTGAGAGTTTCTTCGTTGAGACAACGGTTTGCAACCGCTCGCCTCCTTCAAAATCAGCTCGAGCAAACTCATGAGGTGCAAATTAGCACTCAGACAATAAGAAATCACCTCAGAGAATATGATTTAAGGCCTCGTGTCGCGGCAAGAGGCCCAGCTCTTACCCCAGCCCATCGAAGGGCGCGTTTGGATTTTGCGAGAGAGCATATCCATTGGGAAGAGGCCGATTGGGAAAGAGTTTCTCTTCACAGATGAGTCTAGATTCTGCCTCTACCATTGTGATCGACGTCCCCTTGTATACAGACGTCCACATGAAAGATATGCTCAGTGCAATTTCCTGAATACTACTGGTTTCGGGGGAGGATCGATTATGGTATGGGGTGGAATATCTTTGACTGCTCGCACACACCTAGTGGTCGTTGATAATGGAGCAATGAATGCTGATAAGTATATAAGGAACATTCTTGAAGAGCATGTAGTGCCATTTGCCCTATACATTGGTGAAAATTTCATTTTTATGGACGATAATGCCAGACCCCATCGTGCGCGCATCGTTCAGGAGTACCTTGAAGAGGTTGAAGTCTCTCGAATGGAATGGCCAGCAAGAAGTCCAGATCTCAATCCGATTGAGCAGGTTTGGGACAACCTCAATAGAAGGCTGAGAAGTTCAGAAGATCATCCAGCTACTCTTAATGACTTAGGAATCCAACTCGGAGAAATCTGGGAAGGATTAGATCAGAACATTTTAAGATCACTCATTTTGAGTATGAACCGTCGTTTCCGAGCTGTAATTAACACAAGGGGTGGAAATACCAAGTATTAAATCACCTATCAGCATTTCAGTATTTTGAAAATTGTTTATTCCTCTTCTTTCACATAAGATTCGGTGAAATACTGAATTTTTCTTCCATTTATTGTGTCTTGTTTCGTTCAAAACCTTCCCGAGAGAACATAAAAAATAAGTTATAAAGTCAATGTAGAGTTAACTTTCATTAAAATTGAGATTTTCAGAATGTGCGTTAATTTTTTTGCCCATTCTATTCTTTTCTCAAATCGAAATGGAAAATTGAACAGATTTTGTGTGCACTTCAGCGGTTAAAACCAATAATTGGTACAAGAATCGTATCAGTTTCTCTCTCAAATCTTGATGAACACGAATGAAAAAGCCATAAATCTTTCTCAGCGATCAGAGTGATTGAACTGCATTCCTCCAGTCTATTTCTATATTGTCTCCAGCTTATTGCAGATTGAAGAGGCCAATTTAAATATTTGCAATGGCAGAGCATTAATCGTGCCAGTAATATAAAAGGTATGGTATTTTAATAAGGTTAAAATTAAATCTCATTCCGTTTATATTTACATATCGTCGCGTAATTGGAACAGGTTTTTTTTTAACGGGGAAGCATCTGCGTGCGCTTTGGACAGCAGTCCTTGCAGATCCTCTAGAATTACTCCTCGAATTGGATCCGGTTTTAATTTTTCGAATTATTGAAGAACAAAAATCGCCACACTTCTGTACTTCTCGGCAAGTTCGGTCAAAATTTTGATAGTTGTCAGTTTTGACATCTGTTAATTTTTCGACAGCTGTCATTATTTTGACAGCTGTCAAATTTTTTCTCGTAGCAGGACTTCGACGTGTTGCAGAAGACGTACAAGAATTGAAAGAATGATGCTTTCGTATCGACCCGCAAGATCGCGTATAAGACCCAGGAGGCCACTCGGGAAAAACGTCTCACGTAGGTGCCGTTTTCCTTCCACGTAACAATTTCAATTTGTAAATTTCATCGGCGAGCGCGCCGACAAACGTTCTTCCTGGCGGAACACGAGGAATTCGTTGAAGCGACGACGAAAAACTGATGAATTATGTAAACAAAACAGAACGACTCCGGAGAGATATTTCATGCGGTGGACACGGGAAATATTCAAATATAGATTCGGAACGGGCCGAGCGATAGATCGGGGGGTTTCTTGAAACGCCGCTGGACGCGGAAAATTGCTTTTCAATCCCCCGGACCCCATCAAGTTATTACGCCCGCATGGCTACGGATACGCTCTCCCCGTCTTGGGCCCGGGCTCTAGCGCTAACTGAAAAACTTCACTCCGGAAATATTGCCTCGATATTAACCGGGCAAAGGGACGGTGACGCATCCACAACTTTCGATTCCCTCCTCCACACACAGCTCCATTCTGACCACACTGCGTGCTGAATTCCTTCAGCTCGTCATTGCAATGCTACAAACTTGATGAGGACTTCTTCTGGTCCACAGTCTTCGAGTGAAGAACCTGGCAGAAGATTGTTGGCATCGTATCCGATGGTTTTGCCAAGAGACTTGAATCCAGTTGATTCAATATCCTCAAATGCCCAACCCAGTTTCCAGAAAACTTTATCATACTTCGTCTTGGCCTTTCCTCTTGAAAGATTTTTCCCAGCCTTCATTACCTTGCCTTGAGTATTCACAAACACTCCTGTTTGGTATTCAAATAGAAGAAATTGAGATAGAAAGACTCCAAGGCACGAAAACTACACAACAACTCATCCGAATCGAGTGAAGAACCTGGCAGAAGATTGTTGGCATCACATCCGATGGTTTTGCCAAGAGATTTGAATCCAGTTGATTCAATATCCTCAAATGCCCACCCCAGTTTCCTGAAAACTCTACCATACTTTGTCTGGGCCTTTTCTCTTGAAAGATTATCCCCAGCCTTCATTACCTTGCCTTGAGTATTCACAAACACTCCTATTTGGTATTCAAACAGAAGAAATTGAGATAGAAAGACTCCAAGGCACGAAAGCCAACGAAACTACAGAAAAACTCATCCCAAAATCAGCAATTCTACACGAAATCCTCATCAACGAATCAAAAACACCCGATAAAACCAATATAAATCGATCTCCATCGTACCAAATCAATACGCCGACTGATTCCATCTAAAAAAACCACGTCGAGTCAAAATCGTCCTTCTCGAATTGTCCATCGAGTAGAACAAATTGAATCTGTTTTTGTGGGTTGATTGAATTGTTAATTAAAACATTCGGATTTATGGCCGAGTAATAAATCGAGTGAAAGAATCAATAGTTGATTACTCACGCACTAGATCCAATTTACGGCCAGCCCCAGGATGAGGAAATGTCCGACGGGAGTTATCGATATGAAAACGGATCGACAGCTGTTCGAGTCCGTTCCCGAAGAGTAGAAATAGGTAGAATTTTTTGGGACATCCCGTATGTGTTCCCGACCGATTTGGCATCCCGGCCGGCAATTACCGAAACGATTTTTGAAGCGGCGGCCAATCAGGCGACGTCATTACTTGGATTTAATTGTTGTCAGCATTGCTATTCATCATCTTGCAGAGAGACGGTAAACACTCTCATACGTGCGTAACTCGAACCCGGGCTGGTAATGAGAACCATCGGGTAACCGAATACAGCTAATTGCCTCCCTGTTTTTAATTGAAAAGCTGACAAGTAGATTCCATTAAAGTAATTAGCTCGTAAAAATAAGCTTTATATTACCTGAAAGCGGCATTATGAATATAAAAAGGGGCGATGCGTAGAACGAAAGCTGAAACGGGATACATTGTTGTCGGCCATCGTGGAACGTCAAAGTTGCTAATTGTAAAGTTCCATGTAGGTTCGGGCGATGGATTAACATGAAATTGAAGTAGTTATCCCGGAACAGGTCAACGGATTGCGATGCGAACGTTTGAAAAAAGTGTTGGCGTGCAGAGCCAGCAAAACTTGGTGCACCTATCCCATCCATCATTTGGAATTAACACTCATTTCGAGCATACAATCACAAGATTCGCTTAAATTCGCTTAAATCACAGCAAAGTATGGCTCAGCCATTCCAGAATCTAGTTCGACGTGGTCAATAAGCACCATATCCTCTTTTGATGCAACATCTTCAATTTCCTAACTTACGAGGATGTATTGATATCTACACCTTTTCCAATTGTAATTCAGAAAACGTAAAATGTAATTCAGAAAAGCAAATTTGAATTTCAGAAAATGGAAATTGTAATTCAGAATAGTATATGATATGTATCAACCTACTATTCTGAATTACAATTTCCATTTTCTGAAATTCAAATTTGCTTTTCTGAATTACATTTTACGTTTTCTGAATTACAATTGGAAAAGGTGTAGTTAGCCAAGACTAGTTCCATGCATAAACAGTATATTGGGATACCATATCAACGAACAATAACTTATTTGAAGTGTCTGTGTAGAGTTCGACGTCAAAAAAGTAAACCAGAGTTACGCAATAAATTCAAAAAAAAAGATGTCCACCGAAATTGTAAAAATCGAAAAATTGGAGTTTCGAGCCATCAAGTACCTGTATTTAAAAGGGTTAAGAGGTAACAGTTTTTCGAAGATATGCTTAATACCATTGGTGATCAATGTCCTTCGTATGCGACCGTAAAAAATTGGACTGCAAGCCTCAAAAGGGGTAAATTTTCCATTGAAGATGATGACCGATCGGGAAGGCCAGTTTGTGTGTCAGTCCCCGAAAATATCGATACAGTTCATGGCATGATTTTATCAGACCGTCGAATTGGGCTAAAAAGGATATCTGAAACTGAAGCACTAAAGATTTCATACGAACGCGTTCATCATATAGTTCACGTCAATTTGGACATGAAAAGAAAAAGAAAAATTTCTTGGATAAAGGTGGAACAATAACTGGAGATTACTATTCGACATTACTGACCACTCTACGGGGAAAAATTAAAAAGAAAAGACGCGGAAAGCTTTCCAAAGGTGTTTTGTTTTTACAGGACAATGCCCCAGTACACAAATCTCATGTTGCCATGCAAAAAATTCGTGATTTAGGGTTACAATTACTAGAACACCTTCCTTATTCACCAGATTTGGCTCCGTCCGACTATCATCTCTTTCCTCAACTGAAAAAAAGTTTAAAAGGACGCAAATTTTCTTCCATCGAGGAGGTAATAAAAGCTGTGGAGGACTGGTTTGCAGAGCAAGAAGAAACATTTTTTTTTAAAGGTCTAGAGACTTGCAGGTTCGCTGTAATAAATGTATTCAATTAAGAGGAGAATATGTTGAGTAATAAAATATTTTGACATTGAAATTTTGTTTCTATAGTAGGCTAAGAATTTTTCAATATATCCTCGTATTTCTGGCAAGACCGCGGCGATTGAAGACAATAATCCATGAGCCTCCAGCCAATGGCCGATAACTCGTTCAGCAACTGCCTACGGGTCGTTGAAACAGGCCGAGCGAACCGAACAAATCATACAATAAGTATATTCATTACGCCTCATTCCAGCTACCCAATAATTATCATATAAATGGCACAATTCAGTCGCAACAATAACAGAGGGGAGCGTGGGCTGGAGGAAATGACAATTAAAAATATATATTACGTGTGTAATCGCTACTTCTTCGAAACGAGCAGTCATTATAATAGTTGTCGGACTTCTTATTCGTTGGAAATCAACAAAGCATTACCGGTCGGTCAATTTGTTACGACTGCATTTCGAATTTATTGCTTGTTTTCGCGGAAAAGCCGTTTGCGGAAAATGAAATCGATAGGACCTTATCTGCCGCTGACCGGAGAAAAGTATACACGGCCGAACTTGTATGCACTCAGTATTTCACAGAAAATAAGTATTCCTGATGCTTTATAACAAAATATGGTTAGTCCGAGACTTATATTCCACCTCGCGAGCATCATCGTTGGTGCCGCGTGTAGATGGCCTCTAGTTCGCGAGTTCGCCGCGAAAAGCCCGCTAAATTAACCCAACCGAAGCAACAATCTTCCAACGTCTCTTCAATAGAATCTCTCGACCGCTGTTTGACGAAGGAACTCTTCTGCAGAGATCAGATGACACCATGTGTGGTTGAACAGCGTCAACGTTGTCCATTCTCCGCCGACAGAAAAATAACAATTTCCCTTAACAGGTTTATTCAATCACGAAACACTCGAAATTATATTCAAGCCAGACGCACGCATAAACAAATCCAATTAAGGGCGCATTTATTCTGACAGGCGACCCTCCCCTTCTGACTGGTCGCATATGTGTTGTCGAGGGTTCCATTTCGCCAAGGGTGGTTCGAGATCGAATTCGCCATCGGAAGCGCGGTTTAAAGGGTTGGCGGCAGTGGAAATTGGCTCAACACGTTCTAAGACAGCCACTGAAAGAAGACAGTCAGTTTTTGGCCTCACATCGAAGACAGAGGCCCTTCACAACTAAAAACTTGATTCTGTATGCGGACCTTTATGATCTTGTCGCGCGTCTGGACCCCCTGTAAGTAATCTTACGGGTTTCCGGTCAGCTTCCCGAGCCAGAAAGAAGCGATATCGTCTTCTCGATACCCTGCAGCGTCCTCGACTCTTGCTGATTGGTAAAATCATCCTAAGTAAACACATCTGGTCTCTAGATTTGGTCCGGTGGTAAATCGATGTTGCTTTCACAATTATCTTGAGGAATCGATGTTTGGGCCGGAATTGACCTATGCAAATGTTTGAACAAGTGTATTGGGACGGACGGATCGCTTCTTGAAAGAAGCGAACGACAGATTATGGTCCAGCCGGCTCAGCTGCTACGCGTTAATCTCGGTTCGGGTTTTGTTGCCCCATGATTATCTCATGCTGGTATCTTGAATCCATGAAGATAAGCTGAACCCTCCATGGTTACTAAGATCAACAGAATTCGCACAAAATTCCATAAGCAATATTATGATCACTCCGTTGCCAAAAAAATCAACTTCCACAAGAATATTGAAAGCTGCCATGTAGCAAATTTTGGAATGAACACCCGGTAAATGCTCCAGGTAGTGAACGTCCCGTACATCTCGTAGACTTGATCGAAATTTATAAATTTTCCCCCCCTAGACCTTGTGATGCGTGTCTTGTTTAATTATGGATGGGGAATATTCATACATGGAGCCACTTATTATTCAGAAATTTAATTAAAATGTTCGTTACTTAAGAACCATTACTCAGGAGAGAATAGAGCCCGTTCTCGTGCATGAAGGGTAAAGTGCTCACACAGGTAGGGTGCTATCGGCCGGGCAAGTTTCTACCTGCCGACTGCATCAACCCAGTCTTCGAACTTTTTCATTTCACGATGAATTTTAAAAAAAATCCCCATAAAAAGAACGATGCATTCTTTTTACCATTACAAATGTGGCCACTGAATTCGGGGACTGTGATCCAAGCTAAAGGAATATCCAGATCATCAACAAAACTTCAATTTTCATATCCTCAGATTCTCCCAAAAAAAAACAGCATAAATGGTCTCCCAAATTTCGACTTTTGCTCGAACCAAAGTTTCGGGAAAACCCTGCTTCAAAGAACTCCTTTACGTGTGTGGCGCCCTTAAAACTGTCTATTTTTCAGTCAGTCATCTCTAAATAATCCAACATAATTACCATTAAAATTGCATACGGGGCTAGCGAGCCATTACGGAATTGAATTAGTGTTTGTAGAAAGGACCAGATGATGAGTGACTCACCTCCCCGAAGATGAAAAACTCATTCGGGAAATTAATTTGGAAGGGCCACAATGGGAAGAATGGAGAGGGGTAAACTTTTTTCATATTCCGTTGTTTTCCGAATTGCTATTATTCGAATTGAGGACGACGAGCTTCCTGAGGGATCTAATTTATATGAAACTAGTACGGGCCAGCAGATCTACCTTTTAAGCAGTTATCCTTATCGGTAGGCCTCCGATCGCAGTTGTCAGATTGTGTTCCGGGCTTTCTCTATAGAAGGCTGTGGCCAAACTCTGACAGCTTACAGCTACAATGTCAAATAGTTCTCTGTGACCTCTGCAGATCGGGCGTTTTTATAGGAGAAATGTAAAACTTTGATCAATTTTCTTGAAGAAATGGGGAAATTATGGAAAATATGAATACCAAGCTATTTTGCGTTGACTCTTCCTCTTTCGATCCGTATATTTACATCACGGCCAGGATATTTGCGAAAAAAGTTTTATCGAGTTTAAAATTGCCCTTTTTGCCGAAGTTTTTCGCGATTTTCGCGAATTTTTTTAAAATACTTCTACATCGCCTAGAGAATCGAAATTTCGCCCACGTACGAATCGACAATTTCTTTTTCCGACCGTGTAAAAATTCCTTTCATGTATCGCAGCTTCGCTGCGATTTTAAGATTCTTCTGGACCCACTTTTTCGACAGATTCCCCGGGCCGGATCACAGAGTTACCGTTTTAGTATAATGTAGAATAAGGATATAACAGGTTATGGGCCCAGGAAAATAACCAAGTTTCCGTTGACTAGGACGACTAGGCTGTAGTTTTCCGAGAAATCAGTTACTTATCCTGCAACGTGAATCCAACATTCCCATTTCGGGTTCAAACCCGTAAAATGAAGGACACGAACGTGTACCTCACATGACTGGCTGACGAACTTGGTATTTTATAGATGAATTTCAGCGTTGCAGGACCCTCTTCCGAACATGATTGAAAACGCAATATGCTCGCCTTGACGCGGAGTTCATTTATAATTCAATTTCCATCCAATATTTGTAATGCGCCATAATGCTAGATGTTATCGGTTGATGGAATTGCTGGGCTTGGGAGTGAGAGAAAGGCTTTCACATAGATTGGGAGAAATATAATAATGAAATCAGAGCGGGCCAGGGTATCCTTGGAGCTAGGACTTACAAATGGCCACAAGGATATGGATATTAAAACTTGATAGATTGGGAGGGTGGGGCTATTCGTCAATTTCTGTTATTCGCGAATGGTTCGTAAGGCAAATGGATGATTTTCCAGGCTTTTAGTTGAAAAAAACAATTATAATTCGTTAGACATCCACATTTCCTGGATGAGGTAACGGTTTTTTATGTTCAAAATGAAGCCATTTGTCGAGTAGCTCTAGAAGTACCTTTCAGAACTACAACCAGATAGCACATTTGTTCTTGTACCCTATTCTTGGATGCACACATAAAAAGCCATTATTTCTTCCTGTAAGACGGAGGGTTCTTGCCTTAAGGTACACAAAGTCTCAGTTTAAGACCATCTGTCTGTTCCCTTGGCAGTGTACCATATGAATGACTTGCTGTCTACTTGATACACCTAATGCACCTGTTCCTGTTGTGGTTTTTGAACCTTCTCTGTACCATTTAATGTCCTTGGTGCTGGATTCATTTCCCTAGCCTTCCTTACACCTTAGCATCGTAGGAGGCCTTTATGAATGCTTCATTTCCTCATCATTACCTCACTTGGAAGGTTTGCTGATGAGATGGACTCTGTTTCAGATGACCAGGCTTGGTGGAGACTAAGGACGTAGACAAAAACCAGTTGAGGCAAGAAGCCTCAAGAACAAATAGCATGGGAGTGATTCGGAGTGACTTTCAGCTCCTTTGGCGGCCAAAGTCTTGCATCTCTGGCTCGATGGGTTGATTCTGAGGTCTATGGATGGCTTGATCGAACGGAATCAAGGATCTCTGATGTAAGGGCCGGATTGAGCCCGGATAAACGTGGAAAACAATCGGTGGTGGAAAATTAGAAGCTCCGCAACGGCCATTCAGGTCTCTATCTTAATTGAACACGCCGATCGGGGCAGATATCAAACTAGACGGCAGAGATGAAAGAAGGGCGTGCAAGCAACACGGAAAACCCGTCGAGTACGGCTCGCCGTATATTTCATATCCCCAGTCAGGAACTAAATTGTATTACATCTTCCAATCTATCCGAGAGAGCCAAGAAGCCTCGCTCGCCGCCCCGAAACAAAGCAATCCCATCAGACGATAGCATCGCACATTATGACGTATTATTAGCGCATTACCGCTATTGGAGAGCGATTCAATTATTGGAATAGCGCCGTTGCGGCGAGCCGGCAAACTACGATCAAATATCGCGCAGATTTCGTCGCCAGATTGGGACTTTTTCAATGCGACCCGAAGTAATCAAGTTGGCGTTTTTAATCAAACCTTATTGGTATGTCCGTCTCTCTGTGTGGGTTATTGCAGACAGCTCCGGTTTATCCGATAAGGGGAAGATTTCGACGTCAATACGGTGGAAGCGTCGAGTCGTTCGAAAGGATTCGAGAAGATCTTGGGCTGCTAGAACCTTGTCTTTGGATGTCATGCTTCGTGTTGCCCATTTTTGATGCTGATATCCTGCCCAGAGAGTCATCTCTGATGCTAGCAAATCTGCCGTTTCGGAGACATGGTGAGGAGTGAAACTGGGCCACTCGGTAGCACCCCTCACCACAGAAAGATTCTGCTCCTTTTCAGGAGCCAGTATCGACCAGGATCCTGATGAAATAAAATCTGCTAAGGAAGCAGACAAACCCTCTGGAGAGACACTTCTGGACTTGCGCAATGGTCTAAGAACCATGCAACTGCAATGGGTTACCAGAACGAATGCTCTATCAGGTCTCAAATCTGAAATGTTCTTCTACAGCCAATCGAGCACAACTGCCTGCAATATTGAGGATTTTTGTTACAAAAAATCATTGAAGGACCCACGCCATATCTTCTTCTTGAAATCAGTTTCTTCATCGGCTGTAAAAGTCCTGCCACAAGAAGAAGTGAATCGGCCTTCTGTAGATCGGACCTATCTTGAGCGTTGTTGCCTTTCGAACGAAAGCTCTGCATAAAAATTTAACACAAATCAATTAGCGGCAAACAGCCGTTGCCCCGGCAATAATTAACACATTTCAGGCGTAGTCATAATATATTTAGAAGCAATTAGGACCGTAATTTGTTGCACTTGTTCCAGGCGCGAATGAATTATTTCAAAATAACTACACTCATTGTTCTCGTACATACACGAGATAATTAAAATCGCTAAGTGCTGGGCCGTTCGTAATTGGTTCAATTTGGAAGATGCCGAGTATGAATTGATTATTAAATATTCAGGTTTGGAGCCGTCCTGAGCTGCTCCTATACAGAGGACGGGAGTTGCCGGTCCGGATTTTCATTAACACAATAACGCGCAAACTTTACTCGCCGATTGAGGCGATGGCCCAAGCGGTGAGGGGGGAGGCAGAAGGTCCGATCATCTGAACTCGTTTTCCAAACGCCAAAATCCACATGTGCCAAGTTTCGGAAGTATCAGTCCAATCATTCAATAATAACACAAAGGGGGCTCTTCTCTTCAAAATAAGACTCACGGTTGGCCAAGATTTAGGTTCATCAAGTTTTTTACTCGCAACTGACGCAGGTTTGACAATGCCAAAATAATTCTCAGAGACGTTGCCAATGCTGATTTCTATTTTCTCTTCTTTAACTTTTTAAATGGAGTTAGTTCTTTCAAGGTTTAACAGTGACACAGGTTTCGTAGTATACTACTACATTTTCAAACTGGAGTATTTCAAGTTGTGCAAAAATGTATTTAAATGTCTTCTGTAGTCTTATTTCTTGAGAATTTTGTGAAATGGGGAATTCTGTTCGTTTAGAAGTTTTTCTGTCGGGTTATTCGAGTACTTTCATTCTTTTTCCGAATGAACTATGTATCACAAAGCAACGGATTATTCTGTCCATTATTTTTCAGTAAAATTTCAACACTCGATTCTTGATTTCCGTACAAGAAAATAGCATAATCTTCCAGCCCTGATTATATACTTGAAATACTTCCAGTATTAACAAAGAAAAAAGATTCTTCAACATTCGCCAGGTCTTTGGAATTATTGAATTCACATAATACTTTTTTCAAATTCATTATTTTTCCAAAGTAAATAAACATTTTGATAAATATATAAATACTACGACCTCTATGTAGAAAGGACAACGTTGCTCAGGTATCTGACAGGAAAATGACGTAACCTTGAATTTTTAAAATAAATGTTTCAAAATGTCATGGCCAAGTGAATGGAGTATAATAAGTTTGGCTGTGTGCGTTCATTTTTCTGCTCATTTCCCCCAAAAAATGTTTCGTTATTCGAAGAATTAATAAAAGGTAAATCCATGCCTTGTTCATTAATTAAAGCGTAATTCCCCGCCTTAGTTTGAGCCGAGTATAAACATATGCGAGCTATCGGACAATTTGAGAACGATTAAAACAATAATTGCTTCTTGCCTCACGATATTTTATCGATTAATTATCGTTAATAGTATTTCTAATTGGCTCCATGATTGAATGAAATGTTACATTATTACCAATGATTTATGGGACTCTCGTATAGTTATCACCGAATAACAAGCGGAAGATTGGCAATTTGCTCTGATCGAATCGACTAGAATAGCTTCGTCCAATTTCTAGAAAATACAGTGCGGGTCCAGATGCTATTAGGTATTATTTTCCCCCCGAGAAAGTCGCTCAAACTCGACGTTATAATACAGGGTGTTCGTACTGAAACACAGAACCCTACTTGAATGTTTTTGGTTCTGCCGACGTCAGTCAAGGGGGGCTCTCATGCTCATATTATGAGTTGAATCTATTTCGAATGAAGTTGAATAAATTATCAGCGAAAAATGCTGATTCGGCTTTTTGCGAATTTTCCATAAGTGACCAGGAAATTGGATATTGTGAATCCAGCCCCACAAAAGAAAGAATTGCTGCATTGTTCCAACCCAATATCGTATTGTGAAATACAGGTACATGGATCCATCCGTTTTTTTATATCGATTCATAGAGTTATTGTTTCGAAACAGGTAAATGAAAGTCTGCTGAAAAATCCTGAAGTGAAATTCCTGAAAAACCTCAATACCCCCTCAAAATCATCTTTTGGGAGTATCGAATCTTGTGATACGAGGATATATTGAAAAATTCTTAGTCTCTAGAGTCTAGACCTTTAAAAAAAAATGTTTCTTCTTGCTCTGCAAACCAGTCCTCCATAGCTTTTATTATCTCCTCGTTGGAAGAAAATTTACGACCTTTTAAACTTTTTTTCAGTTGAGGAAAGACATGATAGTCGGACGGAGCCAAATCTTGTGAATAAGGGGGGTGTTCTAGTAATTCTAACCCTAAATCAAGAAATTTTTGCATGGCAACATGAGATTTGTGTACTGGGGCGTTTTCCTGTAAAAACAAAACACCTTTGGATAGTTTTTCGCGTCTTCTCCCTTCAATTTTTTCCCTTAGAGTGGTCAGTATTGTCGAATAGTAACCTCCAGGTATTGTTCTACCCTTATCCAAAAAATTAAACATGATTACTTCATGGCAATCCCAAAAAACTGAAGCAAGAACTCTTCCAGCAGATTTTTGGACACGAAACTTCTTAGGTCTTGGAGAACCAGAGTGTCGCCATTCCATCGATTGTCGCTTTGTTTCTGGATCGTAGAAATGTACCCAAGTCTCATCCATAGTAACGATTTGGTTTAAGAAGTCCACATCGTTTTCAAATCGAGAACAGATCGAACGTGATGCTTCTACCCTTGCACGCTTTTGGTCAACATTCAAACAATAGGGGATCCATTTTACAGAAATTATTCTCATATCCAAATTGACGTGAACTATATGATGAACGCGTTCGTATGAAATCTTCAGTGCTTCAGATATCCGTTTTAGCCCAATTCGATGGTTGGATAAAATCATGTCATGAACTGCATCGACATTTTCGGAGACTGATACAGAAACTGGCCTTCTCGATCGGTCATCATCTTCAATGAAAAATTTACCTCTTTTGAAGCTTGTAGTCCAATTTTTCACGGTCGCATACGAAGGACATTGATCACCAAGGGTATTAAGCATATCTTCGTAAATCTGCTTAGCTCTTAACCCTTTAAAATACAGGTACTTGATGATGGCTCGATACTCCAATTTTTCGATTGTCACAATTTCGGTGGACATCTTTTTTTCTTAATTTATTGCGTAACTCAGGTTCACTTTTTTGACTTCGAACTCTACACTGACACTTTTAATAAGTTATTGTTTGTTGATATGGTATCGCAATATTTTGTTTATGCATGGAACTGGTCTAGGCTTACTAGATATCAATGCATCCTCATAGTTCGACAAGTGTGAGAAAATTAAATACCAAATTTAAATACTCTATTTGAAATCTAGCAGTGCCGCAACAAACCGTTAAATTAAAATTACAAATTGGTAGCAAACGTTTCGAGAGAAAATGAAACGTTAAATTCAGGCTAGAGCCAGTTTTTGTGGAAATGATATCGAATTACGTTTCAAAATCGTGTAATTAGAATCTATCAATCGATTTGTTCCAGAAGTATGAAATTAATTATTGAGTAATTTCCGCCTCAAGTGAGAACCACTTCGATAGTTACGGCACGCAATTATATTTCCGAGGCGATTCTCGCTGTTGAATTTCCGTTGGGAGATTCGAACATAAAAGATCGATTTTAGCACGTTTCCTGCTGAAAACAAGAATTGCAGATTCGCCAAAAAAACAAAAAAGTAGACCATAAAATGAAGTACACCAATTTTGCAAATAATATTTATTCTGGCTTCAAATTCTCTATTTTTAGGTTTATTTTCTATCTGACTTCCTGTAATGTATATTTATTGTTGTCTTCTTCACAATATTACGTAAAGTGACCCTGTATCAACGCCATAATTCTCTTTATAAAGTTACAAGTTGAAATTCAAGTCAATCAAGAACAATTCCTGAGGAATGAAGTAAACAACCATTAAAAGTATTTCACAGAACGCTTACTAGCTAGGAATTGTTCGGCCGTAATAAATCGCCATTATTTCAGGATCGTTAAAACAAATTAACATTTGAAAGGTGATAAGCTTCAAGTTACTTCGCATATCTCACCACCTACGCAAAATTGACACATAGAGATATTCTATGAAAATTACATTCAACATTCTTGTCGTGCGATCATTTATTCATACTCAATAATGGGCATCAATCACATCAACATAAATCTTCATGTGAATACGTAGCTTCAGGAATACTTCATTCCTGTACTGTAACTATTGACGAATAATTTGTTTATTAATCTTCAAACTTTTTCACTAACGTAGGATGTACAATCTTCAATTGTATTTCTCCAATTCAGTATCGTAATGAGTTCATTATAGTACTAAAAACAGGAGTGCAATGAACTCATTACAGCATTGTTTTCAGTAATATTTTTCGTTTTGTGGTTGTCAGCACTGGCTTCCGATCCTACCCAATTTCATGGTAATTATTTGGAACTGAAAGAATCGTGTTGGAAAAGTGAAAAAATTTGTACTCGCTAAGTTTGAGTCCCAGATTACGAAAATGATAACGAGAAGTAGGCAATCCTCTTAGTTTTTGCAAAAAAAATCCCAAAGTTTCTGTTTGGAAGGTGAGGTTATAAGTAGTTCTATATTACTAGTTTTCTTCTATTTTCTCAATCAATACTCGTTGTAAATGTTTTATTCTTCAATTTCTGAGCCATGCGTTATTCAAAATACGCTAACAAAACGTTACCTGAAATTCAAATAACCGAATTCTCTTCAGACCACAAGTTTTTCGTATTTTTTTTTCATACATGGTATAGGATTACTGAGGTATTAGTTCATTCGAACATTAGTCGCAATTTTTCTTAATTCTGGAGATGTTAAATCGATTTCCTCAAACATAATTCACGAATTCAATGCGTAATTATAAATGATTTCAAAATTCCAAACGTACAATCTGTCAATTTTCGTAGCAGTCACATCAACTGCCAAGATACAATACAAAAGTCACTAGGATGTATAATCCTCGGTATAATCTGAATTTTTCATTTAATTTCGACAGTTTTTTACAAAACTTGACTGAAATAGAGAAAATATCACCTAATACTCGTTGCAGAAGGCAATTCCAACACTAGTGCTGAATTTCGCATACGTGTTGTAATAGGAGCCCATTTTAGTTTAAGAATATTCCCCACAGCTCATCTTGCAAGACTTCATGAATCGTATTTCTCTATGACAGACATTATTTGTGTGTTTATCTTCACGATCTCCGAGCAGTGTGCATAAACGCGCCCATTTTTCTGAATTCCGTTGTAAATTGAGTCATCTGTTTACAAGCGTTCAAATCGTAAATTCTAGCCCAAATTACCCACTACCGTATCAAATAATGCCTTATACACATTGATATCGAACATGGACGTAGTATTTATCAACAATGATGTTCTGTTAATTAAAACTGTGTACCTTGATAATTGGGCTCCACAATTAAGCTTTTAATCTTTCAGCGGGAAACTCCCATCAATTAGTCGAATTCGACGAATTTTCCTCATGCATTATGGAACATTCGACGAATTTAACGCTAGGGTTGTTGAATGATCGCACGAAAAAGCATAATTATTGAAATTGTATTTCAAGCTCAAGGAAATAAAGCCGGCCATAGACATCGTTATTTTTCATCCGTTTATAACGCCGCGATACGAACCGTCCCGGCAAAAGCGCCAAAAACCGATGTGTATGGCGAAAAACCGTCGGTACGAATCGTCGGTACAAATATCTGCCGATGCTTGATTTTTGTCACGACGGTTCATCGGTTGTCGTGCCATACCGACTGTGTGTGGGGATTTCGTCGAGAATCGGCGGTTATTTTTCATTAGCGTAGTACAAGTCGCGTCCTCTCCACAAGTGCGTCTACTTCTGCTGTTTCTTAATCACTTCTTCTATCACTATTTTTGACCGGGATGGATCAGAAGACGGCGAATAAACAATTAATTGTGGATTTCATCCATTTGGACAGGTTGCATCCTTGTCTATGGCGAATTAAATCAGCAGAATACAGGAATAGAAACAAGAAGAGGGAAGGTTATGTAATATTATTGAAAAAATATCATGAATTGGAAGGAAGGCGCTGATATTAAAACAGTGAAGAATAAATTTGATTCTTTTTTATTCAGCACCGAAACCGCGGCCGCCACTGCTAAGAGATGTTTCCTCTTCATGACGTGCTTAATCGTGAACGACAGTAAAATAACGGGAAGAATTTACCGAAGTGTGTGGGCAAAACAGTTCTGCGATATGACTCGGCGGTTCGAATCGCGGCGATGAAAACGGATGAAAAATAACGATGTCTATGGCCGGCTTAAGGAATATCAAATGAAATGGCAACAACTCGTTCGAAAATTTGAAATTTTTCCTCCATAAACACGTACGTACAAATACATCACTAATTAAAAATAAAAATAACAATTCTGAAGGCTCTAATTCAAGCACATTGAGGATCATTTGTATATGGTGAGGGAATCTTTAAAATCATCCAACTGACTGCTCATTTCTGATGTGTCCGGATGTTGTCATGGCACACAAGCTCCTAAAGCTTCACCATGAATGAAAATTGGTTTTTCAAATGCTCATACCTTCCGATTAAAAATGGTCAGCTCGGGAAAATTGGTTAGAATAAACCGCAAATAATCTGCCAAGTTGCAAAATACTCAACGAATTCGAATGACAGTTGTACATACCGTTCACATTTATTGAATTAACTCGAATTCCAACATACGGAATTACCGAGGGAATTACTAAAAAAAAATTGTTGCTTTCTGTCTACTTTAGGCCCAAACCTCGGCCCAACTTACAGCTTTAATTTTGAAGTCTTCTCCCTCCAACTCAGCGAAACGGTTACTTCTGCCACCCAGTCTTCTCCAAATCGAGAATAAAGCACAAAATAATCACGATAAATACAAAAATACACACAAATATTCAACGACGAGACCTGGAAAAACGTGCACACGTTGAAGTTCGAAACGTTCGCGCGCTTATCGAGTCACGAAGGAGCAACAAACCTACTCTAAGCGCGGTCGAACTCGGAATGAGCGGTTCAAACTGGCTGCGTTTAGCGTGATCGCAGCTTGCGAGCTTGTAATTGTGAAGCTTTGTGAAGCTTTTGACAATCGCGCATCGCGTAAAGCTTCGGCCTGCCTCGAATAAGTGGGGGTGAAATAACACAAGTGTCGTACCGCCTGTCAGATTCGTCAAATCAAATATTTAGTCGGCGCCAGTGTAGCCAACCCTACAGTTTTAACTGTAGATTTACAGTTTTTTGAAAGTCTCCTCAGTTTTCAGTTAAGGTCTATAAATCTACAGTTTTCTATTTAAGATCTAGGTGCCATCTATTTAACTTGTTACGTAGTATGTACAATAACTTAACCACTTTCTTTTGGATCGAAATGTTTAAAACTTGCAGTTTTACCGGCATTCCACCTGATTCAGAACACAGTACCAGAGACAACCACTCTCTTGTCTCTGACAGTACTAACATATCATATGTCAAAACTCATATTTTGTTAGCTAACCCGGGATTCCCCTGGCGTTTGCGTGCACTTTTCAATGTAACAGAAATTTATCTGTGTAAATTTGCCATTTTAAAATTAGGTCAGAGATGGTACAGACAGAATTTGAAAAATACAAATATTTAAGTGGCAGAGTTGATTGATTACAGCCTGATTCCATATAGCAAAAAATAGGAATACAGTGTTGATGTTGATAGCAACTGTATGAAAAATTGAGGAAATCTAGAGCGTCTTCCTAATTGTTACAGAAGTTCCGAAATCTGAAATTTTGATGTGTAACATTTAGGAACACGCCCATTCACAGTTTTCTACAGTTTTTTTCAACAGTGTTTTCAGTTTCCCTATAAGATTTGGTTGGCAACACTGGTCGGCGCTGAATTGTAAGGACGAACGATTGAGCCTGGAAAAGTTCGTTTTTAGGATTCTGGCTCTTAACCTGCCACCACCGTTAAAAAAAAAGCTATGAGTATTTGAATTGACATTCCGAATACGTCAAGCTTATGACATTGAGGACTCTGCTCCATCAGAGCATCAGAGGATTGAAAAGAGTTCTGGACGATATTCGTCTTCAAATACAGAAGAAAACGTCCAAATTACGAAGAAAATGTTGAAAAAATATACCCATTTGAAAACAAATTTGGCCAAATACTTGCCTGATACGATTCTCTGGAATCGATGCAAAGTTCATATTCAAACTTATTTGAATAGGAATGTTACAAACACAATATTTCCTAACAAAAACACTTAGTTTTGTCCGATTATTTCTACAATTAAAAAGCCATATTTCTCCCACCAAAATAAGTTCCTTCTTCGATTTTCCTGAAGATTAGTTTGTAAACACTAATAACTTGTGCATATTTTCCTCGACATCCCAAAAATATCTCATAAAAAATTGATTTTTCCCTAACCTAACATAACTCCATTAACCTAGGTCGTAGGATTGTAGGTCAATAACCTAACCTAATCCATCTTCTATGATATTTCACAGAGCTTTTGAGAAGACGATGACAGATTGTTGATTTTCTCTTCATTTATTTATTCATTCATAGAGAAGAATGTACAAAGTGTACAAATACCTAAAACAATTTGATGCAAATGGCGTGAAATGGTCGAATGATTTCTAGAGCCATGTTGTTACAGAAAAGGAAAGTGATTATTTTAGGTGTTTCTCTTCGATTTCGTGATGTGTATGTGAAAACTTCAGTGGATTAATGTAATAATAACCGTGTGATGTCGAGTTAAAAAAATTCCAAGAGGATATGGTTTTGAAAGAAACATCGCCAAAGATGATTTATTGCTAATTATCATTCGATTTTTCATTAATTTCAATTCATTACGTGGTTTTTATCGACATTCATCATTAATATCCTAATTTTGTATTTCATTGACATTTTTGATATGGACCGGTAACAATAAATTTTTATTAGAAATTGTGCGTATAAAATGTATAATTTCATGCTTTGTGGGATTTTATTATCACATACATTTCTCTACATCGAACGTTTTTCCATCATAGAGATTTTAGTCTTGACAAAGTTGATAAACATGCTGACAACATTGTTAACTTGTATAGATATCAGAGAGTTTATAAATTTTAGCCATTCTGTGATATTAAAATTCCATGGAAGCATCCAGATTTTGCTTATGATTTTTGATTTTTTCGTCAAATTTCATCGTATACAATTGGAAATAACTCGAAAATGAATTTCTGAAATGATTGATTCTTTCGGAAATATGAACCGTTTATCTACGCTGTAACTTATACCAGGAGTAATATTGAATAAGTTTTGATTGAGGAATATGCACCAAGAATAGAGGAAACAATCAAAAGTGTTTTTTTCATGGATTTTTCGACACCCTGTATCTTTCAAACGAAACCAAATTTTGAAAAATGTGTTTCGTTTGATGAGAGAAATGTACAGTCAAAATATATGTACAAGTCAAAGACTCACCCTATATACTACTGTAGCACACGCATACTTTGGAAAACTTATACTTCAATTATAATGCTCTGAATAACATGAATTAACTTCCCAAAGAGAATAAACTGTTAGTTTCACGCTAATAAATGCGCTTCGTGAGGTTTCAAAAAGAAACTTCCTAAAATTCCAGACGAAAAACGAAAAACGCTGTCTAAATTGAAATTAAAACGCCATACGGGAACAGGATTGAGCTACAGCTGCATTATTTTAATTCTGATTTTATTCACACTCCTGAGGTCCATCTAGATTCTAGAAGTTGCGTGCCGTCTAAGGGCTCATTATTATTTATTTATTCGTTTATGCTAGTCAACGTAAATTAACTGATTAGCATATTCTCGAGCAAATATTATCCCTGATTATTTCCTACGATACTTTCATTCCATGTTTAAATGTAATGACAAGATTGTTTCCTTGCAATTGAAATGATGTTTTACAAAGCTTGCATATACAGGGTGAGTCTCATCTGGAATAAATTATAAGTCAAAACGATATCAATACATTTTCGTCTTATTTCAATGAGAGATTTAGGATACATGTTGCCGGTTATTCAATTTTATTCTCTAACTCTATGGCCACAGCCGTCTTAACAAAGAGGAGACTTGGACTATCAGGCATATATTTTGGGGTAGTTCAAACTCCTACTCTGCAAATATGAACCGAATCAGCTCCATAGTTTCAGATGGCAGATAAGGTGATCCTCACAGTCCAAAAGTCATTCCCAGGCAAGATTATCATAATAATTTCTCGACGTAAACCACCCTCATTTCAAACGTCACTTTGTGCGCTTCCTCCCAATGACACAACGACAACAACGCCCAAGATTATGATAATTAATGACGGAGATGTGCCAGTGACTTTGAATCGGATCAAAAACCATCATGGCGGAGATCTGACGGCGATAGGGTGCCACGTGACCGCTGCGGCCACCGATACCGACCGGTCGCGTGGCGTTTTCTATGCTCCAACTATACGAGATCGCCCCTGATGAAATTCAGGGAGAGTCGGGCATTTATTTGATTTAGCTGATTAAAATCGGGACTCCTCCGTCTGGTGGAAGTAATACGTGTAATAGGAACGTTCTGATGGGGTACACCGACCGGAAAAATCAGTTTCTATTGAAAAACTAGGGGACGTCTTGGTGTGGGAACGTCATCGGTGGTTTCAATTTAAAATGCCCACAACCGAACTTGCAATGGAGTTACAGAAAGAAAGCAGTTAACTGTCTATGGTGGAAATACCGGGCTTAAACTCTGTGGAGGTTGACAGCCCGATGGTCCTCGGACATCTATGAATGCCCGCTGTCATAGAAAAATAATAATATTTATTTGATAAGTTTCAAAAAGTTCGTTTATTTTGTATTAGTGCGTAAAATGAGTGTTTTTTTCATGGCACATGAGAGTGAATACCTGATACGAAGACCCATTGCGCATGAACGTTTACTGTTTCAAATTCTGATTATATTGACACATACCGCAAATAAATTGAAATTTTATTGGACGTTATTGGAAACTAGGTATTTGGATTCTATGTTTTCGTCCGAATTCTGAAAAGAAAATGACAATCCAGCAATTAATTGTACAAAAGTGAATTGTAGACAGGTGCGTCAAGTTGGTGACACACCCCCCGAATTTTTGTATCAAATTGTTTTGGGAATTTTGTGCCCATTTTGTGCCAATTTGTGCCGTATGTTATGAATTTTGTGCCCATTCCGTTCTCGAGATATTTCAAGTTTTCCAAGTGTGTCACCAACTTGACGCTGTGACACACTTGTGGAAATTTGAAATTTTTTTTCTTTCGATAAATTGTGCCCATTTTGTGCCAATTTGTGCCGTATGTTATGAATTTTGTGCCCGTTCCGTTCTCGAGATATTTCAAGTTTTCCAAGTGTGTCACCAACTTGACGCTGTGACACACTTGTGGAAATTTGAAATTTTTTTTCTTTCGATAAACTGTGCCCATTTTGTGCCAATTTGTGCCGTATGTTTTGAATTTTGTGCCCGTTCCGTTCTCGAGATATTTTGAGTTTTGTTTGTGAGGAGCGTCAAGTTGGTGACACACCCCTCGAATTTTGGTATCAAATTGTTTTGGGAATTTTGTGCCCATTTTGTGCCAATTTGTGCCGTATATTATGAATTTTGTGCCCGTTCCGTTTTAGAGATATTTCGAGTTTTTCATGTGAGTCACCAACTTCACGTTGTGACTCACAAGGAAAGCTGGAAATTCTTCTTTGAATAAATTGTGCCCATTTTGCGTCAATTCGTGCCGCATAGTATAGATTTTGCATGCTTGCAGTTTTCCAGATATTTGAAGTTATTCCTGTGAGATGAATAGATGTAGCAGAATTCAAAGACGAGCGTTGATTCCATGTCATAATATTATGTGATCATTTTGAAGTATGTGTTTTTGGACAACATGACAGCTCTCCTGCTATAAGCTTGGTTGAGACAGTTTTTTTTAGAAAGTTGTTTAGCCAAACTATATATATATATATATAAACTTGTTTTTCCTCTTCGTCCACTAGGTTTCATCAGTGATTTCAGATAATTTACTCTCATGAAAGTAATTCAGACCTGCTGTAAGTTTCATTGAATCTGTAAAATTTTGATGAAATTTTCAAGCTTGAACTATGTAAACCTGATATATTGAAATAAACGGTAGATAGACACTTTGCATTTTAGTGCTGCCCTCCTGCTCTCTTGAATGGTTTGATGTACGAAAATGGCAAAATATTCGTATTATTGGATGATACTGATACTACTTTGCAGATGAAAACACATCGCGTTCATTGGATTGCTGCCGCTGAAGTGTCCATCAAAATTTCAAATAGCAATATTGATCCCCCAAGCCATTAAAAATTATCTACTTGATGTACCCCTATACGTCATCGTCATCTATGTACACCTATATTGGCATTACGATAACTGAGTGCACAGTGTGTACCTATTGATGATGATAAATCAGTTATCAAAATGCGCATTTTGGTGTGAGGTAAGTTAAGTGATAACATATCGTCCATCTAGTCTTTATATTCTGACAAAATCTGATATTGTATACTACTATGAATATTATTTAACGAAAAATGCACTAGAAATGCTTAATCAGAAGTACTCTGTACATATGGATAAAACTCAAATTAGAGTTGAACAAGACCCTTCATCAATTCAACATGAAATTTTATTGATTAATTTGAGTGCATAATAGAAAATATAGATAGATTCGAAATTGAAATGTATAAGTTCACGTCATTCAGAAACGGAAAACTCCCCTGTGATTTAATGGTTTCATATTTATTTAGCTACAATTTATATTTTTCACGTTACATCCATGTTTTCATTTGTTTTGTTACTCTTGTTGTTTTTTATTTGTTTTGAAGGATTTATAAAGTAATATATTTTATGAGTATTTTCTGTTTTATTGAATCGTTATATACTTCCTTATGGATTGAAGTAGAATATTACTAATATATCATTGAAACTGAGGACGTGTCAACGTATTCGATAAACCTTTACCTATATATTTATTCATCAACTCAATTATTATATTGAATTGATTATTCCAAGGGAGAAGGTCGTCGAATCAATGAAATTTGGTTGTTTTCACCGAATGTCTGCCATTTCAACAACTCATACTTCAAAATGATCACATAATATTATGACATGAAATTAATGCTCGTCTTTGAATTCTGCTATAGTCCATCCAAGAATGATTGACATCTCGGGGGCTTTGGAAAATCGAAATTATGTTGGTAATGCCAATTCAGTAATATTTTGAGTTGCAGGTTGGTGTTGGAAATAACACTGACATTTTGTTCTGTCATTAATGTTTCGAACAAATTTGGCAAAAAATTGAGCAAGTGAATTAAATATCTTTGAAATGAGGCTCTTGAAGAGTGAACAGCTAAAAAATGGAAAGCCTGCACAGAGCACGTAGAAAAAGAAATGAGAGAAGATTAGTCAAGATATAAGCAATGTTATGATATATTGCTAACTATTTCTCCCATTCCATTTTTAGTGGGGAAGTTTCCTTAGCAACATTCGTTTCTCATCGATGAAACATTCAGATCGGCAAAACCAACAAGTTGGTTTTCAAGTGATGAAATTTTTGACGTTTCTCAAATTCGTAGATTCATAGGTTCGAGAATAAATACCATAGAGAAAACAAACGTTTAGTTGATCTTTTTTTTTTTTTTAATGTTGTGATTTTCACGAAAAGGAATATCCTGTAATGTTCAGAGAACATCGTGAGAACCAAGGGCAAGCAGGTAGGAATTGGTGTTCTTCTTGAATTTCTGGAGGTTATATGCCTCGGGGAACACCTCCCTAGGCAATGTGTTCCAAAGCCTTGCTGTTCGTTGGATGAACGAGTCCTTGAAGAGAGATGTTCTGCAGGTCTCCAAAGTTACCACGAAGGGATGTGAAGACTTAACTTGACGGGTTAGTCTGGAAGAGACTGCCAGAGGGGGAACGATTGCTGATAATTCAGAAGAGCATCGCCCATGGAAATATCTATAAAATAGAGACAGATCGCCCACTTTTCTACGGTGTTCCAGAGAAGTGAGCGAGCTTGTAAGCGATGCATCACCGACGAGACGAATTGCCCTTTTTTGTACGGAATCCAAGAGTTTTAGGGTGTGTTTAGGTGCAGCACTCCAAAAAGGGAAAAGTATTCCAGGACAGGTCGAATCTGTGCCTTATAGATTATAAGCAGCTGACTCGAGGTGAAATAGCTCCTGGCACGAAACAGAAAACCAAGTTTTTGGGATGCACTTTTAGCAATGGATCTCACGTGATTCTCCCAGGAAAGGTTACCGCCGACAGTAATGCCAAGCATCGAAATGGATGACTTCAATGGTATGGTCACTCCCGACAATTTTATGCTGGGCACAGTAAGATCGGCTTTTCTAGAGAAAAGACATGCTTGTGTTTTGTTTGCGTTGAATTCTACCAAGTTATTAGATCCCCATTCAAGAATTGTTGCCAAGTCCATATTTATGTTGTTAACATTTCTTCCTCGTTCGTTTTTGATTTGGCGGGCTGGTATTGGAGCCCTAGAAGAAAAGGCGGTATGGAGGGTACTATCATCCGCGAAGCTGTGCACTGGACACGAAGTTGCTTCCAGCAAATCGTTGATGTGAAGCAGAAACAGCGTTGGAGCCAGAACTGATCCATGCGGAACACCAGCATTTATGGGTAGAGAGTCAGACGAAACTCCATCGACCACTACATGGAGAGACCTGTTTGAGAGAAAACTGGCTAGAAGAGAACATAGCTTTGGGGGCACGCCATAAGATGGAAGCTTGGCGAAGAGTCCCTGATGCCAGACTTGATCGAATGCCTTGGAGATATCCAGTGCTACGGCTAGGGTTTCACCATATTTCTCGGTAGATAGCTGCCATATATGTGAGACGTAAACGAGCAAGTCACCAGTGGATCTCTGATGACGGAAACCATATTGTCTATCGTTGATAATTCCTGAGTGTTCCAGATGTTTCATGAGCTCAATGTTGATGGCTTTTTCCATGACCTTTGAAATAATAGATAACAGAGCGATAGGTCTATGATAAATACTTATTCGTCAAGTACGTGTCAATTGTAAACATATTACCATATTTTCTCGTGAAATAGTCATTTCGAATACCACTCGGGATGAAATTTAAGCAGGTAAAATTTCTCGCTTGTAATAAGTATTCAAGTTTGTTGCTTTTCGGCAATTTCGCTAATGACATTTAATTCGAGTAATTGCCTCAGCAACAAACTTTTATGTTACAATCGAGAAATTTTGCCGGCAAAATTTCATCTCTTGTGGTATTATAGTATTATAGTATATGACAAAACCTTTCATTATGAACATGACGAGTTCTGCCCAGATGAGGAAAAAATAACATGTTGTGGTTGTTGAAACAGAATAATAGGAATATTTATATTTTTCATATTTCATATTTTACACCTTCATTTTTCACAAATATTGAAAGTAACAATGTCATGACAAAATTCTTCATATATTAAATAGATCCATTGGTTAAGTTTTGTTTCTGTCTTAGTGTCTTGATATCTATAACAAATTTCCCAATCAATTCACATTGCAGTAACACGCTTCAAAGTATCAACTAACTAGATTTTTTCGGTTTAGCGAATATTCATATTGAACATTCAAAAGGACCGTGCTATTTAATCACCCACGATATTTTTCGTTATCAAACCAGAATTTCCAGGCCGTATGCTCCTATAATTGATCGTAAGATCGAAAATGTATCAATACAAGATGAAAATAATATACTGCTGGTATACAGATTCACACGCTGGTAATCGTATGTGAAAATTGGGAACATTTTGATGTTCAAAATTACTCACTTTAAAAAAATATCGTTCAATTTTCAGGTTATTTCTATATCTATGATGAAAGCACAGAAAATTTTTAGTTACTTTTTGTAACTAGAAATAAAGCTGCGACTGGACTTTCAGGGCTTGCTCTGATGTCAATCATTCTTGAATGGACTATACATCTATTCATCTCACAGGAATAACTTCAAATATCTGGAAAACTGCAAGCATGCAAAATCTACACTATGCGGCACGAATTGGCGCAAAATGGGCACAATTTATTCAAAGAAGAATTTCCAGCTTTCCTTAAGTGAGTCACAACGTGAAGTTGGTGACTCACATGAAAAACTCGAAATATCTCTAAAACGGAACGGGCACAAAATTCATAATATACGGCAAAAATTGGCACAAAATGGGTACAAAATTCCCAAAACAATTTGATACCAAAATTCGAGGGGTGTGTCACCAACTTGACGCTCCTCACAAACAAAACTCAAAATATCTCGAGAACGGAACGGGCACAAAATTCTAAACATACGGCACAAATTGGCACAAAATGGGCACAATTTATCGAAAGAAAAAAAATTTCAAATTTCCACAAGTGTGTCACAGCGTCAAGTTGGTGACACACTTGGAAAACTTGAAATATCTCGAGAACGGAACGGGCACAAAATTCATAACATACGGCACAAATTGGCACAAAATGGGCACAATTTATCGAAAGAAAAAAAATTTCAAATTTCCACAAGTGTGTCACAGCGTCAAGTTGGTGACACACTTGGAAAACTTGAAATATCTCGAGAACGGAACGGGCACAAAATTCATAACATACGGCACAAATTGGCACAAAATGGGCACAATTTATCGAAAGAAAAAAAATTTCAAATTTCCACAAGTGTGTCACAGCGTCAAGTTGGTGACACACTTGGAAAACTTGAAATATCTCGAGAACGGAACGGGCACAAAATTCATAACATACGGCACAAATTGGCACAAAATGGGCACAAAATTCTCAAAACAATTTGATACCAAAATTCGGGGGGTGTGTCACCAACTTGACGCACCTATTGTAGACTGTTTTTCATGGTTGGCCTATGCCCTATGGCATGGACTGCACTCTTCGCAAAAAAATTGTATTCATTCATTACAGTCAGTTCACACCGCCGGACAGCGGGTGTCATCGCCATTCATTTAATTCGGTTTCCGGATCAGGAATTCGGCAACAATTCGTCGCAATTGAACCGATTCCCCGACCCAAAGTTACAATACCATAATTTTCGGCATTGTCTACAGGGACGAACGATATAATGCGCTTGTCAACTGTTCTCCGGTTATTAATCATATCCAAAACAGATCCAGAGCTGACGTCCTGGTAAATATTGGTAAAAAGTGTACATAAAAGGCAGATTAGACAAGGTCGCACAGAAGGGAAGGGAAGATCCGTGGGAACTGTCATGTCTTGCCGGGTCACCCCTATGGTCCGACAGGGGCGGCGATTCGATACGGGCAAGGGAG
Organism: Adalia bipunctata; assembly: GCA_910592335.1. NCBI lineage: Eukaryota > Metazoa > Arthropoda > Insecta > Coleoptera > Coccinellidae > Adalia > Adalia bipunctata. The sequence continues at coordinate 1,964,632 of OU342952.1, read as the reverse complement.
AGGCCGGTTCTAGGTTGTGAATGAATGTGGAGAAATTTGAATGAATCGTCTCTGTGATAATTGGGTGATGAGTGAATGCATCTGCAGATGCTGTGAATGGTTTTCATGTGGAAACGACATTTTAGATTTTTTCGGTTCACTGAAACCAGAACTCAAATTATACTGCTCCACAAGAGTTAGGGATATCGTATTCAATCGTTTTCAAAAGTATGTAATCTTCGAGAAAATCGCTGTAAAATCATTTAAAACTCAATAACAACTTGAATCGATCCAATGAAAATCAGTATGAGACATTTCGTCAATCTGGTCGCCTTTTTTCTGAAGTTTGGTTCTTTGCATATGCTTCATGAATGTTCTTATTTTGAAATGAAGTCAGTTTATCAACGGCTTCGATTTGAAACGAGTTTTCTGAAAATGCCAAGATGTAAATTAACAAACGATGAGGCTAATAGGGCTATCGGAATGCTACAGGGTGGCCTAACTCAGGTTGTTGTAGCGGAAAGGCTCCAAGTCAGCCAAAGTGTGATATCTCGAATTGGAATAGGTTCAGGGAGACAGGTTCCGTATTGGAAAGACCAAGGCTTGGTGGGCGACGAAAAACAACACCTGCTCAGGATCGTTTCATCACCGTTTCGGCGAGAAGAAACCCTACATCTACGTGTAGAATGCTACCGAATACTCTTCAAAATGCAGATGGGGTCCAAGTTTCCATCGAAACCATCAGACGACGTTTGAGATAGATGAATCTAGGTTCTAGACGTCCATTAAGAGGAGTTCCATTAACATGTGACCATAAGCGTCAAAGACTGGAATGGGCAAGGCAACATATCAATTGGAACGATCAATGGCGTAGTGTCCTTTTCACTGATGAATCCAGATACGGACGATTTTCAGATTCTCGAAGAATAAGGGTATGGACAATCCCACGCATACACCGTAATCGTCGCTATGTCCAAGAAGTCCATCCATTCCGAGGGGGTAGTATTATGGTATGAGCCGGGATATGTTTCAACGGCGCACAGATCTACACATTTGTTCTGGGAATATGACCTTACACTATAGGGAGCATGTCATTGACAATGTTGTGCCAAATTTTCACGCTGCTATTGGTGAAACTTTTCAATTTCTAGACGATAACGCTAGACCGCACCATGCAGCTATAGTTGAGAATGCGCGCGAGGAGCTTGGTATTCCTCATTTACCAATACCTCCGCACTCACCAGATTTGAATTGCATAGAATATGCATGGGATATGCTCCAAAGAAGATTCGATAATCATCAACCTACCCCAGAATCCTTAAATGATCTGAGAGAGCTTCTGCCCCGTTTATGAAACCAAATTCCTCAAGTAATGTTCAACAACCTCGTGTGTAGTATGCAAAGAAGATGTCAAGCTGTTATTGATGCCCGTGGAGGCCATACATTGTATTGATAGTCTTAAAATGCTTGAATTCTCTGGGAATAAAATTTCGTTATTTTACTCGATTTTTCCTAACCACCCTGTGTACGCTGCAGACCTTCAGGCTAAAATTGATTTGCAACTTGAAATCATATTAAAGAATATGAATTTTCATCACACAAATCTTATTTTAACTATATTTTTTTGCAATTTAAGTCAATATCCCTAACTCATGTGGAGCAGTTTATTTACGAGCTTAATATGATGTCCTTTACCAATATCTCGATAAGATCGATGATCCGCAGCCTCGAAATTGAGATGATGTAAAGGGTTTTCCAATAAGAGGTGTTTAGAAAAGTAACCGATTAACCCTTGACCTCGCAGTCGGCTCAATTTTGCGGCCATTAATGTCTGGGATAAACGGAAACAAGATAGACCTCGCTCATTCCAAAGTTGATTTAGAGAGGCCCCGATTCCGCACAAAGTTGATAGAATCTTAATTTTTAATCTCACAAACAAGGGAATTTATTTCATCTTTGCCGAACGGCCCAACTCTTACCTCATAACTTCGGGCTAAAATTTCTAATTAATGTGCTGTATCAAATTTAATTACGCGATTTTCCGGCAAGAACACCACTACGAGATAGAGAATAACTTTGTTATGCATCTCCGGAATGATTTAGGACGTTTTTGTTGTAAAAAGACGGCTCTTCGTTCAGTCGAGAATGGAACGTTTCGAATTATCTGTTGAAATGGTTTTACTTCTATTCAATTTGCGTTACGGAAAAGACAAACGAATTTTCCGGTTTTTCATTCGAACTGAAATGAAGATGACGCAATTTGTGGCCCTTTGTGGGGTAAGTTGTTTGGGGCATCTTTCCTTCAGCCAAAGTCGTCATCTATCTACTGAAAAACGACCAAGAAATATGGCACCTAAGTACGAGCAAACATATTTTTGGTTCCTAAATCTTTGGGCCAAAAATCCTGATTTTCCGTCTTTCTATCTGGTTTGTTCAGGGAAGATCATGTGATCGCATCCAATTGAAATTTTTATTGTTGATTAGCATTGCCCAAAGAGCAATGAAATGGCATAGGACCCCCTCAAAAACACCATATTTGTCCTCAATACGAAATCCCTAGCAAAGCTAAACGTGCTTTTCATTCTGGAGGATCTTCAATATATTCGAAACATTCAGAAAATTCATTTCGCTGATCAATATCATCTACACTTTGAGTGCTCTGAGCTTCTGAACAAAACTCGAAAATGATTTATGGAAAAACTTAAACATTAAAAATCGAGTCTAATAAATACTATATGTACAAGTTTGGTATCAAAATATAGGTTTTCAGGGACGCTGAATTCAATAAAGAATAATCCAGAGTACTATCTATCATAGTTTAGATTTTCACCGGCGAAATGGCATTTTTTCTAAAAAATCGAAATTTCAAGTCGTCATAGCTCCCGTTCTAGCGATCGCATCCACTTCTTATTTATATATTGTTAATCTGCATTGTCCCAAGTATCACCAAGAACCAACTTTTTTGGTCAAAAATGCATAAGGGGTAAGACCCCCAAAAACACTATATTCGTCATCACCACGAAATCCCTGAAAAATCTACCGGAGTTATTCGATTGAAATGTTCTTCAACCTATTCGAATGATTCAGAGTTACCATTTTGCTGATCCGTATAGCTCATATTCTGAACGCTCTGAGCTTGTGAACAAAACTCGAAAATGAAAAACGCAAAACATAAAACTCAAAACATTCATGGTACAGAAGGGTTATATAGGTCAAGTTTGGTATCAAAATGTAGGTTTTCGAGGTCGCTGAATTCAATAAAAAATAAGTCAAGGCCCTATCTGGTACGGTTTAGATTTTGACCTGTCAAATGGCATTTTTTCTAAAAAATCGAAATTTCAAGTCGTCATAGCTCCCGTTCTAGCGATCGCATCCACTTCTTATTTATATATTGTTAATCTGCATTGTCCCAAGTATCACCAAGAACAATAAAATCGATATCGAAAATCCCAACTTTTTTGGTGAAAAATTCCAAAGGGGTAAGACCCCCCAAAAACACTATATTCGTCATCACCACGGAATCCCTGAAAAATCTACCGGAGTTATTCGATTGGAATGTTCTTCAACCTATTCGAATGATTCAGAATAACCATTTTGCTGATCCATATAGCTCATATTCTGAACGCTCTGAGCTTGTGAACAAAACTCGAAAATGAAAAACGCAAAACATAAAACTCAAAAAATTCATGGTACAGAAGAGTTATATGGGTCAAGTTTGGTATCAAAATGTAGGTTTTCGAGGTCTCTGAATTCAATAAAAAATAAATCAAGGCCCTATCTGGTACGGTTTAGATTTTGACCTGTCAAATGGCATTTTTTCTAAAAAATCGAAATTTCAAGTCGTCATAGCTTCCGTTCTAGCGATCGCATCCACTTCTTATTTATATATTGTTAATCTGTATTGTCCCAAGTATCACCAAGAACAATAAAATCGATATCGAAAATCCCAACTTTTTTGGTGAAAAATTCCAAAGGGGTAAGACCCCCCAAAAACACTATATTCGTCATCACCACGGAATCCCTGAAAAATCTACCGGAGTTATTCGATTGGAATGTTCTTCAACCTATTCGAATGATTCAGAATAACCATTTTGCTGATCCATAACCCCAATATTCTGAACGCTCTGAGCTTGTGAACAAAAGTCGGAAATGAAAAACGCAAAACATAAAACTCAAAAAATTCATGGTACAGAAGGGTTATATGGGTCAAGTTTGGTATCAAAATGTAGGTTTTCGAGGTCGCTGAATTCAATAAAAAATAAATCAAGGCCCTATCTGGTACGGTTTAGATTTTGACCTGTCAAATGGCATTTTTTCTAAAAAATCGAAATTTCAAGTCGTCATAGCTTCCGTTCTAGCGATCGCATCCACTTCTTATTTATATATTGTTAATCTGTATTGTCCCAAGTATCACCAAGAACAATAAAATCGATATCGAAAATCCCAACTTTTTTGGTGAAAAATGCCAAAGGGGTAAGACCCCCCAAAAACACTATATTCGTCATCACCACGGAATCCCTGAAAAATCTACCGGAGTTATTCGATTGGAATGTTCTTCAACCTATTCGAATGATTCAGAATAACCATTTTGCTGATCCATATAGCTTATATTCTGAACGCTCTGAGCTTGTGAACAAAACTCGAAAATGAAAAACGCAAAACATAAAACTCAAAAAATTCATGGTACAGAAGGGTTATATGGGTCAAGTTTGGTATCAAAATGTAGGTTTTCGAGGTCGCTGAATTCAATAAAAAATAAATCAAGGCCCTATCTGGTACGGTTTAGATTTTGACCTGCCAAATGGCATTTTTTCTAAAAAATCGAAATTTCAAGTCGTCATAGCTCCTGTTCTAGCGATCGCATCCACTTCTTATTTATATATTGTTAATCTGCATTGTCCCAAGTATCACCAAGAACAATAAAATCGATATCGAAAATCCCAACTTTTATAGTGAAAAATGCCAAAGGGGTAAGACCTCCCAAAAACACTATATTCGTCATCACCACGGAATCCCTGCAAAATCTACCGAGTTATTCGATTGGAATGTTCCTCAACCTATTCGAATGATTCAGAATAACCATTTTTCTGATCCATAACGCTTATATTCTGAACGCTCTGAGCTTGTGAACAAAACTCGAAAATGAAAAACGCAAAACATAAAACTCAAAAAATTCATGGTACAGAAAGGTTATATGGATCAAGTTTGGTATCAAAATGTAGGTTTTCGAGGTCGCTGAATTCAATAAAAAATAAATCAAGGCCCTATCTGGTACGGTTTAGATTTTGACCTGCCAAATGGCATTTTTTCTAAAAAATAAAAATTTCAAGTCGTCATAGCTCCCGTTCTAGCGATCGCATCCACTTCTTATTTATATATTGTTGATCTGCATTGTCCCAAGTATCACCAAGAACAATAAAATCGATATCGAAAATCCCAACTTTTATGGTGAAAAATGCCAAAGGGGTAAGACCCCCAAAAACACTATATTCGTCTTCACCACGGAATCCCTGAAAAATCTACCGGAGTTATTCGATTGGAATGTTCTTCAACCTATTCGAATGATTCAGAATAACCATTTTGCTGATCCATATAGCTCATATTCTGAACGCTCTGAGCTTGTGAACAAATCTCTAAAATGAAAAACGCAAAACATAAAATTCAAAAAATTCATGGTACAGAAGGGTTATATGGGTCAAGTTTGGTATCCAAATTTAGGTTTTCGAGGTCGCTGAATTCAATAAAGAATAATTCAAGGCCCTATCTGGTACGGTTTAGATTTTTACCTGTCAAATGGCATTTTTTCTAAAAATCGAAATTTCAAGTAGTCATAGCTCCTGTTCTAGCGATAGCATCCACTTTTTATTCATATATTGTTAATCTGCATTGTCCCAAGTATCACCAAGAACAATAAAATCGATATCGAAAATCCCAACTTTTTTGGTCAAAAATGCATAAGGGGTAAGACCCCCCAAAAACACTATATTCGTCATCACCACGGAATCCCTGAGAAATCTACCGGAGATATTCGATTGGAATGTTCTTCAACCTATTCGAATGATTCAGAATAACCATTTTGCTGATCCATAACGCTTATATTCTGAACGCTCTGAGCTTGTGAACAAAACTCGAAAATGAAAAACGCAAAACATAAAACTCAAAAAATTCATGGTACAGAAGGGTTATATGGGTCAAGTTTGGTATCAAAATGTAGGTTTTCGAGGTCGTTGATTTCAATAAAAAATAATCTGAGGCCCTATCTATCATTGTTTTGCTTTTCACCTACGAAATGGTATTTTTCCAAAAATTTTTATTTCAAATCACCTCAAAACCACTTCAGATGGAAAAGTGTGCCTCAATCGGCTTAGGTGAAATATTCCAATTGAATAAAAATTGACTATAATTCTTGTATCTCGTGAACGACACGGTGTGAACCTGGATGGTGGAAAAGTCATGATAACATCCATCAGTCATTATTTCCGTTCTTCGGTAGACTCCCGTTCCAGATGCATCCGAAGGGAAATTTATTTGAAAAAAATGCGTGTTTTGACTTTCCGCTGCCGCATTGGAAGGTTAATTCGATTTTAATACAGCGGTTTCAATCGGAAAAGAATTAAGAAAGCCATCCCGCGCAACGTTTTGCCGCATAAACTTCAGATATTGCACTTCCTGTCACAGCGAAAGAAATAGAAAACATTTCGATATTGAAGTTTTTACGCGGGCGGTGAGATTATTTTCGAATTAAGGCCATAAAGGGCAGATATTCCGGTGGAGGGAAGAAGTCGTCGATAAAAACTGATATTTCATCGATTTCCATCTTTGTCGAACGGAATTATCAAGTCGACAGTTCTTTGCTCTCTTTTGGGAAACAGAACCTGATGGTGGTGAACTGTAAAGACACTAAAATATGAGTGTCTGTTCTAAACAGAATTTGATTTTTCTCGGTGTAGATTTCAATTTGAAGACGAACAATATAAAATTGTGTTAAAGGTTAAGATATTTCATGCAATTTTATCACAATCGCTCTGCTTTTACCGTCAGTAGCGCCTAAATTCTGATTGCTCTGAGCTCGTGAAAAAAACTCGAAAATGAAAAACGCAAAACATAAAACCCAAAAAATTCATGGTATAGAAGGGTTATATGGGTCAAGTTTGGTATCAAAATGTAGGTTTTCGAGGGCGAGGAATTCAATAAAAAATGAATCAAGGTCCTATCTCCTACGGTTTAGATTTTGACCTGCGAAATGGCATTTTTCAAAAAAATCGAAATTTCAAGTCGTCATAACTCCCGTTCCAGTTATCGTATCCACTTTTTATTTGTATATTGGTAATCAGCATTGTCCCAAGTATCTCTGCGAACAATAAAATCGATATCGAAAATCCCAACTTTTTTGGTGAAAAATGCATAAGGGGTAAGACCCCCCAAAAACACCATATTCGTCATCACCACGGAATCCCTGGGAACTCTAATGTTGATATTCCTTCGGAATGGTCTTCAATTCATTCGAATCATTCACAATAACCATTTTGCCGGTCAGTAGCGCCTAAATTGTGAGTGCTATGAGCTCGTGAAGAAAACTCGAAAATGAAAATCTCAAAACATAAGAACAAAAAAATTCATGGTATAGAAGGACTATATGGTCAAGTTTGGTATCAAATTATAGGTTTTCGAGGACGAGGAATTCAATAAAAAATAAATCAAGGCCCTATCTGGTACGGTTTAGATTTTGACCTGCGAAATGGCATTTTTTCAAAAAATCTAAATTTCAAGTCGTCATAACTCCCGTTCCAGTTATCGTATCCACTTTTCATTTGAATATTCATAATCAGCATGGTCCCAAGTATCTCTTCGAACAATAAAATCGATATCGAAAATCCCACATTTTTTGGTGAAAAATGAATAGTGGTAAGACCCCCCAAAAACACTATATTCGTCATCACCACGGAATCCCTGGGAACTCTAATGTTGATATTCATTCGGAATGGTCTTCAATTCATTCGAATCATTCAGAATAACCATTTTGCCCGTCAGTAGCGTCTAAATTGTGAGTGCTATGAGCTCGTGAACAAAACTCGAAAATGAAAATCGCAAAACATAAAACCAAAAAAATTCATAGTATATAAGGACTATATGGTCAAGTTTGGTATCAAATTATAGGTTTTCGAGGACGAGAAATTCAATGAAAAATAAATCAAGGCCCTATCTGGTACGGTTTAGATTTTGACCTGCGAAATGACATTTCTTCAAAAAATCGAAATTTCAAGTCGTCATAGCTCCCGTTCTAGTTGCCGGATCCAATTGAAATTTGTATATTGGTGATCAGCATCGTCCAAAGCGTAAAATAAAATCGCATTCGAAAATTCTAACTCCAGGGGTGAGGAATGATCAAGTTGTAAGACCCCTTCAAACACTATATTTGTCATCAACACGGATTCCCTGGAAAATCTAACAGTGTTATTCGATCGGAATGGTCTTCCACTTTTTCGAATCATTCAGATTCGCCATTTTGCGTATCCATAGCACCTATACCCTCAACGTTCTGAGCTTATGAACAAAACTCGATAAGGACATATATGGAAAACATAACACACAAAAAATTTTTGTTAAGGAAGGATTACATAGTCAAGTTTGGTACCAAAATAAACGTTTTCGAGGACTCTGATTTAAAAAAATATAATTCAAGGCAGCATCTACCGTTGTTCTTTTTTTACAACATACAACATTATCTGAAATCAAGATTTTCCTCATCACGTCCAACCGAATTTGGAAACCGCTGAGGCGTTAAGTATTCATCGGGGCCCCCACTCGTTTGACACATTTTCAAGCCGATAACAAATCACCTCCCCAAGTTCAACGTATCCGGAAAAGCTTTCAAAGAGTTATAAATAACGACACTTCCATAATTCGGATTTAAATGGTATCTTATACGCAAGATTCATATTGCCTGGCGCTGCGGGAATAGACTGTTTGCAAATCAGGGATTAAGAACTAACTTGCTGCCCGAACTTTGGTCCCGAAGGTGTAATCTGTCGGGGATGAGACCGGCGCCGCCTGCCCCCTTGCGGCGCCTCTGCCTGGTTCGCTCGGCGCTCTGGGAATGACCCCCATAATGAGGGGATATTTATCATCTGGTTTTATCACGGAGGATGCATAGCGAATACTGGATCCAAGATATCGGGAATATTGGATCTGCTCTATTTCGACGATATGAGAAAAAATATTCGGGATGAATAGGGATAGAATGGGAGGAGATATCGACGAAGTTCAGGGGTGGCACCAAGGGGTGGGAGCATTACTAATTCATAATAGAGAAACTTGAGATTAGGAGCTTTTGCGAGCTTGTCAAATAAATTAAGGACTGAACGAGAATAAATTCGCCATCACAAAAACGCTTATATCTTTTGAACCACTGGACCGATTTCGAATATCAAACTCATTTTCGAATCATCTTCTAATTCTAATCAAAACTGTTTTTACAATAAAAAAACCAAAACTATTTTTCACAAAATTCATGGATTTTTTCTGGAATTCTTCCCATCATTCTACTTATAGTGTTCTCAGTCACTTTCTGGGATGCTGTCTTCCACTTTTGCTTGAATTCCGGTAATGTTTTCGTTGATTTCTTAGTCTTCTTCAATTCTCTTTTTACCATGGCCCAATATCTTTCGATTGGCCTGAGTTCTGGGCAATTTGGTGGATTGGCCTCTTTGGGGACAAAAACCACCTCATTAGCTTCGTACCATTCCTTGGTGGCCTTGCTGTAGTGGCTAAATCTGGCTAAAAGATTGTTGACACATCGTGCTCACGTAAAAATAGTAAAAGTCGCTTCTTCAAGCATTCCTCGATGTATATCTTCGAGTCAACAGAGCCTTGGCCAACGAAAAATTTGCTCCTTTTCCCACAAGTGCAAATTGCTTGCCAAACCAGGAATTTTTTAGGAAACTTTTCTCGTTTCTTCACGCGAAATTGTTCGTCAACATTTCCACGAGAATCTGCAGTATAAAATTCCTGACCAGGAAGTTGCGAGAAATTAGCCAAGACATAGGTTTCGTCGTCCATCACGCAACAGGAAAAATTTTTCAAGAAATCTTTTTTTAATTTCTTTGCTCTTGATTTCGCTTCTTGATTCTTCACAGCATTCCTGTCTAGCACTTTCTGCACTTTGTATGTTTTAAGCCCACAACTCGACTTGATTTTCTGAACGGCTTACTGCGAACAACTCACTATTTGGGCCACTTTCCGTCCTGAAAGGTTAGGATTCTTCTGAAAAAGCTGATGGCTTTCTTCACTTTTTTTGGACTATGAAACCCCTTTTTCCTCCCGGTTCCTTCCTTGCGGTTAACTGTAAGATCTTCGTTGAAGCGCTTAACAACTCTTGATACCGTTTTCGGACGAACGCGAGCCTCTTTTGCGATTCTTTTGAAGCTCCATTTTTGATTATTTTGAAAAAGTTTCACTATAAATTCTCGTGTTTTCACATCGCTTGACATTTTGCGACAGAGAATTGGAATATCTGTGAAGATAGATGCATCTATCTATGAAGTAAATGTTCCACATGTTTCTGACGTTCACAACAAAGCTAACTATGATCAAATTTTGATTTTTTCTCAATTGGTTCAAGAGATATAGGCGTTTTTGTGATAGCGAATTTATTCTCGTTCAGTCCTTAGGAGAAGGCTTTTTCAAGTCTCTCAAATAAAAAAAAATTTTGAACGATACCTGATCAGATACGGCCTCTTAAAAGGGTGCTTAAACAGTTTCTAGATTCTCCCCTTAAAAACAGAGAAAGGTTATGTAATTATAATAGAACGCTCAACAAGTATTTTGGTGATGTAAGGAGAGGTAACCCTAAATCTTGTTCTTCACGAAACTTTTTTCCTTATTGACGTCGTTGCATTTAAAAATTTGTTTTAGATAGATTGATTCATTCTGAACAATTAAGGTTCCTTGTTATTCTATCACAACATCAATGATTTCTGAGAAGAAAAATTATTATCGTGTACAGATTTGTTTCAAAGTATATGGAACTATGAAACTTGAGAGGAAGATGTTTATGAGACTTTACAAGCAAGTACAATAATGCCGATCATAGAGGACTATAATTGCTTATTCATATTCAAGCTTATGATGAACAATGAACCAAAAGTTGAAGATTTTGTACTCAAAGCTGTAAAGTCTGAAGATTTAGTGGAGGTAGTGGCATCTAGTGTCGACCTCAAAAACCATTCGTTCATCGATAGCTCGAATAGATTTCTTTTGATTCCAAGAAAGCTATCTGCAGAATATTAGTTCCATCCACATGTTGAAGATGACACTCACAGGGAACTAAATTTGAAAAAAATTCGCTTGAATGTAAACAATAAGTAACTTTTATTCAGGATAGATATGGGAGGACAGAACTACAGAAGTTGTTCAAATAACAATTCTTCTAAATCCTCTTGGTTTGTGGGATTTTTTGTATACATAGTATACATATCACTATCAAAATGGCTGGAAAAAGGGTACTACCCGAAACGTCGCAAAATACTATTTTATTTTTTGAATAATATTAAACCCTGATTATCAAATATAGTTATTCTCTCATAAATCACACAGGGTAAATACTTATCATTTGATAAATTACACCAAGATTGAAAGTATGGTAAGAGATGAAGAAATCGAGGACAGGGACAAAGTCCGAACAACAAAGTACAGCATCGAACACATTAACATAATAAAAGAATTTTGGAGAAATCTCAACAGGCCCCAAGATTCATCCATACTACAACTAATGCTTACGACAACAAAATTGAATATCAAAATGGCTGGAAAAAGGGTACTACCCGAAACGTCGCCAAATACTATTTTATTTTTTGAATAATATTAAACCCTGATTATCAAATATAGTTATTCTCTCATAAATCACACAGGGTAAATACTTATCATTTGATAAATTACACCAAGATTGAAAGTATGGTAAGAGATGAAGAAATCGAGGACAGGGACAAAGTCCGAACAACAAAGTACAGCATCGAACACATTAACATAATAAAAGAATTTTGGAGAAATCTCAACAGGCCCCAAGATTCATCCATACTACAACTAATGCTTACGACAACAAAATTGAATATCAAAATGGCTGGAAAAAGGGTACTACCCGAAACGTCGCCAAATACTATTTTATTTTTTGAATAATATTAAACCCTGATTATCAAATATAGTTATTCTCTCATATCACTAAGTACACTCAAAAACAAACAAAAGCTCAGTATAAAATCGTTAGGAAGTCTCAGAAGTTAAATTTTTCATCCTAAAATCTCCCCACAAAAGGAGATCTGATGTTGAAAATGTTCTTGAAGGTTGCTGCCAAAATATCCGAAAAATACAAGGTGGCCAAGAGATTGACGTCAAAAAGAAAAAAACAGGTCCCTAGTGTCATGGGCTATTCGAATCACCCCCATGTATGTTATCGATTTTTCCCGGTTTTCGAGTTATGAATTTTTTTATGAACTTTGACAATTTTCGACTTGACCATCTTAAAACAGATATTAAAAAAAAGTACAAGACTTCTCTGTGAAATTCTTTTGTAACTTAATCTCCATGAATATTACTTTTATACATAAAATAACCAGATTCGTAACTTTGAATTATGGAAATGTTGGTGTCAAGTGAAAAAGTTACGTGAATTGGATCATGATCTGAATTTTCGAATCAAAATTAAAAATGCAAAATTCATGGTTTCTTAGTATGCTTAAAAACTGCACTCAACAGTCAGCTTTTAGAAGTATTGATAAAAAATGGTACTTAACACTCTACTTTGGCTAGAATTAGCCTTCAAAGTCATCGAGGTGGAAAAAATCAAAGAACTAGACATTCACTACAAAATTATTTTTTGCCATTTTAAGATTTTTCTGATCAAGTTATGATAGAAAATGCTGAAAACTAATGAAAATTAGCTTTAGATGTTGGTCAAGAAAAGTTCTAGATAAAAAAAAAGAAAAAGGTATGGCAATAAATCACACATCATAATGTAATTAAAAAGAAACGTCAATCTCTTGGCCACCCTGTATATTGAAATTGAAAAAAACAAAATTAACAAAAATCATATATTTCATAAAATATATACATACAATATATTCCAACAATTGACGAAATTAATCAATAAAAAATTTCAAACAATTCTCCAGTTGAATCATGAATATCCAACAGCGATTCATTTGTAATTCATGCAAGGAAATAATTTAAATACGTCAGTCTTTTCTCTTGTCACTGTAGGCTATGAGTCCAAGGGTCAAATGTCCTTTATTTGGTTTCGTTGTATCGAGCAATGGTCTCCATAATTTTGTGGTAAACCAATGCTTTAGCATCCTTAGCTACAAGTACATCATAATGGTTGAAAGACTTATGGGGCACCCGGTAACTAAGTACCAAATTTGGTAACTTTTCCTCTATCTCTGCAACATCCTGAAAAGAGAACCATGTTTTGACAGTGGATAAAATAGATCGAAATATTCCCTCACCTTTGGCCTCGACCAACAATCATTTTCCCCCCAAAAATAAGCCACTGGGGACACTATTTTTCGCATATCATATTCTGGAGGATCCTCTCTTCCATATTCCATCAAATTGCCCCCCGTTCCATAATCGAATCTTCTGAAAATGCCTGAAAAATCGTAACCATCACAATATAGAAGCAGAAGAGAGAATCGTCCTCCTTATTATACTCACCTGAATGGTACATCTGTAGATAATGCAACAGTTGTTTGAAAGCCGAATTCACCGGATAAATTTGGAATATCTTCCAAGTGTTCAGCTAAACAGAAACAAAAGCTAAGCATCATATGTTTTTCGAAAATCGAAGCATATTATACTCACCGATGTCGTTTGATCCTGATCGGAATAACCAAGAAAAGGATCAGACAATATATTACATATTTGGGAGAGAATCTGATACTGGCAGGCTGTTCCAATCAAATCCCTTCCAGGAACCGTGTGTAATCTTATAGCTCCAGCCCCAAACTGAAAAGCGTAACAACGACATCAATTCACCCATAGAAAAAGCAAAAAATCTTCGTTAAGATATAATCTATACGAGTAACAACTCTTTTTTCGATTTTACACTATCATGACCTTTACACTCTCGTGACCTTTACACTCTCGTGGCCTTTATACTAACGTGACTTTTACACTCTCGTGGCCTTTACAATATCGTGACCTTTACACTCTCGTGGCCTTTACACTCTCGTGGCCTTTACACTATCGTGACCTTTACACTCTCGTGACCTTTACACTCTCGTGACCTTTACACTATCGTGACCTTTACACTATCGTGACCTTTACACTCTCGTGGCCTTTACACTCTCGTAAGGGGTCGAAGCCTATACACTATGGTGGGTTTTACACTGTCGTGACCTTCACTCTTGTAGTCTAATCACGTTCACACTATGCTGATCACTCGTGTTTCATTAGAAAGGAGTATAAAGATTCAACTCACCTGTAAGAGGGGCCATGCTGCACCGAGTGTTTTCATGACGACGTTATCAGAGTGTTTTAAATGTGAACTGGGTGATGTCAGGGATGCGAGCTGTATTTTTTTATTGTATTCTGGACGTGTCGAGGCCATTATGAGGAATGTGGCTTCTCCCTGGGACATTCCAACGTAAAAAAGTTTTTCGCTGTTACTTTTGTCCAGAACATGGTCTACCATTGCGGGAAGATCGTAGTAACCTATTTCGTGGACACTGGAAGGAAATGATTATTATGTATTTGTGGTGTCTTCTGAATATCTTTCTCGAATATTCTTTCGTGTATTGTTTGGAGAAAATATAATTAAACTCGAAAGTGGCATTGGTAGAAAGTTGACCTTCTCATCTCAAACTACAACGAACCGCCACTGATACAGTTCATATTTCGTTCCGTTTTTTTATGGAAAGACGTTGATTATCTTTATTAGTTTCATGCAACCTTGTTTTATAGCACAAAAACTGTGTTAATTCAAAAATAAATTTATTTTCTTGTTTATAATGAGAGTTATTATATTTCCCATGTACCACATCCAAGTTATGGTATGTACTCTTTCCACAGAACACCCATTCAGTGGTTATTACCCTTGCCATTTATTTTCATTTCATTGTTTCCTCTGATGAATTTAATGGCAACTTTATGGTGGTACTTAATTAGTATTGAATTCATTATGAAATTATAATTAAATTTCATCAAATGCAAGAACTGGGACGTCCAATAACATTCGACAGACGATGTGATTTCTTCTTCAACAACAGAGATTTAATTTGCTGAGTTTAAATAAGAAATAGAGGGTATCTAATGCAGAAAACCATTATTCAATTTTTTCGTATGTAAATTCTCTCCAAACAAAACTATGTCAAAGTTATGAACTTTACAGTTTCATCTTGATTGATTACTTATAATTCTCATTTTCTAATATCGACAATTCATGGGACGTCGGGAATGTCATATCAATTTCATTACCTCGAATTCCAAAATTTCTGGGGATCCTTTTTGGGATCCATAGATGTGTGATTCAATGAAGATTGTGTCCCTCTGACATTTCCTAGCCAAATATCGAATCCTTTCTCCAGCAGTAAAAATGGGAGAGATTCTTTTCCATGGTAATGCATCCAATCTGCAGCGGAGGATTCTAAACCGTGGACGAATAGAATGGGGTAATTTCTTTCATGTTTCACTGTTTTATTGTTTTCGTCCATCTTGAGTATTCTGTGGATGCCCAGAATGTATCCATCTTCTGTAACGGTGTGGTGCAGTTCGCCATCGTAACCGCTTTCTTTTATCGACGTTAACTGTTTGAAATTATAAATATATAATAATATATCGAAAAATAAGGAGAGTATTTCAAATCAATTCTTAATAAATAATTTTCAAATTGATGAAGAAATGAATGGTGAATTCTCTGAGTATTGGAAATGTCTAGGAAAGTGATTAAATGTTTTGGTTATAATAGGTAATTGACGTGCTGGTTATGAAGCTATTTCGAAGAAATTGCTTCTGGATTTTGTTGAAATTCACGTAGTCGGAATGTTGATATAATATTAAGCACCAATTTGTGGTGACCATAATTTCCAACAAGAAATATTTGGTTCATTGATCAACCTGATGCAAATTCCTCAATATTTACGATTCCTGTTGAAAAAATAAAAAACCCAACACTAATGTTCTATATTAAATTGCACATTATTTCCACAAATTAATATCACTCACCACTATTTTATACAGGGTGTTTCTCAATTGATGTCAAAGATTTCAAAGGGTGATTCGTTGTTCAAAATAAAGGGTGGTTTGTTTTATAAATGTTGGGTCAGAGTCTTATCTGTTATTGTTCAGATTTTCACCTAGATGGAATTTTCTCTAAATCAGAAAGATCAGACTAATGCAGTTCATTTTCCTCAGATGGAATCCATTCGTATAGAAAAACAATTGTGCGGGTCGATAATTTACATTATCCGTTTGTTTCGAGCTTGTGAATAGAAATGCATGAATAAATCTGCAATATCATTGTTATGGTAAGAACGCAACATTCATATGAATTGCGGAAAGTATGACATTTTATTTGCAAATCACAACGAAATCTCTTCTGATAGCACCATAAAAAACATGAATTTTTCCCGATTAAAAAAATGTTCGTATAATCTAAAAAAGAAAAGGATTGAGTGCAATGATACTCACCACGAAATCGTCCCTCTCCTCCCTCCTCAGCAATAATACGATAGCACATACGCCCCACACAACTATACCGGCTGTCACTTTTTTCCCTGCCACAAAACCCATTCTTGGAAGAAGCTATCTTCATGAAACAATAATTCGAACTGGGATTCGTATTTACTTCCATTTTCAGTTAATGTACCCTATTGCTGCACACTGGTCAGTGGCGGAGCTTCAGAATTTCAATCTGGTTGAGAATTTGATAAAATTTTCTGGCTCCAATTCAAATACAATAGAATTCATGTATAGATTTACGTATGCTACGTATCTCACTAGATTCAAATTCGCAAAAAATAGAGTGTTTCGAAAATGTCTGCCGAAATTTTTAAGAAGGGTACATGAAAAAATAAGTTTAGTTCACTGATGTAGCCTCTAGAACTAGATATAGTCATGACTGCATTTTTAGAATACCCAAATATATTTTCTGAGCTTGGTTTTATCTGATACATCAAACGAAAAATTACACAGATCAATGCTCTTTGCATAAAAAAGAAATTTTTGTTGAAATGTTTCAAAATTGAGAAATAAGCAGTTGAGTCTTAAGGTGTTTCACAAAATCTTCGGATAACTTGTCTAAAATGTATTTTCAAGAATAGCTCCAAACCTACACCTATTTTTCGATATACTTATTTTGGTAGACACCTGCTTGCTACGCCTCTGATTCGAATTCTTTCACTCAACTCACCTTGTCCCATCATGGTGTCAAGGTAATTATGCAATGGTTACGACCAAATAATAGCAGTCTGCTGTCGTTGATCGGATTCGAGATTTCATAAGTGAAAAATCATCGCACAATAGTTTACATTGAGCAAAATTTGGCTTTAGGTCCTTGCTACATTCTCATAAGTAAAATATCGAAAGTGACTTGATATCTTTTTGTCCTTAACATTCAGAAGCAGATTTAGACCATATTTTTATGGTATTTGTTCCAACTGGTATCATTTGTCTGTTTCAATTTCGCAGTATCGACTTGAATGTATTTTATCATTAAAGAGGTCAATTTTAATTGAACTCTAGAAGTACCAAGGGTACACAAGATGATTATTATTATCTTATAAAAATTCCTCAGTGCAGTGTATAATTTTCATAAGGCGTATGGATAAACAAGACTAGATACGCCAGTGCATCCTGGCATGTTTAGGTATTCATATCGATATGCATATTTGAATTCAATAGCAAATAGTCATACGTACTATAAACAATATCCAGGAAACAATTCAAGAACGCGATGAAGATATTCTAAACTCAGTATATCAGTTTGGAAAGGGACACCTTTTGAGGCCCCTTAAGTAGATCTCATACACCTTTTGAAAGTCCACCCTTCTTATCAACACCCCATAAATGTCAAGGCAATAGGTAGGCTTGTAGGCTAGAGAACTGTTAGTCAAATCAAAAAATTAGGTGAAAAAATTTAATCCGAGAATATGGAAGTATCCAAGCGCAGTTCTTGATTTTCAGTCCATAATAATTTCCCAAAAAAACCGTTGTCAGCGTTATTGGATACTTCATATGAAAAAGGATTATCTTTTATACAGAAAAAGTTCCATCACCTGGTCAACATGAGTTTATTCTGTGCTCAAAATTCATGTGTATCAAATCTATTCTATAAGTGCAAGTTTTCGTCTACTTCCATTCCATTGGTTGCTTGTCTCAATTCACATATCTGTTAAGCTTCTGAAGGCTGTCAGCATCGAAACTGTAGTTTTTGACATCTGGAAAATTCACAAACTTACAATTCACACCTTATTGGAGGATTCTGCGTCAATTTAAGGAAAATACTTACACGAACAATCATGCTGTAATTTACACAGATATCAACGCTGTGGAATATCAGTGGGTCTTTGGCGTGAATCAGAAACATTAAATAGAGTTTTTTGTTTGATTTATTCCACAAGTACCAGGGGCATTCGCAAAGGTCCTTATAGAACTCTTCACACTAAAAAATAAGGAAGAAACTATTGTTCTTTTGCCCATATATCTTACACCATACACAAACTTAAAAGAAGTCAGTATACATAAATTTTTGTTCACTGAATATCCACTTTCATGTTGTTTCCTCTTATATGAATTGTTTGGTTTTGAAAAATATTGTTGATGGTTTTAGATATAAGAAGAAGCATCGCAAATTTGGTTCTTTTCTCGGTTCTTTTCAACATTATAGAATAATTTGCAAAAAAGATTATTATATGTGCGGAGAAAAGTCTAAGCAAATTTCCAATTGTACCTTACCTCATCTTGCAATTTTTGTCCCAATTTAGTATAACAATAAAGAAATCCAATAATAAGAACAGACATAAACGAACCTTTAACTAGAAGATTCGTGCTGAAATTCTGAAAGAAAATTATTCCTCACTTCATCGATCAGTTTAAAACATAAATATAAAAAACTTACCATCATAAAATTGAAATAAAACAGAGCAATCAATGATACCATAGTCATATACGCGACAAGCAGACTATCTACCAACAACTTAGCAACACATGTGAAGTACCTTAAAAAAGTGAACCTATTCACAGAATATTCCCAGTTTGAATGAATATATTCGATTCATACCATTCGGGACCAATGGAATTACACATATAATTTCCTTTGGTCTCTAATGATTAATGAATGGCCCTGTATGAATTATAACACAGGGCTGGGATAAAAATAATGGAACGAAGTAAATGCCAACTTTATGATATCTCTTTGAATTGAAATAGTTGAGTGTATCTACGGTGAAACCTTAACAAAAAATATGGCATGAGAAGCATCATGCGTCGGTGACTTTTCCTGCAAAGATTCATAAATATGGTCCTTTTCGTTTTGGAGATATCCATACTTTATCCCAACTCTGTACATCAACTTATTAGTGAAGAAACGTACTCCTTGATCAACACATGCTGCTCCAGGCATCTCTTCAACATTATCTCCACGTATTTCTGGTACCCAGGATCATGCACCCAGATGTCCTTCGTGCCAAAAGTCCTCTCTATCAGCTTGATCTTCTCCCTCAGAATCATAATTCCGTAAGTGCAATCTCCAACAGCGTAGGTCATCATGAAACAAGGGCTTGGAAAAGCAGCAGAGAGAAACATCTGAATCAATTTCAGTGGGTAAACCACGTACTTGCACCAGGTTTTGCTATAAAAGTCATCGAAGATGTACAAGATTCCGAAGGCTTCCCTTATGTCCCCACTGATGGGCAGCAGAAAAAAACTGCTCAGTATGCTCAATATGGTGATCCATATTCTCACAAACTGCTGCGAAAGCACGTCGTTCTCAATTATTCGTTTCAATTCAGATCCAGCATCTTCGGGTTTCCATAGTTTCTTTTTAATTTCTAGAACTCTAGAATATGGCATTCTTGAGACCGACAGCAATGAGAGAATCACAACATGTGTAGCCTGAAAATGCCACAGGTTTCAAAAAGGACTTCACGAAAATGCACACATAGCCTTCTACATTTCAAGTCCTGAAAAAATCCGACAACGTATCATTGCACCTACCACCCCAGAAGAGAAAAAAAGGGTTTTCTCATGAAAACAGTTTCGGAAGAATTGAAAGTTCGAAAAGTTTTAGGACCTGTATCTACTTAGAAAGTACAGCTCCTGGCTTACTGTCATCTTGTTGAATCAGAGGTCAACAGATCCTCTCAAGTTTCTATCGATTTCTCTGGTCCTTTTTCTATATGTACTTATCCACTTCAGAGGTAGATCTACTGGCTCAAAATTGTGATGACTATAACAAGAGTCAAGAGATCAGCCATGAATCAACAACCAGAATTCCTCAAGTTCTTTCAATGATGCGCTGTCAAAAAGTTCGAGGCTTGGAAGTATAGAAGGCTCTGACGCTACCATATCGTACGAGATTTTGGAAACACTTACAAATGAACACATAACAAGCATGAATCCATTGTTAACCATTTGAATGATGTCGCCCTTCATAAATAAAACCAATACATTCACAACTGATCCGATGTTAACGCAAATAAGACTCAGTATTGTTAAATTTCTGAGAAGGGGAACCTCGAATAGATGACTTACATACGGAAATCTGTCGTGGAAGAGTCCACCTATAATAAAACGGTTAAATTATATAGAAAACACAATGAGAACAATGAAATATAGCACAGTTTACAAAATCACACGAAGACCCCACACAACACGTAAAGTTTATAGAACGACAAATTCTTCTCATAATCTTGCTATTTAATATTCGAACCAATTTTTTGTCGTAACCAAGAATCTGTGGAATGGACGAATAGAAATTTCTTAAATTAATTTATTGTATTGAGTTATTCTAACTCCAAAAAAATGGAATATATGAACTAAGATGAGTATGCCTAAATCACTGATTCTCGAATTCGTTTAAGCCCATGATATTACTCCTTGTAAATTTGATATGATGACAAGGTTAATTTACTGAACAGGTGGTTTTTGAGTACGATAAACGACAGTATTTATAATAATTCGCATCACTTTTGAATCCCCCTGTGAAAACATATCAACGTACTCGTTTTCATCAGGTTGATCTTCATAGCTCACGTTTCTGGAGAAGAATCGTTGAATATATCCGAATTCGAAATAATACTTCATTTATATTCGTTTGAGAATTATTCAAATAGATATTTAATTCCTTATGAATTTCCCTAATATACAACAGTAATGCCTTTCTTCCAAAAGTAACATATGTCTCAGTCTGTGATCTTTTCTTTATGAAAAATTAATATGGTCATTCGATTGAGTCAAGCTTTGATGTCTCCTGAGTTTGAAGATGGTAAAATGCGCTATGAGTTAAATATCGAATGACAATGAAAAAAGGAGCAATCATTATGGGTTCTGGATTGTGTATTTTTCAAACAAGGTGGATTAGGGAAATGTTCTCCTTTTCCTCAAGCACTAATTGATATTAAATAGAAAACTCTGATGCAACTTATGCACCATTTGTTGAGCTTTTGTTGAGGGAAATGGATATTAAATGAATTCAACTGAAATGAAGGAATGAAAATAATTCCTTCATTGAGAAAAACGTATTGTGAAGCTTCTAAGTCATTACTGTCACTGAGTGAAATATTTTTTATTTATTTTGTGGCAACAATTTATGTGCATTGTGCATGTATTTGTCTAATTCTATTCTATTGGTTGTTCATCTTCTTTCATATATCTGTTAATCGTCTAAAGGCCGTCAGCATCGAAAGTGTAGTTCTCGTCATCTGGAAAATTAAAATTACCCATTTCACAAATCACAATCCCACCTTCTTGGGGGATTCTGCGTCAATTTGATACTTACCCGAACAATCATGGTATAATTCACACAGACATCCACGCCTTGAATCATCAATGGGTCTTTGGCGTGAATTAGAAACATCAAATAAAGTTTTTTGTTGGATTTATTCCACAAATACCAAGGGCATTCGCATAGGTCCCTATAAAAGTCTTCACACTGTAAAAAAATGAGAAAGTATTGGTGAAACAGAAGTGCAGTTCTGTTGTTAGGATAATGACTTTATTTGGTGATTTTCCCTTCGACTTTTTGATCGGATCAGTATTTCACTTAAATATTACTCCACTTAAAAATTAAATACTAGCTTAGTGATGGTTTCAGTTACAAGAAATGATATTGATAATCTTGTTCATTCAAAAACTATCGAATAATTTACAGAAAATGATTATTGTGAGTGCAGAAGGAAAGAAAAAGCCAATTTTCATTTGAACCTCACCTCATCTTCCAATGTTTGTCCTAAATTAGTATAGCAATAAACAAAGCCGACAATGAGAACAGACATAAAAGAACCTTTCACCAGAAGGTTGATGCTGAAATTCTGAAACAAATATGATTTTTAAATGATGCCAACAAATTCTTCTACGGAAGGCTATTTATTTGAATCAACTTGGTGGCACTAAAGATTACTCGAGAGGATCAGCATGCTGAATTTTTCTCATAAATGTACAGATTACAATCTTACATTAAAAACAAAAATATGAAAACTCACCATCATAAAGTTGAAATAGAAGAGAGCAACGAATGCGACCATAGAGATATATGCGACCAGTAGAGTGTCTACTAACAGCCTAGTTACACATGAGTAGTACCTTCAAAAATTGATAGTTTTTACAGAGTGTTCACAATTTAAATAGCCATATATCACTCATGCAAATATACTGCTCCACAAGAGTTAGGGATATCGTATTCAATCGATTTTAAAAGAATGTAATCTTCGAGAAAATCGCTGTAAAATCATTTAAAACTCAATAACAACTTGAATCGATCCAATAAAAATCAGTATGAGACATTTCGTCAATCTGGTCGCCTTTTTTCTGAAGTTTGGTTCTTTGCATATGCTTCATGAATGTTCTTATTTTGGAATGAAGTCAGTTTATGAACGGCTTCGATTTGAAACGAGTTTTCTGAAAATTCCAAGACGTAAATTAACAAACGCTAAGGCTAATAGGGCTCTCGAAATGCTACAGGGTGGCCTAACTCAGGTTGTTGTAGCGGAAAGGCTCCAAGTCAGCCAAAGTGTGATATCTTGACTTTGGAATAGGTTCAGGGAGACAGGTTCCGTGTTGGAAAGATCAAGGCTTGGTGGGCGATGAAAAACAACACCTGCTCAGGATCGTTTCATCACCGTTTCGGCGAGAAGAAACCCTACATCTACGTGTAGAATGCTACGGAATACTCTTCAAAATGCAGATGGGGTCCAAGTTTCCATCGAAACCATCAGACGACGTTTAAGGGAGGTGAATCTAGGTTCTAGACGTCCATTAAGAGGAGTTCCATTAACATGTGACCATAAGCGTCAAAGACTGGAATGGGCAAGGCAATATATCAATTGGATCGACCAATGGCGTAGTGTCCTTTTCACTGATGAATCCAGATATGGACGATTTTCAGATTCTCGAAGAATAAGGGTAAGTATGGACAATCCCACGCAAATCCGTAATCGTCGCTATGTCCAAGAAGTCCATCCATTTTGAGGGGGTAGTGTTATGGTATGGGCCGGGATATGTTTCAACGGGCGCACAGATCTACACATTTGTCCTGGGAATATGACCGCCTTACACTATAGGGAGCATGTCATTGACAATGTTGTGCCAAATTTTCACGCTGCTAATGGTGAAACTTTTCAATTTCTAGACGATAACGCTAGACCGCACCGTGCAGCCATAGTTGAGAATGCGCGCGAGGAGCTTAGTATTCCACATTTACCAATACCTCCGCACTCACCAGATTAGATCATCATCAACCTACCCCAGAATCCTTAAATGATCTGAGAGGGCTTTTGCCCTGTTTATGGAACCAAATTCCTCAAGAAATGTTCAACAACCTCGTGTGTAGTATGCAAAGAAGATGTCAAGTTGTTATTTATGCCCGTGGAGGCCATACATTGTATTGATAGTCTTGAAATGCTGGAATTCTCTGGGAATAAAATTTCGTTATTCTACTCGATTTTTCGTAACCACCCTGTATACGCTGCAGACCTACAGGCTAAAATTAATTTGCAACTTGAAATCATATTAATATGAATTTTCATCACAACAATCTTATTTTAACTATATTTTTTGCAATTAAAGTCAATATCAATATCCCTAACTCATGTGGAGCAGTTAATAATCCTGAGTACATTGTTCCAAATCAAGATGAAGAGTATAAAGTACAGTATAATGAAGTGACATTTGATTGGGCGCTCAATATTAGAAAAATGACAGGGCCGAATTCAAAGAAGCAATAGTGAAGACGATGAGAAACGTTTCGTGCAAACTATAGCGAGAAAAGTACTTTAAAATGAGTATTATATTATGATTGACACGTTTAACAATAAAGTATTCAAACCAGCCTGTACGTCATTGTCATAAACTGACATCAAAACGAGGCGACTATATTGCCTCACCACAACGGTTCTCAACACCAAATAGACACTGGAAAAATTAAACTGACAAATGGTACGATAATGTACCTGTTAGACGAAATACTATGAATGGTGTGCTTTTAATAAATGAATGTTTCGTAGTATTGTCATAAAATTATCTTGTCTAGGAATATCACCACTGAAAACTTACTCCTTGATCAACACATGCTGCTCCAGGCATCTCTTCAACATTATCTCCACGTACTTCTGGTACCCGTGATCATACACCCAAATGTCCTTGGTCCCAAAAGTCCTCTCTATAAGCTTGATCTTCTCCCTCAAAATCCTGATTCCATAATAACAATCTCCCACCCAATAGAACATCATGAAACATGGGCTGGGAAAGCACACAGAAATAAACATTTGAATGCATTTCAGTGGTACAAGCAAGTACATGTACCAGGATTTGCTATAAAAGTCATCGAAGATGTACAAGATTCCAAAAAGTTCCCTTATATCTCCACTGATTGGTAGGAGGAAGATACTGCTGAGAATGCACAAAACGGTCATGACTATTCTTAGTGACTGCTGGAATCGGATGTCATCCTCTATTTTCCGTTTCAAGTCAGGTTCCGCCTCTTTTTTTGTCCACAATTTCTTCTTAATGTCGATAATTTTGGTATACGGCATCAATTTATCTGACCAGAGTGCGATAAAAACCACATATGAAGCCTGAAACTCTCAGAGGTTATGAAAGACCAAACTATACTCTTTTCATTTCGATTCACGATACGAGAGAGTCCAAAACAAGAAAATATTTCAGATCATCCAGAACAATGAGAATTAATTTCATGAAAATATCTTGAGTAGTTCTCCTCACAATTTTGGATGAGTTAAAGTAAGAATGAACCTTCATAGTTACCACCAATTGGTACGATATTCTCGAAAACATTCAAAATCAAAGGAGTTGAAACACTTACAAATGAGCACAATACAAGCATGAATCCATTATTGATCATTTGTATGATGTCGCCTTTCATCAATAAAACAAATAAATTCACAATCGATCCGATGGTAAGGAAAATCAGAACTAGAATTGTTATAATTCTGAAAAGTGGTACCTCAAATTGATGACTTACGTACGGAAACCTGTCGTGGAAGAGTCCACCTGAAAGATTACGAAAAAATTGAAAAGAAAACACAATGGGAACAATGAAATATAGCACAGTTTACAAAAGCAAACCAAGCCCCCACACTACACTTAAAGTTTGTAGTACGACAAATTCTTCTCATAATCTTGCTATTTATTATTCGGACAAATTTTTGTCGTAACCAAGAATCTGTAGAATGGACGAATCGAAGTTTCTTGAACTAATTCATTGTATTTAGTTATACTAACTCAAAAAAAAAGTAATTTATGAACTAAGATGACTATGCCTAAATCACTGATTCTCAAATTCGTTTAAACCCATGATATTACTCCTTGTGATTTTGTTGTATTTGATATGATGACAAGGTTAATTCACTGTACAGGTGGTTCTCGAGTACGATAAACGACAGTATTTATACTAATTCGCGTCACTTTTGAATCACCCTGTGAAACATATCAACGTACTCGTTTTCGTCAGGTTGATCTTCATAGCTCTTCCGTTATAGGACAAGTCTTATTTCTATATTCGACTTTAAAACGACAACAACTTCATTTATATTCGTTTTGAAATTATTCAAATAGATATTTAATTCGTTGAAATTTTCTCTAATATACAACTAATGACTTTCTTTCTTCAAAAAGTAACATATGTCTATGATTCTCCTTCATGAAAATTTAATATGGTCATGCGGTTGATTGCTTTGATGAGTCGCCAGTTTGAAAAATAAAAATTTGAAGGAGTTCAATGTCAAACGTCAATGAATCAAAAAAGCGGATCAACATTATCGGTTTCGAGTTGTTTGAGAAATACGATAGAGTGGTTAAGTTTACTCCTTTTTCTCAAAACGGTCATAAATTGATTAATTTCAAAAGGATCAAGTTTTCTCAGATTTGCCTACCATATGGTAACGTATGGTCCAAAAGGATAAAATCAGAGATTCGCAATTTTTTCTCGAAATCGGTAGCGAATAGGACTAAAGTACAAGATACTATTAGGTTTCGTTTAATAAAAAAGCTTTTTTCAAACGAAAAAAGTTCTGGGGTGAAACAGGAAACAATGCTCCAGAAAAAAGTCACCCTGCAGATTTGCAATCGATATTGGCATGTCACATGGTGTTAACTCGAAATTGTAATATCTATGCCAAACTCAGTTGAATATCTTGTGAAATGCAGATACTATGAGAAAAAAAAATGAAACTTTAACACCCTGTATCTCCAAACCGAGACTTTTTTTTTTAATTGTGCAAAGAATCTCCCCTTTTCATTCGTACCTCTCATTTAGGAAAACCCTGTATAACCCTCTTGTCGTTTAGGCAGGTTTTGTTTTTCATTTACTTTTGGTCTTTGGAAATGTTACAGGTTTGAATAAATCATTTATTTTGTAAATAAAATTCTCCATTAGAGTGATAGCAATAATAAAAGTGATGCAGGAAAGAGAAACACAATTAATTTTCATTTCATTCTCATTTATTATCGAAACACCATAAAACATGTCAATTAAATTCACAAATATATTTGAAGGATTTCAGTCTTAAATTCGAATGAAGTATGGCAGCACATTGATTGGTGCCGGATACCGTTTTAATGTTCTTCTTCCCTGGTATACCGTATGGTTGTTTCCATCTCGCCACGAACCTTTTGGGAGATAAACATCTCTATATCTGGAACCTTTCTCCAATACAGGGGCCACCAGTATCTTCTCCCCAAGCAAGAATTCTATAAAAGCATTCAATATAATTCTGTGTCTTCATGAAAATATGTCGAAAATGGAGAATTGGGTCAGTTGAACGGACTTACCATCGTCCACTTTTAGAGCCACTGGATCTGTAGGATCAATCCACCAGATAGGTGGATTGACTGGTGCTCCACTTTGTGTCGAATTCTGCATGGCTTCTATGATAACATCGGAATACTTTGCGTGCAAATCGGTGAAATTCCTGACGATTTCTGTCGCATTGAACTGAAAAAACAACACAAAATTTGGTGGTGAAAATAATACAGTAACAATACCAAAAAGTACTGTATGTATGTGATGACCAATGGGTCGTGCTGTAGCCACAAGTTACAGAGAGCCAAAAAACCCTTGCTCTATTTCGATTTGACCTTCCTAATTTAGAAAAAATCACTTACGGGAGCTGCATCCAATTCCCATGGAAGGTAGCTGAACTGCACAGCAGGCATGAAGGCATTTGCTTGTGTCCACCTCACCAAGAGCTCTGGTGTGGGTACCGTACCATTGTAGCCATTTCCACCAATCAAATCAGGTAAAACACTAAAAGGAAGTTATGGAAAAATCACAGAAATGAGCAGGATACACCCAAAACATCATTGTTGAACGATCTGAGAAAATTTGACCTTTCTTACTTACAAGGTATATCCAATCATGTTGAACTGAAGAAGAGAATGAACCAATGCCTTCAAACCGTTATTGTTGCCCCATACTGAGTCTTTGTCAAGCATTCTGACGAATACTTGAAGATTTTGGGTTCTGAAACAGAATTCATTCAGCGATACCAATTTGAGCCGGTGACTTTCATTACCTGAATCCGGATCTGACTTCTACCAGCCCACCAAGCTCAGAACAAGCTTCAAGATAGAGCCTCGTGAAGGAGTTTGGTTCATCATCGTAGCTAGTATTGAAAACTGGTCTCTGAAGTGAAGGAAACTGGTTAATCTGTAATCCACAAATGAAGCACTCGAGAACTTACATTTGGAAGCCAGTCGTTTTCACCTGCGTCACACTTAAAGCCATCAATACCGTGTTTGTAATGGATCTTCATCAGTCTGCTCTTGAACCAATCGGATGCTGCTGGGTTTGTGAAGTCTATGACGTAGGATGAGTTTCCATTCCACCAAGAAGTGACGGCATTTCCGGTCGAACTATTGACGAATAGACCTGCAAATTGACTTGTTGGAAAATCTCGTTATCACGCTTCCTATCTGCGTCTCAATCCCCATCTCTATTGAGCCTCAGCTAGTCTCAACATAGTCATGAGGATCAGATGGGTTAGACGTTCAGAGAAAGTTTTAACTGTCTTGAAAACTGTTATTTCTCCCTCGCAGTTGGAAACATAAAATTTCCTCCTCAACCTTAAATTTTCACTGGAAAACTTTACCAAGTACCAACCTCGTCTTAGGCCCCATCTCACTGGGGTGGCACAGTCTGTATTAACGAACGGATGAGTCCACAGCGTGGCTCTGTATCCATAATCGTGGATCATCTTGACTGTTTGGTTGACCTCTCGGAATCTCGAGGTGGTGTCGAAGACTTGGTCGCCATAGCAAACCTGGAAAAGCACAATTGAATGATGCTACTTTTATGATTCGCGTACTTGATACCAACCTCCCATTTGTCGTCGATTTCAATCTGACCACTCCTGAAATTGTGCCTATAGATGTCTTTCACGAAGTCCCTGACACTGCTGTCGTTGATTTCTGCTTTATATTTTCCCCAAGTGGTCCATATGGGTTCTCTTACCATTCGAGGATCAGGCAGGCCTATGGTAAGACTCAGCAAATTATTACAGAACAACGGAACAATTTTAATTGCGAAATGAATAATGGAAAAAAGGTTCTTAGGAAATAGAAAGATTATCAGCTTGTGTTATAGGCACAGAGCAGATTCCTGCAGGAGCAGGAATGAGTATATTTTTGTATGGATACTTACGTTTTGGTTTTCCTATATAACGGTCGACAGCAAAGAGATGAGCGTCTTTAGAATTGTTCTTGGCAGCTATGTTGTATGTCAAGAAATTCTGAAAATGAGTTCGAACTGATGTTCTATCCTTTTCTTTGCTTCGAACAACTTACAGACATCTTCCGATAAGGCACCTCCAAACTACTCTTAAAACAAACTTTATCCTTTTCCTCGTTATTCTGATCTACAAACAGAGGAACCGTGCTGTTGACCCATATCAAACCACCCTTAGAATTGAGCCAGTAAGGTTCAACGACAGCTCCATTATCAAATCTGGACGAAATATAAGCACGATTGTTAAACTTCAACTTTTCAATTGGCCACTCTGTAACTAGCACCTCAGGACCTCCATACCAAGACACCCTGGTACTGTTCAAATCGAAGCAGTCCTTAAACACGATCTTGGAACTTTTAGAAGGGTTCAAGTTAAGCCATTTTATGTTGAAGCTGTCGTAGAAGATGGTGATGAGAAGGGTGAGATTCCTGGAGTCTGTGAAGGAGCAAGAGGTGTCGAAGCATGTCTTCGGTTTGAAAGTTATGTTTCTGCCGATGTGCCCGGAGAGTTTGGTCTCGTTTCCTGAAAAAAAAATTGGTTGGGTCCAGGATAAGCTCCAGAAATCTTTCAAGCTACATAACACCCAACTGACTTTGAGATAAGGACACTTACCAACGATAAGATCTAGGAGCAACCCATCATTTGGGACATATCTAGTTCGCAGCTTGGATTCACCATCACCAGAGATAATAGTCTCGCTGTTGACTACGACAACGCAGCACGTAGCTAATACTAAAACGAAAATATGGGTCACTGTAGCACAAACTATATAGCAAGCTCAATAATATTCCCCATATTGAATAAACGAATGAAAGAACGAAAACTTTTGATTTAAATTAATTATATTGAGGCTTTCTATAAACATGCATTCGAATTTTTCGTTGAAAATTTCAAGTTACGGTATTTTAGAATAAGTTTCGAAACGAATATTTGTATTTATAAGTAGGACATTAGAATAAATTAAATTTTGGAGAGAATACTTTTCACTACTCACATAAATATTTCCACAACATCCTAACGTTTCTCAGTGAGTTTGTGATAATCCATCACTTAAATATTTTCCGAATTTTCTTAATCTTATCGATAGATACAAGTGCACTATCAAAACATGAGATTTTCTGGGTGAACTTAGAAAAACACGAAAATTCAGGAGTGATAAGTGTGACCATCATTATTATTATCGGAAATTTCCTTGAGATGTTTTTTTATATCACTTATGCATTTTACTCTGCCACTTCTGTTTGATTCATGTGAATAGGTTTCATCATATAATCATAGTTTTTAAAATTATCGAAAATATGCTTCATGAAAGCTTTTATAAGAGCGTGAGAATTGAAGAAACATTTTTTGTATTTTCTTGGATTTATTACTTTCTCGAAATCTCTATCGAGGAGACGAGCATGTAATCATGACACAAGAACACAAAATGTGTGTCATATTGTGCAATATTATGAAAATAAATAAAATAGGGATAGCAATTTACCAAAAAAAAATTCATATCAAAATTGAGGAATCATTATTATTGCTCTTGAAAATTCAACAACAAATTGATCTATTCTCAAAAGTGTTCTATGAGATTCAGTCAAACTATATTATAATTTTTTCAGTGGAATTTGACATTCTGTAAAACAAAAACCGCTAAATCAACAAAAAAAAAAAGACTTCTTTAACAGAAAATCTTTTTGACAGTCAATTTTTCAATGGATTTCTCATTCTGAAAATTTCTCGCTTAGAAAGTCTTGTATTTGTCTTTGTATTCTTCAGAAGTCCATTCTGTGCAGATTTCCTTAAAATTTCATATTATTATGAATCAATGCATCTTCGAAACGAGGTCAAATGATATCAGTTCCAATAAATCCGAACCTATGATATCCTAATGACAAATCAACGCATATCAGTTTCAATAATAACGTTAACTCCGTTGAATTTTTCCACAATCATTTATATCAATTCTTTAAAATGCTCATTGTAAGAATAAATTGTCGCCGGTAAATTCGGAAACCAATGTATAAATAAATAATCCACATAGGGCGATAAAATTTCCAGTTTGGTTGCGAAATATTGAGGCGGTTAGTCATGCATCAATACGAGCTAGTCAAATATTGATAAGTTGGTGGTGATTATCGAAAGCTGTACTCAATTAAATTCAGGTATGGATTTTTATTTCTCTATTCCTTGAAATGGACAATAATGGTTCTGATCCAATTTAGAAAAAACTGAATTGTTCATATCGATGATCTGTGTATTGTTTGGAGTCATTCATGAAAAAGATTACTTTATCTAGAATATCGTGTTTATCTATCGATTTGAGGTAACACTACTTCATTCCCATTGAGATTCAAGAAAAATTGTAGATGTAGAAATGATTTTCATGGCGAATTCCATAGTTTCTGAGTTATGGGATGGTTTTGTTTTCGTAAAATTCATCAGCAAACAACGAAAATGAAAGAACTGTATTTCCTTATTGTTTCAGTACAGGACTATGCAACTTCGTATATGGATTTCGATTCTTTTCTTGGTCATGCTTGCATCGTCGATATCTGGTGGAAGGAAAACAATCATGCGGATACCAAGAATAAGGAATTATTTCATTTTAAGGAAAAATGTTGCTTGGGGGGTTCCTGGAGGTCCTGCAGTCAATAGATTCGTCCAGAGGCACTCATGTCCTAGGGGATCCGTTTATGTGGCTGGAAAGTGTAGAATTGTGTTTAAAAATATGCAGTATTCAGTCAAACATTGAACAAAGTTTGGGAAAATCTCCAGAAACTTCATAAATTTCGCAGATTTCCATAACAGATTAATACACTTCAAAAGAATGGTTCCTACATCATTCAAAGACAAAAATTAAACACAAGTCAAACGCTTTCAGATTTAGGTACTTACCTAATGCTGAAGTGTGTAAGCATGCAGATATTTTTATTTCCTTTTGTATATTTTGTCTTCTATAGATATTTCAAGACAAAGACAACGAAAAATAATTATGAATGATATATCCATCCATACTAAAGATTATGAAAATTCATTGGTAGTGGATTGTAACGAATGCAATAAATATATGTTTATTCTTGGTGAAGTTTATTATTGAACGACCGATTTTAAAAATCGTATCAGTACTTTCTTGTATTATTCTCTTTTCACATAATTAGCATAGATTAGGACCCAAAAATCAGTCTGTTTCAACACAAAAATCTCTAATTTTACCAATGCTGCGTTGCTATAGAAGGTTTTGCGGCTTAGAAGCAAATAAGGCCGTATAATACGCCTCCGTCTCTGTAAAAGGACGGACAAAAGTTAAATTAGCTTGATTGGCACGGTCATCACATGGGAAACTTTCAATTAAGACTAAACTGCGTCTTATTACTTCTAGGTGGCATCAGCCATTTCCATTTCCCGCAAAAAATAATATGTGAGCCAGTGCTTTGCGTGCTTTCATTCAAATTTCGACCCAATTGTGTTAGGTGCTCCCATCACACCCACATCGGAAATTACTTCATTTAATTGTGTGATGTAGCTACATCCAGATGGAAGTTTCGATATAAAAGTGTGAGTACGATTGCAAATTTTTTTATCCTACTGTTCAATAGAAAAAGGCAAATTGGGGTGAGATGAAAAAAAACCATTTGGTTGAGTTTACTTCTTAAGAAATTATTGTAAATTGCCACATTGTTTTCATGGCTTTTTGTGGCAGTTCTTTTTTGCTATACAGAATAACAAGTCGTACACACAGTCCCATTGCCTCAAGTTTCCACATCGGCCAGCTATTTGACCTTAACTTTTTGTATAATCGAATGTATGTTCTTTGATGTGTGCAGAACATCAAATGTTCTGCATTAACATGGCTGAATTTGGTTTCAGGAAATGCATAAACTTCCACTGATCCTACTCTGCCTCCATTTGAGCGTTCGAAAAACTGTCGGCAACGAAATATTGGAGGGTTGCGACTATGACAACATCCAAAGAATGTACTATTGCAACGAAATCGTCCACTCGTTCCCTAACCAATACTACGGAGACTACCACCTCAGATGCGTGCATTGCAACATAACAAAATTCACAGAACACACTTTTCCGTTCACCAACAGCCTAGAATCGTTCAACGTTAGCTATAGCGGAATCCGAGGAGTCCAAAGGAAGGCATTCTCCAAGTTCACTTCGACGCAGTTCATCTTCCTGGACCACAACGATATCAGGGATATCAGCGAAAATGCCTTCGCTGGATGCAAGCAACTCTACGAGCTCCATCTGGAACACAACCATCTGAAGAGGCTGAAGCCCAGGTTTCTGAACGAGTTAGGCTCGAATTCAATAGATCTCAGCTATAATCAGTTGGTCGAGATTGGTGAAGATGTGTTTGAAGGGGTTATAGGGGTGTTGCACCTGGATCTGTCGTTTAACAAGATTTCGGAACTTGCTGATGGGGCGTTTGGAAGTTTGGAGTCCCTGGAAATATTGGATTTGAAGGACAACAAGATTTGTCATATTCCTTTGGGTGTTTTTGGGAGATTACCAAGCTTGAAGACATTGAATCTGTCGCATAACAAATTGATGGCGTTTTCTTTGGGCACTTTTTCAGGTGAGATATCAAGGGTGGAAGCACATACCTACACAGTCTATGGCTGAACTATAGTTACAACTATGTTCAGCACATGGGACATCATAGGCTCAGTCATAAAGAGCTATTATCAAGCTGCATGATAAACTTTGCTCAGATCACGTAACTAGAACCATATAAAATTCTAGCTTTTTCCACAGGACTGAAATCTCTTGTGGAGTTGAATCTGTCCAACAACAGTCTTCAATACTTCGATGGGGACTTTCTACTGACTCTGCCGGTTATACACTGGGTGGATGTAAGTGAGAATGGTATCTACTTTTTCGATGGATACGCCATAGTAGAAAATTCACCTTCCTTGAGACAACTGAAGATGGACCACAACATTTTCTCGTGTTCTTCGTTGAAGAATCTAGTGAGATACCTCAGGAAGGGAAACATCGAAATATTAAGCGACAGTGAAAATTACGATGTTCAGAACATTCTTGGTATTGGCTGCTCCCAGAGTGAATTGACAAACGTTTCTTACAAAAAATTCTTTGCTTCGGTACAAAATGAAGCGAAGTTCATCAAAAAGACCTGTTAATTTCATTTTCAAATGAAGTTACTTTGAACCATTTGAAATACCAATAGACATGATTCCAGTATCTGCCTTTTTTTTCATTATACGAAGTGTTTACTGATGAAATAAAGTGCCAGTACATTTCCTTTTCGGCAAATCTAATACGGCGTTGCCAAGTATCATTTCAAGGCTTGTTAGGCGGACGGCTGTGGTATATAGACCACAGAAAAAAAAACATAATTTGATATGGAACGCTACACCTTTTTGACGTTTTGTCAAAATTTGAGGTTAGAATGAACCACAGAGAAGCCCATATATTTATTTAGATAAAAAATTATAGATTAACAGGCATCATTGGAATTTCAAGTGGTTATGATTGGGAATTCTCAATATTGATGAGTTAAGATGTATCAAAATACTTGCGGTGCTGCTGCCGCAAGTGCCGGAGGCTGTGTTGAAACAGACCGAGAATGTCATAGTTTAATATCCAAAGAACCGCATATTCCAGTTATTGAACATGATTACAGCGGATTTGATATAGTCAAAGCTACCCAGGTAAATTTTGGCAGTATATCGCTGATCATTATTTATTAACAATCATACAATCTTCCTAGTATGGAGCTTTCCTAAGGGTACGTGAACTGATAGATGCTGGGTACAATGTGAACAAGAGAGACAACGAAAATGTTACTCTCTTGCATTGGGCGGCTATCAACAACCGCAAAGACATAATGAGCTACTTCATCGAGAAAGGAGCAGAGGTCGATGCAGTGGGTGGAGAACTAAACGCTACTCCTTTACATTGGGCCACTCGACAAGGTCATTTAGAAGCAGTAGTTCTCCTGATGAATGCAGGTGCAGATCCGACCCTGAGAGATGCGGAAGGATGCTCTTGCATTCATTTATCCTGTCAATTTGGTCACACGGCCCTTGTTGCCTACCTTATAGCACGAGGAGTCAGTCCCGATTTAGTGGATAGAGGTGGGATGACTCCTTTGATGTGGTCTTGTTGGAAGATTTGTACCTTAGATCCAACAAGATTATTGTTGACTTTAGGGGCGTCCCCTAATATAACGGATCATCAGGGGAATACTGCTCTGCATTGGGCTATTTTAGCGAGAAATACTTCCGCTATCACTTTACTTATTGTTCAGGTAGGATAATTATTAATTTAATATGAAGGATTTTTAGTTTCACGTAAAATTTCATATTATTCCAAAGATTGAGTTTTTGGAATAATGAAAAACAGTATCAGAATAGGTTTGTCTATTTTTTTAGGGAAATGCAAACTTGAATTCTTCCAATCTGAGGGGTGACACCCCTTTGAACATGTTACAGTCCCAGATTGGGTCAGTTTGGGTGGGATCTAAAGTAACGGAAAAAATAAGAGAGCAATTGAATACGAGTAGGTCCAGAACGTTTTTATTCAAAATTACCAAAGATAAGGTAAGTTAAACGCTTTTATAACTCCAACGATGCAGTAATAAACTTGTTTTCAGCGACTGAAGTGGTGGTGCATGGTGGGGACGCCATTTTTAGCATTTTACTTAGCTGGTGCCATTTTGAGCACTAGTTTATTAGTCTTAATAAAATTTTTCCTCTTGGTGTGCTTGTACATAGTATTGCACTATGCGGGTCAGATATTGTATGATGACAGGTTGATGACACTGCTGCCGGTAAACATTTATTTAGCTACTAAAATATGGATGTATTTTACATGGTTCATATACATAATGCCTTTCGCCAGTTTGTTAACAAATTTAGTGTTTTTGCTGAGTTCCGGACTGTTATGGTATTTTTTCCTGAAGTCATGGCTTGGTAATCCAGGGATTGTCGAAACATCACAAAAATTGAGGTTTAGGGTGAGTAAATTTTGAATGATGCCAGAGATTGATTTCACTGAAATCTTTTTCAGACTATAATTGAACTCGCCGAAAAAGGACCTAGCGGTTTTGAACCTTCCAATTTTTGTTCGGCATGCCTTGTGCGTCGACCACTAAGATCTAAGCATTGCTCAGTCTGCAATCACTGTGTAGCCAAGTTCGATCACCATTGTCCTTGGGTAGCTAATTGTATAGGTGAGTTTAAGTGAGTAAACGATTTTGAGTATTTTTCTGAAATACTAACCGATTTTCAACTCTAACTAACAAGGTGTTTGGTACCGTCTCTTCTCTCCAACACAGGAAACTTTGTAAAAAATGACTGCGATTTCCGTCAACGTCATTAATAAAATCATAAAATTCTATGTTCATTTTGAATATTATTTGTGAATTCTTTTTCCTCTATGGAATTGGAAGAGGGCACAGATCTTATAACCGCATAATTCTATGCTCATAACATAGAATAGTGACAGATAAAAAATGTATATTCTATGCATCTCGCACAGATGAATGATTAGTTTTTGAATATGTTCAGCTAGGATTTTTTTTCATTTCAATTGAAGGTTTGGAACCACTTAAAAATCACCTTCATTTTGATATTCTTGGTTTGCGAATAATAAATTGAAATTCCGGAGCTCCTTACATGAATTTATCGGGGCTAAAAATTTTCAGGTGTGAACAATCACAAATATTTTATTGGATTTCTCGCTACCCTTGTCCTTATGTGTATCCAACTGATACTTGGCTCGATAAAATTCTGGGAGAACCAACCTGAGTGCAATCTCACCATGTCGCCAAATTTTTGGGACACGATGACCGCTATAGGACAGTGTGACACTTGGGTGGCTTGGGTCAGCATTAACGCTCTGTTTCATTCCATTTGGGTGTCGATGCTGCTGGTCTGTCAACTATACCAGGTGGGTAAAGCACTCCTATTCATGAAGCGCTGTCTTGAAACGATGCGTTCATCGTAATTGAACTTCAATCTCAGTTTCTTTTCCAAGATATCCTGTTTGGGGATGACGACCAACGAACGGATGAACAGAGGGCGCTACTCTCATTTCCAGTCGAATAGCGGAAAATCGCCTTTCTCGAAAGGCCCCATCATGAACCTTATGGAATTTTTCGAATGTACGTTTTTCGGTTTCTACAAACCGGATAGCCCGGATTGGATGGTCAGTTACGATTTGGAGAAAAGTATAGAGCAACAACCGCTTATCAGACACAAAGACAACTATCAATACGTATAATTGAGATTTAGTGCGCTTCACTCAAGGTCTTTTAGACCTTAATCTACGATAAAGATATAGTTTTGCTTCGAAAAGTATTTTTGAACGAAATAATATCTTGCATTTATTATTTTCGGTTTCACACCATTATTAACTGAATTAGCGTTTCGGAAAATGGATTAGCCGAATCTATGTGGATATACATTATTCTGTGGTTAGATCACATGATCAAATGCTGAAATAAATCAATTTGATGCTGAGATTTGTTCCTGAGATTGACAAACTTTCTGGTGAAGACTGAAAATATAGAATTTCAGATTGATATCTACAAAAATAGATATAAGCTTTAAACTTTTTCCGGCTGAAGTCTGCACGTTTAAGAATGACTGGCAATAGTAATTCTCAAACACAATATTTGAATACAGCATCTAGGGATGTTTGAAAATTTTCGATATAAAATCTTGAATGAAAATATTCGAAAGAAACTATATTATATTGAGGTTATGTAACTGAAAGCGGGATATTTTCTAATTCATGCGAATTTTTAACATTCCAAAATGTAATCACAAATTTTTGAGCTTTGAATGTTCAATAAAATACATCAGTGCACATTTCTATAACGAAAAAACATTGATACTGATAGTGCCGAAGAACACAATTCTAGCTGCCCAATTATTTTCTGAAGTATGAACAAAACAGCCTTTTTTCGTCTGAATATTCGTAATTACGATTAGTTTTTTGTGTATGTAAATATGTATGTATTAATGTATTTGATGGTGTATGTATTTTTATTTGTTACAAAAGACTTTTTCGTTAGAATAGCTGCGAGTTATTTTATTCAAATTCATGACAAAAACCGGAATATTTCGAAAATAAGTTTTTGCAGGTCTTTGAAAATATCAACTCAACAATAGGCTATCAATGTATTGTAAGTTGAAAAAAATATTCTTCGATCAAATTATTATTTGTAAAATCATCCTGGTTTTATTTTCTGTTTTGTGAGATAAAAGAGAATATGCTACAGAGGAGATTGCTAATCATATCATAATTCAGTAGTTGTAAGCATATAAGTACTGGATTCATTGGAAAATTCCGATTCCGCCAAGCAATGATTTTTTAATGGAAACTTCCACAATTCGTCTGGAGAAATAATCTACTATTCAAGCCTTATCGATGTTAGCTTTGAATGTTTTTTATTTGTGAGGAAAAATAAAATAATTACTGATCTTATCTTCGTTTCATTCAGCCCCATATTTATCCACAGAATGATTTGAGAAGATATTTTAAAATTCGCAGAATATACAGCATTTATATCATACGGAATGTCAAACATATAACACCAAAAATGGGTTAATAAAATTAAGCGCTCGTTGATCCACCTTGTAGGTAGATTCGTATTTTACAGTTAGAATAAAAAATGACAGCTGTCAAAAAGAAAATTTGACAGCGGCTGTCAAAGGGACGTTAGCTTGCTCTACTTCACAGAAAATATATCGTAGATATAAAAAACAAGCTAAATTTAAATCTTCTATGCTTCTTATAACCTGGAACCTGACAGCTGTCATGAATTACCAAAACAAATATATTTATTTATATATTGTAGATTTTCAGTTACATATTTTTCCCGTTAAATAAATTCAGAGAATTTATCCTATAACATTACGTAACATATGCATGAAGGTGGATAAATGTCTTCCTTGCTTAGCGAAATCCACTTTTGGACTTCACAAGAGGATGTTTTAACCACCAATTCGTATTATGGATCTTTCAAGTAACTTCGTGGATATCATTCAAATTCCCACTAATGTCTGAATTGATTCTAGATATCATATCACGAAAGAACATACAGAATTACCTAGCAAGAAAATTTATTGTAACCAACGAGGAATTCTATGGAATCCAGTCAATAAGAGACAGAATAGACTGAAAGACAGGCTGAAGGAATTAGAAGTATTAAAACGTAGAATTCATGAGTGAAATTCACCATTCATTTTAATGTTTTCAGGATAGTTTGATTCAGAATAAAATAATATGTTATTTGTGGAAAGAAAACACATTAAAATTGTTACTGTCCACTGGCTTGTTGATATTTATTGCCATTAATGAAGATACTGGTGACATAATCAGTATAACTTTTGATAAACAGCTGTCAGCTAAGCTACAAGTTAATATAATTTGTGATGGTATGATAGAAATGCATCTTTATTGTGAATATGTCGATGATTTTCAAGATTACTTGTTCTGTCAATAATATTCAGATAATTTGTAGGTTTGATTTTGGAACAACAAGTAATTTGCATATGCAACGACGGACATGTATTAGGATATGGGGGTTCCTGGAAAGATGGCTGGCTTTTAGAAGGTGGACCTAGACGTAGAGTTCACTCTCATTCAGATTGGCTGGTCGTGTGGGGCAGGCCAGGATCTGAACATCCGCAGCCATGGAGCCCTTTAGCAAAGGATCACCAAAGAGCCAACCTCCATCTTTACTGGTTAGGACTCAGAAATCCGGAGCTATTGGCTTATAAGAATACAGACGGAGAACCGTTCATAATAAGGGTCAGCACTGTTTTCGAGCATACTCTGATCTCCATTGAGCAGAAAGTCACCAAAAGAGGTGAGAATTATATCAATTTTTTTGACAGATGTCAATTCTTTTTGACAGATGTCAATTTTTCGACAGCTGTGAAATTTTTCTCATTGGATTCTTGAAACGAACATGCCTGCATTTTTAGGTACCGTTTCGGTAGAGGTCAGCACCATGGAACTGTCGAATAACACGTTAAAGACCGTAGCTATAACAGCTGTACCTCTGCAAACTCACGTGAGTTGTTGCGAACTGAGCCCGAACGAAGAATACGTCTTGATATGTTGCATAGATAGCACCATAGCCATCTTGGATAGAAACAGCGGCTCCACGAAAACCGTGAAAGCTTCCTTCATTCCAAAAATCTGCACTTGGCAACGCAGCGGAGCCTTAATGGCCATTTGCAACGAGGGTGGACAGCTCCAGTATTACGACGTGGCTCTGAATATCGTCAAAGGTCGAATATCGAGCGAAGACGAGACCGCCTCGCAAGTTTTAGATTTAACGGGCTTTTTTCAGGGTCAAGTCTCCGTCGTTTCTCTGAATTGGGAACACGGCAATCTTCTCATAGCCCTCGAACAGGGACCGATAATATGCGTGACACACGTGACCAAATCCTTGTCGTTTGTTGCTTTAGCCACCAGGTATATAAATGAATGCGAGGTGAAGAAAGCTATAGCCCTCCTTTTGAATTGGAAATTCGGAGGAGAATCGTTTTTTATACTCCAGAAAATCGTGTCTCATTTGCTCAAGAAGCCTCTTTCTGACGATGTGGCACAGCAACTGCAGGACGCTTTGGGCAGTTTTCATGCTCCGAGGATTCCCTTGGACGAAGATGTGAGGAATCAGTTCAAAAAACAGGTGAGAAAATACCAACAATGAGAGATTCTGAATAAATCGGGCTGGTTGCATGTCGACTTTTCTTTATGGATCATAGACTAATAATATGGATAGATCATCTTTCCCAAAAAATCTAGAGTTTGAATACAACCTTGCTATTCACTTGCAGTATGCGCTTCTACAATGGAAGTAGTGGTGATGGTTTGCTGGACTAATAATAGGTTTTGGTGCATTTGCAATTAGAGCTGCGGAGCTGTCAAATCAAATTTTGACATTTGGGAGTATACCTACTGTCAGGTACTTAACCTTATTTTTAACTTCTTGAGTTCTAAAAGGCTAATCGTTTGGCAAAGTCTTTATATATTTTTTATTTCGAAATTTTCAAGTTCACAAAGGTCTTGAAGAATTCCCTATAATATAATATATACAGGGCGAGTCAACAGAGCTAGGAAACTAATTAAAATTTCGGCTGAATCTGCTCTATTCAGCGGATAAGCTAAAAAAATCCTGATTCAATGTTTTAATCAACATTTTGTAGCACTTCAGTTGTAATCAAAGTATCGCCAACAACAGTAATTCAGTCAACTCAAGAACGGCTACAAAATGTAGATAAAACCATCAGTGAATTTCAGACAAGGCACATTTTAGGTATTCTCGTTAACTAGAAGATTTTTCCATCAACTGGTAAGGGCTAGAATGTTCGAAACGGCATTTCTTCTTGCCGTGGACATGACGCAGCACGACTTGTTCATGGATCTCCATTATATCGCTTCTAAGATAGGCGAAACGGAAATGGCGGCGGCCGCCAGAGCTCAAGCGTCAGCTTTAGTTAGCAGATGTTCCAGTGAAGGTGAATAGACTCTAATTAACTCTCTCGGGCATGAATATTTGATCAAGATCATGAGAAAGTCCGCGCTTCGCGATATCTATATGAAGGCAATCCGAACCACGTGATTTATTAGGCAATTCAACGACCTGTCAAATAAACAAAAAGACACTTTTTCTGAATTAATTTTTTAAAATAACAACCTTTTTCATTTTTGTATGTACTGATATTTTACCATTTCGTTTCAGCTTCGAACTGTTCACGTTCGTCTTGCTCCGAGTGTTCTTCCCCTTGCAACCCCAAAGAAAAACCGTTCAACGCGAGAACTTCGGATGCGCTCAGCGAAAATATGTTGAGCACAAATTTCAATCAACCGGAATCTAAGAATTTCACTCCTCTGAATACCACTCAGGATGCTCTAAAAACGGCTCCCGTGATAGGAAACTACGTGAAACCCCCTCAAGTTCCGGCCAATTTCAATAAACCCTCCTTACCTTACGTGCCCCCTTTACCATCTGCCATTCCGAAAATATTGCAGGTGCCACACATTCCAAGTCAGAAAAACGTGTTGAGGAACCCTCAGTTCTCGTGGAATAGCAAACTGAACTTGTCGAGCAGTGAGTTTGTTGGGGGTTCTTCCTCTTCGAACAGTTTGGGGACTTTGCACCCAGATTATAGAGAAACTCATAAATTTACAACGAGAGATGTGCCTTCACTAAACTCCGATAAATTAAGATTGAGGGAGAGTGTTCCGTATCGAGAAAATCCAGTTAGACTGAATGTCACAGATAATTTTATGAATCAGTCGCAGTTTCCAAGCGTAAGGAGGAATCCCCCAAGAA
Source organism: Adalia bipunctata (assembly GCA_910592335.1). Classification (NCBI taxonomy): domain Eukaryota; kingdom Metazoa; phylum Arthropoda; class Insecta; order Coleoptera; family Coccinellidae; genus Adalia; species Adalia bipunctata. The sequence continues at coordinate 1,921,885 of OU342952.1, read as the reverse complement.
ATATGGAACAAACGGACTGCTTCATATCCAAACCAATCCTGAACCCGATGCTGGGTTTTCAAGGTTTGAACAAGACGGATTTCGATCAGAAAAGTTCTTTCGTCCCTACTCGACCTAAACCGCCACCCCCTCTTCCTATAATGACCCTACCCCAAAATTTTCCGTCTCAAACGTACCCAGAAGCAATGTCTTCAAAATTATACCAAGCGTCAACTTTACATCCCCCTCCGATACCGCCTTACATTCCAAAGAAGCCGCAACCGAAAGTAAAATTCTCGAATACAGTAACTGCTTTTATTGTGCCTGAAGTTAAAAGACCGTTGAGGGCTGCGCCTCCTCCTCATGTGACTAATCCGCAGAAAGAATTGGCAGACAGCTTGCCCCTGTGTCATCCCAACGAAGATTATTTGAAAGATTTTGCTCCGGTGAAATCGAACGAAGACGGTGATGAGAACAGAAATCCCCCGAAAATAAAGGTGGTGCACTTTGGGGTCGTTTGATTACAGGGAGAATATCAGCATTAATCTTCTGGAAAAGTGGGAGGGAATCTAATTTAATAAGGCATATCTAATCCAAGCTGTTAGGTTTGCCAAAGTCAGGAAATTACCCGCAATATACCAATATATAATATGAAACTCACAAACTGATCAATATTCCACAGTTTACTCAATTCTAAATAGTCTTTAAGTATTTTTTTATGTTACAAATTGATAAAGTTGAATTTTATAAAATAAAAATCTGTATTTATATCATATTTTTAATAAAACTTAAAACTTGTACTTTGTTTTCATTATATAACAAATATCCCATCATTTCTTCTTCACAGGTCCACCTAAATCGTCTAATTCCTGTTTGAGTTGTATCAGTTCTGTATCCGGAATATACCTAATTTCTTCATGATAGGTTTCATGAGGAATTATATTTAAGGTAACACCCATTGGCAAAGAAGCTTCTAAAGCTCTTAATAATATCGGAAACTAAAAATAATTCTCGAGAAAAAAAATCATTTTCAAAGTGATTGTTTACCTGTAAAGATGAGCATTCTCTTATTTTTAACATTCTCTCGTAAACATTAAGTTTATATTGGCTTTTAACTACTTCACTCTGGGGTTTATAGGTCGAAATTTGAAGAATTTGTGGAGGTATAGCCCAGGCATCATCAACGTCGATGTTCATATTTTCAGCTATTTTATGGACAAGTTTTTGATAATTTTCTAAAATTGGGTAATCATACCCTTTCAACTGAATATTGAGGGTTTGATATATAGGAAACTGAGGTTGTAGTTCCTAAAAAACAATTCTGAGCTTGAATTTGGATGCAACAGTGTAGATCTTGATTCACCTTCAAATAATCAGGTTCATAAAGATCACTACTGAATTTTCTTATGCCAGATGTGCCGATAATTCGTCCATTATTATACAGTCGAGATAAAATCCTCAACATTTCAGAGAATTGATTTTAGAACCCTTTTAGATTTTATTCTTCCAATTTATTTTTGTCTTGAAAAAATCTAGGGTTAGGTAATAAAAAACATAGAAAAATTGTGACATCCACCACAGAAAAAAAAGAAAATTATTGAATTATTCTAAATCAAATTACATAACAGACAGCTCAAACATTTATTTTAAATAAATAATCATACAAAAGCTTTCTGGCTGATCTATCAGGAATGTGGAACGAATATTTACAATTTACATTATTTTCATTACGCATTTGTCATCAATTTTGAATTTTCCGAACGTTCCGACTGGAATGAACCAATGGAAGGACACGTCGTTGCTCGATTTTGATTGGTGCTTTTCCACCGGTATCCTTTCTCCTTCTCCAAATCCTAAAAAATCGGGATCCTCCAAATTGTCTTGTATTGAATTGCTCTGACGTGGATTTATCTTTATTTTCCATTCTACTCCAGAAAACTCAAACAGAGACTTATTAATGATTGAATTATTAATTAAGTGAGTATTCATTGATTAATTTATGTCAAGAATATCCGCATAAAGTATTTCTTGCACATCGAATTTCCATACTGAAAGAAAAGTGGAAATTCTCAGTCAAGTTGTTATGAGTTACAGACTATAAATTATTCAATGTGAGATCTGTACACGTATGTTTTATTTTGCAGCTAACAAAATGAAGATTGTTGGAGTAGTAACGACCTTAACAATATGTTTTACATTTGTTCACTACGTGAGCACACTGGCAGTGATGTCTGTCGATTTGGGATCAGAATGGATGAAAGTAGGTGTTGTCTCGCCAGGAGTACCAATGGAAATTGCTTTAAATAAAGAATCCAAAAGAAAAACACCAGCTGTTATCAGTTTCAAAGATGATGAAAGATTGTTTGGGGAAGACGCACAAACAGTGGGGATCAGATTTCCTAAGAGTGCGTACATATACCTACTTGATTTACTAGGTAAAGATATTAATCACCCTATAGTACAATTATACCAAAAACGTTTTCCATACTACGAAATCATTGAAGATCCCGAAAGGAAAACTGTGATGTTCAAACACGATGAAAATACTGTGTATTCAGTTGAAGAATTATTGGCCCAATTGTTGGTCAAAGCTAAGGAATACGCAGAACTGGCAGCTCATCAACCTATCAAAGAATGTGTTATTACAGTCCCGGGATACTTCAATCAGGTCGAAAGGGAAGCTTTAAGTCAAGCTGTGAAGCTTGCTAATCTGAAATTACTTCAGCTTATAAACGATTACACAGCAGTTGCTTTGAATTACGGCATATTTAGAAGTAAAGATTTCAATGATACGTCACAATATGTGATGTTTTATGACATGGGAGCCTCATCTACCACTGCCACTATTGTTAGTTTTCAAAATACCAAAACTAAGGAAAGGGGATATTTGGAAACGCACCCAGAATTAACAATCGTAGGAGTAGGATACGATCGTACTTTGGGAGGGCTGGAAATGCAGATCAGATTGAGAGATTATCTAGGTACGAAATTTAATGAAGTGAAGAAAACCAAAAACAATGTTTTTGATAATAAACGCAGTATGGCCAAGCTTTTCAAAGAAGCTGGTAGATTGAAAAACGTTCTATCTGCTAACGCCCAACATATCGCTCAGATCGAAGGTTTATTAGATGAAGAAGATTTCAAATTGCTGGTTACACGTCAGGAATTCGAAGATTTAATTCCAGATTTACTAAAAAGGGTCAATAAACCAGTGGAGCAAGCGTTGAAGACAGCACAATTGACCACAGACGTTCTCAATCAAGTTGTCCTATTCGGTGCCGGTACCAGAGTTCCTAAAGTGCAAGAAATACTCCGGGAAATCGTCGGGCAAGATTTAGCCAAGAACTTGAACACAGACGAAGCGGCAACCATGGGCGCAGTTTACAAAGCTGCCGATTTGAGCACCGGATTCCAAGTTAAGAAATTCATCACCAAAGACGCAGTCATTTTCCCCATTCAAGTGACGTTCGAAAGAGAAATGGAATCTCACGTGAAACAAGTTAAGAGAACTTTGTTCGGTTTGATGAATCCTTACCCCCAGAAAAAAATCATCACTTTCAATAAATACACCGATGATTTCTCTTTCAACACCAATTACGCCGATTTAGATTATTTGGACACCGAGGAGAGAAAAAATATTGGTATTCTTAATCTTACCGAAGTGATATTAACGGGAGTACGAACTGCCATTGAAAAACACCCTGTATCTGAAAACGTTGAATCTAAGGGAATCAAGGCTCATTTCCAAATGGACGAATCTGGTATTCTCAATTTGGTGAATGTAGAACTGGTAGTTGAAAAGAAAGTTGTTGAAGAAGAGGAAGAAGGAACTTTATCTAAATTGGGAAGTACCATCAGTAAATTGTTCGGAGGTGAAGAAAAAACTGAGGACAAACCAACTGAGGAAAAACTAAACGAGGACAAACCTACAGATAGTTCAAACGAGACACAAAAAGAAGAGAAAAAGAACGAGAAAATCGAGGAAAAACCAGCATCAAATTCGTCAACCCCCAAAAACAATACTGTCAAAGCGAAACCCCAAAAACCAAAAATCGTAACTGTTAAGGAACCAATAGCATCAACCATCAAATCAATGAACATACCACCTCTTGCCAAAGACCAATTCCTGCAATCACAAAAAAAACTGGAAACATTGGACAACTTGGAAAAGGAAATATTGAGAAGATCTACCGCTCTCAACAATCTTGAAACATTTGTTGTTGACGTCCAGAACAAACTTTCCGAGGATGAATACTCAGAAGCAGTAACTGATGAAGACAAAGAAAAGATCCTGAAACTGTGCTCAACCGTTTCGGACTGGTTGTACGAAGATGGTGCCGATGTGGACGCTGCGACCTACGAAAGCAAACTAGACAGTTTGAAGACTGAAACTAACCCGTTATTCGCTAGGGTTTGGGAACACAGGGAGAGACCGGAAGCTTTGGATGCTCTTAAGGGGATGCTGAATCATTCTTCCCATTTCTTGGCATCGGCAAAAAATCTCACAGAAACAGTGAATCCTATCAAAAACGTTTTCACAGACAAAGAAGTCGAATCCCTGGAAAAAATAATAACAGATACGCAAGAATGGATGACAAAAACGGTAGCAACACAGGAAAAACTGAAAAAACATGAGGATGTTATTCTGACTGTGAAGTCTATAACTGAAAAAATGGGAGTATTGGACAGGGAAGTGAAATATTTAGTGAATAAATTGAGGCTGTGGAGGCCAGCAAAAGAAGAAAAGCCGCAGAAAAAGCAAAAATCAGATAAAAAAGAAGAATCGAAGAAAGAAGAAACTACACAAAATGCAACAGAAGGTGAAAGTGATAATAATGAAACAATAACTATTGAAACTGAAAGTAAACAAACAAGTGATAATGTTGAATCAAATAAGGAAAAAAGTGAACTCCCCCATAATGAACTATAAGTAAACTAGCAAAGATTTTTTTATATTTCTGTTATAATATATTAGGGAATTTTTTTGATTAATTTATTGAACAATTTGATGTGTGTGATCTACAAGAATTGAATTAAAGAAATAGTATTTATATTTTTGTTTTCTTTTAATTACCCCAACAATTATTTTACCTTTCCATGTAAACCAAATCACATTCAGGCAAAAAATTAGAACTGTCCATCAGAAATCTAAAAATACGTATAATTCAATAATCGAACAAATACTTTCTTCAAATCTATTATTGCTGTTAAGTTGCACTTGATTATGATACTGTTTTCATTTTAATTGATCACACCTCGTACATTCATGGGTCGTGGCACAGATAAGTCATATATTATTTTCTATGATTCGATATTGAATCTTCGGTTTACAACAAATTAATTTATTCTCTCTTTTCCAAATCATCTGAATTACTACATAATATAATATTCATGAATATGGTTGTGGATATTCATACAAAACTTTTCTAATAAATAAATGAAGATGCCAGAAAGAAATTATTGCTCGTAGTTCAAATGACCCATGGGTGGATTTGTCTGTTTTGTTATTGATCTCCATCTGACAAGATATGTCAAAACCGTGAAAGAAAACAATCAATCTTAGGAAATATTTATTTATAATTTACAATTCAATATATTCGATATGTCCGTTTGCAAGTTTTGTGCAGAAAAAATATCTCCTGGAAATGAGACTGACTTAAATGATCCAGAAGTTGTTTTAATGATGAATTTCATTAAAATAGATTATAAAAATTTGGTAACATTTCTGAAGGACGTCAAGTATTAAATATATATAACATCTATTTGTAGGTCACTTGTGAACGAAATAGTTATGCTTGCCCTAAATGTATGAATGCCGTAAAGACAACATATAACTTCATTATGTTGTGCACTAACACAGAAATAAAATTGAGGAACAGTTTTACTCAAACGAGAAATTTAGGGAGTGTATGCCCGGACTTGAAGGATATATCAGACAACAACGATAGTAGAGACAGCTTCAAGGATTCTATGTTTAATATCTGTAGAATTTGCTTGAAAGAAGCAACAGACTCCTGCTTTGCTACCAATGAACGATGCTTTGGCATGTTACACTCTATTGATATGATGTTGAGTATTTGTTTTTCCTCCCTTGTAAGTACATTAAGCTTGCCCATAAAATTTACGACTTTAACCCTAAGTTGATTGATTGAAAGGTTTACTGTTCTAATTTAACAATGTAGAATTATTACTTGTAAATTGAGTTTTGGCTTATAGGACTTATCCATCACGAAGAAGCCAATAATCTGTGAGAATTGTGTGAACTTACTGATTAAATCCTATAACTTTTTCGAGACAAATAAATCATTGATAAAAAAATCTCAGACCATTACAAGAAATGGAATGTCTATTAAAGAAAGTACAAATCAAAATGAGATGAGAATAAAAAACGAACTATCTGCACTCAATACGGAAATAATGTTACCTGATGTCATCTATATAAAAGAAGAACCTGTTAGTTTGGATATGACTGAGGATGTAAAAATAGAAGATAATTCCGAAGTTTTGATGATTCAAAATGAAGATGCAAGGTTAGTTTTTCTTCCATTATAATCATTATATTCATCAAATGAAAATGTTTGTTAATTCATGTCATATAAATTTTTTAGCAGACCATATAAGCCAGTATCCAAGCGTTACTTTTGTCAAACATGTTCCTACACGACAAAACGCAAAGCTTGCTTGATCAAGCATAAGATAGTGCATTTTCCGGATTACAAAAAACCAATTTTCAAATGCAACGAGTGCGGTTATACCGTCAAGAGCCAAAAATACCTGGATCGTCATTTGTCATTACATGCAGATGGCATCGATTTTAAAAAATTCAAATGCGAATTGTGTTCATTTAGTACTAAAAAAAGGAGTAAGTTGGATAGACACCTGACAGTTCACAAAGACGAAAGAGAAACGATCATGTATAAGTGTTCTAAGTGCATGTTTATAACGAAATGGAAAGGGTATCTGACGCAGCACGAGCTTACACACAACGAAACTGAACAGAAGAAATACAAATGTGAACAGTGTGATTTCAGCACGAATTGGAGGGGTAAGGGCTTATTCACCTTTTTTTATACAGAAAATTTGAAGCTTTCTTGGATATTGATAAAAAAAAATGACTGAAGACAACATCATTAATGTGTCTGACGAAACGTTCAACAATTTGAATTTAGAAATAATTGTCTTTAATTATTAACGTTGCTTTCGAATATGCCAATACCTTCGGTCAAATTATTGTCCTGGTCACGGCACCACTCTACAAATTCGGAGCTGAAATATGGATGTGAAGTATCTGAATTTTCAAAGCTGTTAATGTAGTGAAAAATATATAATATAGGCTTTCTCCAGGTAGTCTTCTTCAACACAAAGTGGTCCACATGTCCGGAGATGACGCCTTCAAATTCAGTTGCGATCAGTGCGATTTCAAAACGAAAAGAAAAGATAATTTGTCGAAACACATGATAAGACACATGAAAGATGAAGACGTTAGGATATTTTACTGTTCAGAGTGCCCTTTCACAAGTAAATTCAGTAGCAAACTGTCGAGGCATATGCATGTACATAAGAGGGGAGACGAATTAACTACTTTCAGGTGAGTTAAAACACTATTGAGTCCGTATTGATCCAAATGTTGACATCCTCACTCCCAAACTTGTTCTCCCCAAACCTATCTGTGGATCCCCCATTATTATTGACCAAGACATTGGAAATCTTAGTCTTAACGAATAAAAAATCGTTCTCACTGAGGCAATTCTGAAGTATGTTCGGTTTTCCAGCTGTACAGAGTGCGGTTTCATAACCAGGTGGAAAAACAACCTACAACAACACATGCGAGTCCATCAAAACGCCTCGGAAATCGACCTGTTCAAATGTAAAGACTGTTCGTTCACCACTAAGTGGAAAACATGTTTGACGGAACACGAAGTCATGCATAAAACCGGGGACGATTCCAAAGAGCACAAATGTACAGAATGTAACTTCACCACCAAATGGAAAAAGAGTCTCAACATGCACTTATTGACGCATACAGCAGACGATAGTGTAAAAAAATTCAAGTGTGCCATGTGCGAATACAAGACCTACAGGTCTCATCATTTGAAGAGACACATGCAGGTGCATTGCAAGTAGTCCAACGTAGAAGCATTGCCAAATCGTTAGATGAGGTTTTTTGTGTATTTGTCAGAAATTGAAGAATTATTTATTTGAATGTGAGTAGACAATGTGTATATTCTTAATTTTTTTTTATTTTGAACAAATAAGTTATGTTTTTTACGACGGGATGAGAGTGATTAAAGTTTATTGAGTTGAATCTGATATTTAATGATCCCTAATGTAACTCCATATCCGATTTCCGGTAATTCGGAGTTACCAATTACGTTTTTCTGTTCTTTTTCATAACAGGTTTTTAATAAATCGAACTTTACTCAAATTTGAGTCGGAATATGGACTTTGGACGTTTAAGGAGTTGGGATTTTCAATAATACTACACATTATAAAAAAATTAAATTTATTCAATATCTCAATGTCGGACATCAAAACTTGTCAACTAAATCTATAAATTGTACTAAACTTATGGAATAACTTGAATGGCAGTATATTCTAGTGTGGAAAGTTTAGTAAGATTAGTAATTACATTTAAAGCTTTTCATACTAACTAAAGTTTTAGAATTATAATGAGTATTATTGCTCTTAAGTAATCGAAAAGTAGATATTGATCGATGAGTATGTTTTATGAATGATTACATGTGATTTCAAAAATAATTCTAAATATCTCTCCTCAAAAGTTAATGGATAAAATCTCGAATTTATCACATCACAAATTAATCAATCGAAAGAATAGTTCAAAAAGATTATGCAATCACCTTAATTGCAAGGAATCACTTCGTCATATCCAGAAACAATTAATTTGATAAACAAATAGAAACAACCCAATATCAATATTTTGTTTCATCACATTCCTAAATGACTAGAAAAAAATCAAAAATTTAAGATATTCAAAGATATCATTACACTCTTTCCTGAAATATAGCTGTCAAATAATTTTCAACATTACAACAATTGTTTTAAATATAACAAACACCTGGAGTTTCGTTTTCAGACTGCCAGTATCACCGGCAACAATTCTTTCCACGAAAGATCAATCAAACAGATAGATAAAAATGAAAAAAGGTCAATTAAGCTGATTTAAACGATGAATTAAATCGATTGGCTGAGAGAATTTCTCTCAGACGATCTTCCCTTATAGTCGATTATTATCTCGTCCCCTGAATAGATATTGTAACTGTACAACTGTTTGTGGGGGTATTTCATTTCCTCAGGACCCTGTAACGAAAATATAAGCATGATCGATCGGTCATTTCCAAGTTGAGAAATATCAACTAATTCCCCTGATTTAGAACCAGCGCGGCAGTTTTTTTTCTTCGGAGTATATCGATCGACCCGGGGAAAATTGATTTATACAGATGCTGATTTTTTTTGCATGCAGATTGATCCTTTGCGAATAAAAAAAACAATTTTCATTCATCAGAGTCGAACAGTTTAGATTTTCTGATTTTTTTCGCGAAGGTCAAATTTTCCGATTTTTCATCGTTTGTAAATCAAAAACTGTTTTCCTCACGGAAGAACTGATTGGATTTTCTTAATCTACGTCCCCGAATTAGTATATGGTGTGAGTTTGAAGTCGATCGGAGCCAAAAAAATTTTTTCGAAAAATCGAAATTTTTCCATACCTTAGTATAAGATTTTTCGCAAAAATTCGAATCTCGCCTATCGATACGAAATTTTCACCATTTATTAATACGATACTGTAGATTGAGAAAATCCAAACAGATTTTCTCTGAGACTAATTATTTTTTAAATATGGTTGATGGAAAATCGGAAAAATTGGACCATTGCGGAAAAAATCAGAAAGAATTATTGGCGCCGCGTACATAAAAGCATCAATGAACTCAGCCTGTAGCGACCCTGACGCCGGCCCTGCTAATATAACCTAAATCGCAATTTTGACAGTTATAGGCTTCTGTGGTCCATCACAAATGTCATTTTTGGCGAGTTCCTACCGAAGTAAGATCATTCCAGTCTGCAGTTTCCCAGCGTCGTAAACGAGTAATCGGCGAAAATCTACGTTTTTTTTTTTCAAATCGAGTTATAGCCTACCTGGATATCCCTGAGATCTTGATCGACGTAAAACAGTCTCATCTTGGAGGCGGAAAAGCCGGCAAAGGCTTCCAGTTTGAGCTTGAGATCGCTCACCGTCCGGTAAACGTCCACCGAACGAATCTCACTGATGGTACCGCACGTGAAAAGTACCTTGACCCTTTTTTCCGGCCTCAGATCGATGTTGACCAGAGGATCCAGTTTTCCGTGTATGGCCACCAGTTCGAAGTACCTGAAATAAAAGTCCCTAAAATCTCACACTCCAGCTCCTGAGGGAGCTCACTTGTCATTTGGAGACCAACTTTGTTACACCCAATCGTCAATTACTTACCTCTCAGGTCTTTCGGATTCAGGTTTTTCCATATAGTACCTAATAAAGGCCCTTTCTGCGTCCTCTCGTTCATCGTGGCCAATCTTTCCGCCGCCATTAAGAGTGTCGACGTTGGGCAGTCGCGCGATGAAGAGCTGTCTCCTCTCGTGCTCAGTGTACTCGTTACTCTCCCACAATGGACAACCCTGCGGTTTTTTAAGTAGTAGCAACAAGGGAGATCACTCGAACCGTTGACCTTGAATCAACACAAGGGTTCCCCAGGTCGCTTTCAAGGCCAACGCTTCGAGTTCCAGGATTTCAAATTGTGGGAAAATAGAAAATATTGAAGAGTGATTGAATCATCAAGTTTATTTATGCTAGAGAAATTACGAAATTCTCGATTCCAAAATATTCCGTCAATAAAATAGAACAAATTTGACGTTTTGGTGAAAATTCTATGTTCATTTTGAATAATATCTATGAATTTGTTTCTCTTCTATGAAATTCAAAGAGAACACAGATCGGTGCATAGATGATATGTCGATTGTGTCAACTTAAATTGGAGTTTATATGATTTCTGCGTATATTTGTAACAGAATACGTTTCGCGCTTGTAGCTAAAGAAGCGTTTGTAATTGTAATGAAAATTTCACTTCGAATTTTCTCATATTAAAGCAAGATTAATAAATTTGACAGTTAGAGAACTTTCAGAGTTTTCTATTCTATGACCATGACAATCATGCATTAATAGGGAATTGTGCATCAATGTAGGGGTCAATAATGGTCAATTTCGTGTACAGTAGCCAGACTTGTCATTGTCAGGTTGACGGAAATAGACATTTTCATAGCAATGGCCGAAAAAATGCATTTTTAGTTCAGAATTGAAGTGAATTTAGTAATATTTGCTTCATGAGAATCGAAATAGACGAGAAAAGTTCTATTATACTCATGAATTCGGCTTTTGTACCTAGAAATTTCAAAATATTACGAAAAATGATGGCTCTTCTCAGTTTCGGAAAGAGTATTCCTTACCTGCACTCGAAGACAAGTCAATGCGGGAAACTTGGCCAAAGTTTCCACGTCTTCCCACCGCGACAAATCCGTAGAGTTCAAATTCAAGACCTTGAGCTTCTTGAAGGAGTCCTCATGAACTTCGGGTTTCAAGTCGCAGCAGCACCCTTCGTCTGCGACCTTGAGCGAATCTATCGGACAATTGGCGAGAACCAGCGACTCTAAATTCGGAAAGGCGTACCCGAGCTTGCAAACCTGCCGCCATTGCCTCACCGGGTTCCCGGTGAAGTGCAATTTGCGCAGTTTAGGATGAGAATGTTGGTTCCGGGACTCGAACTTGGGACAGGAGCATCTGGGACCGTCTTCCGATTCTTCGTTAGATTGGCAGGGGCAATCGTTCTCTTCTCGCGACAGATGGACGTGCTTGTAGTCGTTGAGGCTGAGGTGGAGCTCTTCGAGCTGGGGCAGGTGGCCGAGGATCTCTCGGATGCTCTGCCACCTGATGAAGGTGGAATTGAGGACGAGGTTTCGCAGCTGCTCCCAATAGAGGTCTATTTTGTTTATGGGCGTGGAGAGCTCGTTGAAGCTCAAATTGACGAATTTGAGCCGGGGCATCTGCTGAAGGATGCAGAACACCTGCGAAATATCCACTGCTAAAAACTGTTAAAAATACTCGTGTTCGTCTACTTCTTTCCCAAGGTGTCCGCAAAAATCGGTGAATTTTTCAATTTTGGATTGATAACGAACAGGAAATAATATTGAATTATCATTTGCCCTTCCCAGATTATCAAACATAAACGCGTAATAAGCAGCATAATTAAAATTACATCATTTTCGTAACGCAATATATTTCTATCGTAAAAATCAGAAATGGGAATGGTGACCTAGAACTAAAAATAAACCGACATGCTGGTATTTGAAATTAGGCAACGCGTATCCTCACTTCAATATTCGATTGTTTATTTGTTGTAACATGTAACTCTTTCACACGAATCCCGCCTGCCTTTATACCTCGATATTTCGTTAAAGAATTAATCATTTCCATCCGCCACATCGCCCTCGAGTGTATTTTCGAAATTTTAACCAGAAAACATTTCGAATATCAAATTCCGTTGTCGAAAACTTATCTAAAAAATCCAGTTGCGGAACCATAGAGAAAATACATTATTATTTATGGTTATAACTGTCCATTTCCCACTACTTTATTTGTTGTTCTAAGGGCTATTCTATGATCATCGGAATTTCGAACCGACAATTTTTTCAAGCTGATTTATTTACATCGCAAAATGGTCGCTTACCTCTGGCCAATCGTGCAGCTTGTTCTTGGCGAGATCCAGCTCTTCGACGCAAGAACATTTATCAACCAAAGCTTCTCTGTCTCCGGCAGTGGTGATATCACAGTCGTTCAGTACCAGAAGCGATGGAACTAGAGCTCTGGGCGACCTACAAGGCACGAAAATGGAAATCGCTATTTCTTGGCAATTCGAATCGTCCAGATCCTCGAAAGCCATTTCCTTCTCCCCATATTTATGTTCCAAAGCTTCCAATAGGGAAGTCATTATCTGAAACGGACGAATTCGAGATGTTTAAACGATGAAAAATGGAGGTACTGATTGAAGATGGTGTTTCTATTGCGGGTTACCAGTTTTTGACGGCTTTTGAATTATTAAAGTTTTATGGCCTTCTGGAACATAGAAAACAAGATTTCGCAAACCCATTGAAATGAGTCTATGGTTGCGTTACGAAATATAATAGATGCATCTATGAATTATACAATTCTGTTCTGTGGTTGCAATGATGGGGGCATAGAATAATTCATGCTTATTTTCAATTACAGATTGCTGATTTATCGATTTCATCCACATTCGTTCAGGCTAACTTTCGTTTTCAATTGATACACCAGTAAATAAATAACAAAACAAGCAATATTACTTCACTGCCGCAATTAAAATTCACGCTCTAGTTGAGCTTTTGATCCGAGAGCGGTTGATTTATTATTGCATAAGTCATCCGAAATGTTTTTGGTGATCTGCAATGATTTTCATTATTACTTGCATTCATTGCAAGAATATTTATGTTGGGTTGTTGCCAGAATAATGAAAAATTACAATTGATGTGAGGTCATTGGAAGCGATCAATTATGTTGTGGATTAAATAGTTATATCCTCGTATTATATCATATAATCTCCAACATTATGAAGAGTCAGGTACTGACCGATTGCTGACATAATAGATTTTCAGCTCCATCGATTGAGAAATCGATAGGTGATTTCAAATGCGCGGAACGCCAACAATAAAAATTATTTTGCGAAGTATATTAATGAGAAATTGTACCCGATCACCTTGAGGCATTGATAGCGAACAAGGAGACTACGAAATACAATTTAATTGTTCCTCAACTTTTGTTTTAATTATAAAACGTTGAAAAGAGTTTTGAAAAGAGTTATAATGAAAACTTTTCTCATTCAGAAAATTTTCGGTGTTCTACCAAACCAAGAGCTATCACCAAAATCCGGAGACGATTCTATGGTCTTAAAAAGGATCATGAGAAAACAAAGCACAAGATTTCGCGACGTGTCTCCATGCAATTCCAATAAATCCCAAAGCTCCCAATGGATCAAGTAATTGTATCCACAGACCTGTGTACAAACTACAAAGCTAAATCGACATAGGAAAAATACCAATATGGGTTTGTCACTCCTCGAACGAAGTAAATGATCCCTTGACCTTGAATTTGGCGCGCATTATTTATATCGGTAACATTTTCTGAAATGAAACCAGGTTGTTCGGAAAACAAATTCAGTCCGCAATTTCGAAATAATCTGACATTAAACTTCGTCTCTAAATATTCTAGACCCACATATCTATTTGAACTGCTGCGATATTTAAAGCTGACATAAATAACATTCGCAACGTTTTGGCGTAATCGAAATTCAATGCATAATAATTGTATGGTACAGATATATTTGAAAAAAAACATAAGTAGTAACCTCTTATGTATAATTCATTATATGTATGGGCATTCTTAAAAAAAAAATTGAATTCCAAGTAGAATTTTTCGCATGTCGAATTTTGATTCTAAATTCTATGGTTTCGAAAAGAGTGGTGAAATCATCGAATTCTGAAGATGCCCAATAATTTCTCAAATATACTCCTTTCCAATCCCGTTCATTCTGCCTTAGAAAAACATAATTAAATTTCGAAATACAGAGTATAAATTCTCCTTTGTTCCTTATCCTTGCCACATCACAAGGGAATTGCGTCGCAATCTTATTTTCGCGTTAGATAATCCGAAGAAAGCGAAATATTTCTGTTTCATCTTCTCCTACAAAGCTGAATACCGAAATAGTTCCACCACTTGCAAACATAAAAACAATAATTAATCAGAAGAGTGCAAGAGTGTTTACATAACAAAGAGATCTTATGCATGCGCGCAGTTGTCCTAGTCCGCGTGAGCATAGAACAAAGAACAATTAAATCGATAATATTACGTCTACTTACGGGCTAATGTTTGTAAATATCCAAAGACTGATAAAAACAACCGCGTGTCAACACCATCAGATTTCCTGGTTCGTTTTCATCCCCTCAGAATGAACAACAGGAGCCTTCAAAAACCTGTTGTATATTATTGGCAAAATCAACTCTTTCTATTTAAGAAGGTAGCGTTTGAATTTACGTTGTGGAGTTCCCGCTCCCACTGACTCGATCGCTGGACGTCGATTTCGCGATTGTTTGTTATTGCGATCAGCTGATCTGGGGGAAGTTGCCACAGCTGACCTGTCTGACTAGATTGCAGGTTATTATTTTTATTTGGCTGGTTCGCTCGGGACCAGCGGTGGAGAATGGGTTCGGTAGAAAATTCCAAGTGTTATATCAAATGAAAATACGTCTGGCCTGCAATATCTACCTCTTTTCTTCAACTAGGACAAACTATATCCATATATGTACCTACATGTGGCACCTCGCTTCTTGATTGAGTCAAGTTTCTTCAATTTCTCTATTTTTGGAGGAATAAAATCAACAGGTTTAACATTTAAAACTGGGAAAACCAGAGTTCATGGAGTTTATCTATGGTTCAATTCAAGGGAAAATATGACATAGAGAAATATTGATTAGACATAGAAAAATAATTTACATGATTTCGATTCCTGGGAGAAGGGAAGGCGATTTTATAGTGAAAATCATAGTAATTTACTTTGATTACAGCGAAAAATATTCTTACATACTTTCAGGAATCAAACCCCTGAGATGAAAGGTGAAAAAGTTTTTAGATACGCGTGTTTCCTAGATTTACTTTCCTCGCACTATTGTGCATGTACGCCAATGATACACGTAGTGAAGTGGTCTTTGCAGTTCGCAGACACTTGCCAAGCCCGTTCCTTGATCAAATTGTATTATTCAAGGTTACACTCGATCATTTTTATCTTTTATTTATTTCGAAATATACGTCGTTTCCATGTACAATACGTACCCGGAAAGTCTACATGATATCGAGCTTAATTCGTAAGGTCAATCTTCAGTCACAATCAGATGAGATAAGTTTCTGAATAAATAATGTATCCTCATTGCAGAATTCAAATTGTTCCTTTTTTCCTCAAATAAATTCTAGAACAGAGAAAACAAATACAAAAATGTTATAGAGCTCTGTCAGAAATGAATTTGTTTAATTTTGGGTATATTTCGGTTAATATTTTTCGTAAAATCGTTAATTAATGAAAATTTTCCATTCGCAAATTGAGTGTAGGTAGTGATCAAACTATTCAAACTGCGCACTAGTCTAGAAGCAGACAGTGGGGTTCAATGTTGCGTACATGGATAGGAAGGGAAAGAATCTAAGAACCCAGCGCTATAAAAGTTTCGTTTCTTAACGATGGTTTTTTCGTTTTAATTTTAAATTTCGAGGGAAAATTTTCGAAATCATAGATCAATATTGACAATATATTATATTCTGTGATTGACGTTAGTCCCTCCGCCACCACTGCCTAACCAAAATATATTTCCAATTTTTATTCAAATAATGAATAATTAATATAAATAATGAATGAAATACAATTCGACTCCTAACAGCATTGATTGGTATTGATGAAATAAATGAAACTGATCATAATTTGAGGGCAAGAATGACTACAGATCAACAATTACAAGGTGACGTAGCTTATAATATTCAATGTAAAGATGTTTCATCTACCTCCAACCTTCCTTCGATCCTATTCACTCGAAAATTCAAGATAAAAGGCAGAATCTCCTACAGACATTTCCGTGAAAGATCAGAGATTGATCTTGTTCATATCCATTCCGAAGCTATTCCTAAATTTATCCCAAATGGTATGCGAGACAAATTGAATAAGAACATATTCAGTAATTGGTGTATTTCTTGATTCACAGAACCCAAAGGATCTACAGAGACAATATCGACTAAAAAAGCCCTCATATCAGTATTATGCATATTTTTAGGATCCCTTTTTCTATTAACTTTAGTGTATAGCACATTTCCTCGTGCTACAGAGTAAGGTTGAAGTTCAAGATGGATAATACTGTTTGTAATGCGCTATGTATTTTAGGGATGAAAAGGTTCATTTGAAGGTACCCTTCAACATAGAAGATGCAAAAAATTTGGGCTTGGTTTTGAATAGATACAAAGTTGATCATTATTATCAGGTTATGCTAGGAGTATGCTTGATTTACATATTGTATCCTTTTATAATGAAGCGCAGTTCGCATGTTCAAAGAAATGAAGAATTGTTTTCTTAACTCTTCTACAGCCTCCAGACATTTGCCATTCCGGGATCCTTGTTTCTGTCGATACTGTCTGGGTTTTTATTTCCATTCCACGAAGCTTTACTTTTGATATGCATTTGTTCAGCTTTAGGGGCATCCCTTTGCTTCCTCCTTTCTCAATTAGTGGGTAGGAAGCTTGTGATGAAACTTTGCCCAAAAAAAGCTGAAGAGTGGGCTGTGCAAGTGAATGAGCATAAGGATAATTTATTGAATTACATTATTTTTCTCAGGTGAGCAAAATGAACTAATTCAATGAATTGTTTCCTCATAAAATATACTGTTTTCGTTTCAGAATGACCCCAATACTGCCTAACTGGTTTATTAACCTTACGGCACCCCTGCTAGGGGTACCACTGGTACCTTTCGCCCTAGGAACGTTCATCGGTGTTGCACCTCCTTCATTTTTCGCAATTCAGGGAGGGAGAACTTTACAAGACTTGACCTCGACTCACAATCCGTTGAGTTTGAACTCAGTAGGACTATTGTTTCTCTTTGGAATTATATCCCTTATTCCAGTGTTTTTGAAGAAGAGAATGAAGGATAAGCAAAATTAATCGTTATTTTGTTTTGTTTTTTTTAGTTTGTTATGGATTCCTGATACACAATTTTTCAAATAAAAATTTTTGAATTAATATGTTGTTTTTGACGAATTGAGCATTGAAATAGAGACGTGCAGAAATCGAAGAACGCCAAAATAAGAAAACTATTGTAGTCTTCTGTGATCAAGACTGACAGGATGTCTTCTTCTATGACTTCAATAACATCAGCAAATTAATAGTCGCAAAATGCAATAATGAAGATAATTTATTTCTTCCAAGTAGGAAAATGTGAAACTAGGCTAATTTAAAATGCCAAATGATAAACTAAAAATTTTACAATACGAACAAGATGGAAAGAATGTAGTTGAAAGTGCCAAAGAAATAAATTCCAAAAATAAACATAGAATAATTTCAGAATGTTTTTACTTATTGAACAAAAATATTTATACTTCCAGTAAACATAAGACTACCAAATGCAGTACCTTTTTCAAAAAAATATTCAAATTATTTTTATTACTATTCTCTCTTGCCATATTTGTATATATATTGCTAAATGTACATCAGCCAACATCAAGCTTGGTTCTTAGAAATGTGCAAAGTTTTATTTATCCTGGACTTAAATTTTTGAGATTTTTATCTGTACCTGTTATCGAGAGGTTTCCTGTTTTAACAGGTAAACGTTAATGTTTAACGGACTGTATGTACATGAGTTTGATTCAATCATATTTTTAGGTTTATACGATGAGAGTTGCCTTATTGAGAATCCACTCTTTTATGTCCATGAAATGGAATGCTGGCCATGTGCTAATGTTTACTCTTTTATTGAAATAACTGGTATACAAAATCAAAGCACCTATATGTCTGGAGTACCCCATATAACAAAAGTGAGTGGAAATAGTACATTGAATTTAATTATCCACAGACTACTTTGAATTCATTTATTTAAAAAAAAACTGATGGTATTTCAGACTAGTCATGAACCTGTACCTTATAACCATTTGAAAAGTCTTTATGACAAAAATAAGTATATATTTTATGAAGAATCGAGCAGTATCAAGTCCACGTCAAATGAAATCAATAACGTAGAGGAATTATTCAGTTATAATTCAGAAAAGTTGAGTTCATCTGATATTCATGTATCTTGGAGGATTAACAGGATGTCATTAGCTCGAATTATAAGGACTTTATTTCCAAGATCTGAACATTTATCGGAAAGATCTGGGCAAAGTGTAGAGAGGTAACAAAGTGGTTTTTTTATTGTTTTACTTGAAATTTATTCAAAATTGAGATTCTCATACTAGGAGAAAAGTAAGTTTTTATATAGGTAGTTTAATTATTCGTTGAAATAAAATTTCCTTTTTTGAGGATTGTCACCGCAAAGCTATTTTCCAGGTATGTAATGATTGACGGTGCCAAAACGCCCCCGTATACATTACCCAGTATGGAATGTAGCTATATTTCCATTAGACAAGCAATAGGTCAGAGAACTGTGGTTCTCAAGCCGTCTCCCGAGTGTAGTCGTGAATGTAGGACAATGTCTATTGTTCTTAATTCTTCTGTAATCTGTGAGTAAATGATAGCCAATATTTATATGATTTAATCATAATGCGCATGAATTTAGTTTGAATTTATTAAGCATGGCTTGAATTTCATCAAAAAGATTTCGGTACTTTCTTTATTTCAGTGTGGTACAACTGGTGGTACTGGCGGCCTGTTAGTCTTCCAACAGGAAATGCTACAGATTTAGCGATTTCCTACATAAGCTCATACTGTTGAAACTTGCCAATGATTAAAACTTTTAAGCTCAATAATGTTTATTGAAATAATGTTTTTATCGAGTTCTTGTGCAATTAATTTTATATGTTAACTTATATGTGTCTGAGAAAATAAACAGAACTTTATATATTATTATTATCACTCATTTCATTCAGGTAGATTCGAATTTTCCAAAAACTAAATTGTTTTTGACAGCTGTCAAAGAAATCGATGAATTTGCTATGCTATGCTTTTTCGGTCATTTTCTATGGTTCTGGTTAAGCGATATAAACAAAAATTTTGTTTTTAGCTTCCGAAAAATTAGGGTCTAAATACGTTGAAAACAAAATAAGCAGAATTTTATTTTTATTATTATCATCACCATTTTCATTCAGGTAGATTAGAATTTTCAAATAAATCAAATGACATTTTATTTGACAGCTGTCAAAGAAATCGTTAATGATGAATTTGCTACAGAAATATTCCCTTTTTCGATCTTTCTTCTTCTCAACGAAATCTTGCTTTATACCTTCTGAAAAAAAAGGACATCAATTCGTTGAAGACAAATTTTTGGTTCCTTGATTTTGATGTTTTTGCGTTAGGTTCATCATGGCTCTGGGGCGATCCCATTTCAGAAGGTGAAATATACAGGGGGTGTCTGAAAATATCAGTTCCCCTAATCCCCTTCTTTAGGTATGTACCGAATTTGATATATTTCATTCAAGGAGATTTTATTGATAAACGTGATTGGTTTATTATACACTAAAAAACAATTTTCCATAACTTTTCAAAGACGAGAATCAAGTTTAAATCATTGAAAATGACAAATCACAACTTACCTGCACCAAAATAAAGGATCCTTATAATGTTGGGAAGTTATCGGTAGGATATTAAAGCAAAATACTGGCTTTTTCACAGTTTTATTCGATGGTACTATCACAAAAATGATGTTCTTACGATGAATCAAGAGTTTAAATGTATGTTATGCTATCGTCGAAATTCAATCGACGCAAAGTTCAATGAAATAGGATAAAATGAAAATCAACAGCTAAATACCATCAATTGAATGTACAGACACATAAATATATTCTGAACCAATTTTGTCACTTCGTTCGCGACAAACAAACACATTCACGCTAGTCTAAGTGAAAGGGGCGTCTGAACTACGCAAGACCCGAGGAATACTTGAAAATCAAACGTTCAATACACGTACTTTAAGTTCCGAACACATTTCATGAAGATGAGTATCTATTAATACGACAAGATTGAATCGGAAAGAAAAACATCAAAGTTCCGATGAGGTGACGCAGAGCTCCGCTAATACTTCAAGAAAGCTTTACACGTTCGTAATAAAAATGACGTTTCGATTGATGATGATTGGACACAACTGAAGGTAAAAATTCAACGACGAGCGGTCGAGTTCTTATAGGAAGAATAAATAAATTTGAGATAATCACATCCGAGCGTACTTAGATCAATTTTTCGACATTTGTATCCAGTGCAATATTTAATAATAATATAAATGAATCATAAAAACACATTATTCGTTCAACGATGAAGACTTTCCGGAAGGATCAATGGAATCCCCCTTCCGGAAAATAATTAAATAAAAACCGTTATTGTAAACTTTAGCACACCTGTAAGAAATATATCGTTTATAGTTATGAACTTATCGATTTACAATCACTTGGCTATTTATAGACTTCATCATGTATATGTATGTATAAGTATTATATATATGGGGTGTATATATATAAAATCATTCACACGTAACGGCAACTTGAACTAAGAATTTCCAGACAACACCAAAACAATGAAAAGGAGGACCGTCAGCGTCCTTGGCATTTATATTAAATAACTTAAATACATCATTTCCCTAAGGTTTGAATTGCTTGTTCCTAATCATCACCTTCCTCTTCTTCGGATTCGGCCTCCTGCAACCACGTTATCCAATTGTTCACCTACAACCAAGGAAACTAATTCAAACCAGCCACACAAGGTTCAAAAAAGAAAAGGGTATTTGTTCCGCTTTTCATTTCTCTGGAAAGGGTCGCGCCATTCTTCCATAACCGCAATATTATAATGACATTCAGAATTAAGACATGTTTCGATCTAAGACCATAGAAACACAAAGGATTTTTTGACATGCACTCATTTATACTATAAGTTCTATGCATGCACTTCCTAAATATAATAATGACGTCTGTCATCTCTCTGACAACATAACAGGGATGCATAGAATATAGAATAACATAACCTATTTCACGCAACGATCGTGAAATATTGCGGATCATTCCGGATCATGAACAAATACTGCAATCGAGAGTGCCGATTGGTGATGACGATTCGCTCTAAAATTTTTGGTCGCCTTTTTTAATGAGGAATCGTTACACCAGGGTTTTTAAAAATTTCTACGGTTCAAAATATAAGGACCGATATTCACAATTTTTGCGGCAATTGCGGTCCAATCTTGCCAATTTTTCTCCCAGTGGACGCCATGAAAGACGAGGGAAAAGAGTTGTTCAGATACTTTTTCGTCGTTTCAGTTCACTCTGAATAGGATTCTCTAATGATTCAGAAAATGAAAAATTAAATGAAAGTTTTTTCGATATCAAATATTTTCAGGATAAAATTGTTCTTTTCAAGTTTGTTTATGAAACATATTTCGTCGGTAAATAGTCTTTAGTGAAACGATGAAGGGGACTTGGTTTTCGATTATGGAATTTATAGAGAATAAATACAAAAATATATAAAAAATAGAAAGAAAAAAAAAAGAAAGAAAAAATAGGAAAAAAAGAAATAATAAATTGAAAGAAAAAAAAAAGAAATGAATAATGGACAAAAAAGAATAGGGAAAAAGAAAAAGAGGACAACGAATAAGACAAAAAAAATAGAAGAAAAAACAGAAAAAAGAAAGGGAAAAACATAAAAATAAAAAAAAATAGAAATTCCGACTTACTTGAAACAGCGCCTGCCCCTTGCCGGGATAGGCGTCCGTGACGTCCTCCTTCCAGTTGAAATAGGCGTCCTCGTCCACGATCTCCAGATCGTACATCATCATGAACCATCGGAGCAGCTGCCCGCGCGGGAAATTGGCCGCGCCAAAGTGCGTCTGCAGCGAGTAGAGCGCCGCCAGCTGGAGGGACGGCTTGTCGCGCAAGAAGGCCTGCAGGACGGGCGCGTACTTGACCAGCATCGCCTTCTCCTTGTCGGCAGCGATCTTCTCGTCGGTCTCGCCGTCCGCCGCCTCCAGAGCGATGTGTTTCACCAGGGCGGTGACGAGGGCGCTCACGAAACCCGGCTCGGCCAGGCTGGCCGGGTCCAGATGGTCCCTGATCCAGCGGTAGAAGGCCTGCGGGTTCGGCTCCGATTGCAGCTGGCGGCTGAGCTCGGCCTGGATCCGAAGTAGCGGATAAAGGAATGCTAGATCTTTCTCTTCAAGAACCTCGGAGAGCCTCTCTTTCGACCTCTCGTTCTCGGGCAGCTGGCCCAACAGATTGGCCTTGCTGCGCCCGAAAAGATCGGTGATCTCCGTCCTGCCTCGCCTGCGATGGATGTGCTGCAGCACCAGCAGGAACAGCGGGTACAGGTTGCCGCCGTCGGTGATGGCGGCGATCTCCGCCAACGACACCAGCTGCTCCACGACCGCAGAGCCCAAAAGGACGGCGGCCGCGTTGAGGTTAGTTTTCTCCTTCTCTTCCAACTGATGACAGAGCGCCTTCAACGCTTCAGAGGCGACGTTGCCGTTCAGGTACCCTGCTTCTCTTATGGACCCGATCAGCTTGATCACCTTCTCTTGTTCCACGTCTAAGGAAAATCGTTAAAAATGACATCCAAACCTTCCAAGTACACTGTTGCTATAATTTTAATATAAAAATCACACAAACAACATGAACTTGCCTGTTTTGTCGAGGGCCTGAGTGTAAGCAACCAGAATCACGTCCTTGCCGTACTTATCGGGAACCTTCTGCTCCTTGTACGCGTTTATGGTTTGTTTGAGGTCCAGATCTCCTTTCCAGAACTCTTCCAAAATCGTCCCCAACTTTTGCAGAACGTCTTCCTTGTTGGGACCCTTCGAAACAAAGAATTTACATGATAACTTCAATCCCGGTTAAATCTTGAAGTTTTATCTACCTTGTCTTTCTTAGATTGCTTCGTTCTCTCTTGGGATGCTTGTTTGATTGGTAGTGGTTCTTTTACGAGAGGCGTTAGTTTAATCGGAGTAGGTCCGCCTGAACCATCCGAAGAATTGAGTGTGGTCCTCATGTTCATCAGATTGTTGGTTTTCACTGGAATTTAACACATGAACAAACATTCCTATCAAAATTCCACACGAAAAGTTTTTCAAAAGTCGCGAAATAATGTCAACTTCGAAAAATGAAAAAAAAAAAAATCGAACGGATCATCCAAATGTATAGAGAGATACATCAAAACAAAGCTCCCAATGTAAGGGCAACAAATAAATTCGTTTCAATATTTCAGGGTGCATAGTTTAGAAGATATTCAAGAAAATACGCGGGAAATGTCATCATGTCGGAGGAACTAAGGATTCTGATATTTGGTGAGTCTTATGAAAAGGGCGCTGCTTCTTAAGATTCCGTAAGTTTGCTGTAAGATCCCACCCAATTTTTGCATTTTGCAAAAATTGCGAAATTATCAACTTTAAAAAATGAAAAAAAAAAAAAAAATTCCAACGTATCATCCGATTGTATCGAGTGACACATCAAAACAAAGCTCTTCATGTAAGGGCAACAAATAAATTCGTTTCAATATTTTAGGGTGCATATTTCAGAAGATATTCAAGAATATACGCAAAAAATGTCATCATGTCGAAGAAACTAAGGATCTGATATTTGGAGAGTCTTTTGAAAAGAGCGCTGCTTTTTAAGATTCTGTACGTTTCCTGGAAGATCCCACCCAATTTTTGCATTTTGCAAAAATCGCGAAATTATCAACTTTGAAAAATGAAAAAAAAAAAAAAAAATTCCAACGTATCATCCGATTGTATCAAGTGACACATCTCAATGTAGGGGCATCAAATATATTGATTTCAAAGTTTTGGGATTCAAAGTTCGGAAGATAATAATAATATCCTTTCCGGCTAATGACCACAGCAGTCGATTCAAATGAATATAAAGAAAGAAAAAAATAATATCCTTTATTTTGAAGAATAACTGCAATACATCGAAGTATATAAATCATCAAACAGAATTGTAGTCAAAACCAAAGCATTACAGCTACACCAACTTTCCCCTCAGGTATTCTTCCACTGTGTATGGTTCCAGATCTATTAGTAACCTATGAATTTCCTTTATGAATTTGTTAATAGGACTCTCTTTATTCTGTCAGGCAACTTGTTGAAAAACTTTAGACAGCTATACAGCGCAGATTTCCTTGTCATTCTTAAATGGTGAATTGGGTAGTTATAGTTATAAGTTCTGGTTCTATACGCTGTTTGTGGTTCATACTCCAAGAAAAGTCCCCTGTTTTTATAGAAAAATAATAGACATTCCTGTATATAGACCCCACTGAGTGTGAGAATTTTTGTTTCCCTGAAACGACCTCTGGTCCCTTTTGCTTACTTTAATTTTTCTTAGTGGAAAGCATTCATTGAAACATGCTGGCTATTTGTCGTCCAATGTTCAGTGACACATAGAAATGTACACTTGTTCTGGAGTTTCAAGAATTCATTTAGGGCCGGTATTATAAAGGCCAACCGAGGATTCAACCGTTGCGTCAACAACCAAATTCCTCACTATCTTGTAGTTGGCGCACGGTTGAATCCTCGGTTCGCTTTTTATAAAACCGGCCCTTAGTTCATCTACACAATTTCCTATAGACTGTAAGTTCTGATTTATAATGATAATTCCATTTTCAGGATGTCCTTTAACTTTCTTATCTTTTTCCTGTGCCTTGGTATCTATAAAAAATAACCTTGTTGCTGGAGAAATTCTTTGTGTTTCTGAAAATCAAATCTACCGATTCCTATTCCACTCGGCCAAAAACTTGGGTCATATAATTCTTCCTTCCTTTTGATGGGTGCTGTAAGTACAAAGGTTTTCAGTCTATTTTCTTCCGTGGGGATTTCTCTCACCATGACAGTTTCGTTTTCAAAACCTATTTTCCCTCTGATGAAATTCATGATCAGATCGTCTGTTGCGGTTCGTTTAACTCTAGATAAATATATCCAAACTTTCTTCTCTATTCCTGCAAAGCCATTTTTATTTTCTTCTGTGACTTCTCCACAGCCAATATTTTTCCTGCGTCTCA
The DNA here is from genome assembly GCA_910592335.1 of Adalia bipunctata. NCBI lineage: Eukaryota > Metazoa > Arthropoda > Insecta > Coleoptera > Coccinellidae > Adalia > Adalia bipunctata. The sequence goes on along the minus strand of OU342952.1, from coordinate 1,896,092 downwards.
TGTGACGTTTTTTCTGTACTACCGTGTAAGTTTGTTCTTCATCATCAGCGTGGTGTTGAACATTTTGTTTGTTCACGACTTTATCTTCTGTAGGTTCCCGCATTTTACTCATCGGGTTTCCTTCCTTCACGCTAGATATCTCCACTACTTTTGAGTAGGAAGGCCTCTGTACAGGAGGTTCTGCCACCTGTTTATCACAGGGATTCACTCGTTGCGGGGCATTCTGTAATTTATCCACTTCTCTTTGGTTATCTACACGCGCTTTTTTATCTTCTTGTTTGCTTGAGTTTATCTTGTTTACGTTTTTTGTACTTTCCTCAAACGATTCCACTCTTCTCAACAGAAATTCATTGTTGTTCTTCAGTACTTCATTCTTGTCTTTTACTTCATTTAAGATTTCCTTCAAATACATATTCTCCATTTTCCACTTTTGCCTCTCCAGCTCGAAGTTTGCAATCAAAAGGGATTCATCTCTAACCTCACTTTCGCAGCATACTACGATATTTTCCTTTATCAGTTCAAGTTGGGCTCTTTCAGCACAACTTTTATGATACACAGATAGACAATTTTTGCAGACTACTACTGCACACGGTTTGCCGCAGCACTTCATTTTTATAATCTCGGGAATTTCACTTTCTTTCGCTCTACCATACAGGATCAACCATACAGGTTGACAGTTGACAACGAGATATCCAAGCAAATACGCGAAAAATCGTAATATCTGAGCGAGTCTTTTGAAAAGGGAGCAGCTTCTTAAGATTCCATAAGTTTGCTGGAAGATCCCATCCAATTTTTGCATGGAAGACTCTGAAAAATCGCGAAATTATCAACATCGAAAAACGAAAAAAAAAAAAAAAAAATTCCAACGGATCATCCGAATTTATCGAGTGATAAATCAAAACGAAGCTCTCAATGTAGGGGCTTCAAATATCTTGGTTTCAAAGTTTTGGGAGTCATAGTTCAGAAGATATTCAAGAAAATACGCAAAAATTTGTATCATGTCTGAGCAACTAAGGATCTAAAATTTGGCGATTCTTTTGAAAAGAGCGCTTTTTCTTAAAATTCCATACGTCTGCTGGAAGATCCCATCTGATTTTTGCAGGGAAGACTTACAAAAATCGCGAAATTATCAACTTCGAAGAATGAAAAAAAAAAAAAAAACTTATTCGAACGGATCATCCGAATGTATCGAGTGGCACATCAAAACAAAGCTCTCAATGTAGGGACATCAAATAAATTCGTTTCGAAGACTTGGGGTGCATAGTTCAGAAGATATTCCAGAAAATGTCATCATGTCAGAGCAATTAAGGATCTAAAATTTGGCGAGTCTTTCGAAAAGAGCGCTGCTTCTCGAGATTCTGGAAGGACAAAACACAATTTTTCCGATTCTCACCTGATGCCTTGTTGAACAGGTTGGTGTTGGGTCTCAGCTGCAGCCCGTTAATGTCGTCCGGCACGATCAGCCCCTTCTTGAACCTCGGCGGCAGGTCGTTCTTCGAAGAATCCCTGTTGTTACCCTGATTGTGTTTGTATTGACCCTTCTGATTGCCCGTTCCGTAGCCGAACTGTCTCTGATTTCCGTTGTTGTGTCTCTGTCCGAACCCGTTCGGACCGAACGGTCCGGCCGGTACCAGTTTCGTGGTCGGTGCCGGTGCCAAAGAGAAACCTGCGGATTTTCGCGTTAGATCGAACGAGATCGCGAACCATAAGGATAATTTACCTCTCAACATGTCGTCTAATCCACCCCTCGTCTTCAGCGGTCGGAACAAATCTACCTGGGGACCGTGCGCGTCCCTGTCGTTGTTCTTGTCGTTTCTTCTAAAGGACATTCGGTCATCCTCTGACGGTCTGATTTCGTTGATCGGCATCGGTCCCTCTACTACATTGGCGATTCGAGGCACCCAACCGTCAGATCTCAAGTCGATAACATCTGAAAGTTCGGCCGATATTTCAATTCGAGCCCCCGGGAACAAACCGATCCCAATCACAAGACCAGAAATTATCACTTTCAGATTTTATGTTAAAAATGGTTTGACTTGTGTAGGAATTCACTTTGGAGATGGCAACACTGTTTCAGTTTGACAACCAATTAGACAGCTGACAGGAGCTTTGAGGTTAGTTTAGTTTGACATTTCAAAATGAAGAACTCATAGAAGAGCAACAAATTTCAGTGATAGAAAGAGATACAGTGGCGAAACATGACTTTGAATCTTCATCATACATTCCTGTTACGAAACAAGACTTACCTTTCAGCATGAATCTGATGCGTGGTTGTAGGTTTGCGTTATCAACCAGGACTTGCATTCTCTCAAAATATTGATCCATCAGGCCTCTACCTTTGCTTGTATCGAGGATTCTTCCACAGGTCCTCATTATTTGACACAGACATTCTAAATCTTCGAATGGGTCTTCGCTTCGACGTGTTAACAATTCTTGAATGCATAGATGGAGTATACTTTCTTGCAAAATCTTCAATTTACCCAGCTCTCCCTGAAAATCACACCAGTTTTCACATTTGCCCATTTCCCCTCCACTTCTGCTATTTAAATTGAAGAGACAACGAAAAGTGCTGTCTTAGAATGGCACTTTACAATCTGCCATCATTTCGAGCGTGAAAAGTGAAGAATTGAGGCTTTCAATACAGAGGTCAGTAAAAAATTTCGGTATTCCATTGATTACGCAATTTAAAAAAATATACATACAGGGTTGGTCACATAAAACGATTTCCTCAAGTATGAGTTTTTCGAAGAGCTTCTATAAAAAAGACTCACCTTTGAAAACACTGAAATAAATATTGTTCATTTTTGAGGTACCCCCAAAGTGATACTAAAGAAAAATTTGAAAAGAATCATTGATTTTTTTTTTACCAAGTCATGTCATATTTTGCCTTGAAGACAGCTAAACTTTTGTAGCATTGTTCACAATTTGAGATCGATTTTTACTCCATAAAATGAGCCAATCGAACAAAATATCAGAATTATGGCTCATGTGAGTTTTAGGATACCGAAGAAATTAGTACTTTTTGGCTAATGTTATCACCCTGTATCTTAATGGGGTGGAATACCGGGAAGTTTCCTTGGATTTGCTTCATCGATAAAATGCTGAAGTTTGCCTGCCTGAAGCGGATTCGTCCTGTGGATTGGGAAAATGAAAACTCACCATAAATTTGATGTTACCAAGCATCTTGCTCTTGGCGATGGACCGCCGATCGTCATCTTCTTCTGATCCTCCGACATATCTCTCTAATGCAGCTGTACGATTCTCGAATTCCAATTTGCACTTGTTTAACAGTAGAAGACGAAAAGTACTCGGTTTGCCTGGCTGTTCGTAGTTGGGGGCTTCTTGATCTAGTCGTTTACATAACTGAGCATACATAGACGAATATTTTGGTTCATCCAGAGCCTTCTCGAATATGAGATAGATCACGCCCTTGAGAATTACGCTTGATTGTAACTCGACACGTAGCAGGTCATCGCTCAATTTTTGGAACTTCTCAGGTGTGAGTTTATTAAGTATACCACGGACTTTTCGAAACACCTGCAAGCCACCAGGGATTCAAAAACACATCTCAAAATCAACTTACCGAAACAGCAAATTTTCAATTAACAAAATATACTATCTAAATTCAGTTCCTCTCAAAGATCTGACAGAATAACATTTAAATCCGTTCAAACCAATTGTCTTTATGTACCTGATCGTGCCTGGTTTCTTGAGATTGAGCATCCTGTTGTCTTAGTGATGATGGAGGGACCCAGCGTCGCTTGGCGGGTTGGACGTTGTCCTGGCCCGAAACACGAGCTTGTGGCCCCGTTTGCCTGGGGCTCTCCGTGTTGAATGTTGGACAACTCACGACAGTGACTGTGCCGCGCTCGATACTTGGCGTTACCGAAATTTGTTGTTAAGACTTCTTTCTGTAAACTACGGAAGCTAGTGAGAAAACAGAATCACTTGATCCAGGAGCAGGGTGAAGAACCTGCAACCATTGAGCTTACATGGGACACCCTGTATGTTTTGAAATATCCCAAGAACATTTGCGAATGAAATCCACCTGTTCAAGCATTTCTTTCAAATATGTCTCTTCAGTGTATATGAAAACATTGACATCATAAACGAAATATACCTATTTAAAAACATATATGAATGTGAAACAAAAAAGAAGTTGAAAATTCATTCTCATCTCTTTATTTTGACTGAAATACATAATCAGAATACTAAAACATCCACAAATCCAGTAAGATTAAAATATTGACGGAAACGAATGATGCTAGTTCTTGCAAAAACTCCGCCATGAAAAGCAGTTTCGTTCACTTCAGGGTCAATGCCCTTGATGTTACTAGCCTTAAAACCTCCACATTCAAAATTCAAACCCTTTCAATCATATGGATGATTTTCTATAAAGCAATCTCTGGGAACAAACACTTCATTAAAATCTTTCTTTTGTCCGAAGAAACCATTAGATGATTTATCGGGAAATGGGATCGGAACAAAAACATGCATAATCCATCATATTTCGTCCCCAACTTTTTAGGCGTAAAAAGGTGCTCAAACAAAAGCTATAACCTTAAGAACACCCAAGCAGTTCATTCCAATGGGAAATTCCAACGTTAATATGACTAGAAAAATTGCAGGTGACGCATTACCAGCGTTGTAAAGAACGGAGATTAACGGTTCATTGGTAAAGTACAAGTAATTCAGTCGAACATAGGATTAACTCACCTGATTTTTGAACTCACTGAATTATTTGTATAGAAAAAAACTGCTTCTTGATAACTTAATTAATTGTTTTTTTAGTCAGAAAGTCTTTGTTCGGCCGTCGAGTTTCTTGTTTGGGCGAACAAGAACACGACAGAAACACGAACTTGTTATATGGAGTCCGAAGATTCTCGATCTTTCGAAGGAACACAGAGTCTGATAGTTGCTTTTCGACGGAAAATGGGCGAAGCATTGATCCGATTTCGAAACGGTTGCTGTTTCAAAATGCTAATTCAGAAGCAAAATCGATACGAATTAATTATCGTTCCGCGGAAATTCAACGTGTTCAAGTTGAACACTAACCTTTTATTTTCATTTAAACCGCAAAATATTCAAAACAATTAGGGAAACACAGATAAGAATATCAACTTTCTATGCAACACCACAGCCGCATTTAACATGTTTTTCTTTATTCTATGGCAAACCACAGCCGTAATAACACTACAGAAAAATTAATATCACAGACCTGTGTTAATATATTCTATGGCTATTTTTTTTTAATTCTGTGACTACTGATAATTAGTAAATAAATAATCGCAAATTTCCAAATATTAATTAATTTTACTATATATTTGAAATAAGGGATGGATTTAGAGGACGTAAAATCTATTATTAAACGAGATGAACATTCCAAAAATGCTTTGAAATCCTTTGTCAGTAAGGTACTGTAGTAATTATGAAATATTAGGAAGGATGTAATTTGTTTACTTATTCTAGATGGAAAAAGTTTTTACTTTTCCTTCTTTAGATGAAAATAATTTGAGAGTTGATTTATGGAATAGCATATATCTAATTGCTAGCACCACCCAAGATGAGCCACAATTAATTAACTGTTGCTCAGCCATTCGTATTTTGAGGTACATCGGAACTTATTCTGATTGAATAGAATTTTAAGTTTAAATTGCTTTTAAAAGACGAACTCTCATTACTTCATCTTTACAGTCGAGAAAAGATTCAGCTCAATGAGTTACTGAAAGCTCAAGATTGGTTGACTTTGTTAAAAAAACTAAGCGGCTTGAACGATGTCAACCTAGAATTTACAGAACAAAATAAATTGGTTGTGCTTGAAGCACAAAAATGTCTTTGTAATCTTGTATTTAACAGTACTGAGGCTGCAAAAAAATGCTGTGAGAATGACATTGTGTTTAATACGAATGAAAGGTTGAAATTATACAGGTGTGTTTAATAAAAGGAGGTTTCATTTCATATTAAAACTGATCATTTTTAGCAAGTCTTCATATCTCGAAGAGATAAAATATTTTGATGTGAAATTATTATTCATTATTACTGCATTATGTCCTCAAATTAGAAAAACTTTGCGAGATGAGAAAAATGCTTTAACTGATTTAATTTTACACCTTGGATCTATTCCTGGTGATCAAAAGATCCTCAAAGTAAGTTTTTTATTAATTTTGCATTTTGATAAATGGAAATATAATGAATAAAATTTTGCTTTTCAGGATGAATCAGTACGTTTGGCATGCGAAATTCTGAAAGTTCTTTTCAATTTAACTGTGCATTTCCAACCCAGTGAAGCACAGAACGAACAATACTTGAACTTAGTAAAAATTTTAAGGAAGTATTTGTTGATCCCCATTGAATCGGAGACTCTTCGTACAGCTTTACACAACGATGCAATAAATTTATTAACTAATGTACCAAACGATTTTTACGTTGAATTAATACTACCTCCGAATTTCGATGGTATTTTGAACCATTTGGAAGAGGAGGAATACGATATGGCAGCTGTGAGTGTGATTTTGGAAAGGTTACGAGAGAAAATATTAATGGACAATGTGAGTACTTCTTTCAATTATTTTGGTCATTAGGAATGTTCAGATCTCTTATAAAATGGGTTTTTTATTATTTTGATTAATTTAAATTCTGGCCGTCTGTCTTTGAATGAGCAAAATTGACCCAATGGTTTCAGTGGAATTCGATAATAAGCTGTATAAAAACGATTTCTGAGTGTGAGCAAAATTTCGTGAAAATATTGTGATTGCAAGGATGAAAAAAATTACTCAAACAAAACTCAATATCGTCGAAACTAATCTTCCATTTGGGCTGATATTATGGTTAATGTCTGGTTTACGACCCCCTTTCCAATTTTCGAGATTCTACAACCTCAAATTATTGCTTTCTCAAATTTCTTCGGAACACTCGTCAGTTTCAATTATTGAGCTTGTCTTTCAGGAAGGTCCTCAACAATACGATTTTATTTCCCCAACTGCTACTGTTTTATACAAAGGAGCGTGCGGTAATAGGTACATTCGAAAATATTTACGGTCTCAAATTTTACCACCTCTGAAAGACATCCACAATCGTCCCGAAGAAGGCACGACCCTGAGAAATGGTCTGTGCCGGTTGCTGACTTCTCCGACCACTCATTTGAAGGATATCATTGCAGAGTTTCTGTTTGTTTTATGCAAGAAAAGCGGTAAGTTTTAATTTACCTGTGTCTGCTTTTTTCGGAAATACTTATTTGTTTCACGTGGGTCACCCTGTATATGCATACTAGATGCTTGTACTTATGACTGTTTAAACTTTCTAAGGAATATATAGTATATTTTGAGGATTTTTCAGATTAATATCGCATATACTCAGGTTTGTAATCATAATAAAGATACATTTTCTTCTTGAAATTCCATTTGTTATTTTGATCATCGAGAAAGTCAAAATAATTGAATGGCATTTGAGATGTATCGTTTTGTAGTGAAAAGAATGATCAAATATACCGGATATGGGAATGCAGCAGGTTTGTTTGCTCATAGAGGTTTGCTTAGCGGTAGAGAAGACGAAGAAGCAGCTGAATTCAGTTCCAACAGCGAAGATAGCGAAACTGAAGAATACGCACAAAACAAACACAATATCAACCCCGTTCTTGGCTGTTACAAACCAACGCCCCCTAGTGCTATGTCTGGAATGACAGATGAGCAGGTAATAAAAAAATTGATTGGAATATTTTATTTTTTTATCACCTTGTATTTTTCGAAAATTTATGAAAAGTGTTTTTTGATAATGTATACTGAATGTTTTGCTGAAGTATGAAGGGTTTTTTGGTTGTGGAAAGGACAAGAAGTATTTAAGAGGGGCTCATTTTCAGAAAGAATATGAAGCAATGAAAATGGTCAATCTTATAGACGCTCTAACAAGGCAGGGAACTATAAAGCCTTGCAAAATAGATGAAAATGGAAAGCCAGTACCCATTGAACATGTTTTGGAGCTCCAAAATGGTTTGAAAAAGGAGGAAGCTCGCGATGGAAAAGAATAGGTATAAGACGAATGTAGAATTGTTTATATCTCAAGAAAATTTTTGCAGGGGATCTGTGTGAGAATTATATTGATATAATATGAAAATTATTTCTTTTCTTCGATTTAGAAATGAAATATTTACTTTTCAGTTAAAAGTTACGTATTTACTGTTGTGCTCAATCTTGTATTATTGTCATTTTGAAAATTGCAACGTTTTCCTAGTCTAATTTGCATTTATTCGATTCTATTCATAAAAAAGTGGATGTTAATATATTTAATTCAATAAAGACTTTAAAGCTTAAAATGTATTGCCTGAACATGCCATTTTAACTCATTTTCCACATTGTAGTTGGTTTAAGTACTTTGAGAACTCAGTTACACTTTTAAACTTTACTTAGAACTCCAATGAAACCTATTTTGTACTGAAATCATAAAATGAATGAAGAGGTTCAAAAAAAGAAAGTTTCATGAACATTCACAAGAAGAGATCAGTATGTATCAAATGAATGAATTCTAAGGTCCCTAGATGAAACAATAGGAGTAAAACATCTGGATAAATCGATGAAACACCCAAAAAAGTCCTTTGTTAAACTCATTAAAACCCCAAACTACTTGGAACCTTTAATTTAGACACCAGACATTACATAAAACTACAATATCAATAACTCTGTATCATTTAAACATGATAACCAACGATGTGACGTTTTCCTATACATTCCCCAACATAGAACCAACACAGTACTTCTACGGTTACCAAAGTGTTCAACCAGGCTTCCCGAACGGTGGTTTGCTTCCAGGCACCAGCCTTCGCACTTTGAACCAGTTTGGCGATTCCCGATCTGATTTGGGGGATGTCGGCAGGGGTGGGTGGAGAAAGCTCTACTTTAGCGTATTTCATGAACACATCGAATTTTGGCCTGGCTTCTTCCATCAAACCTGGAACAAGTATTACGTAACAGGAGTCTAATTTAGATTTTAATCGAACTTACGGCCTGCTAATGGACCGACTTTGCTGACTAGGGATGCCATGGTTTAATGAGATGATAAATTATTGACTTTTTTATAATAGAACTTGGAATGGTCCTGAAAAATTATCTAATAGGAAGTCAGATGTCAAGATTTCCAAAATTTGACAGTAACGAAAAATATGACTGACATATGACATATGTAACCATAGAGAAAGGGTTCATTCGATTTTCCCAACATGCATATGGACTATTTCAGGTTCAGAAATGCTTTGAATGTTTGTATCTAGGTTCATGATTGCGAAGGAATTTGTGTTTGATATGGCTGAGTTATAAAAATGTAGTCAAAATAAAACAGCTCAAATTTCATAAATTTCCCTAAAATGGCAGCCATCGATTTGAAAATTCGAAGTGTTCTGTGGTGCTTTTCAATATTCTGTGGTTGTACTGTTGTAGGTGGGTGGGGATACAAACTAAAAGGAAAATTTCTGATTTTTCTCCTAATTTCTGCTTTTGTTAAGAATTACAACAAAAATGGATTGTTGAGTGCAATTGATGAATTAATGGAATAAATTAATTGGTTCATCTCCAGTTTTCCGTGGAGGAAAATTGTGAATTTGTACAATACAATTGAATGAAGGCAGGATTCTAACAAAAACTTGAAAAGAACACATACTTAATAGCCATGGCGTGGAGATTCAAAGCATCCAAGTATAAAAATGCTGCCCCTATTGTACCAAAACCAGAAAATTACGTTAGGGACATATGTGTAGGTTCATATCAAACCTACGGAAACAACATTGCAGCTTCGGCTAAATTCATGGCTTTCAATTGGGAACATGCAGGCTCTAGCCTTGCTGTGCTTCCTTTGAATGATTCAGGTCGTAAGACAAAGTTAATGCCTTTATTGCATGCACATTCAGACACTATAACAGACCTTGATTTTTCACCGTTTCATGATGGTTTACTCGTTACTGGTTCTCAAGATTGCACCGTAAAATTTTGGGTTTTACCTAACGAAGGATTGCAAGAATCCTTGAGCAATCCAGAGTGTATGTTTTCCCAAAATCAAAAGAGGATAGAAACAGTAGGATTTCACCCAACAGCTGAATGCTTGATTCACTGTTCTTCTTCTACAAACATCATACTGTGGGATTTGATGTCTCAAAAAGAGATATTTTCGAATTCAGACGATCACACTGAAGTCATTCAGTCTGTCAGTTGGAAAAAGGACGGTACTTTACTTTCAACATCCTGTAAAGACAAACAAGTACGTATCTTGGATCCAAGAAACAAAAACAGCTGTTTGAAAGCAGCAAACAGCCATCAAAGTATCAAGGATTCTCGTATCATCTGGTTGAGCGATGGCAACAGGGTCCTTACCACTGGGTTCGACGCACAGAGAATGCGCCAAGTGATTATTAGAGATATTCGGAATTTCGATCAGGTTGAGAAGTCGCTCGAGTTGGATTGCTCCACAGGTATCTTGATGCCGCTTTATGATGCTGACACTGGTATGCTATTTTTGGCAGGCAAAGGTAAGAAAAACATTGAAAATATTTTGAGAATATTACAGTTTTTGATCTCAAAATTGGGATTAACTTTCGAAAAAAATCAGAGGCAGTAACTTGAATCAGTTTGTTCTGTAAAAAAATGTTTGGTGAATAATTTATGCTTTTCATAATTTGATGTGTAATCAAAAAATTAAGTCATAGAACTTATAATGTGAAGGTCTATCTGTGTTCTGAAAACTCTATGGCAAAAATTGTTTTATGAAGATGATAATTCCATATTTTAATTTTTATGGCTTGATTTAATCTTATTTCATTTCATTCCCTCACTTCTATATTTATGATATCAAAAATTAATGCAGGTGATACCACTATTGGATATATGGAAGTTACTGATAAGGAACCATATTTAATAGAAGGAATAAGACATTCTGGCGAGCAGACGAAGGGGGCATGTCTTGTCCCAAAACGAGCTCTGAATGTTATGCAGGGAGAAGTTAACCGAATTCTCCAGTTAACTTCAAATTCCGTCATTCCAATCACCTATCAAGTTCCTAGGAAAACTTATAGGTATACATTATTCCTCTTGATAATATTCAAAATGCATTTTTCAAAATCTGAAACAATGTGTTTTACAGAGACTTTCACGCAGATCTCTACCCCGACACTTTCGGATATACCACAGAATTGAATGGGGAGAAATGGTTCAGTGGGGAAAACTACGTGTTGCCAAAAATTAGTTTGAATCCGGCAAATAGAGAACACGGGGATGCCCCCATCATTGTGAGTAGCGAAATATGAAATTCTTGTCAAATATTAACGCTTTCCAAATGGTGGTAATGTAAATTGATCAAGAATTTTCACAAAGAATGGGAAAAAAAACATGATATAGAGGTTTATGTATGAGGCGGCAACACTGTTTTGTATGGAAACCAATTTGACAGCTGATAGTTTGCCATAGATATAGAATCATAGAACTTATAGTACATGGAATGTTATTACCAGATCAAAAAGTGGGTAAACATCTCAAGTTGGAGGAATCTCTAAATTTCCATGTTCCCATGGATACTACCTGTCACACCGAACAGAAACACAGAAATGTTTGCCGAAATGCCAAGTGAATCTGATCTTGACGATTAAATTCATAGTATTTCTGTGTTTCTATTCTGTATGACAAGTCGTATCCATGGGAACATGGAAATTTCAGTATTCCTCCAACTGGAGATGTTTATCCACTTTTTTAAGCTGAGCAGCAAGGCTAATGGCATAGGTGCATAGAACACTATTCTATGCATCTATCATAGATGCATAGAAATACCTGGTGAAACGACTCCTAAGTAAAAATCGTGAACAAAATTTGTAGATCAAAACAATTGAAATTTTGTGCTACTTTCGGAATAATCCGCAATATTCATCGGTCGTGGCGCGATGATCAGAATGATATAGGTTATGTTATGTTTTTAGAGAAATGACACAATGACAGTTGTCTCTGATCAAAACTTCAAAACAATTTCGAATGTCATAAATCTTTATGGAATAATAGCGCGACCTCTTTCGGGAGAAATGAAAAGCCGCACGAAGTATCACATGATCAATCGACAAGAAAGTCTTAAACAAAATCTAATCAGTTCCAACACCAGGTATTCTATGCATCTATCATCTATCTAATGGCATTCCATGTACTATAAGCACAGAATACTTAACTACACAGAAGCGTCACTCAGCGTCGGCACTTTGATCTTCAAGGGGCAAATTTTCGTGACCTTCATTCTCTGCTAGGTAGTACATATGCAGAGATGTGACTTATCTGAGATACAAGTATCTGAAATACAGATACAAGATACAAAATACGTATTTGTATCTTGTATCTGAAATACTTTTTTGAAAATGAATTTTGTATCTTGTATTTAAATACCTCTTCTTTGGTATCTTAGTATTTTGTAGATACTTTGTTTGCTAAGATACTTTTAGTAATAGATAACTGATTCTATTGTGGCATCTTAAGCGTCTTTTGGGGCTAAATTGATAGATGGCGTGGCAATTATTTCTTTCTATAAATTGTAATCGGCTACGCCCCTTGCTTGATTTGTGTTATTTTCAAATTATTATTCCACATCTGTGTTTAAGGAAGACACGTAAATGTGTGGTCGGTCGTCCGAAGCTATGAGAAGATTGAGTCTTTTCTTGAGCTTTGACTTTTTCTTAACACCATTCAACAGTAAACAGTGATTTTGCCAATCACTACACTGCCACAGTTTGTAAACTGTGACACTGCTAAGGGCCAGTTGCAAATCTGCAGTTCAACAACTTGTTGAACAAACTCTTGAGAACAGTCTGAACTGGTTCGCAAAAGCAATTTCAATTTTGCTTCTCTATTTCGCGCTTGCGCGTATAATACTATTTTTCTTCTTTTCATGTCAGAAAAACCTTAGGGGAAAAGTAGAATTCGATAGATGGCGCTAAATGACATTTAGCAACGAGTAAAACAAATCAGCTGCCGTAAAAGCCTTTTGATATTCAAGTGGTTTTATTTTGCTGACACAAAATTAAACAAAGATAGTACGAATTTACGGTAATTACGTTGACTGGCATATAATACAAAAACAATGCAAAACAAATTAGAATTAGTTTTACTCAAATCTCAATTGGAACATTGACTTTGAAGATATATTACCCTTGTGTCACGTTTGTGAAAAATAAACTTTCTTTAAATTTGTTTTTGTTACAATATTTATTTTCCTTACAAGTGCGGGAAGTGATACTTTCCCGCACGTGACTGCAGTTAACCAGAACGACGCGAAGCGAAGTTCGGTCAAGCAGTCAAGTACGGAAAAGACACTTTCCGCACGAGTTAGGAACAATATTTTTTCTACAAGCGCTCATACGAGATCGATTTTATTTCAACACACTGATTAAATTCGATTTGATATTTATATTCAAACAATTTCATACTAATGACAAATGTTAATTCACATGAAGTTTCCATAGTACCCACTTTCCCGCACTCATTTTAGTTTAGGTGTCACTTTCCCGCACTAGTGCGGGAAAACTCGTTTTTCTGCACTAGTGCGGGAAAGTGACACTATCTAAACTAAAATGAGTGCAGGAAAGTGGGTAAAGAGTGTAAAAACGCACGGTCGTAGAAAAAAAGTATTTTATCTATGAAAAGTATTTGAAAGATACATATCTTGTATCTAGTATTTCAGATACCATTCCAGAAAGTTATTTGTATCTGGTATCTGAAATACTTAATTTCAAAGTATTTTGTATTTTGTATTTCAGATACTTTCTTTAAGGTATCTTGTACATCTCTGTACATATGTCACTTTTGAGCGGTCCAGCCACATATTTCTATACTATATTCATAATTCTATGGGTCCAGCGGGAAATTTAAATTTCACTTTGACGTATGTACTACCTAGCATGGCACAAGCGTCATCAAATTAAGTTTTGGCAGGAAGGCGGAATGACGCTTCTGTGTAGTTAGGTATTCTGTGCTATAAGTTCCATTCTATCTCTATGATCATTTCATAGAAAATAGACCATAGATACTAGATAGATATAGAATCTATCTCTATGGAATAGAGTTCTTTCCCAAAATATATGCGTTACTTGCTTGGTCCATTTATATTATTGATCATGAGTCCAAGATTACCCAAAATCCAGGTTTTGGACTTCCCAATTAAACTAATCTTGCATGACTAGGTGCATAAGGGTTCCCTACAAAACGTAAAAGACGAACACGAGAAATATTCACAAATGAAAAAAGACAAAAGACCGAAAAGCATAGTGGTTAATTCAAACAATTACAACGATTTTGCATCCAAATCCAACAAATTTGAAAGTAACGAGAACCAAAGCGTAAAACAGGAAAGTATGGACAACGAAAAAGAAAAAAGTAGCATCGATATAAAAGATGTCGACGAATCTTTGAAACAAGAGAATAAATTTGGGAAGATTTTTCCCCCCAAGCCGCTACCAAGGGCTTCTAGGACTGGCTCTATTTGTGAAAGTAACGATGAGGTTAACATACCAAAACCAGTGGCCAGACCCCGAACTAACAGTTGCGTACCGAATCTGGCAAATCCTGTATTCTCTGCACCCGAATCTAAAAATAACGCTACTGCGCCAGTTGTGAATTCTTCGAACAGCATCACTTCGGCAGCTGGAAGATATAAGGTTATTGAAGTTTCAGATCTGTACACAATTTTTGTAGCTTCTCCTGTTTTGTTCCCGTAGAATTATGTCATGCAGTTGAAAACGACCTGTTTCGGAAAGAGTAACAACAAGAGAACCCACTAATGTTATTGAATTTGACAGAAAGGGGGGGTTCTGGAATGTACAGGGTATAATTTTTTTGGTTTTCAGAGGTAACTTAATGAAACAAAAGCAATAGGAAAAACTCAATACATAATATGATTTTCTTATATTTAGGTTCTCTTCTTGGTTGTATACCTTCATGTCAAAGTGACCTCTCTTGTTGTTACGTTACTTTTGTTATCACTCTTTCATATGAATATTTTTTATTATTAGGAGTTTGCATGTGTTTACATTACCTTTAATTTTTAAACTATTAAGTTGGGAATGTTTTCTGCTGAATGTAGTTTTTTTGGCAAGAATTTACGTTTTTGTATTTTGAGAAAAATCCAGGTAAGTGAGATTTATTGATGACAGTGAAATGAAAAGTTTTTAGTGATGAAACGGAGATGCATAGAAATTTGTCGTAGTTCCGGAATAATTCGCAATATTTAACGATCGTGGCGCTATTATGCTATCCAACGACCTGTCAAATATTTTTTTGGAGGTTAGTGCTGCTGTTCAGACAATGAGAATTTAGCTTTGTTCATGTAGACATTAGAACCGTTTATTTGCTTGAAAAATTGTTTTATGTCGACATTTATCTGATATTTTTAGTCAATCTTTCAATATTTCTTCGTAGACACCGAAATAAGCAGTATTCAGTCCATGTTAAATGTGAAACTGATGAATATTCAAATTTTATATCATATAAAAGGATAAAGAAGTTACAGGTTGCAGTGCTATGATAAATTTTCTCCTACACTTCCTCTACAATCTCTGCAGGCTTAAAATACTAAGTATAAAGTTGTTCATATAGTTGAGTGAAATTCCCTTTCTCTGTGTAGCTGCAAGATATTTTTTGATATTACAAATCATAAAAACTCACTCGTTTACTCATAAAATTCCTCCATTCTTCATATTGATTGCAAATCACCCATATTGATTGCAAATCACCGACCTGTCAGATACGTTTTGAGGTTAACAGTGGTGGAATTATCACGTGGTTTGGATTGCCCTAATTTTTGTGTGAAATTTCCTTTGATGGGATACCTATAAAAAGACCACATAATGCCCTACTTAGTCAATAAATCGAATAATAAATAAGTTCCAATTATCTCAATATTCATGCAATAGTATTTGAAAGGGAGCTAATTTGTATATTTGTTATTCGATTTATCGTTCAGCAAGAACCACGAGAAGGTGTAGGGCCATCTCTTGCCATAAAAATGTTTGAATGAATTTGTTGAAATAATTTACTTGAGCGAGAATGATAGAATTGAGATAGAAATCAATTCCTGGACATTCTAGATAGTTGGTAGCTCCAATTCATTCATACACTTCTTAAAATAAACTCAAATCAAATTCTTCAAAGATAAAATAACATAAATTCCAACGACAACGATGAAATGAATGATCACTGAATAAAAATTTTGAAATATTAAATTTAATTACATATTCTCTTCAAAGTATCTAACTTTCTTTCTTTTATTTAATGGTATGCTACGATTATCTCCTCGATTTTCACGCTTTTTTCACGTTGTTCAGTTATAATTTTGTTCTTTTCTTTCTTCATTGAGCAAAGTGAATTGAGTATAACTTTTGAATTTAGCGGGACCCCGGGCGGTGTTGCCATTTATCATGCTCCAGGCTTTGTGTATAGGGGGTTATGGTTGTAGAGAGATGACAGATGTCTTTAATGTGTTTAGGAAGTACATGTCAAAAATTCCATCAATTCTTCAGACTTCTATGGTCTAAGATCACAACTTGTTTCACTTTTAAATGTCCTCTAAGACTGTGGTTATTGAATAATAGTTCAACCCCTTTCGAGAGAAATAAAAGGCAGGACAAATACTCAGATTTTCTATTGACAAGAAAGTCTTGAACAGAACCTAATTAGTATCAACACCAGGTTTTCTATGCATCTCTGATGAAACCATTAATGCATTTTCAATATTTTCCCTCGATTCGTTGATTTGCAGTAGGATATTGTTGTATCGATGTGCTGATACCTTTGTCTGGGACATAGTCCTATATGTTCGGCACTTTGAGTTTGGATATTCGATAACAGTTCATCTTTTGCGAAAATATTCTCGAGATTTTAAATTTCAGCCTCGACTGGGACCAAAACCTTTCACCCCGATGAAACTGAACGAAACGAGGTCGTTCGATGAAGTTTTCTACGTGCCCAACGTTCCAAACCAAAGCCAAACTACTGATCAAGACACTAACCTTACCAAAAGTCCGACTATAGAAAAGAATGAAGCGGAAACAGAAGAAAAAGATACAAGTAAGTCCGATACTGATAAAACGGATGATAGTTCCACAAAACAGGAAATGGAAAGCGAGAAAGACAGAGAAGACACCCCAGTTACTCCCTCTAAAACTCCAACGACGGCTGAACGTAGGAAATTGTTTGAAACCGAAGAAAATTCTGATTCTACCGACAACAAGAGTTTCGAGAGAGGAAGTTCTCAACGTACCAGTATCGCGGAACGCAGGCAAATGTACGAAAATAAGTCAATGTCGGTGATCGAGACCGCTACTGCTGAGAAGGTGGCCTCCCCTTCGATGCTAAGAAGACAGAATTCGTCGAAAACTTCGAAAACGAAAGAGGATGCGGTATACAAGGAGGACAATAGGAGGAACTTTGAGTTGATCAAACCGCAGGGCCAGAACGCCCAGGTTTCCAAGAAGAATGAGGTTGTGGCAGCGCCTCCGAAGAGAACGTCAACCGTCTTTGGTAAGTTCGATTCTGGAAGCGCGAAGCATGCATTTCCCAGTTGAAAAGGTTGGGGTCATCTTCACGTCCAAGCCGTTGAGTTATCGATCCGTCAATTTTACATCCGTCGTAAATTGCACATTTTTGATTTATGATATTTTCATGAAGACAGTTTCATCTATAATTTGCTGACAGCATGTCACTCACTCAGACTGTGAACAATTGTACTGACCGGTGAAAAGTAGAGCTGTGGTCATCCTGAAATTATATTCAAATCAAGTCATTGCCGAAATAACATAAGCATATTATATCCGCACTCGTTTTCACACCACCCTGTGTGTAGATTGCTCGGCTACTTGAACGATTCCACCAAGGGAATATATGAACGCGATATTTAATGCACTCGTTTTCACACCACCCTGTAGGTAGAGCGCTCGGCGCGTTTTGTTTTTAAGTGGTATCCCCAGAAGGCCTACTCCACTTTTGTCGAAATGCGCCAAATTTGTTTCTAATAATCTGTTAATCAACAGATTAACCAGATATTAGAGGTTCGCGGAAAGAAAAAGTTTCAATTTAGATCTAGCCTACGATTCTTCTCAAGGTCAAATGGATGCGTACAGCATATGTGGGGTTAGGGGAACCATGCCATTAAAGCCCCTATGGCCCTGAGAAAACCGGAGATCCAGAAAGAAATATAACTTTTTCTTTTTTTTTCGATTTGGCGAACTCCGAAGGTATTGTTGATTGGCGCATTCTTGTTTTCGCATTTTTTGACGCAATCCTGTTTCCGCTTTTTGGGCGCAAATTCGTTTCCGCATTTTTGGCGCAACTTTGTTTCCGCATTTATTGGCGCATAACTTGTTGCCGCAATTTTGGCGCATACTTGTTGCCGCATTTTAGGCGCAATTTTGTTTCCGCATTATCCAGTTGAACGAATTCCACCAAGGGAATATATGAACGCGATAGTTTATGCACTCGTTTTTACACCACCCTGTAGGTAGAGTGCTCGGCTACTTGAACGATTCCACCAAGGGAATATATGAACGCGATAGTTTATGCACTCGTTTCCACACCACCCTGTCGGTAGAGTGCTCGGCGCGTTTTGTTTTTAAGTGGTATCCCCAGTCGGCCTACTCCACTTTCTACTTGTTACCGCATTTTTTGGCGCATAACTTGTTGCCGCATTTTTGGCGCATACTTGTTGCCGCATTTTAGGCGCAATCTTGTTTCCGCATTATCCAGTTGAACGAATTCCACCAAGGGAATATAAACGCGATAGTTTATGCACTCGTTTTCACACCACCCTGTAGGTAGAGTGCTCGGCTTTTTGAACGATTCCACCAAGGGAATATATGTACGCGATAGTTAATGCACTCGTTTTCACACCGCCCTGTAGATAGAGTGCTACTTGAACGATTCCACCAAGGGAATATATGAACGCGGTAGTTAATGCACTCGTTTTCTCACCACCCTGTAGGTAGAGTGCTCGGCTTTTTGAACGATTCCACCAAGGGAATATATGAACGCGATAGTTAATGCACTCGTTTTCACACCACCCTGTAGGTAGAGTGCTCGGCTTTTTGAACGATTCCACCAAGGGAATATATGAACGCGATAGTTAATGCACTCGTTTTCACACCGCCCTGTAGATAGAGTGCTACTTGAACGATTCCACCAAGGGAATATATGAACGCGATAGTTTATGCACTCGTTTTTACACCACCCTGTAGGTAGAGTGCTCGGCTACTTGAACGATTCCACCAAGGGAATATATGAACGCGATAGTTTATGCACTCGTTTCCACACCACCCTGTCGGTAGAGTGCTCGGCGCGTTTTGTTTTTAAGTGGTATCCCCAGTCGGCCTACTCCACTTTCTACTTGTTACCGCATTTTTTGGCGCATAACTTGTTGCCGCATTTTTGGCGCATACTTGTTGCCGCATTTTAGGCGCAATCTTGTTTCCGCATTATCCAGTTGAACGAATTCCACCAAGGGAATATAAACGCGATAGTTTATGCACTCGTTTTCACACCACCCTGTAGGTAGAGTGCTCGGCTTTTTGAACGATTCCACCAAGGGAATATATGTACGCGATAGTTAATGCACTCGTTTTCACACCGCCCTGTAGATAGAGTGCTACTTGAACGATTCCACCAAGGGAATATATGAACGCGGTAGTTAATGCACTCGTTTTCTCACCACCCTGTAGGTAGAGTGCTCGGCTTTTTGAACGATTCCACCAAGGGAATATATGAACGCGATAGTTAATGCACTCGTTTTCACACCACCCTGTAGGTAGAGTGCTCGGCTTTTTGAACGATTCCACCAAGGGAATATATGAACGCGATAGTTAATGCACTCGTTTTCACACCGCCCTGTAGATAGAGTGCTACTTGAACGATTCCACCAAGGGAATATATGAACGCGATAGTTTATGCACTCGTTTTTACACCACCCTGTAGGTAGAGTGCTCGGCTACTTGAACGATTCCACCAAGGGAATATATGAACGCGATAGTTTATGCACTCGTTTCCACACCACCCTGTCGGTAGAGTGCTCGGCGCGTTTTGTTTTTAAGTGGTATCCCCAGTCGGCCTACTCCACTTTCTACTTGTTACCGCATTTTTTGGCGCATAACTTGTTGCCGCATTTTTGGCGCATACTTGTTGCCGCATTTTAGGCGCAATCTTGTTTCCGCATTATCCAGTTGAACGAATTCCACCAAGGGAATATAAACGCGATAGTTTATGCACTCGCTTTCACACCACCCTGTAAGTAGAGTGCTCGGCTACTTGAACGATTCCACCAAGGGAATATATGAACGCGATAGTTTATGCACTCGTTTTCACACCACCCTGTAGGTAGAGTGCTCGGCTACTTGAACGATTCCACCAAGGGAATATATGAACGCGATAGTTTATGCACTCGTTTTCACACCACCCTGTAGGTAGAGTGCTCGGCTTTTTGAACGATTCCACCAAGGGAATATATGAACGCGATAGTTAATGCACTCGTTTTCACACCACCCTGTAGGTAGAGTGCTCGGCTACTTGAACGATTCCACCAAGGGAATATATGAACGCGATAGTTTATGCACTCGTTTTCACACCACCCTGTAGGTAGAGTGCTCGGCTTTTTGAACGATTCCACCAAGGGAATATATGAACGCGATAGTTAATGCACTCGTTTTCACACCGCCCTGTAGATAGAGTGCTACTTGAACGATTCCACCAAGGGAATATATGAACGCGGTAGTTAATGCACTCGTTTTCTCACCACCCTGTAGGTAGAGTGCTCGGCTTTTTGAACGATTCCACCAAGGGAATATATGAACGCGATAGTTTATGCACTCGTTTCCACACCACCCTGTCGGTAGAGTGCTCGGCTTTTTGAACGATTCCACCAAGGGAATATATGAACGCGATAGTTAATGCACTCGTTTTCACACCGCCCTGTAGATAGAGTGCTACTTGAACGATTCCACCAAGGGAATATATGAACGCGGTAGTTAATGCACTCGTTTTCTCACCACCCTGTAGGTAGAGTGCTCGGCTTTTTGAACGATTCCACCAAGGGAATATATGAACGCGATAGTTTATGCACTCGTTTCCACACCACCCTGTCGGTAGAGTGCTCGGCGCGTTTTGTTTTTGAGTGGTATCCCCAGAAGGCCTATTCCACTTTCTACTTGTTACCGCATTTTTTGGCGCATACTTGTTTCCGCATTATCCAGTTGAACGAATTCCACCAAGGGAATATGAACGCGATAGTTTATGCACTCGTTTTCTCACCACCCTGTAGGTAGAGTGCTCGGCTTTTTGAACGATTCCACCAAGGGAATATATGAACGCGATAGTTAATGCACTCGTTTTCACACCACCCTGTAGGTAGAGTGCTCGGCTACTTGAACGATTCCACCAAGGGAATATATGAACGCGATAGTTTATGCACTCGTTTTCACACCACCCTGTAGGTAGAGTGCTCGGCTTTTTGAACGATTCCACCAAGGGAATATATGAACGCGATAGTTTATGCACTCGTTTTCACACCGCCCTGTAGATAGAGTGCTACTTGAACGATTCCACCAAGGGAATATATGAACGCGATAGTTTATGCACTCGTTTTCACACCGCCCTGTAGATAGAGTGCTACTTGAACGATTCCACCAAGGGAATATATGAACGCGGTAGTTAATGCACTCGTTTTCTCACCACCCTGTAGGTAGAGTGCTCGGCTTTTTGAACGATTCCACCAAGGGAATATATGAACGCGATAGTTTATGCACTCGTTTCCACACCACCCTGTCGGTAGAGTGCTCGGCGCGTTTTGTTTTTGAGTGGTATCCCCAGAAGGCCTATTCCACTTTCTACTTGTTACCGCATTTTTTGGCGCATACTTGTTTCCGCATTATCCAGTTGAACGAATTCCACCAAGGGAATATGAACGCGATAGTTTATGCACTCGTTTTCTCACCACCCTGTAGGTAGAGTGCTCGGCTTTTTGAACGATTCCACCAAGGGAATATATGAACGCGATAGTTAATGCACTCGTTTTCACACCGCCCTGTAGATAGAGTGCTACTTGAACGATTCCACCAAGGGAATATATGAACGCGATAGTTTATGCACTCGTTTTCTCACCACCCTGTAGGTAGAGTGCTCGGCTTTTTGAACGATTCCACCAAGGGAATATATGAACGCGATAGTTAATGCACTCGTTTTCACACCGCCCTGTAGATAGAGTGCTACTTGAACGATTCCACCAAGGGAATATATGAACGCGATAGTTAATGCACTCGTTTTCACACCGCCCTGTAGATAGAGTGCTACTTGAACGATTCCACCAAGGGAATATATGAACGCGATAGTTTATGCACTCGTTTTCTCACCACCCTGTAGGTAGAGTGCTCGGCTTTTTGAACGATTCCACCAAGGGAATATATGAACGCGATAGTTAATGCACTCGTTTTCACACCGCCCTGTAGATAGAGTGCTACTTGAACGATTCCACCAAGGGAATATATGAACGCGATAGTTTATGCACTCGTTTTCTCACCACCCTGTAGGTAGAGTGCTCGGCTTTTTGAACGATTCCACCAAGGGAATATATGAACGCGATAGTTAATGCACTCGTTTTCTCACCACCCTGTAGGTAGAGTGCTCGGCTACTTGAACGATTCCACCAAGGGAATATATGAACGCGATAGTTTATGCACTCGTTTTCACACCACCCTGTAGGTAGAGTGCTCGGCTTTTTGAACGATTCCACCAAGGGAATATATGAACGCGATAGTTAATGCACTCGTTTTCACACCGCCCTGTAGATAGAGTGCTACTTGAACGATTCCACCAAGGGAATATATGAACGCGATAGTTAATGCACTCGTTTTCACACCGCCCTGTAGATAGAGTGCTACTTGAACGATTCCACCAAGGGAATATATGAACGCGATAGTTAATGCACTCGTTTTCTCACCACCCTGTAGGTAGAGTGCTCGGCTTTTTGAACGATTCCACCAAGGGAATATATGAACGCGATAGTTAATGCACTCGTTTTCACACCGCCCTGTAGATAGAGTGCTACTTGAACGATTCCACCAAGGGAATATATGAACGCGATAGTTTATGCACTCGTTTTCACACCACCCTGTAGGTATAGTGCTCGGCTTTTTGAACGATTCCACCAAGGGAATATATGAACGCGATAGTTTATGCACTCGTTTTCACACCACCCAGTCGGTAGAGTGCCGCTGCCGCTAACTATTTTGTGGCGCATACTATTTCCGCATTTATTGACGCATACTTTGTCCGCATTTATTGGCGCATGTGTTCTCTGAGACATTTTTCTCCTTCGTCAGATCCTTTGCGACATTATTGTCAATATACCTGAAATTAACCACCACCAAAAACCCTAAAAGTCACTCACTTTGATGCTTCAAACTGTTGATTTTCCGCTCTTGGTCCATCGATGGCTGAAGTTAGGAATGGCCTCCATGAAATCCCAACTCAGCCCGGAAAGGCCAAGGGTTCTCTGGGACCTACCTTCTCTTCCACCTGAAAAAATCTGAAAAAAGGAAACGCCACCGCTAACCATTTTTTGGCGCATACTATTTCCGCATTTATTGGCGCATGTGTTCTCTGAGACATTTCTCCTTCGTCAGAACCTTTGCGACATTATTGTCAATACACCTGAAATTAATCACCACCAAAAACCCTAAAAGTTACTCACATTGACGACTCGCAGTTGGTCCATCGATGGCTGAAGTAGGGAGTGTCATCCATGAAATCCCTTGCAACTCAGTCCTGAAAGTCCCATAGTGTTTTCTGGAACCTACCTTCTCTTGCAGCTGAAAAAAAGAAACGCTATTTATTTGCCGCATATTGTTTCCGCATTATCCAGTTGATCGAATTCCACCAAGGGAATATATGAACGCGATAGTTTATGCACTCGTTTCCACACCACCCTGTAGGTAGAGTGCTCGGCGCGTTTTGTTTTTCGCGCCGGAAAAAGTCCGGGTACAAAAAATGCCCTGTTGGAAAAACTCCGGGGACAAAAATTTCCCACCCAAGAAAACCCGTTTTCAAATCTGGTCAATTATGTGATAGGGATGAATCCAAAGGCTAGGATGCTTGCTGTGACCGTATCAAAAGCAGTAATTTCTTTTGTTTTATATTTGCTCTAAAAGTGACAAGGAAGTTTTCTAATTCTTATTTCAAAATAACAATAATTTTGCATCAACAATAAAGCCATAATGGTAGGAAAATTATGGGAGATGACCCGAGAATAATTCACAGTACGATTGGATTGATATTTTTGTGATATTTGCCCTGAATTTTGAAAAATTGATTGTTTCATTTGAATCGAAATTACAATAATCATCAACAATGTAACCGAAACCATATTAGTAGCAAAATTAAACTGTTAAATAATTCAAAAATCTCATCTTCACATGTTTGCAGCAAACATATAGAGAATTATGAAGTGTAATGTGACCAAGTTTTCATGTAACTGAATTTGACATAATTGAAAATCGCATTTTCGAATATCCTTTGAATATTTGTTGCAAACATGGAACATGATATTTTTTATTATTCCAACTTCATCTACATGAAAATTTAACGTTTGATAGCATTTCTCTTTGAAAATTCTTTGAAAAATGAGATTTTCAATTATTCCAACTCTATCTACATAAAGACTTATTGTTTGGTCACATTTCTCTCTCTGTTTGTTTGCTGCAAACATGTAAAATGAGATTTTTTAATTATTTCACAGTTTATAATTAACTCTGCTACTAATAGGGCTTTATTGTTGATGATTATTGCAATTTCGACATATGGAATTAAAACATTAAATATTTCCAAATTTAAGGCAAATATAGATAAAGTAGGAATAATTACTGAAATATCGAAAATCGCATTTTCCATGTTTGCAACAAATATTCGAAGAATTTTCAAAAAGAAATTAATTTTCGTTAACAGAAATTCAGCCAACTTACAGTTGTCAATTAATTATTGTTTTAAATACACTGAACACCACAAAACGTCCAAGTTTTCAAAACAAAGAATGATAACTGAAAGAACTAAACACTTGATTGCATAATAGGGGTGACTACAAAGACGAGTCATACAGTGATGACTGTATCAAATGCTGTAATTTCTTTTGTTTTCATATTTGATTTAAATGAAAGAATGAAATTTTCTAATTGTTTTGAAAATATAAAAATTTTCCATCAACAACAAAGCCATTCTGGTAGCGAAATGAATTATGAACTGTGAAATTTTTCAAATTTCATAATACGTTCGAAATAATCAAAGAAGGAATTTATTAGTTACTGTTATATTTGCCTCGAATTTGGAAATATTTAATGTTTTAATTGTATCGAAATTGCAATAATCATCAACAATGAAGCACTATTGGTAGCAGAGTTTATTATGAACTGTGAAATAATTGAAAAATATCTTTTCTACATGTTTGCAACAAACAAACAAAGAATTGAGAAAGTGTAATGTGACCAAACAATTAGTTTTATGTAGATAAAGTTGGAATAATTTAATATAGCATTTTCCATATTTGCATCAAATATTCAAGGAATTTTCAAAGGGAAATGTTATCAAATTAAATTTTCAGGTAGATAAGGTGGGAATGATTATTGAAATATTGAAAATTGCATTTTCCATGTTTGCAACAAATATTCGAAAAATTTTTAAAGAGAAATGTCATCAAATTAGTTAAATTTTCATGTAGATGAAGTAGAAATAATGAATAAATTCAACATTTTATAACATTTCTCTTTAAAAATTCTTTGAATATTTGTTGCAAACATGGAAAATGCGATTTTCAATATTTCAATAACTATTCCTACTTTATCTACTTGAAAATTTAACATTTGACAACATTTCCCTTTGAAAATTCTTCGAATATTCGATGCACACATGAAAAATGCTACCAACAGTTGAGTTTCCACGCAGATAAATTTGAAATAATTTTTGAAAAAGTACGTTTAAAGACTCGATTTAGCATAAACAAAGTCAGAAATTCAGCCTACTTACAGTTGCAAGTTAATCCTAATTATAAATCCACTGAAACACAACCATTTCCCACACATTTCCACAAACTAAACTCGCGAACAACACTAAAACCGAACGCGATTAAGATTTGAACCCGGAGATGTTCACGCCTCTAGCACCGAACGAAAACTGAAAGAACTGGAAATTCGCCCGGTCACATCTCCCTTTTCGATTTCGTAACAGGGATGAGTGATGTGCGAGTCATACTTTGATGACGTATGAGATGATCAGTTTTCATCTAGATGAGGTTGGAATATTGAAAATCGCATTTTCCATGTTTGCAAAAAATATTTGAAGAATTTTTGAAGAGAAATGTAATCAAATATAGAATTTTCAGGTAGATAAAGTAGGAATAATTATTGAAATATTAAAAAGCGCATTTTCCATGTTTGCAACAAATATTCAAAGAATTTTCAAAGAGAAATATCAACAAACGTTAAATTTTCATGTAGATAAAGTTGGAATAATTAAAAATCTAATTTTTACATGATCGCAGCAAACAAACCAAGAATTGAGAGAGAGTAATGTGACCAAACAATTAGTTTTTATGTAGATAAGGTTGGAATAATTAAAAATTGCATTTTCCATAATTTTTAAACTTTAAATACTTGAAATTTAACATTTGATAACATTTCTCTTCAAAAATTCTTTGAATATTCGTTGCAAACATGGAAAATGAGATTTTTAATTATTTCAACTTCATCTACATGAAAATTCAACGTTTGTTAATATTTCTCTTTAAAAATTCTTTGAATATTTGTTGCAAACATAGAAAATGCGCTTTTTAATATTTCAATAATTATTCCTACTTTATCTACTTGAAAATTCAATATTTGATAACATTTCCCTTTAAAAATTTTTCGAATATTTGTTGCAAACATGGAAAATGCAATTTTAATTATTCCAACTTTATCTACATGAAAACTAATTGTTTGGTCAGATAACTCTTTCTCAATTCTTTGTTTGCTGCGAACATGTAAAAATGGGATTTTTCAATTATTTCACAGTTTATAATTAACTCTGCTACCAATAGGGCTTTATTGTTGATTATTATTACAATTTCGATACAATAAATTGAAACATTGAATATTTCCAAATTTAAGGCAAATATAACAGTAACTAATGAATTTCTTCTTCTTTGGTTATTTCGACTGTATTATGAAATTCAAAAAATTTCACAGTTCATAATTGATTTCGCTACCAGAATGGCTTTGTTGTTGATGGAAAATTATTATAATTTCAAAACAATTAGAAAATTTCATTCATTAATTTAAAGCAAATATGAAAACAAAAGAAATTACAGCATTTGATACAGTCATCACTGTATGACTAGTCTTTGTAGTCACCCCTATTATGCAATCAAGTGTTTAGTTATTTGAGTTATCATTCTTTGTTTTAAAAACTCAGACGTTTTGTGGTGTTCAGTGTATTTAAAACAATAATTAATTGGCAACTGTAAGTTGGCTGATTTTCTGTTAACGAAAAATAGATTTCTCTTCGAAAGTTCTTTGAATATTTGTTGCAAACATGGAAAATGAGATTTTCAAATAGAAATATTATCAAACGTTTAATTTTCATGTAGATAAAGTTGCAATAATTGAAAATCTCATTTTACATGTTTGCAACAAATATTTAACATTCTTTATTTATACTGACAAATCAACAGGCCTAAGCCCAATTCAAAGAATTTTTAATGTGAAATGTTATCAAACGTTAAATTCAAAGTATAATAATTATTGAATAATTAAAAATCTCATTTTCCATGCAACAAATATTCGAAGAATATTTGCAAACATGGAAAATGAATTTGGGAAAATATATATTTTTAACAGTTTCGAAATTTCATGAACAATTAAGCCCTATTGGTAGAGAAATTAATTTTGAACTATAAAATTAGTTAAATTTCTCAGTAGGATTGAAATCAACAGTATCAAGTTTAATGACCTTCAATTTGATCTAGTGTTGATAATTGAATTTTCATCTAATTGATTTCCTTCAATCCTGACCTCAACCAATTATCAACACTAGATTGAAATCAACCTCAAAATACACGTCTGTTTTTTTAAAACCTTAACACAGGGTTTAGAGGCTTTTATTTCGTGTACATTTCTCTTTATACAGTATTGAATCAATTGTTATCTTACAGGTCGTGTTTCTAAATTCAGACACTTGA
This sequence comes from Adalia bipunctata, assembly GCA_910592335.1. Lineage (NCBI taxonomy): Eukaryota > Metazoa > Arthropoda > Insecta > Coleoptera > Coccinellidae > Adalia > Adalia bipunctata. The sequence goes on along the minus strand of OU342952.1, from coordinate 1,867,853 downwards.
AAGTGACGCCTGCTCATAAATCTCAACAGATCGAGAATGTCCGCAATGTCAGCAGACAGATTCCAGGCGAATGTGATGGATTCCACGGTGAGTTTTCTTGTTTAAATCATTTACTTCTTTGAGATTTATTCGATGCATTGTTTAAAGAAATCATTAGATTGATTAGGCTTATAATGTAAAAGGTAAGAACATCAAATGTGTTTATTAGCTCTGTACTATTCCTTGTACTAGCTGAATAACCATTATTCAAAAAATAGAATAGTTCAAAATGGAAAGGTTTTGATAAAATTGTTAAATAAACTTGTAATAAATAATACTGAAATTTTTAGAGCATAATATTCTAGAATACAGGTAAAAAACATGTTGAATTCTCCTGAATTTGATATTTAATTCAATTTGAATTTCATTTGCTTCCGAAATAAAGTGATACGTGAACATTTTTCTTATTTTTTTTTCAATTTTATTTTCTCTTATTATAGACAGATATTTTTCAAAGATGTATTTAAAGTAGAAGGTAGAATTCTTCAAAATGAACCATTTCACAACAAATCGCTTGAATAAAACTTTCAAATCGACGAAGTTGGTAATTTCATCAATTAAAAAAATTCTCATACTCAGGGAGTCGGTAAAATAATAGTGGGGTCGATTTGAGAATGTTTGAGCTCTCGGCTGTGCGTCCCAGCGGAAGTTGCAGATATATCCGGGTATGTTAAAGAGCGTTTTGAATCTGTTATTTCCTTGCAGCCAATCCCGAATTTTTAGCCGTTCCTCTGGGAGGCCCCGGCGGAAAAATCACCATACTCAATCGCAACAAACCGGGAAAACTACCAGACGGAGTCATCCCATCTCTGGTTCAAGGAAGCAGCATAATGGATTTCACCTGGGACCCCTTCGACAACCATCGTCTGGCCATCGCCTGCGACGACGGCACCATCAAGTTGTGGAGGATCGAAAAGGAGGGGCTCGAAGAGCCTACCAACGTACCGGAAAGGGAGTTTATCGCGCACGGCGATAAGATCTACTTCATCAAGTTCCATCCTTGCGCTAAAGACGTCTTGGCGACCGGCTCTTACGATATGACCATAAAAATCTGGGATCTCGTGGATTTTTCCGAAAAAATCACTCTCCGAGGTGAGAAAATGTAGTTTTCAGCTTTTTTTTTAAGGAAATTGGATCCTGTGGTTTCCCTGTGTGAATGGCTTTCCGGGATCTCCATCAGCCAATCTTCCGAAGTATCCAGAGTGAAATGGCACAAGTACTTTCCTATTTAAACTTCATTTCAAGCCTTAAGGGGACGTTATACTCTGGCCGACGACACCGATTCTCCATTCAAAAAGTGCCTTTTCTTTTTACAAGTTCACGCCCTCAATTTTCCTCCTGAAAGCTTGATTTTTTTTAATTCTTCTGGAATTTCAGATAGTTCTCTCCGATTTCACACTTTCTGGAAGTCTTTTCAGTATTTCCATCTTTTTTTGCATTAATTAAGCGCCTATCCAAATGGATTTTTTTTTAATATATGAAATTGATTTGTCGAGGGCACTCCAATGAGTTTTCTGAAAAAACATTGATGAACAATCGCCGAAAAAGGATTATGAAGTCAATTTTCATAGACTCTCAAATTCTACCCGATTTTTTTATGCGAAAAAATGATTTTTTCAGAGAGAAGAAATTGTAGTGCCCTCAAGACATCCTCCAGCTTCAATTTAAAGAAAAAAATCAAGCTTTTAGGTGAAAAATTGAGTGCCTAGCCGATTTTTTCATGCGAAAAAATAATTTTATCAAAGAGAAGAAATTGAAGTGCCCTCAAGATATCCTTTAGCTTCAATTAAAAAAAAATCAAGAAAATTGAGGGCGTGAACTTGGAAAAATGGAAGGCACTTTTTGAATGGAGGGAGCATCGTTGCCGTAGCCGATTTTTTCATGCGGAAAAAATAATTTTTTCATGCGGAAAAAATAATTTTTTCAAAGAGAAGAAATTGGAGTGCCCTCAAGATATCCTTTAGCTTCAATTTAAAGAAAAAATTAAGCTTTTAGGTGAAAAATTGTGGGCGTGAACTTAGAAAAATGAAAGGCACTTTTTGTATGGAGAATCGGTGCCGTAGCCGATTTTTTCATGCGGAAAAAATAATTTTTTCAAAGAGAAGAAATTGGAGTGCTCTCAAGACATCCTTAAACTTCAATTTGAAGAAAAAATCAAGCTTTTAGGTGAAAAATGAGGGCGTGAACTAGAAAAAATGAAAGGCACTTTTTGAATGGAGAATCGGTGCCGTAGCCGATTTTTTCATGCGGAAAAAATAATTTTTTCAAAGAGAAGAAATTGGAGTGCTCTCAAGACATCCTTTAGCTTCAATTTAAAAAAAATTGAGCTTTTAGGTGAAAAATTGAGGGCGTGAACTTAGAAAAATGAAACGCACTTTTTGAATGGAGAATCGGTGCCGTAGCCGATTTTTTCATGCGGAAAAAATAATTTTTTCAAAGAGAAGAAATTGGAGTGCCATCATGGCATCCTTTTGCTTCAAATAAAATTAAAAATCAAGCTTCTAGGTGAAAAATTGAGGGCGTGAACTTGGAAAAACAAAAGGCACTTTTTGAATGGAGAATCGGTGCCGTAACCGTCGGCCAGAGTATAACGGCCCCTTAACGGTGTGTGGATTGATGGAATTCTCCGAGCACCAACCGTTTAGAGTTTTAGGCTTCTTCCGTGAGCACGGTAGATCAATTTCCAATCTTGCAGGTCACACGGACCAGATCTTCAGTTTCGCGTGGTCGCCCTGCGGTACCTTTTGCGCCACGGTGTGCAAAGACGGCAAGATCAGGGTGTACGATCCGAGGCGTTCGGACGCGCCGATCGGCGAGGGTAAGGGCCCGGAAGGAAACAGGGGGGCCAGGATCGTGTGGGCCCTGGACGGGCAGTATCTGGTGCTGAGCGGCTTCGACAAGGTGTCCCAGAGACTGATCTCGGTGTATAAGGCGGACGATCTGGAGAATCCTCTGAATACGATCGTGAGCGACGTGTCCCCGTCGATACTGATCCCTTTCTACGACGAGGATAGCTCGACGTTGTTTTTGACGGGAAAGGTGAGTCATTTTTGACAGCATGTGAGTTTTTTTTATGGAATATCGATACCTTTTACGTATTTTGAGTATTAAAACAAAACACACTTGATCTCTTTGTGAATATTCATTCAAATCCTCCAATCTCGTAATTCCTACAAACTCTAGTTCCTCTAATAACTCTTAAACTCTCCAGCATTCATCCTCAACGAGGCCTTTTTAGGTTATTGTCATCGAACATCTCATAGTCTGGAGTGGGGTCCATAGACTGATGGCCTCCGTTGCATCACTCACATTTTTTTATTCGTTTGAGTTCATTTTTTGTCAGATAGGTACCTTAGAATTTTTGTATTGGCGTTTGTGCTTTAGATCTACTACCGACAAATTAAACATCTTTGTAGAGACGCCATTCCGATCTAATGAAAGTAACTACCACTGTCTCCAGATGCATATTCTGTATGAAATTAATGACTTCTTCGGCTACAAGCTGTTGTAGATGCTGAGGTCACAATCTCTTAGACTGACATGGCGGTTTTCTTCACAATGCTCTAGTTTTAGATAGAGCAGGGTTTCCAAATTAATTCTTTAACGTTTTGAGGGAATCGGCACACGAAATTTCATTTGCGACACAAAATTCCAAACAAACTCTTTGTTCAACGGAATCGCCCGTTTCAAAATGCGACAAAACATTTGTGTGACAAGAACAGCTGCCAAACAAACTGCTCTTCAAGCAATCCAACGACCTGTCAAATATTTTGTGAGGTTAGTGCTGGTGGTCAAAAATGGGTGTTTAGCTCTGTTCTTGAACTAAAAACGTTCGTTCGCTTGAAAAATAGTTTTAAGGGGGGCATTATTTCATATTTTAGGTCAATCTTACTCTCGAGATTTTAAACCAGTGAAAATTATTTAAATTAAGTGCATTCCCAGTAAAAAAATGCCGTTAACGTGTGCCAAGGTAGTAGGATGTAAATATCGTCCAAATTAAAAGGATTCTCTTAAATATTTTGAAACACCCACTGTGTATCGCATGCTGTATCAATCACATATCAAGTGTCTCGCAAAGAAACGAACTTGGCATACATTTACGGCATTTTTTTGATGAAAAATGCACTTAATTTGAATAATTTTCATCGATATTCCTGAGAGTGAGTTTGACTGTAAATATCAAAAAAACATGCCCACAAGACAATTTTTCAAGCAAATAAACGTTTTTAATTTCTACATGAACTCAATTCCCATTAGGCAATCCAAACCACGTGATTATTCCACCACTTTTAACCTCAAAACGTATCTGACAGATCGCTGGTTTACCAGATTTTCTGATTTTTTTCGCGAAGGTAAATCAAAAACTGTTTTCCTCACGGAAAAACTGATTGGATTTTCTTAATCTACGTACTCGAATTAGTAAATGGTGTGAGTTTGAAGTCGATCGGAGCCAAAAAAATTTTTTCGAAAATCGAAAATTTTCCATACCTTATACCGTATAGGATTTTCCGTAAAAATTCGAATCTCGCCTATCGATACAAATTTTTCACCATTTATTCATTCGATGCCGTAGATTAAGAAAATCCAAACAGATTTTTTCTGAGACTAATTGTTTTTTGAATATGGTTGATGAAAAATCGGAAAAATTGGACCTACGCGCAAAAAATCAGAAAATCCAAACCCTTCGTCTCAGATATATAAAAAATACACCATTTTATTCTTAAAGAACCAAAGTATGACCAAAAAAATCAGCTCCTCTCAATTCTAATTTTTCTCGAAGTTACGTCACTCCAAAGTCAACCAAAAGTCAAAATAGCATAATTGAATGATTGAATCTACCAACCATGTTTACATACGTGAAATATTTCCAGTATTAACAGAGAAAAAGTTTCTTCAACATTCGCAAGGTCTTTGGAATTATTGAATTCACATCATTTTTTCTCAAATTCATCAATTTCCCAAAGTGAATAAACATTTCGATAAACATACGTAATTACCACGACCTCTATGTAGAAAGGACAACGTTACTTAGTTATCTAACAGGAAAATGACAATAACCTAACATTTTCAAAATACACACGGTGAAATGTGTCAGAATGTGATGGCCAACCGGGATACATCATAAAAGTGAATGGAGTATAGTTCTTTTCGGAGTAGCTCGTTGGATCAACGAACCGATTTTTTTGAGTTGCAATTTTTCAGGGCGATTCCACGATATACGCCTACGAGATAACTGAAGAAGCGCCCCACATATGTCCTTTGAGTCATCACAGATGTCCGAGTCTCCATCAAGGCTTGTCCTTCCTGCCCAAGAACGTTTGCAACGTTGCATCTGTGGAATTCGCCGTGGCTCTCAGGTTGACCAATAACACCATAGAACCGCTGTCCTTCACCGTTCCAAGAATAAAGGTAGGTAATTTATAATAATAATATACGTTATCTTAAAGTTTTATACAGGGATTGGATATTGCTTCGATTGCTGCGTAAGTTTTTAGATATGGCAACAATGATGTGGATGTGACAAGTATGACATTGACATTGGGTGACAAGTTTGACATTTTTTATGGGGTACTGGTCGTCATTAGGGCGATTTTCTGTTGTTTACAGATACTTGATGCATTCGATTTGAATTAAATGGTGAAACGTTTTTCAGCGATGATTTTCCATGAATTCCGTAAATTTAATGTGAAACTTCTTTATTTTATTCGCTGTATGAACACTACTTTAGATTCTTGAGGCACGTTTTCATGTGTAAGCCAGTGGCGTCCTGACAATTCGAAATCGGGATCAATTTCGAGCTTGGTTCATTTTCAGACCGAGTTCTTCCAAGACGATCTCTTCCCCCCCACCAGGGTCACATGGAAGCCTTCCATGACGAGCACAGAATGGTTCGCCGGCAAAGACAAATGGCACCAAAGATTAAATTTGCAACCGGAAGGAATGATTGCATGTAAGTGGCGCTAGTTATTGTCTTGACGAGGTCCTTTAAAAGGCGTTTTTGACGAAATTTTTCAGTGTCCAATCAGAAAACGTCGCAAGGTGTTCCAGAGAAGGCGACGGACAAGAACGCGATCAACAAGTCGGAATCTTTGCCGTTCATTCCGTCGACCAGACCGATGAATCTCTGGGATCCCGAATTATCTAGTCAGATTAAAGATAAGCAGAATGAGGTAGGAATTTGAAAATAAGCCTTTATTCTTCTGAAAATCTTAGTTACGTATCTGAAAATCAGGGTAAGATTTCAAATTTCAAAGCTAACATCAAACGAAGATCACAAAAGTTATTCAGTTGTGTGAAAAGTGCAGAAAACTTGGTATTTCCTGAAATTAAATAATAGAGATTAACATAAAACCTCACAAATTTGGTTCGAAGAAAAATAAACAAACTGAAATTAGGCAATCCAACGACCTGTCAAATATTTTTTGAGGTTAGTGCTGGTGGTCAAACAGTGGGAGTCTAGCATTGTTCGTGTAGACATTAAAACCTAACCTAACCTAAAAGTGAACTAAAAATCGCTGTTATCAGAAAGCGCACTCGTAAATCTTGATTAGCATAGTTTTCGTAAAGAAATGTTTTTAATGCCCCTCTCAGATCAAGAAAGCGATCAGCAACAAGATGGAGATCAACCTGAAATTGGAGCAAGACGAGATGGAAGGCGTCGACGAAAAAGAATGGGACTGAACCGAACATTCCTCGATTCTAAATAATTTATACGCCATACGGTATTGTGGTAACTTGATCTAGCTCATCATTTTTTTTCCATTTTTATATACATATTTTTATATTTATATATTTCGATATTTATTTGAAGCTATATTGAAAATTTTTGACGTTTTATATGCGATTTTAATTGTCGTTTTTTATATACGATTAACAGGAGTTTGAGTCTTTTCGAAGAAGGTACAAACTTGACTAATTTAAGGTGTAACTTGTTCACGTGGTGAAATCTATTCACGGTAAGTTTAACATGGGGGTTTCAACTAACCAATGGCGCACAAGAAAAATTTTTAAGGATAATTATGGCTGTTTTTCAATTTCGCATTGAAATCCTGGTTCCGGCAGTTTTTTTTTTCAGTCTTTACAAGCCTAATTGATCAAATGACTTTTAATCGGCTTGGACAGTGATTTTGTTCCTTCATGGTGGACTTAACGTGAACAGAATGTATGCTCTTTGTATCCTCATATTATTCCATAACGTGCTACTTAACATTATTATAATCTCTGTGAATAATTGTGATTTCATTAGTTTTGAGTCTGGTTCTGTTGAAAAATTGTTCGGAGACCCTTTTTCTGAGCTTTGCAATCACTAGCCGTTCTCGAGAAAAGACAAGCCTGTCAGTATAACCAAATTTTAGTGCAATTATTTTCAAGATGCTTCTATTAATTTAATTTATTTGCATAGTGTTCCAGATAATATACATATTTGATAATAAATTGATTCTTTCTGAGTATTAATCGTCTACAATTAAAATAATTTTTTTTGACTGAGCAAATTTCATGTCAAGTTTGCAAAACTAACAATTCAAGCAGACAAAGCTTCTTTAAATGAGTACCAACCATTGATTTAATCATTCCATGACATTCCTATTGGATTTAACATTTTCAAATAGTATCTATGAATTAAGCGAACAAAATTTCACAAAATATTTAAACGGTGAATATAATTATTGGAATATCAGTATCGTATGTTTTCGAATTGATTTTTCAATAAGTAGAAGAAGATGGTGCCAAAATAAGTTCAATGGAGGTTTTAAATATATCCAATTGCTCAAGAATGCAATCTTCACTATTTACCTTTTTTCTTCTCACTAGAATACTCTTTAGTATAATCAGGTGAGGGCTGCCTACTAGTCCGAAGCCTAAAAAAGTCTATATTAGTAAAGCATTCTCATTTTATGTACTTTTGTATTGGAAATAATTTAAGATTTCAAAAATAGTGCTTTGTGGTCTATTGTATCGAATGATGAATAAATGGAAGTTGAAAAAAATAGTTTCAATTTCTCCCACCCTAAATATTCTGATTCCAAGTCATTTTCAGTAGAAAATCATTAAAATTATCGTGAAATCAATTTTCAGTCATCGAGCTGTTTCGTACTATTATATTCAAATTGTGGCGGGAAAATCTATTTCGCCATCTGTAGGGACAAACTCAAAGTTACTGTCCCTGAGTTAGGTTTCTTCTTCAGAAGTAACACTGTTTGGAAGTCGTACACTAGATGTCGCTACACAAAATAATTTTGCTATGCTACTTCCTCATTAATGAAAGTTTTTCGAAAAATTAAAATATTTCATATATTCTCCAGTGTTTAATTGGTTGAATAAATAAGGAACATACACTATGGAATTTATTAAAAGAGTCTCTTTCAAAGACTTTCTTAGTGAAGCGACATCTATGTGGAGAGGATTCAAACAGTCAAGAATCTCCAAATGAAAAAATAATACTCTGTTGGAAATATTTTCGAAAACTAATTCTAACTCAATTTATGATTTAACTCCTATCTGAAATGAATAAAGACGAAAAAGTTAAACATTTATCTCCACTGACTTAATTAAAATTCGAACCTTTCTAAACATACAAACCTTCAGGAATGTACAATATCCCGAAATTGAAGTCACTACCAAATAACATAAATAAATAGCTTCTGAAACTGGGAATAATGTGAAATAAACCGAATTAAAATTGAATTCAATCCGTATCGTCCTAATTGGTCGTCGTTTTCCCGCGCAGTTCAAGGAACAATTCGTCGATAAGCCAGCAACTCATCGATCCAAAAGAGACGGTAGGAAGTGGTAGTAAATAAAACGTCAGTGGCCAATACACAAACAGCGTTGTGTTTAGTGCGTCGCGGCCATTGGTCTAACTATTGCCGACCAATCGTTGGGAAAGTGCAAGTTAAAATATCCAATGTAAGTTCACGTTCCCATATTATAAAACAAGTGTTTGACATTCGAGTGTTGAGCCGGTTTATTTATTATTGTAAATAATGAAGAGACCAGAGGGATTGTAATCATTCCGAGACGGCCATACAGAGTTGTTTCAATAATGGCGATTCTTTCAGTTGATGTAGATGTAGAAACATGTGCATGTGAGATGTCAGTGGTTCATATTGCACTTGGATACTTCAACAAACTGTTTGAAAAATGATTGTGGATAATTTTCGACGTTCTCGTTTCATTTTTGTTATAGCCTGGGATGCCATCAAATTCTAGCATGAGAAAATGATAAAACATGTTTCAAGGTAGACAGGAATTAGTTGAGATATAATATCAGTTGACCAGTTGTATTGGTTACATTTTTACTGGAAAGATTCTCAATTCATAATACAATGAAATATACTATTTTTGTTTGGTTGCTCATTCGAAGAAACTGTGATGATATGCAGTAGATATTTTTCTCATTTCAGATTGATCTAAAAGTGACAATAGTTGAATTATGGAACAATTAACAACATCGGATGGGCAGGTTGTAATGCAAGCTGTGACACCTCAGCAAGTGCAAGTGATGCAGATGCCTGGGCAGGTTATACAGGGTGCCGGAGGACAACAAATTATGGTCCACACCATCCCTAACGGAACTCAGGGTCTGCAACAAATACAAGTTTTGCCAGTTTCAAGCTTACAAGCCGGTCAGGGGCAAGTGCTCTTGCAGCAGCCGCAACAGACTCAAATTGTGCAAACTCCAGACGGTCAAACCTTTATTTATCAACCTTTATCAATAGATAATGCTCTTCAACACTCACAACCTACAGGTGATTTGATACACTCCTAATTATTAGGAAAACTAAGAAAACTTTGTCTTTATGGTTTTGATCATAGACAAGGACTCTTCTATGACTTCATGCCTTGTTGTGCTTTGATCATAGACATATGCTCTGGTTTTGATTGTTAATGGCAGGTTTTATAAAATATGAACTTGTAATGTTGATTTATTTCAGTGCTCAACATAAATGGAAATCTGGTCCAAATACAGGGGGCTCCCCAAGCGGCCGTATCAGCACAACCCCAGTCACCCACCACTCCCACTGTGGTACAACCCACGATTACCAACACATCACCAAATCAACTGGCTATGGCTAACGGAAATTTGGTCATGGTGAGGAATAATATGTCAGAGGTACGTAAAAATGTATTGTAATTAATTCTGAATTGATTATTTTTTTGATATATAAACCAAATTCATGAATTTTCTTTCTTTTTGAATCTTATATTTCGAAGCTGTGAAATTATTCATTTGGCAACATTGCATGTTGATCTGTGATTCTATTTGATAGTCATCGTTGAGATTGTTGGCAATTTTGTTTAGGTCATACCAAGCACAAGTGGTACACAATTTCAGAGGATACCTATTAATGGAACTGAGTTTTTAGAAGAAGAACCATTGTATGTTAATGCTAAACAGTACAGAAGGATACTCAAAAGAAGGCAGGCGAGGGCTAAGTTGGAAGCTGAGGGAAAAATACCAAAGGAAAGACCGGTACATCTTGATTTTTAAGTCATGATTGATAAATGCTGATTTGATCACTTTTCAGAAATACCTGCATGAGTCTAGACACAGGCACGCTATGAATCGAATCAGGGGAGAAGGAGGTAGATTCCATTCGGGTTCTGTCAAAAAACGGAGGTAAGTATTTTTTGTTCACTTTCAATATTGACTTTTCTGAAATGTTATTGTTAATGCTTGTAAGACGTGAACTAATCTTCAAATGAGTTTCAATGACATTGACAGCTGTCGTAAGAAATTGACAACTGTCAAAAGAAATTGACAGCTGTCAAAGGAAATCAATAGCGGTAAATGAAATTGACAGCAGCTCAGGCAAGGACCTTTTTTTATTACTCATATGGTAAATGAAAACACATTTTAAGGGAGGAAATGAGGCAGCGGCAAGAAGCTGAGGCCCAACAGAGAGCACTGGGAATGACCTATGGAAATTTAGAAATGCCAAATCCCATTATAATCGAGGTGAGCGGAATAATCCGATTTTGGTTGTTTTGAAATTATTTTATTCTTGATTTTTTCCAGGAAGTGATGCCAGATATGATAAAAGCAGATCCATTATAGGTTTATGCTCAGAAATTATGTTGTGTTATTATTTATTGAAATTAGGGCTCCAAAACGATGTGATTGGAAGGATATTTGTTACGACTTTTCGAATTCAATTGGTTGACAAAAAAAAATAGTGAGTCCATTATTTTTTACGCTCTCGACCTTTTCAGTGATGTAAATAAATTTTTGTAAATATTGGTATTTTTAGAGAGCTGCTTATCAAAACCGACTGATTATGTTATTTTATATTGAAATAAAGAATGTTTTATTACTTGGAACGTTTTATTCAAAAAATAATTCACTTAACATTATACTTCAGATTGGTGAAAACTTTGGTGCATCTCAAATTTATACACATTTCAGATATGAAGTTTTCGATGTACGAGTCCTTTTCGAATTTTTTCGACTCGAAAATTATCACGAGGTAAATGTTGGGCTCGACCGTTGTGATCACGTAAGTCCTGAGTTCCTGAAAAAGTCACAGTGAGTGTGAATTCGGTCAAAATGATCGATACTCACTTGGGTACTAAACTTATAAATAATCTTGTCTACAATAACAAGTTCCGATACATTGTCCGATATCATTTTCATTATCGTTTCTAGCTGGGGGGGACATTTCTGAAACAAGATTTTTCAATACATTTTGCAACTATAAACCTTTGAAATGAGCCAAACAATTCATAATTCGATAACACTTTGTACCTGTCTATTTTTTTTTTAAGAACAAGCACACATTTTTCTCAAACTTTAAAACATTCTTTCCAAGTGTTTATTTCATTTCAACACATCGTTTAAACGAAATTCTGAACAGTTCAGCAGCAACTCATGCAGTTTGGCTGATGTGAAAGATGAAAATAGAAAAGACTCACAGGTGGATATGACACAATGATTGGAAAACTATCGTAATCCGTAGTGTCGTACAGTACTTGATTGTCAGACAGTAATATCACATAAGCTGAGTCGTACTTCTTTTGGAATGAAACCATCCTATAAAAATTTAGTTAAATTATTCTGAACAGGGTGAAATTTCATTAGTTACTTTTGGTAGTGATCATGCTGCAGTTTAACACAGATATTTCTCATATCATTCGGAGTGGTTTGCTGAGCGAGCGTATTGTGAAAGTACAGGCTGAATTTGCTAAGAACAATGCCTTTCAGCTTGATTAACCACTGAAGTAAAGCTGGGGATGGATTGTTCTTAAGAAATCCTAATTTCCAACTCTGAAAAAGATCGCTTGAAGAACCACACTTTATAGTTACCTCAATGTATCAAAAATACCTCTTTTTGGATTCTTCCTTCCCAAGCGTTAAGTCTAGTGTGTGCCCCATGAATTAAAGCGAGAGACGGGAGGAATTGTAGTCGTTGGAGTTCAGTCAAAGCTTTGAAGAGTTGTTGCAATATTTCGCATTCAAGATTAAAAACAGCCTTTACGGGCGTCAAACAAATATCAGTGAAGCAGAGTGCATTCTTTTGAATTATGTTTTCGGTGAGGTTCAGCAATTCCATGTATCTTGAATGTTTACCAGTACCCATTTGATAAATTTTTTCATATCTGATTTTTTTTTAATGTAAGGGTTCAAAAGTTACATTTCAAAAAACCCCTCCTACATTAGAAAAATCAATGACTTTATTTCTCAAACTAAGCCAAGGCAGAAAGAATATAATTAAAAGGATACAATTCGATAAGATGAACCTTGGCACTTAAGAACTGAAATATGTTCTGGCAATAGTTTTGAACTCTCTTGTTATTGGTTCGAAAATTATCTTCTAGTTTCCTTATATCTACTTTCATAGCTTCATAGATGGCCTTTAGAGAATTCTGCAAATTTCAAGCTATCAAAGTCATGTCTTGAACGTTTATTAACTCTCACATCTTTCCTTAAGAAACCTTTGTTCTTCGTTTGAAGGAAACCAATTTCAACATAACTCTTTTCTGACAAAGCGATTTGCTGCAAAAAATTCAAAAAACCGTACCATGGAGATTGAATTGGGTACTTGTGAAGATCCTTTTCTCTTTCCTAAAAGGCATAATGTATCGTTAAGCAGTCCAATATCGTTTTATGAGACTGTTTACTATGTGTTCCTTGGCTTTTTCGAAACATATTTGCGAAATATACGTGAAAAATGAATGTAAAAATTCATCCTCTTTTTCCATTTCTTCTTGGGAATCACAGAATAAAATAATAAATATTAAAGTGTGCACAGAAATATATAGTAATCAACCACAGAGCACAACTTTTCTTCTTCTTCAAACCATATGACAAGGACAAATGTAAAAAGAAGAAGATATATCGTTATTGTCTATGTACGTCCACAGAACACCATCTTGGTTTGGAAGATCTACAAATAATTTGAATTTTTGTAGGTCAATGTCCCCGCTAATAAATAGTAGTCGATTTGACGCCAAACATGCGCGGAATCTTTGGAAAAGGGTCAATATGGCAGTTCTTGGAAATAACATTCCATATATATGCTTTCAAAATCAGCTGTGATTGTCATTTGAGAAGAAGTCGATGAAATTTGATAAAATTTGGATTACTTCTGCAATGTGTAATTTGTCATGGGTGCAATTGCCTCGGTGCTTCAGTGGCATTGTGTCTCATGCAGTTACATTAATCCAACAGAGAAACTGAAATGTAGTAGATGTGGAATACCTAGGCAAAGTCCTATTGATAAAGAAGCTACTGATTGCAGCCCAGGTGTTTCAACACTAACTAAGAATTTTATTGAAACTTCTAATTTCACTGTTATCAGAAGATATATGTGCAAAGAGAACGAGGCTATTAAGACTAATTGCAAAGGGTAACACTGGAATATTAACTACAGTTCAAATAAGACATTCTCAACTTTTTCAGGAAATATTCTGATAGGAAAAGCTTAGCAATTGTGAGAAATACCGTTATCAATTCTTTGCTACTTTCAAATCAATGCTCATTAGTCGAGAATACAGAAAGGAAATCTCTTTATTCTTTGAGGAAAACCAAGAGTTTGTATGACTTGAATTATTCTATTTGCAATAATTGCGGAGTGATATTTAAATGTTCAACACATTTGTGTATATTGTGCAATTCAAAATTGGACAAAATGAATCTGACACAATCTCCCTGTAAACATTGTTCTTTAACACCTGTAGAGCATCCTCAAAATCATAGTGTGTATAAAAAGTACGATATCTTACCCCTGGGATGTCAGTGCCGACAGAAAAAAAATAAGTTTGTTTCTTTATCGAATATAGAGAGTTATAGTTGTTCTGTAGTCCGGAAAAAATGTGAACCAACTGAACCCACAATTGATGGTGACATTCCAAAGAATATAAGAACTTCAGCAAGTGGTATTATTGATCAATCAGGCAGTAATTCAAACCAATGGCCTGTGAAAAGTGGAAGACCCCTGTCCACTTGGACTTGCAGCAGATGCACTTTGCTGAACAGTCAAGACATTTTAGTGTGTGAAGCTTGTGAGTCCCCGTATACTTCTGATCTCAACAGCAATATGAGTCCCAGCGTGATTATCAAAGTGAGTTGTGTAGATTTTTGATTTTCGAAATTTATTGAGAGAAAAATGAAGAATTTGATGAATGCCTGATTTGATCACAGGTTGATAACTGGACTGATAATAAGGCACTCAGAAACCCTTCAGGGATAATGATGGAAGAACGACCAAGTTACAGAAGATCTTTTTCAGAACTGAATTCTTCGAAAAATTTTCATTTCAATATTAATCGTCGAAGCTTAGAGAGTGACCTGACTCGAATCACGTTTCCGAAGTCTAGCACGTCTATGACTGATATTCAAGGTGAAGGAATGGAAATTTGTGTTTATTTTCATCTGTTCCTTTAACCTCATATTATTTTTTTTTGAATAACGGGAAACGATTGGAAACAGGAAATATTTTTCAGGAACTCATAATTTCCCTTTGACAGAAGAACTCTCGCCTGAGAAAGCCTCTTGTAATCTGAACAAGAGCTCTAGCGATATATCTGGCAAATTGCCTTGCACCGCACTGCCATCTCCATATAGCTACATCGGCATCTCGAAACCGGAAAAGAAGAACCACATCTATCAGAATCAGGAAATCAGTAATGGACAAAGTAGCAAAACTGGTTTCGATAAAGAACAACACAATGAAATGTAAGCAAATTTGAACAAAACTGAAAACTAGGGTGATTAGTTAATGCATGATTCGCGAATCGGTTTCAACTGTAAAAAATCCACTGTTGACCGTGCCCTATTTGAACGTTTAGGAAGAAAATTGAATCAGTTTCAAATTTTTTTAGAAATTTCCTCCCATAATTTAATAAAAAAAAAAATGTGTTCTAATTCTGCGATGAAAAATTGGTAATAATATTGATACCCTGTTTATTTCATGTAAAATCCCGAAAACCAAGAACAAAATCGATAGGTCCAAGCATTTTTTCTCCGATTCACTGTTTTTTACTAAAAAATAGATTACCTGTCAAGAATTTTTTGAGGTTAAAGCTGGAGGTCGAATTCATTCTCAAAGTTCTAATTAGAATTCTCTGGAGCTTTTTTCTCCGAAGAAAAAAATTTTCGATCGGAATTAGAAAAATTTCGAACAAGGGGGCGGAGTCGAGTGGTCGACATCGAAATTTTTCCAAGTCCGGTCAAAAAATTTTTTTTTTAGGATATCGACCCGGGTCATTTTTCCGAGAAATATTCGACCTTGAGTGAAAAATTGGTCGACTTTGGAGTGACGTAACTTCTGAAAAAATTTGAATTGAGAGGAGCTGATTTTTTTGGTCATACTTTGGTTCTTTGAGAATGAAATGGTGTATTTTTTCAGACCTGAGACGAAGGGTTTGGATTTTCTGATTTTTTTCGCTAAGGTCCAATTTTTCCGATTTTCCATCAACCATATTTAAAAAACAAGAAGTCTCAGAGAAAATCTGTTTGGATTTTCTTAATCTACGGCATCGAATTAATAAATGGTGAAAATTTCGTATCGATAGGCGAGATTCGAATTTTTAATAATCTCGAGAGTAAGATTGACCTAAAATATGAAATAATGCCCCCCTTAAAACTATTTTTCAAGCGAATGAACGTTTTTAGTTCAAGCACAGAGCTAAACACCCATTTTTGACCACCAGCACTAACCTAAAATATATTTGACAGGTCGTTGGATTGACTAATTATTAGTTTGTTGATTGAGTGTTTGTGTACACGGTGATTCATTAACACACATCTTGATTAGCCTCAACTAGAAAGCTTTATGATCGTGAAATGGTTTTCATCTCGAAGCCAAACGGCTTTGGGAGGATTTTTCGATTTCGCAAAGACACTGCTCTAGATTTGACTGCTCGAACCGAATTTTTCCAGTATGCAAACTCTAGAGAGAGGTCTACCGAACACTTCCAAGAATTGGTCGTTGAAAGAGAGGAAATGGACCTGCCAAATGTGTTCGTATTCTTACAATAGTCTGGATAACGATCAGTGCGAAATATGCAAAGACCAAAGAAGCAAACCGTCTGTGAATCAACCAAGTACGATAACAGTTACCGACGACAGATCTGCAATGTACGTTCCAATCTCTTTGACATTGTTAGAAAATAAGAGTGTTCACTTGCGATCTGCATTCTATGACCTTGGGCGATACTTTAAAGCGACTTTGTAGGGACTCTTGAACTTTTCGTGAATTCTATCGGGTGAGATTTCAATGAAAGAGTGAACCCTCTTGTTACCCTTCTTGATATTTATCCACCGTAAGTGTTATCATGTGGCAATTTCAGATCTTTTCACTGGAAAGGTAGGGGCAAGGTGCCTCTAGCCACTCTCGATCAGGATCTCGACGACGATTTCCAGTTATCTATCGGTATAATCGCGAATATTTCGAAGAAATGTAGACTTTACCTTGATAATTGTAGGTGAAGACGCGGGCAAAGATCAAACCTGGACCTGCAAAAAATGCACGCTGGTTAACAACGCCAAATCCCTAAGTTGCGAAGTGTGTTGCGGTTCCAAACTCAAATCCTTATCAGTGAGTAACGACATGACTTTGAGGAAAGGGGAATTTTGGACGTGCACCCTGTGCACCCTCAAGAACCCTCTCAGTTGTCTGCACTGCTCGGCCTGCAAGGAACCCAGAAAACACGCTTCGTCTAGGGGCGAATCGCCAAATCACTTGTCGGAAAAAAAAAGTTCCGGTCGCGTGGAAATCAACCAGGAAAACGCGAGGGTAAATTTGAAATCTGATAAGGATATCGGTGAGTGACAGAACGTTTTTAGATTGTTTCTATGATGTACGCAGGGTGTCCCGGCGAAACACACGATTTGAGACCAGTTCTGCCAGTTCTCTTGTGAATTCTTTTGTAGTCTTCTAAAGGACCTCGCACTTTTCTTATGGCAAATGGCGTTCCGTCGCTCTATTCAATGAAAAGCAATTCAAAGCCCTTACTATCACCGTTTAGATTTTGACCTGTCAAATGGCATTTTTTGAAAAAATCGGAAATTTCAAACTGTCATAAATGCCGTCCATCTCATCTCCGCCAATAGTTATTCATATTATGTTGATCAGCATAGTCCAAAGTATCTCTGTGCAGAATATGAGCGATTTGAAAAATTTCAAATTTTGAATGAAAAATGACAAAGGGGTATGACCCCCTAAAAACACCATGTTTGTCGATAAAAAATATGTTTGGGGAGGATCTCACGTTATTATTGAATCTGGAAGTTGTACTGCCCATTTGAATCTTCAATAATAGCAATTCTGCGGACCGAAAGCACCCTTACCTAGAGTGGTGTGAGCTCGTGAACAGAACTCGAAAATGAAAAATCGAAAAATAAAAAGTTGAATATTTCATTATCTATGGGGGCTACATGGGTGATTCTGGTATCAAAATGTAGGTTTTCGAGGCCGCTCCATTCAATAAAAAACAATTCAAAGCCCTAACTATCACCGTTTAGATTTTGACCTGTCAAATGGCATTTTTTGAAAAAATCGGAAATTTCAAACTGTCATAACTGCCGTCCCTCTCATCTCCGCCAATAGTTATTTATATTATGTTGATCAGCATAGTCCCAAGTACCTCTGTGCAGAATATGAGCGATTTGAAAAATTTCAAATTTTGGATGAAAAATGACAAAGGGGTATGACCCCCTAAAAACACCATGTTTGTCAATAAAAAATATATTTGGGAGGATCTCACGTTATTATTGAATCTGGAAGTTTTACTGCCCATTTGAATCTTCAATAATAGCAATTCTGCGGACCGACAGCACCCTTACCTAGAGTGGTGTGAGCTCGTGAACAGAACTCGAAAATGAAAAATCAAAAAATAAAAAGTTGAATATTTCATTATCTATGGGGGCTACATGGGTGATTCTGGTATCAAAATGTAGGTTTTCGAGGCCGCTCCATTCAATAAAAAACAATTCAAAGCCCTAACTATCACCGTTTAGATTTTGACCTGTCAAATGGCATTTTTTGAAAAAATCGGAAATTTCAAACTGTCATAACTGCCGCCCCTCTCATCTCCGCCAATAGTTATTTATATTATGTTGATCAGCATAGTCCCAAGTACCTCTGTGCAGAATATGAGCGATTTGAAAAATTTCAAATTTTGGATGAAAAATGACAAAGGGGTATGACCCCCTAAAAACACCATGTTTGTCAATAAAAAATATATTTGGGGAGGATCTCACGTTATTATTGAATCTGGAAGTTGTACTGCCCATTTGAATCTTCAATAATAGCAATTCTGCGGACCGCCAGCACCCTTACCTAGAGTGGTGTGAGCTCGTGAACAGAACTCGAAAATGAAAAATCGAAAAATAAAAAGTTGAATATTTCATTATCTATTTGGGCTACATGGGTGATTCTGGTATCAAAATGTAGGTTTTCGAGGCCGCTCCATTCAATAAAAAACAATTCAAAGCCCTAACTATCACCGTTTAGATTTTGACCTGTCAAATGGCATTTTTTGAAAAAATCGGAAATTTCAAACTGTCATAAATGCCGTCCCTCTCATCTCCGCCAATAGTTATTTATATTACGTGGATCAGCATAGTCCCAAGTACCTCTGTGCAGAATATGAGCGATTTGAAAAATTTCAAATTTTGGATGAAAAATGACAAAGGGGTATGACCCCCTAAAAACACCATGTTTGTCAATAAAAAATATATTTGGGGAGGATCTCACGTTATTATTGAATCTGGAAGTTGTACTGCCCATTTGAATCTTCAATAATAGCAATTCTGCGGACCGCCAGCACCCTTACCTAGAGTGGTGTGAGCTCGTGAACAGAACTCGAAAATGAAAAATCGAAAAATAAAAAGTTGAATATTTCATTATCTATTTGGGCTACATGGGTGATTCTGGTATCAAAATGTAGGTTTTCGAGGCCGCTCCATTCAATAAAAAACAATTCAAAGCCCTAACTATCACCGTTTAGATTTTGACCTGTCAAATGGCATTTTTTGAAAAAATCGGAAATTTCAAACTGTCATAAATGCCGTCCCTCTCATCTCCGCCAATAGTTATTTATATTACGTGGATCAGCATAGTCCCAAGTACCTCTGTGCAGAATATGAGCGATTTGAAAAATTTCAAATTTTGGATGAAAAAATGACAAAGGGGTATGACCCCCTAAAAACACCATGTTTGTCAATAAAAAATATATTTGGGGAGGATCTCACGTTATTATTGAATCTGGAAGTTGTACTGCCCATTTGAATCTTCAATAATAGCAATTCTGCGGACCGAAAGCACCCTTACCTAGAGTGGTGTGAGCTCGTGAACAGAACTCGAAAATGAAAAATCGAAAAATAAAAAGTTGAATA
The DNA here is from genome assembly GCA_910592335.1 of Adalia bipunctata. Lineage (NCBI taxonomy): Eukaryota > Metazoa > Arthropoda > Insecta > Coleoptera > Coccinellidae > Adalia > Adalia bipunctata. Next base: position 1,847,974 of record OU342952.1, on the reverse strand, counting down.
TTTCATTATCTATGGGGGCTACATGGGTGATTCTGGTATCAAAATGTAGGTTTTCGAGGCCGCTCCATTCAATAAAAAACAATTCAAAGCCCTAACTATCACCGTTTAGATTTTGACCTGTCAAATGGCATTTTTTGAAAAAATCGGAAATTTCAAACTGTCATAAATGCCGTCCCTCTCATCTCCGCCAATAGTTATTTATATTACGTGGATCAGCATAGTCCCAAGTACCTCTGTGCAGAATATGAGCGATTTGAAAAATTTCAAATTTTGGATGAAAAATGACAAAGGGGTATGACCCCCTAAAAACACCATGTTTGTCAATAAAAAATATATTTGGGGAGGATCTCACGTTATTATTGAATCTGGAAGTTGTACTGCCCATTTGAATCTTCAATAATAGCAATTCTGCGGACCGACAGCACCCTTACCTAGAGTGGTGTGAGCTCGTGAACAGAACTCGAAAATGAAAAATCGAAAAATAAAAAGTTGAATATTTCATTATCTATGGGGGCTACATGGGTGATTCTGGTATCAAAATGTAGGTTTTCGAGGCCGCTCCATTCAATAAAAAACAATTCAAAGCCCTAACTATCACCGTTTAGATTTTGACCTGTCAAATGGCATTTTTTGAAAAAATCGGAAATTTCAAACTGTCATAACTGCCGTCCCTCTCATCTCCGCCAATAGTTATTTATATTATGTTGATCAGCATAGTCCCAAGTACCTCTGTGCAGAATATGAGCGATTTGAAAAATTTCAAATTTTGGATGAAAAATGACAAAGGGGTATGACCCCCTAAAAACACCATGTTTGTCAATAAAAAATATATTTGGGGAGGATCTCACGTTATTATTGAATCTGGAAGTTGTACTGCCCATTTGAATCTTCAATAATAGCAATTCTGCGGACCGAAAGCACCCTTACCTAGAGTGGTGTGAGCTCGTGAACAGAACTCGAAAATGAAAAATCGAAAAATAAAAAGTTGAATATTTCATTATCTATGGGGGCTACATGGGTGATTCTGGTATCAAAATGTAGGTTTTCGAGGCCGCTCCATTCAATAAAAAACAATTCAAAGCCCTAACTATCACCGTTTAGATTTTGACCTGTCAAATGGCATTTTTTGAAAAAATCGGAAATTTCAAACTGTCATAACTGCCGTCCCTCTCATCTCCGCCAATAGTTATTTATATTATGTTGATCAGCATAGTCCCAAGTACCTCTGTGCAGAATATGAGCGATTTGAAAAATTTCAAATTTTGGATGAAAAATGACAAAGGGGTATGACCCCCTAAAAACACCATGTTTGTCAATAAAAAATATATTTGGGGAGGATCTCACGTTATTATTGAATCTGGAAGTTTTACTGCCCATTTGAATCTTCAATAATAGCAATTCTGCGGACCGAAAGCACCCTTACCTAGAGTGGTGTGAGCTCGTGAACAGAACTCGAAAATGAAAAATCGAAAAATAAAAAGTTGAATATTTCATTATCTATGGGGGCTACATGGGTGATTCTGGTATCAAAATGTAGGTTTTCGAGGCCGCTCCATTCAATAAAAAACAATTCAAAGCCCTAACTATCACCGTTTAGATTTTGACCTGTCAAATGGCATTTTTTGAAAAAATCGGAAATTTCAAACTGTCATAACTGCCGTCCCTCTCATCTCCGCCAATAGTTATTTATATTATGTTGATCAGCATAGTCCCAAGTACCTCTGTGCAGAATATGAGCGATTTGAAAAATTTCAAATTTTGGATGAAAAATGACAATGGGGTATGACCCCCTAAAAACAGCATGTTTGTCAATGAAAAATATATTTGGGGAGGATCTCACGTTATTATTGAATCTGGAAGTTTTACTGCCCATTTGAATCTTCAATAATAGCAATTCTTCGGACCGACAGGCACTCTCTATTTCAAGATTAACTACGTTGAGGTGGGAGTTTTCTTTCACCAACTGTAGGTACTCGATATACAAACATCAATACGGTTGAGAGTTTTTATCCTCTTCCTATGAACAGATTTTTTGCTGGAATAAGAATAAAATAACATAAATAAATAATTTTCATATTACATAAAAAAAATCTGGTCATGGGAAGAGGATAAAAACTCTCAGTCGTATTGATGTTTTTATATCAAGTCTTGATATAATCAAGTACAGTGGTGAAAGAAAACTCCCACCTCAACGGAGTTAATCTTGAAATAGAGGGTGATGAAAAAAAGGTGGTTTTTGGGTATTTTCTTGAGGTTCACAGTTTATTTCATGACTGAATCACTCTGTATTCTTTGAAGTCCATGATGATATGTTCAGGAAAAATCAAACAAACACCTCAAATCAACCCAAAAATACAGGGTGTCCACTTAACCTTCATTGTGAATAGTTTCTATAATAATGGATCACCCAGTATGAATTCTGGTTATTCCAGGTTTTTTTGATGTATCAACAACATATCTAGTGAAATAGTTCATTTTGCGAACGTTCTCGCTCTGAAACTGACATATTTTATACTTTCAAAGTCGGGCAAGCATTCAATTATGGATAACCCTGTATTCGTAAAGATTTTCGGTCATATTCCTCCATATGGTTGCTCTCTGGGAATGGAATGAAATGTTTTTTGAGAAATGAACTTCATTCGATTCTGTTTCGAGATACGCGCGTTGTGAAAGTGGGTAATTCTCAACTTCAACGCCCTGTATCTCATAGGAATGAGTTGGGGCCATGGATACTTTTGATCAGTAGGTCGAGTACTACATTATACCAAAAAAATTAGAACATTTGACGAAACGCCATTAGCCATAAGAAAAGTGCGGTGTCCTTCGTAGTTAAAAATTCTAAGAAATACATTACCATCGGTAAACAAAGCGGAAAAATGAGTTTTACCTCAAGAGTCATGAAACTGTCAATTTCTCGTCGAAAAAAATTAAAAGTAGGATATAAGCAAAAATAGAGGATAACTTTCATAAGACATAGCATAATAAATGAGGGAAATGGACTAGCAGAGATCTAATTTCCGAAGTACAACACTGGTGTCGCCACCACAGTTCGTTGCTACCGCAGGAAGAGCTATGACACTGATGACGGCTAACAAGCCAGAAACTAGTCTGTCATCGTCCTCCTGCTGTGGCGTCACCAGTGGTGTACTTCGGGAATTAGATCTCTTCTCTTCCATTTCCCTCGTAGAATATTTTGAAAATGAATTCTGTTGGGACTCCCTGTATGATGGTTTCGACGAATTTTCACTTGGGGCTCTTTTAGCGCCGCCGAGACCGGCGTCCCTCCAATTCAAACCTTGGAGTTGCACTTATTGCACCTTCGAGAACAACAAATCCAAGATGCTGTGCGATATGTGTCATAAGATGCGTCAGAATTCGGACAAAGAAACGAGAGATTCTTCGAAATTCACAGACGAAGAAATCGCTGATAAGCATTGGAACTATATCGTACGTTATTGCAGGTGGGTGAGGTATACAGTGTGGCTGACTGAAACGCGAAAATTTCACGAAATTAATCTCGATTTTCGATTGAAATTCTTATTTTCCGATTAAAGCTTTCGAAGTTATCAACCAGATTTCAGTTATGTCCTGTGTGAATTTCAATTCAAGTGATATTGAAGTGTTGTTTGATTTTGTTTTTATTATCTGTGTATTTCGTGGTTTTTTAATGATTCTTTTAGTTATCGATTGCGTTTTCAGATCTCGGAAGCAAAGTTTCATTGACGATTCATTCAAACCGGGCAACTATAGTCTGTATTACTATCCCTCGGAGACCAACTTACCTCATGTAGTCAAATGGAAAAGGGTGAAGGACATAACAGTGGATGACGGTCCCGATGCCGATCTACCCTGGGTCGTATTTAGGAGACCTCATATATCAGATATATCGCAGGGTAGGGACTTGGACTGTTAATGTAGATAGACCAAGTAGATCAATAAAAAATAATAACTAATAAAAACAAACATAAGAAGATACGAATAGAAACAAACAAACATAAATAAACACAAACGAATAAACGGAAACAAACAATAGCAATGAAGAACGAGCACGAAGAATGCAGACAAAATTTTGCACCCATTTCTTGTGAACACGCTTGGTCTATTTATATTAATTGTAAGCGATTTTCTTCAGTTGGTATCCTTGCAGGTATTCTTGGGAACTGTTGGCTTTTGAGTGCTCTAACAGTGTTGGCCGAGAGAGAAGATTTATTGAGAGCGATCATCATCACTCGGGACATATGTCCTCAAGGAGTGTATCAAGTGAGGTTATGTAAAGATGGACGATGGAACACGGTACTTCTCGACGATTACTTTCCTTGCGACAAAAGGGGACATTTGTTGTACTCCCAGGTATGTCCGCTTCGTTTTATCGGAATATTTACCATTTTGGTTTATTCCTTTGGATGTTCTGTTATTTTTGTATTGAATTGTTGACGATTTCCGTTCTTTTCTTGATTTTATATGTGTACAGATCGAAGACGATCTCCTTTTTTATTTTCAGGCTAAAAGAAAACAGTTGTGGGTGCCTTTGATCGAGAAAGCTGTCGCGAAAATCCACGGATGCTACGAAGCTCTGGTGTCCGGAAGGACGATAGAGGGTCTAGCGACCTTGACGGGGGCCCCCTGCGAGTCTATACCTCTTCAAAGCACTCTAAAGTCCGAAGAAGAACTGGATATCGATTTCATCTGGGCTCAGTAAGTCTTTTCTTGGCCATGTTGCTCCAAATTGTGTCCAATTCATTTCGAAGTTGTTCTAACATTGTTTATCTTTTGTTGCGACCTAAAAAGTGATTGTGAACGATTGCAGGTTTCTGTTCTTTTTCAATTTCCGTAGGATCTAGCCGTAGGTTAATTCCTACGGATTTTAGTCGAATTTTTAACTTTAGGTTGCTGTCTTCAAGAGAAGCATTGTTTCTTATGGGCGCATCCTGCGGAGGGGGGAATATGCGGGTAGACGAACAAGAGTTCTACAGTAAAGGTCTGAGAATAAGGCACGCTTATTCTCTACTGGATGTTGTGGATATAAGAGACTATAGACTCTTAAAACTGAGAAATCCATGGGGTATGTTAAAAAAGTTTTAGTCCTCTGTCTTGTCTTGGTAGCTTTTAAGGCTTTGTTTAAACTTTGCATTTTAATATTTTATTGTTTTGAATGAAAGATGAATGCATTTTTTCTTGCAGCATTGTATGTTTCAATGTTTTTCTTGTCGAAATGAAGATGAATGTTTCTTTTTCCAACAAGAGTTTTCTCTGTTTTAGTTCCCTGTGTTTTTTGTCTTGGTTACTTTTTAAGCTTCGTTTACACTTTGCATTTTAATATTTCTTTGTTTTAAATGAAAGATATAGTCCATCCAAGAATGATTGACATCAGAGCAGGCCTTGAAAGTCCAGTCGCAGCTTTATTTCTAGTTACAAAAAAGTTACTGAAAATTTTCTGTGCTTTCATCATAGATCTATATCTAACCTAAAAATTGAACGATATTTTTTTAAAGTAAGGAACTTTGAACATGAAAATGTTCCTAATTTTCACATACGATTACCAGCGTGTGAATCTGATGTATACCAGCAGTATATTATTTTCATCTTGTATTGATGCATTTTCGATCTTACGATCAATTATAGGAGCATACAGCCTGGAAATTCTGGTTTGATAACGGAAAATATCGTGGGTGATATTATAGCACGGTCCTTTTCAGAGTTTTTTATGATAGAATATTCGCTTAACCGAAAAAATCTAGTTGATAATTTGAAGCGTGTTACGGCAATGTGAATGGATTGGGAAATTTGTAATAGATATCAAGACAGGAACAAAACTTAACCAATGGATCTACCTATTCAATATATGAAGAATTTTGTCATGGCATTATAACTTTCAATATTTGTGAACAATGAAGGTGTAAAATATGAAATTTGAAAAATATAATTATTCCGATTATTCTGTTTCAACAACCACCACATGTTATTTTTTCCGCATTTGGGCAGAACTCGTCATGTTCATAATGAAAGGTTTTGTCAGCAATATATCATAACATTCCTTATATTTTGACTAATCTTCTCTCATTCCTATTTCTACGTGCTCTGTGCAGGCTGTTCACTCTTCAAAAGTCTCATTTCAAAGACATTTATTTCACTTGCTCATTTTTTTGCCAAATTTGTTCGAAACATTAATGACAGAACAAAATTTCAGTGTTATTTCCAACACCAACCTGAATTCTGCAACTCAAAATATTACTGAATGGGCATTACCAACATAATTTCGATTTTCCAAAGCCCCCCGAGATGTCAATCATTCTTGGATGGACTATAGATGTCAATTTTTTGAAGCATTGTCTGATTTCAATGTTTTTTGGTCGAAATATAGATGGAATTGAAATTAAAAAGAAAATAATAAAGGATATTATTTTCTCAAGTTTTAAACATCCTGTAGAATGTGTTAGTAATTTCAGCTCATTTCAACATGCTGTACTACAAAGTCCATTTAAGGTGGGCGTTCAATGTAGTGTGTTTTTATTTCAAGTTGCATTTGAAAATGGTTTCACTTCGAGAACTGAAATTTTGTGGGTGAACTCGGAAAGAATTGGAGTACTTAATGAAATAATTGAGATTTATTTCATTTCAACAGTTTCAAAAATAGAAGAAAATAAGCCAACTCATGCTTCTGTTTTATTTCAAACGAAAGACTCATGAAATTTGTTCAACTTCCGATTGAAAGTGAATCTACAGATAATTTCATTCAGAAAAACAACTTGAAATACGGAATTGGCAGAGAATTGCCAAATTCAAAAGTATCGCGGAAAAAAGTTCCTGCTTTATCCACATATTCGCTAATTTCATAGTTCAGCGATTTTCGGATAGAGAGCGCCATTGTACATTTCCTTCATAATTAGAGAGATATTCATAGAACTCATAGAGATAATGTAGGTAAGTTCTATGAAGATATTCTTTAAAATGCATGGTGGCGCCTCTATCGGATGAGCTTTCCTACTCGCTTTGAACGGCGACCTTAATTTTGTACATTTTGTCTTGAGCTGTCAAACATAAAAGTTCTGTTTTTCGGACGTCAAAGGTAATACAACAATCTTCACTAAAAAACCTCATTTCTCCCAAACCGAGAAAGATATGAAGACGAACGAAAAAGCAAAATGTTGAAAATAATATGGGCTTTGTATTAAACCACATTTGAATGAACTAAGATCGAAACTCTACAGGGTGTCCCAACTTAAGAAAAAATACATTCTTTCATTTCCCCGTTGAGATAATCTCGCTTTCGGCAGGCCATTTCGTATGGAAGGGCGACTGGTCCAACAACTCCAGCCTCTGGAGCCCCCTCCTGAGGCTCCAGCTGATGCCCAACGGTCCGGAAGACGGAACCTTCTGGATATCCTTCGAAGACATGTTGAAATATTTCGACTCGATAGACATATGCAAGATCAGACCGATGTGGAGGGAGACTAGGCTGAACGGTACCCTTCCGCCGATGGCAGACCGAGACTACCTCTCCTGCATATTCATGACCGTCACCGAACCCACCGAAGTGGACCTGACGCTGTTCCAGGTGAGCCGAAGACTCGAATTGTAATTTTCACTCGCGTCTTATTTTTTTGAAGGAGGGACAGAGGAAAAGCGAGAAATCTCAACGGTCGCAGTTGGATCTGTGCATCGGGATCTTTAAGGCGACCGCGGACAGTCCGATAGGACCTCTGGTGGAGCACAGCAAGAGACAGGTTAGAGGATTCGTGGGTTGCAACAAGATGCTGGAGCCCGGGAAGTATTCCGTCATTCCTCTTGCGTTCAATCATTGGAATACTGGCCTGGTCGATCCCAACGCTTTTCCCAGGTATGATCTTTGTGTTTTGGGATCGGGGGGCACCAGGCTGTACTACCGTTGCATTTAATTCGTTCGAAAAGTTGATAGGTGTTGTATTATACAAGACACTTATGGTCCATGGCTCCCTGGAAGTTTTCGGGACTCTGGATTATTTCGAAAATTTAGTTTCTCCAACTCTGGTGAAAAAAAACTGGAGTCCCTCGTCGCCACTTGTGTTATCGATATATACGCGAATGCACGCTTGCCACATGTAATTCCGGAAAAAGCCGCTGCCTAGCCTAAAATCGCTGAATATTTCGCAGGTACGTCCTTTCAGTGCACAGTTCGAAGCCGGTTTCCGTCAAACACACCGTCCCCACGGAATTCCTGCTGGCCGACACGATCATCTCCTTGACGATGGACAAGGGCACCCGGCATCACGGCAGAGACGGCATGACGGCCTACTATCTGACCAAAGGTTGGGCCGGTCTGGTCGTGGTGGTGGAAAACCGGCACGAGAACAAATGGCTGCACGTCAGGTGCAACTGTTGCGAAAGCTACAACGTGGTGTCGACTCGAGGATCTTTGGAAGCCATCGATTCTATACCCCCCATGACAAGACAGGTAAAAAAGTGGTCCTTAGTGTTAGTTTTTGAATTTTTCGAGTAGTTTTGATCTCATACTTCGTTTTCACAATTTTAAACGTCAACCGAACTTTGGGAATAATTTCATTTCGTTCCTCATAATGTTTTCCAGCAGAACCATTCACCAGAATGCATTGCCAGCCCTTATAGGTGGGTCCATAGGGTTCGTTAGCTCTTAAATAAGAATGTTCATGAAAAAAAATTCTGAATTCTGATGACTTGTGTGTTAATGGAAACAGTTTCATTTCGTTCTTCATAACGTTTTCCAGCATAACCATTCACCAGAATTCATTGCCAGCCCTTATAGGTGGGTCTGTAGGGATCTGAAGCTCTTAACTTAGAATGTTCAAGAAAAAAATTGTGATGTCCCATGCGTTAATTAAAACAGTTTCATCTTGTTCTCCATAATGTTTTCCAGCATAACCATTCACCAGAATTCATTGCCAGCCCTTATAGGTGGGTCCATAGGGTTCGTAAGCTCTTAAATAAGAATGTTCAAGAAAAAATTTTTTAAGACTTGTGTGTTAATGGAAACAGTTTCATTTCGTTCTTCATAACGTTTTCCAGCATAACCATTCACCAGAATTCATTGCCAGCCCTTATAGGTGGGTCTATAGGGATCTGAAGCTCTGAACTTAGAATGTTCATGAAAAAAATTCTGATGACTCGTGTGTTAATGGAAACAGTTTCATCTCGTTCCTCATAATGTTTTCCAGCATAACCATTCACTAGAATTCATTGCCAGCCCTTATAGGTGGGTCTATAGGGATCTGAAGCTCTTAACTTAGAATGTTCCAAAAAAAAATTCTGATGACTACTGGGTGAATGAGATTATTTTCATTTCGTTCTCCATGATATTTTCCATCGAAAACAACCACCGGAATCTTTATACAGGTGGTCAGAATTCGAGACAGTTGAACGGAAGTTTCGTAAGTATCTTTTCCCTTTTTAGGTTATTATAGTCCTGACGCAACTAGAAGGTGTGGGTGGATTTTCTATAGCACACAGACTCACTCATCGAACATCAAATTCGCCCACCCTGTACGACTGGGGTCCGGAGGGCAGGAGCCATAATCCCGAGCTGGATTATCAGACTATCGGACTGCATTCTCCAAGACCCATATGTTTTTAGTTTTATTCACGTTTCGAGAAAGACTGAGCAGTTTTATTATTCGTTTAGAAGTATTCATCGCAGTAGCAGTATAAATTCGGATTTGTGTGGATGAATTTAAGTTCGAGGATGATTGGATGATGCAATTCAAATTGAGCTCGTGTGCAAGTATTGTCACTCTTTTAGAACACCTTCGAAGATGGTTCGTGTTGATGGCCATTAAATAGACTCATAGCGTAATGTGTATAATTGTATCGGTTATTTCTAAAGACATGTGTTCATTCCTTGTGGAATCAATAGCTGCTCTCTAGATGGGAATACCAAAGCCTGAAATTGTTGGTACGTTTTTTTGTGTCATTTTCAGAATAGTTATATATTTAAATATAGCACTTTGCTATAACGGATGCCTTTTGACTTACTCATTTTATATCTATAAATTTTTCGACTCAGTTTTGATGTGGCTGTTTTAGAGTAAAGTTGACACTTTATTATTGATAATTCAAGCCAGTGTTTGTATAAGTTGATCACATTTTATATATTCCTTATAAGGTTTAATATTTCCTTGTGATTTTAGCACTGAAACCAAAGTGTGTGTATATAGTTCCTTTATTTTAGCTTTAAATATTTCTTTTTCTGAAGAGATAAATGTAGCAGACTCATTTCTCATCTTTGTTCATGTTCAGAATGTATTTCTTTTTATTGTGAGAATAAAACACACTGTTGATTATACTGCTTGATTCCCTGCAACTATCGTTGAATCGACTTGTCTTCATTTTTTTTTTCAACGAATACAGCATGACTCTGAGATTCTTAGAAGTTTAATCGAAACCTGGTCGTATATATTAATGGAATAAATGAGGTATCTCATTTGAAAATTTATTCAAAATAATGATTTAAGTCGTATCACCTTCAAATCGATAATTTTTATATTCAATTTGCATATTGTTCCCACTGTCGTAGAGAATTTTCCCTTTGACTTGGGAATAAGAAATAGTATCTCAAAAAGTGCGCAACAAAACTATTTTCATAATCTCATACTTTCGAAAAGAACGAGTTGAGGTCTCATTTTTTCAAATAAAATAAAAGCCGTAGACTTAAAATCATTGATACTTTATTTAAACATGATTTTCAATTCTCTGATCAGTTGTGAAGCTCTCATACCACAGACAGGCCCGCCGCTAGCTGTCTGAGCGCCCGCGTGCAAATACTGTTATGCCGCCCCCAATAGGGCGCTACATCAGAGAGCAATTCGGGGGGGGGGGGGGGGGGGGTAGTGGCAAGTTTTAGCGAGGGACCTGAACTGATTTTGAGAGCGGGTAAAAGGGGGGGGGTTAGATCGTTTCTATTCGAAGATTTAGTGTGAAAAACTCTTTCCTGGGGAGGTTAATTACCCCCAGTACCCCCCCCCCGTAAATACTCCCCTGCGCTACATATGCTGAATCTTCTCTAGAAAGGGTTCCCCCATTATGGTGGGAAAAAAATAAAAAACCTATTGAATTATTGTTATTATACATATTATATTATATTATATTATTGTTATTTTTATTTATAAAATTGAAAAATCATATAGATACACACTCAAATATTTATCTAAAAAAATTTCACTCTTCTCGCTTTTATATTTGCGAAATCTTCTAATCTTAGTCATATCCAATCTATCCAAAATTTGGTGTTCAATTGAAATTACATATAGCTAAATAACTTAATCTGTGTTGGAGCATAGTGGATCTTAAATAATTTTTGATAATTTTTAATTTTGAAAAAGATCTTTCTCCAGATGCAACTGAAACCGGCAATGTTAGTAGTGTTCTTAGTGCTATTGTTATATTCGGAAATGTAGAAATTAAGTCATTGCCAAAAATATATTGTAACAGTGATTGTGGATCCTTCGATTAGAGTTCTGCAAAATGCGATTTTAGTGCAATAATTTCATTAAACAGATCAATACCGTCAATGTCTGATTCATTAGTAGCATAATCTTTAAGCTTCAGATTCACTATTAACAAAATAATTGGAATTTAATTTTTGATCGTTACTGTTCATGCACCACGGAACTGTTCGAATCGAATCATAGACAAGAGACAAGTTTCAATTTCGAATGCAAAATGCAACTGATCCTAGGGGGTGTATATTCCGACAAAGACCTTCATTCTGTTTTTATCTTTATTTTCGTAATTCTCTCTTCAAAATCACGTATCTACCCATGATACTAAAACCCCCAAGGTAAGCTCACGCGCATATCGTCTGCTATCTCTCTCGTACAACGCCTACGTCATCGGGCGACAAACATTCAAATTCGCTTTGTTTTTGTCCGCTTTTAGATTATTTTGAATTGAATTGTGCTGAATTTTGGTGGATAAACTTATTTTTCATTGTTTTCTTACGTATTCTAGTTAAAGATTATATTAAGTCTATGGGCACTTCCATTGAATTCTTCAAAATTCATGAAGAAAGACTTTCAGTGACGAACTTCACTTCAAATCTAGATACAAAAACAAATTGCCGAATTTTTATTTTGAGTCCGAACTGTTTCAGCCAGCTGTTCATTTTCAAAAATCCAAAATTTCCCAATAAAATAGGACTTCACATGAATACCCTACAAGAAGCAATACATATAATGTATTTTCGTACCATAATCAAGCAACAACTTACTTTAAAATAAAGATATATTATTATTGATAATTCATTGTAGTAATTGAATCATTTCAACAAAAATATCAAAGAAAATTTATTTGAAAGTCAAAACTTATTCACGTTTATTTTATTACCCAACTATTTGTCACGAGTAAGATATTCTGCTCGAATTTTCAAGTGTTATTTTACAATTAACAACTATTCTGATTTCTTTTCCATCAGATACGGTATTTTTGCAAATATTCTGAATAAGAAAATTATGTACACGCAATAAATGAGCGAATCCAATTAAATGACTATGAAATAACATAGAATTATACATACATATAGAATTATGTGGGAATAAGCGCCCTGTGTCACCAAGTGACGTCATGCGCCAACCTAGTCAAAACTCGTTCACCAAGTGATCATACCTTGTGGGTTTTAGTATCATGGTATCTACCTAAACTCGGCTAGTAGAAAGGGCGCAATTTGGTAACAGAGGGTTTTTTATGACATGCAATAATTGGCATAAACGATACGGCGACACTGAAAATATTCAAAACTACTACTACTACCTGGTCGTAATATTGGGAAAAAGAACATCTGCAAATTTTTCTCGTAGAACTTTCTGAATCGATGTTTCTTTCAGAAAATTTTTCCCGAGGGCGCAATTCGAAGTTCCGTGAGGGCAATTTATCGGATTATGTGAATTTTTCGATCTTGAAGTTTTATGCCATAACTGGATCTGGGCGCTCTCAGTATTTCGCCGGGGGGGCACCTGCGGAACTTCTGGGGGAGGCAGTGCCCCTCCCGGAAATATACCTGAAAGAAACACTGCAGTGAATTCACTGAATTCCGTGGATATACGGAAATTATCGATGTTGGCCGCCTGTCCTCCCAATCCTTCAGAGGAAAAGTCTCTCTAAGGGGGATGGGGAGACCTTACCGCCCCCAATGTTGAACGGAGTTGGAGAAATTTCAAAGCAGTTGGCAAAGTTTCGATCGCATATGGCATATGTTCCTATGACAGTTGGCAAAATTTTAAAGCAGTTGGAGTTGGACAACCGCCCCCCCTTTTTTTTCTCCCCCCCCGCTTACCACGTTGTTTGTCCCCTCCAAAAAAAATTTCAATTTCACTGGATTTGCCGCCCCCTGGACGTGCCGCCCTTGTGCCGGGCACGCCTTGCACGCCCGCTTACGGCGGGCCTGACCACAGATGACGGATTATCCATCAATAAAAAAAACTGCATAAAATTATTTATTGTTCTCATTTATTTACATTTCTTTAACTGGATCTATATTCAATAATTCCAATGTTTTATGAAAAACCTGTTGGAGTGATTTCAGAAGATAAATCCTTGCGTGAAGTGTAGAAATTAAGTGTGGTTTCGGAGTCTGAAAAAAAAAGGATGACTAAACAATACACGAATTTTTGAACTTATTTACCACAAGAATCCTTACGCGTCTGTAGTAAACGCTAAATATTGCACACATATTGGAAAGGAATGAAACTAAATAATGAGGATTTACAACCCCTTTTTCAACATCCCTTAAGCAGGACCTGATCAAAATAGGATATTGCATGATGTACACATATAAAAGTTCCCATTCTTCCTGAAAAAATTAAATATGTGGAACTTGTTGGTATTATTCGATTCAATAGTCGTCACTCACTGGCTGGATCAGAAGTGAAAAATCAATTTCTTCCAGTGGAATTAATTGAGGATAGATTCCATCGTCCACTCTCATTTCAAATTCCTTGAACAGGGTTGAGATTCTTGCGCAATTATAAAATATAAAAGATGCACCTTCAAAATGATATTCATCAAACTTTTGTAATGTGAAATTGATTCAACAACAAATTAAATTTATTTTCACAATTTGCTGGAATTTCTTACAACATTAATTCTTCAAAAGTTACTCACCTTTGTTGGCACAGTTCACACCATTCAAGGAAATTTTAACGTTTTTGTGTGGTTTATTTTGGAGCAATTCGATAGTCACAGATGCCTCACCAAGTTTATCAAAATATTCTCTCCATAACTCAGAATTTTTCACCCTCAGTCCATACTTATGTTCAGCCATTAGCCTCATATCAATAGAGCGCTTCCTGAAACGTCCAATTATTGTCAAAATTCTCATGAAAATTCCATCTTATAAACCTGAATAATTCTTCAGCAGACCGAATTGACTCTTTTTTACCATTTTCATTGATTACGTCACCACATAAGATATCATTCTCTTTATATCTTTTAGTGGTTAGGTATAGTTCAATGTTTTGTGAATTCGTTGAAGTCTCCAACTTGAAATCAATCAGATTTTGGGTCACTTTCCTCAAAATTATCAACCTCAAAGAAACCAGATCCAAGTCTGCAATTTTACAAGAGTATTTTTTTTCGTCATAAAAATTCAAGGAAATATTGGGGCAGTGTTCTATAGCTCCATAGTTCTGCTTCATATTGCAACAAGCTGCTATAGTTTTTTGAAAAGCATTTTGTCTTCTGAAATAACAGTGTATGTTGTCCTTTATAAGTCTTATATTATTTAAAGGTAAGCTCCACTTTTCACTTTCACATTTAAAATTACTTATAACTGATTCAAAATTTGCATCAATCTTCAATGAGATATAATCGAATATAGTAGATAAATTTTCATCTTTATGGTCAATGGTAGTATGCCAATTCTTTATGTTTAATGGAAAACTGATTTCGCCCAACTCTTCAAGTTTTTTGGTATGAGTTCTTATAACATTATTATTGAGTTTGGGCACATGAAGATATGTACAAATATCACTCAAAATATTATCTAGGAAATAAATATATTCATTAGTCACTTCCATATTCGATGGGAAAAATCCCGTATATAAATTGATCTGAATATAATAGAAATTATGAATTCATTCAAAGCATTATTTCCTTTTTCTATCCAGGGAAAAGGCTATAAAACATGAAAGTAAAAGGAAAACAACATAAAATTTTGTAGGTTATCAGTCAAATCAAAACAGGTTATAAGAACAACAGGGTAAATTATTTAATTTACGACAGAACTAAACACTCTATTTTCTTCTTCTTTCTTCACAAAAAGCACAGACTTATTCACAAGCCATAAACTGAATCAACATGGCAACACTGAGTGTGGGAGAATACAATTATCCACATTATACATTTAGATATCATTATTAATTTTGTTCAAATGTTGAAATTCTTCGACGCTATTGATGGCGTTCAAAAGATTGACGTACTTCGTCGAAAGAAATATACTGCATTGCCAGTGAATTTCAAAGAGTTTTAAAATTTTTCGAAATCCCAGAAGGGCCGTGGCCTCTCTACCGCTCCCATCGACCTACTGTAGGAGCTCATAAGTCATATTAAGAACAAAGTTCCACTTTTGATGAAAATGTAAAGTTCCACTTTGTTGAGACTTTATCTCTATTAAATTCAAACGAAAAAATTACTATATTTGGAATGATTTGGGGAATATTACCTGATGATTATATCCATATCTACCTGATTTTTTATTACAGATGAACTGCAAATGAATCATAAAACATTGAATTTTCAAACAAAAATTCATCATTTCACATCTCAGGAGCAAATCTAGAATCTGAAATCCATTTTAGATTAATGCAGTTCAAGATACGTTCTCCAAATCCAAAATTGATAGGTATTCATAAAAGTTGAGACGAATGAATAATAAACAAATTTAATCGAAAGGGGTCAAAACTTATCAGTATTTCATGTATTTTATGTAGTGATGATGCAAAATATTTCGAATTGGTGAGCACCAACTGGTTCCCTCTCCACGCAGAAAATTATCTCCTGTTTTTTCGTATAAATAAGAAAATATTTATTGTATAGTTTATCGTGTGATTATCTAGACTGAAGTTGGCAATTCAAATTTGCTAATTGTTTGACAAATCGACTTGCTTGTAAAATATAGTGAGATGGCAGAGAGTATTAGAACTAGATCTTTAGGGACGGCTGTAGAGGGAGTAAGGGATCAATATGCCGATGGAAAAGCTGCGAAAGTTTGGGAAATTTTTATTGGTGACCAAAACTCACGTACTAAAAATTATAGGAATTTCCTAGTTGATTTGCTACGGAAAAAGGGCTGCAAAAGAATTTTGGATGTTGCCTGTGGAACCGGGTGAGTTAACAATTAATTGTTGCAGTTGCAATCAAGAATAATTAATTTTCGAATCCTCTGCTTGTTCTGAATCCACAAAATATAAAGGATGAAATGAATTTTTGACACCCAGTTCTGATAAACCTTCGTTTTTTTCCAAGCAGCAAAATTATTTCATTATATCTTTCTGTTCTTAATATTCTTGGAGCCATTTATGGTTTGAAATTTCGACATTTAGGTTCGGATTCCTACTTTTAAAGTAGCCATTTTCGAAAGTTCATCACTAGATGGCACAACAACCTAATCAGGCAACTAAATGTACAGTGCTGACGTATCATAGGCTGCCTAGCCTATTATATAGGAGGGGCAAATTTTTCATTTTTGATGATAATCATTCATTTATTTCCATTATGATTTGAAATAAATCAGGAGCTTCACTGGAAGAATTGATTTTGTCCACTCTCAATGCGCAAACGCTCCATTCGAAATATAAATCGATTGATTTTTTGAAGTGGTAGGTACTTCGAAAACTGTCAATACCGGGTACTGTACTGTTTTTTATTTTTATTAATCAGAGGTCAGAACGAGATCAGAGGACGTACAGAAAAATATTGATTCGAATTAGAGAGTTTGTTAAGAATGTGAATTTCTTCTCTTCCAGAGTCGATTCTATAATGCTCTTAGAGGAAGGTTTTGATGTTGTATCAATAGATGCTTCAGATAAAATGTTAAAATATGCCTTGAAAGCCAGATGGAACAGAAGGAAAGAAGCAGCTTTTGATAATTGGGGTAAGTCTCTATTCAACACGAAAAATTCTCTTTTCGTCGAAAACTAAATATAAAGTTGACAACTTTCACAGTGATTGAGGAAGCCAATTGGCTCACCTTGTTTGACGACATAGAGAAGATCATTGGTGCTGGATTTGATGCAGTTATATGCTTGGGCAACTCTTTTGCACATATGCTGGATACTTATGGAGATCAAAGAGATCAAAAGTGAGTAGGATTACTTCTATAAAGCAGTGTATTTGAGGCAGAAAAAAGATACTAATGATGTTTTTAGGAAGGCTCTTTTGAACTTCAAGAGATGCTTGAGACCAGGTGGAGTTCTCCTCATAGATCACAGGAATTACGACAATGCAATCGATACTGGGTATACGAGTCCAAAAAGTATATACTACAATGTGAGATGCAAATCCTATTTTTTACAACTGACTGAAAATAAATGTTTTAGAGCAACCATATGATTGACATCAAAACAACAGTAATGTACACCAGTGGAAAGCCATCCTTGGTCATATTGGATTACTTTCTGGATACCTCTTCCTTCCAAAAGAACGAGTTTGTGAACGAGGATAGTATAAGGTGAGCATGGTTTTTTTCAGATTTACCTAAACCAAATAGAATTATGTTATATTGAAGAGATTTCTGATTACTTCTTTCTTCTTTCAGTGAATTCCGACTGAGTTATTACCCACATCGACTGAAGATTTTCAACAGGATGCTGCTGAATACTTTTGGGGAAGATGCGTACCATGAGATTTATGGAGACTTCAAGAGTCTGAACGAAATTGATAATCCTGCTTTTTATATCCATTTCATCGAAAAATCCTCTCAATGAAATGGTAACTTCATAACTATTTATTTTTATTTTGTTAATAGATAAAATGTTTCTCAAAAGCGTTTTTGTCATTTAATTCCGTATTTAGTTCTGCTGAAGAACTGATCTATTTCGGTTCGAGAATTTCAGAGAGACTGGATCTTTTGTCGGCCGTAAAAATTGTAGGTGAAATTTACCTACCAACGTACAACTCGATATCTGATGGTGTGTCGGTAGTTTAGCACACACAGCGGCATTTTCCTTCAGTTTCTTATCATTTAAATCGTGAGGCGAATGTAAGCTGTGATTTGTGGAGTGATGTTCGATTGTGGGTACGTCCGTTCCCATCTCGATATCACCGCTGTGGGATTTCGTTTTTTGAGAGCTTGTTACTAGGATTGGAGAGCGATATCGTTTTGCGATGTCCCTCATTTAATACAAAATAAATTCCTGTTACCATTAGTCGAGAGCTTTCCTTCTTGATTACGAAAGTGCTAAAATACACTGATACCCGTGATTGACGCAACCATGTTACCTATACGGAAATATTACCGAATGAGTATTTCGAAAAAAATGGTTATTATATATACACTGCGCAAAAAAATTAACGCACATTATGGAAATCTCAAATTTATTCTACAACTGAAGGTGTTCTCAATGATGATTATTTTTATCAGAATTATGCATGCATATGTTATCCACTTTCAACGTTTTTCTTCGATACAGATGTTTTCTCCCAGCAGGAATGAAAAAAGATTATATTATCAGATTTTGAATGTATTGGCTTCATTCTAAAATCAGTTGTTCTCGATCAATTCTAGTGATCAATAGTTTTTCTTTCGTTTGATTTTCTACAGTCGATCGCTATGCGACGCGAAACACGCAATTTGACCCAAGAGGAATGTGCCCAAGCAGTAGTTTTGCGAGAAGAAGGGTGGACATACACAAGAATTGCAGAAAGGTTTGGAGTTTCCCATACAAGTGTATCCAGAATGTTGCAGCGATTCAGGGAGACAGGTATGAATGTCCGAAGACCAGGACAGGGTAGACCACGGGTAACAACTGCCATTCAAGAACGTTAATTGAGAGTTTCTTCGTTGAGACAACGGTTTGCAACCGCTCGCCTCCTTCAGAATCAGCTTGAGCAAACTCATGAGGTGCAAATTAGCACTCAGACAATAAGAAATCGCCTCAGAGAATATGATTTAAAACCTCGTGTCGCGACAAGAGGCCCAGCTCTTACCCCAGCCCATCGAAGGGCGCGTTTGGATTTTGCGAGAGAGCATATCCATTAGGAAGAGGCCGATTGGGAAAGAGTTCTCTTCACAGATGAGTCTAGATTCTGCCTCTACCATTGTGATCGACGTTCCCTCGTATACAGACGTCCACACGAAAGATATGCTCAGTGCAATTTCCTGAATACTACTGGTTACGGGGGAGGATCGATTATGGTATGGGGTGGAATATCTTTGTCTGCTCGCACAGACCTAGTGGTCGTTGATAATGGAGCTATGAATGCTGATAAGTATATAAGGAACATTCTTGAAGAGCATGTAGTGCCATTTGCCC
The DNA here is from genome assembly GCA_910592335.1 of Adalia bipunctata. Taxonomy (NCBI): domain Eukaryota; kingdom Metazoa; phylum Arthropoda; class Insecta; order Coleoptera; family Coccinellidae; genus Adalia; species Adalia bipunctata. Next base: position 1,828,502 of record OU342952.1, on the reverse strand, counting down.
CATACATTAGTGAAAATTTCATTTTTATGGACAATAATGCCAGACCCCATCGTGCGCGCATCGTTCAGGAGTACCTTGAAGAGGTTGAAGTCTCTCGAATGGAATGGCCAGCAAGAAGTCCAGATCTCAATCTGATTGAGCAGGTTTGGGACAACCTCAATAGAAGGCTGAGAAGTTCAGAAAATCATCCAGCTACTCTTAATGAAATCCAACTCGGCGAAATCTGGGAAGGATTAGATCAGAACATTTTAAGATCACTCATTTTGAGTATGAACCGTCGTTGCCGAGCTGTAATTTACGCAAGGGGTGGAAATACCAAGTATTAAATCACTTATCAGCATTTCAGTATTCCGAAAATTGTTCATTTCTCTTCTTTCACATAAGATTCGGTGAAATCCTGAATTTTTCTTCCATTTAATGTGTCTTGTTTCGTTCAAAACCTTCCCGAGAGAACATAAAAAATAAGTTATGAAGTCAATGTAGAGTTAACTTTCATTAAAATTGAGATTTTCAGAATGTGCGTTAATTTTTTCGCGCAGTGTATATAACGTGAGTTCCAGGCAATTATTCTGAAATAAAACACATAAAATTTGATGCAAAGTCTAAAGCTTTATTAAGGACTGAAAAGATAGATATCATTCTGGGATTCTGAACACGTGCGCAATATTTGGATCGGCATTTCGGAAATGAATATTTAATGTGTATAATTGGCTGCATTTCAAGTTGTATCGTCCCTAGTTATCCTAGCATTAGCATTCCGAAGACATGTCCGCCTAAAGGCACTGATAGAATTGAATCTCGATACATAAGAGACGAATGCATAATTCGAATCCCGGAATAAGCATATTATCCACGACTATTTCCCTCGTCTTAATTTCCACCAATCAGAAACGCGCAATTTTGAATCACAAATGGTTTCTAGATGGAGAAACTGTATGGCAGCAGCTGTCAGCAGTTTTTTCGGGTTTACCCGCGGCAAAACTTGACAGTTGTTGTCAACGAAAATTAATAATACATTATATAATGCATCCAAAATAATCTGTTACTCTTGAAATAGTCTTGTCGAATACCATTCGTGCATCTAATTTTTCCTGTGAAAAAAATCGAAAAAACACAGTGCAAAGTAATATTTTTTTAACAAAAAGCATTCGTGCAGGTGCAAAAATCCTCGTCTTCGACTCGGATTTTTGTTGCCACCTGCACTCATGCTTCTTGTTAAAATATTACTTAGCAACGTGTTTTTTCGATATTTTTTCGGAAAAATTGGATGCACTTATGATATTACTTATGACAATAATTTATATCCGTATTAGGAAAAATTTATGTTTCGAATGAGATTCCCCGCGACCGAGAATCACAGATAAATAACTTCGTTTGGGTAAAAATCCTCGTCCTCGACCAGAACTTTATTTATGAAGAGATTAATCTGGGCTATGATAACCCATACCGATAATTCCGAATCAATTATCCGGATTTATATATTGTGGCTTTATGGCGGTTAAGCTATGGCTTTTTGGATTTTAACTGCCATTCGCGTGGGAGTGCCACACAAACTTTCGTATCGCAGTGTGCGCTAATGATTACCAGATAGGTGGACCGGGTAGACATGATTCGACCATTTAGAAGATCGTAAATTTTACATTTTAAGACTAGAGAATGACTTTATTACAGCATCATCCGAGGAACACTAGATTCGGTTCGGTGAACACTGAAGTTTTCCTGCTCAACTCGTAGCAACAATCAAAGAAATCCTGTTGGAAATGTTATCAAACTTAGGGACATAAACCGCGCTTGAACGAACTTCATAATGCTCATAGCTTCTGATCGTTATTGAAAGTCAACTTTCCTCTTCCAAAGTACCTTTGTTTATCTTCATCACTTATGTGACAGATGACAAAAGAGTTACGTTAACGATGTTGACAGTTGTCATGTTTGCGTCACCCCCCAAACTGCCTTTATAAAGGATAACACGGGAGACTCCGATACCTGATCAAGCGCGAAACCTAAATCCATTCGAAATATTTCTACTTTCACTTACTTTTCGGTTACTTGGAACTGAATTTTGTTAAAGTATTCTACTCCAGTCTTATATTCCCGAATCAAGTATTGTTGAATTTTTCTCCTATTACCTGCAATAAAAAAGAATTGGACGCCTCACATAGACTATCAATCAAAGTTCTATTTAACCGATGAAATATTCAACTTTCAATCTGTCGTATAATTTTTGGTAACGTGGAATATCTTCTCATTCCTCGACACTTGACTATGAAGCAGTTAATATCTTTTTATTTATCTATGCAGGCATAAAATATTAAACTTATTGGTTGTATTTCAATAACACATGGACATTTCGAAAGCTCTTATTCAGTTTATACCAATCATATCTAACCATTGGTTGACGCTATAAAGTTACCTCCCATAGTGTCAAGATTTCTAATCTCCGACGGAAGAAGAGACAGTCAAAGAACTGCAGGTATCATCACCCGTGTATTTAACGACAGTTTTTAGCATATTACATGGACCACCCGGAGTATACATAAATATAATTGTGGACAATTTAACCCAAGTGTCCAAATAATCCATCGATGAATGGAAAATATCGAAATCCCTTGACTAACTGTATATTTTCCAGTTTATCAGTTTTGGGTTTCACATTTTTCAATGGAGAATCTCTCCCATATTAACAGTCTTCTTGCTGGGTGACAGGTCCACCCTGTATACCTGAAAAAATAAAATCCAGACAAAATTTCAGTTTTCATTCAAATCATTAATTTTGAAAATTCGTAACTGACTCTGTGGGCGAGCTACAGTGATGAAATTTTTGACCAATATAAAGCATTGATTCTTTTTCGAAAAAAAAATTTTCAGAGGAGTCTCCGATCATGGGATCAGAGGAGGAAGAATAAAATCTAGAGAAATCATTTTTATTGAATTCTTCAACTTTGAAAATTCGTAACTGTCTCTGTGGGCCAACTATAGTAATGAATTAATGCTGCAATATAGAGAATTGATTTCTGTTCAGAAAAAAATTACAAGAAGAGTCTGCGCTGATAAGATCAGAAGAAAAAAAAATAAAATCTCAAGAAAACATTTGTTTTATATTTAATTCTTCAACTTTGAAAATTCATTACTATGTCTGTAGGCATGCTACTATATTGAAATTCTAGTACAATATTGAACATTCATTCCTGATAAGAAAAAAAAATGACTAGAAGAATTTGCGGTGGTATAATCAGGGAAGAAATAATAAAATCTAGGGAATTTTTTTTTTATTCAATTTTTCAACTTTGGAAATTCTGTCTCTGTGGGCCAACTATAGTAATGAATTAATGTTGCAATATAGAGAATTGATTCCTGTTCAGAAAAAAATTACTAGAAGAGTCTGCGCTGACAAGATCAGGAGAAAAAAAATAAAATCTCAATAAAACATTTGTTTTATATTTAATTCTTCAACTTTGAAAATTCATTACTATGTCTGTAGACATGCTACTATATTGAAATTCTAGTAGAATATTGAGCATTCATTCCTCTCAAGAAAAAAATTACTAGATGGTTCTGCTGAGGTGGGATCAGGAGAGAAAGAATAAAATCTAGAAAAAAAATTTGTTCTCACATTTTAAGAATAGGTACTCTTTATGGAGAAAGGGCCACCCTGTATACCATCCTGAAAAGAATATTCATGGTGAGAAATTACGATAAATCCTCTCGGTGTCTATCACAAACTTCTTGGACATCGGAAGAAAGGACCTTTATTCCATAGACCTTTATTCAGTGAGAAAGTCCCTCATCGAGATATAGTTTGATTTTCATGGCCGCATCGAAAGACGACAGACGTCCAAGATGCCGATTACTGATAATGTGGGAAATATTCAATGAACAGCTCTCCGTTGAGCTGAGCGCCAAGATTATTGATCTTTATACCCTCGAGCATGGAGGGTAGAGATATTGGTCTATTGTATTCTAGCGATAAAATTAATGGACAGACTTTTTAATGACATGTAATTTCCGATGGTGAATAACGTTATTATGGTGGCATAAATTAAGGTTCGTTGAAACCTATGGTAAACATTCATTATCGCGAATTTAACACCACCAATTTTTCACTCTGCACAATTAGCCCATCGACTGAATGGACATTCGACATTTGAGGCTGTTACTCTCAACCAAATTCACATGGAATCTAATACGAGGATATATGGAAAAATTCTTAGCCTACTATAGAACCCAACAAGATTTGAATGTCAAAATATTTTATTACTCAACATATTCTCCTCTTAATTGAATACATTTATTACAGCGAACCTGCAACGTCTCTAGACTTAAAAAAAAAAAATGTTTCTTCTTGCTCTGCAACCCTGGAGGACTGGGTTTTATTAACTCCTCGTTGGAAGAAAATTTACGACCTTTTAAACTTTCTTCAGTTGAGGAAAGAGATGATAGTCGGACGGAGCCAAATCTGGTGAATAAGAGGGGCGTCCCGTCCTAGTAATTCTTACACTGAATCACGAATTTTTTGCATGGCAACATTAGATTTGTGTACTGGGGCGTTGTTCTGTAAAAATAAAACACCTTTGGAAAGCTTTCCGCGTCTTTTCTCTTTAATTTTTTCCCGTAGAGTGATCAGTAATGTCGAATAGTAATCTCCAGTTATTGACTTACCCTTATCCAAAAATCATCATCATTACTCCATGGCAATCCCAAAAAACTGAAGCAAGAACTTTTCCAGCAGATTTTTGGACACGAAACTTCTTAGGTCTTGGAGAACCAGAGTGTCGCCATTCCATCGATTGTTGCTTTGTTTCTGGATCGTAGAAATGTACCTTAGTCTCATCCATAGTAACAATTCGGTTTAAGAAGTCTATACATCGTTTTCAAATCGAGCATAGATCGAACGCGATGCTTCTACTCTTGCACGCTTTTGGTCAACATTCAAACATTTGGGGATCCATTTTGCAGAAATTTTTCTCATGTCCAAATTGACGTGAACTATATGATGAACGCGTTCGTATGAAATCTTCAGTGCTTCAGATATCCGTTTTAGCCCAATTCGACGGTCTGATAAAATCATGTCATGAACTGCATCGATATTTTCGGGGACTGACACAGAAACTGGCCTTCCCGATCGGTCATCATCTTCAATGGAAAATTTACCTCTTTTGAAGCTTGCAGTCCAATTTTTCACGGTCGCATACGAAGGACATTGATTACCAAGGGTATTAAGCATATATTCGTAAATCTGCCTACCTCTTAAACCTTTCAAATACAGGTACTTGATGATGGCTCGATACTCCAATTTTTCGATTTTTATAATTTCGGTGGACATTTTTTTTATTTATTGCGTAACTCTGGTTTACTTTTTTGACGTCGAACTCTACACTGACACTTCTAATAAGTTATTGTTCGTTGATATGGTATCGCAATATTTTGTTTATGCATGGAACTGGTCTAGGCTAACTAGATATCAATACATCCTCGTAGTTATGATCTGCCAATCTTTAGACGCAATAACTGTATCTACTCTTACATTTGTTTTAACCTTTTTTCTTGAAACTTGGCTTTTTATCTTCATATTCTTACCGGGCATTGAGCATATCTGTGCGAGAAATGCTAGGGACTGAGAAATCGTTAGAAAGTTTTCCCGAAAATCAATCAGCTCGAGGAAACAGGTGTAATTATGTTATCCAGTGTAGAATAAATCAGAAATCGACGCCGCCTGCGGTCTGACAGTGACAATGAAAAAAAAATGAATCGAAGAATCGAGTGAGAAATGAATGCTTTCGTTGATGCATCCTGGAGAGCCTCAGGTGCTAACAGGCCACCGCTGACCTCTGACTCCGACCGTCCATGTTATGGTCAAGCGTAGGAGATATGTGAGCATATTATTATGACCAATATGACTACGATAAAAATGACGTATAATGTTACAATAGAAAAAGCACTTAAATCGCGCTCTGAGCACCATTGTAACGTTTTATTATCTCTCTGATGACGGTTTATTACGTCGAGTGACAATACTTCAATTTCGAACTTTTCCATAACAATACTTGAAAAAATTGATTTCATTGATCGCACACCCAATGTGCTTTTCAGAGTACCCAAGACGCTTGAGCATTGGCAATATGTTTGGAGCCAAACTATTCGTCTAAATGAAATGTTATTCCCCCTGAATAACCCATTATAGACGAATTCCAATAAACAACTATCAATATTACTGGCAAACGCCATGAAAGTAATTTTATTCATGACATAAAGTCTCGTAACCCAATCTCCTATAAAGTCGTTCGTTTCCTATTCCTTCAATAACATTCCCAATTTTTTCACATTTAGAATGCACTTGTAACACAGCGTCCAATGCAACAGAAGACACATGTTCTCTAATATGGAAATTACCCGAGTATTAGTGAAACTTGTAACGTTTTCGAGAAGACTAAAAAACTTGTCCGCGTTGTTTATGAATCCTGTTGAATTTTATCGCCTTCGATACAAATCCGGACTATGTTGTTCTTGATACTTTCGATTACGACAATGATCCCATAGATTGCGTTGTGATTGTTGAGTTGTGTTGGCGTTAACAAGGACGATCGATTTAAGATCATCCCAAATTCGTATGCTGATGTTCTGATCGTCGATGAGAAGGTTCTGTTCTTTCTCATCCGAAATTATACCCGATATCTCTCAAGGTATTTTCATGAAATCCATTCAAAATGTGTTATCCATTATCTAGTTCATTTTCTTTTTTTCGATCATCTTAGTTTTTTCAATGAATTATCACATCTTGAATTTGCCCTAGACTTCAAAAATGTGCCTTTTGAAGTGGCTTCATAGACATCTCAAAGATCAATTTTTTTTTGTTTCAAGCAGAATCGCCATAAAATGCCGAGTATGCACTGAAATAAGGCAAACTTCCAAGTGTATAAACTAAAGGATGAAGAATCTCGCGCAATGAAAGAAACGATCGTTATAAATGAACATACTTCTTTGAATTTATGAGTTGGCGTTGGTGGTTATAAATGGCCCTTTTCACATTCCTAAGTACATAATTGATATTGGCTGATAGCAGAGATAAGATCGGCAATCAATAAATGGAATCTTGAGGCGATAAGGAGATTGCGATAGGTCTGAAATCTGATTTATCAAATTAATTTGAGACATTACACGCATCACAATTAAATCTCTCTCCTACGACTATGTGAGGCTGTTTATGTATGTGTTTTTAATTGGCCAATATATCTGCACCTCGGTTCAATTCGGTTTTTTCGTCGGTTTAATTGGATTGAATCACAGTTACTTCTCGCTTGATTTATTGGATACGTGGTTAGGTTTTTCATTCAATTCACAAACTTTGAAAATTTGTAATTAATTCTGTGAACAAGCTACAATGTTGGAATTCTTATGTGATTCAGAGCATTTATCCCTCTTCAGAAAAAACATTACTTGAGGAGTCTGCAATGGTGAGATAAGGAGTAGAAAAATTAAATGTAGAAACATTTTTTTTTATTCAATTCCCAAACTTTGAAAATTTGTGATAAATTCGGTGGACAACCTACAATGCTGAAATTTTCATGCGATTTAGATCATTTATTGCTCTTCAGAAAAAACATTACTTGAGGAGTCTGCAATGGTGAGATAAGGAGTAGAAAAATGAAATGTAGAAAAAATTTTTTTTATTCAATTCCCAAACTTTGAAAATTTGTGATTAATTCGGTGGACAAGCTACAATGCTGAAATTTTCATGCGATTTAGAGCATTTATTGCTCTTCAGAAAAAAACATTACTTGAGGAGTCTGCAATGGTGAGATAAGGAGTAGAAAAATTAAATGTAGAAAAACATTTTTTTTTATTCAATTCACAAACTTTGAAAATTTGTAATTAATTCTGTGGACAAGCTACAATGCTGAAATTTTTATGCGATTTAGAGCATTTATTCCCCTTCAGAAAAAACATTACTTGAGGAGTCTGCGAAGGTGAGATAAGGAGTAGAAAAATTAAATGTAAAAAAAAAAATTTTTTATTCAATTCACAAAATTTGTAATTAATTCTGTGGACAAGCTACAATGCTGAAATTTTTATGCGATTTAGAGCATTTATTCCTCTTCAGAAAAAACATTACTTGAGGAGTCTGCAATGGTGAGATAAGGAATAGAAAAATTAAATGTAGGAAAAAATTTTTTTTTATTCAATTCACAAACTTTGAAAATTTGTAATTAATTCTGTGAACAAGCTACAATGCTGAAATTTTTATGCGATTTAAAGCTTTCATTCCTCTTCAGGAAAATCTTTACTTGAGGAGTCTGCGATGGTGAGATAAGAAGGAAAAAAATCAAATGTAGAAAAATTTTTTTTTTATTCAATTCACAAACTTTGAAAATTTGTGATTAATTCTGTGGACGAGCTGCAACGATGAAATCTTTATGCGATTTAGAACATTTATTCTTCAGAAAAAACACCACAACAGGAGTCAGCGGTGGTCAGATTAGGAGGGAAAAATTGAATATAAAAAATATATTTTTTTTATTCAAATCACAAATTTTGAAAATTCGTTACTGTGTCTGTGGGCCAGCTACCGTAATGATACTCTGTTGCAATATAGAGCATTGATTCTTCCTCGAAAAAAAAATTACTAGTGGTGTCTGCGGTGGTAGGATCAGGAGAGAAAGACATTTTTTGTTTTTTTTTTAAATTTATATCTCCGTAACGAATGCCTTCTTCTCGATAGTTTTTGCACTGAAATACGTGTATTTGAATGCTTCACGAATAGCAACCAGAAAATAAACCGAAGAAGCCGTCTGAAATTTACAAAAAAATTTATTTTTTTTTCTTTTTCAGATTTCGTCGATAGATCTTCAATGTCGCAAAAAAACTTATCACCAATCTATATATTTCGCTTTAGTGTGGGCAGATTGAATTTTATCATGAAATATTATAGTATAGCATGCATTTTTATTTTTAGTATAGTGAACTATGATTTCAATGAGACCCTGTATATTTTGTTTATCGAATGTAAGAGTAGCAAAACTCATGAGTGGTTGTATTCAATTTGATATTATGTATTCTACAGAAATAAATGATGAAAATATAGTACTTCAAATATATAATCTTTTTAATTTCAACCTACCCTCACTACTTCCAAATCCAGAACTATTATTCCCATAAAAAATTTGGGAAAAGAGATGAACATGTAGACAAAGCATTCTCACTATGCCTTCTGTGATCCTAATGTAAAAAAATATTAGGACCGCAGGTGGTCTAAGAGATACGCCTCGTCAAAACCTCCTCGATCTCCTGTGATCCTGATGCAAAATCGTGAAAAGTGCGAGTTTCGTAGTATAGGAGGAGAGCAAGGTAGGCTGTCAAGAATACAAGAGAGAGTAAGCTGTGTTGCCTAACTCGTTTTGGCAAGGCGTACTCCTGATACCTCCTAAAGCTCCTGTGATCCTGATACAAAAAACGAAATGTCCGTGATTTAAGAAAAGGATCACAGGAGTTCGAGGAGGTATCAGGAGTACGCCTTGACAAGGGGAGTTAGACAACACATCTTACGCTATCGTGTTTTGTTGGTGGCCTACACCGCTTTCTCAAGGGGCACTATTTGCATTAGGATCACAGGAGTTCGAGGAGGTATACCTATTGAAAAACGCAGATAAACTACTACGAACTTGTGAAAAGTATTAGTTTCGGAAGAAGAAGTATCCAAAGTGCCCCTTGAGAAAGCGAGGTAGGCCACCAACAAAACACGATAGCGTAAGATGTGTTGTCTAACTCCCCTTGTCAAGGCGTACTCCTGATACCTCCTCGAGCTCCTGTGATCCTAATGTTGTTTTTGTATTAGGATCACAGGAGCTCGAGGAGGTATCAGGAGTACGCCTTGACAAGGGGAGTTAGACAACACATCTTACGCTATCGTGTTTTGTTGGTGGCCTACCTCGCTTTTATAAGGGGCACTTTGGATACTTCTTCCGAAACTAATACTTTTCACAAGTTCGTAGTAGTTTACCTGCGTTCTTCAAGAGGCATACCTCCTCGAGCTCCTGTGATACTTATGCAAAAAATTTCTGGATTTTGCATAAAACTTACTCCGTCAGTGCTTTGAGTGACCTTTCTTTTTTCATAATATTTTACTATTTTGGGCTCAAGGAATTTCAAATCAAACAAAAGGATAGCAAGAAGAGTTTATTTTATTTCGAAATAACCTAGAATAATTCTCCATTATTTACAACTATAAACAATAAAATACTGGGTTAGCAATGAATAGGTAGATTCACACAACCAATATTAATTCAACTACATATATCTACTGGAAGATCAAAACACCCGAGATACATTCCTGTCCTGAAGTTCTAGCTTCAGATCTGTGGCTCCTAGACTGGACCAGTCTAGCAGAAGCTTGATTGTTTGACCTCAGAAGCATAGGAGACTTTTGTCCAACATTAACGACACCAAAGTTTTTATTGCTTCCTGATACGGCCTGGAAAAACTCAAAATAAAATCAACGGAAGTCAGAAACTATTGGACGGATCGTTGAATAAAATTTCATATCTCCGAAACTTTTTCTCCAATTAATGGAAAATATTCCAGATAGTATGTGCCTATTGAATTTGCGTCATATCTCATGACCGATTTTCATGAAGATTACAGCTTACATCGGCGGTTTCAACAGGTGCCCAATGGATTGAAGCAATAAAATATAAATCTCAGCGTATAAAGATGCGAAGCCGGGATACAGTGGCGCACCTTTCTGGCATCATTGATAGATCATCGACGGAAGCTGATTCCACCAACGAAGTAAGATTTCTTCGACTTCAATCGAGAAATTCAGCATCTTTGAGGTATTTCCATCCATACCAGAAAACTTGCCAAATTTGCAAACCCATAGATTGTTCAAATTTTTGGTATCAGAGTAATTTTTTCTGAAGGTGAATCGAATTTCATAGAGGACTCATAATGAATCAGCAATACGGTTTTATTAATTGAAATGGCTCTTCACCACCATTCGAAGGAGTGTCCTAAGTGTGTATTCCCTTTGTAATCTCACAATTGATCGGCGGAATCGATTTATCATGGCTGCAATGAATGAATTGGTACGATTCAGGTGATGGCATCACGTGGTGAACACCGGAAATGTCATCCTACGCCCCAGAAGGAGCGTTCTTGTGACAGCGGAATAATATTTTTACACACACCCTGATATCCATCGAAAACAATCCTAACTAACGCTGCAAACAATTAAACCTTCATTGAATGACAGAAATAATGTTTTCATGATGAAAATGTACCTGGATGCCAAAGTTATAGGTCCATTTCAATTCTGCAGTTTGCTCTAGAAACAATTTCGATGGATATAAAGCCTCAAAAAGACATTTTCTTCCATATTATGCAAGGGAATTAAACGAAATTTGGCGAAATGACCTGATGTTTGTGAATAAGTTTACTAAAATCTGGAAACTCTGTTTTTTGTGGATATACTAAACTGCTCCACGAGAATTAGGGATATCGTATTCAATCGTTCTTAAAAGTATGTAATCTTCGACAAAATCGCTGTAAGATCATTTAAAACTCAATAACAACTTGAATCGATCCAATAAAAATCAGTATGAGACATTTCGTCAATCTGGTCGCCTTTTTTCTGAAGTTTGGTTCTTTGCTTATGCTTCATGAATGTTCTTATTTTGAAATGAAGTCAGTTTATCAACGGCTTCGATTTGAAACGAGTTTTCTGAAAATGCCAAGACGTAAATTAAGAAACGCTGAGGTTAATAGCGCTATCGGAATGCTACAGGGTGGCCTAACTCAGGTTGTTGTAGCGAAAAGGCTCCAAGTCAGCCAAAGTGTGATATCTCGACATTGGATTAGGTCCAAGGAGACAGGTTCCGTGTTGGAAAGACCAAGGCTTGGTGGGCGAATAAAAACAACGCCTGCTCAGGATCGTTTCATCACCGTTTCGGCGAGAAGAAACCCTACATCTACGTGTAGAATGCTGCGGAATTCTCTTCAAAATGCAGATGGTGTCGAAGTTTCCATCGAAACCATCAGACGACGTTTGAGAGAGGTGAATCTAGGTTCTAGACGATCAATGGCGTAGTGTTTTTTTCACTGATGATTCCAGATATGGACGATTTTCAGATTATCGAAGAATAAGGGTATGGACAATCCCACGCAGACCCCGTAATCGTCGCTATGTCCAAGAAGTCCATCCATTCCGAGGGGGTAGTGTTATGGTATGGGCCGGGATATGTTTCAACGGGCGCACAGATCTACACATTTGTTCTGGGAATATGACCTTACACTATAGGGAGCATGTCATTGACAATGTTGTGCAAAATTTTCACGCTGCTATTGGAGAATCTTTTCAATGTCTACCCGATAACGTTAGACCGCACCGTGCAGCCATAGTTGAGAATGCGCGCGAGGAGCTTGGTATTCCACATTTACCAATACCTCCGCACTCACCAGATTTGAATTGCATAGAACATTCATGGGATATGCTCCAAAGAAGATTAGATAATCATCAACCTACCCCAGAATCCTTAAATGATCTGAGAGAGCTTCTGCCCCGTTTCTGGAACCAAATTCCTCAAGAAATGTTGAACAACCTCGTGTGTAGTATGCAAAAAAGATTTCAAGCTGTTTTTGATGACCGTGGAGGCCATACATTGTATTGACAGTCTTAAAATGCTTGAATTCTTTGGGAATAAATTTTCGTTATTTTACTCGATTTTTCTTAACTACCCTGTATACGCTACAGACCTATAGGCTTAAATTAGTTTGCAACTTGAAATCATATTGATATGAATTTTCATCACAAAACTCTTATTTTAACTATATTTTTTTGCAATTTAAGTCAATATCCCTAACTCATGTGGAGCAGTTTATTTATACGCCCTAGAAATTTTAGCAGACATCATTTAAACACAAAAACAATATTCATAGATCCTAAACGTAGCATATACAGCGTGTTGTCGACGAATTCCGTCGTTGGAAGGTAAGACCGAAAAATGAACCCACTTAGACTCGAGCCCACGTCATAGCGCGACTTGAAATGACGTTAACAAGCGGCAGGCTCGAACTCAACAATGACATATTTATTATTTGGTATTGTAAACAATAAACAATGGTTTATAAATCATGGGCACTCGGCTCTACGCGCTCCGATATAATTTTCCGACCAGCAAATTATTTCATGTTCCATTCGATACGCCACACGTCCTCTGGTTCGTTTTCATTAAGGGGCCATTCATTCAGGCGGTAGCTCTGTGAAATCTGTCACCGATTCCCGAATTGATAAAGCCCCTTAACGAAGTGTGATTTGTGAAATATACCGGGGATAAATCAACGGTCGAACGCGTGGAATTCCAAACACTAATAGAATGTGAAGTTGCTATAGGAATTCTTCAAGGTGCAACATTGGCAACAAACGGATCATATTTTAATGTGACAAGCATGTAGGGGGCAAAATGGGCCATAGATCATCGATCTTTAATTTAAATTTGCTCTGGAAGTACCGAGATTGACCTCACACAAAAAACTAATTGAATGAACTAATACTTATTGTAAAGAAACATATGGTCACTAGAAAAATTCACAAACGCTTTAAATATCTCTCTTGTTGGATTTTTGCCCTTGGTTCTTCTTCGAAACATTGGGGCAGTTGCGAAATAAAGGTTGTAAAGAGTCCTATTACCTAATAACTTTTGTTTTATTTGCTTTCAATATTGTTTGTTCTACTGTTAAAATCAAAAAAATTCATGGTATAGAAGGGTTATATGGGTCAAGTTTGGTATCAAATTATAGGTTTTCGAGGATGAGCAATTCAATAAAAATAAATTAAGGCTCTATCTGCTACGGTTTAGATTTTAATCTGGGAAATGGCATTTTTAAAAAAAATCAAAATTTCAAGTCGTCATAACTCCCGTTCCAGTTATCGTATCCACTTTTTATTTGTGTATTGATAATCAGCATTGTCCCAGTATCTCTGCGAATAATAAAATCGATGTCGAAAATCCCAACTTTTTTGGTGAAAAATGCATAAGGGGTAAGACTTCCCAGAAACACCATTCGTCATCACCACGGAATCCCTGGGAACTCAAATGTTGATATTCATTCGGAATGCTCTTCAATTCATTCGAATCATTCAGAATAAACATTTTGCCGGTCAGTAGTGCCTAAATTGTGAGTGCTCTGAGCTCGTCAACAAAACTCGAAAATGAAAAACGCAAAACATAAAACCAAAAAAATTCATGGTATAGCAGGACTATATGGTCAAGTTTGGTATCAAATTATAGGTTTTCGAGGACGAGGAATTCAATAAAAAATAAATCAAGGCCCTATTTGGTACGGTTTAGATTTTGACTTCGAAATGGCATTAAAAAAAATCGAAATTTCAAGTCGTCATTGAAAAGATTAATGAAAGAACCATAATAAAAAGTTAAATAAAATAACCTTCTCTACTTTTTAAAACTGCAAGAAATTTGTAAGAGTAGAAATATCTCGAATGGATTCAGGTTTCGCGCTTGATCAGGTAGCGGAGTCTCCCGTGTTATCCTTTATAAAGGCTGTTTTGGGGGTCACGCAAACATGACAACTGTCAAAATCGTTAACGTAACTCTTTCGTCATCTGTCACATAGGTGATGAAGATAAAGAAAAATACCTGGAGGGGGAAAAGTAACAATTACATATAAGTGTGAAAGATTTTAGAGATTCCTCCTCTATTTCGTCCTCGGCGACAGAAATAAATATCAACTTTAGTATCGAAACTGCTTCTGTGTTCTATGGTAAACATTCCGAATAAACTATGACTTAATATAAGTTGTTTTCTCGGATATCCAAAAAGAGCGCATGAAAACCCACGGTTCGTCCAGTAAGGAATGAAAAATTATGTGTACGGCATAAAAATCCGATAATAATCTAATCACTATTTCGCAAAATGCAGTGTAGGAAGTGGATATTTGACGTAGCAAAACGATTAACTGCCTACTCCTTAATGTTTTTGTAAATAATTTTCCTACGCTTCGGTGCAAAGTGTAACCTTGACTTCTGCGAAAGAAGTTTCATTTCTCCTTGGGAAATAGTTATTTGTGGGTGCTGGATTTATTCAATCATTTCCCGATACGACCTCACGGATTTTTCGAAGCTTATTCATAAAAATTTATATTCAATATCTGGACAACAAATGATTCAGATTACACAATTCTTCACTTTGTATACCCATATTTTTTTCTGGTTAACAGTAATGAAACCTCTCATTGAAAGATCCTTTAGCCAAGAGAACTGTTCATGAACCGGTCTTCTTATGTTAACAGTCGTGTTTTACTGTAGCTGATATTACCATAAAGACAATGTGGATATCAACGAAGATTTTATAGATAATGATAAAGACTGGCGCCGTCTCTTGCTGAAGAATCGATTGTAAATGGCAATTAACTTGAGTAAACAATAAGTGAGTCAAAGAACCAGTGAATGAGTGAGAGGAAATCCATTATACCGTGCGGTCGCTAAGTCTTTCCCCCATTTAAAATAGAATCTTATGAATGGCAAGACACAAACAACTGCGTCAACTGGTTGTCTTCAGAAACACCCTGTCTATCTTGGGTTTTACTATTCCAGTCTGTGTGAACTTTGACACTAGCTCAGATATGTCTTTTGGTTTTTCGTTATTAATTTGAGGTCCCTCAAATATTGCTACAGTTTCTTCTTCAAGTCTTACTGCCATTGCATCATGAAGATTTTTTCAACAAGGGGAATACAAAGATTGATATGAAGTTTGAACCATATATTTGAAAGGAAAATGTTCCCACCCTGTATATTTTCGTGAGTAGGGAAAACCAGATACCTATACGACGATGTGTTTGAGGTAGTGAAAACAACCACAATTTTGTTCGTTTAGTAAGTTCAAAGAAGTTATCTTATAATATAGGTATGTGGATAATGATTGGTATGTACCAAACAATCCCCCTGTATATTTGATAGCGCCGTTGACAGTTAGAATGGAGAATATGCATGAGAATCCAGTAGGCATTACCTGCACTGCACTCGACAATGCATGCATTCGCTCCAAATGTGACAAGACTCCCTCCTTTGTCTTGTTCTTAATGCTTCTCTCGAAGTCCGACTCAAGTATAGGGTTGCGTATAATCATATATGTAAATGAAGAGTAACAAACAAAAGTGTCAAAAATACAATAGCGAGGTGTGTCGCCTACAACAACAAAATATTATGGGATAGATATTTAAAGTCACTTTGATACATGCATAACATATGAGACCACCGGCTTGATTTTATTCGGATCGTAAACTATGTTTTATAAGATTTTTTTACGCTTGTTTTCTTAGAATTATCAATTGCCTGTCGATGTCCCGCTGCGTGGCCATTCTTTTGTTTTCTTTCCTGGAGATGTCGAACTGCGGCATGGCTTCATTTGAAGGAATTTAGTGGCGCTATAAATTAATAGACACCCAGAAGCTACTGCTTTAACGCCTGATAAAACACACCCAGCCTCTATTTCATAGAAACATTTTGGGAACTAAACAGTTCCAAAATTCGATTTTTTCAATTCGTTTCTTCGTCAACTCCCTAGATAACTCTTAATTAAGCTGAAGCTTGTTTTTAATTTTCCAATGAGCACATCTGAGAAACCAGCCATTCCGAAAGTTACATAATTTTCCTAACCGATCCAAATCAAGAGGACACAGATTCTCAAGATTAAATCTATCAAATTATTCGGGTACTTAAGTTTGAACGCCGATGTATTTCTGGAATAAAGGATCTATTAGATAAAAAGATAGTGCTGCTTCACCACGAAGATGATCATTAAGATATTCCTTGGTAATATTATGATCAAAAAACGTCAGCTGGGCTATGCAATACTTGAGACACCCATGTAATAAATTATGCCTATTTATGAACGAAATTTTCTTGCTTCATTCTGCTTAATAACCTTATCTTATGCTTCCGTTCGAAAATTAAACAATTTGGAAATGGTAACTTTTGATTTAGAGGATTGGCTACACTTTACAATAATTCGAATGAAAATTTTTCTTCGGTTTCAAAGCTAAAAAATTTAATTTCACCAAAAGCATCGGGTGATTTTTAGGAGTTTCGATAGGGAAGATAGGGATAGGGAGAAGTTATGCTGTTTTGACATTTCTGTTCAGAAATCATTGACAAATTATCATGGAATGACTCACGCCACAACAACGTTCACAAATTGTTGAAATTATTTTTCAAACATCAAAATCATGAAAAAATCTTTCAAATAAAGGAAAAATTTGTCTTCAATCTCAATTCAAATATGTTTTATTTCAATTTAAAGTTCTATCACTCTAAGAAAACAACCGATATTTGCAGAACTTTTAATGTTATTCATTTCAATGAAATTCAACAGAATCTTCCGATAACTGCTTTTAATCTACCACCATTCGAGTCGATCTCGATGTTACTGGAAATTCCATATAATCGACATCTATAATAGGTATTAATTCCTGGACAACATTCCTCCATGTCTGAATATCTTCATAAAGTATCGTATTTTACAGGACGTGAAACAATTGTTCCGAAATTGAAGAAATAGGTAACATTATATGATGATCCTTTCAACACCTCGCATGTGGTCTTCATTGGTATTAATTGTCCAGGTTTTTATTACACTTGTCAAACTTTATTGTTCAGAAATTCTATACTTTTAGTGATAAAATTTGTCGTATACTGTCTTTATCATCTTCGTCTTTATTTCTTCATATCGAAAACATCTTTTTCACTTCTGCATTCATTTCAGTGATTTTAATGGCGAGTGATACAGGTGGATTTTTCTCTCGGAACATGGTGGTGATAATTGAATGTCGGTAGGTACAAAGTGGCATGCGTCCGCTGGTGAGGCGGGAAAGCAGATTGGTGATCTTTCCAATTCGATAAATTAGGCCGTAAGAAGACTATTCCATTGGAACGTTCTGCCAATAACTGGCACATAGTGCGATCTAAATCATTGCAATATACGCGTATTCGTGAGTTTGCTTCTCCCTTACTGCGACAGTACCAGCGATTTATTAGGTGGTGTATAATTGGCGCCACTCGTTTGCATGGTTTTAATGTTGGTAGCGACAAGGGAACAAGGTCGTGAATCAGACTAACCATGCTCCTTTTCTTCCATTTGGTAGCCTATTTAGCCGGTCTCGTTACGGCCGCATTGGCCATATTTTAGCACCCACCTCGTATTCCGTACAGATTCATTTCGAATATTGACTGTTTTATTACGCGAAGGGGTCGTTTCTCCTGCGCGATTACGAGGCTGTGCGTTGCTTTGAAGTCGGATTTCGGAAAAATGGCGGACGCCCTACAGTGAGGCGGACAGAAGCACTCCCAATGGTGCTTTATTGCGTTTCCGCTCGCTATTTCCGATTTTTACGTCTGCGCCAGATGAAACTGATCCCGGTTGGCCATGAAATTCTGACACATTTCACCGTGTACAGGGTGACAATTTGAAAACTTGTCAGGCCGATTATGTCACGACAAGGATGATTTGAGAGGAAATGCCGAAACAGATCAATTTCTTTTCGTAGGGGGACATATTTTGAGTAGAATTGTAAGCCGAAATCTCCTCAACCCTAGGTGTAGGAGATATCACCCCTAAATTCTCAATAGGGAATAAGGAGTGAGCTATAATACCTCAATTGGAAGATCACTTGACCCTCTTCATGAATACTATGGTTTGCAATTTTTATTGAGGTTTAGCTCACCCTCTATTCCCTATGAAGAATTCAGGAGTGATGGCCCCTACACCTAGGGTTGAGGAGATTTCGGCTTACAATTCTGCTCAAAATATGTCTCCCTCCGAATAAAAATAGACCTGTTCCGGCATTTTCTCTGGAAACATCCTTGTCGCAACATAATGGGCTTGGCAAGTTTTTAAATTGTCACCCTGTATATTCTGAAAATAGTAATTTTTTTGTCAGATGAATTTGCAGCGTTGTCCTCTCTAGAGGTTGTAGTAATTAGGTACATATTCATCAAAATGTTTATTTACTCTGGGAAAATAATGAATTTGAGAAAATTCTATGTGAATTCAATATTTCCAAAGACCTGGCGAATGTTGAAGTTACTTTTTTCTCTGTTAATATACTGGAAATATTTCACGTATATAAACATGGCTGAAAGATTCAGTTATTTTATCTACTCCCATAGAATAATATCTCCATTATTCAACTGAATTCGATCTGTAATAGTCTCTATAAACCAATAATGTGAGGAAATAATAACTCACGCCTATAACTCTAATGCAAATAGGAAAAATGTAGCTTACGAAATGAAAAAGTCGAGTCGATGGGGAACTCTATTTCAGACATCAAGGTAACGTTCTCGCCATCCATTTCTACATTTTCTTAGGTCTGAATATCCAAAAATTGCATTTGGAAAACGTGAATTTTTGACGTTTTCTACGGGATTTGATATCGATTCAATTTTCGACCACAGAAATCGCTTTTGACAACTGTGGTCAATTTTGAAAATGCAGATTAATTCGAATTTTACTAAAGAAGTCGAAGATGAAGTATAGTGTTCAATTCGCGGTAATGGTCATAACACACTTGATGAATTACACCCCTCCCCCGACGGCTCGGGCTGCAAAATTCATCTGCGTGTGTTATGACTTACATTACCGCTCATTGAACAATATACTATTCTTGTAAGGGAAATCAAGAATCGAGTGTTGAAAATTTATTAAAAAATAATGGACAGAATTAATAGTGCATTACTTTGTGATAGTTCATTCGAAAAAAAGAATAAAAATACTCGAATAACCCGGCAGAGAAACTTCTAAATGAACAAACGGACCTATGGAATTCCCCACTATCCAAAATTCTCGAGAAATAAGCACACAGAAGACCTTTAAATACCTTTTTGCACAACTTGAAATGCTCCAGTATGAAAATGCAGAAATACTATGAAACCTGTGTCACAGTAAAACCTTAAAAGAACTAACTCCATTTACAAAGTTGAAAAAAAGTAAATAGAGATTAGCATTGGCAACGTCTCTGAGATTTATTTGACAATTAACGAGTACCTGCGTCAATTTTAAGTAAAAAAACTTGATAAACCTAAATCTTGACCAACCGAGATACTTCATAAAAGTGAATGGAGTATACATTCAAACATTGATATTTCTACTACCACTAAGATAGATCCCACCTTCGTCGCCAATCTCAACTACTCATAAATTTCTGTTTCAACACGAATATCCCTAGAGAAGATTGCATTCAACTAATCGCCAACTTATTGGGTATCAACCTAGTGTTCGATTGAAAAAAAAGGACGAATCGGACGTACGTCTGTGGTACCATGTCCTTCCTTTCAGCCCACAGGTTCATTCAATCTCCGAATAGAAAAAACCAAAACGATCTGTTACCGGATATGAAGCCGAGAAAAATAACAAACAATAGCAACGATATGGCCAAAGATATATGAACACACTTGTCTTTTGATTTGTTTTATGTTGCAAGGAGTGTCAGATTATTTGTTTCTACGATTCGAGAGACGTGTGGGTATATTGTATATCGGAGCAAGGAGACCTTTAGTCGTTTCTTTTCACGAATCAATATACATATATTCGCCTTATAGATTGTAGAATTGAATGATTGCGTAGACAGAATTTCTCTTTTATCGACATTTTATTACCCCATTTTTCAGGATAATGCAGGTTTCCAGATATTTGGAATTACACCAGCAATAATATCTATGATAGTACAATATTGTAACTAGGATTCGTAATATTTCCTTTGTAAATAATCTACAGAAGTTCCACAAAAGAGTAGAGCACGCATAACTTTGAACATTTAAGCAAAAAAACTATGTTTCTTAGTTGTCTGATTTTTCCTTTCGCCAGTTGCAGTGAAGAATCCGATTTTACGAGTGAACTCAGCATGGTGCTATCACGTTCTAAAATCAACATTATTCTTATAAAATTATATTTCAGTCGCTGCTTCCACATAGTTTAAACCCAATCAAATGCTTCCTGATATGATATATAATCGTAAATTTATGGATATCATCATTAAACTTTACTCTCCAAGAATCGTTTCCGAATGACAAAATCACAGTTACGGACGTTTTTGAAAATAATTATAGATCGTAAATTAGACCAATAAAACGTTTTATTTTAACCAATTATACCGATATAACCCGATCGGGCCTATTGCCGGTGGTCCACGACGAAATAGTGCCTTCACGACCATTATAAAACGATTTTATGCGTTTCACGGCAATCCGATATCGCGCACGTAATGGTTTTCGGCCATCTGTATTAGTGGAAGAATTCAAGACGGATGTCATTTCGTTTTATACGAATATGAATATTAATAATTCCGATTCGACGGCAACACTTCACGTCCAGCCAGAATCCGGCACCAACCATTACATTAAAGTTCGAGTGATAAAAGAAATTCCATACACACGGTTCTGCTTCATCACTTTCAGAAGAAAATGCCAATCTTCGTTAAATCTCTTCCTGTCAATCTGGTTACTTATTATTGTCAGTGTCAGTGAAAATTCGGATACGTAGATTACGAATCTGTAATTAGAATTCTCCTGTGAAGCGTAGTTTGGGAAATAATCGACCTTGAGTCGAAAAATCGCGAAAAATAGGTCATTTTTGGAAGGCCGTATTTCCCAGAAAAATTGATTTATACAGATGCTGATTTTTTTCCACATAGATTTATCCTTTGTGAATCAAAAAAACCCATTTTCATCCATCAGAGTCGAACAGTTTAGATTTTCTGATTTTTTTCGCGAAGGTCCAAATTTTCCGATTTTTCATCGTTCGTAAATCAAAAACTGTTTTCCTCACGGAAGAACTGAATGAATTTTCTTAATCTACGTCCTAGAATTAGTAAATGGTATGAGTTTGAAGTCGATCGGAGCCAAAAAATTTTTTTCGAAAAATCGAAATTTTTCCATACCTTAGTATAGGATTTTCCGCAAAAATTCGAATCTCGCCTATCGATACGAAATTTTCACCATTTATTAATTCGATGCCGTAGATTAAGAAAATCCAAACAGATTTTCTCTGAGACTAATTGTTTTTTGAATATGGTTGATGAAAAATCGAAAAAATTGGACCTTCGCGAAAATAGTATATTGTATAATTAGTGGGAAAAGCATAATATTCCCAAACGACTGTGATAATTACCAGACGAGGAGCGTAGCGACGAGTCTGGTAACACAGGAGTTTGGGAATATGCTTTTCCCACGAATTATACATACTATTTTTTCTCCGATCGTCGATTTATATTTGAAAAAATTATTAAAAAATATTTCATTCAAGATGTAATCAAGTAAGTTTAAATAGGTTTCTCTATGTTCATATTTAAATATAGAAGTGGTAACTATGGAAATTACTTTGTTATGACAGAAGTAAAATAATTTTCAAGCCGATTTTGTTCGATTCGTTGTATTTTATAAGAAATTAAAAAAACAGTAGTAAACATGGACACTGATGGTGATTATTCGTTACCTTGCACGCCTCCTGAACTTGTAGAAGCAGCGAACGCGGCTTCACTTGATTTACTTCCGGCGAAATCCAGAGAGAAGTATGAACTTGCGTACCAACGCTTCATGGATTTTTGCAGAAAAAACAACAGTGTATCCTTTTCTGAGAATGTACTGATGGCGTATGTTGCTGAATTGGCTAAAACAATGAAATCTTCGACGTTGTGGGCACATTATTCCATGCTTCGATCAACTTTGTCTATTAAAAATAATATTAATATTGCCCAGTACCATAAACTGAGAGCATTTTTGAAACGTCAAGCTATAGGATACAAACCGAAAAAATCTAAAATTTTAACCCAGGAACAAGTTCAGAAATTCATTTTAGAGGCCTCAGATGACATATTTTTATCGACGAAAGTAAGTAGATAAAGATTAAATAGTATTACTTAAATTAAATGAAATACGAAATATACAATGTTCGATTAATTTTTAGGTGGCTCTGATATTTGGAATAGCAGGAGCCTGTCGACGAGATGAGCTTGTCCGAATAAAAGTTCAGGATATAGAAGATTTCGGTTCAAAAATACTGGTAAAAATACCAGAAACAAAAACAAATAGACCTAGATCATTCATCATCAACGAAACCTATTTAAATGTTTATAGAAAGTACGTATCATTCAGGCCTAATGATTTTGAAAATCCTAGATTTTTTTTTAAATTCAACAAGGGAAAAGGATGGAAGACAGTCATTGGAATTAATCAATTTGGAAAAATGCCGCAAATTGTTGCAAGTTATTTACAGTTGCCAAATCCGACAGAATATACAGGACATTGTTTCCGAAGATCATCGGCAACACATTTGGTAGATGCTGGAGCTGACATTCTTTCTTTAAAGCGCCACGGAGGATGGAAGTCTTCCCATGTGGCGGAAGAATATATTGACGAATCACTTAATAATAAAGTAGAAGTGGCTAATAAAATATTCAACACCCCTGCCTCGACTTCAAATGAAAATGATCGAAACGAGATAAACCAAACAACTAGCCATGCAGCTTCAACGTCTATAAATTCTCGTTGCCCTCCAGTACAATTTACAAATTGTACAAACTGTACAATAAATGTAAATATTAACAACAATTAATTGTGTTCAAGAATAACGTTATAAATTAGATGTTTCTTTTATTTATTTCATACCAAATTTATCAATATTAAAATGAAAACCATACTTTGTTTCATTTCATTGTAATAATCCATTTGTAACATTACCGCACGCTACAGCAGTGCGGTAATTATTACCGCACTGTTATTTTCTAATTGCTTAGCAACTGCCCACTGTTCTGGAATGTTGAGCTTTGCGCATAGAAATCAGGTCAAAATAGTGTCACTTTTCCCACGATCGGAGAAAAAAATCAGAAAATCCAAACCCTTCGTCTCAGGTATATAAAAAATACACCATTTTATTCTTAAAGAATCAAGGTATAACCAAGCTTCTCTCAATTCCAATTTTTTTTTAGAAGTTACGTCACTCCAAAGTCGACCAATTTTTCGCCAATTTACAAGTAGTAAATAAAATGACCCGGGTCGATATAGGTACTACAAAAAAATATTTTTCGATCGGACACTCACAGTTCCTTCCCCGGGTAATACAAATCAAGCGGAAGCCATTCGAAAATAAACACAGGCAGTACGGCAAGGTAATTAGGCACTGTAATTATAGCAATTTCAATCAATAAACGCTGACCACCCAAAAGTCCGAGCCTACAGCCAGTCATTTTCATACGCAGTTGATCTAGGACCACCACCAAATTCGATTTTATCTATTCAATAATTTGGATGGGATAAATGCAAATATCTAATATCTCCCCAAGCCTCATTGGCTATGATGGACATTATTGCCGTTGAAAGAATTCCCAGCTACCTTTCATTTGCATCTAAACTGATTCAGATGCCTGTGCGATCGAAGATAGAACGATGTGATATGGAAAGAAAATCTCATCGGAATTTCGATGCAATAATCACATATTTAGCGAAGAAATAGAATTTGTATCTATCAGTATTAACACAAGAATAACTGCATTTGTGCAACTCAAAGGCCTCAGGACTTGGAGATCATGAAAAGCATACTTCTTGTATCTATCCAACGAAATGGTGCCACTCCACATTCTCTGGGAAACACTTCATATTGAGAGAGGATGTAAGTTTTCAGAATTTGAGTTATCGTAATATTTTCTATTTTGTCAAACATCTTATCAATCTAACCTGAAATACTCTACATATACTCCATTCACAATTATAAAATCACAACTCTGGCCATGGTTTCGTTTTCAGGAATTGGTGCACCTGATGAAAAATCTGTGCGCGTACATAGAATATGGTTAATGACAAAACGACGATGCCAGTTTTTCTGTTTACATCAAAGTAAAAGTATCAAAGATTTTCCCCATTTTGTTGGTTCGTATCGATCGGCGATTTTGGGGAGAAATATCGATAGGAAATCGCCTATTTTTTCGTTCTTCGGCGTCCAAAAGAAGTTTCGTGCAAGTGTCATTTTTTCCTTTCACGAGTTTTGGCGTGAATTGGACCAAAAATCGATCTATAAGCATAAATAACGCGAAAGTAAGTACTAATCGACCTTTTTACACTTGATAACGAAGTTTTTTTTAGGTATCTGGCCGTTTTGAAAGATTTCAAACGAAATTCCGGTCCCCCAGAAGTTTGGTTAGTTGCGGTATCGATTTTGGTGCTCAAAATTTATTTGGAATGTGTAAATGGACAAGAAAGGCTTCCTTATACGATCTTCTAACGGAAGCGACCGGAAAATATGGTTCAGGTAGAATTGAAATGTGTCACTGGAGCTTTCATTCCTTTGCCGAAAGTAGAAATAGGCTATATTGAACCAGAATACATCGGTTTTTTTCCATATTCCAGGAGTTTGTGTCTTATTTTAAAACAGGTGAATGATAAATGTGAAGCATATGTTTGACCTATTCCATTTTATTTGTACAAACCTACTGTGGTTGTAATGTATGAAAATTTTTTAATCCAATAAATTACTATAGAATCAGAATATTTTACTCCTTGTTCATAAGATCAAATAAATAAAATGTCGTCAAGTCTTGAACTTTCAGTTCAAGAGGATAATAAACATTAAATCTTCACAAGCATGCATATGAAAATTATGTGAAAGCAATGCAATTTTTTTCCATGGCGAAAAATAATATATTTCAACAGTGATCTCTTGTACTTTTCATGCAAATAACTAGAAAAGAAATCCTTTCTATCAATTCATATAAACGTTAATTATTTTCGTCCATCACATCTTTTCCAATTCATTCACATTCTGAGAAATACGCTAAGAATGTAGAAAGGGCAACATAGTGTTGACTTGGAACATAAAAATATTTTGAAAAACGTCATAACTTCGATACAGAGTGGAATGTGTCAAATTTCCAATGCTAGAGCTGTGATTTTATAATTGTGAATGGAGTATAGGTATGCACACTTCAAAACGAGATTGCGTTCCTCTGAAGAGCAAACAGCAGTTCAATATCTTCAAGTTTTGACGGGCAGTTTACTATTTCCACAAAAATATGGCTTCTCGACCCACAGAACAGTGTCCGCACCACAGATTCCGAACAGTTCTATCGAATTTATGGACTCGACGCAATCTAAAGTCATTTTGTCACGCATCGCGGACATGAACTAGGCATGAATGTTATTTTATTGCTTCTATGTTCATTTCAGCGTTTATTTATACTGGCAAGTCGACACAAATGAATTTCGTCATAACGTAAAGGTTTTTGCAATGTCTTAAAACGGTCTGCGAACGATCGTTACCGACGTTTATTTATACGCCAATAAAATAGCACCTGAGCAATAATTTTCGACAACGCTGGGGGAGAGCTAATACTCGAAATTTTGCCCAGGGCTCCGCTCGAGATGGGATTTAAAGCGGTTGATCCATTGAGTCCCACTTGGTCTGATTGAATGACAATGAGGAACGAAAATACCACAAATAAAAATCGCTACCATAAAAAATTTATATTAATACACCTAGACCTGAATGTGTAATTCAAGTTTGAGTTAATGAGGATTCTCAGTTCTGTTTTGTGCTATTTTTGAGACGCCAGTTATGAATTTTCCTATGAGAACCTCCATTGTAGACAACACCTTTTATTTGTTCTACGTGTTTGCATGTCGTAAAGATATTTTTTCACACTGGTCATTCATTAACACCTTGTTCTAAATTTCAAGTGTTTAGTAACACTTTAATGTTTACTCTTCTTCAATGGTCACTAAAATTATATGATCATTGGTTGAGTTCTCACGCTGTACTGGCTCTGGCAGTTGTGAATGAAAATTTACGACTTTGCGAAACTTCAGTGGCCTCACCACGTATATCCTTTTTATTTATACACAGGGTGACACTTTGACGTGTTCATTTTCCAACTGTAGACTTCTATCATTGCAAAAAAGACTCTTCTCTCATATCATTCCCATCATTCATCATGGATATTTTCTGAGTTAATATCCACTTTAGGGCAAGGGTGTGATGCATACACTCACATTATTTTTTAACGTAGATTCAATATCTGCCATAAAAAAATGGGGTTCTAATTTGAAAAAATTGATTTTTCACGATTTTGTCATCCCTAACTTTGAAAGCGATTTTTTCACCCCCTGTATCATGAATCGCGATTTCGATTTTCAAAGTGGATACATCAATCTTACATCTTGAAAAATCCCAAAAATGAAAATTTTCCATCCAAAAACCTCGAAGTTATTCTTGTTTCAGCGGAGCTCTATTTTCGATTTTTTTTTCGAATTTTCCCGCTCAGAGAGAATTTTCCAACCAAAACTGAAAAATGTTACATCAAAATAACTTGAAATTTTCTAAGGAATCTATTTCTGCAATAAAAAAATGGTGTTCTAATTTGAAAAACGGAAGTTGACGTCATTTCCGGAAAAACCGGAGGTGCTCATGCCTTGAAAATATTTTAGATTTCATCAGCATCGTGAAATACTTATAAGTGCTGAATTTCATGAAAATACGTTCAGTAGTTTCCCGTATAAATATGGGTGAGGTTCCTCGTGAAAGACCCTGTATATTGGGGATTTGTGAGAAACGCATTCGAAAGAAAATACAATATTGCCTAAGGGTCTGGAATGTTTAAGAGTCCTCCAGCTTTTTCATTCCGTTTGAACCGAAATCAATGACGGCAAATAACAGTGCTACCAACTCTTTTCTGCACAAATTAGCCTGGACGAGACTAAATTGTTTGGAAATATATTAATTTAACCTTTGTCACGCCCCAATTCCACAAAATATCCACGAAGAATTGGCACTTTCGGAATACGAGAAAACCACATCGAAAACTGTTGAGAAACAATGAAACGGCCCATCGCGTAATTTATAAATACTCGTAATATCGCGGATTGCGGTAAAACTCATATTTATGTCCGAATTTCGCAGCCAGAGTTTTGTATAAATATAGACTTCTATAATAAATTGCGAAAAGATGCATAATTTGGGTGGTCTTACGTTAAATAATGTGTATTTCTGGTGTCCAATTACCAATGGCCAATTTTTAAATTCGACTTATTTACGAAGGAACATGTGAGATGAGAAAGTTCTTTGTAACGGGGATCTTTTTGAGATTATTTTTTTGGATCTGCAATAAAATGAATCTAAAATTTAGAGGTCAAGGATGAGCCCTAGCTGGAATTCATCAGAAAGTTATTTTCGAAATCCGCTGTAAGATTGTTGTTCCGTTCTTTGGCAACGTCTTTACCGAAATCTGTGAAATGCGGGTCATAGATTCTTATAACTTCAATCTGTGTTATCCATAGGAAAAAGCTTTTATATTTTTAATGATAACTGTGTGCTTCTGAAGCGAGCAAAAAAGCAGGTTATGGCATTAATTTTTTTTAAATTTTATGTAGATACGAGGATGTATTGATATCTAGTTAGCCTAGACCAGTTCCATGCATAAACAGAATATTGCGATACCATATCAACGAACAATAACTTGTTAGAAGTGTCAGTGTAAAGTTCCACGTCAAAAAAGTAAACCAGAGTTACGCAATAAATTAAAAAAAAAAGATGTCCACCGAAATTGTAAAAATCGAAAAATTGGAGTATCGAGACATCATCAAGTACCTACCTGTATATGAAAGGGTTAAGAGGTAAGCAGATTTACGAAGATATGCTTAATACCCTTAGTGATCAATGTCCTTCGTACGCGACCGTGAAAAATTGGACTGCAAGCTTCAAAAGAGGTGAATTTTCCATTGAAGATGATGACCGATCGGGAAGGCCAGTTTCTGTGTCAGTCCCCGAAAATATCGATGCAGTTCATGACATGATTTTATCAGACCGTCGAATTGGACTAAAACGGATATCTGAAGCACTGAAGATTTCTTACGAACGCGTTCATCATAAAGTTCACGTCAATTTGGACATGAGAATAATTTCTGCAAAATGGATACCCAAATGTTTGAATGTTGACCAAAAGCGTGCAAGGGTAGAAGCATCGCGTTCGATCTGTGCTCGATTTGAAAAAGATTTAGACTTCTTCAACCGAATTGTTACTATGGATGAGACTTGGGTACATTTCAACGATCCAGAAACAAAGCAACAATCGATGGAATGGCGACACTCTGGTTCTCCAAGACCTAAGAAGTTTCGTGTCCAAAAATCTGCTGGAAAAGTTCTTGCTTCAGTTTTTTGGGATTGCCATGGAGGATGGAGTAATCATGATTGATTTTTTGGATAAGGGTAGAACAATAACTGGAGATTAATTCGACATTACTGACCACTCTACGGGAAAAAATTGAAAAGAAAAGATGCGGAAAGCTATCCAAAGGTGTTTTGTTTCACAGGACAACGCCCCAGTACATAAATCTCATGTTACCATGAAAAATTAGTGATTTAGGGTCAGAATTACTAGAACACCCCCCTAATTCACCTGATTTGGCTCCGTCCGACTATCATCTCTTTCCTAAACTGAAAAAAAGTTTAAAGGGTCGTAAATTTTTTTCCAACGAGAAGGTTATAAAAGCTGTGGAGGACTGGTTTGCAGAGCAAGAAGAAACATTTTTTTTGAAAGGTCTAGAGAAGTTGCAGGTTCGCTGTAATAAATGTATTCAATTAAGAAGAGAATATGTTGAGTAATAAAATATTTTGACATTGAAATTTTGTTTGGTTCTATAGTAGGCTAAGAATTTTTCAATATATCCTCGTACGTATTGAAAAGAATCAAAATTCATCTCGCATTCGCAGATAGCCATCGCGAAGTACGATTTCCCAGCTGTTCGATTCCTCCCGCGCGTTCTGGGCTGAGAACATTTTCCTATGAAGACGTAATTCTCATGAAGCGCTGTCATTGGTATGCAGATTTGTCTTTGTCATCTGACGTTTCTCCCGCGGGGTCAGTCGGGGGCGACGTGTCTTCGTCGCTGCCGCTGATCCGTGACTCTTTGAAGATGCCGAGAGGTCGCACTCTAACGAGACACTGTGTCATCTGAAATTTCCGTTGACGTTTCCCGACGTGTCGTTCCTTGTGATTAGCCGCGTGGACGTGAGGAAATATTTGCGAATATCGGTGTAATACGAGGATATATTGAATAATTCTTAGCCTACTTTAGAACCAAACAAAATTTCAATGTCAAAATATTTTATTACTCAACATATTCTCCTCTTGATTGAATACATTTATTACAGCGAACCTGCAACGTCTCTAGACCTTTTCAAAAAAATGTTTCTTCTTGCTCTGCAAACCAGTACTCCACAGCTTCTATTACCTCCTCGTTGGAAGAAAATTCACGACCTTTTTATCTTTTTTCAGTTGAGGAAAGAGATGATAGTCGAACGGAGCTAAATCTGGCGAATAAGGGGGGTGTTCTAGTAATTCTAACCCTAAATCACCAATTTTTTGCATGGCAACATGAGATTTGTGTACTGGCGTTGTCCTGTGGAAACAAAACACCTTTGGATAGCTTTCCACGTCTTTTCTCTTCAATTTTTTCCCGTAGAGTGGTCAGTAATGTCGAATAGTAATCTCCAGTTATTGTTCTACCCTTATCCAAAAAATCAATCATGATTACTCCATGGCAATCCCAAAAAACTAAAGCAGGAACTTTTCCAGTAGATTTTGGGATACGAAACTTCTTAGGTCTTGGATAACCAGAGTGTCGCCATTCCATCGATTGTTGCTTTGCTTCTGGATCGAAGAAAAGTACCCAAGTCTCATCCATAGTAACAATTCGGTTTAAGAAGTCTACATCGTTTTCAAATCGAGCACAGATCGAACGCGATGCTTCTACCCTTGCACGCTTTTGGTGAACATTCAAACATTTGGGGATCCTTTTGAAGATATTTTTCTCATGTCCAAATTGACGTGAACTATATGATGATCGCGTTCGTATGAAATCTTCATTGCTTCAGATAACCGTTTTTGCCCAATTCGACGGTCTGATAAATCATGTCATGAACTGCATCGATATTTTCGGAACTGACACAGAAACTGACCTTCCCGATCGGTCATCATCTTCAATGGAAAATTTACCTCTTTTGAAGCTTGCAGTCCAATTTTTCACGGTCGCATACGAAGGACATTGATCACCAAGGGTATTAAGCATATCATCGTAAATCTGCTTACCTCTTAACCCTTTTAAATACAGGTACTTGATGATGGCTCGATACTCCAATTTTTCGATTTTCACAATTTCGGTGGACATATTTTTTTTTCATTTATTGCGTAACTCTGGTTTACTTTTTAGACGTCGAACTCTACACTTACACTTCTAATAAGTTATTGTTCGTTGATATGGTATCGCAATATTTTGTTTATGCATGGAACTCGTCTAGGCTAGGTTGCTAGGTAGATATCAATACATCCTCGTAAATGAGGTTTATGTCCGGTCAGGTCGTTTTCTCGAAGTAGAATTCGGATTTCAAGCTCGTCCTGAACGTATCTATTGGTCAATGAGACAAATACAGGGTGTCCTACAATCTATATGATTAACATTGACAGTGCTAAGCTTTGTGAAGAGGCCACATGATTGCAAGTCCGAGGAAGCTTGCCTCTGTAGTTACCAGCTCTCCAAAATGTTTCATATGACACAGAATGACAAAATTTGAAAGACTGTGAGAACTGTCAACAATTTTCAAAGTATAATATCCCTGAAATTTCCTTCAAACATTGGTATTCCACAATAGAGATAGCCATGCCTTTCTGAACTCGTTAAGATGCTTCTCGCTATTCTGTTCCCGCAACTCACAGACTCCAAATTTGTCAATCGAATGTCACAGATTCTGATTTCGAACACCATCCTCGAATCTTGTATGGCATCGAGCAAGGAGGACTATGATAATCTCAGGGAATATTCTGCATACTCAACGTTGTTTTTCCTTTTTAGAACCACTCGATATGGCGCGTACAAATTGGATAATGTGGAACAGGTACAGGGGTATCCAATTCGAGTACTCACCGTGTAGATTCGTACTTTTAGACAGGTTCAAAAGATCAGTTTTCATCCAAAACATGACGCTTTTGAAAACGTTCATTTTTGCAAGGAACTGGCCAACAATATATGTACAAACAACGAGTGTTGTGAAATTGGAAAAACGCTGTTAGGTTTGTACAGCAAGAAATACAACTCCAAGTGGATGCTTTAAGATTTTTTGCGAATCTTTACTGAATTTAGGAATTAATGGCTGCCTTACATCACTTTGTTTCAACTGAAAGTCGCCCAATACTGGTACCACAACTACCCCTTTCGTGGCCTGCTCCAAATTGCAAACAGCATCCATGCAGTTTACGCCATTTTAATTGACTCCGAGCAACCATCAAAAACATGCTAATGGCCCCGATAATTACTCTATCATTATCACTGTTCCACTCACGCCTTTCAATAAACAAGCTCCGGTAGCGGGAACAAAAAGCGACTTGTCTCTTACCTCACGTACCATCAGACAAAATCTGGCACAGGTCGTTAAGAGAGCGACCACTAAATTTCAAATTTTAGGTGTGAAGTTTAACAACCGTGCTGGAATTCCACCATTATGAGGTCTGGGAAATTATAGGGCCGCGCTGAAAACCCATAATTTTGGTCGGCGATCTATTTATATAGTTTGATTTTCGAATTAGTGGACCCAAGTGTTGAGGGAATGAGATTAGAATATCAATAACCTCACACGCTGCATTTGACTCTTTTTAATTGCATTCGGAAATTGAGATATATTCTTAATGTTCTCTTGAGGTTGAACCAATTTATCCTGTTTACTTTTTATAGTTTCTACCTGATTGATCATGCCAGTCCAATCGAATAATGAATTATTAATTGAAATTCCAGTAGGTTGGTGAATGTTTTACGATACCCTCAAGCGTGGTTTCTCTCCCATGAATCGTTTGAACAATATTCGATAAAAAAAGTAGTAGCTATGCAAAGCATCAGGTTTCACCCTTTTGGTTGTTTGCGAGACATTTCGAACACATCTCAGGTGTCATTATCGAATTCAATGTCTTCCAAGGACAGTTCTAGCAGTTCGAAGTACTTTTATCATTTCACGATTAGGTATTTTCTGATAAAATCTGAATACAACTTAGTCACTTCCAAATCTGACGACGTAAAATAGTAATGGTCTTTTCCAACTGTAGTATACGCATGAAGAATCCATTTCTCAACGAATGCCCTTTACAATGAACCTTACTGCGGCTTGATTTTAAACCGTAAGCATAAATTATAGGGTGTCCAAAGAAATTGCCACTCCCCTTTCTGGAACGGACGTTCTTTCAATTTGTCATGTTGAAGTCGATCTGAAATGTTCCGAAGTCAAAGTTCACAAAGCTCTTTTCAGACTGAAACAATATCCTGTCGGGCACATTGTTCTATACCGGCTTAATACGTGGTTATTAATCATTTTGTTCATTCATACGTCAGTCTGTTAATACTGGATGTATTCGTAATATTGTGATAGAATTCATGTTAATATCAAGGCGCCAATGAAAGGAGATGAACTAAAAAGATATGAAAAAAGAATAGTTAAAATAGGGAAAATGTGAAAATATAATAGGGAGAAATAATAGAGATCTAAGATCATCAAAAATAAAAGATCACCTTTTAAAAATCATGTTTTCAAAAAGGGCCACTAAAGAACCGTGTTTTTTTGTAACGTTGTTTATTCATTTGTATATTTTTACTCATTGTCATTCAGTTACTTTTCAACTACGGTAATGAGCTCATTTAAATATGGAAACAATCTCTTTGGAGAAATGGGCGTTTTATGAACAAATAAAATTTATACATGTCAAAACGTATTTTCTTTATTTACAAAGAATAATTCGAATTTCAAAATAATATGAATCATTCAATTTTCAGTCGTGCCTTGGGTTTTATTGAAGCATAACAATAATTTCGATCCTATTTCTTCTCACAAAAGATTTCAATTGATAGGAAATTTTTTTAGGTATGAATACTCAATTAATCACAATTCATTAAAAACTGATGCGTTACCACAACTTCAAATGAAAAAATTATTTATTCACTTATACCTAGTGGTATGGACAAGCCAACTCAACTTTGTTTAAAAAACATCATGAATCAATTGATAACAAAAAATGAGATTCCATAGATCCATAGATAGCATATCTACAGCCTCAGCATTAACTTTTTCTCTTCTGTTTCCTTCTGGAGTCATTACCAGTTTTATTCTAGGAACTTTTCACTTGTGTTGGATCACATATAATACCTATTCATGTTTAGGTCATTAGTTTTTTTCAGTCTTAGTCTTTTTTCCTTTGTTAATTGTTTGTTTTATATGATTTGTTATGTAATATCTTCAGATTTTTGGTAACTGTGGATTTATTTTGACTTTTTGAACCCATTTTGCAGTCTTCCTTGTGGGCCGAATCCATCCTTGTAGATTTGACTCAGAAACGAATAAATTGTATAATTAGAATGTGTCCATTGATAATTTTTCTCACGTAACTATAAACATTATTTCATATCCAAATACAGGGCTCAGGCACCAACAGTCTTTAGTTTTGAAAATCTGGGAAATATGCAGAACTTCATATTTTTCCATATCTTTATTAGATAGCTTTTTTAGCATATTTAGAGCGCCCTCGAAAAAACATCATATTGATGGTTAACATTTCAATTTTGTTCAAAGAATAAGCCCAGTGACCGCTATTGATGTTACAAATTACAGATTGACCCTTCATTAATGTGAATCGATCCCAATGAAGTAATTCATCCCTCCGATTTTACGTGTACCGAGTGGATAATTTCCAGATTAGTTTTCCATCACCGATGGACTTTTTCGGTCTTAGCGGAGATCGCAATATCCAATCGGGGGACCCAAATGAAGCGAGGAGAAGTCGAGTTAGTGGGGAAAGCTTAAACTCTCCGAATAACCTGCCTCAAACCTACTCCGATGACAATCTTTAGTGCCTGCTCAGCATCCTCCGGTGCAGCTTCTCGTGGACGGGTTTCATTAGCATAGTCGAAGTGACCAACGCTCGTCGTACCCCAGTGTCGAAGTTATGATCGAGTATCAAGAGCTTTCCGAGAGGTTGGGACTCTCCGAGAGTTACGTGACGGACTCGAACAACAACAGTGATTCCCCGCAGCAAAACTTGAAAGATGATAAGTATTCCCTACGTCCCAGATCGTCCAGGAAGAGGATCACGGAGGATTCTGACGAAATCGTGACGATTCCCACCAAATCCAGGAAATCTGGGACGCAGAGGCCCAAGCAGAAACCAGCACCTTTATCGAAGTACCGAAGGAAAACTGCAAACGCCAGGGAGAGGACAAGGATGAGGGAGATCAACCAAGCTTTCGAGACCTTAAGGAAAGCCGTCCCCCAGATGACTACCACCCCGGAAACCAACGAAAAGTTGACCAAAATCACGACCCTGCGTCTGGCCATGAAGTACATCTCGGCCCTAAGGAGCGCCCTTGACGAAAACGACACATCCAGCAATCAAGATCTGTTTTCCGATTGTAGTGAGTTGGACTCTTTGTTTTTGGACTCGGATGGGGAATCCAGACAGTTGAATAGTGACTTTTCCGATCATTCCTTGACGCCCGCCGAGTTGACCAGTGATATCGGTGACAGTTCATTTTCTTCTCTCGATTTTTCTTCCCCTTTCTCGCCTAATTTCCCTCAGGACCTCATAGAGTTCGATCCGTTCTTGTCAGGGTTGAGTTAGCAGTGTTTGCATTTTGATCGAAGGACTGTGTATATAATCTTTGTTAAGTTCGTGTAATGAGTTCCATTGAAATAAATTATTTATTGAACGTACGTTGTTTTTCTGAATTTCCTTCAATTCGAAAACAGGGAAAACTAATTGAATTTACTACACAAAAATTGGATAAAGAATATCTAAAACATCGAAAATTTCCTCTCAAAATATCGTAAAGTATGTTTACTTTTACAGGATTTTTTTCTCTTTGAAAATCGTGGAATTTTTGAGTAGTATTCAAAAGAATTACAGTTAATGATTTGAAACATAAGATCTCATATTAACAACTTTTTTTCAAATCCCGAACAAATTGAATTAATGAATTTCAATAAAATCTTCAGAGTACTGACAACAGATTTCATATTGCAATTTGATATTTCACAAAGTTTCTACTTAGACGGTAATATTTCTTTATTTATTTTTCTTATCATGCATAGATAACCATTTTTCTTATTATTTCAAGTTATTAAATTCCGAGACATTTTTAATCGTCATCAAATTTTCGATCTCCACATTTCACTCATTTTATCAATTCCTGTTAACAGTTTACGATAAAATACATTTTCCGTTCATCATGGTGAAATATATCAGCAAAAACTCAATTTTTCATAAAAATTCCATACTAATACTCTGATATAAGTCGATGAAAATACGCTAGAAATTTGAATGTTCTTATTCAAACTTTGTCTCAACGTCTTCTTCAACAAAAAATTGCTACTCATTAAAGGAATTAAATAACTAATGGTACTTTCCCAGGTAAGTAGTGATAAGGTGGCATTAATTCAGAATATTCTGGATACTATAATCTAGCTTTATAACAATTGACCCATAAATTGAAATTGAGTCTCTTTAATTAAATTTTAATCGTCCATTTGAATTTCGTTTTGTGTTTTATCAGAAATTCTTGCAATTTTCGGTTTTATTATTAACAGTTTATTTGAAAGCAAACTCAATTACAGAATTTTAATGCAAATATTTCGGTTTTATATGGTCCATCCATGCAAAATTACGTAAGCTGACTACTACAAATATCTATGAAGATAAATCTCATAATAATAAAAAAATAGTAAAATAGGTCTTCAAAATGATGGAATGATTGGTAGATGGACCGAAGCGGTCTGTCTTATTGCGTTATATCGGCTCCAAAGTTTCATTGATCAATCACCTCGAGAAAAAGCCTCTTAATGGATCAACTACCCGAATATGTACCTAATTGATTCTTTCGATTAGATGAACGAACGAATGCGAGTCGCTTAATTATTAATCGTATCATTTTTCGGGAACTCCCTACGCCTCTAGATTGATATTTATTAATTTTTTTCAAACGATGTACGCTTTCCAGTTTCGAGATCCTTGTACGTGATTACTGTTTGATTTATCATTTCGTTTCTTCAGTTCCGTCCGATTTGGAATATAAAATTGATTGCCCTCGAGGTAATGTTACCGATTATTAATTAGAAACCTGCATCTGAATATGTATTATGATATTCTCTATCTTCGATCGACTCATCAGTACCAACGGAAATGCACAGGTGTTCCGAAATACAGTCTCGAGGGATGTACAGGGATTTTAGCTATCCAGGAAGAGAACACTGAAGTACCTATACATTGCTCACGAAATGTTTTTGGTTGTGACAGCTCATAGTTTGTTATACGAGGATGTATTGATATCTAGTTAGCCTGAACCAATTTCATGCATAAACAGAGTATTGCGATACCATATCAACGAACAATAACTTATTAGAAGTGTCAGTGTAGAGTTCGACGTCAAAAAAGTAAACCAGAGTTACGCAATAAATAAAAAAAAGATGTCCACTGAAATTGTAAAAATCGAAAAATTGGAGTATCGAGCCACCACCAAGTACCTGTATTTAAAAGGGTTAAGAGGTAAGCAGATTTACGAAGATATGCTCAATACCCGTGGTGATCAATGTCCTTCGTACGCGACCGTGAAAAATTGGACTGCAAGCTTCAAAAGAGGTAAATTTTCCATTGAAGATGATGACCGATCGGGAAGGCCAGTTTCTGTGTCAGTCCCCGAAAATATCGATGCAGTTCATGACATGATTTTATCAGACCGTCGAATTGGGCTAAAACGGATATCTGAAGCACTGAAGATTTCATACGAACGCGTTCATCATATAGTTCACGTCAATTTGGACATGAGAAAAATTTCTGAAAAATGGATCCCCAAATGTTTGAATATTGACCAAAAGCGTGCAAGGTTGAAGCATCGCGTTCAATCTGTGCTCGATTTGAAAACGATGTAGACTTCTTAAACCGAATTGTTACTATGGATGAGACTTGATCACATTTCTACGATCCAGACTCTTAGCAACAATCGATGGAATGGCGACGCTCTGATTCTCCAAGACCTAGGAAGTTTCGTGTCCAAAAATCTGCTGGAAAAGTTTTTGCTTCAGTTTTTTGAGGTTGCCATGGGGTAATCATGATTGATTTTTTGGATATAAGGGTAGAACAATAACTGTAGATTACTGTTCGACATCACTGACCACTATACGGAAAATAATTTAAGAGAAAAGACGCGGAAAGCTATCCAAAGGTGTTTTGTTTCTACAGGACAATGCCCCAGTACACAAATCTCATGTTGCCATGCAAAAAAATCGTGATTTAGGGTTAGAATTACTAGAACACCCCCCTTATTCACCTGATTTGGCTCCGTCCGACTATCATCTCTTTCCTCAACTGAAAAAAAGTTTAAAAGGTCGTCAATTTTTTTCCAACGAGGAGGTAATAAAAGCTGTGGAGGACTGGGTTGCAGAGCAAGAAGAAACATTTTTTTTGAAAGATCTAGAGAAGTTGCAGGTTCGCTGTAATAAATGTATTCAATTAAGAGGAGAATATGTTGAGTAATAAAATATTTTGACATTGAAATTTTGTTTGGTTCTATAGTAGGCTAAGAATTTTTCAATATATCCTCGTAACAGGAGCAACAACTTTGAAATAATGAAATACACCTCTTATCTCTAAGGGAATCTAACTGGGGTTAGCTGGAGTTTGTAGGTGTTCAAATACTTCTTAGACTGGAGCATCTTCTATTTGTAAATCATGAATATCATCCAACAGCTTCTGAGACGAATGAGGCGATAGCTCTGAGCGTCTCAACCCCATATTTACGTGCATCGCCGTGGATCAATTTTACACTTTTCTGCTTCACTTCACACGCCATTAAGAGTCCAAAGACTTAATCACGTAGAATTGCCGAACCGCACAAACACAATTCGAGATCCATCCAAATTAATGACGAGCCGATCCAAACGAGATTAATCTCTCAATTTGGAGCAGAAACTACATGGCTTAATTCCATACATTCACGAAGCCAAACCATGAAATTGAATATTCCCATTAATCATATTATACGCATCAGCATCAATGGTAATCATATAATTAGAATCCGCTTTTTATCTTTTCCACCATTGATCTTCTCCATCTTGATTAGTCTAGCGTCGTCGTGTAAGTATACAGCGCACGCTAATGATAACTACGAATCGCCAGTAATCAGTGGTAATCACCGTTTGATCGGGTTTAATCGCTTCGAATTGTTTGTTCGTCGTTTTGATGAATGCAAGAAGAGAACAGATCCATCCCATCATCATTTATCCTATCGTCAGCATTATCGATTCCAATCAAAAAGGATTCATTTTGTAATGTCACAATAATTATTAATAAGAACTAGAGAGTTCAAATCATGGACTGGCGCTGCTAAGCTTTTGCAACATGTGAAAATAATACGTCTGGAACTTAGAGACTTAGACTCTAGAAAGAGGAGACGCACCTTTAAATATTAAATAGTGAAGCCAATTTTCGAAATCATCACAAGTAGTATAGCAAGCGGGGTTCTGGGACTGAGGATGGCCATGCCCATCCGGAGCCGAAGAACCTTGAGGAAATTAGCTGAAGAATTGGTCATTGACCTCTCGAGGTTTTTTTACCGCTCTCGATAGGTGACATCTTCTTCTACAACCCCTTCTGGTCATTGACCAATTCTTCAGCTAATTTCCTCAAGGTTCTTCGGCTCCGGATGGACATGGTCATCCTCAGTCTTAGGACCCCGCTTGCTATACTACTATCAGATCTAATGGATTTTTAGAATTTCACTTTTCAAATTTCCGTCCGATATTGAGGGGATTATCTTTGGTTGTCAATTATGAATTTAGCTGACTCCGTTTACCCAACTTAGAATTTGTTACAATGTTCGTAACATTGTAAGAATTCGTCAAAAAGAGTTGATTCACCCGTAATTTTATTTCCATTCTTCAATACCGATAACACTACGCCACTGGACCTTTCAAAGGTAGATTCCGCAACATTGCCACGGCCGTATCATCTAATAATATTGCTATCCTTTATGCTATCGTCGTTTCACTAATTGAAAACTGACTAAATTTTGACTTCACCAATTCTCGAATTTATGAATGAGATGCTGTGTCTCCTCTTTCTATTGTCTAAGTTCTGGATCACCTATAAACTTGAATAAGACAGTTTTCATAAATGTCTTTTTCTATGTTACTTCTCTAAGGCCTGCTCTATGAAATGGCAATAGTCTGTAGATAGTGAATCCACTTCAAGGTCGAATCTTCTGCCACATGGTTTCTCGATAAAGTTCTTATACCAATAAGGCAGATATCCCTGGATCGGGAGACAAAAAACTTTATTCGATGGCGCGGATCTGACATTTCGTGTGTCGTATCGGCGTCGTGCATCGCTGTCACTAATTGAGCACAGATAACAGAGATAAGGATTGCGCTCATGTCCAAACGCAATAACTCATACCGACGACTGCTCTGTGTTCTCTGTCGATTTTAATTGGTGGCTGTCTTATTTTTCACTGTTCTCATTATTGTTATTGGTCGAGTTCGGGAGCTGCTTATTGTTTCAGTCTTCATCTAGTCATTCTAGTCAAATACCGACGAGTCATCATTGTTGACCACAAGGAATGTTTTCAGTTACGCTGTCTAGATCATATTTATAGAGATATAAATCTTGAACCTATCAGCGAACTGTCAATGTTGAATATTTCAGTGACATTTTCATCATGGAGAAATAAACGAACGATTAAAGTTAACAAATAGTTAAAATTTACTACCGAATTTACAGGTCGACAACTGATACTTTAAGAACGTTAACGCCAATTTTTGGTCGTAATTTTCATCCTAGTAGACAAGCAGTACATAGTCTAGGGCTCAAATTGGGCTCTTAGAAATGTTAGAAAAAGATGACCATCGTTAAATCAGATACGCAGATCATCGTTGACTAAATGGCTTCGTTATTAGTCAAGTAAAAACCTTGAAATTGAAGAAACACCACAGATAATTTAAAATCTGTCCCAGATGCCGCCTCGAATATAGAGTACGGTCCTGGCGGTGCTTAGAGAGACGTAGAAAATCGAGATAAGTACAGACCACCAAACAAGTTGTTAATGTTTTCTGGATGATACCTCAATTACATGCATCAACTAATTAGCCAATATATTTGATAAACCTTAAAACGTTCTTGATTGCGCTCACTTTCGTGCTACCAAAGATTTTTACTACAAAACCGAAACAATAATTGGTACTTCGGGGCATGGCGTTATCGAAACGAATTCAGTTTATGATGTAGAGTGCTACATGAAGTCATAAGTGGGGAATGTAGGTGTAGATAGTTACCTCTGAAAGGCAAATAACTAT
Organism: Adalia bipunctata; assembly: GCA_910592335.1. Lineage (NCBI taxonomy): Eukaryota > Metazoa > Arthropoda > Insecta > Coleoptera > Coccinellidae > Adalia > Adalia bipunctata. The sequence continues at coordinate 1,787,088 of OU342952.1, read as the reverse complement.
TTGATATTGCCTTAATGTTCTCGTACAGGCTTGATGCTGAAAGAAACTTAGTATGCGCTTACATGTGCTCTCGCTGAATTGACGTAGGGGAAATACGTCCAAAATGACAAAGACATCATAACTTGAGTTTGGAGGTATCAAATAAGGAACTGCCTACCATATCACACGATCCGAGTGGGTTCTATTAACCTTTGAGAACTCGCAAGCGCTACTCAAGTTCATTCGGTCGTGATGAGATAACAGAAATCAATAAGTCACGCGTTTTTTTTATTGCGCCAAATTTTTAGAAGAAATGGCCAGTTTTCACCATTTTTTCATTTATATTGCATTCATTTCAAACTTTACTTATTTGTCTTTGTATTCACGAAGCTTTTTTGTATTAAATATAGTTTTTGTTTTAATTCGATATATTTCTAGTTTTATAACGCTTTATGGACAAAATGACATATACAGTAAACGGACAAAATGGCCTAGGTATTTCAGCTGAATTAACCGTATCTACCTGACAACACCGAGACCATTCATCCCAGGCTCCATCAGCAAACAAAGAGCCAGGACTTGTCTTAACATATTCACAACAAAATATTCATCTGCGGCTAATAGAGGCAATGCATCTTAACCTACTCTTGGAGATCCTATGAGGAGGTTCCTCCAATCCTTAAAGGACGATTCATAAGTGGACAAGGCAAATGTGAGCCGAAAAATCGATAAACGTACTTACTTTCAACTTCTACACCTAATATGATTGCAATCAAATCAAAAAAATTAGCCTATACTTCCTCCAAAGAAAAGGAGGCAATTTCCTTGGGCGTTATTTAAAGAAGACAATGAAGAAGAAAATGTTCCTAGCAACTTTCGAGATAATGAAGACGACTGTCCATCTGTCTATTGTTATGACCTTTTTTTCCCGATTTAGATCGGGAAAAACCCAGTCTTCTCCAGGATCAGCCCTGAAAAGGAATGGTTACGATGCATGCATTGGGGTCACGCATCTTGTGCTGATGTTCCTAGAAGAACCAAGCGCTTCAGTGGTGAAATTTGTCAGTAGTTTCGAAACAATAAGTAGAAAACTACAGTTGCCTGTTGCCGGTATGTCATTTTGTCCATAGCATGCGGACAAAATGAATTTAGCTCATCCCAATTTATCTCAGAATGTTTTATTTTTTGGTACTTTTATTTCATAGAGGTTGATTAGATTTTATAAACACAGGACCAAAGATCATATGTGTAGAAAATAACATTACCTACATAAATGACAATACATATGGGAATTTCCCAGTATGGAGGAATTAATTTAAAATAATTAGAATCTTTAAGAACTCTGAAAAATCTATTTGAAAACCGTTCAATTGGCGTGAACATTCACTACTAATAAGTTATGCCTCTGAAATAAAACCCTATGTCATTTTGTACGTACTTCCCCTACCTTTTGAGAAGGATTCTCCTTACAGTAGCTCCACCTTTGATGTAAAAACTGCGAGAATTAAAGTTTCAAACCTGATTTAGATTTCCAGGGTTCGTCGCTTAACGCACTGTTGGGATCTCCATACTAAATATACCTGGCCGGTTATCTTGAGTTTTTTCGGTTGTTCGACCATGAAAATTGGCGGAAATCATTGGATGTACCTACGTACTTCCCCTACGTCAACTACATTTCATCAATTATAAATTTTACTCGATGAAATGGCCATGTAATGTTCTAACAAGTCACCCAAATTTTGATTTCTTTCGTGGCAGTATGCTTGATATATGGTTCCAAAAAGATGGTGCCACATGCCACGCAACTGGTCGAAATTAATCGTGCAACATGGCAAGATATATTTCGTGTTTTTTTCTCTATTTGAAACCTGAAGAAATCGGAATATTGCGACGTGTATTGAAAAAAATCGACTCTGCATAAGCGCACATCTCCGCCACCTGACCGCATCAAGAAAAATCCGTTGGTATGTCGGAACCCGAGTCGATATATCACCGAGAAAGACAGAAATGAATCGATACATAAGGTTCACAGGTACCACTGTCATGTTATCCCAAGTGCTGCCAACAAGGGAACAACAATCCATTGAACGTGCGCTCATTTTACTCCCGTACCAAAGCGATAAATAAGGTTTTGGAACTTGATATTCGAGTCCGAACTCAAGAACCACGAACTTGAGGTCACGGGCGAGTTATCAAGTTCACATTAAACGGCATTCCGTCTCATCTTTTCGTAAAACAGGAATCGGTCGGGTACAATTGACCATTTGGGCCATCACCTCCCGAAGTTTCCAAGATATCTGAGAGATGTCACCTTTGCATTCATATATCTGATAAGTACATCGAGGAGATCTCGGGAACCAAAGGAGCTAGAAGAAAAAGGATGGCACTTTTTCGAGCTCGTTTTTCCTGAACAGTTCAAGATCTTGAGCTATGATCCAAAATTGAAAGACTGCTGAATTATTCCTTCACCAATCGCAACACCTCATATTTATATTGGACCCCTCACTTCTCCTGTCGCAGATAAGAAACAGTTCTTAGTCTCCGAACGAAGTTAGCCTTACCCGAAGAAAAGCAATCAACCCATTTATGGTGGAAGATAATTGAATCATTTGGGAACCCTAATTAGTGCGCTGGGCTATAGTGACCCGTCCTGAATTTACATTTAGACAAATTAAGACGTTAACAAAAGGAAGTTCATTTATCCTTTCCAATTGTAATCAAATACTCCAACTGCATGGTTAATTCCCATAAATGACTTTGTCGAGGACGTGATTGGACAGCTTCAGTTGCGTGTGGTAAATTGACAGTTCGGACTATACAAGGTATAGACTTAGCAAGAGTTAACGCCTTTGAAAACGACAGCTTTAAGAATATTATTGACCAGCTTTGAAATCTTTCAAGTTGCATTTATGGCCTATTTATTGTTAGTATGAGATGACGCCTTAGAAATGGCCACAAAACAAGAGAATTGCATGTTATTTGCTATGTTTATTTTGGTCTTAATTCTATATCTATTTGTTAAATTCGTCACTTTCGCTTATGTTCGTCATCTCGTGATTAAAGGATAATTGAAAAGAATAATTTCCAAATGTGTTCACTGATATTCAGTTCTACCTGAATACCAACAAGTACCTGTACTACTTCAAAGCATTACCTGGAGAAAATATGAGTCAATCGTGAAGCCTGGAACAGTTTCTAAGAAGACAATAACGGCGAATGATAACTGTATAAAATTGGAATAATGACAAAATGATATATAAAGACAATAAAAGTTTGTAAATGACTTCGAATAACATTACTCAATATACACACTCGATCCATTAAAATTCAAATCACTCTCTGTATGTAAGGGAGTTATCATGTCATATTATTTCATTAAATGGTAATTGCCGTATTGTTTAGACGCAAACGAGTTTAAGGCGGGTTAGAATTTTGCTTCTACGAGATCGGATTCCTAAAGACCCACAGTCGCATTGTTCAGATTTGAATTACTTTTCATGACGATATCTGACACCAACACACACGATCAACTCATTTAAAATCTTATCTGTTCATAATGCACGTAAGAAACACGAATTCAGCAGAATCTAACAGTATTATCGGACAGGAAAGTCGTTCGAAGCATTGGGATATTTCATAATGGCTATTTTGCGTATGTGCTTGTCAACCCAACGTCCCAACTCGAAAATGAGATATGGAATTCATAGAACAAACAAAGTTTTCACAAAGAATGATTAAATGTTCAAAGGAAGTAGGGGAAATACGTACAAAATGACATAGGCAACATAAATTGAGTTTGGAGGTATCAAAGGTGGAACTGCCTACCAAATCAGACGACCCGGGTGGGTTTTATCAACCTCTGAAAACTGTTCTTGTTCATTTGGTCGTTAAGAGTGATAACAGAAATCAATAGGTCACGATTTTTTTTTTCATTGCCCCAAATTTTTAGAAGAAATGGCCAGTTTTTACCATTTTTTCATTTATATTGCATTCATTTCAAACTTTACCTATTTGTCATTGTATTCACGAAGCTTTTTATGTTAAATATACTTCTTGTATTAATTCGATATGTTTCTAGTTTTATAACGCTATAATGGACAAAATGACATATACAGTGAACGGACAAAATCACATAGGTATTTCAGCTGAATTAACCGTATCTACCGGACAACACCCTGACCATTCATCCCAGGCTCCATCAGCAAACAAAGAGCCAGGACTTGTCTTAACTTATTCATGAGAAAATGTTCATCTGCGGCTACTAAAGGCCATCCATCTTAACCTACTCTTGCTGATCCTATGAGGAGTTCCTCCAATCCCTAAAGGACGATTCATAAGTGGACAAGGCAAACGTGAGCCGAAGACTCGATAAACGTATTAGTTTCAACTTCTACACCTGATATGATTGCAATCAATCAAAATATGAGCCCGTACCTCCTCCAAAGAAAAGGAGACAAGTCCCTAGGGCATTATTTAAAGGAGACAATGAAGAATAAAATGTTGTTAGCAACTTTCGAGATGATGAAGACGACTGTCTATCTGTCTATGGTTATGACTTTTTTTCCGATTCAGATCGAAACAAAATAATCTTCACCAGGATTAGCCCTGGAACAGACTGGTTACGAATTATTAGTTTTGTCTAAAATCTCTGAGATAACCGAAGGTATTTCTTTATTATTTTCTTGAAAGATCTGGAATAGATAAGGGATATTCATTAAGATTTCTGGTGACAAACAGGTCCTATCGAACGGAGCCCAATCAAAAGAAAAATCAGCACGTGTTTACGCATTTTACCCAATACTAAACTTCCACAGAGATCCTATCTCCAGTTCTCGAAGTCTACACGGCCCAATTTTGAGAAGATCTAGCAGTCGTTATTCTCTGAATGTGGATGGAATGAGATCCAATGGAAGTTTATCGATATCGAGATCTTACGTTATAAAATCAAATTCAGATGTTATCTGTCGGGTGTGGTATTTTATCGTTTTATAAATTCCGATCAAATGTTCAGAGTACGCTGCTCGTTGAAGCTTATTAGATTGTATCTCGGCAATTCGGAATTTTTGATCTGAATGTTTGAATAGAAGGTGTATCATAATTTGCCATCGACGTGGGCTTGTGGCTACCGGTTTAGTTCTTCGGATGTTAATTATTCAGGAGGAAACAGAAGTCTGGACGATGTTTGCCCGGAGATGAAGATGAGATTCTTATCGCGATTGTTATTGATTCGATGTTTATTGTGTCACCACGATTTTCGTTCGTTGATTAGTCGAATAGGCCAAGAAATAGAGAAATAAGAGGAGTGATCGCTTCCAAATTGGAATAAAGTAGATAATTCATCAACAAGAATAGATTTCTGCAGAGCACTTGAGGAATAGAAAGAATACTAGGAAAATATTTCACCTTATATAAAGCTACAAGAAGTATCACAAACAACTTTCTCACAAAAGAATCAAAGTCATTGTCGCATTGAAAAATAAACCAACTGACGTTCTGGTTGTTGCAGTTTCTCTGTCAATAAGTATATTTTGGAGGTTTCAATATTCTCCACAAAGGCACAAAAGTTGTATCGATTGTAAAACTTTTCCTTAAGCGCTTTTGTTAGGTAAATGTTCTTAGTGTCGTATAGAAATATGGATAAACTTGGTCCCTACGAGCAGACAGTATGCGGGTAAAAACGAGAATTTCCGAGAGGACCGAGTTGATGAATTGAAAATGGGATTCTCGAACAAGACGGTCGTAAATTTCGTCCTGCTAAGAAACGAGAACTACATCGGATGAAAAAAATCATGCAGAACAGGCCATCGATTTCGACCTCTCGATACCGATCTTATCTAGATAATTAATTATCATGCAAAAGGCGAATATAAGTGTTGAAGATACAGGACACATCCATTTTGTTCACGCCCAATGGCGAAAGCTTGAAGTTTATATTATCATTATAGTCCGAAATAATGACTTTATTTAGTTGAATATCGTGTTTTTCGAGATAACAATTGACGTTTATTATGTCCATTGGGAAGACGAAAATATGTCCTGACCTTGGCTTTGTTTCTCTTTTTGTTTTTCTGCAAACTGTATATAAGCGAGTCCAAGTTGAAAAATGGGATTTAGTGCTGATTGAAAGCTCCCCTTCAGGTGAATTTAGTTTAACATGTTCATAAAGTATCTTCTTAAAAGGAGATAACAAATTTGTATCTGAATGAAACCACAATATGGGTCTATCAATAGATGAAATTAGGAACAATCTTTTCACACTTGATAAAGACGCCAAATAACTTTTTTTTTCAAACCAGAAAACTATTCTGTTTCTTCAGAAAGTGTTAATGGAATCCTGTTACAGCTAATAGAACTCTTGTAGAGAATTATGAAGCTTACAAAATAACAATTTTCTGATAAAATTCTAGAAATTTTCCCATGAAAGATCGCAATCTCTCTGGTTCATAATGAATCGTTGATATCGTCTCGATACAGGATCTAAATATGAGACATTTTAATTGGCGATGAATTAATTCAATCTCATTAGAGTGAAATTCAACGATATATTTCTCGTTAATAACATCATTCCTATATTCACCGTCCATGGGCGTAGATAGGGGGGGGCCTGGGGGGGCACGGCCCCCCCCAGAATCCACGGTGCCCCCCCCTTACTGAAAAACACATTTGTTTTTCCTTGCTCGTTTTCCACTGTGCCCCCTCAGGCCCCCCCCAGGAAAAAAGGCTAGCTACGCCCATGTCACCGTCCAGTTCAAATAATGATTATTATTTATATTTACCATTCAGAACTCCGCATTGGTAGCTCCTCTCCCATCAAGTGCAGCCATTTGATTTGAATAAAACGATTTAACGAGATGTAAGGGAATATGCGATCCATTTCTGCGTTTTTTCATGGACTCAGCTCTCTGAATCCTTCTGGAGACTTGACCACTGGCAGTTTTCAGGATTAGTCCGGACCTCGAATTGTTCGAGTTTGATAATGGATAATTGCATATTGTTCTATGAGCGGTAATGTAAGTCATAACATACGCAGATGAATTTTGCAGTCCGAGCCGTCAGGCGAGGTATGTAATTCATCAAGTGTGTTATGACCATTACCGCGAATTGAACACTATACTTTGTCTTTGACTTCTTCAGTAAAATTCGAATTAATCTGCATTTTCAAAATTGACAACAGTTGTCAAAAGCGATTTCTGTGGTCGAAAATCGAATCGATATCGGAGCCCGTAGAAAACGTCAAAAATTCACGTTTTCCAAATGCAATTTTTGGATATTCAGACCTAAGAAAATGTAGAAATGGATGGCGAGAACGTTACCTTGATGTCTGAAATAGAGTTCCCCATTGACCCGACTTTTTTATTCATTCATAATTTTCACTGGTCTGATATTTCTTAGAGTAAGATTGACTAGAAATACCAAAAAAATTTCCACATAAAACAATTTTTCAAGCAAATAAACGGTTTTAATGACTACATGATCAAAGCTGGATTCCCATTGTTTGACCACCAGCTAACCTCAAAAAAATATTTGACAGGTCGTTGGATTGAACTGCATTCAGATGACTTTAATAGGTTGGAATTTTTGACATTTTTCGACGTGATCATAGAGTTTTTGACAGCTGTCGAATATTTCATGCACTTCGTAGCTCAAATCGAATATCGTCATGCCGTCGTGAGACTTCTCATACATCTCGAACCCCATGAGATATGGCCGGAGTCGTAAATTCCCTAGTCCCGTATCCCCCATGACTTTCCCGTACTATTTCATTTCGCCATGTAAATCGAGTGGTAAAGGTCGAATTGCATGCAAATTTCACATAATAATCGAAACCATAGATATGATATACTGTCCGATTCCGAAGAATCATATGCCTCGACGGCAATAAAGACCATTGTCACCGTGAACTCTGACACGAAAGGTAACGGCGGGAGGTAGGATACTTAAGTTCCTCATTTTGTTTTTGTAAACACGGCTATTATAATATCAACAACGTCGTAAGGAGACGTTGTCGCGTCTAAGGAAGATATGTTGATCATTGATATTTCTTATCGGACGCTGCATAAAAAATATTGTCACGGGACGGGTGACATGTTACCTTGTAAGAGGCGATAAAGGATTACGAGGAGGAATCGTAAGTGCTTACCACTAATAGTGGTCATTTCGAGGTATTGGAGGGGGCCATTTAGTTTTAGACGTTCTGCTGGTGGTTTTACGGCAATCGCCTGCTGCCACTTGGTTTCGCTAGATATGTGGGCCTTAGAGCCTGGCAAAGTTGACAGATTCATCGAAAACTTGCTATTTTGGGTACCACCTTAAGACAAATGGCAGATTCTTCCACCATTTGGAGTGACACAATTCGAAAACTGCATATTAACATGACCTCTCTGAAACGAAAGCTTCAACAGTTAAATCAATATTAATCTCGGCATTTAATGGAACGGATTATTCCAACAACCAGGAGTTAAAATTGCTTTACGACTAGGGAGCCTTACTAATGGCTTATAGATAAAAAGGAGTGAAGGTGCTGTTCAACGCCTTGTTAAGTTATTAACATAGATAATTCCGAAATGAATTTGCCATGTAGCAGATTGCAGCAGTAATTCAAATTAATACGATATCAAGTAAAAACCTGTCGGGGCTGACACCTCGTTCAATTTTACGGCCGACCAACCCTACGGACGCCGTTTAAGAAGCAGCACAATTGATTACTTTTATCGGAAGTCATTCAGATATGGCACTAGAGGACAGAGGAATCGCTGTGGGTATCTCGTGGTTTGAAGAACCTGTGCATGTTAATCAAAAACAGTGTGAAGTGCTTCATTAGGATAGCATCAATCACTGCGATAGGATCCGTGCGTTTATCAGTCATTTGCATGAAAACTGAGTCGATAAACATGCTAACTGAAAATTTCAATAACTGATGTTCTCAATCATGGACGCTTTTTATGAATGCCTTCAGCCAACAGCAAGTAGAAGGTCTAGGGCACCAGTAGTTGCAGTAACAATTCGGTTTAAGAAGTCTACATCGTTTTCAAATCGAGCACAGATCGAACGCGATGCTTCTACCCTTGCACGCTTTTGGTCAACATTCAAACATTTGGGGATCCATTTTGCAGAAATTTTTCTCATGTCCAAATTGACGTGAACTATATGATAAACGCGTTCCTTTGAAATCTTCAGTGCATCAGATATCCGTTTTAGCCCAATTCGACGGTCTGATAAAATCATGTCATGAACTGCATAGATATTTTCTGGGACTGACACAGAAACTGGCCTTCCCGATCGGTCATCATCTACAATGGACAATTTACCTCTTTTGAAGCTTGCAGTCCAATTTTTCACGATCGCATACGAAGGACATTGATCACCAAGGGTATTAAGCATATCTTCGTAAATCTGCTTACCTCTTAACCCTTTTGAATGCAGGTTCTTGATGATGGCTCGATTTTCACAATTTCGGTGGACATTTTTTTTCTTAATTTATTGCGTAACTCTGGTTTACTTATTTGACGTCGAACTCTACACTGACACTTCTAATAAGTTATTGTTCGTTGATATGGTATCGCAATATTTTGTTTATGCATGGAACTGGTCTAGGCTAACTAGATATCAATACATCCTCGTAAACATTTTAATAAATACGTAATTACTACGATCTCTATGTAGAAAGAACAACGTTGCTTAGTTATCTGACAGTAACGGACTATAACCTAACATTTTCAAAATATACACGGTGAAATGTGTCAGAATGTCATGGCCTGCCGGGATACATTATAAAAGTGAGTGGAGTATAGCAAAGTTTGTTATGCATGAATCCATAGCGTTTTTCCCCATGGATGCAGATGAATTCGACTCGAACAATGAGCATGTTTCATTCCCATGGCTCGGCTGAAAAAGTGATGATGTGATCTCGAGTACGTCTTCGAAAAAGCACCGTCTATCCTTCGTAGGAATGTTGATCGAAAAAATGGACATCAGGAAACAACGACGGAATAAAATTGTGCCCGCAGACATCGGCTGATATATTGAACTATTGAAGGTAAGATGGCCGCCGGGCATTTCCTAATTAATCGTGTGCACTGCAATTAAACTTGGGACAGTGATGGGTACAAATAGCGTCGGCCATTCTCATGGTACTACAGTTAAGTCACTGAAACAAATTGTCGGAAAAAAGTAAATAAATATTAGTTAGCGGTCCTCAAAACCGGACCTTATCGTCGTATTTTCAGTTTTATTGGACAGAAATCAATTATTCCATTTCTTTCGTCGTAATTAAAAGAATAAAATAAACGTTTACAACTTGTTAATAGAACGTGTTGATTATTAGATATTGCCGGGTCTACAAGATTCCGCTTGTCAGCGATTGAAATGGAGTGCAGCATTAGACTTATCTCTCTTGTGATTGCAAGAGGACTTTATTAGACGTCATTTAGAGCAGCCTGATGGGTAGAGTGGTGCTCACTCCCACATTCTTCTCGTCCTGCAAAAAAGGGAATGTGCGGAAAGTTCAGCTTGGCCGCATAAAAAGATTCTAAAAACGGAATCAGCAAAGATTGATCGGAATAAGTTGCATCGATATGATTTGGAAACCCGATGATCAGTCTGGCTAGATGAACAGAAGACAGTGATAGAACTGATTAGTTAACAATTCACCTCTCATCTAAAATTGATGTTAATCATATTTTATACAGTGCGTTTGGTTTACCGATAAATATTGGAGAGGAGATGGAAGATGTTTATGACTGTGGTCTTGTTCATCAAGTCTTTTTTATCATTAGTCCAAACCATGTAAAATACCATGGTTTTGTCTAGCTGTAATCGCCTAGTGGAAACTTAATGTCAGCGCATCAAGAAAAAGGATAATACTAAACTCATCCATGTAGAGGAAGTACGTACAAAATGACATAGGGTTTTATTTCAGAAGCATAACTTCATACCGGCAACAGGCAACTATAGTTTTCTACTTATAGTTACAAAACTACTGACAATGTTCACCAATGAAACGCTTGGTACTTCTAGGAACATCAGCACAAGATGAGTGAGCCCAATGCAACCAATGCATGCATCGTACAGTGATAGCCAAATGCAACATATTTTTGTGAATACCCTGTAGAATTTTTCGTCAGAATATGAGAACAAAACGTACAATACATCTTTGATAACAGTTCCGGAATATTCCATCTTCCTAAAGTTAAAGGGCAAGTGACTATGATGAACATCTATCATCTATTTCTCTTGAAGCTCAAATAACTCTGAGAAGCTTCGATGAAGTCACATTGAAAAAAGAACGAAAGTGACACAAACAGAATATCTTCAAGACTTTTATATTTCAAAATATGACAACTGAAAACTTTAAAAAACACAGATTTTTCTTCAATGCTGAACCGATGGCGATGTGGCAATAAACATGAATTTCCATGAAGTAAAGATCGAATCCATCAAATAGATGTGGCAATATTTCCTCCAACTACTCTCTTCTCGGACATTTCTATATTAATTACGTTCTAATGGTATCGGCACCAAGGTGCCATCCCACGCAAGGAAGAAGCCCCCCTCTTGACCCCCTATCAATTATTCGAGCGGCACAATAATTTATTCCGATATTTTATTTGGATGTTAATATGACAAACATCCTGTTCCGAGTACAGACGAAAAAGTCGTAAAAACGAGTGGATTCTGGAGTCTAGAAATTTTGAGACGTTCGTATCTACCAGCGATTAGAGGAGAAATATTTTACGTTCGTTGAGATTTTGTACAGATTCAGGAAGGTTGGAAATAATGACGAATATCTGTGAGTGGCATAGCGGTTTTAACGAAAAATAAATGGTACTGATATTTGGGTCTGGATGAGATCGAGATATGCCACTTTATGAGCATTATGAGACGTAATGAAGACGTTTTTGGGATAATCATCGATTTTCCAATTAATGAAAGAGACAAGTGAATTCTTCTTGCCACTCCAACGGCTGGACGGACAGTTCTTCGGAGAAGGTACATGGGATGGCGCCTTGAAGTGCCATGGGCGATATTTTAGCGGTTTACAGTTGTTTGTTCAACTCCTCGAACACTAATTAATATTCGTCCATCTTTAACTGGTTTCTTTCGGTGACTATTTAAGCTTCCAAGAATGAATCTTTAGAAGCTTTTATGTACAATTCGATGTTGCTCATGTCTTCATTAAGAAGATGAAAGAATGTCATTTGTGTTCCAACGAATTATGGTAACATTATTGTGAAGTTATCATTTTTCGGGATTCAGGTCTCAATTTTGAGGGTCAGTAACATTTTTCCTCGAATGAAAAATATAAAACCCAAAAAATTCATGGTATAGAAGGACTATATGGTCAAGTTTGGTATCAAATTATAGGTTTTCGAGGACGAGCAATTCAATAAGAAATGAATCAAGGCTCTATCTGGTACGGTTTAAATTTTGACCTGCCAAATGGCATTTTTTTAAAAAATCGAAATTTCAAGTCGTCCTAACTCCCGTTCCAGTTATCGTTTCCACTTTTTATTTAAATATTCATGATCAGCATTGGCCCAAGTATCTCTGCGAACAATAAAATCGATATCGAAAATCCCAACTTTTTTTGTGAAAAATGCATAAGGGGTAAGACCCCCCAAAAACACTATATTCGTCATCACCACGGAATCCATGGGAACCCTAATGTTGATATTCATTCTGAATGGTCTTCAAATCATTCGAATCATTCAGAATAAACATTTTGCCGGTCAGTAGCGCCTAAATTGTGGATGCTCTGAGCTCGTGAACAAAACTCGAAAATGAAAAACGCAAAACATAAAACTCAAAAAATTCATGGCATAGAAGGACTATATGGTCAGGTTTGATATCAAATTATAGGTTTTCGAGGACGAGCAATTCAATAAAAAATAAATCAAGGCTCTATCTGGTACGGTTTAGATTTTGACCTGCCAAATGGCATTTTGAAAAAAAATCGAAATTTCAAGTCGTCATAACTCCCGTTCCAGTTATCGTATTCACTTTCAATTTGTATATTGATAATCAGCATTGCCCTAAATATCCCTTCGAACAATAAAATCGATATCGAAAATCCCAACTTTTTTGGTGAAAAATGCATAAGGGGTAAGACCCCCCAAAAACACTATATTCGTCATCACCACGGAATCCCTGGTAACTCTAATGTTGATATTTATTCTGAATGGTCTTCAAATCATTCGAATCATTCAGAATAACCATTTAGCCGGTCAGTAGCGCCTAAATTGTGAGTGCTCTGAGCTCGTGAACAAAACTCGAAAATGAAAAACGCAAAACATAAAACCCAAAAAATTCATGGTATAGAAGGACTATATGGTCAAGTTTGGTATCAAATTATAGGTTTTCGAGGACGAGCAATTCAATAAAAAATAAATCAAGGCTCTATCTGGTACGGTTTAGATTTTGACCTGCCAAATGTCATTTTTTCAAAAAATCGAAATTTCAAGTCGTCATAACTCCCGTTCCAGTTATCGTATCCACTTTTAATTTGTATATTGATAATCAGCATTGCCCTAAGTATCCCTTCGAACAATGAAATCGATATCGAAAATCCCAACTTTTTTGGTGAAAAATGTATAAGGGGTAAGACCCCCCAAAAACACTATATTCGTCATCACCACGGAATCCCTGGTAGCTCTAATGTTGATATTTATTCTGAATGGTCTTCAAATCATTCGAATCATTCAGAATAACCATTTAGCCGGTCAGTAGCGCCTAAATTGTGAGTGCTCTGAGCTCGTGAACAAAACTCGAAAATGAAAAACGCAAAACATAAAACCCAAAAAATTCATGGTATAGAAGGACTTTATGGTCAAGTTTGGTATCAAATTATAGGTTTTCGAGGACGAGCAATTCAATAAAAAATAAATCAAGGCTCTATCTGGTACGGTTAAGATTTTTACCTACCAAATGGCATTTTTCAAAAAAATCGAAATTTCAAGTCGTCATAACTCCCGTTCCAGTTATCGTATCCACTTTTTATTTGAATATTCATAATCAGCATTGGCCCAAGTATCTCTGCGAACAATAAAATCGATATCGAAAATCCCAACTTTTTTGGTGAAAAATGCATAAGGGGTAAGACCCCCCAAAAACACTATATTCGTCATCACCACGGAATCCCTGGGAACTCTAATATTGATATTTATTCTGAATGGTCTTCAAATCATTCGAATAATTCAGAATAAACATTTTGCCGGTCAGTAGCGCCTAAATTGTGGATGCTCTGAGCTCGTGAACAAAACTCGAAAATGAAAAACGCAAAACATAAAACCCAAAAAATTCATGGTATAGAAGGACTATATGGTCAAGTTTGGTATCAAATTATAGGTTTTCGAGGACGAGCAATTCAATAAAAAATAAATCAAGGCTCTATCTGGTACGGTTTAGATTTTGACCTGCCAAATGGCATTTTTTCAAAAAATCGAAATTTCAAGTCGTCATAACTCCCGTTCCAGTTATCGTATCCACTTTTAATTTGTATATTGATAATCAGCATTGCCCTAAGTATCCCTTCGAACAATAAAATCGATATCGAAAATCCCAACTTTTTTGGTGAAAAATGCATAAGGGGTAAGACCCCCCAAAAACACTATATTCGTCATCACCACGGAATCCCTGGGAACTCTAATGTTGATATTTATTCTGAATGGTCTTCAAATCATTCGAATAATTCAGAATAAACATTTTGCCGGTCAGTAGCGCCTAAATTGTGGATGCTCTGAGCTCGTGAACAAAACTCGAAAATGAAAAACGCAAAACATAAAACCCAAAAAATTCATGGTATAGAAGGACTATATGGTCAAGTTTGGTATCAAATTATAGGTTTTCGAGGACGAGCAATTCAATAAAAAATAAATCAAGGCTCTATCTGGTACGGTTTAGATTTTGACCTGCCAAATGGCATTTTTTCAAAAAATCGAAATTTCAAGTCGTCATAACTCCCGTTCCAGTTATCGTATCCACTTTAAATTTGTAAATTGATAAACAGCATTGTCCCAAGTATCTCCGCGAACAATAAAATCGATATCGAAAATCCCAACTTTTTTGGTGAAAAATGCATAAGGGGTAAGACCCCCCAAAAACACCATATTCTTGATCACCACGGAATCCCTGGTAACTCTAATGTTGATATTCATCCGGAATGGTCTTCAATTCATTCGAATCATTCAGAATAAACATTTTGCCGGTCAGTAGCGCCTAAATTATGAGAGCTCTGAGCTCGTGAACAAAACTCGAAAATGAAAAACGCAAAACATAAAACCATAAAAATTCATGGTATAGAAGTACTATATGGTCATGTTTGGTATCGAATTATAGGTTTTCGAGGACGAGGAATTCAATAAAAAATAAATCAAGGCTCTATCTAGGACATTTTATATTTTGACCTGCGAAATGGCATTTTTTCAAAAAAATCGAAATTTCAATTTGTCAAAGCTCCCGTTTTAGTGTCCGGATCCAATTGAAATTCGTATATGATAAATCAGCATTGCCCAAAGTATTTATGCGTGAAATAAAATCTAATAAGAAAATCCCAACTTTCTTCGGAAAAAATGATCAATGTGCAAGTCCCCCAAAAACATCATATTCATCATCATCACGGAATTCCTGGGAATCCCAATGTTGTAATTCTTCACAAAAATTTGTACAGAGGCAGATCCAAGATTCTGCTGAATGTCATCAAAGACGAGATGAAATTTATCGGTCGTGTGGACGGAAAAAGCGCATACAGAGTGGACATAATGGCTTTGTGACAGTGAGGAACATCATCATCGTGTCGGGATAGTCATGTCGGGTGATGCGGCATGTAATCGTAAATTCAACAATATTATTACTATGTATCCATAGCCCCGATCGTTTTGTCCGCGCAGGACTAACAAAGAAGTCATTTTTATTCGGCCGTCGCCGTGTTATCCTGACGGCAATAAATAAAGACATATTCAAAATAAATCCGAGGACCATAAATATTACGATTGTAAATGTTAAGTACCGAACAATATACGTGGAGAACAAGGAGATAGAAAATTAAAGCCCCATAAAAATTCCTACATCAGTCAGAGTTGCTTGTGAATTAAACAAAACAGAGAAATGAGCACGGTAATAATCATTAAACGGGCAGATCGGGCTCGTGCTGCTCTGAGGCCCGGAGCATGCCGTCGTGGAACGCGGGGAACACCTGCGGAATCCGCCGTGGCGCTTTCACAGCCGGAAGTCGCCACAGCGCGATGTGGATTTGGTGGATTTTACGACGGGTCAAGGGTGAAATATCACTTTTACGGCTTTGCGATCGGAGTCGATCGATTTTATGGACGATTCTGCTCACAAATCGTTGTTTTGTGGAATTCTGTCTGTTCTTTACAGCATCACGCGAAAACTGCTTCGCGGATTTTTCGAAAATGTGCATGCACTTACAGAATAACTTTGAACTATAGTTTTACTAGGATCTGCAAGTCTCAGAGAACACTCAGGTGACACAGTCACTTCACAACAACTGTTTCCTTCTATTTGTTATAACTGTTGTCAATAAAAACCTCAACATCCTACAGTTTATCAGTTCCTGTAATATTTGAACAATTCATCTTTATTGTGAAGCCGAGGGTTATTTCTTTCTTCGTTTCACCTTTTTAAGGAAATGGCTCCGAAATTATACCTATATATGGACCAATAAAGGAATAATTTTCTTCTTGTGAATAAAACTCGAAAATGAAATATGGAAAACAAACAACCGAAAAAAATCTTCGCAGAGAGGGATTATATGGTCATGTTTAGTATCATATTATGAGTTTTTGAGGACGCTGAATTAAATGAAAAATAATCCAAAGCTCTATTTGCCTTAGTTCAGATTTTTACCTGTGAAATGGCTCTTTTTCGAAAATCGAAATTTCAAATTGTCGAAACTCCCGTTTCTTTAATCGGATTCACCCGGTGTTTGTTTATTGTTAATCAGCATTATCCAAAGTATCTAGTGTCGAATGAAATCAATTTCGAGGAACTCAACTTTTTTGGTGAAAAATGATCAAGTGGTAAGAACCCTCAAAAACACCATATTCGTCATCACCAAGGAATCCCTGGGAACTCTAATGTTGATATTCATTCAGAATTACCTTAAATTATTATTATTATTATTATATTTATGACAAGAGTTAAGAAAAATTCTATAAACTCAAAGAAAAATTCTATAAACTCAAAGAATTCATTCGAATCATTCAGAATAACCATTTTGCCGGTCAGTAGCGCTCTGAGCTCGTGGACAAAACTCGAAAATGAAAAATGCAAAACATAAAACAAAAAAATTCATGGTATTAAAGGATTATATGGTCAGGTATGGTATCAAGTTTTAGGTTTTCGAGGACAAGGAATTCAATAAAAAATAAATAAAGGCTCTATCTGGTACGGTTTAAATTTTGACCTTCAAAATGGCATTTTTTTTCAATCGAAATTTCAAGTCGTCATAACTCCCGTTCCAGTTATCGTATCCACATTTTATTTGTATATTGATCATCAGCATTGTCCCAAGTATTCGCGAACAATAAAATCGATATGGAAAATTCCAACTTTTTGGTGAAAATTGCATAAGGGGTAAGACCCTCAAAAACACCATATTCGTCATCACCACGGAATCCCTGGGAACTCTAATGTTAATATTCATTCGAAATGGTCTTCAAATCATTCAGAACAACCATTTTTCCGGTCACTAGCGCCCCAATTGCGAGTGCTCTGTGCTCGCGAACTAAACTCGAAAATGAATTATGGAAAAATTTAAACAAAAAAAATCGAGTCAATTAAGGACTATATGGACAAGTGTTGTATCAATACCAAGGTTTTGGGGGACGCTGATTTCTATAAAAAATAATCAGAGGCCCTATCTATCGTAGTTCAGATTTTCACCTGTGAAATGGCATTTTTTCAAAAAGCGAAATTTTAAATTGTCAAAGCTCCCTTTTCTTTTATCGGATTCACCTGGCGTTTTTACATTGTCAATCAGCATTGTCAGTATCTCGTGCGAAATAAAATCGATACTGTAAATCTCAACTATTTGATTGAAAAATGATCTTGTAAAGTTTTGTGAATTCCTGTGAATCTTTGGAAAGTTTTGTAATTTTCTGGAAACTCCCAAAAAATCCCTCAAACTTCAATTGAATGCTATAGCTGCTGTATTACTTTGATTATAATCATAAATTATATTATATGTAATTTATAAAATTATATAGTACAAGGTGCGGCACGGAGGGCGGACGTTTTTCAGATGGGCATAACTTTCCCCCACTGAGGACGAGAGAAGTGGGGAAGGTGCCGTTAGACTCGTGTGTTCCTAGCATTTATTTATTGATCAACAGAAGACCAAGAGGACCTGTGCGAACAGTTCGAACGCCTGAAAATGTTGAACGCGTTCGACAAGCCATTCTTCGCAGTCCGTCGCGATCTGCTCGGAAACATGCTGCTGCACTTCGCCTCAGTGATCGTTCGGTGAGGCGAATTTTGCATATGGATCTTCGCTTTCACCCCAACAAATTGGCCATTGTGCAACAGTTACACCCCGGAGATTATGCACAACGAATGAACTTCGCACGTGAGATGGAAGCACTGATCGATCAAAATGAGAACCTCATTTTGTTCATGAGTGACGAAGCCCACTTTCACCTCAACGGCATGGTTAACCGGCAGAATTGCCGTTATTGGGCTAATAAAAATCCGCAACACTTACACGAAAGACCGCTGCACAGCCCACAGCGCCTCCAGCACTGCATCACCGATTTCGGCCACCACATGCCTGATGTGATTTTCCACACTTGACTGTCTCAAATGCTATTTCCTTGAGAATCTGATTCCGTCAATAAATGTGTTTTTGAGTAAAAATTAACGCTTTTATTATTTTTTTAAAACCATCCATCCTCCGTGCCGCACCCTGTATAAGCCCTCTTTCTGTGTAAACGCACCTTTAAGATTCAAAATTTATTTTTCAAGAAATTTTGTTGAATTTTCACCGCACATCAGATTCATCCTGCTTTTATCATGAAGAATTTACCGTATTTTACTGAAAATTGTAAAGGTTTTTTTTTAATTAACGGTAAATGACAGTTCATCCCATTTCTTCTTCAATGGACCATATAAAACAAAGGGGTAATAAAATTATCGAGTAATGAACAGAACAATTCATTCCGGAGAAAGTTAAAAGTTGAGGGCACTTTTATTGGTTTACAACATGTCAAGTTGCTTCAATGAAAATGCTTTTCGAGCTATAAAAAGCGAAATAGTCGTTAAATTTACAACAAGAAGTAAAAACATCCTTTTTATCGACTTTACAAGAAAATAGAGCAAAAATTGTCAAAAGTTATCCACATTTTCTCTTCCTTTTCAGATCGCCTCGATTTCACACGTGATGAAGTAATTTTGTATAACTTATAACCTGATAGCGTGAAACAAACATCCCAAAAAACCTATTTACGACCTCAACTTAATAAAGCTGGTGCTAGAAAACGTATTTTTTAATTTGTTATCTTATACATCTTCGCCGAAATAACACCAAGAATTGACCGCAATCTCATCATCGAGACATTAATAGACAAAAGACGTGTTAGTTGGAATTATTTACGGCGACACAAACAGAAAAAACTTAATTGAATGGACCGCGTCTTCGACTGGGCGTCTAGCATTTAAATTAAATTAACTTAATTAAATTGTTTCTCCTGTTGGTTACCGCAAGACGTTAAACTCTCCTTTTATTATTCACTAATTGAGTGCTCGAAAACACCGTCAGCTTTGACAGTCGTTCACGAAGAACGTTTAGAAAATGTTGAAATGGGCTCTGGATGGAACAACAAAGTTGAGCATTGGCTGGGAGTTGAATTCTTGGAAACCATTTCGGTTCCGAGTTTTTCTATACCTTGTAGTACGAGGATGTATTGATATCTAGTTAACCTAGACCAGTTCCATGCATAAACAAAATATTGCGATACCATATCAACGTACAATAACTTATTGGAAGTGTCAGTGTAGAGTTCGACGTCAAAAAAGTAAACCAGAGTTACGCAATAAATTAAAAGAAAAAAGATGTCCACCGAAATTGTAAAAATCGAAAAATTGGAGTATCGAGCCATCATCAAGTACCTGTATTTGAAAGGGTTAAGAGGTGAGCAGATTTACGAAGATATGCTTAATACCCTTGGTGATCAATGTCCTTCGTATGCGACCGTGAAAAATTGGACTGCAAGCTTCAAAAGCGGTAAATTTTCCATTGAAGATGATGACCGATCGGGAAGGCAGGTTTCTGTGTCAGTCCCCGAAAATATCGATGCAGTTCATGACATGATTTTATCAGACCGTCGAATTGGGCTAAAACGGATATCTGAAGCACTGAAGATTTCATACGAACGCGTTCATCATATAGTTCACCTCAATTTGGACATGAGAAAAATATCTGCAAAATGTGTCACCAAATGTTTAAATGTTGACCAAAAGCGTGCAAGGGTAGGAGCATCGCGTTCGATCTGTGCTCGATTTGAAAACGATGTAGACTTCTTAAACCGAATTGTTACTATAGATGAGACTTGGGTACATTTCTACGATCCAGAAACAAAGCAACAATCGATGGAATGGCGACACTCTGGTTCTCCAAGACCTAAGAAGTTTCGTGTCTAAAAATCTGCTGGAAAAGTTCTTGATTCAGTTTTTTGGGATTGCCATGGAGTAATCATGATTGATTTTTTGGATAAGGGTGGAACAATAACTGGAGATTACTATTCGACATTATTGACCACTCCACAGGAAAAAATTAAAGAGAAAAGACGCGGAAAGTAATTCAAATGTGTTTTGTTTTTACAGGACAACGCCCCAGTACACAAATCTCATGTTGCCTTGTCGTGATTTAGGGTTAGAATTACTAGAACACCCCCCTTATTCACCAGATTTGGCTCCGTCCGACTATTATCTCTTTTCTGAACTGAAAAAAAGTTTGAAAGGTCGTAAATTTTCTTCCAACGAGGAGGTAATAAAAGCTGTGGAGGACTGGTTTGCAGAGCAAGAAGAAACATTTTTTTTAAGGTCTAGAGACGTTGCAGGTTCACTGTAATAAATGTATTCAATTATTAGGAGAATATGTTGAGTAATAAAATATTTTGTTATTGAAATTTTGTTTGGTTCTATAGTAGGCTAAGAATTTTTCAATATATCCTCGTACTAGATCTAGTACTAGAAATCATGAAATCTACGTAATTCCAGTTTCAGGAAGCGCTGTAAATCATCTCCAGACCCATTACGTAAATATCTCCTTCAGTTATGGGATCTTCTAGTCCCCATTTTGGGACGGCGATCTTTGTACGCTCCTGCAAAGATTGACATTTGTATGGCCCAACATCTCCAGTCGACAAGCCGTCAGATTGATCCGCCAATGAATCACTCGAAATTATTCCCTTACATAATCCCATTCGAAATCGCACTGTTACCCCACCGTAATCCTCGTCTTATTGCGACTGTGAGTCATCGTTGAACTGTGACCTGAAAGCACAGGCGCCAACCTGATGCCACTTAGGTGTAAGTACGGCCTCATTAATTCCACAGCTCTTGCTATCTAACCGTGAATTATGGATGTACACATTTTACGTAACGAGCAGGACGCAACGTCGGTACGAAATGATACGTATGCAACCTCTTATTGTCATCAGACCTGATTATCATTTATGGCATTAACTGATGTGTGGGTTTGAGGTGTGAATCTTCCTTGTATTGAGGTTATTGACTGAAGGGAGTTCGGTTCATGCTTCCTCTTAGAATAGAGAAGGAAAAGCAGGTTTATCTTTATACACTGTGGCCTTGTCCAGAATGACATGTTGACAAGGTACTTGTCATAGCTCTTTTTTGGCCCAGATTATTTCTGTGCTAAGCAGAATGCACCTACAAGAAAGAGATGAAGAAGATATATGAAACCAAGACAGGAACACCCTGGTGAATTCTTCCAGGACTAAGTCATTCCAAGTCCTAACGCAGCATGGCTCAGAAATTGATAAATAAAACATTTCCAACGAGTACTGATTGAGTTTGAGTAAATAGAAGAAAACTAGCAATAGAACTACGGACAACCTCACCTTCCAAACGGAAACTTTGGGATTTTTTTTGCAAAAACTAAGAGGATTCCCGACTTCTCTTCATCATGTTCGTAATCTGGGACCCAAACTTAGGGAGTACAAATATTTTTACTTTTCCAACACGATTCTTTTAGTCTAGAACTAGTATGGGCCAGCAGATCTACCTTTTAAACAGGTAGGCCTCTGGTCGCGGAATCCGAGTTGTCAGATTGTGTTTCGGGCTTTCTCTATAGAAGGCTGTGGCCAAACTCTGACAGCTTACAGCTACAATGTCAAATAGTTCTCTGTGATCTCTGAAGATCGGGCGATTCTATAGGAGAAATGTCAAATTTTGATCAGTTTTCCTGATGAAATGGGGAAATTATGGAAAATATGAATACCAAGCTATTTTGCGTTGACTCTTCCTCTTTTGATCCGTATATTTACATCACGGTCAGGATATCTGCGCAAAAAGTTTCATCGAGTTTAAAATTGCCCTTTTTGCCGAATTTTTTCGCGATTCTCGCGAATTTTTTTAAAATACTTCCACGTCGCCTAGAGAATCGAAATTTCGCCCACGTACGAATCGATCATTCTTCTTTCCAACCGTGTAAAAATTTCGTATACCAAGGAAAGAAATCTAAAGTGTTATGAAGGGATGATATCAATGAATGCATTCAAGATGCTGATTACGAACCTAATTCACTTCATAAGGTACAGATATAATCATAATCTCGAAAGATTAGTTGTAATTTTAATATTCTTTTTTTTTCACCTTTGAAAAAAGTGTTTTTTAACGGTAAAAATAAATTAAAGTGATGGTTATCGACTGTAGGTAGACGTCAAAAAATATATTATCGGGAACACAATCAATAATAATTACTCTTGTTTGAATTCTATGTATTCTTGGAAATTTCTCATCATTTATTGATATCTACCTCTATCATCAACGAAATCTTGTTCATTCAGATTAACTCTTGTAAAATCCCTGAAGCTCATTGGTTCCTTCACTAGGTTTCCGCTCATTATCCAAATAAGTTATAGTCACATTCGTTCTTATCTCATAATTGAGATAAGAACATGGTGGTATGCAATCCTTCTTCAGATAACGCTCGAAGTGATTGATTACCAAAGATATGGGTGAGAGTATTATAGGAATGAAACAATTTTTTCGACGACAGTTTGGTACACCAAAACTCCGTTATTCGGCCTTCGAAAGATTGCAAAATGGCTCAAATACGTCCATTCCTTTAGGTTCTTCTTTCTGTTATCAAAAGAACTATAACAATAATTCTCTAGACGTCACTAAACAACATTTTGATAATTCAAAATATCAGAGCTGGAAGATTACCAATGAACCTTCGTGAAAAATATGCGGAAAATTAAAGATTAATTTCAAATAAGGGGCCCAAGACCCAAATTAAGAGAGCGCTAGGGCTCTGCATAAATTAAAAGTATTATTTTTTTATGTTGTGGTTTTCACGAAAAGGAATATCCTGTAATGTTCAGAGAATATCGTGAGAACCAAGGGCAAGCAGGTAGGAATTGGTGTTCTTCTTGAATTTCTGGAGGTTATATGCCTCGAGGAACACCTCCCTAGGCAATGTGTTCCAAAGCCTCGCTGTTCGTTGGATGAACGAGAGATGTTCTGCAGGTCTCCAAAGTTACCACGAAGGGGTGTGAAGACTTAACTTGACGGGTTAGTCTGGAAGAGACTGCCAGAGGGGGAACGATTGCTGATAATTCAGAAGAGCATCGCCCATGGAAATATCTATAAAATAGAGACAGATCGCCCACTTTTCTACGGTGTTCCAGAGAAGTGAGCGAGCTTGTAAGCGAGGCATCACCGACGAGACGAATTGCCCTTTTTTGTACGGAATCCAAGAGTTTTAGGGTGTGTTTAGGTGCAGCACTCCAAATATGGGAACAGTATTCCAGGACAGGTCGAATCTGTGCCTTATAGATCATAAGCAGCTGACCTGAGGTGAAAACTATATACGTAGTTGGCTTTTGTACAGGCTTCAGTGAGGTTAATGAACATTAGGTGGATTTACACAGGATTTGCTCTCGTGGCCCCTCGTATAACCGAAGCCGTGCACAGGGGCAATCACTCAGTTGTGAATGTTAACACGAGAAACGCCGCGTTTTTAAGATAACCCAAATGGACATTTTCAAAGCCTCTGTGCCTTTCTAGCTAGAAAACACAGCCAGACTCTTTCAGGAATCACTAAAAAGCATATTATTAAGAATCCAGGTATCATTGTTCGGCCCGCGTATTCTTTTTTCGAGAGCGAACAAAAAGTCGAAAATCCCGGGTTTCAGCTCCCAGTTAGCGACTTCCTCAGATCAATTGCCGCGGCGACATAAAAAGCTCATCATTTGTGCGTCTGTCGATTCGGATTTAGTGGTTTCTCGGTCGCGTCACATGCAAACAAAGCGTGCGTGCAGTCATCTCACATGATTTTCAATTGGCTCTTCTGTCGGTCAACCATGCAAATTAAATTACAACTGATCCTTACATTCGTCCCAACATTCATTACCCAATGTCCGTCGGTCTTGTCGCAACACCGTCCTATAAATCGCCGCTGAAATATTTATTTGTTCCGAGATTTGTACGTGCCTGCTTTCGCCGTGGGAGCCGGGAAGAGTCCTCCGCTTGTTTTTCGTCAATTTCTATCGGGAATGTCAGTGTTTGCCGATTGGAAATGTCATCGGGCAGTTCGGCATGTGACATTCCAGCCGAAAGAGCAGGGGAAAATAAAAAGGCAGAACACACCCAGGTTCCACTTTTACTGTCCTCACTAGCTGAACCGACTAAGTCACGGCGCTCAGATCCCCAGGATTATGGGTCCGTTTATCATTTACAAGATAAGGATGAAAGTTACTGGGCTAGGTGAATCGTTTGAAATCATGGCGAAATGTTATAGAAAGTTCGACGTATCAACTGATGTTCAAAAGGTTATACTTCTTCAGATATAACTAGAGTACATTCTAAATTCAAATGCATTCGAAACAACCTTACTATTCTAACTGACAAAAAAACTACCCCCAGAAGGAGCTGTTTAAATTTTAAATTTTTCTCGGTAAAACATAGATAGTACAGCAAGGAGTAAATTTTTTTTTATGTTGTGATTTTCACGAAAAGGAATATCCTGTAATGTTCAGAGAACATCGTGAGAACCAAGGGCAAGCAGGTAGGAATTGGTGTTCTTCTTGAATTTCTGGAGGTTATATGCCTCGGGGAACACCTCCCTAGGCAATGTGTTCCAAAGCCTCGCTGTTCGTTGGATGAACGAGTCTTTGAAGAGAGATGTTCTGCAGGTCTCCAAAGTTACCACGAAGGGGTGTGAAGACTTAACTTGACGGGTTAGTCTCGAAGAGACTGCCAGAGGGGGAACGATTGCTGATAATTCAGAAGAGACTCGCCCATGGAAATATCTATAAAATAGAGACAGATCGCCCACTTTTCCACGGTGTTCCAGAGAAGTGAGCGAGCTTGTAAGCGAGGCATCACCGACGAGACAAATTGCCCTTTTTTGTACGGAAACCAAGAGTTTTAGGGTGTGTTTAGGTGCAGCACTTCAAATATGGGAACAGTATTCGAGGAAAAGTCGAATCTGTGCCTTATAGATCATAAGCAGCTGACCTGAGGTGAAATAGCTCCTGGCACGAAACAGAAAACCAAGTTTTTGGGATGCACTTTTAGCAATGGATCTCACGTGATTCTCCCAGACAGTAATGCCAAGCATCGAAATGGATGACTTCAATGGTATGGTCACTCCCGACAATTTTTTGCTGGACACAGTAAGATCGGCTTTTCTATAGAAAAGACATGCTTGTGTTTTGTTTGCGTTGAATTCTACCAAGTTATTAGATCCCCATTCAAGAATTGTTGCCAAGTCCAAATTTATGTTGTTAACATCTCTTCCTCGTTCGTTTTTGATTTGGCGGGCTGGTATTGGAGCCCTAGAAGAAAAGGCGGTATGGAGGGTACTATCATCCGCGAAGCTGTGCACTGGACACGAAGTTGCTTCCAGCAAATCGTTGATATGAAGTAGAAATAGTGTTGGAGCCAGAATGGATCCCTGCGGAACACCAGCATTTATGGGTAGAGAGTCAGATGAAACTCCATCGACCACTACATGGAGAGATCTGTTTGAGAGAAAACTAGCTAGCAGAGAACATAGCTTTGGGGGCACGCCATGAGATGGAAGCTTGGCGAGGAGTCCCTGATGCCAGACTCGATCGAATGCCTTGGAGATATCCAGTGCTGCGGCTAGGGTTTCACCATATTTCTCGGTAGATAGCTGCCATATATGTGAGACGTAAGCGAGCAAGTCACCAGTGGATCTCTGATGACGGAAACCATATTGTCTATCGTTGATAATTCCTGAGTGTTCCAGATGTTTCATGAGCTCGAAGTTGATGGCTTTTTCCATGACCTTTGAAATATTAAATAACAGAGCGATAGGTCTGAAGTTGCTAGGTTGTACTCTTGCGGTTTTCCAGTTGGATGGGAAAACAACCCAATTTGTTAGTTAGTTAGTTTATTATAGAAATTTTTACGTATTTAGTGTTGGTACTTCAGAGATGACTAGAGTACATTCTCAATTTGAATGCATTCGAAACAACCTTAATACAAGAGAAGAGTGAAGACATCCTCAAGATATCGTAATAGCCTGGTGAAGCATAAGTCATGTCTTTAAACATCTGATAGTGATATTCAGTATAATTTTCTGCACTAGTTACCTCGCGTGCAGCATTTGTTTCCGCTTGGGCGGATTTCCAATTGTCTTGGCTTATTTATATTCATAGGTTTCCTGATGATATACAGCGCCCTTTTTTCGTGCTCTATCAATTCGAAGAATATCTTTCGGTGTTAACAATTGGGCAAATGGAGTAATCTGTTTTTAACAGAACCGTAACAGAGCTGTAAAGTTCACAATTTATTCGTCGAATTGGTGAGATTCCAACACTTGAAGTGTTTTTTCATAGTAGTAATAATATTCTAATTTTTTTTCATCAAGTAGGAAGAAATACTTATTTCTGCTATGAATGCTGCTCCTGACTGCCCAACTCCTCCATGCGATCTCACGAAAATCTTCATTATCCGTTCCCTTCAATCTCGACTCTCTCTTTATTCTCAAGAATGGCTGACGCCTAAATAACAACGAATTTAATCAACCGAGCCACGGTTCCCTGCGCCGACCGCTTTTAAATGATGATTTGGTGTTTCATTATGGCCCATACAATGACACAATGAATACAAAAGTGCATGTACGATTGCAATAAGTCACGGTGCCTCTGTGGCCTTGTCTGTGTATTTTGAGGCATTGTATTGTAACAAGAGGCGATCTCCTTTTTAATTTCGTGGTTCCCGGTAGGGGGCATATTGCGAGATGGACTGGAGCTGTTCACTTTTGGAAGTTCGCGATTTAATCGCGTTTGCGAGTAATCGGAGGTTCAATCAGCTTCCTTCTTGTACAGTAGGGCATTTTGTGAGGCAGGCGATCGATTTAAACTGACTTCGAGCAGTAAAAAGCGTTTTAATTGAGGAATATCAGAAATTACAATGAGAAGAAGTGAGAACAATTTTGGAAGACAAACTTTTATTACAAAACACTCTCAAATAAAAGCTTCTTCTTCGTATTCATATTCTTTCATATTCCAATTTGATTTTAGCACTGCCTTTACAAGGTATATCCAAGAGGTAGGTAGATGATGTGTAGCTCTCTAACAACGGTGACTCTACAAATATTTCTTAAAGTTGAACTCTTGTTCCTCTTTGATCACGTTCGCCTTTTTTCGATTACATAAGAGCACTGCTTCCTAGTTTCTGCAGGTGCAATATTAAATCGAATACCAACCATTTCACCCAAGACACCTCGAATATTTCAGAATACTGAAATAAGAGTCGTTATTCGGATTATTTCGCATAATTATTCAAGCCTGACTTCACGAGCTATTTCTCGAATGCATGCCTTATCCTTTATGCATTGTACAAATTAACACTCTTCCTAAACCCTGCTTTACATTTATAACAGCGCAATCGCGATGATTCATGATGGTGATAATTTGTTATAAACTGCTCCACATGAGTTAGGGATATTGACTTAAATTGCATGAAAAGATAGTTAAAATAAGATTTTTGTGATGAAAATTTATATTAATAAGATTTCAAGTTGCAAATTAATTTTAGCCTGTAGGTCTGCAGAGTATACAGGGTGGTTAAGAGAAATCGAGTAAAATAACAAAATTTTATGCCCAGAGAATTCAAGCATTTTAAGACTATCAATACAATGTATGGCCTCCACAGGCATCAAAAACAGCTTGAGATCTTTTTTGCATACTACACACGAGGTTGTTGAACATTTCTTGAGGAATTTGGTTCCATAAACGGGGCAGAAGCTCTCTCAGATCATTTAAGGATTTTGGGGTAGGTTGATGATTATCTAATCTTCTTTGGAGCATATCCCATGCATGATCTATGCAATTCAAATCTGGTGAGTGCGGAGGTATTGGTAAATGATACCAAGCTCCTCGAGCGCATTCTCAACCATGGCTGCACGGTGCGGTCTATAGCGTTACCGTCTAGAAATTGAAAAGTTTCACCAATAGCAGCGTGAAAATTGGGAACAACATTGTCAATGACATGCTCCCTATAGTGTGAGGCGGTCATATTCCCTGGACAAATGTGTAGATCTGTGCGCCCGTTGAAACATATCCCGGCCCATACCATAACACTACCCTCTCGGAATGGATGGACTTCTTGGACATAGTGACGATTACGGGATATGCGTGGGATTGTCCATACCCTTATTCTTCGATAATCTGAAAATCGTTCATATCTGGATTCATCAGTGAACACTATGCCATTGATCGTTCCAATTGATATGTTGCCTTGCTCATTCCAGTCTTTGACGCTTATGGTCACGTGTTAATGGAACTCCTCTTAATGGACGTCTAGAACCTAGATTCACCTCTCTCAAACGTCGTCTGATGGTTTCGATGGGAACTTGGACCCCATCTGCATTTTGAAGAGTATTCCGTAGCATTCTACACGTAGATGTAGGGTTTCTTCTCGCCGAAACGGTGATGAAACGATCCTGAGCAGGTGGTTGTCGCCCACCAAGCCTTGGTCTTTCCAACACGGAACCTATCTCCCTGAACCTATTCCAAAGTCGAGATATCACACTTTGTCTGACTTGGAGCCTTTCCGCTACAACAACCTGAGTTAGGCCACCCTGTAGCATTCCGATAGCCCTATCAGCCTCAGCGTTTGTTAATTTACGTCTTGGCATTTTCAGAAAACTCGTTTCAAATCGAAGTCTTTGATAAACTGACTTCATTTCAAAATGAGAACATTCATGATGCATATGCAAAGAACCAAACTTCAGAAAAAGGGCGACCAGATTGACGAAATGTCTCATACTGATTTTTATTGGATCGATTCAAGTTGTTAATGAGTTTTAAATGATTTTACAGCGATTTTCTCGAAGATTACATACCTATGTACTTTTAAAAACGATTGAATACGATATCTCTAACTCTTTAGGAGCATTTCAGTTGTCGACGTAATTTGCTGCCCTATGTGAGAATGAAGAATTCGGTAGGTTGCTTTTTCAGTTTGGTGTTTTTTCCAGTTGAGATTACCAGAAAGCCTAAGACGTCGGTCTTGGTTATATGGACCGTTCTTTTGGCACATGTAGCTCCTACTTCTCAAGTAATAGAACATATAGAAAGTAACAGGTACAGATGAAACCATGTGAATTATGTCTCATGTAAAATTTCAATAGTCTATTAATATTTCGATGGAGCTTCTGTTATTTACCGTTATTGCCATGTGTTCAGTTCGTATGGAACGGATAATGCGAGATATATTTTTATCGAGAACATTATTGTTCGTTTACCTGTACGCCCGAGGAAAAACTCATTACTATCCGTTGTGAATCTTCCTAGGATTAATATAAGTCACGATTTTGGAGTAGCCAGGCTCTGGTATACATTGTATTGAACCAATTAACTTTACTCATGCCAATTCATGAAAATTTATGCTTCTGTTAAGGTGGCATTAACGTTATTGTTTCATTTCGCCACCCATATAGGCACTTTATTCAGCAATCCCATTGTACAGGGATAGTTCCACAAGTTTTTGTCCTGACGAGCTTCCAAACAATCTTACTCAGAACCAAGGATAATAAAAGAAGACATTAAATTGTTATCTGTGGAAACCTATCGTGATGAACTCAGATTCCTCTAATGAGCTTCAAATGGAACACATTCATTTATTTTGACATAAATTCATATCGCTGTACGCATATGGTGTAGTTCCTTGAAATGGCACACCACAAATTAGATCGTATCTTCATTTCTTCCTGAAAAGTGAAAACCTAAGGTGGATGCAGTGCAACAGATCACTCGGTAGATAACGCGTCGGCTCGACGAATGAAACTACCTACACCTCGTTTGAATGAAGTCTACAGTAGGTATTCAGGTATGACCGATAAAATCTAGTACGGGCAAGATTCCTTTGTTTATTCAAGCCATAATGCTGCACTTATACACTCAGAGCAATCTCGTCGTGATTTATTAGGTACATTGAGGTCTAGACAAGTAGAAATATTGTCTTTATCATGGTCGATATTATGTCTAAATTAATCCGAGTTTGGACACCCACGAAATGGTATACGATTATAAGGAGCTACTTCATATTATCCTTCGTGGATTTGAAATCCTTCCTTCCCAAAATAAACCATAAGATGCGCATACTCTCAAGAAACGATGAGTTAGTTACGACTCCAATTCTTTACGTACTTATCCAAACAAATCGCTAAGTCGAAAACATTTTTTTCGCGTTGTTGATCCGACACGAATCTTCTTTATCGGTTTGTGAGTTTGGTATGCAGATTCTCCTCTTCTCTGTCATCTTAGGGGTCATTTGGACGTGGCACGCAGCACCCATAGCTGCCGCTTCGTCGTGACTCTTTGAAGGCACCGAAAGGTCACTGTCTAATGAGAGACTCTGACATTTGAATTTCAGGAACGTGCCTTCTATTACGTGAGTCATCTTCGTAGGAGTACGAATGTTAAAGAGGCTCCGGGGATCTTTCTGGTTTAGGTTTTTCGTCGCTT
Organism: Adalia bipunctata; assembly: GCA_910592335.1. Lineage (NCBI taxonomy): Eukaryota > Metazoa > Arthropoda > Insecta > Coleoptera > Coccinellidae > Adalia > Adalia bipunctata. The sequence continues at coordinate 1,755,904 of OU342952.1, read as the reverse complement.
TGTAATGCTTCCGAATTAGTAGAGTAGATCGAGTCCAAATGTCCTGGATGATCTTCTGCAATTGACTGTTGTTAACCATTTAAATGAGGCTTTGGTTTTCCCTCTTCAAGGGAATGACTTCGAAACCACCATAAAGGTAACTTTGAGGCCTCGTTTTTTCCAGGGTGTTTCTCTTTTGGTTTTCTAGTTCTTCTGGAACTCTTTCTTATAAATGCATTATTTTAGCACAGAGAAGTTCTGGTCCAAAAGAGAGCTATGACAAGTAGCTTATCTATATGTCATTCTGGATAAGGTCACAGTAAATGCTGACTGATTGTTGTTCTCTTATAGTTTCCACTCTATGATGAAATGGCTTCGAAACCACTTCCTCTTGGACCAATAAAGGTATTAAACCTTTCAGCCCCTTCTTCATAAATACGTTATTTACAATACGCTAACAAAACATTACCTGAAGTTTAAATAACCGAATTATCTTCAGACCGCTTATCAAGTTTTTCGTATTCTTTGTCATACATGGATTAGGATTTTTGAGGTATTCTTTTATTCGCAACATTATTCGCATTTTTTCTTAATTCTGGAGCTGTTAAATCTATTTCTTCGAACATAATTCACGAATTCAATGCGTAATTATAGATGATTTCAAATTTCGAAACACACGATCTGTCAATTTTCGTAACAGTCACACCTTCCAAGATACAATACAAAAGTCAGGATGTATAATCTGAATTTTTAATTTAATTTCGACATTATTTCACAAAACTTGACTGAAATAGAGAAAATATCGTCTAATACTCGTTGCAGAATGCAATTCCAACACTCATGCGTTCGAAAACGTCCGAAGCCGTAGCTAGAAAAAAATTTCGGATGGAGGGGGGTGTCCGTTGAACTGAGCTCTAAAAAAATTTCGGGGATGGGGGGGGGGTTGTGTCGTGACCCCATCGGACCCCCCCTGGGAACGGCCTTGATTGAATCTGGAAGTTGTACTGCCCATTTGAATCTTCAATAATAGCAATTCTGCGGACCGACAGCACCCTTACCTAGAGTGGTGTGAGCTCGTGAACAGAACTCGAAAATGAAAAATCGAAAAATATAAAGTGGAATATTTCATTACCTATGGGGGCTACATGGGTGATTCTGGTATCAAAATGTAGGTTTTCGAGGCCGCTCCATTCAATAAAAAATAATTCAAAGCCCTAACTACCACCGTTTAGATTTTGACCTGTCAAATGGCATTTTTTGAAAAAATCGGAAATTTCAAACTGTCATAACTGCCGTCCCTCTCATCTCCGCCAATAGTTATTTATATTATGTTGATCAGCATAGTCCCAAGTACCTCTGTGCAGAATATGAGCGATTTGAAAAATTTCAAATTTTGGATGAAAAATGACAAAGGGGTATGACCCCCTAAAAACACCATGTTTGTCAATAAAAAATATATTTAGGGAGGATCTCACGTTATTATTGAATCTGGAAGTTGTACTGCCCATTTGAATCTTCAATAATAGCAATTCTGCGGACCGACAGCACCCTTACCTAGAGTGGTGTGAGCTCGTGAACAGAACTCGAAAATGAAAAATCGCAAAATATAAAGTGGAATATTTCATTACCTATGGGGGCTACATGGGTGATTCTGGTATCAAAATGTAGGTTTTCGAGGCCGCTCCATTCAATAAAAAATAATTCAAAGCCCTAACTACCACCGTTTAGATTTTGACCTGTCAAATGGCATTTTTTGAAAAAATCGGAAATTTCAAACTGTCATAACTGCCGTCCCTCTCATCTCCGCCAATAGTTATTTATATTATGTTGATCAGCATAGTCCCAAGTACCTCTGTGCAGAATATGAGCGATTTGAAAAATTTCAAATTTTGGATGAAAAATGACAAAGGGGTATGACCCCCTAAAAACACCATGTTTGTCAATAAAAAATATATTTAGGGAGGATCTCACGTTATTATTGAATCTGGAAGTTGTACTGCCCATTTGAATCTTCAATAATAGCAATTCTGCGGACCGACAGCACCCTTACCTAGAGTGGTGTGAGCTCATGAACAGAACTCGAAAATGAAAAATCGAAAAATAAAAAGTTGAATATTTCATTATCTATGGGGGCTACATGGGTGATTCTGGTATCAAAATGTAGGTTTTCGAGGCCGCTCCATTCAATAAAAAACAATCCAAAGCCCTCACTATCACCGTTTAGATTTTGACCTGTCAAATGGCATTTTTTGAAAAAATCGGAAATTTCAAACTGTCATAACTGCCGTCCCTCTCATCTCCGCCAATAGTTATTTATATTATGTTGATCAGCATAGTCCCAAGTACCTCTGTGCAGAATATGAGCGATTTGAAAAATTTCAAATTTTGGATGAAAAATGACAAAGGGGTATGACCCCCTAAAAACACCATGTTTGTCAATAAAAAATATATTTAGGGAGGATCTCACGTTATTATTGAATCTGGAAGTTGTACTGCCCATTTGAATCTTCAATAATAGCAATTCTGCGGACCGACAGCACCCTTACCTAGAGTGGTGTGAGCTCGTGAACAGAACTCGAAAATGAAAAATCGAAAAATAAAAAGTTGAATATTTCATTATCTATGGGGGCTACATGGGTGATTCTGGTATCAAAATGTAGGTTTTCGAGGCCGCTCCATTCAATAAAAAACAATTCAAAGCCCTAACTATCACCGTTTAGATTTTGACCTGTCAAATGGAATTTTTTGAAAAAATCGGAAATTTCAAACTGTCATAACTGTCGTCCCTCTCATCTCCGCCAATAGTTAATTATATAATGTTGATCAGCATAGTCCCAAGTACCTCTGTGCAGAATATGAGCGATTTGAAAAATATCAAATTTTGGATGAAAAATTTCAAAGGGGTATGACCCCCTAAAAACACTATGTTTGTCAATAAAAAATATACTTGGGGAGGATCTCACGTTATTATTGAATCTGGAAGTTGTACTGCCCATTTGAATCTTCAATAATAGCAATTCTGCGGACCGACAGCACCCTTACCTAGAGTGGTGTGAGCTCGTGAACAGAACTCGAAAATGAAAAATCGAAAAATAAAAAGTTGAATATTTCATTATCTATGGGGGCTACATGGGTGATTCTGGTATCAAAATGTAGGTTTTCGAGGCCGCTCCTTTCAATAAAAAACAATTCAAAGCCCTTACTGTCACCGTTTAGATTTTGACCTGTCAAATGGCATTTTTTGAAAAAATCGGAAATTTCAAACTGTCATAACTGCCGTATCTCTCATCTCCGCCAATAGTTATTTATATTATGTTGATCAGCATAGTCCCAAGTACCTCTGTGCAGAATATGAGCGATTTGAAAAATTTCAAATTTTGGATGAAAAATGACAAAGGGGTTTGACCCCCTAAAAACACCATGTTTGTCAATAAAAAATATATTTGGGGAGGATCTCACGTTATTATTGAATCTGGAAGTTGTACTGCCCATTTGAATCTTCAATAATAGCAATTCTGCGGACCGACAGAACCCTTACCTAGAGTGGTGTGAGCTCGTGAACAGAACTCGAAAATGAAAAATCGAAAAATAAAAAGTTGAATATTTCATTATCTATGGGGGCTACATGGGTGATTCTGGTATCAAAATGTAGGTTTTCGAGGCCGCTCCATTCAATAAAAAACAATTCAAAGCCCTAACTATCACCGTTTAGATTTTGACCTGTCAAATGGCATTTTTTGAAAAAATCGGAAATTTCAAACTGTCATAACTGCCGTCCCTCTCATCTCCGCCAATAATTATTTATATTATGTTGATCAAAATAGTCCCAAGTACCTCTGTGCAGAATATGAGCGATTTGAAAAATTTCAAATTTTGGATGAAAAATGACAAAGGGGTATGGCCCCCTAAAAACACCATGTTTGTCAATAAAAAATATATTTGGGGAGGATCTCCCGTTATTATTGAATCTGGAAGTTGTACTGCCCATTTGAATCTTCAATAATAGCAATTCTGCGGACCGACAGCACCCTTACCTAGAGTAGTGTGAGCTCGTGAACAGAACTCGAAAATGAAAAATCGAAAAATAAAAAGTTGAATATTTCATTATCTATGGGGGCTACATGGGTGATTCTGGTATCAAAATGTAGGTTTTCGAGGCCGCTCCATTCAATAAAAAACAATTCAAAGCCCTAACTATCACCGTTTAGATTTTGACTGGTCAAATGGCATTTTTTGAAAAAATCGGCAATTTCAAACTGTCATAAGTGCCGTCCCTCTCATCTCCGCCAATAGTTATTTATATTATATTGATCAGCATAGTCCGAAGTACCTCTGTGCAGAATATGAGCGATTTGAAAAATTTCAAATTTTGGATGAAAAATGACAAAGGGGTATGACCCCCTAAAAACACCATGTTTGTCAATAAAAAATATATTTGGGGAGGATCTCACGTTATTATTGAAACTTCGGATAGCTATTTGATACCTGTAGGGGAGCGAGGGGCTTGTTGTAACAGTTTTCATGAAAAGTAATAAATCTTGAGATCCATTGATTGAATTGCTACCGAATGAATATTAATGGATGCTGTAACTCTTGCTCTACCAAATCAAGTGAAAATAATACCATTACTATTGGTCATTATTTCACAATAAATTATTTTCTAGAAAAAGTGCGGTGTTACAACTTACCTCGTGCTTGGGGCAAGTTGTAACGACAAAAAAAGACAACAATAATACCTCTGATCATTTATTCTTTGTTTATTTTTAACAGAATTAACATCTTTCTGAAGTAGGTATTATTTATTTATTATCGAAAATCAACTTAAATACACTTATTAAGCAATCAACACCTAAAAATTAAGTAATTACCAGTTTTATTCAGTTAACACTACTTTTAATCATCATGGCACTTTTAAATCACTTTTTGGCTTTGTATTGCCCGCTCTGACTTTTTTATACACCCTCATTCTGGAAAAAAAATATTTAGGTATCTACATCATAACTTGGTAGCATGTTACAACAAGCCCCGGGATTTTGTTACAACTAACCCTATGGTATGATTTTTAACATTTATCAAGATAATTATTCAAATAATTTAGCAATCTTGAAAACTGTTACACATTATCAGAGATAGATAAATTTGAATGTAAATAAGAAACAGAAAGTTTGAAATTAGTCGATAATATTTACGCAAAACAAAATTTTACGACAGTACAATTTTATATTACCTGGCAAAAATGAAGCACGAGCACAATTCCACTCACTGCGCAGGCTGGCGGGATAGTAGCTATGGCATAATTATGCGGCACGGTTTATAGGTTAAATCGGCTCAAAGAAATACGCTAATAAACTTTAAGATCCTAGTGAAAAGTGCCTGTTACTACTTGCCCCTGTTACAACAAGCCCCTCGCTCCCCTACTTATTCATTCGACTTTCTCTGTCGCATCAACAACCTCAATTAATTTATATCATCTCCGATACAACGCAGATAAATCCGCGAGACCGCCGATACGCCTAACCTTTAGATCTGGAACGATCGCGACATACAAGACCAGACATAAATTTCGTCATCATCAAGCGAAACCGACCCATCGGAACTGTTAGATATTCAGATATTCCAATCATTAGCGATACATTCAGCGGTACAAGAAGTGCTACTGGTAATAAAGCAAAAATTCAGTTTTCCCAGTAGTATATTATCGCATGCCCAACTCGCATTGCGTTGCCGCAATTCTCAGATCCCATAGATCGATACTTCTATTAATCTAATGAAGCAATCCCATGCTGAATGTGATTTCATCTTCGTGTTTTGCAATGGGAAAATGCGTAATTAGCTGGACGATATGCTGCGTATGTTACCACTCATGTTGCCTATGCGTAATTGTTGTGAAATACGAATAAGATTGTGAGGGATTGTTTGAATTCATTCAACCATGGGAAGAAACCTATTACCTTAAAAATCTTCTGGACTATGCGTGAAAAATCAGGGAAATATTTATTTGTTTGCTCCACAATGAGAGTTCTCATTTGACGTAGGGCAAATATGTACAAAACTGACATTTGCATCATAATTTGAGTTTGGAGGTACGAGGATATATTGGAAAATTCTTAGCCTGCGATAGAACCAAACAAAATTCAAAATATTTTATTACCCAACATATTCTCCCCTTAATTGAAAACATTTATTACAGCGAACCTGCAACGTCTTTAGACCTTTCAAAAAAATGTTTCTTTTTGCTCTGCAAACCAATCCTCCACAGCTTTTATTACCTCCTCGTTGGAAGAAAATTTCCGACCTTTTAAACTTTTTTTCAGTTGAGGAAAGAGATGATAGTCGGACGGAGCCAAATCTGGTGAATAAGGGGGGTGTTCTAGTAATTCTAACCCTAAATCACGAATTTTTTGCATGGCAACATGATGTTTGTGTACTGGGGCGTTGTCCTGTAAAAACAATAGTATATTGTATAATTAGTGGGAAAAGCATAATATTCCCAAACGACTGTGATAATTACCAGACGAGGAGCGTAGCGACGAGTCTGGTAACACAGGAGTTTGGGAATATGCTTTTCCCACGAATTATACATACTATTTTTTCTCCGATCGTCGATTTATATTTGAAAAAATTATTAAAAAATATTTCATTCAAGATGTAATCAAGTAAGTTTAAATAGGTTTCTCTATGTTCATATTTAAATATAGAAGTGGTAACTATGGAAATTACTTTGTTATGACAGAAGTAAAATAATTTTCAAGCCGATTTTGTTCGATTCGTTGTATTTTATAAGAAATTAAAAAAACAGTAGTAAACATGGACACTGATGGTGATTATTCGTTACCTTGCACGCCTCCTGAACTTGTAGAAGCAGCGAACGCGGCTTCACTTGATTTACTTCCGGCGAAATCCAGAGAGAAGTATGAACTTGCGTACCAACGCTTCATGGATTTTTGCAGAAAAAACAACAGTGTATCCTTTTCTGAGAATGTACTGATGGCGTATGTTGCTGAATTGGCTAAAACAATGAAATCTTCGACGTTGTGGGCACATTATTCCATGCTTCGATCAACTTTGTCTATTAAAAATAATATTAATATTGCCCAGTACCATAAACTGAGAGCATTTTTGAAACGTCAAGCTATAGGATACAAACCGAAAAAATCTAAAATTTTAACCCAGGAACAAGTTCAGAAATTCATTTTAGAGGCCTCAGATGACATATTTTTATCGACGAAAGTAAGTAGATAAAGATTAAATAGTATTACTTAAATTAAATGAAATACGAAATATACAATGTTCGATTAATTTTTAGGTGGCTCTGATATTTGGAATAGCAGGAGCCTGTCGACGAGATGAGCTTGTCCGAATAAAAGTTCAGGATATAGAAGATTTCGGTTCAAAAATACTGGTAAAAATACCAGAAACAAAAACAAATAGACCTAGATCATTCATCATCAACGAAACCTATTTAAATGTTTATAGAAAGTACGTATCATTCAGGCCTAATGATTTTGAAAATCCTAGATTTTTTTTTAAATTCAACAAGGGAAAAGGATGGAAGACAGTCATTGGAATTAATCAATTTGGAAAAATGCCGCAAATTGTTGCAAGTTATTTACAGTTGCCAAATCCGACAGAATATACAGGACATTGTTTCCGAAGATCATCGGCAACACATTTGGTAGATGCTGGAGCTGACATTCTTTCTTTAAAGCGCCACGGAGGATGGAAGTCTTCCCATGTGGCGGAAGAATATATTGACGAATCACTTAATAATAAAGTAGAAGTGGCTAATAAAATATTCAACACCCCTGCCTCGACTTCAAATGAAAATGATCGAAACGAGATAAACCAAACAACTAGCCATGCAGCTTCAACGTCTATAAATTCTCGTTGCCCTCCAGTACAATTTACAAATTGTACAAACTGTACAATAAATGTAAATATTAACAACAATTAATTGTGTTCAAGAATAACGTTATAAATTAGATGTTTCTTTTATTTATTTCATACCAAATTTATCAATATTAAAATGAAAACCATACTTTGTTTCATTTCATTGTAATAATCCATTTGTAACATTACCGCACGCTACAGCAGTGCGGTAATTATTACCGCACTGTTATTTTCTAATTGCTTAGCAACTGCCCACTGTTCTGGAATGTTGAGCTTTGCGCATAGAAATCAGGTCAAAATAGTGTCACTTTTCCCACGATCGGAGAAAAATAGTATATTGTATAATTAGTGGGAAAAGCATAATATTCCCAAACGACTGTGATAATTACCAGACGAGGAGCGTAGCGACGAGTCTGGTAACACAGGAGTTTGGGAATATGCTTTTCCCACGAATTATACATACTATTTTTTCTCCGATCGTCGATTTATATTTGAAAAAATTATTAAAAAATATTTCATTCAAGATGTAATCAAGTAAGTTTAAATAGGTTTCTCTATGTTCATATTTAAATATAGAAGTGGTAACTATGGAAATTACTTTGTTATGACAGAAGTAAAATAATTTTCAAGCCGATTTTGTTCGATTCGTTGTATTTTATAAGAAATTAAAAAAACAGTAGTAAACATGGACACTGATGGTGATTATTCGTTACCTTGCACGCCTCCTGAACTTGTAGAAGCAGCGAACGCGGCTTCACTTGATTTACTTCCGGCGAAATCCAGAGAGAAGTATGAACTTGCGTACCAACGCTTCATGGATTTTTGCAGAAAAAACAACAGTGTATCCTTTTCTGAGAATGTACTGATGGCGTATGTTGCTGAATTGGCTAAAACAATGAAATCTTCGACGTTGTGGGCACATTATTCCATGCTTCGATCAACTTTGTCTATTAAAAATAATATTAATATTGCCCAGTACCATAAACTGAGAGCATTTTTGAAACGTCAAGCTATAGGATACAAACCGAAAAAATCTAAAATTTTAACCCAGGAACAAGTTCAGAAATTCATTTTAGAGGCCTCAGATGACATATTTTTATCGACGAAAGTAAGTAGATAAAGATTAAATAGTATTACTTAAATTAAATGAAATACGAAATATACAATGTTCGATTAATTTTTAGGTGGCTCTGATATTTGGAATAGCAGGAGCCTGTCGACGAGATGAGCTTGTCCGAATAAAAGTTCAGGATATAGAAGATTTCGGTTCAAAAATACTGGTAAAAATACCAGAAACAAAAACAAATAGACCTAGATCATTCATCATCAACGAAACCTATTTAAATGTTTATAGAAAGTACGTATCATTCAGGCCTAATGATTTTGAAAATCCTAGATTTTTTTTTAAATTCAACAAGGGAAAAGGATGGAAGACAGTCATTGGAATTAATCAATTTGGAAAAATGCCGCAAATTGTTGCAAGTTATTTACAGTTGCCAAATCCGACAGAATATACAGGACATTGTTTCCGAAGATCATCGGCAACACATTTGGTAGATGCTGGAGCTGACATTCTTTCTTTAAAGCGCCACGGAGGATGGAAGTCTTCCCATGTGGCGGAAGAATATATTGACGAATCACTTAATAATAAAGTAGAAGTGGCTAATAAAATATTCAACACCCCTGCCTCGACTTCAAATGAAAATGATCGAAACGAGATAAACCAAACAACTAGCCATGCAGCTTCAACGTCTATAAATTCTCGTTGCCCTCCAGTACAATTTACAAATTGTACAAACTGTACAATAAATGTAAATATTAACAACAATTAATTGTGTTCAAGAATAACGTTATAAATTAGATGTTTCTTTTATTTATTTCATACCAAATTTATCAATATTAAAATGAAAACCATACTTTGTTTCATTTCATTGTAATAATCCATTTGTAACATTACCGCACGCTACAGCAGTGCGGTAATTATTACCGCACTGTTATTTTCTAATTGCTTAGCAACTGCCCACTGTTCTGGAATGTTGAGCTTTGCGCATAGAAATCAGGTCAAAATAGTGTCACTTTTCCCACGATCGGAGAAAAACATGTTTATATAGCTTAACGCTTCTTTTTTCTTCAATTTTTCCCGTAGAGTGGTCAGTAATGTCGAAAAGTAATCTCCAGTTATTGTTCTACCGTTATCCAAAAAATCAATCATGATTACTCCATGGCAATCCCAAAAAACTGAAGCAACAACTTTTCCAGCAGATTTTTGGACACGAAACTTCCAGGCCCGCCGTAAGCGGGCGTGCAAGGCGTGCCCGGCACAAGGGCGGCACGTCCAGGGGGGCGGCAAATCCAGTGAAATTGATTTTTTTTGGAGGGGACAAACAACGTGGTAAGCGGGAGGGGGGGGGGGGAGGGGGGGGGCGGTTGTCCAACTCCAACTGCTTTAAAATTTTGCCAAAACTGTCACAGAAACATAGAAATTTTGCCATATGCGATCGAAACTTTGCCAACTGCTTTGAAATTTCTCCAACTCCAATCAAAATTTGCAGATGTTCTTTTTCCCAATATTATACAACCAGGTAGTAGTAGTAGTAGTTGAATATTTTCAGTGTCGCCGTATCGTTTATGCCAATTATTGCATGTCATAAAAAACCATCAGTTAGCAAATTGCGCCCTTTCTACTAGCCGAGTTTAGGTAGGTACGTGATTTTGAAGAGAAAATATTTTGCGACGTGTTTGGGTTTCTTAGCGACAACCTATTCGACTATTCCAATGTTGATTTGATGAAGTATTGTCAAGACTTGAATCTGATGCTACTAATGAATCAGACATTGACGGTATTGATTTTTTTAATGAAATTATTGCACTAAAATCGCATTTTGCAGAACACCAATCGAAGGATTACAATATATTTTTGGCAATGACATAATTTCTACATTTCCGAATATAACAATAGCACTAAGAATACTACTAACATTGCCGGTTTCAGTTGCATCTGGAGAAAGATCTTTTTCAAAATTAAAAATTATCAAGAATTATTTAAGATCCACTATACTCCAACACAGATTAAGTAATTTAGCTATAATTTCAATTGAACACCAAATTTTGGATAGATTGGATATGACTAAGATTATAGAAGATTTCGCAAATATAAAAGCGAGAAGAGTGAAATTTTTGTAGATAAATATTTGAGTGTGTATCTGTATGATTTTTCAATTTTATAAATAGGAATAACAATAATATAATATATATATATGACAATAATTCAATAGGTTTTTTATTTTTTTCCCACCATAATGAGGGAACCCTATCTAGAGAAGACTCGCTTTTCACTCAAGATCAGTTCAGGTCCCTCGCAAACTTGCCACTACCCCCCCCCCCCCCCGAATTGCTCTATGGATACGCTCCTGATGTAGCGCCCTATTGGGGGCGGCATAACAGTATTTGCACGCGGGCGCTCAGACAGCTAGCGGCGGGCCTGGAAACTTCTTAGGTCTTGGAGAACCAGAGTGTCGCCATTCCATCGATTGTTGCTTTGTTTCTGGATCGTAGAAATGTACCCAATTCTCATCCATAGTAACAATTCGGTTTAAGAAGTCTACATCGTTTTCAAATCGAGCACAGATCGAACGCGATGCTTCTACCCTTGCACGCTTTTGGTCAGCATTCAAACATTTGGGGATCCATTCTGCAGAAATTTTTCCCATGTCCAAATCGACGTGAACTATATGATGAATGCGTTCGTATGAAATCTTCAGTGCTTCAAATATCCGTTTTAGCCCAATTCGACGGTCTGATAAAATCATGTCATGAACTGCATCGATATTTTCGGGGACTCACACTGAAACTGGCCTTCCCGATCGGTCATCACCTTCAATAAAAAATTTACCTCTTTTGAAGCTTGCAGCCCAATTTTTCACGGTCGCATACGAAGGACATTGATCACCAAGGGTATTGCGCATATCTTCGTAAATCTGCTTACCTCTAAACCCTTTTAAATACAGGTACTTGATGATGGCTCGATACTCCAATTTTTCGATTTTTTCAATTTATTGCGTAACTCCTACGTTTTTAGGCCAAAAAACTGTTTGGAGTTTCAATAATTCTCGAGAAGAATGGTCTTCTAAATAACTTAGAGTTTCAGTAGTAGACATCGATAGACAAAACTCGAAGGATCAGTTAATCCACATATCGAAGATCAATTACGTATCCTACGCTACGAGCGGTCGCCATCTTAATTCAGTAATTAATTGAAAATTACGCCTGGGAGCTATCAAATTACGGTACATTTTGTGAACGCGTGTAGAAATTCCGACATAATCCCACATTTCTTAAAGCACTGATAATAACTTCGTTACGAGGCAAGAGCAGATCGAAAAAAATTATTAAAACCGCTAACAAGAGCTGCGAAATTAATGACGATTGCCGGGTGGATTCTTGCGATTTAAATGAACACGAAGACGCGTCCAGTTCTTATCACTTCCTGGAAGCATCTTCGGCCTTCAATGTTGCCATTCGCAGGAAATATACCGATTTGAAAGGACACTGGTTAAAATTTTGCTCCAAAAAACACTATTTCATGCTATTTATTCGTAATCTCTGTTTTAAATCAATTTAATTTGGCTGGAGAGTATTCACACCAGCAAATTAGCCTAAAATCTTTCAAAGTCATCCAGAATTTTCTCCAAAAATGCACTAAAATGATTTGAAATCAAAATTCAAACTATTTCATCATCATTCAGAATGAGTAAGAGAAATCTCTTTTTTGAGAATGTTTGAATCTGTAGAAGTATCTGAAAATCTGTAGGAGCGGCAACGCCGCCTGCTGCCTCTGTTATCCGGTGGCTTTTCTCGGCAATGATGCATTGCTGCGTTAGATTCGCGTCGGTATTAGTTAGTTATCAAAAGAGGAGAACGAGATGCAGTAAGCAGCCTGAGACTATTACCTTCATCTGTATAAGGTATAAATGTTCCATTAGCTTTCTGCTAATGTGATTTTCTTAAACTTGTCTATATGTGAGAATATTTCGTCTCGTATACCGAAATGAGGTTAGATTCACACGCTCGTCATTGGCGTCCCTTCAGGATACCTGGAAGACTTCAATCAATCTCAGAAATCTTATATCTTTGGAAAATACTGCCAAATTTTTTGAGGAAGCTATGAAATGGTATGGATCATGTCTTTATGAACATTGAACAATAATGAATTGGCCTGCGAGATCATACGACCTTACACTATTTGATTTTTTATGGGGCATCTGCAAAGAAAATTTGACGTTACACCTGTAGGCAACAACCATATTGGATTGAATTCTGTGAAAGAGTGCTAAAGTTTGAATTCTTTCAACGATTTCTTGCTAACAGCTTTTGCATTTTTCAACATATTAAGCTTCACATCATTCGATGTGTCAATTAATATTTCCCCCCCAGAAATTCTTCAGGGTGCGCCACTGGTAAAATAAAAACTATGAAGACGATTCTTCGTTTCATTTGAAAACTTTTCGATACTTCGCAATTTTCTCGAATATGCCACCGTTTTTGAGAGAAAAAAATGTTAAACTCTGAGGAAAATACTCCGAAAAATTCGAACTTCAACACCCTGTATCTCGTAAAGGAATCGTTTCCGGACCCAAGTTCATTAGACTTTTATTCTTGATATCATCCAAGTATTCATCCCAATCCGTTTCTACTCCTCTATCGAAGACTTCTCGGGGAGACTTCAACGATCGATGAAGCGCGAAACTGACGAGTCTCATAAAAATAGGTAGATATGAGGATTCCTCCCAAATTCTAAATTGTGACCTCTATACCAAATTCCAGTTTGATATCTTGTGAAAGGCAGAAACGAGAAGAGGAATACTTAAAAAATTTCAAACTTTAACACCCTGTATCTCGTGAAGGAAGCGTTTCCGGACCGAAGTTCATCAGACTTTTATTCTTGAAATCATCGAAGTATTCATCCCAATCCATTTCTACTCCTCTATCGAAGACTTCTCGGGGAGACTTCAACGATCGATTAAGCGCGAAACTGACTCATAAAATCTCGTAAAAATTGTTATAATGATTCGTTTCGAGGATTTCTCATTTTATACGATAAAATCAGAAGCTCGTCTTCGAGATTATCCCCAAATTACGCCGCACTTGCATGTTAAGAAACTTTTCAGATGATTTCTCGGGGAGACTTTAACGATTGATGATTCGCGAAACTGGCAAGTCTCATAAATATCGGTAAAATAATTCCTCCCAAGAAAATCTCATTCTCTATTAACAAATTCTGAAGCCCATCTTCGAGATTTTCCACAAATTACGTCTCACTTGTATGCACAGAAGATTTTTAGATAATTTTCCAGGGAGACTTCAACGATCGATTAAGCGAGAAATTCGTAAATTTTCCACTAAAAATTAGAATCTCATCGTCGAGTAACTTCCGTCAAATGACCAACGGTACCTTCGATAGCCACCTTTTCACGCAGACCATAAACAAATGAATGACTAATTGATGTTTCGTCACGATTATAAACGACTTCCCGAAAAATCACCATTTATAGAGAACGGCACCGATTTCCAGAAGCGTGACTGTGATATCATAGATGAATATTCATCAAAGATTGTCGGCGACCAGATCTAGACGCCATCAAGCGTTCAATTCAAAGAGACAGGTAGCAGTGATACGGCGTGGGAGGCTGATATAGTGGCATAATCAAGGCTAGCGATGTGTAGGCTGCCGTACGGAGCTCGCTTTTGTTTGAATAACACGGGCTGGAGTGGAAATACGACGGAGAAATAGTCGGAAAATGCGATTTTAGAATATTTCGACGGGAGACTTCAACGGTCGGTTAGGCGCGAAACTGATGAGGTTCGTCACGATAGGTGCTATGAGGAAAATCACATTGGGGGTGACTCGAAATTGATCTCGAACCACAGAAAATTGGAAAATGTTCTCGTTTAAGATAACAGAACTTCGAAATGGTAGCTTTTTAATTCAGAATCGATCTTTTAGTGGCTTCAATGTTTATTTCTGGTTTGTTTCAATTTTGTTTCGATTTTGCCTCGAGGCCCTTGCTTCACTCAGTTACAACAGCTACTTGGTGTTGATTTCTCTCGGAGACTTCAACGGTACACCGAGCGCGAAACTCGAAATTTTTCCCGATCCGATTGGAGCCTCCCTCGCGAGTAAAACACGGCGTGCGATTCGAAAAGATGAAAAATTCCCGATAATGAGTTACTCGTTTTGCATATCTGCAAATATACAAGTGCAACACAGTAAACCACTTAGCTGGTACTACGTAGATCTGCGAAACCTAAAAATGCGACGGCGAACACCTCCACCTCGGTGTTTGGCGGTCGCAAATTATACACCCGGTGCGGACTCTACGAGATCTTTGTATTTATCATTTCCTAATACGCGGAATAATCATAGCGCACTGCCACTTTTAATGCCTAATCTGAGCCGAGCGCTATTCATCATGAGGTAATGGCACGGTAATAGAGCGAAGCTACTGATTAGGGAAGATTGCAAAGGACTTGGCGCTTTTCTAGAAAACGCTTCACGACGTGGGCTCTACACAGAATACCCGATTGGTTTACTTTGACAGCACCATGGGCCAAGAAATGTGGAACTGTATCTAATAAACTAATAACAGGAGATCTAGAGCAATCTGGAATATAATAGGGAATATAAAATGGGCCTGATAAGGAAAATGGTGGTTTTTCAATGGAAGGAAATGTAGAGGATATTGCTTACAACTATAACGAATACCTTTGTATAAAATCAATTTTTTCAAATTAGAACCCTATTTTTTTATGGCAGATATTGAATCTACGTTAAAAAATAATGTGAGTGTATGCATCACACCCTTGCCCTAAAGTGGATATTAACTCAGAAAATATCGATTTTAGGGCAAGGGTGTGATGCATACACTCACATTATTTTTTAACGTAGATTCAATATCTGCCATAAAAAAATGGGGTTTTAATTTGAAAAAATTGATTTTTCACGATTTTGTCATCCCTAACTTTGAAAGCGATTTTTTCACCCCCTGTATCATGAATCGCGATTTCGATTTTCAAAGTGGATACATCAATCTTACGTCTTGAAAAATCCCTAAAATGAAAATTTTCCATACAAAAACCTCGAAGTTATTCTTGTTTCAGCGGAGCTCTATTTTCGATTTTTTTTTCGAATTTTCCCGCTCAGAGAGAATTTTCCAACCAAAACTGAAAAATGTTACATCAAAATAACTTGAAATTTTCTAAGGAATCTATTTCTGCAATAAAAAAATGGTGTTCTAATTTGAAAAACGGAAGTTGACGTCATTTCCGGAAAAACCGGAGGTGCTCATGCCTTGAAAATGTTTTAGATTTCATCAGCATCGTGAAATACTTATAGGTGCTGAATTTCATGAAAATACGTTCAGTAGTTTCCCGTATAAATATGGGTTAGGTTCCTCGTGAAAGACCCTGTATAATAAGCTACAGGAGATATCTGCTGCATTATACATCAATTAATTCTCGTAAAATTATGAAGGATTACGAAAGTCTCCACAGTCTCCAGTAAAACCTGCAAAACAGAATACATTGCGACTTTTTGATGTAAATCGAGTATGCCATGGTGGAAAAGTATCGCATAATCATGTCTAGTTTTAGTGTCAAGTTCAATGATGAAGATAAAGCTGCGTGCTGCGTCGTTACGTAAGGCGCATTATCGTCGCCATGTATGGAATTGGCCGGTCTAACTAATTATTCGAAATAAGTCGTTGAAACTGCAGAAATCCGTTTCAAGGGTAACCTCTCTCCATCTAAGGCATAATACGGCGACTTTATGAATCATTCGATGTAAACGAGAACTATCTTCGCGAAAATCGGCTACTCCTTTCGATCAGAAGGATCGCGGGGTGCGGTTGGCGAAAAATCGATAAGTCATGCTGTCATAACAGAAGTGCTGTTATGAAATTGCTTCGGTACAGACGCAGGTTCGAAATGCTACTCAGAATTCACCACACGTGATCCGTGCATTGAATAGTCAATAAAGATTTTTCCAATAAGAGGTGTCATTTTGAATAGCCCGCTATTTCGGTATATGTCACTTCTGAAGCTGTCATTATTGACATTTGACTAGTAGAAACTATACTCCATTCACAATTATAAAATCACAACTCTGGCCTTGGAAATTTGACACATTTCACTCTGTATCGAAGTTATGACGTTTTTCAAAATATTTTTATGTTCCAAGTCAACACTATGTTGCCCTTTCTACATTCTTAGCGTATTTCTCAGAATGTGAATGAATTGGAAAAGATGTGATGGACGAAAATAATTAACGTTTATATGAATTGATAGAAAGGATTCCTTTTCTAGTTATTTGCATGAAAAGTATGTACAAGAGATCACTGTTGAAATACAGGGTGTTTCACCATAAACTGGACAAACATATATAGCCGTGTAGACGACATCGGGGAAGTCGTTTTTGCCTTATGACATATACCCCGTTTTCGACGCATAATCGAGATACAGGGTGCTTAATGTCAACTTTGGGCAATATTCTGTGAACTGTGGTAAGTTATGCGTGATATTTGAAATAACGGTTCTTGATCACATCTTAGTATTTTTGAGAGCTCAATTGAATTGTGGTGTAAAATATTGCA
The DNA here is from genome assembly GCA_910592335.1 of Adalia bipunctata. Taxonomy (NCBI): domain Eukaryota; kingdom Metazoa; phylum Arthropoda; class Insecta; order Coleoptera; family Coccinellidae; genus Adalia; species Adalia bipunctata. Next base: position 1,738,388 of record OU342952.1, on the reverse strand, counting down.
AAAAAAATTCAAAATGGCGGAAAACCTGCAAAGTTGGAATTTTTTTTTCTCGGTTGCTAATTTGGAAAGCATAATCTCAACGTACTCGATTTTCTAAGATTTTCCGTAAAAAAAATTTTTCAAAATTCGAACTCAACTTTTTTTTTACATGTCTTCAGTGAAAAAAAAATTTCGGCCAAAATTTTTGGAATTTTTCATGGTTGAACTATCTCCAATTCTGAATACTTGGGTGAAAACAGAATGAAAAAATATCAATTGGTTTTCTTTTTGTAGCCTTCCGAAGATTACGCTAGGTGTACTTTCTTAATTTTTATTGGAAAAACTGGAGGCCGTACTGAGGTCAAAATTGTGCTGATGGGCTGCCAGAATGATCTGGATAAAAATATGAAATTATAAACCAAAAAAATTTTTTTTCAAAAAATTTTGGTAGGAAACGCACTCACGAGTATGAATTGGATTGATTCTAATCCTATAAATCTCCGTTACCAAAGCAACACTAGTTAATCGAGAGTGTAGAGTTCAAACCTTACCAAAGTTTTTTGGAAAAAATAAAAAAAAATTTCTTTTTTTTTCAAATTTTTTTTATTTTTTCGAAAAAAATTTTTTTTTTGTTATAATTTCATATTTCTATCTGGGTCATTCTGGCAGCCCAGCAGCACAATTTTGACCTTCGTACGGCCTCCAGTTTCTCAAATAAAAATTAAGAAAGTACATCTAGCGCAATCTTCGGAAGCGTACAAAAAGAAAACCAATTGATATTTTTTCATTTTGTTTCCACCCAAGTATTCAGAATTAAAGATTGTTCAACCATGAAAAATTCCAAAAATTTTGGGTGAAATTTTTTTTTCACTGTAGACATGTAAAAAAAAAGTTGAGTTCGAAATTTGAAAAAATTTTTTCACGGAAAATCTTAGAAAATCGAGTACGTTGAGATTATGCTTTCCAAATCGGCAACCGAGAAAAAAAAATTCCGACTTTGCAGGTTTTCCGCCATTTTGAATTTTTTTTTGCAAAATTTTACACCACAATTCAATTGAGCTCTCAAAAATACTAAGATATGATCAGGAACCGTTATTTCAAATATCACGCATAACTTACCACAGTTCACAGAATATTGCTCAAAGTTGACATTAAGCACCCTGTATCTCGATTATGCGTCGAAAACGGGGTATATGACATAAGGCAAAAATGACTTTCTCGGTGTCAACTACACGGCTATATATGTTTGTCCAGTTTATGGTGAAACACCCTGTATATTATTTTTCGCCATGGGAAAAAAATTGCATTGCTTTCACATAATTTTCATATGCATGCTTGTGAATGCTTATTATCCTCTTGAACTGAAAGTTCAAGACTTGACGACATTTCATTTATTTGATCTTATGAACAAGAAGTAAAATATTCTGACTGTATAGTAATTTATTAGTTTGAAAAATATTCATACATTACTACCACACTAGGTTTGTACAAATAAAATGGAAAAGGTCAAACATATGCTTCACATTTATCATTCACCTGTTCTAAAATAAGACACAAACTCCTGGAATATGGAAAAAACCGATGTTTTCTGGTTCAATATAGCCTATTTCTACTTTCAGCAAAGTATTGATGGGAATGAAAGCTCCAGTGACACATTTCAATTAATCGGAATCTGAATTCACCTATACCGTTGAATGCAATACAGTCATATTTCTTCTTTTTTTTAGCTTTTTCGACGTGTTTTTTTTTCTGAAACGTGAAAACGATCAAAAATAATCATTTAGAGACCGATGATGGCCATCCAGAACCCGTTTACTTACGAAAATCGTGCAATTTCATTCTGCAAGTTCTTTCCTCATAATTCCTCGAAAATCCTACCTGAACCATATTTTCCGGTCGCTTTCATTAGAAGATCGTATAAGGAAGCCTTTTTTGTCCATTTACACATTCCAAATAAATTTTCAGCACCAAAAACGATACCGAAACTAACCAAACTTCTGGGGGACCGGAATTTCGTTTGAAATCCTTCTAAACGGCCAGATACCTAAAAAAACTTCGTTATCAAGTGTAAAAAGGTCGATTAGTACTTACTTTCGCTTTATTTATGCTAATTAATCGATTTTTGGTCCAATTCGAATTAGCTGTTCGTACTCACGCTAAAAGTCGTGAAAGAAAAAAATGACACTTGCACGAAATTTCTCATATCGACGGGAAACTTCTTCTGGACGACGAAGACGGAAAATAGGCGATTTCCTATCGATATTTCGCCCCAAAATTGCCGATCGATTCGAACTAACAAAATGTGGAATATCTTTGAGACTTTTACTCTGATGTGAACAAGCAACTGGCAACGTCGTTTTGTCATTAACGATATTTTCTGTACGCGCACATACTTTTCATCAGGTGCACCAACTCCCGAAAACGAAACCATGACCTCCTATGTGATTAAATAGAAGTGAATGGAGTATACTTTGTGAACCTTTTCTGTGGATATTATTCTGTCCTTGCCTGTCAGGACTTGGTGTTCAATGATACAGCTAGTTCTCAGGGTGATATGAAGGGTCCGGGTCATCGAACTTTCTCAATCAGAAGGCTTTCCAATTAGCCTTTTCATCTGCCTTTATTCGACGTGATTAGTTCAGAATGACCCGGTGTCCATTATTCATTATCATACCCAATAACCTGAGCTACTGTTGCCCATTCTCTCATCATTAAATTCATCAGAGAGAGCCGTTGGTTTAAGAAATGGATATCTCGAAACTTTCGGCTCGATTTCAGATTCCCACACCAAAAGCGTTTCTTTTCTATGTCGGGCATATTTCGACAACACTTTAAATCAATTTGTGACCCGGAGAAGAGCCATTTGTTCAGTTCACGGCGTGCTGGAAGGGCCAAGAATAGTGCGTGCTGCGGACCATTAGAATCCATTATGGGTATATTAATCAATTAGTATCGTTTCTAATGAATATTGATTCACCAAAACCGTTGGAAGGATCCTTGATGAGTGGTTCTAATCAGGCCGATTTCAGTCCTAATTATTCCGAGATACGGGTGACTAATTCCACACAGCCAGAAGAAACTCATTTTATGATCATTGGTCGTTACAGAGATCCATTAATACAGTTTTTCGAAGAATTTCGAGAAAAAGTCGTATTGAAAGCGTAAGATTCACCAAGCTCCTGGTTATGAGAAATGTAAAGGGTGTTTCAAATTGCGCGATTTATTCTCAGAAAAAAAACCTCGCAATTCTCGAAACACCCTTTATAACTCATACTGGTTGGGTCAGCAGTAGGTACCTACTCCTTTGGTCGATAATTCCCAGAAATTTTGGCTGCAGGAGAAGGAGAAGAAATAATAAGAAACTAAGTTCAAATAGTGGATGTTACAATTTAAATTAAAAGAATTTCATTTTGGTCGTTTCGTCAATAAACAAACCAGCTGTTGCACCAGGAATGCGCCCATAGACGTAACATCAAGAAGGGTTAAAACCGGTAACGTCATTTGTACATCTTGCGAGTCCGAGAATTCGCCGAGAAAAATCCAGCTTTAATTTCCTTGACACACTCTGCCTCGGATAAAGTATGGGTCACGCCGCAATAACCATAAATTCATCGGCATCGTTTAGGATAAATTAAACGGTCATTCCGAGACTCGCGTGTCCGCAAATGTCTTAAATACACGCTCTCTCGGACAAGCAAAAAAAATCGGCGATTTCGTCCTGAAAAATTTATTATTGTTCTCCGGTAAATTTACATACCGTATTACATGGCAATGTGTAATTAACACGCTATATATTCCCTCGGTTTGATATAAATTAGGAGTGGTTTGTTGTCTCTGCCCGACTGCAGGACTGAGTTATTAACCTGTTTCTTATTCGGGCTTTAATAAGATCGTAAAGTCCTGTAAATTAGAAACCAGATCGCGAAAGGATCTTCTGGCTATTTCTACTGGAATGCCGGGGCTAAGGCGAATGCGAGCAATTCTCAATGAGAAGGTTGTTGAAATCTAATGAAGTTTTAGGAATTTCAGACTTTGTCAGGAATTCTTTCGCTCTTTAACAGGTCGGAATAATTCTGGAGACCGCCCTAAGCCTACAGCCAGGATAGCCAGAATTACAATATTTCTAGGCGAGTCTCTGTAGATTTTTGATGTGAAAGAAACCTTTTCTTGAATTTCCATTTCTCCAAATTCGGCTTTGTTGAAAAATGGAAAATATAGAAATTCTCTTCTCGTTTCTGGGACTTCCAGCAAGCGTGCCGATTCCATTTTTAATCGGTCCGGCCAGGTGCGTTAGTCGAGCATTTGAAGACGCCACGAGCTCCTCTCGCAAGAGGATGCTGCAATTGAGTGCAAGACTTAAAAGCACATGCACAACTTCCGTTGGAATTTCTCGACGCGAACGGCCTTCTGAAGGTGACTCGACATTTCGCTCCCACCTGTATGTCCTAGATAAATTAATGAATTAATACCGAGCGCGATAAATCTGTCATCGGTTATGGATTGCCGCAATATATCTGGTCTACACGGTATGTGTAAACTAACTCTGTATTTTTGAGAGAAACGTTTAACAGGTCGATGGATCGTTTTGACGCCATTGCTGGTCGACGCATTTCTATTTCGAACTCTGTTAATCGATTTTTCTCGATGAATAATGATGTGCAGTTTTATAGACTCAAAATTTATGAAAATCTCTAAATTGAAATGGAAATTTGGCTTACTCTGAAAACGTATTATGATCGTCTTCAATCAACTTTCCACTCAAACAATCTGAGACTTCATTACATATGAATTTATGTGAATCTGAGTGGAATAATCTTCATTTAACAAAGAAAATTATTCAAAACAGTATATTCACACCATAAAATTCGCTAAAAATCACGAATCCTCATCAGAACATTGATGTAATCAAGAATTTCTTTTTAAGTGCATCGACATGAACTATAAAACGATTTTTAATGAAAATTCAAACTATTTCAATATCATCCACGTTATTTTTTACAGTTCGAATCAACCATTTTTGGAAACGTTTGTAAATGAAAAGACAGCACTAAATTTTACATATTTCATAAAAGAGTTATTAAAAATGTAGACTTGGATTGTTCTTATCATTACTATGGGAAAAATAGATTTCATTTCGAATAATTCTGAAATGGAATGTGAATTGAATTTGAAAGTATTCAGAAGGACAAAATTCATGTTTTTACACGACTACACTATACCTTTTTTAGCATATTAGGAACAGAACTTTCAGATTTGAGTGGAAATTTAGTATTTAAGTTCATGGATTGAGATATTTGGACATGAATTCGGTTTGTACCTATAAAAATTCAAATGAATATTCAATATGAAAATTCAAAGAATTTTATATACTTTATCGATTGAACATACGAAGTTTTCTTAAGTTGGAGGTATGAACCAAAAGGGTAGGTCTAGGTAGGTATATTCCTTGAATAATTTCAAGAATTTCACAAATTTCACATCATGAGTGTATTTATTCGCCACTGCTTACTAACAGGGTTTTTATGACAATATTGATTTTTGTGAAAATTCCGAAAAAATATTCCGAATTTGTTTGTAAAAATGGCTAGCAGGTACCTACGACAAAACTACAAGAAGCCAAAAAGATAAGTATAATAACAAAATTTCTTCTTACTATTTTTCAAACTAACAGTAGCTAGCCAAAAAAAGGTCTGGAGGGCAACAGGGAACAGTGTGCCTGAAAAAATATCACCCTGTAGATTTGCAAATTTTCATGTCACATGGTGTGAACTCTAAATTGTAACATCAATGCCAAATTTCAGTTTTATTTCTTGTGAAATGCAGAAACAATGAGAAAAAACTTGAACAAAAGTCAATCACCCTGTATCTCAGAAAGGGAACGTTTGCGAACTCAAGTTTATTGAACTTTTATTCTTGTTATTATCCAAGTATTCATCCCTATCCATTTCCACCTCTGTATCGAAGACTTTTTGGGGAGACTTCAACGATCGATAAAGCGCGAAACTGAAGAGTCTCACAAAATTGATGTAAGTATTCCTCCCAAACTCAAAATGAAAACATATATGCCAAATACCAGCTTGATATCTTGTGAAATTCAGATGCTATCGGAGAAAAACTTGGAAAAAAATCAGACTTCAACACTCTGTACATCGAAAAGAAAGCGTTTGCGGACCCAAGTTTATCAGACTTTTATTCTTCAAATATTCGAAGTATTAACCCTCATCCATTTCTAACTCTGTATCGAAGATTTTTCAAGGAGACTTCAACAATCGATTGAGCGCGAAACTGACCTGTCTCATGAAAAAGGTATGAGAATTCCTCCCAAACTCTAAATCGTAACATCTATGCCAAATTCCAGTTCAATATCTTGTGAAATGGAGAAACCATCAGAGAAAAACTTAAAAAAAATTCAAACTTCAACACCCTGTATTTCGAAAAGGGAACGTTTCCGGACCCAAGTTTATCAGACTTTTATTCTGGAAATCATCCAAGTATTAACCCTAATCCATTTTTACTCCTGTATCGAAGACTTTTCGGGGAGACTTCAACGGTCGATGAAGCGCGAAACTGAAGAGTCTCGTTAAAAAAACGATACTTTCGGGGTCCCATGTTTGGGAATAGCCTGTATATAAATATATGCGCCGAAGATACGACTCAACGATCGACTTCATTAGGAAGATCTCTAGTGACGAGCGCATTAGGAAGATCGCAGTGCGCTTTCGCCACGAGCTACTACAACGCATTTCCAACCTCTTGTGAAATCTGTCACTCAGGTCGTCCCACGAGCCGTTTCTATTCCATTCATAAAATTATTCTAATTCGAGTTGAGTTCGCCGTGAATGAAGGCACGAGATCTATCAATGGAAACTAGTTAGCGATGTTGCAAGCGCCTTTCTTTCCTACCACGTTCTATGGTCTATGGCTTTGACATTTTACTATTAATAATGACGTAAGGATACGTGGTACGAGCGAGGGTCCGCCCACACTCCGGTTTCTAGATCAGGAGGCATTCGAACTGTCCATAGTCAATTGATGAGGATTTTTGTCGACTTTGAACAACTCACTGAGTGAAGGGTGAATTATTGATGACAGAACGCTGAAACCCTCACAAAATTTTTCGTTTTTGAATTACTGTCATAACTACAAAGACGTGTAGATGGACAGATTACTGAGAGATAGTTTATGGACAAAATAAAAAGGCTGGAAACAAAAAGTTGTTAAATTCGATCAGATTCTCTTTGGACACTTAATAAGCGACCTTTCTCGAGACCCCTGTATAAGCAGGAGTTCTGCAGACGCCGCATTCATATCCGAGGCTTATATTCGATTCCGAATCCGCTTTTGATGCATTCAATGTGAACGCATATTCATGTCGTTCGATAAATCATGACTTTAAATAACAATATTCCAAATTGCTGGCCTTCATTGCATTTTTAATGAATCGATAATTCATCGGATGCGATCCCCTCGCCCCGCTTTATTATGATGTGCGAAATAAGAACCCGTTACTCGGGGGCATCCCGGGACTTGAAGCAGTCAAAACTTTCATTTTGTATCTGCCTATTATTTGAATTATGAGCCTTGGCTGGATGCTGATGTATGCCCCTTGTGCAGGAACTGGTTATGCATGCCCTCGCATGCAATGAAAAGGGGAGATTATTCGAGGAATTCGATAATCTGCAGGATCTTGTTTCAGAAGCGAAAAATCTCAGAACAACAGACAGAAGTTTTCGGAAAAGAAAAATATTGAAAATGGTTAAATATTCGCCATTTGATTCGTAACTCAACAACTCAATCTTTAACCATGTCTAGATGCAATATAAATGTGATATTTATGCAAAAATCTTCTTAGGTTAGTTTTAATTTTGGTTCATCGTAATAAGTAGGTATATAAACATGGTTGGGAGATTCAGTTAAGCTATTTTCTTATACGGAAATCAAGAATCGAGTGTTGAAATTGTACTAAAATATTATAGACAGAATAGTCCGTTACTTTGTGATAGTTCATTCTAAAGAAGAATGAGAGTAATCGAATAACTCGACAGAAAAACTTCTAAACGACCTATGGAGTCCCCACTCTTCAAAATTCTCAGGAAATGAGCCTACAGAAGACATTTACCTACCTAAATAAACTACGAAACCTGTTTCACAGTTAAACCTTAAAAGAACTAACTCCATTTACGAAGTTAAAAAGGAGTAAATAGAAATTAGCAACGCATCCGATAATCATTAGAAATTTAAGGAGTACCAACTTGCGTCAGTTTTAAATAAAAAAACTTGATGAACCTAAATCATGGCCAACCGGAATACATTATAAAAGTTAGTGGAGTATAAATAAGACATCGACCATGACTTAAGACGATTCCGAATTTCTCTAGAACGATGAAAACCAGGAACTCTTTCAGAAGGATCAATGATTAAATTTTCAAAAAAATCATATGAAGTCTATTCTCCAAATTTTCTCATAACTTTTTAGAATGAAGAAAATCATCAATCTATAAAGTTTTTCGAGGCTTCAATCCAGCTTCTATAGCAAGTATTGTATCTGGCATATATCTTATTAAATTAAAAAAAGGCAGAAAAAGAAGCAGTCAGTCTGTGGTCACCATAGAAGAAAAGGAAAAAATTCGGTGTTGCAGCGTACCGCATCGCAAAATTTATGAAAGGATAATTTTAGCGGCATGCACCGAACAGGACTGCACCCAATCGGAGAATGTATCGTTTGATAATAAAAACAGGGAATATACGAGCCAGATACGCTCAAATCGAGAAAATAATCTACATGCGGTAATCTAATCGGGCACAGGTGTCCGTGAATATTATAGTCCTGCAAAGGCGTCCAACGCGATATTTTTTCGTGTAGGAAGGATTATTTATGCAGAACCAGTACAATTCAAATTACTCAAAGATTTCATAGTCCGATAGCGAACTGGATTTCTTTTGTGGCGTGAAATTCTATGAATGTTGCATTATTCAATGGACGATTTGAGTCAAAGTGGGACATAAAGGGATAAAGTATATGGACGTAAATATTCAGTACGATTCTGTGGTCGGATGTGACAACCAGAAAACTCGTAACATGGCAGATCCAAGTATAGGGATTATCGTCTATTATTACGTAAAGAATTCAGAGTGATTATTCAAATACTGGCACTACTGGCAGCGATGAGAAGAATCAACATACTATACTAAATTCACTTAAACAAGTATACCGGTTGGCCAAGATTTAGGTTTATCAAGTTCTTTCACTTAACACTGACGCAGGTTGGCACTCGTGAAATGTCAAATAATTTTCAGAGACGTTGCCAATGCTAATTCACTCTCTTTAAACTTTGTAAATGGAGTTAGTTCTTTTAAGTTTAAACTGTGAGTAGTGTGACACAGGTTTCGTAGTACCTACTATCTACTATATACTACCTACTATATACTATATTTAGTATATTTCATACTGAAGTATTTCAAGTTGGGCAAAAAGGTAGGTATTTGAATGACTTGTGTAGGCTTATTTCTTGAGAATTTTGGGAATTTGGAATTTCCATAGGACCGTTTGTTCATTTAGATGTTTTTCTGTTGGGTTATTCGAGTACTTTTATTCTTTTTTCGAATAAACTATCACAAAGAACAGACTATTCTGTCAATTATTTTTCAGTAAAATTTCATCACTCGATTCTCGATTTCCTTACAAGAAAATAGCATAACTCAATCTTCCAACCGTATTTATATACGTGAAATATTTCCAGTTTTAACAGAGAAATATGTTTCTTCATTATTGGCCAGGTCTTTGGAATTATTGAATTCACATAATATTTTCTCCAATTCATCATTTTCCCAAAGTAAATGAACATTTCGATAAATACTCAATTATTATGAGTTATGACCTCCATGCAGAAAGAACAGAGTTGCTTATTTATCTGACAGAAAAAAGATTAAAACCTAACATTTTCAAAATATACACGGTTAAATGTGTCAGAATGTCATGGCCAACCGGGATACTTTATAAAAGTGAATGGAATATACTTCTATTGATATTTCAAATTAGGCACAGACGATTGATAATTTAGATCGCAATGATATAAGTGTAATGACAGCTCTAAAAGCTGGTTTGTGAGGGTTCTTGCGTCTGTAATTGTCCAATGACTCACGCCAAATAGTCCTTATCAGTAATCACTCAGATGAACCTTTTAATTCTCAGAAAACCCGCAAAATAATACTCATCCATCGTTTAAAATATTCAGCCTTCCTCCTATTCGCTTTATGAATGGGTTACGAAATTCGTAACGATCCAAACCTCCATCTAACCTTTCTATTCAATAACAAAGTAAGCTGTGCGTGGGCGCCATTGACTGAGTATCAGACTTAACCACAGAGTTTAGCAAGAATATAATTGGCGCCGTCAATAGCCCGGGGCCGAATGTGAACTGTTGTTTTTATAAATATCGAGCGTTCGTTTTAACTTTCGGTAAACGTTGGTTAGCGTAATGTGTAATCGGTATTTCCGGTTCGGGTAGATACCAGCGGAATGGTCGAACGGTGAAAGTTGTTTGAGGTTATGTCGAAAAATCGCAACCTACGAGGTATCAGTTCTTCTGACGTCTGATCCAGTTTGCGCTCTATTTTTGTGGACGTCGAGGGGCAGTTTTTAAGTTATGCTCCGGTTAGACCGTGACGCAATAAATTAATATTCATTTTTCGAGTAGGTACATTTGCCGTTCTTTATTAATGTAGTAGTTACTCAAGTAATTCAATGAATTTATTTTCTTTACCTGGAAATGAGCCAGAGTTGTTGACTCCCTGATATAGACAAGTGGATTTCGATATCGGTAGTTTTTTCAACAGGTATTCTTCAATGTAATACGACCAGAGGTCAGAGGTTCCCTGAATATGGTCGTTCGAAATTTTGTTTTCCTGATTATTTGGAAACTGTAAATTCGATCTAGATGACATTCTGCATTTGGAAGCAGAATATTGATCTCAAGCTACGTGCAAAGTTTTGTCCAAATCGCTCGAATAAAATGGTAGCGAATTATTGATTGCTTTGACTCTGAATGTTAATTACCTTTGACAACAGCTGTCAATCTTTCTGACAGAGGTCAATACTTTTTTCGTTGGAATTTATCTATAAAAAGAATAAACAAGATGGATGAAGGACCGTTCAAAAGCTCCTGACCTAAGGACATGGTCTTAGGTGACCAATTGTCGAATATTTTTTCGATATTTGTGACAGCCATTCTCTAAACTTTTTGTCATGATTCCCACAGTTCGAGAACCGATCTTTCGATGAAAATACTTCAGTTCGTTCGTAAGAAATGGGGTTTGTTTGTCGAATTGCACAGGTAGGTCCGATTTTAAAAGATATATGCATACTTTATGAATGCTTAATGTGAGTCGTTTTCTCTGACGCATAGAGGAAGTAAGCTACCCACACATTCGGGAGTGGTTCGCGCTAATAAAGAATGGGTGACGTGAGGTTGTCTTCGTTTATGTTCCTAGAGCGAATGGCTGCATTGAATAAAAAAGCTTCACTGAGCAATCGGTCTTGAGTGATTACTGAAAATTGGGCTATCCTTGGTCTATGATGATTGTTGACTGGAAGCCTAAATGTGCATGTTGGAATTGAGAAAACTGCTCCATTGTTTGATGGACCTAGTCATTTTTTTCTGGTCTTGCAGTTCAAAGACACAATTAACCATTTCAAGAGGAATCCCTTGGTGATTCTAGTGCTTAATTCGCAACTTACCATCACGTCATTTAGATTACCCCTAAGATTGTTTTATTCTGGTAGAGATCTACTGAAAACGCACTTAGAACTCAGACAGCCATTTCAAAGATGGCTGATACCCATCTGGCATACTTCCAGTGTTCGAGATGTCCTAGGAACCCATTTGAATTTATGTTAATACGTCCGGACGATTACTTATGTACCGTAATGCGAGGCGCATGCACAGCCACGAAAAGCTCATAAATATAGAGCGCCCACTCCAATAAACTAAATTAAGGAAAGGAGACAGATATCTGAAAATCGGCGTGTAAATCTTCGGCGCTAATTAAATCTGGTAGTTTATAAGCTCGATTCGAAAAGATCGAAACGGTGTGGAACTTACGAAACATTCTCATTAGGAAGCCTTCATAGCTTGTCTGATCTTCATATAAAAGTGCGCCGCTCAATTCAATAAGTTCGATTCCCTGTTCTTGCTCGTTGCTTCTGTTCGCTGATCGAATGTGGGTCAGTCAGGAGTCTGTAGATGTGAAAAATGTTTGGAGAATTTTGAGGACGAAATATTGCTTTTTTGAATCCGAAAGTTGTGTTACGCAACCTCGAGTGAATCAATCTACATTTGGATGGAAAAATACTTTCAGAGCAATTTGACAACGAAGAGTCTCCTTCTGTTTTTTTGTTTCAGATAAATATAGATGACCTTTGAAGAAAGAAAGAAAAACTTAGTTTATTCGATGCACTACAACATAAATCTCAGCTTATTCTGTTAACAAATTCAATATCCCTACTCTTATACGGGGAGACAGATATTGCTGACGATTCTATCTAATCTCATACGTAAAATTGTTTGATTCGACTTTAGATTACCCCTAAATGCCATTATCATAAAAATGATTTGCGTGATATACATTTTCGAGGAAATGATTAATTTGAAAGCTACCAATGATGTTTGAAACATGAGATGTTAGCTAAAGTTACAGCTGTATAAAGGGTGAAAGAACGTACAGACGCAGTATTGAATATCCTATAATTTGCGTACTATAACAGTAAACGTTTATGACTTGCCTGCCATATTCAACAAAAATCAACGTCGAAGATTAAATTTTTTCCGAAGTGCTAGCATGCAAATTCCGCATAATGATCAGAAACATGAATATGACAAAGTATACGTTTCCGATAAATTTATGCGCATTTACCATAATAAAATTGCATGTCTGTAAGAAGTGTCATGATATAATTCTGCGGGTGGTATAATATTTAATTTATTTTCAATTCTGGTATGCGTTTCTCTGAGAACTCGCATGAGGTTAATGCTTTTTGTGATAGAGCCATCATTCTAAGGGTCACCAAGAAATACAGACATGAGAATTGGGGATAAACGAAATCAAACTAGGGTTCCAAAGAACTACTTCCAAATTGGGTGTCAGGAATACTTTCTACTTCAACCATCTGCTGTTGAAATTGAAGAAGTAGGGGAAGTACCTACATATAAAATGACATAGGGTTTTATTTCAGAGGCATAACTTGTTATTAGTGAATTACAGTAATGTCGTATTCTACACCTATGATCTTTGGTCCTTTCTTTATAAAATCTGATCAACCTTTATGAAATAAAAATACCAAAAAATAAAATACTCTTAGATAAATTGGGATAAACGAAATCCATTTTGTCCGTATGCTATGGACAAAACGACAAACCGGCAACAGGCAACTGTAGTTTTCTAGTTATAGTTACAAAACTACTGACAAAGTTCACCAATGAAACGCATGGTTCTTCTGGGAACATCAGCACAAGATGCGTGAGCCCAATGCAACCAATGCATGCATCGTAACCAGTCTTTTCCAGGGCTTATCCTGGAGAAAACTGGTTTTTTTCCAATCTAAATCGGGAAAAAAGGTCATAACAATAGACAGATGGACAGTTGTCATCATCATTCCGAAAGTTGCTAGGAACATTTTTTTCCATTGTCTTCTTTGAGTAATGCCCTAAGGACTTGTCGTCTTTCCTTTGGAGGAGATATGGGTTGAGTTTTTGATTTTATTGCAATCAAATTAGGTGTAGAAGTTGAAACTAAGTACGTTTATCGTGTCTTCGGCTCACGTTTGCACTGTCCACTTATGAATCGTCCTTTAGGGTTTGAAGAAAAACCTCCTCATAGGATCAGCAAGAGTAGGTTGAGATACATTGCCTTTATTAGTCGCAGATGAATATTTTGTTGTGAATATGTTGAGACAAGTCCTGGCTCTTTGTTTGCTGATGGAGCCTGGGATGAATGGTCTCGGTGTTGTCCGGTAGATACGGTTAATTCAGCTGAAATACCTATGTCGTTTTGACCGTTCACTGTATACCTATGTCGTTTTGTCCATGAACCGTTGTGAAAGAAGAAATATATCAAATTAATACAAAAAGTATATTTAACATAAAAAAACCTTCGTGAATACAATGACAAAGAGGTAAGGTTTGAAATGAATGCAATATAAATGAGAAAACGGTGAAAACTGGTGACCTATTGATTTCTGTTATCACTCATAACGACCGAATGAACAAAAGTATTGCTTGCTAGTTTTTAGAGGTTAATAAAAGCCACTCGGGTCGTGTGATTTGGTAAGCAGTTCCACATTTGATAACTCCGAACTCAAGTTATGATGCCTATCTCATTTTTTACGTATTTCCCCTAGATGAAAATAAACGGAACAACTATTAGAGTAAATCGAGAAATTACAAGATACAGAACAGTGAGATAGGAATTGTTGTCTCCTGGTGAAATTGTGCAGCTTTCTCGAGCGCCCCAAACAATTTCGACACTGTATACAATCGTAAATAGGCTCGATGAATCACTCTTTCATCAAAGCAACGGGAATAAATAAAACAAACGCGATATAAATGCACGAATCGGAGCCATCAAGACAACTTGGCCAAGGCCCGCGAACATAAAGACATAAATATTTTTATGATCATAATGCATTGATGCAACAGACCCGAGGTAATTCTACCGAGCGGTTCTTATAACTCGGACGGCGTATAAATATTGGAAATGTCCCATATTCAGTTGGCTGGCGCCGAGACAAAAAGCATTGACATAAGTAAATGGGAGTCACTTCATTATCAACAACTCTCACATTTTTGCCAGGTCGCGGCGAGGCAGATTTGCCTGTCAGTCAGTCAGCGAGCGCAATCAGCCACAATGATGAGGAATTTATGCGGAGAAATCGCGGTCTCTGATTCGAAACTTGTCGTCGCGGGACAAAATTTCAGTTGCTGAATTCAATCGACATTCTCGAGAGACACTTCAACAAGTTCATCGAAAAATTATCCGAATATTCATTCAGTTAATTTGAACATTTCTTTAAATATTCCACCCATGATGTAACGCTCATGGGATTTCCTTCTTCAAAGCTCACCTTCCTCATCAAGCGGATGAGATTATAAGAAGCCTTTCAGCAAATATTTAGATCGAAGAGCACACGTGCATGGTAAGGATTATCGCCTCCATTAGAGCATATCGCTTCAACACGGAGGTATTCAATTAAAATGGCATATGCCACACTTACGTCAGCTGTATTCATTGCAAATTTATAGGTACACGTCCAATAAGTTGTAGCACTTCCTATAGAAAGACTAATATAGTCGATAATAGCGATATGAAAGCTTCTGCTAGCTTTTCCATCGATCAATTCATTCAGAGAGATTTCTTCATCGACTGTCATCCACTTTTCTTTTTCATACTGGAAAATGACGTTCTAACTTTCATCTGGCATCCTCTTGATGATGCACTCTTCAATAAGTCTCAACAGCCATCATACAGTGTTCCTAAATTGGCACAAGCGAAAAGGGGAGAAAGCCCCATGAACATGGAACCATGAGACACAGTGTATACTAGGAAGTATTATGAATTATGATTCGACAGAGGTGACATCAGTCAGGACCCGTCAGATCTCCCGATCTAAATAGTTCAGATTTTGATTAAAATAAAATATATTTCTAAGACAGATTTTAATTTTCTGATTTAGAGAGAATCTTTCAACATTTTTTCCTGAAAATCGGTAGCAGATACGACAAAACTGCAAGAAAACAGTTTAACATTACAACAAACCTTCTTTCCACGATTATTATTCAAAAAAGTTCTGGAGGAAAACAGGGAACAGTGTTCCAGAAAAAATATCACCCTGTAGATTTGAATTCGAAATTGGCGTTTGATATGGTGGTTACTATAAATTCATCTGTGCCAAATTTCAGTTTGACATCTTGTAAAATGCAGAAACTATAAGTGAATCACTGGAAAAAAATCAAATTTCATCACCCTGTATCTCGAAAAGGAAACGTTTGTGAACCCAAGTTTATCAGACTTTTATTCATGATATCATCCAAGTATTCATCCCAATCCATTTCTACCTCTGTATCGAAAACGTCTCGAGGGGACTTCAACGATCGATAAGGCGCGAAACTGACAATTCTCATAAAAATAGGCAGGCATAAGATTCCTCCCAAACTCTAAATTGTAACATCTATGCCAAATTCCAGTTCAATATCTCGTGAAATGACGAAACTATCAGAGAAAAACTTGAAAAAAATTCAAACTTCAACACCCTGTATCTTGAAAAGGGAACGTTTGCGAACCCAAGTTTATGAAACTTTTATTCTTGATGTCATCCAAGTATTCACCCCTATTCATTTCCACCTCTGTATCGGAGACTTCTTGAGGAGACTTCAACGATCCATAAAGCGCGAAACTGGCGAGTCTCAAAAAAATAGGTATGAGGATTCATCCCAAACTCTAAATTGTAACCTCTATACCAAATTCCAGTTCAATATCTTGTGAAAGGCAGAAACTCAAAAAAATTGAAACTTTAACACCCTGTATCTCGAAAAGCGTTTGCGAATCCAAGTTTATAAGACTTTTATTCTTGATATTATCCAAGTATTCACCCCTATCCATTTCCACCCCTGTATCGGAGACTTTTCGAAGGGACTTTAACGATCGATAAAGCGCGAAACTGACGAGTCTCAAAAAAATAGGTAAAGAGATTCCTTCCAAACTCTAAATTGTAAAATCTATGCCAGATTTCATTTCAATATCTCGTGAAATGACGAAACTATCAGAGAGAGACTTGAACAAATTCAAACTTCAACACCCTGTATCTCGAAAAGGGAACGTTTCCGGACCGAAGCTCATTAGACTTTTATTCTTGATATCATGCAAGTATTCACCCCTATCCATTTTCACCTCTTTATCGGAGACTTTTTGAAGAGACTTCAACGATTGATAAAGCGCGAAACCGACGAGTCGCATAAAAATCGTTATAAGAATTCCTTACAAGAAATACCTACCTACTTATTTTTATAATTAAATTAAAAGCTCATCTCCGTGATTGTTCACAAATAACGCCTCAATTTACGTATAGAAAATTTTCAGATTATTTCTCTGGGAGACTTCAACAATCGATTAAGCGCGAAATTTGTAAATCTCATTTCCTACTGAATGTTTACTGGACTTTTTTCTTTAAATTATGCAATTTTCTTCTCATTCCAGTTGTACCTCCAATTCCGGAACTTCTTCTCACGCAACTATCAATCCATTAACTCCCCTAAGTATCATTTCATAAAATATATTTCACGGCTAATTGCGATGATTCCTGAGCCGTCGCCTCCAAACAAAGGTTCCGATAAGAAGATCGTAGCCCTGATCGGCTCGTATTTCATTTGATAATTGAAAATTGTTAGTACAGGACGTCGTGGCAGGGTATCATATATCACGTGGGGAGTTGAGAAGGTGACTGTAATGACTGGTTTGATCGATCTTTAGGCGCTATTCACACACGAGCTGGTGCGATGTGAAAATCTGAATGCGCCCTAGGTGTTTCATTATTTTCTACGGACGACGTTAGCTATGCCTCGCTCACTAATCTCAGTTTCGTCAATTTATGCGTGGCCTTATGCGCTGTTATTGATTCCTGGCGCGGTTCTCTGTGGCAGCGTCAGGAAAAAGGCTGAAAGAAATTTTTCCTGTTCTCACTATACCGTTGTTTTGTTTCAATATTCCGTACTACTCGAATTCTACGTTGATGTTTTGAATATGGAACGACTTTCCAAAGGTCTTCAAATGAAACCAAGATTCTTCGACATATAACATAGTTCTGGAGCAGGAAGAAGAAAATATCGCTCCAGAAACAACATTACCCTGTAGGACTTAAAACCTGCAACTTACTTTATTCATCAAGACTACGAATACCGACTGGAGAATAACTTTTTCAAGCCCTATAAATAACGAATGCCAAAGAATCACGAGGATATATTGAAAAATTCTCAGCCTACTATAGAAACAAACAAAATTTCAATGTCAAAATATTTTATTACTCAACATATTCTATTCTTAATTTAATACTTTTATTACAGCGAACCTGCAACGTCTCTAGACCTTTCAAAAAAAAATTTTCTTCTTGCTCTGCAAACCAGTCCACCACAGCTTTTATAACCTCCTCGTTGGAAGAAAATTTGCGACCTTTTGAACTTTTTTTCAGTTGAGGAAAGAGATGATAGTCGGACGGAGCCAAATCTGGTGAATAAAGGGGGTGCTCTAGTAATTCTAACCCTAAATCTCGAATTTTGTATGGCAACATGAGATTTGTGTACTGGGGCGTTGTCCTGTGAAAACAAAACACCTTTGGATAGCTTTCCGCGTCTTTTCTCTTTAATTTTTTTCCGTAGATGTGGAATGTGGAAAAGTAATCTCCAGTTTTTGTTCTACCCTTATCCAAAAAATCAATCATAATTACTCCATGGCAATCCCAAAAAACTGAAGCAAGAACTTTTCCAGCAGCTTTTTGGACACGAAACTTCTTAGGTCTTGGAGAACCATAGTGTCGCCATTCCATCGATTGTTGCTTTGTTTCTGGATCGAAGAAATGTACCTAAGTCTCATCCATAATAACAATTCGGTTTAAGAATAATTCTACATCGTTTTAAAATCGAGCACAGATCGAACGCGATGCTTCTACCCTTGCACGCTTTTGGTCAACATTCAAACATTTGAGGATCCATTTTGCAGAAATTTTTCTCATGTCCAAATTGACGTGAACTATATGATGAACGCGTTCGTATGAAATCTTCAGTGCTTCAGATATCCGTTTCAGCCCAATTCGACGATCAGGTAAAATCATGTCATTGATTGCATCGATATTTTCGGGGACTGACACAGAAACTGGCCTTCCCGATCGGTCATCATCTTCAATGAAAAATTTACCTCTTTTGAAGCTTGTAGTCCAATTTTTCACAGTCGCATACGAAGGACATTGATCACCAAGGGTATTAAGCATATCTTCGTAAATTTGCTTACCTCTTAACCCCTTTAAATACAGGTACTTGATGACGGCTCGATACTCCAATTTTTCGATGTTTACAATTTCGGTGGACATCTTTTTTTTTTTAATTTATCGCGTAACTCTGGTTTACTTTTTTGACGTCGAACTCTACACTGACACTTCTAATAAGTTATTGTTCGTTGATATGGTATCGCAATATTTGTTTATGCATGGAACTGGTCTGGGCTATAACTAGATATCAATACATCCTCGTATACTTACCTGGATTGAAAGGCTACAGGACTGTCATCCTGACGATTTTAACTAAACTAAAGGCGTTCCTCATGGGTCAGCGCAAGGCCCTATGCTTTTGATTTAGTTCACAGACGTCTGAATTGAACATACATAGATGTATCCATACCGATTTCGTGGGAATAGAAGTGTCGTGAGAATTTTTCCTTCAGGTCCTGTCGATCCATCATAAATCGGGTATATCTAAACATAATTGGACATAAATACGCCGAAATACTGTATGAATCAAATTCGCACCTCGCCGCGCGGTGCCATAAACGGAGAGCGGTCGGAAAGTATGGAAGCGCCGGAAGCCATGGCAGATTGTAGGTAAACCTCTTCCCTTATATGGCGGTCCTGGCCGCGTAACTGTCGGGGCTGGGAGGATCGCGGATTGCGACCCCCGGTGGCATCGCTGCAGCGTACGCTGTCGTCTTGCGAAGTTCGCAACGCGATTTCTCTTACGTAATGGCGGAGAGACGACGGAGAGTTCCTCGTTCTTTTCGCACGTCGCTGTTTATCGACTGCGTTATTATGATGCGAGGCGAAATCGAGATTTCGCGAATGTGTGAATCACCCGGTGCTTTGCAGGAAGAAAGTATTCGTGATGAAATTGTGGATATATAAATAAAGTTCATCTTAACATATGCACCCTATATTCGTCATCACCACGGAATCCCTGGGAACTCTAATGTTGATATTCCATCGGAATGGTCTTCAATTCATTCGAATCATTCAGAATAATTATTTTGCCGGTCAGTTACGCCTCAATTGTGAGTGCTCTGAGCTCGTGAACAAAACTCGAAAATGAAAAACGCAAAACATAAAACCCAAAAAATTCATGGTATAGAAGGATTATATGGTCAAGTTTGGTATCAAATTATAGGTTTTCAAGGACGAGGAATTCAATAAAAAATAAGTCAAGGCTCTATCTGGTACGGTTTAGATTTTGACCTGCCAAATGGCATTTTTTCAAAAAATCGAAATTTCAAGTCGTCATAACTCCCGTTCCAGTTATCGTATCCACTTTTTATTTGAATATTCATAAACAGCATTGTCCCAAGTATCTCTGCGAACAATAAAATCGATATCGAAAATCCCAACTTTTTTGGTGAAAAATGCATAAGGGGTAAGACCCCCCAAAAAAACTATATTTGTCATCACCACGGAATCCCTGGTAACTCTAATGTTGATATTTATTCTGAATGGTCTTCAAATCATTCGAATCATTCAGAATAAACATTGAGCCAGTCAGTAGCGCCTAAATTGAGAGTGCTTTGAGCTCGTGATAAAAACTCGAGAATGAAAAACGCAAAACATAAAACCCAAAAAATTCATGGTATAGAAGGACTATATGGTCAAGTTTGGTATCAAATTATAGGTTTTCGAGGACGAGCAATTCAATAAAAAATAAATCAAGGCTCTTTCTGGTACGGTTTAGATTTTGACCTGCCAAATGGCATTTTTTCAAAAAATCGAAATTTCAAGTCGTCATAGCTTCCGTTCTAGCGATCGCATCCACTTCTTATTTATATATTGTTAATCTGCATTGTCCCAAGTATCTCTTGGTACAATAAAATCGATATCGAAAATCCCAACTTTTTTGGTCAAAAATGCATAAGGGGTAAGACCCCCAAAAACACTTTATTCGTCATCACCACGGAATCCCTGGTAACTCTAATGTTGATATTTATTCTGAATGGTCTTCAAATCATTCGAATCATTCAGAATATACATTTTGCCGGTCACTAGCGCCTAAATTGTGAGTGCTCTGAGCTCGTAAACAAAACTCGAAAATGAAAAACGCAAAACATAAAACCCAAAAAATTCATGGTATAGAAGGACTATATGGTCAAGTTTGGTATCAAATTATAGGTTCTCGAGGACGAGCAATTCAATAAAAAAGAAATCAAGGCTCTATCTGGTACGGTTCAGATTTTGACCTGCCAAATGGCATTTTTTCAAAAAAATCGAAATTTCAAGTCGTCATAACTCCCGTTTCAGTTATCGTATCCACTTTTTATTTGAATATTCATAATCAGCATTGTCCCAAGTATCTCCGCGAACAATAAAATTGAATTCGAAAATCCCAACTTTCTTGGTGAAAAATGCATAAGGGGTAAGACCCCCCAAAAACACTATATTCGTCATCATCACGGAATCCCTGGTAACTCTAATATTGATATTCATTCGGAATGGTCTTCAATTCATTCCAATCATTCAGAATAACCATTTTGCCGGTCAGTAGCGCCCAAATTCTGAGGGCTCTGAGCTCGTGAACAAAACTCGAAAATGAAAAACGCAAAACATAAAACCCAAATAATTCATGGTATAGAAGGACTATATGGTCAAGTTTGGTATCCAATTATAGGTTTTCGAGGACGAGCAATTCAATAAAAAATAAATCAAGGCTCTATCTGGTACGGTTTAGATTTTGGCCTGCCAAATGGCATTTTTTCAAAAAATCTAAATTTCAAGTCGTCATAACTCCCGTTCCAGTTATCGTATCCAATTTTTATTTGAATATTCATAAACAGCATTGTCCCAATTATCTCCGCGAACAATAAAATCGATATCGAAAATCCCAACTTTTTTGGTCAAAAATGCATAATGGGTAAGACCCCCCAAAAACACCATATTCGTCATCACCACAGAATCTCTGGTAACTCTAATGTTGATATTTATTCTGAATGGTCTTCAAATCATTGGAATCATTCAGAATAACCATTTAGCCTGTCAGTAGCGCCTAAATTGTGAGTGCTCTGAGCTCGTGAACAAAACTCGAAAATGAAAAATGCAAAACATAAAACCCAAAAAATTCATGGTATTGAAGGACTATATGGTCAAGTTTGGTATCAAATTATAGGTTTTCGAGGACGAGCAATTCAATAAAAAATAAATCAAGGCTCTATCTGGTACGGTTTAGATTTTGATCTGCCAAATGGCATTTTTTCAAAAAATCGAAATTTCAAGTCGTCATAACTCCCGTTCCAGTTATCGTATCCAATTTTTATTTGAATATTCATAAACAGCATTGTCCCAAGTAACTCTGCGAACAATAAAATCGATATCGAAAATCCCAACTTTTTTGGTCAAAAATGCATAAGGGGTAAGACCCCCCAAAAACACCATATTCGTCATCACCACAGAATCCCTGGTAACTCTAATGTTGATAGTTATTCTGAATGGTCTTCAAATCATTGGAATCATTCAGAATAACCATTTAGCCTGTCAGTAGCGCCTGAATTGTGAGTGCTCTGAGCTCGTGAACAAAACTCGAAAATGAAAAACGCAAAACATAAAACCCAAAAAATTCATGGTATTGAAGGACTATATGGTCAAGTTTGGTATCAAATTATAGGTTTTCGAGGACGAGCAATTCAATAAAAAATAAATCAAGGCTCTATCTGGTACGGTTTAGATTTTGATCTGCCAAATGGCATTTTTTCAAAAAATCGAAATTTCAAGTCGTCATAACTCCCGTTCCAGTTATCGTAT
Source organism: Adalia bipunctata (assembly GCA_910592335.1). Lineage (NCBI taxonomy): Eukaryota > Metazoa > Arthropoda > Insecta > Coleoptera > Coccinellidae > Adalia > Adalia bipunctata. The sequence continues at coordinate 1,715,605 of OU342952.1, read as the reverse complement.
CCAATTTTTATTTGAATATTCATAAACAGCATTGTCCCAAGTAACTCTGCGAACAATAAAATCGATATCGAAAATCCCAACTTTTTTGGTCAAAAATGCATAAGGGGTAAGACCCCCCAAAAACACCATATTCGTCATCACCACAGAATCCCTGGTAACTCTAATGTTGATAGTTATTCTGAATGGTCTTCAAATCATTGGAATCATTCAGAATAACCATTTAGCCTGTCAGTAGCGCCTAAATTGTGAGTGCTCTGAGCTCGTGAACAAAACTCGAAAATGAAAAACGCAAAACATAAAACCCAAAAAATTCATGGTTTTGAAGGACTATATGGTCAAGTTTGGTATCAAATTATAGGTTTTCGAGGACGAGCAATTCAATAAAAAATAAATCAAGGCTCTATCTGGTACGGTTTAGATTTTGATCTGCCAAATGGCATTTTTTCAAAAAATCGAAATTTCAAGTCGTCATAACTCCCGTTCCAGTTATCGTATCCAATTTTTATTTGAATATTCATAAACAGCATTGTCCCAAGTATCTCCGCGAACAATAAAATCGATATCGAAAATCCCAACTTTTTTGGTCAAAAATGCATAAGGGGTAAGACCCCCCAAAAACACCATATTCGTCATCACCACAGAATCCCTGGTAACTCTAATGTTGATATTTATTCTGAATGGTCTTCAAATCATTGGAATCATTCAGAATAACCATTTAGCCTGTCAGTAGCGCCTAAATTGTGAGTGCTCTGAGCTCGTGAACAAAACTCGAAAATGAAAAACGCAAAACATAAAACCCAAAAAATTCATGGTATTGAAGGACTATATGGTCGAGTTTGGTATCAAATTATAGGTTTTCGAGGACGAGCAATTCAATAAAAAAGAAATCAAGTCTCTATCTGGTACGGTTTAGATTTTGACCTGCCAAATGGCATTTTCTCAAAAAATCGAAATTTCAAGTCGTCATAACTCCCGTTCCAGTTCTCGTATCCAATTTTTATTTGAATATTCATAAACAGCATTGTCCCAAGTATCTCCGCGAACAATAAAATCGATATCGAAAATCCCAACTTTTTTGGTCAAAAATGCATAAGGGGTAAGACCCCCCAAAAACACTATATTCGTCATCACCACGGAATCCCTGGGAACTCTTATATTTGTTGATATTTACTCTGAATGATCTTCAAATCATTCGAATCATTCAGAATAACCATTTTGCCGGTCAGTAGCGCCTAAATTCTGAGTGCTCTGAGCTCGTGAACAAAACTCGAAAATGAAAAACGCAAAACATAAAACCCAAAAAATTCATGGTATTGAAGGACTATATGGTCGAGTTTGGTATCAAATTATAGGTTTTCGAGGACGAGCAATTCAATAAAAAAGAAATCAAGTCTCTATCTGGTACGGTTTAGATTTTGACCTGCCAAATGGCATTTTCTCAAAAAATCGAAATTTCAAGTCGTCATAACTCCCGTTCCAGTTCTCGTATCCAATTTTTATTTGAATATTCATAAACAGCATTGTCCCAAGTATCTCCGCGAACAATAAAATCGATATCGAAAATCCCAACTTTTTTGGTCAAAAATGCATAAGGGGTAAGACCCCCCAAAAACACTATATTCGTCATCACCACGGAATCCCTGGGAACTCTTATCTATGTTGATATTTACTCTGAATGATCTTCAAATCATTCGAATCATTCAGAATAACCATTTTGCCGGTCAGTAGCGCCTAAATTCTGAGTGCTCTGAGCTCGTGAACAAAACTCGAAAATCACAAAACAAAAAACCCAAAAAATTCATGATACAGAAGGCTCATATATGGTCATGTTTGGTATCAAATTATAGGTTTTCAAGGACGAGGAATTCAATAAAAAATAAATCAAGGCTCTATCTGTTACGGTTCAGATTTTGACCTACGGAATGCCAATTTTTTCAAAAAAATCTAAATTTCAAGTCGTCATAGCTTCCGTTACAGTGAACGTGTCCACTTTTATTTGTATTTCAATCAAAATTATTACTGCATTCTTGATCAAAGAAAGTAGGTATGAGAGTAAGGGACGAAAAAAATTTCGTGGCCATTTTTGACACCAGAGGATATCCTTCGAAACGTCCTATTCCTTACATTTTTCTTCTTACCAAACAAGGGATTCGCAGAGAGTCTGTTATATCGAGATCAGTTATAAATTTCAATTATATCGAAACGTGAGTATACTCGACGAATGAGAAATTGAAAATGAGAGCCATATCTAGAGCTGTCTCGGAAACTACAACATAACTCCCGCTAAGAAGGTGGACTCCGTAAATGAACACGTCGACATGTATCATTTCGATTGTGAGAAGAACAAGCCGAATGACGTCTTCCTCCGGATAGAAAAACCATTATTGTCTTCGTCATTACTGGAACTGTAACGAATATGCGGCTTTATAACTCTACCGAAAAGTTCACGGTGTGAAAGGGGCATAAATTGCGGATTAACCGCCTGTATTTTAGGGGATTAGAAAACGATGAAGGCCTTTTATCGCCATCGTACTCGCTTCACTATTGTGTCCGCGAATTTATGTTTTTGACGGGTCCATTATTAGAAATTTCTTCGATCGGGTGACAGTCGTCGTCGTCGTATAGTCTCGGCTTAATCCCGAATTATTCGGTATTGATTTCCAGGCGTTTATTGATCGTTTGAATTTCGAGAAAATTGGAAGCAGGTGTCTGAGAACCCATAGACTGAAATCTTTGAACTAACACTAATGTATGCATACAAAATGACTTGAGAAATATCATCGAGTAATAATGAATTTATTAGAAATAATTTATACAAAACGTTTGTACGAGGATGTATTGATATCTAGTTAGCCTAGACCAGTTCCATGCATAAACAAAATATTGCGATATCATATCAACGAACAATAACTTATTGGAAGTGTCAGTGTAGAACTCGACGTCAAAAAAGTAAACCAGAATTACGCAATAAATTTAAAAAAAAATGTCTACTAAATTGAAAAAATTGAAAAATTGGAGTATCGAGCCATCATCAAGTAACTGTATTTAAAAGGGTCAAGAGGTTAGCAGATTTACGAAGATATGCTTAATACCCTTCGTGATCAATGTCCTTCCTATGCGATCGTGAAATATTGGACTGCAAGCTAGAAAAGAGGTAAATTTTCCATTGAAGATGATGACCGATCGGGAAGGCCAGTTTCAGTGTCAGTCCCCGAAAATATCGATGCAGTTCATGACATGATTTTATCAGACCGTCGAATTGGGCTAAAACGGATATCTGAAGCACTGAAGATTTCATACGAACGCGTTCATCATATACTTCACGTCGATTTGGACATGAGAAAAATTTCTGCAAAATAGATTCTCAAATGTTTGAATGTTGACCAAAAGCGTGCAAGGGTAGAAGCATCGCGTTCGATCTGTGCTCTATTTGAAAACGATGTAGACTTCTTAAACCGAATTGTTACTATGGATGAGACTTGGAAACATTTCTACGATCCAGAAACAAAGCAACAATCGATGGAATGGCGACAGTCTGGTTCTCCAAGACCTAAGAAGTTTCGTGTCCAAAAATCTGCTGGAAAAGTTCTTGCTTCAGTTTTTTGGGATTGCCATGGAGTAATCATGATTGATTTTTTGGATAAGGGTAGAACAATAACTGGAGATTACTATTCGACATTACTGACCACTCTACGAAAGAAAAATAAAGAGAAAAGACGCGGAACGCTATCCAAAGGTGTTTTGTTTTTACAGGACAACGCCCAAGTACACAAATCTCATGTTGCCATGCAAAAAATTCTTGATGTAGGGTTAGAATTACTAGATGACCCCCCTTGTCCACCGGATTTGGCTCCGTCCGTTTATCATCTCTTTCCTCAACTGAAAAAAGTTTAAAAGGTCGTAAATTTTCTTCCAACGAGGTGGTAATAAAAGCTGTGGAGGACTGGGTTGCAGAGCAAGAAGAAACATTTTTTTTTAAAGGTCTAGAGACGTTGCAGGTTCGCTGTAATAAATATATTCAATTAAGAGGAGAATATGTTGAGTTATAAAATATTTTGACATTGAAATTTTGTTTGTTTCTATAGTAGTCTAAGAATTTTTCAATATATCCTCTTATAATTCAGTTCAAAAAAGATCAGTTTTTCTACCATATCGAGAAAAGTATATTTTTAATTTTTTCAAAGTAGTTGACAGGAACTAGGAAACAAGAGTGATCAACAAACCTTAGCTAATGCCGACATTTCGCAAATATATTTTCGCAACCAAACTAGAGACAACATCATTTGATAAAATACAAAAATAAGAATTTGAAGACTTTCACATTAGACTAAATAATAACCAAACTGAACTTATCATCAAATTCCACTTTAAAGTGGCAGAAACAACTCTCAGACATCAGTGGAATTTGATGATTAGTTTAATTTTGTTATTATTCAGTCTAATGTGTAAGTCTTCAAATTTTTATTTTTGTGTTTTATTAAATGATGTTGTCTCTATTTTGGCCGAATAAGGTGCTCTGATGGACGATTCTGTCAGCCATAAATTTCATGGAGTGCTTTTTAAGTTTGGCGAATAAAACACTGATTTTGAAAATAAATTTCAACAATTTGTAATCGTTGTTGCGGCGTGAGTCTTTCCATGATTATTTGCAAAGAAACAGAGATGTCAGAAAAACATGGCTTCTACCTTCTGCCAAATCACGTTCTATCGCTCTGATAGTAGCATTTAATAAATTCACTATCAACAATAACAATAAATAGTCTAATTGAGCCGTAATTGAGTGACAATTGATCAACCTCATCGAAGGTATTTAAACACCCTGTACGCAGCAAATTCGTATCGGGAACCCACAAGACGAGGTATCCGAGTCAGCTACTTCAGCGTCTGCTTTTGGACCATCAATAATCCGTCATCGTAATAACTCTCTCGATGCCCCCAAATTTCCAGACCTCCTGAAGAACCGAACGGATGATGGCCCCCTTCATTCGTCAAGGGGGGCGTGCAATAAACCATAATGAATTAATTGCCGCTTGATTCCCGAAATAAATACGACGCGATAATTAATTTTCGGGGTGGGCCGAGAAAATATTCGACATGACCGCGAAACTGAGCGGATTTACTGCCGGCTGATTTTACCGCGGTTATTAATGGAAAGGGCGCGCTTGAGATATTGAGGCTGTAAAGAACACGAAACACGCATAATTGAGGCGAGATGCACGTCATTTCGTTAACTAATTTGAGGTCGTAGATTACGATGCGCTAATTAGTTTTTCCGAGAAATTTTTGGTTCGGAAAATATTCGACGTCGAGTGGAAAATAGAATTTCAAAACCTTCTATTGGAAAACCCTTAGAAAAACCAAAAAAAGGTCCTGTTTGCCTTTCCTCGATTCGGGAAATAAACCGTTGAATGATTGTTATAAGATTTCGACGTCCACTACAGAGATGGCCATTATTCATTACCATAAAAACACCCTATACATTGAAGAATCGTGTTTAACAAAAGCTCGCCTACGTAGTAATTAGTAATTCGACTCGACAGGGATCTACCTACATGAACCATCAATCATGTACACTTCCTGTTTTCCTTGTTCTTCCTACTTTGTTCTGCGATTATCTATTTTAATGCTACATATTTATTATGCCAACGAAATCGCAGGAATTTCTGTCCCGCATTTTTTCCTGGTGGACCGTCCAAGTTACCGGTAGAAACCCTCCCATCTGACCTTTCCATCAGTCATTAGCACATAAGGAAGATGTAAACTGGAATACATAACATGTTCGAACAAGCCATGCCATCGGAGAAACATGGAACAATAAAATAAGATATAAGTGAATGTTGGAGCGTTAAATTTAATAGATTCGATTGCTTGAGTGGATTCTAAGTGGAAATTGCTAATAAATACCCGAGGTTCAACTGCGGTGTCAAGAAAAATGGACACTAAATGGCCATTGTGAGTGTAGGCCAAGCCTTTGTGTAATGTGAACTGCTAAACCTATTTACGAACGGATAATCGTCGTAATCGTTGCTCTACCAGTCGTTGCGAAGATGTGGGATTTACAACGTCATATTTTCGAAGGCGCGAAGTGTTCATTATGCCGAGAAAATCGGAAATATATCCATTTTTTGGTCGTTTTCAGTTATACCGCAAGTAGCGGTGACTCCTATTCCAATATAAAGATTGATCGAGCTCGACAAACGAATATGGAATGCAGCTGACGTGAAAATCCGGTGCTAAAATGTCAAATTGTGCAAACTTATCCTTGTGGTAATCGAAATCACTGCAAACTGCGAATCACAGAAAAACTGAAATTCTCCGGATTCACGAAAGGAAGCAAAAAATTAGCCATCAATGGAAACAGAATTGTTCACGATCCAGTAAATCAGTGAACTGATTTGAATTATGAAAATGAATCAAATATACGACATAATTATGTGCTCCACAGCTGACGCGAGTTCTTTTCGCACCTAAACAATGACAACTCCATATGGGAATACCCCAGTATGGAGAAATTTATTTAAAAGGAATCAGAATTTTGAAAATTCGGAATAATTAGTTTGAACCGTTCACTTGACGCGAACAATGGCATGCTCCATAAATTGGATTCCCAATCGAATTTTAATGGGACTTTGATCATACGTTAGTTTCTATTGCTTTAGAATTCATATACAGGGTGAGTCTTTGACTTGTACATATATTTTAATTGAAGATTCTTGAGGCCGAAAGAAATCTTTTTTTCATTTTCCATTTTTTCGAAATCGGCTCTGTTAAAAAGATATACCCAGAAACGATCTTTGATGCAGAGCATATTTCCCGATTGAAATTGAGTTGATACATTTAGGAAATACTCCAGTACTAACTTTATTGGAATAAAAATGGTACAAACACAATATTTCCTTGAAAAAAAAAACACCTAGTATAGTCCTATTATATTGGCAATTGAAAAGCCATATTTATCCCACCAAAATGAGTCCCTCCTTCGATTTTCAGTAAGATTAGTTTGTGAGAACTTAAAACTTGTTCATATTTTCCACTATATCCCAACAATATCTCATAAAGATTTTTTTACATTAATCGTAATCGAACATAACTCCATTAACCTAGGTCATAGGATTCGAGGTCAATGACCTAACCTAACCCATCTTCCCATCTTCTATGACGGAGCTATCATAGAGCTTTTGAGGAGACGATGCCAGATTGTGTTGATTTTCTCTTTAAACAAGGAAGCAGTACGTCCCCTATCGTTAACGCAAAGGCACTAGTTTCCTTAATTCTTGTGGGGCAGTCTATGCGACGAGACCGAGTAGCTCGCGAGCCGCCCTCACAACGGTCCGCGACGGCGTGTGGGCATGACAACATCCGTCGGAATCGAACCCCGGACTTGTCCGTTAACAAGACAATCCTTTATTCCGAAACCGATGCGGAGCCCTAACGAGTGCGTCAACTTAAATCAACTGCATTAAGTCAGATCATACAATCTCACTCTCGCGAATATTTTATGGCTTTTGATAGCAGTTCGCTTCATACCAGGCCACTTTGATTTACAATTGTCTTCGCCCACACCGAGCATTTTATTTATGCCGGCATAAATACCGAGCCATTGTGGTGGTACATGAAACGAGAGAAAAATGAGTTAGTACGTCTGTTCGAAAGATTTACGGCCGCCTCATCAATGTCCCTGTCAGAAGCGATAACACGCTGTCTTCGTTTTTGAACGACTTATTACGACGGGCGAATTTCGTAGTTCCTCGAGGAACCGGCCAGTTTGAGCCTGATCTACTTCGGATTTGTGGCACAAATTAAAGCACCGAACTCCTACGAGGATTTATTGAAAAATTCTTAGCCTACTATAGAACCACACAAAATTTCAATGTCCAAATATTTAATTACTCAACATATTCTCATCTTAATTGAATACATTTATTACAGCGAACCTGCAACGTCTCTAGACCTTTTTTAGATATTTTTTGTGCACAGTTCTTCTATGTAATTCCATCGAAAGTTCGCTTTACATCATAAGTCTTGCTTCCACTTTCGAAAGCACTCAGCGGATGTAAACCGCATGTTTCTCAACATAACCACACAGTCAGAATGAAGTCTCTCCATTGGTGGCACCTGACCGTTGCGGTCGTACCTCCGTCGAACAATTCTTATTAATTAGTAGTGAACATCGCGTACCGCCCCACGTAATAACTCATAAGCGGCTCATTTGACGGGGTAGTACCACCTACGCAATAGCGCCAACATTACCACACAAAAGAACGGTCGCGACTCAGCTCGCCCGTCGTCGAAGCATTAATTACTATTTTTTCGTCGTGATCTGCTCGAATTCAATTCGAATAAATGGGCGGTGCGAGGCGCGGCCTTTTGTCGTCGACCATTCGAATTAACGTGGAACAATTATAGATATCTTGCACGTGTTAATCGTCGTCGATTCGGGTATTTTTTTCATGCACCCACGTAATTTAAATGATTGCACCTACTCCCTACTCCAGAATTGATTGCAACAATTTTATCGTACACAAAATCGATTTCTGCTCTCCGAAACATTCATTTGCGTGAAGTTCAAATTTGAAAACTCAATATATTTCCCAAGGATATACTTTCAAATGTAAATAGGTGTACAAATACCCAAAACAATGTGATGTGAATGGCGTAAAATGGCCAAATCATTTCTAGAGCTTTCTCGTGATGATTATGTGAAGACTTTCAGTGAATTAATGTAATAAAAACCGTGTTGTTTCGAGTTTATAAATTTCTAAAAAAATATTGTTCAGATAGAAATATCGCCACAGATTATTTAGTGCTAAGTATCAGTTTAGTCTCCATTGATTTCAATTCAATATACGTGGTTTGTATAGACATTCATCATTTATATCCGAATGTTGTATATCATAGATATTCATTTTTAATATGGACTGGTGACAATAAATTTTTAATAGGAACTGTACGTATAAAATGTATATTTCATGCTTCTTAGAAATCAATTTTATATCCCACATTTGTGGGATTTTATTATTACATATCTCTACATCAAACGTTTTCCCATCATAGAGATTTTAGTCTTGACAAAGTTGATGAACATTCTGACAACATTTTTGAGTTGTATAGAAAGCAGACTGTTTATGAATTTCAGCTATTCTGTGATATTAAAAATACAGGGGAGCATCTAGATTATTCTCATGATTTTTGATTTTTTCGTCAAATTTTATCAGTAAAATTGGAATTAACTCGAAAAAGACGCGTTTTATTGAAAAAGCATAGAATTACTTTCATTTTTTAAAATGATTGATACTTTCGAATCTTTTAAATCGATATTCACGACCCAAAATCGTATCCGTGCAGTTTTTAATTAGCGGCCGAAGGAGGTGGCAAGCTAATTTTTGCCATTCCGGGATGGCACTCTCCAAAGGACCCCACATCATGAGAACACGGACCACCTACGGGTCAGTATGTATCGCGAACGGAGAATTATGGTAATACCGTTTCAAATTCAGGACGCGTGCTCAGCGATTGTCGCGGTGCATCACTCATCCTCATTTTTTATTATTTCTCGATTTTCAATTTAACCCGATCGCAAATAATTAATTTCTTCATTCGGATTTTAATTACGGAACCCGAGGCCGTCCCGGGTCCCCCGGGAATTGCGACGAGTTGTGATGTAATCACGCGTGCACGTCCTACACGCTGTCTACAGGGTGATTCAAGCTCATCGAAAGTAGAGGACACAATGATCGAATCTGATAAAAATTGGCTGCGTCATGAATCAGATGACGTTTCTGTGATCGTTATAGGTTTAGTTTTGAATTTTATTTAATTATATTATATTTGAATCACTCCTAAAAAATTGCTTGTAGAATGTAAAAACAGATTTCAAATACTACACTGCGCAAAAAAATTAACGCACATTATGGAAATCTCAAATTTATTCTACAACTGAAGGTGTTCTCAATGATAAGTATTTTTATCAGAATTATGCATGCATATGTTCTCCACTTTCAACGTTTTTCTTCAATACAGATGTTTTCTCCCAGCAGGAATAAAAAAAGATGATATTATCAGATTTTGAATGTATTGGCTCCATTCTAAAATCAGTTGTTACTTGTTCTCGATCAATTCTAGTGATCAATAGTTTTTCTTCCGTTTGATTTTCTACACTCGATCGCTATGCAACGCGAAACACGCAATTTGACCCAAGAGGAATGTGCCCAAGCGGTAGTTTTGCGAGAAGAAGGGTGGACATACACAAGAATTGCAGAAAGGTTTGGAGTTTCCCATACAAGTGTGTCCAGAATGTTGCAGCGATTCAGGGAGACAGGTAGGTATGAATGTCCGAAGACCAGGACAAGGTAGACCACGGGTAACAACTGCCATTCAAGAACGTTACTTACTTGAGAGTTTCTTCGTTGAGACAACGGTTTGCAACCGCTCGTCCCCTTCAAAATCAGCTTAAGCAAACTCATAAGGTGCAAATTAGCACTCAGACAATAAGAAATCGCCTCAGAGAATATGATTCAAGGCCTCGTGTCGCGGCAAGAGGCCCAGCTCTTACCCCAGCCCATCGAAGGGCCTTCCCGATCGGTCATCATCTTCAATGGAAAATTCACCTCTTTTGAACTTTGCAGTCCAATTCTCCACGGTCGCATACGAAGGACATTGATCACCAAGGGTATTAAGCATATATTCGTGAATCTGCTCACCTCTTAACCCTTTTAAATACAGTTACTTGATGATGGCTCGATACTCCAATTTTTCGATTTTTACAATTCCGGTGGACATCTTTTTTTTTTCAATTATTGCGTAACTCTGGTTTACTTTTTTGACGTCGAACTCTACACTGACACTTCTAATAAGTTATTGTTCGTTGTTATGGTATTGCAATATTTTGTTTATGCATGGAACTGGTCAAGGCTAACTAGATATCAACACATCCTCGTACAATGATTCAAGAGATGAGGTCTTCGTTCAGTTGGAGCCAAACAATTTTCATGTAATCGCTCGAAGAACCGAGGGGCTGTGTGTGGTCAATAAAACCGCGATGCAGAAGTCCAAGTTTTATGGGTTTATTGAAGATATCGGCCGGCATTCCGATGATGCCTAGGCATCGCTGAACTCGGAAAGAATCCCGGCATTGTTTTTTCGCAATTGGCATCTGCGGTAATGGTAATCGATTCGGTCAAATCGATTCGGTTAATTCAAGAAATTCGTTTAGTAATGGGGCAAGTCTCCGTCGATGATTAACTATAAGCATCACCTCGGAAATTGCGGATCGAAAATATCCGACCGTTATTTCGCACAAAAACGCATTGGTACCGGTTTTCGAAGACGACACTTTATATTTTTCCTATTTATCGCTCGGGCCGCGATTGTCGGATTTCGAAGAAGAAATTATAGCTCGATAATTTAGTAGCTTCTCTTTTCTTACTTTTGGTGGAGCATCAAATTATGCTCTTGCGTCAAAAGCTTCACGATATCATTGCGAATATTTTAAAAGTTTCATCACCTCGCTTCGGAAATTGCACAGTGCAGCCTACATTGTAGTACTTTAGTCGCAGTTTATTGTATTGCACCACGAAGAAACCCCCATAAAATAAAATATAAACATAAGTAGGCAGTACCTACTCGGTTCGTCGTAAAGAATCTTATTCCGCAACTAATTAAAAGAACGACTAAAAAGATAATTGCCGCTTTGTAGTAAATGGCTGTTAATAACTCACTTTGTCTTTATGTCGGAATTATCATGAGTTGGTTCATTCAAAACGATATATTATCAATTGGTGGGGGCCAGTCGAGTCTGCAGAAATGTATATCTTCTTGCTACCACGTACTGGTGCTCCTACTGAAACGCCTGTATGCCTTCTCGATCAGTGAATGCATATATCTAGGGGGAAGTGAGGAGAGAAGGCGCTCTCATGTCTCTACTTGGTTGACGGTAGAAAAAACCTGCAAAATCAAAAGAGATATTTGAGCTCTCCCCGTCCACAGATCACTAGAAATATACTGCTCCACAAGAGTTAGGGATATCGTATTCAATCGTTTTTAAAAGTATGTAATCTTCGAGAAAATCGCTGTAAAATCATTTAAAACTCAATAACAACTTGAATCGATCCAATAAAAATCAGTATTAGACATTTCGTCAATCTTTTTTCTGAAGTTTGGTTCTTTGCATATATGCTTCATGAAGGTTCTTATTTTGAAATGAAGTCAGTTTATCAACGGCTGCGATTTGAAACGAGTTTTTCGAAAATACCAGGACGTAAATTAACAAACGCTGAGGCTAATAGGACTATCGGATTGCTACAGGGTGGCCTAACTCAGGTTGTTGTAGCGGAAAGGCTCCAAGTCAGCCAAAGTGTGATATCTCGACTTTGGAATAGGTTCAGGGAGACAGGTTCCGTGTTGGAAAGACCAAGGCTTGGTGGGCGACGAAAAACAACACCTGCTCAGGATCGTTTCATCACCGTTTCGGCAAGAAGAAACCTTACATCTACGTGTAGAATGCTACGGAATACTCTTCAAAATGCAGATGGGGTCCAAGTTTCCATCGAAACCATCAGTCGTTTGAGATAGGTGAATCTAAGGTTCTAGACGTCCATTAAGAGGAGTTCCATTAACACGTGACCATAAGCGTCAAAGACTGGAATGGGCAAGGCAACGTATCAATTGGAACGATCAATAGCATAGTGTCTCTTTCACGGATGAATCCAGATATGGACGATTTTCAGATTCTCGAAGAATAAGGGTATGGACAATCCCACGCATACCCCGTATTCGTCGCTATGTCCAAGAAGTCCATCCATTCCGAGGGGGTAGTGTTATGGTATGGGCCGGGATATGTTTCAACGGGCGCACAGATCTACACATTTGTCCTGGGAATATGACTGCCTTACACTATAGGGAGCATGGCATTGACAATGTTGTGCCAAATTTTCACGCTGCTATTGGTGAAAATTTTCAATTTCTAGACGATAACGCTAGACCGCACCGTGCAGCCATAGTTGAGAATGCGCGCGAAGAGCTTGGTATTCCACATTTACCAATACCTCCGCACTCACCAGATTTGCAGATGCATAGAACATGCATGGGATATGCTCCAAAGAAGATTAGATAATCATCAACCTACCCCAGAATCCTTAAATGATCTGAGAGAGCTTCTGCCCCGTTTATGGAACCAAATTCCTCCAGAAATGTTCAACAACCTCGTGTATAGTATGCAAAGAAGATGTCAAGCTGTTATTGATGCCCGTGGAGGCCATACATTGTATTGATAGTGTTAAAATGCTTGAATTCTCTGGGAATAAAATTTCGTTATTTTACTCGATTTTTCGTAACCACCCTGTATACGCTGCAGACCTACAGGCTAAAATTAATTTGCAACTTGAAATCATATTAATATGAATTTTCATCACAAAAACCTTATTTTAACTATATTTTTTTGCAATTTAAGTCAATATCCCTAACTCATGTGGAGCAGTTTAAATAACCAAAATTAAATTAATCATCACTACAAACAAACGCATTATCGATATTACTGAGCCCTTGGTTCTGCTGCGGTTTCATTGTTTGTGAGTATTTTGAGAGAGAAAGAGAGTAGATGTCCTTTATTTGGTCTTTGTGCAACACCCTGTCTCCTAATTGGATGTAACCTGATGACGATCTATCACCCAGTCGGTAACACTCTCAAAAACCATCCAAAAGGGATGGCCCCCCATATTTCATCGGACCTACCCTTTATACCGAAAGGATCGCGTTCAGAATGAAAAATACGAATGGGTGATTATAGCGAGTCTACCGGGGCACCCCGCTGCGAGCGGTGTCCCAGTGAACTCAAAAGTATAGGTTTACCATGGCTACCGTCATAATAAATACCGCGGTGTCCCCCCATCTCTCGACGCTTGTCAGACGGCTCGACCGGAGGTCAAAGGTGCTAATGGCCAAAGCTGGCATGTTATGTTATGACAGGTGTCTTTCGAGGGACAGGAACGTGACTAGAGAAAGAGGGCTTAAAGGAATTTTTGGGATAGTGGATATTCAACAGGATCAAAGCTGCTGATCGAATGCTGCCATAGCCCATAGTTCCCTGATTCACCTGATCTACTTTCAAAAGAAAATAGAATTCTCCAAAATAAACCATTTCACTAAAATGAAATGTTTTCAAGCTGACGAAATTAACAATCCTTGAAGCAGAATGAACACAAATTATTCACAAAATCCTCATCTTCTGACAAGCAGTTTATAGCCTTATTATAGAGCCCACACTATAGATAGAGTTTTGACAAAAAATTGACCTTATATCCCGCAAGAAGAGGATTTGAAATCTTCATTCCAAAGACCCGGCGAATGTTGAAGAATTTTTTTCTCCGTTAATACTGGAAATATTTCAAGTATATAAACATGATTGGAAGATTCAGTTCTGCTTTTTTCTTGTACGGAAATCAAGAATCGTGTGTTGAAATTCAACTGAAGAATAATGGACAGAATAGTCCGTTACTTTGCGATAGTTCATTCAAAAAAAGAATAAAAGTACTCGAATAACCCGACAGAAAAACTTCTAAACGAACAGATGGACCTATGGAATTCCCCACTCTTCAAAATTCTCAAGAAATAAGCCTATAGAGCACATTTAAATACCTTGAAATCTGAAATCTGAAAATGTAGTACTATGAAACCTGTGTCACAGTTCAACCTTGAAAAAACTCCATTCACAAAGTCAAAAAATAGTAAATAGAAATTCTATTTGTCTATATGTCTCTATTTTATAGATATTTCCATATGCGATGCTCTTCTGAATTATCCGCAATCGTTCCCATCTGGCCGTCTCTTCCAGACTAACCCGTCAAGTTAGGTCTTCACACCCCTTCGTGGTAACTTTGGAGACCTGCAGAACATCTCTCTTCAAAGACTCGTTCATCCAACGAACAGCGAGGCTTTGGAACACATTGCCTAGAGAGGTGTTCCCCGAGGCATATAACCTCCAGAAATTCAAGAAGAACACCAATTCCTACCTGCTTGCCCTTGGTTCTCACGATGTTCTCTGAACATTACAGGATATTCCTTTTCGTGAAAACCACAACATAAAAAAAATTAGCATTGGCAACGTCTCTGAGAATCATTTGACATTTCAAGAGTACCAACCCGCGTCAGTTTCAAGTGAAAAAAACTTGACAAAGTTAATGGATTATAAAAATAAAACGTATAATCATGAACAGTATGACATTGGATGGTATACATTTCTCCAATATTCTACTGATTCCGTAGAATATTGGGTGATTCCACATAACTTTGCTTGAGTACTGTGTACAATAGCCTGGATCCTCTGAAGGCAAGAATCTCCCGATTTTGAATACAATCCGCATGAATTTCCTTAAACCTTCCAGCAAAATTAATTGCCTTGGAGGCGCTCTTTTCGCAAGCGGTACATCTGAAGACGCACTTATACAATATAAACGGACTCATTGAAAATTGTTGGTTAAGAGTTTATATTGTATGCAAATGGAGCAACATTCCCGCTACCATTACGAAAAACAATCAACTTCTAAAATCCGTTGTGGAGCATCAGCTAAACTTTTTTTTCATCGAGTTCGACTCGATTGTTACTGCTGCGTATATGTATTGGATATATTCAGGAACGGGGGCAATGGTCGGGGAGAATCTATTATGGAAACAAAGGAGCACTGCATTTGTTAGTCGCCAACTATGACAATTCATCCATATTGTCGGATATAGTTAATGACAAAACGACGTTGCCAGTTCCTTTGTTTACATCAAAGTGAAAGTATCAAAAATATTCCACATTTTGTTAGTTCGAATCGATCGGCGATTTTGGGGCGAAATATCGATAGGAAATCGCCTATTTTTCCGTTCTTTGTCGTCCAGAAGAAGTTTCCCGTCGATATGAGAAATTCTGTGCAAGTGTCATTTTTTCCTTTCACGACTTTTGGCGTGAGTACGAACGGAAAATTTGAATTGGACCAAAAATCGATTTATAAGCATAAATAAAGCGAAAGTAAGTACTAATCGACCTTTTTCACTTCATAACGAAGTTTTTTTTAGGTATCTGGCCGTTTAGAAAGATTTCAAACGAAATTCCGGTCCCCCAGAAGTTTGGTTAGTTTCGGTATCGTTTTTGGTGCTCAAAATTTATTTGGAATGTTTAAATGGACAAAAAAGGCTTCCTTATACGATCTTCTAACGAAAGCGACCGGAAAATATGGTTTCAGATTTTCGAGGAATTATGAGGAAAGAACTTGCACGATTTTCGTAAGTACCTAAACGGGTTCTGGATGGCCATCATCGGTCTCTAAATGATTATTGTTGATCGTTTTCACGTTTCAGAAGAAAAACACGTCGAAAAAGCTGAAAAAAAGAAGAAATATGACTATATTGCATTCAACGGTAGTTGAATTCAGATTCCGATGAATTGAAATGTGTCACTGGAGCTTTCATTCCTATCAATCCTTTGCCGAAAGTAGAAATAGGCTATATTGAACCAGAAAACATCGGTTTTTTCCACATTCCAGGAGTTCGTGTCTTATTTTAGAACACGTGAATGATAAATGTGAAGCATATGTTTGACCTGTTCCATTTTATTTGTACAAACCTACTGTGGTAGTAATGTATGAATATTTTTTAAACTAATAAATTACTATACAGTCAGAATATTTCACTTCTTGTTCATAAGATCAAATAAATGAAATGTATATCTATAAAGCTTTAAGGAATTGACATTCTTGCTTATTAATTTATAACCAAAACTCAATTACTATCGAATTGAAATTATTAGTTTCTCTGTAAACAAATTCGTTAATTTAGTTATTATGTTTATTTTCTTTGTGATGAATGAATATATTTGTTATTTATTTGAAATAAAGAAATATTAGAAATACAAATGTTATGCACCCTCACAATCCTATCACATACAATATCATGATGAAAACAAAGCAGATCGATAAATCTTTACAATCATAAATCCAAAAACTCCTTTACATGTAGAATATTGTTCACAATTTTTTGTTGTGTTCTCAAAAATGAAATATACATTCTGAGAAATACGCTAAGAATGTAGAAAGGGCAACATAGTGTTGACTTGGAACATAAAAATATGTTGAAAAACATCATAACTTCGATACAGGGTGGAATGAGTCAAATTTCCAAGGCCAGAGTTGTGATTTTATAATTGTGAATGGAGTATACAAACATTAAACAAGCTCCCATAGTAAGTTGAATGAAAGTTTGCAATGTGACACCCCTTTAAGATATCGACGAGCTTTACGATCCGTAGTTGCGAGCCCGGTGCGCTTCTCTGGAAGAAGATTAAGCCCCAAATCCGAATAGGTGGTACCGGGCCAAAGTGTTAATCGCTGTAGCACAGGTGAACACCGGTGGGTAGACCCGAAGATGCGGGAGGAAAACCGGGCGATAGTGGGAGAACAGATAAACCCAACTTACCGACGCCGGATCGCAGTGTCCGCAGACTGGTCCAGCGTTCAGCATCCCAATCCCTACACGCTCCTAGTGCCGGTTCACACGATGATCGAATTCGAGGAGTTGTCCCAGAGACTCGGCCTACTCTCGGATTTCGCCACAGACTCGAACAACAATTCCAGTGATTCTAGTGAAAAAAAATCGGAACGCGGCGAGAAGTACTCATTGAGACCTAGATCAACCCGGAAAAGACACGCCGATGAAGACTCGGACGAAATCGTGGTTCCTGCGAAATCCAGCAAATCTAAAACTTCGAGGCCCAAGCAGAAACCAGCGCCTTTATCGAAGTACCGCAGGAAAACTGCGAACGCCAGGGAGAGAAGCAGGATGAGGGAGATCAACCAAGCTTTTGAAACTTTGAGGAAAGTGGTGCCCCAGATGACCATCAGTCACCAAACCAACGAGAAGCTGACGAAAATCATGACGCTCCGCCTGGCCATGAAGTACATATCCACCCTTAGTTCCGTCCTCAACCAGGAAACAGAGAATTCCGACTCCATCCCTTGCTCTCCGGATCTGGATTACTCCTGGTTAGAATCTGACGGCGAGTCCCTTCCCTTCGACAGCGATTTCTCGGACCATTCCCTCACGCGCGACTTCGGTCTGGATTTCCCGGACGACTCCCTTACATCGGTGGATTTTTCCACGCCCTTATCACCAGATTTTTCCCATCATTTGAGACAGTTCGACCCACTCTTATCAGGGTTTAGTTAACTAGAGTTTAAGGTTGTTTGAGTCCGTCCAGTTCACGTGCCTAGTTATTATTTATGAAAATTTTACAGAGTGTATATATTTATTTTTATTTTTTATTCAGAGAGTGGCATTTCGCTTCGAGAGTGTACTGTATGTATTTTTTTAGACTTTCTGAGAGAAGTTTGTTCCTATGTGAAAGGTAAAGAGTGTTATTTTATTGAATATATTTTATTATTTTGAAAGTTGTTTTATTTGATACAATCGAGAGTTTTCCTCGTATTATGCAGTCTTTCTATATCCATATGTGGTAATAATATTTTGGTGAGTATGTTTAAAAAAGCTTCCTTAGAAAAGCATTCAAATTGCAAATTCTTTCATGAAAAACTAACTTCAATAAGAATTTGAAAAATTCTGGTTAGAACTGACTGTGTAGAATCCCTCGCTAGGAATGGTTTTCATCAAATTATTGATGTTAATAAAAAATAGGTCATCTTGAAAATTTATTTGAATAAGTACATCTCTTCAGGAACTTCTTTAATGATAATCTCTACTCTGCATGTAAGTTACAGGTTAATGGTTATTGAATTCTAGTGTTATTTCCTAGATAAATTTGTATTTAATAATCTTCCTTCTGTTGTTTTTTTAAGGTCATTACATGATATCCAAGATCCTTTGGAAATATCTGAAACAATGGTTTCACTGAGGCTATTGCTGAAACATTCAAGAATCCCTTTACTTTTGATGTCATCCATAAGAATTCAATGAAAAAAATTGTTTTGTGAAACTCTCAACTTGAACTTGAAAAAAAAATTTCCAGGGATGATGACACGATGATAACGATTTCTTGGCGAATATATTCGTCTCATAGATGTGCCAATGAAATTTCTGATGATCTGATCTATTAGTTTCGGCCATATTGAATTTTTTCCATTTTTTATATTCTTTTAGACTCACGACTTCAATTAAATTTCAAATATGTTCAAAAATAGTTATTTTATAGCTTCATAACGAATATTCACTCGATCGGCTAATTAATTTTTGAAATATGGGAAGAAACATTTCAAAAATTGGCAACTTCGAAAAAATTAGACCTATTTTGCCATTCAAGTGCCTGACTGAGGAATTTGATTTGGACTCGATAGGTTTTTTCAATCGAAATTCGTATTTACGAAAGGACAGAATTGAAAATGCCCATTGATTCTCCATCAGTGAGTCCAACCATATCGTTTGAGCCTATTTTTGGCTCGATCGTATTTTGCCCATACGGATTCAACTCAACTTTAAAATGTGAAATTCAAAGAAAATGACAAAGAATTGTGATAATTTCAAAAGAAATATAAAAACCATTTTTATATATTGGGATGAGTCTTACTCTTGCTTTGGGCTGAAAATGATAGAACCAAGAAACCAAAAAGTGTGTCTCTCTCAATCAGAAATTGATTGATGTTGACGTACTTCCTGTCAATGGGTCTATTTCGTTTACAGTCAACTACCCTATATGTTTAATTGACCACGATACTACGAGAATATCCGCAATATATCAGCAGCAATTTGCATTCGTTTCAAACATTTTCCAATGTATCTGCAGATATGTAAGCTGGTCAAACTATAAAGAAGATACCTTCCTATCGGCGAAGTATAAAGTTGTTCTTGTAATATCACCGCGAACTCCGGTATTAATATTACTTAATGACATTTACTCACATTCAGAAAGTCGGACTTTTACATAAATTTATGGTTTGAAGTCGCTCTTATGTAATACATTGAAATTTCGCTGGGGAAAATTTATGAAATAACCGCATTCCTAACTGTTTCTTGCGTATGCCATTTTGGTTCAATATTTCTTTCAACGCCAGTCGACGCTAATAAAGTGATACGTTCGACGATATATATTTCTAACTGTTCACCGACCAGTTCAATCTATAAACATAATGCGAACATGTTACATTGAACATCTACCCAATTACTCTAGAATATCTCTGAGAAATTGCCATGTCAATTTATTGAAAACGATGCGACATCCAATACTAGAAGCAGGCCGAAGATTTATTGAGTAAATGGGGAATCGATTGGAATTGGACTAAATGAGCAGCCGATGAATCGATACGTATTTTGACACTGTAACAATTCTCTCCAGAATGAGCAATGGAATATTTTTGAAGGATGGTGAAATGGGCGGAACCTACCCTGAATTAAAAGGTCTGAAAGGGTTGTTACACAAATATTTTGACTTGCCCTGTGACCATCTATAAAAACATTCGTTTCGGAGACAGGGGAAACATTCCTTTATTGGTGGAAATTCCAATTGCAGTAAAACACAATGTTTTATGAGAGTACGTACTAAATGATTTATCTGCATTCGATTCGAAGCCACTGGCCAAAAATAGAATCAGCTGAAGCAATAATTGAAGAACCAATGAAACTCTACCACGAAAGGAGGATAACCTTCCTGCAAAATAAAAAACTTCATGGTACATGGAAATGATATACTGCAATCGAACTGAAGAAGATACGCATATCCACGTTGAGATTCCTGGTGGTCAGTTAAAACATCGGTAGATATAATTATTACACGATTCGATTTTACGCCGACCAATCACGCACATTTCAAGTTATAGATTTAACAGGTCTTGTGCTTCCTCCAGAGAAATTGCGATATTACACGCAGCGACAAATCACCGGCTACAGCCGAAGATTATTAATCATTACGTCTAATATTATACTTTCGCATAACGTATAATACGGATCTGATATCGCCCGGAAAACATCTACCGGATCGGGCTGTACGGTACTCTTAGTACAAATCGAGGCTGGTACTAAGTGTTTGTAATCTGCCTATCAGCCCTCGAGGTGGCGAACAGAAAATTATTTATACTAATGAAGATGAAATTGGCACGATCTATTCTACCCCAGGGCGCTCAGAGAATCGCTCTATATTTACGATATGAAGTTATTAATAGAGCTCGGAACAATGAATACCTCCAAAGGTCATCTTGATGCCAGTCGTTGCACTATGACAATGATTATTGTGCAGGATTTTTAGCCGTTTCTGCGAGATTAAGCGATTGGGAGTCGGTTCTTGTTAGGACTAAAGATATCTTTGGTTAGGACGGCCGACTGGGGAAACAATTTCGTAATGGAGAATTGGTATTGGACTGTGTTAACAAGGTCCATAAGCTTTCTCACGCGTTTGAACCATTTGCGAAGCACTTTTTCCATTCCGATCGAGATACGAGGATGTATTGATATCTAGTTAGCCTAGACCAGTTCCATGCATAAACAAAATATTGCGATACCATATCAACGAACAATAACTTATTGGAAGTGTCAATGTAGAGTTCGACGTCGAAAAAGTAAACCAGAGTTACGAAATAAATAAAAAAAAAAGATGTCCACCGAAATTGTAAAAATTGAAAAATTGGAGTATCGAGCCATCGTCAAGTACCTGTAATTAAAAGAGTTAAGAGGTGAGCAGATTTACGAAGTTATGCTTGAAGCCCTTGGTGATCAATGTCCTTCGTATGCGACCGTGAACAATTGGACTGCAACCTTCAAAAGAGATAAATTTTCCATTGAAGATGATGACCGATCGGGAAGGCCAGTTTCTGTGTCAGTCCCCGAAAATATCGATGCAGTTCATGACATGATTTTATCAGACCGTCGAATTGGGCTAAAACGGATATCTGAAGCACTGAAGATTTCATACGAACGCGTTCATCATTAGTTCACGTCAATTTGGACATGAATGTTTGAATGTTGACCAAAAGCGTGCAAGGGTAGATGCATCGCTTTCGATCTGTGCTCGATTTGAAAACGATGTAGACTTCTTAAACTGAATTGTTACTATGGATGAGACTTGGGTATATTTCTTCGATCCAGAAGCAAATCAACAATCGATGGAATGGCGACACTCTGGTTCTCCAAGACCTAAGAAGTTTCGTGTCCAAAAATCTGCTGGAAAAGTTCTTGCTTCAGTTTTTTGGGATTGCCATGGAGTAATCATGATTGATTTTTTGGATAAGGGTAGAACAATATCTGGAGATTACTATTCGACATTCCTGACCACTCTACGGGAAAAAATTAAAGAGTAAAAACGCGAAAAGCTATTGAAAGTTGTTTTGTTTTTACATGACAACGCCCCAGTACACAAATCTCATGTTGCCATGCAAAAAATTCGTGATTTAGGGTTAGAATTACTAGAACACCCCCCTCATTCACCAGATTTGGCTCCGTCCGACTATCATCTCTTTCCTCAACTGAAAAAAAGTTAAAAAGGTCGTAAATTTTCTTCCAACGAGGAGGTAATAAAAGCTTTGGAGGACTGGTTTGCAGAGCAAGAAGAAACATTTTTTTTTAAAGTTCTAGATGACGTTGCAGGTTCGCTGTAATAAATGTATTCAATTAAGAGGAAAATATGTTGATCAATAAAATATTTTGACATTGAAATTTTGTTTGGTTCTATAGTAGGCTAAGAATTTTTCAATATATCCTCGTACCTCCCAAATTTCTTCTATAAAGGATCGATCTCCGTAATGCGATCTCCTGGAGAGGACCAAGCATCCATAGCCTAAAAATCGGGTGTATATCGCATCTCATTAAACACGCCATTTGAATATGTGGCAATGATTGGAACGGGGCACATTGTTCTCTAATCATTAGACATGGTCTGTAAATTCTTGCGGCCCACATAGATACGCTGTTTGCCTATCCAGCTATATGCGCATATTTATGAAGTATTTATGAGGTATCAAGCGTCCTTCGAAGGACAGACAAGCTAGATATTCGAAAAAATACCAGGATATTATCGCGGGTGAATTATAAACTGGCTGGATAATGAGGCGAACTCTGAACGACCATAGATCATTGTCACAGTAGCTGTTGTGATTCATATTAGAATCACTCAACGCGAGAACATTGAACTGCGGTGAGCTAGTTTGTTTGATTTGCCTTCTACGAAATGAATCTGAATCACTTTTGTTTTCTTTTCTATCAGTTTGAGATTGTCGAGAAGATCGAGGCACGTAGAAGATCCTAAATTGTACAATAATAAATTAAAGTTCAATATTACTTTTTGAGAGCAGATGATCAAAAGTTCTGAAAGATTATGAAAACTGTTATGAACTCCAATGGGAGATTTAGAGAGTGTATCTTCCACTCCAAGCCATACGAGAGTTGGGGAAATAAATAAAAATGACATATATATGTTTAAGATGACATAGGCATCATAACTTGAGTTTGGAGCTATCAAATGCGTAACAGCCTACCAAATCACACGACCCGAATGGGTTCTATTAACCTCTGAAAACTCGCAAGAGATGCTCTTGTTCATTCGGTCATTATGAGTGCATGATAACAGGAATCGATAGGTCACAATTTTTTTTCCATTGCGCCAAATTTTCAGAAGAAATGACCAATTTTCACAATTGTTTTCTTTTGTATTGTATTCTTACAAACTCTACTCATTTGCCATTGTATTCACGAAGCTTTTTTTGTAAAATATACTTTGTGTATTAATTCGATATATTTCAAGTTTCATAACGATATATGGACCGAATGTCAAATACAGTGAAGAGACAAAATGACATAGGTATTTCAGCTAAATTAACCGTATCTACCGGACAACACCGAGACCATTCATTCCACGCTCCATCAGCAAACTTAACATATTCATAACAAAATATTCAACTGCAGCTATAATAAAGGCAATGCATCTTAACCTATTCTTGGTGATCCTATGAGGAAGTTCCTCCAATCCCTAAAGAACGATTCATAAGTGGTCAAAGCAAGCGTGAGCCGAAGACTCGATAAACGTACTTAGTTTCAATTTATTCACCTAATATGATTGCAATCAAATCAAAAAAAGAGCCCATACCTCCTCCAAAGAAAAGGAGTCAAGTCCCTAGGGCATTACTTAATGAAGACAATGAAAAAGAAAATGTTTCTAGCCACTTTCGAGATAATGAAGACAACTGTCCATCTGTCTGAATCGGGAAAAATACAGTCTTCTCCAGGATTAGCCCTGGAAAAGACTTTACGATGCATGCATTGGTTGCATTGGGCTCACGCATCTTGTGCTGATGTTCCTAGAAGAACCAAGCGTTTCATTGGTGAACTTTGTCAGTAGTTTTGTAACAATAAGTAGAAAAATACAGTTGCCTGTTGCCGGTATGTAATTTTGTCCATAGCATGGGGACAAAATAAATTTCGTTCATCCCAATTTGGCTAAGAATATTTTATGTTTCGGTACTTTTATTTCATAAATGTTGATAATATTTCATGAAGAAAGGACCAAAGATCATAGGTGTAGAATATGGCATTACAGTAATGGAGGTATGAATGGAGTTGGCGTGTCCCGGTAGTAAGTCGTTTGGCATGAGCGCTTTTTAAATCACATTCGAAAAATGAGAATGAAATCCATTAGGTCCCAGGGGGACCAACGATAAAAACTGGCGCTGCTGCGCCGCAGGGATGCCCAACAACCGGTCGGTCTCGAAATTACACTCTCGAAAGTAATTATATTTAATTTTATTTTCCGGACACCTGTCAACAAGGCTACAAAATTCAGATATTATACGCTAAAAATGCAAAGGGAGACGCTAATTTGAATAGCAGGAGAGATAATCATTCTGTGCACCACACTTGCATGAAGAACCAAGTACCATACAAAATAGTATGGAAGTATCTTGATGACACTAGCAACAATCGTGATAAGACATTCGGAGATTTGAAATTTCCCAAAAACCATTTTCCCTGTTTCAATTTCGGATTTTCCACCAACTACCATCAGCATTTTAATATGGACAATCAGAACTCGAAAAAATCCTCTTATAACAATTGATTTATACAGATGCTGATTTTTTGCATATAGATTGATCCTTTGTGAATCAAAAAAACCAATTTTTATCCATCAGAGTCAAACAGTTTAGATTTTCTGATTTTTTTCGCGAAGGTCCAAATTTTCCGATTTTTCATCGTTTGTAAATCAGAAACTGTTTTCCTTACGGAAGATCTGATTAGATTTTCTTAATCTACGTCCTCGAAATAGTGGATGATGTAAGTTTGAAGTCGATCGGAGCCAAAAAAAAATTTTTTCGAATAATCGAAATTTTTCCATACCTCTTAGTATAGGATTTTTCGTAAAAATTCGAATCTCGCCTATCGATACGAAAATTTCACCATTTATTAATTCGATGCCGTAGATTAAGAAAATCCAGACAGATTTTCTCTGAGACTAATTGTTTTTTAAATATGGTTGATGAAAAATCGGAAAAATTGGACCTTCGCGAAAAAAATCAGAAAATCCAAACCCTTCGTCTCAGATATATAAAAAATACACCATTTTATTCTCAAAGAACCAAAGTATAACCAAAAAAATCAGCTCCTCTCAATCCCAATTTTTGTAGAAGTTACGTCACTCCAAAGTCGAATATTTCCCGAACCAAAAATTTCTCGGAAAAACTAACTAGCGCATCGTCCCAATAATAAATAACACACTTGGCGATACTGGCAATAAACCCATGTTGGCATAAGACATAGAAACATCGAATACATGCTATTTGTACCACTAATGATATGAAATACTACTTATTTATTGGTTCTCCCAGAATTATGTGACTTAGTTTGCATTTCAAAACTCTGAGTTCTCGTTTAAATCTATTTACGACTACAGATAAGGACATGATCGCCAACATTCATTGATGAGCAAATCATATGTGCATATTTCCAATCAGTTGGTACATAAATATACAGAGTGGACCATCATCTGACGTCCAAAGTTGATACTCCACACAGACGTATCCGAATAATGTAATAAAGACTGAGCATTTGAATCTTTTGAAAATGTTTCATCGAGCATAAGACGCACCTCTTATGTAGGAAAAAATCAGGATTCCGTCATCCCATCCCAATGTAAAATAATCCTGTTTATTGACGATAAGGACGAGCCTAGTTCATTTGCGCATTAATTAGAAGATATTCAAGTTCCATCTCTGATTACTTCTGAGTGAGAGTTGCCCCGTAAATAAATTTCGTTCATAATTATTGGCAAGTGTGATATAATTGGTCGTAAATATGAGTAATCAAGGATAATTTACATATCAGGAAGCTACCATTTTGAAAAGCTGTTACGATCTAGCCGGTGAATAATTATTGCTCTTATCAGCATTCAAATGAGAACCTGCACTTTACGATATCGAAAAAACAAAATTGTAATGTGAATCTTTTTGCACCCTCGAGCCAAAAACGAAAAATTGTTCTTGCTATATCGTTTTCACAAGATGATAGTTATGAGGTTAAGATGTTGAATTATGAAATAAATCAAAAGTATTGGACCATTTTCGATACCTTTTTCCGAAAACTGCTTTTCGAATATTCAAACCCATCATGGATAAAATATCATTCTTCGAATACCGAGTGAAGTTTGAGGATAAATCTTGTACAACTTGATATATTTTGACAGCGATGCTACTGTCAAGTTTTTACGTCGAGCTTGTCCACTCATTTACATTCATTTGTAAGTGATTCCTTTGACATCGTGCTTGGTCCAGTCGATTGTCCTTATTCATGTTTCCCAGAATAACAAATTAGAGGTACAGACGTAGAACATACGAATTGAACCTAAATGATTCCACATAGATACCGGGTGGTCCTTGTCAGTACATCCCGAATAATCCGGCTCTAATCCTTTCCTCGGGTTTCGTCGAACACAGAAACTGCATACTTTGATTTATGCCCCACAAAATAGTGCGATAAAAAATTGTTGGTTTATACGAGTCGTAAATTCGGTTTATCGCATTCAAAGCACTATACTGCAATGCTTACATTCGAATCGTATTTTTGGGAGTATGTTCCTGATGTTTTCATTCGTAAACGTCATCGTCGCCTAATTTATAGGGATTGTTCGCAATAATTTTTATGAAACGTCATTTTTTTTTGAGGTTTGAATCAACGCCGATATCAAATTTCTGAATGATGGCATAAGAAACAGAGTTTATGTTCCGCTGAGGTGATTTAGGATTTGGTTTGCGGATTTCATCGAGCATGAACCCATTCAACATAAAGGATGTTCAATGGAGGCGATATATTTTTTAAATTAAATACGAGTTGTATGCAGGATTTTCGAGATGAAAGCAAGATTTCACTTTTCACATAAAGTATGGTTTTATATTCGACTACCGAGAATGGGAGTTACTGGAATTTACTTCCTGCTATCTCCACTAGGGGAAATTTCCGGTTTCAATCCTGGTGAATCTCAAACATATATTACTTCATTCAATTTTATAATGTTTCCCGGTTGGCCATGAAATTCAGACAGATTTCACCGTGCATGATTTGAAAATGTTAAATTATAGTCTTTTTTTCTGTCAGATAAATAAGCAACGTTGTCTTTTCTACATAGAGGTCGTAATTATTACGTATATTTATCGAAATGTTCATTCACTTAGGGAAAATAATGAATTTGAGAAAATATTATGAGAATTAGATGATTCCAAAGACCTGACGAATGTTGAAGAAACTTTTTTCTCTGTTACTACTGGAAATATTTCACGTACATAAACATGGTTGGAAGATTCAGTTATGCTATTTTCTTGTACGGAAATCATCAAGAATCGAGTGTTGAAATTTTACTGAAAAATTATGGACAGAATAGATCGTTACTTTGTGATCGTTCATTCGAAAAAAGAATAAAAGTACTCGAATAACCCGACAGAAAATCTTCTAAACGAACAGACGGTCTATGGAATTCCCCACTTTTCAAAATTCTCAAGAAATAAGCCTGCAGAAGACATTTAAATACCCTTCTGCACAACTTGAAATACTCCAGTATGAAAACGTAGTAGTTCTACGAATCCTGTCACAGTTAAACCTTGAAAGAACTAACTGGCAACGTCTCTGAGAATTATTCGACATTTCACGAGTACCAACCTGCGTCATTTTTGTGTGAAAACCTAAATCATGGCCAACATTATAAGAGTTAATGGAATATAGCTGAATTTCTGTTGTATATTTTTTTATGTTGGTCGAACGAATTTCCGAAAATTCCCGATCTACAAATGAGCCTGATAAATGCGGTTTGGTATAATAAGCAGGAAGACCAAGGGGTCCGATCGTGTCTTCACAGCTGACACGAAACAGCGACGCATCTCGTTATCAGCCGGATCTGCAGTCAACTCGTGAGATGATAGTTTCTTTAACGAAGAAGAATCTTTTAATCGAAACTTGGTGCCCCGGTATTCTTCGCGAAAATAATAAGCGTTTATCGGTTAGATGGCGGGGCAAAAGCTCCGGCGATACCGATACAATGGCCTGCATGTTGAAGATAAAATCAGCCAGCAATACGAATATTCTTCGGGAGTCTGTCTGTCAACGAAATCGACGTCCTCTTCTGTCTCGTGTTATATCTTACGAGGATATAAAGTGAAAAATTCTTAGCCTATACCAAAAAGCCAAACAAAATTTCTATGTCAAAATATTTTATTACTCAACATATTCTCCTCTTGATTGAATACATTTATTACAGCGAACCTGCAACGTCTCTAGACCTTTAAAAAAATGTTTCTTCTTGCTCTGCAAACCAGTCCTCCACATCTTTTATTACCTCCTCGTTGGAAGAAAATTTACGACCTTTTGAACTTTTTTTCAGTTGAGGAAAGAGATGATAGTCGGACGGAGTCAAATCTGCTGAATAAGAGGGCTGTTCTAGTAATTCTTACCCTAAATCACGAATTTTTTGCATGGCAACATGAGATTTGTGTACTGGGGCGTTGTCCTGTGAAAACAAAACACCTTTGGATAGCTTTCCGCGTCTTTTCTCTTTAATTTTTTCCCTTTGAGTGATCAGTAACGTCGAATAGTGATCTCCAGTTATTGTTCTACCCTTATCCAAAAAACCATTCTTGATTACTTCATGGCAATCCCAAAAAACTGAAGCAAGAACTTTTCCAGCAGATTTTTGGACACGAAATTTCTTAGGTCTTGGAGAACCAGAGAATCGCCATTCCATCGATTGTTGCTTTGTTTCTGGATCGTAGAAATGTACCCAAGTTTCATTCATAGTAACAATTCGGTTCAAGAAGTCTACATCGTTTTCAAATCGAGCACAGATCGAACTCGATGCTTCTACCCTTGCACGCTTTTGGTCAACATTCAAACATTTGGGGAACCATTTTGCAGAAATTTTTCTCATGTCCAAATTGACGTGAACTATATGATGAACGCGTTCGTATGAAATCTTCAGTGCTTCAGATATCCGTTCTAGCCCAATTCGACGGTCTGATAAAATCATGTCATGAATTGCATCGATATTTTCGGGGACTGACACAGAAACTGCCCTTCCCGATCGGTCATCATCTTCAATGGAAAATTTACCTCTTTTGAAGCTTGCAGTCCAAATTTTCACGGTCGCAAACGAAGGACATTGATCACCAAGGGTATCAAGCATGTCTTCGTAAATCTGCTCACCTCTTAACCCTTTTAAATACAGGTACTTGATGATTGCTCGATAATCCATTTTTTCGATTTTTACAATTTCGGTGGACATCTTTTTTTTATTTATTGCGTAACTCTGGTTCACTTTTTTGACGTCGAACTCTTCACTGACACTTCTATTAAGTTATTGTTCGTTGATATGGTATCGCAATATTTTGTTTATGCATGGAACTGGTCTAGGCTAACTAGATATCAATACATCTTCGTAATTTTGTGTTCTCAGGAATATTTTCTGTTTTAATTGATTCCTTAACTCTTTTGCTTCTGTTTGAATCGGAATCTATTCTCATGATTTTCATGATCCTTAGAATTCAAGTCCGAAACTAACTCTGTATACATCTCCAAGTCTTTCGGAAGAGAAAAGCAAACAACAATCACAAAATTCTCCAGCAAATACGTCTCACTGTCGAAGTCGAATGACTCAGTGGTTACCCGTGAGAATCCTCCTGAAGAAGTGTAAACACCATTCCAAATACGAGGTGTTAATAGCGATCTCAATGAGGGGAAATTAAAAAAACACTACTTGAATGGCAAAGAGTACACAAATCGATTACATACCTTGTTCGTGACTTCAATACAGCGTATTTGTTTTGAGGACGGTAAGAATTGAATCTGAACCTCTTTTCGTGGGATTTTGTTACTGCACACGTCGTCAAAAGTCAGTTCTCAGTTGATTGAAAGAAGAGGTGGTAATACGGACTATTGCATTAGGATTTAGTTGTGGAATAATTGGGACCACCTAATTTACCAGATCTAACTATGCCAGACATCACAATGTCCCAAAAAAAGAAGAAATCCAATATCAGTTGAACTCAAAAAAAATTCAGATCGCTTCCTTTTCCAATCCAAATAAGATGGTCACATAAAAGCCCGTTTAGATCTTCAACAATTTTTATGGGCATTACTGCCTACTCGGAGGGCATCTTCCTGTAGTTTACAACGTAGAGATCGCCAGATAGTATGAGATATAGAATGATGATAATTATTGAAATACCTATAAATGAAACATAAAGTTCTTCGATACCCCACCTTAGTAGTCCAATGGCGATCGCATTTTATCGTCGAAGAAATCGAGGAATCGAAATATCGACTTCTTTGCCTTTGTTGGCTCCTGTCCACCACCGTATAACCCAATAAAGAAATGGCCATATAAAATTTACGACAAGTTAATTAAATATCCACTGAAGATAAAATACTACAGAATGGTAATCGCAGTAGATAATCGCGGTATCCAAAGAAGCTGATAGTTATCTTTATGTCGAGAAGCTCGAGCCTATATCGAAATGCCATATAGAATGATGGAGCTGATACATTTATAACTTAAGAACCCTCTTCCTCTTACGCGAGCAGTTCCTATTCCTAATGATATATTTATTGTATGACAATCTTTAGACATTAATATAGACTTTTTACAGGCATGCATTATTCATGCGCAAATTGGCTGAAGAGTCCCGGCCAAAGAGCCAGCAAACTTCCAGTTTTTAATTCATTTTAGTTTCTTGCCAGCTCCAACCTACGCCCAGTCAAGTCCGCTTTCAGTTTTAACCGTTTTTTCACTTAGACAAAAGCTTTATTGTTCATTCAGGATGTCTGTAGGCTGGAAGCAACTTCGTGTCCAGTGCACAGCTTCGCGGATGATAGTACCCTCCATTCCGCCTTTTCTTCTAGGGCTCCAATACCAGCCCGCCAAATCAAAAACGAACGAGGAAGAAATGTTAACAACATAAATATGGACTTGGCGACAATTCTTGAATGGGGATCTAATAACTTGGTAGAATTCAACGCAAACAAAACACAAGCATGTCTTTTCTCTAGAAAAGCCGATCTTACTGTGCCCAGCATAAAATTGTCGGGAGTGACCATACCATTGAAGTCATTCTTTCGATGCTTGGCATTACTGTCGGCAGTAACCTTTCCTGGGAGAATCACGTGAGATCCATTGCTAAAAGTGCATCCCAAAAACTTGGTTTTCTGTTTCGTGCCAGGAGCTATTTCACCTCAGGTCAGCTGCTTATGATCTATAAGGCACAGATTCGACCTGTCCTGGAATACTGTTCCCATATTTGGAGTGCTGCACCTAAACACACCCTAGAACTCTTGGATTCCGTACAAAAAAGGACAATTCGTCTCGTCGGTGATGCCACGCTTACAAGCTCGCTCACTTCTCTGGAACACCGTAGAAAAGTGGGCGATCTGTCTGTATTTTATAGATACTTCCATGGACGATGCTCTTCTGAATTATCAGCAATCGTTCCTCCTCTGGCAGTCTCTTCCAGACTAACCCGTCAAGTTAAGTCTTCACACCCCTTCGTGGTAACTTTGGAGACCTGCAGAACATCTCTCTTCAAAGACTCGTTCATCCAACGAACAGCGAGGCTTTGGAACACATTGCCTAGGGAGGTGTTCCCCGAGGCATATAACCTCCAGAAATTCAAGAAGAACACCAATTCCTACCTGCTTGCCCTTGGTTCTCACGACGTTCTCTGAACATTACAGGATATTCCTTTTCGTGAAAACCACAACATAAAAAAAAGTCTGTATTTTTAGAATTTTGTTTCCGATAGATTGACGACATTTTCTTGGTCACACTGTATATCCTCCGTCCAAATTGGAAAATTGCAAGGGTCAGGCTTCGATAGCTGCAAGAGAAAGCCTCCCATTCAATCAAAGATGCCCATTCGTTGTTCAATTTCGTGCAGGACGATGCTAAAAGATCCTTAAAATTGTGAATGGTCCATTAACGATTTCAATAGTCCCAGTGGCGTTATTCCCATGCACCGTCCGCCATAATAAAAATATCAACTCGTTGGGACCGTAAAAGAAATTTACAAGTTCTAAATTGATGTTCATTATACACTTTAATGGGCGTGCGTTCTCTCGCGAGATGCTCTAAATCGATCGGGAAAGGACTGCGAGCGACCATATCGCCATGCCTAATTTCTATGCAACTCCAGACACACACCAAAGTACTCGAATAAATTTGTTGAATAATAAAATAGTCGCACTATAAACGCTGACCAAATAGACGCAACATCGTCCGTTTAAATTGTTATTCGCCGATAAATTCACATTCGCATGTAGCAGAAGAAAAGCAAATATGTATCGAGAAAACGATACTCAATGTCAATTAACTTTAACAAACAGACAATGACGAAATTCAACATCGTTTACCTGGAGTACAGAAAAAATTCTAGATCAAATACGATTTATATTTTCAAACGTCCATACTTGAAATGGTGGAAATGAAGTTTTAAAAAGTAAGTTCCAGCACGAAAACAAGCATCATCTTTCGCATGTGGTCAGTTCCGATTATCTTTTCACGCTATTTGATGATCTTCAGTTCCAGTCGTTGAGATGGTTAATCCTTAAGGGCCGATTGCACCGTACTCAAAACTGTAGATTAAATCCAAAACCTCGATTAGTGCCTATTGATTATCAAAGACACTTATCGAGGTTTGAAATTTAATCTACAGTTTTGTCTACGGTGCAATCGGCCCTTAGCTGGTCGGTAGCAGCTATCTCCGAGTGCTCTGAGCAAAACTCGGAAGTGAAATGCGCAAAACAAAACTAAAAAAATTCACGGTATAGATAGGAGGACTATATGGTCAAGTTTGGTATCAAATTATAGGTTTTCGAGGACGAGGAATTCATTGAGATATCAATCAAGGCTCTATCTGGTACGGTTTAGATTTTGACCTGGGAAATGGCATTTTTTCAAAAAATCGAAATTTCAAACCGTCATAGCTCCCGATCCAGGGGTCGCATCCACTTTTGGTTTGTATATGGATAATCAGCATTGTCCCAAGTACCTATCTCTGCGAACAATAAAATCTATATCGAAAATCCCAACTTTTTTGGTGAAAAATGCATAAGGGGTAAGACCCCCCAAAATCACCATATTCGTCATCACCACGGAATCCCTGCGAACTCTAATGTTGATATTTATTCGGAATGATCTTCAATTCATTCGAATCATTCAGAATAACCATTTCGCCGGTCAGTAGCGCCTAAATTGGGAGTGCTCTGAGCTCGTGAACAAAACTCGAAAATGAAAAACGCAAATCATAAATCCAAAAAAATTCATGTTACAGAAGTACTATATGGCCATGTTTGGTATCAAATTATAGGTTTTCGAGGACGAGGAATTCAATATGATATAAATCAAGGCTCTATCTGGTACGGTTTAGATTTTGACCTGGGAAATGGCATTTTTAAAAAAAATCGAAATTTCAAACCGTCATAGCTCCCGATCCAGGGGTCGCATCCAATTTTGGTTTGTATATGGATAATCAGCATTGTCCCAAGTATCTCTGCGAACAATAAAATCGATATCGAAAATCCCAACTTTTTTGGTGAAAAATGCATAAGGGGTAAGACCCCCCAAAATCACCATATTCGTCATCACCACGGAATCCCTGGGAACTCTAATGTTGATATTCATTCGGAATGATCTTCAATTCATTCGAATCATTCAGAATAACCATTTTGCCGGTCAGTAGCGCCTAAATTGGGAGTGCTCTGAGCTCGTGAACAAAACTCGAAAATGAAAAACGCAAATCATAAATCCAAAAAAATTCATGTTACAGAAGTACTATATGGCCATGTTTGGTATCAAATTATAGGTTTTCGAGGACGAAGAATTCAATGAGATATAAATCAAGGCTCTATCTGGTACGGTTTAGATTTTGACCTGGGAAATGGCATTTTTTCAAAAAATCGAAATTTCAAACCGTCATAGCTCCCGATCCAGGGGTCGCATCCAATTTTGGTTTGTATATGGATAATCAGCATTGTCCCAAGTATCTCTGCGAACAATAAAATCGATATCGAAAATCCCAACTTTTTTGGTGAAAAATGCATAAGGGGTAAGACCCCCCAAAATCACCATATTCGTCATCACCACGGAATCCCTGGGAACTCTAATGTTGATATTCATTCGGAATGATCTTCAATTCATTCGAATCATTCAGAATAACCATTTTGCTGGTCAGTAGTGCCTAAATTGGGAGTGCTCTGAGCTCGTGAACAAAACTCGAAAATGAAAAACGCAAATCATAAATCCAAAAAAATTCATATTACAGAAGTACTATATGGCCATGTTTGGTATCAAATTATAGGTTTTCGAGGACGAGGAATTCAATGAGATATATATCAAGGCTCTATCTGGTACGGTTTAGATTTTGACCTGGGAAATTGCATTTTTTCAAAAAATCTAAATTTCAAACCGTCATAGCTCCCGATCCAGGGGTCGCATCCACTTTTGGTTTGTATATGGATAATCAGCATTGTCCCAAGTATCTCTGCGAACAATAAAATCGATATCGAAAATCCTAACTTTTTTGGTGAAAAATGCATAAGGGGTAAGACCCCCCAAAATCACCATATTCGTCATCACCACGGAATCCCTGGGAACTCTAATGTTGATATTCATTCGGAATGATCTTCAATTCATTCGAATCATTCAGAATAACCATTTCGCCGGTCAGTAGCGCCTAAATTGGGAGTGCTCTGAGCTCGTGAACAAAACTCGAAAATGAAAAACGCAAATCATAAATCCAAAAAAATTCATGTTACAGAAGTACTATATGGCCATGTTTGGTATCAAATTATAGGTTTTCGAGGACGAGGAACTCAATGAGATATAAATCAAGGCTCTATCTGGTACGGTTTAGATTTTGACCTGCGAAATGGCATTTTTTCAAAAAATCGAAATTTCAAACTGTCATAGCTCCCGATCCAGGGGTCGCATCCACTTTTGGTTTATATGTGGATAATCAGCATTGTCCCAAGTATCTCTGCGAACAATAAAATCGGTATCGAAAATTCCAACTTTTTTGGTGAAAAATGCATAAGGGGTAAGACCCCCCAAAAACACCATATTCGTCATCACCACGGAATTCCTGGGAACTCTAATGTTGATATTCATTCGGAATGGTCTTCAAATCATTCGAATCATTCAGAATAACTATTTTACCAGTCAGTAGAGCCTAAATTGTGAGTGCTCTGAGCTCGAGAACAAAACTCGAAAATGAAAAACGCAAAACATAAATCCAAAAAAATTTATGGTACAGAAGGACTATATGGCCATGTTTGGTATCAAATTATAGGTTTTCGAGGACGAGGAATTCATTGAGATTACAGTCAAGGCTCTATCTGGTACGGTTTAGATTTTGACCTGCGAAATGCCATTTTTTCAAAAAATCGAAATTTCAAACCGTCATAGCTCCCGTTCTAGCGATCGCATCCACTTCTTATTTATATATTGTTAATCTGCATTGTCCCAAGTATCACCAAGAACAATAAAATCGATATCGATATCGATATCATTCAGAATAACCCTTTTGCCGGTCAGTAGCGCCTAAATTCTGAGTGCTCTGAGCTCGCGAACAAAACTCGAAAATGGAAAACGCAAAACATAAAACCAAAAATATTCACGGTATAGAACGACCATATGGTCAAGTTTGGTATCAAACTATAGGTTTTCGGGGACGAGGAACTCAATAAAAAATAAATCAAGGCCCTATCTGTTACGGTTTAGATTTTGACCTGCAAAATGGCATTTTTCAAAAAAATCTAAATTTCAAATTGTCATAACTCCCGTTATAGTGGCCAGATCCAATTGAAATTTATATGGAGTTAATCAGCATAGTCCAAAGTATAATGCGTGAGTAAAAATCGCATTCGAAAATCCCAACTTTAGAAAAAGTTCCAGATCAAATTCCAGCTACGATATATCTTTTCAAACGTCCATACTGAAATCGTCGAAATGTAATTTGAAATAAAGTTCTAGCATGAAAACAAGCATCACTTCTCCGGTCTACAGCTCAAAGACCAACAAAATTACGTACGGATAAAAGCTTACAAGGGACCAGCGCAACTCCGTTGACGTGCATGTAAAATAAAATCATCATAAACGTGATTTGTTAGTTGGCGATTCGAATCACGACAAACACATCACAATAATGTCGCAAGTGGTCACTTCCGACTTTCTTTCCACGCTATTTGTTCTCCAGTCCCAACCGTTAAGATGGTCACACACCACATTCTGGCCCTCATGTCTTAATAGTTTCTGGAGTATTCGTACCTACACTGCGTTAAGTTCCACCTAGTTGGAGTTGGAACAAATTGGGAAAATGTACTAAAGTTTTGTCCATTTTATCGAATATATTCGAAGAAGCTGTCTAAAGGGCTCGATATTCGGAAAGGGATTCATCGTCAGTTCTATAGGAACCATAAAGTGTCGGTGTTTGAATAAAAATAGACTTTACTGGCTTCATAACCCGAGCCTTCCCAGTCCAAATCACCACCAGCCATTACTGGTGTTGACACTTTATCAAACAAGAATTTATTCCCCAAAATGTCTGTTGTGGTGATCGAATTAAACTCTGTCCGCCGATGCAGATCTGATCGTGTAAAGACACCCTTACAATGAACAGCGATTCTTTTGTTTCTCTCATGGACCGCATATAGTGCAACAATGACTATACAGCAGCGAAATATATAGCAACCGTGATCTGTGCTTCTCTTGAACAATTGCAAATTATTACATTGCTTTTTGTTTTAATGCTTCTTTTATGTCGTCCAGGCTACTGCTGTGTATTGGGGTCAGATATGAAATCGGTAGCTGGGTTCGGATTTAAACAGTCTAGACTGCGTTATACCGGGTGAGCTCCTTCCATAGGCAGAGTTCAACTGTGCTCATTATGAATGAAATGAGATTTGGTCTAATATGGACGATGATGGCAGTGTTAGATCTGGAGGGCCAAGGGAATCTATGGGCCAGTGAGTGGGGTAAAGATAGTACCACCAAAAAGAAGTGAAGAAGGCCGTCAAGACTGAAAGAATCAGCACATTCACTGTTGAAAAATCGTTAGATCTCAAGTAGGCATTACTGTCGGCAGTAACCTTTCCTGGGAGAATCACGTGAGATCCATTGCTTAAAGTGCATCCCAAAAACCTGGTTTTCTGTTTCGTGTCAGGAGCTATTTCACCTCAGGTCAGCTGCTTATGATCTATAAGGCACAGATTCGACCTGTCCTGGAATACTGTTCCCATATTTGGAGTGCTGCACCTAAACACACCCTAAAACTCTTGGATTCCGTACAAAAAAGAGCAATTTGTCTCGTCGGTGATGCATCGCTTACAAGCTCGCTCACTTCTCTGGAACACCGTAGAAAAGTGGGCGATCTGTCTCTATCTTATAGATATTTCCATGGGCGATGCTCTTCTGAATTATCAGCAATCGTTCCTCCTCTGCAGTCTCATTCAGACTAACCCGTCAAGTTAAGTCTTCACACCCCTTCGTGGTAACTTTGGAGACCTGCAGAACATCTCTCTTCAAAGACTTCAACGAACAGCGAGGCTTTGGAACACATTGCCTAGGGAGGTGTTCCCCGAGGCATATAACCTCCAGAAATTCAAGAGGAACACCAATTCCTACCTGCTTGCCTTTGGTTCTCACGATGTTCTCTGAACATTACAGGATATTCCTTTTCGTGAAAACCACAACATAAAAAAACCCTTAACCCTATAAGGCCTAAATATGCAAACCCTAACTTTTCTTGAGTTGGAAGTTGGTTCCAAGAGCAAAAACTAGTTAATTTATCTGCCGACTGATTCAGCAGTGTGACGAGTGGCGCCAAAGAAATCACCAAATCGTACGTCGATATCGATCACTCATCACAGCTAAAGTGACGACTGACGATCGTGACGGACCCGCGATTTCATCACTTTCTAATCGTGCGAATCAATTATTTCCCCATCTACCCGTCGATTTTCCGACCGTACCCCTTATCTGATCGAAACGGACCGAAATCGTTCAACTTTGGTCCGACTGCGAAGGCCTGCTGCGCCAAAAGTGGCTGGTAACGAATGACTTGACCTCTCGGCGACCTTTGACGCTTTTTTCGCGACGAGCGCTCAGGCACCTCTGGGTCGTTTGAAGCCGCCGCTGACTAATTTGCCGC
Source organism: Adalia bipunctata (assembly GCA_910592335.1). Lineage (NCBI taxonomy): Eukaryota > Metazoa > Arthropoda > Insecta > Coleoptera > Coccinellidae > Adalia > Adalia bipunctata. The sequence goes on along the minus strand of OU342952.1, from coordinate 1,676,975 downwards.
GAGAGAGCACTCCCGAGTCCTATCTCGATGCCGGACGAGAACGAATGTAAATGTGTGTATTGAGTAAGTGTTAATAATTTGTATAATTCATTCGGGAATAAACGATACGCGGAGTGTCGGATTTCTAGCGGAATAATTCGAATCGTTGCACCGCTCGGCCATTAAGAATCCGTGAAACGCCGTCGATGCATCGTGAGGAGAGGTGCCATCGGTTGTACAGGATGAGGGTCCGGGATTCGCGCGAAAAACGTACAGAGTGGGTTAAAGGGTTGTACTTTATCGAATTAGCTACAGCTTTATACAGTACAGGGACACAGGATGGGCGAAATTCGTTGTTCTCTCACATAGAATCATCATTTTCTAGTATTAGAGTAGCTTCGTAATATTGTTTCTATGTATTTGATCGGTTACATTGGTCGTGATGTCATTATAATTTTAGGAAATACAGAGTGTGTTGTGTTGGTAACTTTTAAGGGGACCTGGTACACGTCCGAGCTCGCGAGCTCCCTTCAAAAATTGGGCTCTTTATTTCCTTGATATCTCAGTTCGTATGCGGAGTAGACAAACAATTTTTTTTCAAATTAAAGCTTAATCATTTCTCTAGAATGTATTCCACTCGTTTTTTTCTTTTTCTTCGTATATTAGGAAAAAAACCTGGTGAGCTGTAATTTCATGAAAATCTGGACAAACGATTTAATTTCCATGATACCTCTGTCAATTTTCGGGATAAATGTATGAAATTTTCAGTTTACATGCGAAATAATATTACCCAGAATGTGTATTGATCAGTTTTTTCGTTTATTGCCCCCTCAATTTTTAAATGAATTATAAAGTAGGAACTTCATTGATCATATTTTCAACCAGGTTTTTTCTAATATACGCTGAAAACGCAAAAGCGAATAATATACATTCTGCAAAATTTTATTCCGCATAAATACTGAAAATTTCATACATTTATCCCAAAAATTAGAGATATAATGGAAATAAAATTGTTTATCCAGATTTTCATGAAATTATAGCGCACCAGGTTTTTTCCTAATATAGGACGAAAAACAGAAAAGCGAGAAGTACACATTCTAGAGAAATAATTAAGCTTTAATTTAAAAAAAAATTGTTGGTCTATTCCGCATACGAACTTAGATATCATGGAAATAAAAAGCCCAATTTTTGAAGGGAGCTCGCGAGCGAGGACGTGTACCAGGTCCTCTTAAACTATAAGAGTTAGAAGGTCGGTCAAATACAGAAAAAGTTGCATTCATAGAAGCATTGTCAAACAGTTCAAACAAATCGAGATTATCAGGGCCGGTTATTGAGATATCATAAGAAAAGTAAATTCTGTCATTTTGATTTTTCTTTTTTCCCACTTTACTTCAAATATTTCAAGAAATGTTACAGGAATTCTTTATTCGACAGTAAATTATCCTCAAAATGACCTAATCAGATTTCGTATCCAACGTTTCGTACTTCCTTGGCCACCCTCAACCTCATTTTTTTCAATACGGACCTGCATATTTTATGACACTTTTCGAAATAACTTTTAACGCTGTATTCAACGATATTTCATACAGTGTCATTTGAAGTTGATATTGCAAAATGGTGGACATTTCGAACACTTACTTCATTAATGTTCATCATTTTCTTTCGAATAATCATTTAATTTGACTTTCATTAAATGATAGTTTCGTTTAATTATTATGAATTAGGTTTTTCACCTCTTGAAATTAGTAAATAATTATTACTTGTTTCGTGCTTTGATTCTGTTTCGTAATAATTATTTGCAAATTTCAAGAGGCGAAAAACCTAATGCATAATAATTAAAAGAAACTATCATTTAATGAAAGACAAATTAAATGATCATTCGAGAGAAAATGATGAACATTAATGGAGTATATGTCCACCATTTTGTAAAATCAAACTTGAATGGCATTGTATGATATATCGTTGAATTCAGCATTGAAAGTTATTTCTAAAAGTGTCATAAAATATGCAGGTCCGTATTGAAAAAAATGAGGTTGAGGGCGGCCCAGAAAGTACGAAACGTTGGATAGGAAATCTGATTATATGAATATGAGGATAATTTACTGTCGAATAAAAAATTATTGTAACATTTTTTGATAATATTTGAAATAAAGTGAGAAAAAAAAATCAAAATGACAGAATTTACTTTTCTTATGATATCTCAATAACCGGCCCTGATAATCTCGATTTGTTCGAACTGCTTGACAATGCTTCTATAAATGCAACTTTTTCTCTATTTGATCGACCTTCTAACTCTTATGGTTTAAAAGTTACCAATACAATCCCATTAAAAAAGTGGCCACTCTGTATACTGTGGTAGTCTCCGAAATAAACGTTCATTAACACATGATCCGCATCTAAGTCACAACCCTTGCGTTCTCAAGAATCCAACCTCTTAGAACACAAGGTAACGTTTGGACACAAAACCAACATTGGTCCTTTGAGCCGTTTCTACTTTTCGGTGTGATGATCTTCTAGTTCGCTCGATATCAGACGCGTACCTATCGTTTCACTCAATTCGACTTCAAGTAACGATAACTTCGTCATCTCGAAAGTTTCACAGTTCCGATTTTTCGCTTTAACTCGAAATTGGTGACGATTCATCTGCGGCCAGATGCGATATTGAATAATTCATAAATCTCGGTCAGCGGTCGCATGAAAGCCGGCCTGTACTTGTAATATAGCAAGTGCAGGGAACCCGGAAGGCGTGTCATTTCCCGGACACGAAAAAAACCACGTCCGCTCACTAAAAATGCTTATAAGTTCACGGATTTGAACTCTGATCCCGCAGATGTCGCGCGTTTTTGCGAATGGGAAATGGTCGGCGTCTAATTAAGCGCGGACTCACTGAATAGTTCACGACGATCTAACGGGAATCGATTCATTCAATATAAATATGATTTTAATTTAAACCAAGCGCGCGCCTCATTATCATCGCGGACAAAACGTTATAAATAGCCGGGGCATGGTTAATGGAATATAGTGCCGTACTGGCTCTGCAAAGACCACCTAGTTTCTTGTAGTCGAAGCTTATATAAACCTCCTCTCGATTCAGTCAACTTTGATTCAAATGATAAATCGTTTTACAATAGGAGAGCAAACGGTCTTGTAACTACCATAAACACCATCATACACTTAATTTCATCGCTATTTTGTTGTGTAGTTCCACTAAAGGATGGACTAAAATGTGCCATTCTGTGAAACAATGTCCCAACATTTTTGTAACAATAATAAACTAAGAAATGAGAAATAAATAAAAAACTTATGAACATTCTTGATAGTATAATTTTCGCATATTGAGTTCTTCCACTGGTTCATTATCATTATTTTCAAAGAATTTCTAATTAGTTCGATAAAAGAATAAAGTTTTCGATGAAATTATTGATTTCTCAAAGAGATGAAGATATCCTGTTAAGTGGTATTGTTGTTTTCGAATGTACGTGTATAAATTTGAATTCTTTCACCAGAACTCAAAGTACTTCAACACAAAAAAAAAGATTGTGAATTCTCAAGAAAAGGACAAAAAGTTTGAATGAATACTTCCAAAAAGAGAGACCATGTCCACAATCAGATCCTAGCAAGCAAAAATGTTGAAATAGCAATTGGGAGATATGCCATTTATCTTCGTCCAAGTTGACCACTATCTTATTTCGTATTTTAATATCAAAGTTTGAAATTAAAGAATTTATAATTTTGATTTTTTTTTCATTTTCCAATTCATTACTTCGTATTTTCGAATTTGCTGATTCATTTTATGAATCTTATAAATTGAAATTCAGTTTTCTCTCATTTCAAAGTTTATCGACTCTAATTTTTTTCGTTTTCCAAATTCTCTAATCATCGGAAAAAACAGAGACTTTGTATTCAATGGCACTCGAAACTAACTTGAAAAATTCCGAAATAAAATTGAAGTTTCATTCTGAACGTCGTTACAAAATGGCGGAGGATCCTGTTCGCATTTAAATAAAGTTCATCCTGTAGGTCCTGTTCAGAACATCAGGCATCAGGCCCTAGTTAATTATTTATTGTAAAGTCAACGGTGTTTGACGAGTGTGCAAATTTCAAATAAACTCTTCAGATGATGAAAACTACGTAGAAAGACTGCCATTGAAGTTCAAGATAGCCGTCTAAGACTTATGGTCATTAGAGACCGATTTGCGACAACTCCATCTTTGGCTGATGAGTGCTTAGGAAAACAAGGTCATCCTGTTACTGTTCATACGGTTTACCGCTGGATATGGTCTTTTGGACTGCAGCATTATCGACCCCATCTTGTGTTACCTCTGACGGTTGAGCATCGCCGGCAACGATTACAGTGGTGCAGAGAACGACAACATTGGAATGTGGAATGGCATCTGGTCGACTTTTCTGATGAATCCCTATTCTCTTCGGGTGCACATGATGGCCGAAGAAGGGTTAGACGACGTCGGGGAGAAAGACGTGAACCTCAGTTTGATGTTGAGCGTCATGTACGCCACACAGTAGGCGTTATGGTATGGGGTGCTATTGCACATGCAAGTAGGTCACCTTTAGTCTTTATTTGAGGTAACATGACAGCGCTGCGTTACCTCCAAGAAACAGTGGAGCCATATGTTCTCCCGTACCTTGACCGGCTCGAGAATCCAATATTTCAGCAAGATAATGCTCGAACTCATATTGCCAGTTTTTTGTCAGTTAGTATAAGATAGATAGAGATCGAAGTAATAAAAGCGTTCCAAAAACGGTTCAATATTTCCACTCAGTTTCTCCAGATACGCCTCTGAAATTTCATGATGTGGAAAAGGCTCAAACAGTAATTACAGTGAATTGACATGCCCTCTCACATCTGAACCGTCTCACATCGGGCTGGTTGTGTATAACTGGCGTTAGATTGAGACTATTAAAAGCTAATTGGTTAATGATATCCGCTAGTTAAGCCTGTCGATATGTTTACGACGAGTGGGTTCGGTCGCTGCATGGGAAAATTTCCCAGAAGATAATCCACCTGATTGGAACGATGAGGTAATATGAGCTCACACCAATGCCAAAAATGTGAAGAATCGAAATCTATGGCAACTTTCTGTTTGGACCATTCGCAATCTCAAACCAAAATTCACGCAAAGAATCTAATCATTCAAATGCGTGTATTTACGCAGAATAAAACCTTTTACCAAAAGTTGGATCATTTCTTTTTCATGTCAATCGTATTTAATGAATTAGCTCATTATGCGATACTTCTTCCTCTAATGAAGTTTTTATTTGACGATCTTGACAGGAGCCCATGACTTCACATTTATTTTTCATCGATCATCACCGAGATCAGCAACAGTTCTAATGACAACATTGACAACCAGTACCAATCGGATATATTCACCGGTTTAACAAGCTACCGGTTTATTTTTCTCATTTCTACGAATTGCACGGTTCTAGTCGATCCGAGAAGCCATGATTGATTAATTGAACATGGGAAATGAAGATTTAAATTAATTTATTTCGTTCACAACAGATCAATCAAAGTATCCGATGAATCTATAACGAAGATATATAACGGCACATTTGGGAAGGGACACAAAAGCAGCAAAATAGTGCTTGCACGTAAAAAACAAAGATCAGAGTTAAATCTCAGACTTCCATGGATTACAAATGCTTTCTTTCACTGAATATCATCAAAGAAGAAGATGAGTTTGAGTTGATTTTCTTGAGATTAGCTCATAGTACTCCTAAACGTGGAGGTGCCTATTTCTATATTCATTCATTCTCTCATTACATCAAAACTCGTTGTAATAACATAGTTGAGATCTCCTGAAACGTAGTCATCTGGTGAAGATACAAATTGATTGATCCAAAGCTCTGTTTATTCATTTACTCTGTGAGAATTAAAATTACTAACTGATTGCTTGAACGTCAACTTCCTGCGTTTATGCCATTAAAATCATATTTAAACTTTTTCGCGTAGCGTTAATCGTTATTAAGTACCACTGTAATTGCGAAGAATATCTAGGATTTTTCGTTTTTTCACGGGAGTGGATCTCGTCTAAAGGTTCCTGCTGGTTTTTTGTTGGGGTCTCACGGTACAGATACTTCTATCGACCTCAAGACTCTGTAATTAAAAAATTCAAAAATCACAGGTTCACCCTGTGGATGATATTTACCGGGGAAAAAATCAAGAAAAGATGCTATTTCCTCCACAAAAAAATTATCCTTAAGAACTGAAGCCATTTCCTATTATAAATATTTGTGTTTGCAGAAAAAACAAACATTCGATAAGAAAACTGAAAGAACTAACTGAATAAGTACATTCCAAATCTCTTTCCCAACATCTTCATTCATGATTTGGTTGGTTCGCACATTATGTAAAGGAATATGAAAAATTCGACCATTATCTAGTAACGAGATAGCACTTACGTAAAGCTTTATAGGCGTATTATAAAGGTGTACCTACAGCAAGCGCATTCAAATAATCCTAATCAGAAGGAGGTGCTTTGTCTACGTGGGGAGTCCAATAAAAGTCAGTATAGTTCATTTGGATAGATAAGTATAAGATTACAAATTTCTTTGATCGCAGAGAGAGCTTCAAGTTATTAATAACCGCCGATAAAGAAACCCACACACGTCGATGTGCTACACGAAGAACTCTTCGTTTTCGAGATACAGGACGTTGAATTTTTCCTCATAGCCTCTGCGTTTCTCAGGATGTTCAACAGAATTTTGAATATTTTTGCTAAGTTTCAAGGTTTTCGTGGTATAATTTCGAAAAAAAGATTTCTTGGTGCCACCGACAATTAAAAAAACGTGAATACAATCTTGGATTCATTTGAAAACCTTAAGATATCATAAACTTTTTTTGTATAATATACAGTTTTCGTGTAAGAAGTTTTCAAAACTTTTCTTCTGCGTGTGAGCACCTTTAGGTTGATTCGCTTTCGGATCAGAGTTATCGTAATGTAATGCGGCATACATCACAATTTTAATTGCGAACTGTTTTCTCGACAAATCATAGGAAGTACTATAGCATAAATTCCATCACTTGTTTATCTTTTGAATTAAGCTATGGAACATGACTTAATGAGGAAGGACGAACCAAAAAAAGATCGAAAGCTGCAGGAAGATAGATTATAATTAACCATAGATTTATGTATCTACCGGTCTTCTGAAGTGGGTGAAATCGCAGCTTTATTCGGTGCTCCACACACCATTAGGAATATAACATTTCTGAGGATATTGCCGAAGTTAAATGGCAAATAATTTGTTGGAATATACATACATGGTGTCCCAAGTAGAACAAGATGCCATACGATTTACGAGGATGTATTGACATCAATGACATCTAGTTAGCCTAGACCAGTTCCATGCATAAAAAAAATATTGCGGTACCATATCAACGAACAATAACTTATTAGAAGTGTCAGTGTGGAGTTCGACGTCAAAAAAGTAAACCAGAGTTACGCAATATATAATAAAAAAGATTTCCACCGAAATTTTAAAAATCGAAAAATTGGAGTATCGAGCCAACATCAGGTACCTGTATTTAAAAGGGTTAAGAGGTAAGCAGATTTACGAAGACATGCTTGATACCCTTGGTGATCAAAGTCCTTCGTATACGACCGTGAAAAATGGGACTGCAAGCTTCAAAAGGGGTAAATTTTTCATTGAAGATGATCACCGATCGGGAAGGCCAGTTTTTGTGTCAGTCCCCGAAAATATCAATGCAGTTCTTGACATGATTTTATCAGACCGTCGAATTGGGCTAAAACGGATATCTGAAGCACTGAAGATTTCATACGAACGCGTTCATCATTAGTTGACGTCAATTTGGAAATGAATGTTTGAATGTTGACCAAAAGCGTGCAAGGGTAGAAGCATCGCGTTCGATCTGTGCTCGATTTGAAAACGATCTAGACTTCTTAAACCGAATTGTTACTACGGATGAGACTTGGGTACATTTCTACGATCCAGAAACAAAGCAACAATCCATGGAATGGCGACACTTTGGTTCTCCAAGACCTAAGAAGTTTCGTGTCCAAAAATCTGCTGGAAAAGTTCTTGCTTCAGTTTTTTGGGATTGCCATGGAGTAATCATGATTGATTTTTTTGAATAAGGGTAGAAAAATAACTGGAGATTACTATTCGACATTACTGATCACTCTACGGGAAAAAATTAAAGAGAAAAGACGCGGAAAGCTATCTAAAGGTGTTTTGTTTTCACAGGACAACGCCCCAGTACACAAATCTCATGTTGCCATGCAAAAAAATCCTGATTTAGGGTTAGAATTACTAGAACACCCCCCTTATTCACCAGATTTGGCTCCGTCCAACTATCATCCCTTTCCTCAACTGAAAAAAAGTTTAGAGGGTCGTAAATTTTCTTCCAACGAGGAGGTAATAAAAGCTGTGGAGGGAAGGTTTGCAGAGCAAGAAGAAACATTTTTTTAAAAGGTCTAGAGACGTTGCAGGTTCGCTGTAATAAATGTATTCAATTAAGAAGAGAATATGTTGAGTAATAAAATATTTCGACATTGAAATTTTGTCTGGTTCTATAGTAGGCTAAGAATTTTTCAATATGTCCCCGTATGTTCAGAAAACCTTCAGATCTGCGGAATTCGAAATAAAATATCGGCCGTACCGGCATCGGCGAATGCGTGACAAAATCAACTTCGCATACAAACAATAATAAATCCGAAAGGATAGTCTACCAGAGACCGTACTAAATAGGTATATATTACGGGTATAAATACCGGAGTGGACGTTTATTGCGAGCAAAATTGCTGGGTTTTCTTTAATTAGGTGCATTCAGTTCGAAAAATGCGTATTAATTGATTTCAATGCAACTGGAACCGTTGATAATTCACTTTATCTCGATGAAATAAAGATCGGCACGAGCATTCATCTTGGTCGAGATGGTGACGATACGAGTGGTGGTAGTCGTAGAGACCGCTAACTCGTTCGGGATCGGTTTTTTCTCTGGAACTCGTTCGGCTTCCAGATTCCCATGAATATTTTCGTGAAAATGAAAAAATCTCGAAAACGCTAAAACTTTCATTCGGAAAATTTGCTCATAGTAGTTCGGCAACCTTGATCTACATTCTCCTTCAGTTTGATGTGGTTTTTATTAGAAACCCTGAGCAACGCGTTATTCGAATATACGATGATTTTGAATGCACACGCTGTGGAATATAACCTACTTACCAAACTATAACTTTAAGTCCTCTCAGCGGAACATTTTTGTCAGATCATTCGAAGATTCCAATATTGTCTTTTAATGAAAACGGTTTGACGAAATCTGATCACCGATAATAATGGTACCCTCAAGTATATTGATAACTTAAAGTATGCGAATATTTTCCAGTGCCATTCCAGCTTGAGCGATGAGCTAATTTTTGGATTGGCGTTTCAATCGTGAAATTTATGTGCCTTGTAACGCCATTCAATGTAAAGCAAGACGAAATGCTGAATTTAACCATAGCCGATATAAGAATTTCTTTGTTGGGGCCGGCTCTCGGAGCAACGTCTAAATTTGATATATCGGTTAGAAAGGCTGTTGCATTAATCATATTTGTTCGGGAACCCGCAAAAAAACTCCATTCCTCCGACGGCATTAGCGGTATGCGAGTCTTTCAATTTTGTATACGGGGTGGACAAGGCGAATCTTCGAATGCCAAATTCCTGAAAACATGTCTTGAAGGTATTTTTATATTTGACATAGGTCAAAGATCACAAATGACATATGTCAAAGGTGACAAATGACATAAGTCACTATAGTGGTTTGTGGTTTGGGCGCAACTTTATAAAGAACTCTTATATGATCCAGAAAATGTCGATGTCGAAGAAACTTTCAACATGCCTTCTCGCATTCAGTTGCGCAACATGAAATATTCAACGCTGCATGCCCGTCGACATAATTCGATAATTTAATCTGAATTATCTGAATTCAGATTAGGTCCAAACACGCAGAGTGACTTAAGTATTATAAGAGCCGACTTGAAGACCAATAAATAATATTTCTAATTTGTGACTCGATACTATCTAGGGATTCCCCACTGATTTCATCTACATATTTATTGCTTCTAATAAGTTTGTCAGTCAGAGACTTGGAGAGAAACGCCCGTTGCATATTGTGCCCGTTGTGATGGCACGCCAAAAAATCGTTCCGTATGTCATTGGTCGGGACCGGTTCTTAATTCATGGGTTTTTTGAGTAATATTGATTATGCCGTTGACTGGCGATGGTCGACTTTTAATTGGATTTAACTCGGGCTGCGGCGAAGAATCATCAATTATCTTCGAATTCTAACGCATTCAATATGGGCTGATCTTATGTTTTTTTCCGTTTCACAATGGACCTAACTGCGATTCGTTAGTACACTAGGAGACGAAGGATATTTAGTTTGACTTCAGGTCGATCTTCCTCTGAGTTCTCGTGGCAGATTCTTACTGGCATCAGTCAAGAAAACTCAAAGAAGAATATAAAAGAAGTTCAACTACTTACAATATGACAATACATCTATCACAGGTTTCTATATTGATATATATTTTTTTTATATTATGGAAGATGCTGACCGCATCTCACATTTCACCAGCACAGTTTTGTGGGACGTGAGAGCACGCCACTGACTAAATTCACGAACAGCCGATTCGTTTTGGTTTCATGATTTCGCGGCGTATATTTATTGCTTGTACTTCCCCCTAAATCCTTGGGCCTTTTATTTTTCCGTACGGCGTAGATGCTTTAACTTTCGGAAGGTAAATAATACAGTACCGGCCAGATTATATACAATTACCAGACCTGTTAATTTTTGGCCATATTCCCCATTTTCACGCAAAATGCGAAAAGCAAACTGAAAGTTATAATTAGTACCTGGGAGTGGGTATAATTCATTTTTCTTCTCACAGGTAGAGTGCTTATTTTCGATAATTATTGTTTATGGGGGCATAAAATTTCAATATGCATATAGGTTTTGATAATTCGCGGTTGTGCCAACAACAGTGAGGTTATTTACAAAAGGGATTGTGTAATAATTCAAAGTTATGGCCAGGATGTGTACTTTTTTCATTAAAGCGGGTATATTGAAAGTTTTGGTTCATTTTATAATGAGCGAGAGGAAAAAACGAACAAATGCGAGGGGGACCACGCACAGCGGAATATTCTAGATTGGAGAGTACCCAGATTGATATTGAGAAGGTATCTGCGGGCTCAAGGAAACTAAAAAATATTTATTTATGCTTACAAACTCTCAGCATGAGGAAAATAGGAGAGAGATGTATTTTGGAGGCAGTATTTGAACGAAAATTGAAAAAACAGGTGGATTGGCCCGCCAGATCCCCAGACTTGAATAGTTTTTATTTATTTTTATACTAACTGGATTTTATGACAATTTCGATTTAACTGAGGAATTCGAGAGACACGTTCGAATTTTTTTCTCGAAATCGGTAGCCGTTACGATAAAACTACAAGAGACCATAAAGTTTGGTACAACAAGAAAGGTTCTTTCTACAAATTTTCAAACTAACAGTCGTCCACCAAAAATGTGTTATAGAGGAAAACAGGGGACAGTGTTCCAGAAAAACTGTCACTCCAGATTTGCAATCGAAATGGGCATTTCACATGATGTAAACTTCAAATTAGAACATCTATGCCAAATTTCAGTTGCATATCTTGTGAAATACAGAATCTATGAGGAAAAAACTCGAAGAAAATTCAAATTTTAATTCCCAGTATCTCGAATACGAATCGTTTATAGAACTTTCTTTTTGAGAATTATTCGAGGAACCTCCTCAATTAAGGAATACCCTGTATAGGAGGTCTTTTCCACTTGAGGTACATAAAAAGAAAAATACAATATAGGTATACATACAGAGTGTAACAGCCAAATGGAATAAATTCGATAACGAATAAATGAGGGCGTGTTGGGAAAAACGCTCGGACACGTCGATTTGTAATCTTAAATGCGCATATTTTTCAAGAAAATAATATTATATAGGGTGTTCCATGTGACCGTGGCCAATACCAACTTCCTTATTTCAAATGCAACCCCCTGTATATTATTTATTTTTTGGATTCTTCAGAGAATTCTAGACACAATTCATGCACAATGTCCTATACCTATCTTTAACTATTTCGGAAGTATTGAGTGTTTTCAGATTTATTTCAAAAATCAACGTTCTGAATAAAAATTATTTTATTTCACAAATTCGGTACATTACACTTAAAACCTAATAAGTAATACTGTTTATTTCTTAATTATTAAAAAAAACATTAATGTCAATGTAGGAAATGTTCAAAATGCTCGCCGCGTCGTCTTGGCAACATGCTAATCTGGTGTAGAATTGTCTTCTAACGTTACTCAACATTTCAGGCGTTTTTGCCAACTTTCTTCATATCAAGAGGTAAATGGAAAAATAAGTATTGAGTGTAATGTATCGAATTTGTGAAATAAGATAATTTTCATTTAAAATGTTAATTTTTGTAAAAAATCTGAAAACACTTAATATTTCCGAAAAAGTTGAAGATAGGTATAGGACATTGTGCATGAATTGTGTCTAGAATTCTCTGAAGAATCCAAAAAATAAATAAGATACAGGGGGTTGCATTTAAAATAAGAAAGTTGGTATTGGCCACGGTCGCATGGAGCACCCTATATAATTTTATTTTCTTGAAAAATAAGCTCATTTAAAATTACAAATCGACATGTCCGAGCGTTTTTCCCAACACACCCTCATTTATTCGTTATCGAATTTATTCCATTTGGCTGTTACACTCTGTATACGTGAAATATTTCCAGTATCCAGAGAAAGAAGTTTCTTCAACATTTGTCTTTGGAATAAATAAATTCACATATTTTCTCAAATTAATTTCTTTCCGAATGTAAATTAACATTTCCATAAATACGTAATTAGGTACAACGACCTCTATGTAAAAAGGACAACTTTGCTTATTCATCTGACAGTAAAATGACTCTAACCTAACATTTTCATAATATACACGGTGAAATGTTTCAGAGTGTCATGGCCAATCGGGATACTTCATAAAAGTGAATGGAGTATAGGTAGAACAAATCAACGCATTAATATCGTTAAATTCGTGATCTTGGACTAGCATCAGTCCTTCGCTTGACGTCGGTCTAGAATCTAGACCCTCGGCAGCAACTCTGCATGGTACCAAACGTACAACAAATGAAAACCGGCAAAAAGTCGAAGCAACACGTTTCTAAACATAAAGTTCGTATGTGCTTTGCTTACTGCTTTTCATAAATCATCGGCAAAAAACCATTACCATGATCACGATCGAAGAGTGTTGTTCTCCAAAAGAATCCAGACTTGGTCGTTTCTTGCAGTCACATCGGCGTTGAAATCGCGCTTACGTCCTTTTAAACGATGGCGGAATCCGCTAAAAGACGCGCGTTGCAATTTGTTTTTACCGGATGTTTATCTGATGAAAAAGCTGAATCCTAAGAAGGCAATTTTTAGTCGGAAGACCAAGGGATAAACAAAGCGGTCAATAAGAAAAAGAAGCTTATTTATTTCGCTGCCGCCGGACAGGTATTTTCGCGTTTTCACACATATAGTGTGACTACAAATGTTTCGATTACCGAAAACACATTTTTTGTTGTCACTGATCGCGACGATAAGAGATGGCGGTGCCGTCGCGCGGGCTGGAAGCCCCGAGAAACCGAAATAACTAACAAGTACGATAAATTTTCGAGGATTTATGCGCTGCATTCGATCAGTCAGATTTGAATAAAATTCGATTCAATGTAAAACTTCAATCTTTGCGGTGGCCCCGGGATAGAATATTATATCATCGGGTCTGTTGGTACTCGGTGGTACTTCATCACGCGAAGGAGTCTGTACACGATTGTTCTTCTCTTATACAGGGCGGGTCTTTGACTTGTACGTTTTTTTACTGCGGATTTATCTCATCAAAAAACACTTTTTCTCTATTTCAGTATCGTAATGAGTTCATTACAACTAAAAACAGTACTGTGATTGCTGCTTTTATTGCCTCCGCGTTGGAAGAAAATTTACGACCTTTTAAACTTTTTTTCAGTTGAGGAAAGAGATGATAGTGGGACGGAGCCAAATCTGGTGAATAAAGGGGTTGTTCTAGTAATTCTAACCCTAAATAACGAATTTTTTGCATGACAACATGAGATCTGTAAACTGGGGCGTTGTCCTTTAAAACAAAATACCTTTGGATAGCTTTCCGCGTCTTTTCTTTTTAATTTTGTCCCGTAGAGTGGTCAGTAATGTCGAATAGTAATCTCCAGTTATTGTTATACCCTTATCCAAAAAATCAATCATGATTACTCCATGGCAATCCCAAAAAACTGAAGCAAAAATTTTTCCAGCACATTTTTGGACACGAAACTTCTTAGGTCTTGGAGAACCAGAGTGTCGCCATTCCATCGATTGTTGCTTCGTTTCTGGATCGTAGAAATGTACCCAAGTCTCAAAGTCTCATCCACAGTAACAATTCGGTTTAATAAGTCTACATCGTTTTCAAATCGAGCACAGATCGAACGCGATGCTTCTACCCTTGCACGCTTTTGGTCAACATTCAAACATTTGGGAATCCATTTCGCAAAAATTTTTCTCATGTCCAAATTGACGTGAACTATGTGATGAACGCGTTCGTATGAAATCTTCAATGCTTCAGATATCCGTTTTAGCCCAATTCGAAGGTCTGATAATCATGCCATGAACTGCATCGATATTTTCAGGGACTGACACAGAAACTGGCCTTCCCGATCGGTCATCATCTTCAATAGAATAATTTACCTTTTTTGAAGCTTGCAGTCCAAGTTTTCACGGTCGCATACGAAGGACATTGATCACCAAGGGTATTGAGCATATCTTCGTTAATCTGCTTACCTCTTAACCCTTTTAAATAAAGGTACTCGATGATGGCTCGATACTTCAAATTTTTCTATTTTTACAATTTCGGTGAACATCTTTTTTTCTTAATTCATTGCGTAACTCTGTTTTACTTTTTTGACAGTGACTATACATTTACACTTAATGTAAATTTTTGGTCCACTTTTGATTACTTTTTTAGTTGCAGGCAATCAATTTCTTGTCATTTTTATTTCAACTTTGCTATTCGTGACGATAAGATCCAGAATCAAACTCTGAAGAGATTGACCCTTCTTGCACTAACTCATTCAATTTTTCTGCGTTTACGAACGATGGCAATACATCAGCGATATTAAATAGAAATCTATTTTCGATTCGAGTCGATGCGGGGAGGTTTTTCTCTCATTTCACCTCTTCGGACATATGTCATAGTCTCTATGGCTGACGTCAACTGATATATAACCAGTTGCCCCCATATTTTTATACGTTTATAACAGCTTGTATCGTTGGCTCCAACAGGTGAGCAATAGATTGAAGAAATGGGAGATAAATCTCTGGGAATAGTTAGCGCATGAAGATATAAAACTGGCTTGTGCTTCGACACACCTTTTTAGCTTCCTTGACAGATCGATTGAAACTAAAATATATCAAGTCTGGAACATTTCCGAGTTTTGATCGAAGAGAAATAGAAGCGGCGTTCGTCGTTTACGACCTTTTTGTCTTCTCAAAAACGTATAGTTGAAGGGAAATCATCGAAGACTACGATAAAATCCAGTGTCTTTGAATAATGTTCTTTACAACGGAATCAGATTGGAAATTTATGTTAGGATTTCCTCTTTCGACCGCCCAACGTCATCTGTACCATTCAATGAACAGCGTAGGAAAAAAAACAGAGAAAGATTCATCCATCACAAGAATAAGTTACCATTATACAAACGCCAAATGGAATAAATTCGATAACGAATAAATGAGGGCATGTTGGGAAAAACGCTCGGACATGTCGATTTGGAATTTTAAATGCGCATATTCTTCAAGAAAATAATATTATATAGGGTGCTCCATGTGACCGTGGCCAATACCAACTTTCTTATTTCAAATGCAACCCCCTGTATATTCTTTATTTTTTGGATTCTTCAGAGAATTCTAGACACAATTCATGCACAATGTCCTATACCTCTTTAACCATTTCGGAAGTATTAAGTGTTTTCATATTTATTGCAAAAATCAACGTTTTAAATAAAAATTATTTCATTTCACAAATTCGGTACATTACACTTGAGACCTAATAAGTAATACTAATTATTTCTTAATTATTAAAAAAAAACATTAATGTAGGAAATGTTGAAAATGCTCGCCGCGAACGTCTTGGCAACATGCTAATCTGGTGTAGAATTGTCTTCTAACGTTACTCAACATTTCAGGCGTGACTGATCTAATCAGTCGGTGATGTATCAACAATATTTTTGGCAACTGTAGCGCCACAGAACAAGATTTGTGACATGTAGCCCTTTAAACGATCTCAGCGCTCATCTATCAGGCGTCACACGAAACTCTAACCTCCGCCGTCATTGGAAGTTCAAAATGATCTGTCGAGTGTATGAAGCCTTCCCTCCAGTTATTCTATGCTCCTAGGTATATGTCAGAGATCAAGTGTCAAAGATCACAACTTATCACCAGTGAATCCATGGGGGCGTCAAAAATGACATTTTTCCCCGGTGCCTCGCGTCAACCCCTTCGTCGTTCGTGAAGATTAAACGGGCCGATTCGACACCGGTTGGCACCTCGCAGAGTTCAAAGACAGAAATCTCGCCCTAGACACCTGTTCGGCTTCGCAGGCAGCCACCGAGAACATTACTCACCGGAGACAGGACAATACCCAAAGTTAATTTGCTCCTTCAGTTAACACACGTTCGCCTATCCTCAAGATATTGTATACCCCCAATAAACACACAATACTTATAAATAGACTTAAAAATATAGGTTTGTGTAGCGCTTTCGTGCCTCCGCATTGTTTGAATGATTACAGTTTATTACGAGCCGGGGAAATGCGCCTTTGGCCGCCTCTGGAATGTCGATTCGAATAAACTTTAACGCGTTCTGGACCGATCTGTTAATTACGGAAAAGTAAATAAGTTTCGGAATTGGTTTCTCCAATCGTTGATGTGCAGTGGCGAGCTTCGAGGAATCCACAGATCTGGCCTGTTCAACCTTACGAATGAAGTTATTTTGGAAGGTTGGTTTACAAGAAGATATCACATTCGACGGTATCAAAAGTTCAATCATTTCAACAACTGAAGAAAATCACCAGGTGAAATTCCTATTGGACCACGGCTGGAAAACCTGGAAACCCGGATTCGAAGTAGAATCTGACCGTGGAAGCCTTCATCGATATAATTAATAATTATGATAAGAAAATCAATTATCGATAAAATAAAATCGAAAAATTCTTCGTTTATGAGTGGAACATGGTTGACTTTGGTATCAAAATGTAGGTTTCCGAGGATGAGGAATTCAATAAGAAATAAATCAAGAGTCTATCATGCTTTAGATTTTCACCTGCAAAATGGCATTTTTTTAAAAAATAGAAATTTCAGTGCTTGTATCCACTTTTTATTTGTAGGTATATTGTTGATCAGCATTGTCCAAAGAATCCCTGGAAACTCTAATGTTGATATTCATTCGAAAAGGTCATCAATCCGATCGAATCACTCAGAATAACCATTTTGCCGGTCAGTAGCGCCTAAATTGTGAGTGCTCTGAGCTCGTGAACAAAACTCGAAAATGAAAAACGCAAAACATAAAACTCAAAAAATTCATGGTACAGAACGGTTATATGGGTCAAGTTTGGTATCAAAATGTAGGTTTTCGAGGTCGCTGAATTCAATAAAGAATAAATCAAGGCTCTATCTGGTACGGTTTAGATTTTGACCTGTCAAATGGCATTTTTTCTAAAAAATCGAAATTTAAAGTCGTCATAGCTCCCGTTCTAGCGATAGCATCCATTTCTTATTTATATATTGTTAATCTGCATTGTCCCAAGTATCTCTTGGTACAATAAAATCGATATCGAAAATCCCAACTTTTTTGGTCAAAAATGCATAAGGGGTAAGACCCCCCAAAAACACTATATTCGTCATCACCACGGAATCCCAGAAAAATCTACCGGAGTTATTCGATTGGAATGTTCTTCAACCTATTCGAATGATTCAGAATAACCATTTTGCTGATCCATAACGCTTATATTCTGAACGCTCTGAGGTTGTGAACAAAACTCGAAAATGAAAAACGCAAAACATAAAACTCAGAAAATTCATGGTACAGAAGGGTTATATGGGTCAAGTTTGGTATCAAAATGTAGGTTTTCGAGGTCGCTGAATTCAATAAAGAATAAATCAAGGCTCTATCTGGTACGGTTTAGATTTTGACCTGTCAAATGGCATTTTTTCTAAAAAATCGAAATTTAAAGTCGTCATAGCTCCCGTTCTAGCGATAGCATCCACTTCTTATTTATATATTGTTAATCTGCATTGTCCCAAGTATCTCTTGGTACAATAAAATCGATATCGAAAATCCCAACTTTTTTGGTCAAAAATGCATAAGGGGTAAGACCCCCCAAAAACACTATATTCGTCATCACCACGGAATCCCTGAAAAATCTACCGGAGTTATTCGATTGGAATGTTCTTCAACCTATTCGAATGATTCAGAATAACCATTTTGCTGATCCATAACGCTTATATTCTGAACGCTCTGAGGTTGTGAACAAAACTCGAAAATGAAAAACGCAAAACATAAAACTCAGAAAATTCATGGCACAGAAGGGTTATATGGGTCAAGTTTGGTATCAAAATGTAGGTTTTCGAGGTCGCTGAATTCAATAAAAAATAAATCAAGGCCCTATCTGGTACGGTTCAGATTTTGACCTGTCAAATGGCATTTTTTCTAAAAAATCGAAATTTAAAGTCGTCATAGCTCCCGTTCTAGCGATAGCATCCACTTCTTATTTATATATTGTTAATCTGCATTGTCCCAAGTATCTCTTGGTACAATAAAATCGATATCGAAAATCCCAACTTTTTTGGTCAAAAATGCATAAGGGGTAAGACCCCCCAAAAACACTATATTCGTCATCACCACGGAATCCCTGAAAAATCTACCGGAGTTATTCGATTGGAATGTTCTTCAACCTATTCGAATGATTCAGAATAACCATTTTGCTGATCCATAACGCTTATATTCTGAACGCTCTGAGCTTGTGAACAAAACTCGAAAATGAAAAACGCAAAACATAAAACTCGAAAAATTCATGGTACAGAAGGGTTATATGGGTCAAGTTTGGTATCAAAATGTAGGTTTTCGAGGTCGCTGAATTCAATAAAGAATAAATCAAGGCTCTATCTGGTACGATTTAGATTTTGACCTGTCAAATGGCATTTTTTCTAAAAAATCGAAATTTAAAGTAGTCATAGCTCCCGTTCTAGCGATAGCATCCACTTCTTATTTATATATTGTTAATCTGCATTGTCCCAAGTATCTCTTAGTACAATAAAATCGATATCGAAAATCCCAACTTTTTTGGTCAAAAATGCATAAGGGGTAAGACCCCCCAAAAACACTATATTCGTCATCACCACGGAATCCCTGAAAAATCTACCGGAGTTATTCGATTGGAATGTTCTTCAACCTATTCGAATGATTCAGAATTACCATTTTGCTGATCCATAACCCAGATATTCTGAACGCTCTGAGCTTTTGAACAAAACTCGAAAATGAAAAACGCAAAACATAAAACTCAGAAAATTCATGGTACAGAAGGGTTATATGGGTCAAGTTTGGTATCAAAATGTAGGTTTTCGAGGTCGCTGAATTCAATAAAAAATAAATCAAGGCCCTATCTGGTACGGTTCAGATTTTGACCTGTCAAATGGCATTTTTTTCTAAAAAATCGAAATTTCAAGTCGTCATAGCTCCCGTTCTAGCGATAGCATCCACTTCTTATTTATATATTGTTAATCTGCATTGTCCCAAGTATCTCTTGGTACAATAAAATCGATATCGAAAATCCCAACTTTTTTGGTCAAAAATGCATAAGGGGTACGACCCCCCAAAAACACTATATTCGTCATCACCACGGAATCCCTGAAAAATCTACCGGAGTTATTCGATTGGAATGTTCTTCAACCTATTCGAATGATTCAGAATTACCATTTTGCTGATCCATAACCCCGATATTCTGAACGCTCTGAGCTTTTGAACAAAACTCGAAAATGAAAAACGCAAAACATAAAACTCAGAAAATTCATGGTACAGAAGGGTTATATGGGTCAAGTTTGGTATCAAAATGTAGGTTTTCGAGGTCGCTGAATTCAATAAAGAATAAATCAAGGCTCTATCTGGTACGGTTCAGATTTTGACCTGTCAAATGGCATTTTTTCTAAAAAATCGAAATTTAAAGTCGTCATAGCTCCCGTTCTAGCGATAGCATCCACTTCTTATTTATATATTGTTAATCTGCATTGTCCCAAGTATCTCTTGGTACAATAAAATCGATATCGAAAATCCCAACTTTTTTGGTCAAAAATGCATAAGGGGTAAGACCCCCCAAAAACACTATATTCGTCATCACCACGGAATCCCTGAAAAATCTACCGGAGTTATTCGATTGGAATGTTCTTCAACCTATTCGAATAATTCAGAATAACCATTTTGCTGATCCATAACGGTCATATTCTGAATGCTCTGAGCTTGTGAACAAAACTCGAAAATGAAAAACGCAAAACATAAAACTCAAAAAATTCATGGTACAGAAGGCTCACATGGTCATGTTTGGTATCGAATCATAGGTTTTCGAGGAACCTCAATTCAAAAGAATATAATCAAGTACCTACTCTATATGTCGTAGTTTAGATTTGCACTTGTCGAATGGGATATTTCCAAAGATAGAAATCTCAAATTGTCAGAGCTCCTTTTATCGCATCCATTCGAATGATAGGAACCTTTCGGATTAGAGAGACCACCATATTCAGCAAAGGCAATGCGATAATTCCACCAAAACAAAATTCACTGAGCTTTTATCCATCTAAATATGCGTCCATTAAATCTCCAGCTGTGCCAACTCGAAGGAAAACAGCAAGTAGGTATCACTTCTCTTCCGATTATCATTATTATTATGCATTCATTGAAAAGCTAGAAGCCAACAGGCATATTCATTGTTCCAAATAAAAGGCAGTTCGATATACAGCTTACAGAGCACCTGGGTCGAACACCAGTAGAGAGGTAGCCATATCAACTGCTCTACGGGGGGGCAAAACTCCGTTTCAATGAGGTATCGTAATACCCATCGAAATAACGATCGGAAAAGTGAGTTTGAGATCGCCTGGCCAGAAGTAGAAAATAGAGGATCTGCTCACCGCTTATGCAACGACTCCTTATGGGACCCCATAGCGTTGTGGATCAAGAAAGGAAATATGATACTTCTTTTCGTGATGTATGGATTCGGAAAGTAACTAACCGAAAACGCATGTGTGGTCGAAAACCGTTATTCAGTTTGATTGATTTCTCAGATCTCCACAACTTATGGACCTCATTATAGGTTAAAATTGTGATATCACCCTTCATATTGTACGGAATTCATTGTACCCAATTCTAAAGGAATTCAGAAAGATACGAAAAAGATCTATATCTCGCAGCGTCTACATACAAGAAGTACCGAAACTTATTGTCGTAAATATTAATTTTGAAAGAAGATATCGCGTTGCATCTTGGTGTGTGTCCCGGTTAAATCACGACGTATTCAAACGAATATTTCCAAACAAAGAACCGTAATAATTACCACGGAAAAGCGACTCGACTTTACGAGAGTGCTATTCTACAGGGTGTCCCACTAGTGCCGCAGCGGACGATATACGCGTAACGGACTGCGTTTTGCAAAATTTTTTGATGCAGACTTGATATACTACAAGAAGAGCACAACCTAAAAATATTTTCGAATACATAGGGTGGCCCACAAAAGAGGAATAGCGGGTGACTTTGTTTTTTCAAATGGGACACCCTATATTCAATATTCTTTTTCAATTCTCTGAAACTTCCTGCATGCATCCGTATACTTTTCACATATTTTTATTCGACTGTTTTCGAAATATTGGCCATTTTGACAAAAAAATGATACTTGTAGAGGCTATGTTATACAATTATATTTCACGAACCCTTGCACATACCAATAACAGTTTCATATGGATTGAAAGACAAGACTTCAAAGTATCACACCCAGCCATAATAAAGCAGCTCCAGCATACAGAGTGTCCACAAAAAGACTACCAACATGACGAATTTCAAATCGATTTTTCTTCATTTTTTCAAATGCAATGCAAATAATTTTTTTTCATCATTGTAATCACCATCCATTTTACTTCATTTTTTGTCAAATACATGATATGCATATCTCTAACGGAATAGGATTTTTTAGAGTTTTTCCTCCAAATTCAAATATACTTTCGAATTCAAAGAGCAGATTTGGCTTTTCTGTGGTTATTGGGAACTGTCAAATTATTCTATTCAAAATTTACATCATTGCAGCTTCAATTCAAATCATCATAGTTTTTACGGATTGGATGAATAATCACACAATGATATAAAAATTCAAAAAATACCAATGAGTTTGAATGTACAAGTTATGAATGCTTCAATAAAACGAGTTTCGAAACTTCAGGCTACAAAAAAGTGCCCGCTCTTATCCTTATACAACTTTCTTCGAAAAAATGATATTCATAAGTTTCACAGACACGCACGCAGATCTTCAAGCTCGCAAGCTCAAAGCTTGTTTGAAATTTTTGAAAGATTCGACGTTCCAAGTAGAAACATAGAAAATTATCAAAAATGTATTTTGAAAAATGGGTACAGAAAGCAAGTTTTTGTCTTCAGTAACTGATTTCATCACATTTTTGAGTATATTCATCAAAACCTTCTAGTTCCTCATTTCGCTATAATATGAATTGAAGCTTCAATGATGCTTATTCTGAGGGGAATAATTTGACAGTTCCCAATAACCACAGAAAAGCCAAATCTGCTATTTGAATTCGAAGGTATATGTGAATTTTAGGGAAACATTTCGAAATAGCGCTCAAAAATCCTATTCCGTTGGAGATATGCATATCATGTATTTGACAAAAAATGAAGTGAAATGAATGGTGATTACAATGATGAAAAAAAATTATATGCATTGCATTTGAAAAAAGGGAGAAAAATCGATTTGAAATTCGTCATGTTGATAATATTTCTGTGGACACTCTGTATGCTGAAGATGCTTTATTATACCTGGGAAGGATACTTTGAAGTCTTGTCTTTCAATCCATATAAAACTGTTATCGGTATGTGCAAGGGTTCGTGAAATATAATTGGATAACATAGCCTCTACAAGTATCATTTTTTTGTCAAAATGGCCAATATTTCGAAAACTATCGAATAAAAATATGTGAAAAGTATACGAAAGTATGCAGGAAGTTTCAGAGAATTGAAAAACACTATTGAATATAGGGTGTCCCATTTGAAAAAACAAAGTCACCCGCTATTCCTCTTTTATGGGCCACCCGATATATTCAAAAATATTTTTAGGTTGTGCTCTTCTTGTAGTAGATCAAGTCTGCATCAAAACATTTTGCTAATCTCAGACCGTTACGCGTATATCGTCCGCTGCGGCACTAGTGGGACACCCTGTATATGCGGCAACGATTTAAATCTCTGCTTTTCGTATGAAATCCCCCGTGTTACATTCGCGGTACACAGACCATTATTCCAACCACAGAGGTAACATAAACAGAGGACGCTGTATTTTCTTAGGCCGATTTATATGCTGACCGTCTGTCTGTACTCGGTATCTTCTTTGCTGATAATTAGACAGGTAACATTGCGGTTATTATGCAAGGGGACTTATAGCCCTAGATGTACAGTTGCTAATGCTGGAAGGAGACGAGATTCAAACATTGTGAGTCTTTACGCTATCTATAAATTGAAGGTATAAACGAGAAGGGGAGATACCTCGAATAATTTTAAGACAAAAAGTTTCATAAACATGAGACCGCAAACGTTTAGTTCTCGAGATAAAGGTTGTTGAAGTTTGAACCCATCAGTTTCGCGCTTCATCGATCGTTGGAGTCTCCCCAAAAGTCTTCGATACAGAGGTAGAAGTGGATAGGGGCTAATATTGGGATGATATCAAGAATAAAAGTCGGATAAACTTTGATCCGCAAACGTTCCGTTTCCGAGATACAGGGTGTTGAAATTTCAACCCGTCAGTTTCGCGCTTGATTGATCGTTGAAGTCTCTCGAAAAGTCTTCGATAGAGAGGTAGAAGTAGATATGAGTGAAAACTTGGATGATATCGAGAATAAAAGTCTGAATAACTTGGGTTCGCATACGTTCCGTTTTCGAGATACAGGGTGTTGAAGTTTGAATTTTGCCAAGTTTTTTTCTCATAGTATCAGCATTGAACATTATATTCAACTGGAATTTGGCTTATATACTACAATTTTGGGTTTACACCACGTGACATGCAAATTTTGATAGCAAATCTACAGAGTGATAGTTTTTCTGGACTACTGTCCCCTGTTTTTCTCGATCTTTTAAGAATATAGCATCGTTATATTTTCTAATGGTGAACCTTCATCATAATTCTCACTCGTAAATGAGAAAAAGCTCCTCTTGCAAACGGATAAAAATTCCATCGGGATATGCAGATATTTAAACGCCGTTGTAAAACCATGCGATACGTTGAAGAGTTGATTTATGTCTTTTTATTCTGCTCCCATTTAAGTGTAACTGCTCTATGAATTGCATGAAATGAGTGGAAAAGAGGGTACGCGATATGAATTTCGATGCGTTTTTCCAGTTCGATAAACGTATAAGCTCACGGTGTAAATCATACACTCGGAATGTACCTATATGAAATTCTAATTGAACGGGTTCGATGTGGCTGTTGAGGTATGTCCCGCAAATGAAGCTCGTAAATAAGGGATTTTGATTATTCAGCATGGGATATTTCATATGAGGTGCCTACTACTTTTATTCCAATTCACACAATTTTGAGAAGCTTCGATCCACTTATTTAAAATTCAATTTGATAAAACGATATTTTAAAATTCTTATTTCTCTCGTTTTCTTTTATTATCAAATCCCACTGATAAACAATCAATATTTTTCAGGTAATTTCAAGTAATGAAGTACATTTTAGCTCTCTTGTCTTTATTATAAAAAGCTGTTGACTCATCAGGAATTGATTTTGTTTCAAATGCTGAAAATACATTGAGTTATACCCTTGTGGAATCTCAAAGAAACTCAGTTTCTCCCAAAAAAAACTTGACCAATCAAGATTTCGATTTGAACACCCTTTCAACTTGACTGTTGTCTAGGATCCTGGCCTATTTTTGTATACAGAAATCTTGTGCATAATGACATATTTATTCCCTCAGTACCCTACGAAGTGAAGCTCAAATGGCTGATTACAGTCTTGTCGAGTTCGGATTCTCTGGCAGCTCACCAATTAGTGCACCTCGTCCAGGAGCTGAGCCCGCAGTAACCAAGGACAACCTAATTTACTGGGAAAAACGCTATCGGTAACAAGAACATCAGTATGCTAAACAATGGACCACGGTCAGATGCGTCCAGGACGGCAAGACGTACCAGCTCTGCGTCTCGAAATGTTGGGAAATACGGTATAATGGACAGCTATGATCAATAGTGAATTGCGATCCGGTATTGTTTGTTGTTGTGCGAGACTTCTTGAAGATGACCGTGGGAAAAGCAAAGGTTCTGGCGGACGCGTAACACGTACACGAGTTGTGCTTCTTGACGGTAGCAGAGGCGATCGCCGGCATCGATATCGATAACCATCGATGGCAGATACACAAGAGGGCCGTGAGCGTAGGTGATTCTCGATTCGATGGCTGGTCGAGTATTGACATAACTTTATGATTGACTCGTTAGGAATGATACCGAGAGTAGCATGACTCCCGGATCTATGGGAAATGTACGGAGTGTCCTCTGGAGTCAGTGTGAAGGGTTTCTCAATGAGAAGTGTATGTTTGGATTAGTTATTAGGGTACCAAGGGCGATATGAAATAAAAACATCGTAGATCTTCCATGTTTTGTTTATTCATTCACTATCCTCATATCGGGCGGGAAAGGCTCCAAATCAGCCAAAATGTGATATCTCGACTTTGGAAAAGGTTCAGGGAGACAGGTTCCGTGTTGGAAAGACCAAGGCTTGGTGGGCAACGAAAAACAACACCTGCTCAGGATCGTTTCATCACCGTTGCGGCGAGAAGAAACCCTACATCTACGTGTAGAATGCAACGGAACAGTGAAAGGACACTACGCCATTGATCGTTCCAATTGATATGTTGCCTTGCCCATTCCAGTCTTTGACGCTTATGGTCACGTGTCAATGGAACTCCTCTTAATGGACGTCTAAAACCAAGATTCACCTCTCTCAAACGTCGTCTGATGGTTTCGATGGGAACTCATCCGCATTTTGAAGAGTATTCCTTAGCATTCTACACGTAGATGTAGGGTTTCTTCTCGTTGAAACGGTGATGAAACGATCCTGAGCAGGTGTTGTTTTTCGTCGTCCACCAAGCCTTGGTCTTTCCAACAAAGAACCTGTCAGCTGTCTCCCTGAACCTATTCCAAAGTCGAGATATCACACTTTGGCTGACTTGGAGCCTTTCCGCTACAACAACCTGAGTTAGGCCATCCTGTAGCATTCCGATAGCCCTATTAGGCTCAGCGTTTATTGATTTACGTCTTGGCATTTTCAGAAAACTCGTTTCAAATCGAAGCCGTTGATAAACTGACTTCATTTCAGAATAAGAACATTCATGAAGCATATGCAAAGAACCGAATTTCAGATAAAAAGGCGACTAGATTGACGAAATGTCTCATACTGATTTTTATTGGATCGAGTTAAGTTGTTATTGCGTTTTAAATGATTTTACAGCGATTTTCTCGAAGATTACATACTTTTAAAAACGATTGAATACGATATCCCTAACTCTTGTGGAGCAGTATACTTCAGAAGAAACGTAGGCTTCTTTCAGCTCGATATATCAGGCGTAATTTGAGCAGTTTTAGCCCCACTGGAAGTTGATACCATTCCCAGCTTTAGTCTAGCTGAATTGGCTTGGGACTCATCTTCTTCAGCATATTGAATCGCTCCTCATCTTGATATTTTCTTGGTTCCTTACTTTATCGCACCCGCGTATATCCCTCTTTCAATCGGTTTGACCGAAAATATCCAGAGTCAGCTCTATTCGTATCTGGCTGGACTAACGGCGAGATGGGATGCTGCGACAGCTCCCGAGCTGTTTTATCTCGTCGAAAGGCGACGACGCTAACTGGAGATTTTGATTATTTTGACTCCGGGACGTGATTAAAAACGATCACGTAAGACCGGTAAGTCGATCTGGAATGAAAGCGACTTAAGGCATTGGGTTATTGAAATTCGGAGAAAAAATTCAAGCGGCTTATTTCGGATCCTACTTTTCATTCTGTTATTAAACTCATGTCGGATCACTCTCGGCATTCTTGGCGGGATCAACTCGACTGGGTGGTAAGTGTGGTATGTACGGTTCAGATGCGTTCGTTTCTGATTGAAATATGTTCGGTTTAGGTGTTGGTTTGTGATCAACTCACCTGTTTCCATTTCAATCAGTTGATTTTTTGACTGACAGTTGTTCGAATTGATAATATTTCATCCACCGATACTTTGAACGATGCTGTTCAAGAATATGGAAATTATAAACTGATTCCATGAGAGGAATGTGGGCACTGAGAGTTCGAAGTTTTCATTTTTGAAAAAGTGCCATTTCACAGGTGAAAATCTGAACCGGGATAGATAGGGCCTTGGTTTATTTTTTATTGAATTCAGCGTCCGCGAAAACCCATATTTCGGTACCAAACATGTCTATATAAGTCTTTTGAACCATGAATGTTTTCGGTTTTATGTTTGGCGTTTTTCATTTTCGAGTTTTGTTCACGAGCTCAGAGCACTCACAATTTAGGCGCTACTGACCGTCAATATGGTTATTCTGAATGATTCGAAGGGATTGAAGATCATTCTGAATGAATATCAACATTAGAGTTCCCAAACACCCATATGGTGTTTTTGGGGGGTCTTACCCCTTATGCATTTTTCACCAAAAAAGTTGGGATTTTCGATATCGATTTTTTGTTCGCAGAGATATTTGAGACAATGCTGATTATCAATATACAAATAAAAATTGGATACGATAACTGGAACGGGAGTTATGACGACTTGGAATTTCGATTTTTTTGAAAAATGCCATTTCGCAGGTCAAAATCTGAACCGTACGAGATAGAGCCTTGATTTATCTTTTATTCGATTCCTCGTCCTCGAAAACCTATAATTTGATACCAAACTTGACCATATAGGCCTTCCATACCATGAATTCATTTGGTGACGATAAATATGGTGTTTTTGGAGGGGTATTATTGATCACTTCCCATCCGGAGTTGGGATCTTTAAAATCTCTCATATTTTGCACAGAGATACTTCGAGCTATGCTGATCCACATATTATAAATAATTAGTGAATGATGACATTTCCAATGTGAAAAAAAAATCAATTCGACAAATGAAAATCTGAGCTAAAAGCTAATGGCCATCATCTCGATCCTGCGTTAGAGATCCGTGTCATAAATTTATCCATCGAATCCTATAATTGCAAGCTAATGATGTATAGATTCTAGATTCCGTATTAAATCTGAATAAAATCTGAATCGATTTCCTCGCCAATCTGAAATCAAACACATTCTCTGCGGCCACTACTCGCGTGTTATTGTAAACTCGTGTTTTGAAACATGCACATAACTCTAAATACGAATTGGCTCCTTTCCTGTTGCGTCTAAATCAAATTGGAAGCATAATATAGTTTTCTCGAGATGAACAACTTCGCATATATCAGAAATATGTTTAAATATCATTAACAACCACGGCAACCACGGTGTTAATAATTATTTTCTATAGTTTCTCAGGGGCGAATTTAACGAGCCGAGCGAGTAATATATTCTTCTGGCTGTTACATCAATAATGTAAGAACAGTTTGCTGCAGATCGATTCCGCTGATAATTTTCAACGCCGCACAATATCTATATGGATCTAAGAATTTATGAATTTATTATTTCGCTCGCACTTCGACGCAATCGTATTTTGCAGGAGATGAGTCTGTAAAGCTATACAGAGCGTAGTCATTCAGAGTCCAACCAATACGAGCAAGGGGGTTTCTACAGAATCTGCAACTGTGTATTTCTAGATTCATGCCAGAAAATTTAGGAGGTGATTGCTCGTGTGAAATTAAGATGAGTCTTTTCTGTAACAAAACTTCCTCAGACCACCACTATCCGAGATGTCACCCTTAAAAGGTGGCGACTACAATTGAGTTTTTATGTTTTTCTCTTGAGATATTGGTCTAGCGAAAAAAATTTAAGAATGCAAAATGGTTTTAAATGGAATAAGGATTGAAAGTTATGATTTCATTTGATGAAAAAAGGTGTTGATATGAAAGTAAGGATTGCCAATTTCAACACTGTATAATATAACAGGAGTATTAAAAAAAATACCTTTGGTTAGTCCTTCGTGAGAGCACGGAAATTACAGAATTTCAAGTTTCTAGCTTCACTGAAATTTCAGGAAATAATAAATTAAGTCACTACCTTTCAAGGATGATATCTCAGAAAGGGGTGGGCTGAGGAAATTTTGTTATAGGAAAAACCCATTTTAGTTTTATACGAGCAATTACCTACTGAATTTTCTCGCATTAATTAAGAAACACCCTGTATATTGGATTATTTCGTTTCATGATATGCAGAATATAAAAAAGAATTAAACTGCTCCATATGAGTTAGGGATATTGACTTAAATTGCAAAAAAATATAGTTGAAATAAGAAATAATCATATTAATATGAATTTCCATCAGAATAATCTTATTTTAACTATATTTTTTTTGCAATTTGAGTCTATGTATATCCCTAACTCATGTGGAGTAGTTTACTTGGTGGCTTCTTGGTTGGGCAGGATGCGTTAGCGAGTACCGTGCTGACACTGCTCGTGTTTTCAGAAGTAGCTTTTCCCAAGGCACGAAATGGGTGTACCCCATCAATCCGCGTACGACACAGACGGTCCAAACCCACTGCCGATGCGAATATTGATTCCGATGTCTTACTTTCGGAATCGGCACTCTCGATCCGCTGCCAAAGTAGGCCCCGCCGATAAAATCGACAGCGAGCATCCCCGAATCGCGGCGATCCGGGTTGAGGTAACGGTCCCGGGGCCTGATAAAGCATAAATCGATCCGAAGTGAAGAGAGGGATTATTAAAATTTATTATAATACACGGGTACATCAATAGTCGATCGGAGATGTTTGAATCTCATTTTTCAGCCGCCGCCAGCGGACCAGCCGTATAATTATCACACATGCATTCCGTGCTAATAAGTCCCTCAGCTTTGATGAACGACCGCAGACGGACGGGCGTGCCATCATCTTGCTACACTTTAAGACTTTCTTCCAGTGGCGGACGAGGCGTGACGTGATAGGTCCATTATGCCGTTCGCGACGGATCGCTCCCGTGCATTCATGTACGCGTCGTTCCGTGCCTACTGCTTAATTATCGTTTTATGCTTCGTTATTTCCGATGACCGACCTCCTGGACCAGAAGCAGAAAACACCAAGAACACGTGTACATTCGCTCCATTCTTTTCTATGCTGACGACAAGAGGCAGAACTTCTGCCAATTCCCTCCACCATCGTCTTGGTTCTTTTAACTTCAACTTCTGTGGTTCAAGTCCCTGGTGCCAACGAAACAACCTAATTCTGAAGACGCCTTAACTCTGGAGGAGACTGATATCAGTATCAAACTTCCGTAGCTCTAAGAAGATCAGCGCTGAACGTCAGCAACAGATTTATGACCAGTTGTAGAAGTTAGACCACCATTTCTGAGCCTCAACTCTGAGGAACCTTCCAAAGGGTTACTGTTCTTCAGATATGTTGAACTTTGCAGTCCACAACTCGAGTAATTTCGAGTCATGACGTACAAAATTCAACTGACTAAAGAGTTGAAGGTAGAAGGCCATAGACCACGCTGTGGGTTCGCTAAATGGGCTTTGAAGCATTCGAAAAATTATCCCAATTTCCATTGAAACATTGATGGAGCCCATTTCTGGATTAACCTATACGTCAACAAACACACTAAGATCCAAGAGCGTCCAATGGACATCGAAAAAATCACTGTTTAGTGTGGATTTTGGGCAACCGTCGTCATCAGTCCATAGTTCTTGGCAGCAAGAACTATAGATCCACACATTTTGTTTCGTTTGTATTTAAAAATAGGAAACTTTTAATGTAACGCCCTTCAGATTACGAAGTACAAAATGACATAGGGATTTATTTCAGAGGCATAACTTGTTAGTAGTGTCAAATTCTACACCTTTGATCTTTGGTCCTTTATAAAATCCAATCAACCTTTATGAAATAAAAGTACCAAAGAATAAAATATTCTTAGATACATTGGGATGAACCAAATTCATTTAGTCCGCATGCTATGGATAAAATAACATACCGGCAACAGACAACTGTAGTTTTCAACTTATTGTTATAAAACTACTGACAAAGTTCACCAATGAAGCGCTTGGTTCTTCTAGGAACATCAGCACAAGATGCGTGAGCCCAATGCAGCCAATGCATGCATCGTAACCAGTCTTTTCCAGGGCTAATCCTGGAGAAGACTGGTTTCTTCCCGATCTAAATCGGGAAAAAAGGTCTTAACAATAGAAAGATGGACAGTCGTCTTCATCATCTCGAAAGTTGTTAGGAACATTTTCTTTTTCATTGTCTTCTTCAAATAATGCCCTAGGGACTTGTCTCCTTTTCTTCGAAGGAGGTATGGACTCATTTTTGGATTTGATTGCAAACATATTAGGTGTAGAAGTTGAAACTAAGTACGTTTATCGAGTCTTCGGCTCACGTTTGCCTTGTCCACTTAGGAATCGTCCTTTAGGGATTGGAGGAACCTCCTCAATAGGATCAGCAAGAGAAGGTTAAGATGCATTGCCTTTATTAGCCGCACGTGAATATTTTGTTATGAATATGTCCTGGCTCTTTGTTTGATGATGGAGCCTGGGATGAATGATCTCGGTGTTGTCCGGTAGATACGGTTAATTCAGCCGAAATACCTATGTCATTTTGTCCGTTCTCTATGTCATTTTGTCTATAAAGCGTTAATTAATACAAAAAGTATATTCAACATAAAAAAAGCTTCGTCAACAGATTGACAAATACGTAATGTTGGAAATGAATGCAATATAAATGAAAAAAATTGTGAAAACTGGCCATTTCTTCTAAAAATTTGGCGCAGTGAAAAAAAACTCGTGACCTATTGATTCCTGTCATCACTCATAACGACCGAATGAACAAGAGTAGCTCTTGCGAGTTTCCAGAGGTTAATAGAACCCACACGGGTCGTGTGATTTGGTAGGCAGTTCCGCATTTGATACCTCCAAACTCAAGTTATGATGTCTTTTTGTACCTAAGTGTTATGGTACAGCTTTAAGTGCTGTACTGACTACAGTTCGCGGCTTGAAATGAAGATTTCTGTGTCTTCAAAAGCCGATAAGTCTTCGGAAGCGCCACTGATCATTAACCACATCCGCGCTTAATCTCCTTAAAAGAGAGGGGCGGTGTCGAAAATGATTATTTCTATTATACAGCCTCCTTCCAATCAAATATTTGATTTGAGTTTTAATATCGATCTCCCCGCGGCTACCAGCTCCACTACTCGTCGCCGATTCGAAATTACTTAGCGCGTTCCCGTCGAATCCGATTGTAATATTCGATAATTAAGGTGACGTCTCATAATCCGCTGCCAGTACGCTAATCACCGACGAAGCTTCGATAGATCGTGAACTCTAATCTAGGAAATTGATCGAAATGATCAGGTAATGAAACACTTCGGTTTGATGCCTGGGATGACGCGGCAAAGCCGTCGATATGAATTTGATTAGGCTGAAAAAAATCCACCTATCGGTTATTATTGATGGAGTGGGTTACTCTTGCTATATTACGCACTAAGTTTTTGACTATGAGCACGATAGAGAAGAGATTTCTTTCGGATGTTTTGTTCGATCCTTTTGATTCACATCGTTCATTCAAACAAGCCTTTAGCAAGCAAATTCTCAAAAGCGCAAATGACAAGAATAATTTCGAATCAAGCTTCGTTTACTGGAAGTCCAAAACCCAACACTGATAAGGCCCGATTGCACCGTAGACAAAACTGTAGATTAAATCCAAAATCTCGTTTAGTGTCTATTGATTATCATTGACACTAATCGAGGTTTAAGATTTAATCTACAGTTTTGTCTACGGTGCAATCGGTCCTGAGAAACATAGTATACGATTAGTACTATGAGTAAATCATGCAACAATGTATAAATTAACGGCTCGACCAAGAAGAATTCAGCATTATTCGCAACTTGTACCTCCCCATTAAATCGCACCTACGCAACGCAGAAAAACACCTTTTTTCCCGAGTTTACTTATACGTGCCACTAATTGGTTAATATTTTCTCCTTTTGACGCCAAACGGCGACGCCATTTTCGCACGTCTATAATGCGATTATTTATGATGCGGGTCAGGCCGATAAATAAGCTAAAGATATTAAATGAATGCGTGTGTGAAAATAATGTGGAGCAATTTCAGCATTCCTCATAGGTGGTGCCTCTATTAATATCGAGAATAAGAGGAAGGAATCCATAATCCTTGATGGGCTCTGCGACGGAATTAAGTGTTCATTTGAGGTAATGGGAGGAATCTAAGAGATGTATTTCAACAACAAGAACTTTAACTGATCATCAGATTTGATTAGATAAGAAGGAACAATGAATCAAAGAATTGTCAGTCCATACAGAATACAGACTTTTTTGATTCGTTGAAGCTGTTATAGTTTGTGGGTTTTGGAGGGCATTATAGATTCAAACTGAAATGCTACAAATTGAAAATCTTCAACAAAGACAAAAGAATTATCTGAGGACTAATCGCTCATAATCTCTCCACATTTGGATCCATGAGAAGGTCCTTCTGAATACATTTTTATATCCATATTTCGGGGCAGCAAGTGCAGAAAAACAAGTTAATCCTTGGGGCAGGAAGAAAAAGTTTTGATACCCTTTGTACCGAGCAATAGAAAGATCTCACGGTTAACCATCCCAACTCAATGTTGCACATGGAGAGATTGAAACGTTTACACGTATCGTAGGTCAAATGAGTCTGACCTTTCAACCGCGATAGAAGCGCTCGCAGACATCCAATGATTATTCAGACGTTTAAGGTGATCTTCAGCTCTTGCTCGCTATTTATTCGGCTACGAAACCCATGTCGAAATCGTTACAGACCGTGTCCGATCTTATCTGATCCTAAGCACAACTCTCTGATTTCAATAACAAATTCGGACCTTGTATCGCGATTTCTTAAATTGCTACAACCATCTTCTAGATCAGCCAGTCGATGGCTGGATTATACGAACAGTTCGCTTGATGATCCCCAGTATCGACAAAAATGCAGAGTGCAGAGAGGTCCCTATATGTAGGTACTCCATTCACTTTTATAATGTATCCCAGTTGGCCATGACATTCTGACACATTTCACTGTGTATATTTTGAAAATATCAGGTTATAGTCATTTTCCTGTCAGATACCTGAGCAACGTTGTCCTTTCTACATAGAGGTCGTAGTGATTACGTATTTATCAAAATTTTTATTTACATTGGGAAAATAATGAATTTGAGAAAATATTATGGGAATTTATCTATTTCAAAGACCTGGGAAATGTTGAAGAAACTCTTTTCTCTGTCAATACTGGAAATATTTCACGTATATAAACATGGTTGGAAGATTCAGTTATGTTTTTTCTTGTACGGAAATCCAGAATCGAGTTTAGAAATTTTACTGAAAAATAATGGATTGAATAGTCCGTTAATTTGTGATAGTTCATTCGAAAAAAGATTAAGAGTCCCCAAAAACCCTGCAGAAAAACTTCTAAATGAACAGACGGATCTATGGAATTCCTTACTTTTCAAAATTCCCATGGAAATAAGCCTACAGAACACATTTAAATACTTTTTTGCACAACCTGAAATATTCCAGTATGAAAATGTAGGAGTACCACGAAATCTGTGTCCATTTAGGGCCGATTGCACCGTATTGGTTCTAAGCGTTAGTTAGTTAAGTGTCGATTCATTTATTAAATCCAGGATTAAATATTTGGATTGCACCAACGCTAAATGTAACTAGATTAAATTTAATCCACAAATCTGGTTATTTTTACATAAATTGGTACTTGTGCCAATCTTCACGTTGTTTATCTCATCCCTTTTTATGCTTTGACAGTTTCTATGTTTAGACATTTTTGATATTATCGAGTGTTTTGCAGATTGAGAGAGTTTTTAATAACAAAGTTCTTTGAAAAAAAAACCGATGCAACGTTCATTGCACAAGTTGATTCTACGTCCTTCTCAAATGAAAATATACCTGGTTAGAAACTCTAATTGTCAAAGCACTTACCACTTCAGATTTGGATGTAAAATATGATAAACTCATGGATTCTCGTATGGAAATAACAGAGGTTAATAGAAAAGAAATGATCAAAAAGCATGAACAATCCTGATTTTCGATAATAGACAAACATCTATAAGAAAATGTGTGATTTTTTCAATAAACATGTATCTTGGAAAATTGTTAATATTTATTCACTTCTATTTCAACACAGGTAATAATATTGGTTCCTATTGAATGATATCATGTGTCACAATAAATTAAAGAATAATTGTACATATCAGAAGAACTGTACCTGCAAATTTATTAGGCATGTATTGATTTGTTCTGTTCATATTATACCTTAACCGTTAATATTTAGTTCAGTTATTCATTCTTGTGTGTATTTTTCATTTTACACCAATTTGATCTTTCATATATACGCCTTGGAAAATCAAAATCTATAATTTCTACTTCAGCCATTATTCTTTTCAATTTGATTTATAATCAAACATCATTTTTGAAACAAGCCTGACTTGAGTCATCCATGAATTTAGGGTTAGTTAGAATTCAAAGTTTATCGTTAAACTCTCATTTAATCCTGTCAATTCGGAGGATTTTATTCAAGCGTAAGTTATAGTTGTTAAACTAAGATAACGACACGGTGCAAGGGAATATCATAGACACTAATCGAGGTTTTGGATTTAATCTGAAGTTTTGTCATACGGTGCAAGCGAAGTTAAAAAAGAGTAAATGAAGATTAGCTTTGGCGACGTCTCTGAGAATCATTTGACATTTCACGAGTGCCAACCTTCATCAGTTTTAAGTGAAAAAACTTGATAAACGTAATTCTTGGCCAACCGGAATACTCCATAAAAGTGAATGAAGTATACATTCATAGAATCCCTGGTAGTGGCACTGATTAGATTTGATTTAAGCCTTTATTGAGTTTTCGTCGTACTCTTCAGTTTTCTGGAAAAAAGACGCGGTATTTTTCCATAACAGTGGTGTCATTTTTCAAAGAAAGGCGTAAGCATATTTGTGATAATAATCACCAGTAATTGTTTGACTTAAAAAGGCCACAACGATGATGTCTTCATCATACTAACAATTTCCCCCATATAATCAAGAAACAAAGTTACAGGAAGTGCACAAAGGAAAGAAAGCATCTTAATTATATAGCATAATGAAAATTCTCGTATAAATATGACGTTAAATCCGAACAAATATGAAGCAACGTCAGAATCTCGAAATGTATAATGAACCATCAAATAAAAAGTCTGGAAACGCTGGGGGCGAAGAGTTGGAGCTCATTTCTAATACAATAAATCTTCTATTTTGCGCTTTATTGGTCAAGGAACTTTCCGACAGACGATATAAGTACCCACATGCCCTCTCCTACGCCCGCGCGCATAACGAAGACATCGGAGGTCAGAGGTGGCCAAACGCCCTGTTAGCACCTGAGGCTCTGAAGAAGTTCATATGTGAGCACGTTCTCTTTCGTCTTCACTAATTTACCATTCCCATTGTGGTTGCTTAGCTTGAATTATGCGTTATCTCGGTAATAGTCGACTTGATCTATGACGTTCTCGCAGCCTGTGTTAATGCTTCAAGTGATATATTATGATTACTTTGTTTTCAAAGATTGAGTACATTAATTTGTTATGCTATTATGCCCGGATTTTGAGGCGATGTTGCGTTTGAAAGATGAAAAATTTCATTTGTAACCGTGTTCGGTACCGGGCAAACATCATTTATTTAAATTTATAAATAACCCTAACGCGCGCTACATGGTGCTTTTATTTCTTGACATGTGATAAACTGTTAACGTTTGTAGATCGTTTAAGGATATGAGTCGATGAACACCGTGAAGCGTCCGATATAAATTATTGTTTTTGATGCACAGCCGTCATTGGGACGTTCGACACTAATGTATGGCGGACACGTTCGCACCGGTTGCCGCCATTAATTATTTTTATTCCGTTCGAATTCGACTATTGCCGGATTTATCGCGATCTCTCTTCGTTTTTAGTTTGTTTCTCATAATCTTCATATATAACACAAAGTTGTTGGTTACACTATTTATAACTCAAGATTGGATGGATTGTTTGTTATGAAACTTCATTTATGGATTCGTGTACGGCCTGGTTATTATAAAATACATTAAAACTCTGAAAACTTCGATGACAAATATGCTCCTGAAGGAAATGCTTTCCCTCCTTTTGAAAAAGGCCACTAGGTGTCGCTACGGTTAATGGCTCTTATCTAGACAGTGTAGCGCAGTCGTGAAGGTACTATATTTGATATTATCGCCACTAGATGGAGATGTATACATCTGTAAGATCTGATCCGCAGTCCAAATCTGTATCAGATCTGGACTGTGGATCAGATGTATATTTAAAAAGAGAATTTCATTTCAAACACGAACATGCAAAAAAATACAAGTTTATTTTATAGCCTCAAAACCATATTTCTTAATAAAAACTAGGAACACCATTGGATTCCTTTCAAAAAAGTGCCTGAAGAATGTTTTCGCAGAAACAAGGAATATTCAGAAATAAACAAGTTACGGGGTTGGGTCAGAAATGCACAAAATTGAAAAACACCTTGTATCTTTCGAACAAGTCAAGATATCAATGTGCGGTTTTCGGCATTCATTTTCTCACAAAAATCGATCTCAAAGCATGTTGGCTAGTTTTTCTCTAACTCCTATAGAAATGGGTGTTTTCTATCAAAAGTGTCCAATTTGGACCACTCTGTACAGAGTGTTTCTAATTGGGGATAATTTTAGAGAAAAAAAGTCCAATAAACATGGGATCGCAAACGTTTCTTTTCCGAGATAAAGGTTGTTAAATTTCGAACCCCTCAGTTTCGCGCTTTATTGATCGTTGAAGTCTCCCTAAAAGTCTTCGATAGAGAGGTAAAAGTGGATAGAAGTGAATGCTTGGATGATTTCAAGAAGAAAAGTCTGATAAACTTGGATCCGCAAACGTTCCGTTTTCGAGATACAGGGTGTTGAAGTTTGAATTTTTTTCGGGTTTTT
This sequence comes from Adalia bipunctata, assembly GCA_910592335.1. Classification (NCBI taxonomy): domain Eukaryota; kingdom Metazoa; phylum Arthropoda; class Insecta; order Coleoptera; family Coccinellidae; genus Adalia; species Adalia bipunctata. The sequence goes on along the minus strand of OU342952.1, from coordinate 1,638,494 downwards.
TCATCACAGTATCTATATTCCACAAGATATTCAACTGAAATTGGACATAGATATTACAATTTAGAGTTTGAACCATGTGAAGTGCCAATTTTGATGGCGAATATACAGGGTGGTAATATTTCAGGGACACTGTTCCCTGTTTTCCTCCAGAACTTTTTTTGGTGAGCCACTGTTAGTTTGAAAAATTGTAAAAAGAAGCTTCGTTGTTCCACTAAACATAATGTTCATCTGTAGTTTTGTCGTATCTGCTACCGATTTCGAGAAAAAATTTGAAAAATTCTCTCGAAATCCTCAGGAAAATTGTCGTAAAAATTCAGTTTATTTGGACTTTTTCATTTCAAGTGGAACACCCTGTGTATTACTGGTCCTACTGATTACCGTCCGTTTTTAATTATGGGCTTATAACCGCAATTCTTTACCGCTCGTACAGCATTCAATTCGGCCAAGGATATCTTGACCACTGCCATAGGTACTAAGAGTCCCGTAATAACAACTGCATCTGATGTAACTTGCTCGCTCGCAGACAGGTAATGCACCTCGGCTCAATATTACAAGAGTCTTACGTCTATGATACTGGCGCCAAGCGTTCGCATAAACAGCCTCCGTTTATCTACCAACAACCGATCCGTATGGTTTTATGAGCCGTTCATTCATTAACGATACATAACTGCAGAAAATTTCACTTTGTGTGAAGTCTGCATCACTTGTAAAATGGGTATTTGGATATTGGGGACAGAATATTAAATTTGTGACCAAACGTCAAAATGACAAACGTCATCCTGACAGACGTCAACTTGACACATCGAAAGCAATTTCTCTTGGATTTCGGAATCAAACGCGGATAGGCTGACCGCGTATCTCCTCGACTCATCTATAGAGCCGATACCGCTTGAAGCATTGCCAATTGCAGGCAATAAAAAGGAAACACTCGGGTGTGTGTATGGTGTACAGATATTTACGATAGCTGGGGCACTGCTGAAGTATAAATTGAAACAGGATATACGGCGTTATATGGGTATAAAGCGCCCATCGATATGTATGCGAGGAGTATGGTACGGATATTGTTGACCATACAGTCTACCGTTAGCTCCCGATCAATATCGAATAACTCCCAATATCCCCATAGATTGTTCCATGTGTCACATAATTCCGTGAATAAAATGTGATAAATAAGGAGTTAACAAGTACGACGAACCACATTAGAACTTATGGCCGTATAAATCCCAATCAGCATGATTGTTGTTGCATTGTAAAATTGTCGCATTGTGCCTTCAGCGATTGTGAGCCTCCGATGGCAGGCAGCAGGGAAGTCACTCTCTTTACTTGCATCATAACACCTTCTTTCAAGCTTCTTGTTATTGATTTCATAACTCAATGCCGGATTATATTGAAAGACAGAGAGCCTGGTCTCTTAACAAGAACATCTCATCATTGAACTCTCAGATACTTACTGTAGTTCATTGCAGCTATGGAGCTAGGGGCGAGCTGTAGATAGCGCAGCTGTGAAAACAGCCTGATGGGGCACAGTAGAATGTATCCCCCTTACTTAACTGTAAATTATCCAAGACATGACCAATTATTGTCAGTTTTGAGAGAATACAACGAATAATACTGCAAATACTCTATAGGTGAAAACAAAATGGACAGTACGCGCGAAGACGATTCGAAATTAACTCAAATTCAATCGGTGAATTTCAGAAATTCAGCAACGACCATAAATCTAGTGGTACCACGTACACAATTAAGACCCGTGTAAAGCTGCCTGTTCGAACACTCGTACACATATAAATGATAGGGACTTTGACAGGAATGCATGTATCTTCCTACCTGTCCTGTCATACACGACAAATGTTTCCGAATCAACCTGGAGTATTTTTTCATGTATAAATACGCCAACTACGTATCGAGATGAGACATGAATGCATGTCCTTAAAATTCGAAATTCGAAACAAGATTAATTGGGTTCATGGTCGTGTCTCACATCAATATGGGCATTTTCGACCAGAAAGAAGCTTCATTTGAACTGACAATTCTGAACTTAGTATCTCATTCGGCTGATACGAGGATATATTGAAAAATTCATAGCCTATTTCAATGTCAAAATATTCTCCTCTTAATAGATTACATTTATTACAGCGAACCTGCAACGTCTCTAGAACTTAAAAAAAATGTTTCTTCTTGCTCTGCAAACCAGTCCTCCACAGCTTTTATTACCTCCTCGTTGGAAGGAAATTTACCACCTTTTGAACTTTTTTTCAGTTGAGGAAAGAGATGATAGTCAGACGGAGCCAAATCTGGTGAATAAGGGGGGTGTTTTAGTAATTCTAACCCTAAATCACGAATTTTTTGCATGGCAACATGAGATCTGTGTACTGGGGCGTTGTCCTGTAGACCAGAACACCTTTGGATTGCTTTCCGCGTCGTTTCTCCTTAATTTTTTTCGGTAGAGTGGTCAGTAATGTCGAATAGTAATCTCCAGTTATTGTTCTACCCTTATCCAAAAAAACAATCATGATTACTCCATGGCAATCCCAAAAAACTGAAGCAAGAACTTTTCCAGCAGATTTTTGGACACGAAACTTCTTAGGTCTTGGAGAACCAGAGTGTGGCCATTCCATCGAATGTTGCTTTGTTTCTGGATCGTAGAAATGTGCCAAAATCTCATCCATAGTCACAATTCGGTTTAAGAAGTCTACATCGTTTTCAAATCGAGCACAGATCGAACGCGATGCTTCTACCCTTGCTGCACGCTTTTGGTCAACATTCAAACATTTGGGGATCCATTTTGCAGAAATTTTTCTCATGTCCAAATTGACGTGAACTATATGGTGAACGCGTTCGTATGAAATCTTCAGTGCTTCAGATATCCGTTTTAGCCCAATTCGACGGTCTGATAAAATCATGTTATGAACTGCATCGACATTTTCGGGGACTGACACAGAAACTGGCCTTACCGATCGGTCATCCTCTTCAATGGAAAATTTACCTCTTTTGAAGCTTGCAGTCCAATTTTTCACGGTCGCATACGAAGGATATTAAGCATATCTTCCTAAATCTGCTTACCTCTTAACACTTTTAAATACATGTACTTGATGGCTCGATACTCCAATTTTTCTATTTGTACAATTTCGGTGGACATCTTTTTTCTTTAAATTCATTGCGTAACTCTGGTTTACTTTTTTGACGTCGAACTCTACACTGACAATTCTAATAAGTTATTTTTCGTAATATTTTGTTTATGCATTGAACTGGTCTAGGCTAACTAGATATCAATACATCCTCGTACTGTGCAATTTCAATAATTTCATTACAGAAGGTCCACTAACCATTAGAATTCAAAGAATAAGCCATCGTGACCATATTATTAATAGGGAATCCGAAATGAAAGATGGCAAGGAGGTGGCAATCATGTAATGACACCGAAATAATAGCAATTAATGTGTTGAGAAGAAACAATGGTGTCTTATCCTTACAAGCATCGCTGTGTATACAGTCGCAGTACACAGACTAGTTGTTGGAATGTGAGATGGCAAGTTAGATACAACGTGCCATCGGGCTGTTGAAACACCTGGGTGTTTTCATTAACAAGCACCACCTATATCGTCAGCATCTACATCAATAAAGAAAACCTGACTCACTCGAAATATCTCAAATTAACCCTGCGTCTTTTTACGATATTTCATCGCCTTATAAGTTGTCTTGAATTCGATTCGTAAACATGCATCTCACGTTAAAAAAATTGGACTTTCTCACACCTTCTAACTGCCGAAGTTTAGAAAATCAATGAGGAATAAGTGATGACATATTCAGAGTAACATTTCTCATTAAGTTACGCTCCGGAACAATTGAATTCGACGCATCATCCCTAAGAAAAAAAATTTTAGGGCCATTTCAATAAATAAAGATTACTATGAACAAAACATTAAGCTCCTCCTTGATGAATCCAGTATTTAAGCTTATGATTTAGAGTATCCGCTCCAATATCAACATCTTTATTCGAGTATCTTTCGAACACGGCTTCTTATAAACAAACAAAGCAGATTAAATCATCTCAACGTAAATATTTCCTAAATAAGACTTAAAAAATGGTATAAATTTCAATGCCGTCACATTGGAGCCTTTGGATTAACACCATTTGTTTTATTTAACGTTTATGTAGCAGTCATTAAACGCTTTAATGGTCCATATCACTTAGACCTTCTTTATTCAAAACTGGCGTGAATGAAATGATGTTCATAATCGCTTTGTGTTCGAAAACATCTCAGTGATTAAGTCTTGAGAGATACACAGGGGCTGAAAATTGGGTGTGTACATTTCAGAGAGAGATGAATTTTCGAATAAGCCTAGTATACCGGGAATTATTCAATTCCATGATTTCACAACGCGTATTCACAGAAGCAATTCACGAACTCAGAATTTTCATTTCAGTACCAAGAAGTGAGATAAGTATCTGTCTCTATTGGTCCGGAATCATAAGTGATAAATAAGATAGGGATAATGCATGTATCCCAGGCTTATATTACATTGTTCGATGCAATCAGGCGATAAATTAGCATAAATTTAAATGAAATTCGAAAACTTCTGTTGGAAAGTGTGCTAGATAAAGATTTTATTAGCTTCGGATAAATATCTCTTGTACTTCTCGAAGATGGATATATCGATGTTACGAAGAATAACGTATTATCAGGAGGTTATCTTGTGTAAACAACTCCAAGAATGTTATTTCGGATATGCGTTATCCTTTTTCGGCATTCAAATGGTAATTTCGGATTATGAGTTATTTTTCGTCTGTTAAGCTCACGAAAGCTGCGCTTTTGTTGACGCGGTCGATTTCAAGTACCATCAAAAAATTTCCATGCTTTAGTTGGTTGATGTTTGTCCAGTTCTTGAGGCAAAATTTTGTCCACTTCCAACCTCAATTTTCATAAATTTCCAGCAAGTATAGACCAAGTCCAATCACTTTTATGATGAATTTCGGTTGCCATTGAATTCCTGACTCATCTCACCGTGTATATTTTGAAAATGTTAGGTTATAGTCATTCTCCTGTCAGATGAATACGCATCGTTGTCCTTTATACATATATAGGGCGATGTAATCACGTATTTATCGAAATGTTTATTCACTTTGGGAAAATAATGAATTCGAGAAAATATTATGTGAATTCAATATTTCCAAAAACCTGGCGGATGTTGAAGAAACTTTTTTTTGTTAATGCTGGAAAAATTTTACGTTTACGAACATGGTTGGAAGATTCAGTTATGCTATTTTCTTGTACGGAAATCAAGAATCGAGTGTTGAAATTTTACTGAAAAATAATGGACAGAATTGTCCGTTACTTTGTGATAGTTTATTCGAAAAAATATTAAAAGTACTCGAATAACCCGACAGAAAAACTTCTCAACGAACAGACGGACCTATGGAATTCCCCACTTTTCAAAATTCCCAAGGAAATAAGCCTACAGAAAACATTCAAATACCTTTTTGCACAACTTGAAATACTCCAGTATGAAAATTTAGAAGTACTACGAAACCTGTTTCACAGTTAAACCTCAAAAGAACTAATTTCATTAACAAAGTTAAAAAGAGTAAATAGAAATTAGCATTGGCAAAGTCTGTGAGAATTATTTGACATTTCACGAGTACCAAACTGCGAAGTTTTAAGTAAAAAAACTTGATAAACCTAAATATAAGAGTGAATGGAATATAGGAACATAATTTCCATAGTTTCAATTCGGAAAACAATGACTGCAGTTTCAAAATGGTTGAATGCAAATAATTTATTTTGAAAAAATCGAAAAGTCGAGCTGATAGGTTTAACAATGAACCATTATATCGAGTGAAGTAAGTCCCATCGTTCTTTCGATGGTGATTTACTATTAATTATTCAGTCTTATTCAACACGGTCAATTCATGAATGAACGCTGCGAGTAGTATTGAATAGTACACTCGGGAAAGCAGGAATTGTTTTATGATTTAAATGGTTATGAAAGTCTAGCCTGTTCGTGCGGCGATGTGTGGGTTTTATTCGATGATTCTAACCATTCTAATGCTAACTACATAATTTCGCAATGTCTTAGCTGGCGCCTATGGATGCCCCAGGCATTCTTCTCGAAGAGGTCCATAGACTTCTTTGTTGCTTGCCTTATTACCATACAAGTTGTCATTTTTATCGCGAATTACTTAACTCTTTTTTTACGAGAATAAACCTGAACATTTCGCGCTGAAATACGAAATGAGAAGACGAACCAATATGGGTATCCTGTCGCTCAAAATGTTATAGTTTCGATGTTAAAAAAAAATTCTCTTTGGGACCAAATCAAACAAGATTTAATTCCCTTACTCTACATGGAGTCCAATGAATAAAATTGCAACATCTTCATGAAAAATTCAATGCAGTGTTTCACGTATCTCTTCTATCAAACAGCTGCTCCAAACTCAGTTCAGGGTACCCGAGAAAGCGCATCTAACCTTCGATGGAATGTTGCAGCAAGCGACCTTCTGAAGGTAACTCCATATTCGATGGTACAGGTTCCATATGATCCCATGTATTCATTTCAAGAGTCAGCTTTCGTGCAATAATTGCGGAGATTGAGAAATGCAGTGTAAAAAAACTCGAGACGACTTTGATCTCCTAAATCTCATAGGAATAGCACAAGAGATGGTTATTTTATGGTACTATCAGCCATGAAAATGATTAATCCTATGATTTTGATCCCATTTGATCCAAATCAAGTTGAATTGAGAGAAAGAATTGAATTTGAACGAAGATTCGTGAAATCTTAGGAACTGTACCCTTAACAGGAATTGAGGTACTGATGCAATCGTGTGTTCTACTCACATTATTTTTGTAAAGGTTACAAGGTTTTTTTCTGAGTTATAAGGTCAAAATAAGGAATGAACGAGAATAAATTCGCTATCACAAAAACGCCGATATCTCTTGAACCAATTGAGAAAAAAATCAAAATTTGATCATAGTTAGCTTTGTTATGAACGGAACATTTTCTTCATAGATATTCCAATTCTCTGTCGCAAAATGTCAAGCGAAGTGAAACCACGAGAATTTATAGTGAAACTTTTTCAAAAAATCGAAAAAGGAGCTTCAAAAGAATCGTAAAAGAGGCTCGCGTTCGTCCGGAAACGGTATCAAGAGTTGTTAAGCGCTTCAACGAAGATCTTACAATTAACCGCAAGGAAGGAACCGGGAGGAAAAAGGGGTTTCATAGCCCAAAAAAAGTGAAGAAAGCCATCAGCCTTTTTCAGAAGAATCTTAACCTTTCAGGACGGAAAGTGACCCAAATAGTGGGTTGTGCGCAGTCAACCGTTCAGAAAATCAAGTCGAGTTGTGGGCTTAGACCATACAAAGTGCAGAGAAAGTGCCAGGCAGGAACGCTGTGAAAAATCAAGAAGCGAAATCAAGAGCAAAGAAATTAAAAAAAGATTTCTTGAAAAATTTTTCCTGTTGCGTGATGGACGACGAAACCTATGTCTCGGCTGATTTCTCGCAACTTCCCGGTCAGGAATTTTATACTGCAGAATCTCGTGGAAATGTTGACGAACAATTTCGCGTAAAGAAACAAGCAAAGTTTCCTAAAAAATTCCTGGTTTGGCAAGCAATCTGCACTTGTGGGAAAAGGAGCAAATTTTTCGTTGGCCAAGGCTCTGTTGGCTCGAAGATATACATCGAGGAATGCTTGAAGAAGCGTCTTTTACCATTTTTACGTGAGCACGATGTGTCAACAATCTTTTGGCCAGATTCAGCTTCATGCCACTACAGCAAGGCCACCAAGGAATGGTACGAAGCTAATGAGGTGGTTTTTGTTCCCAAAGAGGACAATCCACCAAATTGCCCAGAACTCAGGCCAATCGAAAGATATTGGGCCCTGTTAAAAAGAGAATTGAAGAAGACTAAGAAATCAAGAAAACATTAGCGGAATTCAAGTAAAAGTAGAAGACAGCATCCCAGAAAGTGACTGAGAACACTTTAAGAAGCATGATGGGAAGAATTCCAGAAAAAATGTATGAATTTTGTAAAAAATAGTTTTGGTTTTTTTATTGTAAAAACAGTTTTCATTAGAATTAGAAGATGATTCGAAAATGAGTTTGATTTTCGAAATGAGTCCAGTGGTTCAAGCTTTTTTGTGATAGCGAATTTATTCTCGTTCAGTCCTTATAGTCGATTGAGCCATTCCTGGCTCTGAATTCCTTTAACATTGTGAGCTAAAAAGCATCTAAATTCGTCGGCATTTTAATTCTAGTGGAATTAATTCAAGGCTACCAACGGATTACTCCCGAATCTAATAGCCCTTATCAGGAACACGCATCGAAAATTTTTCCTACCTTATAAAACGAATACCGTCGAGATTTGTTGTAACATCTCAGGTCGTGTGTTTGTCACGATTTATCTGAAGAAGCGTTTGACTTCTACACCGATAAAATTTTGTCGTCTAATATTTCTTAATGGGGGACAAGCAAAAGCGTTTGATTGAGAACGACAGGTAGATGGGAATGCTCTTTTGGGCAATTACACACGGGTTGTTGTCGGCGTTTTGAAGATTTTATCACTTGTCTGAGAGGAACTGACGTGGAAAGCGGTACGTCCGAATGGTAATTCAATGATTAACCGGTCAACATTTGGACTCTGATCCTAAAATATTCATGGACTCATCTGAAAAATTCACGTATCGAAATTGAACCTACTACACCAGGAAAAATCTGTTATTTCAGATGCTGTATTTTCTTGAATACGTTGATAATACCCAGGAAAAAAGCTGAGGGGTCTTTGTCATCGGTCTTCCATCTCATTATATCGAATTGACAGTACAAATTAATCATAAATAGCTGCTGCATCTTAAGTGCACGTATACTTATCATAACAACGTGCTCGGCGTGGAAAGTGCCACCTAACATACAGTTATGGAACGCGAGCACAACATCGGATTCAACACGGCTTCACAACGCGTATTTTGAAATTGAACCTCATGAGAGATTAAGGAAGCTCACTTTATGAAATGTACACTGTAACTTCATATAAAGAGATCATACAGGATGCAACAATTCATTGGAAACTTGCAGGCCTGGATCTACGATTTTTTCTGACTGAGGCAAAACTTCATGATTGCGCCCCCCCCCCCCATTTGTTTAATATGTACATATATGAATTCATAGAAAAAACAAAAATAAATAATACAAATGAATGATGAAAATAATAACTAATAATAAGCAAAATATCACAAGGAAAGAAATTGGACTTTTTTCTTCACATAGCATCACGCGGCGTGATTTTCTTTCCGCGAACGCATCTATCAGCTCCTCGAAATCTGTTTCGGAAGCAGTTTTGTATTCTATAGCTGAGATCGAGAGGCCATAGAGACTTTTCTGACTCATTAAGGAACGCAAATAATTTTTATTATTTTCAATTATTTGCAGACGTGGTAGGCAATGTGCACTATATTCTATATAATGTCAGCTATATTGACATAATAGGGAAAGCATTTTTCAGATCTTGCCTGTGAAGAATTTGTAGCAGGTCTAATGAAGTCGATCTCTCACTTATTTCAGGAACCAACATTTTGAAAACCGCTAGTTCCTAACAAAAATCAACTGCATTCAAGTATATCTTCAATATTTTTGCGCTAAAAGGGTCCCATTTTCTGCAGATCCTCTTTTTGCATGTTTAAAAGGGCATGGCCATTGAGGAATGAGAAATTCGTATGCAGACTCTCTGCGCTTTCTAATCTTTTTTTGATTTCTGACAATAATCTGTCGAAAACAACCTTAATTTCCTCGGAGAATAAACCAACTAGATCCGTTCATGACTCATCATCGCACATTTCGTCAACCTGCTTTTTCTTTTTGGAAAGACGTTTATTTCTTAGAATTGGCTCCAGATCTGAAAGAAGTGTAGCTTTCGAGATCCAGTTTTCAAAAAATTTTTCTGTCACTCCTTGCAAAATCTTCATAAGACCTTGCATGAACGATAATGAACGTGAAATAACTATATCTCCTTTCTGAATTTCCACGTCTACCGTATTGATCTCTCGCAGAATATTATCCCGAATTGTTAGGTTCAGTATGAATCTAAGATCCATCAGCATGAAGCAAATGACCAGCTTCATACTTGTATTCTGCGACTAGTGAGGATTCTTTGATTTCTTCCACAGCCTTCACAACTCCTGGTAAATTATTGAGCAAGGCATTAACAGCTTGATGTTTAGTCTCTCTAGTTTGGCTACTTCCTTTAAAATTTGTTTTCGTCCACTTTTTCATAATTGTCCATCGTGTTGTTGAAACGATACAGTTTTTGTACAACACCAAATAAATTTACTGCTTATGAACATGATAAAGACGAATGGACACCCACAAGATTCAGAGAGTGTAGAATTCTGGATTGGACTCCTTTATATGAATATGCCAGCTTGTCAACTTCTAAGTCTTTGCCTTTATCCCATGTCCAGACTTTACGTTCTCTTTAAATATCGTATAACCTGGTTCATTTGTTCTGTTCGTCTTACGACGAACCGTTTTCGAAATACGCGTCCGATACCGTCCTAATGAAAATGAAGGACAACATCGAATTCAACATGTCCTCGATAATAAATCATGCTAACCAGCAATATTAAGTAGCATCGACAAGTTCACACGGCAATTATAAAAAGTCGAATATGATGAACAACCACTACTTCGGATGACAGATCGTAATGGTATCTCGCGGAATGAAGAAGTCGAAGCAGTTTACGCATGCAGCCAACAGGGGTTCAATTAAAACCATTAAACCAGCGCTTCTGGTATTACCAGCTCCAGACCCATCCAGTCTCTACGCAGCATTCAAATATGAACACTCAGCATCTAACTTGTTGGAAGAAATGAACTTGATATATCCAAAGATTCTCTTCAAATAAAGAAGACATGATTTCTACTCGAATAGGTATTTTCGGAAGCTTCCAGAAGGGGAAAAAAAGTTGAAAAAATTGGAAAATCACTCCTTTAAGAAGAATTCATATTCGAACGATTCTGAAAATATTTCGAGTGTAGTACTCGTTATTCAAAGATCACCGCATATTCGTTCGGTACGTGTCTGAGCAAATGCCACATTAGCAGAAATCTAATGGTGCATTTATACCTTATAAAGTTTGAGGTAATAGTGAAGAGGCATGAGTGAATCTCGTCGATCTTTTTGATCGACTTATCGGCCATCATTATATGATTCTCGAGAAATTCAATTGGTCATCATTTGAGCATCAATATACAAAATGACATAGGCATCATAACTTGAGTTTGACGGTATCAAATGTGGAACTGCCTACCAAAACACACGACCCGAGTGGGTTCAATTAACCTCTGAAAACTCGCAAGGGCTTTTCTAGTTCATTCGGTCGTTATGAGTGATAACAGAAAATAATAGGTCACGAGTTTTTTTATTGCGCCAAATTTTTGGAGAAAACGGCCAGTTTTCACAATTTTTTTTTCATTTATGTTGCATTCAATTCGAACTGTACTTATTTGTCATTTTATTCAAGAAGCTTTTTTATGTGAAATATACTTTTTGTATTAATTCAATATATTTATAGTTTTATAACGCTTTATGGACAAAATGACATATACAGTGAACAGACAAAATGACAAAGGTATTTCGTCTGAATTAACCGTATCTACCGGACAACACCGAGACCATTCATCTCAGGCTCCATCATCGAACAAAGAGCCAGGACTTGTCTCAACATATTCATAACAAAATATTCATCTGCGGCTAATAAACGCAATGCATGTTAACCTTCTCTTGCTGATCCTATGAGGAGGTTCCTCCAATCCCTAAAGGACGATTTATAAGTGGACAAGGCAAACGTGAGCCGAAGACTCGATAAACGTACTCAGTTTCAACTTCTACACCTAATATGATTGCAATCAAATCCAAAAATGAGCCCATACCTCCTCCAAAGAAAAGGAGACAAGTCCCTTGGGCATTATTTAAAGAAGACAATGAAGAAGTTAATGTTCCTAGCTACTTTCAAGATGATGAAGACGACTGTCCATCTGTCTATTCTCATGACCTTTTTTTCCCGATTTAGATCGGGAAAAACCAGTCTTCTCCAGGATAAGCCCTGGAAAAGACTGGTTACGATTCATGCATTGGTTGCATTGGGCTCACGCATCTTGTGCTGATGTTCCCAGAAGAACCAAGCGTTTCATTGGTGAACTTTGTTAGTAGTTTTGTGACTATAAGTAGAAAACTACAGTTGCCTGTTGCCGGTATGTCATTTTGTCCATAGCATGCTGACAAAATGGATTTCGTTTATCCCAATTTATCTGAGAATATTTTAGTTTTTGGTACTTTTATTTCGTAAAAGTTGATTAGATTTTATAAAGAAAGGACCATAGATCATTGGTGTAGAATATGACAATACTATCATTCACTACTACAAGTTATGCCTCTGAAATAAAACCCTATGTCATTTTGTACAAACTTCCCCTAATAGTGAGAAAACTGATAAACCACAGTTTCATTTATACAGGGTTCATCAGTTCACGAAGTTAACCACTAAATTTGATGGAAAATATTATGGTGCAAAAGTGATACAAAGTCCTCTAGAAAATTAATAGGGCATTCCAAAGATAAATCCTCAAGTGCTCATCATTGCGGGGATACAGTGGCGTCCTTTGTCTTCTCGATGGTCATCGAAGGTGAGCACATCAGCTCAGCAGATTCGAACACTCAATACTGAAATTGAGCGAAAACCTCCGACTTATTACGTGCAATCTGCTGTCCACACATATTTGCTATTCCGACATAAGACGTAGGGCAATTTAGATAATAAGCCCTAACAAGTGTGCGTAGTTTTTCGAATGATGGGCAAGCATCTTTTAACCATATGCACGCTGGCTCAATCGTTCTATACCATCGAAGAAGAAAGAAACCGCCAAGATCTGATAGCGACAAGATCGGTAAATATTCCTTTTTACTGCCGCCAATAAGGATATATAACGTACCACTCGTTATATCTCTCGATATGAGTAGAATATTTCAATGGGATAGTGTCCTTTGTTCGATGAACCCTGAGATCATCGATGTCTTCATCTGAAATCCTAGAAAGATTGAATTTGGTACGCAGCACGCTCAATACTACCACATGAACGACGACAAATCTGAGAAATCTGCATTTTCCAACCCCTCACAGTTAGGCCTTGTAGTCAGGTATTGTAGGATTATTCTTGTTTTCACATAAGATCCGACAAATGTGAATGTGTTGAAGTTATAAGTCTGGCAATCTTCTTTACATGAAATGTTTTTGGTGGGTTTTAATGTCAAGAATACAAATTATCTGATAGCTTGTGTGTGATTTGAAAACCATTCTTTGTAGCGTAACCATCGCAATTCCATTATGGGTGTACGCTTGCAACATTATTGAAAATTAGCCCCATTTCTCCAGGAATGGAAGTGGTCGGTAAGCGGCAAATCTCTTAGGTTTTTATATAACGAAGCGTCAATACATGATTGACATGCTGATGGATTAATAAGCTTAATGATTTATCATGGGCATAGATATTTATTCTAACTAGCCTGTCGTTACCGGTGGACTGAAACTAGTGAACGCTTTGTTTACACAATTTTCAATTTTGACGCCATGTTAATTATTCTCCTCCTTAAATGGAAGCCCAATTATATGTCGATAATTAAAAATTAGTTCGGAATAGGCGTGAGAAGAATTGGGCAATTGATTCGTTCTAGTTTCAGCAATATGAGTCACTGATCAGCTGTTTTACCTCTCGAAAGCTACAATATTGAAACAGGTTCAAAACGCCATTTAAGAACAATGAGTAAGAAACTAAACAAAAATAAATCTAAAGACGATTCGATTCGAAACAAGTATTAGTTATATTTCATTTTCAACACCTTCTTAATTGATTTCGTAAAGCCCCAAAGTATTCAATCCGTGAATTATGGGTCGTTATTCATTGTTTTTCGAGCTTTATGGCCGACCATCTTACCCGTGGTGAGAGACTCCTGACGACGATTTAAATCAATTTCATGCCTCCAATAGCACTTTTGAATTCGATAGGGTATGAATATTCAATTTCGAAAGAAAGACATACTGGTGTGAAGGATCTATTAAGAACTGTGACTTTGTGAGCTTACAACATCATTGAATGCATAGGGAAATGATTATAATTTGAGAGAACAGTTTTCGGCTTTGAAAATTTGATTAGTAAGCACTGGTTAAACTTTTTGTATTCAATTCGAACAAAGTGACTAAGAAAAAAGAACTCCCTGGAATAATCAATTCATTACAGATGATTTCTAACGATATGTCTGTTCAATTAAGGATTAAAAGTCAGTTTTTCAACTGTATCAATATCATCTATTCATACGGAAATTGTTACTATGGATGAGACTTGGGTACATTTCTACAATCCAGAAACGAAGCAACAATCGATGGAATGACGACACTCTGGTTTTCCAAGACCTAAGAAGTTTCGTGTCCAAAAATCTGCTGGAAAAGTTCTTGCTTCAGTTTTTTGGGATTGCCATGGAGTGATCATGATTGATTTTTTGGATAAGGGTAGAACAATAACTGGAGATCACAATTCGACATTACTGACCACTCTACGGGAAAAAATTAAAGAGAAAAGACGCGTAAAGCTATTCAAAGATGTTTTCTTTTTACAGGACAACGCCCCAGTACACAAATCTCATGTTGCCATCCAAAAAAATCGATTTAGGGTTAGAATAATTACTAAAACACCCCCCTTATTCACCAGATTTGGCTCCGTCTGTCTATCATCTCTGTCCTCAGCTGAAAAAAAGTTTAAAAGGTCGTAAATTTTCTTCCAACGAGGAGGTAATAAAAGCTGTGGAGGACTGGTTTGCAGAGCAGGAAGAAAAAATTTTTTTGAAAGGTCTAGAGACGTTGAAGGTTCGCTGTAATAAATGTATTCAATTAAGAGGAGAATATGTTGAGTAATAAAATATTTTGACATTGAAATTTTGTTTGGTTCTATAGTAGGCTAAGAATTTTTCAATATATCCTCGTATATTGCAACAATCCACCGTAAAATGAAACGATTTTCGAATTCAGCAAATCTGGACCTCATTCTTATCGTTGTTCCGAATTCCTCAATTCTTCATTCATGACGCAATTCGATTTTCGAATCGAAATAAACAGTTTAGCTATCGGTGGACGAAACCCACGTGCATGACCACCCACGCAACTACAATATCCTATAAAGAGGTGAAATTATGCACGAGTATCGAAAAAATCAGATAAAATACATAAAATTCCCAGAAAATTTCGTGCTAGATGTGGGTGTTTGCAGTCGTTTGGTCGATCATATATCTCTCGACGAATAAAAGGAATTATTATTAAGAGGGACAGATCGAAATCTGCACACACATAAACATTCATTTCGGGACATATAAACCCATAAAAAAATTAAAATACTGCACGGATATGCAGAATCATTCAATTTCTCGAGACTCTTGAACTTCTTGTCTCTACAGCGGAAATCACTCAATTTGAAATTACTATTAATGGTGATATTTCTGAAACGCCCGATCAACAGGACTCTATGTCCAAGAATTCCAACAATGGCCCTATTTTGCTGGTCTGAAGGGTAAATGCACCAGTGCTGTAACCGAGATTAAGCCGAGAGGTATCGCTTATTTCGATCATAAGTGAGCAGTATCGCCTGCCTCGCAAAGGCGATAAATTTACAACAATTTTTCAGTGATCCTAGCGAAAACTAGTTGCGGCCATATTTATGGGTATTAGGATCGCGGGATTCCATTGTTCCAGCTCGCATTGGACCTATATTTTATTCGTGTAGGAGCGTAAAACAGCGGGTAACACGTACTATAAACATTAGAGTCGGCTGTTGTTACCGGCTACGAAGACTACCGCCCAGTAGTTAAAATTATTAGTTGTTGGCTGATGGTTTCCACGGAAAACAACATCCTTGAAGATTCTCGAACCAATTGTATCGTTTTGAACAATTGAAGTGATTTTGTTTGAATCATTCTTCTCAATTGTCTAAGCTAAAGTATATGAATTTTCCAATTCTCCAACTGTGTATGTCCTTACGAGATATGTCGACTGAATTTGTGAATTGAATAAAAGAAATTTTTTTTTCTACATTTAATTTTTTTCATCCTAATCTCACCACCGCAGCCTCCTCTTGCAATGTTTTTTCCGAAGAGGAATGAAAGCTCTAAATCGCATAAATGTTTCATCACTGTGGCTTGCTCACAGAATTAATTACGAATTTTCAAAGTTTGTGAATTGAATAAAAATTGGAATTTTTTCTACATTTGATTTTTTTCCTCCTAATCTCACCACCGCAGCCTCCTTTTGTAATGTTTTTTCCGAAGAGGAATGAAATCTCTGAATCGCATAAAAATTTCATAGCTGTGACTTGCTCACAGAATAAATTACGAATTTTCAAAGTTTGTGAATTGAATAAAAAAATTTTTTTCTACATTTAATTTTATTCCTCCTAATGTCACCACCGCAGCCTCCTCTTGTAATGTTTCTCCCGAAGAGGAATGAGAGCTCTGAATAGCATAACTGTTTCATCACAGCAGCTTGCTCACAGAATTAATTACGAATTTTCAAAATTTGTGAATTGAATAAAAAAAAAAATTTTTCTTCATTTAATTTTTTTCCTTCTAAACTCACCACTGCAGCTTCTTCTTGTAATGTTTTTTCCGAAGAGGAATAGAAGCCCTAAATCGCATAAATGTTTCATCACTGTAGCTTGCTCACAGAATTAAATAGGAATTTTCAAAATTTGTGAATTGAATGAAAAAATTTTTTTTTCTACATTTGATTTTTTTCCCCCTAATCTAACCACCGCAGCCTCCTCTTGTAATGTTTTTTCCGAAGAGGAATAAAAGCTCTATATCGCATAAATGTTTCATCACTGTAGCTTGCTCACAATATGAACTAGGAATTTTCAAAGTTTGTGAATTGAATACAAATTTTTTTTTTCTACATTTGATTTTTTTCCTCCTAATCTAACCACCGCAACCTCCTCTTGTAATGTTTTTTCTGAAGAGGAATGGAAGCTCTGAACCGCCTAAATGTTTCATCACTGTAGCTTTCTTACAGAATTAATTACAAATTTTCAAAGTTTATGAATTGAATAGAAAAAAAAAATTTCTACATTTGATTTTTTCCTCCTAATCTAACCACCTTAGCCTCCTCTTGTAATGTTCTTTCCGAAGAGGAATGGAAGCTTTAAATCGCATATATGTTTCAACACTGCAGCTTGCTCACAAAATAAATTACGAATTTTCAAAGTTTGTTAATTGAATAAAAAAACATTTTTTCTACATTCAATTTTTTTCCTCCTAATCTCACCACCACAGCCTCCCCTTGTAATGTTTTTTCCGAAGAGGAATGAAATCTCTAAATCGCATAAATGTTTCATTACTGCAGCTTGCTCACAGAATTAATTACGAATTTTCGAAATTTGTGAATTGAATAAAAAAAAATTTTTTCTACATTTGATTTTTTCCTTCTAAACTCACCACCGCAGCCTCCTCTTGTAATGTTTTTTCCGAAGAGGAATGAACTCTCTAAATCGTATAAATGTTTCATTACTGCAGCTTGCTCACAGAATTAATTACGAATTTTCGAAATTTGTGAATTGAATAAAAAAAAAATTTTTCTACATTTGATTTTTTTCCTCCTAATCAAACCACCGCAGCATCCTCTTGTAATGTTTTTTCCGAAGAGGAATGAAAGCTCTAAATCGCATAAATGTTTCATCACCGTAGCTTGCTCACAGAATCAATTACGAATTTTCAAAGTTTGTGAATTGAATAAAAAAAAATTTTTCTATATTTAATTTTTTTCCTCCTAATCTCACCACCGCAGCCTCCTCTTGTAATGTTTTTTCCGATTGGGAATGAAAGCTCTAAATTGCAAAAAAATGTTTCACCACTGCAGCTTTCTCATAGAATTAATTACGAATTTTCGAAATTTGTGAATTGAATAAAAAAAAAATTTTTCTACATTTGATTTTTTTCCTTCTAAACTCACCACCGCAGCCTCCTCTTGTAATGTTTTTTCCGAAGAGAAATGAAAGCTCTAAATCGCATAAATGTTTCATCACCGTAGCTTGCTCACAGAAATAAATTACGAATTTTCTGTTTCTTTTCGTCCTTAGCTTCGACAAACCACATAATTATATTGTCGGGGCTCATATAAAGACGCTTTTTCGTTCTTCGATTATGAACAGCAAAGTTTGGCAAAATGAGTTCATTCTCTTTGCATCAGCATTGAGTTAGAGTATCCATTTTCAATACATGCCCTTTTAAATCGAATGTTGTTGATGGTCTAAAGTCATTAGCAAGCTGCAAAGCCATTTTCACACGTCAGATCATATAATTAGATCATTGTGATATCGTTTTTTTTTTGTTTCCGCAAATCTCAAGATAATTAAGCCTCCCCGATAAATTAATAATGCTCTTCGGAAACGAGAAGCTGAGAATCTTCCAGACGTCATCCCAGTCCAACCCATTACAAAGTTATCTTTGCTTAAGCGTATTACAAAGTTAAGATATCGCCGGTATTACAGGGCGCGTCCGAACACAATTTCCCATGCATTTCAGATGTTATGCAAATCTTCTTCGGCTATCTCGGAATACTTCATCGCTGACGTGCTCATACCTCTTGACTTATATTATCGCGAACCGCGGGCGACTTTCTTACTTCGGATTCTATGAGTGATGCAAAACGAGCTCGCCGTTAATTTGTCCGGTTCAAAACAAACATCTGTGGGTGCTGTGGTTAATGGAATTGCGGCTGGGAATCCGATTACCTGCTTGCGAAACAATTGTGGGGGAGTAAAAATGAGTTAACTCGTACGCTACTTGGAAAGTTTCGAAACGACAAGATTCGATCAGGCAAAATTCGATTCAGTCGTATGCGAATACGCGGTTTTGTAATGACTTAAACTTTAGGGGCGATCCCCTCTCAGGCCCTCAAACCAAACATGGCCATATCCAGGGAGGAGAAAAGGTGGAAATGTTCATTTCGAGAATTTGAGAATCAAAATAATATGAAATTGATCAGCTACAGCTATAGAGACTTTTTTGTGGGGCGATTCAAGTAAGGGAAGTATACGTACAAAATGAAATAGGGTTTTATTTCAGAGACATAACTTGTTAGTAGTGAATAACAGTAATGTCATATTCTACACCTATGATATTTGGTCATTTCCTTGAAAAATCTGATCAACCTTTAAGAAATGAAAGCACCAAAGAATTAAATATTCTTAGATACATTGGGATAAACGAAATTCATTTTGTCCGTATGTTATAGACAAAATGACATACCTGCAACAGGCAACTGTAGTTTTCTACTTATAGTTACAAAACTACTGACGAAGTTCACCAATGAAACGCTTGATTTTTCTAGGGATATCAACACAAAATGCATCAGCCCAATGCAACCATAGCATGCATCGTAAACAGTCTTTTCCAGGGCTAATACTGGTGAAGACTGGTTTTTTCCCGATCTGAATCGGGAAAAAAGGTCATAACAATAGACAGATGGACAGTCGTTTTCATCATCTAGAAAGTTGCTAGGAACATTTTCTTCTTCATTGTCTTCTTTAAATAATGCCCTAGGGACTTGTCTCCTTTTCTTTGAAGCAGATATGGCCTCATTTTTTATTTGATTGCAATCAAATTAGGTGTAGAAGTTGAAAGTAAGTACGTTTATCGAGTCTTCGGCTCACGTTTGCCTTGTCCACTTATGAATCGTCCTTTAGGGATTGGAGGAACCTCCTCATAGGATCAGCAAGAGTAGATTAAGATGCATTGCTTTTATAAGCCGCAGATGAATATTTTGTTATGAATATGTTGAGACAAGTCCTGGCTCTTTGTTTGCTGATGGAGCCTGGGATGAATGGTCTCGGTGTTGTCCGGTAGATACGGTTAATTCAGCCGAAATACCTATGTCATTTTGTTCGTTC
The DNA here is from genome assembly GCA_910592335.1 of Adalia bipunctata. Lineage (NCBI taxonomy): Eukaryota > Metazoa > Arthropoda > Insecta > Coleoptera > Coccinellidae > Adalia > Adalia bipunctata. The sequence goes on along the minus strand of OU342952.1, from coordinate 1,618,519 downwards.
ACTGTATATGTCATTTTGTCCCTAAAGCGTTATAAAACTAGAAATATATCGAATCAATACAAAAAGTATATTTAGCATAAAAAAGCTTCGTGAATACAATGACAAACAAGTAAAGTTTGAAATGAATGCAACATAAATTAGAAAAATGGTGAAATCTGGCCATTTCTATTGAAAATCTGGTGCAATGAAAAAAACACGTGACCTATTGATTTCTGTTATCACTCATAACGACCAAATGAACAAGAATAGCGCTTGCGAGTTTTCAGAGGTGAATTGAACCCACTCGGGTCGTGTGATTCGGTAGGCAATTCCTCAGATTCCTCCAAACTCAAGTTATGATGCCTATGTCATTTTGTCCGTATTTTCCCTAAGTTTATCAAAGAGTCATTCACGCTGAAAATTCCAAAAACCGATTATGAGAGACCTCTAGTTTTTCCCTCGGTTGCAGCTGCAGCTGCCACATGCTGTTTTATCTCTTCATAAAAACCGCCGAGAGATGGTTTCCTTAAACGTCCAATCTTCCGAGTAATTAATCAACTTAAAGTCCTCGTCCAGTAATGTTCGCCTCGACGTCTTCCTCTTATGGGGAAATGTGGCATGAAAAAAATAAGTTGAGCTTTTAAACAACACCAACTGGACATGTGTTAGCGGATGCGCCATTTTCATTCAGCGCGCAAAAACTGCCATTAGTCCGACTGACTATCGATCAAGTGTCCGTTGATTCCTTTGAAATGTGTTCGATTCCGAATATTGGTCGCCGGTTTATTCACGGAAAACAATCCATCGTATTTGTTCAAACGGGTTAGTTGTCGCGTGATAGAATTTGAGATTTGCGCGACCGGTCAATTCGAGTTACCGACGATAAGGATCTGGAGTGACTACCGGGCAATTGTTTCTGGTGCTCGGAGACCAGAGAACGATTGAGTTATATTCATGGGGAGATCGCGTTCGTATCCTTGATTCGATATTTCGATGTCGAATGGCTTTGTGCTATGACCCTCTAAAAACACGTACTAGCACATGAAGAAAATATCTGGAACGATCTAGCCGAGTATTTGATTGTGGATGAGGTGTCAACCTGTCAACCTGTCAACCATTCGAATCTTCAATGAAAGTCATTTTGCTGATAGATAACACACTTACCCTGAGTGGTGTATGCTCGTGAACAAAACTAGAAAATGAAAAACCGAAAAAATTAAAACGAAATAATTCATTATCTATCTGGGCTACATTGATGATTTTGGTATCAAAATGTAGGTTTTCGAGGTCGCTCCATCGAATAAAAAATACTCAAAGGCCCTAACTAGTACCGTTTAGATTTTGACCTGTCAAATGGCATTTTTTGAAAAATTCGAAATTTCAAACCGTCATAGCTTCCGTCCCTCTCGCCGTATTCACTATCGGTTTATATTTTGGTAATCAGCATATCAACAAGTATATTTGTGCAGAATATGAACGATTTTAAAAATTTCAATTTTTGGGCGAAATATGACTAAGGGGTAAGACCCCCCAAAAACACCATATTTGCCAATAAATAAGTATATCCGGATGGTTCTAACGGCGTAAATGATTGAAAAAGTTGATCGTGCCATTCCAATCTTCCATTATAGGTCTTGAGCGGATCGAGAACACCCATACCCCGAACGGTCTGAGCTCCTAAACAAAACTCGAAAATGAAAAACCGAAAAATTTAAAACGAAATTATTCATTAACTATGAGGGCTACATTGATGATTTCGGTATCAAAATGTAGGTTTTCGAGGTCGCTCCATTGAATAAAAAATATTCCAAAGCCCTATCTAGCACCGTTTAGATTTTGACCTGTCAAATGACATTTTTTGAAAAATTCGAAATTTCAAACCGTCATAGCTTCCGTCCCTCTCGCCGTATTCACCATCGGTTTATATTTTGGTAATCAGCATATCACCAAGTATCTCTGTGCAGAATATGAACGATTTCAAAAATTTCAATTTTTGGGCGAAAAATGACTAAGGGGTAAGACCCCCCAAAAACACCATATTTGCCAATAAATAAGTATATCCGGATGGTTCTAACGGCGTAAATGATTGAAAAAGTTGATCGTGCCATTCCAATCTTCCATAATAGGTCTTGAGCGGATCGAGAACACCCATACCCCGAACGGTATGAGCTCCTAAACAAAACTCGAAAATGAAAAACCGAAAAATTTAAAACGAAATTATTCATTAACTATGAGGGCTACATTGATGATTTCGGTATCAAAATGTAGGTTTTCGAGGTCGCTCCATTGAATAAAAAATATTCCAAAGCCCTGTCTAGCACCGTTTAGATTTTGACCTGTCAAATGGCATTTTTTGAAAAATTCGAAATTTCAAACCGTCATAGCTTCCGTCCCTCTCGCCGTATTCACCATCGGTTTATATTTTGGTAATCAGCATATCACCAAGTATCTCTGTGCAGAATATGAACGATTTCAAAAATTTCAATTTTTGGGCGAAAAATGACTAAGGGGTAAGACCCCCCAAAAACACCATATTTGCCAATAAATAAGTATATCCGGATGGTTCTAACGGCGTAAATGATTGAAAAAGTTGATCGTGCCATTCCAATCTTCCATAATAGGTCTTAAGCGAATCGAGAACACCCATACCCCGAACGGTCTGAGCTCCTAAACAAAACTCGAAAATGAAAAACCGAAAAATTTAAAACGAAATTATTCATTAACTATGAGGGCTACATTGATGATTTTGGTATCAAAATGTAGGTTTTCGAGGTCGCTCCATTGAATAAAAAATATTCCAAAGCCCTATCTGGCACCGTTTAGATTTTGACCTGTCAAATGGCATTTTTTGAACAATTCGAAATTTCAAACCGTCATAGCTTCCGTCCCTCTCGCCGTATTCACCATCGGTTTATATTTTGGTAATCAGCATATCACCAAGTATCTCTGTGCAGAATATGAACGATTTTAAAAATTTCAATTTTTGGGCGAAAAATGACTAAGGGGTAAGACCCCCCAAAAACACCATATTTGCCAATAAATAAGTATATCCGGATGGTTCTAACGGCGTAAATGATTGAAAAAGTTGATCGTGCCATTCCAATCTTCCATAATAGGTCTTAAGCGGATCGAGAACACCCATACCCCGAACGGTCTGAGCTCCTAAACAAAACTCGAAAATGAAAAACCGAAAAATTTAAAACGAAATTATTCATTAACTATGAGGGCTACATTGATGATTTTGGTATCAAAATGTAGGTTTTCGAGGTCGCTCCATTGAATAAAAAATATTCCAAAGCCCTATCTGGCACCGTTTAGATTTTGACCTGTCAAATGGCATTTTTTGAAAAATTCGAAATTTCAAACCGTCATAGCTTCCGTCCCTCTCGCCGTATTCACCATCGGTTTATATTTTGTTAATCAGCATATCACCAAGTATCTCTGTGCAGAATATGAACGATTTTAAAAATTTCAATTTTTGGGCGAAAAATGACTAAGGGGTAAGACCCCCCAAAAACACCATATTTGCCAATAAATAAGTATATCCGGATGGTTCTAACGGCGTAAATGATTGAAAAAGTTGATCGTGCCATTCCAATCTTCCATTATAGGTCTTGAGCGGATCGAGAACACCCATACCCCGAACGGTCTGAGCTCCTAAACAAAACTCGAAAATGAAAAACCGAAAAATTTAAAACGAAATTATTCATTAACTATGAGGGCTACATTGATGATTTTGGTATCAAAATGTAGGTTTTCGAGGTCGCTCCATTGAATAAAAAATATTCCAAAGCCCTATCTGGCACCGTTTAGATTTTGACCTGTCAAATGGCATTTTTTGAAAAATTCGAAATTTCAAACCGTCATAGCTTCCGTCCCTCTCGCCGTATTCACCTTCGGTTTATATTTTGGTAATCAGCATATCACCAAGTATCTCTGTGCAGAATATGAACGATTTTAAAAATTTCAATTTTTGGGCGAAAAATGACTAAGGGGTAAGACCCCCCAAAAACACCATATTTGCCAATAAATAAGTATATCCGGATGGTTCTAACGGCGTAAATGATTGAAAAAGTTGATCGTGCCATTCCAATCTTCCATAATAGGTCTTAAGCGGATCGAGAACACCCATACCCCGAACGGTCTGAGCTCCTAAACAAAACTCGAAAATGAAAAACCGAAAAATTTAAAACGAAATTATTCATTAACTATGAGGGCTACATTGATGATTTTGGTATCAAAATGTAGGTTTTCGAGGTCGCTCCATTGAATAAAAAATATTCCAAAGCCCTATCTGGCACCGTTTAGATTTTGACCTGTCAAATGGCATTTTTTGAAAAATTCGAAATTTCAAACCGTCATAGCTTCCGTCCCTCTCGCCGTATTCACCTTCGGTTTATATTTTGGTAATCAGCATATCACCAAGTATCTCTGTGCAGAATATGAACGATTTTAAAAATTTCAATTTTTGGGCGAAAAATGACTAAGGGGTAAGACCCCCCAAAAACACCATATTTGCCAATAAATAAGTATATCCGGATGGTTCTAACGGCGTAAATGATTGAAAAAGTTGATCGTGCCATTCCAATCTTCCATAATAGGTCTTAAGCGGATCGAGAACACCCATACCCCGAACGGTCTGAGCTCCTAAACAAAACTCAAAAATGAAAAACCGAAAAATTTAAAACGAATTTATTCATTAGCTATGAGGGCTACATTGATGATTTTGGTATCAAAATGTAGGTTTTCGAGGTCGCTCCATTGAATAAAAAATATTCCAAAGCCCTATCTGGCACCGTTTAGATTTTGACCTGTCAAATGGCATTTTTTGAAAAATTCGAAATTTCAAACCGTCATAGCTTCCGTCCCTCTCGCCGTATTCACCTTCGGTTTATATTTTGGTAATCAGCATATCACCAAGTATCTCTGTGCAGAATATGAACGATTTTAAAAATTTCAATTTTTGGGCGAAAAATGACTAAGGGGTAAGACCCCCCAAAAACACCATATTTGCCAATAAATAAGTATATCCGGATGGTTCTAACGGCGTAAATGATTGAAAAAGTTGATCGTGCCATTCCAATCTTCCATAATAGGTCTTAAGCGGATCGAGAACACCCATACCCCGAACGGTCTGAGCTCCTAAACAAAACTCGAAAATGAAAAACCGAAAAATTTAAAACGAAATTATTCATTAACTATGAGGGCCACATTGATGATTTTGGTATCAAAATGTAGGTTTTCGAGGTCGCTCCATTGAATAAAAAATATTCCAAAGCCCTATCTGGCACCGTTTAGATTTTGACCTGTCAAATGGCATTTTTTGAAAAATTCGAAATTTCAAACCGTCATAGCTTCCGTCCCTCTCGCCGTATTCACCATCGGTTTATATTTTGTTAATCAGCATATCACCAAGTATCTCTGTGCAGAATATGAACGATTTTAAAAATTTCAATTTTTGGGCGAAAAATGACTAAGGGGTAAGACCCCCCAAAAACACCATATTTGCCAATAAATAAGTATATCCGGATGGTTCTAACGGCGTAAATGATTGAAAAAGTTGATCGTGCCATTCCAATCTTCCATTATAGGTCTTGAGCGGATCGAGAACACCCATACCCCGAACGGTCTGAGCTCCTAAACAAAACTCGAAAATGAAAAACCGAAAAATTTAAAACGAAATTATTCATTAACTATGAGGGCTACATTGATGATTTTGGTATCAAAATGTAGGTTTTCGAGGTCGCTCCATTGAATAAAAAATATTCCAAAGCCCTATCTGGCACCGTTTAGATTTTGACCTGTCAAATGGCATTTTTTGAAAAATTCGAAATTTCAAACCGTCATAGCTTCCGTCCCTCTCGCCGTATTCACCTTCGGTTTATATTTTGGTAATCAGCATATCACCAAGTATCTCTGTGCAGAATATGAACGATTTTAAAAATTTCAATTTTTGGGCGAAAAATGACTAAGGGGTAAGACCCCCCAAAAACACCATATTTGCCAATAAATAAGTATATCCGGATGGTTCTAACGGCGTAAATGATTGAAAAAGTTGATCGTGCCATTCCAATCTTCCATTATAGGTCTTGAGCGGATCGAGAACACCCATACCCCGAACGGTCTGAGCTCCTAAACAAAACTCGAAAATGAAAAACCGAAAAATTTAAAACGAAATTATTCATTAACTATGAGGGCTACATTGATGATTTTGGTATCAAAATGTAGGTTTTCGAGGTCGCTCCATTGAATAAAAAATATTCCAAAGCCCTATCTGGCACCGTTTAGATTTTGACCTGTCAAATGGCATTTTTTGAAAAATTCGAAATTTCAAACCGTCATAGCTTCCGTCCCTCTCGCCGTATTCACCATCGGTTTATATTTTGGTAATCAGCATATCACCAAGTATCTCTGTGCAGAATATGAACGATTTTAAAAATTTCAATTTTTGGGCGAAAAATGACTAAGGGGTAAGACCCCCAAAAACACCATATTTTCCAATAAATAAGTATAACCGGATGGTTCTAACGGCGTAAATGATTGAAAAAGTTGATCGTGCCATTCCAATCTTCCATAATAGGTCTTAAGCGGATCGAGAACACCCATACCCCGAACGGTCTGAGCTCCTAAACAAAACTCAAAAATGAAAAACCGAAATAATTAAAACTCAATTATTCATTATCTATGAGGGCTACATGGTTGATTTTGGTATCAAATTGTAGGTTTTCGAGGTCGTTCCATCGAATAAAAAATATTCCAAAGCCCTAACGAGCATAGTTCAGGTTTTGACCTGTCAAATGGCATTTTTGCAAAATTCAAACTGTCATAGCAGCCGTTCTTCGCATCGCACCCAATTGTTATTCACATAACGTTGATCAGCATACCTCAAAGTATCTCTGCGCAGATAATGAGCGATTCAAAAAATATCAACTTTTGTGTGAAAAATTATCAAGGGATATGACCCCCTAAATACTCCATAGAAGTTAATTAAAAAAATATCCTGAAGAATTACACGGGGTAATCGTGTCGTCTTTATATTCTACTGTGATTATTTTTTTTTTTCATGAATCTCTCAGCGATACGCGGGTGACACCGCAGTGTGAACACACTGTAATACCGTCAAACCGTTGATTAGATTTATACATAATCGGCGAGCGCAACACGAGTAACCGTATATATGGTAATGAAAGTTGAAATGCCTCTAGCCGTCGAATTTATTACGTTTCCAATTAGAATTATTCGAACAGTCCGTTCTGTATCCTCGTACCACTTCAATTTCTAGTAAATTTCCCACCTTACCATTCACCTTGTCACAAATACTGACGTTTTTCGCTCTGTCGTGTGGGGTCCGTTGCCTTGTTTCTTGATCGATGGTTTCAATTAATGTAAACGGAAAATATCTTTTGATTTTCTCCGGTATTTACATCTATCACGACTGGCAGCGAGTCGTACGGCGCTCCGCCATACCACTCGCCGCTATAATTTTGATTTACGACCCGCGTCTTATCGCTGGATAGCGCCTATGCATGCTAAATCGTTTGAGCATTGACCTATATAGAGCGATAGATAGAAACACCTCCTCGATAGCGAGCAGTTCGGGTTGACCGTAAAATAAGTCACTCCACACTTATTCACTTTGCAAATAAATTAGAGGGTGTTCTATTTAATTCGAAATAGCTATTTATGTAACAAGTACATAAATTAAGTCTTTATGGACGAGTCCAAAAGTTTATGGCAGAGCGAGCAAAGCGGACGAGGCCAATATTTTGGGCAAGTCCATAAGCCTAATTATGTACGAGTTGCATACAACGCTTTATGTTTGACTGCAATGCAGAAATTTTATTTTCTGAAATGGCAATTAATATATTCGTCGCTTCATTTCAAGAAAACAAAGTGTGCTTTTGCTTTTCTTACCTTAGTAACCATCAGCGACCTTAGCAACCTCACTGAACAAAGTTGTTTACTTCGTTAATTCTGTGACAAACGTCATAATAATCCCAAAAATGGATAGTTCGGGAGAGGAAAGCGTAAATAATTTAGTCGCAAGTGCCGAAAATCTTCCTGTACGTACAGTTCTTCGTCTTGTTGTTGATGTTGCATCGAGTAGATCTTCTTCTTCTTCTTTATGAATAATCTGCTCTGATGGACGATTCTGTAAACCATAAATTTCACGAAGTGCTCTATGAGTTTGGCAAATAGAATACTGATTTTGAAAATAAATTTCCACAATTTGTAAACGCTGTTGCGGCGTGAGTCTTTCCATGATAATTTGGCAATGCTTACTGAACAGAAATGACAAAACAACATGGCTTCTACCTTCTGTCAAATCACAGTTATCTCTATCGAAAATTCTATCACACCCGATACATACTTGTTTCTATACTTTATCCCAACCCTGTATATGCTCATAAATCGAGTGTCTCACGTCGCTTTCGACAGGACCACACTTGTCGTCCTTACATATTCATAGATACCATCCATCAATAATTATGGGTTTGATATCACAGACATGATATTAGCTCGTTGCCAACATACATGTCGATTGATATCTTCTATCGCGACTCGATGATTGGAACGCCATCTCTGCTGAGATAAGACGATCCTCAATTATTTACAAATCGCTGTTGTATGTCAAAGTCCCATTACACCTCTATTGAATAATTCAGGTTTCATTATTTCGCAGGGGCAGGGTAAGATATATATTATAATTTCTGTTTTCGAAGACGCTAGATACATCGCGGTTAGGTGTGGATCAGCGAAATTGAAATGGACCCTCCATTTCAATTTTGTATGAAGAATTATCGATAGGTATATGACCTTCTTTTCAAGTAGCTAAGACCACACTGTATACTCTTCGTATTAAGTGAACGTATCCAATTAGGCTTTCGTCTATTGTTCTCCGTCGACTCGAAAAATGAAACCATCAATTCCTTCGGTACGAATAAGTGACGCCATACGTCACCCGTCAATGTCGAAATCAAAATTGTCGCTTCGATTTCTCTCGATATAAATACAAATCAAGCCTTATGCGGAGAAGATCGAGTCGGAAAATTACGTAGAATATTTACGGCATTATAAATACCGCCAAATTAGGTCTGCTAAACACACACAACGCATCGAATGGGCGAAATTATGGCACATCAATCTGAATAAACGGTACTAATTTGACTTTTGGATTTATCATCCCGTATAAATATTCTAGATGAATTGGTTTTTCGCTATTAAGACGATAATGATCGGTATGAATATACAGCCGTAGGCGTTTTATTTGGATTGAATTAGAAGATATATTTGGTTTTTTCTACGACCAAAATGGTTCTAATAGGTACTTAGATTCCGTCATTTTTGTCGGAATAGATTATATGCTCTATAATTTGCAATTTTTTGTGTTCTAAGACCCTGAGGATGGCTATAAATTTTTTCGAAACGCTGAACGGCAAGTTTCAAAGGACCTCGCACTTTTCTTATGGCAAATGGCGTTCCGTTAAATGTTCTAATTTTTTGGTATAATGTAGTACTTGACCTACAGATCAAAAGTGTCTATGGCGCCAGCTGAATCCTATGACTAAATTTTGACATACAGGGCGTTGAAGTTGAGAAATACCCCTATTTACTACGCGCATATCTCGGAACAGAATCGAATGAACTTTAATTTTTCTCAAGAAAAATTTCATTCCATCCCCAGGGAGCAACCAGATGGAGAAATATGACCGAATATCGTTACGAATACAGGGTTATCCATAATTAAATACATGCCCGATTTTGAAAGTTTAAAATATGTCAGTTCCAGAGCCAAAACGTTCGCAAAATGAACTATTACACTAGATATGTTGTTGTTACATCGAAAAAATCTGAAATACTCAGAATTCATACTGGGTGATCCATTATTATAGAAACTATTCACAATGAAGGTTAAGTGGACACCCTGTATTTTTGGGTTGATTTGAGGTGTTTGTTTGATTTTTTCAGAACATATCATCATGGACTTGAAAGAATACAGGGTGATTCAGTCATGAAATGAACTGTGAACCCCACGAAAATACCCAAAAACCACCTTTTTTTTCATTATCCTCTATTTCAAGATCAACTCGGTTCAGGAGGGAGTTTTCTTTCACCACTGTACTTGACATAAAATCATCAAAACGGCTGAAAGTTTTCATCCACTTCCTATGACCAGATTTTTTTTTATGAAAATTATTTATTCATATTATTCTATTCTTATTCCAGCAACAAATCTGGTCATAGGAAGTGGATAAAAACTGTCAGCCATATTGATGTTCTTATATCAAGTACAATGGTGAAAGAAAACTCCCTCCTGAACCGAGTTGATCTTGAAATAGAGGATGATGAAAAAAAAGGTGGTTTTTGGGTATTTTCGTGGGGTTCACAGTTCATTTCATGACTGAATCACCCTGTATTCTTTCAAGTCCATGATGATATGTTCTGAAAAAATCAAACAAACACCTCAAATCAACCCAAAAATACAGGGTGTCCACTCAACCATCATTGTGAATAGTTTCTATAATAATGGATCACCCAGTATGAATTCTGGGTATTTCAGATTTTTTTCGATGTAACAACAACATATCTAGTGTAATAGTTCATTTTGCGAACGTTTTGGCTCTGGAACTGACATATTATAAATTTTCAAAATCGGGCATGTATTCAATTATGGATAACCCTGTATTCGTAACGATTTTCGATCATATTCCTCTATCTATAAAGTTGCTCCCTGGGGATGGAATGAAATGTTTCTCGAGAAAAATTGAAGTTAATTCGATTCTGTTTCGAGATACGCGCGTAGTAGAAGTGGGTAATTCTCAACTTCAACGCCCTGTATCTCAAAAACTAGTCATAGGATTGAGTTGGCGCTATTGACACTTTTGATCAGTAGGTCGAGTACTACATCATACCAAAAAATTAGAACATTTAACGGAACGTCATTTGCAATAAGAAAAGTGCGGGGTCCTTTGCGTGATTGAAAAAAAAATCGATGATACAGGACGAGTGCAATGCTTCCGAATACTCAGTTAACGATGGTGTTCGTCTGGGACCAGAGCCGTTAATTGGGGATAATTTTTTAATTATCGTCAGGATATTCGCACTGCTCGTAAACCTTAAATTACACGAAATAAAAAAGTTAATCGTGGCCTATTTACACGCCGCAGAGTTAATTCGAAATTAAGGGGACCTATCGGAGCGATCGAATTTGTGCATCTGATTTCCGAATGTTCGCATAGCATTGGCGTGCGCTGATCCCTCAGAGAGGTACTCGGAAGCGTAGCAAACAAAGTAGGTATAGATTTGTATTGTTGTCATAGCTGGTGTGAATCGAAGCAAAACAAACAAAAAAATTGAAGTACCTGTCAATTTAAAGAGCATTCTGCATATTTGGCACCAAAAATCTCCAACAACATTCCAGATTCCATCAAATCCATTTGCATACTCAAAATGAGTGATCTTAAAATGTTCTGATCTAATCCTTCCCAGATTTCTCCGAGTTGGATTCCTAGTCATTAAGAGTAGCTGGATGATTTTCTGAACTTCTCAGCCTTCTATTGAGGTTGTTCCAAACCTGCTCAATCGCATTGAGATCTGGACTTCTTGCTGGCCATTCCTTTCGAAGAGACTTCAACCTCTTCAAGGTACTCCTGAACGATGCGCGCACGATGGGGTCTGGCATTATCGTCCATAAAAATGAAATTTTCACCAATGTATGGGGCAAATGGCACTACATGCTCTTCAAGAATGTTCCTTATATACTTATCAGCATTCATAGCTCCATTATCAACGAACACTAGGTCTGTGCGAGCAGTCAAAGATATTCCACCCCATACCATAATCGATCCTCCCCCGAAACCAGTAGTATTCAGGAAATTGCACTGAGCATATCTTTCATGTGGACGTCTGTATACAAGGGAACGTCGATCACAATGGTAGAGGCAGAATCTAGACTCATCTGTGAAGAGAACTCTTTCCCAATCGGCCTCTTCCCAATGGATATGCTCTCTCGCAAAACGCGCTCTTCGATGAGCTGGGGTAAGAGCTGGGCCTCTTGTCGTGACACGAGGCCTTAAATCATATTCTCTGAGGCGATTTCTTATTGTCTGAGTGCTAATTTGCACCTCATGAGTTTGCTCAAGCTGATTTTGAAGGAGGCGAGCGGTTGCAAACCGTTGTCTCAACGAAGAAACTCTCAAGTAACGTTCTTGAATGACAGTTGTTACCCGTGGTCTACCCTGTCCTGGTCTTCGGACATACATACCTGTCTCCCTGAATCGCTGCAATATTCTGGACACACTTGTATGGGAAACTCCAAACCATTCTGCAATTCTTGTGTATGTCCACCCTTCTTCTCGCAAAACTACCGCTTGGGCACATTCCTCTTGGGTCAAATTGCGTGTTTCGCGTTGCATAGCGATCGAGTGTAGAAAATCAAACGAAAGAAAAACTATTGATCACTAGAATTGATCGAGAACAACTGATTTTAGAATGGAGCCAATACATTCAAAATCTGATAATATCATCTTTTTTTATTCCTGCTGGGAGAAAACATCTGTATTGAAGAAAAACATTGAAAGTGGAAAACATATGCATGCATGATTCTGCGTTAATTTTTTTGCGCACTGTATTTCGTTTTCTTATTTGATCATTTATCCTCACTCTGTTAACCAAGTCTTCCGCAAAACGAGTAAAGCTCAGACAAACCCTATAAAATCGTTCCATTCAAAATGAGTGGATTGAAAATCAATTTCGCGTGCGTCTCCTCTCCACCACTGCTCGAAATTTAATTAGAGGCCTCATTAGCCAGCTGAATGTTCAATTCGTGGTTCTTGCATCAAGATGAGATGCGTCTTCAGATTTTTACAAATTACCAGGGCTTCAATTAGTACACGCTCTCGTCTCCGGAAAAATCTGATTTAACACGAGAAATCACCGAACGAAATGCTACAGGAAAATAGCAGAAGGTATTCGTGCATTTAAAAGCTAAATCTCGTGATGTTGTCATTATGGTGATAATGAGTGTACTACACTGTTTTTGACCAACTCAAAATCAATACGCTACGCCTCCTTCGATAAATCACTCGGTTTGTGGTTATTTCAGAGCAATATCAAGCATAGAGGGAGAAATTGCAATCTGCTGGTCGCAAGATCTATGTCTTTGCATCTCATCTGTCGATTTGTTCTTTCACTCATCCAGCAAATGAATCATATAATGCTGTCTCAGTCAAGAATTTTGCAATAGACGAATTCAATGACACAAATTTGAGACAAAAAATCCCAATTCTGTACACCTTCTAACAGTTCTTGCGAAACATTTAAAGTTCATTTTCTTTTCTGGTGCCAGTTTTTTCTGTGTTTCGAAAGGCACTTCGCTGTCAGTTTCCATGGAAACGCCCAACTTGAAATTTTTCGATAGCCACCAGAGAAGATCATTGTGATGTTGACATTTGTTATCGTTTTCCAACACCTGTTGAGAAAGTGAGAGGTTGTGGAATGAAATAAGTGAGTATTTCCATTTTTCTGAAGGGTTACTTAATTTCAGAGCATAGGTATGCAGAAGAATATGAATCAATCAACCAGTGTCATCAGAATTTGAACTTTACAGACTCGACGAGGAGAGCAACTACGGAAAAACTGAGATATCAAGGTTAGTACAATTCCTTTTCATTTGATTTTTGCAATCTCCATAATATTTTGGTTTCGAATTCACGGAGGTGCAAAGATAAAACTCTGAATTCGTTAACGATGAGGGATGAGCTATAAAAAAGAATTCAATTTCCATGTTAGAGTATAATAAATGTCATATCAAATTTCTTAGGTCATCTACGAATTGCACGCTCATTTTACTCAACATCGATCACAGCTCTCTGTGTCGAACTGGGTCGTAATAATAGAATGCTTCACATCGCCAGCTTTAAGGAAACGCCATTCATAATTCATGACCTACCAGGATCCATGTGAGATTCCCACGACATACTTGATCCCGTTGTGGAGTTTTTGTTTTTGTTATTACTTCTTATTGGTCGGTATTGTCTTTTTGTTCGAACGGGTGAATTTATAATATAGAAAGTGCATTTGTTGGGTATTGGAGTTTTTGTTTCCGATTCAAGTTTATGCGCTCGGAATTCATGGTGTGGCATTTAGATAATGGAATAAATTTAGCCTTTCATCTTGGTTACTGTACCAAACACGTTAATTTCAAATTGTTATTCTTTGAAAAAATTGATACCTTTAACCCTTTCAAAAGACAGGAACACCCCCAACTTCTTCAATTTGGAAGTATGGGCTTGTGATACGAGGATGTATTGACATCTAGTTAGCCTAGACCAGTTCCATGCATAAACAAAATATTGCGATACCATATCAACGAACAATAACTTATTAGAAGTGTCAGTGTAGAGTTCGACGTCAAAAAAGTAAACCAGAGTTACGCAATAAACAAAAAAAAGATGTCCACCGAAATTGTGAAAATCGAAAAATTGGAGTATCGAGCCATCATCAAGTACCTGTATTTAAAGGGATTAAGAGGTAAGCAGATTTACGAAGATATTCTCAATACCCTTGGTGATCAATGTCCTTCGTATGCGACCGTGAAAAATTGGACTGCAAGCTTCAAAAGGGGTAAATTTTCCATTGAAGATGATGACAGATCGGGAAGACCAGTTTCTGTGTCAGTCCCCGAAAATATCGATGCAGTTCATGACAAAATTTTATCAGACCGTCGAATTGGGCTAAAACGGATAATATCTGAAGCACTGAAGATTTCATACGAACGCGTTCATCATAAAGTTCACGTCAATTGGACATGAGAAAAATTTGTGCAAAATGGATCCCCAAATGTTTGAATGTTGACCAAAAGCGTGCAAGGGTAGAAGCATCGCGTTCGATCTGTGCTCGATTTGAAAACGATGTAGACTTCTTAAACCGAATTGTTACTATGGATGAGACTTGGGTACATTTCTACGATCCAGAAACAAAGCAACAATCGATGGAATGGCGACACTCTGGTTCTCCAAGACCTAAGGAGTTTCGTGTCAAAAAATCTGCTGGAAAAGTTCTTGCTTCAGTTTTTTGGGATTGCCATGGAGTAATCATGATTGAGTTCTTGGATAAGGGTAGAACAATAACTGGAGATTACTATTCGATATTACTGACCACTCTACGGGAAAAAATTAGAGAGAAAAGACACGGAAAGCTATCCAAAGGTGTTTTGTTTTCACAGGACAACGCCCCAGTACACAAATCTCATGTTGTTGCCATGCAAAAAATTCGTGATTTAGGGTTAGAATTACTAGAACACCCCCCTCACTCACCATATTTGGCTACGTCCGACTATCATCTCTTTCCTCAACTGAAAAAAGTTTAAAAGGTCGTAAATTTTCTTCCAACGAGGAGGTAATAAAAGCTGTGGAGGACTGGTTTGCAGAGCAAGAACGAAGATTTTTTTTGAAAGGTCTAGAGACGTTGCAGGTTCGCTGTAATAAATGTATTCAATTAAGAGGAGAATATGTTGAGTAATAAAATATTTTGACATTGAAATTTTGTTTGGTTCTATAGTAGGCTTAGAGTTTTTCAAAATATCCTCGTACCTTGAAGAAATTGCTTCATTTTTTGAAAGTGAAAGGTAAGCCTTTTCTTTCTAAATATGGCCTATTGAGTGTAAACCAGATTACTGTCCCGGACTGGATGGGTACTTTTAGGACAGTCCCCGTATTTCCGATACAGTCCTCTGTCTCATTGCGACTCTGTGGTCGCAAACGAACTTATTCGTTCCGGGAACTCAGGCCCGCACATCTCAGCGGTCGAATCTCCGTTACCGCGAAGGTTTTCATTCATCTGCCCGAAATGGAGTATCGATAATTCCATCAGGCTGCGTTTCCATGTACTGAAATCAAGCGGAATGGCCGGAATGTGGATTTGTCGAAAGAAACGTGAGAATATGCAAGAATCTCTTGACAATTAGCTCGGCAAGTCAAAACGTCCGTATTAAACTTAGGTCGAGTATCGCAATGTCGGGTAAGTGAAAGACCGGCGCTGCATACAAACGAGGTGAAAACCGGGCAAGTCGGGCTAAGGGCAGGGTACTAATGAGATCGTTTCGAGTTTTCGGCTTTGTTGGTGGCGGAGCGACACGCTGGGAATTGAGAACTTTATAGTTCTTCGGCGCTGTCTGTGCCGCGAACTTGATGCCGTTTTGGCGCACACAACACTCAGATACGCAGAGTAGGCGCTCCCGGCTCCAGCCATTCTGCCAAGGCTCAGAAACGTTGCAACTCATCTTGCACTCATCATACAATCTTAATTGTGATGACTGGATGAACAGCTGAGTCCAACGTAAAGATATGTATGCTTATTATCGAAGGTGGTAGATCGTCCAATCGTACCTAAGTGTTCTTACTTTGTAAGGCATTAAATGGAAGAATCGGCCACGCAAATTGAAAGCAAGGTTCATTCAATAAAAGGAGCAGTACGAACAAAGACCCTTCCTCATCATAGTCCTCCTTTCGGCCTTTTAGGACAGGGATTTCTTGCCCAACTTAACACCTATCCGAATAATTCCACTGGTCACTATCATAGATCCCAACTTTGCTTTTGCTCTAATGTTAAGATCCAGAGATAGATGTAATGGCACTTTAATGCGCATACAAGACATCAGTTGTTGAAGTTTGGTGAGTTCCATTCTAGCTCGCCTCTGGTATGTCTCAGGCTACCAAATCAAAGGGCCACAGGCTGCCATTGGCCTCACCTCAACTTCGTATTGCCAGTACAGGCATTAGTTGTTGAAGTTTGGTGAGCTCCATTCTAGCTTGCCTCTGATATGTCTCAGGCTACCAAATCAAAGGGCCACAGGCTGCCATTGGCCTCGCCTCAACTTCATATTGCCAGGCGGACAAATTGTAACTTTTTTATTTTCATACGATTTGCTTTTGTTCCCCCGAAGGTTCGTTCGTCAACTGAACAATCTGGCGACTAGGAATCGGAGTGCCCCCGCTGCCACTATTCCGTCGAATGAGTAAACTTGAGTTCCTGACGAACCATACAGTCAATCGTCGAAGTCAAACTGCTTACTTTCCTTCGTGACCAGCCAACAGTACATAATAAATACGGATTGATTGACGTCCACGATTCATTATATCAGTAATCAAGACCTTTTAGAATGACGTACTCGCATACGTGCCTACATTCATTCGGTGGTAAACAGTATCTGATAGGGGTGCCACACATTTACCAATCAAACTGAACCTCGTCGCCAACTGGAGACCATGGGATTCATTCAAATCGACGGCGCTATCTAGATTGAGGTACGTACCTCTTGCGTTTTCACTATTTTGTGGAACGCCATTAAACGGTGATGTACAACATGGCGGACATGGTTCTACGGGTAGGTCGTGATGGTACCTGACTGCGTCGTCATTTTTTAAAGCTCGATTGATGCTCGGGATTCGACGGAGGACGGGTTTGTTTACTTCTTTTCGGTGCATTTCGCCGTATAAGGGTTTTCTAGGAAGTTACAGGAGTTTTCGTTTGTTCTACAGGGTGTCCAGAAGTTAATGATGCGAAATTTGGTTACAGATTCCCGAGACGAAATTAGGATTTCCCAAAACCTTAGACTATAGAAAGAAATAAATAGTGAAGGAAATTTTCAAAATCAACATAACTATACTCCATTCACAATTATAAAATCACAACTCTGGCCTTGGAAATTTGACACATTCCACTCTGTATCGAAGTTATGACGTTTTTCAAAATATTTTTATGTTCCAAGTCAACATTCTTAGCGTATTTCTCAGAATGTATATTTCATTTTGGAGAACACAACAGAAAATTGTGAACAATATTCTACATGTAAAGGAGTTTTTGGATTTATGATTGTAAAGATTTGTCGATGTGCTTTGTTTTCATCATGATATTGTATGTGATATGATTGTGAGGGTGTATAACATTTCTATTACTAATATTTCTTTATTTCAAATAAATAACAGTTTTAATCATTCATCACAAAGAAAATAAACATAATAACTGAATTAACAAATTTGTTTACAGAGAAACTAATAATTTCAATGCAATAGTAACTGAGTTTTGGTTATAAATTAATGAGCAAGAATGTCAATTCCTGAAAGTTTTATAGGTATACATTTCATTTATTTGATCTTCTGAACAAGGAGTAAAATATTCTGACTGTATAGTAATTCATTAGTTTAAAAAATATTCATACATTACTACCACAGTAGAATTGTACAAATAAAATGGAATAGGTCAAACATATGCTTCACATTTATCATTCGCCTATTTTAAAATAAGACGCGAACTCCTGGAATATGGAAAAAACCGATGTATTCTGGTTCAATATAGCCTATTTCTACTTTCGGCAAAGGATTGATAGGAATGAAAGCTCCAGTGACACATTTCAATTCATCGGAATCTGAATTCACCTACCGTTGAATGCAATATAGTCATATTTCTTCTTTTGATTTAGCTTTTTCGACGTGTTTTTAGAGACCGATGATGGCCATCCAGAACCCGTTTACTTACAAAAATCGTGCAATATCATTCTGCAAGTTCTTTCCTCATAATTTCTCGAAAATCCTTCCTGAACCATATTTTCCGGTCGCTATCGTTAGAAGATCGTATAAGGAAGCTTTTTTGTCCATTTACATGTGTATTTGGGGAGGATCTCACGTTATTATTTAATCTGGAAGTTGGACTGCCCATTTGAATCTTCAATAATAGCAATTCTGCGGACCGACAGCACCCTTACCTAGAGTGGTGTGAGCTCGTGAACAGAACTTGAAAATGAAAAATCGCAAAATATAAAGTGGAATATTTCATTATCTATGGGGGCTACATGGGTGATTCTGGTATCAAAATGTAGGTTTTCGAGGTCGCTCCATTCAATAAAAAACAATTCAAAGCCCTAACTATCACCGTTTAGATTTTGACCTGTCAAATGGCATTTTTTGAAAAATTCGGAAATTTCAAACTGTCATAACTGCCGTCCCTCTCATCTCCGCCAATAGTTATTTTTATTATGTTGATCAGCATAGTCCCCAGTACCTCTGTGCAGAATATGAGCGATTTGAAAAATTTCAAATTTTGGATGAAAAATGACAAAGGGGTAGACCCCCTAAAAACACCATGTTTGTCAATAAAAAATATATTTGGGGAGGATCTAACGTTATTATTGAATCTAGAAGTTGTACTGCCCATTTGAATCTTCAATAATAGCAATTCTGCGGACCGACAGCACCCTTACCTAGAGTGGTGTGAGCTCGTGAACAGAACTTGAAAATGAAAAATCGCAAAATATAAAGTGAAATATTTCATTATCTATGGGGGCTACATGGGTGATTCTGGTATCAAAATGTAGGTTTTCGAGGTCGCTCCATTCAATAAAAAACAATTCAAAGCCCTAACTATCACCGTTTAGATTTTGACCTGTCAAATGGCATTTTTTGAAAAAATCGGAAATTTCAAACTGTCATAACTGCCGTCCCTCTCATCTCCGCCAATAGTTATTTTTATTATGTTGATCAGCATAGTCCCAAGTACCTCTGTGCAGAATATGAGCGATTTGAAAAATTTCAAAACTTGGATGAAAAATGACAAAGGGGTATGACCCCCTAAAAACACCATGTTTGTCAATAAAAAATATATTTGGGGAGGATCTAACGTTATTATTGAATCTAGAAGTTGTACTGCCCATTTGAATCTTCAATAATAGCAATTCTGCGGACCGACAGCACCCTTACCTAGAGTGGTGTGAGCTCGTGAACAGAACTTGAAAATGAAAAATCGCAAAATATAAAGTGGAATATTTCATTATCTATGGGGGCTACATGGGTGATTCTGGTATCAAAATGTAGGTTTTCGAGGTCGCTCCATTCAATAAAAACAATTCAAAGCCCTAACTATCACCGTTTAGATTTTGACCTGTCAAATGGCATTTTTTGAAAAAATCGTAAATTTCAAACTGTCATAACTGCCGTCCCTCTCATCTCCGCCAATAGTTATTTTTATTATGTTGATCAGCATAGTCCCCAGTACCTCTGTGCAGAATATGAGCGATTTGAAAAATTTCAAATTTTGGATGAAAAATGACAAAGGGGTATGACCCCCTAAAAACACCATGTTTGTCAATAAAAAATATATTTGGGGAGGATCTAACGTTATTATTGAATCTAGAAGTTGTACTGCCCATTTGAATCTTCAATAATAGCAATTCTGCGGACCGACAGCACCCTTACCTAGAGTGGTGTGAGCTCGTGAACAGAACTTGAAAATGAAAAATCGCAAAATATAAAGTGGAATATTTCATTATCTATGGGGGCTACATGGGTGATTCTGGTATCAAAATCTAGGTTTTCGAGGTCGCTCCATTCAATAAAAAACAATTCAAAGCCCTAACTATCACCGTTAAGATTTTGACCTGTCAAATGGCATTTTTTGAAAAAATCGGAAATTTCAAACTGTCATAACTGCCGTCCCTCTCATCACCGCCAATAGTTATTTTTATTATGTTGATCAGCATAGTCCCCAGTACCTCTGTGCAGAATATGAGCGATTTGAAAAATTTCAAATTTTGGATGAAAAATGACAAAGGGGTATGACCCCCTAAAAACACCATGTTTGTCAATAAAAAATATATTTGGGGAGGATCTAACGTTATTATTGAATCTAGAAGTTGTACTGCCCATTTGAATCTTCAATAATAGCAATTCTGCGGACCGACAGCACCCTTACCTAGAGTGGTGTGAGCTCGTGAACAGAACTTGAAAATGAAAAATCGCAAAATATAAAGTGGAATATTTCATTATCTATGGGGGCTACATGGGTGATTCTGGTATCAAAATGTAGGTTTTCGAGGTCGCTCCATTCAATAACAACAATTCAAAGCCCTAACTATCACCGTTTAGATTTTGACCTGTCAAATGGCATTTTTTGAAAAATTCGGAAATTTCAAACTGTCATAACTGCCGTCCCTCTCATCTCCGCCAATAGTTATTTTTATTATGTTGATCAGCATAGTCTCCAGTACCTCTGTGCAGAATATGAGCGATTTGAAAAATTTCAAATTTTGGATGAAAAATGACAAAGGGGTATGACCCCCTAAAAACACCATGTTTGTCAATAAAAAATATATTTGGGGAGGATCTCACGTTATTATTGAATCTGGAAAGTGTACTGCCCATTTTAATCTTCAATAATAGCAATTCTGCGGACCGACAGCACCCTTACCTAGAGTGGTGTGAGCTCGTGAACAGAACTTGAAAGTGAAAAATCGCAAAATATAAAGTGGAATATTTCATTATCTATGGGGGCTACATGGGTGATTCTGGTATCAAAATGTAGGTTTTCGAGGCCGCTCCATTCAATGAAAAACAATTCAAAGCCCTAACTATCACCGTTTAGATTTTGACATGTCAAATGGCATTTTTTGAAAAAATCGGAAATTTCAAACTGTCATAACTGCCGTCCATCTCATCTCCGCCAATAGTTAATTATATTATGTTGATCAGCATAGTCCAAAGTATCTCTGTGCAGAATATGAGCGATTTGAAAATTTTCAAATTTTGGATGAAAAATGACAAAGGGGTATGACCCCCTAAAAACACCATGTTTGTCAATAAAAAATATATTTGGGGAGGATCTAACGTTATTATTGAATCTAGAAGTTGTACTGCCCATTTGAATCTTCAATAATAGCAATTCTGCGGACCGACAGCACCCTTACCTAGAGTGGTGTGAGCTCGTGAACAGAACTTGAAAATGAAAAATCGCAAAATATAAAGTGGAATATTTCATTATCTATGGGGGCTACATGGGTGATTCTGGTATCAAAATGTAGGTTTTCGAGGCCGCTCCATTCAATGAAAAACAATTCAAACCCCTTACTATCACCGTTTAGATTTTGACCTGTCAAATGGCATTTTTTGAAAAAATCGGAAATTTCAAACTGTCATAACTGCCGTCCATCTCATCTCCGCCAATAGTTATTTTTATTATGTTGATCAGCATAGTCCCCAGTACCTCTGTGCAGAATATGAGCGATTTGAAAAATTTCAAATTTTGGATGAAAAATGACAAAGGGGTATGACCCCCTAAAAACACCATGTTTGTCAATAAAAAATATATTTGGGGAGGATCTAACGTTATTATTGAATCTAGAAGTTGTACTGCCCATTTGAATCTTCAATAATAGCAATTCTGCGGACCGACAGCACCCTTACCTAGAGTGGTGTGAGCTCGTGAACAGAACTCGGAAATGAAAAATCGAAAAATAAAAAGTTGAATAATTCATTATCTATGGGGGCTACATGGGTGATTCTGGTATCAAAATGTAGGTTTTCGAGGCCGCTCCATTCAATGAGAAACAATTCAAAGCCCTAACTATAACCGTTTAGATTTTGACCTGTCAAATGGCATTTTTTGAAAAAATCGGAAATTTCAAACTGTCATAACTGCCGTCCATCTCATCTCCGCCAATAGTTATTCATATTATGTTGATCAGCATAGTCCAAAGTATCTCTGTGCAGAATATGAGCGATTTGAAAAATTTAAAATTTTGGATGAAATATGACAAAGGGGTATGACCCCCTAAAAACACCATGTTTGTCAATAAAAAATATATTTGGGGAGGATCTCACGTTATTATTGAATCTAGAAGTTGTACTGCCCATCTGAATCTTCAATAATAGCAATTCTGCGGACCGACAGCACCCTTACCTAGAGTGGTGTGAGCTCGTGAACAGAACTTGAAAATGAAAAATCGCAAAATATAAAGTGGAATATTTCATTATCTATGGGGGCTACATGGGTGATTCTGGTATCAAAATGTAGGTTTTCGAGGTCGCTCCATTCAATAAAAAACAATTCAAAGCCCTAACTATCACCGTTTAGATTTTGACCTGTCAAATGGCATTTTTTGAAAAAATCGGAAATTTCAAACTGTCATAACTGCCGTCCCTCTCATCTCCGCCAATAGTTATTCTTATTATGTTGATCAGCATAGTCCCCAGTACCTCTGTGCAGAATATGAGCGATTTGAAAAATTTCAAATTTTGGATGAAAAATGACAAAGGGGTATGACCCCCTAAAAACACCATGTTTGTCAATAAAAAATATATTTGGGGAGGATCTAACGTTATTATTGAATCTAGAAGTTGTACTGCCCATTTGAATCTTCAATAATAGCAATTCTGCGGACCGACAGCACCCTTACCTAGAGTGGTGTGAGCTCGTGAACAGAACTTGAAAATGAAAAATCGCAAAATATAAAGTGGAATATTTCATTATCTATGGGGGCTACATGGGTGATTCTGGTATCAAAATGTAGGTTTTCGAGGCCGCTCCATTCAATGAAAAACAATTCAAACCCCTTACTATCACCGTTTAGATTTTGACCTGTCAAATGGCATTTTTTGAAAAAATCGGAAATTTCAAACTGTCATAACCGCCGTCCTTCTCATCTCCGCCAATAGTTATTTTTATTATGTTGATCAGCATAGTCCCCAGTACCTCTGTGCAGAATATGAGCGATTTGAAAAATTTCAAATTTTGGATGAAAAATGACAAAGGGGTATGACCCCCTAAAAACACCATGTTTGTCAATAAAAAATATATTTGGGGAGGATCTAACGTTATTATTGAATCTAGAAGTTGTACTGCCCATTTGAATCTTCAATAATAGCAATTCTGCGGACCGACAGCACCCTTACCTAGAGTGGTGTGAGCTCGTGAACAGAACTTGAAAATGAAAAATCGCAAAATATAAAGTGGCATATTTCATTATCTATGGGGGCTACATGGGTGATTCTGGTATCAAAATGTAGGTTTTCGAGGCCGCTCCATTCAATAAAAAACAATTCAAAGCCCTAACTATCACCGTTTAGATTTTGACCTGTCAAATGGCATTTTTTGAAAAAATCGGAAATTTCAAACTGTCATAACTGCCGTCCATCTCATCTCCGCCAATAGTTATTTTTATTATGTTGATCAGCATAGTCCCCAGTACCTCTGTGCAGAATATGAGCGATTTGAAAAATTTCAAATTTTGGATGAAAAATGACAAAGGGGTATGACCCCCTAAAAACACCATGTTTGTCGATAAAAAATATATTTGGGGAGGATCTAACGTTATTATTGAATCTAGAAGTTGTACTGCCCATTTGAATCTTCAATAATAGCAATTCTGCGGACCGACAGCACCCTTACCTAGAGTGGTGTGAGCTCGTGAACAGAACTTGAAAATGAAAAATCGCAAAATATAAAGTGGAATATTTCATTATCTATGGGGGCTACATGGGTGATTCTGGTATCAAAATGTAGGTTTTCGAGGCCGCTCCATTCAATAAAAAACAATTCAAAGCCCTAACTATCACCGTTTAGATTTTGACCTGTCAAATGGCATTTTTTGAAAAAATCGGAAATTTCAAACTGTCATAACTGCCGTCCCTCTCATCTCCGCCAATACTTATTTTTATTATGTTGATCAGCATAGTCCCAAGTACCTCTGTGCAGAATATGAGCGATTTGAAAAATTTCAAATTTTGGATGAAAAATGACAAAGGGGTATGACCCCCTAAAAACACCATGTTTGTCAATAAAAAATATATTTGGGGAGGATCTCACGTTATTATTGAATCTGGAAAGTGTACTGCTCATTTGAATCTTCAATAATAGCAATTCTGCGGACCGACAGCACCCTTACCTAGAGTGGTGTGAGCTCGTGAACAGAACTCGAAAATGAAAAATCGCAAAATATAAAGTGGAATATTTCATTATCTATGGGGGCTACATGGGTGATTCTGGTATCAAAATGTAGGTTTTCGAGGTCGCTCCATTCAATAAAAAACAATTCAAAGCCCTAACTATCACCGTTTAGATTTTGACCTGTCAAATGGCATTTTTTGAAAAATTCGGAAATTTCAAACTGTCATAACTGCCGTCCCTCTCATCTCCGCCAATAGTTATTTTTATTATGTTGATCAGCATAGTCCCCAGTACCTCTGTGCAGAATATGAGTGATTTGAAAAATTTCAAATTTTGGATGAAAAATGACAAAGGGGTAGACCCCCCTAAAAACACCATGTTTGTCAATAAAAAATATATTTGGGGAGGATCTAACGTTATTATTGAATCTAGAAGTTGTACTGCCCATTTGAATCTTCAATAATAGCAATTCTGCGGACCGACAGCACCCTTACCTAGAGTGGAGTGAGCTCGTGAACAGAACTTGAAAATGAAAAATCGCAAAATATAAAGTGGAGTATTTCATTATCTATGGGGGCTACATGGGTGATTCTGGTATCAAAATGTAGGTTTTCGTGGTCGCTCCATTCAATAAAAAACAATTCAAAGCCCTAACTATCACCGTTTAGATTTTGACATGTCAAATGGCATTTTTTGAAAAAATCGGAAATTTCAAACTGTCATAACTGCCGTCCATCTCATCTCCGCCAATAGTTATTTATATTATGTTGATCAGCATAGTCCAAATTATCTCTGTGCAGAATATGAGCGATTTGAAAATTTTCAAATTTTGGATGAAAAATGACAAAGGGGTAGACCCCCCTAAAAACACCATGTTTGTCAATAAAAAATATATTTGGGGAGGATCTAACGTTATTATTGAATCTAGAAGTTGTACTGCTTATTTGAATCTTCAATAATAGCAATTTTGCGGACCGACAGCACCCTTACCTAGAGTAGTGTGAGCTCGTGAACAGAACTCGAAAATGAAAAATCGAAAAATAAAAAGTTAAATAATTCATTATCTATGGGGGCTACATGGGTGATTCTGGTATCAAAATGTAGGTTTTCGAGGCCGCTCCATTCAATGAAAAACAATTCAAAGCCCTAAGTATCACCGTTTAGATTTTGACATGTCAAATGGCATTTTTTGAAAAAATCGGAAATTTCAAACTGTCATAACTGCCGCCCATCTCATCTCCGCCAATAGTTATTTATATTATGTCGATCAGCATAGTCCAAAGTATCTCTGTGCAGAATATGAGCGATTTGAAAATT
This sequence comes from Adalia bipunctata, assembly GCA_910592335.1. Lineage (NCBI taxonomy): Eukaryota > Metazoa > Arthropoda > Insecta > Coleoptera > Coccinellidae > Adalia > Adalia bipunctata. The sequence goes on along the minus strand of OU342952.1, from coordinate 1,592,509 downwards.
TTCAAATTTTGGATGGAAAATGACAAAGGGGTATGACCCCCTAAAAACACCATGTTTGTCAATAAAACATATATGTATTCCAAATAAATTCTGAGCAATGTTGCTACGGCATTATGAAATGATATTGATATACTTTATTCTATCTTCGTGCCACTCATTGAAAACTTATTGAATTTTGGCTTCACCAATTCTCGAATTCATGAATGCTGTGTCTCCTTTTTCAATGGTCTGAGCCGACACACTGAAAATTAATTTCATGAAAATATCTCCGTATTGGGCGAGGCTGGGAAAGCATATTCCGATTAAAACGATCGAATAAATCATCCCATCCGAAAATTGAATATTTATCGACCTCGTCGATCGCGCAACATTCGAAGTTTATTAAAATGGCACCCACAATTCACGGCGTCCACCGGTTAACACGAAATTCGACTCTTTCCTCCATTCCGATCGTGTGCCTTTCGGAAGAGAACGAAATTAGAGAACTGTTTCTCTTCTAATTCCCCATTATTCATGTCGGTCGCCTACAGAGTTCGATATTTTCCACACCCGCTTTACATGGCTCGACGATCGTCCGTTCTGTCTCTGATAATGCATTGTGGAGTGATAAAATATGATACATATTTATGTTGCTCCGATGTGAACACGGTCTCGACCGATAAGTTATTCTCATTTCGGTTTCGCCTTCGAAATGTCGATGGATGGCGATCGTTTATTCTCTCACGCGGCTTGTATTGAAATAAACTGCTCCACGTGAGTTAGGGATATTGACTTAAATTGCAAAAAAATTTAGTTGAAATAAGATGTTTGTGATGAAAATTCATATTAATATGATTTCAAGTTGCAAATTAATTTTAGCCTGTAGGTTTGCAGCGTATACAGGGTGGTTAAGAAAGATCGAGTAAAATAACGAAATTTTATTCCCAGAGAGATCAAGCATTTTAAGACTATCAATACAATGTATGTATGGCCTCCACGGGCATCAAATACAGCTTGACATCTTCTTTGTATACTACACACGAGGTTGTTGAACATTTCTTGAGGAATTTGGTTCCATAAACGGGGCAGAAGCTCTCTCAGATCATTTAAGGATTCTGGGGTAGGTTGATGATTATCTAATCTTCTTTGGAACATATCCCATGCATGTTCTATGCAATTCAAATTTGGTGTGTGCGGAGGTATTGGTAAATGTGGAATACCAAGCTCCTCGCGCGCATTCTCAACTATGGCTGCAGGGTGCGGTCAAGCGTTATCGTCTAGAAATGGAAAAGTTTCACCAATAGCTGTGTGAAAATTTGGCACAACATTTTCAATGACATGCTCCCTATAGTGTAAGGCGGTCATATTCCCAGGACAAATGTGTAGATCTGTGCGCCCGTTGAAACATATCCCGGCCCATACCATAACACTACCCCCTCGGAATGGATGGACTTCTTGGACATAGCAACGATTACGGGGTATGCGTGGGGTTGTCCATACCCTTATTCTTCGAGAATCTGAAAATCGTCCATATCTGGATTCATCAGTGAAAAGGACACTACGCCATTGATCGTTCCAATTGATATGTTGCCTTGCCCATTCCAGTCTTTGACGCTTATAGTCCCGTGTTAATGGAACTCCTCTTAATGGACGTCTTGAACCTAGATTCACCTCTCTCAAACGTCGTCTGATGGTTTCGATGGAAACTTGGAACCCATCTGCATTTTGAGGAATATTCCGTAGCATTCTACACGTAGATGTAGGGACGTAGGGTTTCTTCTCGCCGAAACGGTGATGAAACGATCCTGAGCAGGTGTTGTTTTTCGTCGCCCACCAAGCCTTGGTCTTTCCAACCTGTCTCCCTGAACCTATTCCAAAGTCGAGATATCACACTTTGGCTGACTTGGAGCCTTTCCGCTACAACAACCTGAGTTAAGCCACCCTGTAGCATTCCAATAGCCCTATTAGCCTCAGCGTTTGTTAATTTACGTCTTGGCATTTTCAGAAAACTCGTTTCAAATCGAAGCCGTTGATAAACTGACTTCATTTCAAAATAAGAACATTCATGAAGCATATGCAGAGAACCAAACTTCAGAAAAAAGGCGACCAGATTGACGAAATGTCTCATACTGATTTTTATTGGGTCGATTCAAGTTGTTATTGAGTTTTAAATGATTTTACAGCGATTTTCTCGAAGATTACATACTTTCAAAAACGATTGAATACGATATACCTAACTCTTGTGGAGCAGTATATTTACGGAGTCTGGTGAGAATTTCTGAAGTTATTAATCTCCGACATGGAGGTGCACGAGTTCTGCGATTATTATAACGAATGCGGTCTAGTTAGCTCTGCCAGATATGTCCAAAAATCGTCCGAAAACTCTTGAATCTCTCGTACAACGCATGGTATTTAATCAACTTCATAAAGGAAGAAGCTCGCCATCCGCCATATCTATAAATATTTCGAATAAGCGATAAAGATCCGAGACATTAAGAAGAATAATTATCGTCAAATGACCATGACTTTAGATAATTCGGAGTTGGACTCAGAGAGCCGGATTGTTACTTCTTATGTAGATCCGATCTCAATGTTGTAATTTAAATCAGACAGATTTACGATGAATAGTCCATTTGGACGGTAGTCTAAATGTTACCACTCCCGTTTCATGCTACCGATTATCTTCGGGTCATCTCCATTTGGCTACTAATAATGTTGGTAAAGTATTTTCCGATCGAAAGATATAACACTAATTTCAAAAAGTGTAGCGGCAACAGTCTTTGGTATTCCATCTAGGACACTAAATCATATCGAAATCGAACTTTACCGAACTGAAAAAGAGAGGTTCTTGTGCAGGACCGTATCAGTCTATCCAAATAATTCGAAGGACGAAGTTTCCATCCAGCATGTTCTTGCCTCGTAGAATCTTTCCATCAAAATCAGAATTAAGATCGTACAAAATGGCTTCAAAAGTAGTTTCCATTTCAACGTCAAAGCTATGACCTCAGTTATGGTCATCCATGCCGAATAGAGAATTTGTTTCTTAAATCTCAAATAATTCTGGAGAGCTTCGGAATATCAGTGATGTCATGTAAACTTAAAATGATCCTTAAGGGGACGTGGTACACGTCCTAGCTCACGAGCTCCCTTTAAAAATTGGGCTTTTTATTTGCATAATATCTCAGTTCGTATGCGGCGTAGACCAACAATTTTTTTTTAAATTAAAGCTTAATCATTTCTCTAGAATGTGTATTACTCGCTTTTCTGTTTTTCTTCGTATATCAGGAAAAAACCTGGTGAGCTGTAATTTCATGAAAATCTGGACAAACGATTTTATTTCCATGATATCTCCGTCAATTTTCGAGATAAATGTATGGAATTTCCAGTATACATGCGAAATAATATTCTGCAGAATTTGTATTATTCGCTTTTCCCTTTTTCTGCGCATATTAGGAAGAAAACCTGGTTGAAAATATGACCAATAAAGTTCCTATTTTATAATTCATTTAAAAATTGAGGGGGTAATAAACAAAAAAACTGATCAATACACATTCTGGAAAATATTATTTCGCACGTAAACTGGAAATTTCATACATTTATCCCGAAAATTGACAGAGATATCATGGAAATAAAATCGTTTGTCCAGATTTTCATGAAATTACAGCTCACCAGGTTTTTTTCCTAATATACGAAAAAACAGAAAAGCGAGTAATACACATTCTAGGGAAATGAAGAATGACCCAGTATAGTATCAGATTACATAGGGTGAACTAAAACTTCCACCAAATACAGCTTGAAGTAGACACAAACCAAATAATCAAAATATAATATTGGAAAGCAATTTTTTAAAATCCGTATAATTATATCTAGCGTTATCAGATTCTTCGAGTATCTTGAACAAAGTATCTAAACTGGAACATAACTTTTTGGGCCGGTCCTGAGTCCCATTGTGTCGCAAGTATCTTCTGATTTATAGAGATCGAGATTCCAATATAGAAAATTGAATTTAATTGCCATACCGCCGTATTTAATAGACGAGATAAGATGGTGAAATTTTATTTATGTATCTTCCTAACTGAGTAGCACCAAAAGTTGGTATAAGCTCCATACTAGTCTTTCTTATATGAACATCAATAGTTATTGAGAGAAAAGCGAAAAATAAAAACTATTTCTCTATTTAAGTATCGTAATGAGTTCATTACATGTACTAAAACCAGTACTCTAATGAACTCATTGCAGTATTGTTTTCAGTTATATTTTTCTTTTAGTGGTTGTCTGCACTGGCTTCCGATCCTATCCAATTCCATAGTAATTATTTAGAACTGAAAGAATCGTGTTGGAAAAGTGAAAAAATTTGTACTCACTAAGTTTGGGTCACAGATTACGGAAATGATAACGGGAAGTAGGCAATCCTTTTAGTTTTTGCAAAAAAAATACCAAAGTTTCCGTTTGGAAGGTGAAGTTATACGTAGTTCTATAGCTAGTTTTCTTCTATTTCCTCAATCAATACTCGTTGAAAATGTTTTATTTATCAATTTCTGAGCCATACTGCGTTACATTGAGTAGGTTCATCATAATGCCCTACTTCATAAATACGTTATTCAAAATACGCTAGCAAAAAATCGATTTCTTCAAACATAATTCACAAATTCAAAGCGTAATTATAAATTCGGGGCTATTCACTAAGCAAAGTTGCTATCCATAATAACTTTGCTTAGTGAATAGCCCCGATTATTTCAAAATTCGAAACGTACGATCTGTCAATTTTCGTAACAGTTACACCAACTACCAGGATATAATACAAAAGTCTCTAGGATGTATAATCTGAATTTTTCATTTTATTTCGACAGTTTTTCACAAAACTTGACTTAAATACAGAAAATATCGTCTAATACTCGTTGCTCGTTTTCGAATTTCGTATACGTGTTGGAATAGGATCCCATTCTGCAACTAGTTTCAGAATATGCTATCATGAAAACTAAAGCTTCAGGGACAAATCTTGCAAACTCTCCAGTTGAAGTAGAAAAATACACAGATTACTCCAACTAAATAGATTCCTGTTCTATACCATGATTCGCTTTATTTTTCATTCCCTTCACTTCGACTCGGTTCGAATTCTTCTGAATCAATAAAGTTTTGAAAGCGAGTTTCCATGCGTAACAACTCGTAATTATCACACGCTACATTTGATGGTGTATCATAATACATACTCATTAATTCGGATTTATACCTGCGGACTTATTAAAACCTCTTAATAAGCCAAACCTCCCGGCCATTATCTTTTCGGATAGGCTAACGAGATACGAGGCTCAAATATCGCATATCCCGTCATTTCTACTTTCGTTTCTTTTATTTTCCTCTCGTGATTGACAGTCTAATCGAACTTTGATAGTGGAATTGTTTTTTGTTGGTTATTTCGAAGTTGAAGATACAATGCTAGATGAGGAACACCTATTATGTCGACAGTTAGAGGATTCAAAAGGATTTGAAAGCTTCCAGTGGCTCAGAAAATGGTCGCTTTGAATGTTGCCTAATCGAGCAGATTTGACTTTTCCTTCAAGATATATGAAATATGTTCATGATCTCGTATTAGTGATAGAAAATTGAAGGTTATGATTAGATCTTCTAAGGCTGAGCTGAGATAATAAATAGTAGCTTCCATTGTTAATATATTTCTTCCAGGTTGATATATTTCTTCTTATTAAATTTCCTGTTCTTTGAAGACGAAATTCTATATGTGTTATGTTTCCATTGCATACCGCAATTACCTGCTTTTTCATTGAATCTGTAGCTTTCTTCTTTGTATAAGCCATGATTATGGAAAAAAAATTGTAGACTTATCGTTCGTAACTTACTTTGGACAAATTTGAGAGTTAATTACATATCGAGTAATTCAAAGATCTGATTCACATGGATGTCATTCCAATATGAAATTGATTATTCCCAATTTGAATATTATGTTAGTTCCCAATTTGATTTTGATAGTTCCCAATTTGAAGTTGAAAAGGTATAGATATCAATACATCCTCATATAATTCCCCTCGTTTTTCAATGCCTTTCGAACAGATATCCTGTGGCAGTTCGACGTGCCATTAAAAAAATTCAATTCGATCAGGCCACGAAGAACGTATCAATTACGTGTACATAAACGGCATAATCAAACTATGAATCGGTGCCTAAATAAATGAGCCGTATACGCCGAGTAGATAAAAGGCAATGAAAGCTCATTAAATCTTTATTGTTGAAGGCGGAATGCACTTTAGCACCACATTTTTCTCCATTTAGATCTAAATAAAATATTCAACGATCTGCTGTCTTCGAAGCGAACGTATCTCTCATCGAAACACATAAATTCCGTGTTATCTAACGAATTCGGGACCGCATATCAAACCGACGCCGTATTTCATTCTGTGGTGTTAGTCGCGGTGTGACCTTATTTGAATTTTTATCTCGCGAGCTTAGAGAATTGTTCTCTGATCGAGGTGTTAGGTTTCTGTGGACTATAGCCTTGATGTTCTGGTCTGAAACTTGGGACGATATACTCTGGCCGACGGCTACGCCACCGATTCTCCATTCAAAAAGTGCCTTTCATTTTTCCAAGTTTGCGCCCTCAATTTTTCACCTAAAAGCTTATTCGTTTTGGAATTGAAGTTGAAGGATGTCTTGATGGCACTCCAATTTCGGCTCTTTGACAAAAATATTTTTTCGCATGACAAAATCGGGTTGAATTTGAGAATCAATGAAAATTGACATAATAGTTTTTTGGCGGTTGTTCATCATTGGAATACCCTAAACAAATCAATTTTCTATATTTAAAAAGAAATTCCATTTGGACAGGCGCTTAAACAATGCAAAAAATGATGGAAATACTGAAGAGATTTCCAGAAAGTGTGACATCGCAGAGAAAAGTCTGAAATTCCAGGAGAATTTGAAAAAAATCTATCTAGAGCTTTTTTAGGGTCTATATTCTGTCGGGGGCGGAAATTCATCTGGTCATCAACCCCATTCGTGCCGAAAAAAATCAACAAGTTGGCGTGTCGCGTAAAAGTTAAACGAACTCCCATTTTTTCCAAGAACGCGTCCGGAGCGCAAACAATATGAGATTCCCAGAGAGCCGCGGGATCGATGCGCATTCCGCGGATGCGTTTAGCTTATAAACCATAAAGAGTAGCCTGTTGGTACGAGTCGGGCCGATCGAAAAACTGGCTTACCGAGAAAATCAACATTTTCTGTGTGTACCAACAAAAGCAGCATCGGGCTGATTGAGGGATTATAAATAAAACATGTAGGCGGCCCTCACACATTGCGGCAGATATGCGGAACCGCAAAAAAATTGATATGTGACATTATTTGTATTGTAACAATGCGTGGCTGCCTCTAAATATGCATAGAGCAAATTTATTCCGGGCACGTTTTCTAGTTAGCCGCGCATCCTTACGGATAACACCGCCGCCGCTGATGCGGCCGGCAGACCTGACGATGCCGATGTTAACAATGGCCTGGGTAGCTTGGAAGCGCCAGGTTTCATGTGCTTCCACTTTTTATCCCTTCTCGTTTGAGGACAGTCTCGCCCGCCCGATATGTGATCGGACAGTGTAATTCGACCTGGACTTATTCGTGATCCGGTCGAGGGAACGCTGCTTTCGGACCCCCCCGGTACATTTTCCGAAGATATGTAAAAACACCAGGTGACATAAACCCTCAGTCTGAAGGACTTTACGTGAAACACACACAACCACCAGGTCAACCACAAGCAGCTCAAGTTTACTGATCACGCATCCGTGGTCAAATTAAATTTATATTGATAGGTTCAGTAGGGACTTGGCGATCTCGTAATAGAAGATACTTGTCTAATAACTCAGGAGAACTTTGGAATATCCTTAGTGGAGCCAATTTTCAAAATCATCTGAACTAAACTGGGTAACTTTACTATTACGGAATCAAAATGTAGTGGAAATTTTTGTAACGTTGTGACGTTATTTGAATTTTCTATAAATCAACTTTTTAATTTTGTGTTACTTATGAACTTCGAACAGTGTTGTCATACGATATCGCGTTTCATTGCCTATGAAAAGTGAGATTTGGATTTATTCCCGAATATTATTAGACGAGTACGTTGAAAAATGTTTTGTATGTGTCTTTGTTTGTGGTAAATTGGACAATTCGAATCCTGATTTGAGTGTACATATCTCTTATCATTCTAAATACCAGTGACATATATTCTTCGATGTTTAGAATTTCATTTTTCGGATACCGTCCTGATATTGAGAGGAGGAACATTTGTGTATAAATTCTAAATTTAGCTGACTCTGTTTACCTAACTCAGTATCTGTTTCACTGTTCGATACATTGTATAAATTCGTCAACAAGAGTTAATTCACTTGTAATTTTATTTCCATTCTTCAATACCGATAACACCACGCCACTGGACCTTTCAAAATTAGATTCCGCAATGTTGCCAAGGCATTATAAAATGATATTGCTATTCTTTATGCTATCTTCGTTCCACTCATTGTATACTGACTAAATTTTGGCTTCATCATCAGTTCTCGAATTTATGGATGAGATGCTGTGTCTCCTCTTTCAATGGTCTAAGGGAATACCAGTAGAGTTATATGATGAAAGTTAAATTTACATTCGATGAGGAATAGAAAAAAGAATAAATTTATTGAAAACTTTTGAAAAACGTAATTTGATGGCTACAACAGCTGAACACAGGCTGATAAAGCACCCATCATTCTTGATTGAATAATTCCTCAACCTACAGCAGATAATTACGCCACCAATAATTATTATCAATTAATCCACGGTGTATTTTCCAATCTGCAACATTCTCTCAGAAGCGTCGATTTTTCGCAAGTTGTCAGCTGTCGTATGTTTAACAATTTTATGTTTCATATATCAACAGGTCGAGCAAGATCGACTTCCTGAAAATGGATGTAATAAACCGCCATTTTCCAATATAGAGGCAACATCTAATTTGCGAACGAAAAAAAGACCGGAGAAAAAGCTGCAGGCCACCGTGCTAGTCAATTAGTCGAGTCGCCCAATAATTACCAATTAATGCAAATAAAACTAATAGACGGTCATGACACCATGTATCCGCAACATCGGGCCTGCGAAGTCCGAATGTTGCCACCTTGATGGAGTATGAAATCGGTTTAGAGATTGCCAGACGTGCATGGATACTTCTTCGAAAAATTCCCACGTATCGGATTTTCCAACAGAGACGTAACATTTTGTGTTTTAATAGATACGCAGCTTTGTCTACGTAGGAGGATGTATTGATATCTAGTTAGCCTAGACCAGTTCCATGCATAAACAAAATATTGCGATACCACTTCAACGAACAATAACTTATTAGAAATGTCAGTGTAGAGTTCGACGTCAAAAAAGTAAACCAGAGTTACGCAATAAATTTAAAAAAAGATGTCCACCGAAATTGAAAAAATCGAAAAATTGGAGTATCGAGCCATCATCAAGTACCTGTATTTAAAGGGGTTAAGAGGTAAGCAGATTTACGAAGATATGCTTAATACCCTTGGTGATCAATGTCCTTCGTATGCGACCGTGAAAAATTGGACTGCAACCTTCAAAAGAAGTAAATTTTCCATTGAAGATGATGACCGATCGGGAAGGCCAGTTTCTGTGTCAGTCCCCGAAAATATCGATGCAGTTCATGACATGATTTTATCAGACCGTCGAATTGGGCTAAAACGGATATCTGAAGCACTGAAGATTTCATACGGACGCGTTCATCATATAGTTCACGTCAATTTGGACATGAGAAAAATTTCTGCAGAATGGATCCCCAAATGTTTGAATGTTGACCAAAAGCGTGCAAGGGTAGAAGCATCGCGTTCGATCTGTGCTCGATTTGAAAACGATGTAGACTTCTTAAACCGAATTGTTACTATGGATGAGACTTGGTTACATTTCTACGATCCAGAAACAAAGCAACAATCGATGGAATGGCGACACTCTGGTTCTCCAAGTCCTAAGAAGTTTCGTGTCCAAAAATCTGCTGGAAAAGTTCTTGCTTCAGTTTTTTGGGATTGCCATGGAGTGATCATGATTAATTTTTTGGATAAGGATAGAACAATAACTGGAGAATACTATTCAACATTACTGACCACTCTACGGGAAAAAATTGAAGAGAAAAGACGCGGAAAGCTATCCAAAGGTGTTTTGTTTTCACAGGACAACGCCCCACTACACAAATCTCATGTTGCCATGCAAAAAACTCGTGATTTAGGGTTAGAATTACTAGAACACCCCCTTTATTCACCAGATTTGGCTCCGTCCGACTATCATCTCTTTCCTCAACTGAAAAAAAGTTCAAAAGGTCGTAAATTTTCTTCCAACGAGGAGGTTATGAAAGCTGTGGAGGACTGGTTTTCAGAGCAAGAATAAACATTTTTTTTGAAAGGTCTAGAGACGTTGCAGGTTCCCTGTAATAAATGTTTTCAATTAAGAGGAGAATATGTTGAGTAATAAAATATTTTGACATTGAAATTTCGTTTGGTTTTATAGTAGGCTAAGAATTTCTCAATATATCCTTAATTAGTAGAAGTGATCAACAGGAGAGTTTTGAAGAACTTGAGAGCTTTCCGAAGAAAAAAACTGAAAGAATTGAAAAATTGCATTATTCATATTTTGCAATTGTCCGAATAGAATTCGGACAAATTAAGCCTGATGACGTTTCAAATATAGAAATAATCAGTTCAAGAAAACATTTGTACAACCATTTCTATTGAATTTATTTGCCATTAGCCCCACTGCAACAACAAGAACCTACTCTTACTCAACTCGCTTTCTACTCGAATTGTTCCATTGGTAGCTAATCCTTTTGGAAGAACGCCATTGGCTGACCCAAATTCTCAAATTGCTTCACTAGTATTTATTACTAAACAGCGTTCGTCCATGCCAATGAAAGAACCACGATATCCAATGCTAATTCTCAGTCAACGAAGGCTAAATTTGACTGACGGCTATTGGATGTTCGTAACCTTCTCTTTCTGAAGCTTTTACGCATCGCTGAATTCATGAAAACGATACACAATGGTAAGCTGATATCAAAGTTGATGACCGGCGTGAATTATTGGAACCTGTCGTATCGATATATCACAGAAGTGAAATCAGAATAAGTCATGAATGCAGGCACTGTAGCTTGACAAAAAAGCATTGGAAAGTTATAACACATCCGTTGTACAATCCGAATAAAATGACTTTCATCAATCATTGCCAAATAATTATTTATGAAACTGCGATTCCGCGAATATTTTTCGATACTTCGATTTAATCAATATGAATCACTTATTTCACAATGCCGGATTGACAGTTCAATACGTTTTTATTTGGATTGCGAGACCCGGCATAATATGCGTATTGAAAATGGAAGTTTTACGGTTTTTTGATGTGTTATCTCACGTCGTGTTCACGTCGACACAACTCGAGAGAGGGACCGTAAAAGAAATACCTGGGACACACGGAATTAAGTCGAATTTTCGTATGAATTTCGAGGTTTATCTATGCTGTATAATCCGTCCAGAGTGTGTCCGGAATTTTAGATTTGTTGAGACCATTTGATTTTGCTTGTTTGATCATCTATCACTTCTTCTTCTTATCCTTTTTATTTTCCTCCTCTTTCTCTTCTTGCTTTTTCTTTTTATCCATTTCCACTTCGTCTTCTTCTTCCTCTTTTACTTCTTCCTCTTTTACTTCTTTCCTCTTTTACTCCTCCCTCTTGTTCTTCTTCCTTTATTTCACCTTCTGCCTCTGCTTCTTTCAATGGAAATTCTGGAATCCCTCAGGCTGATCGAATACAAGTGCAAGTGGCCAGTTTCTTTCAATGTTACTCAAAGTGTTATATCACGTTTTATTTCACGTTAATCTGTCAATGTTAGTGTTCATCAAAGACCCAAAAGTGGTAGACGCCAGTAGAGGACCGTTTTTCAGCTATTTCGTTGAAAAGACAGCTTCTCTGCAAGTCAACACGAGACGCTTCCAGAAGTTCATCAAGAGAAAACTCAAATTGAGTGTTCGAAATGTCTATTGATGACTTCGATAAAAGCACAACTTTTACGGTTTGCTACGCTTCAATCTTGAACGAAAAACGACAAATTATTCATATCCAAAAAGGGAAAAAATCCAGCTTGTTCGATACGATCATCGTAATGATGATGAATAATTGTAGGAGTGAGCTAAGCTATGGAGAAACTCCGCAATTACTTAACATCCTTGCCCCCACCTGAGAACTATTCATTTTACACCTCCCCACATTGACACAAATGAATCGCAAGTACGGCGTTTGATCTCGTGAAACAGGTGGGGTTCGCCACAAAACTTTGAAGCGGGCAGCCTCCCAGGTCCAGAGTAATAAGCGGACTTTCACGGTTACCGCGCGCGATAAAACGTCTTCGAGAGACGCGAAAAAGTTTTGGGGCCAAAATGAGACGAACGTCGACCCTTTGAGAATCCATTATGGCGTCGCTGTGCTGCGGATTTTCGGACGAGAGCTACCTGGACTCTAACAACAACGAGAAAAGGGAATATCAGCTGGAAGAATCGATAGTCAGAGCCGATAAATACTCATTGAGGCCCAGGACATCTCGTAGATCTCCAGCGATCGATTCAGGCGTTGGTGGGAAGCCCAAGAAGTCCTCCAAGCAGAAATCGGTTCCTTTGAGCAAGTACAGGAGGAAAACCGCCAACGCGAGGGAACGCAACAGGATGAGGGAGATCAACGAGGCTTTCGAGACCCTCCGGTCCATCATACCCCACGGACAGGTCCAGGAAATCAGTGGTACCAACGAAAAACTGACGAAAATAACCACACTGCGATCGGCTATGGGTTACATAAGCGCGTTGAGTGCCGCCTTGAGTTCTAGTGAAAAAGTTGAGAATTTTCAGTTCGATTTCAGCGCTTACGACTTGGATTCCCTGCTGGATTCTGAGGGAGATTCCACGTCACTTTCGGGGCATTCCTTGATGGCTTCCCCTGATTTCCAGGACTCCACTTTGTGTTCTTTCGAGCTTGGAACTCTTCCTGCGCTTAGATCGGGGTTTACTGATGATACCCTGGATCCTTCTGACTTTCAGGACTTTTTTTTCACGTGATCCAGGAGGGAGACGGGTGAGAAAGGTCAAAGTGATGAGGTGCAAAGCTGCTGAGACTTTTATTGACAGATTTGAATCGTGAAAAGCTCAGATTGCGTAGCTGAAACATTTTTAATATTCGAAACATGAAGACAGCAGGTTCTGAAGAATTGTGTACCCTCCCAAATTATATTTTTAAAGAACTTCCAGGTAATACAGCCTTTTCCAGCCAATTGAGTATTTGCTTCTTTCGAATTAACTGAAATCACACAAATCAGAAAATTCTCTTTGAATCTTATTTTTATTCTGAATATTTTTGAGTTAAAGAATTGCCCTACATTTTTATTGAATTGTTGAAGAATTAGAGTGAAATTCAAACGACATTGAAAAATATTTGAATATCGTTCAATTATAAATACTTTTGTTGATATTATAATAGTATTTTTTTATTTTCCATTGGAGAAATTTTATACTTAATAATTGATGCCATCAAAAAACAGTCATAGTTGTATTATTTCTATTGTTATTCTGTGTATAGTGTACATATATTACTATAATATTGTTATGTTTCTCCTTGATTCTAAAAATAAATAAGTATAATTTCTATAACTTTTTTCTTTTATAAAAATGAAACTCTTCTTGAATATAGCAATATGGATCTTTTCGACACAAGGGTAATTTAAATTGTGAACACATGTTTCCAATAATTGTATCTATCTCGTAGAGATCTGACGCTAAACTAAATGACAGATATAAAATTGTTCGATTGAAAATGGTCCAATTAAGTGAAAAAGTTCGCATTGAAATATTGATAATTATCGGTCATATGGTGATCTCATTAGAACTCATGAGCGTGTAATTTTTTCAATGATTTGAATCTTGAAAGAAATCCCATATCACGTTTAACGTTCAGGTATGGTAAAAAATTTCCCGAAAACTCCAAGAGCGCAACGAACGAAGTTAATAGATGAATAGGTTAACGCTTCGTCCCAGCTCCGCTCATAGGACACGGGGACCGCGGTATCCTGGTATCTCTTTTGGATGGCGCCGTAGAATGCTACATACGTTGTCACAAAATATTGCTATCTATTTAGAGGAAACATCTCCAACCTTGTTTAGGGCCGCTTGCACCGTATTCGTTCTAAGATCTAAGCGTTAGTTAGTTAAGTGTCGATTAATTTATTAAATCCAGGATTAAATATTTGGATTGCACCAACGCTAAATGTAACTAGATTAAATTTAATCCACAAATCTGGTTATTTTTACAGAAATTGGTACTTGTGCCTATCTTCACGTTGTTTATTCCATCCCTTTTCATGCTTTGACAGTTTCTATGTTTAGACATTTTTTGATATTATCGAGCGTCTCGCAGATTGAGAGAGTTTTTAATAACAAATTTCTTTGGTAAACACCGATGCAACATTCATTGCACAAGTTGACATCTTTCTTTGGATTATTCTACTTCCTTCTCAAATGAAAATAGACCTGGTTAGAAACTCTAATTGTCAAAGCACTTACCACCAGATATGGATGTAAAATATGATAAACTCATGGATTCTCTTATGGAAATAACAGAGGCAAATAAAAAAGAAATGATCGAAAAGCATGAACAAACCTGATTTTCGATAAAAGGCAAACATCTATAAGAAATTATGTGATTTTTTCAATAAACATGCATCTTGGAAAATTGTTAGTGTTTATTAACTTTCATTTCAAAACATGGGTGATAATATTGGTTCTGATTGAATGATACCATGTGTCACAGTAAATTAAAGAATAATTCTACATATCAGAAGAACTGTACCTCCAATTTTATTAGGCATGTATGGATTTGTTCAGTTCATATTATACCTGAAGGGTCAATATTTAGTTCAGTTATTCATTCTTGTGTGTACTTTTCCTTTCACAGTTTCACACCAATTTGATCTTTCATATCTACGCCTAGGAAAACCAAAATCTATAATTTCTACTTGGGTCATTATTCTTTTCGATTTGATTTATAATCAAACATCATTTTTGAAACAACCCTGACTTGTGTCATCCATGAATTTAGGGTTAGAATTCAAAGTTGATCGTTAAACTTTCATTTAATCCTCCCAATTCGGAGGATTTTATTTAACCGTTAGTTATGGTTGTTAAACTAGGATAACGATACGGTGCAAGAGAATCATAGACACTAATCGAGGTTTTGGATTTAATCTGAAGTTTTGTCATACGGTGCAATCGGCCCTTATACTATATCTACTTATATTATAGTAACGCAAAATAAGGCATCAGATGCGTCTTGCGTTATTATACTCGCCTCTGCGAGTATCCTACATTTTCTTCCACGTCGAAACCATAAATTTCAACAACCCGTTAAATCGAATTTTCGGGTAGTAATTTCAATTAGTAAATCTCGAACGAGTACCATCCGATACGTATAGTTAAAACTGGAACGACAGGCCGTTTCGACGAAGATTTATGGAAAATGTGTCAGCAGCGCAAGAGAAAAGACTTAGGACAAGCCTATTAGCCTTCATCTGGCGATATTGAAATACGCGATCGTATCTAAATTACATCGATATAATATATATTGGCACTTACCCGCTTGTGTATCAAAATTCTCGGTTTATTACAACCAGTTTGCGTAATTCGTCGCGGCCAACCCGGACGTTTCGATCGATAAAACCGAAAAAATTAATGACACTGCCTCTTATCTAAATTATCGGAGTGAGATCGATCTATCCGATTGACCATCTCCGAGAGGGGCCACTTATGACATCTGATTTCTCATCACAGTCGACCGGACCCAATTTTAAGGCATCGGTTTCGTTGCGCCATGCCAAGAATTTCGTATTGCCCATCAACTTATAATGAACGTCGAAAAATGCTGGAAACGAGGAGCGGTAGAGACCATTTTTGGCCAAAATAAAGTGTGAAATCGGTATGAATATCACGAAGAAATATGACTCCTTGAAATTTTACTCGAAGGACCAATGTTCACACACATAAAAATAAAATGGCAAATTTGTTCCTATGGATGAGTTTGTTATCAATTTGAGAGACGGTCTGTAACTAGTTTTGTGATTAGTTAGGTTTTTTCAACATTAGTGAGAAAGATCTCCCTAAAATTTCCAGACTCAAGATGACAGTTCAAGATGTCGAACGAATTTTCTCGAGTCTGGACATATTTTATTGGAAATTCGTATGTAAAGGTTTTTGAGGTTGGGTCTATGATTCTGGTCGTTGATCATGATAATTTTGTTAGTACTCTTACACTAAAAAAAATGCTTCAAAATAGTTGTTGCAAAATGGCGGAAGAGCGATACGATGATACGATTCTTTTCAAAATGGGTCAGAGCTTCAGAGTCAATAATTTTATCATTCAACAGAATTGTGTAACAGTTTTTTTAATCAGATCTCTGGCACAGACGTATACTTATGAAAAATAGTTCCAAACTTATTTCTAGATCGAAAACTTGAGTCTTTCAATCGAAAAAATGATACTTTCCTATGAGTTTATGTGACTTGTTGAAACATATATAGGCAATCAGCATGTAGAATAATGAATATCGCTAATTAAACTTCAGATTGTCGAAAGTGAAGTTATAGGCGTAGCCCATTTTTGTCGGCTCATGCTTACAGGCCTCGCTGTAGGTTCATTTGTTGATGAATGAAGCCGTTTACATTCGACTATCATAAGCGAACATTTTGCCGGTTGTATAATGAGTATCTAGGTCTGATTAATCATTTGAAACATAATACACACGGCTGGTTTTGTCGGAAGACAAGATTTGTCATTAGGCGAAATGCGTTATTATCGATTCAGGGTGCGACAATGTGATTGCAGCATAGGCGTATCTTTCGGGGCGAATAACTCTCTTACTATACAATTTTACAGGATTTTCCGCCACATTAGCGTTAAATTAAAACACGTCATTAGCGGTTTCAAAGCCATTTCCTCAATGGGGAAAATGGAAAAGGAACCAACAAGCGGTTGGACCCGCAAAGCAAAAACACTCGGCTCCAAAATTGAATATTATCAACAAAAACTTATTTGAGATGTGATTCCATTAATTATATGAAATGATGGCATGAATATCACATTAAATATTGCTCTGGTCCAGTAACAAAGTTTCATAATGCACAAATCAGGAACAAGTCCACAATAACAGTTACAATGAATAGTCATCCTATATATTTTTTATAGTTGGAAATTACACAGTTGTCAAGTTGTCACAGTGCAAAGGAGTCTTATCTAACAAGATCCTTGTATTTAGATATTTTATTTGAAATGATTATTGAATTGTAACCTTACTGTATATATTTTTGATTTATGTTGCCATTGAACGAGAAATAAAAGAGATCATTGAGATTTCTGACAGAAAAAGGATTTTCAACTATAATTTCGATATTCATCGCATAAGCGAAGAGAAATATAGATTGAATCGATAACACTTATTGTATAAGATGTTACAGTTCAGAAAAATAAAGAAATAATTAAAAAAGACAACATAAACTGCAGGAAAACAAATCCAATGATATCAAATGTGGTCACTTATTGTTCTTGAATATTAATAATTTTGCAGTAATTACTGTGTGTAGTTCTTTCGTTGTTACACCGAAGAAATATAGAAATTAGGATAGCTTCAAACAATTGGACATAATCAAGTGTGATAAATAGATATAACATTCTTTCGAATGCACATTTCTATTGGACATTTATTCAATTAACCAGATTGACGAGTTCGAAAAGTACACAAATTCATTTCTTGTTATAAAAACAGCCGATATAAGAAGCTGTCAAATACGTTGCAAGGTTGTAAGGGGTTGTCGAAAAAGTAGTGAATATCGCTGAGAAATTGATTGTTGTCCTTTCCAGTTTCATGGTTATTGATAGTTATGGCTCATTTACGTGAGATAAAAGCTTTCATGGTGGTATATAGCGAGTTTCAATTTATGTTTACTGATAAAGACTGGAGTGACTGAAGCGGTGGAGTCGATAATGATAGCCTGCTTTCTGAATGTCATAATTTTTTCAAACTGGACACAACATGAATTTAGAAGAGAAGGTGACATCAACAGTTGGAAGACGACTTTCTCTGAAATTTCGTTTTTGAGTCAACCAAAACCATCTCTTCTACCGAGCGCAACTTGGGGGTTCCAGATTGTTATATTTATCCATTCCTAACTGGAATTATATGGACATTTTATATGGCTCTAAACAATTCTATGGTTCACTTAGCCGGAATAATGCTCACAATCTAATAGGACCGAGTCGCAATCACGTCAAATCTAATCGAAATTTACGGCCTCTAAATTGACTATTTCATTCGCTTTTGCCATTGTTAAACAGGTTGCTTTCGTGAGGTTGATGGGTTGTGTTCGTATCTTTGTTTATTCTGGGTCGACCCCGGGAGATCGTAAAGATCGAATTGAGATTCCTGCAGGTATCTCGGGGTTCGAAAGGTTATGTGCATTGAATTTATGATATTTATTCAAAGATATCCGTTGATATTTCGTTGCACAGAAGCTGCGTAGTTAATGATTAGATAATGGAGGAATTCTCTGAATTTGAGCTACGAATGTGTGCTTGTCTGGGTGACGCATTCCTCGTAGGCCAAGAGATGAGTAACCTGTTATGGAGAAGCTGGTATTTTTTTATTTGAGGAGGTTTTCAGTAAACTACCAGAAGGGGAGAGATAAAGAGATTCTGCTGAAAGTAAGATAGAGGTGGTCAGAAACATGTGGAACATTTACTTCATAGATATTCCAATTCTCTGTCGCAAAATGTCAAGCGAATTGAAAATACGAGAATTTATGTGAAACTTTTTCAAAATAATCAAAAATGGAGCTTCAAAAGAATCGCAAAAGAGGCTCGCGTTCGTCCGGAAACGGTATCAAGAGTTGTTAAGCGCTTCAACGAAGATCTTACAATTAACCGCAAGGAAGGAACCGGGAGGAAAAAGGGGTTTCATAGCCCAAAAAAAGTGAAGAAAGCCATCAGCCTTTTTCAGAAGAATCCGAACCTTTCAGGAAGGAAAGTGGCCCAAATAGTGGGTCGTTCAGAAAATCAAGTCGAGATGTGGGCTTAGAACATACAAAATACAGAAAGTGCCAGACAGGAATGCTGTGAAGAATCAAGAAGCGAAATCAAGAGCAAAGAAATTAAAAAACGATTTCTTCAAACATTTTTCCTGTTGCGTGATGGACGACGAAACCTATGTCTTGGCTCATGGGCGTAGCCAGCGTAGGGCAGCTGCCCCCCCCCCCCCCTGAAAGAAAAAATAAATTAAATTTGCCTTTTATTTTCATCCCAAAATTTTACATTTTGAACGAACTTGGACCATGACCATGGTTTGCCCCCCCCCCTGTAATAAATCCTGGCTACGCCATTGTCTTGGCTGATTTCTCGCAACTTCCTGGTCAGGAATTTTATACTGCAGATTCTCGTGGAAATGTTGACGAACAATTTCGCGTGAAGAAACAAGAAAAGTTTCCTAAAAAATTCCTGGGTTGGCAAGCAATTTGCACTTGTGGGAAAAGGAGCAAATTTTTCGTTGGCCAAGGCTCTGTTGACTCGAAGATATACATCGAGGAATGCTTGAAGAAGTGACTTTCACCATTTTTACGTGAGCACGATGTGTCAACAATCTTTTGGTCAGATTTAGCTTCATGCCACTACAGCAAGGCCACCAAGGAATGGTACGAAGCTAATGAGGTGGTTTTTGTGCCCAAAGAGGCCAATCCACCAAATTGCCCAGAACTCAGGCCAATCGAAAGATATTGGGCCCTGGTAAAAAAAAGAATTGAAGAAAACTAAGAAATCAACGAAAACATTAGCGGAATTCAAGCAAAAGTAGAAGACAGCATCCCAGAAAGTGACTGAGAACAATGACTGAGAAGCATGATGGGAAGAATTCCAGAAAAAATTTTGTAAAAAATAGTTTTGGTTTTTTTATTGTAAAAACAGTTTTCAATAGAATTAGAAGATGATTCGAAAATGAGTTTGATTTTCGAAATCGGTCCAGTGGTTCAAAAGATATAAGAGTTTTTGTGATAGCGAATTTATTCTCGTTCAGTCCTTACGCTGAAAAGTTTTCCAATAAAAGTTGGGAGCTATTGGACTCTCAAGACACTATGTAATGTTGACCACTTTTGGTTGAGAAAACAACGAAAATAAATCCCAAATATTTCGTACAGCCGTTTCCTTTCTATGTTGCAAGTGGCAACAACAATTTTCGCGGGCATAAAATAAACGAGTCTCTGGTAAAGCCTTAAATCTCCATTTTCAGAACCAGATAACAACAGTTCCAGCATTCTATTTCTAATTATCGTTTTCGCATCGAAGATGATGATCATAAGGATTGCTCGCCGCATTTGTGTAATTTACCAGGTAAGTGGTACTTACTCATACCTGAACATTATTATGTTTGTACTGCAGTCAGCCGACTTTTGCGGATGATTGACAGACGCGTACATTGAGCATTTCTGAGATTATTGCTGACGATGCCCTCGGAGTTTATTGGGAGCTAGTCCCGACTAGAACTGCCAAATGGGATTGAAGATAACAATAAAAGTTTGAAGAATATGGCTGGCTTTTTTCTATTGAAATCTTGAATAGGGGGATGCCATATGTTTTTGATTTGTAAGCCATCAAGAGAAAGGGAATCGTCAGACCAAATTAGTGGATAGGTTTCTTCAAATCCTTCCCCTTAAGGGGACGTTCCACTCTGGCCGACGGCACCGATTTTCCATTCAAAAAATGCCTTTTATTTAACCAAGTTCACGCCCTCAATTTTCCACCTGAAAGCTTGATTTGTTTTCAAAATTCTCCTGGAATTTCAGACAGTTCTCTGCGATTTCACACTTTCTGGAAGTCTTTCCAGTATTTTCATCATTTTTACATTATTTAAGCGCCTATCCAAATGGAATTTTTTTGAAATATAGGAAATTGATTTGTCGAGGGCACCCCAATGAATTTTCTAAAAAAAATTGATGAACAACTGCCGAAAACGATTATGAAGTCGATTTTCATAGACTCTCTAATTCAACCCGATTTTTTCATGGGAAAAAATAATTTCTTCAAAGAGAAAAAATTGGAGTGCCCTTGGGACAACTTCAATTAGAAAAAAATGAAGCTTTTGAGTGAAAAATTGAAAGCGAAAAATGAAAGGCACTTTTTGAATGGATAATCGGTTCCGTAGCTGTCGGCCAGAGTATATCGTCCCTTTAATTGAGAAACTGTTACACAGAAGATCCTTTGTAAGAACTTGATTATAAAATGGTTCGTTGAATACTCGAATTATATCATTTGCTGCGAATGAAATAACGGTTTCTGTGCCTCGTAGAATTTCGACCAAGTGCCAGAATCTCCGAGGAATTTTCTGCTTGTTAATTCCTCAATTAGTCCTACAAGTTGGCCCATCAATGGTACCCATAAATTTCCTCCCCGGAATCGCTAAATTGGAACAAAATTCCATATCTAGATTATAAGGTGTCACTCGCTTCAACGCGGCCATTAATCAAGAAGATTATCGCACTTTTCAGTCGGTTTTTTCATTTTGGGAATGCTCGACTTGTGGATCGAATTTGTTTTTGTTCAGTCGAGATGCTCCAGCTTGACATATAATTAAGGAGGTTTCAGACTACCTCTTGACAATTTTTTCCATGTCGTATTATCTCTATTTTGAAATTGTTGTTTCGAATAATACGAAGAGTTGAGCAAGGAAACATGGAATAACGCCTGGGAATGAATATGCATCGAATTTAGCCAAGGGTGAAATGAACCCATGACATTGGTTCGCACGCATCCAAGATTCGTGTAGATGTATTACCATAATCTCATATCCCTTCTGTTCAATCCGTTGGTGGTCTATATGTCGATTATATGCTGAAATGTTTCTCGGATCGCCTCGAGGTGATAACCTGCATCCTGTATGTGATTTAGGCAAATTTGGAGAAACTTATGGAATGATTGATTGATTCATGTTCTCGATGCCGAAATTTTGGTTCTAAAATGAATTCAGGATACTCTTATTCTTCATATCATTACTTTCTTGCTGCCAGAGGCCATGAGAGAAAGTTTTTGCATCTTGAACACCTAGTAAATGATTCAAAGCTAGCTTTTGAAAAAAATGTACGTCCCCAATATAGTGCTGCTCAAGCCTCAGCTGCTTTATGATGTAGCTGCATTTCCATGTGAGCACTGATCACTGGCAGTTTGATTCCAGATTGACTGCCTGTTGCTATATTTATGCGGGCATCTTTGAAGTTTCTCTTCAAACACTCTTGGATGGTGAGTTCTTGCCTTGAACCGTTTCAAGATTTTCGATTTTCATCTCGAACCCAAGCAGCAAATTTCCAGCTCAATTAACAGAATTTCGGTGCCAGCACGCAACAGATCAACGACGCACGTCAGATAAGGTCGTTCTCTCTTTAATGTCACTTCTTCGGAATAAATGATTCGTGCAATCTTTACGTGTAGCCGGGCAATCATTGCACAACCGCACCAAGTGCCCAATTAAATTTTGCATATATTTGTCGTGTAATTTCAGGTCCGCTTGATGCCTACACTAACGGTAGCCTATCCGAAATCTCTTTAAAACTTCCGCCCGCTGATTGCATCGAACCGTGGATTTTTGAAAGTCGTTTCTGATTCGATCGTTAAAGTGCCTTGTCGTGTTTAAAGGACTCCGTGGTTTTCTGCTTTTCGATAATGATTTAATTGAATGGCTTCGTAAATGAACGGTGTGGGTCACATTGCTGCTACAACGCTTTAATGGTTTGCAATTTGCTTCAGGAATCTTCTTCTTTGGATTTATTTTCTGAAATGGTCGAAGAGAAAACTGCCCTTATCACCTTAATACCTGCTGTACGTCCTTGAAGCTTTGGCAGACATTTTAGTGATGTCGTATGCCGATATATCCCTCGGATTTCTTCAGCAATAATTGGTTAAACCAAGTACCCATCGACATCTCGAAGATATGAGAGACCGGTGTTACCGAACTGCGACAATTCCAAAGCGTTGTGCTCGCCTCCAAAAAAAATTGACGTGAAAATCGTTGCTGTACCGCCGCGGCAATCAGAGTGACCCAAATATCGAGATTCAGTTAACGAATCGGCATAGTCGGAATACTTGCGGACTCATTTTATTGACAGCATGACATTTATTGACATAATTCGACGAGATGAAATTTGTTACTTTTTCTCGGGTCGTCTTGAGGGCCACCAAGCCGACAGACAGCATTAGCCGATATTATTGGTAATTTACCGCATTCAGCGAGATTGTCGCGTTCATTAATTTCGTGTACCGCTATCTGCAAGGAACAATGAGAGATGTCTTGGAAAGAACGCTTGGAAATTCTGATCGGAGATGGTTTCTGGCAGGATCGATAATTTAATAGAGAAGTGATCTTATAATTCTTATATCTAATTAATAATGAAAGAATATTTTCGAAACAAAATTCAATGAAACTGCTTCAAATATTGCCTACCCTGTACACAGCTAATTCTTCGAGAAGGGGGACTTTCAAAGGGATCTCGTGTTGTTAGATCCTGAAGAATTTGAAAAATTTGGTAACCTAAATCACCGTAATGATTCAGATAACATTTCAATTAAATATTTGTCCAAAAAGTGTCAATCAAAACAATATAAAAAAAGACTAAACACGATTAAATCTCGATCAGAGAATGAGATATGGATTCAAATTAGTGCTATCATCTATGAGTGGCGAATAATGAAATCGTGCTTCACGATTCAACAGCGTCACGTCAAATGTGAAGACTTAATTCAAAATATCTGGAGTTATCTCGGCACCCATCTAAATGGCTCATTTGTCACCACCGTTCTTTTCAATTCGATTTGTCCGAGAACGGTATAATTAATATGGAATTCGTCTTCCATTTCTCGAGAATGGATTGACAGGCGGAAGCTTCGTGAGTATTTTTATAGATTGAGATAAGGTTTTTTCAAATTGTCAAAAAGGAAAAGGGACTTTCAGTACAATTTTCGAAGATCAAGCTCTCAGGATTCTAGGATTTGAATCACTCCATTGTCTATGGAAATATCTTTTGGCATTACCTACTATGTTCCGAAAAATGACCATTCATCGGAGATTGAATATAAAATACACTGCGCAAAAAAATTAACGCACATTATGGAAATCTCAAATTTATTCTACAACTGAAGGTGTTCTCAATGATAATTATTTTTATCAGAATTATGCATGCTTATATTATCCACTTTCAACGTTTTTTTTCAATACAGATGTTTTCTCCCAGCAGGAATAAAAAAAGATGATATTATCAGATTTTGAATGTATTGGCTCCATTCTAAAATCAGTTGTTCTCGATCAATTCTAGTGATCAATTGTTTTTCTTTCGTTTGATTTTCCACACTCGATCATAGCGAAACACGCAATTTGACCCAAGAGGAATGTGCCCAAGCGGTGGTTTTGCGAGAAGAAGGGTGGACATACATAAGAATTGCAGAAAGGTTTGGAGTTTCCCATACAAGTGTGTCCAGAAGACCAGGACAGGGTATACCACGGGTAACAACTGCCCTTCAAGAACGTTACTCTGGGAAGGATTAGATCAGAACATTTTAAGATCACTCATTTTGAGTATGAACCGTCGTTGCCGAGCTGTAATTAACGCAAGGGGTGGAAATACCAACTATTAAATCAGTTATCAGCATTTCAGTATTTTGAAAATTGTTCATTTCTCTTCTTTCACATAAGATTCGGTGAAATCCTGAATTTTTCTTCCATTTAATGTGTCTTGTTTCGTTCAAAACCTTCCCGAGAGAACATAAAAAATAAGTTATAAAGTGAATGTAGAGTTAACTTTCATTAAAATTGAGATTTACAGAATGTACGTTAATTTTTTTTGCGCAGTGTATTTGGATCGTTCAAAAGCTTTTCACTCATCTGTTTACAATGTTGTGGTCGCACATCAGAATCGTTTTGACCACGAATACCAGGAAAAAATGGGTTCTTTCAATATGAACCGAATTCTCCGCCATTTTGTAACGATTCAGAAAGAAAATTATATTTTCTCGTCCAGTTATATGGAAAATTCTGGAAAAGGTCGATTTAAACATTTTCACTCTTATAATGTTTTTGTCATTAAAAAGCTTATTTTCCTTCTGATACGAACAATTTGAAATACAAAAACATTCTGAAATAAATTTGAGTCGATGAACTTTGAAATGAAAAGCTCCTAATTAAAAATCGATTTTGAATTCACAAGATAAAGGAAAAAATATAATCAGATATGTCGAAAATACAGCGAATTGCAAAAATTACAAAATTTCAAGATGCTTCAAAAAAAGAATTTGACAAACATTAAAACTCTAAAACCAACGTAGAGGGAAACTTATATCGAAAGATTTTGAAAAAATTCAAAGAAAAACTTTAGGAGAGTACCTATGTTGAAATGAAAAATTAATCTGCAATATTTAGAATGAAAAATTGGAGGAAAAGAGTATCTCGAATAAAAATTTAAATAAAAACAGATCAAATAACCTATAACAAAAAATTCACGGAAGAAACCAAACTTTGAGAAAAGTGAATCAGAAGATTTCGAAGAAAATTCCGATTCCGAAATTTTGAATTTGAGAAGGTTATCTTAAAAATTGAGTTGGAGAATCTCGAAAAAAGTTGTATTGAAATTATTTTCTGTCTTTTAGCTTCTTTTATTAAGCGTATTTTTTCAAAACTTTATATTCATCTTCCTTGGCAGTAGTCAAATAGTCGTCTGATCAGAGTTTTATGAGATCTTGGTACCTTTGATATTCAGAGATGGCTTATAGGGAAATCATTTATTATTAGAATAACTATTCGTATCGTACAGTAAATTTCCGAGTATCCATTTCTGCATACGAGTATTGCGAGAAGAACCGTGACTTGTTTGCCGGATCGTCGCATGACGATAATAATTCAGGGGGCCTCTCGTGGGCCCGGTTGACAAAACGCCCGCGTGCATCCAGCATCATGTGATTTGGAAGCCGTGTACATAATTCGGTTGTAGGTGGCCCAATATCAGCGGGATCCAGCATCGTAACAACAATGAAGAAAGTGTTTTATGCCACCGGCCACACAATGCAGAAGCGGCCAACAATGGTGATATTAACAACAATAATAAAACTAGTTATCTGGACATCTCCCGGCCGAGCCCAATCCACCTGAAGTCTCTGATTATAAATGCTCACTTAAAAAGTGATTCACCTCCTTGATATATTAGCTATTGTCGTGAACTTCGGAAAGTGATTCGAATGGAGGCTAATCTACGAGAAACAAAATCATTTATTCACACTAAAATCGGTATTTTATGCGGGCCACCCTATACGAAAATATTGATACAGGTCAAGCTGACTAGAGCGATAACCAGGCGCATCTTTTGAAGTGATAGTGGCAGCTTAGATGGTCGTCTGCAGTTGGGTGTTAACCGCTCTAAGTAGCGTCTCGGTAATTCTCCTCTAGTAAATATCCAATTAGGTAAAAACATCACCAAGGGCGCTGAATCGGTTTCAACTGTCACCACCACACCTCGGTTTTCTCCACGTGATTTATAACACGCATTATATTATTACGCGGTTATTTATCTGCCGCAATTTTATATTCAAATGCCGCCATCTGTAAAGTTCTATGTTTTGCTCTGATTTATGCGACTCGCATCTCTGTGTTCATATATCAGAAAATTGCTGCTAATTTCGTCCATTGAATCAATTTCATACGTTCCTACGGTATGGGGGAATATAAATTTGTAGACGGAGAATTTTCATCGATCGTTTCGTGGGGTACCTATTCCGGAAATGTACATTATTAGTTTCAATATCTCTTTGACTGCTGATTCAAGCTCCCATTTCGAAGGCTATTAGCCAAGTTTATCTAAAAGCAGGGAACTACTGCTGTCAATTCTGCGACTGGATAATCGTTCAATTACAGAGAACGCGATAAAGAACAATCCGATCGAGATTGAGAGAAGATAACTGAATTGAATCGAGATCAGTTCGAGATATCGGTAATTATCTCACTCGGTGTCACCCAAGGATGGATCAGGTTTAATCTTTGAGGGTCGATTAGTTCATTAAAGGCTTCAAGCTCAAGTCTTGTGATTGCGAAGCAGCCGCATCAGATCGACGAACTTCACCGCGCCATTCGAAATCAGAAACTACCCAGAAAAGTTTCCGGTTTCGTGTTTACGAACGGACAGAATTGAATTTGACCAAGTATTCTTCATTCCCGTCGAAAAATGATGAAAAAAATTAATAGAAAGGTGATGTTGAATCATTGCTCCCCACCCTCTCACCAACATATGAGGTGAACCTCAGGATTTTGAATTCCGGGAAAAGTATCATACATACCGTTAGCGCAGTGGTCAAGGCCCCCGCCCGGAAAGTAGGGAGACGCAGGTTCGTTTCCGGCACGGTGTGTGACTTTTTCCGGAATTTCAAAAAATATTCAATTGTCTGCATGCCGTTATTTCTTTCCTTATATTTACAGACGTTAAACCATTCTCATGTATTAAAAGAAAGACTTCGAATCGTTTGTGCAAGAAAAAAATTAAAATTTTCGATACATACTATTTATTTGTCTCAACACATAATAATAATATTCAAGTTCACATAACACTCATAAAATAAATTCATCTGTCATGATAGAAAAATATAACCATCGATAATACACACTCGGTCCAATAAAATACATCGAAACAATACATATTAACAGGTAAGCGAAAAAATTGGTCAATCACGTAGCATCGTCGTACTCCTTCCTCGGGTATCACTGGAATAACAAACTAATTCGTTCGATCCGCGGTACTAAGAAACCTCAGCCGCGGATCCTGAGATTTTCTGGGAAGCGTTGTTGTCTTGGATGGAGGGGTTCTCTAACATTAAGGAAATTGTATCACATACTGGCACTTCTTCGAGATCACTCTCCTCTAAGAGCGGAATATCTGGAAAGAATAATCAGGTTGAGGACTCAAAACCGAAAAGCAAACAAAAGGAATAAATGCTCCAAATCGCATACAAATTTCATCTCATTCTCAATGTTTGTGAATTGAATGAAAAAATTTCTTTTCCTCCTAATCAAACCACCGCAGCCTCCTCTTGTAATATTTTTTCCGAAGAGGAATGAAGGCTCTGAATCGCATAAATGTTTCATCACTGTGGCTCGCTCACAGAATTAATTACGAATTTTCAAAGTTTTTGAATTGAATAAAAAAAATTTTTTTTTTCTACATTCAATTTTTTTCCTCCTAATCAAACCACCGCAGCCTCCTCTTGTAATGTTTTTTCCGAAGAGGAATGAAGGCTCTAAATCGCATAAATGTTTCATCACTGTGGCTTGCTCACAGAATTAATTACGAATTTTCAAAGTTTTTGATATGAAGAAAAAAAAATTTTTTTTCTACATTTAATTTTTTTCCTCCTAATCTAACTACCGCAGCCCCCTCTTGTAATGTTTTTTCCGAAGAGGAATGAAGGCTCTAAATCGCATAAATGTTTCATCACTGTTGCTTGCTCACAGAATTAATTACGAATTTTCAAAATTTTTGCATTGAATGAAAAAAAAAATTTTTCTACATTCAATTTTTTTCCTCCTAATCAAACCACCACAGCCTCCTGTTGTGATGTTTTTTCCGAAGAGGAATGAAGGCTCTAAATCGCATAAATGTTTCATCACTGTGGCTTGCTCACAGAATTAATTACGAATTTTCAAAGTTTGTGAATTGAATAAAAAAAATATATTTTTCTACATTTAATTTTTTTCCTCCTAATCTAACTACCACAGCCCCCTCTTGTAATGTTTTTTCCGAAGAGGAATGAAAGCTCTAAATCGCATAAATGTTTCATCACTGTAGCTTGTTCACAGAATCAATTACGAATTTTCAAAGTTTTTGAATTGAATAAAAAAAAATATTTTTTTCTACATTTAATTTTTGTCCTCCTAACCTCACCATCGCAGCCTGCTCTTGTAATGTTTTTTCCGAAGAGGAATGAAAGCTCTAAATCGCATAAATGTTTCATCACTGTAGCTTGCTCACAGAATTAATTACGAATTTTCAAAGTTTGTGAATTGAATAAAAAAAATATTTTTTTCTACATTTAATTTTTTTCCTCCTAATCTAACTACCGCAGCCCCCTCTTGTAATGTTTTTTCCGAAGAGGAATGAAAGCTCTAAATCGCATAAATGTTTCATCACTGTAGCTTGCTCACAGAAATAATTACGAATTTTCAAAGTTTGTGAATTGAATAAAAAAAAATATTTTTTTCTACATTTAATTTTTTTCCTCCTAACCTCACCATCGCAGCCTGCTCTTGTAATGTTTTTTCCGAAGAGGAATGAAAGCTCTAAATCGCATAAATGTTTCATCACTGTAGCTTGCTCACAGAATTAATTACGAATTTTCAAAGTTTGTGAATTGAATGAAAAAAATATTTTTTTCTACATTTAATTTTTTTCCTCCTAATCTAACTACCGCAGCCCCCTCTTGTAATGTTTTTTCCGAAGAAGAATGAAAGCTCTAAATCACATGAATGTTTCATCACTGTAGCTTGCTCACAGAATTAATTACGAATTTTCAAAGTTTGTGAATTGAATAAAAAAAATATTTTTTTCTACATTTAATTTTTTTCCTCCTAATCTAACTACCACAGCCCCCTCTTGTAATGTTTTGTCCGAAGAGGAATGAAAGCTCTAAACCGCATAAATGTTTCATCACTGTAGCTTGCTCACAGAATCAATTACGAATTTTCAAAGTTTTTGAATTGAATAAAAAAAAATATTTTTTTCTACATTTAATTTTTTTCCTCCTAATCTAACTACCGCAGCCCCCTCTTGTAATGTTTTTTCTGAAGAGGAATGAAAGCTCTAAATCGCATAAATGATTCATCACTGTAGCTTGCTCACAGAATTAATTACGAATTTTCAAAGTTTGTGAATTGAATAAAAAAAATATTTTTTTCTACATTTAATTTTTTTCCTCCTAATCTAACTACCGCAGCCCCCTCTTGTAATGTTTTTTCCGAAGAGGAATGAAAGCTCTAAATCGCATAAATGTTTCATCACTGTAGCTTGCTCACAGAATTAATTACGAATTTTCAAAGTTTGTGAATTGAATAAAAAAAAATATTTTTTTCTACATTTAATTTTTTTCCTCCTAACCTCACCATCGCAGCCTGCTCTTGTAATGTTTTTTCCGAAGAGGAATGAAAGCTCTAAATCGCATAAATGTTTCATCACTGTAGCTTGCTCACAGAATTAATTACGAATTTTCAAAGTTTGTGAATTGAATAAAAAAAATATTTTTTTCTACATTTAATTTTTTTCCTACTAATCTCACCATCGCAGCCTGCTCTTGTAATGTTTTTTCCGAAGAGGAATGAAAGCTCTAAATCGCATAAATGTTTCATCACTGTAGCTTGCTCACAGAATTAATTACGAATTTTCAAAGTTTGTGAATTGAATGAAAAAAATATATTTTTCTACATTTAATTTTTTTCCTCCTAACCTCACCATCGCAGCATGCTCTTGTAATGTTTTTTCCGAAGAGGAATGAAAGCTCTAAATCACATGAATGTTTCATCACTGTAGCTTGCTCACAGAATCAATTACGAATTTTCAAAGTTTGTGAATTGAATAAAAAAAATTTTTTTTTTCTACATTTAATTTTTTTCCCCCTAACCTCACCATCGCAGCCTGCTCTTGTAATGTTTTTTCCGAAGAGGAATGAAAGCTCTAAATCGCATAAATGTTTCATCACTGTAGCTTGCTCACAGAATTAATAACGAATTTTCAAAGTTTGTGAATTGAATAAAAAAAAATATTTTTTTCTACATTTAATTTTTTTTCTTCCTAATCTCACCATTGCAGCCTGCTCTTGTAATGTTTTTTCCGAAGAGGAATGAAAGCTCTAAATCCCATAAATGTTTCATCACTGTAGCTTGCTCACAGAATTAATTACGAATTTTCAAAGTTTGTGAATTGAATGAAAAAAATATTTTTTTCTACATTTCATTTTTTTTCTCCTAACCTCACCATCGCAGCCTGCTCTTGTAATGTTTTTTCCGAAGAGGAATGAAAGCTCTAAATCACATAAATGTTTCATCACTGTAGCTTGCTCACAGAATTAATTACGAATTTTCAAAGTTTGTGAATTGAATAAAAAAAATATTTTTTTCTACATTTAATTTTTTTCCTCCTAACCTCACCATCGCATCCTGCTCTTGTAATGTTTTTTCCGAAGAGGAATGAAAGCTCTAAATCGCATTAATGTTTCATCACTGTAGCTTGCTCACAGAATTAATTACGAATTTTCAGAATTTGTGAATTGAATAAAAAAAATATTTTTTTCTACATTTAATTTTTTTCCTCCTAATCTAACTACCGCAGCCCCCTCTTATAATGTTTTTTCCGAAGAGGAATGAAAGCTCTAAATCGCATAAATGTTTCATCACTGTAGCTTGCTCACAGAATTAATTACGAATTTTCAAAGTTTGTGAATTGAATAAAAAAAATATTTTTTTCTACATTTCAATTTTTTCCTCCTAACCTCACCATCGCAGCCTGCTCTTGTAATGTTTTTTCCGAAGAGGAATGAAAGCTCTAAATCGCATAAATGTTTCATCACTGTAGCTTGCTTACAGAATTAATTACGAATTTTCAAAGTTTGTGAATTGAATTAAAAAAAATATTTTTTTCTACATTTAATTTTTTTCCTTCTAACCTCACCATCGCATCCTGCTCTTGTAATGTTTTTTCCGAAGAGGAATGAAAGCTCTAAATCGCATAAATGTTTCATCACTGTAGCTTGCTCACAGAATTAATTACGAATTTTCAAAGTTTGTGAATTGAATAAAAAAAAATATTTTTTTCTACATTTAATTTTTTTCCTCCTAACCTCACCATCGCAGCCTGCTCTTGTAATGTTTTTTCCGAAGAGGAATGAAAGCTCTAAATCGCATTAATGTTTCATCACTGTAGCTTGCTCACAGAATTAATTACGAATTTTCAAAGTTTGTGAATTGAATAAAAAAAAATATTTTTTTCGACATTTAATTTTTTTCCTCCTAACCTCACCATCGCATCCTGCTCTTGTAATGTTTTTTCTGAAGAGGAATGAAAGCTCTAAATTGCATTGATGTTATATCACTGTAGCTTGCTCACAGAATTAATTACGAATTTTCAAAGTTTGTGAATTGATTAAAGAAAATATTTTTTTCTACATTTAATTTTTTTCCTCCTAATCTAACTAGCGCAAACCCCTCTTCTAATGTTTTTTTCGAAGAGGAATGAAAGCTCTAAATCGCATAAATGTTTCATCACTGTAGCTTGCTCACAGAATTAATTACGAATTTTCAAAGTTTGTGAATTGAATGAAAAAAATATTTTTTTCTACATTTAATTTTTTTCCTCCTAACCTCACCATCGCATCCTGCTCTTGTAATGTTTTTTCCGAAGAGGAATGAAAGCTCTAAATCGCATTAATGTTTCATCACTGTAGCTTGCTCACAGAATTAATTACGAATTTTCAAAGTTTGTGAATTGAATAAAAAAAATATTTTTTTCTACATTTAATTTTTTTTCCTCCCAACCTCACCATCGCAGCCTGCTCTTGTAATGTTTTTTCCGAAGAGGAATGAAAGCTCTAAATCGCATAAATGTTTCATCACTGTAGCTTGCTCACAGAATTAATTACGAATTTTCAAAGTTTGTGAATAGAATGAAAAAAATATTTTTTTCTACATTTAATTTTTTTCCTCCTAACCTCACCATCGCAGCCTGCTCTTGTAATGTTTTTTCCGAAGAGGAATGAAAGCTCTAAATCGCATAAATGTTTCATCACTGTGGCTTGCTCACAGAATTAATTACGAATTTTTTTCCTCCTAACCTCACCATCGCAGCCTGCTCTTGTAATGTTTTTTCCGAAGAGGAATGAAAGCTCTAAATCGCATAAATGTTTCATCACTGTAGCTTGCCCACAGAATTAATTACGAATTTTCAAAGTTTGTGAATAGAATGAAAAAAATATTTTTTTCTACATTTAATTTTTTTCCTCCTAACCTCACCATCGCAGCCTGCTCTTGTAATGTTTTTTCCGAAGAGGAATGAAAGCTCTAAATCGCATAAATGTTTCATCACTGTAGCTTGCTCACAGAATTAATCACGAATTTTCAAAGTTTGTGAATTGAATAAAAAAAATATTTTTTTCTACATTTAATTTTTTTCCTCCTAACCTCACCATCGCAGCCTGCTCTTGTAATGTTTTTTCCGAAGAGGAATGAAAGCTCTAAATCGCATAAATGTTTCATCACTTCAGCTTGCTCACAGAATTAATTACGAATTTTCAAAGTTTGTGAATTGAATAAAAAAAAATAATTTTTTCTACATTTAATTTTTTTCCTCCTAATCTAACTACCGCAGCCCCCTCTTGTAATGTTTTTTCTGAAGAGGAATGAAAGCTCTAAATCTCATAAATGTTTCATCACTGTAGCTTGCTCACAGAATTAATTACGAATTTTCAAAGTTTGTGAATTGAATAAAAAAAATATTTTTTTCTACATTTAATTTTTTTCCTCCTAACCTCACCATCGCAGCCTGCTCTTGTAATGTTTTTTCCGAAGAGGAATGAAAGCTCTAAATCGCATAAATGTTTCATCAGTGTAGCTTGCTCACAGAATTAATTACGAATTTTCAAAGTTTGTGAATTGAATAAAAAAAAATATTTTTTTCTACATTTAATTTTTTTC
This sequence comes from Adalia bipunctata, assembly GCA_910592335.1. Classification (NCBI taxonomy): domain Eukaryota; kingdom Metazoa; phylum Arthropoda; class Insecta; order Coleoptera; family Coccinellidae; genus Adalia; species Adalia bipunctata. The sequence goes on along the minus strand of OU342952.1, from coordinate 1,558,691 downwards.
CTCCTAACCTCACCATCGCAGCCTGCTCTTGTAATGTTTTTTCCGAAGAGGAATGAAAGCTCTAAATCACATGAATGTTTCATCACTGTAGCTTGCTCACAGAATTAATTACGAATTTTCAAAGTTTGTGAATTGAATAAAAAAAAATATTTTTTTCTACATTTAATTTTTTTCCCCCTAATCTCACCATCGCAGCCTGCTCTTGTAATGTTTTTTCCGAAGAGGAATGAAAGCTCTAAATCGCATAAATGTTTCATCACTGTAGCTTGCTCATAGAATTAATTACGAATTTTCAAAGTTTGTGAATTGAATAAAAAAAAATATTTTTTTCTACATCTAATTTTTCCTCCTAACCTCACCATCGCAGCCTGCTCTTGTAATGTTTTTTCCGAAGAGGAATGAAAGCTCTAAATCGCATAAATGTTTCATCACTGTAGCTTGCTCACAGAATTAATCACGAATTTTCAAAGTTTGTGAATTGAATAAAAAAAATATTTTTTTCTACATTTAATTTTTTTCCTCCTAACCTCACCATCGCAGCCTGCTCTTGTAATGTTTTTTCCGAAGAGGAATGAAAGCTCTAAATCGCATAAATGTTTCATCACTTCAGCTTGCTCACAGAATTAATTACGAATTTTCAAAGTTTGTGAATTGAATAAAAAAAAATAATTTTTTCTACATTTAATTTTTTTCCTCCTAATCTAACTACCGCAGCCCCCTCTTGTAATGTTTTTTCTGAAGAGGAATGAAAGCTCTAAATCTCATAAATGTTTCATCACTGTAGCTTGCTCACAGAATTAATTACGAATTTTCAAAGTTTGTGAATTGAATAAAAAAAATATTTTTTTCTACATTTAATTTTTTTCCTCCTAACCTCACCATCGCAGCCTGCTCTTGTAATGTTTTTTCCGAAGAGGAATGAAAGCTCTAAATCGCATAAATGTTTCATCAGTGTAGCTTGCTCACAGAATTAATTACGAATTTTCAAAGTTTGTGAATTGAATAAAAAAAAATATTTTTTTCTACATTCAATTTTTTTCCTCCTAACCTCACCATCGCAGCCTGCTCTTGTAATGTTTTTTCCGAAGAGGAATGAAAGCTCTAAATCACATGAATGTTTCATCACTGTAGCTTGCTCACAGAATTAATTACGAATTTTCAAAGTTTGTGAATTGAATAAAAAAAATATTTTTTTCTACATTTAATTTTTTTTCCTCCCAACCTCACCATCGCAGCCTGCTCTCGTAATGTTTTTTCCGAAGAGGAATGAAAGCTCTAAATCGCATAAATGTTTCATCACTGTAGCTTGCTCACAGAATTAATTACGAATTTTCAAAGTTTGTGAATAGAATGAAAAAAATATTTTTTTCTACATTTAATTTTTTTCCTCCTAACCTCACCATCGCAGCCTGCTCTTGTAATGTTTTTTCCGAAGAGGAATGAAAGCTCTAAATCGCATAAATGTTTCATCACTGTGGCTTGCTCACAGAATTAATTACGAATTTTTTTCCTCCTAACCTCACCATCGCAGCCTGCTCTTGTAATGTTTTTTCCGAAGAGGAATGAAAGCTCTAAATCGCATAAATGTTTCATCACTGTAGCTTGCCCACAGAATTAATTACGAATTTTCAAAGTTTGTGAATAGAATGAAAAAAATATTTTTTTCTACATTTAATTTTTTTCCTCCTAACCTCACCATCGCAGCCTGCTCTTGTAATGTTTTTTCCGAAGAGGAATGAAAGCTCTAAATCGCATAAATGTTTCATCACTGTAGCTTGCTCACAGAATTAATTACGAATTTTCAAAGTTTGTGAATTGAATAAAAAAAATATTTTTTTCTACATTTAATTTTTTTCCTCCTAACCTCACCATCGCAGCCTGCTCTTGTAATGTTTTTTCCGAAGAGGAATGAAAGCTCTAAATCGCATAAATGTTTCATCACTGTAGCTTGCTCACAGAATTAATTACGAATTTTCAAAGTTTGTGAATTGAATGAAAAAAATATTTTTTTCTACATTTAATTTTTTTCCTCCTAACCTCACCATCGCAGCCTGCTCTTGTAATGTTTTTTCCGAAGAGGAATGAAAGCTCTAAATCGCATGAATGTTTCATCACTGTAGCTTGCTCACAGAATTAATTACGAATTTTCAAAGTTTGTGAATTGAATAAAAAAAATATTTTTTTCTACATTTAATTTTTTTCCTCCTAATCTAACTACCGCAGCCCCCTCTTGTAATGTTTTTTCTGAAGAGGAATGAAAGCTCTAAATCGCATAAATGTTTCATCACTGTAGCTTGCTCACAGAATTAATTACGAATTTTCAAAGTTTGTGAATTGAATAAAAAAAATATTTTTTTCTACATTTAATTTTTTTCCTCCTAACCTCATCATCGCAGCCTGCTCTTGTGATGTTCTTTCCGAAGAGGAATGAAAGCTCTGAATCGCATAAATGTTTCATCACTGTAGCTTGCTCACAGAATTAATTACGAATTTTCAAAGTTTGTAATTGAATAAAAAAAAATATTTTTTTCTACATTTAATTTTTTTCCTCCTAACCTCACTATCGCAGCCTGCTCTTGTAATGTTTTTTCCGAAGAGGAATGAAAGCTCTAAATCGCATAAATGTTTCATCACTGTAGCTTGCTCACAGAATTAATTACGAATTTTCAAACTTTGTGAATTGAATAAAAAAAAATTTTTTTCTACATTTAATTTTTTTCCTCCTAACCTCACCATCGCAGCCTGCTCTTGTAATGTTTTTTCCGAAGAGGAATGAAAGTTCTAAATCGCATAAATGTTTCATCACTGTAGCTTGCTCACAGAATTAATTACGAATTTTCAAAGTTTTTGAATTGAATAAAAAAAATATTTTTTTCTACATTTAATTTTTTTCCTCCTAATCTAACTACCGCATCCCCCTCTTGTAATGTTTTTTCCGAAGAGGAATGAATGCTCTAAATCGCATAAATGTTTCATCAGTGTAGCTTGCTCACAGAATTAATTACGAATTTTCAAAGTTTGTGAATTGAATAAAAAAAAATATTTTTTTCTACATTTAATTTTTTTCCCCCTAATCTCACCATCGCAGCCTGCTCTTGTAATGTTTTTTCCGAAGAGGAATGAAAGCTCTAAATCGCATAAATGTTTCATCACTGTAGCTTGCTCACAGAATTAATTACGAATTTTCAAAGTTTGTGAATTGAATAAAAAAAAATATTTTTTTCTACATTTAATTTTTTTCCCCCTAATCTCACCATCGCAGCCTGCTCTTGTAATGTTTTTTCCGAAGAAGAATGAAAGCTCTAAATCGCATAAATGTTTCATCACTGTAGCTTGCTCACAGAATTAATTACGAATTTTCAAAGTTTGTGAATTGAATAAAAAAAATATTTTTTTCTACATTTAATTTTTTTCCTCCTAACCTCACCATTGCAGCCTGCTCTTGTAATGTTCTTTCCGAAGAGGAATGAAAGCTCTAAATCGCATAAATGTTTCATCACTGTAGCTTGCTCACAGAATTAATTACGAATTTTCAAAGTTTGTGAATTGAATAAAAAAAATATTTTTTTCTACATTTAATTTTTTTCCTCCTAATCTCACCATCGCAGCCTGCTCTTGTAATGTTTTTTCCGAAGAGGAATGAAAGCTCTAAATCGCATAAATGTTTCATCACTGTAGCTTGCTCACAGAATTAATTACGAATTTTCAAAGTTTGTGAATTGAATAAAAAAAAATATTTTTTTCTACATTTAATTTTTTTCCCCCTAATCTCACCATCGCAGCCTGCTCTTGTAATGTTTTTTCCGAAGAAGAATGAAAGCTCTAAATCGCATAAATGTTTCATCACTGTAGCTTGCTCACAGAATTAATTACGAATTTTCAAAGTTTGTGAATTGAATAAAAAAAATATTTTTTTCTACATTTAATTTTTTTCCTCCTAACCTCACCATTGCAGCCTGCTCTTGTAATGTTCTTTCCGAAGAGGAATGAAAGCTCTAAATCGCATAAATGTTTCATCACTGTAGCTTGCTCACAGAATTAATTACGAATTTTCAAAGTTTGTGAATTGAATAAAAAAAATATTTTTTTCTACATTTAATTTTTTTCCTCCTAATCTAACTACCGCAGCCCCCTCTTGTAATGTTTTTTCCGAAGAGGAATGAAAGCTCTAAATCGCATAAATGTTTCATCACTGTAGCTTGCTCACAGAATTAATTACGAATTTTCAAAGTTTGTGAATTGAATAAAAAAAAATATTTTTTTCTACATTTAATTTTTTTCCTCCTTACCTCACCATCGCAGCCTGCTCTTGTAATGTTTTTTCCGAAGAGGAATGAAAGCTCTAAATCGCATAAATGTTTCATCACTGTAGCTTGCTCACAGAATTAATTACGAATTTTCAAAGTTTGTGAATTGAATAAAAAAAATATTTTTTTCTACATCTAATTTTTTTCCTCCTAACCTCACCATCGCAGCCTGCTCTTGTAATGTTTTTTCCGAAGAGGAATGAAAGCTCTAAATCGCATAAATGTTTCATCACTGTAGCTTGCTCACAGAATTAATTACGAATTTTCAAAGTTTGTGAATTGAATAAAAAAAATATTTTTTTCTTTATTTAATTTTTTTCCTCCTAACCTCACCATCGCAGCCTGCTCTTGTAATGTTTTTTCCGAAGAGGAATGAAAGCTCTAAATCGCATAAATGTTTCATCACTGTAGCTTGCTCACAGAATTAATTACGAATTTTCAAAGTTTGTGAATTGAATAAAAAAAAATATTTTTTTCTACATTTAATTTTTTTCCTCCTTACCTCACCATCGCAGCCTGCTCTTGTAATGTTTTTTCCGAAGAGGAATGGAAGCTCTAAATCGCATAAATGTTTCATCACTGTAGCTTGCTCACAGAATTAATTACGAATTTTCAAAGTTTGTGAATTGAATAAAAAAAAATATTTTTTTCTACATTTAATTTTTTTCCCCCTAATCTCACCATCGCAGCCTGCTCTTGTAATGTTTTTTCCGAAGAAGAATGAAAGCTCTAAATCGCATAAATGTTTCATCACTGTAGCTTGCTCACAGAATTAATTACGAATTTTCAAAGTTTGTGAATTGAATAAAAAAAATATTTTTTTCTACATTTAATTTTTTTCCTCCTAACCTCACCATTGCAGCCTGCTCTTGTAATGTTCTTTCCGAAGAGGAATGAAAGCTCTAAATCGCATAAATGTTTCATCACTGTAGCTTGCTCACAGAATTAATTACGAATTTTCAAAGTTTGTGAATTGAATAAAAAAAATATTTTTTTCTACATTTAATTTTTTTCCTCCTAATCTAACTACCGCAGCCCCCTCTTGTAATGTTTTTTCCGAAGAGGAATGAAAGCTCTAAATCGCATAAATGTTTCATCACTGTAGCTTGCTCACAGAATTAATTACGAATTTTCAAAGTTTGTGAATTGAATAAAAAAAAAAATTTTTTTCTACATTTAATTTTTTTCCTCCTTACCTCACCATCGCAGCCTGCTCTTGTAATGTTTTTTCCGAAGAGGAATGAAAGCTCTAAATCGCATAAATGTTTCATCACTGTAGCTTGCTCACAGAATTAATTACGAATTTTCAAAGTTTGTGAATTGAATAAAAAAAATATTTTTTTCTACATCTAATTTTTTTCCTCCTAACCTCACCATCGCAGCCTGCTCTTGTAATGTTTTTTCCGAAGAGGAATGAAAGCTCTAAATCGCATAAATGTTTCATCACTGTAGCTTGCTCACAGAATTAATTACGAATTTTCAAAGTTTGTGAATTGAATAAAAAAAATATTTTTTTCTTTATTTAATTTTTTTCCTCCTAACCTCACCATCGCAGCCTGCTCTTGTAATGTTTTTTCCGAAGAGGAATGAAAGCTCTAAATCGCATAAATGTTTCATCACTGTAGCTTGCTCACAGAATTAATTACGAATTTTCAAAGTTTGTGAATTGAATAAAAAAAAATATTTTTTTCTACATTTAATTTTTTTCCTCCTTACCTCACCATCGCAGCCTGCTCTTGTAATGTTTTTTCCGAAGAGGAATGGAAGCTCTAAATCGCATAAATGTTTCATCACTGTAGCTTGCTCACAGAATTAATTACGAATTTTCAAAGTTTGTGAATTGAATAAAAAAAAATATTTTTTTCTACATTTAATTTTTTTCCTCCTAACCTCATCATCGCAGCTTGCTCTTGTAATGTTTTTTCCGAAGAGGAATGAAAGCTCTAAATCGCATAAATGTTTCATCACTGTAGCTTGCTCACAGAATTAATTACGAATTTTCAAAGTTTGTGAATTGAATAAAAAAAATATTTTTTTCTACATTTAATTTTTTTCCTCCTAATCTAACTACCGCAGCCCCCTCTTGTAATGTTTTTTCTGAAGAGGAATGAAAGCTCTAAATCGCATAAATGTTTCATCACTGTAGCTTGCTCACAGAATCAATTACGAATTTTCAAAGTTTGTAAATTGAATAAAAAAGATATTTTTTTCTACATTTAATTTTTTTCCTCCTAACCTCACCATCGCAGCCTGCTCTTGTAATGTTTTTTCCGAAGAGGAATGAAAGCTCTAAATCGCATAAATGTTTCATCACTGTAGCTTGCTCACAGAATTAATTACGAATTTTCAAAGTTTGTGAATTGAATAAAAAAAAATATTTTTTTCTACATTTAATTTTTTTCCTCCTAACCTCACCATCGCAGCCTGCTCTTGTAATGTTCTTTCCGAAGAGGAATGAAAGCTCTAAATCGCATAAATGTTTCATCACTGTAGCTTGCTCACAGAATTAATTACGAATTTTCAAAGTTTGTGATTGAATAAAAAAAAAATATTTTTTTCTACATTTAATTTTTTTCCTCCTAACCTCACTATCGCAGCCTGCTCTTGTAATGTTTTTTCCGAAGAGGAATGAAAGCTCTGAATCGCATAAATGTTTCATCACTGTAGCTTGCTCACAGAATTAATTACGAATTTTCAAAGTTTGTGAATAGAATGAAAAAAATATTTTTTTCTACATTTAATTTTTTTCCTCCTAACCTCACCATCGCAGCCTGCTCTTGTAATGTTTTTTCCGAAGAGGAATGAAAGCTCTAAATCGCATAAATGTTTCATCACTGTAGCTTGCTCACAGAATTAATTACGAATTTTCAAAGTTTGTGAATTGAATAAAAAAAAATATTTTTTTCTACATTTAATTTTTTTCCCCCTAATCTCACCATCGCAGCCTGCTCTTGTAATGTTTTTTTCGAAGAGGAATGAAAGCTCTAAATCGCATAAATGTTTCATCACTGTAGCTTGCTCACAGAATTAATTACGAATTTTCAAAGTTTGTGAATTGAATGAAAAAAATATTTTTTTCTACATTTAATTTTTTTCCTCCTAACCTCACCATCGCAGCCTGCTCTTGTAATGTTTTTTCCGAAGAGGAATGAAAGCTCTAAATAGCATAAATGTTTCATCACTGTAGCTTGCTCACAGAATTAATTACGAATTTTCAAAGTTTGTGAATTGAATAAAAAAAATATTTTTTTCTACATTTAATTTTTTTCCTCCTAACCTCACCATCGCAGCTTGCTCTTGTAATGTTTTTTCCGAAGAGGAATGAAAGCTCTGAATCGCATAAATGTTTCGTCACTGTAGCTTGCTCACAGAATTAATTACGAATTTTCAAAGTTTGTGAATTGAATAAAAAAAAATATTTTTTTCTACATTTAATTTTTTTCCTTCTAATCTAACTACCGCAGCCCCCTCTTGTAATGTTTTTTTCGAAGAGGAATGAAAGCTCTAAATCGCATAAATGTTTCATCACTGTAGCTTGCTCACAGAATTAATTACGAATTTTCAAAGTTTGTGAATTGAATGAAAAAAATATTTTTTTCTACATTTAATTTTTTTCCTCCTAACCTCACCATCGCAGCCTGCTCTTGTAATGTTTTTTCCGAAGAGGAATGAAAGCTCTAAATAGCATAAATGTTTCATCACTGTAGCTTGCTCACAGAATTAATTACGAATTTTCAAAGTTTGTGAATTGAATAAAAAAAATATTTTTTTCTACATTTAATTTTTTTCCTCCTAACCTCACCATCGCAGCTTGCTCTTGTAATGTTTTTTCCGAAGAGGAATGAAAGCTCTGAATCGCATAAATGTTTCATCGCTGTAGCTTGCTCACAGAATCAATTACGAATTTTCAAAGTTTGTGAATTGAATAAAAAAAATATTTTTTTCTACATTTATTTTTTTCCTCCTAACCTCACCATCGCAGCCTGCTCTTGTAATGTTTTTTCCGAAGAGGAATGAAAGCTCTAAATCGCATAAATGTTTCATCACTGTAGCTTGCTCACAGAATCAATTACGAATTTTCAAAGTTTGTGAATTGAATAAAAAAAAATTTTTTTTCTACATTTAATTTTTTTCCTCCTAACCTCACCATCGCAGCCTGCTCTTGTAATGTTTTTTCCGAAGAGGAATGAAAGCTCTAAATCGCATAAATGTTTCATCACTGTAGCTTGCTCACAGAATTAATTACGAATTTTCAAAGTTTGTGAATTGAATAAAAAAAATATTTTTTTCTACATTTATTTTTTTCCTCCTAACCTCACCATCGCAGCCTGCTCTTGTAATGTTTTTTCCGAAGAGGAATGAAAGCTCTAAATCGCATAAATGTTTCATCACTGTAGCTTGCTCACAGAATCAATTACGAATTTTCAAAGTTTGTGAATTGAATAAAAAAAAATTTTTTTTCTACATTTAATTTTTTTCCTCCTAACCTCACCATCGCAGCCTGCTCTTGTAATGTTTTTTCCGAAGAGGAATGAAAGCTCTAAATCGCATAAATGTTTCATCACTGTAGCTTGCTCACAGAATTAATTACGAATCTTCAAAGTTTGTGAATTGAATAAAAAAAATATTTTTTTCTACATTTAATTTTTTTCCTCCTAATCTAACTACCGCAGCCCCCTCTTGTAATGTTTTTTCCGAAGAGGAATGAAAGCTCTAAATCGCATAAATGTTTCATCACTGTAGCTTGCTCACAGAATTAATTACGAATTTTCAAAGTTTGTGAATTGAATAAAAAAAATATTTTTTTCTACATTTAATTTTTTTCCTCCTAATCTAACTACCGCAGCCCCCTCTTGTAATGTTTTTTCCGAAGAGGAATGAAAGCTCTAAATCGCATAAATGTTTCATCACTGTAGCTTGCTCGCAGAATTAATTACGAATTTTCAAAGTTTGTGAATTGAATAAAAAAAAATATTTTTTTCTACATTTAATTTTTTCCTCCTAACCTCACCATCGCAGCCTGCTCTTGTAATGTTTTTTTCCGAAGAGGAATGAAAGCTCTAAATCGCATAAATGTTTCATCACTGTAGCTTGCTCACAGAATTAATTACGAATTTTGAAAGTTTGTGAATTGAATAAAAAAATATATTTTTTTCTACATTTAATTTTTTTCCTCCTAACCTCACCATCGCAGTCTGCTCTTGTAATGTTTTTTCCGAAGAGGAATGAAAGCTATAAATTGCATAAATGTTTCATCACTGTAGCTTGCTCACAGAATTAATTACGAATTTTCAAAGTTTGTGAATTGAATAAAAAAAAAAATTTTTTTCTACATTTAATTTTTTTCCTCCTAACCTCACCATCGCAGCCTGCTCTCGTAATGTTTTTTCCGAAGAGGAATGAAAGCTCTAAATCGCATAAATGTTTCATCACTGTAGCTTGCTCACAGAATTAATTACGAATTTTCAAAGTTTGTGAATTGAAAAAAAAATATATATTTCTACATTTAATTTTTTTCCTCCTAACCTCACCATCGCAGCCTGCTCTTGTAATATTTTTTCCGAAGAGGAATGAAAGCTCTAAATCGCATAAATGTTTCATCACTGTGGCTTGCTCACAGAATTAATTACGAATTTTCGATACATACTATTTATTTGTCTCAACACATAATAATAATATTCAAGTTCACATAACACTCATAAAATAAATTCATCTGTCATGATAGAAAAATATAACCATCGATAATACACACTCGGTCCAATAAAATACATCGAAACAATACATATTAACAGGTAAGCGAAAAAATTGGTCAATCACGTAGCATCGTCGTACTCCTTCCTCGGGTATCACTGGAATAACAAACTAATTCGTTCGATCCGCGGTACTAAGAAACCTCAGCCGCGGATCCTGAGATTTTCTGGGAAGCGTTGTTGTCTTGGATGGAGGGGTTCTCTAACATTAAGGAAATTGTATCACATACTGGCACTTCTTCGAGATCACTCTCCTCTAAGAGCGGAATATCTGGAAAGAATAATCAGGTTGAGGACTCAAAACCGAGAAGCAAACAAAAGGAATAAATGCTCCAAATCGCATACAAATTTCATCTCATTCTCAATGTTTGTGAATTGAATGAAAAAATTTTTTTTTCTACATTCAATTCTTTTCCTCCTAATCAAACCACCGCAGCCTCCTCTTGTAATATTTTTTCCGAAGAGGAATGAAGGCTCTGAATCGCATAAATGTTTCATCACTGTGGCTTGCTCACAGAATTAATTACGAATTTTCAAAGTTTTTGAATTGAATAAAAAAAATTTTTTTTTTCTACATTCAATTTTTTTCCTCCTAATCAAACCACCGCAGCCTCCTCTTGTAATGTTTTTTCCGAAGAGGAATGAAGGCTCTAAATCGCATAAATGTTTCATCACTGTGGCTTGCTCACAGAATCAATTACGAATTTTCAAAGTTTGTGAATTGAATGAAAAAAATATTTTTTTCTACATTTAATTTTTTTCCTCCTAATCTCACTATCGCAGCCTGCTCTTGTAATGTTTTTTCCGAAGAGGAATGAAAGCTCTAAATCGCATAAATGTTTCATCACTGTAGCTTGCTCACAGAATTAATTACGAATTTTCAAAGTTTGTGAATTGAATGAAAAAAATATTTTTTTCTACATTTAATTTTTTTCCTCCTAACCTCACCATCGCAGCCTGCTCTTGTAATGTTTTTTCCGAAGAGGAATGAAAGCTCTAAATCACATGAATGTTTCATCACTGTAGCTTGCTCACAGAATTAATTACGAATTTTCAAAGTTTGTGAATTGAATAAAAAAAAATATTTTTTTCTACATTTAATTTTTTTCCCCCTAATCTCACCATCGCAGCCTGCTCTTGTAATGTTTTTTCCGAAGAGGAATGAAAGCTCTAAATCGCATAAATGTTTCATCACTGTAGCTTGCTCACAGAATTAATTACGAATTTTCAAAGTTTGTGAATTGAATGAAAAAAATATTTTTTTCTACATTTAATTTTTTTCCTCCTAACCTCACCATCGCAGCCTGCTCTTGTAATGTTTTTTCCGAAAAGGAATGAAAGCTCTAAATCGTATAAATGTTTCATCACTGTAGCTTGCTCACAGAATTAATTACGAATTTTCAAAGTTTGTGAATTGAATAAAAAAAAATATTTTTTTCTACATTTAATTTTTTTCCTCCTAACCTCACCATCGCAGCCTGCTCTTGTAATGTTTTTTCCGAAGAGGAATGAAAGCTCTAAATCGCATAAATGTTTCATCACTGTAGCTTGCTCACAGAATTAATTACGAATTTTCAAAGTTTGTGAATTGAATAAAAAAAATATTTTTTTCTACATTTAATTTTTTTCCTCCTAACCTCACCATCGCAGCCTGCTCTTGTAATTTTTTTTCCGAAGAGGAATGAAAGCTCTAAATCGCATAAATGTTTCATCACTGTAGCTTGCTCACAGAATTAATTACGAATTTTCAAAGTTTGTGAATTGAATAAAAAAAATATTTTTTTCTACATTTAATTTTTTTCCTCCTAACCTCACCATCGCAGCCTGCTCTTGTAATGTTTTTTCCGAAGAGGAATGAAAGCTCTAAATCGCATAAATGTTTCATCACTGTAGCTTGCTCACAGAATTAATTACGAATTTTCAAAGTTTGTAATTGAATAAAAAAAAATATTTTTTTCTACATTTAATTTTTTTCCTCCTAACCTCACTATCGCAGCCTGCTCTTGTAATGTTTTTTCCGAAGAGGAATGAAAGCTCTAAATCGCATAAATGTTTCATCACTGTAGCTTGCTCACAGAATTAATTACGAATTTTCAAAGTTTGTGAATTGAATAAAAAAAAATATTTTTTTCTACATTTAATTTTTTCCTCTTAATCTCACCATCGCAGCCTGCTCTTGTAATGTTTTTTCCGAAGAGGAATGAAAGCTCTAAATCGAATAAATGTTTCATCACTGTAGCTTGCTCACAGAATTAATTACGAATTTTCAAAGTTTGTGAATTGAATAAAAAAAATATTTTTTTCTACATTTAATTTTTTTCCTCCTAATCTAACTACCGCAGCCCCCTCTTGTAATGTTTTTTCTGAAGAGGAATGAAAGCTCTAAATCGCATAAATGTTTCATCACTGTAGCTTGCTCACAGAATTAATCACGAATTTTCAAAGTTTGTGAATTGAATAAAAAAAAATATTTTTTTCTACATTTAATTTTGTTCCTCCTAACCTCACCATCGCAGCCTGCTCTTGTAATGTTTTTTCCGGAGAGGAATGAAAGCTCTAAATCGCATAAATGTTTCATCACTGTAGCTTGCTCACAGAATTAATCACGAATTTTCAAAGTTTGTGAATTGAATAAAAAAAAATATTTTTTTCTACATTTAATTTTTTTCCTCCTAACCTCACCATCCCAGCCTGCTCTTGTAATGTTTTTTCCGAAGAGGAATGAAGGCTCTAAATCGCATAAATGTTTCATCACTGTAGCTTGCTCACAGAATTAATTACGAATTTTCAAAGTTTGTGAATTGAATAAAAAAAATATTTTTTTCTACATTTAGTTTTTTTCCTCCTAATCTCACCATCGCAGCCTGCTCTTGTAATGTTTTTTCCGAAGAGGAATGAAAGCTCTAAATCGCATAAATGTTTCATCACTGTAGCTTGCTCACAGAATTAATTACGAATTTTCAAAGTTTGTGAATTGAATAAAAAAAATATTTTTTTCTACATTTAATTTTTTTCCTCCTAACCTCACCATCGCAGCCTGCTCTTGTAATGTTTTTTCCGAAGAGGAATGAAAGCTCTAAATCGCATAAATGTTTCATCACTGTAGCTTGCTCACAGAATTAATTACGAATTTTCAAAGTTTGTGAATTGAATAAAAAAAATATTTTTTTCTACATTTAATTTTTTTCCTCCTAACCTCACCATCGCAGCCTGCTCTTGTAATGTTTTTTCCGAAGAGGAATGAAAGCTCTAAATCGCATAAATGTTTCATCACTGTAGCTTGCTCACAGAATTAATTACGAATTTTCAAAGTTTGTAATTGAATAAAAAAAAATATTTTTTTCTACATTTAATTTTTTTCCTCCTAACCTCACTATCGCAGCCTGCTCTTGTAATGTTTTTTCCGAAGAGGAATGAAAGCTCTAAATCGCATAAATGTTTCATCACTGTAGCTTGCTCACAGAATTAATTACGAATTTTCAAAGTTTGTGAATTGAATAAAAAAAAATATTTTTTTCTACATTTAATTTTTTCCTCTTAATCTCACCATCGCAGCCTGCTCTTGTAATGTTTTTTCCGAAGAGGAATGAAAGCTCTAAATCGAATAAATGTTTCATCACTGTAGCTTGCTCACAGAATTAATTACGAATTTTCAAAGTTTGTGAATTGAATAAAAAAAATATTTTTTTCTACATTTAATTTTTTTCCTCCTAATCTAACTACCGCAGCCCCCTCTTGTAATGTTTTTTCTGAAGAGGAATGAAAGCTCTGAATCGCATAAATGTTTCATCACTGTAGCTTGCTCACAGAATTAATTACGAATTTTCAAAGTTTGTGAATTGAAAAAAAAAAATATATTTTTTTCTACATTTAATTTTTTTCCTCCTAACCTCACCATCGCAGCCTGCTCTTGTAATGTTTTTTCCGAAGAGGAATGAAAGCTCTAAATCGCATAAATGTTTCATCACAGTAGCTTGCTCACAGAATTAATTACGAATTTTCAAAGTTTGTGAATTGAATAAAAAAAAATATTTTTTTCTACATTTAATTTTTTTCCTCCTAATCTAACTACCGCAGCCCCCTCTTGTAATGTTTTTTTCTGAAGAGGAATGAAAGCTCCAAATCGCATAAATGTTTCATCACTGTAGCTTGCTCACAGAATTAATTACGAATTTTCAAAGTTTGTGAATTGAATAAAAAAAATATTTTTTTCTACATTTAATTTTTTTCCTCCTAACCTCACCATCGCAGCCTGCTCTTGTAATGTTTTTTCCGAAGAGGAATGAAAGCTCTAAATCGCATAAATGTTTCATCACTGTAGCTTGCTCACAGAATTAATTACGAATTTTCAAAGTTCGTGAATTGAATAAAAAAAATATTTTTTTCTACATTTCATTTTTTTCCTCCTAACCTCACCATCGCAGCCTGCTCTTGTAATGTTTTTTCCGAAGAGGAATGAAAGCTATAAATCGCATAAATGTTTCATCACTGTACCTCGCTCACAGAATTAATTACGAATTTTCAAAGTTTGTGAATTGAATAAAAAAAAATTTTTTTTCTACATTTAATTTTTTTCCTCCTAATCTAACTACCGCAGCCCCCTCTTGTAATGTTTTTTCTGAAGAGGAATGAAAGCTCTAAATCGCATAAATGTTTCATCACTGTAGCTTGCTCACAGAATTAATTACGAATTTTCAAAGTTTGTGAATTGAATAAAAAAAAATATTTTTTTCTACATTTAATTTTTTTCCTCCTAACCTCACCATCGCAGCCTGCTCTTGTAATGTTTTTTCCGAAGAGGAATGAAAGCTCTAAATCGCATAAATATTTCATCACTGTAGCTTGCTCACAGAATTAATTACGAATTTTCAAAGTTTGTGAATTGAAAAAAAAAATATATTTTTCTACATTTAATTTTTTTCCTCCAAACCTCACCATCGCAGCCTGCTCTTGTAATGTTTTTTCCGAAGAGGAATGAAAGCTCTAAATCGCATAAATGTTTCATCACTGTAGCTTGCTCACAGAATTAATTACGAATTTTCAAAGTTTGTGAATTGAAAAAAAAAATATATTTTTTTCTACATTTAATTTTTTTCCTCCTAACCTCACCATCGCAGCCTGCTCTTGTAATGTTTTTTCCGAAGAGGAATGAAAGCTCTAAATCGCATAAATGTTTCATCACAGTAGCTTGCTCACAGAATTAATTACGAATTTTCAAAGTTTGTGAATTGAATAAAAAAAAATATTTTTTTCTACATTTAATTTTTTTCCTCCTAATCTAACTACCGCAGCCCCCTCTTGTAATGTTTTTTTCTGAAGAGGAATGAAAGCTCCAAATCGCATAAATGTTTCATCACTGTAGCTTGCTCACAGAATTAATTACGAATTTTCAAAGTTTGTGAATTGAATAAAAAAAATATTTTTTTCTACATTTAATTTTTTTCCTCCTAACCTCACCATCGCAGCCTGCTCTTGTAATGTTTTTTCCGAAGAGGAATGAAAGCACTAATTCGAATAAATGTTTCATCACTGTAGCTTGCTCACAGAATTAATTACGAATTTTCAAAGTTTGTGAATTGAATAAAAAAAAATATTTTTTTCTACATTTAATTTTTTTCCTCCTAACCTCACCATCGCAGCCTGCTCTTGTAATGTTTTTTCCGAAGAAGAATGAAAGCTCTAAATCGCATAAATGTTTCATCACTGCAGCTTGCTCACAGAATTAATTACGAATTTTCAAAGTTTGTGAATTGAATAAAAAAAATATTTTTTTCTACATTTAATTCTTTTCCTCCTAATCTAACTACCGCAGCCCCCTCTTGTAATGTTTTTTCCGAAGAGGAATGAAAGCTCTAAATCGCATAAATGTTTCATCACTGTAGCTTGCTCACAGAATTAATTACGAATTTTCAAAGTTTGTGAATTGAATAAAAAAAATATATTTTTCTACATTTAATTTTTTTCCTCCTAACCTCACCATCGCAGCCTGCTCTTGTAATATTTTTTCCGAAGAGGAATGAAAGCTCTAAATCGCATAAATGTTTCATCACTGTGGCTTGCTCACAGAATTAATTACGAATTTTCAAAGTTTGTGAATTGAATAAAAAAAGAAATTTTTTTCTACATTTAATTTTTTTCCTCCTAACCTCACTATCGCAGCCTGCTCTTGTAATGTTTTTTCCGAAGAGGAATGAAAGCTCTAAATCGCATAAATGTTTCATCACTGTAGCTTGCTCACAGAATTAATTACGAATTTTCAAAGTTTGTGAATTGAATAAAAAAAAATATTTTTTTCTACATTTAATTTTTTTCCTCCTAACCTCACCATCGCAGCCTGCTCTTGTAATGTTTTTTCCGAAGAGGAATGAAAGCTCTAAATCGCATAAATGTTTCATCACTGTAGCTTGCTCACAGAATTAATTACGAATTTTCAAAGTTTGTGAATTGAAAAAAAAAATATATTTTTTTCTACATTTAATTTTTTTCCTCCTAACCTCACCATGGCAGCCTGCTCTTGTAATGTTTTTTCCGAAGAGGAATGAAAGCTCTAAATCGCATAAATGTTTCATCACAGTAGCTTGCTCACAGAATTAATTACGAATTTTCAAAGTTTGTGAATTGAATAAAAAAAAATATTTTTTTCTACATTTAATTTTTTTCCTCCTAATCTAACTACCGCAGCCCCCTCTTGTAATGTTTTTTTCTGAAGAGGAATGAAAGCTCCAAATCGCATAAATGTTTCATCACTGTAGCTTGCTCACAGAATTAATTACGAATTTTCAAAGTTTGTGAATTGAATAAAAAAAATATTTTTTTCTACATTTAATTTTTTTCCTCCTAACCTCACCATCGCAGCCTGCTCTTGTAATGTTTTTTCCGAAGAGGAATGAAAGCTCTAAATCGCATAAATGTTTCATCACTGTAGCTTGCTCACAGAATTAATTACGAATTTTCAAAGTTTGTGAATTGAATAAAAAAAAATATTTTTTTCTACATTTAATTTTTTTCCTCCTAACCTCACCATCGCAGCCTGCTCTTGTAATGTTTTTTCCGAAGAGGAATGAAAGCACTAAATCGAATAAATGTTTCATCACTGTAGCTTGCTCACAGAATTAATTACGAATTTTCAAAGTTTGTGAATTGAATAAAAAAAAATATTTTTTTCTACATTTAATTTTTTTCCTCCTAACCTCACCATCGCAGCCTGCTCTTGTAATGTTTTTTCCGAAGAAGAATGAAAGCTCTAAATCGCATAAATGTTTCATCACTGCAGCTTGCTCACAGAATTAATTACGAATTTTCAAAGTTTGTGAATTGAATAAAAAAAATATTTTTTTCTACATTTAATTTTTTTCCTCCTAATCTAACTACCGCAGCCCCCTCTTGTTATGTTTTTTCCGAAGGGGAATGAAAGCTCTAAATCGCATAAATGTTTCATCACTGTAGCTTGCTCACAGAATTAATTACGAATTTTCAAAGTTTGTGAATTGAATAAAAAAAATATTTTTTTCTACATTTCATTTTTTTCCTCCTAACCTCACCATCGCAGCCTGCTCTTGTAATGTTTTTTCCGAAGAGGAATGAAAGCTCTAAATCGCATAAATGTTTCATCACTGTAGCTTGCTCACAGAATTAATTACGAATTTTCAAAGTTTGTGAATTGAATAAAAAAAAAAATTTTTTTCTACATTTAATTTTTTTCCTCCTAACCTCACCATCGCAGCCTGCTCTTGTAATGTTTTTTCCGAAAAGGAATGAAAGCTCTAAATCGCATAAATGTTTCATCACTGTAGCTTGCTCACAGAATTAATTACGAATTTTCAAAGTTTGTGAATTGAATAAAAAAAAAATATTTTTTTCTACATTTAATTTTTTTCCTCCTAACCTCACCATCGCAGCCTGCTCTTGTAATGTTTTTTTCCGAAGAGGAATGAAAGCTCTAAATCGCATAAATGTTTCATCACTGTAGCTTGCTCACAGAATTAATTACGAATTTTCAAAGTTTGTGAATTGAATAAAAAAAAATATTTTTTTCTACATTTAATTTTTTTCCTCCTAACCTCACTATCGCAGCCTGCTCTTGTAATGTTTTTTCCGAAGAGGAATGAAAGCTCTAAATCGCATAAATGTTTCATCACTGTAGCTTGCTCACAGAATTAATTACGAATTTTCAAAGTTTGTGAATTGAATATAAAAAAATTTTTTTTTCTACATTTAATTTTTTTCCTCCTAACCTCACCATCGCAGCCTGCTCTTGTAATGTTTTTTCCGAAGAGGAATGATAGCTCTAAATCGCATAAATGTTTCATCACTGTAGCTTGCTCACAGAATTAATTACGAATTTTCAAAGTTTGTGAATTGAATAAAAAAAAATATTTTTTTCTACATTTAATTTTTTTCCTCCTAACCTCACCATCGCAGCCTGCTCTTGTAATGTTTTTTCCGAAGAGGAATGAAAGCTCTAAATCGCATAAATGTTTCATCACAGTAGCTTGCTGCTTGTGAATTAATTACGAATTTTCAAAGTTTGTGAATTGAATAAAAAAAAAAATATTTTTTTCTACATTTAATTTTTTTCCTCCTAATCTAACTACCGCAGCCCCCTCTTGTAATGTTTTTTCTGAAGAGGAATGAAAGCTCCAAATCGCATAAATGTTTCATCACTGTAGCTTGCTCACAGAATTAATTACGAATTTTCAAAGTTTGTGAATTGAATAAAAAAAATATTTTTTTCTACATTTAATTTTTTTCCTCCTAACCTCACCATCGCAGCCTGCTCTTGTAATGTTTTTTCCGAAGAGGAATGAAAGCTCTAAATCGCAGAATTAATTACGAATTTTCAAAGTTTGTGAATTGAATAAAAAAAATATTTTTTTCTACATTTAATTCTTTTCCTCCTAATCTAACTACCGCAGCCCCCTCTTGTTATGTTTTTTCCGAAGGGGAATGAAAGCTCTAAATCGCATAAATGTTTCATCACTGTAGCTTGCTCACAGAGTTAATTACGAATTTTCAAAGTTTGTGAATTGAATAAAAAAAATATTTTTTTCTACATTTCATTTTTTTCCTCCTAACCTCACCATCGCAGCCTGCTCTTGTAATGTTTTTTCCGAAGAGGAATGAAAGCTCTAAATCGCATAAATGTTTCATCACTGTAGCTCGCTCACAGAATTAATTACGAATTTTCAAAGTTTGTGAATTGAATAAAAAAAATTTTTTTTTCTACATTTAATTTTTTTCCTCCTTATCTAACTACCGCAGCCCCCTCTTGTAATGTTTTTTCTGAAGAGGAATGAAAGCTCCAAATCGCATAAATGTTTCATCACTGTAGCTTGCTCACAGAATTAATTACGAATTTTCAAAGTTTGTGAATTGAATAAAAAAAAATATTTTTTTCTACATTTAATTTTTTTCCTCCTAACCTCACCATCGCAGCCTGCTCTTGTAATGTTTTTTCCGAAGAGGAATGAAAGCTCTAAATCGCATAAATGTTTCATCACTGTAGCTTGCTCACAGAATTAATTACGAATTTTCAAAGTTTGTGAATTGAATAAAAAAAAATATTTTTTGCTACATTTAATTTTTTTCCTCCTAACCTCACCATCGCAGCCTGCTCTTGTAATGTTTTTTCCGAAGAGGAATGAAAGCTCTAAATCGCATAAATGTTTCATCACTGTAGCTTGCTCACAGAATTAATTACGAATTTTCAAAGTTTGTGAATTGAATAAAAAAAAATATTTTTTTCTACATTTAATTTTTTTCCTCCTAACCTCACCATCGCAGCCTGCTCTTGTAATGTTTTTTCCGAAGAGGAATGAAAGCTCTAAATCGCATAAATGTTTCATCACTGTAGCTTGCTCACAGAATTAATTACGAATTTTCAAAGTTTGTGAATTGAATAAAAAAAAATATTTTTTTCTACATTTAATTTTTTTCCTCCTAACCTCACCATCGCAGCCTGCTCTTGTAATGTTTTTTCCGAAGAGGAATGAAAGCTCTAAATCGCATAAATGTTTCATCACTGTAGCTTGCTCACAGAATTAATTACGAATTTTCAAAGTTTGTGAATTGAAAAAAAAAATATTTTTTTCTACATTTAATTTTTTTCCTCCTAACCTCACCATCGCAGCCTGCTCTTGTAATATTTTTTCCGAACAGGAATGAAAGCTCTAAATCGCATAAATGTTTCATCACTGTGGCTTGCTCCCAGAATTAATTACGAATTTTCAAAGTTTGTGAATTGAATAAAAAAAAATATTTTTTTCTACATTTAATTTTTTTCCTCCTAACCTCACCATCGCAGCCTGCTCTTGTAATGTTTTTTCCGAAGAGGAATGAAAGCTCTAAATCGCATAAATGTTTCATCACTGTAGCTTGCTCACAGAATTAATTACGAATTTTCAAAGTTTGTGAATTGAAAAAAAAAATATATTTTTCTACATTTAATTTTTTTCCTCCTAACCTCACCATCGCAGCCTGCTCTTGTAATATTTTTTCCGAACAGGAATGAAAGCTCTAAATCGCATAAATGTTTCATCACTGTGGCTTGCTCCCAGAATTAATTACGAATTTTCAAAGTTTGTGAATTGAATAAAAAAAATATTTTTTTCTACATTTAATTTTTTTCCTCCTAATCTAACTACCGCAGCCCCCTCTTGTAATGTTTTTTCCGAAGAGGAATGAAAGCTCTAAATCGCATAAATGTTTCATCACTGTAGCTTGCTCACAGAATTAATTACGAATTTTCAAAGTTTGTGAATTGAATAAAAAAAATATATTTTTCTACATTTAATTTTTTTCCTCCTAACCTCACCATCGCAGCCTGCTCTTGTAATATTTTTTCCGAAGAGGAATGAAAGCTCTAAATCGCATAAATGTTTCATCACTGTGGCTTGCTCACAGAATTAATTACGAATTTTCAAAGTTTGTGAATTGAATAAAAAAAGAAATTTTTTTCTACATTTAATTTTTTTCCTCCTAACCTCACTATCGCAGCCTGCTCTTGTAATGTTTTTTCCGAAGAGGAATGAAAGCTCTAAATCGCATAAATGTTTCATCACTGTAGCTTGCTCACAGAATTAATTACGAATTTTCAAAGTTTGTGAATTGAATAAAAAAAAATATTTTTTTCTACATTTAATTTTTTTCCTCCTAACCTCACCATCGCAGCCTGCTCTTGTGATGTTTTTTCCGAAGAGGAATGAAAGCTCCAAATCGCATAAATGTTTCATCACTGTAGCTTGCTCACAGAATTAATTACGAATTTTCAAAGTTTGTGAATTGAATAAAAAAAATATTTTTTTCTACATTTAATTTTTTTCCTCCTAACCTCACCATCGCAGCCTGCTCTTGTAATGTTTTTTCCGAAGAGGAATGAAAGCTCTAAATCGCATGAATGTTTCATCACTGTAGCTTGCTCACAGAATTAATTACGAATTTTCAAAGTTTGTGAATTGAAAAAAAAAATATATTTTTCTACATTTAATTTTTTTCCTCCTAACCCCACCATCGCAGCCTGCTCTTGTAATATTTTTTCCGAACAGGAATGAAAGCTCTAAATCGCATAAATGTTTCATCACTGTGGCTTGCTCCCAGAATTAATTACGAATTTTCAAAGTTTGTGAATTGAATAAAAAAAATATTTTTTTCTACATTTAATTTTTTTCCTCCTAATCTAACTACCGCAGCCCCCTCTTGTAATGTTTTTTCCGAAGAGGAATGAAAGCTCTAAATCGCATAAATGTTTCATCACTGTAGCTTGCTCACAGAATTAATTACGAATTTTCAAAGTTTGTGAATTGAATAAAAAAAATATATTTTTCTACATTTAATTTTTTTCCTCCTAACCTCACCATCGCAGCCTGCTCTTGTAATATTTTTTCCGAAGAGGAATGAAAGCTCTAAATCGCATAAATGTTTCATCACTGTGGCTTGCTCACAGAATTAATTACGAATTTTCAAAGTTTGTGAATTGAATAAAAAAAGAAATTTTTTTCTACATTTAATTTTTTTCCTCCTAACCTCACTATCGCAGCCTGCTCTTGTAATGTTTTTTCCGAAGAGGAATGAAAGCTCTAAATCGCATAAATGTTTCATCACTGTAGCTTGCTCACAGAATTAATTACGAATTTTCAAAGTTTGTGAATTGAATATAAAAAAATATTTTTTTCTACATTTAATTTTTTTCCTCCTAACCTCACCATCGCAGCCTGCTCTTGTAATGTTTTTTCCGAAGAGGAATGATAGCTCTAAATCGCATAAATGTTTCATCACTGTAGCTTGCTCACAGAATTAATTACGAATTTTCAAAGTTTGTGAATTGAATAAAAAAAAATATTTTTTTCTACATTTAATTTTTTTCCTCCTAACCTCACCATCGCAGCCTGCTCTTGTAATGTTTTTTCCGAAGAGGAATGAAAGCTCTAAATCGCATAAATGTTTCATCACAGTAGCTTGCTCACAGAATTAATTACGAATTTTCAAAGTTTGTGAATTGAATAAAAAAAATATTTTTTTCTACATTTAATTTTTTTCCTCCTAATCTAACTACCGCAGCCCCCTCTTGTAATGTTTTTTCTGAAGGGGAATGAAAGCTCCAAATCGCATAAATGTTTCATCTTTGTAGCTTGCTCACAGAATTAATTACGAATTTTCAAAGTTTGTGAATTGAATAAAAAAAATATTTTTTTCTACATTTAATTTTTTTCCTCCTAACCTCACCATCGCAGCCTGCTCTTGTAATGTTTTTACCGAAGAGGAATGAAAGCTCTAAATCGCATAAATGTTTCATCACTGTAGCTTGCTCACAGAATTAATTACGAATTTTCAAAGTTTGTGAATTGAATAAAAAAAAATATTTTTTTCTACATTTAATTTTTTTCCTCCTAACCTCACCATCGCAGCCTGCTCTTGTGATGTTTTTTCCGAAGAGGAATGAAAGCTCTAAATCGAATAAATGTTTCATCACTGTAGCTTGCTCACAGAATTAATTACGAATTTTCAAAGTTTGTGAATTGAATAAAAAAAAATATTTTTTTCTACATTTAATTTTTTTCCTCCTAACCTCACCATCGCAGCCTGCTCTTGTAATGTTTTTTCCGAAGAGGAATGAAAGCTCTAAATCGCATAAATGTTTCATCACTGCAGCTTGCTCACAGAATTAATTACGAATTTTCAAAGTTTGTGAATTGAATAAAAAAAATATTTTTTTCTACATTTAATTCTTTTCCTCCTAATCTAACTACCGCAGCCCCCTCTTGTTATGTTTTTTCCGAAGGGGAATGAAAGCTCTAAATCGCATAAATGTTTCATCACTGTAGCTTGCTCACAGAATTAATTACGAATTTTCAAAGTTTTTGAATTGAATAAAAAAAAATATTTTTTTCTACATTTAATTTTTTTCCTCCTAACCTCACCATCGCAGCCTGCTCTTGTAATGTTTTTTCCGAAGAGGAATGAAAGCTCTAAATCGCATAAATGTTTCATCACTGTAGCTTGCTCACAGAATTAATTACGAATTTTCAAAGTTTGTGAATTGAATAAAAAAAAATATTTTTTTCTACATTTAATTTTTTTCCTCCTAATCTCACCATCGCAGCCTGCTCTTGTAATGTTTTTTCCGAAGAGGAATGAAAGCTCTAAATCGAATAAATGTTTCATCACTGTGGCTTGCTCCCAGAATTAATTACGAATTTTCAAAGTTTGTGAATTGAATAAAAAAAATATTTTTTTCTACATTTAATTTTTTTCCTCCTAATCTAACTACCGCAGCCCCCTCTTGTAATGTTTTTTCCGAAGAGGAATGAAAGCTCTAAATCGCATAAATGTTTCATCACTGTAGCTTGCTCACAGAATTAATTACGAATTTTCAAAGTTTGTGAATTGAATAAAAAAAATATATTTTTCTACATTTAATTTTTTTCCTCCTAACCTCACCATCGCAGCCTGCTCTTGTAATATTTTTTCCGAAGAGGAATGAAAGCTCTAAATCGCATAAATGTTTCATCACTGTGGCTTGCTCACAGAATTAATTACGAATTTTCAAAGTTTGTGAATTGAATAAAAAAAGAAATTTTTTTCTACATTTAATTTTTTTCCTCCTAACCTCACTATCGCAGCCTGCTCTTGTAATGTTTTTTCCGAAGAGGAATGAAAGCTCTAAATCGCATAAATGTTTCATCACTGTAGCTTGCTCACAGAATTAATTACGAATTTTCAAAGTTTGTGAATTGAATATAAAAAAATATTTTTTTCTACATTTAATTTTTTTCCTCCTAACCTCACCATCGCAGCCTGCTCTTGTAATGTTTTTTCCGAAGAGGAATGATAGCTCTAAATCGCATAAATGTTTCATCACTGTAGCTTGCTCACAGAATTAATTACGAATTTTCAAAGTTTGTGAATTGAATAAAAAAAAATATTTTTTTCTACATTTAATTTTTTTCCTCCTAACCTCACCATCGCAGCCTGCTCTTGTAATGTTTTTTCCGAAGAGGAATGAAAGCTCTAAATCGCATAAATGTTTCATCACAGTAGCTTGCTCACAGAATTAATTACGAATTTTCAAAGTTTGTGAATTGAATAAAAAAAATATTTTTTTCTACATTTAATTTTTTTCCTCCTAACCTCACCATCGCAGCCTGCTCTTGTAATGTTTTTTCCGAAGAGGAATGAAAGCTCTAAATCGCAGAATTAATTACGAATTTTCAAAGTTTGTGAATTGAATAAAAAAAATATTTTTTTCTACATTTAATTCTTTTCCTCCTAATCTAACTACCGCAGCCCCCTCTTGTTATGTTTTTTCCGAAGGGGAATGAAAGCTCTAAATCGCATAAATGTTTCATCACTGTAGCTTGCTCACAGAGTTAATTACGAATTTTCAAAGTTTGTGAATTGAATAAAAAAAATATTTTTTTCTACATTTCATTTTTTTCCTCCTAACCTCACCATCGCAGCCTGCTCTTGTAATGTTTTTTCCGAAGAGGAATGAAAGCTCTAAATCGCATAAATGTTTCATCACTGTAGCTCGCTCACAGAATTAATTACGAATTTTCAAAGTTTGTGAATTGAATAAAAAAAATTTTTTTTTCTACATTTAATTTTTTTCCTCCTTATCTAACTACCGCAGCCCCCTCTTGTAATGTTTTTTCTGAAGAGGAATGAAAGCTCCAAATCGCATAAATGTTTCATCACTGTAGCTTGCTCACAGAATTAATTACGAATTTTCAAAGTTTGTGAATTGAATAAAAAAAAATATTTTTTTCTACATTTAATTTTTTTCCTCCTAACCTCACCATCGCAGCCTGCTCTTGTAATGTTTTTTCCGAAGAGGAATGAAAGCTCTAAATCGCATAAATGTTTCATCACTGTAGCTTGCTCACAGAATTAATTACGAATTTTCAAAGTTTGTGAATTGAATAAAAAAAAATATTTTTTGCTACATTTAATTTTTTTCCTCCTAACCTCACCATCGCAGCCTGCTCTTGTAATGTTTTTTCCGAAGAGGAATGAAAGCTCTAAATCGCATAAATGTTTCATCACTGTAGCTTGCTCACAGAATTAATTACGAATTTTCAAAGTTTGTGAATTGAATAAAAAAAAATATTTTTTTCTACATTTAATTTTTTTCCTCCTAACCTCACCATCGCAGCCTGCTCTTGTAATGTTTTTTCCGAAGAGGAATGAAAGCTCTAAATCGCATAAATGTTTCATCACTGTAGCTTGCTCACAGAATTAATTACGAATTTTCAAAGTTTGTGAATTGAATAAAAAAAAATATTTTTTTCTACATTTAATTTTTTTCCTCCTAACCTCACCATCGCAGCCTGCTCTTGTAATGTTTTTTCCGAAGAGGAATGAAAGCTCTAAATCGCATAAATGTTTCATCACTGTAGCTTGCTCACAGAATTAATTACGAATTTTCAAAGTTTGTGAATTGAAAAAAAAAATATTTTTTTCTACATTTAATTTTTTTCCTCCTAACCTCACCATCGCAGCCTGCTCTTGTAATATTTTTTCCGAACAGGAATGAAAGCTCTAAATCGCATAAATGTTTCATCACTGTGGCTTGCTCCCAGAATTAATTACGAATTTTCAAAGTTTGTGAATTGAATAAAAAAAAATATTTTTTTCTACATTTAATTTTTTTCCTCCTAACCTCACCATCGCAGCCTGCTCTTGTAATGTTTTTTCCGAAGAGGAATGAAAGCTCTAAATCGCATAAATGTTTCATCACTGTAGCTTGCTCACAGAATTAATTACGAATTTTCAAAGTTTGTGAATTGAAAAAAAAAATATATTTTTCTAC
This sequence comes from Adalia bipunctata, assembly GCA_910592335.1. Classification (NCBI taxonomy): domain Eukaryota; kingdom Metazoa; phylum Arthropoda; class Insecta; order Coleoptera; family Coccinellidae; genus Adalia; species Adalia bipunctata. The sequence continues at coordinate 1,532,328 of OU342952.1, read as the reverse complement.
ATTTAATTTTTTTCCTCCTAACCTCACCATCGCAGCCTGCTCTTGTAATATTTTTTCCGAACAGGAATGAAAGCTCTAAATCGCATAAATGTTTCATCACTGTGGCTTGCTCCCAGAATTAATTACGAATTTTCAAAGTTTGTGAATTGAATAAAAAAAATATTTTTTTCTACATTTAATTTTTTTCCTCCTAATCTAACTACCGCAGCCCCCTCTTGTAATGTTTTTTCCGAAGAGGAATGAAAGCTCTAAATCGCATAAATGTTTCATCACTGTAGCTTGCTCACAGAATTAATTACGAATTTTCAAAGTTTGTGAATTGAATAAAAAAAATATATTTTTCTACATTTAATTTTTTTCCTCCTAACCTCACCATCGCAGCCTGCTCTTGTAATATTTTTTCCGAAGAGGAATGAAAGCTCTAAATCGCATAAATGTTTCATCACTGTGGCTTGCTCACAGAATTAATTACGAATTTTCAAAGTTTGTGAATTGAATAAAAAAAAAAATTTTTTTCTACATTTAATTTTTTTCCTCCTAACCTCACTATCGCAGCCTGCTCTTGTAATGTTTTTTCCGAAGAGGAATGAAAGCTCTAAATCGCATAAATGTTTCATCACTGTAGCTTGCTCACAGAATTAATTACGAATTTTCAAAGTTTGTGAATTGAATAAAAAAAAATATTTTTTTCTACATTTAATTTTTTTCCTCCTAACCTCACCATCGCAGCCTGCTCTTGTGATGTTTTTTCCGAAGAGGAATGAAAGCTCCAAATCGCATAAATGTTTCATCACTGTAGCTTGCTCACAGAATTAATTACGAATTTTCAAAGTTTGTGAATTGAATAAAAAAAATATTTTTTTCTACATTTAATTTTTTTCCTCCTAACCTCACCATCGCAGCCTGCTCTTGTAATGTTTTTTCCGAAGAGGAATGAAAGCTCTAAATCGCATGAATGTTTCATCACTGTAGCTTGCTCACAGAATTAATTACGAATTTTCAAAGTTTGTGAATTGAAAAAAAAAATATATTTTTCTACATTTAATTTTTTTCCTCCTAACCCCACCATCGCAGCCTGCTCTTGTAATATTTTTTCCGAACAGGAATGAAAGCTCTAAATCGCATAAATGTTTCATCACTGTGGCTTGCTCCCAGAATTAATTACGAATTTTCAAAGTTTGTGAATTGAATAAAAAAAATATTTTTTTCTACATTTAATTTTTTTCCTCCTAATCTAACTACCGCAGCCCCCTCTTGTAATGTTTTTTCCGAAGAGGAATGAAAGCTCTAAATCGCATAAATGTTTCATCACTGTAGCTTGCTCACAGAATTAATTACGAATTTTCAAAGTTTGTGAATTGAATAAAAAAAATATATTTTTCTACATTTAATTTTTTTCCTCCTAACCTCACCATCGCAGCCTGCTCTTGTAATATTTTTTCCGAAGAGGAATGAAAGCTCTAAATCGCATAAATGTTTCATCACTGTGGCTTGCTCACAGAATTAATTACGAATTTTCAAAGTTTGTGAATTGAATAAAAAAAGAAATTTTTTTCTACATTTAATTTTTTTCCTCCTAACCTCACTATCGCAGCCTGCTCTTGTAATGTTTTTTCCGAAGAGGAATGAAAGCTCTAAATCGCATAAATGTTTCATCACTGTAGCTTGCTCACAGAATTAATTACGAATTTTCAAAGTTTGTGAATTGAATATAAAAAAATATTTTTTTCTACATTTAATTTTTTTCCTCCTAACCTCACCATCGCAGCCTGCTCTTGTAATGTTTTTTCCGAAGAGGAATGATAGCTCTAAATCGCATAAATGTTTCATCACTGTAGCTTGCTCACAGAATTAATTACGAATTTTCAAAGTTTGTGAATTGAATAAAAAAAAATATTTTTTTCTACATTTAATTTTTTTCCTCCTAACCTCACCATCGCAGCCTGCTCTTGTAATGTTTTTTCCGAAGAGGAATGAAAGCTCTAAATCGCATAAATGTTTCATCACAGTAGCTTGCTCACAGAATTAATTACGAATTTTCAAAGTTTGTGAATTGAATAAAAAAAATATTTTTTTCTACATTTAATTTTTTTCCTCCTAATCTAACTACCGCAGCCCCCTCTTGTAATGTTTTTTCTGAAGGGGAATGAAAGCTCCAAATCGCATAAATGTTTCATCTTTGTAGCTTGCTCACAGAATTAATTACGAATTTTCAAAGTTTGTGAATTGAATAAAAAAAATATTTTTTTCTACATTTAATTTTTTTCCTCCTAACCTCACCATCGCAGCCTGCTCTTGTAATGTTTTTACCGAAGAGGAATGAAAGCTCTAAATCGCATAAATGTTTCATCACTGTAGCTTGCTCACAGAATTAATTACGAATTTTCAAAGTTTGTGAATTGAATAAAAAAAAATATTTTTTTCTACATTTAATTTTTTTCCTCCTAACCTCACCATCGCAGCCTGCTCTTGTGATGTTTTTTCCGAAGAGGAATGAAAGCTCTAAATCGAATAAATGTTTCATCACTGTAGCTTGCTCACAGAATTAATTACGAATTTTCAAAGTTTGTGAATTGAATAAAAAAAAATATTTTTTTCTACATTTAATTTTTTTCCTCCTAACCTCACCATCGCAGCCTGCTCTTGTAATGTTTTTTCCGAAGAGGAATGAAAGCTCTAAATCGCATAAATGTTTCATCACTGCAGCTTGCTCACAGAATTAATTACGAATTTTCAAAGTTTGTGAATTGAATAAAAAAAATATTTTTTTCTACATTTAATTCTTTTCCTCCTAATCTAACTACCGCAGCCCCCTCTTGTTATGTTTTTTCCGAAGGGGAATGAAAGCTCTAAATCGCATAAATGTTTCATCACTGTAGCTTGCTCACAGAATTAATTACGAATTTTCAAAGTTTTTGAATTGAATAAAAAAAAATATTTTTTTCTACATTTAATTTTTTTCCTCCTAACCTCACCATCGCAGCCTGCTCTTGTAATGTTTTTTCCGAAGAGGAATGAAAGCTCTAAATCGCATAAATGTTTCATCACTGTAGCTTGCTCACAGAATTAATTACGAATTTTCAAAGTTTGTGAATTGAATAAAAAAAAATATTTTTTTCTACATTTAATTTTTTTCCTCCTAATCTCACCATCGCAGCCTGCTCTTGTAATGTTTTTTCCGAAGAGGAATGAAAGCTCTAAATCGAATAAATGTTTCATCACTGTGGCTTGCTCCCAGAATTAATTACGAATTTTCAAAGTTTGTGAATTGAATAAAAAAAATATTTTTTTCTACATTTAATTTTTTTCCTCCTAATCTAACTACCGCAGCCCCCTCTTGTAATGTTTTTTCCGAAGAGGAATGAAAGCTCTAAATCGCATAAATGTTTCATCACTGTAGCTTGCTCACAGAATTAATTACGAATTTTCAAAGTTTGTGAATTGAATAAAAAAAATATATTTTTCTACATTTAATTTTTTTCCTCCTAACCTCACCATCGCAGCCTGCTCTTGTAATGTTTTTTCCGAAGAGGAATGAAAGCTCTAAATCGCATAAATGTTTCATCACTGTGGCTTGCTCACAGAATTAATTACGAATTTTCAAAGTTTGTGAATTGAATAAAAAAAGAAATTTTTTTCTACATTTAATTTTTTTCCTCCTAACCTCACTATCGCAGCCTGCTCTTGTAATGTTTTTTCCGAAGAGGAATGAAAGCTCTAAATCGCATAAATGTTTCATCACTGTAGCTTGCTCACAGAATTAATTACGAATTTTCAAAGTTTGTGAATTGAATATAAAAAAATATTTTTTTCTACATTTAATTTTTTTCCTCCTAACCTCACCATCGCAGCCTGCTCTTGTAATGTTTTTTCCGAAGAGGAATGATAGCTCTAAATCGCATAAATGTTTCATCACTGTAGCTTGCTCACAGAATTAATTACGAATTTTCAAAGTTTGTGAATTGAATAAAAAAAAATATTTTTTTCTACATTTAATTTTTTTCCTCCTAACCTCACCATCGCAGCCTGCTCTTGTAATGTTTTTTCCGAAGAGGAATGAAAGCTCTAAATCGCATAAATGTTTCATCACAGTAGCTTGCTCACAGAATTAATTACGAATTTTCAAAGTTTGTGAATTGAATAAAAAAAATATTTTTTTCTACATTTAATTTTTTTCCTCCTAATCTAACTACCGCAGCCCCCTCTTGTAATGTTTTTTCTGAAGGGGAATGAAAGCTCCAAATCGCATAAATGTTTCATCACTGTAGCTTGCTCACAGAATTAATTACGAATTTTCAAAGTTTGTGAATTGAATAAAAAAAATATTTTTTTCTACATTTAATTTTTTTCCTCCTAACCTCACCATCGCAGCCTGCTCTTGTAATGTTTTTTCCGAAGAGGAATGAAAGCTCTAAATCGCATAAATGTTTCATCACTGTAGCTTGCTCACAGAATTAATTACGAATTTTCAAAGTTTGTGAATTGAATAAAAAAAATATTTTTTTCTACATTTAATTTTTTTCCTCCTAATCTAACTACCGCAGCCCCCTCTTGTAATGTTTTTTCCGAAGAGGAATGAAAGCTCTAAATCGCATAAATGTTTCATCACTGTAGCTTGCTCACAGAATTAATTACGAATTTTCAAAGTTTGTGAATTGAATAAAAAAAAATATTTTTTTCTACATTTAATTTTTTTCCTCCTAACCTCACCATCGCAGCCTGCTCTTGTAATGTTTTTTCCGAAGAGGAATGAAAGCTCTAAATCGCATAAATGTTTCATCACTGTAGCTTGCTCACAGAATTAATTACGAATTTTCAAAGTTTGTGAATTGAATAAAAAAAAATATTTTTTTCTACATTTAATTTTTTTCCTCCTAACCTCACCATCGCAGCCTGCTCTTGTAATGTTTTTTCCGAAGAGGAATGAAAGCTCTAAATCGCATAAATGTTTCATCACTGTAGCTTGCTCACAGAATTAATTACGAATTTTCAAAGTTTGTGAATTGAATAAAAAAAAATTTTTTTTATACATTTGATTTTTTTCCTCCTAACCTCACCATCGCAGCCTGCTCTTGTAATGTTTTTTCCGAAGAGGAATGAAAGCTCTAAATCGCATAAATGTTTCATCACTGTAGCTTGCTCACAGAATTAATTACGAATTTTCAAAGTTTGTGAATTGAATAAAAAAAAATATTTTTTTCTACATTTAATTTTTTTCCTCCTAACCTCACCATCGCAGCCTGCTCTTGTAATGTTTTTTCCGAAGAGGAATGAAAGCTCTAAATCGCATAAATGTTTCATCACTGTAGCTTGCTCACAGAATTAATTACGAATTTTCAAAGTTTGTGAATTGAATAAAAAAAAATATTTTTTTCTACATTTAATTTTTTTCCTCCTAACCTCACCATCGCAGCCTGCTCTTGTAATGTTTTTTCCGAAGAGGAATGAAAGCTCTAAATCGCATAAATGTTTCATCACTGCAGCTTGCTCACAGAATTAATTACGAATTTTCAAAGTTTGTGAATTGAATAAAAAAAATATTTTTTTCTACATTTAATTCTTTTCCTCCTAATCTAACTACCGCAGCCCCCTCTTGTTATGTTTTTTCCGAAGGGGAATGAAAGCTCTAAATCGCATAAATGTTTCATCACTGTAGCTTGCTCACAGAATTAATTACGAATTTTCAAAGTTTGTGAATTGAATAAAAAAAAATATTTTTTTCTACATTTAATTTTTTTCCTCCTAACCTCACCATCGCAGCCTGCTCTTGTAATGTTTTTTCCGAAGAGGAATGAAAGCTCTAAATCGCATAAATGTTTCATCACTGTAGCTTGCTGACAGAATTAATTACGAATTTTCAAAGTTTGTGAATTGAATAAAAAAAATATTTTTTTCTACATTTAATTTTTTTCCTCCTAATCTAACTACCGCAGCCCCCTCTTGTAATGTTTTTTCCGAAGAGGAATGAAAGCTCTAAATCGCATAAATGTTTCATCACTGTAGCTTGCTCACAGAATTAATTACGAATTTTCAAAGTTTGTGAATTGAATAAAAAAAAATATTTTTTTCTACATTTAATTTTTTTCCTCCTAACCTCACCATCGCAGCCTGCTCTTGTAATGTTTTTTCCGAAGAGGAATGAAAGCTCTAAATCGCATAAATGTTTCATCACTGTAGCTTGCTCACAGAATTAATTACGAATTTTCAAAGTTTGTGAATTGAATAAAAAAAAATATTTTTTTCTACATTTAATTTTTTTCCTCCTAACCTCACCATCGCAGCCTGCTCTTGTAATGTTTTTTCCGAAGAGGAATGAAAGCTCTAAATCGCATAAATGTTTCATCACTGTAGCTTGCTCACAGAATTAATTACGAATTTTCAAAGTTTGTGAATTGAATAAAAAAAAATTTTTTTTATACATTTGATTTTTTTCCTCCTAACCTCACCATCGCAGCCTGCTCTTGTAATGTTTTTTCCGAAGAGGAATGAAAGCTCTAAATCGCATAAATGTTTCATCACTGTAGCTTGCTCACAGAATTAATTACGAATTTTCAAAGTTTGTGAATTGAATAAAAAAAATATTTTTTTCTACATTTAATTTTTTTCCTCCTAACCTCACCATCGCAGCCTGCTCTTGTAATATTTTTTCCGAAGAGGAATGAAAGCTCTAAATCGCATAAATGTTTCATCACTGTGGCTTGCTCACAGAATTAATTACGAATTTTCAAAGTTTGTGAATTGAAAAAAAAAATATTTTTTTCTACATTTAATTTTTTTCCTCCTAACCTCACCATCGCAGCCTGCTCTTGTAATGTTTTTTCCGAAGAGGAATGAAAGCTCTAAATCGCATAAATGTTTCATCACTGTAGCTTGCTCACAGAATTAATTACGAATTTTCAAAGTTTGTGAATTGAATAAAAAAAAATATTTTTTTCTACATTTAATTTTTTTCCTCCTAATCTAACTACCGCAGCCTCCTCTTGTAATGTTTTTTCCGAAAAGGAATGAAAGCTCTAAATGTTTCATCACTGTAGCTTGACAGAATTAATTAAAAATTTTCAATGTTCGTTAATTGAATGAAAAAAAAATTTTTTTCCACAATCACTTAGGTATGAGGATGGCAGTCAGGTGCCGATGAATAAGGAACTCTCACCTTCCGTCACAATGGCTGAACCAGCATCGAAGGAAGCCAGACTTCCACAGTTGGCCCTGCACGAAGGTGCCTGAGATCCGCTGTGCGAAGACACCGTGTCCAGCGTGACATTCGTCGAATTTTCGGAAATGGCCACGGTGTCAGTCGAGCCCATGGATTCTCCCGCAGATCTGGTACTTAGAGTGTGGGAAACACTGAAACAATTATTGGAAAAGGACAATTATTGCAAAATGTCGAAGACACGCTCTGTACGAGTTGGAAAAATGAATTTATTCATTTATTTATTTCGCAAAGTGAACATAGACTCAGTTATTTTTATATAAGTCGACCGAAAATTCAAAGAGGCTGCCCTCGATCTTTTTACGAGTGTGCCGAGAGCGGTCCATTATCATCGGCCTATCAAAACGACCGTCCGGTTCTTATGCAAAAACCGAATTAGCGATCGACCATGGTCCGGACTGCCGTGGAAGCGTTTTCAGCTCGAAAGGGTAATAACAGGCCCCGAAAATTACGACGATCGATTTATTGGCCCACGAATTATTGGCCTTTAATAAGATCGCGAGAATAAGCCGAGCGGTTTACGACGCAAAAATGGTTTTCGCGCAATTTACGAAACGGGCGATTTTTCATCTCGTCCCGTTCCAGGGGTATTTTCACACCGACGAAACGGGCAGGAATTTTAACAAGACCGTGACCGCGAGCCGCGCGGGACATATTGACAGCCGGTTGCCCGCTCGGCAATCGTTTAACGGCCATTAGTCATTTCGCCTATATAATTATTGCCGCGTATTGCGGATTGGACGATCTCTCAATTATTGTAAATGATACACGTGAGATAGCGCCGATTATCGATCGATAGATCGGCGGGATCTCGGCCGTGCGAACCGAAAACGCCGCCTCCCTATACAGGGTCATCTCGGAATCTTTTTCCAACAAGACTCGTCCAAGCAAACCATTTCAACAAGAATTGTTCATATTAAGGACTGAACGAGAATAAATTCGCTATCACAAAAACGCCTATATCTCTTGAACCAGTTGAGAAAAAAATCAAAATTTGATCATAGTTAGCTTTGTTATGAACGTCAGAAACATGTGGAACATTCACTTCATAGATATTCCAATTCTCTGTCGCAAAATGTTGAGCGAAGTGAAAACAAGAGAATTTATAGTGAAACTTTTTCAAAATAATCAAAAAATGGAACTTCAAAAGAATCGCAAAAGAGGCTCGCGTTCGTCCGGAAACGGTATCAAGAGTTAAGCGCTTCAACGAAGATCTTACAGTTAACCGCAAGGAAGGAACCGGGAGGAAAAAGGGGTTTCATAGCCCAAAAAAAGTGAAGAAAGCCATCAGCCTTTTTCAGAAGAATCCTAACCTTTCAGGACGGAAAGTGGCCCAAGTGGGTTGTTCACAGTCAACCGTTCAAAAAATCAAGTCGATAAGTGGGCTTAGAACATACAAAGTACAGAAAGTGCCAGACAGGAACGCTGTGAAAAATCAAGAAGCGAAATCAAGAGCAAAAAATTAAAAAAAGATTTCTTGAAAAATTTTTCCTGTTGCGTGATGGACAACGAAACCTATGTCTTGGCTGATTTCTCGCAACTTCCTGGTCAGGAATTTTATACTGCAGATTCTCGTGGAAATGTTGACGAACAATTTCGCGTGAAGAAACAAGCAAAGTTTCCTAAAAAATTCCTGGTTTGGCAAGCAATTTGCACTTGTGGAAAAAGGAGCAAATTTTTCGTTGGCCAAGGCTCTGTTGACTCTGAGATATACTTCGAGGAATGCTTGATGAAGCGACTTTTACCATTTTTACGTGAGCACGATGTGTCAACAATCTTTTGGCCAGATTTAGCTTCATGCCACGAAAAAATTAGTGGAATTCAAGCCAAAGTAGAAGACAGCATCCTAGAAAGTGACTGAGAACCCCATAAGAAGCATGATGGGAAGAATTCCAGAAAAAATCCATGAATTTTATGAAAAATAGTTTTGGTTTTTTATTGTAAAAACAGTTTTCATTAGAATTAGAAGATGATTCGAAAATGAGTTTGATTTTCGAAATCGGTCCAGTGGTTCAAAAGATATAAGCGTTTTTGTGATAGCGAATTTATTCTTGTTCAGTCCTTAGTACTTCTGAGATGAAGAAATATCATCCATTGAGGTGGAATTAAAGAGTTCAATAATCGTTGATGTCTAGCGCATTTAAATCAGCCGAAGGACTTTTTCTGTAAATCACTAAATAAAACGGAAAGTGGAGGTGTGAAGGAAACGGTAGGAACAGAAACTTACAAAGAACCATGTCGACCACCGTGTAACAAATCCGAATTCGGCGAATTTCTACTTCGTCTCGCAGTGATGTGCTGCCACTGCGGCCGTGGCTGCAACCTTCCACTGGGTAGATAATTCAGGGGTCTGTCTCGCACAGCTTCGTCGTAAGTCGGAAGACTATTCTGCAATAATATGAACAATTTGAGAAACTCCAACCTTCTCATCCAGTGCTGTCGGAAAAAAGCATCTTAGTAGTTCCAAAGTACTTCAGCTTCTTTATTTTCGAAAACAAAGAAGTACATAGTAAACGTCAATTAAAATCATTCCTGGTTGTTTATATACAGGGTGAGTCAAGAGTGCTCGATCGGCCGATAATAATGATTCAAAGCATAATCTTGAATTATTTTCGACTCTATAGGCCGGTCCGAAAGTGATGGTGCACGATACTGCCCTGCCAAAATCTGAGACTTTTCCCAGTGAAACTTCCTTCTGGGTTCCGAGCCACTTTCAAAAATAACGACGATCTATACCCGCTCGATGTAACCGACGCGGATTGCAACAGATTGAACTAATTGCGATTTATTGTTGATCCGATTCGTTTTAATTGACTCTCGGTCATTTGCTATTTCGAACCCTTAATTACCTGATTTGCATCCTATCGATTACCGTCTCGACCTGCTCACGATATTTACACAGAGTTATTCAAATCGAAAATCGTCGAGAATTCTAGAACTTACCCTTTGTCCCTCAGCAAAGGCTATCAACGCCAATCTGTCAGGTTGCTGAAGGAGAATTGCATGGTCTCCTACGTCCGCGTGCTGAATGGGCGTCGGCAGAGCCAACTCTCGCAGCATCCTTTTCCTCTGTCTGTAGTAGACCAGCAGACAAATTGTTATCAACAAACTCGATACCACGGTTCCGGTAACGAAGGAAATCATATAAGCGTTCACCCTCGTATAATTATCTGAAAATATTATTCTGTGTACGCAAGACATTGGTTGTGTGCGCGTTTGACAAGTCTATGACATCGCAGATAGATGCATAGAAATTCTGGCGTAACGACTCCTAACTAAAAATCGTGACTGAAATTTTTAGATCAAAACGGCACTCTAGATTTCAGATAGAGTCCTACTTCCGGAATAATCTGCAATATTTCTCGGCCGTGGCGCTATATTTTGTGTGAAATAGGTTATGTCTTTATTGTGTCAAAAATTCCATCGAATCTTCAGACTTTCTATGGTCTAAGATCAAAACATGTATCAATTTTGAATGTCATATAAGATTGAGGTTATGGAAGAATAGCGCGACCCCTTTCGGGAGAAATGAAAAGTAGGACCCCATCCCAGATTTTCGATCGACAAAAAAGTCTCAAACAAAATCTAATCAGTGCCAACACCAGGTTTTCTATGCGCAACCAATAGCACAGATCAAAGCCTTAATTCTATGAATCTTACAGCGATCGTTGGTGACGCAGATCGGCGGCGACTGAGGAAACCAACAGCCCCCCTCCAAGCAGGTCAGCAGCTCGTTTCCCTCCAAGATGTAGTCGGGAAGGCACTTGTAAAAAACCTGAGACTTTACGGGGTAGCTCTTGGAACCTTTGAAGCCAGTGACGGTGGAAACTGTCGCATGATCAACTGAAGGGGGCGAAGGGCAGGTTATGTTCGGGCCTGGAAAGATCAGACATACCGTTGCAGCGCGAATCATACAGGGTGTCTCGACCATTGAAAACATTTTGCGAAAAAAAGGCCTACCGCAATTAGGTTTGATCCCGTTCCAACGCCATCTTCCGCCGGTGCAGGTCACCTGAGATGGCCGACAGCTCGCCACGATGCGCCTTTCGAATTCATCGTGGAAAGTTGACAGACATCTTATTTCTATGATCGTTCCTGGGTCGGCGGAATCGTCCGTTTTTCTTCCCTTCACCACGGTCGCTGCGGTGTGCGGAATGAATTCCGTCATGCCGCAAGGAGTGTCTCGATCTGAAAGAAAACTCGATATACAGGCTGTGATCCAAAAGTAACGGCAAATTGTATTTGAATGATTTCATTTTGTTGAGTTGGTAAGACCTTAACTGACGTCTATGTCAAATTTGGGCGCCTCTTGCGTTTTTGACAATTAGGTTATGTTTTTATGTCACGATCGCGAGTGTGTTCCGTTCTTTGGATCGGTAACAGAGAGTTCATGAATTGGAAATAAATCTGGAAGATGATCAATAAAACTTGTTTTATTCGCAATTTTCCGATAATTTTTGAATATTATATAGACCTGCAATGTTTTCATACAAAAAGTCCTTTCTTCAATGTGGAAAAACTGAATTTACATATGCAGATTAGTGTGTTCATTTTTTTTTTTGTAAAATAAATCAAGATTGTATATTTTTGATGAATGTATCAGACAAAATCAAGCCCAGAAAAGCAGAGCTATCAAACCATTTGAGTAACCTTTGAATTACATATGAAGATTCGAAATACGCAGTAGGAATTTTTCCTCATTAATAATTTGAAAAAACTTTTTTGCAACTCCGTCCGAACTGTGCAGTCGCTACTACTACTGGACTCTAGACCGTTCCAATTGACCTGATTCCTTGCCTGCCGCTGTCAGATTAAATGTCATAAATAAGTCTCTTTATGAAAATGCGTTCAAGACGCACAGATTGTAATTTTTGATCTGAGTCTTTTATTTTATTCGGCATCTATAAGCAATAATCCCGTCTGCAATTGGAAATTGGCAATTAACCGTTTTGCTAAGTGTCCCTTGAAGTGATATGCACTCCGTTTAACGCAATAAATATGGCCCTGGCACCGGTTGCCATATTATGCGAATGAATTATTGGCCTTTAATTATAGTACTTACATGCTTAGCAAACGATTTTGGTTTATTACATGCAATTATGAACCCTTTGAATCAAACAAGAAAAAGTGGCCTTACAAAATTTGATGAACGTTTTAAAATACGTGAACAAAAATGCTTTCTCGCAACGTAATATATTAACAATGAAAAAAGGTTCAAAAATGTCGAAGCTGTAAAGAAAGGATTTTGGATATGATTTGAATTATAAACAAATGACAGACATCTAAGCTTTTTATTTATATTCTGCTCTTTCCTTCATATATTGTCATATGGTTTTAATTACATACAATTTGCTAATTGAAAAACTAAAGTTTCTACAAAACTAGATTATGGCATTTTACAGTGGTCACAAGTTGATAGATTACATTCTATGACAACTGGATGTAACGATGCCATTATTCGCTCTGAAATAAATATCAGCCATATTTTTCCATAACAACTTTCAATTCATATAACATACAAAAAATCTTCACTTTTTATATAAATAAATAAATTAAATATAAAAGAACAATAAAAATATCAAAAACAAAGACTAGTTTCAAAAAAACAATCATTTCAATATAAGTCACATTAGTATTCGAGTATTAACAAAAAAGAGTATTTGGTTTGATCAAACTGAACAACCATAACAGATAGCCTCAATCTAATTAAACTTGCGTAAAAAGTTCTTACGATTGTTAAACACTCATCTGTATTATCAGGTTACGCCATATTATACACAGTGTAGAAGCGAAATCAAATAAGTCTATAACAAATCACAGAAAGAAATGTTGAACAACATCTTTATAATAAACACTTTTGGGATTTTTCAAATATTTGGTGAATTTTCAAAGGTTTTAATTTCTATATTTTACAACGAACCGAAAGGATCAAAATTAGTCGGTTGGGCAGGTACATTTCCCATACTGTTCAAGGATTGGGGCTGTCCCATATTCTGAAACTGACCCATCGGTTGGCCGGTTATAGGTTGTCCCATCATGGACTGCGACATCATATTTTGAGACATAGGCCTGTAGCTTGGAATAGACGTAGAAACCATGGCTTGGGGCTGCCAGTTCGAAACCGGAGCCTTAGGCTGATTTTTCGGTGAATTCCATTGGGAAGAACGACTTCCGGAATCCATTGTGAGATTTTCAACCAGCGAAGTTAAACTAGACTCAAGATCGCCTGTAAGAAGTTTCGTAGGCTGTGGGGGCCTCTGGGGGGGCGCAGCCGGATGTTGAATAATTTTAGAAGGTATACTGGAATCCGTACCTCCCATGGGATCAAAAACAGACGGTTCAGCTGGATTAAACATGTTAGACCCTCCTGTCGAAAATGCCATTGGTTGTTGTTGAGTGAAGGTCGGTTGCGTTTGAGTTGGAAACTGGGCCTGCGAAAGAGACATGAAATCGCTGTCCCACATAGTCCCAGTGGCTTGAGCGGAGCTCGGAACTTGAGACGGGGCACTGGCAAAGATGTTTCCATTCGAAATGTTAGTATTTGGGGCAGACGTGAAAACATCAGCGAATGGATTGCCCCCTAACGATAGCAGGTCGTCCAAAGCGTTTGACTGATTTTGTGCAGGTGGTGCTACTGAGCTTGATAGAGAATCGGGAGCGAAGAGATCCAAAATAGGATCAGTTTTCACCACTGTAGGTTCTTCGCTCAAAAACGGATTTGTATGGGAAGCCAACGGCGAACCAACTTTAGCTTTATACTGATTGAGAGCGGCTTCTTCCTCCGCTACAGCGGCTTGTTTAAAAGAATCGTCAACAGACGCAAATGCATTAGTTGTATTAGACAACGCAGTAACGCCTGATTTCAGACTCTTCTGAGTACTCGCAGCAGTCGGGGTATTTCCCTCTAAGGAACTTAAATGAGATTCCAAAGCGTCCAACAAACTATTGGGAGCCCTAGTGAGATCAGGGATATCACCCTTATCGATTCCTATATTCTCGGCAACCTTCAAAAATTCAGCAACCCTATCCATCCTGATAAGAAACTTTTTATACAAGTCTAAAGCCTCTCTACACTGTTTCTTATTCATTTCAAAATATTTCTCTAGTAAATTTATAATTCCGTCGTTATAAGAAGCGAATAATCTAATGAGATCTCTGAATAACAACATGAAGCACATATTTATCACACCGTTGGTGAGATCGTTCGGTGTGCAATCAAATTCTAAGAGAGCGTCCAGCTGGTTTTGGAGAGTTGGCAAGGTCTTGAGAAGATTCTCTGAATTCATGGAACGTAATGTGCCCTCTTCCTTACCTCGTTTCACTTTGCAGAAATCAAATGCAACTGCTCTATAAGATAAAGCCTTCTCATTCAAGTATTTGGCATAACGTCTTATGAACGGTGACATATCATAACCTGTTCGAGCTCCTACAGCACTCTGTACCCCTGTTTTATCCACAAAATTGGACAATTGGAACGAGACATTACTAGAGGCGAGATATTGGGTGAATCTTTCATTTCCATAGCACATAAGATGATGAGTAGTTATCAATGCTTTGTACACCACAATCCAACTCGTATTCTGTGATCTTTCCATCAATAAATTGGCCATTTGTGGAATTGAAACATTGGGTTCGTTGGTACAATGCACCAGGTAATCTAAATGTTTTTTCTTAGGTCCAAGAAGTTCTTCGGTTGTTGCTTTACATACAGATTTCGCCAATCCCTGGCCTGCCAGGCTATGTTTTGCAGCAAGTAGACGATCGTTGATTGTTTGTCCGGCCATCTTGATACGACTTTTCACAAATTCCACTCGATCCGGAAATTCCTTACAACATTTTGCGAAACGAATCTTCTTCACGAAATAAAATTGTAACGAAAAGACAGGTCGATCGTACGAACGAAACGACCGCGGCCGGCAAATTAATCAATAAGAACATAGAGCTCACGTCGCGCCATCTGTCATCCTATGTACGAAACACTCGCGAAAAGATTCCTGCTGAATATACATTTTCCCATGAAAGTGTGGGAACAAGCTATGTATTTAATTTTCAAAAATCTCATTCAAATATACCATAAAATACTGCATGAATAAAATTATTCCATAGTTATTCAATCCCCTTGTTTATTAATGAAGGGCGATCAATGGTTCAGCAAGCCGAGATGTTTGATATCTGTAATGGAATTCAAAGAAATGTAATATGAATTCCAATAAAAAAATTGCACTCCCCATTGTCAGGAAACGAACCCTCGATTGAAAAATTGCTCCTTAACGAAGGATTCACAAATTTGACGCAATGATATCAATTCTATGTTCTTTATTGAATACTTTGATGATTTCATTGGAAGAACACACAGATCTTATATCGATAATCAGTGCCACAAATGAATGTCAGTTGTGAAATATATTCGAATCAAAAATATCATTTCTGCGAATTTTGTAACAACATTTATTCCAAGAAATAGAAGATAATTTTTAACTCACCATTTGTGGGCTTCCAGCAAATGGGTTGGATTTTAGGAGACCAATTTCCATTTTCCCTGCACTGCTGTACGGAGCTCCCTTCTAGAATAAACCCCTCTCTACAACTGTAATGAAGCCTCTGTCCTACTTCAAATGGATTCATATGGCCATGCTTTTCAAACACATAATATCCATTCAACACCTCTGGTGGCCTTTGACAGCCTGACATGGAAGCATGATGTTTGTAACATTTCGCTTCAGAGCCTGTCCAAATTCCCTCTTCGCAAACTCTCAGTTTACTTTCCGGAGGGATCAAATAATATCCTATGTTACACACATGCGTAGCGACTGTTCCTTTACGATAAAGCCCTTGGTAATCCCTCAACTCATTGGTGGTAACTGTGCCATTTCCTAACGAAGGGGGTTCATAACACCTAGGTATACATCGGGGTTCAGGAGTCCAATGTCCGTTTAAACAATTAACATCAGAGGTTCCTTCAAGATCATATCCTTCTATGCATTCTACTATGCCTTGACTACCATAAATTTTCAGATTAGCATTGTCAATAATTCCATAACAATCTGTTATATTGAAGAACACAGGAACGTTTCCACTTATTTGGAGAATAAAAATAAATTGGAAAAACAGAACATAAAATATACTGGATTTATGTTGATAAAATGTCATTTTAAGATATTATTTGCAGTTTGAAACTTAATTAGCCATTGCTTAAATGTAATATCTATAAAAATATATCATTATTCGGGGATGACATGTCCGGAAAAATAATATTTGGGCTATTTTTCTATCCTCGAAATTGAGGCGCTTTTGTTGACAAAAAAAAATTCCAAAACAATACAGAACAGCTGACAATGACATATGAATAGAAATAGGAACAGTCTTAAAAAAATTCTCAAACAAAAAGAGAAATTTGTGAGTTTTCAACCCCGATAATTAGCTAAAATCAATTTTTCAATAAATGAAGACCCTTATTCGAAAAACCAAAATGATAATCATTTCGTCGATATTCAATTCTTTGAGATTGGCATCATTGATCTAGACGTCAGATTGACAGAAATCATTAGTTTAGTAGTCAGCTGACTGCTAGTCTTGTGAGCAAAATTCTTTTATAAAAAGTTCTCAAAAATTCGCAGAAAATGTCAGGAAAAGAAAGGCTTCCAATATTTCCCTCAAGAGGGTAGGTACAAATTAAAATCCTCATTATTGAATCTTTCTTATACAAAATGGAAAAATGACAAAAATAAGGAGTGTCCCTTACATATATTACGTTCATAATGTTTTTCTCAATAGAGCCCAAATGTTGATGAAGGCCAGGCTTAAGGGTGCCCAGAAAGGCCACAGCTTATTGAAGAAAAAAGCGGATGCTCTCCAGATGCGTTTCCGTATGATTTTGGGCAAAATAATTGAGGTTGGTGAAGTTTTGAAGTCTCTTGGAATCAATGTTTCTAATATAACTACTTCTTCTTTAAGACCAAGACTCTCATGGGAGAAGTGATGAAAGAAGCAGCGTTTTCACTGGCTGAAGCTAAATTTGCTACCGGAGACTTCAACCAAGTGGTACTTCAAAATGTAACCAAGGCCCAGCTGAAAATACGCACAAAGAAGGATAACGTAGCTGGTAATAAGATCTCCTTAGAGTAGATACATAAACTACTTTGAATGCTTTTTAAGGAGTGACCCTGCCAGTTTTTGAATGTTATCAAGACGGTACAGATACTTACGAATTGGCTGGTTTGGCTAGAGGTGGTCAGCAGCTCGCAAAACTGAAGAAAAACTATCAAAGTGCCATCAAGCTCTTGGTAGAATTGGCATCCCTGCAAACTTCTTTCGTCACACTGGATGATGTTATCAAAATAACCAATAGGAGGGTTAATGCAATCGAGCATGGTGAGTTATTTGTTATGTCCCCCTGTTCACTCAAGTTAGTTCACTATTGTGTCGATAGATGGCGTGTTTAAAGGTTTGATTCAATGTGAAAATAGTGTAATTTGGAAATTTCAGTGATCATTCCTAGAATTGAGCGCACATTGGCCTATATCATTTCCGAATTGGATGAATTGGAAAGAGAAGAGTTTTATCGTTTAAAGAAAATTCAGGATAAAAAACGTATTGCTCGCAAGAAACTGGAGGAACAAAAGGCGGCACAGGGAATTTTGGATGCAGAAATGGAAGCAGCCAACATGTTGGATGAAGGGGACGAAGATATCTTGTTCTAGTTTCTTAATAAAGATGAACATTTTCTGCCCATTGATTTTTAAATTATATATTTAGTTTTATAGAACGGTATAAATGGATGCGATCAAGAATCATGAAGAAGTTGATGTACAACTTTATTGAAGTTTTTGTACATTGACGCAATGTATAAGATATAAACCTATAGAATTATTGAATAAAGAAAGATTGTTTGATATTGATGAATCGTATATGCTTCATTTTCTATCTAATTAATGTTGAAAATTGTTTGTACATAGAAAATTATCTAAATATTTTGTCGGAAAATTATCACTCTGGCGAAACTAGTTGAAAACAATAAAATTCGACTCGAACAACAAGCGCCATAATTTGAGACAAAATATTAATCAATTAGAAATATTTACTTTTAACTTACGAATAAAACATAAAAGTAATCTGGTTTTCATTAGTACCTTCGTCCTTCATAATGTCGAAAATAATTGAATAGGAACCAATAATGCGATTTTGTTTACAAGGCGTAATGAAAATCATACCTGCCATCTATTAGAAATGTCCCGAACTTCTTCACGGCCATCTGTTGCGAGAAATTCGAAGCTTTCGCCTTTCAACCTAGTTTTCTAGTTCTGAAATCGTCTACTTCGAAGCTTGCTCACAAGATGGCACTCCGACGAAACAGGCAACTTGTCATGCATTATGTGTGCATCGTGGGTTGTCTAATGTACAATACTATAGGGGAAAACTCAATTTTGCGGAATTGTGGTTCATTATTTTATCATAATGCTTACATTCGTCAAATTTTGTCTTGAAAGTCCAATGGTTCCTAGTTGATAACGAAAAAAGCTATTGAGAAAAAAAGAAGAAAACACAGTCCAATTCAGATGAAATTTCTGTTGAACATCAAAGAAATAGATGAAATCAGGTATGAAATGTGTAACCCAAAACCTTGTTATTATCGTGCCATTAGAAGATCGGAGAATCGTATTTATATTGGCTTCTAGGAAATAGAACTCAATTTCGAAAAATAAAGAGAGACGTAGGAAAACCAATTCAAGTCCTCGATTGAAAAACATTCACTTCGTCGTGCTAAACGAATCGTTTAACTTAATTCTGTCAGTGATTTTGTTGACCAAGATGAATTTTATGTCGCCATCAAGGATAAGGTTTAGGAAATGACACCACTTCGTTTAAATTATGTCTTATTGCGGTTCGTTAGGCGAGCCAATTGCCTCTTTAATGATGTGCTAACTCCCTCTTCCTGGTGCTGCGTTGATACGGTCCTGACAGCACTTATCCCGGCCGTTGCTACAAGCAACAGGAGTCAAGAATATCGCGCGAACTTGAATTACTCTCAGTTGGGCGGCCGGGCGTGTTGTTTCACAATAGAAATAGGGGTAGGTACGTAATTTTCATTCGAAGATTCGAGTATTCTTGCATGATGTAACGCTTTTTGTGTATCCCATGCCAGTGTGGTTCCCTTATTTCGAATTCGTTTCGAATTTTTCTTTTCAAATACAGGGTAATTGATGGAAATTCTGTTATCTTCGGGTGGGAAATATCAAGACTGATCGGAAAATCATGTTCAGAAAAAGTATCTCGGTTTTCAATCAAAGGCAATTTTTGAAATTAAAAAAAAAACACCTTCATAGATGGACTGTCGATTTGTCAATGTTAGTATAGATCTATTGCCAGATTTCATTTGGAAACACATCGAGATTTTTGGTTTGAGTATTTTTCAATTCAACTTTGAACTTTTTTTTTCGATGAAATTTGAAGATAGTTTTCGTGTAGTCTTTGAGGAAACTTCTAAATTTTTCCGATCGATCATCATGACCTCACCATTTGTGAAAACCGCATGTTGATAACTGTCGAACGGATAAACCTAGATTCGAAATTTCCGAAATTTTGTATTCCTTATAATTCCGTAACTGGCGGTTCGATCAAGATGAAATTTTTTATTTAGATGAAGAATAACATATTCTAGCTACTTGCAGAATTTTGTTCAGATGGTTCGACCAGAAACACAAAATTCTTGCGAATTTTTGACAAAAAATTCGAATATTTCTGTGATAACTCATCAGAAATCATGGACGATTTCTGTCAATTTTCTTTGACATCAGCTGTTAGAAATTTTGGATCTTTATTTTTTGGTTCCAATCCTTAAATGTATAAGGCAAATTTTCTCGGAAACCGTGGGTTTTACAGCTTTTGACCAAGGTACCATTTTTGAAGAAAAATCTTAAATAATTTCAATTCCTTCGAATAATTTGCGATAACGTCAGTGGCGTTCAAGTTGGGGCGTTGAAATATCGAATAACCTTTTTATCTACGCCACAGAAAATGTACCTAAATGGGTGACCACTCTGACTACGAATTTTATCAACCGTGCAAAAGCTTCCAACTTCAGGTTGATGCTCTCATAAATTCTATCAGCACTCAAATGGCCAACTATGCAAAAAACGAACAGATTCCCGAATATACTTTCTTGAGACGTAAAAGTTGGTAAAATCATTTCGTTAACACCAATTAACAACGTCAGTTAATGGGTATTTACGTCTCCATTTCATTAAATAGCTAATTTATAGATGTGATCTGTTAAGTAATAAAGCCTTGTTTTCCAATATCACATATGAAATGAAGATTCAATAACACCAAAGACGTGGAAATCTTCAACTATAAGTCCTCAAATTTGGCTTTCACAACTTCAAAATAAATGAAACACAAACTCGAAAATCATTGTCATAATTTTCATACCACGTTCAATGGAAAGTCCTGAATACATTTTTGTGATCTGACAGACCTATCAATCGAAAACCAAAAATTTCCTCAGTGCATCGAGATCACAACGCCCATGAAACGTCAAATTGTTCCACGGCAGAACTACTGCAAAACGTCACAATCAACACGATTTCTCGCGTCCGAAAAAAGCCATTCGCAAAGAAACCGAACCTGTATGAACTCAAAACTCCGTCCAGAAGCCCCTGTTTACCTGCCCCAACCTCGAGAAACGGGAATATTGACCAGAAGCTGCGAAACATCGCCTTCATCTTTGAAACAAAAAGAACCACAATGTTCCAGGTATTCTAGAAGGTCGGTAAGGCACACTTACAGCAATCCAAACAGTCCAAGACCTATACTAGGAACGAAAATGTCCCATTTGCGAGCAATATTAGGAAGGAAAGAAGACAGTGTGATATCCAAGGAAAATGGAGAATGTGACGAAGAGACCTCAGTTACCGAAGCGGAAAATGAAATTAAGAATCCTCCTGTCGACTAAAAAATAGCATGTACTGTACAGTTCAAAACGATTTGATTTTAAATGATTTTGTAATGCATTAAAGTGAACCTCGTTCGTTCTTATGAAGGGTATCCTAGATTATTTGACTTGCGACACGATTGGAATCTGGGAAATTTATATTATAGAGTTCCCCCACTATAACAGGACGAAGCGAATTCAATAAAACTCGGATATTGAGTTCTCGGGGTAATTTGCCGCTTCCCTTTTAGGTCTAGGGTGAATGAAGCAATGAAGCTTTGACGACGAAATGGGAATATCCCTAAACGCTCACGATAATTAATCATCCTGTGTTTTTGTACGAGGAAAATCGTTATTTTATTTACTGGATATCGATTTATATTGATACTTCGGCTGTGTAATTAATATTTATGGTACGTTCGGTTATTACTAAATGAATTGGTAACGAGACTATTCTAACATTTCGACGAAAAAGTGTTAAATTTCTGCATTATTATCTTTTTGAAACGTTGCTTATATTATCTTATCATTTATTGAGGAAAAGTGGTTTTTTAATATGCAAAATAAATTATGAAAATGAACTTAACTGGCAAACGATTATTCATATCTCAATTTCGTTCCTATTTTTCCGCTCTTGAATTCGTTAAAAATGAAAAATTTTCAGCGCAGTTCAGAATCTCGATCTTTACCCGTCAAAATGCAGTTCGAACTCATCGAAGAATCCAGATACAACGACGTTTTAGACTATTTGAAGAACCATTTTCACGACGAGCCCTTGAACGTTGCAGTCGGCCTATTCCAGAAAGGACAGACTTGCGAACTGCTGGAAAATTACGATTTGGAGACCATGAAAGACGGATATTCGCTTGTGGCCGTGGACCCTGAGACCGGGAAGGTGAGTAAAAAGCATTAATTTTCATCTGAAGAAACATGGATAAAGACGACAAATTTAAAATCGACCAGCGAGATTTTCCTGGCTAATTTACATTCGACCACGCGATTCAGATTTCCCGAACTTGATTGCCACGAACGGAAGAAGTAAGAGCCGCATAAAATAGCGTGACCGGGTCTTTGTCTTCGATCCATACACCCCGTTTTCCTTCCGCCCGATATTCATCTTACGAATAATGGCCTCGCAATTTCCAGATAGCCGGAGCGATTCTGAACGGAATTTCCAGGCGGGGAAACGTGGAACGGGACCTGGAGGGAATGAAATCTATCGACGATATTAAATTCCATAGGTTGATGGGTCTGCTCTTCTCGCACAACGCGGAGGCAGAGCTATTCAAGAGGTACGCGGTGGAGAACATTTTCGAGCTGCGGATCCTGTCGGTGGACGGAGATTACAGGGGCAGGGGGCTGGGACAGGCGCTGGTCAAGAGGAGCGAAGAACTGGCCAGACAGAACGGCTTCACTGTGAGTTGTACCGGATTTTTTTCGGGGACAGTTTTCTCTTCAGGAAAAGCCAATTTGCTTCCGAAATAATCAAGGGTTTATAGAAAATCGACATCGGAAATCACCTTTCTTTGAAACCACGAATTTCAAATTTTTTTTCAGATTCTCAAAGCGGACGCCACGAGTTTTTTCACGCAGAAAATCCTGGAAAAGTTCGGATTCGAAACGGTCAAAACCATAGTTTACAGAGACTACAAAGACGAAAACGGCGCCCTGATTTACGACACTCCCGCGCCCCACGACACCTACAAGATAATGACGAAGGACCTGTCGAGGGAGCCGGAAAACGTTTAGATTTTCAGGAAGGACTCTTTGAAAATGACCGATGGGCGACGAAAATAAAGCGAGATTTTTTTTGGACGAGCCGAACGTTACCTAAGTATTGATTATGACGCCTTCGTGAAGGACAATATTGTTACCTATATGCAAATGTTTTTTAATTGAGGATTTGTATGTTTGATGTTGATGCTACAACTGCCATGAAGTGTTACACATCGAAATATACTGGGAGAATGCGAAAGTCGAATATGATCGAAGTTTTTTTTGATTTTCGAATAAATATTTTAAACAAAGAATGTCCAAGATCGATGAGTAAGTTGTTTTTGGTCCACGCAAGACAATGAGGAGAAAAACTAGGAAAAAATAGCTAGATTTCGTTTTTCCGATCGACAATCATAGTTTGCATGTAGATGATGGATGTTTACACCGATCTCAACTCTTTACCTCTATTTTTAGGTGAAGCTCAAGAGAAAATTAAATTGGAAAGACGGAATTTTGAAATTTTCACGATATGTTCAGATTTAAATGTAAAAATTCGAAATAACTTGTGGAATTCAAGAGATGTTGGTTTGTTATTATGCATTTCTTTTTTTTTATTTATAACCGACGTCTCTTACGGGTGCAAACATTGAAGAGGCTTCTGTGCGAATATTAATGGTGATATGATACATCCAACTGTGAGATTTGATATAATAAATGTTTATAACTTACTGTTTCCTTTCATTTCTTTCTTCATCCTCGATCATTCTTCGTTGACTCCTATTCGTAAACTTCTTTCTGTGTGTCAACAGAGCTCGATCATACGATAACCCTTAGAATATGTGGGTTAGAATGAGAATGATTCAAATTTTTGCGGAATAGGGTGATCGGAAAGTGCCAAAACACATATTGCAACAAATTTCATGGTTAATAGCGATTTAAACTAGGGATTATATCTTGAAAACCGTTCGAGATAGAAGACACTGCCATTTTTCGAAGACGACTTTTGAAAAATGTCAAGAAGTCCATTTCTTCAAAGGCAGCACTCATTTTTTTTTGGATACACAAGTAGTCTTGATTTTTGATAAATCCCTGTAGAGTGATCCGTAAACCAACAAAAGACTTGAATAATCTTCGAGAATTCAATAAAAATAAGTTAAGAATTCATCCCGAACGATTCTTAAGATATGTTTTCTAATTAAAACCATCAAAAACATTACATATGTCGAAAAAATCGCACCAGTCAATGTATAAAAGAAACATATACGATAATTCCACGAATTTTCAAAAATGGAATTGTACAATGCTGCTGCCGAAGTGATAACCAGTTTCTTCAAAAATCATATACAGGTTGTTTACCAGACCTTAATCGGGGTCAACGATTCTTTTCAGTACGATCCTGATATTTTCGAATTTCTTTTGGACTGATATTTACGCCCACATTATCAAGCCATGCTACCGATTTTAAAGCAAATCGATTCAATAGTTTTCGAGCAACAAGGATAACAAAATTTACGAAATTCAAAAAAAATCTATGAAACAGAAACTCACCTGACAACCTGTATAAATACGTAATATGAAAACCTTACTTGGAGAAACATGGATTTAAAAAAAAAGAGATAAATGATGAAAGTTAATGAGAAAGTAAAGTTAGTGTAATGAACGAAGAAAACGACAAACCTTATAAATAGAAATATTATAATTTATAATCACTTACATTATCTTAGGAAATTCCAAAAAAAGATTGGAAATCGTTAATATCGGTAATAAAAATTATTCAAAAGACATTCAACAACGAGGTAAATGCAGATTTCATCCTCTACCTAAATTTATTTATTCTTTGGCGGCGGACAGACAACTTTGCATTACAGAGAAAACCCTGTCGATCCCGATCGAAAATCCAACGCACGGTACACTTTTTTTCTTAGAATCGAACATACCCACCAAATTGTCATACCTTCCACCACCTGCCAATGGTCCAATGGAGGTCTCATCCCTCACGTCGTAATCTGCATCGAAAAAACAGCTTGTAATTCTACAGAAATGTCCGGGTCGATAAGACAGGATCCGATTTTTTTGGGGGGGATTCACAACATTTTTATCGGAAAACGCAATATACCAATAATATAGATAGACCGAGAAAGTCGCCACAATACGACTGTCACTTGTCAGCTTTCAAATCGGTTGTCAAACAGGACAGGATGCCAACTTAAGAATGCAAACCTCTATTGAGTAACTGAGCAAATTAAGACCCTTGATACTCTTCACATGCTTTTTATGAATAAACTTCGTCTATTTATATTATTAGTCCGTGGAATATCTCGACAATAACTTTACACTGTCCAGCTCGCTAATACTTTCTTCTCGAAGCCAATTTTGTTCACTCTTCAATTTAACACGAATTTCTTTATCACTTCTGAACTGTCATATCTTGATTATTTTATTTAACACTCAAATTTACTCCCAAATCAGAACAATTGGACTTTCCCCCACTTTTTCAAGGGCGTGTCTAGAAGAGTCAAAATAACCCCATTTCAATCGAGGAATAGTTTCAATATTTGTGAATTATACAAGAAATTGAAGTTACATCTTCACGAGAACCTAATAATCTTCTGAAGTAAAAAAAAAAATCTTCAAACTTCCGAAAATAATCGAAAATGGCAACCTCGTCGGAACGTCATCCAAGGCGACTTGATTTTCACTGGTGGAATATCAGAACAAACCATTTCGATACAAATATTTAAAAAATAGCATGAAATGATTCAAACGACTCACCATCTCCGATTAAAGCTGCCTCGAACACCACTCCCGTATAATAATCCAGTCTTCTCGACAGACCCAGATCGAAGCAAACAAACCTAGCAATTCCGAATAAGGTACAATACTCCAGTAAAAGCTCGATCTCGGAAAGAGCTGCGACAGCTTCCTTATTCTTCATCAATTCTTCGTCCCTCTTCAGATAACTCACAACGTTGTCGTCCCCGTACTGGCGGGCGTATTTACCGATTTTTTCCGCCACTTCTTCCTTCAAACCGTTCTCTTCGATCAATTTCTTTTCGACTGTTCTCCAAGGGAACTAAAACAAGAAACACTCATCGATTGAGTTTGAGCTTTCGAAGATGTCTCTTACCAAGTCGAGATCGGCCAGAGTGTTACAAACACTCTTGATTTTATCGGAAGGTACTCCGCAAACCGCCAGAATGGCGTTTAAGAGCACTTTGTGGTTCACTTTAATGATGAAATCGGGTAAACCGAAGGAGTTGAGTGTTTCGTG
Source organism: Adalia bipunctata (assembly GCA_910592335.1). Taxonomy (NCBI): domain Eukaryota; kingdom Metazoa; phylum Arthropoda; class Insecta; order Coleoptera; family Coccinellidae; genus Adalia; species Adalia bipunctata. Next base: position 1,506,198 of record OU342952.1, on the reverse strand, counting down.
CATGATCGAAATGCAGTTGGCTTCAGGGATCATTGGGTCGTAGGAACCGACCATATCAAAATCCTGAAATCAGAATAAACAATGAGAATACCATGAAATTGCTCACCACAGTGTTGCCAGAACATTGAAAATCTCTTTGGACAAGATATTCCAACAAATAATAAAAAGAATAACAAGCTATAATAAAAAAATCATTTTTTAAGACAAGCTTTTATAATAACAATACTCATCCGCCATTTTGAAGCCGCCATCTTGAATTCCTCAATTTTGAAAAATCGTAATTTCCGACCCAGAAAACCCCCAGATACCAATTTTGAATAGAATCGGATCATAATTACAAAACTCGTCCGCCATATTGTAGCCGCCATCTTGAATTTTTCAATTTTGACGGAAGAATCATCATTGTCGAACCCAAAAACCCCCAGATACTAATTTTGAATGGAATCGGATGATAATTACAAAACTCATCCGCCATTTTGGAGCCGCCATTTTGTTTTTTTCTATAAAAAATATTTCATGATGCATTGTCACCAGAATTATGTACACCTGCCAAATTTCAAATCAATCGGACGATTAGAAGTGTGTCATATTCAACTTGCAAGATTTGATTACAGACAGACACCGGGACAGGTGAAACTAAATAAAAGCTTTTAAAAAATGGAAAAATGTAAACACTTGTGGACTTACTCCTTGATAAAATTCCCGATAAACTCCCTTCTCGATCGACGGGTTGTCCCTCCTGTACACTTTTCCGATTTGGGAACATACCATGGACATTTTTTTGTTCATCGCCAAATACCTAGCGAACGGTACCGTTAGATCGTAACGAAGAGACAATTTCTCCCCTCCTTGATCCTTCAGGTCGTAAATTCGATTCGAATCCACGCCGTATTTCCCGCTCAAGACTTCCTGAAAGTACAAATTCATACAGGCCCTTTCATAAATTCTTTGCGGCACTCACCGTCAATTCGAACACCGGAGTGCTGATTGATTCAGCCCCGTGCTTTTTGAACGACAGGGACACTGCCCTGATGATATATTTCCTCAGCGCCATCTGTTGTTGGGAAAAATCTATGGTCCCTTTCGGGGTCTCGTCGGTAAAATTCGTGGTAACGATGCCGGAATCGTTCAATTCCGCCCTCAATTTCTTCAACTTCTCAACCTCATCTTTCGTCTGAAAGCGACAATCAGAAAATTGTCCAACGTCATTCAATCCGCAATAATATTAAAGAAAATCATGTTTTTCAACGCATAAAAAGTAGAGAAATAAACGAAAAAAAGAAATAGGTTATGATCCTACCGTATCAATGTCCTTCAACCGGTTTCTCAGTTCGCTGGCCAATTTCTCCCTAGAAATTTCCACCTCATTTCTGGTAGAAACTTCCCTCAACTTGACCACACCTCTTTGTATTTCCGATTCCCCCAGTATAACAGCGTAAGGAATATCGCACTCCTCGCAATGTTGCAACTGAGCTAACAATTTAGGATTTTTTTTATACGAGAATCCCACCTAAAACGATTCAATTTTGTGATTCATTCCAAGAGAACCAAGAATAGTTGACTAACCTTGAAATCTTTTTCGCTCAGATCTGTATACAACTTTATTTTTTCGTTGAAAAGGTTCTTTTGCGCTGTTGCCACATAAACCGATACTTCTGTTGTTCGCAATTTTTTCTTAGAGGCAGCGAACTGCGCTTCGAGCACAGTGAAGATCCTTTCTATTCCTATCGAAACACCAACGCAGGGCACAGTTTCGTTATTAGGATTGAACATGCCGACTAAATTATCGTACCGTCCACCCCCTGCTACCGATCCTACTGGAATTTCGTCACTTTGACCGTCTAAAATGGGGCCAATTGAGAAAAATTCATGAAAAAATTGTCAACTTTTGAGCGCTTGTTCTATATATAACACAGTCAAAATCGTTTTGACAGCTGTCACCTTTGATCTGACAGCTGTCAAAAAAATTTCCCTTGAATTCTTGAGTGCAAATCTAATTGGAACGAGCACCCAAAAGCTCTTGACTTCACGAGGCCCATTTTTACCTTTTTTAGATAATATCGCTTCGTAAATAACTCCCGTGTAATAATCAAGTCCTCTCGCCAGGCTCAAATCGAAGGACACGCAGTCCAGAGTGCCTTGAGACTCACAGAACTTCAAGAGGATTTTTATGGCCTCTAGTCCAGTCACAGCCGATTTACTCTTCACCAGCTCCTGGTTCTGGAGCAACTGGTCAACCAGTTGCTCGCCCCCATTCAAACACACATATTTACCAATTTTATCAGCGACCTCCTCAGTCAGACCTTTTTCTTCGATCATTTCGGTCTTTACCTCTGCCCAAGGCGACTATAATTGAAAAAGTATCACCGATAAACAAATACAGTTAAAGGTATAAATATTCACCTTATCGAGCTTGTCGATGGCAGAACAAATGCATCGGAACTTTTCCGATGGCACACCACACACTTCCAGCATACCGTCCAAAAGTGACCTGTGATTTATTTTAATAACGAATGGTCTCAGATCCAAAACATTCAATATTTCGTAAACTATCTTGATACATTCAGCATCGGGTTTCATCAATTCATAAGAACCTGCTATGTCAAAGTCCTGAATAACAAAAGGAATATAAGATGATATTGAACTTTGTAACTCATTATCACATGCTTTAGGGTGTTTTGAATCAAATTTCTACAGTCTTGATATGAAGAATCAAAGACTATACTCACACATTGATAAAATTCCCTAAACCTCCCTCTTGCAATCGACGGGTTGTCCCTTCTATAAACAGGGGCTATTTGGTAACGCTTGAAATTCTTTATATTACTCTTCCCTAAATATCTAGCAAACGGAACAGTTAAATCATAACGCAGAGACAGCACTTCACCGTCATATTCTTCAAGATCGTAGATCAATTTGGAGTCCTCACCATATTTCTCAGTCAAGACTTCCTAAGAGACAAATTGTCAGGTTCACTCACAAGTGGGTAATATGAATTCAACTAACCTTGAACTCGAATAGTGGAGTATCGATGGTTTTGGCTCCGTTGATCTCAAAAATTGATTCGACTATGTTGAGTACGTAAGATCGCAATGCCATCTGGTCTGGACTGAAATCTCTGCTTCCTTTTGGGTTTTTGACAGTGAATTTTTGTTGAACATTATTGGTGTCACCTATTTGAGCCTTCAGTTCCAGTAATTTGGATACTTCTTCTTGTATCTTAAATAAAAACGATTACAATAAATAATGAGAAAATAATTTTTTTTTAAGAAACCAAACTAACCTTCACCTGCCCACCCATATTCCTCAACATTAAATTAGCAAAATAAGGCTTGTAAAAACTTGACGAGCAAACAGATCTCAATAACAGCTTTAAAGCCATCACTTCTTTTGGAGCCAAGACTTCGACAAAATAAAAGTTTGAGAAGGGCTGTTCTTAGATATCATGAAAATGATTTACTCTTGAATGATACTCTAAAAGGTTTTTCGTAATTCATCAATACATTGAACACAATTTGGAAAAGTAAAACAATTTCTGATTTATTTCAATAAGGAGGCTTTGAATGAAAAATTTTACTATGAAGTAATAAGCCTACCCTTGCTTTGTCTTCTTTGGCTGCTTTCAATTTTCTCACTAATTCTCCCTGAGCTTTTATCTGCCCTTCCAAATCCATCGTGGTAAAATATTAATTCAAAATTCGAAGGAAATAAAAAGCTGTTCACAGAAGTTGGCAAACGAAAGCAGAACCAATCACCAATCTGTGGAACGTGTTGAAATTAATTACAACCATTACATCAGCCACAGCTGTGAAACGTCGTACAGATTTTCTAGGTTAATTTTCTCTAACCTCAAACTAAAATCTGGATTTGGGTTTTTTTGGATTGTTCTTATTTCAATTTAAAACTTATAACTTAACTATCAATTTTTATCGATCTGTCCGAGGTAAGAATGGATGACTGCGTCTCAGATATCGAAAAGCAAACTCACACAGCTGTAAGATACCTTCATTCTCCTATAGTTCAAAATTCATTAAAAAAAAACTTATAGGAACAACAGCTGAAGACATTGAGGAAAGATATTGAGCAATTACAGCAAGGATTGAATGAAGGTGTTGCTCTCCCAATAGTTGACGAGGAATTACAAAAACTAACGACTGAAAATATTAAACTCAAGCATCGTTTGACCATCTTGCAAAGAGTACTTACTTTTTAAATATTTTGATGCATACATAATTTTTGTGCGTTACCAGTATTAATGAGAAACATATTTTAGTCAATTGAAAAGTATCCTTCCACTAGCCAGTGTACTGAAATGGAAAGTATTCAAGAAATATTGACAGATTTATTCTCCGCAGCAATTATCAAAGCTTTTCCTGATTTAACTGAAGCACCGGTTGTTATTAGTTTATCTGGAAACAATGTGAAATTTGGTGATTACCAATGCAACTCTGCTATGCCAATATCAAATTTGTTGAAACAAGTTGGTTAGTGATATTCATAATTTACAATAATTTTTTTTCAAACTGATCTTTTGATTAGGTAAAAAAATTCCACCCAGAGATGTTGCTAATAAAATTCTTGAAAATGTATCTCCCCATGAGAGTGTTGAGAAGTTAGAAATTGCTGGTCCTGGTTTCATTAATATCTTCTTGAATAAACAATATGGATTATCCAGATTGTCAACAATATTCACTAATGGAGTTAAAGCTCCAAAACTTGAAAAACCGTTGAAGATTATGGTGGATTTTTCATCTCCAAATATTGCCAAGGAAATGCATGTGGGGCATTTGCGGTAAGTCTTTTATTATAATTAGATTGATTTGATACTTTTCTGAAATGAGTAGATCTATTTTTAGATAGAGAATATATTTTCTTCAATAAATTGAAAAATAAAAACATGTTCAATATGATACCAATTTCTTCAATCAGAAAATGTTCATAGAAAAAAATTTCAGATCGACGATTATCGGAGACAGTATATCTCGTTTATTTGAATATTTGGGCCATAACGTATTGCGGATTAACCACGTCGGTGATTGGGGCACCCAGTTTGGCATGCTCATTGCCCATTTGAAAGATAAATTCCCGAACTACCTAGAAAAATCCCCGCCTATCCAAGACTTACAAGCCTTTTACAAAGAGGCTAAAATTCAGTTTGACAATGACGCAGATTTCAAGAAAAGAGCATATGCGAGCGTTGTTAAACTGCAGTCTTTCGAAAAGGACCATGTTAAGGCCTGGAAGATGATTTGTGACGTTTCAAGGAAAGAGTTTCAAAAAATTTACGACCGTTTGGGCATAACTTTGGTGGAAAGGGGCGAATCCTTCTATCAGCAACATATGGAGGAAATTGTGAAAGAATTGAAAATAGAGGGGCATTTGATCAAAGATGAAGGTAGAATGATTCTTTGGGGCGAAGAACCTGGCAAAGGGATCCCGATGACTGTCATCAAATCCGATGGAGGTTTCACCTATGACACTTCCGATTTAGCGGCCTTAAAACAAAGACTTCATGACGAGAAAGTAGATTGGATAATATATGTCACTGACGCAGGCCAAGCCACCCATTTCCAGACATTATTCAAATGCGGTCAAAAAGTTGGATTATTCAATCCATGTAAACACAAATTGGACCATGTAGGTTTCGGAGTCGTTCTCGGCGAAGACAAAAAGAAATTCAAGACCAGATCTGGGGAGACTGTGAGATTGGTAGAATTACTGGACGAAGGATTACGTAGGGCCTTGGATAAACTGAAGGAAAAGGAAAGACATACGGTTTTGACAAAAGAAGAGCTTGAAAAAGCTCAAACTTCTGTGGCTTATGGATGCATCAAATACTCCGATTTATCTCATAATTACAACCACGAATACGTTTTTTCCTTTGATAAAATGTTAGAAGACAAAGGTAACACCGCTGTGTATCTCCTTTACGCTTACACTCGGATCAAATCGATAGCAAGGAACGCTAATTTTTCACAGGAAAAATTAAAGGAACTATCTGAGAAACACTCTATTTCCTTGGAGCATGAGAAAGAATGGAAATTAGGAAAGGTACTCCTTCGGTTTCCAGACGTTCTAATCAAGATTACAAGAGATCTGTACTTGCACCATTTATGCGAATATTTGTACGAGATTGCGACAACGTTTACTGAATTTTACGATTCGTGTTACTGCATCGAGAAGGATTCTTCAGGAGATATCGTCAAGATCAACCATGGAAGGATTTTGTTGTCGGAAGCCACAGCTTTGGTTATGGAAAAATGTTTCCACATTCTTGGTCTGAATCCAGTAGAAAAAATGTGATTGGAATTCGAATAAAGTTTTAATTGATTTCAATTTATTACTAACGAAACCTTCCCAAGAACATTAAAATTCATTTTCAAATTTATCAATTTTCAATATTAGATGAACGAATGCATAGAAAACCACACTCATACTTAGAACATAGAATAGAATGATTCTTTATTCTTAGCACTCGTACGACTTCAACGTTGTGTCAGATGTTCTATGGTCTGAACTGACATAACCCAACTCTCTTTGTTCCTGTCATCTGTGTTATTCTTTCAAATCAAATCTTTTATGAGAAAGAATAAATTTTAGGATAGAAAATTTGGAAATTCCCAGAATTTATTGATATTTTTCAGAATGTTTTTTATGACAATTTTTTAATAATCACAACGATGACTCTCTAATATTCTATTCATTATTAATAAATTGTGCGATCTCTAGATAATTCTCAGTTGAATTTTCGTATTTCTAATAGACCTTTGGATTGAAAATTCAATGGAATGATTTTGTTCAATACTAGGTAGAATATACTTATGACTATGTTGGCAAAATATGCTTCGAACCTGATTTTATGAGCATTTATTTTGACTATGGATTGTGTAGTGAGTATATTTGAAAACTTTCAAAATTAAATTGCTGATGTAATGAATATTCTAGGAGATTGTAACTCTCGCATTGAAAGGGATATGCGATAGTTTTCATGGATTTTTATACGTACCCATTTTATTGATTACCTTTGTTAAAGGATTCCTTGGCTCTAAACAGGAGGAAAGGAAAAGGTAAGTACTTTTCAATCGAGTAAAACCTTTATTAATCTTTGAATTTCAAGACCTGCTATTCTGTTTGAAATAACTAGGATAATTTTCAATGTCTTGTAGTTTATTGAGATACAATCATGTTGTGAATTTTTAATCAATACTGTGTTTAAGAACCTTTTTTTTTTCAGAGATTCAAGAATTCTGGATGCTCTGAAAACAGCTTGTGTATATAATTTTATATTCACTGTGATTATACTACCTGTCCTATACATATTCTGTCCATTATGTAATATAATACTATCAAAGACGATTAGTGAAGATTTAGTTTTAAGTATAAACACATTTTTTTATAATATCGGACTGTTTTTCCGTATTCTTCCCGTACAAATTTATAAAGCTGGGCATTTCTACTTATTTCAAGTGAGTCCAATTTCTTCTTTCCATGCAACGAAAATGATTTTCAAAACAATAATTTTTTTAGGATATTGCCAAACTTATCCATCTCAAGAGGAAAGGCAAACCTCAGGAATGGGGCAGTGTTCAAGTACGTTTATCTGACACTGTGTTCAACCTTGTGGTGCAACTTGTGTATGGGACACAACTGTTGATCATTTCTTTCTTACCAAGCATTTGCTTGTGGTGTCTACCTAGCTCGAAAATTTATATTTCACAAAGTGAATGGTTCCTACAATTGATTATACTGATCTTGACGAGCGTCTGGTATTCACTTTGTCTCTTTGAATACAAATGGTATTTCTTGGCATGGAATTTGCACAAACGTTTGGGGTGCATTGAGAAGAATTGGCCTTATTTTATTGGATTCAGTTTCTTTTATGCTGTGATTACCACTTATCTGGATTCTTATTGTTTGAAGTGAGTTTTTTTTTAATTTATACATTGCAGTTTTTTGATTGAAATTTTTTCCAGCGCTTTAATTGCTGGTATCTTGTTTCCTTTCTATCTGATCAGCGCATATGAAGCGGATCCTGAAGAAAATGTTGGGTAAATATTTCCTGCTTGTTTAATCCATTTGAAATTGTGAATTTTATGAATGTTTTTCTTACTATTTCGTTAATTGCAGTGTTTATTCCAGAATATTTTCGATTCCATTTTTTCAACCTTCTGTTGCGATTACTAATTCGTTGATCAAATTACTCAATAGGAAGAAAACTTCGTGATAATCGATGTGGTGATCTAGGACTTGGCAGTGATGGAGAGGGCGAATGGATTTTATTTTTTTATTGAATGATTATATTTTTATTTTCTTCGACAATGGAAAAATGTATAGAAATAGTAAAATACAGATTGTATATAAATAAAAATGGAAAATATGAGAGAACTTTTTTATATCAGCAAATCCCAACGGCACACATTCGCACAATGATTAAATTTTTGCGTACCAAACAGCTGTCTAAAAAATTGACAACAACTGTCAAAAAATGACAACAGCTGTCAAAAAAATTGACAACAGCTGTCAAAAAATCCATCTATTATTCCCGTTTACGGATATTTTTTGATAATTCTCTAGAATTTTATATGCTTCTAATTACGCGATCCGGAAAAAATTTCGCATGTGACTTGAATACGTCATATTCCATCTAAATGCGAAATTTCATCTCTATCGAATCTGTAGTTTCGAAATTATCGGGAAAACAAAAAAAAGTTCCTAGGTTTTTTCGTTCGAGGTGTTTACGGACGGACAGAATTGAATTTGACCACGTTTATTCGTCATCAGTGAGTCGAACCGTATCGATTATTAGAAAATACCCTTCTAAAGTTTAATGTGGGATCAAAAATATACGAAAATTGGGCATTCCCCTTATCTTGAACTTGAAAATTCTCGCAGGAACCATTACTCCAAAGAGATAAATGGTATTGAAATAATCATCAAACTTGATAATTAAGACAGGAACAGCGCAAGTTTGATATTTGTGATAATCAACTACGAATTTAGTAACAGATTCGCTAATGAAGAGTAGAGTTCAAAGCTCGTACATTGATTGTTAGTGCCCGCGTCATAGAGTAGTGTGAATAATAAACAATTTAAAATTTTTGGTGTCGAACAATGTGCGTTTAAATAATCTCTGAAGGTAATATGTCAACAATTTTAAAAGCTTCGACATCCAAAGATGATCAAATTTTTTTTATACTTTTCCGCTATAAACAATATATTATTGCACCAATCATAACAATTTCAATACACAAACTTAAACTTATTTGGAAGCACCCATTTCAGTTTGAAACGTTGGATATCAAAATATTATCCACACCAGCATATTTTATCGCTAAAATAGAACAAAAGTAGTCATTTTTGATATTATGAGGCTGATAGGTACACCCATTTCCCCAATAAAATAAAGTTAAATGCCTTCTAATAGCAGAAGTGAATATAAAAGCAATTTCATAAGTAATTTGAAAATCTGGAGTTTTTCTTAACTAGCCCATATTCTGCTTCTCAAGATATCCCATATATGTTCAATATATGGGATGTAGGTCGGGAAAACAAGCAGGTCAGTTTGATACGCTCACATTGTCCATGATCTGCAACTGTACATACCTCTGTCCAGTTGAATTTGGTTTCAGTGTCATTTAGATTCCTTCCAGATATTGTGATAAAAACATTACCTTATTCTTCCTAGTGGAGTGGGTTAAAAGAGCCTGTTCCTCTAGTAATATGACTATCTTTATAAAACTGAATCCAAAATTTGTTCAAGATCACCAAAGCCAAAATAAAAATCTCAATGTGGCTTTCTCGTAAACACTTTTGTTTGTTTTTAAGGTCACCATATCAAGATAGCCGACTTATATTCTGGAAAATGTAGGTGACGAACATCTTGTTACTTGTTTACTATCAATGATCTTTCCCACATATTTCACTGTAGGGCAAACTACTGGGAATTCGATAACGTTTCATTCAAGGTACTCGTGATTGTCGACCAATTTTAGATGTTTTGCATTTCACTCATCGAATATTTCATTTTCATGAATGAAGCGTAGACTCTTTGTTGAACTGTGATTAAGGATTGATAATTTTCCACCATACTTTTTACAGAGAGGCATAAACAAAGAATGAAAATAATGCTCATCTCTCTGGGTATTCTACTTGGTTCGTTACTACAAGTTGGGGCTCTTAACAGATGTAACAGAATACCAGACGGAGTTCTGAGACCGAAGAACTCTGATGGTGTTAAGTATTCCATTGAATTAACAGACGACCCAAGCAGTTATGTCCCAAAAGAAACATATACAGGTAAAACAACCCGTTCACATTAAGCTTAGTATTCGTACAAAATAAGATGACAAAAGACGGAGATCTAATATAAAAGTAAACAGCTGGATAGTGCTGCCATCATAGGAGGGTAGTGACAGATCAGTTTCTGGTTTGTTATGTCACAAATCTTAACCATTTATTATGTTATTCCCTTTTGATTAATATAAAACAATATGAAAATCTCATTCGACTCAAAAGAGTTTCTATCTGCGAATTGTGATTTGAAAAGGCTAACTTTATAATTTCCAGTTCAATGAATTTAAAAGGATACAAATTTGTTCGATATCGGTTGCATATTTTTCAGTCAACTTGAGAAGTAACCCAATAATAGGCGGCAAACATATGTTCAAGGAGTTCATGTTGTCCGTCGAAAAGGAGAATATCGAAAATCAGTTGGAACTGGGCCACACAAGAGTGGGCTATTTCAGATTGGCCGATTCGCAGCTTACCAAATTCAGCGGCCTATGCGAGAACACCATAAGTCAAACTAACTCGGTGTCCAAAGAATCCATACAGGTGAGTACTCCGGCAAAACGATACAGCCCGGTTCAACAGAATGCAGGTCAAGAAGCTAATTCCAAAATGTTCTCCCTGGTTTGCGCCTCAACCAGTCAAAATTTGCCGGACTTTGAAGCATTACAAGAAACCCAAAGGTTATGTCTTTGAATAAGATTTATTCCGGCTGCATTCTGATGAACGGTACTGTTGGTCTTGTTGCATGAATACTGGATGGAACTGCTGCAAAATGAGGCTTACAATATTCATGGTAATGTAGGTGTACTGGGTAGCCCCCCCAACAGGTAGCGGCTGTGTGGCGTTTAGAGCCACTGTGGTGGAAAGCAAAGAGAATTGGTTCAGTGAAGATGGACTGCTGACCAAGGTCATCTGCGAGGAAGTTTCCGAGAATGAGGATGTGCAACCGAGTGTACTAGAAGAATGCTGCGCTTGTGACGAAGCCAAATACGAGGTATACATAACCAAACTTATATTGCACAACGCAGTCTTCTGTGATCTTGAGAAGTTTGACTTAAATTATAAATTTCCTTTCGAGCTCGTCTTTGAGGGCTTATGGACCAGGAACACCCATCCAAAAGACTATCCCTCCAACATATGGTACACCAAGTTTGGAGATATAGTGGGAGCTTCGCATGGAAACGATCAATCGTTTTGGAAATACGATGATTACGCCTCTCCAAATTTGGGACTTTTAGGTGAACGAGGGGACACAAGAGGATTGGAGAAGGAACTCAAAGAAAACATGGTACGTAGGTTTTAAGACAGCTCTTCTCGAAGTGGATAAGTTAGGAAGGTTGCTTCCTCTCTACATCAAGAAAGTAACAAAGCTCGGCATGTCCAAAAACTTCTGATTCGACCCATAGAGGTTAATTTTCAGGGGAAATCAATAAGGACAATAATCAAGGCTAATGGGTTGAGGCATCCGAATATCACTGGCAAATCTTTCGCCTTCTTCAGGGTCGACGCGAAAAATCATCTCGTTTCGATTGTCACAAAGATAATGCCTTCTCCTGATTGGATCCTGGGGGTATCGGACTTCGAGTTATGCCACGAGGACTGCTCCTGGACCAGCCAGAGGGTATTGAACCTGTACCCTTGGGATATCGGCACAAACGATGGACTCTCATACAACGTAAGCAAACAGTCACAAGTTCTACCGTATTTATCCCACCAATGTCACCAATGTTATGTTTTCGCTACGTTGTTCATATCACAGAAAACAGTTATAGTTATTAAGTTGTCTCTGTAACAATATCATTCTTTACAGTCACTAGGAAATTACTGCTAACCCATTGCTTTCATGGAGAAATACAAAAAATAGTCCGAGTGACCGAATCTCGTTCTGCATTTGTCAGTTGTCATTTTCTGTTCATAGAGTTTGATCCTTACCCCATTGATAGTGAGTCTTCTTAATGTTGCTTCTTCCATAACTCTCAACGTCATCATAAAAACCAGTTAATTCTACCTCCAGAGCCCCAGCGAGCCCAGTTCCCAACCGAAGAAAATCCAAAAAATAACCACAGACGAGTCGGATTCCCCCTTTTACGACCCGGAAGGCAAAGAGATGAAGCCTTTCGCCAAACTCTACCTCACAAGGCTAAAGACCTACGAAAAAGAGTGCGTCAAAGAACAAAACACGGGAGACGACCTGATCGACACGACCACAGAAACGGACGACTGTCCGACCACAGACTATTCCGATTGGTCGTCTTGCTCCGTCACCTGCGGTAAAGGAACGAAGCACCAGCAGAGGTCGTTCTTGGACCCGGAGGACGAAGAAAGATGCAAGGATTTGAAGCCTCTGAGAAACGTGGAGCCTTGCGACATGGGAAAATGCCTGCTGCCTGCCGATGACGAAAGATGCGAACTGACCGATTGGAGCGAGTGGTCCAGTTGCACAGCTTCTTGTGGAAAAGGCGTCAAGACGCACGATAAGAAGTTTAAGAGCCCGCAGTTTGCAGAGCTTTGTGAGAACAACGACGTTTCGGCTTTGCAAGAGGACGAGGACTGCGATGGCAAGGAGGAGAAGTGCGAGGATGAGGTACAAGAGGTAGGTGAAGCTTCTTCTTCTTCCCACTGTTTCGATTCATGGGTATCTTTGTCTGCAGCTGAGGTTATCGTAGTAATTTTTCAGGACCCGAAATGTAGCTATTTGAAATGGGGGCCATGGACCCCTTGTAACGTCACCTGTGGTGAAGGAACCAAGACTAGACTGAGATTGCCGAAAAACGGAGAAGAAGAAGAAGTCGAACAACTGGGATGTTCGAATATGCAGGTTGTTACTTGTACTGAAGGCGAATGTACTGAGGAAGGTAAGGTTTTTTGTGGTGTTCCTTCAGGTAGTGATGAGATAATCTTCAGAAAATCCTGGAAAAACTGTGGGAGGAATGGATATTTCCAACCAAGTGACCACGGAGATTTATTCTCAGCCTTATGGTCCAGTTGCCAATTGCAAGGTTTCCGATTGGTCCATTTGGGGACCCTGTGAATTGACCAGTGGAAAATGCGGCAAAGGATGGAGATTTCAACATCGACAAATAGTGGTAAGGCAATTTATTTGGTGATAGCAGCAAGATACACTTCAGTCTCTCCACCATTTCCATAAATTGTAGAGTTACACTTTCAGCAACACCAAATGAACGGAGGCAAGACCTGCCCTCGAAGACTGATGCGAAAACGACGTTGCCACGTCTCTTGTAACCCTGAGAAGACGGAGGACCCTTCCACAGTAAAACCTATGACAGAAGAGACCAGTACACCTCCATCGCAACCGGTAGATGCACCAGTGGACTGCGAGATGTCCGAGTGGTCCCAGTGGTCGCCCTGCAGCTTTAACTGCGGCGACTCTGCGGTTCAGCAGAGGACCAGGAGTATCAGGGTGTATCCGAAAAATAACGGGAAGCCCTGCGGTTCCAGACTTGACGAGAGAGCTTGTCCCCTTCCTCTAGCTTGCACCGATAAAGGTGTACCAATTATGTGAGGATTCAGTAAGACTACTGCTTTGAGGAGTTGAGTCGTTGACGCAAGTGGGAGGATCGCTTGATGTCTTTAGAAGCTTTGTAAATATTTTTCGATTATCTCGTTTTATAAGTGAAATTGTACAATTTATACTACCCTTAATAAATATAATATTTAAGTTTATGACTGTTTCTTCAATGAATTCCTGAACTTGAGATACCAGAAATTGCTATGCTGGTAGAACTGTCGAATTTACGCAAAGGAACGTGACCCAAAGATTCTCTGGTCACGTCAGAATTTTGATGTGAATATAACCTCAAAGATTCGTGTTCACGTCAAGAGAGAATTGTTTTGGGGCTTTGAGTCGTTTGAAATTGAACATGTTTGTTTTTCTGTGAGCTCTGAAGAACAAACGGACCATCAAAGGTGAGCAGTCATAATTGATCAAGATATCATTTATGTCTGTATATCTGCACATCAACGATAAAGATATTTCTTCACGATAATCTACGTATTTAAATTGCGATGACCGAATATTAAAGAATAAAGAATTCATTCACTTCGAATTTCTATGCTCTCTAGGCAGATATTCAGAAGAAGGAATTGTCATCTCATCGATAAATTTGCATGCACACATTCACAAAAATGCTAAGACTTAAGAATCAAATTCCTAAACACTACCTTTTTGACACACAAAAGAGTGATGTTTTCGTTGCATTTTCAGTGAGAGAATTTCCGGAAAACTATAAATGGAGTTCAAATCAATAGACTCAATCAAAATTTGCAAGAGAAGCTCTTAAAGTACGCATCTTCAAGAATTAAATCCACAAAAAATAAGCGCTACGAAAAAAAACTATAATTTTGAAAAGGCTCTATACTGTATCTTCAAAATACTGAATAAAACTAGGTCAAAAAGCATTCAATGGCCTCATTATAGTCTTTTATTTTGAAGGTAGTAAATTATCATTGCGATACACTATTGTTGAAGTCTTTATTGATTGCTCTCACTGCTCTTGAGTAGAATTCAAAACGTTAAGAGCGGCATCTTCATTTTTCAGTTCCCAACAGAGAGGTCAAACAAAACGGTCATCTGAGCTTACAGTTTCAAAAATACTCTCCCTTCCTTAGTCAATTTCGAACATACAGGGCGCCCAAAAATTATTAGATAAGCCTGAAACATCGTACAGCTTAGGTGTTGGGCGCCAATTATTCCTAAAATTTCCCATATTATTTATTCAAATTTTTTAGTCCTTCGCGTAAGTTTTCACTTGTTCCCATGAAATTAATGAAGTATATGTACAACGATAAAAGAAGTATGACTCATGGGTTCAAACATCACTAGTGGTACGATGTTTCCATGTAGTAGTAAAGTACTTCCATTATGTGACGAATAAATAGGAAAACAAAACAGCTAGCGATTATTTTATCGTCGTTTTCAGGATTCATGAATCAATGCGATGATACAGTCCACATTTTTATTCGCTCTTATCGGACTGTTTAGTTGTGTTGAGTTTGAATCTTCTAGCGTGAAAGATTGGGAATTTGATCCGGACGAAGAACTAGACACAGTAAGTGAAGATTTAATTTGAGTTATTTGAGTATCAAACAGTTGTCTGCAGGAAAAATTATGTAAATTTAGTTACTTCGTAATCTGCTTGAATTTATGATATAAACTGCTCGTCAAAATTAAAGAATAGCAAATTGGCAAATTAATTTTCGTGTTTTTAAATATCTTCGAAAAACTTAACTTTTGTCAAGAAATTTCATTAAAATTGTATTTACAGCTTCAAATAATTCGTCGTCATGGATACCCATCAGAATCTCATATTGTTGAAACGGAGGACGGTTATTTGCTCACCCTGCATAGAATTCCAGGGTCGAAAAATGGAACTAAAGGGGGCCAGCCAGTTCTGCTTCAGCATGGACTGTTATCTAGTAGCTCCGACTGGGTGGACGAAGGAAATGAGTCCTTGAGTGAGTTTTCGTTTGGATATTTTCCGGAAAAACGAAGTTTCCGCATTTTATCAATTCCTACAATAATTCTAGATGTCTTTTTTAGGTTTTGCTTTAGCAGATGAAGGATATGACGTTTGGCTTGGAAACGCCAGAGGAAATCATTATTCCATTGGCCACACAACTTTGAGACTTAATTCCGAACAATTTTGGAATTTCAGGTTTGGAATATTTTTCATACCGCACTTAATTTTGATTTGAGAATAAGGAATACGAAGAAGTCGAATTGGTTAATTTTAAATTAGAGAAAGAGTTAACGGCATGCAGACAATTTTTTGAAATTCCGAAAAAAGTTACACAACGAGCAGGAATCGAACCTGCGTCTCCCTGTTTACCGGACTTGTTACTTCACCTCTAAGCTACCGATGTAGAGTAACCAGTCCAGATTATGGTAATAGGGTAATTTAACATGTTGGAAATAAAGGCTTATTATTAATATATCCAATGGATATTCTTTAGTTATCTTTCTGTATACGGATATACAGTATTATGGCTTTCCATCAGATGTCCAATGGATATTTGTGTGCTGCCTGGGCAGATGTGAATCGAATTCTTAATTTTATTGAATGCGTAGATCAAAGGTTTGTGGTTTCAGTTGGCACGAAATGGGCATGTACGATTTACCTGCAGTGATAAACTTCATTAGCACCACAACAAGCAGAGGACGCGATATTCTTTATGTTGGACACTCGATGGGTACCACAATGTTCTATGTGTTTGCGTCTATGCGTCCAGAAATTGCGAGCCAAGTGAAGATGATGGTATCTTTGGCCCCTGTGGCTTACATGGCACATGTGCGCTCCCCTATAAGATATCTCACACCATTCGTCGAGGAGGGCCAGGTGAGTTCTTTTGATGAATCATGCTTTCCCAAACACAAGTTAAAATTGGCTTCAAAATATTTCCTCGTGATTGGGTACGTCAACCAAGTGACAGATGACGTATAAATAGCCTATTTTAAACGTCGGTTAATGTGGGATTCCGCACATGCGCAGATTTCTGTTCTTACCAAAACTTGGACATTTCCTCTGCCCCATTTGAAGGTTTCTTTCACACATGGTTTCAGTGGATCGCAAACCATTTGGGGATAAAGCAGTTCCTCCCAGACAATAAAGTATTGAAGCTCTTGAGTTATGAATGTGAAGTGACTGACGGAGGAAAGATTTGTGAAAATTTGATCTTCATCCTATGCGGAGCAGACAAAGAAGAATACAACGAGGTAATGGTTCATTCGAGAACTTTTTCTTCAGATTAATTTTTGTGGTTCATATTTTGCAAATTTTTCCAGAAAATAATGCCTATCGTCTTGAGACATGTTCCAGCAGGTTCCTCAACCAAGGCTGTTCTGCATTACGGCCAGGAGATTAAGTTCGATGGAAAATTTCAACAGTACGATTATGGTAGAGAAGGTAACCTCAGACAATACGGAAGAGAAACACCCCCACTTTACAATTTGACCAACATCAATCTTCCCATCCATTTAATGTATTCTGACAATGATTTTTTCGCTAGTCCAATAGTAAGTAGTAGCCTTGTTGATAATTATGATGTTTATTCAAATTCAAACTTTCAGGACGTAGTAAAAATGTCCAAACAATTGAAGAACCTTGTAGGAATGTATTTGGTACCGCTGAAGAAATTCAATCATGTCGACTTTTTATTTGGAAAAGACGCTTATGAAATTATTTATAAGCCGCTTATCAAAGTATTAAAAGACTTCAGATGAAACATCAGTGAAGATATGACTGTGTAGAACTTCGAATAAAATTTTGGAATCTTATTTGTTTACCAATGAATCAAGCTGAATAAAAATAAAAACCATTACCTGCCTCATCCATAAACGTTTTTATATAGGATAATACAGGTACCATCACTCAATAAACCCATATTTCTTAATTTCTTCATTCTTCCATATTTTCACAAACTTCAAGATAATTCAACACACTATTAAAGTTAGTTGGTTAATGCACAACAATATTAGTTCGTCTACAGACCACTGATACGAAACTTTATACCATGGTGCTTACCACAGACATGCGAACTGTTCTGGAAATGAATTACATTTTTATGGTTCTGGACTTGGTGACAGATCGCTGATTCCTCTGAGTCACTGAGTCATAGAAAAACTATGCGCTGCATTCACGTAACACGTTATGGTTTTGAAATGAAATAAACTGGATGATTTATAATCGATTTATTGAATATACATAATAAATAATTTGGGTTCCTCTTGATTATTCTTTCGAGAAAGAGAAAAAGGCGACATTGCGGTGTTCCTGAATACTTGATTTAAAAAAAAACAATAAATATTTTTGTTAAGTACAACGTATGCCTGTTTTTCTAATAAGTGTAACTAATACTAAGGTAATACTATATTCGATTGTAGCCAATGTTGAAAACACTCCTCCTCGATTCATCTGTAAAAAAAAATCAATTTAAAATCTTTCACAGAGAATGAGTCACTGAAAGCACTGACGCGTAAATTCGGAACTCTTAAAAGCTCCAGTTCATCTGCTTCGCAGGTAGATTCACCTTCGTTAGATCAAGAAACCAATGAAAGAATTTCTGACAACTGTCAAAAAATTTGACAGCAGCTGTCAAATAATTGTCTATAATCCCGGATATATTGCTACAGAAATATTGGGATTCTTTTTGGATAATTCGCAAGAATTTTATATAATTCTGGTCGCGCGAACTGAATAAAATTTTGCTTCTAGCCGGAAACGCCATGTTCCATCTAAATGTGAAATCTCGCCCATGAATTAACTCCACCACGAGATCTCTCCTGAAAATTCTAGGATTCTAGGTTTTTTCAGACAGAACTGAATTTGAAACCTACCTCATTTCTTTCTGGCAAACCCCATCCACTTTGACGTATCCAGGTTGGCAACTAACATCGACAATATTAAAATCAGAAAGTGAAACAAAGTCAGATTCTTTCGATACGAACACTGGAGAAGATTGAACACTACACAGGAACAAAACCATCAGACAAATAAAAATTTTCTTTAAAATATTGACGGGCGCCATTTCATTTGTGACTATCGTAAATATGAAAGGGATTCCCGTTTTATATTCAGATGAAATAGTTATCTCATTATCGATAACTTATGTTACAGCTGAATTCCTATTTCGAGTAGTTCCATTGTTTTGTGTGTAATACAAATAGAATCTTGAAAAAATTGTAGTAGCTCGTGGAACTGCGCATCTTTGTTTTCTTGGGAAACAGGAAACGATTTCGACAGAGCCATTGCCGTAGGAAATAGTCCCAGCACTTTTAGGACCTGCCAGTTTTTTTTCGGATTTTATTGACCATATATTCGACAGACATAATGAAAAAAATTAATAGTTGTACGCCAATGTGATGAGATAGAATGTTGTCAAACAAAAATGAAAAACTGGCAGTTAGACATTCTCATTTTCTCATATCAAAGGAAGATACAACCAAGAAACGCACTCATACAATTAATTATAACGTTTTACCAAAGACTAAAATCATCAGAGAAAAACCAAGGGCGTCCCTATAGCCTTTGAGCAAGGGGAGGGCCAAAAAAATCAGAATAGAAATAATGAACTGAAGGTAGTATATAGGATTAATAAATTTCATGAGTTTTTAAGGGATACTTGTGAAGCTCTAGGGGAGGGGGCAGCCGCCCCCCTGCCCCCTCTGGGGACGCCCATGGAGAAAACCTTTCTTCTCAAATCGTTGACCTTGAATCATACTGCGTCATTCAAGGATCACTACAGATCATTCATAAATTGCATGCAAGGTCAACGAAACGTTTTAAAGTACACTTTACGGGTGTAGGTTCGAAAAATGTTTGCAGAATATTGACAGAAAGTTTCCGGAAATATTCAAGGTCCGCTCATGTTTTCTTCTCTTATCAAATAGTGCCAATTTCCGATACAATCTGATTAAATCCTCCTTCCTACGTGGCATAGACAATGAATACCTAATTTTTTTTTAAGAAGATTTCACGATATCCTATAACTTCATTCAATAATATCGGTAGAGGATCACCTAGATAAAACTTAGATAACATAGGGAGTGTTTGAACACAATTGTATAAAAAAAATCTGTGTTATCCTTGAGAATCTAAAGATTTTAAATAATTGATAAAACCGTCCAATTAAAATAAAACTTTAAAAAGTACAAGACAGACACGGAGGTACATATTTTCATCTGCATGATTTTATCTAAGTATAAAAATCAAGCAAAAAATTCTTCGCAATCTTTTTTCAATGTTTTTTTATAATTTACCTTGTGTCTCACGAAGGGTTGTACTTTTCTCTACATTTCCCACGGTACTTGGTGTATCCTTCTCGACACTCAACGACTATCACCGAATTTACCTCGAAATCTGTCACCACTGGCGTTGTATTCGAAAAAACAGGACTAGTTCTCGAATAATTGATACTGGAGAGAATAAATAAAAGAAGGCAGAACCAATAGCTTAATGACTTCATAGCTTACAGAGAAGTGTCAGTCAAATAAGATCGAGAATCAATGTTTGATTAACTTGATGTTATCTGCTATTTGATTCAGAGGAGTGTCAATAAAACTCTATATCACATTCCTGGAATTCCAAGATTCCCAAAGTTCGTCTACTCTTCGTCCTCTAGATAATACAACAGGACTTTCGAGGTTGCCCGCAAATGTTTCATACGATTGGGAAATCAAAACACAATTGCATTGTGAAAACATACGTGCTTATTATCTTTTAATCTGAAGGATTTCACCAGGCTTGGAAAATGAATAAGTTCGTTTGATGTCAAAATATGTACTCCACATCAACATATAGTTTACTGCAATATTTCTTTCAGTCACAATGCCTTGTAAAACACCCAC
The DNA here is from genome assembly GCA_910592335.1 of Adalia bipunctata. Taxonomy (NCBI): domain Eukaryota; kingdom Metazoa; phylum Arthropoda; class Insecta; order Coleoptera; family Coccinellidae; genus Adalia; species Adalia bipunctata. Next base: position 1,485,545 of record OU342952.1, on the reverse strand, counting down.
TATGTGGGCTTTTGGTCTAAACTGAACAATTATTTTCAATACAGATAATATTTGCGTTTTGTTAGGCTTTGGTAAATTTCGTTTGGAATTTTATCAGAGTGCCTTCATTTGTATGATTCAAAGATCATATTTTTGCTTCTTTTGAGATCAAATTTTCATGAATGAACGTTCATTTTCGTATTTTCATCATTTTTCTTGGTAAACCTCGGGTGAGACTGTATACAGAGTGAGTCTTTGACTTGTACATATATTTTAACTGTCGATTCCTCTCATCAAACGAACACTTTTGTCCTACACCATTTTTCAAAATTAGGTTTCGTTTGAAAGATACAGAGAGTCGAAAATCCATGAAAAAAACACTTTTCTCTCACATCTTCTGAACAGTTATTTCAAATGAACTGAATTTTGGTTGATTGTTTAATCTATTCTTGGTGCATATTCCTCAATCAAAACTTATTCAATATTTCTCCTGGTCTGAAAGTTACAGCGAAGCCGACTCATAAATTGACGCCAACGGCCAAAATACTATAAAACCACTTGAAGAAGATAAACGGTTCACATTTTCGAAAGAACCAATCATTTTAGGAATTAAAACTATTCTTATGTTTTTTTAATAAAGCGCGTCGTTTTCCAGTAATTCCCAATTGTATACGATAAAATTTGACTAAAAAAATCAAGAATCATAAAAATAATTAACATTCAAATAAGGTTAGTACTTGAGTATTCCCTAGATGTATCAATCCAATTTCAATCGAAAAATATAAACTTTGAGGTCTTTGCAGAGAATGGCATCAGGCACGTATTTGGCCCAAGTTTTTTTCAACAGAGGCGAATTCGGAAAAATGGAAAATGAAAAAAAGGTTTCTTTTGGCCTCAAGAATCTACAGTTAAAATATATGTACAATACGAAGACTCGCCCTGTAGTTACTCCGATTTACTCACCGATACAATTCCTTGCATTTTCCTCGGAACCTGACGTACCCCTTTCTACAGGGCGTCGTTATCAGCGTGGCCGCCTTAATTTTGGTACCATTCTTTTCTACGAACTCTTCGATCAACACAGCTTTCGCGTTGATCACATTAAAAACGATCAAGAAAAGGAGTAAACAGGTCACTAGAAGATCGACAACTTTAAATTTCATCGCCGATTCTCACTTCTTCGGACGAAATGTATACTTTTGCTGAACGTCCCGACCCAGACCATATCTTATCTATTTGAGGCTTCCGTCAACTGTAGCAGATTACGACTACTTTGGTCTGCATTGCGGAAAGATCATATGGAGGTGGCTGTGGCACGAATTTTGTGTTAACGACCTCGATAAGTGGTATATAAAGGTAAATTAGGTAGGTATCTTCCGAGAAATACCAGAGGCATCGCTTAATCTCGGAAATTCGACAAGACATTGGATAAAATCGTTCTACTTTCATCTCTATGCGGATATCGGATACTTGACTGAGTCATATTCTGGAGTTTTGCGGTTTGTTTGGTTCCAGTCGCCATTTCCCACCCATCAATTAATGATTACGAAATAAAATCACTTCTAGGTCAGCGCGTCACCAGCTTACAACTCTTAACTAACGAAATTTTATTGAAACAATCTTCAGTTGTTCGAAATAACTAATAATATCGTTGTCTCCCCCTCGATTGGTATTTCTGCGACGAGAAAAATTGCCATATCAACGAATAATAACTTATTAGAAGTGTCAGTGTAGAATTCGACGTCAAAAAAGTAAACCAGAGTTACGCAATAAATTGAAAAAAGATGTCCACCGAAATTGTGAAAATCGAAAAATTGGAGTATCGAGCCGTCATCAAGTAGGTACATGTATTTAAAAGGGTTAAGAGGTAAGCAGATTTACGAAGATATGCTTAATACCCTTGGTGATCTATGTCCTTCGTATGCGACCGTGAAAAATTGGACTGCAAGCTTCAAATGAGGTCAATTTTCCATTGAAGATGATGACCGATCGGGAAGGCCAGTTTCTGTGTCAGTCCCCGAAAATATTGATGCAGATCATGACATGATTTTATCAGACCGTCGAATTGGGCTAAAACGGATATCTGAAGCTCTGAAGATTTCATACGAATGCTTTTATCATATAGTTCAAGTCTATTTGGACATGAGAAAAATTTCTGCAAAATGGAGCCCCAAATGTTTGAATGTTGACCAAAAGCGTGCAAGGGTAGAAGCATCGCGTTCGATCTAATCTGTGCTCGATTTGGAAACGATGTAGACTTCTTAAACCGAATTGTTACTATGGATGAAACTTGGGTACATTTCTACGATCCAGAAACAAAGCAACAATCGATGGAATGGCGACACTCTGGTTCTCCAAGACCTAAGAAGTTAAGTGTCAAAAAATCTGCTGGAAAAGTTCTTGCTTCAGTTTTTTGGGATTGCCATGGAGTAATCATGATTCATTCTTTGGATACGGGTAGAACAATAACTGGAGATTACTATTCGACATTACTGACCACTCTACGGTAGAAAATTAAAGAGAGAAGACGCGGAAAGCTATCCAAAGGTGTTTTGTTTTTACAGGACAACGCCCCAGTACACAAATCTCATATTGCCATGCAAAAAATTCGTGATTTAGGGTTAGAATTACTAGAACACCCCCCTTATTCACCAGATTTGGCTCCGTCCGACTATCATCTCTTCCCTCAACTGAAAAAAAGTTTAAAAGGTCGTAAATTTTCTTCCAACGAGGAGGTAATAAAAGCTGTGGAGGACTGGTTTGCAGAGCAAGAAGAAATTTTTTTTTGAAAGGTCGAGAGACGTTGCAGGTTCGCTGTAATAAATGTATGCAATCAAGAGGAGAATATGTTGAGTAATAAAATATTTTGACATTGAAATTTTGTTTGGTTCTATAGTAGGCTAAGAATTGTCCAATATATCCCCGTAAATGAAAATCTATTGGACGTTGTAACAAAACCAGGCAGTTCTTTCGCTTACCAATACATCCTCCTGCATCTCCCGGCGAATTTGATGTACCCTCTCATGCAAGGCGTTGTTATAATGTTGGCAGCATTGATCTTGCCTCTTTTATTCTGCATGAACGTGTTGAACAAAACGGCCTTTGCATCGCACATCATCAATAAGACGGAGAATATGAGAAAACACCTTGCCAGCAGACTAAAAACGTTCAATTTCATGGCTAGAGTGAATACCACGTCTTCTGACTTATTTTGTCGAATTGCGGCTGGAGCGAGTGTTTACTTTGCTAAATGCCTTGCATCTACATCCTATCTTATCTATCGGAACAAGCTTCCGTTCGATATAAAGCCAGGATTGTTTCTTCGAGCGCAGGAAGTCGAAAATTAAGTTCGCATTTGCACAGGACATCGGATAAGGCGGCAGATATGACAGTTTTAAATGAGCCGATAGGTGTGATTGGGTAATTGGGCTCTTCCGAATACTCCCACACCTTTGAAAGCTACTCAAACACCCCTTATTGTATGGCATTCAATTATTTATGGGAGTCGAACTCGCCAATATCTTGGTTCTGTAGTAGTGGTCGTGATGGTCATTTTGGTGATGGTATTTTCCATTATTAACGGCATACCTTCGTCTTTATAATGAAACAAGCATTATTTTTCTTTGAATGGAAAAATAACACCTCTTATTGGAAAACCCTTCAATATATTTGCGGTTATAGATCATCAAAACTGACAGAAAGAATGACAACACCAAGATTAGTCTCCCAGCCGATGGCAGACGAATCCATGGCTTTAGAGGCCATGAAAGACAAGCCTGACATCAAGCTGCCCCACAGATTCCCAAATATGAAGATTGGTCACATTGTTCTGCCCCAATTCAATATAATTAATCAACGAATAGAGAAAATGTTACCGTTGCACAAAATCACCAGATGAAAATCTCAAAACATCACTCACTCATCAATACAAATCTCTGCAGTCCCCCGGTACGATCTGGGCTTGTCCTGCCGGACAGTTGGATTTGACGTCTATCAAATTCGCCATGTTCACTTTGTGCAGTTCGAGGAAATCGACGAATGAGATCCACTTGCAATCCGTCGAAAGCACCAGGAAGCACAGGACTAATATGGCGACGACGATTCGCATTTTTTCGATGGTTCTGGTATCGAATCCTCGATACGTCTCTTCGACTACATGGATGGAATTTTATCTGTTTGTCAGGCACGATAAACTATTGATGGTATTTACCTAGTTCGACAGGGCCCCTCTGATCAAACAACGGTGAAGGAAAATGAAATCATGAGTCAATATTAACACCTCGGTTCTACAAGTTATTACTCATTTATCCGCCGTATTGATGTTTTTGGTTGAAAAGGAAAAATATGCAGGAAAATACTAACTATTTTTTCATAAGATTTACTACTACCCTTCGATCTTTGTATACGCGATCATAGACAATTAATTCAACAGCTACTGCCAAATTTTTGACAGCTGTCAAACATGTTTCAGTTGGTTCCTTGAACTGGCGAATGCGAATCTACCTACAAGACTGATATACTTACTTTATTGACTTAGTATTGCTCGTTTCATCGCATGTAACTTACCGATATTCATTCGCATAGTCTTCATCATAATCAGTCATGATTGGAACACACCTTCCGTTTATTTTAACGTAACCATATCTGCAGGGAGTGACGAAAATATGCCTCAAAGCGTTGCTGTTTGTGGACTTGATTTCGAAAATTTTCTGATGCCACTTTTGGTAATCAGAATCAATTTCTGATGCCGACGAGGAAATCACCACGACTAACACAATGAGAAGTTTGAGATTCTGATGCATCGCGATGCAAACTCTATACTGTGTTCAACACATTGGGAAATAAGAAGAAACGTCATGATTTTGTTTGTTTAGTAACTGATATAAATCAAGATAAAAGTGTTGATTTTTCCTCTCATGAATATGAAACGACAGAAATTCACCTGTAAGATTATTCTCAACGTACTGGAGGCATATACATCAATTTACATCCACTTCAATGGACATATTTTGGAATCAAACGGCCTGTTTTTTATGAATTATATAATTTCACTCGAAATATTTCAGCCGAACAATAATTTTGAGAGGAATGAAAAAGAAATTGCGATAGAGAAAGAGGAACTGTGAAAGGGGGACTATGATAGAGGGACTATGAAAGGGGGACTTTGATAGAGGGACTATGAAAGGGGGACTATGATAGAGGGATTATGAAAGGGACTACGATAGATGGACTATGAAGAAGTGGGTTATATTGCGGAAAAACTGCTGTAATTTTCTGTGTGGAGATAAAATTCAGAACCTGAACCAATTATGTATATTTTTGGGTTTCGAATTGTTCTCATCATCTAGTGGTGACACAGTGGACTCTTGGATTTTCTCAGATTTCTTCTTAGAACTTATTAAATCTTCTTCTGAGTCTCTTTCATAATCGTTATCGTACTCGTTGGAATCCATCTTTTCTTTCTGGTCAGGCCTAGATTCTGAAGGTTTTTCAGAACTAGCTGGTAATGAGGTAGTTACTGAAGAAAAATCACTATAATTATCATGGAAATGAAGTTTTTAATAAATGAATGCCTAATGTAGACATGAATTTTGACTTACCTTCTGCTTTTTCAATGACCACATTCACATCTTCTATAGGACCTTCAACTTCATCGATATTAGCTTCTGTGACTGTTGTAGTTTCTGCTTCACTTTTTGTGATGGTCGTAGTTTCTGTAGGAGCTGTAGTCACTTCTTCCATGATTCTTTCCGTATTTCTGTTTATAGAGTTTGTGGTCACTTCTTCGGTGTTTCTTTCCGTGTTTCTGTATACAGGGGTCGTGGTCAATTCTTCGGTGATTATTTCGATGTCTTTTCGTGTTGAATATGGTACCCCAGAGGGTGTACTGGTTGAGAGCTTTCTCAAGAAATCGTAGATATTTTTTGCCTGTTGTTCATTCAAGTACAGCACTTCTACATCATCACAATCGTCTTCGTAACCATAGGGCACCATAAAATCGTTATATTCGTCATAATAGGGTATATAACTTTTCACATAAGTATGATGAACGGCCAAGACGAAAAAGAATAAAATAATCGTGCACATTTTGGCTCGCAGATATCACTAACGGTTTTAGTCCGAATTGTGCGTATAGTATATCGAATCTTATCAAGGAATATGACCTTTCTTCTAGAAATTAATCATGTGAATTCGAAAGCTTCCAGTTGGTCTCATTTTGACGATATGTGATGAAAAATTTTTCTCGCCATGTCGATACCAAATTTTTCCTTATAGTGGGTAATTATTGATCCATAGAATCTTCAAATCTGATCATATTAATGAGAATCAAATGTAGTACAGTTCCAAAGAAAGGACTGTTTTCTTCGGTGATGCAAATAAACAAAGCTTATCTTTGTGTACCCTTTGAACTCGGTTTAAATGGAGAAGATGTGCCAGTTTTCTCATTTTTATTTAACTCACAGAAGACGTTGTTGATAGAAAAATTTGTGGGAAAGAAAAACGTGAGTAAAATCTCGATATTTTATTGGAAAACGTATAATGTATAGAAATAATGTAGAAATAGTCCATAATATCACACTGATTGATGGAAACTTAGATTTTATGAATTACTTTTCGATTGCTGGATCTTTTTCGCTTGAACTTCCTTTTGAACGGGTACATTCTGTCGTTTCTTGCCACGCCTTTTCCCTTTTTTCCCGGCAGCCTCAACATCAGGCTCAATTTCAGATTTTCCCTTAGGATCTATCAAGTCCCCATTCTGGAAATTGTAATTCATAACACTGTCTCGTCCCGGGTTCCTGTTTATTGTGATGGTGATTGGTTTCGTAGTAGCAAAGCTGGTCTTCACAAATTTGATCGGATACCTTTTATTCTCGTTCGATTTCGAGTTATCCTGTCGTATGGTGAACGAGGGGCCAGTTTTTGGGATTCCTCTCTCGTCCACATCGATTATTCTGGTTGGCACATTAACAGGATAATTGGTATGTTGATATGGAAACACTTTTCCTTGATACAGGTTTCCGTAGTGGGAGAACGAATTGGCTTGGATTGGATAAGCGTTTCCGTAAGGATAACCGGGGTATATTGAATCCTGGGTAGGATATAAGTTTGAAGGGACAACTACCGGATATAACCTTAAGACGACTTGCCTTTTTTCTGCAGTCTGCGCTTGCCTAGGGCGTCTGGGTACATTTTCATTTCCAGTAGCAAGATGCGTAGAAAAAAGTATCAAACACAGAAAACCAAGTTCGATTATCATAACGATTTATTTTCGATTCCAACTGAATAGAAGATTGAAGTGTACTGAACCTTTATCTCTTTGAAATAACAACTTGATGTGACACAATTTATGATTTTTCAATCGATAATTTCTCATTGGAGTCGAGATAGTGTTGACGATTTATCCTGTTTTAATTTTGCAATTTGCAGCCAATAGACATTATGAAATGTAGCTGGTAGATGTATCGTCAAATGAATTTTCTTTTACTCAACTAATTTTAAGATAAATTTTGTTCATTTCCAGATAACTTGCACGAAAACGCTGTTACAGAAATGTTTGAACACTTGATCCGAATAAGCATGATGGTTATTCTCGTTGAGGTCTGTTGTAAACCTTTAAATGAAGGAGACATGTTAAATCCAGATGAACTGGAAATCTACCTGAAAATGTTTGGTAAGAACTCGCATATTGTTAAAACAATGATAAAAGCCACGGTGGTTTCGTCCTTATTAGGGCTCATCAGGACCGAATATTCTGCATTGACTAAATTACTTCATATTTCAGCTAATGTGTCAACTTCATCTACCGCAAGTGTCGAACCGAAAAATAGGGCTGTGAGTTTTGGCACAAGGAATCTCGTAAACGCACCTTGCAAGCCGGGATGGGTTCGTATGGGATGGAAATGCAAAAAAAAGTTTGACGACGATTGATTGGAAACATCTTCGAGATAAAAGTGTGAATGTGGTTCTTCTAGATATATTTTTTTAATAAAAACTGTATAGATACAAAATTCACATCATTGAATATCGTGGGGAGTGTTCTGGGCCCATAACCTGTTGAGGTTCAGAGAGTTTTCGAGGAGTATGAAGTTTGGATTTGTATTCATTCAATGAACAACCTACCACCATTGTATTTGACTGTTTATGATGTCATTTGTGGTCTTGAAATATTAGATTCATTTATAACAAAATAATAATATAATATTAATAATATAATATAATATTCTTGAATCCAGCAGTTTGAGTTTTCCATTTGTACTTTTGAAATGAACTAAGATATCTTCGTTTCTCTTCAAAATATACTTTTCCTTCAGTTCAATCTATCAATATCAATTTCGTTCCACATAATTTTATTCCATGTCACTAATAAATTTGTTAATAGGCAAAATTCGATCAGGAGCTTCGTAAAAATTACCGAAATTTTGTTCTCCTGATAATTTCAAAATTGTGTATTCGATAAACATGAAATCTTGCATCTAATTGGGAAATGACGCATTCAAGCTGCATACAAAATTTGGTATAGATCGCGTGTTCAGAACCATACAAAGTTCCACCGAATTATCGATGATAAAATGCCCAATAATTCTGGAGCAACAGCTGCTGTCATTTTTTCGACAGTCGCTTTCAATTTCTTTGACACTTTCTGTCAATCTCTCTGACAGCTGCTGTAATTTTATTCGACAGCTGCTGCCAATTTTATTCGACAGCTGCTGCCAATTTGTTTGACAGCTGCTGTCAATTTCTCTGACAACTGTTTGACAGTTGTCAAAATTTTTGACATGCCAACCTATTTAGGCCATTTTCTGATCAAAATGATAACGCTCTTGTTCTTAGACGCTAGAAAAAAAATCATCAAGCCATTTCTTCTCGTTGAAAAGGAGATAATATTCCAACGGGACTAAATCTGGTAGGAAGAGTGTCCATGCCTTGAGTGCTCAGAAAAAAATCTTCCATATCAAAATATTTTATTGCTTCTTATCCAGAGTGAAGACAAGCATCTAAACATTGATGAATGTGGCGCTCCCAGAAGAAACAATATCCTACAGAAAAAAAGGACAAGGAGAGGAAGGAATGAAGGATCAAGCTCCACCAGCCCTACACCTACGAAGGTAAAAGGATCAGGACTCACCGGGAAGGAAATCTAAAAACACCACCGTCACTTCAGTCAATTGAAACCGCATTCGCACAGCCTCCTCTCCACCAGGTTCTCGCAAGAACTCCCGTCGTTCGGCTCCACCAGAACGTACTTGTACCTCATCTGGAAGAACCCAGGGTGGCACAGCTTCGGGCAGTGCGTCCAAGGGCTCCACTCTGTCATGGTGCAAGCCTTATTGTCGTATTTGAGTACCGTCTTCCTAGAGGTTTCTTGGTCGTACCCCGCGTTGGAGCATGGGATCTGACAGTCCCTTCTCCTGATCAAACGGGTGGGGCAGGACTTTCCTCCGTTGCTTGGAAGTATCTGGAAAATATTGCGTTTGGGTCTTCCACCTCTATTTGGTTATGGTCGTAACCAAACAAAGGTCTAAGAGTACAAGAAGAAACGTGAAGAAGGATAAATTTAAAGGAGCTCTGAAAGTGGTTGAAGTGAACGTTAATACCTCGATATGTCTAAGTTTATATTTGAATCCGTGACCACAAGAGGAATCAGAGATGTAGCAAGGACTCCATTTGGTCCAATCAGAAGCCGAACAATGCACTATCGTCCTCTTATTGTCTTCCACTATGGAGATTCCTTGAACTGGAGCAAATTTAACAATGTCAGTCTTCACCCTGTCACCAATCGACCTTACCTTACCTTTTCTCCCATCACTCTGTATATTCACCGGATATGTCTTATTCACCGATCCCAAAACGTACATAGCCCTACTTTGGTTCGACTGCAGGTCTTCTGTCAATCAAAAAGAGATCAAATCGATACGACCTACATATTCAAGAACATCTTACTGTGGAATCCAGTCAGGCACAAGCTTTGGCACCTTTCTAACGTCTTGAAATTGTTCAAGTTGCCTTCGCAACCGCTATAGCTGAAGATCTCGCAGTTCCCTTTGATATTGTCGAAGTACCACCTGTCGATCTTGCTCTTGCACAAGCCTACGTCCTTTGGAAGACTACAAACTGCAGCTAGTACAACATAAAAGCAACATTGAAGGTTTCAATGATGAAAATCGAGTTGTATCCTTCAAGAGAAGGCAAATGGTCTACAAACAGCTGGATCTGGTGATCTCACCTCGTCTGCTCGAGGAATAAGTTTCCTGAAACGCTTACTTACGGTTATCAACGAAATCCGAACCTTCAAGGCAAGGGTTTTCGAAGCAGTCCACTGTTTCCTTATTGGGCAGGTTGTTGCAAGGATCATCATCGTAAATCTCTTCCCTCTGGCTCCACAGGTCGATGGAGGTCAACTGAATGGGCCACCTCAAAGGGTCCTTTCGATTCCCATCCAAAGAGAGCCTGTATCTGACCTTGAAACCTCTTCCACAAGTCACGGAGCAGGGCGACCAATCGCTCAAGACGTCATTCGGACATTTCAGGTCCATCTTGAAAAGAATTCCTTGAACATATACATGTTCAATCTCTAGGGTTCGTCTTACCAGGTCCATATCGTCGTCTTCGCATTCACCTTCCCCGAAGCATTCCAGGTTTTGTTCCATTTTGGGGAGCCTGGTCTTACCAGAAGTGCAGATCTTGTTGGCGTACCTGCTTTTGTACCTTCGAGACCTGGTCTTGACGCCTCGGCCGCAGGTGACGCTGCAGCTGGACCATTCTCCCCAAGGACCTAACTCGCATAGGGAATTCTCCTCTTTGATGTGCTTGTGCGGGCAGTGTTTTTGGATCGCGTCGCAGGCAGCTCTTTCCGTCAATTTTTTATGGCAGGAGTACTTACTGTCTTCGTGCTTGTAACGTCTTTGTTTGTATTTGATGCCTCTGCCGCAGGTGGCTGAGCATGGGGACCATTCAGACCACGGCTGGTGGAGGTAGGTAAAATGTGAAAAAAATTGGGTGGGAGGAGTTTGTTCTTACTTCTGTCTCGCAGTTGCTGGCCTCGTCCTCCGATTCGTCCACGAAGGTTGTATCGCAAGCTTTCTCGTAGAGTCTTTGTCGGCTCATATAGAGCCTGGCGAAGGGCTTCATCCGATTGCCGACAATGTCGTAGAAGGGAGATCTTGGATCGTTTTGGCCGTTTTGTCTGATCCTCTTTATTCTTTGTCTGGGCACTGAGGGTTGGTTCGGCGACTGAAATATCAGGAACTTGGAAAAGACCTAATACAAGGTTTGGTCACTCTCCCCACCACTACAATGTTAGTCCAAAGTGACGGTACATAAGTTCATGCCGCGTTCAGGGGTAAATTCCAAGTCCGATCGAAAATTTTTTTCTTCGGAGTATATCGACCCGGGTCATTCAATTAATTCACTAATTTGGACACGTAGATTAGGAATCTGTAATTAGAATTCTCCTGTGACGCGTAGTTTGGGAAATAATCGACCTTGAGTCGAAAAATCGCGAAAAATAGGTCATTTTTGGACTGCCGTATTTCCCAGAAAAATTGATTTATACAGATGCTGATTTTTTTGCATATAGATTGATCCTTTGTGAATCAAAAAAACCTATTTTTATTCATCAGAGTCAAACAGTTTAGATTTTCTGATTTTTTTCGCGAAGGTCCGAATTTTCCGATTTTTCATCGTTCGTAAATCAAAAACTTTTTTCCTCACGGAAGAACTGATTGGATTTTCTTAATCTTCGTCCTCATATTAGTGAATGGTGTGAGTTTGAAGTAGATCGGAGCCAAAAAAAAATTTTAGAAAAATCGAAATTTTTCCATACCTTAGTATAGGATTTTTCGCAAAAATTCGAATCTCGCCTATCGATACGAAATTTTTACCATTTATTAATTCGATGCCCTAGATTAAGAAAATCCAAACAGATTTTCTCTGAGACTAATTGTTTTTTGAATATGGTTGATGGAAAATCGGAAAAATTGGACCTTCGCGAAAAAAATCAGAAAATCCAAACCCTTCGTCTCAGGTATATAAAAAATACACCATTTTATTTTTAAAGAACCAAAGTATAACCAAAAAATCAGCTCCTCTCAATTCCAATTTTTTCAGAAGTTACGTCACTCCAAAGTCGACCAATTTTTCGCCAATTTTCCAATCAAGGTCGAGCATTTCCCGAACCAAAAATTTCTCGGAGAAACTAATTAGCGCATCGTAATCTTACGAATTAGTAAATGAAATGACCCGGGTCGATATACTACAAAAATTTTTTTTGATCGGACTTAGAAAAAGTTTCACACGATGATTTAGTTCGAATTTCCTTTTATTCGAACCATTGTCATTGGCACCGCCATTTTGGTAGTTATTGGCATAGTGGGGGGCCAGATTCTCTCTACTGGCGAAGTATTGAAAATTACGTCTTTTGAGCATCACAAGAACCGAATGGTGAACCCCCTTTAAAAATTACATTCTTCATGGACTCAGTATGAATGTCTAGTCAATCTGCCAAATAGAATATCACTTCAGAGGGCTGTTCGATGTGTGGGGGATTTTTGTAAGACTTGCTCACAAAGGTGCTTTGGGAATAATGAAATTGCGAGAATTATAACCATTCAAGACCATCGTGACATATTCAGTGATCAGCGAACTGAGACAGTTGTGGATTTGACATATAAATCCTTGGTTTCTGCAGGAATTTCAGCTGCTGATGGAATAATAGGGGTAGATGTTCCGAGTATGAATTCGATTAGGAGAGGGCGTCATTTCCACATGCCGCCATTAATGAACTCCGCATCGGATGGACTGCCTGATTAATCGGATGGCAAACTCAGTTACCTCGCATATAATAAGGAACAACTGCGGCGTGTGACAGTCTCAGTTCCTGATCTCCATTTCAACGCGTATCAATGGAACGCGATTCGCTGATTTGCAGGATTCGGAGCTTCATACAGCCAGCCTGCCGCTGTTTTGCCGTCATCATCATAAATCATCTTATTAGGAGCCCTTTCACTTCGGCGTTCCATACAGAATTCCACAGCATTTCACCTGTGATTGCTTTCATTTTCAGCTGCCTGTGATTTCTTTCCGTCGTGAATATCGATTTAAATTTGTACTTTTGTATTCGAATATGAAGCTGGGGGTTTTTGCTTTGGAGAACTGACCGCCTGTTTGTTCCCTCTTCGTTTTTCTCTAGATAAGATGGCTTGGACACCACTTTTGGTGGCCCTATTATTCAGTAATTTTATTCTCATTAATGATTTCCTATCCTAGTTTCAACCACATCGAGATATTTCGAAAGATCACAGCTTAACCCAAGATTGAGGTATGGTAGGAAGTCTGAAAGGGTTCTTTCTTGGTGAGTAAACAAGAGTAGGGATCAGCCACCCAAATAAGAGAAAAGGCAGAACTGACCAAGGTCTCCCTGGTCCTACTCCTCTTAGAGCCTTTTAGTTCAGGGATATTTCGACCAGCTGGACAATAAGGACTGAACGAGAATAAATTCGCTATCACAAAAACGCTTATATCTTTTGAACCACTGGACCGATCTTCTAATTTTAATGAGACCTGTTTTTACAATTAAAAAACCAAAACTATTTTGCACAAAATTCATGGATTTTTTCTGGAATTCTTCCCATCATGCTTCTTATAGTGTTCTCAGTCACTTTCTGGGATGCTGTCTTCCACTTTTGCTTGAATTCCGCTAATGTTTTCGTTGATTTCTTAGTCATCTTCAATTCTCTTTTTACCAGGGCCCAATATCTTTCGATCGGCCTGAGTTCTGGGCAATTTGGTGGATTGGCCTCTTTGGGGACAAAAACCACCTCATTAGCTTCGTACTATTCCTTGGTGGCCTTGCTGTAGTGGCATGAAGCTAAATCTGGTCAAAATATTGTTGACACATCGTGCTCACGTAAAAATGGAAAAAGTCGCTTCTTCAAGCATTCCTCGATGTATATCTTCGAGTCAACGGAGCCTTGGCCAACGAAAAATTTGCTCCTTTTCCCACAAGTGCAAATTGCTTGCCAAACCAGGATTTTGTTAGGAAACTTTGCTTGTTTCTTCACGCGAAATTGTTCGTCAACATTTCCACGAGAATCTGCAGTATAAAATTCCTGACCAGGAAGTTGCGAGAAATCAGCCAAGACATAGGTTTCGTCGTCCATCACGCAACAGCAAAAATTTTTCAAGAAATCTTTTTTTAATTTCTTTGCTCTTGATTTCGTTTCTTGATTCTTCACAGCGTTCCTGTCTGGCACTTTCTGCACTTTGTATGTTCTAAGCCCACAGCTCGACTTAATTTTCTGAACGGTTGACTGCGAACAACCCACTATTTGGGCCACTTTCCGTCCTGAAAGGTTAGGATTCTTCTGAAAAAGGCTGATGGCTTTCTCCACTTTTTTTGGGCTATGAAACCCCTTTTTCCTCCCGGTTCCTTCCTTGCGGTTAATTGTAAGATCTTCGTTGAAGCGCTTAACAACTCTTGATAGCGTTTCCGGACGAACGCGAGCCTCTTTTGCGATTCTTTTGAAGCTCCATTTTTGATTATTTTGAAAAAGTTTCACTATAAATTCTCGTGTTTTCACTTCGCTTGATATTTTGCGAAAGAGAATTGGAATATCTCTATGAAGTAAATGTTCCACATGTTTCTGACGTTCTCAACGAAGCTAACTATGGCAAATTTTGATTTTTTCTCAATTGGTTCAAGAGATATAGGAGTTTTTGTGATAGCGAATTTATTCTCGTTCAGTTCTTATAACGTAGAATTTAACAAATCATGAATGTGTTTTCGAAGTTTCAAACAAAACAATGGTCTTCGTCAACGTGGTATTATCCCGTCATAAAATGCAACATCCCTCAGCATAAATAGGTAATATCCTCTGAATTGTTTGACAGCATGTAATCCCTGTGGATGACAGCGGTTTATTGTTGTTACGGAAAATTAGAACTGTGGATTTCGAGTTGAAATTAATGAAGGAACTTTTGCGTGATGTAGTCCGGAAAATGCCGAAACTGAAACTTCATTTCGAAACATTCACGAGTGGCGTTTTCTCAATCCGCTGTCGATTCCGGAACATAATTGCTAAAGCTTCAGCAGCTGAGATTCTCTGGGGAAAGTTTTGTTCAAACACAACTTAAGGGGTAATTAAGGAAGTGAAGATTTTTTCGTCGTAGCGGAATTATTATCGTGAATGGGATGATCCTTAAAATCGAAAACACGATGGAAACCCGGATATTTACCAAAAGACCAAATTTCCTCAATATTCCTTTCACGATCCGCAAAATCCTGAAACACAAAGAGCATACACAACAACAATTCTACTTACGATGTAGGTCGTGCCGTCGTCCGTCCCCACGTCCCAAGGATACAGATTGACGGTCCTGGACTCGATCCAGGAGCAATTCCTGAGACAGAGCTCCATGCTGGAGATGCCGACGATCCAATCAGGTGATGGATCAATCATCGAAACGATCGACATGAGATGATGTCGATTGTCCACCCTGAAGACCGCGAACGTCTTGCCGGTGATGTTTGGGTAGCTTATGCCCCTCGCTTTTATGATGGTCCTGATCTGGTCGCTCTGGAAACGAGGTCTTTGTCATCTCATTTGCGGAACTCGGGACTTGTCAGCGATGGCGATGAAATTGACGAAGATTTCAAACCGTTAATTTGATTCTTTTTCTGCTTTGAGACCGTAGCATATGAACTGAAGGGTTTTCCAATGAGAAAAACCCTTTGCCGTTCTTTTACACTGCGCAAAAAATTTAACGCACATTCTGAAAATCTCAATTTTAATGAAAGTTAACTCTACATTGACTTTATAACTTATTTTTTATATTCTCTCGGGAAGGTTTTGAACGAAACAAGACACATTAAATGGAAGAAAAATTCAGGATATCACCGAATCTTATGTGGAAGAAGAGAAATGAACAATTTTCAAAATACCGAAATGCTGATAAGTGATTTAATACTTGGTATTTCCGCCCCTTGCGTTAATTACAGCTCGGCAACGACGGTTCATACTCAAAATGAGTGATCTTAAAATGTTCTGATCTAATCCTTCCCAGATTTATCCGAGTTGGACTCCTAAGTCATTAAGAGTAGCTGGATGATTTTCTGAACATCTCAGCCTTCTATTGAGGTTGACCAAACCTGCTCAATCGGATCGAGATCTGGACTTCTTGCTGGCCATTCCATTCGAGAGACTTCAACCTCTTCAAGGTACTCCTGAACGATGCGCGCACGATAGGGTCTGGCATTGTTGTCCATGAAAATGAAATTTTCACCAATGTATGGGGCAAATGGCACTACATGCTTTTCAAGAATGTTCCTTATATACTTATCAGCATTCATAGCTCCATTATCAAGGACCACTAGGTCTGTGCGAGCAGTCAAAGATATTCCAACCCATACCATAATCGATCCTCCCCCGAAACCAGTAGTATTCAGGAAATTGCACTGAGCATATCTTTCATGTGGACGTCTGTATACGAGGGAACCTCGATCACAATGGTAGAGGCAGAATCTAGACTCATCTGTGAAGAGAACTCTTTCCCAATCGGCCTCTACCCAATGGATATGCTCTCTCGCAAAATCGAAACGCGCCCTTCGATGGGCTGGGGTAAGAGCTGGGCCTCTTGCCGCGACACGAGGCCTTAAATCATATTCTCTGAGGCGATTTCTTATTGTCTGAGTGCTAATTTGCACCTCATGAGTTTGCTCAAGCTGATTTTGAAGGAGGCGAGCGATTGCAAACCGTTGTCTCCACGAAGAAACTCTCAAGTAACGTTCCTGAATGGCAGTTGTTACCCGTGGTCTACCCTGTCCTGGTCTTGGACATTCATACCTGTCTCCCTGAATCGCTGCAACATTCTGGACACACTTGTATGGGAAACTCCAAACCTTTCTGCAATTCTTGTGTATGTCCACCCTTCTTCTTGCAAAACTACCGCTTGGGCACATTCCTCTTGGGTCAAATTGCGTGTTTCGCGTTGCATAGCGATCGAGTGTAGAAAATCAAACGGAAGAAAAACTATTGATCACTAGAATTGATCGAGATCGAGAACAACTGATTTTAGAATGGAGCCAATACATTCAAAATCTGATAATATCATATTTTTTTATTCCTGCTGGGAGAAAACATCTGTATTGAAGAAAAACGTTGAAAGTGGATAACATATTATGCATGCATAATTCTGATAAAAATAATTATCATTGAGAACACCTTCAGTTGTAGAATAAATGTGAGATTTCCTTAATGTGCGTTAATTTTTTTGCGCAGTGTAGTTTGTGAACAATCTCTATTCACGACTCTACAATGAAATTGAACTTTTATTTGAATACGAATTCGTTAATTCGCATAAAGCGACCTAATCTGAACTAGGACAACTGAATCAGTGGGAATTAGCCCCCAAATTGCCCTCTAATGCCTCGTTCACCTTAAACCATAACCTAATACAAGACAACACGGAATCCTACCAAACACGAGATTTCGCAGCTTCGGCCAGGTAATCCCTGCCGATTTCCATTCCCCTCGCACCGATTTATTACCCAATCCGGACTCCTAACCGTAAAACACCGATATTGCACTTCTGGAACGCAGCCCTCTTTTGTCTCTCGCCAGGAAATTACGGTCGGAATTAGGGAATGACCGACTGGAAAAAAATTGGCTGAGGGCGTTTGAAATCGCACATTTCCATAATTACGCGCTGAACGTCTGGAAAGAAATCAAAGAGTTTCATTCCGGATTTTTAGGAAACTAATTTCGCACCAAGCAGAGTAGGTAATTTAGGGGGGAAGATTGTTCTTGGTACGCCTCCTGGAGCTTACAGAAAGAACCGAGTAATTCGTTGGAAAAATTCGGAATGTGAAAGAATAAATCCTTTGTGAGTGACACTGGGTGTAATGGAAAAGAGCGAGTTAATCTTCGGGTGGTTTCTTCCTAAAGGCGCGTCCACACTATGCCAATGTCGCAATGAGCAGAATAATGAGTGCGTAATCATTTGTACGAGGATGTATTGATATCTAGTTAGCCTAGACCAGTTCCATGCATAAATAAAATATTGCGATACCATATCAACGCACAATAACTTATTAGAAGTGTCAGTGTAGAGTTCGACGTCAAAAAAGTAAACCAGAGTTACGCAATAAATTTAAAAAAAAGATCCACCGAAATTGTAAAAATCGAAAAATTGGAGTATCGAGCCATCATCAAGTACCTATATTTAAAAGAGTTAAGAGTTGAGCAGATTTACGAAGATATGCTTAATACCCTTGGTGATCAATGTCCTTCGTATGCGACCGTGAAAAATTGGACTGCAAGCTTCAAAAGAGGTGAATTTTTCATTGAAGATGATGACCGATCGGGAAGGCCAGTTTCTGTGTCAGTCCCCGAAAATATCGATGCAGTTCATGGCATGATTTTATCAGACCGTCGAATTGGGGGCTAAAACGGATATCTGAAGCACTGAAGATTTTATACGAACGCGTTCATCATATAGTTCACGTCAATTTGGACATGAGACAAAGTTCTGCAAAATGGAACCCCAAATGTTTGAATGTTGACCA
This sequence comes from Adalia bipunctata, assembly GCA_910592335.1. NCBI lineage: Eukaryota > Metazoa > Arthropoda > Insecta > Coleoptera > Coccinellidae > Adalia > Adalia bipunctata. The sequence goes on along the minus strand of OU342952.1, from coordinate 1,467,001 downwards.
AGAGCGTGCAAGGGTAGAAGCATCGCGTTCGATTTGATAACGATGTAGACTTCTTAAACCGAATTGTTACTATGGATGAGACTTGGGTACATTTCTACGATCCAGAAACAAAGCAACAATCGATGGAAAGGCGACACTCTGGTTCTCCAAGACCTAAGAAGTTTCGTGTCCAAAAATCTGCTGGAAAAGTTCTTGCTTCAGTTTTTTGGGGGTTGTCATGGAGTAATCATGATTGATTTTTTGGATAAGAGTAACAATAACTGGATATTACTATTCGACATTACTGACCACTCTACGGGAAAAAATTAAAGAGAAAAGACACAGAAAGCTATCCAAAGGTGTTTTGTTTTCACAGGACAACGCCCCAGTACTCAAATCTGATGTTGCCATGCAAAAAATTCGTGATTTAGGGTTAGAAATACTAGAACACCCCCCTTATTCACCAGATTTGGCTCCGTCCGACTATCATCTCTTTCCTCAACTGAAAAAAAGTTTAAAAGGTCGTAAATTATCTTCCAACGAGGAGGTAATAAAAGCTGTGGATGACTGGGTTGCAGAGCAAGAAGAAACATTTTTTTTGAAAGGTCTAGAGACGTTGCAGGTTCGCTGTAATAAATGTATTCAATCAAGAGGAGAATATGTTGAGTAATAAAATATTTTGACATTGAAATTTTGTTTGGTTTTATAGTAGGCTAAGTATTTTTCAATATATCCTCGTAATACTCATATTTGAAGGATTGGGAAAAGAATTGAATCTTTTGGAACAGCCTAAAAATTTCTGAACTTCCTCAACTTTCATGGAGCAGTTTATTTCCACCTTTTTCTACACAGTGAAGACTATCCTCTACCTATTGACTTAGATCAGTCCTGATGAGCACTTCTAGAGAGGCGGGGTAGTTTACCAACCCTATGAGATCGTTAAACAATCTTGTGAATCGGGATTCTGCAAGATCCTCAGCCGCATCCATTCATCAATCGTAGAACAAATTCCGTCCGTCTATCCGTAAAAGGGCATCTATCTTTCAGTTCTTCGACCCGCTTCAATTGCAGTAGCTCTCTTCACTTCCAAGAGCGTCAGGATTGAATTCCAATATCCACTAATTACTATTTCAGGAGCCGAGAATGGATGCCGAAAAGCGACGCGAGAAAACCGTTTCGAGTTTTCATTTCGTTAATGAAACGTTCGACTCAATGAAAAAATTTATATCCCGCGGAGCCGTTTTTTTCGATGGGACGTAGGAGGGGAAACGGGTGATAACTTCATCCAAAGGTGATGAACGGGAGGTTGGGGAAATATGGAATTGATATTCTGAAAAGGCCTTGCTACATTTCGTCGGAAAACTCAATTTCATTGAGAATTTTTCGAGAGACTCACAAACTTTGAACAGTATTGTATGATCCGAAAGTTGTTGCTCAAATTGAGCCCCGCCAACTTCCAAACAATGGTATACATTTCGCTCAAACTTGCGTCTCACATTCTGGACCATTTCGGCCACAATTCGAACGCGTTATTCTTCCAGAGAGACGCTTTCAAACGGCCTCACAAAAATTAACCCCGGAATCATCCAAAAAGTCAGGTTTTTCACTTACCTTCGTCTTGAGCTCGCTCTCCAGCATCCTCGTGTTCCCGTTTTCGGCCAGCTGCCTCAGGCCCTCGCTGGCGACGTCTCCGTACCTCCAAAAGGTATAATTGACGGTGTGCGAGGCTCCTATGATGTCGCTGAACCGTGTTAGTCATCCGTTCGGAGGGAAGTCTTTGGGGTGAGTGTTCCTCGACCACAAACCCTCGAATGTGACCTGCGAAATTTCCAATTTTGATGTTTCGAGCACCTAGGGGTCCTTCAATTCGTACAAGATATTCCCAGTTTGTATAACGCGAAAAAAGGGAGTTGCGACGAAGGGAGTTATTATACACTGCGCAAAAAATTAACGCACATTCTGAAAATCTCAATTTTAATGAAAGTTAACTCTACATTGACTCTATAACTTATTTTTCATGTTCTCTCCGGAAGGTTTTGAACGAAACAAGACACATTAAATGGAAGAAAAATTCAGGATTTCACCGAATCTTATGTGAAAGAAGAAAAATGAACAATTTTCAAAATACTGAAATGCTGATAAGTGATTTAATACTTGGTATTTCCACCCCTTGCGTTAATTACAGCTCGGCAACGACGGTTCATACTCAAAATGAGTGATCTTGAAATGTTCTGATCTAATCCTTTTCAGATTTCTCCGAGTTGGATTCCTAAGTCATTAAGAGTAGCTGGATGATTTTCTGAACTTCTCAGCCTTCTATTGAGGTTGTCCCAAACCTGCTCAATCGGATTGAGATCTGGACTTCTTGCTGGCCATTCCATTCGAGAGACTTCAACCTCTTCAAGGTACTCCTGAACGATGCGCGCACGATGGGGTCTGGCATTATCGTCCATGAAAATGAAATTTTCATCAATGTATGGGGCAAGTGGCACTACATGCTCTTCAAGAATGTTCCTTATATACTTATCAGCATTCATAGCTCCATTATCAACGACCACTAGGTCTGTGCGAGCAGTCAAAGATATTCCACCCCATACCATAATCGATCCTCCCCCGAAACCAGTAGTATTCAGGAAATTGCACTGAGCATATCTTTCATGTGGACGTCTGTATACAAGGGAACGTCGATCACAATGGTAGAGGCAGAATCTAGACTCATCTGTGAAGAGAACTCTTTCCCAATCGGCCTCTTCCCAATGGATATGCTCTCTCGCAAAAACCAAACGCGCCCTTCGATGGGCTGGGGTAAGAGCTGGGCCTCTTGCCGCGACACGGGGCCTCAAATCATATTCTCTGAGGCGATTTCCTATTGTCTGAGTGCTAATTTGCACCTCATGAGTTTGCTCAAGGTGATTTTGAAGGAGGCGAGCGGTTGCCAACCGTTGTCTCAACGAAGAAACTCTCAAGTAAGTAACGTTCTTGAATGGCAGTTGTTACCCGTGGTCTACCCTGTCCTGGTCTTCGGACATTCATACCTGTCTCCCTGAATCGCTGCAACATTCTGGACACACTTGTATGGGAAACTCCAAACCTTTCTGCACTTCTTGTGTATGTCCCACCCTTCTTCTCGCAAAACTACCGCTTGGGCACATTCCTCTTGGGTCAAATTGCGTTGCATAGCGATCGATGTAGAAAATCAAACGAATGAAAAACTATTGATCACTAGAATTGATCGAGAACAACTGATTTTAGAATGGAGCCAATACATTCAAAATCTGATAATATCATCTTTTTTTATTCCTGCTGGGAGAAAACATCTGTATTGAAGAAAAACGTTGAAAGTGGATAACATATGCATGCATAATTCTGATAAAAATAATTATCATTGAGAACACCTTCAGTTGTAGAATAAATTTGAGATTTCCATAATGTGCGTTAATTTTTTTGTGCAGTTTAGATATTAACGTGGAAAACATCTGCGAAAAGCGGAATTCCTCAACGCAAACAATATCGGTAGCATTAATGTCCTTAGACTCCTTAGAGCAATCGAGATTTATTGTAATATGGCGAATGACTTGAATAATAACCGCCATATCTCCGGCGCATTCCTGTTTATAATTTCCCTTCCAATCCTTAAACGACGGCAGTTTAAACTTCGCAGAATGTTCCTCGACCGAATGGGCATCGTTTAAAGCGATCGAAAACGTGAATTGTGTTCCGAATAACCAAGGAATGTTCATCCTCTTCAACACGAATCAGCCTCCTAAACACATTGTGACAAGCAAGAATAGAAGCAGAATTACCTCGTATTTAGCTTCATCGCAGGCACAACAATGGCGGAGAATGCTGGGCTGGGAGTCCCCCTCGTCCTCCACCTCCCCGCAGAGCTTCTTCGATAGGGGGCCATGTTCGTTGTACCACAACTGGGGGGTTTCTACCACGATCGCCTTGAAGGAGACGCAGCCAGATCTCGAGGATGGGGCGAGCCACAGCACCTTCAATAATCATCCAGAACCGATAAAACAATCCTAATTTTTTTTATGAAATTACCTGTACTTCCGATTTGGGCTGCATGTCCGTTTCCACCACCATGTTGGGGCAGTCTTCGGACATCCTAGTCAAGGAATCTCCGTACAATTGCAAACTCCCAACGTTGGTGTTCAAGTCGCCATTGGACGTGGTAGAATTGTCAAGATACAAAACGAATCTCATGAACTTATGGCCGTCCTCTTTATTTGAAGTCTTACTCCGTATGTAAACTGGAACAAGCATTATCAAATGGGGAAGATTCTGCATCATTAGAAGGGTCGTTTCTTTTCAGCCTTCATCGTTGAAACAAATTGGCTTTCAACAACTCATGAAGAATTATGTACACCCCTCTGTATGAATTTCAAGAGACAAGAAGTTGACTGATTACTCCCGACATATAAAAGGAAATTACACAATATAAAAACGCGAATATAAACTTGCATCTAATGCGCCCTCAACATACCATGTCGCTGTGAGCGCAAGAGAAATTCTCACCATAACTTAACAATACGGCAAATGGAATAATCCCAGTCGGCAGATGAAAGGGACGATCCATTTTCCCAGAGATAATATCACGGAATGCTTCAGACAAGTCGGTTTTCTTACGAGACATTAATTCGAAAAATAAATTCGCTCCAACCGTTTTCCTCATTTTTCTTCGGGTGCTTCTGTGTGCTTTTAGCAAACTGCAGCTTGATATTACCCGGAAATATCTTCTTCAATCCATTTACGAGATCAGTACAAGAATGCTTCAGAATCATCGAGCAATCGTTGAGTTTTTCCATTGACTCAAAAGAAAAGAAACTGCCAGCTATGAAATCTCTGCTTTCGAATAGGAATATCGAGCCATAATGGCTCTGACGAAGTGCAGAATTCTGGTTGGTAAGACTTGGGGCTAAACCCTTTAGTACTGCGATGTGTCTACCCATAAAAACTCCAAAATAAGTCAGAACAGCATGAGAAACTCTCAGACGATAAGAAACAAAGCCCAAATAGGGTTTTCGAGATGATCACAGATCTCACAACTCTTTGGATATCTTCGGACTTCTGTTTGAACAACTTTCAGGCAGAAATACTTGCGGTTGAAAGATGAACATAAGTGATAAAGAATTAGGTACAGTTTATGAAAATGATTCAAACACTAAAAAGACAACAGAAAGTTGAATTGATCCTTCCAAAATAAAAAATAGGAAAGAAAACGAATAAATGATAAAAGAACAAAAAGAAAATAGAATTGAGAAAAACACAGCAAAGTATAACCAACAAAAAGTGGATTATACACTGATAAACTATACTGTCTAAGATACTATTTCGCTTTCCATTAAATCGAGTGAAAACTTCAAATAGCAATAGACGTTGTGCTGGAGATAAATCAACAGGTCAATATGTGGAAAACAAGCTGACACCATAATTTAAAACTTACACATATTCAGAATCGAACTGAAAATTTATTGCATGTGAATGTCACCTTCCACCAGGTACTTAACTCCCAGAATTTATAGATGTTTTCCTCCAATAAAGCTCATATGGAAAGTACAAGAGGATCGGAAAACACCTTTTACCTAATTTGTTTTCGGAGAAAACACGCCTCCATGCATCTTTGATACGCTGATTTCAACTCATTCGCCATCCCAAGAAAGCCAATAAAATAGGTGGAATGGACGAAAACAATTCCAAAAACTACTTTTATATCTGACTCTTAGAAAGGAATGCGGAAATACTTCGAAATACTCCGTATACATAAACAATGAACAAATGAAAAATAGATAAGTTATAGTTATGAATAAGAAGCAGCATACACTTGAGAGAGTAAAATAAACTTAATTCATACATCAAAAAATCTGACCAAAATGATGAAAATTCTTAACATTCAGATACTTCGAAAGCTGGTACATAACTTACCAGTATATTGCTCTCCAGCGATGTAGTTATCGGGGTTGCCAGATACTTCTATCTCGAATCGAACAGGATCCTGCACAGAACTAGGGCTGGATATCCCTTCAGGAATCTTGGCGCAATCCGATTTTCCTCCTTGTATGACTGACAGGATTAGGAAGACCAAGATGCATGGACCCATGGTGGTGTAGCTAATACAGAGTCACCTGTAAAGACCTTAAATGCAGAGGGTTTTATCGAGAGATGTCTCTCTGAAGTGTCTCAATTTTTGAACTGTATTCAATGATGAGACCAACAAAATAAAGTTTGTACCAAAAGAAGTCAATTCCTCCCAACCTGTCTGGTCGATCATTTGAATTTTGTTTCATAATAAGGATATACAACTATTTTATAATCGTTGTCAGTTATCAAAATACACTATTATGTACCTACTCTTCATATTTTTTCTTTTAAACAACCCCCTGAAAGAAAGTCATCGTGAAATGGAGTGGCAAACGAAACGAAGAAAAACATCCGACGAGAAAGTATTTTAATTCGGGGTTATTTCATTATACGATAACAGTCAACAGCGTTCCTTTAACTCTGAAGGCTCTTTCATTCAGTGAAGATTCCGAAACCTTTTCATCCCCACATGTTTTTTTCATTATTTCGTCCTTTGTAAGTCAGACAAGACTCCTTCAGAAAGGGCAAACATCGAAATTGATTTTCTAATTCTCATTTGTGACCCAAAAATCTTTTCTCATACGGTTCTCAAGGATGCTGGATAATACGTGCAAAGAAAATCAATCATTGCCAAATCTGAGAAAACAAGAGAGAACTTGAAATCGCATTAGCGAAATTCGACCTCTTAGGGAGGAACTTGATTCTTATCGACCATATAAGATTAACTCGTTGTGGATTGAGTGAATCAATTCTCGACATTGGGATAATTTAAAATGTTTCGAATGAACTAATATTTTATCCATTCTGAATGAATTATTAAGAATCTTAGATTGGCTCTAAGACCATAAACCCCGCAATAAATATTCATGAAACTCTCTACTGAATTATTTTCAACGTAAAATCTAATTCCAATTGGAAGTGACAAGATTAAATTTCACAGTTTACGATGTGCTCGTAAAATAGTAGAAGCTCTAGGAAGAAGGCATCACAATTCCGTTCCTGTTGATTCTGATTGTCCTTAATCCGGTTATATGCAATCAGCAGCTTAGGATCAATCCGGTAAGGTAATTAAAAGAATCTAATTACGAGATTGGCTTTCGCTATGACGATAACAGAAACTGATCCATCTCCCTAAGAGATTCTGAAAGAACGGCACACAATATCACCTCGATTTTATGTTTTAATACTCGTGATTTTAAGCCAGCAATTGTAGTGATTCTGATTTTAGTTTCAACCGCTAAAGATGTCACATAGATGATGCTGTATCTCATGCCTAATTGCCTTCATCTTCCTATATAAATGAAGATCATATGATTACTCATGAAATGTTTGTTATTTACTGAACATTCAATAGATGTATCAACCTTTATTCATGTGGCGTATGATGCCATCGTTATTGATGATGACCATAAATCTCGAATAGTTCCAGACGGTGAAAAATACTTCCATTCGGCCACAAAAGTGATCAAAATCGATGTGCACCTTCATGATGGCGTTTCAGCATCGATCAAGTTGATTAGAACCTCGAGCAACGAGTCGTTAATGTGTAATTTCATAGCCTTCTTCGACGTCTCTCGTGGTCTTAATTAATATGAGGCAGACGCGGTAAAGTATGTGTTGAGGATCAAGAACTCACATGTCTCCCGGATTAATTGCCCCCACGCAATTTCCTCGGTGGTTTCTCCGGTCCCTTTGAGCCTTGGACGTCTGTCAGTCGCATAAATCCCCTAATTAATAGTCATTTTTGTTGGCGCATCATATAAATACAGACGAAACATTGCGAATTCAAGAGAGTGGAGAGATCTGGATTTTAATTTGGGGAGCGGAGAGAATATTTATCAAACCATCTGATGAAGAGAATAATTAAGTTTCTGTAAGTTTATCGTTAGATAAGTTTCAAGTTTTGGAGGACGTTTTTATGACGAGCTGTCCGGATTAAGGCGAAAATGAGTTCTTAGATTCATCCAAGGCTTTTCGTCAGTTAAACGATTTGAATATGGTCGTCGTTTCTTTAAAAAGGTATTTTTAATGCCATTCGAAAGTTTTTCCTTCCACCTTTTCTCTACGTTGCTACATTGACTGTCTGATTTCGTCTGTCTCTTTATAGATGCTCAAAAACCTTGGTGTAACGACTACTAACTAAAAACGTTGACCAAAAATTGTAGATCGAAACGGCACTCTAGATTGCCGATCGGGTCTACTTCCGGAATAATCCGCAATATTTCACGGTTATGGCGCTATTGCGGCAATGGAAAATAGCGTGACCCCTTTCGACAGAAATGAAAAGTAGAACCCCATCACAGATTTTCGATCGATAAGTCTTAAAAAAAGTCACCAACACCAGGTTTTCTATTCATCTTTGTAACATGGAACACTTACCAGTTCCTCCGCCAATTTGCAACGACAATGGTTAGACTGTTTTTTGTCCGAGTAGTTTTTTCTACCCTGAAATTTTTTCCTCAGAGTTTTTCCAAACGCGCAATTCTTGTCCCCGGAGCTTTTCCTGCCGCCAAATTTTTGTCCCTGGAGTTTTTCTTACCACGATTTTTTTTTCTCCGGAGATTTTCTTGACCCAAAATTTTCCTACCCCGATATTCACGCAGAACTCCCAGCGTGACTTGTTTGAGTCACAATTTCTCAATTTATTAATTCGATAACTCTTAAGAATTTTTGACTGGAATGATTCAAATTTTGACGGAATCGATTCTACTCAGAGCATCAGATAAAATTTTTACAAATAATATACATAATATAATGAGAATGGTTTAACGTCTGTAAATATAATTGAGGAAAGAAATAACGGCAATGCAGACAATTGAACATTTTTGAAATTCCGGAAAAAGTCACACACCGTGCAGGAATCGAACCTGCGTCCTGCACGGTGTGTGACTTTTTCCGGAATTTCAAAAATATTCAATTGTCTGCATTGCCGTTATTTCTTTCCTCACATGATATAATGATGATATGATGTCCTTATACACTGCGCAAAAAAATTAACGAACATTATGGAAATCTCAAATTTATTCTACAACTGAAGGTGTTCTCAATGATAATTATTTTCATCAGAATTATGCATACATATCTATTCCACTTTCAACGTTTTTCTTCAATACAGATGTTTTCTCCCAGCAGGAATAAAAAAAGATGATATTATATTTTGAATGTATTGGCTCCATTCTAAAATCAGTTGTTCTCGATCAATTCTAGTGATCAATAGTGTTTCTTTCGTTTGATTTTCTACACTCGATCGCTATGCAACGCGTAACACGCAATTTGACCCAAGAGGAATGTAGTTTTGCGAGAAGAAGGGTGGACTTACACAAGAATTGCAGAAAGGTTTGGAGTTTTCCATACAAGTGTGTCCAGAATGTTGCAGCGATTCAGGGAGACAGGTATGAATGTCCGAAGACCAGGACAGGGTAGACCACGGGTAACAACTGCCATTCGAGAACGTTACTTGAGAGTTTCTTCGTTGATAAAAAGGTTTGCAACCGCTCGCCTCCTTCAAAATCAGCTTGAGCAAACTAGCACTCAGACAATAAGAAATCGCCTCAGAGAATATGATTTAAGGCCTCGTGTCGCGGCAAGAGGCCCAGCTGGCCAGCTCTTACCCCAGCCCATCGAAGGGCGCGTTTGGATTTTGCGAGAGAGCATATCCATTGGGAAGAGGCCGATTGGGAAAGAGTTCTCTTCACAGATGAGTCTAGATTCTGCCTCTACCATTGTGATCGACGTTCCCTTGTATACAGACGTCCACATGAAAGATATGCTCAGTGCAATTTCCTGAATACTACTGGTTTCGGGGGAGGATCGATTATGGTATGGGATGGAATATCTTTGACTGCTCGCACAGACCTAGTGGTCGTTGATAAAGGAGCTATGAATGCTGATTAGTATATAAGGAACATACTTGAAGAGCATGTAGTGCCATTTGCCCCATACATGGGTGAAAATTTCATTTTTATGGACGATAATGCGAATGGAATGGCCAGCAAGAAGTCCAGATCTCAATCCGATTGAGCAGGTTTGGGACAACCTCAATAGAAGGCCGAGAAGTTCAGAAAATCATCCAGCTACTCTTAATGACTTAGGAATCCAACTCGGAGAAATCTGGGAAGGATCAGATCAAAACATTTTAAGATCACTCATTTTGAGTATGAACCGTTGTTGTCGAGCTCTAATCAACGCAAGGAGTGGAAATACCAAGTATTAAATCACTTATCAGCATTTCAGTATTTTGAAAATTGTTCATTTCTCTTCTTTCACATAAGATTCGGTGGAATCCTGAATTTTTTTTCCATTTAATGTGTCTTGTTTCGTTCAAAACCTTCCAGAGAGAACATAAAAAATAGGTCAATGTAGAGTTAACTTTCATTAAAATTGAGAATTTCAGAATGTGCGTTAATTTTTTGCGCAGTGTATTATAAAATTCCATGTGATCTGTTTTACTTATTGTCTAAGCCACTTTCTTGGACAAATGTCATGGTTATGATAGTTCAAACTAGAAATTATATCTCTGAAACAGTTCGAGAAGAATTCTCGAATTGTTTTCAACCCCTTTCTGACTTTTTAGATCACTCTACAGATGGTCGAAATTACACTGTGTCTTGAATGTGTCCGAAACATTTACATTTGAGTCCTTTGATGACTTTATCGTTCTTTTCCTATATCATTTGTCAGACAACACTGTTTGGAGAAATGGCTTTTAACAAATGTTGTGTAACTTATAACGCAGATCCAATTTCTACAACAACATTTTTCATTTTTATTGTTCGTGTTTCAGATATTAGGAGAGAAAACCCATAGAAATAGTCAATCAATATCGACCAAATATTTTATCGAAATGAGCTACCCAAAGAAAATAAAGTTTTTCGCGTAGTATTCGAAGAAATATCTGAGCGCAACTTTGAAAAAATGTATAGTACTTTATTTAATCTATTTCTGTGACTATTTGTAACCGAATGAAGATAATGGTGCAATAAATACCTTGGAAAACTGTGCCAACGACCTAAAACTTGCACGGCTTCAGGCGAAAACGATGCGCAAAACTTTCCAAACTAAGAACTGGAAGAGCATGCTACCTGCGGCAAAAACTTCATCGCACTAAGGGTCTACGTAGAGGCTCGTTTAGCGGGCCCGATAGCGTGGATCTTGCGCTCAGACCGACCCGTTATACGACTGTTTTTCATCGGGTGGAATTCAATTTTCCACATCCATTAAAAATCGAGATGCACCACCTCGTTTCCACGTTTTCCTAGACGTGTCTAGACTTATACGTATCTATAAAGCTCCAGGAATTGAAAAAGGATTAAGCGCGCCTTCAGTCCGTGCCAGAGAATCATAGCCATCCATAACCCAGTTGGTTATGGCTAAACCCTGCTCCATTTTCGATCAGTATAAGCCAAATACGTGTTGAGCTTACTCTTCTTCCAGACACCAGATTAATTCGGCATAAAATGTGCCACAGGGTATTGTTGGAAAATTAGCATCTCCACGAAAGTAGAGAGAGTTCAAAAATTCTTGATCCACTCCAAAGGATGTTTGATGTTCTTCTGACTGAGGCCTTATTATTTGAAACTGATCACTCTCAATTTGAATGTGATATGTCTCAATCTGATTTTATTTGGCCTCAATTTGAAAAAGATGGAATTGGTTTTCAATTTTATGGTAAAAGATTAGCTACTTTTAAGAGCAATCTCGAAATTTCTGAACTTCCTCAACTTTCGTAGAGCAATGTTACTCAAAATTCGAAAAAAGTCCCCAGACATACCCACCCTATTAATGGCTGAACATTGTTCAAATTGTACTGAATCTCATTCTTGACTAGGTCAACATTTTTCGAAGTAGTGATCTGTCAAATTGATTATAAGAACGTATTCATAGAAAAAATATAACTGGAATATTGCGGGCTTCAAAATATCGAAGAAGCCGAACGTCATTAGAGGATAAAACACCGAATCAAATCATCGGTAGATGGAAGTTAATCGCAAAATCATTTGTTTATAAAGTTTGAGCCAATATTTTTTAATAACTAGAAATTTGTGTCTACCAATCGTAAATTCGTTCGGAATATGTGAAGTGCTATAAAATTCATACAGATATGTCGACGTCTGAATACGAGTTCAATGTTGAACAGAGTAAGTACGGAAAATATTAAGTTTTAGCGATTTTCGTTGATGACATCCAATGTCACCCATTCTACGAATAGTTGGATATGAGGTGAATTCTTTCGTTATATGAAACCGAGGATCAGGAACTGAATTGCTTTCTGGAATATTGATTTATTGAGTGTATCTACATCGGAAATTCCTGAAATTCCCAAGAGCTTTTCCGATGTTAAAATCCTCGTAAACTCCTGTAATAGATTTGAATTCTTGGATGAATTCATGGATATTCTACGTATATTAATCTTGTCTTAAGCTTGTACTTTATCATAGGCATTCTGCCTACGGGGTTTCCAGTACAGTGGCGCGTCAGAAAGGAACGGAAAAATATTTCACTTGATGGATGTTGACCTGCACATTTTTTCCGAAACATCACCTTATTTTTCAAAAAGAGTAGGGGAAGTACGTACAAAATGACATTGGGTTTTATTTCAGAGGCATAACTTGTTAGTAGTGAATTACAGTAATGTCATATTCCACACCGATGATCTTTGGTCCTTTGTTTATAAAATCTAATCAACATTTATGAAATAAAAGTACCAAAAAATAAAATATTCTCGAATGAATTGGGATAAACAAAATTCATTTTGTCCGCATGCTATGGACAACTGTAGGCAACTGTAGTTTTCTACTTATAGTTACAAAACTACTGACAAAGTCCACCATTGAAACGCTTGGTTCTTCTAGGAACATCAGCACAAGATGCGTGTGCCCAATGCAACCAATGCATGCATCATAACCAGTCTTTTTCAGAGCTGATCCTGGTGAAGAGTGGTTTTTTCCCGATCTGAATCGGGAAAAAAGGTCATACCAATAGACAGATGGACAGTCGTCTTCATCATCTCGAAAGTTGCTAGGTACATTTTCTTCTTCATTGTCTTCTTTAAATAATGCCCTAGGTACTTGTCTCCTTTTCTTTGGAGGAGCTATGGGCTCATTTTTCGATTTGATTGCAACCATATTAGGTGTAGAAGTTGAAACTAAGTATACGTTTATCGAGTCTTCGGCTCACGTTTGCCTTGTTCACTTAGAATCGTCCTTTAGGGATTGGAGGAACCTCCTCATAGGATCAGCAAAAGTAGGTTAAGATGCATTGCCTTTATTAGCCGCAGATGAATATTTTCTCATGAATATGTTATGACAAGTCCTGGATTTTTGTTTGCTGATGGAGCCTGGGATGAATGGTCTCGGTGTTGTCCGGTAGATACGGTTAATTCAGCTGAAATACCTATGTCATTTTGTCCGTTCACTGTATATGTCATTTTGTCCATAAAGTGTTATAAAACTAAAAACATTTTCGAGTTTGATGTTCTACGATTTAGGTTTTGATGTGTTTATCCCATTTCCGACGCCGTTACTGATTCCAAATAGGCGACAATGAAAATTCCACGTCTCTTAAACAAGAATAACTTCTGGAAGTCGGTTTGTGTCAGTTCCAGGACGCTTCCAAGGTTGAATGGAGGCAGTCAATTTCCCTTCTCGTGGAAACCTCCGCTCTTACGAGTCCCATCCGTCAACTGTGCGTACGAAAACAATTTCCAGCTCGGAAAATCCTCCACTGCAACCCTCGATAAGCTCTGTCTACCTCTAAAACAATTTTCCCGATCGTACTACAGGGGTTTTGCTGTTTGCTTAGCCGCGATATGGGCGATATGAGGTCGGAAAACGGCAGCTATTTACAAAGTATCGCATTTTCTTTAAGATGTTATACCTGGGAGGGGTGCCTTATCGAACCTTAAAGATGGGAACAGACGCGGCTGGGTTATACAGTGTGTGCCGAACACGTTTGAAATTGTGCAAGTTTTATTGGTCTACTTTTGTTTGAGTGAAATTTCAATTTAAAGGACACTGCATGGTCTAGTTCTAGTGACATTCCAGTGAAAATAGGGCTGTTGCCTGAAATGGGTCTCTGTATGGCACAGACGATTGGCATTTCATTTGCAGCTGAGGAGATATGAAGTTATGGGGCTTCCAAAGTTGCGCAACACAAATATAAGTCTCTGGCAATATGGTTTTTGGTAACTTTCGAGTTATTGCCACTCCACGAGGTAATTTATCATCCAGAGTCAATTTCTTCGATGCAAATGAGTTTCCAAGGCCTCCTCGAAGGAAAATCAGCTTTTGGCGATTTACGACGCGACCGAGCCGAACCGCCAAAAATTAAACAGTGACAGGGACTCAATAAAGCCGAATTAACGCCTCCTCTCAGACGGGAGAATGCACATTACCAGTAATTCCCCCCCGACGAAGGCGGATATAATCTGGCACTTGAGTTTCTATCGCGCAGATTTATGACCGACAATTTCCGGAAGCATCAATGCGAAGTGGCGGAGCAATGTGTCCGCCTGGGTACGAGGATGCCACGACGTCGCTCGAGGTGCTTATTATGCCATTTTTCACCGCCGTTCCCGTCTAATATTCGGGATTCAATTTCTGGGGGGAGTCGATAATGTGTCCAAGAGGCAACGATGAAGATCGACGGGGAAAGTGATGGCGATTGCGGTCGAGAACTCTTAACCCTTTACCCTGTCGACAAAGGAACAAAGTGTAAGGATTCGTTCAAGTGTTATGTCGCATTTCTCGAGTTGTGGCTCTTTGGTGTCGACTGATCCTTAAGCTTCCACTTTAAGCGATGAAACCTTTAGATGGAGAATATTCTAACGCCTTTATTTCTCGCCAAATTAGACATCAGAAGAATCGAACGTTCGATCCAATTCGACAATCAAAATCTCATTCAGATCAATCAATTCTCGTTTCAGCTCCAATCGATTCAGAAACTGGAGAACCTCGCCAAGACCCCATGGATCAACCCGATGTCATATGTTGTGAAGGATGCCAAGGAATTCAGGTATCATCATCAATCCCCTGAAGGTCGCCGTTCAGAACGCGTAGGAAAACTCATCCGATAGAGGCGCTACCGTGCATTTTATGGAATATCTCCATAGAACTTACATTATCTCTATGAGTTCTATGAATATCTCTAATTATGAATGAAATGTACAATGGCGCTTTCTATCCGAAAATCGCTGAACTATGAAATGAGTGAAAATGTGGGTAAAGCAGGAACTTTTTCCCGCTAACATTTGAATTTGGCCATTCTCTGCCAATTCCGTATTTCAAGTTGTTTTTCTGAATGAAATTATCTGTAGATTCACTTTTAATCGGAAGTTGAACTATTTTCATGGGTCTTTCGTTTGAAATAAAACAGAAGCATGAGTGGGCTCATTTTCTTCTATTTTTGAAAGAAAAATGAACTATTGAAATGAAATAGATCTCAATTATTTCATTAAGAACTCCAATCCTTACTGAGTTTACCCACAAAATTGCAGTTCTCAAAGTGAAACCGTTTTCAAATGCAACTTGAAATAAAAACACACTACATTGAACGCCCACCTTAAAACTCAACCATCGCAATTGAGGTCCTTCCCCTTTTGCTTTTGTGTTACCAATGACGTTTTGAACAGTGTTGTCATCAGGATATCGCGTAGGAAAAGTGAAATTTGGATTTATTTCTGAATATTATAAGCAAAATACGTTGAAAAAATGGTTCGTATGTGTCTTGTTTGTGAAAAATTGGACTATTTGAATCCTGATTTGACTTAAACAGGTATTTTCTACTCTATCATTTCTAAGTAACATTGGCGTGGATTCTTCATAGGAAAATCAATTCTGAATTCAGCTGACTCTTTTCACCTAACTCAGAATCTGTTTCAATGTTCGGAACCTTGCATGAATTCGTCAAAAAGAATAAATTCACTTGTAATTTTATTTCCATTCCTCAATACCGATAACACCACGCCACTGGGCCTTTCAAAGTTATATTCTGCAATGTTGCCACGGCAGTATATTGCTATCCTTTATGCTATCTTCGCCCCCTGACTAAATTTTGGCTTCACCAATTCTCGAATTTATGAATGAGATACCGTGTCTCCTTTTTCTATGGTCTAAGAACGCAACTCTTCTGTTTCAACAGCACTTCGACTACGATCGTCCCGTGAGCCCCCCTTCCGGCGCTCAGAGCCCAGCGATTCAGACTCCGAGACCGGCGTCGGCGAAAGGCTCGAGACCATGCACCCCCAGGCCCAAGACTCCCATCTCCATGCAAGATTCGGAATTGTACGGAGAAACGTGCGCTTTCCTGCCTCACTACGACACGGAATGCGATCTGGCGGCCACGCAGGCTCCCGCCGAACTGTTACCTCAAATAGACTCCACCACCAACTGCTCTAAAGAAGAACCCAAACCTGCGGCCGTACCGGAGGCTAAAAAGGAAGTGGCGAAGACGAAGAAGGCTATACCTTCGAAGGGAAGGCTGTATTCCGGGATACCGAAGAAGAGCGACACCGTCCAAAGCAACTCAGCCATTCCGGTGAAAGTGAGCAGGCAGTCTTCCAGACTATCCATCAAGCCTTCGAGGACCAGTTCTTTCTGCAAGTCCCAGCTGAGAACGCCCAGAACGGTCCCCAACAAGCACACCTTGGAAATGCAGTTCTTGAACAAGCACAAGAAACTCGTTCAGTACAAGAAGGAACTGTTGGAAAAGCAGAGACCGGTCATGGATCTATACCAGAACCTTCTAGAGATCAAGAAGCAGCTCTCGGAGTTCGGAAAGAGCGTGGAACTGGAGGAAATCAAGCTGGTCTCCATGGACGAACCGAAGAAACAAAGCGACCACCCCTGCGGAGACGTGCTCAACCAAGAGATCGTACAAAACATGAAAACCTCCATCGAAGACATCCCCAAACAACTCATGGGCGTCTGCCAGAACCTGGTAGGAAGAAGAGCCGCCATCGTAGAACTCTTGGAGAGCGTCTCCCAAGCCGACATCGGACCAACGGAACTCACGGACAAGATAGAAACGTTGAAGGACGAGGGCAGGGAACTGAAGAATTCCCTCGACATCCTCATCGTTCAGTCCGAGGAACGCATCACCGAACTGGTCAAAAACTGGTACATCCTCTTGGACAGCAAGAACCAGGAGACGAGCAACGTTAAATCCGAAGAATACGAGGCTCAGATCAAACAGAAAGACGCCATGCTGCAAGAATCCAAGCAGGTCATCCTGGACCTGCAGAGGAAATTGGAAGAGAAGAGGAATTTACACGAAAAGACCATCTGCGAATGCGAAATCACCATCAAGGAGTACACCGAAAACATTAAGGTGACTTTGGGTTTTATAAATTTTCGTAAAAGTTGATAAATTTTCGCTTTGCAGAAACTGAACCACGAGCTAGAATGCGAACGGAGGAACATAACAGACGTGAAAACGAGAAACAACAATAACGGCACAACAATCAAAACTTTGAGGCAAAAGCTGAACGAGGCAGAATCCAAACTCAAAGATTCCGAAAGCAGAAATACCGATCTCTCCAGAAAGCTGAAGTAAGTTTCGAATCTGAGGTAGATCGAAATAATGCTTCTCTTTTTGCAGGACGGCTCAAGACCAGCAACGACAGAAGGAGAACACTTGGTCCAAGGAGAAGGAAGAGATGCAGAAGAACATGAAGGTGCAGGAGAAGCTGCTGAGCAAATTGACGGACGACAGAAACAGTTTTCAAACGAGGTGTTTATGTATTTTGACACTGAAGGCATTGAACGAGGTTTTCACGCCTACGTTGTTATTGAACTTTTACAGTCCATTTTAAGTTACACACTCGCTTGTACATTTATTATATTTCCACGTCTTTATAATAAACATTTGGATGAATGCAATCTCTTAGTTTTACCTCATTTATCCCTAACATCTAGAGATGAGAGGTGAGCCACGTCTGCTCTGGATGTTAGGCGTGAACTGCTATGATAAAATCTTTTTTTTCAGGCTGGAGGTCACGCAGAATAAGAAGAAAAACGAGGAGGATAACTTGAAGAAGGAGATTGAAGAGCTCAAGTTGGACTTGACCAGCTTGAACAAAGATCTCGAGGAGACTCGCAAAGAGAGAGACGAAGTTTTGCTCAAGTACGAAACGTTGGAGAAGGAACTGGAGAAGCTGGGGCACGAGCAAGAGAAGAACATGGAGAGCATCTCGAAACAGATGGACTGGGGAAAATGTAAGTTTTGCGACGTGGAATTGGAAGGTTTATTCGACGACACGAATTTTCAGCGATACCTTGCCCCGATGCTCAAGCCGAGCTGTACAGCGAACTTTTAGCCACCAAAGTTACGCTTCGAGAACAAGAAGAGAAGATTAAGATTTACGAGAAGGAGGGTCTCAGGTGGGCCACGGAGCGTTCAGATTTGGTAAGGCAGGCCCGAGCACGTAGAGACAAACTTGTTATACTGTCGGTTTCAGCTTGACAGACTGGAGAATGTGCACAACACCCCGGACATAAGAAGACAGGAGGAAATAATTGTCAAATACAAGAACATGCTGCAGGATAGCGAGATAAAACTCAATGAGAAGTGAGTATCTGTTAGTGACTTGACTGTTTGTTCTTTTTCTCTAGGGTTGAGGCTATAAAGGTTGGTTTCCTTGCAGGTCTATCGAGGTGGCCAAACTGAGCGCCGAACTCAAGCACCTGAAGGTCCGACAAGACGCGCTGGAAGAGCAGAACCTCAACTGTCCGACGGACGAACTGAGGAAGAT
This sequence comes from Adalia bipunctata, assembly GCA_910592335.1. NCBI lineage: Eukaryota > Metazoa > Arthropoda > Insecta > Coleoptera > Coccinellidae > Adalia > Adalia bipunctata. The sequence continues at coordinate 1,448,187 of OU342952.1, read as the reverse complement.
GGTGGCCGACGGCAGGCAGAAACTGAGCGAGATCATGAAGAAGTCCATGGAGAACGAACAGAAGCTGGCGTGCTACGAGAACACCATCGAGAAGCAGCACAAGCAGATGAACGAGATGGAGAACCTGCTGAGGGTCAGGGACGGCCTGATCGGGATGATAAAGGCGAAAAAGGACGAGCTGCTGATGGAGAAGGACAGTCTGACCAGATACTGCAAGGACGTCAGGAACATGCTGGCAGAGGTGAGTTTGGTTCATGCTGGAAATGTCCTTTCATCTCAGTTGTGTGATGTGAATTTCAGACGCGAGAAGATCTGCGAGTTAAATCGGAAGTGATCAGGGACCTGCAGGACAAACTGGAGAAGAAGGAGAAAACGCTGATAGTCTTGGAGAAGAAAACCAGGGAACTGGAAGACAACCTGGCGTACACCAACGAGAAACGGTTCAAGCTGCAAGACACGATAGGTACGATGGAAAAAGAACTCCAATCGACCAAGGCCCACGTGAACCAAATGGCCGAGTTACAATCACGGTATGATCTCGGTATGACTCATTCAAAAAGCAATAATTTGAAAGCCTTGTCCTCGCAAAACCCTACTTTTGAGAGTTTGACCTTTCATCAGCCCGAATTCGACCTCGACCTGCCCATTCGGGAAATGGACTGCATCAGACGCAGACTGTACAAACTGAGCAACTTCCAACTGCCCGTCTCTCTGAGCGACGAGAAATCGCGCGACAAAACCAAATCCTGCAACGTTTTGCATTCCACCAAAAGTCTGTACCACTTCTCCAACAAGAACGCCTATCAGAAAATGATCGAGCTCGAGTCGAAAAGGTACGAGATCCTTCAGAAACAGACTGACGAGTCGTACGACAACTTGAGCTGCCTCCTGAGGCTCTCTATACCTTTTGAAAGTCCGGTTAAGGACAATTTTAGCGATTTAGCTGAATCTGACGGCAACTCTTTGGTTACAGGAAACAACTTGTCGAGTGAAACGGAGAACCCGGTCAAAGTCGTTAATAATAAGAGATTTGGGCTGAATCCGAAACTTCATTTCAACAAAATTTACTTGTCTCATTTGTCGGAAACTTACAAAGACCTCAACGATTCTCTGACGATTATCAAGAACACTTTGACGGAAGTTGATGAAATGAAAAACTCTCGTGATAAATGACTCTCGATTCCTTTTGTAAGACTGTCAATGGTAAATGTTAAATTTCAATAAATTGTTCTGCTCAAACCGATGTTTCATTGAGGAAGTAGTGTTTTGTCGAATTTAAATTTGCGTTTGCTGTTTTTTTCATTTTTTGGTTGAGTTTCATCGCTTTTTCTTTTATCTTTCAGTACCAGATTTAAATTCGTCAAACCCTTCTGATGGTCCTGTGAAAATTAAAATTATGTTGGGTTAGTGCTTTTTTTGTATATTTATTTCGCGAAATATATTGTTTAGGAGGAATTTCAGTAATAAAATATTGCAATTCACGAGTTTTTTAATTATGCGGAACTGATTCATGAGAATTTTCATGAAAACTTTCTCTCTGTTTGACCAGTTTTATTTAGATGAAAACCTTTATGTCGATTTGTAAGGTAGAACTTTTAGGCTACTTGGAATTTCTTAACAAATTTAGTATCTCAGGCTCGCACGATTCATGACCCTAATAAAAAAATTATGATCATTACATTATAAGAATTTTTACAGATACTCCATCAAAAATTCAAATTTTGTGATAATCAAAATCATAAAATATTAATTTTTTTTACGATGGGAATTTTCTGTTTAATCCAAATGGCTGAAAGATTAAAAGCAGGTAGGATAAAAAACTTTATTGAAAACTATACACATTGGTGCAATCAAAATCACATTTTCCAAATTTGATATCTATTTACAAAAATCTTCAATTATCGCTCTCGTCACTATCTGAATATTGACCAAGTAATGATAGGGCTGATTTAGTTTCTGCTACTGACGAAGAGGCATTGTTATCTGTTTTTTTGCTGCTGTCTTCAACTTTAGATGCATTGACCTCATTTATTTTTAGACTGTGACTATTACTTTTAGGTTTCACCAGTAATAACCCGGGTTTTTTAACTGGTTTTGCATTATTTGTAACTTTCCACTGGATCGATGAAGTGGAAGCATTTACCATAGGATCAACTTCTTTCGGAGTAGTCTCATTCGTCTCATCTTCAACTCGCGGATTTTTCTCAAGTGGCTCTTCCTCAATTATTTCTTCTTCAACAACCACCCTTCTCTTCTGAGTCTGTCCAAATTTGACCGTCCTAAAATAATATCCACCTTTTCTAAACTGAACATTTCTCAAAGCTGAGACAGGAATGAATGAAATAATCATCGAAATATCCTGAGGTTAGACTTTCAATGACCATTCATCACTGATTTCTTCTAAATATTTCGAGTAAAATACCTTAATAAAATATATAAAGATAACAAATCTTGCAAGATCGTATAAGAAAAATGAAAAAAATATCTTCTATTCCAATAGCCTAATTCATCTGAAATTGGTCAGATAAATCAATGAATGAGTTTTCAAAAAACAACTCAGGCTATTGCTTTCATAAACTTTCATTGAAAACTCGCAGAACTTCTCGAAATTACTACTTGACCCTACTTGATATATTCTTCGTCCATCTGCTTCAATTTTTCTTCTCTTTCCCTTTCCGTCAACTTATTATCATACTGCAAGAGTATGGCGTCATAATCGACAGCTTCCATTCTCCTGTTAAGATCCTTGATTTCTTCTAAAGACTCCAGTTGTTCTATTTCGTTTTTGGATTGTTGCGTTCGATTCTCCAACAACTTCATAGGATTATTGGCCTCTTCTTCTTTGGCTTCTTCCTCCTCTCTCACCGCTTGTTCCTCTGCCAGTTTCAAAGCCATGAAATTCCTAGTTGCCCCAGCTTCGATCACGTAATCAGTCGATTTAGGATCTGTTTTGAAGGAGATTTCTTGGAGGCATCTCGTACACTGAAGGTAAAGTATGGGATAATCTAGCAAATCTTAACTCAAAGTTTGGATCATTTGGTCACTTACTTTGATGTAAAAACGGTATATTCGAATACCTAGATAATCTTCATTTTCAACGTCTTCCTTACGAGCATTGAATTTTTTCCCTTTGTAGATGTATTCTCCACAGGTTTCGCAGCGCATATTGAAAGGTGCCATTAAACGTACTGTATATTGTCTGTTTTTGGGTAATTTCATACGAGGTATTTTGCTGGGATCGAAATCTGGCGGGTAGTATTTCTGAGAACGAGAAGAATTGTTTAAGGATCCTTACGTACAAATGGTGGATGCTATACTTACATTTAGTACTTTTCTTTCAGACATGGTGAATTAGTTTGGATAATCCTTTAGTCAAACTTCGAAATTAATCATTAAACTATTTGATCCAAGCTGAATCGTCAATTCTAACCACAAAATCAAACGTCACTTTGACAACCGTAAATAAATAAACATAACCTGACAATTGTCAAATTCATAGAGTAAAGTTCTGCAAATTACGATCACAAGTTTGTCGAAGCGACATCGCCTGGTGGAAGATGGAACCTTGGAAAGCCTGCATTGTTCTCTTTTTTTTTCAATTGGGGAATAAACGCATAATTTCATTCACTTTTAATAAGGAAAGAATAGAGTTAAGTTTCGAAATCTCAATCATCAGTTATATCTTGTTGGACGTAAATGACGATATACTTAGGAAGACTGTTTCAAAAACGAGAAAAAGGCTAAAATTCGACTAGCGAAATGGAGAATAGTGTTGATCATGATAGAATATTTTGCAAACCAATCAATGCAAAACCAAATAAAATTCTAGCGAATATTTCTGCGTGTTGGGTCAATTTTTTGGAAACTATCGAGAATAGTTTCAATGGGTTTCTAGAACTCGCAATACTCTCAAATTTATTTGTCCTGTCATAAGGTTTAGGAACCATAAGGTTAGTTAGCAACAGCTCTAGGACCAGCAAGATTGCCAGACTGTTTGTTTCTGGGCTTTGAACAGGTCGCCTGTGGTTTGTCGCTGGGCATTTTCCTCCATGCTTGCAGGAATCCGAAGCAAAAACCGATAGATTCCAATTTCGAGCAAACTATTTCGTTCGGTTGAGCCGATTAAGCTCGAAAAATAAAAGTTTGCGAACGAACAGAACCAACTGATGGCGATTATAAATTACTGGGATACCAGTCCAGATATAAAAGTACCATGTAGCTCTCCACTTTGACTAAATATGGCGAGACTGCTGCAATGTCATCCTTCTGAAAACTGCACGCAAGAAGGCAATTTACCTGCTGATAGGTACGGATCCGAACGTGTTTTTGTAATTTCTCTAATTTTTCCCCGCGACAATTAGTTAGAATTAATCCCGCAGCGATGGTCGTCCTAATTGCAACAACTAATAATTAAAATATCAATTCGAAGTCGAAGCAGGTAGTGTTACGATATAATTCGCTGGTTTCTCGCTTCCATGGGCACCCTGCAGATTCCAAATAATGGGCAGATATATCACAGTTCATATTGCGAAAATTACTTTAGTACTTTACAGTCCACGTGATAATTTTAATTATGCACACTTTCGTCTCATACGTATATTGTACTCTTCAAGTGTTTTTTGTTGTCTTAGGATAGCCATACAGGTTGTTTTTTAAGTATGTACAGGAATTAAGTATGCAGGTATCGAAATTACAGAACATCAATCATAGAACAAAACGCAGGGATTTTTTTCTCGCGAAATGAGATTGTGAGCCAAACTCGAAATTGAATTTTGGAAAACGGACATATAAAGGCAAGTTTGTTGTCAAAATATAGCTATATTGCGGATCGACAACACCCATACCACGAACGGTCTGAGCTCGTAAACAAAACTCGAAAATGAAAAACCGAAAAATTTAAAACGAAATTATTCATTAACTATGAGGGCTACATTGATGATTTTGGTATCAAAATGTAGGTTTTCGAGGTCGCCCCATCGAATAAAAAATATTCCAAAGCCCTAACAAGCACCGTTTAGATTTTGACCTGTCAAATGGCATTTTTTGAAAAATTCGAAATTTCAAACCGTCATAGCTTCCGTCCCTCTCGCCGTATTCACCATCGGTTTATATTTTGGTAATCAGCATATCACCAAGTATCTCTGTGCAGAATATGAACGATTTCAAAAATTTCAATTTTTGGGCGAAAAATGACTAAGGGGTAAGACCCCCCAAAAACACCATATTTGCCAATAAATAAGTATATCCGGATGGTTCTAACGGCGTAGATGATTGAAAAAGTTAATCGAGCCATACCAATCTTCCATAATAGGTCTTAAGCGGATCGAGAACACCCATACCCCGAACGGTCTGAGCTCGTAAACAAAACTCGAAAATGAAAAACCGAAAAATTCAAAACGAAATTATTCCTTAACTATGAGGGCTACAATGATGATTTTGGTATCAAAATGTAGGTTTTCGAGGTCGCCCCATCGAATAAAAAATATTCCAAAGCCCTAACAAGCACCGTTTAGATTTTGACCTGTCAAATGGCATTTTTTGAAAAATTCGAAATTTCAAACCGTCATAGCTTCCGTCCCTCTCGCCGTATTCACCATCGGTTTATATTTTGGTAATCAGTATATCACCAAGTATCTCTGTGCAGAATATGAACGATTTTAAAAATTTCAATTTTTGGGCAAAAAATGACTAAGGGGTAAGACCCCCCAAAAACACCATATTTGCCAATAAATAAGTATATCCGGATGGTTCTAACGGCGTAAATGATTGAAAAAGTTGATCGTGCCATTCCAATCTTCCATAATAGGTCTTAAGCGGATCGAGAACACCCATACCCCGAACGGTCTGAGCTCGTAAACAAAACTCGAAAATGAAAAACCGAAAAATTCAAAACGAAATTATTCCTTAACTATGAGGGCTACATTGATGATTATGGTATCAAAATGTAGGTTTTCGAGGTCGCCCCATCGAATAAAAAATATTCCAAAGCCCTAACAAGCACCGTTTAGATTTTGACCTGTCAAATGGCATTTTTTGAAAAATTCGAAATTTCAAACCGTCATAGCTTCCGTCCCTCTCGCCGTATTCACCATCGGTTTATATTTTGGTAATCAGTATATCACCAAGTATCTCTGTGCAGAATATGAACGATTTTAAAAATTTCAATTTTTGGGCAAAAAATGACTAAGGGGTAAGACCCCCCCAAAAACACCATATTTGCCAATAAATAAGTATATCCGGATGGTTCTAACGGCGTAAATGATTGAAAAAGTTGATCGTGCCATACCAATCTTCCATAATAGGTCTTAAGCGGATCGAGAACACCCATACCCCGAACGGTCTGAGCTCGTAAACAAAACTCGAAAATGAAAAACCGAAAAATTCAAAACGAAATTATTCATTAACTATGAGGGCTACAATGATGATTTTGGTATCAAAATGTAGGTTTTCGAGGTCGCCCCATTGAATAAAAAATATTCCGAAGCTCTAACTAGCACCGTTTAGATTTTGACCTGTCAAATGGCATTTTTTGAAAAATTCGAAATTTCAAACCGTCATAGCTTCCGTCCCTCTCGCCGTATTCACCATCGGTTTATATTTTGGTAATCAGTATATCACCAAGTATCTCTGTGCAGAATATGAACGATTTTAAAAATTTCAATTTTTGGGCAAAAAATGACTAAGGGGTAAGACCCCCCAAAAACACCATATTTGCCAATAAATAAGTATATCCGGATGGTTCTAACGGCGTAAATGATTGAAAAAGTTGATCGTGCCATTCCAATCTTCCATAATAGGTCTTAAGCGGATCGAGAACACCCATACCCCGAACGGTCTGAGCTCGTAAACAAAACTCGAAAATGAAAAACCGAAAAATTCAAAACGAAATTATTCCTTAACTATGAGGGCTACATTGATGATTATGGTATCAAAATGTAGGTTTTCGAGGTCGCCCCATCGAATAAAAAATATTCCAAAGCCCTAACAAGCACCGTTTAGATTTTGACCTGTCAAATGGCATTTTTTGAAAAATTCGAAATTTCAAACCGTCATAGCTTCCGTCCCTCTCGCCGTATTCACCATCGGTTTATATTTTGGTAATCAGTATATCACCAAGTATCTCTGTGCAGAATATGAACGATTTTAAAAATTTCAATTTTTGGGCAAAAAATGACTAAGGGGTAAGACCCCCCAAAAACACCATATTTGCCAATAAATAAGTATATTCGGATGGTTCTAACGGCGTAAATGATTGAAAAAGTTGATCGTGCCATTCCAATCTTCCATAATAGGTCTTAAGCGGATCGAGAACACCCATACCCCGAACGGTCTGAGCTCGTAAACAAAACTCGAAAATGAAAAACCGAAAAATTCAAAACGAAATTATTCATTAACTATGAGGGCTACATTGATGATTTTGGTATCAAAATGTAGGTTTTCGAGGTCGCCCCATCGAATAAAAAATATTCCAAAGCCCTAACAAGCACCGTTTAGATTTTGACCTGTCAAATGGCATTTTTTGAAAAATTCGAAATTTCAAACCGTCATAGCTTCCGTCCCTCTCGCCGTATTCACAATCGGTTTATATTTTGGTAATCAGCATATCACCAAGTATCTTTGTGCAGAATATGAACGATTTTAAAAATTTCAATTTTTGGGCGAAAAATGACCAAGGGGTTAGACCCCCCAAAAATACCATATTTGCCAATAAATAAGTATATCCGGATGGTTTTAACGGCGTAAATGATTGAAAAGGTTGATCGTGCCATTCCAATCTTCCATGATAGGTCTTAAGCGGATCGAGAACACCCATACCCCGAACGGTCTGAGCTCGTAAACAAAACTCGAAAATGAAAAACCGAAAAATTCAAAACGAAATTATTCATTAACTATGAGGGCTACAATGATGATTTTGGTATCAAAATGTAGGTTTTCGAGGTCGCCCCATTGAATAAAAAATATTCCGAAGCTCTAACTAGCACCGTTTAGATTTTGACCTGTCAAATGGCATTTTTTGAAAAATTCGAAATTTCAAACCGTCATAGCTTCCGTCCCTCTCGCCGTATTCACCATCGGTTTATATTTTGGTAATCAGTATATCACCAAGTATCTCTGTGCAGAATATGAACGATTTTAAAAATTTCAATTTTTGGGCAAAAAATGACTAAGGGGTAAGACCCCCCAAAAATACCATATTTGCCAATAAATAAGTATATCCGGATGGTTCTAACGGCGTAAATGATTGAAAAAGTTGATCGTGCCATTCCAATCTTCCATAATAGATCTTAAGCGGATCGAGAACACCCATACCCCGAACGGTCTGAGCTCGTAAACAAAACTCGAAAATGAAAAACCGAAAAATTCAAAACGAAATTATTCATTAACTATGAGGGCTACAATGATGATTTTGGTATCAAAATGTAGGTTTTCGAGGTCGCCCCATTGAATAAAAAATATTCCGAAGCTCTAACTAGCACCGTTTAGATTTTGACCTGTCAAATAGCATTTTTTGAAAAATTCGAAATTTCAAACCGTCATAGCTTCCGTCCCTCTCGCCGTATTCACCATCGGTTTATATTTTGGTAATCAGTATATCACCAAGTATCTCTGTGCAGAATATGAACGATTTTAAAAATTTCAATTTTTGGGCAAAAAATGACTAAGGGGTAAGACCCCCCAAAAACACCATATTTGTCAATAAATAAGTATATCCGGATGGTTTTAACGGCGTAAATGATTGAAAAAGTTGATCGTGCCATCGGAATCTTCCATAATCGGTTTTTAGCAGATCGACAACACCCATACCCCGAACGGTCTGAGCTCGTAAACAAAACTCGAAAATGAAAAACCGAAAAATTCAAAACGAAATTATTCATTAACTATGAGGGCTACAATGATGATTTTGGTATCAAAATGTAGGTTTTCGAGGTCGCCCCATTGAATAAAAAATATTCCGAAGCTCTAACTAGCAACGTTTAGATTTTGACCAGTCAAATGGCATTTTTTGAAAAATTCGAAATTTCAAACCGTCATAGCTTCCGTCCCTCTCGCCGTATTCACCATCGGTTTATATTTTGGTAATCAGTATATCACCAAGTATCTCTGTGCAGAATATGAACGATTTTAAAAATTTCAATTTTTGGGCAAAAAACACCATATTTGCCAATAAATAAGTATATCCGGATGGTTCTAACGGCGTAGATGATTGAAAAAGTTAATCGAGCCATTCCAATCTTCCATAATAGGTCTTAAGCGGATCGAGAACACCCATACCCCGAACGGTCTGAGCTCGTAAACAAAACTCGAAAATGAAAAACCGAAAAATTCAAAACGAAATTATTCCTTAACTATGAGGGCTACATTGATGATTTTGGTATCAAAATGTAGGTTTTCGAGGTCGCCCCATCGAATAAAAAATATTCCAAAGCCCTAACAAGCACCGTTTAGATTTTGACCTGTCAAATGGCATTTTTTGAAAAATTCGAAATTTCAAACCGTCATAGCTTCCGTCCCTCTCGCCGTATTCACCATCGGTTTATATTTTGGTAATCAGTATATCACCAAGTATCTCTGTGCAGAATATGAACGATTTTAAAAATTTCAATTTTTGGGCAAAAAATGACTAAGGGGTAAGACCCCCCAAAAACACCATATTTGCCAATAAATAAGTATATCCGGATGGTTCTAACGGCGTAAATGATTGAAAAAGTTGATCGTGCCATTCCAATCTTCCATAATAGGTCTTAAGCGGATCGAGAACACCCATACCCCGAACGGTCTGAGCTCGTAAACAAAACTCGAAAATGAAAAACCGAAAAATTCAAAACGAAATTATTCATTAACTATGAGGGCTACAATGATGATTTTGGTATCAAAATGTAGGTTTTCGAGGTCGCCCCATTGAATAAAAAATATTCCGAAGCTCTAACTAGCACCGTTTAGATTTTGACCTGTCAAATGGCATTTTTTGAAAAATTCGAAATTTCAAACCGTCATAGCTTCCGTCCCTCTCGCCGTATTCACAATCGGTTTATATTTTGGTAATCAGCATATCACCAAGTATCTTTGTGCAGAATATGAACGATTTTAAAAATTTCAATTTTTGGGCGAAAAATGACCAAGGGGTTAGACCCCCTCAAAAATACCATATTTGCCAATAAATAAGTATATCCGGATGGTTTTAACGGCGTAAATGATTGAAAAGGTTGATCGTGCCATTCCAATCTTCCATGATAGGTCTTAAGCGGATCGAGAACACCCATACCCCGAACGGTCTGAGCTCGTAAACAAAACTCGAAAATGAAAAACCGAAAAATTCAAAACGAAATTATTCATTAACTATGAGGGCTACAATGATGATTTTGGTATCAAAATGTAGGTTTTCGAGGTCGCCCCATTGAATAAAAAATATTCCGAAGCTCTAACTAGCACCGTTTAGATTTTGACCTGTCAAATGGCATTTTTTGAAAAATTCGAAATTTCAAACCGTCATAGCTTCCGTCCCTCTCGCCGTATTCACCATCGGTTTATATTTTGGTAATCAGTATATCACCAAGTTTCTCTGTGCAGAATATGAACGATTTTAAAAATTTCAATTTTTGGGCAAAAAATGACTAAGGGGTAAGACCCCCCAAAAACACCATATTTGTCAATAAATAAGTATATCCGGATGGTTCTAACGGCGTAAATGATTGAAAAAGTTGATCGTGCCATTCCAATCTTCCATAATAGATCTTAAGCGGATCGAGAACACCCATACCCCGAACGGTCTGAGCTCGTAAACAAAACTCGAAAATGAAAAACCGAAAAATTCAAAACGAAATTATTCATTAACTATGAGGGCTACAATGATGATTTTGGTATCAAAATGTAGGTTTTCGAGGTCGCCCCATTGAATAAAAAATATTCCGAAGCTCTAACTAGCACCGTTTAGATTTTGACCTGTCAAATGGCATTTTTTGAAAAATTCGAAATTTCAAACCGTCATAGCTTCCGTCCCTCTCGCCGTATTCACCATCGGTTTATATTTTGGTAATCAGCATATCACCAAGTATCTCTGTGCAGAATATGAACGATTTTAAAAATTTCAATTTTTGTGCGAAAAATGACTAAGGGGTTAGACCCCCCAAAAATACCATATTTGCCAATAAATAAGTATATCCGGATGGTTTTAACGGCGTAAATGATTGAAAAAGTTGATCGTGCCATCGGAATCTTCCATAATCGGTTTTTAGCAGATCGACAACACCCATACCCCGAACGGTCTGAGCTCGTAAACAAAACTCGAAAATGAAAAACCGAAAAATTCAAAACGAAATTATTCATTAACTATGAGGGCTACAATGATGATTTTGGTATCAAAATGTAGGTTTTCGAGGTCGCCCCATTGAATAAAAAATATTCCGAAGCTCTAACTAGCAACGTTTAGATTTTGACCAGTCAAATGGCATTTTTTGAAAAATTCGAAATTTCAAACCGTCATAGCTTCCGTCCCTCTCGCCGTATTCACCATCGGTTTATATTTTGGTAATCAGTATATCACCAAGTATCTCTGTGCAGAATATGAACGATTTTAAAAATTTCAATTTTTGGGCAAAAAATGACTAAGGGGTAAGACCCCCCAAAAACACCATATTTGCCAATAAATAAGTATATCCGTATGGTTCTAACGGCGTAAATGATTGAAAAAGTTGATCGTGCCATTCCAATCTTCCATAATAGATCTTAAGCGGATCGAGAACACCCATACCCCGAACGGTCTGAGCTCGTAAACAAAACTCGAAAATGAAAAACCGAAAAATTCAAAACGAAATTATTCATTAACTATGAGGGCTACAATGATGATTTTGGTATCAAAATGTAGGTTTTCGAGGTCGCCCCATTGAATAAAAAATATTCCGAAGCTCTAACTAGCACCGTTTAGATTTTGACCTGTCAAATGGCATTTTTTGAAAAATTCGAAATTTCAAACCGTCATAGCTTCCGTCCCTCTCGCCGTATTCACCATCGGTTTATATTTTGGTAATCAGCATATCACCAAGTATCTCTGTGCAGAATATGAACGATTTTAAAAATTTCAATTTTTGGGCGAAAAATGACTAAGGGGTTAGACCCCCCAAAAATACCATATTTGCCAATAAATAAGTATATCCGGATGGTTTTAACGGCGTAAATGATTGAAAAAGTTGATCGTGCCATCGGAATCTTCCATAATCGGTTTTTAGCAGATCGACAACACCCATACCCCGAACGGTCTGAGCTCGTAAACAAAACTCGAAAATGAAAAACCGAAAAATTCAAAACGAAATTATTCATTAACTATGAGGGCTACAATGATGATTTTGGTATCAAAATGTAGGTTTTCGAGGTCGCCCCATTGAATAAAAAATATTCCGAAGCTCTAACTAGCACCGTTTAGATTTTGACCAGTCAAATGGCATTTTTTGAAAAATTCGAAATTTCAAACCGTCATAGCTTCCGTCCCTCTCGCCGTATTCACCATCGGTTTATATTTTGGTAATCAGCATATCACCAAGTATCTCTGTGCAGAATATGAACGATTTTAAAAATTTCAATTTTTGGGCGAAAAATGACTAAGGGGTTAGACCCCCTAAAAATACCATATTTGCCAATAAATAAGTATATCCGGATGGTTTTAACGGCGTAAATGATTGAAAAAGTTGATCGTGCCATCGGAATCTTCCATAATCGGTTTTTAGCAGATCGACAACACCCATACCCCGAACTGTCTGAGCTCGTAAACAAAACTCGAAAATGAAAAACCGAAAAATTTAAAACGAAATTATTCATTAACTATGAGGGCTAAATTGATGATTTTGGTATCAAAATGTAGGTTTTCGAGGTCGCCCCATTGAATAAAAAATTTCGACCTGTCAAATGGCATTTTTTGAAAAATTGGAAATTTCAAACTGTCAGAGCTTCCGTCCCATTTGTCGAATCCACTATTTGTTCATAAAATGTTTCGATCAGTATAACTCAAAGTATTTCTGAGCAAAATATATATGCCATTGAGCGAAATTGACGATTTCTGATTTCCATGAAAATTCGATATTTGTCAACGTTTCGCTCATTTTATTCGAAACTTCTTATCTGAAAGCGGATATGAAAAATTAACTATCTAGTGGTAATCGTAAATTATCAGAGTCGGTTTGAATTATATCCGTTCAAATCATGTAATGACTCTAGTTGCAAAATGAATTATCTGAACCTAACTCATACAGTCATACACAGTTTATTCAGATTAGTACTTGTTCGACAGTATTGAAAAAATTTTTGTTAAAGCAATGATCTCAGGTTAGGAAGAAGAGCAGAATAATTGATTGAATTTTCTGACTGAATAATAAATTCAAAAACTTGTGGAGTAAAGTTTCGAGAATAGTTTTTCTTGTGCGACAAGCTTTTGAATCTTTTATTCAGTCAGAAAATGAAATCAATTATTTTGCTGTTTTTGGTTCATTCGTCTTTAAAAACCCTTTACAGTTGATTGTTCTTGAACATTTTTTTCGGAAACATTCAGCTCAAGTAATGGCAATAATATCGATCAAAATCAAAATTTGATTCCTGTACGTCTTCAACGTGAGTTGGTAAGTCAAAGTCCTCCAGTTAGGGGCGACGAGAAGCATCGAAAAAATTAATAAGGCGAATAACTTGTCGCGTCTGAAACATCCAGAATTTATTAATGAACAGCGATGATCACTGAAATGTGGTAACAGCTGATTGTGTTATCGTCTCTACACTAGTCTACAGAATGTACGCGTAGTGGGAGCGGCATTTCCCACGAGCCGTGGCAAGGACGACGACTTGTAGAATGTTTAGGAGGGCGGAGGGCATCCAGTCGGCCGGGAGGTCCGCCAGGACGCGTATTCGCGTTCCTCCTATACACCCATTTGTACCAATAGAACACCCAGTATTTTCGAGCCCCTGAATCATATTTCGAAAAGATTGGTTAACGTATACATAGGACCGATGAATATCACCTACCTCGAATAAAGAAAAACGAAATAGTTCTTTGATATCGAAGTTTTTCGACGATTCTTCCTTTGAACCAAAACCCAGTGCGAATATATTCGGGAAAACACCAAACTTCCAATTAATAACTGACTATGGAGTAGGTTGCTGCATCAGGCCAAGATTCTATATCGGCGTATCGATTTATTATGTCTTTTTCCTGTCCGTTATCCCAAAAACACGAGGTTTTTTGCGATAACATTCACAATTACGTGATGGTCCCTGTGCATTGTTCAAGTTATCCGCGAAATGTAGAGGCACGGTCCTCACCTTCGTGTTCGGTTAGCTACGAAGGTACTCAAAAGTCCCCCACAGACTTCACTGTCGTATTCTCTTAGTTCCCGGCTTGTTAGACAGGCTGTTCTACAAAGTTCATGCAAAACTTTCACAGTTTTTATGATTCCTAAGAACTTGCGTCCAATTAACGTTTAGAAAACACAAGCATTTTACTAATCTTCATTATCAACCAATTTTTTATGTCATGTCTCAAAAAGAGAAATGTTTAACCCATTCCATAGACAAATTGTGAAGTTATCTTGACATTCAAAGGGGAATTTTTGTTTTTTTCCATTGTAAAGAGGAAGGTAGCTTAGATCTTCTCTTTCACATGGCCCTAAAGGAACAAGTCGCAAGGTGTTAAATCACAAGAGCTCAGTAGCCAATTGTGATCACCTCATCGAGAGATAAAAAGGTCCGGAAACTTTTCCCGTAAAAGATCAATGATTTCGTTGCTTGTGTGGCGAGTGGCGCCGTGTTGTTGACAGTTAACGTTGTCCATCCAATTCCGGCCATAAAAATCATTAATCATCTTCCAATGGCGCAATCCATTCACCGTAACTGTTGCTCCAGCCTCATTCTCGAAAAAGTGAGGTCCAATGACCCCGCAGGACCATAAACCCCACGAAACAGTCACACGTTGAGGATAAAGAGGCTTTTCAACAATAAATCTAGGGTTTTCCGAATCCCAGATGCGACAATTTTGTTTGTTGACGAAGCCATCGAGGTGGAAATGGCCTCATCACTCAAAAAGATTTTTCGATGGCATTCCGAATCATTTTCACGCATTTTGAGGACCCAATCAGCAAAGACACGACGTTGTTGATGATCGGTTAGCTTGAGTTCTTGTGTTAACTGAACTTTATAAGCCTTAACACCCAGAACTTCATGAAAAATACGGTGGAATGACGTTTGTGGAATGCCGAATTCCAAAGATTGACGAGGAATGGAAACACCTGGGTTTTCTTCAACACTTTCGGCTATAGCAGCAATATTCTCCGCTGTTCTTGAGCGACGTTCCATTCTTATTAATGGCGTAGTTTCTTCTTGTCAAATGTCAAAAAATGGCAGCTCTTATGGCCACAATATGCACAGATTTCTTGTGCCAGAGTTTATCCTAGATCTTCTAGAGTGAACATTCACTTTCAAGGTGGAGAAGTGGTGTTTCTTGATACGCTCCCTGGCGGCCCTCCTGGGAAGGAACCCATACGAGAATGCCTCAATACTTTGCAGGTCCAAGGCGCAGATTATCACCAGATTGGGTTCCGTTTCTGCACGGATATTCTTTCAGAGTCCTCCGAGCGACAGACAGAGAGGCTGCGCTAAAAAATCCAATTGTAACAATATGATAATTTATATTGCCGATATGGGAGTTCTTGCTGCGATCTTTTTTGCCCACCTCTCGATGGGTATCCGAACAACCTACCTAGGATGTTGTCTCTCGATTCGTGTTTCTCTCGATTGAATCGATACGTTTTATTAGTTCGATCTGAGTTAGAGATAAAGAAGTTAGTGGTCGAAGTGAACCGACGTAGTTTATTGAAGATACTTATTTTGCGAAATAACAGAATTGCAGTTCTTTTTGCTCATTTGTTCGTATGTATGGTCATCATATCGCCCAAAGATTACTTCTCGAACACTGAAAAATGCTCGAAAACCATGATAACGTATTGATTCTGAGGCAATTATCTATATATATAGAACAAAGTTGTTGGTTACACTATTTATAACTCGAGATCGGATGGACTGCTTGTTATGAAACTTCATTTATGGATTCGTCTACAGACTGGTTATTATAAAATACATTGAAACTCTGAAAAATTCTATGAAAAATTTGCTTATGTGGAAAAGGCTTTTCCTCCTTTTGAATAAGGCCACTAGGTGTCGCTACGGTTCATGGCTAATAATTTGTAAAATGAAATCCACCTTAAGTATCATTTAGGCGAAACAAAGTTCGCCGGGCCAGCTAGTTTTTCATATAAATTGCCAACGCCAAGATATTCAACAAGTACAACATTTTTATCATTTTGAGGTGTACGAACGTACAACGTTGAAATATAATTAATATTTATGATTATCGAGTCCAAATGATTTTCCTAAGCTTAATTTTTCTTGATCACGAATATAATTGTTATTATCAAGTGCTCGTTCCAAATTTCTAATTTCTGATTCGTCACATTCAATATCTTTACATTGATTTGTTTAGGAACATTATTACAGCACCAAAATAGTTCTTTACAATTTTATAACCATACAGATAAGACTGCTGAAAATCCAACTAGAGGAAGACGTCAATAAAACCAACGATTAGGGCAATTATAAAGCTGGAATTTTATTCAAATCACATCATCCACAGCCTCTTCGTATCATCTACCTGTGGAATTGACGGTCATGTAACCTCCGAAGAACTATTTTAAGGTTTAATCAGCATACCTGTACTGAGAACCGAAAATCTTGATCGTTTCTGGTTCTCAGAACTTTTTTTGTGTTGTTGAGAAATTGATTTCTATAGAAGCATGCAGACTGAATAGAATTGTAAAAGATTTGTCTTTGAAAATGGTACAAGTATGTCGCGTTCAAAACAATAGGTTTGCAATAGGTAACAAAAAGTGTTCGATGAATGCAAATAAATGTGGGAAAGATATGGAATCCGCTCAAAATAAAAACCTGAATGAAGCGATTTTCCACAACACGCGCCTGTAGAAGAATAATGGATAAATTCCAGTGGAGTCGTAAAAAATATTTCATTGCTCCTGCCGATGATGAGGGAAATATGCGCCTTCAATGATGAAGAGCTAACAGCCAGTAACTCGAATAGTTGTTAATTAAAAGAGGAATCAACGTTGAATCAACATTCCACCACTGCAGTTGTCATAGTTTTCATAATAAGAAACCCTCACCATAAAACTTACAGCATGATGGAGCGCAATTGCAGATGAGGATGCTGAGACTTCATGTTGAAAAATTCATTTTGCATTTGCTTGTTCAAGAAACTGAAGATATTTTTGACAGCTGTCGAAGAAATCTCTATCGTAAGAGAAACATTGGGAATTTTTTTCGATTCAAGTTGTCGTTCCTTTTTTCTATAAACTTCTCGATGAAATGAAGAGAAAGCACAACTGATAAGATAAACGAAGCTATTTCATAGAAGGCGGTTAGGTAGACCACCAAACCTTGAGATTTATCAAGTTTCCAAAAGGATCCAACCTACGAGAACGCACGGAGGAAATAGAGTTTGCGAACAATGAAACGTAGGCTCATTTTGTAACAATCAAATACCTCCGTGTGGACCATTCCAATTGTCGAGAAGATTATATTATATAGAAGACCACACCAAGAGACCAACTATTGTTTATTCTCGAGTCCGACGACTGCATAGCATCACGTTTTGTCGGTAACTTTACAGCCGAGTCAAGGTGTATGGCAAAAACTCAATGTGAGTAACCATATGAGAAACATTGGCGGTATAAATTTTATTGCGACGACCTCCGATTCTCCGCTCGTATGATTGGTTTCGATTTTCAATTATAAAAATTGCGACATTTCTATCTCGACCTGGTCAGGCTCCACCTCCCGATGGGGCCATGTACCAATGTGTGCCTACTCCTTATTTGCCGAGAGTCGCCTCAGATTTGCAGAAATTCGTTTCCTGTTATGGCCGACCCTGATGGAGTGTTCTTTGTTTTGGTAGAAGAACCTTGCCACCGCTGCTAACTTTTACCAGGTTGCCAGCAATAATGCTACCTTCAGCAATAGACCCCTTCAAGACGCTTTTTACTGAGCCACAATATCTTTATTACCACTAAACATTAACCATGTATACTGCTCCACAAGAGTTAGGGATATCGTATTCAATCGTTTTTAAAAGTATGTAATCTTCGAGAAAATCGCTGTAAAATCATTTAAAACTCAATAACAATTTGAATCGATCCAATAAAAATCAGTATGAGACATTTCGTCAATCTGGTCGCCTTTTTTCTGAAATTTGGTTCTTTGCATATGCTTCATGAATGTTCTTATTTTGAAATGAAGTCAGTTTATCAACGGCTTCGATTTGAAACGAGTTTTCTGAAAATGCCAAGACGTAAATTAACAAACGCTGAGGCTAATAGGGCTATCGAGATGCTACAGGCTGGCCTAACTCAGGTTGTTGTAGGGGAAAGGCTTCAAGTCAGCCAAAGTGTGATATCTCGACTTTGGAATAGGTTCAGGGAGACAGGTTCCGTGTTGGAAAGACCAAGGCTTGGTGGGCGACGAAAAACAACACCTGCTCAGGATCGTTTCATCACCGTTTCGACGAGAAGAAACCCTACGTGCAGAATGCTAAGGAATACTCTTCAAAATGCAGATGGGGTCCAAGTTTCCATATCGAAACCATCAGACGACGTTTGAGAGAGGTGATTCTAGGTTCTAGACGTCCATTAAGAGGAGTTCCATTAACACGTGACCATAAGCGTCAAAGACTAGAATGGTCAAGGCAACATATCAATTGGAACGATCAATGGCGTAGTGTCCTTTTCACTGATGAATCCAGATATGGACGATTTTCAGATTCTCGAAGAATAAGGTTATTCACAATCCCACGCATACCCCGTAATCGTCGCTATGTCCAAGAAGTCCATCCATTCCGAGGGTATAGTGTTATGGTATGGGCCGGGATATGTTTCAACGGGCGCAGAGATCTACACATTTGTCCTGGGAATATGATCGCCGTACACTATAGGGAGCATGTCATTGACAATGTTGTGCCAAATTTTCACGCAGCTATTGGAGAAACTTTTCAATTTCTAGACGATAACGCTAGACCGCACCGTGCAGCCATAGTTGAGAATGCGCGCGAGGAGCTTGGTATTCCACATATACCAATACCTCCGCACTCACCAGATTTGAATTGCATAGACCATGCATGGGATAGGCTCCAAAGTTAGATGATCATCAACCTACCCCATAATCCTTAAATGATCTGAGAGAGCTTCTGCCCCGTTTATGGAACCAAATTCCTCAAGAAATGTTCAACAACCTCGTGTGTAGTATGCAAAGAAGATGTCAAGCTGTTATTGATGCCCGTGGAGGCCATACATTGTATTGATAGTCTTAAAATGCTTGAATTCTCTGAGAATAAAATTTCGTTATTTTACTCGATGTTTTTTAACAACCCTGTATATGCGGCAGACCTACAGGCTAAAATCAATTTGCACCTTGAAATATTAATATGAATTTTCATCACAAAAATCTTATTGTAACTAGGTATATTTTTTTGCAATTTAAGTCAATATCCCTAACTCATGTGGAGCAGTTTATTTGAATTCCTTGAACATTGTTAAACTTATCATTTGCAATGTAATGATAATAAGTATTAAATAAAGTTCTTTGGCTCATCAGCTGGCACACTTCTTTGAGGTAGATCATTAGAAAATAAAAAAAAAAACAAAAGTGGTTCCAGAACAGAACCCTGAGGTACTCCCAAATTAACGCTCGGCAGTGAGAGAATTATTGGACAGAATAGTTCTTCCTTCCCTCGCCGCGAATACGTCTTATTTTATCGGATACAATTCCATTTCTAGGGATATTAACTGATCTTGAGAGTTCTTTTAGTGGGCGTTTTTTCATTTCAAGAGCTCTACTTTCTGTTGAATAGCTCGGCTGCTTAAATCTTTCCACAATCTCTTTGTTCTTGAAGCCGATCTCGATAGATAATTGGGTAGGCGCGTTTGTAAATTGACTAAATCCGCCGAATTCATGTAAAGAATGCGAATTTCGATCTCTATCTATGCAAATAAGGAATATCGATGCTATATTACGTGGTTCCTTTGATATTCGTCCAAAGTTTCTCACCTAAAATTGCCTCAACATTTTCGTCATAACCAAGAAATTCAAATCAAGATTTAGGAAAATTCCTTTTTGCGGCGTTATAGCAGAGTCGGCATGAGAAATAGCTTGAATGAATTCATCAACTTATTTACATATTTGTTGACCAAAAAACTGCTCGATAATTTCAACATTATGCAGATTTTATTCCATTTTTTTATTTTCCCGGAAACTTCATTCTGTCCTCTCAAAGAATCCAGACTTGATTCTATTCTAGTGAAGCAACGTTGTATTTTATTCGCTAACTGCGTGGGTTGGTCCTTTAATCAAAGTATCTCTTATTTTTAGCGGCACTCTGGTCAACTGATCTATGCATAATTTATATCAGAGGAACCTTGAACCGGTAGGTTCACAACGAAGTTTGGATTTTTATCAGAATCTGCATAATGGCCTCGGATGACAGATATGAGGAACCAAGAATGCTCGTCCTGCTGATTTTCTCATGATTTTCTTCACGAACGTAAAAACGGGTTCCTCCTTCAGCAGTTTTGAGACTCAATGAGCTGAAGGCTCAGTATCCAATCTGATACGACTAGTACACCTAAGTACTACTCAGTTTTAGCTCTCAGCTCATCTTGCGAGGTTGACAGAGGACAATGACTCAACGCAGCACCTTAAAAAAAGGCTAAAAGTGTTAAATCACACAATCTTGGCGGTCTTTCTTTCTTTCTTTCTTCTCTGCACCAGCTTCACCGTCTGCACTCCCCCAAAGCGGAGAAAGCTGGTACCATGGTATCTTGGCGGTCTTTACATTGAATGTTCGGTTTAAAAGTGACAGTTTAATTTTATGAAGTCCCCATTGGAATATCCTCTATAAAGATGCAGCAATGGTTTGCTAGGCTCAATCAGAATTCGCAAGTGTATACCGAGCCTTATCCCAGAGCGCTCCAGCGGAAAGATCGACTCTGCGTGGCGCCTTAAAGTCATCTAGAAGATAATACAGTTCGGCTCATATGTCTTGCCTGAAAAGATATTGGGGTATCGTAGTGGGGCCAAAATTCTTTCGGGACATGCTTCCGTACAAAGGAAAGAGGCCGAAGATGCTTTTTTCTAGGAATTCCCCAGTCTGCCAGTCATTCATGTCTTTCAACACAGGTCTAGTGCCTTAATGGGGTCTACCTACTTCCTATAAGATGTTGAAATTAGACTTGTTCTCACAATGAAATCGCATCAATTGGGCCAGCTCTCAGATTCTGTAATGTCTGGCGTGTTTTTGGCATTTGGGGATGGGTTGGTCGGTATGTGGTCCATTTACGACCATGAAAAATGGTTGTTTCTCGTGATATTTCACACTCTTTTATGTGTACCACCAAGAAATATTCCACGTAACACTGGTAGAGAATTAATTACATATACCAGGATATATTGAAAAATTCTTCGCCTACTATAGAACCAAAAAAAATTTCAATGTCAAAATATTTTATTACTCAACATAGTCTCCTCTTAATTGAATACATTCATTACAGCGAACCTGCAACGTCTCTAGACCTTTCAAAAAAATGTTTCTTCTTTCTCTGTAAACCAGTCCTCCACAGCTTTTATTATCTCCTCTTTGGAAGATAATTTCCGACCTTTTCAACTTTTTTTCTGTTGAGGAAAGAGATGAGAGTCGGGCGGAGCTAAATCTGGTGAATAAGGGGGGTTTTCTAGTAATTCTAACCCTAAATCACGAATTTTTTGCATGGCAACATGAGATTTGTGTACTGGGGCGTTGTCTTGTAAAAACAAAACACCTTGGATAGCTTTCCGCGTCTTTCCTCTTTAATTTTTTCCCCGTAGAGTGGTCAGTAATGTCGAATAGTAATCTCCAGTTATTTTTCTACCCTTATCCAAAAAATCAATTATGATTACTCCATGGCAATCCCAAAAAACTGAAGCAAGAACTTTTCCAGCATATTTTTGGACACGAAACTTCTTAGGTCTTAGAGAACCAGAGTGTCGCCATTCCATCAATTGTTGCTTTGTTTCTGGATCGTAGAAATGTACCCAAGTTTCACCCATAGTATATAGTTATAGTGAAAAGGGGTTACAGTTCACTGCGACCTTAAGGTCTATTGTGCCCTTCACCCATAGTAACAATTCGGTTTAAGAAGTCTACATCGTTTTCAAATCGAGCACAGATCGAACGCGATGCTTCTACCCTTGCACGCTTTTGGTCAACATTCAAACATTTGGGGATCCATTTTGCAGAAATTTTTCTCATGTCCAAATTGACGTGAACTATATGATGAACGCATTCGTAAAAATAGAAGAAGATCTATTATTCGAGATATCAGCTCTGATGAAGAAGACAATCCTGATGAGGATGAGAGGTTCACAATCGTGGATATTATGAGGGAGATGAGAAATAATCATGAAAAAGTTACTATGGATATGCAAATCTTCCGTAGAGAGGTCACTCAGACTCTTCAGTTTCTGTCGGACTCGTTCGAAGAGTTGAAACAAGAGAACAAATTAATCAAGGAAAAATTAGAAAAGGAACAGGAAAAGTTGGATTGTGCTAATAAAAGGATAAAAACCCTAGAAGAAAGAATGGAAGAACTTGAACAGGAAAGTAGGAACAAAAATATAATATTAACAAATGTGCCTACGCAAAAATCAGAAAATACTAAAGAATTGGTACAAAAAATTGTTCAAACTGTAAATGTTGACTTAAGTGGAGAAGAATTTGTTACCACACGTGTTTCTAAAAAGCTGAATGCACCGATCCTGATTAAGTTGAAGAATGAACATTTATTTATTTATTTATTTATTACATAATTGATTCGAGTTGAGGACAAGCCTATGAACTCGAGGGTACATTGACAATAGATCACATACACGTATACAAACAGGTGCGGATAATTAGAAAAATACAAGCGAAGTACAAAATTGAGATATCATATAAAAAAAAAAAAAATACAACACAGCACAGCCACTCCCGCGGGGGCTCATCACAGCGAGGACCTCCACCTGTCATAACTGTTCTTGAAAGCGTTGACCGAGGACGATCGCACCACGGACTCGGGCAGGCGGTTCCATCTGTGAAAGATACGATTGGGGAGGAAGTGTTGGCGCTGGGAGGACCTGAAGTTTTCACGCTTAAGTTTGAAACTATGCCCACGGAGGTTATTCCTGTTCAGAGGAAACACACTGCGAACACCTCCGCCGAAGTGGCCCTGCATGGCTCTAAACGAAAAGATCAGGTCACCGCGCACACGTCTCTCCTCGAAGAGTGTCAAGTCCATTGCAGAAAGTCGCTGCTCATATGGAGGTCGCAATGGACCATAGTGAGCACGAGTGGCCCATCGCTGCGTGGACTCGAGGATATCACTGGCAGCCTTCGTGGAACACCACCAAACTGGACCAGCATACTCAAGCGTTGGTCGGACGTAAGTTTTGAAGATGGTCCCGAAAGTTCTGTCGTCGCAGCCCCTGAAGGATTTATTGAACATATAGGTAAGTTGTTTTGCTTTGGCTGAGATGCGTTCAATGTGGGCCAACCAACTCAGATCATCTGAAATGGTAACGCCAAGGTCCTCAATCTGGGATACGGGAGACAAGAATTCAGCACTGATGGTGTAACGCAGTCGAGGATTGTTTTTACCTATGTGAAGAACGAAGCATTTACTTATATTAAGGGGAAGCAACCATTCTTCGCACCATTCGTTCAAGATGTTCAAGTCTGTCTGAAGATCAGCGTGATTCGATATAGGGTTATTGTAGAGTTTGATGTCGTCGGCAAACTGTGACAAGGTGGATTTAAAACGATGTGGAAGGTCGGAGGTATAAAGAAGGAAGAGCAGAGGCCCCAGAACGGAACCCTGAGGAACGCCAGAGAGTACAGGCCATGCGGATGAAGAGAACGCACCGCCGACGCGCACGCGGTATGAACGGCCAGACAGAAAAGCTCTAATCCAATCGAGCAGCCCTCCCCGAACACCAATATGCTCCAACTTAGCCAGTAAACGGTTGTGCGGGACCCTGTCGAAAGCCCTGGAGAAATCCAGATATATGACGTCCGTTGGCTGACCGGAGTCCATTGCTTTTGTCCAGTCGGATATGCATAATAGGAGGTTTGTTGTCGTGGAGCGCCCAGGAACAAAACCATGCTGCTCGTCAGGAATCAGACCATTGGAAAGAGAAAACCCAAGAAGTTGCTCGCTAATTATCTTTTCTAGTACCTTTGCAACGGTTGACAGCAAGCTTATAGGGCGATAGTTTTCTGGGGAGAGCTTATCTCCTTTCTTGTAGATGGGGGTCACAGTAGCGAAAAGCCAATCCGAGGGAAGCGAACCTGTAATCAAGGACTTGCGAAATATGATGGTAAGGGGGACAGACAGGGCACGAGCACAACGCTTAAGAAGGAAGGGTGTAATTCCATCGCTACCGGGAGCAGAAGAAATATTGAGCTTACATAGGTGATGCTCCACCACCGCTTCATTGATCTCAACATCTAGCATTTCCGAGCAGCAACGAGGTAACTGTGGAGCTGGACACGGACCTGGCGGCTCAGGGGAAAATGATTGAAAAAATGATTTCGCCAGGATGTCCGCCGTGTCCTCAAAGCCGCAACTTAAATTGCCAGAGTCGTCCCTGACGATCGGAACACTCACGTTGGTACTCAAAGATGATTTAACGTATTTGAAGAATTTCTTCTTGTTCTTAGATGAGGCCAGTCTATTCTCAAAGTTCTTTTTCGAATTTCGCAAGGAGGCAGAAACATAATTTGAATAATTACGATGCGCAGTGAAGTCCTGTGCGGATCGGGCTCGCAAATATCTCTGCCAGAGAGATTTCTTCTTCCTGACCAGGTTCAGTGAGTGATCATTGATCCAAGGCTTCAGGGGATTCCATTTCTTCACCATAACCCGGGTGTTGGAGGAGACAATTTCGTTCACTAGACTCATAAAGGTCTTCCATTGCTTGTCAACGCCATCGTGAGATGGAAGTAAGGGGCTCCAATCCAATCTCGTCAACTCAGCGGAGATGTTCTCGTAATCGACCTTCTTTATGGTTTTCGTATCAAGACAATTGGCATCCGATGAACGAAACTGCAATTCGGTGGAGAGTGTGACATGATCAGATCTACCAAAGGGCTGCAGATAGCTGAGACCGGATGTGAGCAGAGGGTCAGAGACGAACACCAAGTCCAGGAGGGATGGAGTTTGACCTCCTCTGAATCTGGTAGGTTGTCTTACAAGCTGTTGCAAACGGGAGTTTGAAACTAACTCGGCGTAAGGAAATGATGGACAAGACGCAGGGGGTAACATGACAATCGGCCACCTCAGATCGGGACAATTGAAGTCTCCTGTGATGAAAATGTTGTCATAGGTTCTGGACGCAGAGGAGAGAAAATTGGCGCAGCCGACGTCGGCAGGACATGGGCGCGGTCGGTAAACACATCCAACAAACACAGAAGATTGGTTGTTAGAAATTTTCAGGAAAATGTTATCGATGTCGGTCCAACTTTTATGTATAGTTTCAACCTTATAAGAGTCGGCTATGTGCTGGCTGACGTATATGCAAACGCCCCGATAGCCGGGTGTGTCCCGACTGTCGGCCCTGTAGATAGTGTAACCCGGGATCAGCACAACCGAATCAGGAATAGACGGACGAAGCCAAGTCTCAGCTATGAATATAAGAAGAGGTTTGTGTAACTGCGTATAGACAAGAATTTCAGAGTGCTTCGATGATAAGGACTGTAAGTTTGTATATATGGTGGGCCAAGAATTAAGGTTACCTAGTTTTTTGATTTCACACTGTTAGGTGGAGGCGGAATGCTGACGATTTTCGGGTTTCCTTTAATATATTTGATGGTGAGATCCGATCCACCCGCGGTCAATCTGTCCCTCAGCTCTGCTCTCAACGATGTTAACTGGGACAACTGCTCTCTGGTTTTGTCGTCCTGAATTTTAACCGAACGGTATTGAGAGCTACCCAGAATTGAGTTCTTTCTCCTAAGAATCGTCTGAACTACCTCGGGGTTGGTGAAGGACACCCTCATCCAACGAGGCCGATTACTATCTCGGGACTGCAGTCTGACTACGTTGGCAATGTGTTTGCTGGAGGACGCGCTAATGAGGTCACAAATCCTCGAAACGGTGGCATTGTCAGTAGCTTCATCTGATTCGGGGACGTTGGAAATGATCAGATTGAATGAGCGTTTAACACGATCGATAACCTCCGGAACCGTAACCTCACTCGAATCATTGGCAGAAGACGTCTTGGAGTCGATGTAATTGATTTTGTCCGACAGAGATGAGATGTTCACACTGACTGCAATCTGAGTATCTTTCATGGTAGCTATTTCGCGCTTGCAAGAATCAATCTCAGATTTATGCGAAATTAGAGTTTCGGAGTGACTGTCGACAGTGGCGGCACACAGGTCGAGGCGAGCCATGAGATCGTCCTGCCTTTTCTCGACACGCTCTAAACTGGCTGTCATCTTGCGCATTTCGCCCATCAGAAGCTCAAAGTGTTTGATAGTAAGATTCGTCTCCGACGAGTCTGATAGTGGCGGCGGACATGTGACGTGCACAGGAGAAACAGCACGAGAGCCACTGGAATTACTGCGGAGAAGGCGCTCGCCAGAAGAGCAGGCTGTACAGCACCATATTCCCTTACTCCCCTTCAGGAACTCCAGTTCTTTGATGCCCAAGTTGACACACTCAGGATGGAAAGATTTTTTGCATTTGGTACAGAACGCGGAAAAATTAGAGTCAGTAATTTGTTTGCTACAACTATTGCAACTACGAGGCATTTTGAGATTGAAGCGCGGTATAGGAATCGGGAAACACAAAATTTACTATTCACTTCCTTGGGCCTGTAAGGAAGACTTCGACAGAGTGGGAAGGCCACGGGCAGGGAAGCTAAGTGTCAAGAGCAGGAATATTTGTAATGCAGATGCCGCGTGTAGGTACGCAACCCGTCGTACACAGCGCGAGTTCTCGGAAAGCAAACCGGGCAAGGTCACGTCACCAACGAACGAGAGAGTACGAATATTGTTTATGTAGACAATATTGTTATATTCAAATAAACGAGAAATGAAAGTTTAGGTTGCATCAATGCAAAAAAAATGTATAAATCACCAACTGGAGGGTTTAACTCACAAATGAACCGGAAATGGACCAATCTTCAGCTGAAAATCACACAAATTTGGAAATTTCGCAAGAGCACAAAATAATACGTTCTCACACCAGCATGTACACATGTATATACAACATACATGTACATACAACATACAAGAAGAACAATAATGGAGCAGCGTAAAGCTTACGGAACACTGAAGATGGAAGACTGTGGTTTTGAGCAGGAAAACATCGTTTATTTTAATGAAGATCTACCACGATATAAACAGGAACTATATGCAAGGGCCAGGAATTTCAAGAAGGAACATCAGTATGCTTATGTATGGGTCAAAGACGGGAAAATATTCATCAGGAAAACCGAATCGGCAAAACCACTTCTCATTAGATCTGAAAAAGATCTAGAACACCTGGTTTTAAGTTCAATAACAATGTAGGGGTGCTTGATGGTTTATTGAAAGCTGAATTCACTTTTATTATGGAAAAATATATAAACAATTATAATGTGCCTAAAATAAAAGATAAGATTGTGTCTTCTAGGGAATTTTGTGAAACTGTAAGTAATGAAAGTTCTAATTGTTTTACGCTGTTACATAATAATATAAGAAGTGTCAGTAAGAATATTGATGAATTTAAGGTTTTCATTGATGGGTGTTTAGGGAGCTTAGATTGTTTGATATTAACGGAAACTTTTAAAATTTATGATAAGGATCTATTTAATTTGCAAGGGTATACATCAATTTATAATTCGGGTGATCTAAATAAAAATGATGGTATATTAGTTTACGTAAAAAATGACATAAAATTGGGATATGAGTTAGTCAAAATTGGTCCAGTAAATGCCATTTTTTTGCACCTGGAGCTTCATTCTGTAGGGATAAACATACTCGCTGTTTACCGTTCTCCATCTCTGTGTCCTTCAGAATTCATTTCAGACCTAGAAAAATTTTTACAAGTAAATAAACCAAATAATAGGATATCATTAATAATTGGTGACTTGAATATTGATTTGATGACTGACTCAAATATAAGGGAAGAATACTTAAACGTATTAAGTGAATATGGTTATTCATCAACAATAAACTCACCAACTAGAGAGAAGGCTTGTTATGATCACATAATGTTGAAGGGTTCTCTGCAGTTGGATGCCGTGCGTGCAATGGTGGTTGATCATTTGATTACGGATCATAAACCAGTAGCGATCAAGATTGCCCTTCCTAGAAATTTTAAAAATGCTGTTGTGGGTAATCTGAGTAGGGAATTCGTTAATTTTAAAAAACTAAGGCAATTACTTAAAAATGAAACATGGAGTAGTGTTAAAGATGAGGAAGACATCCACCTCTCAATGGATGCGTTTTTTGAAATTTTTTCACGGTTAATAGAACAAAGTAAGTACAAAATAAATGTTAGTAGAAAAGAAAAGAAACGTACTCCATGGATCACCAAGGGATTAATCAAGTCTGTAAATTATAAAAATGAACTTTATAAAAAATGTAAAAATAATCCAGAAAATATATTGCTAAAAAATGATTTGAAAAAATATAATAATATCCTCAAACAACTGATTACGAAAACAAAAGCAGAGTATTATGGGAAGAAAATCAATAGTTTTGCGAACAATCCTGACCAACTTTGGAAATTATTAAAAAATCTTGATCAAAAAACACAAATAATTCAACCAACATTGGTGGTTAATGAAGTAGGGGAGAAAGTAACTGACAAAAGGGAGCTAACCGAGGTGTTCAATAAGTTTTTTGTGGGTATAGGTGAAAAGTTGGCAAAAAAAATTAAGAATAGTGGTGTTAAACTCAGACATAACAGAAATGTTAATTCCATTGTTATATTAGAAACTGAGGAAGCTGAAGTTTTGAAAATAATACATTCTTTGAAAGACAGTAAATCAGCAGGTGTGGACAAAATATCGACAGAAATAATAAAGAATACAGCAGAGCTCATAGTTACACCCATTACATATGTAATCAATAGAGCAATCAAAATGGGACAATATCCTAATATTCTGAAAAAATCGATTGTGGTTCCAGTATATAAATCCGGGGACAGATCGTTGTGCTCGAATTACCGACCTATTTCAATTTCTCCTGTAATATCGAAAATATTTGAAAAAGTACTGAAAATTAGAATAACTAAATTTTTGGATAGATATGGCCTGATTTCAGATCGACAATACGGATTTAGAGCGGGCAAGTCGACACAGAATGCAATAGCATACTTGACAGGTAAAATGTATAAAGCTATTGATGACAAAATGCCAGCAATCTGCGTTTTCATCGACCTCGCCAAAGCGTTCGATACGGTTAGCCATCAGGAATTATTACTGACATTAGAGAGAATAGGTTTCAGGGGTGAATCTTTCAAACTGATGGAAAGCTTTCTAAGTGACAGATTACAAGCTGTTCAAATCGGAGATGAAGTGGGAGAATTTAGAGAGGTAAAATATGGAGTTCCCCAAGGTACGGTGCTTGGGCCTTTACTTTTTATCATTTATATAAATGATCTCTTTGACTTACCATCAGTCGGAGATATCGTGAGTTTTGCTGACGATACTGCTATTTTCTACCGGGACAAATCATGGGTCGACCTGAAAAAGAAAATTGAAGGGGATTTTGTACAGATTATTGAGTTTTTAAACTATAAACTACTTACCATGAATGTAGACAAAACAAAGTTTATTGCTTTCACCAGCTATAACCGGTTCTTACCTGAGATAAATAAATTACATATATCAATGAATCATGGGCCACCTATAGAAATCACAACCGGAGATTCAGTTAAATATTTGGGAATTTATATCGATAATCATCTTCAATGGAAAAAACAAGCTGATAAAATTGTGAAAAAGTTGAGAGCTCTCATTCCTAGATTTAAACTGCTCAAAACTTTTTGTACAAATGAACAAATGAAACTTTTGTATTATGCTTTGGTTCAATCTCACCTGACATACGGAAATCTAGCGTGGGGAGGATTGGTGAGTGCGCATTCAAACAAAATAGAAACGACACAGAGATGGATATTAAAAATAATGTTTGGGAGACCATTTAGATATTCTTCCGATTTGCTGTATTCGGAGAGTGGAATATATGACTTGAGGCAGTTATACTACCAATCGCTAATGATTTATCATCACAGTCAATTGCATAAACAAGAACAAATAAAACATGAACATAACACCCGTTATAAAGAACACTCTACGGTAGTACCCAAAATAGCTAAAACTATAGGGCAGCGGAGTCATATATTTTTGGGACCATTTATCTTCAATACTTTGCCAATACATTTGAAAAAGATTATAATGCCAAATATATTTAAGAAAGAGTTACGCAGGTACATTAATTCAACCCCTAGGCTCGTTGTGCACTCAAAGATTGATTTAAAAAATAAGAGATAATATGATTTTGAAAGCTTTATAGATTTGTAAAACTGATTATTGTAATTTAATATACTGTATATGGTTTTTGGATAGATGGATTTTGTATGGTTGTCAGAAATGAAATTGTGTTGTCCATATTGTAAAATCCACGAGCGGATATATCCATGTGGATTTTTTATTTGTTCAGAATTTTTGGACGGTTGAGGATTGATGTTTGTTTTGTATTTTGATTATTTCTCTCTGAATAAATAAATAAAAAAAAAAAAATAAAAAAACGCATTCGTATGAAATCTTCAGTGCTTCAGATATCCGTTTTAGCCCAATTCGACGGTCTGATAAAATCATGTCATGAACTGCATCGATATTTTCGGGGACTGACACAGAAACTGGCCTTCCCGATCGGTCATCATCTTCAATGGAAAATTTACCTCTTTTGAAGCTTGCAGTCCAATTTTTCACGGTCGCATACGAAGGACATTGATCACAAAGGGTATTAAGCATATCTTCGTAAATCTGCTCACCTCTTAACCCTTTTAAATACTGGTACTCGATGATGGCTCGATACTCCAATTTTTCGATTTTAAAATTTCGGTGTACATTTTTTTTTAAATTTATTGCGTAACTCTGGTTTACTTTTTTGACGTCGAACTCTACACTAATACTTCTAATGAGTTATTGTTCGTTGATATGGTATCGCAATATTTTGTTTATGCATGGAACTGGTCTAGGCTAACTAGATATCAATACATCCTCGTACACAGTCGAACGTTCTTCATATCAGTCAACATTAAACGGAATATCACCCAAGATATTATCATGAATTTCTTCTTCATTCTCTTTGTTTGTACCCCTTACCAAATTTCCGATGAAATGCCTGATTACACGAATGGGGATTACTTGAATCTCATTAAATCATGGAGAATATAACCCTCAGGGCTCAGAGTCTACATTGAGCGGTTTTCTGACCGATCTAGGCCATCAGGAGTATGCAGTTTTTTATGCTATCAAAAATACACTCTGTATTGTACTAATAACCTCGTTAAGATATTAAGTGCATATTTATGACACTGATACCGGTCAAGCAAAAGTGCACCGAGAACAACGACTGTGTTTTCTGTGCAGTAATTGAATAAAGTAGGTTATCATTATTCCCTTTAAAGTTTAAATGTACATGGAATTGCGGCACGATAAACTAGTTGAACCGTATGGTTCTGCTGGTCAAGGGACCGTGAAATGTAAAATCAGAGGCGGAACTAGTCGCATGTCTATGATACTCCCGCTGTGGCAGCTCAACCATCGAAAAGTGCTTCTTTAATTATGAATAAATTTAATAAAGTTTTCTTTAGGTTCTACATAGCGTCATTATCGCTTTATTTAGTTCGAACCACGTAGAATTAACTCTCTGAACTCGGCTTAGTGTCAATTTGCCATTTTCTGAGGGGGCCGGCTAATAACGAGGCCGTAATTATCGCTGTAGGAAAAGCTCCGCTTTAATAATGCAGGCAGACGACCGGAACAAAAAAAAATAAAATTTGCATGCTATGAATTATGGCTGTGAAGATTTATTGTTATTATTTTGATAAGAAGCAGGAGTAGAGATTTGCGGAGAAAAGGGTTCTGTAATTCTGTATGTCTTGTTTTCACTGATCATAAATGCCCAATTTTGCCATAGTTCCTTGAATATCTTCTGATTTATATCGAAAATTAGAGTATCTGTCAAGTAAACAGCGAGAAAATCGACTGTGACGATCAGATAGGCGAAAGACAAAGTACATTCTTCCTTTATGATTTACCTAAGACACAAGACATCGAGAAGTCGGAAAATAATGCACCAACATGTCAATTTGTGACATAAAAGCTACATTTTCTATAGAACACAATCAGTTCTGGCCTGGTGATTGTTCATCCGTCCTATGAAAGGTGTAACAAGCTTGGTATATTTAAAGGTGATTGTGTACAAATTGGTTGAGTGGTTCCCTAATGCTTGCTAATTAAAGGTGGACAAAGTGATTATTTTGATGTCTTAAATTGCCTTCAGGAGGAAGCCATGTTTGGCCGATAACTATTAAAGAGGTTTTTGTATGGTTGAGATATTTAATCACGTTATAGGGTTTTAATGAGGACTGCTGCTCTCCAATTTTGGTAAAAAAAATATGCAAATTATAATAAAACGGTTATACGTTACAATACTCTATTTAGTACTTTCCTGGTATCGAAGGCACTGAAAACTTACCTACATCAGGGATGGGAAAACGTAGAATGTTTAAGGTGACATTGATGAAACTTTGCAGGAAAATTAAATGCCGCATAATGCATCTAATACCATAATGTATTTCACTACTTTATCTCCGGTTTCACCGGAAAAGTCCTTCATGTACTGAATTAAGTACTGAATTTAATGGAAATGCATTGTGAAAACGAGAAATAAATCATTTCACAGAGAATACATTTATTAACTTTCGGCTAATGAGAATATAAATCTCAACAAAATATACTGCTCCACAAGAGTTGGGGATATCGTATTCAATCGTTTTTAAAAGTATGTAATCTTCGAGAAAATCGCTGTAAAATCATTCAAAACTCAATAACAACTTGAATCGATCCAATAAAAATCAGTATGAGACATTTCGTCAATCTGGTCGCCTTTTTTCTGAAGTTTGGTTCTTTGCATATGCTTCATGAATGTTCTTATTTTGAAATGAAGTCAGTTTATCAACGGCTTCGATTTGAAACGAGTTTTCTGCAAATGCCAAGACGTAAATTAACAAACGCTGAGGCTAATAGGGCTATCGGAATGCTACAGGGTGGTCTATCTCAGGTTGTTGTAGCGGAAAGGATTCAAGTCAGCCAAAGTGTGATATCTCGACTTTGGAATAGGTTCAGGCAGACAAGTTCCGTGTTGGAAAGACCAAGGCTTGGTAGGCGACGAAAAACAACACCTGCTCAGGATCGTTTCATCACCGTTTCGACGAGAAGAAACCCTACGTGCAGAATGCTAAGGAATACTCTTCAAAATGCAGATGGGGTCCACGTTTCCATATCGAAACCATCAGACGACGTTTGAGAGAGGTGAATCTAGGTTCTAGACGTCCATTAAGAGGAGTTCCATTAACACGTGACCATAAGCGTCAAAGACTAGAATGGTCAAGGCAACATATCAATTGGAACGATCAATGGCGTAGTGTCCTTTTCACTGATGAATCCAGATATGGACGATTTTCAGATTCTCGAAGAATAAGGGTATGGACAATCCCACGCATACCCCGTAATCGTCGCTATGTCCAAGAAGTCCATTCATTCCGAGGGGGTAGTGTTATGGTATGGGCCAGGATGTGTTTCAACGGGCGCACAGATCTACACATTTAGGGAGCATGTCATTGATAATGTTGTGCCAAATTTTCACGCTGCTATTGGTGAAACTTTTCAATTTCTAGACGATAACGCTAGACCGCACCGTGCAGCCATAGTTGGGAATGCGCGCGAGGAGCTTGGTATTCCACATTTACCAATACCTCCGCCGCACTCACCAGATTTGAATTGCATAGAACATGCATGGGATATGCTCCAAAGAAGATTAGATAATCATCAACCTACCCCAGAATCCTTAAATGATCTGAGAGAGCGTCTGCCCCGTTTCTGGAACCAAATTCCTCAAGAAATGTTCAACAACCTCGTGTGTAGTATGCAAAGAATTCAAAAAAGATACTCGCGAATGAGTTTACGGTGTGACCAAGTAAAAACAAAACAAACATATTGCTTCAACATTGAAGAAATTTAGGAAACGTTTACTGTTGATTTCAATACCGCCATAGCGAAGGGAAGACTTTGAGATGAAATCCTGAGAGACGGTCAAAACGTCGTCATAAGGAGACAAAAAACCATGGGTGTAGAACCAAAAGGGCAAATCAGTTCCAAGTGACAAGAAGCTTGTTATATTGTACCTACCGCTTTCAAAGGACGAATCCGGTACTGATCCAAATGCTAATCGCAGGCCCATTTATTGCGTATTTCCATAAAGATAGCGCTGGCATTGTTCTGAAATCGAAAAGCCGCAGTCAATGACCAAATTATAGACGTCCGTCAGCGCCGTCGCTATTGGGGCACATCGCAACCGAACTTTTACCACCAGGGTCAGTATATCACGCATAAAAGTACCACGGAAGAAATTAACCTGAATTTTGAGTGAATTATTATTTTCGCGTTCCGATAATGACTGCCAGTCCTTAATGTTTTTATCTGGACGACCGTTCGCTATTTATTAATCGGGAATGGTGTCACTGATAACTATTCGGATGTAGGAGTAGTTGGTATTGTTGTTGGATGGGCTGTTAAATTCAGGTGTTTCCAGGTTAATGTTGCCATAAACGCGGAATTGGTTCAGACCCAAATAATCTACGTTAAAGGGATATTTTATAGATCGAATACTTATAGAGATATTACTGAGTGCAGAACAACGTTCAACACTATCTACACAACCCTAATGTGACCTCCTCGTATTTTTTCTAAAAAGCTCACGAGAACTAAAGGGTCGTCTTGTTGAAAGTAAACGTTTTGTCCAGATCAATACCATTCAATTCCAGCCATAAACAATCATTAATAATCATCACTCGATAGCGCAATTTATTCACCGCAACTGTTGCTCCAGCCTCATTCTCGAAAAAGTATAGTCCAATGACCCCACCGGATCATAAATCGCACCAAACAGTCATACGTTGGAGATAGAGAGACTTTTCAACAATAACTCTCGGGTTTTCCGAGCCCCAGATGAGAAAATTTTGCTTGTTAACGAAGCCACCGAGGTGGAAATGGACCTCATCTTTCAAGATGATTATTCGATGGAATTCCGGATCATTTTAATGCATTTCAAGGACCTAATCAGCAAAGACACGACGTTGTTGATGATCGGCCGGCTTGAGTACTTGTGTTAACTGAACTTTATAAGCCTTAAGATCGAAAATAATAACCCTATACCGTGAGATGATCCTTTCGAATTCGTTCTCTCGTCCTTTAAAATTTCGTGTGGGGCCCTACCCCTAGGCCAACCATCAACTCGGCGCATAATATGCTAATCGAAAATAATATCTCATGATGAATTATCATATTATCTATACGCATCGAGTGGTGTAATAAAATTGTCCGTCTCGTTGCCACGGACGAGACTTTTCTTCTGCGGACAGTTTGCTCAAAATGTATATCGCTCGGGTACGAGGGGTGTCCCGGAAGTGTTTGGACTAAGAAAATGAATCGCATCCTTGCATTTAAAAAAAACCACGTGAACACTAATTAATCAGCGTAGATGTTGCGGAAAAGAAAGTCTACATTTTGATAGTATATTCTGAAACTAGTTGCAGAATGGGCTCCTATTCCAACACGTATTCAAACGCATGAGTGTTGAAATTGCCTTCTGCAACGAGTATTAGACGTTATTTTCTCTATTTCAGTCAAGTTTTGTGAAAAACTGTCGAAATTAAATGAAAAATTCAGATTATGCATCCTAGTGACTTTTGTATTGTATCTTGGCAGTTGGTGTGACTGTTACGAAAATTGACAGATCGTGCGTTTCGAATTTTGAAATCATTTATAATTACGCATTGAATTCGTGAATTATGTTTGAAGAAATCGATTTAACACCTCCAGAATTAAAAAAATTGCGAATAAATTAATAACTCAAAAATCCTGATCCATGTATGAAAAAGAATACGAAAAACTTGTGAAGTGGTCTGAAGAGAATTCGGTTATTTGAATTTCAGGTAATGTTTTGCTAGCGTATTTTGAATAACGTATTCATGAAGTAGGACGTTATGGTGAACTCATTCAATGTAACGCAGATTGGCTCAGAAATTGATAAATAAAACATTTCCAACGAGTATTGATTGAGAAAATAGAAGAAAATCAGAAATAAGTAGAACCTCACCTTCCAAACGAAAACTTTGGGATTTTTCTTGTAAAAACTAAGAAAATTGCTGACTACTCGTTATCATTTTCGTAATCTGAGACCCAAACTTGGCGAATACAAATTTTTTCACTTTTCCAACACGATTCTTTCAGTTCTAAATAATCACCATGAAATCGGATAGGATCGAAAGCCAGTGCTGACAAGCACAAAACGAAAAATATAACTGAAAACAATGCTGTAATGAGTTCATCACTGTACTGTTTTTAGTACAGTCATTAACTCATTACGATACTGAAATAGAGAAATTCTTTTATTCATCGAGAAATGTATGTTAAGGTCAATACGTGAAAGTTAATTTTGATCCAATGACAGATGTATGATTTACTTTATATTTGGCAGGTGCTTATATTTGTGGTGAAATTGCATCTTGATTTTTTTTAACGAAACAAAATGGCGGAGGAGTTTCTTATTCATAGTGTGGATTTTTCGTAAGTTGTTGTGTTCTGATGCATGAAATGGCTCCAGGGATGTCCAGCGTATACCTTCTCAAGAAACTGGATGATTTCCTAGCTTTCTTGATGAATTCCAGGAAAATTATCCCTGGTACATCGAGGATGAAAGTTGAGGAAGCAGAATGCGTGCCTTCTCGATTAATTTACGCAGTTGATGTTAATTCGTCACGCCGACTAGT
The DNA here is from genome assembly GCA_910592335.1 of Adalia bipunctata. Lineage (NCBI taxonomy): Eukaryota > Metazoa > Arthropoda > Insecta > Coleoptera > Coccinellidae > Adalia > Adalia bipunctata. The sequence continues at coordinate 1,410,973 of OU342952.1, read as the reverse complement.
TTCGTATAGTCACCGGAAAGAGTAACGACTTGGAGCGTGCTGGGGTGTAGCCATAGGAACGCGGTCTTGGTTCGATATCGATCAGGTCGATCGATCGTCGATTGCAGAAATGTAAATATTCTCCGGCAATGAGATATCGCCCCGACAGTGGCGCCGGTTCGGCGTGGAAACCGAACGTCTTCGAACGTTAAAACACCCACTCAGTCGTATATTACATTTCTCTTCGGAGTCTTTACACCTTCGACACGATATTTTATTATGTAACAAGTGGAGTACGGAACAATCTTGATGATGTCAGGGCTGGATGAAACGAATTAACTACGAGGGCTGTTCGGTTACATCATGAAAAGTACCGGGAAATTGTGAAGAACCAAGTGGGCACTACTGTTAGGCTCCCACTTGAGTGTTTTCAGGCAGAGATAGGGGAAGTACGTACAAAATGACAGAGGCATAACTTGTTAGTGGGCAATTACAGTAATGTCATATTCTACCCCTATGATCTTAGGTCCTTCTTTATGAAATCTTATTAACCTTTATGAAATAAAAGTACCAAAAAATAAAATATTCTTAGATAAATTGGGATAAACGGAACTCATTTAAAGACTGAACGAGAATAAACTCGCTATCACAAAAACGCTCATATCTTTTGAACCACTGGACCGATTTCGAAAATCATACTTATTTTCGAATCATCTGTTTTCACAATAAGAAAACCAAAACTATTTTTCACAAAATTCATGGATTTTTTCTGGAATTCTTCCTTCTTATAGTGTTCTCAGTCACTTTCTGGGATGCTGTCTTCCACTTTTGCTTCAATTCCGCTAATGTTTTCGTTGATTTCTTAGTCTTCTTTAATTCTCTTTTTACCAGGGCCCAATATCTTTCGATTGGCCTGAGTTCTCGGCAATTTGGTGGATTGGCCTCTTTGGGGACAAGAACCACCTCATTAGCTTCGTACCATTCCTTAGTGGCCTTGCTGTAGTGGCATGAAGCTAAATCTGGCCAGAAGATTGTTGACACATCGTGCTCGCGTAAAAATGGTAAAAGTCGCTTCTTCAAGCATTCCTCGATGTATATCTTCGAGTCAACAGAGCCTTGGCCAACGAAAAATTTGCTCCTTTTCCCACAAGTGCAAATTGCTTGCCAAACCAGGAATTTTGTAGGAAACTTTGCACGAGAATCTGCAGTATAAAATTCCTGACCAGGAAGTTGCGAGAAATCAGCCAAGAAATAGGTTTCGTGGTCCATCACGCAACAGGAAAAATTTTTCAAGAAATCTTTCTTTAATTTCTTTGCTCTTGATTTCGCTTCTTGATTCTTCACAGCGTTCCTGTCTGGCACTTTCTGCACTTTGTATGTTCTAAGCCCACAACTCGACTTGATTTTCTGAACGGTTGACTGCGAACAACCCACTATTTGGGCCACTTTCCGTCCTGAAAGGTTAGGATTCTTCTGAAAAAGGATGATGGCTTTCTTCACTTTTTTTGGGCTATGAAACCCCTCTTTCCTCCAGTAGCGGATCCAGCTCTCGAGAAAGGGGGGGGTCATGGTCAGGTGGATTACATACCCGCCAATTGATTTTTTTTCTCAGACACAAGATTTGAGGGTTCATCCAGTCCAGGGGGGGGTCATGACCCCCATGACCCCCCCCCTGGATCCGCGCTTGCTTTCCTCCCGGTTCCTTCCTTGCGGTTAATTGTAAGATCTTCGTTGAAGCGCTTAACAACTCTTGATACCGTTTCCGGACAAACGCGAGCCTCTTTTGCGATTCTTTTGAAGCTCCATTTTTAAATTCTCGTGTTTCCACTTCGCTCGACATTTTGCGACAGAGAATTGGAATATCTATGAAGTAAATGTTCCACATGTTTCTGACGTTCATAACAAAGCTAACTATGATCAAATTTTGATTTTTTTCTCAATTGGTTCAAGAGATATAGACGTTTTTGTGATAGCGAATTTATTCTCGTTCAGTCCTTAGTATCAGGACAATCCTGTGAAGAGGATATATTATGTAGTTGCAAACAACCACTGATTACAGAAGAAGCCATATGAACAAAATCAGCTTGCCATGGATATCCAACACCCCCTTTCTTTGAAATTTTGAGATACGGCATAGAAAAAAAAATTTCATTCGGTGAAGGGCATCAGCAGTTAAAAGGAATGTACAAGTCGATGACTTGTATAAAGTATACTGGGGGTACTGCTCTGTTTGAAATTGTTAATTCCGGGGTATTGAATATACGTAAACTCCGACATTCATGTTGTATTAATAAGAAGGCGGTTTTGGTGGCTCTTAAAGGTAATCGATTTGAATACTTTTCGAGTACCCTGTCGATATGACCAATTCCGAGGAAAGCGAAGCAAGACAGGTACACCTTTGTGGCTTGCCCGAGACCGTTTCTGTTCTATCACCGTCACCATTCATCATGACTTATCGATAAAACGAACCTCGCACGCCCACTCGATCCCATAAAATCGCGGCAGGTATGCAGACCTCTATAAATGATTGACTTTTTTCTCGGCGCGCGGTGATTCGTTGTCGGCGGGCTCCAGGAATGCGTTATGTTCCACGTTTTGTTATTACTGAATTCGCATAAACCATGAATGAAACGAGATCCGACCGTGAATGGGGCCCTTTTACTACTCGCTCTATTTTCCGATCCATTGGAGTTGTAGTACTTTTTGTGCTGGTGCTGTTGGTACGCCGCGCCGTTGCGATATGCAGAGCGTGGGATTCTTATTGGTTCTTTGACTCCCCATTCTTCTCGGGAATTCGCCGATAGTCGGGCTCATTAGGGGAGAACAATTCGAAATTGTTGAATTTACTGCAGCGGTCGAAGGGAACGAAAGAACTCGCAAAAAAACTAAGAGTCACTCACCCAGCCGTTTGCCATCGTTTAAAAGCGGAGGAATGATCTGAATGGTAGGAAATTGGGTGCCGCATGAACTGAAGTCGAGGGTTTTTGCATCGAATTGTGACTGGTGATGAAAAGATGATCCAAAATGTCTCGGGAAACATCTGGGCAGCCTGGCCGTGCCTCAAAAGAGAGATTAATGCAAGGAAAGCGGCCAGAGAGACCCCCTTTTTGGCGATGGAATCCGTCAACTGCCAGAAAGTAGTGGCAAGCTTAGGAAAATACTTTAAACATTTAGTGAATGGGTGTTTTATCACAATAATGCTTAAATTTTCGAAAAAAACTAAAGAACTCATTTATACTCATATAAATCCAAAAAACAGTTACTAATAACTGGATAATTCAGTGAAAACCTTCGTCAATACCGAATTGGTACTACCCACATCAAAGAACCGACCTCAACCTAAGAGTCCTTGGTGAAAAGTACCACAAATACATCCCAATTCATTCATTCATTCATTGATGTTGTAGTACTTCTCGTGATTCCTCGCATTGTCGATCTTCAGCACAAAAGATGCTGAAATCGTGGGATCGGTGTGTTAGTTCTCTGACTCGATCTAATTGAGCCTGCCGCGTGTACGGGAGGTCTTCATTTTTGGATTCCTCCATTGTTCAGTACGTCGTGAATGAGACGTGCTAAACTCACAAAAACGTTTATGCGGTTTCCTGTTCGGCGTTTTTGGGGGTCGTGAGGAGATGAGTTGGTCCATTAAAGGACAATTAGCGGGACTGGTTCCTTTTCAAACTACAGGATTCATAGTTCTGAGATAATCCTACCTTATAAGTCGCTGAGGCTTCACAAGTTACCAACCCTAAGTAGTATCATAATGGGCGAAAGACAATACACTTTATTTGGTTAAATTCTATTGTGTGAATTTGATAAATCAAAACTTTCCTGGTTATAACCAGGTTATGCTTAATTGATCTAAAAGGTCAATTTACCCCACTGAATACGTGAAGATCAACTCAAGTAATTGCTTTTATAATTCTTGGCTTATGGTCACGAGAAAGTGAAAATGATTTCAGTGGACAGAAAGCGATTACTATCGGAACTTCCAAACAAAAAATTATCAATGAAAAATGGCTAAGAATCTATGAATGAACATTCCTCGATCCTTATTTGAATCGTTGCATTGTTTAGCATTTTTCTTTGCTCGATACCTGTTGTCATGCTTCGAATGAATATTAATTTCAATTCTTCTATCATCACAAAGGGAGAACCATCTGATTATGTCAAATACATACTTCACAATATGAATTTCTACATATTGCGTTAGAATTAAATTTCCCTTAATTTATGACATCTTTTTTATATTCATGACATGAAAAATATTTAAAAAACTCGAAAAGTAAAACAAATATTTTGTTTAACATCAGTTTTAATTGAAACCAACCCTTCTGAACTTCATTCACCACCACTGCTGATTGTATTACATGAGAAACATGACAAGATTTCCAAATATTATAGTGATAAAAGTGTCTGTTTCCTTAGCAACAGCTCCAGTGGCGTACGAATAAACTGCTCGTCAAAAATTGAGGATATTGAAATATTTTGAAATTTATCTCCAGAAAACCTCAATTTCTTTTGGAATATGTATAATTAGAGAGATTCCAAAAAATTCATGTATACACAATATCAAAATACGATATTTCAAAAAAGTTGCCTTCAAACTGAGTATGACTACCATCTACATCAAGAACTGCTTGGAACCTGCTTAATTTTTTGCCCAAGTTCTAGCAAAAGGTCTCAGATTAAACTTGTCTTGGCATAATGAAAATTCGATTTTCAATTGCGTAGAACCGTTTGATCTTGAAAACGAAATACAGCCTGAAGAGAATTCAATTTAGTTCTCTTGAAGACTGCGTTTGGTCCTCATAAGAAAGAAGACGGTGGAACCTTCTGATCGGGTGGCGGCGGCGCCTCTGGCCGAAAGGGGCACCCTGAGAACAGGGAGAGAAATTCCAGATCGGCGTTTATTTATTTATATTCCGTTCTCGGTATCGCTCGGGCGGCGCTTTTGGTTCTTATCTGGTTGTTAGTGTGCGCCGTTGGCGGCCCACCCAATCCCAGCCCCCATCGAGGGTGACTTCCAGGAATCGGCCCTCTAGATCGCTCACACAAACTCGTTCTTTCACACAACTTGTCTCCTCTTCATCCTGGCCCTGAATTATAGCGGTGTCTTGGCATTCCTAGAAATCAATCGGGAAATCTGATACGTACGCAATTTTTCGATGATGCATCGCGTCGTTTGCATTCTTGAGGGAATGTTTGGGGTTGTTCTCTTTCCGCTATTATTGGTTTTATCGTAAAGCTAGTAAGCTAGTGAATTTTAGATCATCATATCGCAACCTTGCCTTTGGCAACATGTAGATGTCCAGAGGTGGCAGACCCAACATCGGTTCCATAGATCCTGTCGGGGTAGATTTGATAAAATTCACAATGGACTTTTTGAGTTCCACCCTGACCTAACTCTGATTGTCTTAGGCCACCAAATGAAAGAGCCATAGACCTCACAACAGCTATGTACTTGTACACGCAGTGTACCAAGAGATGAGCCCTCTCATCCCTTGCCTGACATTTTCCGTCATTTACTTTTTGCTCGTGTAAGTGATTTTTATTCAGTTTGTGATCCAGGTTGAAAGTCCATTGGCATCTACTTCTCAACGAGGGAATCCGATCAATGAAGCCGTTTAAATGAGTCCCATCGAAAGACAGCCTCGCTGTGGACTACACAGCCCGATCTAAAAATACATTTCGAAGAAGTTCACTTAATCGCGAGTTATGAATCATAAAATTCGAACCTCGGCCAGATGAACATGAACGTACAATATGTGTGAAATGCAATTCCCGACAGAGGAAATATCCCGTTGCCAATCCATATCGCTTTTTAGTTTCGCAATTCGGTCGCGTTCCTTGCGGATGATGTTCTCGTTATGGGATTATGAGACGCCTTCCGTTCTGCGCTCCAGACCGAAAAAACGAAATACTACACTGTCCTTGGAGCAGGCGATGAATGGAGATCAGAAAGGGAAGTCTGGAAGAAACGACGGAATTCTCGGCGGAATCGTAGTTTTTTCGAGCTGGCGACCGCAAAAAGTGTAGGGACCACAAGCATGAATGGAGTGATGGTACGTGAACGATATTCTTGGTGAAGGCCATGAATATTCTTCCAAGTAGAGCCTTCTTTATAAGGACTGAACGAGAATAAATTCGCTATCACAAAAACGCCTATATCTCTTGAACCAATTGAGAAAAAAATCAAAATTTGATCATAGTTAGCTTTGTTATGAACGTCAGAAACATGTGGAACATTTACTTTATTGTTATTCCAATTCTCTGTCGCAAAATGTCGAGCGAAGTGAAAACACGAGAATTTATGACACTTTTTCGAAATAATCAAAAATGGAGCTTTAAAAGAATCGCAAAAGAGGCTCGCGTTCGTCCGGAAACGGTATCAAGAGTTGTTAAGCGCTTCAACGAAGATTTTACAATTAACCGCAAGGAAGGAACCGGGAGGAAAAAGGGCTTTCATAGCCCAAAAAAGTGAAGAAAGCCATCAGCCTTTTTCAGAAGAATCCTAACCTTTCAGGACGGAAAGTGGCCCAAATAGTGGGTTGTTCGCAGTCAACCGTTCAGAAAATTAAATCGAGTTGTAGGCTTAGAACATACAAAGCACAGAAAGTGCCAGACAGGAACGCTGTGAAGAATCAAGAAGCGAAATCAAGAGCAAAGAAATAAAAAAAAGATTTCTTGAAAAATGTTTCCTGTTGCGTGATGGACGACTAAACCTATGTCTTGGCTGATTTCTCGCAACTTCCTGGTCAGGAATTTTATACTGCAGATTCTCGTGGAAATGTTGACGAACCATTTCGCGTGAAGAAACAAGCCAAGTTTCCTAAAAATTTCCTGGTTTGGCAAGCAACCAGCACTTGTGGGAAAAGGAGCAAATTCTTCGTTGGCCAAGGCTCTGTTGACTAGAAGATATACATCGAGGAATGCTTGAAGAAGTGACTCTTACCATTTTTACGTGAGCACGATGTGTCAACAATCTTTTGGCCAGATTTAGCTTCATGCCATTACAGCAAGGCCACCAAGGAATGGTACGAAGCTAATGAGGTGGTTTTTGTCCCCCAAAGAGGCCAATCCACCAAATTGCCGAGAACTCAGGCCAATCGAAAGATATTGGGCACTGGTAAAAAGAGTATTGAAGAAGACTAAGAAATCAACGAAAACATTAGCGGAATTCAAGCAAAATTGGAAGACAGCATCCCAGAAAGTGACTGAGAACACTATAAGAAGCATGATGGGAAGAATTCCAGAAAAAATCCATGAATTTTGTAAAAAATAGTTTTGGTTTTTTTTTTATTCTAGAAACGGTTTTTATTAGAATTAGAAGATGATTCGAAAATGAGTTTGATTTTCGAAATCGCTCCAATCATCATCGTGAAATGGTCCATTATGGGCACACAAGTTGTGGTCTTTTCGCGAGTTGGTTGTTTACCATCAGCAGAGATCCTCACGAGGTATCTTCTCACCCATCCACTGTCGATATTCGGACCCGAAAGTGAATCTGAAGACCGATCAACGGCCGATATAATGACGAACATAAGAATCTCGTACGGCGAAGATCACAAGCCAGTTTAGGTGGTGCGCTCAGTAATTACCATTTCTGGAAAGAATTTCGGTCCTTCTCTGTTAACCTCTCGGTGGTAACTTCCACATTATGGTATGGCATTAGCTTGCATTATAGCTTGATATATTGGACAGGATGTCAGGTAGATATTATTGGCCTGCCTCGCCGATAAACTGGTCGAATTTCTTCTTGATCAGCTGGGCTGAACTCATCAATGGAAGGGTGAGGAATAAGGCAGGATATTTTGTTGTTTCATTCCTAGCAGATATCCGCTGTTTAGCTCGCGCTGGTATCCTTTTATACAGGCTGGCACTGCCACACACCAAACAGTAAATAGGTGTTTCAAGATAATTCTTGGTACGAGGATGTATTGATATCTAGTTAGCCTGGACCAGTTCCATGCATAAACAAAATATTGCGATACCATATCAACGAACAATAAATTATTAGAAGTGTCAGTGTAGAGTTCAACGTCAAAAAAGTAAACCAGAGTTACGCAATAAATTTAAAAAAAGATGTCCACCGAAATTGTAAAAATAGAAACATTGGGACAATCGAGCCATCATCAAGTACATGTATTTAAAAGAGTTAAGAGGTAAGCAGATTTAAGAAGATATGCTTGATACCCTTGGTGATCAATGTCCTTCGTATGCGACAGTGAAATATTGGACTGCAAGCTTCAAAAGAGGTGAATTTTCCATCGAAGATGATGACCGATCGGGAAGGCCAGTTTCTGTGTCAGTCCCCGAAAATATCGATGCAGTTCATGACATGATTTTATCAGACCGTCGAATTGGGCTAAAACGGATATCTGAAGCGCTGAAGATTTCATACGAACGCGTTCATCATATAGTTCACGTCAATTTGGACATGAGAAAAATTTCTGCAAAATGGATCCTCAAATGTTTGAATGTTGACCAAAAGCGTGCAAGGGTAGAAGCATCGCGTTCGATCTGTGCTCGATTTGAAAACGGTGTAGACTTCTTAAACCGAATTGTTACTATGGATGAGACTTGAGTACATTTCTACGATTCAGAAACAAAGCAACAATCGATGGAATGGCGACACTCTGGTTCTCCAAGACCTAAGAAGTTTTTTGGATAAGGGTAGAAAAATAACTGGAGATTACTATTCGACGTTACTGACCACTCTACTGGATAAAATTAAAGAGAAAGACACGGAAAGCTATCCATACGTGTTTTGTTTTTACAGGACAACGCCCCAGTACACAAATCTCATGTTGCCATGCAAAAAATTCGTGATTTAGGGTTAGAATTACTAGAACACCCCCCTTTTTCACCAGATTTGGCTCCGTTCGACTATCATCTCTTTCCTCAACTGAAAAAAAGTTCAAAAGGTCGTAAATTTTCTTCCAACGAGGAGGTAATAAAAGCTGTGGAGGACTGGTTTGCAGAGCAAGAAGAAACATTTTTTTGAAAGGTCTTGACACGTTGCAGGTTTGCTGTAATAAATGTATTCAATCAAGAGGAGAATATGTTGAGTAGATAATAAAATATTTTGACATTTGAATTTTGTTTGGTTCTAGGAATTTTTCAATATATCCTCGTATTATTACAATGTGGTATGAAGTTATCTCCGAAGAAACCAGATGTACAATCATGCATATCTTTCTGTAGGATTCGACAGAGTGTCTTCAAGTTCGAAACATCGAAACCATCATCGAGAATCAGCTTCTCGGTCAGGTAGAATGATCTCGCGAGTAGTTCTCCGTCCGACCGATTCTAGATGCATTATGTATTTATTCAGTTGGCCTGATATCGGAGTCATCCTGTAGATGTAATGTAATGAGCGATAATAACATCCTGAATAAATCATGTGATAATAAGTAGACGGCGCAAACGGAGAGTGTTGAAGAACCAGTGAATGAGGAAAAAACGACTAAATTTATAGTGGGTTATTTATACGAACCCTTAGAAGGCAAATAGAGAAAACGCCAGCTCCATTCAAAGTTGAAACATCCTATTACATAGGCCGTAAAACACCTTATATTTACTGTTAGTCGTCGACTCTGTGTTTGTGTTGACAAAAATGAATGAAACAGAGGAACGACTTCCAAGAAATGATTTCTGAAGTCGCATTCCTTTACGAGGCCCTGTTTCAACCCGAAAACGACTTGTTGGGAGGGCAGCTTCGTTGCATCGTCAGAATGTTTATGGTTTAATTTCAGTCATGAAATTTTCCCTTGAAATTCAGTAGGGGAAGATTCTATTCGATCCCATCCACAGGACGAAAATTACTTTTCAGAGCGCAAGCTCTTCTTCTATCTGGCAATAAGAAAATATGGTTGCTAAAGAAACAACCCCAATGAAAAACCCTTAGAAAGCAATACTGATCGATATTATTGAACTGGTTTCGACGAAAGTCTCTACCATTATCATCAAACTTAAATTTCGAGTTGTCGAAGAAACATTTAGGCGCCGAGCAATTAACTTCGTGAATAGAAGGTGTTTGAGAATCAGACTGGTCGTGCTCGGTGTTGCCACTTATACTGACCAATTTCATTTAGGTAGACACATAACCGAATATTCATGAATCCACCCATGCATATTTTTCTGAAAAGTTCACCAGAATGAAAGTTCCTCTTAATTTCTACGATAAAACATTTTACCCTCCAAACCAAACTATGAATAGGTATTTGCTGAATAATACTTTGAACTTCTTAGGGCCGGTATTATAAAGACCAACCGAGGATTCAACCGTTGCGCCAACAACCAAATTCCTCACTATCTGGTAGTTGGCGCACGGTTGAATCCTCGATTCGGCTTTTATAATACCGGCCCTTAGAGATTTCACAGTGCATGACCTCGGAGTATCAAATTCATATTTGTCAATAAAAATATATGTCAGGACGGTTCTAACGGAATTATAATTATTGAAAAAGTTAATCGAACCATTCGAATCTTCCATGAGAGGTCTTTAGCAGATCGACATCACCCATACCACGAACGGTCTGAGCTCGTAAACAAAACTCGAAAATGAAAAACCGAAAAATTTAAAACGAAATTATTCATTAACTATGAGGGCTACATTGATGATTTTGGTATCAAAATGTAGGTTTTCGAGGTCGCCCCATTGAATAAAAAATATTCCAAAGCCCTAACTAGCACCGTTTAGATTTTGACCTGTCAAATGGCATTTTTTTGAAATATTCGAAATTTCAAACCCTCATAGCTTCCGTCCCTCTCGCTGTATTCACCATCGGTTTATATTTTGGTAATCAGCATATCACCAAGTATCTCTGTGCAGAATATGAACGATTTTAAAAATTTCAATTTTTGGGCGAAAAATGACTAAGGGGTTAAACCCCCAAAAACACCATATTTGCCAATAAATAACTATATCCGGATGGTTCTAACGGCGTAAATGATTGAAGAAGTTGATCGTTGCATTCCAATCTTCCATAATAGGTCTTAAGCGGATCGAGAACACCCATACCCCGAACGGTCTGAGCTCGTAAACAAAACTCGAAAATGAAAAACCGAAAAATTTAAAACGAAATTATTCATTAACTATGAGGGCTACATTGATGATTTTGGTATCAAAATGTAGGTTTTCGAGGTCGCCCCATTGAATAAAAAATATTCCAAAGCCCCAACTAGCACCGTTTAGATTTTGACTTGTCAAATGGCATTTTTTGAAATATTCGAAATTTCAAACCGTCATAGCTTCCGTCCCTCTCGCTGTATTCACCATCGGTTTATATTTTGGTAACCAGCATATCACCAAGTATCTCTGTGCAGAATATGAACGATTTTAAAAATTTCAATTTTTGGGCGAAAAATGACTAAGGGGTTAGACCCCCCAAAAACACCATATTTGCCAATAAATAAGTATATCCGGATGGTTCTAACGGCGTAAATGATTGAAAAAGTTGATCGTGCCATTGGAATCTTCCATAATAGGTTTTTAGCAGATCGACAACACCCATACCACGAACGGTCTGAGCTCGTAAACAAAACTCGAACATGAAAAACCGAAAAATTTAAAACGAAATTATTCATTAACTATGAGGGCTACATTGATGATTTTGGTATCAAAATGTAGGTTTTCGAGGTCGCCCCATTGAATAAAAAATATTCCAAAGCCCTTACTAGCACCGTTTAGATTTTGACCTGTCAAATGGCATTTTTTTGAAATATTCGAAATTTCAAACCGTCATAGCTTCCGTCCCTCTCGCTGTATTCACCATCGGTTTATATTTTGGTAATCAGCATATCACCAAGTATCTCTGTGCAGAATATGAGCGAAATAAAAATTTCAATTTTTGGGCGAAAAATGACTAAGGGGTTAGACCCCCCAAAAACACCATATTTGTCAATAAATAAGTATATCCGGATGGTTCTAACGGCGTAAATGATTGAAAAAGTTGATCGTGCCATTGGAATCTTCCATAATAGGTTTTTAGCCGCTCTACAACACCCATACCACGAACGGTCTGAGCTCGTAAACAAAACTCGAACATGAAAAACCGAAAAATTTAAAACGAAATTATTCATTAACTATGAGGGCTACATTGATGATTTTGGTATCAAAATGTAGGTTTTCGAGGTCGCCCCATTGAATAAAAAATATTCCAAAGCCCTAACTAGCACCGTTTAGATTTTGACCTGTCAAATGGCATTTTTTGAAAAATTCGAAATTTCAAACCGTCATAGCTTCCGTCCCTCTCGCTGTATTCACCATCGGTTTATATTTTGGTAATCAGCATATCACCAAGTATCTCTGTGCAGAATATGAACGATTTTAAAAATTTCAATTTTTGGGCGAAAAATGACTAAGGGGTTAGCCCCCCCAAAAACACCATATTTGCCAATAAATAAGTATATCCGGATGGTTCTAACGGCGTAAATGATAGAAAAAGTTGATCGTGCCATTGGAATCTTCCATAATAGGTTTTAAGCAGATCGACAACACCCATACCACGAACGGTCTGAGCTCGTAAACAAAACTCGAACATGAAAAACCGAAAAATTTAAAACGAAATTATTCATTAACTATGAGGGCTACATTGATGATTTTGGTATCAAAATGTAGGTTTTCGAGGTCGCCCCATTGAATAAAAAATATTCCAAAGCCCTAACTAGCACCGTTTAGATTTTGACCTGTCAAATGGCATTTTTTTGAAATATTCGAAATTTCAAACCGTCATAGCTTCCGTCCCTCTCGCTGTATTCACCATCGGTTTATATTTTGGTAATCAGCATATCACCAAGTATCTCTGTGCAGAATATGAACGATTTTAAAAATTTCAATTTTTGGGCGAAAAATGACTAAGGGGTTAGACCCCCCAAAAACACCATATTTGCCAATAAATAAGTATATCCGGATTGTTCTAACGGCGTAAATGATTGAAAAAGTTGATCGTGCCATTGGAATCTTCCATAATAGGTTTTAAGCAGATCGACAACACCCATACCACGAACGGTCTGAGCTCGTAAACAAAACTCGAACATGAAAAACCGAAAAATTTAAAACGAAATTATTCATTAACTATGAGGGCTACATTGATGATTTTGGTATTAAAATGTAGGTTTTCGAGGTCGCCCCATTGAATAAAAAATATTCCAAAGCCCTAACTAGCACCGTTTAGATTTTGACCTGTCAAATGGCATTTTTTGAAAAATTCGAAATTTCAAACCGTCATAGCTTCTGTCCCTCTCGCTGTATTCACCATCGGTTTATATTTTGGTAATCAGCATATCACCAAGTATCTCTGTGCAGAATATGAACGATTTTAAAAATTTCAATTTTTGGGCGAAAAATGACTAAGGGGTTAGACCCCCCAAAAACACCATATTTGCCAATAAATAAGTATATCCGGATGGTTCTAACGGCGTAAATGATTGAAAAAGTTGATCGTGCCATTGGAATCTTCCATAATAGGTTTTTAGCAGATCGACAACACCCATACCACGAACGGTCTGAGCTCGTAAACAAAACTCGAACATGAAAAACCGAAAAATTTAAAACGAAATTATTCATTAACTATGAGGGCTACATTGATGATTTTGGTATCAAAATGTAGGTTTTCGAGGTCGCCCCATTGAATAAAAAATATTCCAAAGCCCTAACTAGCACCGTTTAGATTTTGACCTGTCAAATGGCATTTTTTGAGAAATTCGAAATTTCAAACCGTCATAGCTTCCGTCCCTCTCGCTGTATTCACCATCGGTTTATATTTTGGTAATCAGCATATCACCAAGTATCTCTGTGCAGAATATGAACGATTTTAAAAATTTCAATTTTTGGGCGAAAAATGACTAAGGGGTTAGACCCCCCAAAAACACCATATTTGCCAATAAATAAGTATATCCGGATGGTTCTAACGGCGTAAATGATCGAAAAAGTTGATCGTGCCATTGGAATCTTCCATAATAGGTTTTTAGCCGATCAACAACACCCATACCACGAACGGTCTGAGCTCGTAAACAAAACTCGAACATGAAAAACCGAAAAATTTAAAACGAAATTATTCATTAACTATGAGGGCTACATTGATGATTTTGGTATCAAAATGTAGGTTTTCGAGGTCGCCCCATTGAATAAAAAATATTCCAAAGCCCTAACTAGCACCGTTTAGATTTTGACCTGTCAAATGGCATTTTTTGAGAAATTCGAAATTTCAAACCGTCATAGCTTCCGTCCCTCTCGCTGTATTCACCATCGGTTTTTATTTTGGTAATCAGCATATCACCAAGTATCTCTGTGCAGAATATGAACGATTTTAAAAATTTCAATTTTTGGGCGAAAAATGACTAAGGGGTTAGACCCCCAAAAACACCATATTTGCCAATAAATAAGTATATCCGGATGGTTCTAACGGCGTAAATGATTGAAAAAGTTGATCGTGCCATTGGAATCTTCCATAATAGGTTTTTAGCAGATCGACAACACCCATACCACGAACGGTCTGAGCTCGTTAACAAAACTCGAACATGAAAAACCGAAAAATTTAAAACGAAACTATTCATTAACTATGAGGGCTACATTGATGATTTTGGTATCAAAATGTAGGTTTTCGAGGTCGCCCCATTGAATAAAAAATATTCCAAAGCCCTAACTAGCACCGTTTAGATTTTGACCTGTCAAATGGCATTTTTTGAAAAATTCGAAATTTCAAACCGTCATAGCTTCCGTCCCTCTCGCTGTATTCACCATTGGATTATATTTTGGTAATCAGCATATCACCAAGTATCTCTGTGCAGAATATGAACGATTTTGAAAATTTCAATTTTTGGGCGAAAAATGACTAAGGGGTTAGACCCCCCAAAAACACCATATTTGCCAATAAATAAGTATATCCGGATGGTTCTAACGGCGTAAATGATTGAAAAAGTTGATCGTGCCATTGGAATCTTCCATAATAGGTTTTTAGCCGATCGACAACACCCATACCACGAACGGTCTGAGCTCGTAAACAAAACTCGAACATGAAAAACCGAAAAATTTAAAACGAAATTATTCATTAACTATGAGGGCTACATTGATGATTTTGGTATCAAAATGTAGGTTTTCGAGGTCGCCCCATTGAATAAAAAATATTCCAAAGCCCTAACTAGCACCGTTTAGATTTTGACCTGTCAAATGGCATTTTTTGAGAAATTCGAAATTTCAAACCGTCATAGCTTCCGTCCCTCTCGCTGTATTCACCATCGGTTTATATTTTGGTAATCAGCATATCACCAAGTATCTCTGTGCAGAATATGAACGATTTTAAAAATTTCAATTTTTGGGCGAAAAATGACTAAGGGGTTAGACCCCCCAAAAACACCATATTTGCCAATAAATAAATAAATATATCCGGATGGTTCTAACGGCGTAAATGATTGAAAAAGTTGATCGTGCCATTGGAATCTTCCATAATAGGTTTTTAGCCGATCGACAACACCCATACCACGAACGGTCTGAGCTCGTAAACAAAACTCGAACATGAAAAACCGAAAAATTTAAAACGAAATTATTCATTAACTATGAGGGCTACATTGATGATTTTGGTATCAAAATGTAGGTTTTCGAGGTCGCCCCATTGAATAAAAAATATTCCAAAGCCCTAACTAGCACCGTTTAGATTTTGACCTGTCAAATGGCATTTTTTGAGAAATTCGAAATTTCAAACCGTCATAGCTTCCGTCCCTCTCGCTGTATTCACCATCGGTTTTTATTTTGGTAATCAGCATATCACCAAGTATCTCTGTGCAGAATATGAACGATTTTAAAAATTTCTATTTTTGGGCGAAAAATGACTAAGGGGTTAGACCCCCAAAAACACCATATTTGCCAATAAATAAGTATATCCGGATGGTTCTAACGGCGTAAATGATTGAAAAAGTTGATCGTGCCATTGGAATCTTCCATAATAGGTTTTTAGCAGATCGACAACACCCATACCACGAACGGTCTGAGCTCGTTAACAAAACTCGAACATGAAAAACCGAAAAATTCAAAACGAAATCATTCATTAACTATGAGGGCTACATTGATGATTTTGGTATCAAAATGTAGGTTTTCGAAGTCGCCCCATTGAATAAAAAATATTCCAAAGCCCTAACTAGCACCGTTTAGATTTTGACCTGTCAAATGGCATTTTTTGAAAAATTCGAAATTTCAAACCGTCATAGCTTCCGTCCCTCTCGCTGTATTCACCATTGGATTATATTTTGGTAATCAGCATATCACCAAGTATCTCTGTGCAGAATATGAACGATTTTGAAAATTTCAATTTTTGGGCGAAAAATGACTAAGGGGTTAGACCCCCCAAAAACACCATATTTGCCAATAAATAAGTATATCCGGATGGTTCTAACGGCGTAAATGATTGAAAAAGTTGATCGTGCCATTGGAATCTTCCATAATAGGTTTTTAGCCGATCGACAACACCCATACCACGAACGGTCTGAGCTCGTAAACAAAACTCGAACATGAAAAACCGAAAAATTTAAAACGAAATTATTCATTAACTATGAGGGCTACATTGATGATTTTGGTATCAAAATGTAGGTTTTCGAGGTCGCCCCATTGAATAAAAAATATTCCAAAGCCCTTACTAGCACCGTTTAGATTTTGACCTGTCAAATGGCATTTTTTGAAAAATTCGAAATTTCAAACCGTCATAGCTTCTGTCCCTCTCGCTGTATTCATCATCGGTTTATATTTTGGTAATCAGCATATCACAAAGTATCTCTGTGCAGAATATGAACGATTTTAAAAATATCAATTTTTGGGCGAAAAATGACTAAGGGGTTAGACCCCCCAAAAACACCATATTTGTCAATAAATAAGTATATCCGGATGGTTCTAACGGCGTAAATGATCGAAAAAGTTGATCGTGCCATTGGAATCTTCCATAATAGGTTTTTAGCCGATCGACAACACCCATACCACGAACGGTCTGAGCTCGTAAACAAAACTCGAACATGAAAAACCGAAAAATTCAAAACGAAATCATTCATTAACTATGAGGGCTACATTGATGATTTTGGTATCAAAATGTAGGTTTTCGAAGTCGCCTCATTGAATAAAAATATTCCAAAGCCCTAACTAGCACCGTTTAGATTTTGACCTGTCAAATGGCATTTTTTGAGAAATTCGAAATTTCAAACCGTCATAGCTTCCGTCCCTCTCGCTGTATTCACCATCGGTTTATATTTTGGTAATCAGCATATCACCAAGTATATCTGTGCAGAATATGAACGATTTTGAAAATTTCAATTTTTGGGCGAAAAATGACTAAGGGGTTAGACCCCCCAAAAACACCATATTTGCCAATAAATAAGTATATCCGGATGGTTCTAACGGCGTAAATGATTGAAAAAGTTGATCGTGCCATTGGAATCTTCCATAATAGGTTTTTAGCCGATCGACAACACCCATACCACGAACGGTCTGAGCTCGTAAACAAAACTCGAACATGAAAAACCGAAAAATTTAAAACGAAATCATTCATTAACTATGAGGGCTACATTGATGATTTTGGTATCAAAATGTAGGTTTTCGAGGTCGCCCCATTGAATAAAAAATATTCCAAAGCCCTAACTAGCACCGTTTAGATTTTGACCTGTCAAATGGCATTTTTTGAGAAATTCGAAATTTCAAACCGTCATAGCTTCCGTCCCTCTCGCTGTATTCACCATCGGTTTATATTTTGGTAATCAGCATATCACCAAGTATCTCTGTGCAGAATATGAACGATTTTAAAAATTTCAATTTTTGGGCGAAAAATGACTAAGGGGTTAGACCCCCCAAAAACACCATATTTGCCAATAAATAAGTATATCCGGATGGTTCTAACGGCGTAAATGATTGAAAAAGTTGATCGTGCCATTGGAATCTTCCATAATAGGTTTTTAGCCGATCGACAACACCCATACCACGAACGGTCTGAGCTCGTAAACAAAACTCGAAAATGAAAAACCGAAAAATTTAAAACGAAATTATTCATTAACTATGAGGGCTACATTGATGATTTTGGTATCAAAATGTACGTTTTCGAGGTCGCCCCATTGAATAAAAAATATTCCAAAGCCCTACCTAGCACCGTTTAGATTTTGACCTGTCAAATGGCATTTTTTGAAAAATTCGAAATTTCAAACCGTCATAGCTTCCGTCCCTTTCGCTGTATTCACCATCGGTTTATATTTTGGTAATCGGCATATCACCAAGTATCTCTGTGCAGAATATGAACGATTTTAAAAATTTCAATTTTTGGGCGAAAAATGACTAAGGGGTAAGATCCCCCAAAAACACCATATTTGCCAATAAATAAGTATATCCGGATGGTTCTAACGGCGTAAATGATTGAAAAAGTTGATCGTGCCATTCCAATCTTCCATAATAGGTCTTAAGCGGATCGATAACACCCATACCCCGAAAGGTCTGAGCTCGTAAACAAAACTCGAAAATGAAAAACCGAAAAATTTAAAACGAAATTATTCATTAACTATGAGGGCTACATTGATGATTTTGGTATCAAAATGTAGGTTTTCGAGGTCGCCCCATTGAATAAAAAATATTCCAAAGCCTTAACTAGCACCGTTCAGATTTTGACCTGTCAAATGGCATTTTTTGAAAAATTCGAAATTTCAAAACGTCATAGCTTCCGTCCCTCTCGTCATATTCACCATCGGTTTATATTTTGTTAATCAGCATATCTGAAAGTATCTCTGTGCAAAAAATGAACGAGTATGAAAATCTCAATTTTTGGGTGTAAGAGGTAAACTGAGCTCAGAATTTTCGGTATTGTTACAATATGCATACTAAATTCAGTACTGCTATCGCCTATAGATTTCGATTCTGGTGTGTCCACAAGGGATCCTTGTAGTCGATCTTGGAGGAAGACTAGTTTTGATCCATGCTTTTAGCAATTATCGACACAATGAGCTGTACTTCTCATCTGCATTTCAGTCTTTGTCATTGTCTGCAAATTATCCTCGTCACTGCGGAAATCTTTTTTCCTAATGATTATTCACATTCTGTCTTCGATAAAGGCGAAAACGGCCATCAACAGCGATTCCCGTACTGTTTGCCCGCAATAAACACTCCCAAACGAAGCCTCACACGGATCCATGCTGCCTGGCTGAGATTCCTGCTCAGTCGTTGCTTTTACACGAACCGCTCATTAATAAACGACCGGCGGTAAGATTCTTTGCCTTCAATAGGTCAAGGATATTTATCGCTGTGCTCGCGGGCAGGACCGCCACGCCAGGGTTGCCGGAACACCTCTACAAAATGTGCCTTATGACAGCGATTTGTCCTGAGATCAGCAAAACTATTCCAATCGAAATCAAACTTTCCAAATGGAGGAAAAATCGATAACACCCTGTTAACACGCCGACAATAGGAACTGCTCAATTAATCCTGGGGACCTACGTCCCTTTACTGTCAAATAAACAACAGAAGGCATAAAGACCGGATGTCTGGAGTCAAGTCGGAAGTCGCCACAACGACTTTGTTCCTGATATTCATGCGTAGGGTCCCATCATAATAAATTTCGTGTTTCTCGGAAGTACTCGAACCAGTCCTGCACATTTTCGTAAGGCGACACCACGGGTCCTAATTTCGATGATACCCCGACCATTGAATCAACAAATGAACCAATCTTTGTAGCTACCTCATTTCCAAAACTCAAACACGTGTTGATTCCAAACAAAGACACACAGGACCAAAAAAGAAATGAAGCTAAATTAACCCATCTATGATTTGCCAAAGTGTCTCACAGCTTGAAGAATAATTTCTTCGAAAATTTCAGATACTTCACACTTCTAGTTCTGATTACCATAAGAATCATCAGTAATTAATTTTCGATGATATTGTTCTTCATGCCGTGAGACACTTTGGCAAATCAAGGATGGATCTAGCATCTTTTCTTGAAAAAAATTACTCCTTTTCGTCCATGTTTAGATAAAATAAATATATAATCCATTCACTTTTATAATGTATCGTGGTTGGTCATGACATTCTGACACATTTCACCGTGTATATTTTTAAAATGTTAGGTTATAGTCATTTTCCTGGCAGATAACTAAGCAACGTTGTCCTGTATACGTAGAGGTCTTAGTAAATTACGTGTTTATCAAAATGTTTAAGTGTACCTTGGGAAAATAATGAATTTGGGGAAATATTATTTGAATTCAACAAGACCTGGCGAATGTTGAAGAAACCTTTTTCTCTGTTAATACTGGAAATATACTGCTCCACAAGAGTTAGGGATATCGTATTCAATCGTTTTTTAAAAGTATGTAATCTTCGAGAAAATCGCTGTAAAATCATTCAAAACTCGATAACAGCTTGAATCGATCCAATAAAAATCAGTATGAGACATTTCGTCAATCTGGTCGCCTTTTTTCTGAAGTTTGGTTCTTTGTATATTCTTCATGAATGTTCTTATTTTGAAATGAAGTCAGTACATCAACGGCTTCGATTTGAAACGAGTTTTCTGAAAATGCCAAGACGTAAATTAACAAACGCTGAGGCTAATAGGGCTATCGGAATGCTACAGGGTGGCCTAACTCAGGTTGTTGTAGCGGCAAGGCTCCAAGTCAGCCAAAGTGTGATATCTCGACTTTGGAATAGGTTCAGGGAGACAGGTTCCGTGTTGGAAAGACCAAGGCTTGGTGGGCGACGAAAAACAACGCCTGCTCAGGACCGTTTCATCACCGTTTCAGCGAGAAGAAACCCTACATCTACGTGTAGAATGGTACGGAATACTCTTCAAGATGCAGATGGGGTCCGAGTTTCCATCGAAACCATCAGACGACGTTCGAGGGAGGTGAATCTAGGTTCTAGACGTCCATTAAGAGGAGTTCCATTAACACGTGACCATAAGCGTCAAAGACTGGAATGGGCAAGGCAACATATCAATTGGAACGATCAATGGCGTGATGTCCTTTTCACTGATGAATCCAGATATGGACGATTTTCAGATTCTCGAAGAATAAGGGTATGGACAATCCCACGCATACCCCGTAATCATCGCTATGTCCAAGAAATCCATCCATTCCGAGGGGGTAGTGTTATGGTATGGGCCGGGATATGTTTCAACGGGCGCACAGATCTATACATTTGTCCTGATGAGAATAGGACCGCCTTACACTATAGGGAGCATGTCATTGACAACCACTTTTTAAAGTTCTCAAGAAATGAGCCTACAACATACATTTAAATACATTTTGCACAACTTGAAATATTATTTGACATTTTACGAGTACCAACTTGCGTAAGTTTTGAGCAAAAAACTTGATAAACCTAAATCTTCGGATACGAGATACTTTATAAAATGTATGTGGAGTATATGTGGAAGATCAGGTAGCTACAAAGCTTCACAGGCACGTAGCCAGGATTTTCTTTCGGGGGGGGCCCACAATTTCGGGGGGGGGCCCACAATGAGTGAACATTGCAAATTTCGCCAAATATACAGGCATTTTTTGATAAATACAGGCATTTTTTGATATTTCGGGGGGGGCACGGGCCCCCGAGCCCCCCCCCTCGCTACGTGCCTGAAGCTTCACATCGTTGAGCAATCATTAGTTTTTTGCGTAAGGATAACAGCCGACCATTGGAAATCTAGGACACACTTTCAAGGTAGTATAAAAAATCGAGAACTAGAATTGGAGCGAGTTAAAATTCCGAAAATTTTGCACGATTCATTTAACGCTCTTGTCATACTTCAACTGGTACATTTTATGCATAATGCGACCAGGCGATATCGAGTTATCGGAAACTCCAATACCTTTCATTCAAATCACAAAAGTTCAAGACTGTTCCCGTAAAAAAATAGCTTTTTGAAGTGCCTCACATTCAACTCCAAAAGCCAGTTCAGACTGCCGAGTTAACAGCTAGTTTTGGACCGGCGTTCGAAATCTCACGACCGTGGTATCAATTTTGTACGATGACGTATTAACGAACGCTTCTTCCGGCTTCCGGGCGATCCTTTCCGGTAAGTTTTGCCGATATGAAACCGCAATTACCTTCCGTTTGTGCACTGGAAAATCTATCGATAGGGTTATTTCGAAAGATGCATGCTTTGCCCAAGCAAGGGAATGGAAAATCGCGTTATCGGCTCGATAGCGCACATTTTTTTGCGGAAAACACCACCAGGAAGATAAGAAATGCTTATTTCTATTTTGAAATCTGAAATTGCGGTCGTTCTACTACGCGAAACGGTCTGATTCTGTGTAGGGGAAAACTGCATATGGAATAGCCCTCGTACTTTTTCCACTGATAGGTTTGGACATCAAGAAATTGACTTGTATTGCCTTCCTGCATCTACTCCATTTGGAATCTCTGCCAATAGAGTCCTTCATTGTTCGAAATCTCTGTGATGAGCATCAACGACCAAGAGAAGAGAACCTTCCTGAAAACGCCAATACAGCTGGAGAGTACCCGTGGATTTTTGTAGCACCAAGATTGTAAATTCCTTCGGTTCTCGGGCACCCATGAATGGCAGCCTCGGACGAACTCGTTAATCAGGTTTCATTTTTCCGTTGTAAGACCAAACGGATGAAATCTAACAAAAAGCGGCCCGTGAAAATTATACTCTTCTAATTATGAACTATGCAGAAAAGAATTCTTCATCGTACGGTCGCGCCTGTTGAATAATTGAAAGGAAATGTAGGCTTTTGAGATGAGCATCAACAGTCTCAATAATCAACCCATTCCACCGACTCAGCCTTTCTTGTTTCCACTTATAATGTTCTTCATTAGGGACTCTACAACTTTTTTCAATCAAAGCCAAACTATACAGTTATATTCAAGGGCGTCGTCAGCCTTTGAGCTAGGGGGGGCAAAAAAATCAAATTAGAAATAATGAACTGATTTTCGTATATTATGCTATTATTTCATGAGTTTTTGGGGATTTTTGAGCTCTAGGGACCTGCCCCCCTGGCGACGCCCATGGTTATATTTCCAACTGTCCAATATCGTACGAGGATGTATTGATATCTAGTTAGCCTAGACCAGTTCTATGTATAAACAAAATATTGCGATACCATATCAACGAACAATAACTTATTAGAGGTGTCAGTGTAGAGTTCGACGTCAAAAAAGTAAACCAGAGTAACGCAATAAATTGAAAAAAAAAAGATGTCCACCGAAATTGCAAAAATCAAAAAATTGGAGTATCGAGCCATCATCAAGTAGCTGTATTTAAAAGGGTTAAGAGGTAAGCAGATTCACGAAGACATGCTTAGTACCCTTGGTGATCAATGTTCTTCGTATGCGACCGTGAAAAATTGGACTGCAAGCTTCAAAAGAGGTAAATTTTCTTTTGAAGATGATGACCGATCGGGATGGCCAGTTTCTGTGTCAATCCCCGAAAATATCGATGCAGTTCATGACATGATTTTATCAGACCGTCGAATTGGGCTAAAACGGATATCTGAAGCACTGAAGATTTCATACGAACGCGTTCATCATATAATTCACGTCAATTTGGACATGACAAAAATTTCTGCAAAATGGATCCCCAAATGTTTGAATGTTGACCAAAAGCGTGCAAGGGTAGAAGCATCGCGTTCGATCTGAGCTCGATTTGAAAACGATGTAGACTTCTTAAACCGAATTGTTACTATGGATGAGACTTGTGTACATTTCTACGATCCAGAAACAAAGCAACAATCGATGGAATGGCGACACTCTGGTTCTCCAAGACCTAAGAAGTTTCGTGTCCAAAAATCTGCTGGAAAAGTTCTTGCTTCAGTTTTTTGGAATTGCCATGAAGTAATCATGATTGATTTTTTGGATAAGGGTAGAACAATAACTGGAGATTACTATTCGACATTACTGACCACTCTACGGGAAAAACTTAAAGAGAAAAGACGCGGAAAGCTATCCAAAGGTGTTTTGTTTTTACAGGACAACGCCCCAGTACACAAATCTCATGTTGCCATGCAAAAAATTCGTGTTTTAGGGTTAAAATTACTAGAACACCCCCATCATTCACCAGATTTGGGTCCGTCCGACTATCATCTCTTTCCTCAACTGAAAAAAAAGTTCAAAAGGTCGTTAATTTTCTTCCAACGAGGAGGTAATAAAAGCTGTGGAGGACTGGGTTGCAGAGCAAGAAGAAACATTTTTTTTGAAAGGTCTAGAGACGTTGCAGGTTCGCTGTAATAAATGTATTCAATTAAGAGGAGAATATGTTGAGTAATGAAATATTTTGACATTGAAATTTTGTGTGGTCCTATAGTAGGCTAAGAATTTTTCAATATATCCTCGTATGTTCTGTTTGGTGTCGAAGCCATTCAACCAGAAATGCGCTTCATCACTAAAGATAACTTTGGCATTAACTGGTCATTTTTCAACATCAACTGTGGTTCATGAGTTAACTAGATCTTGAAGGAGTGCAGGCAAAGATCCTTTCGCAGATTTAGCCATCGTGAGCAATGCCCAACTCTTGCGAATCAAGAAGATGATAAGAAAATTGAGCATATTCGGAAAATACAAATTAAGACAGCGTTTGCTGAGCAGAGACACCGTAAAAGAAGTACCGATAAAAGGAATAAAATTGAATTCGGGCATTTTGCGAAGGTTAAACGGGCTGACCTCTTCCTTCTCGTCTCCCATTGACACACAGGCTGTGCCTAAATATAGTGCCGCTTGCATCCGGTGCGAGTCCGTCTGCAGATCTGCAAGAGGCGAGGAGGTTCACATGCTTCATTACTGGCAATAACAATAAAGTATCAATTGTGACGACGACAACGACGTTTGGCGAATTGTTGGTATGCAACTTAATGAATGGACTCGCCGGATTCTTGGATGTGAATCGCTCCCAAGAAATTGGAAAATTGTTTTCAGACGTAACCGGTTCAGACCATTTTCCGATGATTAGCGTTAAGTAATCGAGTAGGCGCCTGACGGTTACCGCATTCATTCGCGGAAATCTATATCTTCGTGTGAATCATTGCAGATAGGAATGCAGCTTCTATCTGTTGAATACTGCAGTGCTCATTAACTGGTGTCTTTATACCGAGCGCCCCACAGAAAAACATGAAAATATTTCAGATTTTTCCGGTCCTTGTTCAAGAAGGAGCGCTCAAAAATGAGTAACGCTCTAGATTTTGGAAAAAATGATTCAGCACCGCTCACCGTGGCATGAAGCGATCTCCATTATCTTTCAGTCCTCGGATAGAATTCCAATAGAGGAGAAAGAGCTTGACGAGTCATTTTTCACGATACTGACAGGCACCATTAAGTACGAACGTCGTAAGGGCCAAATTATAGTTGTAAGAGTTGTTAAAATTATATTCAGCTATCCCGGAGAATCCGAATAAAGAAACGTTGGAGAAACGAGTCCTTTTTATCCTTCGAGCTGGCTTTTTCATAAAAGAATTCGCCGACTATTAAAATATTTGATTAATGATCTCTTCCAGGAATTGAATGATAGTTTATTTGACTATAATATTTCAAGTATTTGTCATTTTGTCCGTTTAATAAATCCGCACAACGGGTTTATACATACGAATCGCCAATTTATATTCTTGTTTTTGCCCATTTCTTCATTATCTAGACTGGTCGGCAAACTTCAGATGCCGATCCAACAAAGGTCGTCTCAATGCCTCATGATATACCTAGTTCTTTCAGCACTGATAGGAACTATCAGTCTCAAAATAGAACGCGTTCGCACATTACTTCATTTATATTTACTAAAATTATGACAAGCTGTGAACCTATGAAATTCTAAGAATATAGCTTATTTCAACAGTACCGAAACTGATTACCCCACTTGAAATCGATCGAGGCATAATACATTGGCAGATTCACACGTCAACTTCGAAATTTATGATAGTACACTAATTATAAAGGATGCGGGTATACAGTGTGCCTCCTATTTTATTATAACTATATTAGGATCAAAGCCGTCTCCCCCATGGGCCTGTAGGCCTTCCAACGAGCCACGTAGAAGTTGAAGAGTCGAAATGAATTGGTTAATGAACGCAAAGGGTGTAGGTGGTCAAACACCTATTTGGTAGATGCTGGTATGATTCATTCCGTAAGTTATATGCGGGGTTGTTCTTGGTCCCGGATGGAACAATGAAGGAGGAAATAAAAGAATACGTAGGGGAAATACGTACAAGATGACATAGGCATCGTAACTTGAGTTTGGAGGTATCAAATGCGGAACTGTATACAAAACCACACGACCCGAGTGGGTTCTATTAACCTCTGAAAACTCGCAAGCGCTACTCTAATTCATTCAGTCGTTATGAGTGATAACAGGAATCAATAGGTCACGAGTTTTTTTTCATTGCGCCAAATTTTTAGAAGAAATGGCCAGTTTTCACCATTTTTTCATTTATATTGCATTCATTTCAAACTTTACTTATTTGTCATTGTATTCACGAAGCTTTTTTATGTTAAATATAGGGGAAGTACGTACAAAATGACATAGGGTTTTATTTCAGAGGCATAACTTGTTAAAAGTGAATCACAGTAATGTCATATTCGACACCTCTGATCTCTGGTCCTTTCTTCATAAAATCTAATCAACCTTTGTGAAATAAAAGTACCAAGAAATAAAATATTCTAAGATTAATTGGGATAAACGAAATTTATTTTGTTCGCGTGCTATGGACAAAATGACATACCGGCAAAAGGCAACTGTATTTTTCTACATATAGTTACAAAACTACTGACAAAGTTCACTAATGAAACGCTTGGTTCTTCTAGGAACATCAGCACAAGATGCGTGATCCCAATGCAAGCAATGCATGCACCGTAACCAGTCTTCTTCAGGGCTAATCCTGGAGAAGATCTAAATCGGGAAAAAAGGTCTCATAACAATAGATAGACACTGGACAGTCGTCTTCATGATCTCGAAAGTTGCTAGGAACATTTTCTTCTTCATTGTCTTCTTTAAATGATGCCCTAGGGACTTGTCTCCTTGTTTTTGGAGGAGGTATGGGCTCTTTTTTGATTTGATTGCAATCTTATCAGGTGTAGAAGTTGAAACTAAGTACGTTTGTCGAGTCCTCGTCTCACGTTTGCCTTGTTCACTTATAAATCGTCCTTTAGGGTTTGGAGAAACCTCCTCATAGGATCAGCAAGAGTAGGTTAAGATGCATTGCCTTTATAAGCCGCAGATGAAGATTTTGTTATGAATATGTTAAGACAAGTCCTGATTCTTTGTTTGCTGATGGAGCCTGAGATGGATTGTCTTGGTTTTGTCCGGTAGATACGGTTAATTCAGCTGAAATACCTATGTCATTTTGTCCGTTCACTGTATATGTCATTTTGTCCATATAGCGTTATAAAACTAGAAATGTATCGAATTAATACAAAAAGTATATTCAACATACAAAAAGCATCATGAATACAATGACGAATAAGTAGAGTTTGAATTG
Source organism: Adalia bipunctata (assembly GCA_910592335.1). Classification (NCBI taxonomy): domain Eukaryota; kingdom Metazoa; phylum Arthropoda; class Insecta; order Coleoptera; family Coccinellidae; genus Adalia; species Adalia bipunctata. The sequence goes on along the minus strand of OU342952.1, from coordinate 1,383,568 downwards.
AATGCAATTTGAATGAAAAAAATGGTGAAAACTGGCCATTTCTTCTTAAAATTTGGCGCAATGGAAGAAAACTCGTGACCTATTGATTTCTGTTTCCACTCATAACGACCGAATAACCAGAGTAGCTCTTGCTAATTTTCAGAGGTTAATAGAAGCCACTCGGGTCGAGTAATGTGGTAGGCAGTTCCGCATTTCATACCTCCGAACTCAAGTTATGATGCCTATGTCATATTGTCCATATATGTCATTTTGTAGGTATTTCCCCTACTTTTTGTATTAATTCGATATATTTCTCCTCTTACAACGCTTTATGGACAAAATGACATATTCAGTGAACGGACAAAATGACATAGGTATTTCAGGTGAATTAACCATATCTACCGGTCAACACCGAAACCATTCATCCCAGGCTCCATCAGCAAACAAAGAGTCAGGAATTCTCTCAACATATTCATAATAAAATGTTCATCTGCGGCAAATAAAGGCAATGCATCATAACCTACTCTTGCTGATCCTATGTGGGAGTTCCTCCAATCCCTAAAGGACGATTCATAAGTGGACAAGACAAACGTGAGCCGAAGACTCGATAAACGTACTTAGTTTCAACTTCTACACCTGATATGATTGCAATCAAATCAAAAAATGAGCCCATACCTCCTCCAAAAAAAGGAGACAAGTTCTTAAGGTCATTATTTAAAGAGGACAATGAAGAAAAAAATGTTCCTAGCTACTTTCGAGATGATGAAGACGACTGTCCATCTGTCTATTGTTATGACTTTTTTTCTCGATTCATATCGGGAAAAAAACAGTCTTCTCCAGGATTAGCCCTGGAAAAGACTGGTTACGGGTTACGATGCATGCATTGGTTGCATTGGGCTTACGAATCTTGTGCTGATGTTCCTAGAAGAACCAAGCGTTTCATTGGTGAACTTTGTCAGTAGTTTTGTAACTAAAAGTAGAAATCTACAGTTGCCTGTTGTCAGTATGTCATTTTGTCCATAGCATGAGGACAAAATGAATTTCGTGGTACTTGATTTCATAAAGGTTGATTAGATTTTATGAAAAAGGACCAAAGATCATAGGAGTAGAATATGACATTACTGTTGGTTGTGTCTGATTTTGTGTCATATGAAGAGATTAAAAAATGGCTCCATTCGTGGATAGCCTCAAAAGATGAACACTTTTACCGTAAGGCGTATATTTGAGTTCTACCAGAATGAAGGGAAAAAGTTCTAGCTTACAATGGGCAATACTTCAACGAATTTTTCGTAAATTTTTCACAATGAAGTTGCATTTTGATTTGCTTGCAGTTTGTCCGTTTTGTTTCGCTGTAACTTCAGTGTTTGATGCCAAAGGCCAATCCAACTGAAGAAATTAGTTTTCGGACTCTAAATAGTGATCAAATACGAACACAATCTCCGACTGCCGCAGCAGACAAACCCTGTGGGAAGCGTCAGATAAATCATTCGGCAACAACCAGAATGGTCTGAGAAAACAAACCGACTTCGGAGGGTGCGAATCCCACAACTACCAGCAGCTCCACCGGTCCCTTAATTAGTAGAAATCCCTGATAATTGCGTAGAATGCAGGCTGCACAAACAGAGAATCCCGCATGGGCCGTATTTCGGGAATAATTCGCATTTTTCCGGCCGCAACCAGGCGCCCTCCCACGCGATCGCCCGCATAGGTTTTCGTCGATTTTTTTTTGGTCGACCAGCTCTGCGTATACAGAGAAGAGAAGCCCCGTAGTCCGATACCCCGGCACAGGCTCCGGTTACCCCGTGAATTCACAATGAATGCGTATCTGATTAACCGGGATCCCATACCTCGTTTCGCCATATTGTTCTTTGGGAGCGATCTCTTTTTGTCCGGTTTGCAAACGATGGCGAAGATTGGGAGATAAACGGCGGGGACTGGGGCCCTTTGTTTCGACTCACCTTGCCCGAGATGCTGCCGCCGGCCGCGTCTCTTCATCTCGCGGTCGGCTGGTCGCGAAGTTAGCCAAAACCCGACCGCACGATTGCACTCATTTCGATTCGTATGCGAGATGCGACAATTTTGCTTGTTGACGAAGCCACCGAGGTAGAAATGGGCCCCATCGCTCAAGATGATTTTTCGATGGAATTCCGGATCATTTTCCTGAATTTCAAGGACCCAATCAGCAAAGACACAATCAAAATAACACCTCCTATTGGAAAACCCTTTAATTCCAAGCATAAAAACTCGCTAGTTTACTCAGGAAATTTATAAAACTCCTCAAATTCACCACTGACCAACAAACCAACTATATTTCTTCAAATACACAACTTTGTAAGAGCAATAGACTAATTTGTGAAAGATTTCTCTGCGAGTCTAAACATGGCTCCGTAATTTCCCCATATCTAGCCAAAGAGCAAAAGTCATCGATGGTATCCCATTCCTGCATTGCTACCAATTAACTAACAAATTAATAACTCGAAAAAAATCGACCTATTAGCTTCGACGTCGATTCATAACTCCGAACTATTTTAAGAACAGAATACGTTAATTCATCATTCCATATCGTGTATTCGTAATAATTTGATACAAGCAAGGGTCAACTTGTGTTATCTGGATGTAATTTTAGTTTCGGAAAATGAGTCAGGACAGGAAAATTCGAAGAGGTTGCATTCCAAAGCTCTTACAGTAACACAATCACAAGGAATATTTGTTCACCCCCACATTGAGATCAAGTGAAAATGAGCAAATCTGTTCGAATAAAAAGGTATCTCAATTCACAATTGCAAACAAATCGAAGAAGGTTATTGACTTTTGAGGTCTGTTGATATGAGGATTTGATCAGTGTTCTAATTATTTTGCAATATTCCGATAGAGAACGAAGAGGAATGAACTGAATACAGACCTAAACTGCCAAAGTAAATATGTACCATTAAATGGTAGGTACAAAAAGTTCTAAAACCTGTAAAACCTGTTTAATTTTAAATTTTTTTTTTGGTAAAACATAGATAGTATAACAAGGAGTAAATGATTAAAATTTGGGAAAAAAATCGTGAAGGTTTTTTCATGTAAACATCATGAAAATTGTAGTAGTTTTTCGCAAATTTTTTGAACTTTATAAAAAACCAGAAGATCCAAAATCCATGTTTAGTTGTTGTTAAAATGCAAAGAGCACGTGTACTCGGAATTTATGGCCAGCTAAGTGAATTTGAAAGAGGTCGAATTATTGGTCTACGGGAGGCGGGGTTGTCATTTCGAGAAATCGCTAACCGTACGAACAGAAATCCGGCCACTGTTATCAGATGTCGTCAAGCGTGGTTTGACAATGCTCAAAATCGAAGAAGAGTGGGCACCGGACGTCGAAGGGGCACAAATGAAGTTCAAGGTCGACGTTTATGACTTATGGCCATTAGAGACAGATTTGCGACAACTCGATCTTTGGCTGATGAGTGGTTAGGAGAACAAGGCCATCCTGTAACTGTCCGAACGGTTAACCGTCGGATAAGGTCTTTTGGACTGCAGCATTATCGACCCCATCTTGTGTTACCTCTGACGGTTGAGCATCGTCGGCAACGATTGCAGTAGTGCAGAGAACGACAACATTTAAATGTGGAATGGCATCAGGTCGTCTTTTCAGATGAATCTCGATTTTCCTTGGGTGCAGATGATGGCCGAAGAACGGTTAGACGACGTCGGGGAGAAAGACGCGAACCTCAGTTTGATGTTGAGCGTCATTCACTCCGGACAGTAGGCGTGATGGTATGGGATGTTATTGCACATGTAAGTAGGTCATTTTAAGTCTCTATTCGAGGTAACATGACAGCGCTGCGTTACCTTCAAGAAATAGTGGAGCCATATGTTCTCCCTTACCTTAACCGGCTCGAGAATCCAATACTCCAGCAAGATAATGCTCGATCTCATGTTGCGAGAGTTAGTTTAAACTTTTTGGAAGCGACCCATGTGAATCTTTTGCCATGGCCGCCCAGATCCCCCGATCTTTCGCCCATTGAGCATGTTTGGGAAGAAGGCTTGGGAATTTACCCCAGCCCCCACGTACTTTGGCGGCTCTGAGACATGAAGTACAGGTAGTTTGGGATGGTATCCCTCAAGAAGAAATAGACCATCTTATTACATCAATGCGCGTTGAGGAGTGTATAGATAATGGCGGTGGACAAACACATTATTAACAAATTTATTTAAAAAAATTGAAACCCTTCGTTTTTTCTCCAAATTTTAATCATTTACTCCTCGCTATACTATCTATTATAAACTAGCTGGCCCGGCGAACTTTGTTTCGCCTAAATAATACCTATCACCTATACCATAGCCATCTTTATCTTAAGAAGGCCGTGCCTATACTTACAGTAGATTTCACAACGCAATCACCAGGGATCGAAGATCAACGGCTTAGTTAGATTTCTGAACTGTCAAATCGAGTATTCTAGATCAAGCTCCGATCACCGGTGATATGCTTTGTGAAACCCCCGTTAAAGTTGTATAAACTTACCATTGCAATTTTTTCAAGCAGGAGATAAATTAGGCATAATAAAAGTTCTGTCAAATGTCATCTGTCAACTGTCATCTGTCAAACGTCATCTGTCAAATGTCATCTGTCAAACGTCATCTGTCCAACGTCATCTGTCAAACGTCATCTGTCAAACGTCATCTGTAAAATGTCATCTGTCAAATGTCATCTGTCATCTGTTCATCTGCCAAATGACATCTGTCAATTGTCATATGTCAAATGTCATCTCTCAAACGTCATCTGTCAAATGTCATCTGTCAAACGTCATCTGTCAAATGTCATCTGTCAAATGTCATCTGTCAAACGTCATCTTTTCCATGGATATGAGCTGTCACACAAAACAGAAATATATATATATATATTCTTATGAAATGGAGCTGTTACAGATTTTAAAAATGCTTTGTCAACCTCTTTGAAGAAATGAAAAAAGAAGTACATTCGTAGAAAAAGATGCCCTTCAATATGAATATCTGAAAACAAATCCAATAACCCTACACTTATACGGGGAGACAGAGTTCTTGCTGAGGTTTTTATCTGTGCTCTTGCATCATACGCAGAAATGTATGGTGCCCCGTTTGACATTCCTCTGCTAATACTGAGATTAGGAGCGGGGAATGGATCAATATGTTTGTTTGAATGATCTGTTCCTTGTTGCCTTTTCGAGACACATGCCATAAAAAAAAAACAGAAATACAAAAATAATATGTCAATTACTAACTATGGGCAATTTTGAATTCAGTTATTTCCGCAAATATATTTATTACCCAAACATAAATCAAAAACATTTCAAAAATATAGAGAAAAGATGAAAATGGACAATTCACGATTGATGCTGATCGTCACAATCCGATTTACTTTACATTCCGGTAAAAATTCACTGTTCCACCAACTTGATCTGATAATAGCCTTCCATGTTATTATAAGTTCTATGCAAATTACACAATAATTGTATACATCGCCATTCATACTCTAGTCTAGTCTACCATTTCTGAATTTCCTACCCTTCAAGAAAATGAAATCCACCGTTGCCAGACAACTTCATGGCTTATAACTTCACAACGTTCTATTTTATCGAAAATAGCGAGTCCATTTCTCTCGTTCTATTTTATTATTGCATTTCTATTGAATACCGTGAAACTCCGTTCTACCATAGAATATTCTTATACCGTTGTTAGGTATTCTGTGGTAAGACCTACTATTCACTTGACATGCGATTCTGTGGAAGAAAAACTAACCTCCTTTGTCCAAATGTCAATATGGCATTTCGAAGTTTTGAACCAACCATAGATCGCCTTTTATTAAAAAAGAAAAGGGCTATTTTTAGGGTTTTTCCAGCAATAATTCTAATTTTTCTCGCCGTAAAAACCATCCTTGAACTTCAACGAACATTTTAAAAAAAGATTTGGCCAAATTGGTCGAGGCGTTGTTGAGTTATGCGCTTACAACACATTTTGCGATTCATTTTTATATTATAGATTTAAACAGCTCCTTCTAGGAGTTGCAGTTTCTTTGTCAGTTTGTATACTTGAAATCGAAAGATGCGTACATAATCCTGGAAAGAAACTTATAGAAAGGTAGAAACGCGAGGACTTCCAGTCATATTCCTTCCGGCAACTTGAGCGAGATCCACCTGAGCAGCGGCCAAACCAGCCTGCAATCCGCAAAATGTCTCCGAAGAATTCCATCGGCAGCAGATCGCACTGGACGCGCTTTCGGTCAGGTCGACCGCGGTCTCAAACGTCGAACGTTTCGTCTCGACTCTCCCCGTCGTGGGTGGAACAAAGCAACTCCCCGGCACGTCCGTTCATTCATCTCTGGGAATCGGAAAAAAGGCCGTTTTATGTCCGGAAAGGCACTCGGAAAAATGGTCTAATTTCTTCCGTCGAGCCTATCGATAGTCTCGGCATAATCGCAGGCATAATAGGGCCTCATGTATGCGCAAGGTGGGTGGATGAAAGATTGGCCCGAGAATTAACTTCTTCGCTAGGTAGACGCGAATGTTAGTGCTTTTCTTGGAAGAGGTCAACGCCTTCTAATGGCGGATCTTTGCCGGTATTCCGCGATGCCCGTGTGCAATTGCAGGACGCAGGGGTCAAAACGAATCGTTGTACCCGACGGTTTTCCGGTAGTTCTTCGCGCCCTTCAGTTTTAACACCTACAAATTTTGCGCCCCCCAAACCGAGGGATTTCAAATCCCACAAGGCAACACTGTCTGGTCTGAAGCGCCGAAGATGTCGTCGGAAAGTTCCTACCAGGCGTCAAGGCTTTCCGATCGTTCTAGAACAATATGTTTCTATGATTTTGTTCCACAGGACAATCTCAAGTCAGGTGTTCTGACACTCCCTAAATTGGAGATACGAGAGGACGTTCCTTGAATAATTTTAAGGAAAAAGTCCCATAAACATGGGAAAGAGTAAAAACGAAACATTCAATTAAAATACCACGCATATCTCTCCAAATTCTGGCCTCAAAACTCGGTAAGACCCACATCTCCATGCAACACATCAAATCGTCCGATAAATCACATTTGCATTAACAAACCCCTCGATTCCTAACGCAGCCGAAATTTATTATGACATCCTGGAATAGTCTGAAGGAATGAATTAGACGAGAGCCCAAAGCTACCTACTAAATTCTTTAATCTGTCTCATATGGCGTCACATGAGACTGTGAACATACAAAGGGACCCCACAGGTCTTTCCTACAGTTTTTTGCCATTCGTCAAACGTAAAAAAACACGAGAACTAAGTGATGTTATCCTCTTCATACCCCATTTCGATGATAGCCCTTAATTTTGAGATAAGGGCTAAAGGAATTGACGGAATATGGTCGAACGGTCTCGTATTATCGTGTTTTGAATGCATAAATTCCTACCAAACTGGGTACTTGACTATTCAACAGTATGGAAATTATCTGAGAAATTTGAGAAGGGCTCATTGACTCTTGTGGGGAAAGCATAAGGAAAGGAAGAATTTTAAACATTTGGAAGGATCATGAACTATTTATATTCAACACTGAACAAGTTCTTTTGTCTGCAACTATAGATGACCACGCTGTTTTTTTTTCAGAGTAGAGTGCTTCGAAAATTGTTCAAAAACATGTTGAAAAGAAATATTTTGAAAATAATAAAGGCATTTAAGGGTTTTTTATTTTTGCTTCATTTGTCTATCCCAAAACTTGAGAAGCTACATGAATAGCGTAGAATAATCCAGTTTCATTGATTTCAAAAATACTTTTCAATTTGAAGTTGTGAGCCTCCGAGAAAGAACTCCCTGTATGTTAACATGACATATCATCGAAGATAATTGTCGTCCACAGGTTATTATTAACCCAGTCGAAGCGCAAAGCTAGAAAAAGATACCATCCCAGATTTCCGTTGACCAGTCTGCTGTTGGTGTATGAATTAAATATAAATGTCTCGAACTGGAGGATTCGAGATGATTCCCAGAGAGGAATGCAAAAAGAAGCCACGATGAACCAGAAATTACGCGAAATTTGGCAAATTCCTGCGGAATAACTTAACCATATGGAAGATACGATTAATCCAGTAGGCCAGCACTCTAATTCTCTCGGCCGACAAATTTTTATTCGAGAAGATTATTGTCTTTGATGTTCCGAGGGTTTTTATTAATGTTCTGAATATGATATACAGGGACGGTTCGAAATTTACAAGTTATTCACATTGAATCGAGTAATGATATGAACTAATTTGATATGGGAGGATCGAGATGCAAATAGCATCAGCAATCATCGTCATTGCTCGACTCGAAACGTTTATATTATTGGAAATTTTTCAATTCTACATGATCGCAATAATTCAAACCTGTGCAGTTCTCAAATTTGAATGAAAAATTACACAAATCTTTCGGTAAATCCATTCCTAAAATTAAAAAAACGAAAAATAAACTCGAAGATGAACATTTCCCTCATCAAATTTTCAATTTGTCAAGACCAGTTTTATTGGATGACGATGTCAAAGGGCTTTTGGAATTCTTCAGGCTGACCGAATAAAAGTACAAACGACTTTCCTTCTCGAACAGCTAGTCAAAGACTCCTGAATGATATATCACTTGGTACAAGACTTGTAGCAGACCATTTTTCAATTCTTCCAATGGAAGGACAGCCTTTCGGCTCTCAGCACTTGCTGAACAGCACATCGAAATCTTCGAGCTTTCACAAATACCTCAATTTCTCTGAGCACAGCTCGAAGACGTCTTCAAGAAGTCAATCTAAACCCGAGAAGAGTTCCACTCAGTTGCCAATACAAGCCACGAAGATCAGAGCCAATGCCAAGATGAATGGCGTATCAAACTATTCACATTTATGGTGAAGGCGAGGTTTGGTAGTACCGACTTCTCAGTACTCCCAAGAACCAAGAAGTCCAAGACACACGTTGATGAAGTTGTCAAGAGAGACGTCCCACAATTTCACAAAGTTAATGGCGTAAATTTCGTCATTCTGCTTCCGCTACTACAACAGGTGATTACTGCTAGACAAAACCAAGGTATTTCACATCTAACATCACCTCCAAGTTCCCTTGACCCTAATCCAATCGAGCAAGCTAGGAACCAATAACAAAGAACCCTTGAAGCCTACAGCTCTAATCAGGAGAAGCTTCAAAGCACCTAGACCTTCTGCCACAACTTTGGCAACGAAGGTTTGGATGCCGAATTACGAAATAATGGAGTTTTCGTTTCGAACGCAAGCAGTCGAGCCTTAGGCTCGATGAAAGCGAAAAAGGAATCCTACCCTCGATGAAAAATCGCGCACTCCTTCCCAGGAATGCTTGGCCGTTTCCCACCGGACCTACACGCCGACGACGAGTCTCACGGGCCCTCCTGGTCTTCTGCAAACAAAGAATATACGCCCGGGCAGCATTCTTGAGCGAACTCTCTTCTGCTGCATTCCGTTCCCGCTAGACAACTCGAAATAACTGGTTCGCTGAAACAGTTTCAGCAGATAACAAGTCGTAAAGTACTGAAACGAGATGATCGGACCAATAATAGGCCTCGTTCGGTTTGTGTTTTGTCAGGGCTGGTGATGATCGGTCCTCACACCGGCGATGTGATTTTTACCAATCGAGGCTAAGGATAAGATCCAGATGAGTTGCACGTCAAAGTTCAGGATATTGGATTTACGAGGATATATTGAAAAATTCTTAGCCTACTATAGAACGAAACAAAATTTCAATGTAAAAATATTTTATAACTCAACATATTCTCCTCTTGATTGAATACATTTATTACAGCGAACCTACAACGTCCCTAGACCTTTCAAAAAAAAAAAGGTTTCTTCTTGCTCTGCAAACCAGTCCTCTACAGCTTTTATTACCTCCTCGTTGGAAGAAAATTTACGACCTTTTAAACTTTTTTTCAGTTGAGGAAAGTGATGATGGTCGGACGGAGCCAAATCTGGTGAATAAGGCGGGTGTTCTAGTAATTCTAACCCTAAATCACGAATTTTTTGCATGGCAACATGAGATTTGTGTACTGGGGCGTTGTCCTGTAAAAACAAAACACCTTTGAATAGCTTTCCGCGTCTTTTCTCTTTAAATTTTTCCCGTAGATTGGTCAGTAATGTCGAATAGTAATCTCCAGTTGTTGTTCTACCCTTATCCAAAAAATCAATCATGATTACTCCATGGCAATCCCAAAAAACTGAAGCAAGAACTTTTCCAGCAGATTTTTAGACACGAAACTTCTTAGGTCTTGGAGAACCAGAGTGTCGCCATTCCATCGATTGTTGCTTTGTTTCTGGATCGTAGAAATGTACCTAAGTCTCATCCATAGTAACAATTCGGTTTAAGAAGTTTACATCGTTTTCAAATCGAGCACAGATCGAACGCGATGCTTCTACCCTTGCACGCTTTTGGTCAACATTCAAATATTTGGGGATCCATTTTGCAGAAAATTTTCTCATGTCCAAATTGACGTGAACTTTATGATGAACGCGTTCGTATGAAATCTTCAGTGCTTCAGATATCCGTTTTAGCCCAATTCGACGATCTGATAAAATCATGTCATGAGCTGCATCGATATTTTCGGGGACTGACACAGAAAGTGGCCTTCCCGATCGGTCATCATCTTCAATGAAAAATTCACCTCTTTTGAAGCTTGCAGTCCAATTTTCACGGTCGCATACGAAGGAAATTGATCACCAAGGGTATTAAGCATATCTTCGTGAATCTGCTTACCTCTTAACCCTTTTAAATACAGGTACTTGATGATGGCTCGATACGCCAAGTTGTCGATTTTTACAATTTCGGTGGACATCTTTTTTTTAAATTTATTGCGTAACTCTGGTTCACTTTTTTGACGTCGAACTCTACACTGACACTTCTGATAAGTTATTGTAGGTATATGCAATATTTTGTTTATGCATGGAACTGGTCTAGGCTAACTAGATATCAATACATCCTCGTAGTTTACTGCCTCTGCCAAATTTACACCTTTTTTATAGTGAATTTTAATTATTTCAACGCGTTGTTGAAGCGTGTATCGTTCCATTTCTATTAATGGCGTAGTTTCTTCTTGTCAAATGTTCAAAAAATAACAGCTTCTAAAGTGACATCTACAGAAATAGCGGGATGTTAGAATAACACCTCTTATTGGAAAACCCTGTATTACGTCATGATTAGGGACGATCTAGAAGGAAAACAAACGAATGTTTACACTCATGTCGACAATCGAAATACCTCAAAGTCCGATTGAATCACCCAGACCGGCCTACATCAAAACCCAATCGAGTCAATATTTCCCAGAGGATATTTATAAAGCAACAACGTAGGAAGCAAAAGGCGACTGCGAAAAAACTGTGGGAAGTTCTTCGAACGTATCCATTTAATATTTAAAAGGCCCCCTGTATGTCGTCAATGTTGTCATTCCGAGATATGCACTATCGGGAAATATTTGCGCCATACCCCATTTTTGCCGAGTTATTCGACAACTGCGTATTAATTCCAACTTGCAGAAAAAATCGAGTCAAATATTTGCGTTGTAAGCGTAAACACGGTACCAACAATTCGCTCGTTATCACGTGGTTCTCAAGTTTCCTCCGAATCAAATGTCCGTGAACCAATACTGGAGATACGGTCACTTTTCTATAATTCAACACCGACTACACCTACATAGTCATTCCTGTGAGGTTCGTTGAATTTTTATCTGGCTGCCACAGTGGCAGATATTCATTGCGATGTTATTGTCCTTTGCTAGGACTACAGGTTCCAATTACCGAAAACACCTGTAGGCCAAGCAGAAGATGAAAATAGGACTTTTCCAGCGAGCTTAAAGCCCGCTGTGATTGCCCTCCTTAGCTAGGAAGCCAACTTAGGAAAATCCTAGATTGTTGCATGAGTCGAGGAGTCAGCTTCATCCTGGAAAAACTTGGGTTTTCGTCGTAGCAAACGAAAAACCTACGTGTATGCGATGACAGCAATAGAAACATCGATAAGGCTCCTGATATTCAAGCAACAAATAGACGAACTAGTAGTTTATCAACGATGAGAACTAAAACTGGCCAGGAAGTTCAATTTTACTCCGATAGTGAACCAGAACTTCAAACACGAAACCATAATTAGATTGTTCCGGGCAATTTGATGCAACAGGGTTCAAGAATTTCGTGACCTCTATTTTTCGTGAACGGGCCTATTGTTGACATAAAATCCATTTAATTTTTAAACGGGCTGATTACGTGGAATGAGTGGAAAAAATTTGGATCATTAACGATCTAGGAATCACGATTTTGAAATGGGAGTGAAGGTTTTTGAGATTGTCTGTGTCCTTCACCCTATAACGAGTGGTTGGACAATAAATATGTCATGTTCTATGTCCTTAATTCTACCAAATTTTCATAACACTTCCGCATTACACAAATTGTTTTTCAAAACAAATAATATCGGAGAATAGTAAAAGGTATGCGATATTTACTTCTACTCGCCATATTTGTGTTTCTATTTTAATTTATCGGAGTAACAACATTCAAATGCATGGATTCCCAAGTAATGAGTTTCACTCCACATATTTCAACATCACATGAATAAAAATTGAATGTTCAATGCTCCTTATGGTCTAATTCTTCTCGGCTACTGGTTCCAATCACTAAAAGCGCCTTGGATTCGATACAATCTTCAGGGCACGATGAAATGTTATCGAAAATGATGAAAGGACAATTATATTTTTCGGCAACCGTCCGGGATGTACCCACTTCCCGGACGCTTTTTCTATGAGAAAGTAGCATTTCCCGGCCTAGTCCGGAAAGTACGTACATTCCGGACTAGGCCGGAAAAAATCACTTCGTTGTTGTCGTTGTTATGATCATCACAGTAGCAACGAAATCACGGATGACAGTTCTGTTTTGATTAATTCAAATAAGAATCAAAATGTATAATAAAGAAATGTGTCGTCCCATTGATTTGTTATTCTACACGTTTGCCGAAAAAATATTGTACGCAACACGTCGGAAAATGGTTTTTTTGGACTCACAGACTTCCAGGACACGCCTCCGGCTCGTCCTAGAATCTTGTCTATTCGTCCAAAAAAACCCTATTTTCCGGACTTGTTACGTAAATTACTATTTCATTAGGAATAATTGCCAACCGAAAACATTGAGTGAAGTGTTTGAATTTGACATTTAGATATAGAAAATGAAGTATTCAATACAGGCCAAGTTTTCTGGGGAGGTGGTGGCATGAATTGATAGAACATTTTCAACTCCCCAAAAACACCATATCCCTCATCAAGGCGGAATCCCTGGGAAATCTAGTGTTGATATTCGATCGTAAAGTTCTCCAACCCGTTCGAATCTATCAGAATACCCTATTTGCTGACCCATAGCACCTAAACTCTGCATGCTCTGAGCTCGTGAACAAAACTCGAAAATGAAAAATGGAAAACAAAAAACTTAAAAAATTCATGAGAAAGAAGGACTATATGGTCATGTTTGGTATCAAAATATAGGTTTTCGGGGACGCTGAATTCAATAAAAAATAATTCGAGTCGCTATCTATTATAGTTTAGATTTTCACCTGCGAAATGGCATTTTTGCAAAAAATCGAAATTTCAAACCGTCATAGCTCCCGATCCAGTGGTCGTATCCACTTTTTGTTTGTATATTGTTGATCAGCATTGACCCAAGTATCTCTAGGAATAATAAAATTGATTTCGAAAATTCCAACTTTTTTGGTGAAAAATACGTAAGGGGTAAGACCCCCCAAAAACACCATATTCGTCATCACCAAGAATTCTCTGGGAAATCTAGTGTTGATATTCGATCGTAAAGTTCTCCAACCCGTTCGAATCTATCAGAATACCCTATTTGCTGACCCATAGCACCTAAACTCTGCATGCTCTGAGCTCGTGAACAAAACTCAAAAATGAAAAACGGAAAACAAAAAACTTAAAAAATTCATGTGAAAGAAGGACTATATGGTCATGTTTGGTATCAAAATATAGGTTTTCGAGGACGAAGAATCCAATAAAAAATAATTCAAGTCGCTATCTATTATAGTTTAGATTTTCACCTGCGAAATGGCATTTTTTTTTAAAATCGAAATTTCAAACCGTCATAGCTCCCGATCCAGTGGTGGTATCCACTTTTTGTTTGTATACTGTTAATCAGCATTGTCCTAAGTATCTCTGCGAACAATAAAATCGATATCGAAAATCCCAACTTTTTGGGTGAAAAATACGTAAGGGGTAAGACCCCCCAAAAACACCATATTCGTCATCACCAAGAATTCTCTGGGAAATCTAGTGTTGATATTCGATCGTAAAGTTCTCCAACCCGTTCGAATCTATCAGAATACCCTATTTGCTGACCCATAGCACCTAAACTCTGCATGCTCTGAGCTCGTGAACAAAACTCAAAAATGAAAAACGGAAAACAAAAAACTTAAAAAATTCATGTGAAAGAAGGACTATATGGTCATGTTTGGTATCAAAATATAGGTTTTCGAGGACGAAGAATCCAATAAAAAATAATTCAAGTCGCTATCTATTATAGTTTAGATTTTCACCTGCGAAATGGCATTTTTTTAAAAAATCGAAATTTCAAACTGTCATAGCTCCCGATCCAGTGGTCGTATCCACTTTTTGTTTGTATACTGTTAATCAGCATTGTCCTAAGTATCTCTGCGAACAATAAAATCGATATCGAAAATCCCAACTTTTTGGGTGAAAAATACGTAAGGGGTAAGACCCCCCAAAAACACCATATTCGTCATCACCAAGAATTCTCTGGGAAATCTAGTGTTGATATTCGATCGTTTAGTTCTTCAACCCATTCGAATCTATCAGAATACCCTTTTTGCTGACCCATAGCACCTAAACTCTGCATGCTCTGAGCTCGTGAACAAAACTCGAAAATGGAAAACAAAAAACTTAAAAAATTCATGAGAAAGAAGGACTATATGGTCATGTTTGGTATCAAAATATAGGTTTTCGGGGACGCTGAATTCAATAAAAAATAATTCAAGTCGCTATCTATTATAGTTTAGATTTTCACCTGCGAAATGGCATTTTTTCAAAAAATCGAAATTTCAAACCGTCATAGCTCCCGATCCAGTATTCTTATCCACTTTTTGTTTGTATATTGTTGATCAGCATTGACCCAAGTATCTCTAGGAATAATAAAATCGATTTCGAAAATCCCATCTTTTTGGGTGAAAAATACGTAAGGGGTAAGACCCCCCAAAAACACCTTATTCGTCATCACCAAGAATTCTCTGGGAAATCTAGTGTTGATATTCAATCGTTAAGTTCTTCAACCCATTCGAATCTATCAGAATACCCTTTTTGCTGACCCTTAACTCCTAAACCCTGCATGCTCTGAGCTCGTGAACAAAACTCGAAAATGAAAAATGGAAAACAAAAAACTTAAAAAATTCATGAGAAAGAAGGACTATATGGTCATGTTTGGTATCAAAATATAGGTTTTCGGGGACGCTGAATTCAATAAAAAATAATTCAAGTCGCTATCTATTATAGTTTAGATTTTCACCTGCGAAATGGCATTTTTTCGAAAAATCGAAATTTCAAACCGTCATAGCTCCCGATCCAGTGGTCGTATCCACTTTTTGTTTGTATATTGTTAATCAGCATTGACCCAAGTATCTCTTGGCATCATAAAATCGATTTCGAAAATCCCAACTTTTTGTGTCAAAAATACGTAAGGGGTAAGACCCCCCAAAAACACCATATTCGTCATCACCACGAATTCCCTGGGAAATCTAGTGTTGATATTCGATCGTAAACTTCTTCAATTCATTCGAATCTATCAGAATAACCTCTTTGCTGACCCATAACACCTAAACTCCGCATGCTCTGAGCTCGTGAACAAAACTCGAAAATGAAAAATAGAAAACAAAAAACTTAAAAAATTCATGAGAAAGAAGGACTATATGGTCATGTTTGGTATCAAAATATAGGTTTTCGGGGACGCTGAATTCAATAAAAAATAATTCAAGTCGCTATCTATTATAGTTTAGATTTTCACCTGCGAAATGGCATTTTTTCAAAAAATCGAAATTTCAAACCGTCATAGCTCCCGATCCAGTATTCGTATCCACTTTTTGTTTGTATATTGTTGATCAGCATTGACCCAAGTATCTCTAGGAATAATAAAATCGAATTCGAAAATCCCAACTTTTTGGGTGAAAAATACGTAAGGGGTAAGACCCCCCAAAAACACCATATTCGTCATCACCAAGAATTCTCTGGGAAATCTAGTGTTGATATTCGATCGTTTAGTTCTTCAACCCATTCGAATCTATCAGAATACCCTTTTTGCTGACCCATAGCACCTAAACTCTGCATGCTCTGAGCTCGTGAACAAAACTCGAAAATGAAAAATGGAAAACAAAAAACTTAAAAAATTCATGTGAAAGAAGGACTATATGGTCATGTTTGGTATCAAAATATAGGTTTTCGGGGACGCTGAATTCAATAAAAAATAATTCAAGTCGCTATCTATCATAGTTTGGATTTTCACCTGCGAAATGGCATTTTTTTTTAAATCTAAATTTCAAACCGTCATAGCTCCTATTCCAGTGGTCGTATTTTCTTTTGGTTTGTATATTGTTGATCAGCATTGTCCCAAGTATCTAAAGGCCTAATAAAATTAAGTTTGAAAATGTCAACTTTTTGAGTGAAAAATAAGTAGGTAAGTGGTAAGACCTTTCATACTTAAGCATTAGTGCCTCAGCTTGAAAAGATTCTGGACCCACATTAACAGAAAATTTGTTTTTATTTGTACTGCCATATCAGTTTGCAAGACCCTATTCATGGGAGACACTGATATGTAAGTACTCCTCAAGTTCTCATTACTTAAATCCTTAAAAAGCTTCAAACACGGTAGTATCTTTGGGACAAGATGTCATGTTATTGAGAAAGATGAGAAATAATAAAAAATAATGATGAATTTGACATTCAACTCAGTACCATGACCAGTAAATAAGAAATCTCATGATGTACATAAAAGTTCCGGATTTGAAATTGAGCTGCCTTTACTTCAAAATACTAAAGCACCCTTGATTTGTAAAATCTTGTGGCTTTTAAGAACGTTATTCGAAATGATGAAGCAGGAATCGAAAGAAATGAAGGAAACCCAACGGAATCTTCAAACCACATAGAACGAAAGTTAAAGTTCAAAGACGACTAACTCTTCCCCTGATACAACAGCACTGAGAACCATCCCTAATCCTAATCGGGAGAATTCAGTCGGTCACCATAAAGCGTCCAAAACACGTGTAACGATCCGTGACAGAGCGCAAAACACCTGAAATCGTATCCTGTGTAACCTGCCTCGGCGAGGAACGAGCAAAACGAAATCCCGAGCCCAGTCTCGGTCGCTCGACCGGCGGTGCACAACGAAGATAAAAAAGAAATTTCTCGGAATGAATATAGTAATTTCAGTCAAGAATGGAAACGGTGGGGGGAAAGCTGCTCGAGTGGAGGGGCAGCCCAGCTAAGCTGAGCCCTTACCACAGTTGCGCACAATTAAAACTTGCGAGTAGAGGGGACCTCTCAGGATAATTCAGTTAAAAATCTAAATGTGTATGATCAATGAATTTCCAGCATCATCTGGACGAGCAACTACAACAACCACTCCGCCGACCGTAACTCAAGACCGTACCCGACTGTGATGACTCAACATTAACCAAGTGATTAGTGTGTATATGTGATAACCTGTTGAAATCTCTCGACACCATTTCTCGCCCGGAACTTTATGGCAGAAATTATGGACCTTGTCTGTTACGAATTCGCCGAGAATAATGAAAACAAAGCTTACGACGACCCGGCGTTGCTCGAAGACAGGGTGCTCGTCAACCTGCTCAGAACGGAGGACAGATACGCGCTGATCTGCACCGCTACCTTCATCACCATCCAATCTGAGGTCACCCAGCAGATGAGGAAGGTTGTTTCGGAGTGGATGATGGAGGTAAGGGTTCACTCACTCTTCCTTAGCTCTCTCCGAGCCCTGGAAAACTTACGTAACTCGGTCTTTTCTCCACGAAGCATGGTGAACCCCTCGTAGCGATCTCTGAAGGCAGCAAACCTCTTATTCAGCTTTTTCCTGTCGCATCCCCGAATTAAAAATGCAACCAATTCAATCGATCAAACCAGGACGAAAAGTCGGTCTGAAATACCCAAGAAATGTTGACCTGTCGTAAATTAGCCGGCTTCTTGACAGCCGTACTCCGTAAAAATAACCGGATGACTAAGTTTTGTTTGGCAGGTACCTTTTCGAAAGGTCACTCTCGTAGATTTCGTCTTTCTGTGAGAAAATAGTTCTTCCCAAGAATACCTCGTGGTTGTGGGTGTGGTCCCAGCTTAACTCTTAAAAAAACGTAAAAATGATCGGAAACTATTCGTTAGAATGTATTGAGTCGTTGAGCTTTGCGAGAACGGCTTTTGGCAGCTTTGAACTTTAGAAATTAGGTCCCCTTATGTAAAAGTAACTTAAATTGCCGAAATAGGTCGAAAATCGTCAATCGAATCACATTTGAGTTAACATCGCCTGGAAACACAGCATCACTCTGTAATCAGCTGTTTTCTGTCATGTACGGCAATTAAAATCGGCGATAAGGTGAATCCTCGAAGCTTTGGCAGATTATCTCGATCTCAAACTCGAATATTCTCGTTTTACCCACATCATTTCGATAAAATCGCTGTTGTCGAAAATACCCATTTTTATGTAACTTTGACAGCGGAATTCAGAGTCAAAACTACTCGTGAATCAGCTGGCTTTGACTCTGTAAACCCTAATAACCAAATAATCACGTCCACATTTTGCTCATTCCGAGTTCTTTCATCCCAGAAAGAACTTAAATCACGATTCACTCAAGTGGTTACGGTTGAAAAAGCCGCAGCTTCACGCTTAGTGACGCCGGTTTTTAAAGAGCTTTAAAATTTAAAAGCCAGGTTTCGCTCTTTATCGCCCACAAATATCTGAGTGACGTTGACTAAAACAAATTGACAAAGAGAAGGGTCTGCTGTAATTCAATATTTGTTTTACAATTGAATTGATAAAAGTGTTCCCAGATTAAGCAGGGACTGCGTCAAGGTTCTACAATCGAATCGGTTCAGGCTGCGAAATCAAGAAGCAGAAAGCTCCCCGGTATAAAATCTGGTACACGGAATCGTTTTTGAAATTCAAATGACGAAAGCGTACTCGAAAATGCGTGATTTACACACGTTAATAGAACAATAGAGTGGGCCCTTTAAACTGTTAAAGTCTGGGTCAAACACCTCTGCCTAACAGCTGACGGTATTGGAAGTCGACGTGTGCTGTTATATTTTTGGTCGATGTAATGAGTTCAGCGATGATGCTCTGTTATGAAACGTAGTAGTTTTCGTCGGTGGCGAATGTGGAATGAAAACACAGGAAACGGGGCTTTCGAGAACGCAAGTTCATTTCGAATATCGCTGATACTATGCGATGCGGATTTAATCTGCCCATAATCATGGGTGGATGATGCCATCAGAGGTCGATCCCATTTTTATTTCGAAGGCTTAAGCCCATTGTTTGGGCGATTTAATATTATTTCGTAACCAATCGCTCAAACTACCGTTAGTCACCTATTTTCATAAAAAAGTTACATTTGTAACAATTCGCACAGTTTTTCGAGGTACCTTCAACCCAAATATAGGTGTACAATTGTCAAAATACGAATTATGAAAGCAATATTCTGCAGGTTTGTTCGAATTCCTAGCAAGAGCATTCACCCATCCAGGAGATGTAGTCGTTTTACGGTGCTTGGCTTCCTGATAAAAATAATTCCTCGATCTTGTAATAGAACGATGCTAATGAATTTCTGAGTTCCTATTTTTATCTATTCCAATGTTAGAAATTTCAGCACAAGTTGGCATTGACCTCAATAACGTTCAAAAGTGTCATCAATAGACAATGTGAAATGATTTCAAAAGATTTACGTATCCGAGATTTTCCTAAATTGAAGCTAGAAACAAAGGAGTGGCAAATACTTGAAAACTTAGATCATATCAAAAATAAGTATCATAATCTGATATTCAGCATTTGCATGATCCATTTTCACCTTTTCCGTGGTGCGCCAATGGTATTTCGACGAATATATGGAAGATTCTGTGTTTCATTCGAAAACTTTTCGATCTCCAGCAATTTTTTCAAATCAGCTAATGTTTTCGTGGAAAAATGTCTTGAGGAAGGTGAGGATTTTCTAAAAACTCAAAAGGCGATGAAATATTGGTCTAAATTCCGCAAAACTCCTGAAAGACATACTGAAATAGTTAGAAATGTTGTTTACTTTTCAAAAATACGAAAGAAAGCTATCCCATGGGGTTAAATCCCGATGTCTAGGTGGCCATAGGTCGCCGTTTCGTGAAATCCCCAACCTGGACAATTCGATCAAGAAAAAGGTATCTAAATGAGAACAGAAAACCCCCATCAGTCGGTGTAAGGAACATATCTGAGCGGTCCTTGGACCAAGTCTGTCTGCGCGTCTCTAAACTGGTTTCATTGTCCGAAAATTGAGACGTTACGTCTGGTCAATCAGCTGTGGCATACGTGGCGATCAGATTCGGGAACCGGCCGACAAAAGTAACACGAAACGTCGTCAAATCGTCCGGAAAATGAAAACTTGATACCTGCGACAGCGCCGAGAATTAGCATATCGGTTTTTCGTCCACGAAAATCGCTGGACGACACGTCTTTAGCGAGGACACGCAGCCGTCGCTACTTGGCGATTTAATACCGTGCGACTTCCTCTTTTGTTGCTATCTGAACTTCAAGGCCTACGCCTACTTCTGAGTTATCGACCCCGCGTTATCAGCTGGAGTATTCCGAAAAGTGCCTGGAATGCTGCAGTCGTAGATTTTGAGGAACAGGGGCCTCAAAAATGAACCATATTTTGGATCCACTTCTGAAAACATAATTGGATATTTTGTACGATCCTTTGAGGACAACTATATGGTCTCTTTTGTAGTTTTTTCGAATCATTTTGTAATATGAGCTTTTCGTCTCGATATAATTTTTTCTATCGACTGTTAAAGCCTTGCTGGTTCTAAGTGGACCACTATAGTATAATAAGAGGTTCAGATAGGGATAGAAGAGTCCGTCGAACCTAAGCGGAAACCTCTTTGTTCCCGATAAAGAGGGCACATGATTTGTTACAAAGGCGCGATATATCGTGGGCAATTAGCCAGGATTTTTCGTGTATATCGTTTGAATATTCATATTCCATGCCCGCGTGAAATCTTCAGGAAACGGGGAACAATAATGAATGCGCGGCCTCGAAAAGTTCATAACTCCATGACCACAAACATCCTTGGAGCGAATTATTTGGCAATTACTCGACAATTGGGGCTCCACGAGGTGTATCTACCTATACTGGAACTTTAAAAGGCGGATTCCACCTTTTTAAAAATTAAATGGACTCGCGATATCGCCTTTTCTAACGCCTCCGTATCTGGAAAGGTTGGATGTAAATGGCCACGGTGACGTTTCCGTCCGTCACTTTTCTTGGGTTGGCATTTAAAAATTCAAGGCCGATAGAGGACGTTGTACTAATAATGGAACAATGTTGGCAACACTTGGTAACTAGTCTGGCCGATCTAGCCGAGACTATGCCGGTTCAAGTTCAATATCGCACATTCTAATTCCTTTCATTAGCGACACAGGAATCCCACTCCTTGAGGACGTAGTCATCAGCATGCCCGTTCCATAAGTCATCCACGCAATGAGTCGAAAATTTCCCAGAACCATGTAATTCATCTCGAAAAAAAAGAACCACAATTACCAAATTACCTATCAGGATCAGACTGATTGAAGCTTCGTCCTTTTTTTCACGGAGACATTTCTTGAGTGAATATGTGTCTGATTGGTTTTAGTTATCAGTAATTTAAAATCAGATTTTCCACATTTTTATCAAAACAGGCTGATACGAAAATGCCAATGGATGCCACAATAATCTTTGTTTGTGTCATTTAAGATAACACAAGTTGAAATTTAAAAAAGCATTTAAATTCAGAATGAAATCGTCTTTGCTTTTCTTCGAGTACTTCCCTGAATGCTAGTTTTATTTTCGTTGTACTTTATCATGTATGCGATGTAAATTGAATATTTTTTCTCTTGTTTCAGGTGTGTGAAGAACAAAAGTGCCAGGAGGAAGTTTATTTGTTAGCTATGAACTATATGAACAGATTTTTGACTAATTGTAATATAAAGAAGAACCAGTTACAGTTGTTAGGTACTACGTGCATGATGTTGGCGTCAAAGTTACGCGAACCGTCGCCAATCGCAGCAGAGACTTTAGTGTATTATACGGATAACAGTATCACGAAAAATGACCTTATGGTGAGTCTTCTTTTATGCATGATCGAGAATTTTATGAACCTTTTGTATTTTTCTATTTTATCAGCCACGAATACAATAAACTGAATGAATAATTTTCAATTTCATGAAATATTGGTTGGTAGCATTCACAGCTCTACTGATGCGTGTTCTGTATTAGTTTTTTGATTTTATTCTTGGTTTTGAGGGAATTTTGTAAGGTTTTTCAGGGTCATTATCGAAAAAGTTGCAGACAAAAACCGTTTCATGATGGTAAAGTCTCAATTGCCAAAACTGCCAACTTGTTTTTTCCAGAATAAAAAGACGAAAAAGTACGTGATCGAAAAACTAAATTTGACGATTGCCTGCTGAATACGAAAACTGTACCACGTGTACCTACGGTTTCCTCGATGGTTTATCATCTGAAGATTCCAAAGGACGGTTGGTCTTTCGTTTTTATGAATTACACACATCGTCGTCCATATTTGAATAGCAAATTTATCGATTTTGTCATCGGATAAAATAGAATTCATTCATTCGTATTTGTTGTACATCAACAGCGCTAGGAATTTCCGTCCTTGGTGTGCGATATTGAACAGGAACACATATACGCGGGCGGGTGGAAAAGAAGAGCGACAATTCCATACAAATATGATGTTTGTAACTGATTTAAACCGTTTGTGGATTCGTCGTGTCATACAGCATACTTTCGGATCTGGCTCGAAATGTTTGCCTGTTTGTTTGTTCTTATTACGAGAACCGTTCGCTCTATTTAAAACCGGTGAATTTAACATGCGGGCGATTATTCGCGAAAATTAGTTGATAAGTGCTGCTTACATGAATTTCAAACACGGGATCCATATGCAATGAGATGCCGAATAAGTAGAGTTACTTACATCTACGATCAATACGGTAAATCATGTAGTATTCAGGCAATGAAACGCAAAATATGTACCATTTATCCATTTTGTTTTTTGCCTTCAAAGTAGGCCTTGAGTCACATTTTCAGTGCTTCTTCATACCGATTTATACATTTTATCAACTGAAGATTCGAAAGACATTGTGAACTCGAAGATTAGTGGTATTTTGAAAGCAGTGGCGAATCCAAAATAACCATAATGCTTTTGTACAATCAAGATTGTTCTTGAAAGCCCAATTTTTAATATCTCTGAACTCCATGGCCTGAAGTGTCGAAAGGATAAGAAGTTCAAGCGTATCTCCGCCTCTCCAGGAAGACGCCGGCGCCTGTCGACCAATTTAAACCAAATCCTTACATTGTATCGGTTTTTTATCGATCGCTCAGTCTCCAATTCGATTTTTTCGAACCTTTCGCTCGTAAACAGTGACTGAAGTTTATGTATCCAACGATAACGATAACTTCGGGGTCATACAATCAGCTGTCGTCGGTTTTCTAATCTTCGAATAAGGTTTTCATTCATAAAATTAATAAATCGACTCCGAATCGATAAAAGGGACGCGCGATATACAGACACCTCCTTTCGATGTCAGGATTCGAGTCCTGCACGGAAGTCGAGCTCACGTTATCGGCCGGAGAGAGATTGATAACAGCTTGTTTGCCTTTGACAACCATATGTTCGATAAAAAAATTAACATTAGGTAATGTTTGAATGTGACATCACCGGTTGAGGTTAATGTAGTTCGACCGATATCTAATTAGGGCGAATTTTTGGCGAACGTCACTTCCTAGCGATAGCGGCGACCAAGATTTAGGACCTCTTGGAGACAGCCTTCAGGGCCTTTATTCTTGAAAACCAGGGAGTAGAACGATCGAGAGAACGGTGACGTGGCCCTACTAATCAGTAGGGCCACGTCGCTGTTCTCTCGACTGTTCTACTCCCTGGTTTTCAAGAATAAAGGCCCTGATGTCCTTGGGTCTCTGCATTTAATGAAAAACGTTTGAGCTTCGTTCGTCGAAAAGATCGGCAAGCTAGCACACCAAATACTGCCTGAATAACTCCGAAGATGCCAGCCAATGCAATGCAGGCAATATTAAAAAGGCGCATTGGAGACCTGGTACACGTCCGAGCTCGCGAGCTCCCTTCAAAAATTGGGCTTTTTATTTTCATGATATCTCAGTTCCCATGCGGCATAGACAAACAATTTTTGTTTTAAATTAAAGCTTAATCATTTCTCTAGAATGTGTATTACTCGCTTTTCTGTTTTTCTTGGTATATTAGGAAAAACACCTGGTGAGGTGTAATTTCATGTAAATCTGGACAAACAATTTTATTTCCATGAAATCTCTGTCAATTTTCGGGATGAATGTATGAAATTTTCAGTTTTCATGCGGAATAATATTTTCCAGGATGTGAATTGATCAGTTTTTTTGTTTATTGCCCCCTCAATTTTTAAATGAGTTATAAAACTTTATTGGTCATATTTTCAACCAGGTTTTTTTCCTAATATAAACAGAAAAACGGAAATACGAATAATACACATTCTGCAAAATATTATTCCGCATGTATACTCAAAATTTCATACATTTATCCCGAAAATTGACGGAGATATCATGGAAATAGAATCGTTTGTCCAGATTTTCATGAAATTACAGCTGACCAGGTTTTTTTCCTAATATACGAAGAAAAACAGAAAAGCGAGTAATACACTTTCTAGAGAAATGATTAAGCTTTAATTTGAAAAAAAATTGTTGGTCTACGCCGCATACGAACTGAGATATTATGGAAATAAAAAGCCCAATTTTTGAAGGGAGCTCGCGAGCTCGAACGTGTACCAGGTCCCCTTAACACCTTTTTGCAACCAGTAGATCTTAGCTTCTGCTGCTTGGACCAATGACAATCTTCTGTCTTCAACAACCATATCACGTACATAATCGATCATTTTTTGAGTGGTTACACTTCTTAGTGGTCATTTGGCGTTTGTAAGACCACATTTGAGCTCCAAAATCAATCAACCAACTTTCAAAAGGCGTATAAATTTCTAGCGGTGTGTCGGATTCTAAACTTTTCGAGTAACTTGATACGCCAGTGAATGAAAACGTGTACTAAGCGTTACATTATCTGCAGTGGAAATTAGCAACAATTAGCGCAATCCGAAAGAACTGTCTGCACTAATTAACCAGATTTATCGGCCTGAAACCCATAGAACCGTAAACTTTATCGCTAGCGTAACCCTTTAGCCTTTCTAATCGCCGATCCCGTTATACGATGAAAAATCGACCCTATCATGGGCCGAAGTCCATTGCCCTTCTTCACACTTTCCACAAAAGCGCAGCCTACCTGTTAGGATGAATTCCTGAGCAAGTTAACAGGTAAGAAGTCCCTACGGTCAGTTCCTTTCTTTATGTAATATCCTTCTTGGAAACGCTAAATGGGCACCTTTGACTCTCACCGCAACATTTCTCATCCCGTGACGTTTCGTTTATTCAACAATGGCTCTCATGGTAGTTCACAATGAGAGATGGACGGTGAAAATGGTATAGATCGATACGACCTGTGGAGGTGGCGCCTAAGTTATGATGGTCCATTTTCACACCTAGTGTGTTCGTGGATATCATCACCGACTCGTCTGGGTGGACAGTTTGATGGTTGTTGACCTGTCACTGATGCCCTACTTATCATTGTCAGAACCAGCTGTGTGATTATACCATTAGAAGCACTGAAGCACACAAAGCAAAGTTGCCTTCTAAATCGGTCAAAATCATGGTCTGTCAATTCTTGAACCAAGTGCATCACATACGGATGGTAAATGTTCAATATTTTACCCATTTAGAATGTCGACTTATACCATGGTTTAGTGTCAAATTTGTTTTAGAGGAAATACGTATAAAATGACATCGGCATCATAACTTGAGTTTGGAGGTATCAAATGCGGAACTGCCTACCAAATCACACGACCCGAGTGGGTTCTATTAACTTCTGAAAACTCGCAAGCGCTACTCTTGTTCATTCGACATTCGGTCGTTATGAGTGATAACAGAAATCGATAGGTCACGAGTTTTTTTTTCATTGCGCCAAATTTTCAGAAGAAATGGCCAGTTTTCACCATTTTTTTTATTTATATTGCATTCATTTCAAACTTCTCTTATTTATCATTGTGTTCAAGAAGCTTTTTTTATGTTAAATACACTTCTCGTATTAATTCGATATATTTCTAGTTTTATAACGCTTTATGGACAAAATGAAATATACAGTGAACGGACAAAATGACATAGGTATTTCAGCTTAATTAACCGTATCTACCGGACAACACCAAGACCATTCATACCAGGCTCCATCACCAAACAAAGAGCCAGGACGATTCATAAGTGGACAAGGCAAACGTGAGCCGAAGACTCGATAAAAGTACTTAGTTTCAACTTCTACACCTAATATAATTGCATTCAAATCAAAGAATGAGCCCATACCTCCTCCAAAGGAAAGGAGACATGTCCTCAGGGCATTATTCAAAAAAGACAATGAAGAAGAAAATGTTCCTTACAACTTTCGGGATGATGAAGACGACTGTCCATCTGTCTATTGTTATGACCTTTTTTCCCGGATTATCCCTGTCTTCTCCAGGATTAGCCCTGGAAAAGACTGGTTACGATGCATGCATTGGTTGCATTGGGCTCACGCATATTGTGCTGATGTTCCTAGAAGAACCAAGCGTTTCATTGGTGATTTTTGTCAGTAGTTTTGTAACTGTAAGTAGAAAACTACAGTTGCCTATTGCCGGTATGTCATTTTGTCCATAGCATGCGAACGAAATGAATTTCGTTTATCCCAATTTATCCGAGAATATTTTATTTTTGGTACTTTTATTTCATAACGGTTGATTAGATTTTATAAAGAAAGAATCAAAGATCATAGGTGTAGAATATGACATTACTGTAATTCACTACCAACGAGCTATGCCTCTGAAATAAGACCCTATGTCATTTTGTACGTACTTCTCCTACTTTTCAATTTTCAATATTTTGCCCTATTCAGAAAGTCGACCTTAACCATGGTTCAGTGCCAATTTTGTTGTAGTTGAGGTGATTCCTCTGAATGAATTGCAATGCTTCGTTCTTTGCTGTCCATTTCCGGTCATTTTGTGGTTGTACTGTCTTGATCTTGAAGCGTCTCAATTCTTTAGACTTAGCCCTTTCTCGTCAAAGGCCGAAAATTTTCAAAGTAGTCTTGTTGACTGCCGGAAGAGTTTTAGAGGGATCTACCTCGGTCAGCTGACAGCAGCGTTTGCGCACGTCCACCAAAGCATTATGCCATTTCATTTCGCTAATTTGATTTGTTCGAACTGCCTGGTTAATGAATCCACCGAACAGGCCGGACAAGTCTCTCGTCTTGTACTAATGGACATTCCAGAGGCATGGCTATGACCTTCATCCCTCTCGCTTACCTGGCCTTCTCGCGCTGCTCTCCGCTGACGACGCGGACAAAAAGTAGAATTCCACTGCTGGTCTCTCTCTTCATCGGCGATTTCGCGGCAGAGAAGATGATGGCACGCCGAAACCGGATGGTGGGGAACTATTTTAATTTAGCCGTAATCCACGTGTAATCTTCGCTTATCTGGAGAGGTCGTCTGGTGGGTGGCTGAGAGCGTCTTCATTCATTATGGGACTCTGCTCGCTGGACACCCTTGGGACGTTTCATTGGGATTTGTCGGCGGGCAGCTTTCAAACTTATCGTTATGGGGACTCTTCTTTTGAGGAGTTTGAACGCCAAATTTGCTACGCCATTTGAACAATCCTTCCTTCGTTTTAATATACCATAGGTATCGAATCGATCGGTCAATTGGTGAGTGTTAAAGTTCTTCCTGTTGCGTTGTTTGTCGGCGGGTGAAGTCTAGTTTCAGACTGTTCATGGTTTGAACTGTGTGCTTCCGCTATTCTCCCATTCTTGACTTCTGTTTTTCTGGCGACTGGAAAAGGAGGAGAGCCGATCCCGAGAGGGACTCTCGACTTGCCGGCGGTTTCTGCGAACCGACCAGAACGCGCTCGTTCTTTCCGCTCGCGAAACACGTTTCGATCCCTGGCGAATTCCTGACGACGAAGGTTGAGGTAATAATAATTGTTAGGACAGTTGTCGGCTACATAACTCAATCTGGTTTTTGTTTACGCCGGTCCTCGCCGAGGCGAAATGAAGAAATTGCCCACCGTTGCCCCGCCGGCGGAACACCCGCTAATGGCGGACATGTGACGGAATCCGATTCGTTAATTGCGGCCGGGAATAATGAGCTCCGTTAAATTCAATTATACGGGGCAGAGCGGCTTCACGTAGAGACTGACTCGGGATTCACACGTTTTTCCGACGGTGGACCGCCTTATTTGCGGAATGAGAATTTTCTGGAGCTGATAACCGTCCCGGTGAAATAACTCAACAGGGCCCCACGTTGGGCGCCATTTGGCAGCAAGAAAAATTCCGCAATTTCAAGTCTGACAGATCGAAAGTACTCGGAGTAGCATCTGCAAGCCGGAATACGTAAAACTACGAGTATCAATTTTCGTTTTGAAGAAATTTGACGGAAGGGAGCAGAAATATACAGGGTGTATTTCAATGTGAGGCTTTTCTTTTGACAGACGGTAGAACTCATCAAAATAAGTCATTTTACAAAAAAATTTTTACATGAATTATCCCCCAGCTTGGAGAAAATTAAGCTAGAATATTTTCTAGTTTCTAGGTGAATCTGAAAATTCCTCAGTCCAAACCTGCTCCCTCGCCTGCCCCTCCGTAGATATCAACATCTCTTGTTTTTGTCTTCTTATCCAACAAATTTGCAAAAAATTCAAGTGCGTAGAAAAGATTATTTCGCCATGTGCCGCTTTTTCATAATTTTTTTACATTTTTACATTGATATAAGAAATTTTCGGTAGAATGACTTATTTTTATGAGTTCTATCACATGTCAAAAAAAAGCCTTACCTTAAAATATAGGCCGTCCCAGCTTCGCCCGGGTAGAATTTTGTTTCACGCGGCGGTTTCATCTTCAACACTTCAACCTGCCATATCTTTGGATGTACTCGTTGTAATTGTATGATGTGGAGGGCAATTTCGTTCTAAATTGAATACTGGGGATAAATAACTTATTAGGTTGGATGAGGATCAATACCCAATTCATAAAAACACACTCCCAAATAGTGCATAATTTTGGAAAACATCTGATTCCCATGAACAGTTAATAGCAAGTCAATCTCGAGAGATCGATATATGCTATCGCGGACTTTTTTGTAGAACTATTTAAGAGGTACATTTCCGTCATTCATTGTATCCACGTAAGTCTTACGGTTTTTGCAGCGCACGTGAAAATAGCTGATTATGGCTGATTTTTTGTAATTATTGAAGTAATAGTAAGTATCCTTAATTGTGAAAAGTATAGCCTATGTCACTCAGGGATAATGTAGCTTTCTAAGGGTGAAAGAATTTCTGAAATCGGTCCAGTAATTTTTGAGCCTATTCGTATCAAACACACAAAAATACAAATCTTTCCTCCTTATAGTATAGATCTAGCAAGTGTTGAGGCAATTGCCTCGTGAATTTGGAGTTCACATAAAAATTTCCATCAAATGTGCGTTCCTGAGGTCGAAAGAAACCCTTTTTCATTTAAAAGTTTTTTGACTTCAACTTTATTTAGAAGATACAGCCGTTCAAAAGGAAACTGAATGAGTACTGACAGAAAATTTGAAGAAATCGATATTTCATTGCAATAATACTAAAATACTCTTTGCATTATGTCGAAGACTTACCCTATATAGGCAAGAAGACGCATATCTTTATGAAAGAAAGATGT
Source organism: Adalia bipunctata (assembly GCA_910592335.1). Lineage (NCBI taxonomy): Eukaryota > Metazoa > Arthropoda > Insecta > Coleoptera > Coccinellidae > Adalia > Adalia bipunctata. Next base: position 1,353,520 of record OU342952.1, on the reverse strand, counting down.
AAAAAAATCCAAGATGAATATTACAAAGAAAAACCAATGTACCTACTTCATTCACTTTCATAATGTATCCCGGTTGACACATTTCACCGGGTATATTTTGAATGTTAGGTTATAGTCATTTTTCTGTCAGATGAATAAGCAACGTTGTCTTTTCTACATTTAGATCGTAGTAGGTAATTACGATTTTATCGAAATGTTCATTTACTTTGGGAAAATGATGAATTGGAGATAATTTTATGTGAATTCAATAATTCCAAAGACCTGGCGAATGTTGAAGGAACTTTTTTCTCTGGTAATTCTGGAAATATTTCACGTATTTAAACATGGTTGGAAGGTTCAGTTATGCTATTTTCTTGTACGGAAATCAAGAATCGAGTGTTGAATATTTACTGAAAATAAAGGACAGAATAGTCCGTTACTTTGTGTTAGTTCATTCGAAAAAAGAATAAAAGTACACGAATAACCCGACAGAAAAACTTCTAAACGAAAAGACGGACATATTGAATGCCCCACTTTTCAAAATCCCCAAGAAATAAGCCTACAGAAGACATTTAAACACCTTTTTGCACAACTTGAAATACTCCAGTATGAAAATGCAGTAGTACCTATTACGAAACCTGTGTCACAGTTAAGCCTTAAAAGAACTAACTCCATTTACAAAGTTAAAAGAGGATGAATAGAAATTAGCATTGGCAACGTCTCTGAGAATTATTTGACATTTCTAGAGTACCAACTTGCGTCAGTTGAAATTATGGCCAACCGGGATACATCATAAAAGTGAATGGGGTATATGCTGCCGTCTATTGATCTTCGTAAATCGCTGAATTGGCAAAAAAAGGGTTCATTTGGCTTCGATTATTGCAGGAGCTATCCACTTCGAAATTCCCAATCTGCTAAAAAATTACCAGTTTCAATGAACCATTCTAGTTAGATGATTGATGGATTCTTGTCCATCATGGAAAATGATAAGGCAAAAGTAGGTATAAATGGAACTTAACGCATAATTCAACGGGCGTAAGTTTCCTAGTGAGTACCTCGTATCATTAAGGAACCAGGTCTCAATCCTTGATAACTTGAAACCGCACACCACATAGGTGAGATTTCGAATCAATTCATTCATAATTAGAGTAAGGCGACGATAATGAAAGCTCAGAAACCTGTAATTTCTAAGCTGAGGCGTGGCCGCGATATAAATGAACGCAATTATCCTCATCATTTTCATTCATGCCTCTTTTTAAGGCCTGTCGACACGTCCAGCATGCAGACAGATCATTAGACAGGAAAATCTTTCATTTTAACGCTTTTGATCGGCTTCATTTCAGGTTTATTTCGATTGATCTTCGATAATTTGGTTTTTCAAGGTTCTTTACACAGTAAATTGTCGAATATAGTTTTCTGATAGTGTCGTCAGGTGGAGGCCGGGCTTAACCCTTTTCCGAGTAGTCTCTCAACGGTTCCAACACGAAATGTCGAGAAAACCGATTAAAATTGTTGTTCCATCCTCGCACGGGACATGACGAGCTTGGAAATATGCGACGAACGAAGGACTGGAATGAATTTAAATCGTTTTCGGCGTTTCTAAGGCCCCTGACATCGCAACAAACACGCGTAATCTTAGGACGGATAGACGGACAGACATCTCCCCCCTCTCGCCACTCGGTGAATTCAATGATACGTTGATAACAGCTTCCGGTCGATTTTTTACGTCTGGAGTAATATCGATAGAGATAAAGACCTTTTGATGTTCCGGCCTTCACTCCTTCTTGTGCAACAAAGTCTTCCAATCGAATAATGAGTGAGCTGTTTTTCCGCTAAGAAAATGCTTCACATTCTTATACCACTTCCGGTTATGGAAGATTTTTTTAACTTGATCTGGTCTACTTCAAACACCTCTCTTTATCGATGCGTAACAATTTTACCGGCCCTGGCACGGAGCCTTGAGGATCCCCATCCATCTTATGGGCCTACCACACGCTCAAGCTTCACCACAGTTTGGCTTGCGCAAACCGGCTTGAACACTGAACACTGAGCGTGTGGTTGGGAGAATTATATACAGTTTCCCTCAGTGTTCAGTGTTCAAGCCGGTTTGCGCAAGCCAAACTGTGGTGAAGCTTGAGCGTGTGGTAGGCCTCTTAGGCGTGCCCCCAAAGCTATGTTCTCTGGTAGCTAGTTTTCTCTCAAACAGATCTCTCCATGTAGTGGTCGATGGAGTTTCATCTGACTCTCTACCCATAAATGCTGGTGTTCCGCAGGGATGAGTTCTGGCTCCAACACTATTCCTACAACGATTTGCTGGAAGCAACTTCGTGTCTAGTGCACAGCTTCGCGGATGATAGTACCCTCCATACCGTCTTTTCTTCTAGGGCTCCAATACCAGCCCGCCAAATCAGAAACGAACGAGGAAGAAATGTTAACAACATTAATATGGACTTGGCAACAATTCTTGAATGGGGATCTAATAACTTGGTAGAATTCAACGCAAACAAAACACAAGCATGTCTTTTCCCTAGAGAAGCCGATCTTACTGTGCCCAGCATAAAATTGTCGAGAGTGACCATACCATTGAAGTCATCCATTTCGATGCTTGGCATTACTGTCGGCAGTAACCTTTCCGTGAGATCCATTGCTAAAAGTGCATCCCAAAAACTTGGTTTTCTGTTTCGTGCCAGGAGCTATTTCACCTCAGGTCAGCTGCTTATGATCTATAAGGCACAGATTCGACCTGTCCTGGAATACTGTTCCCATATTTGGAGTGCTGCACCTAAACACACCCTAAAACTCTTGGATTCCGTACAAAAAAGGGCAATTCGTCTCGTCGGTGATGCCTCGCTTACAAGCTCGCTCACTTCTCTGGAACACCGTAGAAAAGTGGGCGATCTGTCTCTATTTTATAGATATTTCCATGGGCGATACTCTTCTGAATTATCAGCAATCGTTCCCCCTCTGGCAGTCTCTTTCAGACTAAGCCATCAAGTTAAGTCTTCATACCCCTTCGTGGTAACTTTGGAGACCTGCAGAACATCTCTCTTCAAAGACTCGTTCATCCAACGAACAGCGAGGCTTTGGAACACATTGCCTAGGGAGGTGTTCCCCGAGGCATATAACTTCCAGAAATTCAAGAAAAACACCAATTCCTACCTGCTTGCCCTTGGTTCACGATGTTCTCTGAACATTACAGGATAATCCTTTTCGTGAAAACCACAACATAAAAAAAAATTGGGTAACATTTTTCAGTCGCTGTAAAATCTACATGGGGCGATACTGATGAATTTCTGTAACGCAACGTAGACATAGGACGGTTGTAAAGATCCACTTGACTAGCCTTCGCTATCAGGTGTTGAGATATATCCGGAGGCTCTTCACCTAGTCAAGGTTTATTGATTTCCCACTCGTGCGAAACGGGTAGATAGCGACGTCTCATGTTCAATATCAAACGGCCGATGTCATCGTACCCTGACATTTGCCTTTTGTAACTTATGAGCGCTGAGACCAGTTTTGAGATGGCACATAATTCTAATTTCTTGATAGGGACTTCCGTCCCAAACTACGTTACCATTAGCTTTGGCCATTAGGGACCACCGGGATGACGAAGCGACCAAGTGGGAGACCTACAGAAACATGAGTTACGCGTTTTCATATTTCGGTGGCTGGAGAGCGGAAAATAGAGGATGTCCGTTTCCTTGAGACAATAAGACAATTTTTATAGGCCACAACTTATTTCCAAGCATCAAGAGTCAGTTTTGATGTGGTTTCTCTCCATTTTTTATTGTACACTGCGCAAAAAAATTAACGCACATTATGGAAATCTCAAATTTATTCTACAACTGAAGGTGTTCTCAATGATAATTATTTTTATCAGAATTATGCATGCATATGTTATCCACTTTCAACGTTTTTCTTCAATACAGATGTTTTCTCCCAGCAGGAATAAAAAAAGATTATATTATCAGATTTTGAATGTATTGGCTCCATTCTAAAATCAGTTGTTCTCGATCAATTCTAGTGATCAATAGTTTTTCTTTCGTTTGATTTTCTACACTCGATCGCTATGCAACGCGAAACACATAATTTGACCCAGGAGGAATGTGCCCAAGCGGTAGTTTTGCGAGAAGAAGGGTGGACATACACAAGAATTGCAGAAAGGTTTGGAGTTTCCCATACAAGTGTGTCCAGAATGTTGCAGCGATTCAGGGAGACAGGTATGAATGTCCGAAGACCAGGACAGGGTAGACCACGGGTAACTAATGCCATTCAAGAACGTTGCTTGAGAGTTTCTTCGTTGAGACAACGGTTTGCAACCGCTCGCCTCCGTCAAAATCAGCTTGAGCAAACTCATGAGGTGCAAATTAGCACTCAGACAATAAGAAATCGCCTAAGAGAATATGATTTAAGCCAAGGCCTCGTGTCGCGGCAAGAGGCCCAGCTCTTACCCCAGCCCATCGAAGGGCGCGTTTGGATTTTGCGAGAGAGCATATCCATTGGGAAGAGGCCGATTGGAAAAGAGTTCTCTTCACAGATGAGTCTAGATTCTGCTTCAACCATTGTGATCGACGTTCCCTTGTATACAGACGTCCACATGAAAGATATGCTCAGTGCGATTTCCTGAATACTACTGGTTTCGAGGAAGGATCGATTATGGTATGGGGTGGAATATCTTTGACTGCTCGCACAGACCTAGTGTTCGATGATAATGGAGCTATGAATGCTGATAAGTATATAAGGAACGTTCTTGAAGAGCATGTAGTGCCATTTGCCCCATACATTGGTGAAAATTTCATTTTTATGGATGATAATGCCAGACCCCATCGTGCGCGCATCGTTCAGGAGTACCTTGAAGAGGTTGAAGTCTCTCGAATGGAATGGCCAGCAAGAAGTCCAGATCTCAATCCGATTGAGCAGGTTTGAGCAACCTCAATAGAAGGCTGAGAAGTTCAGAAAATCATCCAGCTACTCTTAATGACTTAGGAATCCAACTCGGAGAAATCTGGGAAGGATTAGATCAGAACATTTTAAGATCACTCATTTTGAGTATGAACCGTCGTTGCCGAGCTGTAATTAACGCAAGGGGTGGAAATACCAAGTATTAAATCACTCATCAGCATTTCAGTATTTTGAAAATTGTTCATTTCTCTTCTTTCACATAAGATTCGGTGAAATCCTGAATTTTTCTTCCATTTAATGTGTCTTGTTTCGTTAAAAACCTTCCCGAGAGAACATAAAAAATGAGTTATAAAGTCAATGTAGAGTTAACTTTCATTAAAATTGAGATTTTCAGAATTTGCGTAAATTTTTTCGCGCAGTGTATTTGTGTCTCTGTGCGTTATTTGAATTGTTATTTCTTTGTTTCAGAGGTGGGAGCTCTTAGTCTTAAGTAAGTTAAAATGGAACCTATCGGCTGTGACGCCGCTGGATTTCGTGAAGCATCTGCTGAAGAGGTTGCCGGTTCACAGGATAGAAATCAACTTGGACATGGTGACGAACCACGCCAAGACCCTCATCGCTCTGTGTGCGAGTGGTAAGTTACTCTTGGGCTTCGTTTCTTCTCGAACTTATCCATTTGGAAGTTTTGGAACTTTCAAAATCGCGAGTGGACACATTGATGAAATTATTAGAAGGCTTAAACATTGTCTTCGGGTTGGAATTTTAAGATTGTAAAGGGGTCAAAACGTGTCTGTCTCGACAGTTTATTACACAATAGGAGAATGACAGGAACGTGAACCCTGTAATTTAACAAAGTGTTGACGGCACGAAGTGTCAGGCAGAGCAAATGAGCCAAGTTTTTTTGGAGCAGCATTGAAGATTCCAAGCTTCGAAAGCAGCGGTTACCTTTCCAGAAATGGCGTGAAGTTTCGCAGACGAAATCAGTTGCCAGAGGAAATGACGAACGCCAAAACGTTTATGGTCCACGAAGATGGGTATCGGAGAGTGTTCATCTCCAAGGTGATTCCGATCTCTGCACGAAAAGTTGCGTGGATTTCGCGGAGGTCCTCTACCTGGACCGCGTGGTTAATATCTACTTACGGGTCCGTTTTCTTGCCGAGATTCTATTTAGGTTGTCTGGCCCCAAGACAACCGCTCGTCCTTCGGCAGCTTTCGCATAAAATCGCGGCGTGTCTCAAGACTGTAATTCAGCTCTCAAGGTCCGACTACGACGGTTGATCTGCGTGTGTGTGAAATGCCGCCGCCGTGAAGCAACCTAACCGTGGCCTCTCGGCCGAAACTGCTCTCGATTTCGTCGGCCACCTTCCCATAAAGTACCTAAGGTCTGCGGCTCGCCTCTTTATCTCCCTCGGCCGAGCTTTTCGCCTTGAAGCTCGTATCGTTTTTCGCCGCTGTCGGCGCGGAAACGGCCGCATCCGCTTCGTTGCTTGCCAAAAATTATGCTTGGAATCTATTCCCGAATAATCCTCGCTGATAAAACGCCGGTGAGGTACTCGTCAAAATCTCCATATTTAGTCGAAATGGTAAAAGTCGGCGGTCGGGTTCTCTTCTGGACCACACCGGCCGATATCGGAAATTCGATCCGCCATAACCGGACCTTAATTGCAGCCTTCCATCGGCCGTTTTCCAGGAATCCCGAGTGAGCGTTTCGAAAAACTATTTCTCGAAGTGCACGAACGTAATCCGGTATCGAAATGAATATTGCTCGAGGCTGATTATTTCCGTGGAAAATATCGTAATTCGCGTTCGTAATCGCGGCGCCAGTTGACGGTTATCATATTTTTAAAGTCGCCGTTTGCTGGATCCGAGATTGCCGGATTGTTCGAACGCTTTTTCTCCGCTAATTGGGCCTCTCTGCGAGATCGCGGCTCATGCTGCACACCAAAACGTCGACTCTACGGGGTGTCTCACGTGGCAGAAGCAATAGAGCGATAACGCGGTCAAACAACGCAGAATTACAAAATTAAAGAGTGTCTCTATGACCTTTCAGTCAAAGCCTGCACAAATCTAAGAATTCTGAAAAATGAAGACGCCCAACTTAGTTTTTCGAAAAATTTTTCAATCTAGAAACGTTTCAAAGTGTCTCCATCTGAATCAACACCAGTGTTTCCAATTTAGTATTAAAAATGCTAAATTTGGCATATTTGATTCATGTTTAGCTTATACATAATTAAGGCGTTTAGCATTTAGCATATTTATTAAGCATATTTTCGAAAAAAAGGAATGAAAGCTAGAAGTTTTAAGGTGGGCGTTCAATGTAGTGTGTTTTCATTTCAAGTTTCATCTGAAAATGGTTTCAATTTGAAACATGAAATTTTGTGGGTGAACTTAGAAAGGATTGGAGTTCTTAATGAAATAATTGAGATTTATTTCATTTCAACAGTTCATTTTTTTCTTTCAAAAATAGAAGAAAATGGGCCAACTCATGCTTCTGTTTTATTTCAAACGAAAGATCCAAGAAAATAGTTCAACTTCCGATTAAAAGTGAATCTACAGATAATTGCATTCAGGAAAACAACTTGAAATATGGAATTGGCAAAGAATGGCCAAATTCAAGTATATGGCGGGAAAAAGTTCCTGCTTTACCCACATATTCACTAATTTCACAGTTCAGCGATTTTCGGATAGAGAGCGCCATTCTACATTTCATTCATAATTAGAGAGATATTCATAGAACTTATAGAGATAATCTAAGTTCTATGGAGATATTCCATAAAATGCACGGTGGCGCCTCTATCGGCTGAGTTTTCCTACTCGCTCTGAACGGCGACCTTAAACGCCGTTTACACGACCTGATATTGGGAACCTGATAAAGGTGTATAGTGGCAACAGTTATCTACATCAAAGTTTACTCAATTTTCGTGAAAATGCTATTGGTGGAGAAAAAATAATGTAATATTTTGTTGAAGCTGAGGTGGCATCGCTGATCAACACATCGTTCAGTCTCTATCCGCCTTTACGGCGTAGTATGCGCGAGTGTGTGACCCTCGGCGACATTCGCAGCCCGTCTACGGCTCGTTTCTGAATGTAAATGTGTCTGTCGGTCATGCTCATGCACGGAAAAAATCCGCCACAAAGGAAGTTCTCTATCAAATATCATTGCGTTAAAACAGCTGGCTACGATAACCGTAACCGAAAGTCAATAAATGACTCCATTATACACGGTACGTACTATAACGCGGTACTTCCCTCGCTGAGGACGTGGAGCTGTACGTTTTTTTCGAGTCGAGACCCTTTCTGCTTTCCGAGAATGGCGACAACTGTCACTATTGTATTCCGTATCTTTATGCGAGTGAATTATAAACTGGGGCGCCGCAAGAGAAGAAAGACGCGAAATAGAAGAGATCAGCGGTATTTTATCGGATATCGGCGGTTTCAAAGTTTCCAAACTGGTTCATTTGGAAGAAGCGGATTCTCTGCGACTTCTCTGAATAATTTTGTTCCCTCATCCTTGAAAGCTTACTCGCTAGATCATATGAAAATGTCGCTGAATATCGAAATTGACTTCTTTTCGACACTTTGAAGTGAATATTGACGAAAAGGAAGTGAAAACCCTGTATAAGAACGAAATCTAATGTTTCCCATAACCCACAAACGTTCAATAGAATTAAAGTCTTCAAGACATTTTCAGCAACTTTGCTGGTCTGCAGTGGCGCAAAGTCCCATTAACTTAGACTCAAGATCCTCAGCTTTCGAACTGAATTCGTCCAGCTTCGAATACTCGAGTCTTTCATCAACTTGACGAATGGATCCAGCATCTCGCGAAACAATAAACACGCGTATCAAAACCAACAAGCAAAATCGATCGTTTTGAACGTCGCCATTCGCTTAAACCGAATACACACTTCCTCACTTCGTAAAAAAAATCTAATTCGAGGCCTAAATTCGGTTGTGGGCCTTGTGTGATAGCTCCGTCATCATCGGAAATATTATACAAGGCTAACGCGGTGATCTCAGGGTTCGTTGAACGAACTTTAGATGGAACTTCTTGGCCTCTGCTGTATTTGCTGCGATCAAACTGTGGGAAACGGCCGAAAGGAAGTTACTAGGACATTTGGAGTAGACCGGACTGGACTAGACCGCCGAATATGCAAATTGGACGCGAATGAAGACATTATTTCGCTTTTTTTGGATTTTCGTATTTTTTTTCTGCAATTCCATCGAATATACGTCCAAAATGGTTAAGTGGAGGAGTATAATGATAATGGGGCTGAAAAGGGTAGCATTTGTACCCTGAAATCATCATTATTATATACAGGGTGTGTCGTAAGAAATCGGAAATATTCCAACACAGGCAAGTGACTGGTTAACCCTCCCCGAGTTCTCCGCCACTGGTGAAATTGCAATTTCATACCGATTTTTCGATTCTCCAATAATTTCTTCGTAAATATCGTACTCTTCAATCAAAGCGATAAAGTCACTTTTTCTCGAGATATTTCAAGTTAAACTTGAAACTGCACCTTTTTTTATTTGTATTTTTTATTTCGATCATTTTTAGATCTTCAGATTACAGTTATCATGTAAATTGAGCTTCAATCCGTATTACCGAAAAAACGTAATGTTGTTTATCGAAATTCCTTGAAACGAATGCACACCCTGTATTTCAGACAGGAGACACATTTTGCCTATACTCCATTCACTTTTATAATGACATTTTGACACATTTCACCGTGTATATTCTGAAGATATTGAGTTATAGTCATTTTCCTGTCAGATAATGGGCAACGTTGTTCTTTCTACATAGAGGTCGTGGTAATTACGTATTTATCAAAATCTTTATTTATTTTGGGAAAATAATGAATTTGAGGAAAAATTATGTGAATTCAATGATTCCAAAGATCTGGCGAATGTTGAAGAAACTTGTTTCTCTGTTAATACTGGAAATATTTCACGTATATAAACATGGTTGGAATATTCAGTTATGCTTTTTTCTTGTACAAAAATCTAAAATCGAGTGTTGAACGTTCACTGAAAATAATGGACAGAAGAGTCCGTTACTTTGTGATAGTTCATTCGAAAAAAAAAATAAAAGTATTCGAATAACCTGACAGAAAAACTCCCCACTTTTCAAAATTCTCAAGAAATAAGCCTGCATCAGAAGACATTTAAATACCTTTTTGCTCAACTTGAAATACTCCAGTATAAAAATGTAGTAGTACGAAATCTTTGTCACAGTTAAACCTTAAAAGAACTAACTCCATTGGCAACGTCTCTGAGAATCATTTCACTTTTAATGAGTACCAACCTGCGTCAGTTTCAATTAAAAAACGTGATAAACCTAAATCTTGGCCAATCGGGATACTCTATAAAAGTGAATGGACTCTATAGCTGAAATATTTCATGGTACACCCTGTATAATGTTTCGAACTGGCAATTCATACTTTTTTCAAATCAGAGTTCATCAGGGGAATTTAAAAAAAATATATTTTCTCGTTTCAAATGGATATTGTTCAATTGTTATCACGAAAAAACCAAATTTTTCATTTTCGACCTCATTTTTTTTTAACAAATTTCCTTTTTTTTCCAGAACACAGGTTCACCTCCTACCACCCAAGCATGATCGCTTCAGCGTGCGTGGCATCTGCCCTTTCAGGGGTCGGATGGGAAAGTAAAAGCGGAAAATCTTTGGACCATCTCCTGCATTTGCTCCACAAGATCACCAAAACAGAAGTGGTAAGTTAAATACCTCTTCCAACGTACATTAAAGTACAAGTTAATCCACCCTGCGTTGCTGAATACTCATATTTATCGATGTTTTTCTTTGCAGGAATACCTGGAACAGTGTCTTCACCAAGTGGAGGACATGCTGAGGATGTCTTCCATTTCAGTGGACGTCTCAGAACCCAGCTACTCCGAGCCCAAGAGGCCGAGTGAGTTCACCCCGCCTCTCGAAAAAATTCCAGAACATAAGACTGCCCTCACCCCCACAGACGTATACGACGTGCGTTTTTAACTTCGGCTAGTGATATCCAAAAAAAAAGTTTGCGATCCTCGGGCCAAACCGAGTCGAATCGAATTTATCGAAGAATCGTCATTGTTTCAAGACTATACGAATTGTTTAATTTTAGTTTTACTGTCGCGATGTTTAAGAGGAAAAATTTTAAATATTTTGCTTTGGGGAAGGCTATAATATACGCTTTTAAATTTTATTTTGTACATATTACAAACGGAAGACATTTCTATGAAAACTGTTCAAATTTAGGCCGGTCCTGCTCTTCGAGAGCTCAGTGCAAACTTATTATCGATTAAGTTGTAAAAACCTGTACATATGTAATTATTTTAGTGGAACATCGAATTGATTCTTCAGATTTAAACCCCCTCCAATTGTAAATCATTTCGAAAATAATGATGCAACTTCTAAGTCGTTTTAAACCTAAGAAGGCTGGAATATAGAACTGACCCCCCTTTCCTATTTCAAACCAAAAAGCGAATCTACTGGACGGTTTGTGATCGAAACAATGTAGATAGGAAATTTAGATGGTTATCTAGTATTAATGTCTCTAGTCCGGCAAAATTTAAAACGATAGAATACTGGATGATATTTGTAAATATATTCACTGCACTCCAGTAGATTGGCAAACGTGATTCTCTAGTCCAAATCGAAAATTAATGGTAATCTGACCAGAAATGCAAACAAATTCGTCGAAAGTTGATGATAAAAGTATACTCCATTCACTTTTATAAAGTATCCCGGTTGGCCATGATTCAGGTTTGTCAAATTCTCTCAAAACTGGCGCAGGTTGGTACTCGTGAAATGTCAAATAATTCTCAGAGACGTTGCCAATGCTAATTCCTATTTACTCTTTTTTAACTTTGTAAATGGAGCTAGTTCTTTTAAGGTTTAACTGTGACAGGTTTCGTAGTACATTTTCATACTGAAGCATTTCAAATTGTGCGAAGAGATATTTAAATGTCTTCTGTAGGCTTATATTTCTTGAGAATTCTGAAAAGTGGGGAATTCCATAGGTCCGTCTGTTTGTTTAGAAGCTTTTTGTCGGGTTATTCGAGAAATTTAATTCTTTTTTCGAATGAACTATCACGAAATAAAGGATTATTCTGTCTATTATTTTTCAGTAAAATTTCAACACTCGATTCTTGATTTCCGTACAAGAAAATAGCATAACTGAATCTTCCAACCAAGTCATATACGCGAAATATTTCCAGTATTAACAGAGAAAAAAGTTTCTTCAACATTCGTCTTTGGAATCATTGAATTCACATAAAATTTTCTCTAATTCATTATTTTCCTAAAGTGAATAAACATTTCGATAAATACGTAATTACTACGACCTCTATGTAAAAAGGACAACGTTGCTTATTCATCTGACAGAAAAATGACTATAACCTAATATTTTCGAAATATGCACGGTGAAATGTGTCAAAATATCATGGCCAACCGGGATACATTATAAAACTCTTTTTGACCAAAATCTCACATTTTGATGAGGGAACATTTTCATTGATCGAATAAAAGGTTCAGTTCTGTATTTCAGCTTGAAATAAATAATGGTAAGGTTCAATAGTCACAACTCTTGTTCCTATTAAGAAATCAGATACATGTATTTAATTAAGGAATCGTATGAATGCAAAATGACTTTCTCCATATTCCAGTGACTCTTCTGCAATTTTCAGTGTCGTTTCTCGATACTTAACTAGATTATTGAACTGCTGTTTTTTCATCAAGGATTTCCGTGAATTTCAAGTAGTTTTCGACTATTTCTACAGAGTGTTAGTGAATATAAGCGATAAAAACTTATTTTCTACCACTCTACCATATATCCATAGAACTATAGTTACTATAAGTCAAGTTCTATGCATATATCGAAAAATTGCCCTCTGTGGCTTCTTAAGAAACTTATTTTCGATAAGTCTTCGCTGGCTGTGTATAGAATATGTGTATTCGAATCGATACTGATCCTTTGATGAAAATTGAAATTATGTTGTTACAACACTGAAATTTCAAAATTATTTTTTGTCGACACAATACATTGCGACCGTTTGCAAAGTGTTGTTTCGACAAAGTGAAATTGTGATGTTTTATTTTCTTGCTTTCAAGAAAAATTGTGATTTAGATACGAGCTTTTATCGAAAATTTTAATCTAGAATTCTCCGACGGTGTGAATACTTTTGTATATAAATGTAAATTTAATGAAGCCATGTTTGTACCTAAAATGTTCTTATATTTGTTGATAGATTATAACGTTTGTTAGGATGTAGATCAGGCAATCAACATTTGTCTCACTACAGATCACTAGGATATATATTTTAATATACTTACTACCACTATTTCAACTACCTTCACTGCCATAACTGACAAAATTGAATGAACACAAGCAATCTACAATGCAGAAATGCGTCTTCAAATACCTCAAAAACAATAGCAACAAACATTCTTGTAAATATGTAATTAGATATTTTATATTTGTACAGCTATATACAATTAATCTTTGATAGCATAGATTTATAAATACATACATGAAAGAAAACCAAAACCTTGCCTTTATTTTACCTATACCTACCCCAACTACTGAAAGTGGAATAACTAGGAACTTAGCCTGTAATTTGCATTTGTTTTTTCATGGCTGATACAGTGAGCAAACAGTAAGTAATGAAACGAATTTTTACTTACCTGAGAAGATATGCCTTACCAACACATGTTATAATATATAAATATTTCACTTCATATTTATGGACCTGTACACAATTCACAACACTATTCACTTCAATCAAAAATATCTTTTGAATATTCCAGAAATAATATTAGCCAAATATAAATTTTGTTTTTTCCATACAGAATTCACAATACATAAATTTGTCTATGAATTTTATCAAAGGATGTATAAAAAAGAACCTTAGGGTTATTATAAATGCCCAAAAGAATTCCAACAAAAATTCCTAAAAATAGGGAAGGTGATTTCTCATAGTGAATTATACAAAGATATTCCACAATATGTATATCTTTGAAATTATACCACGAATTCCATTTGAGACTCCCTAAATGTATGAATCATATATCTACTAATACCTATATGGCTTATACGCCTGCTAATCTGAGTCTGAAAGTGAAGCCAGATCTTTGGTAACGATTGATTTGTACGCATGCGTCAACTCGAAATTCGAAAATGACAATAGACTTGGAGGTTATGTTATTTATTTTAGACTTCAAGATTTTCTTGCATAGATATGTCTTGCATGAAAACGTTCTACTAAAACATTTCCATTTTAGTTTTCACAAAGAAATAAATGTTATAAGATTTCAGAAAACTATTAGATTCATCGTATCGAAGGGAATGCATTCTTTTAGCCGGAATAAATATTGATAATTCAATTCATGTATCAAGGATTTATCGAGAAATTTTCGTCAGAGGTTTAATGGAATTCCGATAAAATAATACGTAGGTATGCCTGAACATCATTGCTGTGAAAATTAAGGTTGATAAAATGGTAACTCACATAGTTAAATAAACTCTCGTTATCAAAGTAATGTAGAAGTCAAAAAGATTCTGTGTTTTAGGTTAATTGAATAGTGAATATTTCATTACTGAAACAAAATTGAAATGTGTTTTTTCAGTTAAGTATTCAAGGATATGTTTATTTGCAATGTTGCATCCCAATAGTTGTTCTCTTCACAATTTTTTTTTGATAAGAAGTCTACAATTTTTGTCTCGTTTTGTTGATCTACTTGCTCAGGGTTCGATGAGGTTTCAATTCTGAATGAAAAATTCTTTCTTTGCTTCAAACATTCCTTTTTAAGATCCCACTTATAGCAACTATTGAAGATAATATCAAGTAGAGGCCATAAACATTAATTATTTAAATTTGCAATTTCTTTAAATGATGTATTCAATCATTCTATGTAATAAAACAAATAATAACTATTTTACAGTTTATTTATACATTTTTTCATAACAACTTCATACCGAAAATTATTGTTAAGGAAGAATAAAAACAAGTTTACATGCTGAGGTAGGTAGAGTTGGATGAACTTATTCTTAATTGAGACATATGACGTTTTGTTTACTTTGGTGGATTGGAAAATATGAGGCCTCTTCGATAAGGTTTTTTGGGAAACAAGCTTTCATGACATATTCAATATGAGTAAAGTATTAGAAAAGTTTGAATCCTCCTCCAATTTTAAAATGGTACATGAAATTAGAAATATTTTCTTACTATGAGTTTTCAGGTAAACTATGAATTTTTAGTCCATGATCCATATTATAATTGCTTACATAGTAAGGGAAATAGCCGTCAGATAAGGGTAAATCCAAAATTATTCTCAGAAGGGCACTTTTGAGAACAAGTTGAACTTTTCTGATTGGATTATTATGCGTTTTGGATTATGGCATGAAAAAGGAGTTTGTTGGTAGTACCCTCATAGAAATGTGCAATTTTTTAATAACCCAGGGACTGCATGTTCCATTAAAATTGAATGAGAGGCTATTATTATGACAAAGTGAGAACATGAGAGTGGAGGTAGCAGTACATACACTAAGTAATACAGTATTGCAAAAACACTGTTGCTTTATTTTGTTAAATTTTCAATAATACCATCTGAATAGTGAGTAGGAGGATAATATGTGATCTAAAAAGACATACCGTTGATTGGAAGGAAGATAGTGGATTGTCTATAGACAGTGGAAGATTAAAATCATGCAAATTTTTTGCTAAAACAAGATGAGTACGTAATGTTGTGGTGTATAAACCTAGAGTGGAACCTTGATATAACACATTTTAGACCAATCTCACCTTAGTTTAATGAATTACTTGTGATAACGAATCTCTACTGGTTCCCCACCGATTTGTTATATCAAGGTTCCACTGTGTTTATATGACGTAATCAAAAGCCAAGGCAAATTTACTTCTCAATACGATGAACATAAATACAGAACCCAGATAATATGTGACAAATAATTTATCAAGTTTCAGAATGCATTTATTCTAGAGTCAGTTTAACTGACTGATTTCATTCATTTGATGAAAAGAAAAACGCACCCAATATGTGTGTTACAGTTTTTTCACCTAGAGGTACATTGCCATTGAAAACTTAGAGCCAACCCTTTCAGTGGGTTACTATTCAAAAAGAGATTTATACTTTATAAGATGTCCTCCATCCAAACCAAAATTGACTTCTCTAAGTGTTTTCTATTAGTACCTTTCCCTGTAAAATAACTTTCAACAAAATGTCTTCCTCAAATCCTCATTTATGCGACATCATTATCAGCATTTATGTGACATAGGTAGAGCCATCCATTGAGATCTTTGCAGGTGATTCTTAGGGAACCTGAAAATAATATAGTGGTAAAGGAGAAAGCATGAACGTATAACAGTAGTATTTGAATTTTTTACCTGTGATATGAATTCGAGCATGTAGTCACAAATGTAACATTTGTAAGTAGAACTCCTTAAAGACATGTTTAATTCCTTATTGAATAAAGGAACAACAACAAAATTTTCGAATAGATATAAGTATTATTCGGACCAACTATAACTATAAAGACTAACCAACTCAACTAAAAATACTTTGATTATATTGAACGCGAAAATTAACAATAACAACAACGAACAGAATGAAAAAACGAACGAGAATTTAAATTATTAACAAACCATGAATGTTCAATAAGAGCGGAGGGTAGAAACGGAACGCAAACGGATCAAACTGGGGAAACAAACTTCGATTATATCATTATATCAAACACGAAAATGAACAACAACGAATAATTTGTTTGGTTATGAGCGTAAATATCCACATGAAATAATACATCACATTATTAATTTTACGTCTATGACATAATAAAATGTGCCAGAGAGAGATAGAATAACCACGTTATTTTTATTCTTAATATTTCTGCACATGCGCAGATCTGGATCGTTACCAAAGCCCAGCTTCAATTTTGATTGGCCTATTACCTATATAGGAATTATTAGATATATGGTATGAATTCATACTGAATACCTATGATCATAACATAGATGCATAGAATACCTGGTGTTGGAACTGATTAGATTTTGTTTAAGACTTTCTTGTCGATTGATCATGTGATACTTTGTGCGGCTTTTCATTTCTCCCGAAAGAGGTCGCGCTATTATTCCATAAAGATTTATGACATTCGAAATTGTTTTGAAGTTTTGATCAGAGACAACTGTCTTTGTATCATTTCTCTAAAAACATAACATAACCTATATCATACTGATCATCGCGCCACGACCGATGAATATTGCGGATTATTCCGGAAGTAGCACAAAATTTCAATTGTTTTGATCTACAAATTTTGTTCACGATTTTTACTTAGGAGTCGTTTCACCAGGTATTTCTATGCATCTATATCATAACATTATCCTCCTTATACTTACATGGTACGAACTCATGATTTACTAAAATAGAATTGTACTGGTAGGTATGTACCAAGTTAATATAAAACAATCTCAATAAATATTAAGCTGTAGTATTTCCAAATTCCAATGTTTCTGCAAGAGATAATTGGGAAAAACAATATTAGGTGTTCTAGGAGTACTTGAAGGCGAATGATTAAAATAAAATTATATTTACCTTGAAACTTAACTAATAGACCAGTCCATTGGTAAAATCAAAATTTCAATAAATTAATTCCTTACAATTTCATAACGATATGAAAATTTTCAAAATAAGGAAAGTGTTATCTCTGGCTGTTGCACGCATGCCTTCACTTGTTTCACATGTGAGTTTTGTTTTATTACAGATTCCTTGAATCTAGTAGTTCTTTTGAATCAACTTTTAACCTCAAATTTAATCAGATCAGATTTTATATTTATCCTTGATTAATAAATTAATTAAATAGTTTTGATCCGATGAATTCTAGAGTGAGTAATGGAAATGAATGTTTTTTTCTTATTTAAGGCCCATATTATAGGTGTTCAAACATTTGGGTTCCCTCAATACACTCGCAGTTTTTGAAAAAGGAACTGGAGCCCTTCTTCCTGAAGCATATAAGAAATTCTTCAAAGAATGGATCATTCAAAAACCTGTCGCAGTTCACTATATCCCACAATCAGAGAAATGGAGGCGAAATGAATTGACTGGAGAGGTGTAAGTAACTTGCTTTTCCTCATTTCCCAATTGTCGAATATCCTCTTTTAGAAAGCCAGTCCAGGATACCCCAATACCAGTCATATATCCAGTAGAATACAACAAGCAGCTATGGGGTGGGGAAGGTATCGTACAAGGTTTCCAAAAACGTGGTGAAATGAAGAGAAGGGTTCCTCATTTTTGGGTGCCTACGTTACGAAGATCGGTTGTTTATAGCGAAGTACTCGATAAATATATGTCAGTTGTAGTTACAGATAGAGCAATCAGTTTGATCAATTCTAATTACGGATTCGACCATTACTTATTAAAGGTAATCTTTTTAAATTTATTGAATGAAGAGTTATTGATTTTGGTTGTAGACTCCAGCGTGTGATTTGAAGTCACTTCTCGCTTTGAGATTAAAGAGGAGGATACTGAAAGATCTATTTGATGATTGTCCGGCTTATGAGAAGGGTTCTGAAAAACATACAAGGATTATGACGGAATACGGAAAATATTTATCATCTGTGAGTATTGGTTTGAAATGTTGGTTTTTTTTTGTGAAAAATTCTTTGTAGTATACGAAAGAGGAGGTGGAATGGTATGGATACACGTTCCCGGAAGCTTGTAAGAAAATGGAAGCTATTTTAGCAGAGCAGAATAAACCGAACCCTTTGAAAAATTTATATAGAACTCAACTTATTGAAAAGCTTGAAGCAGACCTAATTTTGAAGGGGAATAATATTGAGGAAATAGAAATCATGTGAGTCAATTTTCGGAATTGAATAAAAAAAAACTTGGGATATTTCATAGATTTTTCTGTTGGATACAAGAAAATCCTAAAATTCGTCTATTTTCAGTGAAACAACTTCTTGGTTAAACAAACTAAATCCATTTGGAAAGAAACAAGAAACTTAAGTCTTTACGAGGAGTAGAAAATAAATAAAATTGCAAAATATATTAGTAGTTTTTATTTAGAACAAATTCCAAATAACCTCATATAATATAATAATTTGTCTTGAAAATAAATATATTCTTTAGGTACTTGATCAAAATCAAAATGAGTAGTGCAAGAACTTTGTACTAAAAGAAACAATACGAGTAAAGTCAACAAATCGATAATTACATGATAATAAAGAAATAAACATTTGATAAATGGAATAAATAAAACACTCACAAAGAGTGAATTTAACGAACTTCAACACCTTTCATTCTTCCGACTCGTAAAAGAAAGATGTAAAAGAACCGAAAATATACAAAACGGTCAAATCACATAAAAAACACTCCCACTATTTGGCATGATTGTGGACCCTGATCCTTTTGTGCCCCGAGGAAAGACTGCTGTGGTGCCTCTGCGTCGGTTGCATACAGGGCGTTCTGTTTGTCTTACGCAAAAGAGTAGACATCTGTCCGTCCGACCAAAGATCCAAAGAGTATAAATTGGCCAACTGCCTGATTTTATCCTTTTCCCCCCCAAACAGTTTCAATTCCGACTTTGAACTGTCTTGGAGGAACTTCGCGACTCGTTCGTTGGCGTTCGTGACGATGCTGAAACCCGGACGTTCGTCCCCCAGCCTCCTACACCCCGCCCTGATCTCCCTCGGGTCGTACTCTGATAAATAAGACGGTTCCGAGGGGGTCTCGGCGGAGGGGGCCCAATCTGTCAATTCGTCGTCTCCTTCGTGACCTTCCCCTCCGCTCCAGCTGAGGCTGCTCTCGCTCGCGATGTCGAAATTGTCGTCGATGTTCTGTATTTCCATCGACATTCCCTGGAAATATACTCGATCATGACAACTTTTAGATAAGTCCAATAACTGTGAAGTTAGCGGCCACTTTCCATCAGCCAGTTTTGGATTTTGAAGTCTATCCTATCCATTCTGGCTCATGGAACGTGCCCGCCAATTTCACAGCCCCAAATCCACCAAACATCAACTTAATTCACCGAAATAAATCATATCAATACTAACATCGTCGGACATGGGCTTCTTACAGAACCTCTCGATCTTATCGACGATGCTCTTATGCAGAGGCTTTATTTTGCTTCCGCTTCTGATCTGACCGTTCTCCAGGATGTCCAGTTTCTGAGACCTCTTTCTTTTCCCGCATTGCGGCATCGGAGTTTCTTCTATCAACATTCTCTTCAATTTGCGTTTTCTTCGAAAGCTCGGTCTCGCCGGAGAGTGCTCATTGAAGGAATCGCTCTCTAAACTGTGGCAAACTACTGGAAATACAACATCGATGAGTTAATTCGACGGAAAACAGGTGCATGCTCAGGAATCGTGATTAGGAACACACAAGGTAATTCACTCAGATCTGAGGCATGTTCTCAAAGCTGCGATCTTGAGTCTTTCGAATATTTTAAGGTTGAATGAATTGTGAAAGTTTAATGATTCAAAGACAGCAAGATCACATGAGAAACCCAGCCTGGAAACTTACCCAGTTTATTATATCGACCCCTTAGGAAAGGTTGCAAAGGATTTCGCATTCTTAAAGAATCAGTTCCCATCACTTTTAAACTCAGATCATCAGAATCACTCTGGTGAAAACTGACCACCTTGTTTCTACCCTTGTCGTTGCCTCTGTTTAGAACTTCTGAGTAAGAACTACTACTATCATCTGATCTATTGTCCCCAGTATTATTAATATAAAAATCTAAAAGTAGGCTACTCAGAAACAAAGGACCCATAGTTCGTTAAACTTACGCAAATTGCCGGCCGATCGGGTCCTCCTCCTCATGCCCCACGTCATATTAGGGTCGAAATTCATGGGGCCACAAGACTCGGATTCTTCGAGGGCAATGGTTAAATCCTTAGCCAAATGCTCCATTATTGAAGGATATCCTTACGGTACGAGTTGATTTATCCGAGGAAATCCGCCAATATGAACGGAATCTCGGAATATTTATTTCAAAACTTTCTGGGAAATTATTAGCACAAGAGAAAACTCAGATATAAATCAATTTCGAAATTCCAATGTTTTTATTGTGATTTATGATCAGTTGACTTGACTTGACACTCCTGTCACTTTTTATTAGGTCAACCACAGATACAATCATCCGCGTAATCTTTGAATTCAACCATAGATTATAATAAAGTATAGACCAATCCAACGATCTGTCACGATCAGCTTTTTCAAAATGGTTGCTGAAATAAACAAATATCAAACCGAGGATATTCAGTTACGAGGTACGTGTTTCAAGGTAGTTTCTGTTGGTTTCTCAATTTTCAACTTCAATGTCTTCAATTATGCCATGTACAATGATAGTTATAATAGAGAAACACTAAAACAGAAATGTTTGTTATTTGTTTGTTCCAGCAGCCATCTTGAAAAAAGGTGATCAGCTGTTTTGTTGGATTGGTCTATAGAAAAATTACTATTTTTTTCTTCGTTATTCGTTGGTGCTGGTATTTTACTCCCAAGACCATTTAATATGGAATACGATAATAATTAATAACGCTAGGAAATTCAACAGTTACTTTCAAATTTTATTGAATTTAAGCACATCAGGAGGTAGACTTGTTGTAACATCTTCCGCTCCTCGTCTTCCTTGGTATACTCGTAAATCGTCTTCTTCTTGGTTTTCTATTCCGCTTCTCCATTGATCTGCACCTCGATCTGCTTCTTTTAGACGACGATCTGCTCTTTTTGGAAGATGATCTACTATGTCGAATCGAAGAGTCCTTGCTGCAACTGGATTTGCAGCTTTCAGTTGTAGATCTGCTCGCTAAGCTGAGTAAATAATGTTAATACAAAGTCAGCATCGACAATACTGTCAAACTGCACCTTCCAGAAGAACCGTCTTTATCGCATCGTCTCATCCTCTGAGTCTCGAAGTTGTCCCTCAGCAAATTCTTCAGGTCTAAGGAGCTGCTCCTCTTCCTGGCTTCCTTGCTCTCGTCATCATCCTCGAAGCGATCTTTGGATGCGGCAGGGCTGTCTTCTCCGTTGTCGTCAACCACTCTCGGCGGGTAGGGCTCCTCGTTGTGGTCTTCTTCGGGCTCATCCTCCTCGTCAGATCCGTCTAAATCGACGGGTTCCACAGCGGAAGGCTCAGAAAGAGGCAAGCCGAGGTAGTGATGCATCAGCCTACCGATCTGATGTCCGTATTTAGATTTGTAGTGTTTCATGTGTCGCATGAACCACCTCTTGCCCTTTCGATGACGTTTTCTGGGGACGATTTATCGCTTGGTTCAAACATTGAGTGTTCATATAGCGAAGAAAATTATCTTATTATTCAATATGCAAAGTTTAAAGGCTCAACCACAAAATAACTCCCCTGGTGGAGTTATTCTGTGACTCTGCGGTACATTGCATAGAATTCTATTCTATCTGCATCAAAATATCAAGTTATGGTTTGTTCTCAAAGAGGAGTTAATATTAAATAACTTTCAATACCTTGAAACCTTCTTGGGAATCGGTTTCCTATCTATTCGAAGATTAGACTCTTTTTTTTGGGGAGTGGAAGGTCTGACGGATTCATTGGTTTCAGTTGTTGAAATTGGAGGTTTCTTTTTGGACATTCTAGCTAAACCATAAACCGCCATACCCAGGGTCGCCACAGCTGCTGAGGTTCCCAAACAGCCTACACCAGACGAAGGCTATCCAAAAAGGCTGTTAATGGATGAAGTTTGGACGTTAAGATCCTACATACTTACAGCGATATATTCAGGGCTTTCTGTAAGGCTGTCCAGGTATCTTCGTAGCAACGTCGCGAAAAAAGCGGCAGGAATCATTCCGTGCAACATTTTCCTCAAAGTTTCACATAAGCTTAAAAAATCCAAACAAATAATTGTTAACTTTATGAAATCCGGTCATAAAATGACTCCATACACAGTATTTTTGATTTATACGTCGAATTGTCAAAATTTAAAAAAATTGAATTTGATCCAGTCGTCTCCCGCTAATTTGAATCATAGAAATTTGGGGCATAAAAAATAGCGACAACGTCGCGATTTACCTGGATTCCTTGGAAAGTACAGAATGTCACCACCTTGAGCGCTGATGTCGCTAATTAATAATTTTACAACTTGAAAAGACGTAAATAGTTGTATGCATATTTGTTTGAATTTATTTTGGGTTGTTTACTTAGTGGATTCCTTAACATACTTGACATGATATCATCTGAGGTGATAATATGGTAGCATAGCATTAAATAATGATATAACAATACGGTGTATGTTGACAAAAACAGAACCAACTGAAATTATCAGGTTATGTGCGACCAGGTATGTAGATGTTGACACGGTTACCGAAAAAACAGACGGGGCGTTGTAACCCAGATTTCACTTCCTTCGGATAGAAGACCACCATTAAAAATGTTCATGAAGAAAAAGAAGAAGCCCCAGATATCGCCCCCTACGAATTTTGAGCACCGAGTGCATACAGGGTTCGATAAGCGCGAGGGCAAATACGTAGGCCTACCCCTTCAGTGGGCCTCCATTGTGGGCAACAATCAAATATTGAAATCAACAAACCGTCCTCTGCCCCTAGTCGACCCCTCAGAGATAACTCCAACAGAAATATTGGATTTGAAAACGATTGTTCGTGGGGATCATAAGTCAGAACACAGGCTAAGCCAGTCACATAAAGTGAATAATGTGAATGTTTCGAATGGTATTGTTCTTCCAAAGACTTCGAATGTGGCAAGATCCAACAGTTTACGTTCTTCAAGTCCTCCTAGATTACGGAGGGACCACAGGAATAATGCTAATGTTCCACCGGCTGTTCCTGAAGAACAAGTCATGCAGTATCAGAGCATGAGGAGGGAGCCCAGTGTCAGTAAACCGCAAGTGAGGGAGAATTCGAATTCGCCCATTGAAAAACCACAAGTTAACCACGAAGTCCCTGTGAATCTTCATGTAAATGGAAACATGCCAGAACCTTTCACAAGTAAGTTTTAATTTCACTGTTGAAGCAGGATTTTTGGAGATTTTTCACAAATGTGCATTATACAGGATGATTAGTATCTTAGATCTATTTTTAGGTTAGGTGAGGTTATTTAAAATGTATTACTTTGAATATGTCGTTACTTATTTAGAGTCTCTATATTCATTGCAATTCTTTTAGGCTATGGTAGAGAACACATCCAAGTGTCCCCTGCAGGTAGCATGGCTTCCGGGGCCCCTCCCCAACTTCCGATACACAATCAAATGAGTACCCATCATTCTCATTCGAGCCACGGTAGCCACAGTAGCGGCTCTCATTCCAGCATACCACAAACTTACCCCATAAGGCCAGATCAGAATCAAAACGTCAAAAACGGCAGTCATTTCCCTAATCACGCCCCACCACCCCCCGTAATTACCCAGGGAGCCACCAACAAACACCACGAGCAGCGGTTGACCCACGAACAGTTCCGGGCTGCTCTACAAATGGTGGTGTCTTCGAAAGATCCGAGGGAGAACTTGGAACAGTTCGTAAAGATCGGGGAGGGATCCACAGGAACTGTGTGTATCGCTCGAGACAGAAACACAGGTAGACAGGTGGCTGTCAAGAAAATGGATCTCAGGAAACAGCAGAGGAGGGAATTGCTGTTTAACGAAGTGGTGATCATGAGGGATTATCACCATCCGAATATAGTGGAAATGTTTGATAGCTACCTCGTCGACGATGAACTTTGGGTGGTCATGGAATTCTTGGAAGGTAGGCTTGAATTTCAGATTTTCTACGTTGTCAATTCGTCAGAAAGTATTTTGATCTTGGGGAATCCAAAGCACGGGATTATTCCACTAGTGTTAACCTCAAAATGTTTTTGACAGGTCTCTGGTCAGCCTGAAATGTGAGGAGTTTTAGTATTTTATGCATTTTATGAGTGGATCAGTGAGAAAAATTGACTAGAAATATGAAAAAATTGCTCCGTGATACGATTTTTCAAGCAATCAAACACATGAACACAGCTAAATTTTCGTTGTTTGACCACCATCACTAACCTCAAAAATATTTGACAGACAGTTGGATTGCCTAATTACTTAGTTTTTCGTATTTTCGTCAAAATCTAATTTTTTTGTCTCAGGTGGAGCCCTCACAGATATAGTTACTCACTCTAGGATGGACGAGGAACAGATTGCAACTGTTTGCAAGCAGTGTTTGAAAGCCTTGGCTTATCTGCATTCGCAAGGCGTTATTCACAGGGATATCAAGTCAGATTCCATTCTTTTGGCCCCCGATGGAAGGGTCAAACTTTCTGATTTCGGATTTTGCGCTCAGGTTTGTCATTATTATAGTTTTCTCATCTTTTTTCCTGTTTTTGTTCTGCTATTTGTCTTTCCATTTTGTTATTTGTCTTTTTATTAAATTGACAAACTATTAGCCTCTAACTTTGAGTATCATTGTCCAATTTTCTATTCCCAGGTTTCTCAAGAGCTGCCCAAAAGAAAATCGCTGGTGGGAACCCCTTACTGGATGTCCCCAGAGGTCATATCCAGACTCCCTTACGGTCCAGAGGTCGACATCTGGTCTCTCGGGATCATGGTCATCGAGATGGTGGACGGCGAACCGCCATTCTTCAACGAGCCCCCCCTCCAAGCCATGCGGAGAATAAGGGAGCTCCCTCCCCCCAAACTGAAGAACATACACAAAGTCTCTCCCCGTCTCCAGACTTTCTTGGACAGGATGTTGGTCAGGGACCCCACCCAACGCGCCTCCGCCCAAGAGTTGCTCTCTCATCCTTTCTTGAGGCAAGCGGGCCCCCCGGCCCTCTTGGTACCTCTGATGAGGGGAGTGAAACATTCGAACTACTGATCGTAAGTTTTGAAGACGTCGATCCGTTCCCGATTGTGAATGAGAGTAAGTACCAAAGTATCTTGATGTTACGATGCGGAAATTTAGTGCGAACGTGGATAACCTAAAAATACGGTGGAGTAGTTCAAATGTCCTCGGACTCGGGAGGTGCTCCAGGCGTGAAACCAACGGTTTTCGCGATTTGATAGGAATAAACGGTCGTGCCTAAACATTTTTAAGAAAGATGAGATTCGAAAAAGGTTGAATTGAAGTTAAATTTTGAATTTTTCGAAAAAAAATTGGATTTTGAAACTTTGTCGTACAGATATCAAAATAAGAAGTTAGTGTTTTCAGAAACGTGAAATTTTCCTCGGTTAAACGTTTTTTATGTCTCCGGATGATAACAAAACTTTTTAATATACAGGGTGAACCGAACCTGATGTACAATTGAAGAATCATCTCCTTTGAAAGATGTTTTTAATGAGTTGACTCGTTCGTTTTGTCCTTTTTCTCACCCTCTATTTGTCTCAAACATCTCTTCAATGTACACTGAATTTGGGACATCCTGCATATGAATCACGCCAGATTTCAGTCAGATCAAGACTCCAAGATTAATCTGTAGAATCTCCTTGCTTGGATAAGTTTAAACGATTCAGGATTCGATAATTTATTAATTTATGCTTAATGTAATTATATTTTACCCGCCTTGTAAATATGACCCTTTATTTAGCTTAGTTAGCTACTAAACTTGCAACGAATCACTGAAAGTTTTTGGGTGTGACTTGTCGAAGATGTTTTCGATGATTTATTTTTAATTTAATTTTGGAAGGTGACGATAATTTCGATTTTAATCGGTTTATGAGAGAATTTTAAACAAGCATATGAACAATTTTGTTTTACATACAGATTGAATGATATTCGAGTGAATGTAAATGGTATCTCGGTGAAGAGATTATTAGTGACGTTGAAATTATTTAGCAGTATTATTTTTTAGAATATTGCCGTCCATTATTGTGCCTTTAGCTACCACGCTAGCGATTTAAACTCGCTATACCTTATTAGGTGAACAAACGGCATTTTTGAATTGTTTGAATGAAACTTCGTGATTTCATTAATATTTAATTCGAAATGTACGAGAAGTGATTTTAATGTTAAGGTCATATCAGTGAAATTGCAACTATACATCAATTATATACACCATAATTTCGAAATAATTGACTATACAAATTGTATTATATACTGTTGTTGAAATTTTGCTAATATGCAGCTCTTTATGTACTTTGTTATTGATTTAAGATTGCACTATATGAAGCAGTGTTGTAATACACTCATATTTTTATTATTAGCTGGTTGTTTTTTTCAAAGTTCCCGAACTTTCCAAGATATCACTATATTCCTTTTTTCATTATTTCCCTTGCTTTCCCAGAATATAACAAACTTATTATCCTTATTTCAATTGATATCTACTTTTTGTTTGAAAGTTCCCTTTCGAACCCCAGAAATTCAATTTTCTTTTTATCTAGATCCTCTTCAATGGTTTCCACTTTATCAAATATTTGGAATGAAAAAGTTCATGGGTTTTCTCCTATTTTTACCATATTTTCCCAAGTTTCCCATTATACCTAAAAAAAAAAGGTGATATTCGTTTAAGTGCCCTGTTTCCTCCTCTGTGTTTTCTGGATATCACAAAAAAAGACGATTCTTCTGATATTATTTTTATTATCAATATAAGGATAGCAACTCAACAGGCACGTTATTTCCTGGAAAAATACATTTGAAATTCACGAATTCGAAAATACATTTGATTCCTGAATAACTCCTGACTTTCGGTTTATTACTTTCCACAACGATTTTTCGACCCTCACCTCAAATTTGAAGGTTCAAGATGCCTTGATTCATTTAGGACAAATACAAATTGTCTGAACTCGTCGAAGGAAAATAATAAACCGTCTTGTTCAAATTGAAAGAGTTCCTCCTAATTTAAATTGACGATAGACATTGAACTTCTACTCTTTATAAAATATAAGCGTGTATTAATATTATAATGTAACTATCGTTGTGATTTTTCACATTGAATATTTCGACATCGATAACCTTTTTCTACAAACGTGCCCTTTCGAAGCCTTAACATCTCGAAACAAGGATTCGTAGTGAACATTGCTTTCAGAACACCCTGTAGTGTTGCGAAAATAACATTGGAAATGTTGATATGTCTGCATCTACGTCGCTTATAAACTAGCAACAAATCGTTACGTTCCCAGCAAACACAAAATCAAGGAGAAATTTTATCACAATAAAAAAATAAAAAAAAATAAGGAAAACACATAAAAGAAACAAATTCTCGTTTTGTCCAATTTTCACACAGAAATACAGTGCGATTTCAATAGAAGACGGTAAGTAGATATACACATGTTATGTTTGTATTTTAATACACAGGGTCACCCACGGTCTCTAGAAGTGTTCGAGAAATTAATCGATTTACATTTTCGTGTGAAACAACTTCAATTGTTCGCATTAGGTATTATACGAAATTTTATTTCTTTTTTGAATGGTGTGGTGGAAAAAATCATTACATCACTACTTGAGTGATATATTTTCACTTTGAACGATGGTTTCACAGTGTTTTATCAGAAAATGATATTGGTACCTCCTTAATTTTGCGATTGCTTTTCAATACAGTCGTTGAAAGACAAAAATGACATCAATAATGTTTCTGCCTCTTTTCCTGTTCACAAATCTCAAGGAACATCTCTTACGTACTACATCCTAGGACATTCATTCAATAAATTATTATCTTAGTTATTACAGTTCGAGTTCGATTTATAAATATCATTGATTGTATCTTGGGAATTGTCAAGCCTTACAGGTAATCCCCAGATTTTCTAAAAACATATACGTTTATATTTTAAAGCTCACAATTCCTATAAACTACCGGTAACAACATTCACTTAACGATTAATGGCAGTCTTCTAATAAGTTTTAGTTTCGATATTTCTGATAAAATGTAAAAAATGAAACCTCTCTTGACTCTTGAGCCATGACACGCACGCTATAAAAATGTATTGTCGCGAAGAATTGAGTTTTTTCTATTAATACTAACATGCTGGATGGTACAGACATTTGCTTGTGATAAAATGGAAACGACGAAGATTTTAGGAAAAACGTGATTGCTGGGACCTCAGACCTGTTGAATTCCGATTCCACTCAGAGCATCGTAGGAATACTTGATATGGTGGTCAATTTGCTGATGCCCAGTTGTCGATAAAATCAAAATTTCAGCGTTTCACAGCTTTTTTTCTATCACTTTGTATTTAAAGACGAATAATTCAGGTATTGTTTAATTTTGTCGACAATACGATCACACGATTTAGGATGTTGAAGTCTATAAAATACGTTGTCCTCGAAATTTTCCAGAAATATCATGAATTCATCATTTTCAGCGATATCATTTCGATACTTCTTAATATGCTGTCAGAACCCTTGGTTCCCATCCAAAGTCTACTTAACAACATTTAGAGTTGAATTTCAATTCATCTCTATCTAACAACCTAACATTCTCAAAGATCCAACATTTCTAACACTGATGATAGCAAGATGATCCATTGTCAAGCCAGTTTCTCATGTATACATACGATTCTAAAAATATTGATTTCCTACTCTAAGTTGATAACTAGGAAAATATTGCCTTACCCAATAACGATATTAGTAGTTACCAAAAAAGTTCAAAACTAAACGTAACGATCACAGAAACTCATATCGGGAATACTGTAACTTACATTTCGAACATATACCAAATAGATCCTGATATATTTCATTACAAATATAAATTCATGTCAGAATCAGCTGAAACCTGGCTTGATTAAGATTCAAACCTGGTTGAAAACAAAACAAACTAAATTAGCACAAAGAATACATGAACAATATTGTGGAGTAATAAGGACAATAGAGTCCTTCCCTAAAAGAACTGCAGTACTCTTCGCTTTCATTTTGAAAGATCACAATGAGCCTTATAGGCTGAATTTCGTTTGAAATCATCACGACTGAGACCATCTCATTCACATCGACTCCATTTGCTCGGTGAGCTCCAAGAGCGGACTTTCGCTCAGAGGAAGTAAAGGTGGCCATGGATTCGCAGGAAACTGGGTTCCCTGCTTAGAAAAAACCGATGTGACACCGATCTACTACCAACCAAAACAACATGCAAAGTGAAAAATAAAAAAAGCGCAATTTCAAAAGTTTATTTCTAGGAAATCAATTCGATATAAATAAATAATCACATAAAGCTTCAACTTTAAATTTAATGGACTAGAAAAATAATACTAACGGAGATAGAAGATGCTATTTTAAGCTCTAGCTGGTTTCCATTTGCATTAGTCGGTGCAAACACATTTTTCTAAATTCAATCAGTCGAAATCAGTAATTCAACAAACAATAAACTAAATAAAACATCAACATTAAGAAACATTCAGAAACCGATTCAGCATATAAATGCGTAAATCTGTTACCGAAAAGTATATTTACAAAATGTCAAAAGAAGAGACTTTCCAATACAATTCGATCCGCAGATACAAACATTGCAAACCAATAGTCTTCTGCTTATAAAACTAAGCAAAACCAATCATTACACTCTACAAATACTGGGCTGGTACCTGTTGACTCCAAGTGGGGGGAGTTTGCCAGTGTAGAGCAGCTGAAGTCGAATCTCCTATTTGGCATGAGTTCTGTAAATTTCCGGGCAGAGTGGTCCAAGCTGCCTCAGAAGGGTTTTCCACAATCGCCTGTAAAAACAGCCCAATCATATTTTACTCTAAAACTAGGCTGTCTCAAAACCTAGCTTCAACTATTAACTCACTTGAAAAGCCAGTAAGTCCTTGTTCTCGGTTTCATTAAGAGGAAGAGGCGGTAGAACAGGCTGCTGCTGAGCGATCTTGTAACTGGCCTGTCTCAGCATCTGTCTCCTGCTCAAGTTATGGGCGTCATTGACCACACCAGCGCTGTTGCTTGCTTGGTGCGTCATGGCGCATTGTTTCTGCAATATCTGCCTCTTCTGCTGCAGCAACCGATGTTGCATGGCAGTTTGAAGGTGCAGGGGTTCTTGGACGTTAGGGGTGTAGCTGAAGTTGTCCGGGAGACTTATCCTCTTACTGGCGCGGGGTTGAAGGTATTGGATGTGCTGTTTCTGCTTCTGGTTGGTTTCTTCCGGAGGTTCTTTGGCTTGGTATTTAGATTGCAGACGCTGAGCCTCCCTGAGAAACGAATACATTCTGAATTCTAACGAATTCCATACTGCTTCGATCTTAGACTAAGGTCTAAGGCTTCAATTATTGAGAAAGTAAAAGAGAAAATGGTTTGCTTACCTTTGAACCAAATGCATGTCCAAGACCCCTTTGGCTTTGCAGTTTTCGTTCAACTTCTGCGAATTGAAGGCTACCACGTTATTGGTTCCTCCCTCAGCTACTTGCTGCGCCACCAAACCATCACTAGCTCTTCTGCCTTCTCGAAAGTCGATGGGCGATCTGGTCAGGCCTCTCTGAGTAGTTTTAAAGCTAGACATGTGCACAAGGGGATTATGTTTCGTTGTTACTAACCTAGAAACATAAATCTTCCTTATAACCTTCAATTGGTCGTCGATATGGGCTTTTTCTTACCTTGGTATCATAGAATAATTAGAAGTGACGATGCTGCCTCCCATCTTATCCGATTTATGATCGCTGGCAGTGCAGCTGGGCAGGCTGCTGGCCAGATCGTTGGAATCGGTCAGGGGATACTCTAAGCTTTCGAAGTTGCTATCACAGCTCAAATTTTGACTGAGGCTCTTGGAGGCGTTGAAGGTACCGGCCATACCGCTCGAGGAACTGGAGGAAGCGTAGCTCAACCTAGGAGTGTGGTCTTCTAGGTCTGTCTCAACGCCTTCGTCTGTAGAACTCGAATATTGGGTTTGGATCTCGCCGCTCCTGAAGCCACTGTGAGAAATCGTTCTTAAAATCCAGCTGGGGGACTAAAAAAGAAAACTTACCATGCAGAAAACCTTCCTAAAGACCCTTTGCTGCCCATAGCCTCGAAGGGCTGAGGATTGACCGCCCTGTGTGTGTAAGTGTAAACATGAAGAGGATCCCGAAAGGTGGGAGGGGTAGATTCTCCAGAGCCTGAAGACACAGCGCTCATCTGTAGCGTAGACATGAGCCTTGTGGCTTCGTTGCACATGCTGAAGGAAGCGGTGGACGCTTGGTTGAGGATCCTAAGCGCGTCTTCTGGATTTGTAGCCGCTAAAAGTTTGGCTGAGTCGATGCCGTGAATTGGCGATGATTCACAGGTTCTGTTTAAGCTTGATCCTGAACTTATCTTGCTGTTACTGGCCGTAGGAGTTGCCGTTGAGCACTGTTGTAAAAGACGTCTGGAAAGAGTGGTGTTAGCTTGTGGTTTTGAAGATACTTTGTGGTGTAAACTAATTAATTTATTCTCTTAAGTATTTGAGGATTCTTGTGTGAAACTGACCTACCTACAATCCTCGCTTGTGTTAGCTCTTCCGATCTTCCTCATGGCTTGTTCAGCGATGTTTGAAGGTCTCCTCCTTTGAACCTCTCGAACTGCTACCTGGTTTTCTACCCCGGCCAGCTGTATCCTGAGTTTATCGAGCAGAAGGAAATAGATTGCTGCGTGGTGATCGTAGCTACCCTGCCTTATCGACTGAAAACGGAACGAAGCATGAATAAAGAGAAACCAAAGAAAATGCAACCTCATGTGAATCCAGAAAAAGCTACTACGCTGGAGATTTTTCACTGACCTCTCTAGTTTTAGAGCTGTCGATTCCCAAGCTCTGCATCAGCCTCAATATTTGCTCGTTGGGTTGCTTGTTGGAGGCCAGGATGATTGGGGTGATGGCTGGTGGTGGCACCAGTTGCATCCACCTGTGCTTCTTTATCTGAGCCACAGAGTATCGCTTGTTGGGTTCCAAAACCAGCATTTTCCTAATCAACGATTCACAATCTGAAAAGGAAATGTCGGTGAGTGGATCGAATATTGTGGTTCTACTGAATCTTGGACAGCAGGTCTTGAAAAATTGGGTGAAAGGGAAAACTTTGCGGCCGGAGAACCTCTCGGATCTTAGTGAGATACTCTCATCACACTGGATGAGGGGTAGAGGTAAGTTTTGGGGCTAATATTCCTCAGGAGGACCTAATTTACAGCATGCTAAGGAGGTGCAGATCAATTGCAGCTTATGGTGGAAATATTACTTCCCAAAGTCATGAAATACGTGGTACAAATTTCTTTTATTTTTTGAGTTAATATGTGTTATATTATCCTCTTTTTAATTTTTATTTTCTTGATAACCTTTGTATGAGAGTTTAAGTATTTGTTCACGCCAAGTGAACGGTTCAAATTAATTATTTTGAATGTTCAAAATTCGAATTATTAAATCAATTTCTCAATACTGGGGAATTCCCATATGGATTATCCTTTATGTACAAGAAGAACTCGTCAGCTGTGGAGTGCAGCATATGTCGCATATTTGTTTCAATTTCATAATTCAAATTAGTTCACCGATTTACTTGACCGTTGAATAATTCTGTTTCCATTGATTGCTTATTTTCTGCTTCCTTTCGTGAATCCGGAAAATTTCAGTTTTTCCTGTGATTCACAGTTTGTAGTGATTTCGATTCAATCGAATGACATTCATTTGAAACTTTCATTTGTGCGAATTATTTCGAACAAAAAAACTGTTACCAGTGGCGTGGTTATTTTATAATACCACAAGGATAAGTGTACACAATTTGACATTTTTAGCAACGGATTTTCACGTCAGCTCCATTCCATATTCGTTTGTCGAGCTCGAGCAATCTTTATATTGGAATAGGAGTCATCGACAGGATCATGTTTTGCTGATATAGGTAACTATATTTCTTCTGTTATTTTTGAGTACATTTATCCTTTCATTTATGTTGGGTCTCAATTAATTTCATATATGTATACAGTCCACTAGCCTTATTTTTATTTTCACTCGGAAGATTATATTTCGAATAATTGAACCACACTTCAGTTGGTTAACTGAAATTCTACCCACAGTATTGGATTAGAATGTTATAATTTTGGAATAATGTTTTTTTGTGTTTATTCAAATAGGAAATTTGCCGTCCAAATCATTCCTAGCGTTTTTGTGGCATGTAATTTAATTGTATTGGTTCAAAATCTCATTCATTGGAAAATCCACTAATTTCGTTCGAGATGTAGAAAACACAGCTCCCAGCTCATTATCATGAAAGCATTGTACCTAACATCAAAGGATCCGAGCTATTATCAACCGTTTGAAAAAAAATAACGAGTACCTGCTGACGTGCATTCGATAAATTCATATATTTATGTAAATTGACATTTTACGTCAAAGGAAGATAAGTGATATTGAAATGTCTGTATTCATTGTCACGCAAATGCAATTCTCTCTCTTACGAAACCAGTATCTGGGCAGATAAACAAGATTTTCTACGTAGGCATGGGCTTATAGTGCGCTGCGAGAGCAATGTGGGATTGAAATGAATGGAACACGAGAAGCAGATTATCGTGGAAAAATTACGCGAATAGATTCTCGATCGTTGAGTCTATGCGAGGGCCAGGATTCGAAATTGACATCTACTGCCATTTCGTGGCTGTAGAGTTGCCCTCAGCACAGGCTGAAGGTCTCAGGTGCTCTATCGACAGGGGAAGTGTCGACAAGAGTTCAGTGCGTTCCTCGCGACATGTGTATCGAGGCATCGCAGGGTCGAATCCCGCTCGAGGAGACACTCGTTGATCCTTTTCTTTAATTGCGAAAATGGATTTTCGAATGGGGGCGTTTTCCTCCGTGACCTTTCGACCCACAAATGCTGCAGCATTCTTCCCAATCTTACGTCACATCTTATCATGTCAACGGGGAAAATGGAGCTCGTGTAGCGAGCGAAATTTAGGCCCTCCTACCTCATCTCGCTGAGAGCCTCTGATTGACGTCATTCTCGCCAGCCACCGCAGATTTGCGTCACGACAGAAGGGTGAAGACAGTGGCGGCCGTGGTGATTTGACAGCAGGAAGCTGACTTTGTACTGGGGATAATTTTTGAAACGGTTTTGAAACCTCTCGCCTCGTCTTGGTGTTGTGTCAGTAGGCTCGCTACATTTGAACTTGGTGCCGTCTACGAGCCGTCGCTCATATCGCTTCCACTTGGCTCTCATTTGCAGCAACTTTCAGCGAAAGATAATTCGAGAACACGCCGGTGGGTTCACGTTCTTTATCGCTCGGGCATCGGGGTTTTTATTGGACTTGGGGATTTTCGGTTTATTAGCTTTTCATACTGCGACTATTACGGTTTTTACGATCGAGTGGAGGCGTTTTCATGCCGGTTATGAATTGGAATTCGCGCATCCGGCCTGGAATAATCCGCAGACTTCATTTCGCGAGATGATGTTGTCGTAATGTCGGAAATATATGTGTGGTTTTTGTGGGGAAGGTTTTCAATTTGATAGCGGGGAGAAAAAATGAGTTTCGACGCTAGGTTTTTGAATTTTTATGAGGAATCTATCCAATTTCCCAGACCAACTGCTCCCTATGAGTTAAGGTGAAGAAATGTACGATAGAAGAATAAACTGCTCCACATGAGTTGGGGATATTTACTCAAATTGCAAAAAAATATAGTTAAAATAAGATTTTTCTTGATGAAAATTCATATTAATATGATTTCAAGTTGCAAATCAATTTTAGCCTGTAGGTCTGCAGCGTATACAGGGTGGTTAAGCAAAATCGAGTAAAATAACGAAATTTTATTCCCAAAGAATTCAAGCATTTTAAGACTACATATCAATACAATGTATGGCCTCCACGGGCATCCATAACAACTTGACATCTTCTCTGCATACTACTCATGAGATTGTTGAACATTTCTTGAGGAATTTGGTTCCATAAACGGGGCAGAAGCTCTCTCAGATCATTTAAGGATTCTGGGGTAGGTTGATGATTATCTAATCTTCTTTGGAGCATATCCCATGCATGTTCTATGCAATTCAAATTTGGTGTGTGCGGAGGTATTGGTAAATGTGGATTACCAAGCTCCTCGCGCGCATTCTCAACTATGGCTGCAGGGTGCGGTCAAGCGTTATCGTCTAGAAATGGAAAAGTTTCACCAATAGCAGCGTGAAAATTTGGCACAACATTGTCAATGAAATGCTCCCTATAGTGTAAGGCGGTCATATTCCCAGGACAAATGTGTAGATCTGTGCGCCCGTTGAAACATATACCGACCCATACCATAACACTATACCCACTCGGAATGGATGGACTTCTAGGACATAGCGACGATTACGGAGTATGCGTGGGATTGTCCATACCTTATTCTTCGAGAATCTGGAAATCGTCCATATCTGGATTCATCAGTGAAAAGGACACTACGCCATTGATCGTTCCAATTGATGTGTTACTTTGCCCATTCCAGTCTTTGACGCTTATGGTCACGTGTTAATGGAACTCCTCTTAATGGACGTCTAGAACCTAGATTCACCTCTCTCAAACGTCGTCTAGTGGTTTCGATGGAAACTTGGACCCCATCTGCATTTTGAAGAGTATTGCGTAGCATTCTAACATTGATGTGGGGTTTCTTCTCGCCGAAACGGTGATGAATCGATCTTGAGCAGGTGTTGTTTTTCGTCGCCCACCAAGCCTTGGTCTTTCCAACACGGAACCTGTCTCCCTGAACCTATTCCAAAGTCGAGATATCACACTTTGGCTGACTTGGAGCCTTTCCGCTACAACAATCTGAGTTTGGCCACCCTGTAGCATTCCGATAGCCCTATTAGCCTCAGCGTTTGTTAATTTACGTTTTGGCATTTTCAGAAAACTCGTTTCAAATCGAAGCCGTTTATAAACAGACTTCATTTCAAAATAAGAACATTCATGAAGCATATGCAAAGAACCAAACTTCAGAAAGAAGGCGACCAGATTAAAGAAATGTCTCATACTGATTTTTATTGGATCGATTCATGTTGTTGTTGAGTTTTAAATGATTTTACAGCGATTTTCTCGAAGATTTCATACTTTTGAAAACGATTGAATACGATATCCCTAACTCTTGTGGAGCAGTTTATTTACTGTCTTATGTGAGTGCTTTATTTGTTTCTCTCTCCAAAACTTTATTAGTTTGAGGCAAAATTTTGTTGGGTATTCATTCAAATTCAATTTCCTTTGAAAAACTTTACGAACCAAAATTAATAACTGTCGTTTACAATCTTCAGAATGGCGCCGACTCAAACAGTTTTTCTTCATTCACAATTTCCCGGTAGTCATAACGTTAATCAACATTTTGTGAACTCCCCCAACTTTCGTCCAGCTATTTATGTTCCAGAATAGTTGGCAGAAACGATTCCCAATGTCCTTTCCGCAATTTTTCACCCCCTTTCGCACCAACGTCGTCCCGTCTGGCGATTTATGCATCCTCAGGCCATAAATACGATTGAAGAACGTCCGCGTCGGCAGAGAAATCAAACGATTGACGTCACACACCTTGGACGTGCGTCATCTCGGGCACGCAACAAATAAATGATCACTTGAACGGCGAAATAAAAAGGCCCCCCGCTTTATTGACTTATTAAAAAGGCGGCCGTGAAATTTAGCCATTAGGTCGCCCCGAGATGAAAGGATGTGGCAGCGGACGGGTTAAAAATAGACGATTCTATGATTGCGGGAACGACGGGGAGCACAGAGCGAACGCTCCGATTGACGATCTGCGAGTTCACGGTCGGTGGAGAACAATTGTTTGTTTTGCAGGTGGAAGATTACAATGGAAAGGATGCAAAAGGATTTGATCGAGGTTGGCTGGGGCTTAGATTCGCGAGAATCCACCGTCTGAATCCGACCTTACGGGACATGTTGACGGTGTGACGCGAGGGGGTATTCTTGGGCCGTTTCAATTCTGAATACTCGTTAATTATCAGTGTTGCGGTTGATTTTTGTGAGGGGAGGGATTCAGATTGGACGAAGAGGGAAACTATGAAGGTTTATAACTGAAAACTTACCAGAACTCATGAAGTAGGGTATCCTAAACCTTCCAGACAGCACCCTGTCTCGTAGAGCTTGAAGAGAGCTACCGTCGAAGGGTAACGCGCCACAAACCAGCACGTAGAGGACTACACCAAGGCTCTAAAACACAAAGAATCCTTCATATCCTCTTTGTCCTGAAGAGAACCTAGAAAAATTACTCAGGACGCATATTGAGCGTTCAAACTCATTGAAAAACAGTTTTTTCAATACGTAATATTTGGTTTATTATTGGATTTACGAGTTCCCTGGCTAATTTACAGTGTGAAACTGAAAAACATTGATGGTTTCCTTGCTTGAAGTTTTTCTGATAGTAGATACTTACCCATATGTCAATTTCCGGACCAACGTACTTCTTTCCTTCGAATACCTCAGGGGCGGCGTAAGGGGGCGAGCCGCACCACGTAGACAACTGTCCGGTTGTTGAGTAAAAATTCGAAAAACCGAAATCCGCTATCTTAATATTATTGTTTGAATCCAATAGAAGATTCTCAGCCTGAAAAAAAAAACAACAGTTTAAAAGCTGTCTGTGCAAGGAAAAAGATTTTCAGCGTGGAAAAATCAACAGTTAAAAAGTTGTCTGTGCAAGGAAGAAGCTTTTCAGCCTGAAAAAATCATCAGAGGAGCTGCAACCGACCGTTTGATACAGTGGGGTGTTTAGAAGCTAAGGCTCAAAGGAAATGAGTCCCTTTCAATCGAGGGGAAAATTAAACTCGCGTCAGTTACACTCGAAAGATCACAAAGAAGTGTATCTCGTTTGAGAATTTACTTTGTTGATTTTTGCATTTGAAGTTTGAGAGGATGAGGAACAATCCATTTCGAGTTGTTTTCCAGGGAATATCTCGTATCTGCTTTGATGAATTATGAAAATTTGAATAGCCTACAAAAACTCAACAAGAAATTGTCTTTATGAACTTCAGTAAAGGGCATCAAGGCAAAAACCACTCATCATTTTTTCCTAAACATCGTAAGGAGGTAGGTAAATAATTTTCTCAATGAATAAAAGGAAACAGCGACTACCGAGATGAAAATAATATGTAGAATTACAACTGGCAACGAGAGCTCTGACGATTCAAGGTGGGGGTTTACATTCAGTAGAATTTTTGTCGAAATGGACCTCGATATTACCGATTGTCCATGTCAGCCACCTTGTATATAAAGAGCCTCCAACTCTTTAAATACATCATCAAGCCTTAGCTGAACGAAAAATGGACCACGAAAAAGAGAGCCTCGAAAAAACCGTAATATCCCAAATTTGTAGGAACAGATTACGAACATTCTGTTTCGTTGAGACTTTGCTTTTACGTGAAAGGAATAATTCAATCCTTCGACGCCTCGGGTCTGCCCCTGAGGCAGGCGCCGTCCTCTGCTAGAGGCGTCCTTTGCATTCTAGCGAACTTTTTACCTAGGGGCACAGAAAGCTCCGTATTTTTTCTGAGGCATTGTTGAACCTGAATTGAGCTCTTAAACGGTGAAGTGGAGGATGAAGTTTCGTAAAATTCTGCCGAGTGCTCTTCGGGATTTATAGTGGAAGCTCTCGTCAGTTTCAGGGAGGAGTTTTCTCAGCTGTACGACTTTGTTCTTCTCACGGAAATTAATATACTGCTCCACAAGAGTTAGGGATATCGTATTCAATCGTTTTCAAAAGTATGTAATCTTCGAGAAAATAGCTGTAAAATCATTTAAAACTCAATGACAACTTTAATCGATCCAATAAAAATCAGTATGAGACATTTCGTCAATCTGGTCGCCTTTTTTCTGAAGTTTGGTTCTTTGCATACGCTTCATGAATGTTCTTATTTCGAAATGAAGTCAGTTTATCAACGGCTTCGATTTGAAACGAGCCAAGACGTAAATTAACAAACGCTGAGGCTAATAGGGCTATCGGAATGCTGCAGGGTGGCCTAACTCAGGTTGTTGTAGCTTGTAGCGGAAAGGCTCCAAGTCAGCCAAAGTGTGATATCCCGACTTTGAAATAAGTTCAGGGAGACAGGTTCCGTGTTGGAAAGACCAAGGCTTGGTGGGCGACGAAAAACAACACCTGTTCAGGATTGTTTCATCACCGTTTCGGCGAGAAGAAACCCTACATCTACGTGTAGAATGCTATGGAATAGTCTTCAGAATGCAGATGGGGTCCAAGTTTCCATCGAAACCATCAGACGACGTTTGAGAGAGGTGAATCTAGGTTCTAGACGTCCATTAAGAGGAGTTCCATTAACACGTGACCATAAGCGTCAAAGACTGGAATGGGCAAGGCAACATATCAATTGGAACGATCAATGGCGTTATGTCCTTTTCACTGATGAATCCAGATATGGACGATTTTCAGATTCTCGAAGAATAAGGGTATGGACAATCCCACGCATACCCCGTAATCGTCGCTATGTCCAAGAAGTCCATCCATTCCGAGGGGGTAGTGTTATGGTATGGACCGGGATATGTTTCAACGGGCGCACAGATCTAATCATTTGTCCTAGGAATATGACCGCCTTACACTATAGAGAGCATGTCATTGACAATGTTGTGCCATTGGCGCTATTGGTGAAACTTTTCAATTTCTAGACGATAACGCTAGACCGCACCGTGCAGCCATAGCTGAGAATGCGCGCGAAGAGCTTGGTATTCCACATTTACCAATTCCTCCGCACTCACCAGATTTGAATTGCATAGAACATGCATGGGATATGCTCCAAAGAGGATTAGATAATGATGATTATCTAATCCTCTTGGTAGGTTGATGAACCTACCCCAGAATCTTTAAATGATCTGAGAGAGCTTCAGCCCCGTTTATGGAACCAAATTCCTCAAGAAATGTTCAACAACCTCGTGTGTAGTATGTAAAGAAGATGTCAAGCTGTTATTGATGCCCGTTGAGGCCATACATTGTATCGATAGTCTTAAAATGCTTGAATTCTCTGGGAATTAAATTTCGTTATTTTACTCGATTTTTCTTAACCACCCTGTATACGCTGCAGACCTACAGGCTGAAATTAATTTGCAACTTGAAATCATATTAACATGAATTTTCATCACAACAATCTTATTTTAACTATATTTTTTTGCAATTTGAGTCAATATCCCTAACTCATGTGGAGCAGTTTAATTAGTTACGAAGTAGATCTCGATGGAGAATTGTTTCTCACTTTTTTTCCACTGAATTATGATGAAAAATATTTTAGGTAAACGTGTATTCTCACCTTTAAATCTCGATGTACAATGTTACGATTGTGGCAGTATTCCACTGCTGACAAAATCTGCCAAAATTTCTGCCTAGCTTGATCTTCGGACATGCGGCCATATCTGGCTATGTAATCTGAAAATGAAGGATACATTTGTCAAGAAACGGGAAGGAAATGAACGTTTTGGACTTAAAGATATATATATAATATATATAATAGCAAGTTTTCTCTCGGGAAACGCAACGTTGTCGAAATGGAACGTTTTGGTGTTTTATTTTCTGTTGCTGTGGTCGGTTTCGGTCAAAATGAATTGGCCTCGACGATTTAAATATCTGAAGATGCCGTTTAAAGAAAAAATTTCGAAAAAAAGGCTACGGCAGTTCTATTTAAAAATTGAAGAGCGGAAAGTTTCTGGACTGTTAACTGAAATCGATCAATTTTCATGCTGCATTTCTGAAGGAACAAAGTAAGAGAATACTAAAAGTTTGGTATTGAATGCAACCAAGTGGAAATAAAGTCCCTGTCTCGCTCATCCCTCAAATTACTTCCGGAACCCCGAGTTAACTTCCTGCCCGCAATCCCTAAGGAACGAAATCCGCGGACAACGCAACGTTCAATCACTTAGCGCGGACCCGGAAGGTCCTTGAAACACCGGAAGCTTCCTCTCCGGACCGGCAGGTCCAGGTCCGGGCAGGGCCAGGCCAGGGTCGCAGTTGAAACACGCCCGCGAAAACTCTCTTGCTCCCTCTCTATCCGCCGCCGTTGTAGTTGGCGCCGTGACGTCAGAACGGCGTCAAGGTCTCGAACGGCATCGCGTGGGCGGAATAAACATCTGTCGATTTATCCGGGAGGATCCAACCGCGGATTCGCGAAGCTCGGTGTGCTCGGATCTACTCACCGAAGATTTCTCCTTGGCTCGCGTACTCCGAAACCAGATAGATCATGTTTTTCGTCTCCATGACCTGCAACCAAAAGGAAAATGTCAGATTGGGATACTGCGATCTTGCGGTAGCAGTTTCAGTTGTCGGTCTGAGTCGGTGACGCGGTCAAAGCTCAAAACAGAAAGAACACCCATTATATTTTGTATACTGAAGGACAAAGAAACTGCAACACCCAGAAGGAGCTGTTCAAATTGTCAATTCATTCTTAAAGTTCTAATTAAAATTCTCTGGAGCTTTTTCTCCCCTAAATTTTCTCCTCACAGTTTATTTCCTCGAGTTTTTTTCTCCAGAGATTTTTCTATGTCTCGAAATTTCTTCCCTGTAGATTTTACTACAGCAACATTGGTTTCTCCAAGCGCGCAATTTTTGTCCCTGTAGTTTTTCCATCCGCGCATGGCTATGTTCAGGGTGCTAGCTTTTAAGGACTGAACGAGAATAAATTCGCTATCACAAAAACGTCTATATTTCTTGAACCAATTGAGAAAAAATCAAAATTTGATCATAAAGTTAGCTCAATTATGAACTTCAGAAACATGTGGAACATTAAACATCATAGATATTCCAATTCTCTGTCGCAAAATGTCAAGCGAATTGAAAACACGAGAATTTATGTGAAACTTTTTCAAAATAATCAAAAATGGAGCTTCAAAAGAATCGCAAAAGAGGCTCGCGTTCGTCCGGAAACGGTATCAAGAGTTGTTGAGCGCTTCAACGAAGATCTTACAATTAACCGCAAGGAAGAAACCGGGAGGAAAAAGGGGTTTAATAGCCCAAAAAAAGTGAAGAAAGCGAGAAAGCCATCAGCCTTTTTCAGAAGAATCCTTACCTTTCAGGACGGAAAGTGGCCCAAATAGTGGGTTGTTCGCAGTCAACCGTTCAGAAAATCAAGTCGAGTTGTGGGCTTAGAACATACAAAGTGCAGAAAGTGCCCATACAGGAACGCTGTGAAGAATCAAGAAGCGAAATCAAGAGCAAGAAATTAAAAAAAGATTTCTCGAAATTTTTTTCGTTGTTGCGTGATGGACGACGAAATCTATGTCTTGGCTGATTTCTCGCAACTTCCTGGTCAGGAATTTCATACTGCAGATTCTCGTGGAAATGTTGACGAACAATTTCGCGTGAAGAAACAAGCAAAGTTTCCTAAAAAATTCCTGGTTTGGCAAGCAATTTGCACTTGTGGGAAAAGGAGCAAATTTTTCGTTTGCCAAGGCTCTGTTGACTCGAAGATATACATCGAGAAATGCTTGAAGAAGCGACTTTTACCATTTTCACGTGAGCACGATTCGAAAACTGACGCCAACGATGAACCCTCAAGTTGTAAAGATCGTAAACTCAAATTCGGTTTGTCGAGGGTAGAGGAAGTAATTCCAGTGGATCCTCTTCAGATGCTTCCAAACTCGATGTATCAATATAAAATACCTACCTATCGTATCCCAGACGACCTCGAGAACGCTCGTCGCATTATGACGATAATAATGCCAGGATTTTCCGGGAACCCCGAATCGAAAACATTATTTTTCCCGGATGCTTTCTCGCTTTTCCCCGAAGATAAATACGCCGAGCCACCTGATGAGGTCATAAGCGACGGAGGTTCCGATATGCCAACCTAATTTCCGCTTCCTGCCTCTTCCCCCCGGTTCTCTGCTTCTTCCATAAGTTGCCTAGATATCACAAGTACTTCTACGTGAAACCAGTAGCTTCAGGAAGTATTGCAAATGGGGCTCATAGCAGGTATCTCCAAAAGCAATGTTCCATCGGCTGACATTCCTGACAATCAAACCATAGATTTCACGTGTCGGTGAAGCAGAGATACAAACGTCAACAGAGACGGTACGGACGGGATCTCGTATACGGCACCAAGCTCGAATATAGGGAGCTTTAGTCTAGAGTGCTCCACACAGCAAACAGTGGGTACCATAAGGCGACAGAATAATAATTTTGAACCGTGACAGAGACCAAATGAAGGCCTTGTAAATCATACTACGATAAGGAATTGGGTTCATAGAAAGAATGGATTCTCGCTCCATCTTCTCGCCTCT
The DNA here is from genome assembly GCA_910592335.1 of Adalia bipunctata. Taxonomy (NCBI): domain Eukaryota; kingdom Metazoa; phylum Arthropoda; class Insecta; order Coleoptera; family Coccinellidae; genus Adalia; species Adalia bipunctata. The sequence continues at coordinate 1,309,608 of OU342952.1, read as the reverse complement.
ATTGAGATCGAGATTTTCCCCACCCGCGACTCGTGAATCACCGGGGCGAATATTTTAAAGCGGGAAAATTCCTCCCACCGTATTAATCTCGGAGCAGTTACATTTTCTCGCTTCCCGACGTTTTCATTTAGGCCACCCCGCCTCTACGAAATGCGGCAATTAGGGCAATGTAGGGCTGCGAAATAAGCACGAGCTCGTGCCTCTCTTTAAGTCGATGCCGTCGGCGAATTTCGAGGTGTTATTAAAATATCATCATCCTTAAGGTGGAGTTTGGAGTTTTCTAGTAAGGAAAAAGTCGTTTTCGAAACGAGTAGGAAGAGACTTTCGTCTCGTTGTGTTAAGTTTTCTTGTTTTGGTTCTTCAGAATATTGGACTTGCTTCTGATTTGGGCAATGGTTTCATTGGTTTCATCTTTCAGTTCTTGGACTTACCTACCAATTCACTGGCACGACGCCATGGTCTAAATCTAAATAAACCTCAGACAACTAACGGGTCGTTTATATTGGCCCGTAACTTAAACTTTTCCCTTACCCTAAGAGTTGAAAGATAGAAATTTCATGCTATGGTTTATACTCGAACTTTAACTTATTCCCTTAAAGAGAACAAATTTTAAGGGCATAAGTTACGGGCCAGTATAAACGACCCTTAAGCCACTAGAATTACTATATGAACCTCGATGTGAACTTCAGGCTTCTAATTCGTTTCTTATGAAATCGAGGCATAAAGCTATGCTGATGACCATAATATCGATAGAAGTGTGTCAGTGTTAATAGAAGACAACAAAGTGCTGTCATCTTCAATGCTGGCGGCGTGGTTCTTTCAGGGACCATTGTTGATATGGATCAAGAAAAGCGCTGACGACAAAACAGAGTCATGAGGAGCACCTGCTTTGTGCCAATTATTCTGCAACTATTTAGTACACTTTGTGGCATAATGGTAGGGAAAATACGTGCAAAATGGCATAGGCATCTTAACTTGAGTTTGAGGGTATCAAATGCGGAACTGCCTACCAAATAACACGACCCGAGTGGCTTCTATTAAACTCTGAAAACTCACAAGCGCTACTCTTGTTCATTCGGTCGTTATGACAGAAATCAATAGGTTACGAGTTTTTTTCATTGCGCCAAATTTTTAGAAGAAATGGCCAGTTTCAGCATTTTCTCATTTATATTGTATTCATTTCACACTTTACTTATTTGTCATTGTATTCACGAAGCTTTTTTATGTTAAATATACTTTTTGTATCAATTCGATATATTTAAAGTTTTATAACGCTTTATGGACAAAATGACATATACAGTGAACGGACAAAATGACATAGGTTTTTCAGCTGAATTAACCGTATCTACTGGATAACACCGAGACCATTCATCCCAGGCTCCATCAGCAAACAACGAGCCAAGACTTGTCTTGACGTATTCATAACAAAATATTCATCTGCGGCTAATAAAGGCAATGCATCTTAACCTTCTCTTGCTGATCCTATGAGGAGGTTCCTCCAATCCCTAAAGGACGATTCACCAGTGGACAAGGCAAACGTGAGTCGAAGACTCGATAAACGTACTTTTCAACTTCTACACCTAATTTGATTGCAATCAAATCAAAATATGAGTCCAGACCTCCTCCAAAGAGAAGGAGGCAAGTCCTTAGGGCATTATTCAAAGAAGACAATGAAGAAGAAAATGTTCCTAGCAACTTTCGAGATGATGAAGACGACTGTCCATCTGTCTATTGTTATGAGCTTTTTTTTCGATTTAGATTGGGAAAAAACCAGTCTTCACCACGATCAGCCGTGGAAAAGACTGGTTACGATGCATGCATTGGTTGCATTGGGCTCACGCATCTTGTGCTGATGTTCCTAGAAGAACAAAGAGTTTCATTGGTGAACTTTGTCAGTAGTTTTGTAACTATAAGTAGAAAACTACAGCCTGTTGCAGGTATGTTATTTTGTCCATAGCGTGAGGACAAAATGAATTTTTTTATCCCAATTTATCTGAGAAATTTTATTTTTTGTTACTTTAATTTGATAAAGGTTGATTGGATTTTCAAAGAAAGGACCAAAGATCATAGTTGTAAAATATGACATAACTGTAATTCACTACTAGCAAGTTATGCCTCTGAAGTTAAATCCTATGTCATTTTGTAGGATCCCCTATATCAATTTTGAAGATTGAGTTTGTCTTCTTTATGCGTCGAGGTCCTTAAGACTCAGAGTTGGTTCCAATTATTTTTAATATTTCTGCAACTTAAAATTGATAGACGCGCTTCTGGAATGTGATGCCCGAGTGAAAGTATAGGGTTCAGTTCAAGGAATAATGAGCACAGTTGAGCTTTCCCAAACTCGCTCTTTTCCCGATGTTTATTATCGAAAATAATAAAACGGAAAAAATCGATTCGAGGAACCGGCAGCTCGAGCCCGATATGAAGTATCTAATTCATATGTTTATTTTTAATAAACGTGAAATAAAGTGTATTTTTCGCTCGCTCCTGACGTCAAGGTACACTCTCCAGCCAAAACAAATATATTTTTGTTTACCCGCGGCGCTATTTTCAAGCGAATATACCGACTTTTAAAACCACGACCGGGAATTTCTTCGATTTTCTCTAATTCGTATCCGTGTCAGGCGTAGCTCCAAGAACGGGCGTGATGAACCGAATCGGATTCCCACGGAAAATTCGAGGAATTTCAGACTCGAAACACGAACGGGGACACCACAAAACATCAATCTCAGAGAAAATCGAACTTTAAGAAAAATTCTAGTTGGACTCGGTTCTGGAATTCTCAGTGATCCTACCCTTTCATCAAAAAAGTCGTGAAAGCCCAGTGGAAGCCCTATAGAAACGAAAAAACAATTTGACGATGCTCTACTGATTCGATGATGAGGATTTTTTGGGTAGCTCATTGCCCATTTGTCCCTAAGAACAAGACCCTTTACACTTTGGACGTTGCATATGCTTCGTTTCCATGAAGACATCTCTGGTCGTCGGGTTTACGACCGGACGGACAGAATTCTCTTGGCTTGAACAAAGGCGCGAAGAGAACGAAGTGATATTGACGAATTAAAGTCGTTCATTCACCCCTAATCAGCCTCGATAAGGCCGATATTCCCAGACTCGGTCATCAAGAGCTTTAGCCATGAAACCTCCACACTGCTGATTTCAACATGAGCTTCCCTTCGTCACTGTCATATCGAAATATTCGGACAGCTCCGGATGGTTCTCCATAGTTTAATCATGCGGACATTTCGGACATCGTCGACCGAAACTCTTGGGCGATATCGCGTCTGTCCCGTTCGCCAAACAGCACATCCAGGTTCGTTAACATCACCTTCAACTTGACTAACCTTCCCCGGTGACGTCATCGAGCGTTGCGTGGCAACTGCAAGCCATCGACGCCGACGTCCACAGTCTAGGTCCTAGGAGCCGCCGTCGACTTCGGAAAATCGAAGCGTCTGTCTTCTGATGGGAGTTTTCCGGAAAGGGTTATTCGGGCTCCTGATCGCATTCGAACCGATACATTTCCAGGCTTTATTCGATGAAAGTTGAGGCCGTGAAATCTATTCGAACCCATACCACAAATTGCCAACAGTGTTTATTAAAATACCCGTATAGAGAAACAACATTTACGTACTCCCAGTTGGAAGAATGCATTGCTCATCCAGAACGTACTAAGTGTCTCTTCCAAACGAGAATTGGGCGAGTTTATAGGGAAAAATGCTTTGAATCAGCACAGCTATGAGGATATATTGATAAATTCTTAGCCTACCATAGAACCAAACAAAATTTCAATGTCAAAATATTTTATTACTCAACATATTCTCCTCTTAATTGAATACATTTTTTACTGCGAACCTGCAACGTCTCTAGACCTTTCAAAAAAAATGTTCTTCTTGCTCTGCAAACCAGTCCTCCACAGCTTTTATTACCTCCTCGTTGGAAGGAAATTAACAAACTTTCAAACTTTCTTCAGTTGAGGAAAGAGATGATAGTCGGACGGAGACAAATCTGGTGAATAAGGGGGGTGTTCTAGTAATTCTAACCCTAAATCACGAATTTTTTGCATGACAACATGATATTTGTGTACTGGGGCGTTGTCCTGTAAAAACAAAACATCTTTGGATAGCTTTCCGCGTCTTTTCTATTTAATTTTTTCCCGTAGAGTGGTCAGTACTGTCGAATACTATTCTCCAGTTATTGTTCTACCCTTATCCAAAAAATTCAATCATGATTACTCCATGGTAATCCCAAAAAACTGAAGCAAGAACTTTTCCAGCAGATTTTTGGACACGAAACTTCTTAGGTCTTGGAGAACCAGAGTGTCGCCATTCCATCGATTGTTGCTTTGTTTCTGGATCGTAGAAATATACCCAAGACTCATCCATAGTAACAATTCGGTTCAAGAATTCTACATCGTTTTTAAATCGAGCACAGATCGAACGAGATGCTTCTACCCTTGCACGCTTTTGGTCAACATTCAAATATTTGGGGATCCATTTTGCAGAAATTTTTCTCATGTCCAAATTGACGTGAACTATATGATGAACGCGTTCGTATGAAATCTTCAGTGCTTCAGATATCCGTTTTAGCCCAATTCGACGGTCTGATAAAATCATGTCATGAACTGCATCAATATTTTCGGGGACTGACACAGAAACTGGCCTTTCCGATCAGTCATCTTCAATGGAAAATTTACCTCTTTTGAAGCTTGCAGTCCAATTTTTCACGGTCGCATACGAAGGACATTGATTACAAAGGGTATTAAGCATCTTCGTAAATCTGCTTACCTCTTAACCCTTTTAAATACAGGTACTTGATGATGGCTCGATATACTCCAATTTTTCGATTTTTACAATTTCGGTGGACATCTTTTTTTCAAATATATTGCGTAACTCTGGTTTACTTTTTGACGTCGAACTCTACACTGACACTTCTAATAAGTTATTGTTCGTTGATATGGTATCGCAATATTTTATTTATGCATGGAACTGGTCTGGGCTCACTAGATATCAATACATCCTCGTATAATCTGCCAAAGTTTCTAATACAGCTTTTATATCAACCTGAATTGATATACGCAAAACTGTTTTTTTCTAGTTAAAACGGTAATCATTGAATTATGAGAATACGCAAATCGATTGTCACTGAGAAACCTCAACTACATCGTAGTTTTACTTAGTATTGTTCAATTGTTTCAACGATTACATAACTTACATCGCAAATATATAATGGACCCCATTATGTTAATCACCTATAACCAGAGTGATCGATTCTTGACTGATTATCATCATTAAACGATAAATTACAGCCTTCTATTTGGTATAATACGACTTTGAATTGGACGTAAAAGGAATCAAACGCTCATTGTTCACGATTGACTCAGAAGGTACCAAAATATAGTACCGTTACTAGTACTGGCAGAGCCTAAAGGATCCTACTCTGCTAGTATTCTGTAACTCACCTGGTATAATTTAACTATGTGGGGATGATCCAGTCTTTTCATGATGTCCACTTCTCTGTACACTTTCTGCAAATTGCTGGCGTCCAGTTTTGACTTGTCTATAATTTTTATGGCCACCTGGAAGAAAAAAATTGGTTTCGTCAGTGGAAAACGGTAGTTGGTACAGAATTATCAGGGTGACCTGACGAATTAAAAGTTTGTATTCTTGATTTTTCGTCCATAATCCTGATTCGCGTTGCATCAGTGAGGAAGGAAGATAAAGATTTAGAAACAACAACAAAAATAGACAAAATTATGTTGATAAGGCATATCTCGTATAAGTTAGTGAATTATCAAGAGATTCATTTTTGCCATTACGAAATTTAATTTCCTACAAATGGCGTAATGATCTGCGTGCTCCAAAATATATCTGTGCAACATTTAGGAGAATTTAAGGGGACCTGGTACACGTCCGAGCTCACGAGCTCCCTTCAAAAATTGGGCTTTTTATTTCCATAATATCTCGGTTCGTATGCGGCGTAGACCATTAATTTTTCTTTTAAATTAAAGCTTAATCATTTCTCTAGAATGTGTATTACTCGCTTTTCTGTTTTTCTACGTATATTAGGAAAAAAACGACGTCATACAGTCATTTAAAGCCTTGACGAAAGGTGTAATCATCTTAGGTAGGTGAAGCTCATAGCTACGGTCCTCCGAATTTCAAAATTGGACCATTCGAAAAAATTCCGATGCAAAGCTAACACGGGTGAGTCAGGTATCTACGTCCCATACAAAAGCTATCCCATTTCTCGCAATATAAATAATCCAAAGTGACCGTAGGCAGTATGACCGGCATTGACGTCATACGGTCATGTCATGACGTCAATCGAGAGATCAGATAAAAACGTGAAAATCGCCTCGATAAAGGACCGTTAGGCCTCGTTTCCACTTTTCGGAGTCTCAGATGTTCTCGGAAAACAAAGGAATTCTCAGTCGCGGTGATATATCGGGATTGCTCGGGACAATGGAGACTGTTCTCAATGTCAGAGTCGATTTGAATCATTATCTAAGTTTATTAAAAAAATAGTCACTGATAGTCAAAAGCTTTCGAGCATTCGTTCATTCACCTTGTTGGTAGGTTAGAAACCTAAAAAAAAACTTTTCGGTGAAGTTCTTTTCCCAACTGTTGAAGTCTCTTCAGTTTAGATCAGCAACTTCAAAGATTAAGAAACAATAAATATTTTCATTTGGTTATTCGAGACTTACAGACAGATTATTTCATTCATGAATGTCTAGTACGGATTGCACTCTGATTTATAAATACATGAATCTATTAGCATTCCCTTCAACGAAATGTTTTATTCAAAGATCCAAAATAGAAAAAACTATCGAACAATTGGTGTGCACAATCCGAAAACAATTTCGGAATAGAGTGGACTGAGTCATCCAAACAATAATCACACGAATTAACATAAATTTCCCGAAGCTCGTTGAACTCTTTCCGTTAATTCCCTTTAAAACGACATTTCGGAACCTTTCTAAATCAACCAATCGGGCATTGACGTCAACGATAGACCTAAAAAACCCACAAAGCTCGTCAACGAAGGATGGGAAACTTCAACCATTGTTATCTTGTAATGAGTTCGAAAATGATTTATGTCCTCTGGCAAATTGGGATGAGATCTATCTGATTAATCGTCCTGATGATACTACCGCGTAGATTTTCTGGGGAGGGGATGCTTCAAGGACATTCTCGTGGCGTTTTTTCGATAAAGACGACAGACAAAATAATAACAGATAAAAAAGATAGCTGTGATTGATTGAGGACGAATATATCAACCTCTATTCTGATTAATTCGTTTACTATTTGTGGAAATTTATATCTGATGATCAAGTGGAAATTGATTTAAATCCCCAGAGAATATTAGGGCCTAGTCGCCATGATATCAAGAAATAATTCTGATATTGAATTCTGAGATGAAGAAGAAAACATAAAAGAGCATGTAGACAAAAAGACATTTTTTGTTAGTAAACAGTATTAGACAACACATTGTAAGCACTCATCAGAGAACTTGCTGAAGCATGATTTTTTTACTGCAGAAGTTAAATATGTAATTAACAAGAAATGAGGAAAGAGGAACTGATGGATATGAAACAGTGGAGTCAGAAAGTTGCTGAGGCCAAAATGCGATGGATTGAGTTGATATTTGTAAATTTTTCCAAAGAATCAGATCATGTCAATATCTCTTGAGATTGGCATTTTCCTCTAGACCCATAGACATGACATGGGAGCTCAGTGCTTTGAAAGCCACTTGACAGTCAGAATGGATCATTATGTCACATCTAGGGTAGTCTTAACGCATCTTTTGATTGCAACTTTGGTCTTCAGGCAAGCCTCGAGAAGAAGTAGTTTCAACAAGATTCAATTATCAAGAGAAGATGACATAAGACATCCAAAAGACTTGTGAATATTTCTGCGCTTTTCTGAAATAGTACTTTGTGATTGTCTTTTAATTGCTCCTTTCTAGGATAGCTGTCAGAACTCAGAAGAGCTATTCCTAGAAGAAAGCTTCTGGAAATAGTAAAAAAAAATGTCAAAACTTCTGTGTTTGCTCTTGGTAGTTGTAACTGAAGCAAATGGAACACTTTGAATGAGAAAACAAGCATGGATTGGCTTCATATTTCAATATTCTTTCAGAGGAAATTGTCAGCTTGAATGAATACGTGAAACTGGATGTAAACTTTCTAGGGACATTGACAATATTCTCCCTATCGAAATTTCATTGGAAGCCTTCTTTGAATTCCCTCTGCTTAGGGTCTTCAGGGTAGTCCTGAGGAAATCTGGTCCCCAAAGGATTGATTTTGTATTGAGAATAATATGAAAGAAGACATTCAGATGAAAATGCTCGTCAATACTTCAATGGTTCTCTGGAATAGGTTTTGGTTCTTCTCTTCGAGAAATTCAGCTTTCCAAGGTCTTCAAGGTAGCCCAGAGAAGGGTTTGTTTTCAAAAAGCTGTTTATTATGAGAAGATGATTGAAGACACGCAAAACATTCTTGAAATAAGCCAGATATCTGGTCAATAATTTGGTTTTCTCTGAATTAGGACTTGTTGGTTGTCTTTGAGTTGTTCTTGGAGGTTTCAGAGCAAGGAAGATGAGCTTATGGTCAAAAAGGGAAAAGCAGACACCCAGAAGGACCTCGAAATGGTCCAAATAACCTATCAGTATTTCTGAGTGTCTCAGATCTTGTGGTAAGTGGAGCGAAAGAAACTTAAACTGTCCTACCTCTGTCTTGGTTATCCTGTGCCTGGCCAACTTGACCACCGCGAAATTTCCTTTCCCAATGGTCCGTTCGATATCGTAGAAACCGACTCGGATGGCCGATTTTGAGCTCCTCTCTCTCTCCCCCATTATCCCTGTCGCGATGACTGAAACCGTATCCCGAAATGTCCGCAGGGTCCCTCGGAAGCACCGTCAGATCCCCACTAGTTACTGGACATGCCGCGTTTCTATCTTTTTTGGCATTATCAGGAACGGAGACGACGAACCGGGCGCTTTTCCGTCTCTCGCCTTGTCGCGACCGCGTCTGAAAAGCGACTACCGACGACGATCGTCGCTGAAGACGCGCATTCCGGACGGACGAAACGCTGCCTGAAAATCCTGAAACGGAAAATCGGGGCGACGTTGCCGCCTGTACGAAGGCGCTTCGGTCGTGCGTAAGCATGTGATCCGCTTTTGCGCCGCCGTGTCCTCGCTAAAGGCCGCCGCACGCGGGGCGATCTCGAGCCGGCTCGAAGGACCAATAATTACGTCGATTTGACTACATCGAACGACGTGGCCGATTTCGAAAATTTTTTCACCGGAATCGAAGCAGGTCAATCTTGGGTCGCATATACCGTGTGTTTCAAAACTTTTCGAAATCCGCAACCCTTGTATATTTGCGTTGAAAGTGTAGGTTTATATAAGGACGAATTAAATAAAAAATAGTGTACAGGAGCGTTTTCATTTTGGTCAAATGTTTGTCATTGCAAAAGCTCCTAAGTTTATTTGCCGGATGTTTAAGTCGCTGTAAAGCAGGACGGTTGGGTGCATGGACAGCTTCATCGCCGCGGAACTGGCCGACGATAAGGTCAAATTGTCGGTTGTCAGATCAGTTGTGAGTATTTATTTCCTAATTAGCGCAATCTCGAAAGCTTCTGACTGCTTTCGAATAATGCAATGACGCAAGTTGACGTTGTTGGATGTCAAATGGCACGCAAGGAACACTATCATTTGTTGGAAACTACACCGACTTTCATTCTTCGAATTGATAAAGAAAGAGACATATCTGCTTTAAGCTGGAATAGGTCAATATTTACACTGAAAACGAAGCAGGTTCATAAAAAATTGCTTCCAATTTCACTCTGAGAAAATTGGTTCTTAAAGGTCGTTTGACTCGCATTCTCATTGGGAGCTTCCTGATTCCTGAGGTGTACTTTCAGTCATATCAAGATACTTTTCACTAGAAGGATCTTCCAGGGCTGGATCAATTGATTCGACCCTGGAAGATTACATCAGAGTGTTTTTCTTTTGGTTTCTTCGTTCTTCCAATACTCTTCCTTGTAGGTGCATTTTCCCATACCACAGAAAGTAAGCTCTTATTTTTGCCCAGGTTATTGAGTTCTCCCTACTCTTTCATCATTTTTGGGCTGATGACAGGAGAGCTGAATGATTTAATTGTAGCTTGTCCTCAGAATGGAGTCTGTGTACCATTTGATGGTATTCCTATTGAAAATTTGGTTCTCAGTCTTCCATCCTGGTTTTGCCAGTGAGATGCACTTGATTAGAAAGGACCAGGCTCTCTCATCACCTCTTCTTTTCTAAGGTATTCTGAGAATGGCCTCATGGACTTATCCGCCTATCACTAGATGAAGAAGTGTGAGATCTGTGACGATCACGTTCTCATAGCTTCAGTGATTTACAAATATCACTGGAGTTATCTTATCGAGGATTTCCCTCGTGCTGTTATGATCCTTTGGCGTGTCAAACCATTGCCCCATAAGTGACTATGGATCTCACAATGGTGAAGACTTAGTGAAATGTACACGAATTGTCTTCATCGTTATTCGAGCTAGACACAATCCGCCATAACGAAAAAGCTTCGCCAAAGTTAATTCATTCAGGATCATTTATTCTGGCGACATCTCTCGATTATAACTCTAATCTTATATTTTAGTAGGAGTTTCCTTCTCGAGGACGAACAGAGCTCCAGACGCACCGAATGTTTGAAAAAATATTCAAAACTCTCGATTATCACACAATTCCAGACCAGTTTTCAGATTTTTCGAAACGACATTCGCATACACCATTTTTAAACAAAACTCGTTTCAGAATCTAACAGACGGTTGAAATATCAACACGACTGCAGTCTGAATAATATCCTCAATTTCGAGTCGTGTACTTATCGACCCGGATTTTTCGGGTTACAATCCAAAGAAGCGCTCGCGAATCGAAGAAGTACTCGGTCTCAAGCCAGCGGTACACGGTACACGCACGATGTCATTACCATCAACTTTTAACACTTTTCCTCAAGACTTTGTTTTGTATTTGGAGAGTCGATTTCCTTCAGTTATCGGTACATGTTCAATACGTTCGGTTCAAGTGTGCGTTCTTTAAAATGACGGCTGTAACGAGTGCGGCTTTACCCACCCATGTTTTAATTCTTTTTTAACAGTTGTTACCTTCACCGGAACCTGAGGCGAACCGTATCTGCAAGGAGAGAACTCACCTTCTAAAGTTCGGATGTGGTACGAGTGAAAATTGGGTTATGACCTTTTGAATCTGCTGTGGAATCGTAAGTGGACGAGTTATGTTTTTCAAATGGAGGTTCCGTAGGTTACGAGTCATTTGTGTTTCTTGTACAAGAGCTGTTTGTCGAATGTTGCTATTGATGCTTCGCGAGCCATTGAAAAGAATTAGAAATACTTCTGGGGGTTTCATAAATTTCAATTTTGATTTTATCTATTTGTATTCAGTTTTCAATGAGATTATACGGTTCTACGCAATCAAAAATCGAATTTTCATTATGCCAAGACGAGTTTTATCACATGTCCAAGTGGACTATTTCTTCAATGTAAGCCAAAGGGCAAAGTGTGCCACTGGAACTGATCGTCAAATATCCACGTGCTACAAGGCCAGTAAAAGACCGTTTTGCAACTATTTGGGTGAAAAGAGAGCTCTGTTCAAGAAGTCCTTTCTTTTCGAAGGGGCAAAATGATGGTTTGGGGCACAGTTTGTTTCGATGCCAGATCTGACTCATCAGTACTTCCAAAAACCTTGACTCCTCAGACATATGTTGACGAAGTCCATAAAGTAGTCCCACAATGTTACGCAGCTCTTGGCGAAAATTCAGTTTTTCTGAACGATAATGAACTGCTACTTCACCAGGTGTATTTTGCTAATGAAAACCAGGATATTCCACATGTAGCATTTCCTCCAAGATCCCCAGATCTGAACCTAATTGGTTGCACTTGGGACCAATCGCAAAGAACTCTTGATGCTCAAAGACCACAGCTGGAAACGCTTCGAAAGCTGCTACAACTTTGGCAACAAATTGAGCTGGATCTTCTCAATAATTTGGTGCAGAACACGCAAAGAAGATGCCAAGCAGTAATTAAAACACGTGGGGGTCATAGTTCGTATTGAGCGATGATCTTATATCGGTATGATCACTCGATCATCGTAAGAAAAAGGTGAATGAAGTTTGGTATCGAAATATCGGTATTTCCATATCTGTCTGGGAGAACAGGCAAGAGCTGATTCCTTTGCCAATAGAGGAGCAATGGGCTCTTCTTTAAGCCCAAAAACAGCGATCGGCTTATCCTCTTAACTGGCTAAAGTGGCTGGAGCCACTCGTTCTTGAATATGGAAGCAGTCAACCAAGAACCAGGCACTCTCGTAGTGCTGCAATTGGCCCATTCAGCAGAAGAACTAATTCCTGGCTAGATTAATCTGGGAGTGTTTTGAGAAGAGTAACTGCTGCTTCAACGACCGAGGCAGTGAACTCAGAAGACGCCTACAGACTTGCTATGGCTAAGGACTCTGTTCTGTAGGGATGAGGACGATACTACAGATCACGTGCTATGTGAGTGCCATGCAGGGAACAGTCTAAGGTTTGAGGAACTGGGCTTAAACTGCATATTGGAAAGCTGAAAACCCTTCTGGTTCATCACTCTTATGAAAAGAAGAGGACTAGAGGCTGAAATGTAGGAGTATAGTGAGCGCCATCGGTTGCAATGCCTTTTCAGATTATAATGAATCATCATTTGGGCGATTTGGAAATATCTGCATATGGATAATCGATTTTCATCGTATCGCACACGAGCAGGCTGCCGTTATCCAAACAGTGCAGCTCCAATTCCGTCATTACCTGGAAAATGGCATACGCTTCTTCAAATAAAACGATGATACTCACAAACACCAGATAACATTGTCTCAGTGATAATTTTTTCAGTTTATTTTTACCTTCGCGTTAGAACAGCGAAAACTGCTCAGTCCGTTGTTGTTGAACTGGTGCTGACGACCCGCCTTTGGAAACTTTATATCCCGTGTCGAAATATCGCTTAACAGACGATTTAGCACTGACGCACTTCGTGTAAGTACATTTTTAGTGATGATTTTGGTTTTTGTTTCAGGGGACCTTCCGAAAAGTTCGAGATGGCTTGGTAAGTGGCATGAAATTTCGATAATAGCAATCCGAGCGCTCAACGAATCGATTTGTAACTGTTTCTTGTTTAACCATAAAACTAGTTTGCTGGGACCTCACCAAGGTTTTCTCATCAAAATCATAATTCATAAATCGAAACTTTGGAATCAAAATTCGAGGTCGCTGAATCGAATGAAAAACCTTCCAGAGCCCTAACTGGCATCATATAGATTTTGACCTGGCATTTTTTGAAAATTTGGAAATTTTTAACTGTCGTAGCTTCCGTCCTTCTCTTCCTATCCACTATTTGTTTGTTGATCAGCATATCTCCAAGTTTCTCTGTGCAAAATATGAGCGATTTTAAAATTTTTAATTTTTGGGTGAAAAATGCCTTAGAGGTAAGACCCCCCAAAAACACCATATTTGCCAATAAATAAGTATATCCGGATGGTTCTAACGGCGTAAATGATTGAAAAAGTTAAACGTGTCATTCTAATCTTCCATAATAGGTATTAAGCGGATTGATATCACACATACCACGAACGGTCTGAGCTCGTAAACAAAACTCGAAAATGAAAAACCGAAAAAATCAAAACTCAATTATTCATTACCTATGAGGCCTAGATGAATGATTTTGGTATCAAAATGTAGGTTTTCGAGGTCGCTCTATTGAATAAAAAATATTTCAAAGTCCTAACTAGCACCGTTTAGATTTTGACCGGTCAAATGGCATTTTTTTGAAAAATTCGAAATTTCAAACCGTCATAGCTTCCGTCCCTCTCGTTATATTCACCATCGGTTCATATTTTATTAATCAGCGTAGCTCCAAGTATCTCTGTGCAAAATATGAACGATTTTAAAATTTTCAATTTTTGGGTGAAAAATGACTAAGGGGTAAGACCCCCCAAAAACACCATATTTGCCAATAAATAAGTATATCCGGATGGTTCTAACGGCGTTAATGATTGAGAAAGTTAATCGAGCCATTCGAATCTTCCATAAAAGGTTTTTTGCGGATCAACAACAACCATACCACGAACGGTCTGAGCTCGTAAACAAGACTCGAAAATGAAAAACCGAAAAAATCAAAACTCAATTATTCATTACCTATGAGGCCTAGATGAATGATTTTGGTATCAAAATGTAGGTTTTCGAGGTCGCTCTATTGAATAAGAAATATTTCAAAGTCCTAACTAGCACCGTTTAGATTTTGACCTGTCAAATGGCATTTTTTTGAAAAATTCGAAATTCCAAACCGTCATAGCTTCCGTCCCTCTAGTCATATTCACCATCGGTTTATATTTTATTAATCAGCGTAGCTCCAAGTATCTCTGTGCAAAATATGAACGATTTTAAAATTTTCAATTTTTGGGTGAAAAATGACTAAGGGGTTAGACCCCCCAAAAACACCATATTTGCCAATAAATAAGTATATCCGGATGGTTCTAACGGCGTTAATGATTGAGAAAGTTAATCGAGCCATTCGAATCTTCCATAAAAGGTTTTTTGCGGATCAACAACAACCATACCACGAACGGTCTGAGCAGGCACGTAGCCAGGATTTTCTTTCGGGGGGGGCCCACAATTTCGGGGGGGGCCCACAATAAGTAAACATTGCAAATTTTGTCAAATATACAGGCATTTTTTGATATATACAGGCATTTTTTGATATTTCGGGGGGGGCACGGGCCCCCGAGCCCCCCCCCTCGCTACGTGCCTGGGTCTGAGCTCGTAAACAAAACTCGAAAATGAAAAACCGAAAAAATCAAAACTCAATTATTCATTACCTATGAGGCCTAGATGAATGATTTTGGTATCAAAATGTAGGTTTTCGAGGTCGCTCTATTGAATAAGAAATATTTCAAAGTCCTAACTAGCACCGTTTAGATTTTGACCTGTCAAATGGCATTTTTTTGAAAAATTCGAAATTCCAAACCGTCATAGCTTCCGTCCCTCTCGTCATATTCACCATCGGTTTATATTTTATTAATCAGCGTAGCTCCAAGTATCTCTGTGCAAAATATGAACGATTTTAAAATTTTCAATTTTTGGGTGAAAAATGACTAAGGGGTAAGACCCCCCAAAAACACCATATTTACCAATAAATAAGTATATCCGGAAGGATCTAACGGCGTTAATGATTGAGAAAGTTAATCGAGCCATTCGAATCTTCCATAAAAGGTTTTTTGCGGATCGACATCACCCATACCACGAACGGTCTGAGCTCGTAAACAAAACTCGAAAATGAAAAACCGAAAAAATCAAAACTCAATTATTCATTACCTATGAGGCCTAGATGAATGATTTTGGTATCAAAATGTAGGTTTTCGAGGTCGCTCTATTGAATAAGAAATATTTCAAAGTCCTAACTAGCACCGTTTAGATTTTGACCTGTCAAATGGCATTTTTTTGAAAAATTCGAAATTCCAAACCGTCATAGCTTCCGTCCCTCTCGTCATATTCACCATCGGTTTATATTTTATTAATCAGCGTAGCTCCAAGTATCTCTGTGCAAAATATGAACGATTTTAAAATTTTCAATTTTTGGGTGAAAAATGACTAAGGGGTAAGACCCCCCAAAAACACCATATTTACCAATAAATAAGTATATCCGGAAGGATCTAACGGCGTTAATGATTGAGAAAGTTAATCGAGCCATTCGAATCTTCCGCAAAAGGTTTTTTGCGGATCGACATCACCCATACCACGAACGGTCTGAGCTCGTAAACTAAACTCGAAAATGAAAAACCGAAAAAATCAAAACGAAATATTTCATTATCTATGAGGGCTAGAGTGATGATTTCGGAATCAAAATGTAGGTTTTCGAGGTCGCTCCATTGAATAAAAAATATTTCAGAGCCCTTGCTAGCACCGTTTAGATTTTGACCTGTCAAATGGCATTTTTTTGAAAAATTCGAAATTCCAAACCGTCATAGCTTCCGTCCCTCTCGTCATATTCACCATCGGTTTATATTTTATTAATCAGCGTAGCTCCAAGTATCTCTGTGCAAAATATGAACGATTTTAAAATTTTCAATTTTTGGGTGAAAAATGACTAAGGGGTAAGACCCCCCAAAAACACCATATTTACCAATAAATAAGTATATCCGGAAGGATCTAACGGCGTTAATGATTGAGAAAGTTAATCGAGCCATTCGAATCTTCCATAAAAGGTTTTTTGCGGATCGACATCACCCATACCACGAACGGTCTGAGCTCGTAAACAAAACTCGAAAATGAAAAACCGAAAAAATCAAAACTCAATTATTCATTACCTATGAGGCCTAGATGAATGATTTTGGTATCAAAATGTAGGTTTTCGAGGTCGCTCTATTGAATAAGAAATATTTCAAAGTCCTAACTAGCACCGTTTAGATTTTGACCTGTCAAATGGCATTTTTTTGAAAAATTCGAAATTCCAAACCGTCATAGCTTCCGTCCCTCTCGTCATATTCACCATCGGTTTATATTTTATTAATCAGCGTAGCTCCAAGTATCTCTGTGCAAAATATGAACGATTTTAAAATTTTCAATTTTTGGGTGAAAAATGACTAAGGGGTAAGACCCCCCAAAAACACCATATTTACCAATAAATAAGTATATCCGGAAGGATCTAACGGCGTTAATGATTGAGAAAGTTAATCGAGCCATTCGAATCTTCCGCAAAAGGTTTTTTGCGGATCGACATCACCCATACCACGAACGGTCTGAGCTCGTAAACTAAACTCGAAAATGAAAAACCGAAAAAATCAAAACGAAATATTTCATTATCTATGAGGGCTAGAGTGATGATTTCGGAATCAAAATGTAGGTTTTCGAGGTCGCTCCATTGAATAAAAAATATTTCAGAGCCCTTGCTAGCACCGTTTAGATTTTGACCTGTCAAATGGCATTTTTTTGAAAAATTCGAAATTCCAAACCGTCATAGCTTCCGTCCCTCTCATCATATTCACCATCGGTTTATATTTTATTAATCAGCGTAGCTCCAAGTATCTCTGTGCAAAATATGAACGATTTTAAAATTTTCAATTTTTGGGTGAAAAATGACTAAGGGGTAAGACCCCCCAAAAACACCATATTTACCAATAAATAAGTATATCCGGAAGGATCTAACGGCGTTAATGATTGAGAAAGTTAATCGAGCCATTCGAATCTTCCATAAAAGGTTTTTTGCGGATCGACATCACCCATACCACGAACGGTCTGAGCTCGTAAACAAAACTCGAAAATGAAAAACCGAAAAAATCAAAACTCAATTATTCATTACCTATGAGGCCTAGATGAATGATTTTGGTATCAAAATGTAGGTTTTCGAGGTCGCTCTATTGAATAAGAAATATTTCAAAGTCCTAACTAGCACCGTTTAGATTTTGACCTGTCAAATGGCATTTTTTTGAAAAATTCGAAATTCCAAACCGTCATAGCTTCCGTCCCTCTCGTCATATTCACCATCGGTTTATATTTTATTAATCAGCGTAGCTCCAAGTATCTCTGTGCAAAATATGAACGATTTTAAAATTTTCAATTTTTGGGTGAAAAATGACTAAGGGGTAAGACCCCCCAAAAACACCATATTTACCAATAAATAAGTATATCCGGAAGGATCTAACGGCGTTAATGATTGAGAAAGTTAATCGAGCCATTCGAATCTTCCATAAAAGGTTTTTTGCGGATCGACATCACCCATACCACGAACGGTCTGAGCTCGTAAACAAAACTCGAAAATGAAAAACCGAAAAAATCAAAACTCAATTATTCATTACCTATGAGGCCTAGATGAATGATTTTGGTATCAAAATGTAGGTTTTCGAGGTCGCTCTATTGAATAAGAAATATTTCAAAGTCCTAACTAGCACCGTTTAGATTTTGACCTGTCAAATGGCATTTTTTTGAAAAATTCGAAATTCCAAACCGTCATAGCTTCCGTCCCTCTCGTCATATTCACCATCGGTTTATATTTTATTAATCAGCGTAGCTCCAAGTATCTCTGTGCAAAATATGAACGATTTTAAAATTTTCAATTTTTGGGTGAAAAATGACTAAGGGGTAAGACCCCCCAAAAACACCATATTTACCAATAAATAAGTATATCCGGAAGGATCTAACGGCGTTAATGATTGAGAAAGTTAATCGAGCCATTCGAATCTTCCGCAAAAGGTTTTTTGCGGATCGACATCACCCATACCACGAACGGTCTGAGCTCGTAAACTAAACTCGAAAATGAAAAACCGAAAAAATCAAAACGAAATATTTCATTATCTATGAGGGCTAGAGTGATGATTTCGGAATCAAAATGTAGGTTTTCGAGGTCGCTCCATTGAATAAAAAATATTTCAGAGCCCTTGCTAGCACCGTTTAGATTTTGACCTGTCAAATGGCATTTTTTGAAAATTTGGAAATTTATAACTGTCATAACTCCCGCCCCTCTTGTCCCATCCTCCATTTGATTCTTTCTCTGATCTATTCGGGTATAGTTATTCCATCTATTGCTTTGTCAAACATCCGGTGGACATTCGTGAAGAAAATGATGCCGACGAACAAGATGGATGTTGACTTGACCCTGCATACGAGATCTGACCATTCCCAACCTTGTGGTCTGGTATCATTGGCCTCATTTCGTCAAACCGACGTACTTATATGGACTTGGACACAATTGCATAATTTTCTCTCGATCGCCCATTGTGTCCGACATTTAGTTTAGTAGGTAAATAAGCGGTGCTACCACCTTCTGGGATCCACAGATATCACCGATATCTTCAGCAAAGATTTATCCGCAGAACTAAGATCCACAGAGTCGAATATCGTGAAAAATTGTATGTACCATTTTTCGTCTATCAGAAAGACGAATTTACTCGAAAGATGCAATGAATCTCTTGGCCACACACGATGAAGTGAACATGGTTTCGTGTATGGCATTTTATCCCTCAATAACTGGAATTCGGGATGAAAACCTGTACGGACAGATGGCGCTGTTTGTTAGATTATACTTAACAACCCGCGACTGCGGTCGTATAAGGACAAATTGAAAGTTTACAAGGAATTATTCTAGTCTTTGTTTGTTGCGTAATGAAATGAAGAATTCTAGATATTTTGGATCTAAAAAAATATACGATACTCAAATGGCGATTGTCGATTTTCCGCACATTTCTGTGACTTGTCTGGAGACCAAAGAGGAAGCATGCATCGTGAGCACAAGCCATCGATCATTCTATGACTTTCATTAGTTAGGGGTACGCGATCATTAGAGAGCTCGAGTAATTGGATTGAAATGCACGGAATCTCTTTGGTCATCGTGCTTGATCATTAACGAAAATTATGCGTTATTTTAGCGTTAGATACAGCCGAACTTCGTACTGTGCATGCACCTCAATGACGGCTCGATTGTTTTCGCTGTCGTTTGTGCGATTTGATATTAATTTTCGGTGTCTGTGTTCGTTATGTCAATAAACACGACGCTTGTTTATGCGGTCGTTTAATTTATATCCAGCCAAGGTAATCGTCGCAATCAAGATAATGTGAGTAGTATGCATACACGTAAATGAGAGGGATTACGCTGTGGAACAATGGGTTTTCGAGCTTTTGTGGGTATACACCCATTGAAGTTTCTCAGATATGAAGAGAATGAGATAAAGAAGCGTATATTTTTCGATATACTTGAATAAAGAAGGGTAACTCGAAGTCGACAGCTTCAAAGCGCTTTTTCGTACTTGTAGATAGATTCGCATTTTTCAGTTCAAAAAACGAACTTAAAAAGTTTTGACAGCTGTCAACAAAATCGACAGCCCCTGTCGATGAAGTTGACAAAAATCTCTGGTCTGATACAGAAATATTGGACTTTTTTCCCATAATTCACTGGAATTTTTCGAAAGATACCCAAGAATGATATCAATATGATCATTGAAGATATAAATTGGCGCCCAACGTGAAGCATCCCTTGAAAATACCGCGAAAAGCTCTATTTCCTTTCAAGTCTCCCGATAGATGGCGCCACTTCCGCAACGCCGAAGGGATGACAGCGGAGAACCCTACTTTGCTAGCGAGTGCTTTCGCTGCTTCGCCCAGCTAATCCGACGTTTCCTTTGCAGTTTTTCCTCCTTCTTCTGGTCCCGCCGCAAGGAAGAGAGTGCCGCGTTGACGTCGTCGGACGACGCCCCCTGGTTCATCAGTGGCGTGGAGCAGGAACGAGTAGTGCCTCCCCCGCAGATAGTTTCCAGTCAAATTCGCGCCCCGAATTCGAAATCCCTATGCGGCGATCTGTTCGGCGATTTTATAAGACGCGATAAAAGGCACGAAATCGGTTGGTACTACGCGAAAACCGACGGGATGACGGATTGGCGGACGGCGGAGAACGAGGTCGAAGATACACGTGTTCGAGGCGCAGATTCCGACAGTGGCGGTAAAAACCGTTCGGCTCGCGGGCGACAGATAGCGCTGGGATGTCCGGATCGGAACGGAGAGGTTTCGACCGATGTTGCCGGATCTATTGTGGAGGTATGTACGATTTCCTACAAATTTATACTTGGCGAATGCAATTTTTAAAAGTGGTATGAAATTCAGGAATAATTTCCACAAATATTTTCGAGTCAAAAGACGCCCAACGTTTGGAAGTGTTTGAAATTAAATTTCTCCAACGTTCGGATACATTTCCAGGAATATCTGTCTTTTCTTGAGCACAGATAATTCTGTATTTCAAATTCATTGATTAAAATTAGTAAGTTCTTCAAAGTACCTTTCATTGAATGTCTGCTTGAATGGCGCCCAACGTGGTGATTGAAATTATGGACACGGGATCGCTCTACCCTCCTAATGTGCCTTTTTCAGGAAGACCTCAAGGAAACGGATAACCTCAGCAGGAGATTCCGCAGGACCGGCGTTTACGAGATTTTAAACATTTCGCCCAACGACGAAGACGAGGGCAAAGTCGTCGACCGAAACTCGAAAAAGACCGAGACCGACCATGAGAACCTCTTGGCGCCCCCCGCGAGCGGCTACTGCAGCTCTGCGGCTTCTGCCGGCAGCGAAGACGAATCCGAGAAGCTCGCCGTGTTCAGGAAGAACCAAGTGCGGAGATGCGAGAGTTTGGACTCGGCCATAGTACACAGCGACGAAGAGTCCACCACCGTCAATTCCAACTGGGGAGAGACGAGGGAGGAGATAGAGGAGTTGCCATACAGGTATCTAGCGTGTAGTTTCGTCGTTAGATGATATTCGGGTCAAGTTTCCTCATGAAACGCAAGCGAGTAATCGAAAATAAATTGTATATCGAGACGGTGTCGGGAATTTGTCACGCGAATTGCGTGATCGTGGGAATTGCAACATTGCATCTAGCGACACCTTCTCGGAATTCGGAAGTGGAAAAAAAATCTTAGTCCATGCGCCATTTCCAATAAGATATTCTTCACAAAGCGAATCGTCGAAAGCTTTCGAATATCTAGCTCTTACCGAACCCATCCTTTTGCGTAAAGTCGACTTAACATCGACCATCTTCGCAGATACCCGGTGTTCAGCCCCTACAGCCCCAGGAGGTCGATAGACCACGAGAGCGTCCCCAGCAGGACCCTGCTGGAGGCGCAGTTCGTGGCCCTTCCCTTAGACAGGAAAGCGAGCGACGCCTTCAGCGAGATCTCCGAGCAATTCACCGACGACAGCCGCAGACAGAGCTGTTTCACGGACGACGGAGACGAGATCGCCAAGTACCGGTACTGGAGGACCCCTTCGGTGGTCGTCAGCGACTACTCGGACGACCCCATGGGCCTCACCCTCGAAGACATCGAGTACATACGGAACAAGCACAAGGAGGCCAGTTCGTCGCCGGACTCGAGCCTGCACAGCTCGTACAGCAACCTGAACCTGTACGGGTCCAATCCGGAGACGTACCGGAAGGTGTCGGACTGTTCCACGTGTTCGCTGAGCGGCGACGAGGACGGGGATTACTCCAGAGAGGTGAGTCGATTTTTTTTCTCGGAATGTCGATTTTTAGGTTTGTGAGAAGGTAAGCTTGTTGATTTTCGGGTCAAGTTTCCTCATAAAACGCGAACGAGGAATCCAAAATAAATTGTATAGCGAGACGGTGTCAGGAATTTGTCTCACGACCTGAGTGGGATTTGCAACATTGCAACTAATCGGAAATTTCATACGAATCCGGAGGTAAGAAAAGAAAATTTTGAGAGGCTTTCGAAAACGAAGAAGGAAAAAGGGCTATTCGGGGAATAGCGGGGTAAAGTGTTGAATCGAAAGTTAAAGATTAAAAATTAAATTGAATATCTTAGACTATGTCTCGTCGATGAACTCGCGATATAGGAAGTTACGGAGTCATGTTAATAGCGAACAACCAGATAGTGAAGTGTTTTTCTGTTTTGAAGTATACATTCATCATCCTTGGTGAATAAAATACAAGAGCTCTCTTGGAGAGAAGAAATGGACTGTTATACCAATTCTTATCATCACGAGAATTAAAAAATAGAATGGACGTATGAAATAGAAATAAATACTACAAAGTAAACACTGTAGGAAATGGTACTTACGGTTGGCCTGACTGGAAGAGAATTATCTGCTGGCTGTCTGGTTTCGTGTAATGTTGTACCGGGTAAAGTCCGCATCTCACGTAACGAATACACTTTTAGGTACGAATTTAACGGGGTCCGACTTTGGGTAGAAACGAGAGTATATGTCCGTTGAGGGTGGCGAGCTTAGCCCTATCGAGGTTGCGTATTTTTTGGATATTTTTAGTATTTTAAGAGGTTCGTCGAAATTCCTATAGCAACAGCTGTGTTCAATCTAGATAATCGAAATTTTTACAGTATTCAACTTGAAGTATCAGCATCATTATTCGGTAAACGTCTGAAGTTATTTTTATACAGAGTGTCTAATATAAATTTACCAAGTCCTGTCCCTAGTGCGACTGGCCGTACACACACTTTCTCTCTTTTAGGAGAAAGGTCTTCGAAACTATTAACATCTTTTTTTTCTAATAACACCCTTTGAAAGCCGCTCTTCCGTCAAATCTATAAGGGGGTGTTTTATCTGGTTTCCGAGGACGCTGAATTCGATTTTCTCCATTCCTGTGGTCCTGTGCATGATCTTTGCTTTGAATCATCATCTTATCGGTTCTTTCGAATGGTTTTCTCGACAATAATTGGTCTGGGTGTTGAATTTTCGGAGAACCCCGACAGTAATGAACCGGTCAGATCGTGAGAACGACAGAGCGCACTTTTTCAGGAGCGCCGATCGACCCACCCACCTAGCGACGTTTTTACGTCGCCCTCCGTTGAAATTACATCGCGGAAAAGCCTGATCGAAGTCCTCTCGTTCGGAATCAATCTCGATGGTACCTTTTTCGAACGATATAACCGCATAATCGAACGATATATCTTCTTTAACAAGACGTGGCTGATGCGTGGGCCTTAAGAATACGATTCCATTTTCCAAGGAGGGCATGCGGGTCGTAAAAAACTAGTCCGTTTTGAACTTTCGACATGTGAGGAAAACGTTTATGTGCCACTCGGACAGGTTTATCGGCGGACGGCCAATTAGTTAGAC
The DNA here is from genome assembly GCA_910592335.1 of Adalia bipunctata. NCBI lineage: Eukaryota > Metazoa > Arthropoda > Insecta > Coleoptera > Coccinellidae > Adalia > Adalia bipunctata. The sequence continues at coordinate 1,285,946 of OU342952.1, read as the reverse complement.
GGCCAGAATTGACTGTTCGCCTCTTAGCTTAAGCCGGAAAGGAAGAGGCAGTTTCTTCGATAGACAATGTACCAGCAAAGTTTATCGTTTTCGTGCTGCCATGCTTAATAAATAGCCAGCAATCGAACGGACCGAATGGTGAGAGCCGGTGGTCCTTTTATCGCTCCTCTCGAGCATGGCTGGTAGATGTAGGATTGGAAGAGGTACAACCCCGAAATGATACAGACAAAAAGCCTTATTTCGCCTTATTCTTCGTAGGAATTATAACGAAGTGAAAAATAAGGAAAAAAATGGAAACAATCGTTCCAGCTAGTGGACATTTATTCTTTTCGAAACTAAAGCCACATCTGCGGATTTATAAACTGCATGTCCAAGAGCGCTCAAATTTATTGACGAAAACTCCCCAATATTTCTGTATTAACATGTCGGGGATCATGGACGATATCTTTGACAGCTATTGTCGAATTTTTTGACAGCTGTCGAAAATAGTTCCGTTGGATTCTCGATATTTTAGCCGTGATGGGTCTCAATCTTAGACCATAAAAAGAGGAGACAAAGCATCTCATTCATAAATTCGAGAATTGGTGAAGCCAAAATTCAGTCAGGGGATAGCCATTATCTTTAGATACTGCCGTGGCAACATTGCAGAATCTAACTTTGAAAGGTCCAGTGGCGTGGTGTTATCGGTATTGAAGAATGGAAATAAAATTACATGTGAAACAATTCTTTTTGACGAATCCACGCCATTATTACTTAGAAATGATGAGAGTAGAACATACCTGTGTAAACACAAATCAGGATTCAAATAGTCCAATTTACCACAAACAAGACAAAAGGACTGAACGAGAATAAATTCGCTATCACGGAAACGTTTATACAGGGTGGGGCAGAAGAACCTATCCGATTTCAAATCCCTTTTTCTCAGAAGAGAGAGCAGGTAGAGTAGTGGGGTAAAAACCGTTAGAAAGCTGGTTTTATGCCATTTGTCAGTAGTCAACATGCCTAGGTCTGGTGAACATCGTGCTTTTGTTATTGAGCGGTTTATCGAATGCGGCGGTTCGATAATTGCTACACAACGTGCTTTTCGAATTCATTTCGGACTCGGGCGTCATGATCCTGTTCCACATCACGCTACGATTAAAGTGTGGGTGTCAAATTTTAGACAGACGAGTTCAGCATTGAAAAAGAAGTCGCCTAGGCGTCTGGGGGCCCTACTTTTTTGAAGAAAATGGGCAAACCGTAACGGTCAACAGCGAGCGCTATTGTTTCATGCTGGAAAATTTTCTAAGACCCAAAATGGAAGAAAATGGCGTGGAAAATGTGTGGTTTCAACAGGATGGTGCAACCGCCCACACATCGCGACGATCAATGGACATTCTCAGGGAACTGTTTCCCGGTCGCCTCATTTCTCTGAGAGGTGATGTTGGCTGGCCGCCGCGCTCACCGGATCTCACTCCATGAGACTTCTTCCTTTGGGGTTACCTCAAATCGAAGGTTTACCAGCATCGACCAAGGACCCTTCTTGCTTTACGAAGGGAAATTGCTCGGGCAATTGAAGAAATTCCTGTGGAAATGACGGTGAAAGTCATGGAAAGCTACCGCGAGCGCCTAAATAAGTGTATCCGCTCCCAAGGACGACATTTGAGTGATGTGCTTTTCAAAACTTAAATTTAAAAATGGCATAAAATTTGCGATATGTTAGTAAAAAAAATTTTTTGACAAGCTGAGTGGTTTTAATTTTATAACGTTTTGAAATCGGATAGGTTTTTCTGCCCCACCCTGTATCTTTTTGAACCACTGGACCGATTACAAAAATCAAACTCATTTTCGAATCATCTTCTAATTCTAATAAAAACTGTTTTTACAATAAAAAAACAAAACTTTTTTTTACAAAATTCATGGATTTTTTTTTGGAATTCTTCCCATCATGCTTCTTATAGTGTTCTCAGTCACTTTCTGGGATGCTGTCTTCCACTTTTGCTTGAATTCCGCTAATGTTCTCGTTGATTTCTTAGTCTTCTTCAATTCTCTCTTTACCAGGACCCAATATTTTTCGATTGGCCTGAGTTCAGGGCAATTTGGTGGATTAACCTCTTTGGAGATAAAAACCACCTCATTAGCTTCGTACCGTTTCTTGGTGGCCTTGCCCTTGCTGTAGTGGCATGAAGCTAAATCGAGCCAAAAAATTGTTGACACATCGTGCTCACGTAAAAATGGTAAAAGTCGCTTCTTCAAGCATTCCTCGATGTATATCTTCGAGTCAACAGAGCCTTGGCCAACGAAAAATAAGTCCTTTTTCCTCAAGTGCTAATTGCTTGCCAAACCAGGAATTTTTTGGGAAACTTTGCTTGTTTCTTCACGCGAAATTGTTCGTCAACATTTCCATGAGAATCTGCAGTATGAAATTCCTGACCAGGAAGTTGCGAGAAATCAGCCAAGACATAGATTTCGTCGTCACGCAACAGGAAACATTTTTCAAGAAATCGTTCTTTAATTTCTTTGCTCTTGATTTCGCTTCTTGATTTTCACAGCGTTCCTGTCTGGCACTTTCTGCACTTTGTATTTTCTAAGCTCACAACTCGACTTGATTTTCTGAACGGTTGACTGCGAACAACCCACTATTTGTGCCACTTTTGAAGCTCCATTTTTGATTAGTTTGAAAAAGTTTCACTATTAATTCTCGTGTTTTCACTTCGCTTCACATTTTGCGACAGAGAATTGGAATACATATCTATGAAGTAAATGTTCCACATGCTTCTGACGTTCATAACAAAGCTAACTATGATCAAATTTTGATTTTTTCTCAATTGGTTCAAGAGATATAGGCGTTTTTGTGATAGCGAATTTATTCTCGTTCAGTCCTTATAAGAAAACGGAGAAGATAACCAATAGTCGGTTGGTTCCCCAAAGCAAAAACCATCGGCCTTACAGTTGTAAATTACACAGGAACATCCCCATCCTCGTTTCGGACCTTTCTGGGCCCAAAGTACGATCTAAAATCGCCGGGCTTCCCCGAAATGAAAAATTACTGTCGAATTAACGTTTACGAGTCCGTCGACGTTTCGGTAGCCGGAATTCGCCGTCGGAATAATATTTCCCACGTCGTTATCGGACATTTCGACCGTTGTGACAGTTCGCTAGACGTAATTTCGACGTTCGCAGTGTCGTCAATCTCCGGTCAGGTATGCCACTCGACGCGATTCTCGACAGTTAATAACGATGCAGATAATGGCGGCGATGGCGTTTCATTAAACTGTTTGAGTGTAATTGGGCGAGATTTGAGAATCCGTCGGGGACCGGTTCTCTCTCCGATTGCGATTATTCCCGAAAATTAAGGTGACGAAAACTGCTTCCGATGAAAAGATAACCGCAGATTCCCACAACTCGTATAGAGTTTGCCGGTTGAAAATTACGCGTTGTTTATACTTGAAAATGCAGACAAATGTTCCCACAAAAAGATATCGAAAGCTGCGAGATCACAACTTCGATTATTATGGAAGCAGAAAAAATTGCAAATTCCGCTCGAGTCTCGGTATGAAACATGATTTTATGCAAGTATCTATTTCATCTGGCACTGTCGTCATACCTGGGACTCGTCTACTCCTTTTTCGAAACGAGATTTTGATTTATCTCGATATCGAATTGAATTTCCGATAAGACGTGCACTCTCGACGTATAGCGGCGTTTATTGGTTCCGATGGAATGTGCATAACTTCTTCTTCTTCTTGAGTTCGCTGTTCGCAATCCCATATCGACTGCCTTGAACAACCAGTACCTACTATCGAGCCATAATACCGATAATAAATCAATAAAGATGAAGAGTCTTTGATTCTATTAATAGTATATTGTTCTATGAGCGGTAATGTAAGTCATAACACACGCAGATGAATTTTGCAGCCCGAGCCGTCAGGCGAGGGGTGTGTTATGACCACTACCGCGAATTGAACACTATACTTTATCTTCGACTTCTTCAGTAAAATTCGAATTAATCTGCATTTTCAAAATTGACAACAGTTGTCGAAAGCGATTTCTGTGGTCGAAAATCGAATCGATATCGAATCCCGTAGAAAACGTCAAAAATTCACGTTTTCCAACCGCAATTTTTGGATATTCAGACCTAAGAAAATGTAGAAATGGATGGCGAGAACGTTACCTAGATGTCTGAAATAGAGTTCCCCATTGACCCGACTTTTTTATTCATTTCGTAAGCTACGTTTTTCCTATTTGTATCAGAGTGAGTTATAGGCGATGAGTTATTATTACCTCACACTGTTGGTTTATAGAGACTATTACAGATCAAATTCAGTTGAATAATGGATATATTATTCTGTGGGAGTAGATAAACACAATAAAAAATCCCATTGATTTGATGCTCATGCCACATTCCAGATCCGAACCTACCCTGAAAACTTCAAGTTTCTAGGTTTATTCGTTCCAGAGTTTTCTTGTCCGGAGATCTCCAACTCGAATCTAGTTGATTGAGACCTTAAGAGAGGGGACACACCTCTCAAATGTCAACTGTCATCTGTCGAATGTCAACTGTCATCTGTCAACTGCCAAATGTCATCTGTCAAACTTCATCTGTCAAATGTCATTCCGTTTCTGGACTATCACCCCGTGGAATAATTACGTGAGGATGGCGCGATAAATGCACTGTATGCATTTACGTCACGTGTTCGGAATCTGCGGAATCTCCGCTACCGCGGAAATTGACTGATCACGACAGTGTGCTATGCAACGGTCGGCCAAACTCCAAAAATCCCATCGTAACGCTACTATCAACTACTATCGGCTGCGGTACACATGTAACGCTCATACTGTACGAACCAGATCCACCGAGGCGATCTAGCAGTCCTGCCATACGCTGCGGTCGGCTCCTGCTTCAGCAGGAGACGCTTTTCAGCTTCAGTCCCGCTTCAAACGTCGTGCTTTTCGCTGCGACTTTTCCGAGTCTCGATCGTTCTCGAACGCGCACAGTGGAAATCCGTATTTTTCGGTTTAGTGACGTTGTGTTTCCTGAAATAGTTTTACGGGGATTCTCTCGTCCACATGGTGCCTTAGGTATCTAGATAATTTCACGGATATTTTTCACGATTTGGGTGATTGAAAACACGAGAGTTGTTTATTATCTTCTGTATGAAATCGTTTCGATATTATTTGGACGAATTAATGATTTCTTCAGAAGGAAAAAGTTATTTTTCCTAAGGAACGAACTAGAATAAATTCGCTATCACAAAAACGCCTTTATCTCTTGAACCAATCGAGAAAAAAACCAAAATTTGATCATAGTTAGCTTTGTTATGAACGTCAGAAACATGTGGAACATTAATTTCATAGATATTCCAATTCGCTGTCGCAAAATGTCGTGCGAAGTGAAAACACGAGAATTTACAGTAAAACTTTTTCAAAATAATCAAAAATGGAGCTTCAAAAGAATCGCAAACGAGGCTCGCGTTCGTCCGGAAACGGTATCAAGAGTTGTTGAGCGCTTCAACGAAGATCTTACAATTAACCGCAAGGAAGGAACCGAGAGGAAAGAGGGCTTTCATAGCCCAAAAAAGTGAAGAAAGCCATCAGCCTTTTTCAGAAGCATCCTAATTTTTCAGGACGGAAAGTGGCCCAAATAGTGGGTTGTTCGCAATCAACCGTTCAGAAAATCTAGTCGAGTTGTGGGCTTAGAACATACAAAGTGCAGAAAGTGCCAGACAGGAACGCTGTGAAGAATCAAGATGCGAAATCAAGAGCAAAGAAATTAAAAAAAGATTTCTTGAAAAATTTTTCCTGTTGAGTGATGGACGACGAAACCTATGTCTTGGCTGATTTCTCGCAACTTCCTGGTCAGGAATTTCATACTGCAGATTCTCGTGGAAATGTTGACGAACAATTTCACGTGAAGAAACAAGCAAAGTGTCCTAAAAAATTCCTGGTTTGGCAAGCAATTTGCACTTGTGGGAAAAGGAGCAAATTTTTCGTCGGCCAAGGCTCTGTTGACTCGACGATATACGAGGAATGCTTGAAGAAGCGACTTTTACCATTTTTACGTGAGCACGATGTGTCAAGAATCTTTTGGCCAGATTCAGCTTCATGCCACTACAGCAAGGCCACCAATGAATGGTACGAAGCTAATGAGGTGGTTTTTGTCCCCAAAGAGGCCAATCCACCAAATTGCCCAGAACTCAGGCCAATCGAAAGATATTGGGCCCTGGTAAAAAGAGGATTGAAGAAGACTAAGAAATCGACGAAAACATTAGCGGAATTCAAGCAAAAGTGGAAGACAGCATCCCCGAAAGTGACTGAGAACACTATAAGAAGCATGATTTTGTAAAAATTAGTTTTGGTTTTTTATTGTAAAAACAGTTTTCATTAGAATTAGAAGATGATTCGAAAATGAGTTTGATTTTCGAAATGAGTTCAGTGTTTCAAAAGATATAAGCGTTTTTGTGTTAGCGAATTTATTCTCGTTCAGTCCTTATTTTAGTGCATTCGACTCGGTTTGTCGTTAAATTTTCATTTTATTTCAAAATTATATTACAGTAACAGAATGGCGCAGTCGCCAGTAGCGTTAGAAAAATTGACATCATTACCTGAAGTTGAATACTTTAGACTCAATTTTATATCGTTTTTTCATTCAGGAGGGACATGGAACAATATTTTTCAAAACAGTTTCTGTCAGATTTCAGGGATTCTTTATTTCTTTCCTCGTGAAAATATCTCATTAAACTGCGACTTCATTTTTCGCTAATATCGCTTGTTTTTCCATAGTCCACAACCGTAACCATACCTAATTGATCGAATATTCCTGATTACTACTCTTTTTTCTGTAATAGCGTGGGAAAAACAAACAATTTAAATAATTGCGGTTTGTTATTTTGCCTTCGATAATTGATTGCGTGACGAATATTGCCATTGAAAATATTTCGCTCAGGCGGTTTCGCAGGTCGTAAATTATTTCTTGAATGAGAAATACTTAAGTAGTTTACTGACGTCAAAATAAGTGGCTTCGATAAGTTCCCCTGATTCCGCCGGAATGTCTAAGTTCATTTTCACGCCGACAATTTTCAGTTAGGAATTTTTTGTTTCGTCGATTTCTGATTCTCTTCGAGCGAAAGAGGAAATGGATTCCAAAAAAAGTAGGGTCCATCATCTAAACTTTCGGCGGTCGTAAAACTCAAGTGTCGACGCAGACCACATTCGCAGAAAAATTACGACCGTCTCCCGTATATTGAATCTGCCATAAATCGGTCGTAATGACCTGCGAAATCGGGTCTCCGATGGGAATTAACGAAGGCTCTTGGGCGCACCCAGATCGCCCTCGACGATAGGCCCAACAGACTGTCAAAGCGTTGACGAATCGTTAATTGCTTCTGCGAGAAATGAACTCATAACAGTTTTGACAACAGCATAAAATTTAATAAGTTCGAGTGGTTAGACCGTTATAGACGATTCGGAGATTGAGCTTCTTCGTTGAAGGAATGCTGACGGTTCATTTGGAAGGGGAAGTGACTTTTCTAAGCGACAATGAGCTGAGAAAAGAGTTAAAAACTTCTTCGGGCCTAAATCTTTGACATTTTGACACTTTTAACTTTGGAGGAGCTTTTAAAATTTCAATTTTTTTTGTAAAACAAAGACAGTATAGCAAGGAGTAAATGATTAAAATTTGGAGGAAAAAAACGAACGATTAACAATTTTTTTAAATAAATTCGTTAATAATACACCGCGGTTATCCATACACTCCCCAACACGTCTTGGATTTGATGCAATAAGATGGTGTTTTTCTTCTTGAGGGATACTTTCCCAAGCTACCCGTACTTCATGTCTCAGAACCGCCAAAGTACGTGGGGGCTGGGATAAATTCTTCTGCCCATGATGTCCCAAACATGCTCAATGGGCGAAAGATCGGGGGATTTGGGCGGCCATAGCAAAAGATTTACATGGGTCGCTTCAAAAAAGTTTAAACTAACTCTGAAAACATGAGGTCGAGCTTTATCTCGCTGGAATATTGGATTCTCGAGCCGGTTGAAGTAAGGGAGAACTTATGGCTCCACTATTTCTTGAAGGTAACGCAGCACTGTCAAGTTACCTCGAATGAAGACTTAAGATGACCTACTTGCATGTGCAATAGCACCCCATACCATAACGCCTACTGTCCGGTATACCATGACGCTCAACATCAAACTGAGGTTCATGTCTTTCTCCCTGACGTCATCTAACCCTTCTTCGGTCATCATCTGCACCCAAGGAGAATCAAGATTCATCAGAAAAGACGACCTGATGCCATTCCACATTCCAATGTTGTCGTTCTCTGCACCACTGTTATCGTTGCCGGCGATGCTCAACCGTCAGAGGTAACACAAGATGGGGTCGATAATGCTGGAGTCCAAAAGACGGCGGTGAACCGTTCGGACGGTTACAGGATGGCCTTGTTCTCCTAACCACTCATCAGCCAAAGATCGAGTTGTCGCAAATCAGTCTCTAATGGTCATGAGTCTTAGACGTCGATCTTGAACTTCATTTGTGCCCCTTCCACGTCCGGTGCTTTCTCTTCTTCGGTATTGGGCATTATCAAACCACGCTTGAGAACATCTCATATCAGTAGTTGGATTTCTGTTCTTACGGTTAGCGATTTCTCGAAATGACATCCCCGCCTCTCGTAGACCAATAAATCGACCTCTTTCAAATTCACTTAGCTGGCGATAAATTCCGCGTACACGTGCTCTAGGCATTTTAACAACAACTAAACATCGACTTTGGATCTCCTCGAACAGCTGTTTTGTTGTGAAATTTAAAAAATTGCAAAAACGCCTACAATATTTAATTTACAAAAAATGTTTAAATGAAAAAACCTTCACTATTATTTTCTCCAAATTTAATCATTTATTCCTCGCTATACTATCTATGTTTTACCAAAAAAAATTTATGTTTTAAACAGCTCCTTCTGGGTGTTGCAGTTTCTTTGTCAGTTAGTATATGTTCTTCTTTGATATCCCCTAATCTAAGTTTGTAAACACAATTCTTTCATTTTTTTCTTGATAACCCGAAAATATCTCATAAGCGAACGCTTTTGGTTCATTTATCTTGAATAATTTTCAATTCAGAACAATAACAATACATTTTTATGAATTCGTCCAGTTTCTATGACGATATGAGTTACACCATAGATCAAGGTGTTTCATTTGATATAAATAAACGTTCAGTGTTGTTCAATTTTGTCCTCTCTAACGCCTTGGCAACAGCCGTATTGTTTAAGCCGAACTTTTAAAACTATGTTCCGTTTGACGAGAAAAATCTACAATTAAGAGGAAGTACACGGAAAGAAATCTATTCTCTAACCAAGTGGATAATATTTGATTGAAGTAAATGATAGATTCATATATGAGCAAGAATAGGATTTAGTTGATTCAAGTATACCTTATTCTCCGAATTCAAATAAAATAATTCTTTCGATTTAGTACATCATATACTTAAATTTAATAAATCACGTATTATTGATTCAAGAACATTCAAATATTCCTTGTGAGTAAAATGAAAATTTTGAAATGATTATTTGAAATATTTCGTCTAAGGGAAACATAATCTCAAATGGAATTATTGTACATCTTAATCGCAGTGGTTTCTTCGTTCGAAGCAAAGATACCAAATACTTGAATGAACTCAATAATTTTACTCAATCCAACATCAGAAAATTGTTGAATTGAGTATATAATATTTTCAAATCAAATTTCTTTCCATAATGGTTTTGAGTAAATATTACCTTCAGATTTAGTTTTCGGTCTACTTACAAGAAGTAAATACCTGTTTGGTCGAAACCATTTATATTCTCACTCTGAACCAATGAGATTTCTTCATTTCAGTTTTTACTATACTCAGTAGAAATGAACTTCATACTTAATTCAACTATTAATTATTATATTATTATATGTAAATGCATCTTGAAATAAGTATATTATATCAACTGAAAATTTATTTTATGCTTGTTTTGACAAATAGTGAAATTATTTGTAAAAAGATATTCGTTTAAGATTGCTGTGATTTCTGGATGAGGATTATATTCATAAAACGAGGCTTATGAGAATTAAAAACAAATTTATTATTCTTCTCAAATAATCATAAACAAACAGAAGTATAAAAGTGATCACTGAAAACAAATAGAGAAAATGCTAAATTAAACATATAATCAACTGGACTAGGTACAAATAAACACAATAATAACTGAGGTGAAAAAATAAGTACCAAAAATAAAAATTCTATTCTATATGAAAAATCATAATCCTAAAAATATTATTACATATTATACATATACAGACTGTAACAGCCAAATGGAATAAATCGATAACGAATAAATGAGGGGGTGTTAGGAAAAACGCGTCGATTTGTAATTTCAAATGCGCATATTTTTCAAGAAAATAAAATTATATAGGATGTTCCATGCGACCGTGGCCAATACCAACTTTCTTATTTCGAATAAAACCCCCTGTATATTATTTATTTTTTGGATTCTTCAGAAAATTCTAGACATAATTCATGACAATGTCCTATACCTATCTTTAACTATTTCGGAAGTATTAAGTGTTTTCAGATTTATTGCAAGAATTAACATTTTGAATGAAAATTATTTTATTGCGCAAATTCGATACATTACACTCAATACTTATTTCCCATTTACCTCTAGATATGAAGAAAGTAAGCAAAAACGCCTGATTCTACACCAGATTAGAATGTTGCCAAGACGTTCGCGGCGAGCATTTTGAAAATTTGCTACATTGCATTAATGTTTTTCTGTTTTTTTTTAATAATTAAGAAATAATCAGTTTACTTATTAGGTTTTAAGTGTAATGTACCGAATTTGTGAAATAACGTTGATTTTTGCAATAAATCTGAAAACACTTAATACTTCCGAAATAGTTAAAGATAGGTTAGGACATTGTTCATGAATTGTGTCTAGAATTCTCTGAAAAATCCAAAAAATAAATAATATACAGGGGGTTGCATTTGAAATAAGAAAGTTGGTATTGGCCACGGTCACATGAAACACCCTATATAATATTACTTTCTCGAAAAATATGCGCATTTAAAATTACAAATCGACGTGTCTGAGCGTTTTTCCCAACACGCCCTCATTTATTCTTTATCGAATTTATTCCATTTGGCTGTTACACTCTGTATGTACAAACAACAGCAGAAATATCAGAAGAACTACAAATAAAAAAATTACATAGGTACACACCCCTGTATAAAAACTAAAAACAGGTACTGGCACTGAAAGGGATAATTGATATTCAAAACGTAAAACAATTTGAAAATAATGTCGAATGTCTTACGTGCAGGGAAAAACTGATGGTAGAGGTTATCAACAATAATAAAGAAGCTTTTCGGTTCTAATAGAGACTGTCCCAAAACCAACAAATAGGGCTGCACTGTTCCCTTCCTTTGTATTGCTTTCTGCCTCTGCTGTTGGAATAATTTTCTCCAAACCTCTGCAAGAAAAATGCTTATAAATTCTGTATCCTCTGAATTATTATCCGCATTCTATAATGAGTGATATGAAGGGCTATTCCCCCAAGAAAAAGATACAACAGTACTGTACGAGACCATTTCAATCTAATAATTCAAAATTCAAAAGTTACATAAGAAAATATGGTATAACTGGTTGATTATCGCTGGTATAGTATTGTGTAAATCGAAAAATTATTTTTAAAAATAGGAAGATCAAATTCATTTGATAAAAATAACAAATACTTATTTCACTTATCTACTTCAGAATTCATCTCTTTAATTTTCCATGAATTCAATTTTCATTCCTAAGATAGGTATGAGATCCCAATGTAATAGGATTTTTGAAAATGAATGTTCTTAGAAATGTGATAGATGCGCACTTAGAGTATTTCAAGTATTAAATTTATTGAAAGAGAAAACAGATTTGTGATTCAAAACGTATACGATTCAAACTAGAAATTAAGTTTTTTTTTTTCTAAATCTCAATATTATAGATTTAAATCAATACATCTAACATAGCTTACCTTGAAATAGCTTGATAACACTGCCCGAGCATCTCCATCCTCTCATAATTTTTCCACATTTCACTAAAAAATGGTTAAACTTTCTTCAACACACTGAACTTGAACGAAATAAGACGCGGTATGAACAAGTCGAATCAAGATCGAGAGTGATATCCCCTTTTGCGTACTGAATAGAGGGCGCTTTTTAGTATATTGTTGAATAATTTACTTGGATCTAGTGGATGGAGAAATTTATATACTTGGATTACGATAAAACCTAACTACCGGAGAATTGGCGTATTAGTATATCGCTGAATATTATACTTGGACCAAGTGAATGAAAATTTGATCAAGATTAATAATGGATTCACTTGAATTTTCAGTTATAAAGATTTGTTCTACATTTTTTTTCCTTTAAAATTTTTGTAATTTCTGAATGTTCCAGATTTGATGATTTCTGTTTACATCGTTCAAGAAAAATTTTTAGGATACTTTGATATTTACCCTTACGAAAGATCACTCAAAACGAAATATTTCATAGTACGTAGAAATTTTAATCGATGGCCAATAAGCAGGCTTCTTTCCAATGATATTAGTAACAGTAAATATCAGATATTATTTGAAATGGTACTAGAACTGTACTGAATATCGAAAAAATTGTGTACGTTGGATTCTAAATTTGAGTGTGAATTCTAAAAGTTAATGCGTGGATATGAAAACGTCATATTCATTTCGATTATAGGGATTAACACTTGATGAAGCGTGATGGTGTTGAAAAATATGTGAAAATTGGATATACTCTCTCAAATAACAAATCATTAAAAATCAAGTTGGCTTTGAAATAACCTTGAACAGGTTAAGGTTAAAACAAAATATGATAGCTAACAATTCTCACTCGAAACATATTCTTCTTGAGTTCATAGTTTTTGAGATAATTCACAGTCTCAAGTTTAATGCCTATTTATAATCAAAATCAACAAGTAAGGGTGCTATAGAGCCCTCATCAATACTAGGCCCTTTCTGGGGTTCAATACCAATACTTTATTTTCATAAATACAGAAGTAAAGAGGTTTAGCATTGTTAACCTAAAGATGGTATATTGTCGAATAATTCACTTGGATCTAGTGGATGGAGAAATTTATATACTTGGATTACGACAAAACTGCCCGCAAAACGGATCAGAGGGTTTTCATTGTTCCTCTTATTCATGCATGTTGCCTAATTACCGGAAGAAGAATTGGCATCTTAGTATATTCTGAAAATTACACTTGGATCTAGAGAATGCATGTCATTTCACTTAAATTTACAAATACGATGACGGATGAATTGTTCTACAACTTCTTTCCCTCTCTTTCAAAATTATGGAAATACTAAAAGAAATGTTTTACAGAATGTAATAGATTTGGTGATCTTTTTTTTTCTATGATGTTTTATCACACAATTTCATTATAAATCGATTTGTAAAAAGTGATTGAAATTTTCTCTCAAATTATTTTTTCATAATTTAAACTTCATATCATCCATACAATGTATATAGATTGGTAACTTTTTTCAGATTTCTAACTTATCGTAGATATACATATAATCTAAAATCTAAACGTTATCCTAGCAAGTAGCAATATTTTATTCTCGATTTTATTCCATTTGCCGAAATATTCTCGAATCATTATTGATTGATTAATTAATTATTCAATACATAATTTTATGTCAATCGAAATTATTATTTTGAGAAAACCAATTTCTTGAATATAACATAATATGGAATGAGGATATTCCAATTCTCGAACGGAGAATATTATATTTTGGAAGTCAAGATATCATATAGTTACCTGAAATATAGAAGTACTCTCGAATTGATTAAAGTGAATAGTTTGGATTGAATAATTAATTTACTTGGATAGAGAATTTCATTCTTCAATCAAGTATATGTTTTTTGAGTAAAATAAATTCATTCCAAGTATACAAAATTTACCTTTTTACTTGTTTCGATTCTATATATACTTGAAACAACTCTAATATTTCAAGAATATTAGGATTCTTGATTTGAGGATAGATTTCTTTCCGTGTATAAGACAAAGATTCAACCTCTGAAAGATACTATTAGTATTAACTGATGGTAATCGATACTGAGGCAAAAACTTTATAGCCACATAGCGTGTTTATCAATGGGTTGTAAATAGAACTTGTCCCGGTTTTCTTGAGAAAATACTTGGATTACGGTGATATCGAGATGTTGGGGTTTAGATCACACGAACTCCTTGAAAAACTGAGGCGTTGATTAGGATTTACTGCGCAGGCTGTCTTCGTTAATAGTTCATAACTCATGGTTCAGCGACATTAACAATAAATGCGAGATTATGTCGTATTTTACAGCGTACCTACTCGATATTACTTTGATTAAACTTGACAATTGAAGGTTCTATATGAGTCTTCATTTTCTGTTAATACCAGCCACGAAATTCTTTAAAACCACCTAACCTACTTCGATCAGATCAGTGAAATATGGGATGGGAAATGATCAATTGAAAAAAGGTAAATGAAACACTTGATTAGACACAAGGGAAGATATCTTTATTGGTTCATACAGATACAGAAGTGGTTTTCCTTGGTGGAAAATGAAGAAGGAACCAACAGTTGTTCGGTTCCCCAAAGCAAAATCCCTCGGTATTACAGTTGAATAATATTGAATGTAACAAGTACAAAGAAAGTTGACAACAATAGATTGATAGAATATTAAGGGGACCTGGTACACGTCCGAGCTCGCGAGCTCCCCTCAAAAATTGTGCTTTTTATTTCCATGATATCTCAGTTCGTATGCGGCGTAGACCAACAATTTTTTTTTAATTAAAGCTTAATCATTTCTCTAGAATGTGTAATACTCGCTTTTCTGTTTTTCTTCGTATATTAGGAAAAAAACCTGGTGAGCTGTAATTTCATGAAAATCTGGACAAACAATTTTATTTCCATGATATCTCCGTCAATTTTCGGGATAATTGTATGAAATTTTCAGTATACATGCGGACTAATATTTCGCAGAATGTGTATTATTCGTTTTTCCGTTTTTCTGCGTATATTAGGGAAAAAACCTGGTTGAAAATATGACCAATAAAGTTCCTAGTTTATAATTCATTTGAAAATTGAGGAGGCAATAAAAAACTGATCAATATACATTCTGGAAATTATTATTTCGCATGTAAACTAAAAATTTCATACATTTATCCCGACAATTGACAGAGATATCATGGAAATGAAATCGTTTGTCCAGATTTTCATGAAATTACAGCTCACCAGGTTTTTTTCCTAATATACGAAGAAAAACAGAAAAGCGAGTAATACACATCCTAGAGAAATGATTAAGCTTTAATCTAAAAAAAAAAATTGTTGGTCTACGCCGCATACGAACTGAGATATCATGGAAATAAAAAGCCCAATTTTTGAAGGGAGCTCGCGAGCTCGGACGTGTACCAGGTCCCCATGAGCATTGGTAACGGATATTAATCAAGTTAGAGCAGATTACTTCAGTAATTCTTAGCACAGAACAGCCTATTTTGCGATCAGCACTTGTGGGGTAAGACTGAAGAGGAATTTGTAAAGTTTCCATCTTCGACTGAATTTCGTATGCATCCTAAGAACACCGGGTCGGCTGGCCGCTCCACACCCCATCCGCAGCCATATCGAGATCGGCATTTCGAGGCGATATCCGCCGTAGTCGGCCACTTTGGCCGGTTTCGGAGAGATTTCTGAAAAACAGGTTTGATTAACGACTTCCTAGTACGAGAACGGACGCATCTGCGGCGGATCGATCGGAACGAGGCGATTTGAAGGAATCTCGCGTGTCCGGACGGGACAAACGTGCAATAAAAATTAACGGAAGATCACGTTCTACGACGTCGTATTCCGTTCGGGAGCCGAGCCTGCGCTACCACCGTGAGATATGAGGACGTCGGGAGCTATTTGGTCCGATGATGAGGATGTACGAGCTTGGAAGGTAGAAGATTTATGCGGAAACGGCTAATGGTATCCACTCACGAGGACACCGAAACGGGACACCAGCGGCAAAGATAATGAAGGGCCATAAAATTTCGTAGAAGTGACTGACACAACTGCAAAAATTCCGCTGTTCTTCATGGGAACTCAAAGCATCTGCGATGACACGCGCCGGATTTTATGGCCCTTCATTTTCTTTGCCGCTGGTGTCCCGTTTCGGTGTCCTCGTGAGCGGATACCTTAAAGGATTGGTTGAAGTGGAGGATGAACTTTCCGAATATCCAGTAGGTTTTTTCACGCAGGGAAGTGTGTCTGTACTGATTTATTCATACAGGGAAGGTATTAGTAGTCGAAAGAATCTTGTTCCTGAGGTACTCGTCAATGGAATTTTCAGAGGTCACAAGGCGAAGTCCTTTGAAATTAAAGTACTCAAAATTACACAGTGCCTTCCTGAAAACTGGTCTTGTACGAGGATGTATTGATATCTAGTTAGCCTATAGATCAGTTCCATGCATGAACAATGTCAGTGTAGAGTTCGACGTCAAGAAAGTAAACCAGAGTTACGCAATAAATAAAAAAAGATTTCCACCGAAATTGTGAAAATCGAAAAATTGGAGTATCGAGCCATCATCAAGTAACTGTGTTTAAAAGGGTTAAGAGGTAAGCAGATTTACGAAGATATGCTTAATACCCTTGGTGATCAATGTCCTTCGTATGCGACCGTGAAAAATTGGACTGCAAGCTTCGAAAATGGGTAAATTTTCCATTGAAGATGATGACCGATCGGGAAGGCCAGTTTCTGTGTCAGTCCCCGAAAATATCGATGCAGTTCATGACATGATTTTATCAGACATTCGAATTGGGCTAAAACGGATATCTGAAGCACTGAAGATTTCGTACGAACGCGTTCATCATATAGTTCACGTCAATTTGGACATGAGAAAAATTTCTGCAAAATGGATACCCAAATGTTTGAATGTTGACCAAAAGCGTGCAAGGGTAGAAGCATCGCGTTCGATCTGTGCTCGATTTGAAAACGATGTAGACTTCTTAAACCGAATTGTTACTATGGATGAGACTTGGGTACATTTCTACGATCCAGAAACAAAGCCACAATCGATGGAATGGCGACACTCTGATTCTCCAAGACCTAAGAAGTTTCGTGTCCAAAAATCTGCTGGAAAAGTTGTTGCTTCAGTTTTTTGGGATTGCCATGGAGTAATCATGATTGATTTTTTGGATAAGGGTAGAACAATAACTGGAGATTACTATTCGACATTACTGACCACTCTACGGGAAAAAATTAAAGAGAAAAGACGCGGAAAGCTATCCAAAGGTCTTTTGTTTTTACAGGACAACGCCCCAGTACACAAATCTCATGTTGCCATGCGAAAAATTCGTGATTTAGGGTTAGAATTACTAGAACGCCCCTCTTATTCACCAGATTTGGCTCCGTCCGACTATCATCTCTTTCCTCAATTCGGATAAAGTTCAAAAGGTCGCAAATTTTCTTCCAACGAGGAGGTAATAAAAGCTGTGGAGGACTGGTTTGCAGAGCAAGAAGAGAAATTTTTTTTGAAAGGTCTAGAGACGTTGAAGGTTCGCTGTAATAAATGTATTCAATTAAGAGGAGAATATGTTGAGTAATAAAATATTTTGACATTGAAATTTTGCGTCAGTGCAACATTTGTGTACCAAGGAGGAATTTCCATGAACGGCGCTGAGCGATGGGCGACCATCAATAATTCATGACGACAGCGGTTGTTCAATTACGGTGGTCCTGTAAACCGACGCATTTTTCGTACACCGTTAATTCACCTACAGGACTTTTCTCGTTTCCTCTCGCTAAGGCCATAAAAGGACGAGATACCCCGCATTTTTTCGGTCGGCTGCAATACGCGAATAGGTTAATTTATCGCGTATTTTAATGGATACTCAACGATGGCGTATGCGATACGTGGGGAATATTAAATTCGTTATTACCGTCCTTTTTATTGGAGATGCGGTTTTTCTGAGAAGACGTTAAAGAGCGATTTCGAGTCGAAAGCTTGGGTAAAAGGATTGCTACATTACTCTTTGTGAGATCTCGTCGACATTACACGATGAGGTGGCGTTGATGGGTATCAACTATTTTAATTCGAACTAGTAAGCCAGTAGATCTACCTTTGAATTTTAAAGTTTTTCTGAACCCTCTTTCTTGACCCTTGGGGCCGGTCCACAGAGTTGGTAGTTGAGTATAGAATCGAAATAGATCAACATAATTCAGAAGAAACATTTATTTCAGATCGATTCAATCCGTCTTTATGTTGGCAACTACAACTTTGGCCCTTTGAGCCGGATAATTCGCTAAATATCATCGCTGTTCATTATATCGGTTCTCGGATGAAAAACGGCTTCAGCGAATAAACAATTTGTTATCTCATCCATCTCAGAATCCGAACCTTACAACTCCGAATCCGATTTATTTCTCCCAGACACGCAATTCCGAGCGTAACAACCGTTCAGATTGCTATCAATCAATGTAAACGATATCGTGGAATTCAAAAGTCCGTCTATTGGTATTATTCATGTCAAGAACATGTGACTGATGGTTCGCAGATGTGAGTATCCAGAGTGCTCTCTAATCCTGCAGACGGAAAAAATGAGAACGCCCACAGCATCGATTTAGATTCTAATTTGACTAAGTAGTTTTGATGGATAACATCCAGTGAAAGTTAACGATCGCTTTATAAACTCGCTTCTGTTCGAAGGATCATCGGACCATTTGGTAATTTGGTATTTTAGCTCGATAGCTGAGCGGGGATTCATAGAGAGTTACCAAGTTAAGCTTCGAAAATGGAGGGGCAAATAGAAACAAATACAATTATGATCGAAAATGGCTTTATAGTTTTCTCAAGACATCCTTGCATTCCTTTTTATTGCATTTGACTTGGTGTTCTCGAAGAAGCGAGAATAAGGAAATACGAATCACATTAGTTTCTTAAGTGCACGTAATAATGTTCTCGGGCCAACAGCGACAAGATGCAGGAATAGCAGGATGCAGTCCCGCTGAGTCGCCCAACAAGGCAACGATTCCACCGAACACTGCCTGAGTGCCTGAATATCATTCCGCATATAACAATTTTTTCGCAGCTTGTCTTCGGCCATTTATGGAAGGTGTCCGAGGACAATCCCGCGTATGTGAACGAGTAGAACGAGCTTGTCTAGCCTAGGGGTCAATAGTACCCGAGACTAGTGGAATATTGTAAATAAATTATAATTGAATGGATGCAATGGAACAATCTTATTCCGCTTTCTCAGCCAGCTCCTCGGCCTAATCAGCATAATATATTCGTGTTTGCCCGAAGGCTTGGCGATGTGTCAAGTCCGGATTTGATTGCGACTTGAGGATGCAATTTAGATAGGGTAAGACGATACTCGCTAATGGTTGAGTAAACAGACAACGATTAATCCTTTGATGGGACCAGCAGATACCACGTACTTTTTATGATTGGTTCATTAACAAATATTTCGTGTCGATTTGACGGCGTATCGAATTAAGTCCACCGTATAACTTAATTTTGGAGTGCATCGGCAACACCGATTTTGCGTTAGATAAATTCGTGTCTTTGCAGAAGAATTCAGACGGCGGATCAGCCAAAAATTCGAATTTTTCCCGTCGATGAATTGTCTGAAAAATGCTTCGGTAGTTTAGCGGCGAGAAGGTTTGCTCGGAAATCAGAGGACGCGGGTTCGATGCCTGCTCAAAGTGGATTTTTTTACGGATTTTGAAAATTCGTTACCTTCAGTTCTTATAAGTAGGGGAAATACGCACAAATTTGGAGGTATCAATTATTTATTGCACTATTCGTTCTGAAGGACCGTATGAAAATATTAAGAGTAGCCTGGGTTATCGGATTTTCGATTCGGTCGGGAGATGGTCCGCATAAATGTCGAAAAAAGAGTAAATTGGCGCATTTCGACCCGGGCATAACGGATGCCGAAAGGGCAAAAAGAACGTCCAGGTTGAACGACCGATATAAGAATTATTGCGTTAAGCGAGCTTCACTTTTGATTGATATTGTCGGATTACTTTGTGAATGAATCCGGCCACGAACGCTTCGGGGGTATCGCTTTTGGACCGTACTCGATAATTTCTCGAAATTGAAGTCGGCTATTTTGAAGATCTTGAATTTTTAATTTCATTCTTCCCTCTAATTCAAAATAGTGTATTAACTACACATTTTATTATAGAAAAGAGATCCAATTATTGGAAAAAGATGCTGAACTTTTATTTCCTTAGAATTCATAGCTAGTAATGCAGAGCCCTTAGATCTACCTAGTAAGTAGTTATCTTTATCGGAACATCTCTGCAAATACCATATCCATATCAACGAACAATAACTTATTAGAAGTGTCAGTGTTGAGTTCGACGACAAAAAAGTAAACCAGAGTTTCGCAATAAATAAAAAAAAAGATGTCCACCGAAATTGTAAAAATCGAAAAATTCGAGTATCGAGCCATCATCAAGTACCTTTATTTAAAAGGGTTAAGAGGTAAGCAGATTTACGAAAATATGCTTAATACCCTTGGTGATCAATGTCCTTCGTATGCGACAGTGAAAAATTGGACTGCAAGCTTCAAAAGAGGTAAATTTTCCATTGAAGATGATGACCAATCGGGAAGGCCAGTTTCTGTGTCAATCCCCGAAAATATCGATGCAGTTCATGACATGATTTTATCAGACCGTCAAATTGAGCTAAAACGGATATCTGAAGCACTAAAGATTTCATACGAACGCGTTCATCATATAGTTCACGTCAATTTGGACATGAGAAAATTTTCTGCAAAATGGATCCCCAAATGTTTGAATGTTGACCAAAAGCGTGCAAGGGTAGAAGCATCGCGTTCGATCTGTGCTCGATTTGAAAACGATGTAGACTTCTTAAACCGAATTGTTACTATGGATGAGACTTGGGTACATTTCTAAATCCAGAAACAAAGCAACAATCGATGGAATGGCGACACTCTGGTTCTCCAAGACCTAAGAAGTTTCGTGTCCAAAAATCTGCTGGAAAAGTTCTTGCTTCAGTTTTTTGGGATTGCCATGGAGTAATCATGATAGATTTTTTGGATAAGGGTAGAACAATAACTGGAGATTACTATTCGACATTACTGACCACTCTACGGGAAAAAATTGAAGAGAAAAGACGCGGAAAGCTATCCAAAGGTGTTTTGTTTTTACAGGACAACGCCCCAGTACACAAATCTCATGTTGCCATGCAAAAAATTCGTGATTTAGGGTTAGAATTATTAGAACACCCCCCTTATTCACCAGATTTGGCTCCGTCCGACTATCATTTCAAAAACATTTCTACATCGCCTAGAGAATCGAAATCCAACCCACGTATTGACGTATGAGTCAATTATTCCTCTTTTCGACCGAATAAAAATTTCATCAATGTATCGCAGCTTCGCTACGATTTTAAGACTCTTCTGGACAAAATACTATACAAAAATGGTACCTCTGTACCATTTTTGTATAGTACGAACCTACACCTACGTCGTATACCTATGTTTCGATCGGATTTTTCCCATTACAGGCCTGTTTTCGAATAGGCCACCTCGCACTTCGTAATCACCCGAAACGGCCAATCTTTGGGGCATTTCGATCTCTTTGGTATAAAATGGTAGGCAGATACACCCATCGAGAAAATGAACGAGCCTCTAAATGGTAAATGAATGGCTGTAAGATGTCGAAAACTTCGGACGAAGTCGATAATAAATGTACTTGGTACGTCGTTAAAGACTCCTTTATGGTGGTACACTCAAAGTGCTCGAATATGCTGAAGAAATGATCGACCATATTCGACGGTGAATCAGAGGTCAAAGAGGTATCGCATTTGATACTTTCTCAGGACGAATCCTCATAAATGAAGATTGTATTGGATGTGTTCCAAAATATCGATCGAGCATATTCTATTTCATTGAAAAATTGATTTCGGGTTCCAAATCCTTACTTAGGGCCGCTTGCACCGTATGACAAAACTTCAAATTAAATCCAAAACCTCGATTAGTGTCTATGATTCTCTTTTGCACCGTGTCGTTATCCTTGTTTAACAACCATAACTAACGCTCAAATAAAATCCTCCGAATTGACAGGATTAAATGGAAGTTTAACGATAAACTTTGAATTTTAATCCTACATTCATGGATGACACAAGTCAGGCTTGTTTCAAAAATGATGTTTGATCATAAATCAAATTGAAAAAAAATAATGGCTGAAGTAGAAATTATAGATTTTGGTTTTCGTAGGCGTAGATATGAAAGATCAAATTGGTGTGAAAGGAAAAGTACTCACAAGAATGAATAACTGCACTAAATATTAACGGTTGAGGTATAATATGAACTGAACAAATCCATACGTGCCTAATAAAATTGGAGGTACGGTTCTTCTGATATGTAGAATTATTCTTTAATTTACTGTGACACATGGAATCATTCAATAGGAACCAATATTATCACCTATGTGTTGAAATAAAAGTGAATAAATATTAACAATTTTCCAAGATGCATGTTTATTGAAAAAATCACATATTTTCTTATAGATGTTTGCCTTTTATCGAAAATCAGGTTTGTTCATGCTTTTCGATGATTTCTTTCTTATTTGCCTTTGTTATTTCCATACGAGAATCCATGAGTTTATCATATTTTACATCCAAATCTGAAGTGGTAAGTGCTTTGACAATTAGAGTTTCTAACCAGGTATATTTTCATTTGAGAAGAAAGTAGAATAATCCAAAGGAAGATGTCAACTTGTGCAATGACTGTTGCATCAGTTTTTACCAAAGAAATTTGGTATCAAAAACTCTCTCGATCTGCGAAACGCTCGATAATATCAAAAAATGTCTAAACATAGAAACTGTCAAAGCATAAAAAGGGATGAAATAAACAACGTGAAGATAGACACAAATACCAATTTATGTAAAAATACCAGATTTGTGGATTAAATTTAATCTAGTTACATTTAGCGTCGGTGCAAGCCAAATATTTGATCCTGGATTTAATAAATTAATCGACACTTAACTAACTAACGCTTAGAACCAATACGGTGCAAGCGGCCCTTACTCGCTAGATGGCGTCCGGGTGGTATCACATGCACGGATCGAATTAATAAATTAAAATGATACGGAGCTTCATATAGATTATAGACGAACCGCTATTGACAGGGTGCTTTTCGTGGTTCTGAGAACAACGACGGCTCTCGGTATTCAGAGTTAACTGTGGGTCACAGAGCGTGAAGGAATCCTGAACAAACATATTAATTATAAGGATAAATAGAAGCGTTCTTCTGTAACAAACTCTCATTATTTCTTTCACGCCCGTGACGTGCAAAAGTTGGTCTCTATTCGACGACCAATTAGCGATTATCTAGGTACCTAACCTTGACCAGAAGAGACGAGTCATGATAACTTAAAGACGGCATTCGCCATTTTGTTCGCGATGAAGTGCTCGCGACGTTTCGAACACGACGAGGACGTCAAGATGACGCCCAACGCGTGCTCCGAGCCCGCGACGCCTTCGCAGAGCCTTCCGGTGTCTCCCAGGAGGCCGAAATCCATGATGGAAAACCTGCTGGTGGCCAAGATGGAGCAGGTGGCGTTGAGCGGTCACCGGCAGCTGGTGCGGAGCGACAGCGTCGATTCCAACTGTTCCGTGGGTTCCGTGGGCTCGGAGAGTTCGGGCGACGTCTGCAGATGCGACGACTGCATCTTGGGGATCGCGGATCTGTACGCCCAGTTCGAGCCCGCCGAAGGGAGCAAGAGGAAAAAGGTAAAGGTGTTCTTGGTGGCTGGAGAAGAAATCGTTTTCGTTTTTAGGAATTTATTTTGTACTAGTTAGCCCGGCGAACTTTTTTTCGACTGAATGATACTTAAGGTGGATTTCACAAATTATTAGCCATTAACCGTAGCGACACCTAGTGGCCTTATTCAAAAGGAGGAAAAGCATTTCCCACATAAGCAAATTTTTCAGAGTTTTAATGTATTTTATAATAACCAGGCCGTAGACGAATCCATAAATGAAGTTTCATAACAAACAGTCCATCCGATCTCGAGTTATAAATGGTGTAACCAACAACTTTGTTTTATATAGATATAGATATATAGATTAAATGCTGGAAATGCAGTGAGTTCTTAAATAGGCACCCAGATGACCATACTATTTCTCACACCACGTTAGGTTGAACTAAAAAATAAGAACAACATGAAATTTGAACTAGATCTTTGTTAAAGAAAAACAATGCGTGCGCCATAAAAAATCATAGTTCTCATTCGATAGTGCTTCTATCCAGGAATACTATCCAAAAAACTTAGTGAAAAAATTCCTTCATTTGAAGTCTCGCCTCCTAAAATAGTGGCAAAGGTTTTTTTTCGAAGATATCGCCGAATGTTTAGTATATCGATGTTTTCCATTGATGCATTTTTTTCTGTATCTATCATTTTAGCATTTTTTTCGACTACATTAACTCATATCGATCAATTGTGAAGCAAGTTTTTATCCTTTTTTGAATTATCGTTATGCCAAGAAAAGGATTACGTTGGCAACAGCGCCCTAGGATGTTTCAAGCTGGTCGAACCACAGAACCCAAGTTCCCTTTTGAAATATTCGCTATGTTTGGCCACAGACCAACCGGTCGGTGGTTTGGCAATCTAACGACCTGTCAGAAATTATTTCGAGGTTATCTGGTGGTCTTGTCGAAAAATTGGTGAGGTTATCTGGTAGAAAAGTCACGAGACTTTTATTGCCTTATATTATTGCTAGTTTTATTTAGAAACTCAAACTTTATGTGCTAGAAAGGTCGAGTTATAGGTTGTTTATAATGAGTGTATATGTTAGAACGAGTGCAGGGTCCCATTGCCCCCCCGCACCAGCCGCCTTTACTGCATCTTTCGATGTACAGTTGCATCATTCCAAGCGTTTCTCCCATATTCCTCGACGTCTCTCAGAAAAGACTATTCATTCATTCTCGCGACCGGTACTAGGTGTAATGCAGGCTTATCGGAATGCCAAACTTTTCACCGAGCCGTAGCGGTTTACGCTTCACGCACGGAAAACCAGCCCTGACCCAAATATCGAACGTTGGAATCCGCGCTCTGTTTACAATAATTATCGAAAACGCAAACATGCCGCTTCCGTCACCACGGGTTTGTTTACGTTACCATATTCCACGTTTGAATTTCGTCCGACAGGCGTCACCACCTGCCGGGTACGAGTGATATTTGGTAGCGATCTTCTCGTTCCCGCGACATCTAGTGGATTGCGTTGACACTTCCCTGTTTGCAGCGTTGCCAAGTGTACGTCGTTTTACGGGAATCGAATAAATTGAATTAATTTTTAGTGATGGCTTGATTATGTAGAATGCGCTTTTTTTCTTGCTGACGTCTGACTGGAGCATTGAAATTTATTGCGAATCATTGGCTTTTAAGATGAGCCTGTGGTCGGTTTCTATTTATAGAAACGAATTATCAATTGGCAATTACCTGCCTATTTTATCATCATTGCAAATTATCTCTAGGAGCGGCGACAACAAAGGTTCTTTTTATTTCGTTTTTATTATCGAGAGGGGGGCGAGGAATTTATAATTTAGATACTTAAAGAGTTACTTCGATTTATTGCGAACCATGAAGATGTTAGGAAAGCTGACTATGTAGAAATTGATGAAGAACGATGACACTGATTTTTTGTTCCTACATGAACCAAATGGCAAAGATTTCAAGGCGTAAACGGTTCATTCCTCGAAGCTCTTCATGAATGAATTGTCTGTTCATGCAGACTTCGGAAGCATAAAAAACCGCCGTTCGAGATATTTATTACGAGTTATGGGTACACGCCATAAAATAAATCAATTCAGATAAACATCCATTGATGTCATCCAATAAATATTTTCATAAGAAAATGGCTATTTACTGAATTCCAGCTTAATTGACGATTGTTTCTTATTTCACGATTATCGGGAAAAACGCTGCAGCGCCATTAATCGAAAAATTATGGATATGCTGCTCCGACCTTTTCCTGATCTTATCCACGCTCAGTTTCGATCTGATCTTTGTGCAAAATGACGGAAATGTCTCTGTTTGAGGCGGTGAACGCTTGGTTGGACAACAACAAGCCAGCACCGGCCGTTAGGCTGTATTTGGTCAGAGAAAAGGTGAGTTTTTTGTACGAAAAAAAATAGTTTATTGTTTACCGGGTAGGAAAAGCCAAACATTCCTGGACGGAAATTTTCCTACGACCTAAACATACTATTTTTCCGCAAAACAGTGTAAAATGATAAGTGATGATGAATTTTCCATTTCTGGGACTCCTCCAGAACTGGTTGAGGCAGTGAACACTGCTTCATTAGAATTATTGCCAAAATAATCAAGGGAAAATTACGAATATGCATATTTCGAACACTGACAACTGTGAGAAACTATCATTTTCCGCAAATCGTTAGGAAATTTTGACATTCCTAACAAAATTTGTTATAGAAAAAGTCGAGATTTCCCAACTGTTAGGAAATATTCGTTTCCTTGCTGTAAGGAAATGATATTGTCAGTGTTCTACATTTATACATATGCAATAATTTCAATGAAGCAGTATTCATTGCCTCAATCAGCTCTAGAGGAGTTCCAGAAATGGAAAATTCATCATTACTTAAGGACTGAACGAGAATAAATTCGCTATCACAAAAACTCTTATATCTTTTGAACCACTGAACTAATTTCTAAAATCAAACTCATTTTCGAATCATCTTCTAACTCTAATGAAAACTGTTTTAACAATAAAAAAACCAAAACTTTTTTTTACAAAATTCATAGATTTTTTCTGGAATTCTTCCCATCGTGCTTCTTATAGTGTTCTCAGTCACTTTCTGGGATGCTGTCTTCCAATTTTGCTTGAATTCCGCTAATGTTTTCGTTGATTTCTTAGTCTTCTTCAATTCTCTTTTTACCAGGGCCCAATATCTTTCGATTGGCCTGAGTTCTGGGCAATTTGGTGGATTGGCCTCTTTGGGGACAAAAACCACCTCATTAGCTTCGTACCATTCCTTGGTAGCCTTGCTGTAGTGGCATGAAGCTAAATCTGGAAAAAGATTGTTGACACATCGTGCTCACGTAAAAATGGTAAAAGTCGCTTCTTCAAGCATTCCTCGATGTATATCTTCGAGTCAACAGAGCCTTGGCCAACGAAAAATTTGCTCCTTTTCCCACAAGTGCAAATTACTTGCCAAACCAGGAATTTTTTAGGAAACTTTTCTTGTTTCTTCACGTGGAATTGTTCGTCAACATTTCTACGAGAATCTGCAGTATAAAATTCCTGACCAGGAAGTTGCGAAAAATCAGCCAAGACAGAGGTTTCGTCGTCCATCACGCAACAGGAAAATGTTTTCAAGAAATCTTTTTTTAATTTCTAGCTCTTGATTTCGCTTCTTGATTCTTTACAGCGTTCCTGTCTGGCACTTTCTGCACTTTGTATGTTCTAAGCCCACATCTCGACTTGATTTTCTGAACGGTTGACTGCGAACAACCCACTATTTGGGCCACTTTCCGTCCTGAAAGGTTAGGATTCTTCTGAAAAAGGCTGATGGCTTTCTTCACTTTTTTTGGGCTATGAAACCCCTTTTTCCTCCCGGTTCCTTTCTTGCGGTTAATTGTAAGATCTTCGTTGAAGCGCTTAACAACTCTTGATACCGTTTCCGGACGAACGCGAGCCTCTTTTGCGATTCTTTTGAAGCTCCATTTTTGATTATTTTGAAAAAGTTTCACTATTCTCGTGTTTTCACTTCGCTTGACATTTTGCGACAGAGAATTTGAATATCTATGAAGTAAATGTTCCACATGTTTCTGACGTTCATAACAAAGCTAACTTTGATCAAATTTTGATTTTTTCTCAATTGGTTCAAGAGATATAGACGTTTTTGTGATAGCAAATTTATTCTCGTTTAGTCCTTAACATTTTACACTGTTTTGTCTTCGAAAAGACCAGCAATTGAATAAAAATTCGTCAAGTTTGACAATTCAGCATTAATACGTGTCCAAAGTAACGCAACCAATTCCACTCCGAATTTCAAAGCTCCATTTATTTATGAATGGAATAATTCGCGATTTTTTCAAAATTGATTGAAATCTGTCGAATTTCAAACGATTTGCAGAAAAATAGTATGTTTACCTCGTAGGAAAAGCCACATTCCTGGACTCTGTGTTGCTAAGTCGAGACGTAAGCTTCACAATCGTCCAGGAATGTAAGGCTCTTCCTACCCGGTAAACAATGTAGGTACTATTGTTTGCTAAGATAGTCTGCCGAGATTTTCTTCATAGAAATGCCTTTTTTTTCTCGTCCCTGTTGGTCAACCTAAGAAAATGGACGGATGTGAAGTAAGCGCTCAATTTTGGGATCCCCAATTAATTTCGTGTTTGCTCTAGGTTTGCGAAAATCACAGGAAAGTTCAAGAAAACCTTATGAATACTGTGAAATGCTTTCATCAACTTTCGGAAGGGTCGAAATTGGCGAATTGGCCAAGGAATTGAGCATCCCAGTATCTGAAAATTATCTCTAAACCAGCTCTGCCAATTCCTATCGGCCGGTCCACGAACAATCCCAAATGAAGCGTGAAGCCTCGATAACTGCCCGTTCTGCCGCATAACAATACCAATTTTACGGTTCAAAATCGAACCGAACCGACTGATCCATATTCGACTTGCATAACCCGAAAAAAATCGTGAAAGTGCCCGACCGCAAGATGCAATAGACGCAGATTGCCGTTTGTCAATCCTAGCGACACATTTCCAGGTGGGCGTTAACGCCGCAAATTTCAAAACGCCACCAGATCCGATATAAATATCGATTTTTCCACCGATCTAATCAGTTCAAAATCGGGTTTCGATCCATCAGTATCTCGGGAACCATGGTGACGACGTCAAGAGGTGTTTGCGTGCTGGCTTTGGTGGTGGTGGCGGTGGCGGTTTGTGCGACCGACGCCAGGGAGATAGCCAGGGACAAGAGAGAAGCGTTCGATCTCGAACCGGCCGAATCCAAGCACTACAAGAAGGGCGGCGGCAAAGAGCACCACTCGGAGCACCACGGCAGCCATGGCGAAAAGGGCGACAAAGGCTACAAAGGCCACCATTCCGACGAGAAAGGCGAGAAAGGCCACCACGACAAGGAGGACCACAAGAAGCACTACGAAGAGCACGGCGGACACAAAAAGAAGCACCACCACGAAGACGGCTACCACGGCGAGCACCACAAGGGTGAAAAGGGCGAGAAAGGCCACAAATTCGGTGAAAAAGGCTCCTACAAGAAGGGACACAGCACTCACGGAGGTCACGACGTCCACAAACTAGACGAGTTCAAGAAAGAGAAGCACTTCTACGACGAAGACCACGACGAAGGTCACCACTCCAAACACGGAGGTTTCCACCACGAAGACGGATACAAGAAGGGTGGCCACAAGAAGGGCGGACACAAGAAGGGAGGTCACCACGAGGACCATTACGGAAAGAAGGGACACCACGAGCACGGCTCCCATTACCACGACGAGAAGGGACACAAGGACGCCGGCGGTCACGACGAGCACTGGCACCACGATTCTAAATACGGCAAGAAGGGAGGCCATGACGACCACAAGAAGTGGGGCTTTGAGAAGCACGGCAAGCACTGAGTGTTTCAGTTTGTTCAGTTTTTGTTATTGTTGATGATTTTTGATGTTTATTATTGAAAATAAATTTTTTGTACTATATTTCTTTTTTTTTCGTTCCTACAACTTTTGTTCCTGGTTGATTTATGTTGAAATGGTGGTGATGAGTCGACGAACATGAAATTTTCCATCGGAATATTACGGGACATTGTTTTCACAATGTTCGGTTCAAAAGATATAGAAATGCTGAATATGAGGACGGTGTTTGAGAAAGGATATCGATATCGGTTGCTCCATAGACTCATAGAGTGCGTCACGAATATCCTCATTGTTTGATAGTCAAATATTTTCATTAATTTATTGATAAAACAACTCATTAGTGTTGACATTGGCGAAAGCGTAGTTGTCAGTTTTTCAGTTGGATTAGATCGTCAATATTGTAGTAAGTTAAAGGATTTGAGGTCTGGAGCTTTTGAGCTACATTTCAACCTATTTCAATGATAAATATTTTCTTACATACGAGGATATATTGAAAAATTCTTAGCCTACCATAGAACCAAACAAAATTTCGATGTCGAAATATTTTATCACTCAACATTGAATACAGTTATTACAGCGAACCTTCAACGTCTCTAGACCTTTCAAAAAAAATGTCTCTTCTTGCTCTGCTAACCAGTTCTCCACAACTTTCATTACCTCCGCGTTAGAAAAAAAATTACGACCTTTTAAACTTTATTCGAATTGAGGAAAGAGATGATAGTCGGACGGAGCCAAATCTGGTGAATAAGAGGGGCGTTCTAGTAATTGTAACCCTAAATCACGAATTCTTCGCATGGCAACATGAGATTTGTGTACTGGGGCGTTGTCCTGTGAAAACAAAACACCTTTGGATAGTTTTCCGCGACTTTTCTCTTTAATTTTTTCCCGTAGAGTGGTCAGTAATGTCGAATAGTAATCTCCAGTTATTGTTCTACCCTTATCCAAAAAAACAATCATGATTACTCCATGACAATCCCAAAAAACTTAAGCAAGAACTTTTCCAGCAGATTTTTGGACACAAAACTTCTTAGGTCTTGGAGAACCAGAGTGTCGTCATTCCATCGATTGTTGCTTTGTTTCTGGATCGTAGAAATGTACCCAAGTCTCATCCATAGTAACAATTCGGTTTAAGAAGTCTACATCGTTTTCAAATCGAGCACAGATCGAACGCGCTTTTGATCAACATTCAAACATTTGGGGATCCATTTTGCAGAAATTATTCTCATGTCCAAATTGACGTGAACTATATGATGAACGCGTTCGTATGAAATCTTCAGTGCTTCAGATATCCTTTTTAGCCCAATTCGACGGTCTGATAAAATGATGTCATGAACTGCATCGATATTTTCGGGGACTGACACAGAAACTGGCCTTCCCGATCGGTCATCATCTTCAATGGAAAATTTACCTTTTTTGAAGCTTGCAGTCCAATTTCTCGCGGTCGCATACGAAGGACATTGATCACCAAGGGTATTAAGCATGTCTTCGTAAATCTGCTTACCTCTTAACCCTTTTAAATACAGGTAGGTACCTACTTGATGATGGCTCGATACTCCAATTTTTCGATTTTTACAAGTTCGGTGGACATCTTCTTCTTTTGATTTATTGCGTAACTCTGGTTTATTTTTTTGACGTCGAACTCTACATTGACACTTCTAATAAGTTATTGTTCGTTGATATGGTATCGCAATATTTTGTTTATGCATGGAACTGGTCTAGACTCTAGGCTAACTAGATATTAATACATCCTCGTAAGTTTTATTTCAATCAGTCGAAAATTTTGGAGAAATATTCTTCTTCTTATTCTAATATTCAGGTCGTAACCTGTTCTTCTTCACGATGTCTTTTTTCTTTTCTTCGGTCTTCTTACATCTCTTCTTGCAGCGGGTTTTCGATCTTGTGCTACCGGGATACATTATAAAAGTGAATGGAGTATATGACATCGTATTTCTGAGTAGACCATAGACTGGAATCAGAACTCCGTGTGAAGGATGCCTGATAATAAAGTTGTTTTACGATAAAAACGACGGTCTTCTGGAAATTCATAGTATCGTATTTCCCCGTATTGCGTCAACGGATACGAGGCTCGGTAAAAATGAGACAATGAGCAGCGTCAACAACCGAGATGAATTACTTAATGAAACAAACGGTGCAACAAAACAGACACGTATAGGGACTGGTGGGTTTCGTGGTCAAGCTCCAATTATGGCGTTGGTTGCTAATGATACATCTGGTAGAGGCTCTACTTATCTCTTAATCTTTTCATTTGAACGTTTCAATTCCGTACTAATCGATCACATTGGCCTTTTTGATCTACAAAACTGAAGATTCTCTTTTTGGAAGCTCGACATCATAGATCATACAAACATACCTATCTTATCAGATTCGTGCATACAAAAACGGCGAGAAAGCAGGTTTAGCATGTTCTCGTTCCTATTCGGTGCATATTCATTAAAAACGCCTAATCAAAGCGTCTCTATTGATGCTGCCATCTACATCGTTTAACATTATGGCGGCAACACTGTTAATACAGGTCATTATGTCGATAAAACGATGTCTTCTATTAACTTGTTCACTTCGTTCAAATGCAAGCTGATGAAAAATGACGATGGGTTTTCCAGTAGTCATTTCCGACTTTTGACAATTGATGGCAGCCATATTGTTGATGCTACATCTGTCAAATTGACTGGTATTTATTGAGGTTTGGGCAAATCACCATGGACACTTGGACAGATATAGCGTTCAACAGCAAGTGCAAATGATGAAAATCTCCAATTTAAAAGAAAAAATTTAGGGGACATACGTACAAAATGACATAGGCATCATAACTTGAGTTTGGAGGTATCAAATGCGGAACTGCCTACCACATCATACGACCCGAGTGGGTTCTATTAACCTCTGAAAACTCGCAAGCGCTTCTCTAGTTCATTCGGTCGTTATGAGTAATAACAGAAATCGATAGGTCACGAGTTGTTTTTCATTGCGCCAAATTTTTAGAAGAAATGACCAATTTTCACAATTCTTTTCATTTTTGTTGCATTCATTTCAAACTTTACTTATTTGTCATCGTATTCACGAAGCTGTAATTAGAATTCTCCTGTGACGCGTAGTTTGGGAAATAATCGACCTTGAGTCGAAAAATCGCGAAAAATAGGTCATTTTTGGACTGCCGTATTTCCTAGAAAAATTGATTTATACAGATGCTGATTTTTTTGCATATAGATTGATCCTTTGTGAATCGAAAAAACCTATTTTCTTCCATCAGAGTCGATGAGTTTAGATTTTCTGATTTTTTTCGCGAAGGTCCAAATTTTCCGATTTTCCATCGTTCGTAAATCCAAAACTGTTTTCCTCACGGAAAAACTGATTGGGTTTTCTTGATCTACGACCTCGAATTAGTAAATTTAATGATCCGTGTTGATATACTACGGAAAAAACATTTTTGATCGGAAAAAATCATCTGAAAAATGAGCCCATACCTTCTCCGAAGAAAAGGAGATAAGTCCCTAGAGCATATTATGTAAAGAAGACAATGAAGAACAAAATGATCTTAGCAACTTTCGAGATGATGAAGACGACTGTCCATCTGTCTATTGTTAAGCTCTTTTTTCCTGATTTAGATCGGGAAAACAACATTCTTTTCCAGGATAAGCCCTGGAAAAGACTGTTTACGATGCATGCATTGGTTGCATTGGGCTCACGCATCTTGTGCGGATGTTCCTGGAAGAACCAAGCGTTTCATTGGTGACCTTTGTCAGTAGATTTGTAACTGAAAGTGTAAAACAACAGTTGCCTATTGCCGGTATGTCATTTTGTCCATAGCATGAGGACAAAATGAATTTCGTTTATCCCATTTCATCTAAGAATATTTAATTTTTTGCTACTTTTATTTCATAAGGGTTGATTAGATTTCATAAAGAAAGGACCAAAGATCATAGGTGTAAAATATGGCATTACTGTAATCCACTACTAATATGCCTCTGAAATAAAACTTTATGTCATTTTGTACGTACTTCCCCTAGTACTAGTCTCAATCACAGAATAAAATGACTCAAAATTCCAGAAGCTTCTCGACCTAACGGTGAAGGAGAATCTGCCTCATTGTTTTCCGTGAAATTTCATGATTGTACTGGTGATACCATCGAGAATTTGATCCCGCAGTGTCATTATCGAAACGAATGACTTTCCAATCTAACTACCGAGAAATCTCACATGTCGCACGTATCCGTTTTCGTTTTCGCGAAACGAAATCCCGATTGTTTACACCTAAACTCTGTGACCGCGACCGAATCCGCCGCCATTCACGGTTCAGGAATTCATTCTTCGTAAGTGGCGCACGCGCGGCCGCCGTCCGAACCTACATCGCAAATTTGAACTTGGTGCCCGATAAACGCGCTAAGTTAAGTCGGCTTTGCGCGTACGACTCGTGAAGGAAGAGCCCCGAATTTCGTTGGCCATCGTCGTCGATCTTCTGGACAGTTTTCGTGGGTAGCCATATCCGAACGTGCGGACTGGTTCCGCTTCTGTGCGAGTGCTCGATGGTCCGATTTTCCTCGATTTGGGTCAAGAGGTCGAAGTCGTTTTGTGCGTCAGTGAATTAGGGCCAATTTACGGAGAATTGGTTGGGAATTGTGATAGAAAGTTGTTTTGTCAGGATAAGAGCAAGGATCCGAGTGAGGATTCCTCCCAATTGAGTCACTAAAAAATATCTCTTCTCTTGTCGGTTTTCGCCCATTCCTCAGTTCTCAATTCGCTTGTCTTCCTTTTTTTGAAAAGTAGTGTAAGTATCTACACTTTGTCTTACCAACAAACTTTCAACGTACTTCCTTAGAGTCATACGAAAAAACTATTAAAATAAAAAGAAAAAATGAGTGGTCAATCAGACCAACTATTTTAATGCAACTTAAACCCCGTATATATGAAATTCAAGTGATATGCAGGCTCATGCACGAAGTCAGTTCATTAGAAATTCGATGTATTGTTTTTTTTTTTTTTTTATGAAACGAGAACTTTCAACTTTTCTTCGAATAAAGCTTAAATTCCAACGTTATGTCTTTGAAATTTTCATCTTTATCAGAAGATTTCCATTAGCAGACATTTCAACTGATTGTACAGACTGTTTCAATTTCGATGACGAAGTCAGTCACTACACATATTTTCTGAGATATTCGGTGAAATCTCATTTTTCTTCTGAATTCTTTTCGACAACGGTGAGTAGATTTTAATAGCCATGAAATACGCATTCATTCGAAATTAATTATCTATTATTGTTTTTTGACTGCTCTTCTTGAGAATTGATGTTTAATTAATTATTTGTTTTCGTTGGAAAGTCGTTCATTTTCTCTTATTAATAATGATATTATCTTTGATTCATTTTTATGGTAAACATTATAGAATGGTTGATAAAAAATTTTGTGCAATCAATAGGAAATATCCCGCAAATGTGAATAAAAACATAGATCTCATTGAGGTTTTTGATCATGGCTGAATTTGACATTTAAAAAGAAAAAACAGTCTGCACAATGAATAGGAATTTCAAGCAATGAAAAAAGATTCTCCTTTAACTCAGAAAAACTCAATTACTTTTGGTTTTTCTGGTTTCTCAATGAAAATCTTCTAATAATGGCATTCGTGAATGACCCTGTATATGATTCCTTCGGTCTTAGCCTCCACTCAAGCTTCTGGTGCCATACAAGAATGGTCTTCAATGTACCTTAGCAAGCAAAAACTTCGAAAGTCTACAAGTACTCTTTCTTCAGAGATGTTGGAGACCGAATTATTGAAGATAGAGCTTCTAGAAATAGCCATCACATTGTGGGCAAATTTTTACTACCAAGATCTTTTCTTCAAATTCCGAAGATGATTATTGAAAATTGTTTTTCCCTTCTTTGATATCGATTCTCCCAGTTCCGATCCTTTAACTCAGGTATGAATTTATCGACCTGTACTTCATCCAAGGTCACGACGCAAAATCTTGACTTTATTGCTGCGAAACATCGCCAAACAGTCGGCTGAAACATCCTCACAGATCAAACACAATCTTCTCAAGCATATCATCGCGTATTAAATTAATACGCAGCACTCTTTGGTGTGAATTTCACGTCTTCTAGCTTGCACATTTCCAGCCAATGGTCGTCTACCTAATACCATTTTCAGGTGGACCATTGCGGTGCTTGTCTTGACAGATTTCAGACTCTAATTTGAATTCTGCCATTCGATATTTCGTTGTTGCCAATGAAGAAGCACTTCCAAGCAGCTTGTCTTCCAAATGAGAGAATCTTATCATGAAGTTTTACTAAATTACTATTCAAATATCTCCTCCAAACCATCCTTGTACTATCTGCGAAGCACCAGCTCCACACGAGGCCCTAAATAACGTTCCTTTCAGGCTGAAACCCCAGCGACTTCGTCAGATGAGCCGCTCGCGCCTTTCGGACAGAGGGGTGACCCATGGTTCAGTCCGGTGTCCTTCGAATACTCCCGCCCTCGTCTGAACCATGACCGATTTCGAGAATCTGATACGATTCGTGATACCGAAACTGGTCATGTCTCAGTTCAACAGTCATTCCCAAGAGGAGGAGGTGATAGATCTGCTGTCGGAATGCAGTTTTGCGTGCGACAGGAAATCGGGGAAGAGGCGAGACGGCGGCGACAAGCCGGAGATCACTTGCTCGCCGTCCCCGTGCGTTTTCGACCCCATGGACGAGGTCGAGGAATCAGGTAAAATGGGTGGGTGGCGTCTGCGGGGGTTTGGCTTTTCGGGGCGGTCTTCACGGAGATCGGGTCGAGTTGAATGTGGTATGAGGAAACTGTAGGTCTGCTGAGACAATACTGAAGACATCAGTTGAAAAAGTTACTGATGGTGAAGTTTCATAAAGTTATTCACTTGGTGCGATACATAAAGCAACCCTGTTTATTTCTATATCAACATTGATACTGAATAAAGAAACGAGGATGAGGTCAATTGTTGTTGATTGGTATTTTATCAGAGTTTATTGGAAATTTCTTAATCATTGTCTTGATTGTTATAAATAAAGAGCGTTCGAACTGCTACAAACTAGCTGTATCCGATTTTTTTTTCAATATTATGATAGTGAAATTCTCTAGCACTGGTTGCTGAAGAGACTTGAAAATAAAGTTCCTCCATCTATATGTGTTCTGGGCTTTCTCTATAGAAGGCTGTGACCAAACTCTGACAGCTTACAGCTACAATGTTAAATAGTTCTCTGTGATCTCTGCAGATCGGGCGATTTTATAGGAGAAATCACTTTGATCAATTTTCCTGAAGAAATGGGGAAATTATGGAAAATATGAATACCAAGCTATTTTGCGTTGACTCTTCCTCTTTCGATCCGTATATTTATAACACGACCAGGTTATCTGCGAAAAAAGTTTTATCGAGTTTAAAATTGCCCTTTTTGCCGAATTTTTTCGCAATTTTCGCGAATTTTTTTAAATTACTTCTACATCGCCTAGAGGATCGAAAGTTCGCCCACGTACAAATCGATCATTCCTCTTTCCGACCGTGTAAAAATTTCTCTCCTGTATCGCAGCTTCGCTGTGATTTTAAGATTCTTCTGGACCCACTTTTCGACAGATTCGCTCGGGACGGTCCACAGAGTACAGAATTAGTTAGTTAGACCTTCCTAGGACGAACTATACCAGTTCGTCACAGTGGTACGATTTCTTAAATAGTTTCATTCGATTATTACCAGATTCTTTGACCCAGAATAAATTGAGGGGGCACGAACTCGGTCGCTAAAAATCGATTCATTCTCAAACAACGTCAAGATGAACTCTGAGAGAACGAATCGCAAAGTCCAAAGGAACAAAATGAGTGCTTGGTTCTCTGTATTCAGCACATCGTCGACTTTGTTATGTATTTGTGATATTCGAAACATCATAATGTCTCTCCGTAATATATTCATCGCTTTTCCTCGCCTTGGACAAGTTACCTATGACGGCGAAAATTATAATTTCGATCTATTAGTCAATTTACGACGTAATCTAATGCGAAAGTATGCGAAATCGACGATTACGTGAGTTTGTTTGGTAATCGATCAACTTTACCGGTTATTGAACATCTCTTCGTTTTTATTGGCGATATCTCATTATCTCGACGGATTATTGGCAGGTCACCATCAACGATTGAGGTGACTTCCTTGACCCCACGATCTGCTACTATGCCGGCATGATGTGACCGACAATCGGAGAGATAACACTAAGTATTTCGTTTCAATACAAGGAGCAACTTTTGAAATATCCTTCTCGAACGAATTCAACATGATTGACTTATATAATACACTAGAATACGAGACAATAACTTCTGCAGATACGGTTTCACAAGAAATGATTATTATTGAAACACATCACCAACTTTCTTTCAAAAAAATGTGCACACCACATTCAAATCGACAACGATCTCGCCAACGAAAGCCAAACCTTCCCACAGGGACAAACTTGGTTATCGCGACCTTCAAGTGAGTCTTTCCAGAGAGCCGCCTCAGGCCCGATCGTAACGCCTCTAGGTCCCCGAGCCCCAGGTCTCCGAGTCCCTCAGGTCCGCCCAGCTGGTCCCCCAAGTCCAGACGCAGCCCGAGTCCCGCTTCCAGAAGGGGCTCGACGTGCTCCGGATACGAGCAGTACCAGAGGAGTCTGCTGGAGGTGCCGGTGATCATGGACTACGGAGACGCTTCCAGCGACGACCTGAGCTCCGAGTGGGATTCCGACGTTCCCGAGTTTACGAAGGTTAGGATTGAGAATTGTCTCGGAGTTGATATTTAAAAAAAAGGTTGTATTCGGGCTCTCCAGGTTTTTTCATCCACTGGACACCCTGTATATTGAGCTCCGTTTCGAGGAGTCAGCCGTGCAGATTGACTGGCTGACGTTTCTACCTTGTTTTCGTTTCGCTTCGAAATGACGTAGTCGCTATTCGCCATGCACTATTTGTCGGCTCTACGCGTTTCGTTTTCGAAAAAAAAGATCTAGATCGCGTAGGGTATGACTCATTTTCGAAACAATAGACCTAATTTCAATACAATCAAGGGAGGAAAGTTTCTTCTCGATTTTAAAATAACCGAATGAATCATTTTCTCTATGAATATTCCGATTGTTGTATTACTTTCTATTTTTGTTGCACGAAAATGGTCGTTAAGGCAGAATTCATTCGAATCGGTGAGTGATGTCTGTCTGCCACTCGAAATATGAATACCGGATCTTTGACGATTTCTCAGACGGTTGCTGTAAAAGGCGAATCTATCCAAGGTGGATAAAGTAACGCTGTAAACTCCTGACCCCAATTTTTTCATTTTCTGTACCTTCGTGAAAATTCAGGAGCGAAGTTTTCAATTTCCTCAACTGCATTACTGAGAACCGAATTATTACGCAGGATGACTATATCCGGTTTTATCATAGAGCGGTTAATTTAAAATCCATTTCCCTCACGATGACGCTATCCAATCTCAATAAATTCCACATAATCAGCCTAATCACCACAAAACACTGGTTATTAGTTACGCTGAACGCATTCCCAGGAAAGTCATTTTAAATTCTCGCTCCGCGAATATTGCAACGTAATTTCTGACACCTCGACTTGAATCTTTTTTATTTTTCTTGCGATGCCAAAATAAAATAGATTTATATTTCATTGTTCCATCATATGCGATCGATAACGCCGATAACTTTATTCGGCTGTGGAAATGGGCGAATTTGGACCACGTCGACATCAAAAATTGGATGTTTTATGGTACCGTATTTGTCCGATGCGTAATATTCGATAAAGACCTATCCCAAAAGTATTGGAATAATCGGCCATTTATCGTTATCGTTTCGAAAAAAAACCGTTTAACATATTTCATGAATGTCATTGTTTCGGCGGTTGTACGTAATTTGGAGTAATGGTAGCATTGGTAGCGCCGTATATGATATTAAGTGCAAGATACGTCAGTGGGAATTAGTCACACGGTTTTAAGAATACCCTGGAAAATTCCTTAGATTTCCGTTATAATTTATGAGGTCATGTTACGTTCCAAATCATGCACCAGAACTTTCTCCGATGGATGCGGATTCTTGATGCCATAATCAGAACTCTTTCATCGACGGAATACGTCGAATTGGATGAGAGTTCAGAGAATGTCGATTAAAAACTCTGCAGATTGTTTGTTGCTATCAATTTTACTGGCACAGCGTGAAGTTAGCTAACAATTTTCTGCGGCCAATTTTCCGTTTATATGACTTCAGCTCCACACAGTACAAACATGTTCTAATTTCGAAAAAATGTTGATGCCAATATTTCGTTTCCAATTTGTGTCATTTTCACTTTCTGGGATACATATTCACTGTTGTTTCTTTGTCGGCAGGAAGTTGGCACGGCATTTTCCGCCATATTCAAATAATTTCAGTTTGTGCAAATTCGATCCTTTCCCTTCATTGTTTTGGTAAATCCTATCGGCACGGTTCGGTCAGGAAACCCAAAACCGTACGCGAAATCGGAAAGTATCTTCGTGAAGGCATATACCGAAATTCCAAATGATGGAACCGGTGTTTCTCTATCATTTAAACCAGCCTACTAGACGTGACGTCAATCGTCAAACCACTTTGAAGAGGTAGCCGACCACAAAATTTAATGAGGATTACAGAGTTGACTGCCTCAAGGACAGGGAACGGAATCATCCTTTTATGTGGCAAAAGCAGTAAACATTGCTGATTGTGATTGATTATTATACAAGGAAAATACGAAACAGAAAACTCATATCGAAAAATAAATAGGCAGAATAAATCTAGAAGAAAATATTTTTTTTATTGAATTCACAAACTTTGAGAAATCGTAATTCATCCTGTGGGCATGCTGGAGTGATGAAATTTCAGTGCAATTTAGGGCTCTTATTCCTCTTCAGAAATTACATCACTAGCGGAGTCTGCTGCGGTGAGATAAAGAGAAAAAAAATAAAATGTGAAAAAAAAATATTTTTTTTATTTAATTCTCAATATTTGAGAATTCGTAATTAATTCTGTGGGCAAGCTGCAGTGATGAAATTTTGGTGCAAATTAGATCTCTTATTCCTCTTCAGAAAAAAAATTACTAGCGCAGTCTGCGGTGAAATAAGTCCAATAGAATTAAATGTGAAAAAAAAACAATTCATGGTCTGCAACTTTTGTCTGAGATATTTTCCTGAAAACACATAACGTTAATGAGAAAAATTCAAAAGCCGATAATAGCGACCTTTGGCCTTGACTACATTTTTTAGTATACATGGGATGAGTTGAGACTTTTGATATTTCACTAGGTCTTTACCTAAATTCATCTCTTTGTGAATTATTGTGAACTTACCACTATTTTTTTGTTGATTTTTAACGGACTATTTTTTCATAATCCTCTACTCTTTCGTCAGTGGCGTGCGCTCCTCATACATAAGTCAAAATTAATTCTCAGCTGATAGAACTTGAATGCTTTGTAAGTACACGTTCTGTACGAAGTACATTTTCCAATAGAAATGCGTCCCTTTATCGGTCTAAATGCGGATGAGGACAAAGGAAACTAGATATGTCGTCGAGGAAAATTAATTAGGTAATATGTTTTCGATCAATATCGATCGAATCGTTCCAAGTGTGCCGTGAAATCACGAAGTGAAAAAAAATTCTCATGTGTATATTTTGGAGAATTTTGGGTTTCGGAAATGGCGAAAAACGAATCTCTGATTCGGATCACGAAAATTCTGGGGAACACGTGGTGGAAAACGTAAGTTTTATCATCTCACAAAAAGAAAAGACCGCATTCAACATTACGATAAGGAAATTAAAAACCTGAAAGTATCAGGAATGAGATCTATAAGAGTACTAAGATTTGCAATG
Source organism: Adalia bipunctata (assembly GCA_910592335.1). Lineage (NCBI taxonomy): Eukaryota > Metazoa > Arthropoda > Insecta > Coleoptera > Coccinellidae > Adalia > Adalia bipunctata. Next base: position 1,244,414 of record OU342952.1, on the reverse strand, counting down.
ATATGTTTCGTTGATTTTTTAGCTCTTTCTGGTCGATCTGGAAATCGAAGTATTATCCTTCAATCCTTCGTTAGAGATAGCTCTAATTTTCCGATAACCACAGACTTCGAAAACCGTCGAAACTTAATATTTCAATGTTGGAAGATATCCTTAAAGAACTCCTAAAATACAGAACCAATTGCCTTTCCTCTTTTTGTTAACTACACTCCTTCCAGGACATTATTAACTAAAGTTATACACATCATGGATATAAAATACGGCGTTGCCACATAGTATTTAAAAATTCACCATAAAAACACGGCCGTGGGTAAAGCCATTCACCCCCAATATGGAAAGAAGAAAAACATTACATTTCTCTTTGATTCCATAGAATTCATTGAAATTTTATTCTGTGCATTTTTTAAGGCATTTTTCAAATTGGCTAGAAAAATTTTTTTTTGAACATCAACAAAAGCAAAATACATTTTATCTTTGTAACCCTTTCCGGAACAAAACAAATGATATCCTTTATCTTATCAAATTCCTACGCTTTATTTCCTTCGCTGCAGTCCGGAACATTCACCAATTTGCGAATTTCGAATTTTCAGCCCTCACCATGGAGGAAAATCCGAAATTTCGTGCAATGGACGCCGTTCTTCCAAACGTACAAGAAACAGCGATATCCATGGGTGCAGCTGGCGGGCCATCAGGGAAATTTCAAAGCTGGTCCAGATCAAGGCACAATCTTAAAGAAGCTATGCATCAAAGAAGAAAAGTGCTTTAAGGTGTGTTATTGTAAATAAACGTTGAAGAATGTGCAGTAACTGTTGTAAATTTTCTGTAGGTTTTAATGGATGATGTCCTCAAACCTTTCGTACCCGAATACAAAGGACTGGTGACCAGCGATGATGGAGAATGTTCCTATATTCAGTTACAAGATCTGCTAAGTGATTTCGTTTCACCGTGTGTTATGGACTGTAAAATAGGTGTCAGGACGTATCTGGAGGAAGAACTTGCCAAGGCTAAAGAGAAACCAAAGTTAAGAAAGGTAATATTCGAAACTTTCTTGTTTCGTTAAATTTTAGGAGTATACCAAGTGATGTTCTTTTTTCAGGACATGTATGATAAAATGTGTCAGATAGACAGCACTGCCCCGACAGACGAAGAGCACAAAATGAAGGGTGTAACGAAACCGAGATATATGGTATGGAGAGAAACTATATCTTCAACGGCTACTTTAGGATTTAGGATAGAGGGTATAAGGAAGTCCGACGGAACGTCCAGTAAAGATTTCAAAACTGTTAAAAGTAGGGAACAGGTGATGAAGGAATTTACAGAGTTTACTGAAAACTTTCCTCATGCAGTGGTGAGTTTCAAGTTATCAAAATTATTTCTTTTATGCGATATTCCTATGTTTTCAGCCAACGTATATACAGAGATTGAAAGCCATAAAAAGTACACTAGAAACATCCCCGTTCTTCCAAACACATGAGGTGAGTGACTGATTCAAAACTTTCCTCCGATTTCGGCGATTTCTCAATTTACCATTTGCAAGTTTTGGAACCAATTCGCATTTTGTTCCAGGTGATTGGAAGCTCCCTCCTCTTCGTTCACGACAAGTACAACGCGAACGTGTGGCTGATAGATTTCGCCAAAACCCTAAAATTGCCCGACGACATCACCATCACCCACAAAGATAAATGGAAGGTGGGCAATCACGAAGACGGTTACTTGATCGGCGTGGACAACTTGATCTCCATCTTCAAATCGATCTTGGAGAATTACCCAGTTCCTGTTTCGCCGCCCCTGTCTTTGCCCGATACTCCCGAAGTGGAAAAGTGTGAGAAAACATGAGATTTTCGCCGAATCGATAACGAAGGGAGACGTGAAAACCGACTGAATGCTGCCTTTCTCGATTGATGGGAAGATAAAATTTCCATTGATCAAATTTTTTTATCCGATAGTTGATACATTGTGATGATTGATATAATTGAAATAGTGGAGTTTGAGGAAAAGGAATGAAATTCATGAAGCTGCCGTGATTTTCCGATGGAAGACTTCATTTCGTGAAAATTTATTTTGATTTTCGCGTGGTGGAAATCTGAAACTTTTCCGTTCACAGCAAACTTACTTTCACTTTAGTATAAGTTTCGCAATATTGTTCATATTGAACTTGCACAGTGCGCTGTGAATTCTCCCACTTACGTTCCAAAATATTTAAATTTCAGATCGAAACGCAATCAGGAATTTGTGTAGCTCACAAATCGATGTTAACTGAAGAGTTTGCCAATAATATATTTTCGATACACACTGTAAATAGATTATTTATTCCTAATTTATGAATACGTAACATTTTATTTTAGGCTATGTATGGATTTTTCAATGCACTGACTAAATGTACCTAGTTTTTCATCGTTTCAAAACCGATCGAATTTTGAAATAAATAGTTCTAAACTTTGTTTTATTTTCATCATGACTACCCTCCAATCAATCGAGTTGGACGTCAAAAGCAGTGAATATATAATGTAAGAGCTGAATTTACACAAAAATTATTAAATCTGGAGTTGAAAATCAAACTCTGAAAAAAATTGTAAGGAAAAATTTCTGATGGAAAAAGAATTCGCGTTGGGCGGATTCAGTACCTAAATGGGTGACCGCACTAGCTAAGAATTTGAAAAAACCGAGCAAACCTCCCAACCATTGCGTTCATAAATTTTCCCCCAAAATTCAAGCTAGTAATTTTTTCCATGAGAATATTAGTTAGAAAAGTTGGTAAAAAATGAGCTGTAACGAAGAAAAATTCAATCAAATACATCAGGTATAAATTTCCAAAATATCCTTCGGGAATTCAACTCCCCGACCTGCAAAGTTTACATTCAGGAACAAAGGGAAAAACTGGACAAACAAAACATTTATTAAAAACGTAGATGTCTTTCGTTGTGGTTTATTGCATAAGTTCATTTCTGGAATGAAAAGGAATGGGACTAGGAAAAATCGATGTTGGAATTCCAAACATTTACAAAACATCGTTGGAAAGTTTTACGTTATATACAATCATAATCTCGCACAGCCTCTTGGATTTGAATTTTAAAAAGGCACATCGGTTGACGAAATGTGCAAATAATTAAGGGTTTTCTTCATTCTCATCCTTTCAATAGATTGTAAGCTGCACCCAACGCCCAACTTATCTCGTGGCCGTTAATTTTTTTGAAAAGCTGAAATTATACATTGATTCCCGTTCTTTCTTAACCAAACTCAAGGACTTACATTAATTGTCGTTCCTAACTGAAGCCCTAAACCGTCTTCGAGAAGAACCCAGATGAAAGACAAGTCAAGGCACATGAACGGCTGCTCTGCATTTGGAGTTCTACAAGCTGAAACCGAATGCATTTTCGAAAATATTCAAATTAAGATCCCTAAACTCACCTTCTGTGGCTGCAATTTTAAAGTCTTGAACTTTGATTTTACCACCTGTATATGGGTCTAAAAATAAAAGTTTTATTCGTTTTATTACGCTATGATTGACAGCCGAAAAAGGATACCTTCCAAACAGTAACGGGATTAGTTCAAATCACATCAATACAGAACGACTCACCAATTAATCCGGCTTCTGCAGCCCTATCGAAGTAATAACTGAAGGCAAATATAATCTTAGTAGGCAATTCTTCTGGCGGCTTTGAATTCTTTTTCACAAAAGATCTTATAATGGGTAAACATTTCTCCATGTCCACAATGGGTATTTGTGATCCTGTCAAGTATCCCACAGATTCATCCACCATCGTTAAGTAGTTCAATTTCGGTCCACTAACATAGTAAACTTCTGTACCATACTTAAATTTATGACCTAAAAATCGTACACCAATTAATGTCTAAATTTTGGTGAAATATTAAAAATGTCAAAAAAAAAATAGTGAGTCTAACCTAACCTTCTATTATGTGATTGACACATTCACTTGTGATGTTCCTTTGATTTTCTTGGCCGAATGTCAATACTGCCTTTCTTGCCGCTTTGAGACCTAAACCAAGGAAACTATGTGTGTAAACTGGTATGCTACCAGCTGGCGAAGGAGCCAAATGTATTCTTTCTTTGTGCTTCAAACTAGACGGAGCCAGCGCAGCGAATGTGACCTGGGTTGAACCACCGCCCAAATCAAGGGCGGCCACCGTATTTGCCGGATTCCCGTTTATTCTACCCAATAAAAAGTTCACTGTGAACCAAGAGAATATTCCTTCGTCTGTGCCATCCATTATCTCAACAGAATCCTTTCTAGTCAAAAATGGAACTTTCTCGAATAAAACCCTCACTCTATCTAATAGATTTTCCGCTTTATCTGGTGGCAACAATCGAAGCCCCGCTGTAGCTTTCAAAAGAAGGGAGGTATTAGTCCAATGTTCTCGTGGTATCTCATTTTTAGCATCTTCGAGTAAACTTTGAATAGATTTTGCGCCCTTAAATGACAATTCTAAAAACTTCAACCAAAACATTAAATCTGTACTACTTACATCTTCAGGATGTTCAGCAAATGAGGAAAGTCCCTCTTTGTTATATTTGAACAGTTCCTTATCTAGTACTAAATGTGAACCCACGTACGATTCATGGAATGTAAATGCTAGTACTCTGGATCCTGTACTTCCCGCATCTATGACTACAGCATATACAGGTTTGTGGTAACCAAAATTTACAGCAAGTTTATCAATGGCAATAGTTCCAATATGCCAGGGAATGTTGTCTATATATAAAACTAAAAGAATATTCGCATTAAACAAAACTATACTAAGTATGAGTAAGTAACTCACTTCCAAATAAGGTCAAAATCGACCCACTGACAATGAGACATAGTAAAGAGGTGTGAATAGAGAATCCTTTCTTTGAACTTTTATGCCTTCTGGTATGCATTTGTGAATGAACATTCTGTTCTCTGAGCTGAAAACATGAAAGTTTAAGCTGAAAGGTAAAGGGAGACGACAAAAACAAAATTAAACCAAACCAAAATATTAACGGTTAACATCAAATAAATAAAACAACCATTATATTTTGGGGTTATGATCGAAAAATGAAACATCAGACTGAAACTTACTGAATAGTATTCTTGTAATTCCCTAAAATCGAATAAAACCATGAAATTAATGATAGAATGACATGTAAATAAAAATATTTCAATAACCACACACTGACAACAGATGATGAAAGGGAGTGAACAGAAAGGAGTCAAAACGTAAAACCCAAACAGGAAGACGGCAAAAAAGTAATCATACCTTTGTACGTCTACGTAGTTCGCTAGTCATGGTTATTTTGGATTTGGACTTGTGAGCTTATCGAGTATTCACGCAACTAATTCAAGACACTGGGCTTAACGCAGTAAAATATTGATTATGTAATGAAATAACGGAGATTTACATATAGAAAATCCGCAAGAAGCAAAATGTTTTAAGAGATTTCTCTCTATTTGAAGTACGAACTACACTCTTGTTGGCATTGCTTATTGTAGATTAATTAAGTACAACAAAATGATTTTCAAAATTTCACCACAGACAAGATACCAAATCTCAGCAGGTTAGAATTTACCTATCATTAATGCTATTTGCTATGGAACGAATGATAAAAATTTATCAATAGATAAATATTTGTTTAATATCCTTTGAATGTATACTGTATGCAAATTTTTATTATTATTATTCTGAATGATCTGACAAGATCTTCAGTCGTTTTTATGCGTAATGTCACACGAAATACTTCGAAAATATCAAGTTCAACGCGAAAAAACTTCTTTATTGATCTGTGATCATTGTTTGTTCGTCTCATTTTAACGGACTCGGCCATATGTCATGTACCCAGATTCATTCTCAAATTAATCAAAACAAATCTATCAGAATCAGATAGAGGATTCGCAAACGATTTTGATTTGAATAAAAGATATTTCTATAAATATATTCGAATTGATGATAATTTCATAACAATCATAGAAAAAATAATGACAATCTTAACCTCGTTTTATCCGTTCGAGAGGTCAAGCAAAGGAAAAATTTTATAATTTTTCGATTTTTTCCCGTATTTCAAATAAACCACTATGAATCCGTCGTTGAAAATTTCCCAATATCTTATCGATGTAAGTGTATAACTTGGGACACCACGATATTCTCGAATCATTATAAATGTAACATCATAACATTGGTCCATATGTTTTCAGAAACTTTCTACAATAAATGAACCCAAATTCGCAAAACTATATGGAGTATTCTTCAACAATACAACTATCCTTCTGACTGTACAAGTATGTAGTAAACTTGAAAACGATCTAGAGTATTGTCTGCCAACAGAATTCGATTTGTATGGACTTGTAAGCATTAGTAATAATGAAATAAACCAGGGTGAAATCATCAGCAAATTGCATCACGACATAGATGTTACCGATAATCCCATATTTTTATCTTGTGATGTTGGAAGCGCTGATAAACTCACTTCTTACGTTTTAATTCACGGACAATTACAAAAAAGACCATTCACAGTAATATCCGAACAGGAAATTAATGAACATCTAATGTATGTCCGCTTAACTGGTTTTTTCTCAATCACATGTAATGCCGATAGGACCAGTTATGACGAGGCAATATTAGAGTTAAGAAACGAGGCAACATCTGGTAAACTGGCTTTTAATATTCCCAAAACACCAATTTATTTGCTTGGCAATGAAACCGAGGCTTACAACAGTTCATTAAAAACTAACGGTGAACCTGTAATTGGTGATATTTGTAAATATTCCGATGATTGTCAAAAGAATAAGGTTGACTTTTCTGCACCTTACATTATCAACATGAACATTTTACACAAAGTATCCAAGGATCATGTGATTGGTGATAAAGAGCAACATGCTCCGATTTGTTTCGTGACTAAAAGTAAGCTGGTTCCATATTTTAACAGGGAGTAGAATGTGTTACCTTTTACCGTTTACAGAACAGAAAAGAACTGCTTTTATTCCCGTGAAAATCGATGTGTTGTCTCTCATAAGCAGACAAACAGGTTTGAGTAGACTTTATGCTATTCTTGTTGAGAGTATCCTGAAGAATCTCAAAGCATACCACCTGACATTCCTGAAGAATCTGACTGAGAAAGAAACGCTTGTTGTGTCTGAAATTTATCATTTTTATCCGTCGAATTGTGGACATTTTATATCGATTTGGATGCCAAAAGGGGTGGATCAAAAAAAAATGGGTGAGTCGATAACAGATCTTGATCTCAGTGGCTGTAAAAGCTTCAGTCTTTGCCGAAAAAAAATTGTGTACTGGAGACTGAGTTAGGTTAGATTTCCCTTTCAGGTTATTCGAAAAATATGTTTTTAATTTTCCTCAGAATCGAGTAGGAGGGCACTTCACGAGCAATTTCTTTTGCCGACAAACAGGCCGTTGTTCAAAAAGGAAAATCGATTTTCATTTCAGAGTCCCTATTCCGAAAATGGTCCTCTGATAAATCCTCATGTCTCACTTAAAAATACCAACAACGGTGAGTTGCAATTCGAAGATTTTCGAATGAGATTTTGCCGAACCGTTAGTTTCAGATGGGAAAATAGCTCTGGTCAAAGGAAAATATAGCTACTATCATTACAATCAGAACAATATGAACGATAGCGGTTGGGGCTGCGCCTACAGATCTCTGCAGACTCTGGCTTCCTGGTTCAAATGGCAAGGATATGTGGAAAGGGACGTGCCAACTTTTGACGAAATACAAAAGTGTCTTGTGGATATCGGAGACAAACCGTCCAGTTTTATCGGGTCTAGGCAATGGATTGGATCTATGGAAGTCAGTTTCGTGCTTGATTCCTTATTAGGAGTCACTTGTCGAATCGTCAATGTCAGTAATGGCCCGGAGATGGAGTATGAAGGTCCTCAATTGGTCAGACATTTTGAGGACTTCGGAACACCTATAATGATAGGTACACTCCTCATTTTATCATAACAGACTCCTGTTTACATAAACTCAACAGAAAACATTTCTGGCTGTTTCACTTCGGATTTATCCCGAAGATTCAAGTGCATTCGAGTTAAACTCCGTATTTTTAGGTGGTGGAGATCTTGCTCACACCATTTTAGGAGTGGACTATAACGAGGATACTGGAAAAATAAAATTTCTTATATTAGATCCACATTACGTTGGACCTGAAGATTTACACGTTATACAGAGTAAAGGATGGTGCGGGTGGAAAGGTTTGGAGTTCTGGAGCAAGACGTCATATTATAATATGTGTTTACCCCTGGTACCCACAGGAGTTTGATCCGTCGATAGGGAAAGTCTGTGATAACCTAAAAGGAATAAATTTATCATTGTTTCATCGTAATATTAAGTATATAAAATGTATTATGGTTTTTCTGTAAAATATAATTTTTCAACAATTTTTAGTTTGAATAATTGAATAATTCTCCATGAGATCTAGTATATACAACTTTAACTTTCATTATGTAATCTATGGTTGTAGCATAGACATAGGAAAATTTTTTACTACTATATAATTCTATGGGAAAACGTCATTTGATGTTCTGTGCTAATCACAGAATAAATAATAGATTAGAATTCTGGAATTTAATAATGAAAGGAAAATTTGTAGAAACTTATATTTTTTCAGTATATTTAAATGTGGGTCGTGAAAAGAATAAGGGTTTTCACAAGATATTTATTTCAATCTTCACTGAAGAATAAAAAAATAGAACATATGTACAATATAAAAACCTAATTCAAACAGTTTCTCTACTTTTATTTGTAGAGATTCCCTATTACATTCAATTACGACTCGTAAAAGATACAATTCCAATTTCAAGAACCAACAATAGGGATGATTTTTATGATACAATCCCAAACGTCAAAATTCTCACCCTGAAAACTTTTCACAAACGTAGTTGCAAGAAAACTTTTAAAACTTCCTCCTCTTAAGAATATCTGGTTTCCAGTTGATCGGATGACTTTCTTCCGTAGCTGTATCATCTTCCTTATAAATCTTGATTGTTTTATCTGCTTCAGTTGTTATCAATCTTGTCCCCGAATGATCGAAAGTCATTGAAAAAATACCCGCTTCGTTATCCATTGAACCGGGCTGTACGGGCACCTGCATTCTCTGGAAGTTATATCCCGTTCTCCAATCCCAAAAATGGAGTGTACCGTTATCACCTCCAGAAACCAGAACGCCATCTGGGTTCACAGCCAAACAATTCACTATGGCGTTGTGACCGGTTAAGTTTTGGATAAATTTGCCGTCTGGACATTTCCATTGTTTGATATTATCTGGAGAACCAGAGGCAAACATGTTTGCTGTCGGATGCAATACTACATTTCTCACACTTTTCTTGTGGTTCGTTAGAGTACATATCGATTTTCCTGCAGCTAAATCCCATAACCTAATCGTGGTATCATGTGAGCCGGTTATAACTTGAGGTTCTGATGCTTGGGTTATGACACTTGCAACGGTATGGGTGTGTCCGGTTAAAGTGTGAACGTTCGCCTTGGTTCTCATGTCCCAGACTCTTGCAGTCGAATCTCTACCAGCAGACAACAAAACGTCTATCGTTGGGTGTAGAGCTAGAGAATACACAGCGGATAAATGTCCATGATAATGTCTTATAACCTTGTTGTACTCAAGATCCCAACACTTCACTTGCCGATCCTCACCGCAACTGAATAGATATGGATGCCGAGCACTCACAGCCAATCCTCGAACTGTACTTACGTGACCAGTTAAAGACACTTTCAACTGACCACTTGCAAGGTCCCAAATTTTTATGATCCTATCTCCTGCACCTGTTGCAAACCAAGTATTGCCCGGTTCGACTGCTGCACACCGAACCCACCCCAAATGACCTGAAATTATTCGGCACAGTTTCCAAGGTGCGTGCCATTTGGGTTTGGGCATTATAGGGTTCTTTTTAATCGGGTTCATTAATTGAGTATTGTGGTTTGTACGGCTTAAAGTGGTATCGCTTGGTACTGGGACTGGTACAAGAGCGTTTTCCATTGTGGAATCCCCGTTTTCTGTGGGATTCGTACCAGGGGGTGGTAGATCAGGGCCAGCTTCCATATCTCGTAGATTCTTCATGGCTTTCATTTTCTTTACGTCGTCGAATACTTCCCCGTATAAATCTCGAGCTTTGGCGTCTCGATATAAATTTTCCGCTTCTTCGTCTTCTGCAGGCAAGTTCGACTGATCGGACAAGAACATATCGTGCGATCTCTTAAGAGATCTGAACACTAAAGTATGAACAGAATGCCTCTGGACTTCTTCCATATTACGGTTTTAAAAGAACTCTTCTGTTTGAATTAAAATTGTTGGAAATCAACACTAATCGGAAAATGCAAATAAGAACATAACCTATGAATATGAAAGACACAGAACATCAAAAAATTGAATGAAACATAGATGATGGACCCATCTTGTACAAGCCATGAAATATTCCGAGCCGAGAAAAGGTTTGAAACAAAACGAATCGTTCTTTAAAATTTTATGTACTGCATTTATCTTCATCAGCAAATTGATTAGTACGTTTCCGATGGATTTTGATGAAGTCAAGTCTATCGCTGATTATATTTATCGAAAAGCAGATTTAAAAAACACATTGTGTATGACAAAGCAACGTTGCCTATTATATGTTCTGTGTTGCCACAATAAAATCTGTGACATCAAATGCTCTGCGACTTCTGTGAATGACAGTGACAGTAATGACTAATGAAGCTACTGTCACTAGTTAGGTTACAATTTTCTCTCCAGTGTTTTCAAAAGCTAAAGATTATGGCTACTTCAAAAACAACAAATACATACAATCGACAAAATTGGGAGGATTCTGTAAGTGAACAAGTGCAAATTATTTTATTCAGGGCGATTTTTAATTTTAATTCAAATTTTTTAGGATTTTCCCATATTATGTCAAACATGTTTGGGGGACAACCCGTATATTCGAATGGTAAGTCGCTCAAAAGCTTGCTCTGATAATCAAATGAGATAACTTGAAACAATTTCAGACTAAAGAAAAATACGGGAAGGAATGTAAGATTTGTGCTAGACCGTTCACAGTATTCAGGTGGTGCCCTGGAGCTAGAATGCGTTTCAAGAAAACTGAAGTGTGTCAGACTTGCAGCAAGTTGAAGAACGTTTGTCAGACGTGTCTATTAGATCTAGAATATGGTTTGCCAATTCAGGTAATAATAAATTGCATAAGTTGAATTCAATATTCTAATTGGTGAAATGGAACTTTTAGGTCAGAGATGCAGCCTTGAAAATTAATGATAATCTTCCGAAAAGTGATGTCAATAAAGAATATTACATTCAAAATATGGAGAATCAGGTGAATATTTCGTTATTTCAAATATTGAAATGGTTAAATCTATAATATTGACTTATTTTTCAGTTGAATCGATCAGATTCTGGAGCCTTGGCGAATAACAGTAAGCTCAACGAGCCCAACGATCTTTTGATGCGTCTGGCAAGGACCGCTCCTTATTATAAAAGAAACAGACCTCATGTTTGTTCGTTCTGGGTCAAGGGTGAATGTAGAAGGGGAGAAGAGTGCCCATACAGGCATGAAAAACCTACAGATCCAGACGACCCACTGGCCGATCAGAATATCAAAGATCGTTATTACGGAACTAATGATCCGGTGGCTGATAAATTGCTCAAAAGGGCTGCTGCCATGCCTGCGTTACCACCCCCAGACGACAAAACGATCACTACTTTGTACATAGGAAACCTTGGAAATCTGACGGAGACCGATATAAGGTCAGTTTTTATTAAGGAATGATTTGAAAAATTGATTAAATAAATAATGAGCTTTATTTCGTGTCATCCTCATAGTTCACAATTTTTGCTTTATCTACTGTATTTGTAATATCATTAAGATCGTTTATGAAGATAATAAACAGCATTGGTCCTAGAATGCTGCCCTGGGGTACTCCAATATCAATGTGGGTGGGTTCAGACAGCACTTCAGATTTGTCGTTTTTTATTAATACTCTCTGAGTTCTTGAGGCAAGATAAGATCTGATCCATTCGAGTGAAACCATTCTTATTCCATACTGTTCCAATTTGATGAATATGTAATTGTGAGAGAGGCTGTCGAAGGCCTTCGGGAGGTCAATTAGAAGAGCCATTGTGATTTCTGAATTTTCAAATGATGTTAATATTTCTTCGATGAATTCAAATATAGCTGTTTGTGTAGATCTGCCTCTTATGTAACCATGTTGAGTTTTTTAGAGTAAATTATGTGTATTTAAAAATGTTATTATTTGTTTGCTTGCAATCATCTCAAAAACTTTTGAGAAGGATGGAAGGAGGCTGATTGGTGCATTTCTTCATTTTTCAGAGATCACTTTTATCAATACGGCGAGATAAGAACAGTGAGCATCGTTCCGAAGCAGCAGTGCGCTTTCGTTCAATACACGACCCGTCAGGCGGCCGAGACAGCGGCGGAGAAAACGTTCAACAAGCTGATCTTGGGGGGTAGACGCCTTACGATAAAATGGGGCAGATCTCAGGGAAGGAACGGGCCATTGCTGGGAATACAGAATATGGAAGTGTATGAACCTGTCCCTGGACTTCCAGGGGCCCTACCGGAATTAACAAATAATTTCTTTAATTTGGAACCTGGACACATACCATTGCCCAACATTCCTCCGCCTCCTTCTTTGATGATGCCGCAGTTGTTTGGGCCTCCTCCGTTACCCCATTTCCTATTTAATCCCCCTCAGTTACCGCCCTTCGTGTCGAATCCCCCAGTTGCCGGTGGTTCGAATTCGGCGCCCAAAGAACCGAGTACTACGGTCCATTATCCCAGCCAGGACCCCACTAGGTTGGGTGCGACTCAGATCACAGAAAGGCAGGAGTGAAATATGGCACACACATTTTAAAGAACGATTGTATTTCTTAGGAATAAAATGTTATGGGATAAGATGTATGTTTAAATTGAATAAAATTTTGCTGAAAAAATTCGTATCTTTGCAGAGTACAATCAATCATAAAGAGTGATCTTTCCCATGGTTTGAAAACGTTCCTAGAGATTTGTGAAACACTTCACCTGTTAAGATTCCTAGGAACAAGCGCACAAAACACTAGTTTCTTAGTGATCGACATATTATATTCTAAAATGTTCGAAATGATTCACTACCAGACTAATATACGAGTTGAAAACAAAAGTCTAATTTTTGCGTGTTACCGTGTTACAAACGGTTATAAACGGTTACGAGATTTTTATCTTTTTTGTATTTTTTCATGAGCGGTAATAGAGGGGAAGGTGTTATAACGTAATAAGGCTACGTCAAAATACCTTTCCCTTTATTACCGTTCACGAAAAAATACAAAAAATATCAGAAACTCGTAACCGATTGTAACACGGTAACACGCAAAAATTAGACTATAGTTTTTTATAATGAAATTACGAAATTCTCGATGGAAAAATATTCACTGCGCAAATTTGATGTTGAATCACAATTCTATGTTCATTTTGAATAAGATCTGTGAATTCGTTTTTCTCTATGGAATCGCAAGAGAACACAGATCGAGGATCTGTGGTAGCGTGAATTGAGTTAATATCGTTTCTGAGAATATTTAAAAAAAAAATTAGATGAGGAACTAGTAGATGAAGTTATTAGATGTTCTGTGAAGTAGCGTATGAAACTAAAGGTGGAAACACATTATCGTCACGTCACGGGAGCTCACGCATCACGTCATTTCGCAAAATGATAATGCATGGAAGTTTATGCGCTTAGAAACGCATTGTTGTGATTTACGCGGTCGCTAGGTTAGTATCTGCTGTCACATGACAGCACGCGAAATGTATAAATCTGCAAATTTACATTTTCTGACCGCACGTGATATCACGTCTGATATTTCGCTTCGTCACTGAATATTGCCGAATAGCTCATGACAGCGCGAATGTCAAATGGTGTGTCTCTAGCGCAATACGTTGAACCTGACCTCACGTGAGCTCCCGTGACGTGACAACAGTTTGTATCCACCTTTAGAATCAGTATCACAAAGAATATTCTCATCTAAATTTCCGATAAATTTGATTGTGCCTTGATTTGGATAAATTTTTAATTCTTCTATGTTCAATCATAGGACATAGAGCCCTCTGTATAGAGTGGCCCATATGCTTTATTAAAATCGGAAAAAGGACAAAATTCTCAATCTTGAAATTTGAGCTTTTCATATTTTTTGGCTGTGGTTGTATTAGTATAATCAGGGAAGTTAATGGGTTTATAATTTCCTTATTATTCGATATAATTCAGGAAATTTCATGAATTCAACTCGAGATCTATAATTATACAGGCCAGAAATGATAACCTTAAACAAATAGATAGGAAGTATGAAATCATTTACATATAAAATTAAATTACGAAAACTGCAAACCAGAAATGAAACATTAGGTGCTAAATTTAGTCCTAATGATGTGTTCAATAAATATCAACGAATTTATTATGGCTTCGAACATTGTTAATACAGTCTTGATCTTTCCTTCAACTGTCCTTGACCCTCAGCTATATTTATCTTAGGAACACACAGGTTCTTATTTATAACATCATCAATAATTTATTTCCCAAATAACGACTTTGAATTTGATAAGTTTGCAGACCTTCAAGGTTAACTTCTTCTGAAAGCTATGAATTAAAAATCCAATACCAAGATCGAAGAGAAATCTTTGGTTAGAGAAAGATACCTACCTCAAGAACCTTCAAATTTATTCATCTATTTAAATTTTGGCCAAGGTAATGATGCTGTTACCTAGAAAGAAATACTAAGGAACAATTAACAGATTGTTGTATTTCTTACATCGGACATTTCAAAAATGAAAATTGCCCACCCAGTCCCAAAACAATCGTCATTAATTGGCAAATACAAAGATAAATATTAAAATCACATTTCTTGTATGTGAAATATCTCCTATTGAATTATTTTTTATGAACGATCCCTGTATATAAAAAGTGCCTACGTGCTCTTTATCCCGTTCGTTTTTATTCTGCACGTCAGCATTCTTCGCCAAATCTTGATCGCCGAAATCAGTAATAATGACATCATCTTTGAAGAAATTGATGTGGTGAGGTTCATAAAGAATTAACTGGTGGGATATCAACTCAATAAACAATTAAAATACGATATGAAACTTCCGAAAAAATAGAATCGTTAGTGGGTAATTGCCATAATCAAGTTTAATACCATCATAATTATTCAACGAATTTTATTATGAATTATAGTGGAAATAAAGGAAATTTCTTCGAAATGCACAATTTATTTTAGCTCAATTCAATGCACAACTTTTGTTTGATCAAACACATTGAATTTGATCACAAAAATAAAACATCTACTCTACTTCTGAGATTTTTGAACCAACCAAAAAGTATCAACTGGCAAAAATGCCTTTATTCTATGGAATGTTAAATATCTAAATCTATGATAGAAAATATACTTACTTTAATAATAAGGGAACTGAAAATACAACCTTTGAAATATCCTCCTACTCGTAACCATAGAAAATGATCCTAAGTCATTCCATCTAATTTATCCAAAAATTAATTTGATAACATATTATAACATTCAAAAAGATGTATCAAAAAATTTTGGATAGATTGGTCTATATTTCGTATCAGCCTCATCCCTTTCGTAAATCTATGAATAAGTAGTAGACATAACAAGCAATATAGTACTAACAACTTTAAACTCCATATATTACCTCCTTACAGTCTTTTGTTTATCCAAGTATAAAGCAAGCTACTAAAGTACCGAATCACAAACATATTGCAAAAAGGGCCCTGCAATCAAACTACTACCACTAAAAAAAACTAAGATGTTAGAGGACTACAAAAAGTTTGATTTTTAGTCTTCTTTTCAAATCTGAGGGGTTAATACCAACATATCGAATCGAAATAATACTGTTAATGTCTAAAGCTACCTAGGTCATGGAAAATTGTATAAAATATTTTTCGTGTCATCATATTTCAGTAATGAGTCATTAGACTATTTTTTTTAATATCTTTAAGAAAATATTGTCCCCTCTCGTGTATATCAAAAATATTCGAGTACCCAAAACAGTTGCACAGCAAAGACCAAATAAAATTGTTGGCACCTAATGGGTAAACATTGTGCAAGCTGACAATGTAAATCAACAAATTTACAGCTATCCTATTAATAAACTACATATCACAGGGCAATGAAAATTGCAGAAAACATACGTAGTCGTTGCTTAGCGAGCTTAGCCATAAATCCATGAGGATAGGAGGTGGTGGAGTTTGAGTTTCTCTTGTGAATACCCTTCATGAACTCGTTTTCTCACCGTCACCATCCTTACTCTTCAAAGATTTCTTCAGTTTGTCTAACAATCTGCAGTGAAAGTTGTTCAAGCTGGTGCTCGAGTCACTTTTCGGCGGACTCGATGATGACGATTTGATCGGGCTCTGCAAGCTTGCCTCGGAAGTCCTGGAACTAGCCCTGGAATAACTGTTCTGCTTGGACATATTCGAAGAGCTCTTGTAATTCGCAGGTGCCGGGGGCTGAAAATCGTTGCCTGGCGATGTGGAAAGGCTTGGCCCTTCCGATTTCGTCTCGGAAACTTTTCTTGAACGACAGCAACTTTGGGGGTTCGTGCATTCAGAAACCCTTCGGCCCCTTTTCGAGTTGTATATATCCCAGTCGTTTTTGACGACAGGCATCATGAAGGCCATGATTCTTCAGATAAAGTATGCGAAGCACACGCAGATTAATTTGTATTAATTATTTAGGAAGAATAACGGTAAAGGCACAAACATTCACCAACAGAACAGCACGTATACACACAAACGTTCAACGACTGTAAAATTGTAAATAAAAATAACTAATGTCATAATCGAATCTTTCACTTCACCCTCTCTCTTAACCGGCTCGCCTATTGGCCGATAAGCAATGTGATCGTGACGTCGCAGTCTAGAAATAGGTGTGAAAAAGAGAGAGACAAGTCAACAGTGTTGCCGCGTGTGACCTTTAAGTTTTCCGGAACGTTCGAAATAATCACAACATTTTTTGATGCATTCAAATCCTCATAAAAATTTCAACCAACACGAGTCAACGAGTCATGTGCTTTCAAAGCTTCAGCGAAATATTGGAATCTTAAACAATCCACTGTACTACTGTTTAGAAGCATTTAATCGTCCAATTTTCCTTCATATCCCTACCCATAATTTCCTTTTGCTGGGGAAAAACTATGATGTCTGGCAACTGCGTAGTGAAATCACCGACGGCGCCAATAATTTCAAATATTAATTTGCGTTTGTGTGCCAAAAATAAATTAGAATAGAAATCGCGAAAACAGAACAATAACATTCTTGTATGCACCTACTTAGGTTTCTACGCGTTAATTGAAAATGGTTCAATCATACCGCGTTAACTTGTACGATAAAGAGATATGTATGATCGTTTATTGACGGGAATAATGGGATTATCTTCGATTTAACAAAGGCTTTGGCTATAATTATTTTTATGGCGCCTTCGTATCGCGAAATAAATTGTATTATCCTTGAAATGTGCGACAAATTATGACTGACTATTGGGAATATTAGTCTCATAATTGAAGTTCAAGTAAAAGTATCACGAATTATATCTGTGACGTCCTTCCAAATTAATAGAACTGAACTTGAATTTTCTGGATAGCAAAATCAAATAATATCACACGCCTGTTCTTGGCTAGCTAATAGTCCGCAGTGGATTAGAACCACAAAGAAAAAATATTTAAATTTTGTGGACTATTTGTCGATGGTTCAGTATTGATCTATGGTCATAGATAAACCAAAACTCTTTGGATAAATGATGTCTGTGGTTCAGTTGGAAGTCATGGTCGATTCACAATGAACGTAACTGAACGTAATGTGGACGTAATCCACAGAAAACGTAAGAACATTTGTCAAGAATACGGGCCCAGGCCCGCTGTAAGCTGGCGTGCAAGGCGTGCACCGCACAAGAGCCCAAAATATGATGAAAATAAAGGATTCTATTACATATTTCATTACGTTTATGCCGTTCATGGGCGGATTACGTTTACGTGCTCTTTACGTCATTGTTACGTTTACGTTCATTGTGAATCGACCATCACGGGATGAAACCACAGACATGAAGATTATTATTCTGTGCCTTAGACCATAGAGAAGTTTTGCACTTATTCTATGTTGCAGTTTTTATTAATATTTCTGTGGTTGATATTCTGTGGTGCAGTAAGAGCACGTGTACGTGAATGAGGTTAAGTTGTGCTGTCACTTGTGCCAGAGTGCCGATTTTTATTTTACAAAAGTTCGAAAATGGAAGGTAACGGAAGAATAAATTTCGTATCTTGTGTGAAGTGGGTTGAAAAAGGAAAAGCTCGCAATGAACCCCAGAAAATAAGAATTTCAAAGGAGGAGTTGGTTCAATACATCAAAAGTACACAGCAAGAACTGAAGTGAGTAAATCATTTTACTCGATTTTCGTTGAATGAATGTTAATTTTCTCCAGTACAGAACATGATGATGCAGAGGAAGATGATCCACAAGAAGGTGATGTTGAAATGGATCAGAATGAGGAAGGTATGATTAAATTATAATCATATAATCTGTTAGGTCAATAAGACTAATTATTTCAGAGGATGACATTGAAAACGTTCCCAACTTAGCAGCTCTCAGAGAATTATCTACTAATCCAGATGATTATCTAAGCGATTCTGAAGAATCTGACAAGGAAGATGACATGTTGAAAAAGGATGACAATTTGGTATTACTTGGTCGTTTCGATGGTGATGCTTGTATGCTGGAAGTACACGGTGAGATAATCAAACAAAACTTCCATTTTCATTTTATTCACTGTTCCGTATTTTAATTTTCAGTGTACAATGATGAAGAAGTGTCATTTTACTGCCACCACGACTTCCTTCTACCAAGTTTCCCGGTTTGTTTCGAATGGCTCAACTACGAAGCAAACGCTCCAGTCGGAAATTACGTCGCTGTGGGGATGATGGAACCAATCATAGAAATTTACAATTTGGACATCATCAACGCGATGGAACCGTCCTACAAATTAGGACAGAAGGCTCATCGTAAAAGGGGAAGACCTCAGGTGGGACACAAGAGTTCGGTGCTTTCTTTGGCTTGGAACAGATCTTTCGACCATATTTTGGCCAGTGGTTCATCCGATAAGAGTATAATCTTGTGGGATTTGGAAAAGAAAGAGCCGAGCACCACTATCAATGCGTTTCAGAAAGACGTTCAGTGTTTGAAGTGGCATAAAGTTGAGACACAGTCCTTACTTGCAGGTGAGTAAATAACAACTATTAGGGTTAGGTGAGGTTATCTTGACATAAGTGACAGTCGGTCTTGTAGGTTAGGTGGGGTTGTTGACATAAGTTACAGTCTTGTCAATGTCAATCAATTATTTAGGTTAGGAGAGGTTGAAATTATTTTGAAATGGAAATATTTCAGGTGGATGCGACAGCCAAGTGAAACTATTTGACTGCAACACCCCAGATACCCATCTAACATGGAAATTGGACGGAGAATGCGAAACCTTGCAATGGCATCCGCTCCAGCCTTTCATGTTCATGGCAGGCACCAACGTGGGATCCTTACAATGTTTCGATTGTAGAAAAGGTGAGGTGAAGAATGCAGATGTAGAATTCCGTTGCTGATTTTTGTTTGCGTTTCCAGGTCTGTTGTGGTCTCTGCCAGCTCACGAAAAAGAAGTTAGCGGATTATTCATCAGCGATGAATGTCCGGGCTTGTTGATAACTGGATCTCATGACGGTATGGTAAAGACTTGGGACTGTGTCGGAGAGAATATCCCGGAGTTGGTGCATACGAAAGATTTTAATTTGGGCACGATTCTCACGCTGGAAGGTTCTCCGAATAGTCCGTTTGTCATAGCAGCTGGCGGTGATAGAAAAGAGAATAATTTTGTTGTGTATGACGTTCGAAATATCGATGCTGGTGAGTAACGAAACATATGTTGGGTTGGAAGTGTTTTCATTAAGACTAATACACTTTTAATTGTTGCAGTAAAACATAAGTTCGAAAGCAGGGAACAGAAAAGGATAGAAACTTCAGCGCCTTCTGAGCAATCATGAGGAGTAATTAAATTGTGATTAGAGTGAATGAGTTTGAAATATTTTTATATCATTGACGATGAAGATACATGAAGAGCAAGTTGATTGTATATTTTTATTAGGTTTTAAATAAAGATATTTATTTGAATTATTTTTTATTTGATCCTCTGAAAGTGAACAATGAAGATCGCAGTAGGTAAGTTATAGGTTTGGCCAATTATCGTAGAAAAACAACGCGATGATCCAACAAAGGGAAATTTTACAGGAAAAGTCTTCACCAGAAGTAAACAACACTTAAAAAAATATTGCGAAACGACCAGTTTACACGGGTTCCACTACATCACGGATCTCCACTCCAACTTGTTTCAGTCTTTACTCTGGGTAGTTTTATGTTTTGCCGCCACCGCATTCACAGTTTTCCTCATTCTGATGCAATGGGATCGCTACCAGACCCACAGGATCAGTACTTCCATCGGAAGTATCATGTATCCCCTGGAAAAAGTCCCGTTTCCTGGCGTTACCCTATGCAGCTCCAACATAGTTTTTGGGGCTCAGTATAAAAAGTTCGAAAAGATGTTGTGAGTATGCACAATCCATATCAACACTGAGTAATGATTAGATTAGATACTCTATGATCGTAAATGTAATACAGGAATCTGTAATTGTTACGGTATCACACAAAAAATACTGTATGTATCCCCACAAATTGAAAACCTAATTCTCAACTTATTGACTGAGGAACGTTGTATAACGAACGTCCAAAAAAGTTACACTTTTTCCTGACCTCTAGACGTCTTTAGACTCTTTACTTTAGACTTTAGAGGTTACAACGTTGATGTCGGCCATTTATAGATAGATGGCGGTGTACCTGCCCATCGGCTACAGTGACTTTATACAGGACAGTGGCGACAATAGGGTCATAGAACACGTTTTTGCACAAACATGGCGGATATTTGTTTACATTTGAGTGTCGTACTGTTTGACATTTGACTCGATTTTGAGCTTTATACACCATGACCATAGACAACTTATTGTCTATGACCATGACATGACAACAAATCAATGAAAGTCCGCCATTAGTGGTCGAAAACAGTCCGACCAATCAAAACGTGAACGTCTATTGTCGCCACTGTCCTGTATAAAGTCACTGTACCATCGGCAACAGATATTATTTGTCTATGATTGGCATCAATAACAAAGATCTAGACCATAGAAAAATAGTCTTAGACAGTAGGCGCATTCGGGGGTGGATCGTACACAGATCATCCAATAATTCGGATCTCTCTCTCTCTCTCTCTCTGGCTGAAAGAGAGAGAGAGATCCGAATTATTGGATGTTCTGTCTCTGTGTCCATTTTCTCTCGCTCCACTACGAATTGGTAATAACGAACGCAGTAAGTGATTTAAATGCAATTTTGGCTCGATAATGCTGCAATATATTTGGGGTCTATATGTTGTAGAATACGAAAAAATCATGAATTGAATAGATTCCATCTGGAACGTAGACGGTCCTGCACTCCCATCAGTGCCAAAATGCCTGACCAGTGCTCCAGTGCAGGTCCGTAATTTTTATTTGCCGGAATAGAATTCGGCTTCAATGGCCAATAACTTCGGAATCTTGAAAGTTTCATATAGGTGTTCTTGATGGATTGGTATATTTAATTCATTTTCCTTCTTATATAGGTTGGAAGACGGTCTTTTAAAGACGCAGATACTGGATTATTTCGAGAATCTATCGAGTTTGGTTCTCCAAGACGAACTCTCCCAAAATGCTGACTGGAAAACGTACGGTAGGATCATTCAGGCTCTGGATTTGAGCGGTTTTAATACAGAGAAAGTAATGAATGAGGTAACGCATATCAGGCATCATAACACACCATTCATAAATGATATCCATTTTGTAATTGCATTTCTGTAAACTAAAAATTTATTTGTGTAAAGGTGGCCGAACCATGCGAGCTACTCATCACGAACTGTCTCTGGAAAAATAGGCCCATAGATTGCATGGAAATTTTTTCCAAAACAAAGACCCAATCTGGATTTTGCTGTTCATTAGATTTGAAGTAAGTACGAACCCTGACCATATATACATGTGGTCGAGCGTTGTCATGCTTTCTTCGAAAACTTGCTTTCGAATATTCAAAAATTTCCGATTTTTTTTTGAGGAACGACTCGATATCAGGAGTGGGCCCCAAATTTGGCCTGCAAATAAACGTTGACGTGGTGGAGGAAGAGTACATATCCGCCATCAAACCATATTATGGACTAGACGTAGGTGAATTTCGATAAAAAAAACTGACATAGGTACCTATTTTTTCGTTTTTCTTTTAGGTTACTCTGCACCAAAAGAATGTGTATCCAGAGACCAAGTACTTGGGTACTCCAGTGGCGATGGGCGTGGATGTTCAAATATCGGTGGTACCAGAAGTAGTACTCGCCACAGACCAATTGAAAAGCATGGATATAAAGTTGCGAGAATGCCTTTTCGAAGATGAAGTGAGTACGATGAAAATAAGGCATATAAATCACGAATAAAATTTTTCAAAACACCATCGCAGACAAAAATACCAATTGAAATTGAAGCTATTTCGAATTTCCATTTTCATATTTCCTAATTCACAGAGCACCTTGAGGTGGAACTATATTTATAGTTTTCCTGGCTGCAAGAGTCAATGTGAAGCAGACAGCATTATAAAATACTGCAGATGTATACCATACTATTACCCAGTAGAAGGTATTTGACTACTTTTGAAAATTTGGGATCTTCTGCACTTGAACACATTTTTATTTTCAGAAAATGAGAGGATTTGCACGCTTCTAGATTTGAAATGTATGAGAGGTAAAGTATTTTATCTCAAGAGTATACCAGGAATGTGAAAAATGGGTATTTTTCAATTTTCAACCTTGACCATACCAAAAAGTTTACTTTTTTCAGGTGTTTTATATAGAAAACAAGTCGATGATGATTGCGAGTGTCTACCTCCTTGTGAAAAAGTGAATTATATGTACACCGTCAACGCAAGAGAAGTAAAAACAATGTGAGTCGATGTAATTCGTGAATATGCAGAACAAATTATTATCCAAACAATGTGGATACACTTTTTCATGTTGAATTCTGAATAATTATATCGAATCATTGACAATTTTGCGCTTAGTTCATGAATTTCCTGAAAGTTTGCATTTTCCATGAAATAATTAGAAATCTGTACTCACCGGCTTCCATGCCCACCGGCCACCATTTTTGAGTCACCAAGAAAAACGCTTCATCCACTTTTGTGTACGACGCTAAGTACGAAATCCTTTATTTTCAGAATTGGCTACGACGATTCAATTCAAGGAAGCCGCATAACGATTTATTTCGGAAATGATCAGTGTGTGATGATAGAAAGATCTGCAAATCTTACTTGGGACGCGCTTTTAGGTATGAATTACGATTTTCGCAGTAACGAATTTCTACATTCGTGTTTTCTATGGTTGCAGCGTCTATTGGGGGAGTTATCGGTCTATGTCTCGGAGGATCGGTACTCAGCATCATAGAATTTCTCTACTTCTTCTTCAAATCAGTCTTATGCAAACAACACGACGAAAACAAGGTTAAAAAGTCGAACAACCTGGCGAAAAATGTTTGGACTCCTAAACTGTACCGGACGGATTTCAAGATCTCGAAATAATTGATAAATCATGTATTCATTTCGATAATAAAACTTGTGTGAGTTTCCAAAAGTGAAATAATCTTGCCAATCTTGGTTTTCAATGAAACTTCCACGGTTTTTCCATTCCAATGGAATAAGCTATAGAGATATTTCCCAATAATTGTCAAAGCATATGATCGAAGCAGTTGGAGGTACATTCAAGACCTACATTATTTTTTTTCGAATTACGGACAATTCATTTGGTAGTGAAACACACGGAAGTATTTTCCAGCTAATTGACTGGCGACGTTTGAAACTACGCCAATCTGATTGTTCCCATGAATTTCTAATTATGTCCGAAATCCGTGATTCTGCCGACTCTTCCTCATTAATCCTTATTGAAAACTTATCTGAAAATTCTGTTCCGGACCTATTTAAACCGCTCTATATAAATAACCCAATGCACGGTACGTTCACTTTTGACAACGCCGCAAAAGTTAACGGACACAGACAGAGAGCATCGAATACGCGAAAGCGAGACGCAGAGTCTCCTGTACGGAACAAGAACGGGAGACGAATTTACTTTTGCGGAGGACCGTGGAGTCGAGCACGGGTCGTGTCAGTGGGGTAAAGTGCGCGTATGGTCGTGTGCTTTGCACGACGTTATATACACATCTGTCGAACGAAAGAAAACGAAATTTTAGCGTAGTATACGTCCAGTATGATAGCTACAGATTACAATAGCATTGATCAGTTTGCAGACGGTTATATGGAGCAAGAAGAAGAATGGGAACGGGAGGGACTCCTGGACCCCGCCTGGGAAAAACAACAGAAAAAGGTAGGTCAACACCAATACCAAAGGTCAAGAATTCACCACGGACACCGATGACCGAATCCACTCCTGTCAATTCGACGTTCGGGTCGGAACAAAGCATCCCTCGGCCCACTCGATTTTGTAAACAATTCGAGTCGACCAACTGTCAACCTAACCTCCAAAATTCCAGTTTTGGAGTTTTCAAATCCGAAGCGAGTTTTTCAACTGAGTTATTGGTTACGAGATCGTTCAGTGGGTTTCATCCAATTTTTCTGCAAGATTCTGCAGTTATATTAATACTACGTAACTTTATCTGCTGTAACTATTTTTGGGCACTCTCCTGGTATTTGTGATGTAATGCTAACACTCGCAAAATTGGTTGAATTGGATTAAATGATTCATTCATTATTTACCGTTTATCCAACAATACTTTCCTTCATAATCTCACTTAAAGGAGCAACGATTTTCATGAATTTCACATTTCCCATTGGAATAAATTGATAAGGAATAGAGACGTCAAATAGAACAAATTTCCGATTTGTTACGTTTCTTCGAAGTAGATTGATAGCTGACTAAGAGAAAAATTGTTGATATTGTGAATTCCGAGTGAATCATATTGTCTGTATTGGTATAGGCACCTTCTAATTGTGCTTTGTGTCGGTCAATGCAGAAATATTCAATCTATCCGTTGCAATAGAGCAGTGTCCTTGTATTATCATTCACCTCTAGTTGTTACATTTACAAACACAAATCGTCTGATAAGGTTGTCGTCGATAAGGTTCTTGTTGATAGGAGGTTTTGCAAGACTTTTCTATTAGAAAATATATTTAAAAATTTGTCATAGAATAATGTAACCTAGAACACAGAAAATATACATATTAATCAGGAAAATTAACCCATGATTTAATGTTTACTTCATTTTAAATGAAATTGTAAGTGTTTTTCATACCTAAATGAATAGATGTATTTCAAAATTAAAAATTAATGTGCTTAATCCGCAGTTTTCATACTTTATTGTTGAAAAAAATAATATACCGGTAAACCATAGACCTTATGTTCTCTGGTATAAACATAGAAAAGAATTCGTATATTTCAAGTGTTATTTTGAGAATTTTTATTTTTACTAATATTCAGTTGTTTTTGCATCAATATCTTGTAAAGAGTCAAAGTTGAGTATCAGTATATCCTCATTCTTCGGAAAATTGTCCTTTATCGACGATTCTTGAAAGCAGTCGGTGGCAAAATATTCATATGATTTTTAAGCGCCTTAGCCCGATCTCGGAGTGTATATTTAACTTTGAACTAGTTCAGACGAATATCTCGTCCATTATTCGTTGAAGCTCGACGCCGGTCGTCGCTTTGGACTGATAGCGTCGCGGCGTGGGCGTTAGGAAGACGAAACAGGCTTTTCGAGGAGTCGTATTACACCGAGCGTTACCTAAAATGGATTCGGCACATAAAAATCGGTGGGCCACTCTGTAAACACGGAAAAAATCGAGAGGGATTTTCTATGACCTTTTAATTCCGTTTTCGGTGACTGCTACAATTTCGCTTTCTATGACTGCTATAATACCGGAACATAGAGATTTGAGACGATAGGGCACTAGGGCAGAAGAACCATAGAAATGAAATGAGAGGTTCAGAGAGATGAGGAACTAATCGACCGATGTAGTTCTGGTTGGCAACCATGTATTTAGTTTCAGTGTCCAGCGAATGGATAGTTGACATTGAAATTAACTTAATTGAAATAGGACCATCCTTAAGGGTTCTTCAACGGTATAATTCAATTTATTGTCTACGATGTTTCCTCGTTTGATTCATTGAAGCAAAGTGGATACTCTTAGTGAGCACTTGACTTGAAAAGTTTTAATTGGGTTGTATAAATTCTCATTCAATCTTACCGACGTTTATTAATTTGTCTGTGATGGCTTATTTCAACACGAAACAATTTCACGTTGACTGATTTCGTCCAAGCTGAAATTTACATGTTGGCCGTTTTTAATTTCCAGCCTTTGCATTTACATGGATTCTTGCTGATTCAAATGGAGAGTTAAATAACCGTTACTCCTAATTCTTCGATTGGTTTTATGACTTCTTCATTCTCTACGTCATCAGCAGCTATATTCAGAGAAAGTGCAGTAGGTCATTATTGAAATTGGGAATTTTTGGGCTACCGAAAATGTACTTAGATTATTATGCACTGGATTCACCCAGAAACCACTGCCAGAAAGCTATGCTACTGGGATATTTAACCTTTTGAATATCATTATTAGATATTTAATTATTTAACATTACCTACTGATCTAATTTGGCGTTATTCACGCTTTTTTCCGGTCATAAATGCTTTCTGTAGGTTTTGTTGTTCCGAATTTTTATTTCAAGAATATTTCATTCTATTAGTAACAGTATAAATGGGTTATATTTATATCATTCCACCTGTTATCTATACATTCCATTTATTTCAAAGAAGTCATCTTATATTTTCTGGAATGCTTTTTCGGCAACATTTAAATTGATGAGCTCCTTTAGGTTTTTTTGTATAGGCAAAACACATTTTCAATTGTCGCACATTTTCAAACAATGAAATGGATGTTTAGAACAAGGTTTTTCTTGAAATGATCAGGCTGTTCCTGAAACTGGCTCTATTTCGTTTTCAGTCTTAAGGTTGACTTCCATTTTGTTCATATTTTTCCGAAATGTTTGAAATCCTCATAATAAAACGCAATAAAACGCATTGCCTCATTGAGGAATGATCTCGTATTAATTTGAGAACGAGAATAATTATAAAGTATGGCACTTTAATCTATGCTAATTGTTGAATCATCAATCAAGATTGGATATTTCAATTAGAACAAATATGAATGATGATCTTCCTGGGTTTGTCGATAGAGAATAAAGAATATTAATTCTGGAACTTTCGTGTTATATTTCTTTCGAAAGAGAAATAAGTCTCCCTCACCCTGTTTCTTACAGAATATTCATCGATTTGGACCTAGGTCCACATGAACGGTTGCAATGTCAACCTTGAGGTCGGCAAACCGTGAAAAGCCTTACGAATAGTTTCGTAATCCGTCGTCTAAAATTAGAAATATATCGATTCGGTTTATGCAGATATCTGTTTTAATTTCAAACATTTTATGGCAGTTCATTGATCCGCTTCAGTTTTTCTTTCAGACGATATGGTCTAAACGGGAAGTGACAAATAGCCACAAAAGTTACATAAGAATATAATAAAAGATGCACACAAACCCAGGCCTAGCAGTCATAGACAGTTGTAACATTATTTAAAGAGGAACAATGCCAATAAAGCGTCTAGAAAAATTCTAGAGATTATTTAGAAATTATTTAAAAAAATTAAGTTGGGAATAAAAATATATTTTCGGTGACGTTGAATTCAACGAAAATATAAGATCGGGTGGCTTGTTTAAAAGAGGATGTTTCGGAACGACTTGAATTCGATTGTTTGAAAATAAGGATTCGCTGTTGTTGGGCGACGAAGAATTTTATTTCGACCGACCAGTCAAAATAGGTCATTCTCTCGGAAAATATATATATTTGTTTTCTCGGGCTAATTTAACCGTTGCTTCAGATTTTATAAATACACCGTCTGCAATCCGTACACTCTCCGGCTTCGAAATACAGATCGAATCTTGCCGAGAGTATAATTCATGCTTTATAACGCATATACAGGGCGAATGGCGCACGTTTGTCGAAAAGAAAGACTGAAACTTCTTACGAAACTTCCCTTGGCTTGATAAGATTACCCCGATAACTTTAGCAGAGCCTTCATCAATGAAAACTATTGCAACAATTGTCGAGAATTTGTCGTTGAGGAAAAAAAATATGAGAGTTTTTCATAGGGGTTGTCTTAGCTAATTTAATTAGTCAGCAGAGTTTCCCAAACATAAACACAAAATATCATCACAATGATTGTGAATAATTGCTGAGCGATTGTCGAAGTCCATATGGAATAAAACACGCAAAAATCCGTTCCTTACAGCACATTATACAGGGTGCTGTAACAACGGCGTGGCGTTCTTTATCCAATGCCATATCTCTTATTTAGGAAGCATATGGGGATCTGTCTTTCCACAATGTTTCCTTGTTTTTCCGCCTCAACAAAGTTAGAATATTGTCGGTGATACAGGGTGTTCAGTTTTTTCTGGACGAGAACCGACTTTGTTTTTTATGGAAACCTGTATTTTTTTCACTTTTTCGATTTCTGCGTGGATTATAAGTCATACTTGGAAGTATGAAAGATTGGCCAATATGGAATACGAGATTGTCGCTTGTGACAGAGTGGTTGTTGTGTCCTGGGCCCGGTCCTGCGGCCGTCATCGAAACTGTGACGTTGCGCATCTCACCCGAGTTAACAGTAAATCCAGAGAATAATAAAGATAGGATGCGAACGAGTTTGATCTCGAAGAGGCGATTTAATGAGCGATACGCGATGCATCCCATGGTGATTATTTCGGAAAAACAGTAAAACTCTCCGAGGATTCCACGCGTGCTATGTCTGCCGTTGTGATGAACGGTGACAAATGAAGTCTACTTGGATTTAACGACGACGAAACGTCTATGGTTGATTGCCTGGGATTCTTCTTTTTAATTGCGAGATCGGATAACTTCGAATTGAATCTATTCATCATCTGTGTCGATTGTAAAGGGTTTTTCATTTTATGAATTATCGTATTTACTGGGATCTTAATGGCCTCTTTCTTGAACCTCAGATTCTCAAGAGTTTGCCGAGCTACCTACTGCTTTTATCATGAACCGCAATTTCATTTTTACCTTTCTGCGAGATTATTGAAAGATGTTTTTTCCTGGATATCGATAATACGATTATTTCTAATGAGGATTATGCACAGCGCCGGTCTGTGAGCGTAAACTGGGCCTTAGACAAGAAAGCCGGCCAAAAGCCGTCTCGAATTCATGGTGAGGATACTACAAACTGATTAATTTCATTGAAAAACCGGCTGTCGCTGTAAATTCGTGATCATTTACTCACATATTTTAATTTTAGAATTCTCCACATAGGAGTTTCTATTTATAACGGTCAAAAAGCTTATGTATGCTTTAGTGGGCCGAGGAATTTACGAATGTATCGGAAATATATGGGAAATCTAAAGTTGTTATTCGATCGTTGAGGTCTTCATCCCATTCGAATCTTTCAGGAGTCTAAGAATTGTAAGCATGTGAACAAAACTCGAAAATGAAAAACGCAAAACAAAAAACCAAAAAAATTCATGGTATAGAAGGACTATATGGTCAAGTTTGGTATCAAATTATAGGTTTTCGAGGATGAGCCACTCAATAAAAAATCGAGGCTCTATCTGGTACGGTTCAGATTTTGACCTGCCAAATGGCATTTTTTCAAAAAAATCGAAATTTCAAATCGTCATAACTCCCGTTCCAGTTATAGTATCCACTTTTTATTTGTATATTGATAATCTGCATTGTCCCAAGTATCTCTTCGAACAATAAAATCGATATCGAAAATCCCAACTTTTTCGGTGAAAAATGCATAAGGGGTAAGACCCCCCAAAAACACCATTTTCGTCATCACCACGGAATCCCTGGGAACTCTAATGTTGATATTCATTCGGAATGATCTTCAAATCATTCGAATCATGCAGAATAACTATTTTGCCGGTCAGTAGCGCCTAAATTCTGAGTGCTCTGAGCTCGTGAACAAAACTCGAAAATGAAAAACGCAAAACATAAAACCCAAAAAATTCATGGTATAGAAGCACTATTATGGTCATGTTTGGTATCAAATTATAGGTTTTCGAGGACGAGCAATTCAATAAAAAATAAATCAAGGCTCTATCTGGTACGGTTTAGATTTTGACATGCGAAATGGTATTTTTTAAAAAAATCGAAATTTCAAGTCGTCATAACTCCCGTTCCAGTTATAGTATCCACTTTTTATTTGTATATTGATAATCTGCATTGTCCCAAGTATCTCTTCGAACAATAAAATCGATATCGAAAATACCAACTTTTTCGGTGAAAAATGCATAAGGGGTAAGACCCCCCAAAAACACCATTTTCGTCATCACCACGGAATCCCTGGGATCTCTAATGTTGATATTCATTCTGAATGATCTTCAATTGATTCGAATCATTCATTATAACCATTTAGCCGGTCAGTAGCGGCTAAATTGTGAGTGCTCTGAGCTCGTGAACAAAACTGGAAAATGAAAAACGCAAAACATAAAACCCAAAAAATTCATGGTATAGAAGGACTATATGGCCATGTTTGGTATCAAATTATAGGTTTTCGAGGACGAGCAATTCAATAAAAAACAAATCAAGGCTCTATCTGGTACGGTTTAAATTTTGACCTGCGAAATGGTAATTTTTTTAAAAATCGAAATTTCAAGTCGTCATAACTCCCGTTCCAGTTATAGTATCCACTTTTTATTTGTATATTGATAATCTGCATTGTCCCAAGTATCTCTTCGAACAATAAAATCGATATCGAAAATCCCAACTTTTTCGGTGAAAAATGCATAAGGGGTAAGACCCCCCAAAAACACCATATTCGTCATCACCACGGAATCCCTGGGAACTCTAATGTTGATATTCATTCGGAATGATCTTCAATTCATTCGAATCATTCAGAATAACCATTTCGCCGGTCAGTAGCGCCTAAATTCTGAGTGCTCTGAGCTCGTAAACAAAACTCGAAAATGAAAAACGCAAAACATTAAACCCAAAAAATTCATGGTATAGAAGCACTTTTATGGTCATGTTTGGTATCAAATTATAGGTTTTCGAGGACGAGCAATTCAATAAAAAATAAATCAAGGCTCTATCTGGTACGGTTTAGATTTTGACCTGCGAAATGGTATTTTTTTAAAAAATCGAAATTTCAAGTCGTCATAACTCCCGTTCCAGTTATAGTATCCACTTTTTATTTGTATATTGATAATCTGCATTGTCCCAAGTATCTCTTCGAACAATAAAATCGATATCGAAAATCCCAACTTTTTCGGTGAAAAATGCATAAGGGGTAAGACCCCCCAAAAACACCATTTTCGTCATCACCACGGAATCCCTGGGATCTCTAATGTTGATATTCATTCTGAATGATCTTCAATTGATTCGAATCATTCATTATAACCATTTAGCCGGTCAGTAGCGGCTAAATTGTGAGTGCTCTGAGCTCGTGAACAAAACTGTAAAACGAAAAACGCAAAACATAAAACCCAAAAAATTCATGGTATAGAAGGACTATATGGCCATGTTTGGTATCAAATTATAGGTTTTCGAGGACGAGCAATTCAATAAAAAATAAATCAAGGCTCTATCTGGTACGGTTTAGATTTTGACCTGCGAAATGGTATTTTTTTAAAAAATCGAAATTTCAAGTCGTCATAACTCCCGTTCCAGTTATAGTATCCACTTTTTATTTGTATATTGATAATCTGCATTGTCCCAAGTATCTCTTCGAACAATAAAATCGATATCGAAAATCCCAACTTTTTCGGTGAAAAATGCATAAGGGGTAAGACCCCCCAAAAACACCATTTTCGTCATCACCACGGAATCCCTGGGATCTCTAATGTTGATATTCATTCTGAATGATCTTCAATTGATTCGAATCATTCATTATAACCATTTAGCCGGTCAGTAGCGGCTAAATTGTGAGTGCTCTGAGCTCGTGAACAAAACTGTAAAACGAAAAACGCAAAACATAAAACCCAAAAAATTCATGGTATAGAAGGACTATATGGCCATGTTTGGTATCAAATTATAGGTTTTCGAGGACGAGCAATTCAATAAAAAACAAATCAAGGCTCTATCTGGTACGGTTTAAATTTTGACCTGCGAAATGGTAATTTTTTTAAAAATCGAAATTTCAAGTCGTCATAACTCCCGTTCCAGTTATAGTATCCACTTTTTATTTGTATATTGATAATCTGCATTGTCCCAAGTATCTCTTCGAACAATAAAATCGATATCGAAAATCCCAACTTTTTCGGTGAAAAATGCATAAGGGGTAAGACCCCCCAAAAACACCATTTTCGTCATCACCACGGAATCCCTGGGATCTCTAATGTTGATATTCATTCGGAATGATCTTCAAATCATTCGAATCATGCAGAATAACTATTTTGCCGGTCAGTAGCGCCTAAATTCTGAGTGCTCTGAGCTCGTGAACAAAACTGGAAAATGAAAAACGCAAAATATAAAACCCAAAAAATTCATGGTATAGAAGGACTATATGGCCATGTTTGGTATCAAATTATAGGTTTTCGAGGACGAGCAATTCAATAAAAAACAAATCAAGGCTCTATCTGGTACGGTTTAAATTTTGACCTGCGAAATGGTAATTTTTAAAAAAATCGAAATTTCAAGTCGTCATAACTCCCGTTCCAGTTATAGTATCCACTTTTTATTTGTATATTGATAATCTGCATTGTCCCAAGTATCTCTTCGAACAATAAAATCGATATCGAAAATCCCAACTTTTTTGGTGAAAAATTCATAAGGGGTAAGACCCCCCAAAAACACCATATTCGTCATCACCACTGAATACCTGGGAACTCTAATGTTGATATTCATTCGGAATGATCTCCAATTCATTGGAATCATTCAGAATAACCATTTTGCCGGTCAGTAGCGCTTAAATTGTGAGTGCTCTGAGCTCTTGAACAAAACTCGAAAATGAAAAACGCAAAACATAAAACCAAAAAAATTTATGGTATAGAAGGACTATATGGTCAAGTTTGGTATAAAATTGTAGGTTTTCGAGGACGAGCAATTCAATAAAAAACAAATCAAGGCCTTATCTGGTACGGTTAAGATTTTGACCTGCGAAATGGCATTTTTTTTTAAAAATCGAAATTTCAAGTCATAACTTCCGTTCCTGTGGTCCGTATCCGCCATCAATGTTCCGCGTGGATTCTTCAGCATGTACATGCGGTATTTCGTCGCCAGGCATGTACACGCTAACCACCATTTATGAGGTTTCACATGAACATCTGCGGGTTTTGAATGACTCTGGATCAGATATTCGTCCCCCTTTGCAATATCTCTCTTTACAGCAGGGGGGCGAATTAAGTCCAATTGATCCATTTACGTGCCGAACGTATTGTTCGTATTAATCGCAGGCTCATTAATGTAGAGAGCTGAGAGCCACATACAGGGTGAGCCTTCGACATATATATTTCAAACGAAGATTCTGGAGGTTAAACCGAGCTCGACAAAAGAATAGAATGATAACCTCGAAATATTCGAGGACTGTCTTGGGACTATCAAGGAAATACGGTTATTAAAGAGAAGCCGTATGGAATCAAACGACGGGAAAAAGTGACAGAGATATAACGTTCAATATTTTTAAGAATGCGGCGCTTGGAATGAATGCCAACATCAGCGATCTTGTACGAAGTTAGAAAAACTAGGTTGCGGATACCTAATGTCTAAGTTGTACCGGGATAGCAGATTCCGTAAAAATTACGCGATCGGTAGCTGCAATTTTGTTCCAGATGAAACGCAGGGACGTATCAATTTCAAATCGAACGATGTAGATTCGTTTCTGAGGGGTATCCATGAATGATAATGGCCTCAAATGATCTACAGTCCGAAGACGGACAGACTTCCTCTGAATCTAGAATTTCCTTATTGGGCAACGCCGCTCGAACGAAAACACAATGACTGGGTGCAATCGGCACGCCGGCCAGCTATGCAGAATGTTAATAACACGGATTTTGACCGAACTCACTTTCGATTTCGAGACAATTGCCCGCAAATACAAAACGCGCACGAAAGCGAAGCTATTCGCCCGCTGAATCTTAATTGCGCCCGCGGACGAGCACGTAACGATTACGAGAGAACTTGACATCGATGACCATCACACTTACGTAGAAGAAGAAACGGAAATCAGAGTCGTTCTGTGTCGCAAACGGTCTTCCGGGAATTCCAGGAAATTGGCGAAGTGACGGCAACGCCGCGAGAAGGTGTAAAGGTGACTGTAGATTCTAGGGCTCAAAAGAAACCCTTTTTTCAGTTTCCATTTTTCCGAATTCGGCTTCTCCAAAAAGATATAGCTATTTTTCAAAAAATAATGTAATTTGATTAAAACTAAGGTAATACGTTCTATTTGTCTTGGATAATGTAGAAAATTCATTTTCATGTATTCGCCATAGAACATACATTACTATAAGTTCTATGATTCGTCCAATTTTTATGACAGATCCTGGATACACCATAGATTACCTAAGTTATTAATTTTCTTCCCGGTTGGCCAAAATTTAGGTTTATCAAGTTTTTTCGCTTGAAACTGACGCAGGTTGGCACTCGTGAAAATCAAAATAATTCTCAGAGACGTTGCCAATGTGACATAGGTTTCGTAGTACATTTACATTTTCATACTGGGGTATTTCAAGTGCAAAAAGGTATTTAAATGTCTTCTGCAGGTTTATTTCTTGAGAATTTTGAAAAGGGGGGAATTCCATAGGTCCGTCTGTTCGTTTAGAAGTTTCTCTGTCGGGTTATTCGATTACTTTCATTGTTTTTTCGAATGAACTATCACAAAGTAACGGATTTTTCTGTCCATTATTTTTCAGTAAAATTTCAACACTCCATTGAAGTTTTCCGTACAGGAAAATAGCATAACTGAATTTTCCAACCATGTTTATGTACGTGAAATATTTCAATTATTAACAGAGAAAAAAGTTTCTTCAACATTCGCCAGGTCTTTGGAATTAATTAATTCACATAATTTTTCCTCAAATTCATTACTTTCCCGAAGTAAATAAACTTTTCGATAAATAGCTAATTACTACGAACTCTATGTAGAAAGTACAACGTTGCTTAGTTATCTGACAGAAAATGACTATAACCTTACATTTTCAAAATGTACACGGTGAAATGTGTACTTTACAAAAGTGAAAGGAGTATAGATATACAGCCGTCATTATAATAAAATTATGACGTCTCTGTCGACTATCTAAGGGTAGTTCAGACTATCGTGATAACAGGTGAAAATGCTTAAAGTCGCCGTTTGAAGCGCGTAGGAAAACTCATCCGATAGAGGCGCCACCGTGCCTTTTATGGAATATCTCCATAGAACTTACATTATCCCTATGAGTTCTATGAATATCTCTCTAATTATGAATGAAATGTACAATGGCGCTCTCTATCCAAAAATCGCTCAACTATGAAATTAGTGAATATGTGGGTAAAGCACAATTTGGCCATTCTCTGCCAATTCCGTATTTCAAGTTGTTTTTCTGAATGAAATTATCTGTAGATTCACTTTTAATCGAAAGTTGAAATATTTTCATGGGTCTTTCGTTTGAAATAAAACAGAAGCATGAGTTGGCTCATTTTCTTCTATTTTTGAAAGAAAAAAAATGAACTGTTGAAATGAAATTAATCTCAATAATCTCATTAAGAACTCCAATCCTTTCTGAGTTTACCCACAAAATTTGAGGTCTCAAAGTGAAACCATTTTCAAATGCAACTTGAAATAAAAACACACTACATTGAACGCCCACCTTAAGTCGATGTCAGTTTTGAGATTTTTCGTATTTACCAAAATCCTGTTTCAAAATTGATGAAAAGAAAGTGAATCATTTCGAAAACTATAATATGAAATTGTCGGTTAATTGAAGAATTTTTTTGACGAATATCAACACAGTGATTGATTACAATTCAAAAACCAAACTTGAAGCATTGCATGTTTCGATGATATTTCAAACAATACAAATCCAGGGCCGCATCCAGAATAATCTTTAAATTTACGACTTTTTCTACCAATCTCATAAACGAATTGTTAAACCCAAATAATTCCTTAAAATAACATGTGTACCTAACTAAAATGTTACTCTTTCGAAATTGTCGTAATCTGGCAGTTAATGGAGTTCTCCGTTAAGCCCGGTGCACTGATCTTTCGAGTGGGTAAACAGTCTCACGTATAATCTAGAGTGCGCCTCGATATTCACCACGTTCTTTCTTACCTACTCGATTAAATATTCCTAGGCCTGATAGCGATAAATGGGATGGATTTAATGGTCTACTGCCGCAACTGAATCGATCAGTGTTCACTTTCACTCGCGCACTGCCACGGAATAAGGATAATAAGTGAATGACACAACTACCTTTAATATATTCTCCAACAGTACGGTATTATGACGGTGATGTAATCGATTGAACGATCATCTTAAGCCGAGTACTTGAAATAGGAATATCTAGCGAAAAAATGTTCCTGATTGACTGCGCTTGTGGACTCGAAAATTTTGGAAAAATGGGGCAGGACATGACTCCCTAAAAAGTATCTCTTTGGAGATCACCCGTTAGGGATGTTTCCGTGGTTGCCATTTGGATACGGGACCCTAAGAACATCTTGCTGATGAATCAAGCTTTATTTATAATCAGACGACTTGAGAAAGCTAGGAAATGGCTGGAAAATAATCAGGAAGATAATCTTCCATGAATAATGCCTGAAATAATAAATTTCACTATCTTTATCTTGCGCAATTTACGTTTATGTGTCCAAACTAAACGATGTTCCATCTAGTTAGCTGGTATCGTAATTATACGCCAAAATAAACAATGCTGTTACTGCACTGGAAGCAAACAATTTTTTCTCGTTTCGTAAGAATCAGAATGCGTTGAGCTCTGATTAAATAAATTACTCAAGAGTTGCATTAATTCGTGTAATCTCTTCAGAAAAGCCCAATTTCCTTTAGATATATGTACACTGTGTCCCATTCTGGTTGAGACTGCACTGTAAATATGAATTTTTCTGATTTTTATTCTAATTTCTTCCTCACAATATTTCTCATGAGATCTCCACGATTTAATAACCCAATTACGTCATTTAAAAATCACGTGCGATGCCTTGGATCCGTTTCAAAAAATTAAACAATCGGAATTTCAACAACAAAGACTCGATTTTTTTCCGAAGCCTTCATCCGAACGAAATTGAATAAACGAGTCATTTCAGCGCGGATGCCAATTCTATCTCATCAATAAAACCGAAATAGCAAACCGTAACAACAATGTCAATGCTTGCGAGTTATCGATGCATAACTGTTCGATCCTAAAGCTGGGCTCACACCCGAGGCAGGTTTCGGTGTTTGGTAAAACAGATTCGTCTATAAATGAATTTGTTTAAGACGATGGGAAACTGGGAGTCGGTGAGGGCCTTTAGTGGGAGAACGACAGTAGGCAGTGAAATTGCCCCATTATTCTATTACGGAGCGAGTTTACGCAGACCAAAATAACACGGTCCACAGCAGAATCCACGCATGAGGACTGAGATGATTCATAGATTTGTTCATTGCATTCTGGACGAGAGTAATATCCGCTCTGTGATTTCGTAAGCGATGCTCGATGCATTTTTCTCGGATTATTCATTTTCGTAATTTCTCGATAGATCTGCGGTTATAGGGATCGTATGATTATTGCAAAATGAGGAACATATTTCTGCGACTGGACTCCCCAATTGGAACGCTTTCAACTTTTGTACTCTTATACTACGAGGATATATTGAAAAATTCTTAGCCTACCTACTAAAGAACCAAACAAAATTTCAATGTCAAAATATTTCATTACTCAACATATTCTCCTCTCAATTGAATAAATTTATTACAGCGAACCTGCAACGTCTCTAGACCTTTCAAAAAAAATGTTTCTTCTTGCTTTGCAAACCACTCCTCCACAGCTTTTATTACCTCCTCGTTGGAAGAAAATTTACGGCCTTTTAAACTTTTTTTCAGTTGAAGAAAGAGATGATAGTCGGACGGAGCCAAATCTGATACAAAAGGGGGGTGTTCTAGTAATTCTAACCCTAAATCACGAATTTTTTGCATGGCAACATGTGATTTGTGTACTGGGGCGTTGTCCTGTAAAAACAAAATACCTTTGGATAGCTTTCCGCGTCTTTTCTCTTTATTTTTCTCCCGTAGAGTCATCAGTAATGTCGAATAGTAATCTCCAGTTATTTTTCTACCCTTATCCAAAAAATGAATCATGATTACTCCATGGCAATCCCAAAAAACTGAAGCAAGAACTTTTCCAGCAGACTTTTGGACAGGAAACTTCTTAGGTCTTGGAGAACCAGAGGGTCGCCATTCCATCGATTGTTGCTTTGTTTCTGGATCGTAGTAATGTACCCAAGTCTCATCCACAGTAACAATCCGGTTTAAGAAGTCTACATCGTTTTCAAATCGAGCACAGATCGAACGCGATGCTTCTACCCTTGCACGCTTTTGGTCAACATTCAAACATTTGGGGATCCATTTTGCAGAAATTCTTCTCATGTCCAAATTGACGTGAACTATATGATGAACGCGTACGTATGAAATCTTCAGTGCTTCAGATATCCGTTTTAGCCCAATTCGACGGTCTTATAAAATCATGTCATGAACTGCATCGATATTTTCGGGGACTGACACAGAAACTGGCCTTCCCGATCGGTCATCATCTTCAATGGAAAATTTACCCCTTTTGAAGCTTGCAGTCAAATTTTTCACGGTCGCATACGAAGGACATTGATCACCAAGGGTGTGAAGCATATCTTCGTAAATCTGCTTACCTCTTAACCCATTTAAATACAGGTACTCGATGATGGCTCGATACTCCAATTTTTCGATTTTTACAATTTCGGTGGACATCTTTTTTTTTTAATTTATTGCGTAACTCTGGTTTACTTTTTTGACGTCGAACTCTACACTGACACTTCTAATAAGTTATTGTTCGTTGATATGGTATCGCAATATTTTGTTTATGCATGGAACTGGTCTAGGCTAACTAGATATCAATACATCCTCGTATAATAAGACACTGTGACAAAGGTGTCGAAGATAGAGAAACGCCCTCCTTAATGACATAGGAAAAGTTAGTAAAAAATGAAGATATAAAATAGGGTCGGATTGTGAGTAATCACTATAACGAGAAAGAAAAAAATTACCAAACCGTCTCTCCGAATATCCTGAATTACCAACCAATTCTATCCAATTTCAGGCAATGTCGCAAAAATCCGAGCACCTTGACGTTCTAAAATCGATATCTCCGTTTATGAAACATCCTGTGTATTACACTATTCCTGAAATACACAGGATAATTATTGCATTTCTATCATTAACCTTATCGTTCCTTGATTCATCCACTGTGTTTGTTCTGTCTATATCGCCACAATGGAATTCGTACCCATTCTTTCGCATTTCCTCGGTTTTCTAACAGTCCTAAACTAGGTTCGCAAATTAGGCAGGCCTGCGTAAGGATTCGGTGGTTTCCACAGAGATTTTCGTGGTTGTCAGAGTCTTCTGTGATGAAAGAAAGTTACCATAGATATATGTATTTCTAAATCTATGGTATGTGGTTCGGTGATCTCTACGATTTCGAAGTTTCTATGATTTTTTCGGGCGTTTTGTGATTTGTGCTCGAAAAATGACTTGTGATGTGTCAAATGATTATGGATCGCTTTTTCGTTACAGTTTAATTAATGTTCTGGAATCTCCCGATAGGGACCATGTGAATACCAAGGTAATTTAAATATTTCAATAATGAATGATTTCGATTTGCGACAATACGACAGAGTTCATGAACTAGTAGTGGTTGCATTAAAAGACGCGATGAGAGAGTGTTTCTATGCATCTCAAGCGGGATCCTTCCATTGTTTTCAAACAACCGCCACCTCTATGTCAGGTCGTGTTCTTCTCATAGCAGAGAAGAACAGCCTCCTCAATGTTCTGTTACTGACAGAGCCGTATTCGAACATTTTAAATCCATCGATGAAAATGACATCTAAACCTGAATTTCGCATAATAAGATCCGTTTTGAATCGGCTCACGTTCTCCGTATCTTGACCTAGTTATTCCATCTGAAAATATCAATGTTGTCGGTTATTCTTTTTCCAGAATGCGTGACTGTTGGACGCCGGCCAGAAACCTAAATGAAGACCAGATTGATATATTTCTGTGTCAGATGTGTCCGTCACCTTATTCTCGTGACGTAAACATCGCGAACATTTCGTACTCTAGATTGTATCGTTCCACCCTGTATAGGTTGAATACATATTTCGTTTTTTTTATCGACCAGGAAGCTCCTTATATTGGCGTTATTGTGGGATTTCTCCCATCTAATGCAGATTAATTGAATTGAATTGGACGCATTCAAGGTGAATTCTAACGAAAATAATCCACTTCTACGCCTTGACATGAATGTTACGCCTCACCCGGTGCCGTATACGCGAATAACGAATTCCAATGAAGACACTTTTTACCTCACAGCAGATATTACTTCTACAGGGCGTTCCATAAGCTCCACGAGCGATC
This sequence comes from Adalia bipunctata, assembly GCA_910592335.1. Classification (NCBI taxonomy): domain Eukaryota; kingdom Metazoa; phylum Arthropoda; class Insecta; order Coleoptera; family Coccinellidae; genus Adalia; species Adalia bipunctata. The sequence goes on along the minus strand of OU342952.1, from coordinate 1,203,637 downwards.
TTCTCTTGGGCTGATCTCCTGGAGTTTCCCACAATTTGATCCTTGTCTTTTGCCCACTTTGATCTTTGACGCTTGTCTCGATGTTAGATTTACCTCGTGGAGTCTTCTGACCATGATTGGAGAAAAGACTTAAACCACCAGCACTTGTGTTCGATCCACTTGGTCTTATTGAAAACGAAATACTAATAGAGGAGAGAAAACATTAAAATGAACGAACAATGATCGAGCTTTACGATGAACCAGAAGACGTTTCTATAATTGTTATTATTTATCTTCATTAGAGCTGAAGACTGTTGAGTTGTTTACAATCCTCGTATAAATTTGCGAGTCGACCACTTGGATAATTGTTGTATTCCTCGAGAACTCACTCAACAGCTTAATCAGTTTTGATACTGATTTTTTAATTACGACAATGATACGAAATTGTAAGCTCGAGTGCGTAGCTAAAAGCGTTTAAAAGTGCCTGAATTTTGAGAGCGAAAGTAAACAATTCGAGTATTTTTCGAGTGGAATGTTGTAAATAATCAAAACTTCATTTTTGCGCGCTTTGATTGATTCAAAATTGAGAGGTAGATCAGAAATTGAAGATATAAACTCCCCCGCACGTCTTGGCATTGATCCAATAGGATGGTCCATTTCTTCTTGAGGGATACCATCCCAAGCTACCTGTACTTCATGTCTCATAGCCGCCAAAGTCCGTGGGAGCTGTGGTAAATTTCCAAGACTTCTCTACCCATGATGTCCCAAACATGCTCTATGGGCTAAAGATCGGGGGATCTGGGTGGCCATGGCAAAAGATTCACATGGCGTTCACAACGTTCTCTGCACCACTGTAATCGTTGCCGGCGATGCTCAAACGTCAGAGGTAACACAAGATGGAGTCGATAATGCTGCAGTCCGAAAGACCTTATCCGGTTGTAAACCGTTCGGACAGTAACATCAGGATGGCCTTGTTCTCCTAACCACTCATCAGCCAAAGATCCAGTTGTCGCAAATCGGTCTCTAATGGCCATAAGTCTTAGACGTGGATCTTGAACTTCATTTGTGCCCTTTCGACGTCCGGTGCATACTCTTCTTCGATTTTGGGCCTTATCAAACCACGCTTGATAACATCTCATAACAGTAGTTGGATTTCTGTTCGTACGGTTAGCGATTTCTCGAAATGACAACCCCGCCTCCCGTAGAGCAATAATTCCTCTTTCAAATTGATCTAGCAGGCGATAAATTCCGCGTACACGTGCTCTAGGCATTTTAACAACAACTAAACATCGACTTTGGATCTTCTCGAACAGCTGGTTTATTGTAAAATTTAAGAAATTTGCAAAAAACGACTACAATATTTAAGTAAAAAAAACTTCCCAATTGTTTTCTCCAAATTTTAATTTGACTCCTTCTGGATGTTGCAGTTTAGTTGCAGTTGTAGTTTACCTATATTGAAATTTCGTGATGATTCATGTTTTTGAAGCGCTGAAAGCTACTCCTTCCAATAAATCACATTCATGTCCATTGTCACTCGTAATTCTCGAACAATTAATTTCTGAATATTAGAAAGCGGTCAAGCGTATTCCAAAAATTCGTAAATATGATTTATAGCCAGCGACACCACGAAAGTAGAAAACGATGTTGCTACTCACCTATTCCACTTTGACTGCGTCTAATAGAAGAAGAAACGATTCTTCGGAAATCCAATCAGAAGATTCGGCATAATCCTCGGCCACATGGTGAAAGTACCGAGAATCCAAAGGCGAAAACAATATTATCATAACATACAGAGAATATACGTGAAAAATCGCGGTGTTCCCCTTAATCGTCCATGTGGCAGATACGGGGTATCGTTTTAAGAGAATTTTTCGGCAATTATCCAGATTTGCGCCGGCACTTTCCAGTCGATGTTCTCAGGTTTAAAGTTAAGACGAAAAGTGGTACGAAAAGTAATTCCGCGCGCGATGAAGATCAACGCGGCCGCTTGCGAGGGCGCGTGCTGCGACCCGGAAGTCGTCGAGACGGTGAGGGCGAAGAGGATCAGGTTCGAAAGGGGCAGAACGCCCCCGCCTCCGCCGCCTCCGGTCAAAAGTTCCAAGGGGAAGAATTTCGAGTATTTCAGGTGCGAGAACAAGGAGTACAGAGGTGACAGGTGGAAGCTGGGGAAATCGAATTTTACCGGCAGGTTCTCGCTGCCGCTCGCCGTAAGTTTTGTCCATATTCTTAGGTAGTCAATGACAGCAGACATAGTGAGACTTGAGTATTCCCATGCAAGGGAATTGGTCAAAGAGAACAACTCAGAAAACAAAGGTGATCTTATTTGAGACCACACACTCAAGTTGATGAGCATCTTCAAAGGAATCTACTGGCCACAGCGTGGGCAAATGACTTCCTTGTCAAAAGTTACTTCAACAATTTGTGTTAGATCTTTAAACCATTTATCACCACAAGTACAAGATTATAATTAAAGAAACAAACTCAAGGACAACCTTCAACTTTTCAAGAACAGGATGCATAGGATAGACCAGGCGGTACTGCCCCCTCTTGAGGCAGCAAATAGGTTTCATAAGGTGGCTCTTTTCCCTGGTGGTTCCACTTGAATAAATAAATCTCTGGTTTCGAAATATGGTCGATTTTTTGACCATTTCGCTCTTTATTCCTCTTCTTTCGGACAAATCTATAACCTTTTCCATCGGACTTATTTCTTGTGGTCCCATGGCACAATTTTCGATTCAAATCTGTTGGGTACGAGTCTCGATTCTTTCAACTGTTACAATTAGAAGTGAGAAAGGAAATTGCCTTTCATTGTCGCCGTGAAAGACAACTTCGAAAGTAGCACTTATATCTGTTACCATTGTTTCGTTGTTGCCTGTTCGAATTTCAGGAAGTTTAGAGTGAGACGAGAATATGATGATATTCTTCGCGATGCGACCTTTTCCTATCGAATTTCCAGAGGATATTCCAACGGACGATATCCGATTTCTTCTTGCTCATAAAAAAATTCAATATACGTCGAAAATTATACGGATTGAGCTTGGTGACAGAAATGGTACTTTCTTGGAAAGCCTCTATTGTGGAATAGAATGCATTGAAATCGAAATTGTGAATTATTTATATTTCCACATGTTCTTATTTATGTCTACATTATATTATAACAGGCTATAGTTATGGTACATCCGATTAATGGCCGCAAGAGCAATTGGTCGTTTTCTGTGAGTCCTCTAGGCTCAGTACCTTGTCCAGCTACCATAGTATCCAGCATTGTGCGCAACTGTGTTAAGAGCTTCTTCTTTTTCGCAAACTAACGAATCATTCTTAATTTCTTTTTCCGTTCCAGACATTCACCGCTTGGTGCAACAGCCACCTAAGAAAAGCGGGCACTGCCATAGATAACATAGAAGAAGACTTCAGAAACGGCCTCAAACTCATGCTTCTCCTGGAGGTCATTTCTGGGGAAACGCTACCGAAGCCCGACAGGGGCAAGATGCGTTTCCACAAGATCGCCAACGTCAACAAAGCCCTGGACTTCATCGCTAGCAAAGGAGTTAAGCTGGTCTCTATCGGCGCCGAAGGTCAGTCTCCGTCTTATACGTACGAAAACCGTCCTATCCCAAACTTTCTTCTCCAGAAATCGTCGACGGCAACCTCAAGATGACGCTCGGCATGATCTGGACCATAATCCTGCGGTTCGCCATCCAGGACATCTCGGTCGAGGAGATGACCGCCAAGGAGGGTCTGCTGCTGTGGTGCCAGCGCAAGACGGCGCCTTACAAGAACGTCAACGTCCAGAACTTCCATCTGTCGTTCAAGGACGGTTTGGCCTTCTGCGCCCTCATCCATCGTCACCGACCCGATCTGATCGACTACAACAAACTGAGCAAGGACAATCCCCTGGAGAACCTGAACACCGCCTTCGACGTGGCCGAGAAGTATCTAGACATTCCTAGGATGTTGGACCCCGACGGTGAGTCCCCTTTTTATTCGGTCGATGTTATCCGAATTTTTTTATTTAGGGTTATGCGAATGACTCTCATTCTCGGACTGGTCAGACGAAGGAAGAGCTTCCGATGGATGATACAGCCTTCTTTGCTTAGGACTGAACGAGAATAAATTCGCTATCACAAAAACGCCTATATCTCTTGAACCTATTGAGAAAAAAATCAAAATTTGATCATAGTTAGCTTTGTTATGAACGTCAGAAACATGTGGAACATTCATTTCATAGATATTCCAATTCTCTGTCGCAAAATGTCGAGCGAAGTGAAAACGCGAGAATTTATAGTGAAACTTTTTCAAAATAATCAAAAATGGAGCTTCAAAAGAATCGCAAAAGAGGCTCGCGTTCGTCCGGAAACGGTATCAAGAGTTGTTAAGCGTTCGACGAAGATCTTGCAATTAACCGCAAGGAAGGAACCGGGAGGAAAAAGGGGTTTCATAGCCCAAAAAAAATGAAGAAAGCCATCAGCCTTTTTCAGAAGAATCCTAACCTTTCAGGACGGAAAGTGGCCCAAATAGTGGGTTGTTCGCAGTCAACCGTTCAGAAAATCAAATCGAGTTGTGGGCTTAGAACATACAAAGTGCAGAAAGTGCCAGGCAGGAACGCTGTGAAGAATCAAGAAGCGAAATCAAGAGCAAAGAAATTAAAAAAAGATTTCTTGAAAAATTTTTCCTGTTGCGTGATGGACGACGAAACCTATGTCTTGGCTGATTTCTCGCAACTTCCTGGTCAGGAATTTTATACTGCAGATTCTCGTGGAAATGTTGACGAACAATTTCGCGTGAAGAAACAAGCAAAGTTTCCTAAAAAATTCCTGGTTTGGCAAGCAATTTGCACTTGTGGGAAAAGGATCAAATTTTTCGTTGGCCAAGGATCTGTTGACTCGAAGATATACATCGAGGAATGCTTGGAGAAGCGACTTTTACCATTTTTACGTGAGCACGATGTGTCAACAATCTTTTGGCCAGATTTAGCTTCATGCCACTACAGCAAGGCCACCAAGGAATGGTATAAAGCTAATGGGGTGGTTTTTGTCCCCAAAGAGGCCAATCCACCAAATTGCCCAGAACTCAGGCCAATCGAAAAATATTGGGCCCTGGTAAAAAGAGAATTGAAGAAGACTAAGAAATCAACGAGAACATTAGCGGAATTGAAGCAAAAGTGGAAGACAGCATCCCAGAAAGTGACTGAGAACACTATAAGAAGCATGATGGGAAGAATTCCAGAAAAAATCCATGAATTTTGTAAAAAATAGTTCTGGTTTTTTGAATTGTAAAAACAGTTTTCATGAGAATTAGAAGATGATTCGAAAATGAGTTTGATTTTCGAAATCGGTCGAGTAGTTCAAAAGATATAAGCGTTTTTGTGACAGCGAATTTATTCTCGTTGAGTCCTTAAAATTGCGAACTGTTGAGTGTCAACGCACCTCTTGAAGTTTTTACATCGGCTGACATGCAAATGACGCGGCGAAAGCAAAATTATAATTTTTTCCATTGAGATCTGACTTTCAAGATGTGGCTGTAAAAATTTCATGAGGATCTGACGTTTGGTTCAGATGTTACAGGGATTTAAGAGTCTTTAGCCTTCAAAATAGGAAACATATACCGCCAGATGGCAGTGCAGTGCATTGATTTTTATTTATTGGATTATTCAACTTGATAGACCAAATGTTGGGGCTCAGGGAATATAACAAGAAATCCTACCCTGACCTAGACCTCACACAGGCTGTATAATACTCTCTCTTTTCTTCACCAGTCATCTGGGAGGAGATACCTGCGGGTCGTGTCATTAAAAAAAAATTCAATTTCATCGTAGAATACACAATTGTGAGAAACAATTAATTTTCACTAATCGACGGTTAAAGCAAACCTTAATAAATTGTCTTTGATAAAAATGGATATTTATCATTTCGAATAGAAAAATGCAAGGAAATAAATTTCGCGAAAACAACACATTGACGTAATATTATTCACAAAAAAACAGTAAATTCTGAAAAAAATGAGATAGACGTTTGATTAACTAAATGATAGACTTCAATACTGAAATGAAAAAACGCAAAAATATTTGTTCGTTTTGATGGTGGAAATGTTACAAAATAACCAAAAATGATGGGGAATATCCTTTTCATTCAATCAATACTTATAAAATATTTTTTTATTATTTTTATCTTTATACACTCATACATCCCTTCATCAATCAAATATAAATCGTTTCTGACTCCCTTTTTTTTCAGGGAGGTAGACCCTTAAGTGATACAACTTTTACATTTTCAAAGCAATGAAAAAATTTTTTTTTATCTTACTGAGACGTGAAAAGGGTTATCCGGAAACACCATCAGAAAATTGGTCCATTATTGACAGGTTTGCTGAATTTAAACGTGATCGGACGTGTCCAAATGAGGACGAAATCATGGTCGATCATTTTCCTGCTGATGACGTAGTGTGATTCATACTGCGTTTGTCGGTGATCTTCATCGCCAAAAATCTTTTTTACGCTCAATATTATATAAATTTGAATTCGATTGGGCGAATAAATATTAACAGACAATTTTTACCGTGCAGATCTGATCAACACCCCTAAGCCCGACGAGCGTGCCATCATGACCTACGTGTCGTGTTATTACCACGCTTTCCAAGGGGCCCAACAGGTACACAGCTTGCGTGGAGACAGCTCAATAACATCCGATTTATTTTTTCTTGCAGATTGTTTATTTTTGACGAATGCTGAATGTGTGACCTCGCTCTTAACCCCAAGCATTAACGACGTTTTTTCAACTAATGTGTTTTTTTGTTTTTGTTATTTTTGTATTCACACCACTAATGTTTTGTTGCATGCAGACTTACAGAATACAGCGATGCCAGACGAGAGAGCCGTTATGACATACGTATCGTCGTATTACCATTGCTTCTCCGGTGCTCAAAAGGTGAATCTCAGGTTCAAATACATTTTTTATTGAGGGACAAGAGTTTGTCCATATTTGATTTTTTATGATTCTCTTTGCTTACAATTATTATCATGTTCCCATTAATTTCTATTCAACAAAGATCCAAAGACGAGTTATAAAATACATAGTCAATCTATATCGATTCATTTATTTCTTTTTAAAGGATGTGGTAGAAAAAAAGCATTATTGGTAGTTCATCTATCCGAGTGTATTATTCAAAAAAACGAGCTGATGATTTCGAAAAAACTGCGACGAAAACATGATTTTCAACTACAATAAAATCACAAAGAAACAACACGAACAAAAAATACAATATTCAAAAATTTAAACACCAAAGAAAAATAAGTAACAGTGATTTTTATTGAATTTAATACGAAGAAAATACATGGCTCGAAAATAACTTGGGTAGTTCTCCTTTCAATTTTGGGAGTTCAGAAAAAATGATTCAATAAGAAAAAGTCGAATTAAACGTGGATATGTAAGTTTGAAATGAGAATTTCTCGAATCATTTTCTAAGGTCAACAGTTTTTAATGGTGATTCAATATTTCGCATTGTTTTCTTTCATCATTCGTGTCAAAATCGGTGGGAAACATTGCTTTATCTTACGCGAAAATTCCGCTTAAAAAAATCGAGTAATTGGTCGAACTATTTACATTACATAATGTGTATCGTATGATATATTCAGCTGGGAGTGGGTTTGTATTGGAAATGTTCCAGAAAAACCGAGGTGTGGCTGAAGGCGCAAAGTTAAACATAATTCAAGGTTGCCAACATTAAAAATGCCAGTCAATGAATGAAAAATTGTCCATATTGAATCCGGCCCTCGATTCAGCTCTAGATTGCACGGATTTTCGCTTTTATGACTAACTTATTGCTAGTTTTCTGTAATTTTGAGAAATATAAATGTTTTCAAGAGATATAGAATATTTTTCTGAAATGAAAACAGTGACCAGGTAAAGAAATCAATATTTAGCTAGCTTCTGATTAATCAAGATAAAACCTAGCAAATACCAAAGCTAGGAAGATCAAAATTGTATCAGACTTTACGATTTTCCAGGCCGAAACCGCCGCTAACCGAATCTGCAAAGTCCTCAAGGTCAACCAGGAAAACGAACGTCTCATGGAGGAATACGAACGCCTGGCCAGCGACGTAAGTCTTTACTACGCCCGTCGGTCGTCCCTCTTTTTTACCTAAACCGTTCCTCGACAGCTTCTCGAATGGATCAGAAGGACCATGCCCTGGCTCAACAGCAGGCAGACGGACAACTCTCTGGCCGGCGTGCAGAAGAAGCTGGAAGAGTACCGCACCTACAGGCGTAAACACAAGCCGCCGCGCGTCGAGCAGAAGGCGAAGCTGGAGACCAACTTCAACACGCTGCAGACCAAGTTGCGTCTGTCCAACAGGCCGGCTTACATGCCCACCGAGGGAAAGATGGTCTCTGTAAGTGGATTTCTTTAGGTGAAGGTCTTCTCGAGGCGCGTCTACACTAAGACTCTGTCGAAGAAATGACTTGATCAGCATGGTGAAGACGCGTCTTAGGAATCCTCCTGTTTGATTCCTCAAGATGTAGGACCTTCTCCTCGACAATTTCTGGAGATTCTCGTGGAAAAGTTTAAAATGCGTCTTCTCTTCCCCAGGACATAGCCAACGCGTGGAAAGGCCTGGAAACGGCGGAAAAATCCTTCGAGGAATGGCTGCTGTCCGAGATGATGCGGTTGGAGAGGCTGGAACATCTGGCGCAGAAGTTCAAGCACAAGGCGGACGCCCACGAGGAGTGGACCAGGGGCAAGGAGGAGATGTTGCAGAGTCAGGACTTCAGGCAGTGCCGTCTCAACGAGCTCAAGGCCCTGAAGAAGAAGCACGAGGCGTTCGAGTCGGATCTAGCGGCCCATCAGGACAGGGTCGAGCAGATCGCCGCCATAGCCCAAGAACTCAAGTGAGCAACCGTTTCTTTCAATTCGTTTTCAATAAGGTCATATTTCTCGTCGAAAAGGGTTAGCGGTAATCGTCATTTCTTTGCAGTACTCTGGATTACCACGACAGCATCAGCGTGAACGCCCGGTGCCAGCGCATTTGCGACCAGTGGGACAGACTGGGCGCGTTGACGCAGCGTAGACGTCAAGCTCTGGACGAGGCCGAGAGGATCCTGGAGAAGATCGACATACTGCATTTGGAATTCGCGAAACGGGCCGCTCCGTTCAACAACTGGCTGGACGGCACCAGGGAGGATCTGGTGGACATCTTCATCGTGCACACCGTCGAGGAGATACAGGGTCTCATCGACGCCCACGCCCACTTCAAGGTCAGCGGATTTATTTAGTTGCTCTCTCGTTCTTTCTTTCCGGTTTAAGAGGACGATTTTAGAAGAAAATATCTTTGCTTTCTAGGCCACTTTGGGAGAAGCCGACAAGGAGTACCAGAGCATCGTCGGACTGGTCAGAGAGGTGGAATCCATCGTCAAGCAACACCAAGTGCCCGGAGGGCTCGAGAATCCCTACACCACGCTCACAGCTCACGTAAGTCCCCTTTCTTCGACGTCTCCCACCGTTAAATTCACGCTCATCATCCTTCATCTCGATTCAACGCCATCATGCACCATTTCGGGTTTAAATTTAAGACCTTAATTCAACATGACCCTTTTTTTTTCTTCGCCTTACTTAAAGGAAGGATTCGGTGGAGACCTAGAGGTAAAAAAGTCGGTTACCGAAGATTCTTCTTCGGAATCCGTACTAAACGTTTCTCTTGCAGGATCTGACCAGGAAATGGGGCGAGGTGAGGCAGCTGGTGCCGCAGAGAGACGCCACGCTACAGGCCGAACTCAGAAAACAACAGAGTATCCTTTTGAACGAGTCTTTTAGGGTCTTTCAGGTTGTTTCTTCGGCAACTAGACCGTTGAAAGGGTCTTTAGAATTTAAAATAAAATGTTCTCTTCTGCGGAATTTTCCTATACGACGCTTTTAGATAACGAAATGCTGCGACGTCAGTTCGCGGAGAAAGCAAACGCCGTCGGGCCCTGGATCGAGCGTCAACTGGACGCCGTTACCGCCATCGGGATGGGTCTGCACGGAACCCTGGAAGATCAGCTGCACCGTCTCAAGGAGTACGAACAGGGCGTGTACGCTTACAAACCGCACATCGAAGAACTGGAGAAGATCCACCAGGCCGTGCAGGAGAGCATGATCTTCGAGAACAGGTAAGATCGACCGGGGACGACTGTGGCAAGGATCATTCAATTTTTCCATCGGCGATTCGCAGGTACACCCAGTACACGATGGAAACGCTGCGGGTGGGCTGGGAACAGCTGCTGACCTCCATCAACAGGAACATAAACGAGGTGGAGAACCAGATCCTGACCAGGGACTCGAAGGGCATCACCCAGGAGCAACTGAACGAGTTCAGGTCGTCGTTCAACCACTTCGACAAGAACAGGACCGGTCGGCTGTCGCCCGAAGAGTTCAAGTCTTGCCTCGTGTCGCTCGGCTACTCGATCGGCAAAGACAGACAGGGCGACATCGATTTCCAGAGGATCCTGGCCGTCGTCGATCCCAACAACACGGGCTACGTGCACTTTGACGCCTTCCTCGATTTCATGACGCGGGAAAGTACGGATACGGACACCGCGGAGCAGGTCATCGACAGTTTCCGCATCTTGGCCGCCGATAAGGTAAGAAGGATCTTTTTTTTTAGCGGGACGGGGTGGCATTCGCGCTAGACGATGGTAAGTCGGACAATTGGCGCCCAACGTGGTACGTTTTAGTTTTTCCTTGCGATTATGGATGCCGTCGTGACTTTAGTAAATCAAATTTGATTAGGGATCGCTTTTAGGGGTTGTCGAAATCGATGTCGTCGCTTATTTGGAACAAAACTCTCATTCAATCTTGTCCTTTTGTCCCTACTATTCTACAATGGCGGCACCAATGCCGCGCACAGATGGAACTACAAAATATGTTCCCGACTCAGTAGAAACAAGCTTCCATAAAAAAAACATTTTGAAAGACAAGCTTTTATATTAACAACACTCATCCGCCATCTTGAATTCCTCAATTTTGGAAAATCGTAATTTCCGACCCAGAAAACCCCCAGATACCAATTTTTAATAGAATCTGATCATAATTACGAAACTCGTCCGCCATCTTGAATTTTGCAATTTTGACAGAAGACTCATCATTGTCGAACCCAAAAACCCCCAGATACTAATTTTGAATGGAATCTGATAATAATTTCCAAACTCATCCGCCATCTTGAATTTTCTAATTTCGACAGCGGAATCATCATTATCGAAAGACGACCCAAAAATGTTTAAGTTTTGGGAACCGTCTCTGCCAAACTGTCCCATTTTTATAGTAAATTTTATTAATTCCGAAGCGTTGTTGAAGCCTGTATCTTTCCATTTTAATTAATGGCGTAGTTTTTTCTTGTCAAATGTCACAAAATGACAGCTTCAAAAGTGACGTTTACCGAAATCTAGGAGCATTCTATGCTCCTAGCCGAAATAGCGGGTATTCAAAATAACACCTCTTATTGGAAAACCTGTCAATTATTTTATTATCTCTAAAAGTATAAAGAAGAATGGAAGTCCGAAAATTTTTTTTTTCTGTTGTATATCGACCCGAGGTCGTAGTCCGTAGATTGCGAACCTGTAATTAGAATTTTCCTGTGACTCGTAGTTTGGGAAATAATCGACCTTGAGTCGAAAAATTGATCATTTTCAGACTGCCGTATCTCCCAGAAAAATCGATTTATACAGATGCTGATTTTTTTGCATATAGATCCGTCCTTTGTGAATAAAAAAAACTCTACCAGAGTGTGACGGTTTAGATTTTCTGATTTTTTTCCCGAAGTTCCAATTTTTTCGATTTTCAAACGTTCGTTAATCAAAAACTGTTCTCTTTACGGAAGATCTGATTGGATATTCTTAATCTACGCCTTCGAATTAGTAAATGGTGTGATTTTCGTTTCGATCGAAGCCAAATTTTTTTTTTTGAAAAATCGATATTTTTCCGTTCATTTGTAAGGGAATTTTCGCAAAAATTCGAATCTCGCCAATCGATATGAAATTTTCACCGTTTATTAATTCGATGCCGCAGATTAAGGATATCCAGACAGATTTCCTCTGGGACTAATAGTTTTTTGAATATGGTCGATGAAAAATCGAAAAAATTGGACCTTCGCGAAAAAAATCAGAAAATCCCAACCCTTCGTCTCAGGTATAAAAAAAATAGACTATTGCATTCTCGAAGAACTATATTTCGTCAACGATTTTTTTTTTCAGCCGTACATTCTGCCGGACGAGCTCAGAAGAGAACTGCCCCCGGATCAGGCGGAGTACTGCATCCAGCGCATGCCGCCGTTCAAAGGCCCCGGCGCCGTGCCCGGAGCCCTGGACTACATGTCCTTCTCCACAGCTCTCTATGGAGAATCGGACCTTTAATCGTCTTCTTCGTAGTAACTCGCATCCTTTCAAAACTGTCTATTTCGATCCATATCTATTTATTTATCAACCTTTCAGAGTGCGAATATCACCAAGAATCTTCCATTACTCGAACGAATATTTAATGTATAGATACGAACTGCAAATTTTATTTTCTGAGAATTTTCCTTTCTTGGAGGTATCTTTAGTCTTTTTATGTACTATTTTTTTCTTTTATGAAGAATTTATTTAATTTATACGTGCCCATATTCATTTAATTAAGTTTTGTGTACATAAGAGAAGATAAACATTAGGGTTCTTTGTTTCCGTTATCTTTATAACAACAAATAACCTTTACTGTTCCGTACGTGAAGGTTCTTTGTTCCGACGTTGCCTTTTTTTCGATCCGATCGGAGAACCTCTATGATTTTGTTTTGGTTGGAGTTTTATGATATTTATTATTTAAAAAAAAATGATTTATTTGCCTCAAATATACTAACCTTATATTGTAAGTTAAAAAATGTCGAATCGTATTCGAGGTCATTTTATTCTCGTAATTCTCGATGGTTTCTTCTGACCAAAAGATGAAATGTAGTGCTATATTTTATGTTCAAATTTAGATTTCCTAAGATGAAACTATGTGAATAAATTAATTAATTTTGAAAGGACTTTTATTTAAAAACACTGACAAGAGCAAAATAGTTTCTAAAGCAGCCACCCAAAGTTTTGAAGGATGACATATGACTTTGACATTAGAAAGGTTATGGAGCCTCTACTTAAAGTTTTGAGAAGAATACCTGGGGTTTCCAGTGAAAATGTCTGTTGTCCATTTAAATGAAATCAGGTCAATCTCAAACTTAGATGTCACTTGTCATCGTAACCACTCTTTCTTGGTTTCACAAATTATAGCCGAAAGTAAATGTCACATTAACGAAATTTCCGAGTAAGCTCCCAGAGTGCAATTGGTATTTGTCGTAAATACAAAGTTTCTAAATCTTCATGTTACAATTGGAGTAAACGAGTCACATAACGACACAAAATTTTCATTTCAACATCTTTCATTAATAGCAAATTCTATTGGTAGAAACTGGTGCAACTTTTATTACACAGAGTTTGCGTGATACTTGGGAATCATGATAATTCACTATTGGATATAACGGAATATTTTGGAAAGGAAAGAAAAACAATTCATAAAAACCTTACAAACATCATCAATCACATTCTTTATTCCTCACTCGCATCAACATTTTCAGTTTGCAATTTCTTGAATGTTGCAACTGGGACATAGGTGGCTAATGTGTATAGTTTATTGACGGAATCTTCGTCTTCGTTCCTCCTTCTTGAGAGACGGATGCGAAGCCTGAAGGGAACATTCCTAAAAAAAAAGTAATTACAGACTTGTGAATGATCACAACAAAGAGCTAATATTACATTTCCTGACAATTTCTATGGGATCGTTAAGAAGAAAGTCTAATTCAAATTTCAATAGCTGCAAGACAACTAAATACCTAACTCAAAATTGTAAAAAGACACTCAACCAGAAGTAAATTGAATATACCATGAGCACAACTCATCCAGTGAAAACTGTTAATATCTCCGAAAAAGACTTGTTTAATAGCCATATTCATAATTTGAAATGAATGAAAATTGAGTAATTATGTTCCAATACAATAGAAGCAAATGGAGTAGTCACATTTCATAGCAGATGTAAATCAACAGAAAGAAGGTATATGTAAACACCACCGAACGTGGATAATTTGCATTCAATGACAAAATTTTGATACACTCTGATTTGAAATATGAAACTAACCTGATTCCTTTGGACCAAATTTGTTTGTTTAATCTGGTGTCGATTCTCACATCAGGAGTTCCCATTTGCAAAACTGCGAATTTCCTGATTTCTTTGATTGCCCTAGGGGCCCTCTTTTTAAAGCCAATTCCATGAAGCCTTTTATGGAGATTGACGGTATATTCCCTTGTTACTACTTCATTGATGGCAGATTTGCCTTTCTTTTCACCTTTTAGTTTGGCCATTTTCTAACCTGAAAAGTAAACTCTGAGTTTATTGCAATTTGTAAATATGAAAACTATAACGAAAATATTGTAATAATGGTATGCAATTATTCTCAGTACCTCCAAAGGGAATGTGTGTGAATTGATTAAAAATAAGATTAGTTAGAAAAATTAAGAAGAAATATCTTACATACCTTCACTGATGGATGTGTCCACTGAAAGAAGAAATGTCATAGAAAAACGCAAAAGCGTTGTGTGCATAACCTGAAATTTCATTGACATTTCAATCACGGTATAAAATTCAAGGACTCCCATGACTTAGGTGCATAGAATTTTATGGACAGGAGCTTTTTCGAAACATCATCTGATTATAATAATAATTCCAGTCTATTCAGATTGGACAAAATAAAAATTAGAAAATCAAAAGTTTTCTCGAAGTTCTACAAGTGGTACAGCTTTCTTTTAGCTTTCAGCCGAACGCGTTCATATATAGGTACGGTCCCGTCATCTGTACGAAAAGAGCTGAACTTGTTTCGGAAGGATACGTGACGGGGATATTTCTGTATTTCGAATTATTAATTTATTGAAATGCCCCTAGATGGATTGGGACGTGCTTTGTGATTTTATTTTCGAATTTATGATAAAATTGAGTAGAACGAGAATATTATGAAGGCGGATTATAGAGGATCAAATTTTACTTAAAACAATTATGAATTCGTCAAACGTTCGAATATGTGTATCCAGTGTTTTTTATTTTCGAGGGAAACTCTTCAAATTTATACGGAAAAAATCAATAGATAAGTTCAATTAAGTTCGGATATGTAATTTTCGAATTGATATTTCCGAAACCATTTCATCGATTATGTCCATTTATGATTTAAACAGAGGGTTCTCAAGTGTACCTACCCTGAAAATTTCAAGATTCATAAAATCATAAATATTAAATTCATATCGAAATGCAGATAATGCTCGTTATTAAAAGATTCTTCTGAAATATTTCTTATCATTCCTTCAAAACAACAACAGGCCCAACCTACATCCACCAAAAGCCGAACCTTCTTGTTCTTCGCGACTGTTGAAGGACAAAGGTCCAAAACACCAATGACCTACCAGCTCTCGAGGACCTTTAGAGGGCACACGCATCCACGCAACGCGTATGCAAGCTTCGGGCACCGAGGGGGCCGGGGGGTTCGCCAAGAGTCGCAGCTTGCACCTCCCAACCCCCACATGCCCCCTCGCCCTCGAACCCACAGCGATACTAGTCACTCACGACTATCCGAATTTTATCGGCAAGCCGTTCCGCCAGACAGTCACGGGTTTATACACTTTTTAGTGTCTACCAGCCAGTCATCCCAGTGTTGCATTCGAAATGGGCTAAAGGCCGCACAGAAGGTCGAATTTGGCCGAACGGGTACGGTCCCATGCACAGGACGACGTTCGATTGAAGCCTGGTAGTCAAAATAACGTTCCTAGGCTAGAAAATCAACCAAAAGGCCCTTGAGTTGCTAGACACAAACAATAATTGTTAATAAATCACCTATATGACCATATACTGCTTAACTATACACGGACATTGCAATTATATAAAAAACCAGCTGTCTGTGGCCTACAAGATCATTTCGTTCCTTCGTGTAATATTGAAATGCTAATGCTCAACGATTGTCAAATGAAACCTTCAGTATTAAACCTAGTCTTATGACATTCTTCGATTCTTCTCGTGAACGAGGATTTCTCCGTTAGGGCAGTTCGAAAGGTGGGTTCCGACCCTTAGACGTTGATAATGCAATTCTGTACAGGCTGATCGTGGTTTTGACGATTCGTCACGGTACGAGGGTTGCAGGAAATTCCGTCTGTCTATTCACGCCGTCTGAAGAAATTGTTACGAATCAGCAATTCTTGGAATTGCTATACGTCTGCAGTTGATAAGGATGGAGATAGGAGAGATCAGTGAGGTGTTGAATTCTTTATGGAAGAAGGAAGAATTCATGCAACATTCAAACAACTCGAAGACACAATTTTTGGCCTGCTATTTCTATAAAAGTAATTGTTTCAGTGGAGTAATAAGTAAAGAATCCAAGTTTTTGATGAAAACATCGAATAAGGCATATTTTGTGAATACCCTATAAAATTTTTTCCGCAAAGTCAGGGTGAAAAACGTATAACAGTTCCTGAAAATTTTCTGCTTCTTACTTTGAAATGCCAGTAGCTATGACCAGCTTTTTGATCATCCCAAAGAATATCTGTCCAAAGGCTCAAATAACTTTGGATTTGGAAACCTTCGGCATATCAAACGAAATCATCAAAAATACAGGGTATTTCTGAATTCTGAAATAAAGGGTAGTTTGTTAAACAGGGAACAGGGTGTTCATAAATTGAACGTACAAACGAAAAGGGTATCCTTACGTAAGTTTAAGAAAAAAAGTCCCATAAAAATGGGGTCGCAAACGTTTCGTTTTCGAGATACAGAGTGTTGAACTTTTAATTTTTTTCAAATTTTTTCTAATAGCGTCTACACTTTACAAGATATTCAACTGAAATTTGGCATAGATAATATAAGATTTGGGAGTTCTCACCAAGTGACATGGCAATTTCGAAAGCAGATCTACAAGGTGATATTTTTTCTGGAAGACTGTCACCTGTTTTCCTCCACAACTTTTTTTTGGTGAGCAACTGTTAATTTTAAAAAATGTAAAGAAAAGCTTTGTTGTTATTGGAAACTTTTCGGTCTTTTGTAGTTTTGTCGTATCTGCTACCGATTTCGAGAAAAAAATTTGGAACGATTCTCTCGAAATCCTCAGAAGAATCAAAATTGTCATAAAGATCTAGTTAGTTTTAGTATGAAAAGAAATCTGAACTCTTCAAGTCTCGGGATCTGGCAGGCCATGACTGATGTCCATTCCACCTGTTTTCATAACTTTCTTTCAAATAAACCCAGTACACCCTGTATCTCGAAAACAAATTGTTTTTGACAAAATTGGTCTTTAAAGCAATAAAAGGAAAGGATAAAGCAGAACAATAATAATTAATAATGTTACTTTTCTTAGTAATTATTTCCATCCACAAAAAAGTCACCTTTAAACCCTGCATGATCTTCCTGACTGACAAAAAATTAAGTGGTGCAGGTCAATGATGACATCTTCTGAGTTCGCTTGAGTTTGGCATTGAGATGAAACAGCAGAACCAGGACGTAAACTTTGATTTTCATTGAGCATACGTCGTTATCCTTCGAGAAGATTGCAATAGCCTTAATTACCAAACAATCGATTCATCATTCCCAAATCACAAGTTGGCGTACGATTAAAAAGGCGAACGCAAGGCCGGATCATGCGAATCCAAACGGAATTTTAATGTGATTTATTCGGGCGGCGAGTCTCTTCATCGAGATTAGAAGGGAAAGGATAGAAAGCTGTCAATTACCTGCCGTCGAGGATGTCCTTTGATTATGCGGGTTCGATTCACAGATAGCAGTTTGGCCAGTTTCGGATTTATTTCGGATGAATCTTCAGGTAGACTGCGGACACTTTTTTCGGAGTGGTTATGCATGTCGACGGTTTTGGACAGGTCCTTTGTCTTTTCCTACGCCCATTAACTAGGAAAAGTGTCGAAATAATAACGGTCCTCTTAGCCCTTTCCTATCCCCACGTTGTTAGTATTTCGCTTCAACTCCAAACTACGTTGAGACGGATTTTGAATTATAGGTTTCCTGTCGATTTAGAGAAAACAACCATTGATTACGTGATTGTTGAAAAAGGAAAAGTGTAGGAATTTGCGTGATTTGACGAGTAGAAAACAGGGCGTCCCAGAGTAGGTGTAACAAACTGATAGGGTAGATAGAATGTGTAATCACCAAATCACCGTCGAATATCAACGAAAATTTGGATACAAGCTACGAGCTACAGAATTGGATTTTGCGTTGCCGGGGACAGCAATCGCAATCCTTGCTACTATAGATAGTACCTACCGGAGGCATAACATCCCAAACCTAGGCAGCTGTGAGCAGATTGCAATTAATGTTTATTATGTAGCATTTCTGCTGGTGCCATGGCACCCATGAACCCCCCCCCTGTATCTGCCAGTGGTGTGTGAACCAAACTCGAAAATGAAAGGCAAAACATAAAACCGAAAAAAATCATAGTACACAATGGTTAAATGGTCATATTTGGTATTAAAATGTAGGTTTTGGAGGACGATAAATTCAATAAAAATAAATCAATGTCCTATTTGGTACGGTTTAGATTTTGACCTGCGAAATGTCATTTTTTAAAAAAATCGAAATTTCAAGTCGTCATAACTCCCGTTTTAGTTATCGTATCCTCTTTTCATTTGTATATTGATAATCAGCATTGTCTGAAGTATCTCTGCGAACAATAAAATCGATATCGAAAATCTCAACTTTTCTGGTGAAAAATGCATAAGGGGTAAGACCCCCAAAATCACCATATTCGTCATCACCACGGAATCCCTGGGAACTCTAATGTTGATATTCATTCAGAATGATCTTCAATTCATTCGAATCATTCAGAATAACCATTTTGCTGGTCTGTAGCGCCTAAATTCTGAGTGCTCTGAGCTCGTGAACAAAACTCGAAAATGAAAAACGCAAAACATAAAACCAAAAAAATTCATGGTGTAGAAGGACTATATGGTCAAGTTTGGTATCAAATTATAGGTTTTCGGGGACGAGGAATTCAATAAAAAATAAATCAAGGCCCTATCTGGTACGGTTTAGATTTTGACCTGCAAAATGGCATTTTTTAAAAAACCGAAATTTCAAGTCGTCATAACTACCGTTTTAGTTATCGTATCCACTTTTAATTTGTATATTGATAATCAGCATTGCCCCAAGTATCTCTTCGAACAATAAAATCGATATCGAAAATCCCAACTTTTTTGGTGAAAAATTCATAAGGGGTAAGACCCCCCAAAAACACCATATTCGTCATCACCACTGAATACCTGGGAACTCTAATGTTGATATTCATTCGGAATGATCTTCAATTCATTCGAATCATTCAGAATAACCATTTCGCCGGTCAGTAGCGCCTAAATTCTGAGTGCTCTGAGCTCGTGAACAAAACTCGAAAATGAAAAACGCAAAACATAAATCCAAAAAAATTCATGGTATAGAAGCACTATATAGTCAAGTTTGGTATCAAATTATAGGTTTTCGAGGATTAGGAATTCAATAAAAAATAAATCAAGGCTCTATCTGGTACGGTTTAGATTTTGACCTGCGAAATGGCATTTAAAAAAAAACGAAATTTCAAGTCGTCATAACTCCCGTTTTAGTTATCGTATCCACTTTCTATTTGTATATTGATAATCAGCATTGCCCCAAGTATCTCTTCGAATAATAAAATCGATATCGAAAATCCCAACTTTTTTGGTGAAAAATTCATAAGGGGTAAGACCCCCCAAAAACACCATATTCGTCATCTCCACTGAATACCTGGGAACTCTAATGTTGATATTCATTCGGAATGATCTTCAATTCATTCGAATCATTCAGAATAACCATTTTGCCGGACAGTAGCGCCTAAATTCTGAGTGCTCTAAGCTCGTAAACAAAACTCGAAAATGAAAAACGCAAAAGATAAATCCAAAAAAATTCATGGTATAGAAGCACTATATGGTCAAGTTTGGTATCAAATTATGGGTTTTCGGGGACGAGAAATTCAATAAAAAATAAATCAAGGCTCTATCTGGTACGGTTTAGATTTTGACCTGCGAAATGGCATTTTTTAAAAAAATCGAAATTTCAAGTCGTCATAACTCCCGTTCTAGTTATCGTATCCGCTTTTGATTTGTATATTGATAATCAGCAATTTATATGGAAGCAATTTTGGATATATCCCCCGCTTCAGAATGAAGAAATAAAGTCACAAATCTGAAGAATTCGAGTCGTCATCCCCCGAACGGGATTATGCAACTGGCAAACAACCAAAAACTGCCGAAGATCTCCAATGAATAGAGCCGTCAGCGAAGATAACGAATCCAAACAACCAAGCCAAACACCTGTATCATTAGAATCGTGAAAGAATCGCCCAAAAATCCGCAGCAGGTAGAATAATGTAACAGTATATTCTGTGGTTCCCACGATCCTCGTATTGGCGACTGGCCAATAAAACGGTACAAAAATGCGAACCCTTTTTTAAGGGACGCTATCTACCTTTTTTCTGTCAGGTCCCGTTAGATGGGACCGAAAATTATTTGTCTATAGTCATCTTCGCAATTTAGATGCCTATTAGAAGTGAATAGGGGCGGGTTGGCAATCAGGAACCCTTTGGCAATTTTCCGAATTCACCGTAGGTACTAAAAAGCGGGGTTGTAAATTTCGCCTCCCAAAATTGCGTGTTTTATTGAGGTGGGTTGCGAAGTCGTACCGGCAGATGTATTTCGGATGGTTTGGTCAATTGGACAGAAGGGTTATACTGGCTTATTACTTCCGAATCGAAGGAAAAAATACTGCCAATTTCACACAAAGCATTCAAGGACGTTTGGGCATTCTGAATTCTGCTCTGAACCCTTTGGTTCCCATTTTAACTAAAGCCATAAACATAAAAAATAGAGCAATAAATTCCAGTTTTGCAGGTCGGTTATTGCATAGGTTTGTGTGATTTTTTTTCAAGGATTTTTTTAGGAATTCGCCGAATACCACAATTTCACCCACCTTAGCAAATCCGTAACAGCAAAGGGTTATTGCACAATGAACCCTTACAGTTTTGGGACGTCTTGACAGTTTTATACACCGTCATTCTTCATGGTACCCACCTGAATGGAATAAAAGTAACATTGAAATTGATTTTCGTGAAACATACCTACAACACTTTACATCAAGAAATCACTTTCTGAACATCTAAATATACTGCTCCACAAGAGTTAGGGATATCGTATTCAATCTTTTTTAAAAGAATGTAATCTTCGAAAAAATCGTTGTAAAATCATTTAAAACTCAATAAAAACTTGAATCGATCCAATAAAAATCAGTATGAGACATTTCGTCAATCTGGTCGCCTTTTTTCTGAAGTTTGGTTCTTTGCATATGCTTCATGAATGTTCTTATTTTGAAATGAAGTCAGTTTATCAAAGGCTGCGATTTGAAACGAGTTTTCTGAAAATGCCAAGACGTTAATTAACAAACGCTGAGGCTAATAGGGCTATCGGAATGCTACAGGCTGGCCTAACTCAGGTTGTTGTAGCGGAAAGGCTCCAAGTCAGCCAAAGTGTGATATCTCGACTTTGGAATAGGTTCAGGGAGACAGATTCCGTGTTGGAAAGACCAAGGCTTGGTAAGCGACGAAAAACAGCACCTGCTCAGGAGCGTTTCATTCCACATTTACCAATACCTCCGGCCCTCCGCACTCACCAGATTTGAATTGCATAGAACATGCAAGGGATATGCTCCAAAGAAGATAAGATAATCATCAACCTACCCCAGAATCCTAAAATGATCTGAGAGAGCTTCTACCCCGTTTATGGAACCAAATTCCTCAAGAAATGTTCAACAACCTCGTGTGTAGTATGCAAAGAAGATGTCAAGCTGTTATTGATGCCCGTGGAGGCCATACATTGTATTGGTAGTCTTAAAATGCTTGAATTCTCTGGGAATAAAATTTCGTTATTTTACTCGATTTTTCTTAACCACCCTGTATATATGCTGCAGACCTACAGGCTAAAATTAATTTGCAACTTGAAATCGTATTAATAATATGAATTTTCATCGCAAAAATCTTATTTTAACTATATTTTTTTGGAATTTAACTCAATATCCCCAACAACTCTAAC
The DNA here is from genome assembly GCA_910592335.1 of Adalia bipunctata. Classification (NCBI taxonomy): domain Eukaryota; kingdom Metazoa; phylum Arthropoda; class Insecta; order Coleoptera; family Coccinellidae; genus Adalia; species Adalia bipunctata. Next base: position 1,181,504 of record OU342952.1, on the reverse strand, counting down.
TCATGTGGAGCAGTTTAGATGCATATTGTTGATTTAATGACCCCCTTCTGAGCACTCGTGGAATATATGGTAGAGAAAATGAAGAACATTAGGTTTTCTTCGATCTGTGATCTTCCTTTCTCATTTGAGTGAGGTGAAATACGTCAAATACGACTTTTTGTCATTATTTCCACTGCTGAATTTTTCCGCAATATTTTTATTTGTGTCTCAAATATTTTTCTGAACTTTTATTCCGAGGTTCATTCATTATTTTAAGTTTTTCATCAGAAACACTTCGATGGCAAATACAAAGCTCCCCAAAATAACCAGAAAAGAAACACTGAACAAGGAAAATAATACAGCTGTCGCAGTAAAACTGTTCAGAGGTACCACATATGACCCATCAAGAATTCGACACAAGCGAGTTGAACGTTGTGACAAAGTCAAACTTCCAAAAATCGACGATAAACCATACACTATCCCGAAATTGGAACAGGATGTCAAAGAAGAAAATTTTCGATGTTCAACAGCTTTGAGAAAACGTAGAGCACAGTACCTCACTCAACTCGATATATTGAACGAGCAATGGCAATTGTTAGAGGAAAATGAGAATGCACTCAGGAAAAACATGATAATTTTCAATAAGTTCTTGAGGGAAAATTTGGTGAAGAAAGAAAGGTTCGAGGAAAATATTAAACACCATCAGAATATGGCTAAAAAGCATGTGGAAGAAATACAGGAGATGAACGAGGAGTTATCAACGATGGTAAAGTGTTCAAAACTAGAAATAGCAACAACCTCATAGATCTTAAGACTTTCGAAACTGAATAATGTTAATAAGTAACCTGTACTATCCTTGCCTGGATTCTCTTTTCAGCAAGTTGCTCATCACCTAAATTTTCAGAGGTATGTCAGAGCAATGATGAGGGCCCAACTCGAAAAACACTCAATCTACTACAAATTCCTCAAAAAAGTGATATCTAGAACAGGCGATTTCCGCTCAGTATATTCCCTAGTAGTCAGATTCGAATTGCTGCTGTCAACACTGGAAGAAACGACCGGAAAATATACCCAGCAAAAAAATGAGCTAGATATGTTGACACTAGGGATGAGAACAAGAAATTCAGAAAGGGTGTACGCGCTTCAATTCATGGTCCATAAAGTGGGCGTTTTGAGTCAAGTTTATAATCTGGCTAAGGCCAGAAGTAAAGAGAGTGAAAATATGCTGAGAAACATTCAGCTTGAAACTACAAGGAAAAAGGCGAATCTTGCCATCACCAAAAAACTTGTGTATGAGTTATATTTGGCGATATGTGAAAGACAAGGAATGGGGCCTGTTTTCGAAAAAGCCGAGCTCGAAGAACAACTGACTGTGATCTACACCAGCTTAGAGATGTTGAAGAATATCATGAGGAAAAGGATAAAAGAAAAGAAGGTGAAAAAAGTGCAAATTTGAAAGAAAAATGAGGCAATGAAAATGATGGAGCAACTGCTCTATTTGAACATTTCACATTGTGGTTTCTGATACTTTTAGGTGTAATTTTTTATAATTCTGTTTCTTTTTCTTAAATATAAGACATAAGATGTTCTTTATCCATTCATTACAATCATAGAAACACATTATAGTCCAAATTGAATGACAGCTGTTGCATTCAGAGTTTTTCGATATTTGATCAGATTCTAATTTGTCTTTTGGTTTTTTCAGTTTGATCCGTGATGACTTCAGCAGTGGTAGATGCTCAAGAACTATCAAACTTCACCACTCTACCCATAGGCAAAAAGACTCTACTGCCAGGTATTGCCAGACAGATCCATGTTATAGATTCTTGCGACATCAGAAGACACCCCTCTAGAAAATTTCGGGATTTCGCTAAACCCACAGGTGATACCAATCCCAATAAAGGCTTTCGCTCTAGCCAGAGAAAAACAACGACTGATAAAAGTTTGGAAAAGAAGAGACAAACGTTGGTAGATACTGTGCAAGCGACTTTGGCCAAATGGAGACATCTTGAGCGAGATGAGAAGAAGCTCCAGAGATGTTTCATTCAGTTCAGCAAATTTCTAAAGGAGAGCACTGAGAAAAGGGAGAGATTCTTGTCCAATACCAGCAATCTTCAGGAGCATAACAGGCTCAGAACTGCTGAGATTGAATACCTCAGACTTGAACTGGAAAAATGCGTGAGTAGAAAGAACCCGTTTAGGTACAAGATTTGTCAGTTTTACAGATTCCTATAGTGACTTCTTAGGATTAAGATTACGTCCTCATATAAAGTTCTGTTTCCAGAAGATAATAAAACGTCTTCTCAATATCGAATTCAGCAAACATTCCATCTATGGGGCGTATCTCGAAAAAGTGGTGCAAGAGAGTCGCTTCAACACCGTTCAAGATATGTTGGGGAGTTTCGAAGTAACCTTTGATTCTCTCGAAAGAACCACAAGAAATTACCATCATGCATTTAAAGAATTTGAAGGGAAAGGAAAGGCATTGGAGATTATTGTGTTCACCAAGGCGCCTCTAGTTTTGGATTTGCACCTGAAATCGACCTGTCTTTCGAAGAGGCACGACGACATCTGCAGGAAAAATGTAGAAAATGAGAATATAATACTTGGTTTATGCTCGAGGATTAATGAAGCTAAGGTAGTTTACGATGATTGTTTACTGAGTATCGACACTCTGTATGGGCATCTTTGCCGAAGATTGAATATAAAGAGGAAATATGCAAAGAAAGACTACAAAAATCAACTTATTTTCATCAAAACTGCTTTGGGGTCGAACAGTAATTGATAAAGTGTATGTTTCTCTACTTGTATTATTTATTTTTCTAAGGATATTTTCTTGGTATTATTTCATTTATGTATTTATCGATATTTTATGTATTATTGAATAAATATTTTTATTCCTGTTATTGTTTTTATGCAGCATCCTCGAGATAGATCTCCTGTTGGATTTCTTATCGGAATGTCATTTGGTATGAAACCAAACCCCAAATAAAAAAACAGTTATGTGCGCTTGAATTCTATTCAGTTAAATAGGAAGTTACTTAGAAAAAAGAACGAATAAAATGAATAAAATGACTCAAGAAATATTTTATTTCTGGACAATCTCGTACACATTCAAACTTAAGAATTAACGAAATATAAAAATTTACGAAAAAATTTAAATAAGAATCAACAATGTGAACAGAACGCTTAGCATAAAACATAATGAACGACTATTAAATACATATTGGTACATTTTTCGATATTTTCATTTTGTCTTGCACAAATATCTCTGTAGGATTTCATTTTTTCGAATCTATTTCGAATCGCAGAATGCGTTGTTCGTCTTCATAATCTTTCTTTATTTTGATCATTTTCTGTCGTATATTTTCTACGGTGCCGAAGCTCCAGTTGATGAATGGAAGATGATTAAAAAAATCTCCTTTTTGAAACAAAGGCACCAAACAGTTTTTTCGGCAAATATGAATATACAGCGAGTAAATGGCTGCCAATGCTGTTTCATTCTGCAGCTTGAAACTATTTATCTTCTCCACGATATTTCTCATATTTAACTCAGCCTCTGATACCCTAGTTTTGGCTTCTGAATACTCTGGGATCAGTCTTGTCATTTTCAACAACATATTCTCGATGGCCAAAGACTTTTCTGATAACATTTTTTGGAACGCGTGCCTGTTTTTGACAAACTTATCCATTCGGTACAATTCTTTACTGCTGATTGAATCCCTGGCTTCTGCCAAGCAGAAGTAAAAATTTATCAGCTCGTGGATTTCTTTGAATTTGCAGCTGGTTTCTGTCGTGGACTGCAGAAAATTCCAGTACATACTTTCGAATTTTTTTATGTTTAGTCTCATTAGGACCCTAACGTCGCTCTGAAAACATTTTTGGATATTTAGGGTATTTGTTCAATAGCTGTTGACTGAGCATTGGCGATCGAAGAAATACATATACCTTCGATTGTTGCTGTTCAAGAATTCACTTCAACTGAATTCTGAACAGAAAACTCACCATTTCAACAAATTTCCTCCTCAACAGTTTCATTTCTTCTTTCCTCTTTTTATTTATCGCTTTATTCTGGTTGTACTCCTCCAACACCCTCTCCCTCTTATAAAAATTTAACCTCAAAAACTGCTGAAACTCCACGCACGTACACCTAAACAGAATCTCTTTCTCCTCAAGTTCAGCCCACTGTTCGTTAAGTTGGGCCACCCTTTGCATAGCCTTCTTTCTGTGCAAAGCTAAAGAAGCATCTTTGAAGTAATTTTTGTTTTTTTCCGAGACCATTTCTCTCACGCATCTCATTTGTTTGCTGATGTAGAGTTCAGGAATTGTTTTCGGGTCCCTATCATTCCTTTTTATGGGCTGCAGTTTGTGGATGTTGCTAACGGGAAGGGGGGGCAGAATCAATTTTTCCAGAGGATCTTTGCTGAGTCTCACGACGTTTTTGTAGCCGCACCTTTTTCTGGTCATCACAAAACGAACACACAGTCGACTATAGATAAACTTATACAAATATTCGGAATATTGAATGAAGAACGAAAAAATTAAAAGTAACTCTTATGAATGTCTTATGACAAATTGTCACAAAATTGATTTTTGTGGATCATAGCTGGGGATTGCCAAAAGATTCATAGACATTTTTCTTAGTTCCTAAGAACGAGAGCGTTAACATTTTTTCACATGTCTGTAATTCTCGAATTTTGAACCAAAAATGGTCTCAACCGATCAAGTTGGACTAGCAGCCCTATTATTTTGATGGCCACTACGATGATTCATGATGATTCTGTGTAAATTTCTGCTTCATCTTTGGTCGTTTAAAGAGTTGGCTGAATTTAAAATGCTTCTATGAATGATCATGGATCGAATCAGTCACATAAACAGGCCGATTTACGAATATAAATGCGTCTTTTATCGCATATGTGTCTGCAATAGGCTATGATAAAATTAGATCATTTGAAATTAAAAATAATTCTGCATGGAGGGAAAATTCAACGGGCGTTGAACCTGAATTGCTATCGCACTGAATTGGCCAAATTAGAACGACGAATGAATAAAATCTTTCTGTGGTATCGCCACTGTTATACTCTACAGACCGTACCATACGATGGACGACTAAACATCTCGGAAAGAGGGAATTTTCTTGTATCATGCCGATGGTGAAGAATTTTATTCTCACTCTTTGGTGATATTTGACGAAACACTCTGTATCCTCATATTTCCAATTGATATAATTCTATACAATTCTTATCTGAATGGAATTATCTTTCAGGACCGACCCAGATATAATACACAAAAGCACGAATATTTCATGATCCTCCAAAATTTCAAACGTACCACCTGATTCTACGTAATAATCAAGCAATTTTACAGGGATGTAATTTAAATTAAATTCGAATCCCATTGAAATATTCATAGGATGACCAAAGTGAGGGGTTGGCATCAATTAAATGCTGGAATTCACTTTTTTCCGGAATTTAAAATTACAGAGTGAAACTTCTAAACACTATTTTTGGGTTGTGATATTCGATGTGTATTTTAATAAAAGATTTGAAGGTACCTTTTTTCGTATGTAATTCACGCGGCTTTTCTTTGTTCATCAATTTTTTATAGTAATTGTAGAACTTGGTATTTCCCAAATTGTATGCAGAAGATGTATCGATTGGAATATTAGTATTTTCAGTGCTCCACGTTTTTTATGTTCATTATACAGGGTCTTTCACGAGGAACCTCACCCATATTTATACGGGAAACTACTGAACGTATTTTCATGAAATTCAGCACTTAAAAGTATTTCACGATGCTAATGAAATCTAAAATATTTTCAAGGCATGAGCACCTTCGGTTTTTCCGGAAATGACGTCAACTTCCGTTTTTCAAATTAGAACACCATTTTTTTATTGCAGAAATAGATTCCTTAGAAAATTTCAAGTTATTTTGATGTAACATTTTTCAGTTTTGGTTGGAAAATTCTCTCTGAGCGGGAAAATTAGAAAAAAAAATCGAAAATAGAGCTCCGCTGAAACAAGAATAACTTCGAGGTTTTTGGATGGAAAATTTTCATTTTTGGGATTTTTCAAGATGTAAGATTGATGTATCCACTTTAAAAATCGAAATCGCGATTCATGATACAGGGGGTGAAAAAATCGCTTTCAAAGTAAGGGATGACAAAATCGTGAAAAATCAATTTTTTCAAATTAGAACCCCATTTTTTTATGGCAGATATTGAATCTACGTTAAAAAATAATGTGAGTGTATGCATCACACCCTTGCCCTAAAATGGATATTTTCTGAGTTAATATCCACTTTAGGGCAAGGGTGTGATGCATACACTCACATTATTTTTTAATGCATTGTTCCTAGAAGAACCAAGCGCTTCATTGGTGAACTTTGTCAGTAGTTTTGTAACTATAAGTAGAAGACTACAGTTGCCTGTTGCCGGTATGTCATTTTGTCCATAGCATGCGGACAAAATGAATTTCTTTTATCCCAATTTATCTAATAATATTTGATTCTTGGAATTTTTATTTCATGAAGCTATGTTAGATTTTATAAAGAAAGGACCAAAGATCGTAGGTTTAGACTTTAGAATATGACATTTCTGCAATTCACTACTAACAAGTTATGCCTCTGAAATAAAACCCTATGTCATTTTATACGTACTTCCCCTTTATCCAAAATTTTTTGTAGATAGCTATATGAGTTCTCAACAAATAAGATTCTTTGCAACGATTTTTGAGTAACAAATGATTGATTTTTCTGAGCAAACTTTTGGTGTGTGAAACCGCAGGCTTATGTCATTATTGAGAAAGCTGTTACCGTTGATTCTGCCCATGAATAGCGAAGATAGGCACGTAAAACAACCCAACAAGAGTCATTAATAAACAAACGCCAAGTCTCGAACCGAATCTCCATTAATTTTGTGTGAAATCATCTCCAGCATCGTTTGTTTACCTAAGCAAAATTCCGAATTTAAATTCGAAAATTCAGAACCCGAATCTCTGGTCTGTCAGGTGGCCAGTCCGAGCTAAAAAGGCACTTTAAGGATGATTAATGCGTCCGCATAAGAACCGTATAACGTCGCTCTTAGCGGGGTTCTATGCAGCCATCCACCCTGTTCAGATAATCAACCACTAATTCACGATTCAGTACCGTTAGATCTTTTCTTCGGATTTTTATCCAATTTTGTAAGGTAGCGAGGACGAGGGTTTCGCACGACCTGCCCTTTGTTCGCCCACTAGATCCTCTCGGTTCGTCGCCAGATCGTTGTTAAGAATTTTTCATCCACAATTGATTTGTTTGACGGAAGATAGGCTTGAGAAATGCTGGATTTATATAAAAAAGGTGTGCGACTGCATAAGGTGCGAAGGTATGAGACTTGACTCCGCTCCTATGAATGAGGATGCCAAAATGTTTTGAGTTATGCTTTCTTCCATCGAAAAGCATGAAAATGTCGCATTTCTGTACCAGGATCTTACGGTCTTGGAAGGTTATACGACACAGATGTTGATATTTTTTCAGATTTTGTCTTAGAAACTGTACATATACAATATTCGCGTCTCTATTTAAGTGGAGAAAAACTTCTCCAGAGTTACGTAACAAGCTCCTTTGTTAAAAGTAATGGATGCTTGATACAATTTCAAAATCGTAAAGAAAATGGTAGATTCTAGCTATTGTAACATTTGTAACTGCGTACGGAGCCCATTCACCAGTAAAAGCGATCGCTGTTTAGGGTAAAAGGTTGGAGGTTGAAATGGTTGAATAATGGCCCCGTAAGCACGCTTGGAGCCCATTTATTCTTCCAGAATAAACCCTGTTCGCTGGACAAACACGAAACATGTCAAATTGTTTCGTACAGAAGCTCGCGTAAAAAGAGCAAATTCGATCGAATTTCGATACAAACATTTTGCTATCAGGTAGCATGTCCGTGCAGACAGGACAGGGTTAAGGTGGGTTTTGATGCATACATCCAGGTTTTTTTTTGGGATTTTTCCGGCGATTGTTACCAGGGTGTGTCGTAATGAATGGATTATATGGTATCTGTAGGTAGAGGACCTCATGGCAGTTAAGAAAAATATGTTTCAGGTTCAGTGAAAGTCCCTTAGATTTCGATATATTCGACATATCTGAAAATTCAAAAAAATTACACCCTTTGTCACTCTTTTTTATCGCGAGACTCCAAATGAAGGAATTTTTCGAATCTGTTTTCTGGATAGTATTCTTGAAATGATACTTCATCGAATGTTAAATATGATTTTTGGGACGCATGGATATTTTTTTTGAACAAGGAACTAACCTTAGTTAGAAGCAAATACTTATTTTTGACATTCACGCACAAATGAGTAAATGAATTTCAATCTAAAGTACTTTTCATTTTGATAAAGAGTTTATTTATCACAAAATTCAAAGAACGTCAAAACGTTGCAACAATTTCTACTACATTTTGATTCCGTAGTAGTGCAACTGAGTAACTACATAGTTTAGTTCTGATGATTTTGAAAATTGGCTTCACTATTTATTATTGAAAAGTGCGTCTCATCTTTCTATGGTCTGAGGGAATAACTCAAATTTCATGTTATGCTTTTTTTCCCATGTTTAACCTCACGTGGTGTATAAAAAAATATGGTCAAATTATGTGAAAACATGCCTGATTCATTGAGATTCTGAAATTGTATAAGTCCCTGTATTTTCAGCATTTAATGAAGTCGTATTACAACGAGTGAAGAACTTTTCTTCCTAATTACAAAAATGCTTAAATTGACTTCATCACTTGAAATGAACCTAAAAATATTGAATAACTGAGGGATTCAATAGTGAGAAAAAACAGTTTCAAAATATCTTTTTACTAAAATAGATTTCACAAAAGTACCTAAATGAATGAAGATTTTCTAAAGAATATATTTTGGTTGAAAGCTTACAGAAGATCCATTATCGAGAAAAATAACGTTTTATGATGCCAGTGATTTTCATTTGTATCTGCACAATTTGAGTTTGAACTCAGGTGTCCCTCATGGCCTTGTTTTGCGACCTTCGATCTTCTTCGACCATGAATTTCGTAGATGAATAAGAATTATACGTAGCTTTTCGAAATTTTAGAGATTAATAGAGTCCTTGAGTACGTTCCTGTTCTCGGAAGGACATAACTTATTGAAAAATGAATCGTACGTAATATTGCCAACAGAATACTAAATGAATAGCAAACACGTCAAAGTAAGGCAATGTGGGGAAAAGTTTCAGCATTATCGATTGGAAATTACAGTAATTTGCCACAAAGGCCAGCGCGCATTGGGAATCAATTATGCATTAGACTGTAGATACAAACACGGCCACCGACTGTGGCAGAATATTTAGGCATAACAACGTTAATGAATTGCATAACGTTTATCCTTCATAATTCACGTCCTATCGGTATTTTTCTTTGAATAGACACTTGAAGTGATGAGTAAACTTTGGTTTTATACGACTGCCTTGGAAAATGAGGCTCTGCCCACGCAAAACTCGCTAAATTCCAAAGCATAGTCAAGGTTCTATTGTTTGGTTGAATGGGACGATTGGGCACTAAAAAAGTAGTTGTTTCAAGTTAATTGAAGATAATGACGTATTCGGGGAAATTTTGAGATGGCAAGTAGTCCCTAACGGCTGGTTACAAAAACAAGAAGCAAGTATAAACCTGATTTGTAACGATCTGGAAAAGGAGATTGGCTTTGCACACTCGCTCCACTGGTGGACTGAGCCCATAACAAGCTTCGGTACCCCTTGAAAGTAGACCAGAAGTTGTTAAAACATTTTCCAAAGATTCGTTCAACTAATTGCCAATTTGTGAAGAAAAACAGTCGCAGATCCGAATCGAACCTCATTTTTCAGGGACACGAAGTCAAGCTGTCCAGCCATACATCAAACAAAACTGCAGGTAGACGTCAAATTCCTGATCGCGATACGGATCAAACATACACGAAAACAGGTACTCGCGGACGTCGTAGATGTAAAAATGGGAACGTTGCAGAGCCACCGTGTATCTGAAATAGACCCCGAAAAAATATATCACTTACAGACTGACGCCGAATGTTTATTTTCGCAGACAATTGAGCGAGGGGGAAAGCTGGAAGGCTCTTGAACTTGGCGCAGACGAGAAAAAATCGAAATAATGGATTTACCGAAAGTTTGTTTGCCATTTATTTTTATACCTGTTTCCGGTGTAAACGGAGGTTATTTGGGTTCATATCCAGCTGGAGGAGCAGAAGGAATTGGTGCTGCAGGTCCTCAAGACAAGGATTTCAACACGCCATCAAATGATACGCATGAAACTATGCACAAGAATTGCTGGAACAAAATAAGATCAATATGTGTAGCACCAATAGCTTTTTCGGTATTCTAGGATCAAAATACTGGGGAAAGTTCAAATAATATTTATTTTGATGAGAAATTAAAGTTTTTCAAAGATTGTACCTACTCTTAAAATGAATTTTATTTATTTTCTCCCGAACTAACGCAGCAAAAATCATGTAATTTGATTTGGTATGACTCTTAGTACTTAGGAGCACAAACTTCTATCAAGAATTTTTTTGCAGCCTGCTGCCTGGTGCCTTTCAAACTGGGGCTTCAGAGGGAAATCCCCCTACAACTTTTTCCTGACTCAATATTTTCCAATTTTAAGACAACCAAATATTAATGAGAAGTTCTGAGAAAAACGGATATTTTCGAATTCGCCCATTATAAAGTCCCTCATTAGACCCAGACGGCCAGACGAATAATTTCCTACCCGTATAACGACCTCGTTGAAAATCTACAAAAATACGCAGTTAACGCCCTGTAGACCGTATCTGGCCGCTGTAATAATGAAGATAAATTCCGTAAGAAATTATCAAGTATCCTTTTTCGTAACCAAAGCTGTAACCTTTGGCGTTGAAGAATGCGTCCTACGCTTTTTATAGTCTTTCTCTCTTTTTTATGCGTGGCGGCATGGCGAGTCTGAAATGTGAAAAGCACACAGGGATTCGTGGCGAGGCCCTCCCATGTCTTTTACGCACATGGCACAGGGAGGGTGTTAAGTTTAGGAGGATTTTCGATAACAACATTATGAAGACATTTATTCATAGAGTGGGCAAAATTGGACACAGCTAGGTAACGAAAACTAATGTCAATGTATGAAGAGAAAAAAACTGAATTAATGACCAAACCATCCTCAGCCACAAAAGGTCTATACAGGCTGTTTCTAAATTGATGCGAAAGATTTCAAAGGATGAATCCTTGTTCAAAATAAAGGGTAGTTTGTTATATAAATATTGGGTCGAAATTAAAACGTAAGGGAAATATCGCGGATCAAAGATGGCGGATAAATTATGTTTTTATTTTGTATCTCAAAAACGGAAAGCGATAGAGTGATGATATTCAATCGAAGTATTATTATCATAAAAACATACTTTCTGGATATTTTTTCAGAATTTTAGAATGACTGGAAGGGGTTGAAGTTGACTACCCCTATCATTTTTGTTAACTGAATATAAGAAAAACTCACGCAACGACTTGGATAGAATAAAATTCGGATAACTTGATTTAGTAAAAATCTTTTTCATCTCTTGTATTTTTCTCGTAAAATGTACCGTTTCGAAATGAAAAAATAAAATGTGGATCAGTTCTAAAATAAATTTCCCTTTTTCGACATGTAATGATACACATTTTAATTTTTTATTTCAAAACGGTACATTTTACACGAAAATACAGGTTATAAAAAAGTTTCTTACCAAATCAGGCCATACGAATTCAATTTTATCTCAGTCGTTGCGTAAGTTTTTCTTTAAATATTTCATTTATCTGCCATCTTTGAACGATATCTCCCTAACGTTTGACTTTCGACCCAACATTTACATAACAAACTACATTTTATTTTGAACAAGGAACCACCCTTTGCAATCTTTCGCATCCATTCAGGAACACCCTGTATATTTCTGGCACATGACCTCTGGGGATTCCCCACTTTTTACTCACTCTGTGAGTTTTTGTCGAATTTCTATACAAATTTGACCCACACTCGATAACTTTTCCTTCCCTCTTATCGAACCTTATCAGCGCGAACCTGTTGATCTCTGGATCCGACTCTGTCATCTCTGATATCTTCTTCAGACCGTAGGTAGGGGGGCGAGGGGGAGTGCGTGGATGCAGATAGATGCGGGAATGCGGAATGCGATAGAACGAGGGGGACGTGAGGCGTGAAGAGGGGAAAAATAAAATCGTCTGCTGCATCCTGACCTGACCCTGACTTCGAGACAAGTGTCTAACTTTGAGAAAGGGTGGAATTGTGTCTGGGGTGAATGAGAGATGCGGGTGTTAGGGATGGTCGGTGACGAAATCGCGATATTTCCAAAGTCGAACACTCTCGAGAAATCAAGAAATCTGGGGCAAATCTGTGGCATTTTTCAGAGTTCAATACGAATAATGGTTGGGGCTTTTAGACAGGACAGATGAATAAAGATGTAAAGTCAACGGTTCTCGAACTATTGTAATAAAAATTTCGAATGAAAGTGTAAAACTAAACATTAGTATTTTTTTTAAATAAATATTTCACGTCCTTCAATTATAAAGCTGAGATCAAAGGTCACAAAGTAATAGGACTGTTAAGGTTTAATCAAACCTTCTCAACTTAAGCCGTTGCTTCGTTCGTTATATTACGATTTTTTCAAGGCTGAAAGAGCTAGAATGAATACAGAAAAAATGTTAAAACAGTAATCTAAGAAAAGTCATTGAAAAAATCGAAATATATCTTTCACACATCGGTGGTTTGATTAAACCTAAAAAGTCTTATTACTCTTTGACTTTTGATCTGTACATGAATTATGTCTAGAATTTTCTGAAGAATCCAAAAAATAAATAATATAGGTACAGGGCATTGCATTTGGAATAAGAAAGTTGGTATTGGCCACGGTCACCTGGAACACCCTATATAATATTATTTTCTTGAAAGATATGCGCATTTAAAATTACAAATCGACGTGTCCAAGCGTTTTTCCTAACACCCCCTCATTTATTCGTTATCGAATTTATTCCATTTGGCTGTTACACTCATCTGTATATCGAAAAACTCAGAAAAAAAAATTTATAGCTGCTTCGAACAAAAATGATAGATACGTACAATGTCGTATACCTATCTTCAATTTTTTCGGAAAAATTAAGTTAATAATAATAATAAGACGTTCGCAGCGAGCATTTTGAACATTTCCTACATTGACATTAATTTTTTTTTATAATTAAGGAATAATCAGTATTACTTATTAGGTTTTGAGTGTAATGTACCGATTTTGTGAAATAAAATAATTTTCATTTAAAACGTTGATTTTTGCAATAAATCTGAAAACACTTTATACTTTCGAAATAGTTAAAGACAGGTATAGGAAATTGTGCATAAATTGTGTCTAGAATTCTCTGAAGAATCCAAAAAATAAATAATATACAGGGGGTTGCATTTGAAATAAGAAAGTTGGTATTGGCAACGGTCACATGGAACAACCTATATAATATTATTTTCTTGAAAAATATGCGCATTTAAAATTACAAATCGACGTGTCCGAGCGTTTTTCCCAACACGCCCTCATTTATTCGTTATCGAATTTATTCCATTTGGCTGTTACACTCTGTATAGAATTCTAGAGTGCTTTGAATTGACAGTATTGATTAAATCTGATATCTTTTGTGTCACACAATATTTCTTATATTGAAAATAGGGCTAAGTGATAGAAATAGCATTGTTTCGATTTCATTTCAGGTTAGTAATTGACTTAGAATTTTTATATGAGTTTGTGAATGTCATTTCCAATATTGGAACTGAAAGAAATAAATCATTGCAGATTTTATGACACCGAATAGTTTGTTTCTTCTCTAATTAAGAATTGATTACCATTCTTATAAAAGTACTACCAATTTCGAGACATCTTTATTTTTACGAAAACATGTACACAATTTAGTTCAATTTTGTGCCTTTATTATTGTTTTTTTCTGTTGAATATTGATGAATGATTCTTCTCCATCTTCACAAAAAATATGCCAAACATTGAAGAAGAAACTCTGGGAAATGATTTAATTACAAGTTTTGGAAGTAGCTTTTCATGAAGTTCTAGGAGAAAACACGATGTTTGTATTCAGAAATCGAAATTTCAATATCTCAACTGCATATGAAATGAACAATTTCAATAAAGAAAAATTAGAGTTGGCGAAACATTGGTCTAGACTTCGTAACTCTACAGCTCTCATTATAACTTTCAAACGAATAAGATCGTGTCATAAACAGCACAAAACTGTTACTTATTCTGGGTGCAGCAGAGGCTATTCATGAATCTGTTTCGGATAATTTTCACACCAAAAGTCAATTTCGCATCTTTACGAAGCCGTTCAATCAGAAATGAGCCTCATATCAGAAAATAACGCTTTTGCAAAATCAGGTTAAACTTCATTTGCGTTAAAGCCCAATCAGCAGACAAATCAAGACCTTTATGCTGAACAAGGGGCTCCAGTTTTTATGTCGATCTTGTGAGGATGAAACTAAAATTAGTTATGAAAATACGCCAAGTTGTTTTCTTTGAAAGGCCAGGTTCTCAAGAATGCCGATCTATGTACTGATTTGCATCTTCTGTCTCTAATTGCTTCAAGTTCTTTGGATTGCTTGAATTTGTTTTATGGTGGTGGTCCGGATCCATTATTTTCTTATAGTTTTCGAGGGATATCCAAACGTGGTTGGTGCTTGGTTTGGCCTTTTCGAATCATCCAATAATGCTGCCAAGGCGTATTAAGAACCCTTCGGTTCCATGTGCCGATTCGAGCTTTCACAGCCGCCGACTCTGAAACCCAGTATTCCACATCTTTCTTTGTTTCAACCGCAATTATGGCACGATTAATGGCTCAACAAAAATCTGGGTGAGGCAGTAAAATCTTCTTCGAGCCGAACCAAAGCTGCAAGCTCGTCTAGAAGAAGGGGTAGCGATGGCCGAAGCCGAAAATCGTTCGTCCGGTAAATGTTTTCGAGAAGATTAGTAGTGATTTGAATCTGGTGGCCCCAAAAGTACACTGACCTCATCGGCGCAAGTAGGAACGCATTGTGGTGCGGTTCGCGGCCCTCCGTTTCGGGCGACGCGACTTGGCGAGATTCACGCGTCTGATGGGCGAGGGGGAGGCGAGGAGGAAGCTGAACGTGGCCGTAAAACCGCCACACGAAATTCTAGAGGAGCTTTCTATCGGAATTTCGTCTGGCTGGTCCTTCGAGCCGGATTGGCTTGTCGTTCAAGGTCTTAAGCTGGACTTTCGAGTTTGACATCGTCTGGCCGAATTTCGTATTGGGTGGATCAATCCGAGGAATCCACGACGGATTTGAGGGGAGGCCTCAAGCTCTACCGAAATATACGAAAATGTCTAGCGTCAGAATCCCATTTGAAATAAAATATTGTTCTATAAATGAAATATATTGATAAGCATTATTCAAGGAAAATATTCCGACATAATGTTTTAACAAAAAAGCGAAAATATCGACAGGAAAAGTCTACAGCCGCTTTTCAAAAATGCACATTCACAAAAAACACCCTCTAACACTAAAACGATGAGACTCCGACATCAGTTTTCATTTTTCTAGTCCTAGTCGATAAGTAGGACTTTACTCTGCAATGTGTCCAATTTGGCCCACTCTGTACTCATGATCCTCTAGTTAAGGGGATCTGGTACACGTCCGAGCACGCGAGCTCCCTTCAAAAATTGGGCTTTTTATTTCCATGATATCTCAGTTCGTATGCGGCGTAGACCAACAATTTTTTTTTAAATTAAAGCTTAATCATTCCTCTAGAATGTGTTTTACTAGCTTTTCTGTTTTTCTTAGTACATTAGGAAAAAAACCTGGTGAGCTGTAATTTCATGAAAATCTAGACAAACGATTTTATTTCCATGATATCTTTGTCAATTCTCGGGATAAATGTATAAAATTTTCAGTATACATGCGGGATAATATTTTGCAGAATATGTATTATTCGCTTTTCCGTTTTCCTGCGTATATTAGGGAAAAAACCTGTTTGAAAATATGACCAATAAACTTCCTAATTTATAACTCATTTAAAAATTTAGGCGGCAATAAACAAAAAAACTGATCAATACACATTCTGGAAAATACTATTCCTATGAAAATTTCATACATTTATCCCGAAAATTGAGAGAGATATCATGGAAATAAAATCGTTTGTCCAGATTTTCAAGAAATTAGAGCTAACCAGGTTTTTTTTCCTAATATACGAAGAAAAACAGAAAAGCGAGTAATACACATTCTAGAGAAATGATTAAGCTTTAATTTAAAAAAAAATTGTTTGTCTACGCCGCATACGAACTGAGATATCATGGAAATAAAAAGCCCAATTTTTGATGAGAGCTCGCGAGCCTCGCGAGCTCTTACGTGTACCAGGTCCCCTTAAGGAATACTGGGTTATTTCTTATTTCTAACCAACCAACGCAACTGCTGAATGGACGATTTCTTTGACAGCTTCTTTTCCGACAGTAGTCAATTTTTTTTCAGTTCGTTTCTTGAACAGGAAAGTGAGAATCTACCTACAGGGTGAATGAACGAGCGCTTAGAACCTCCTGACTTAGGGTAAGTGCTTTGAGTGAAACATGAAACAACAAATCTTAAAATGTCTGAACTTGTGAAAAGAATGATTCAGAACTTTCGACCATTTTCGAAATCTTCGAGAATTTGAAATCCAGAAGAGGATTTGCAAACATATCAGTGGCGTTCAAGTTGGGGGACGCTGAATAATCAAATAATCTTTTCATCCACTCCACTAAAAATCTCTGTACTGTAACATGCAAGGAACGAGTAAACTATCAACCAGCAGTGTGGCTGTTTTGGGTCACATGGAATAATCTTTAAAATTATTGCAGAAAATAACTATTTTCCGTAAATAAGCAAAATATTTCTGCGAAATATTTTGGTTAATTTTTTTTCATCATTACAAATGCCTGCTCTGCCTGCTCATGTAGCAACATAAAGTCGCATATTTCCCAGAAATCAGCTAGGGGCTTCTCGCGCAACCCCCGTATCTCCTTCCTGGGGCAACGCGTACCCAGACGGTCCACAGATCCCAGGGTGGGTGGTTTCCTTCTCAGATTCGCCGTTCTCACAGACATTCAAGGTCAGAGACGCCCCTAACCTGCCGCAGCATCAACCCTTTCGGCCCGTTTTTTGTCTGAGCCGCTTCGCATGAGAAACAGAGACGGCTGCGTCTGGTTCCTCGTAAAAAAGGTTGTTTATCGCGGACCAGACCTGCATGCTGCATGCGTGCCCAAAAAAAAATCGAACCGCGCCGCGAGTCGGTCGAAATTAGATAACCTGGCCCTTCGGTGGGACGTGAAACGTAAAAAATATTCATGAGATTTTGGCCGCGTGGGTTTGGGATACGATCGGGAGGGGTCTAGGGGGGTGGTGGGGTCTTGGAGTGGAAGAAAAGCGATATCTGATGACCAGTGGGTTCGTCAACGATGTTTGAATATTTTCTATAAACAGCACTGTTGTAGTTCTTGAATGCTGAAAGAAAGTTCAGTCTCTTGTAGACTTTGTTTTCGAGAAATAAACCGAAAAACTTAAAATGAGATTATTCATTATCTATGAGGGCTATATGAATGATTTTGGTATCAAAATGTAGGTTTTCGAGGTCGCTCTATTGAATAAGAAAAATTTCAAAGCGCTAACTAGCACCGTTTAGATTTTGACCTGTCAAATGGCATTTTTTTGAAAAATTCGAAATTTCAAACCGTCATAGCTTCCGTCCCTGTCGTCGTATCCACCATCGGTTTATATTTTGTTAATTAACATATCTGTAAGTATCTCTGTGCAAAATATGAACGATTTTAAAATTTTCAATTTTTGGGTGAAAAATGCCAAAGGGGTAAGACCCTCTGAAAACACCATATTTGCCAATAAATAAGAATATCCGGAAGGTTCTATCGGCGTTAATTATTGAGAAAGTTAATCGAGCCATTCGAATCTTTCATAATAGGGTTTTTGCTAATCGACAACACCCATACCACGAACGGTCTGAGCTCGTAAACAAAACTCGACAATGAAAAACCGAAAAAATCAAAACTCAATTATTCATTATCTATGAGGGCTACATGGGTGGTTTTGGTATCAAAATGTAGGTTTTCGAGGTCGCTCTATTCAATGAAAGATGATTCAGAGCTCTAACCATCATAGTTTAGATTTTGACCTGTCAAATGGCATTTTTTGAAAAATTGCAAATTTCAAACTCTCATATCTTCCGTTCCAATCATCTCCGACAAAAGTTATTTATATTATCTTGATCGGCATACCTCAATGTATCACTGTGCAAAATATGAGCGATTGAAAAAATTTCAAATTTTTGGTGGAGAATGCCAAAGGGGTAAGACCCCTTGAAAACACCATATTTGTCAATAAAATAAATATCCGTGTCAATTCAACCGTATTATTCGATCGAGAAATTATGCGAACCTTTCGAATCTTCCATATAAGCCATTCCACACGAAGATAACAAAAATACTTTGAGTAGCCTGGGCTCTTGAACAAAAGTCGAATACGAAAAATCGAAAAACATAAAACCGAATTACTCGTTACTTATGAGGGCTACATGAGTGGTTTTGGTATCAAAATGTAGGTTTTCGAGGTCGCTCTATTCAATGAAAGATGATTCAGAGCTCTAACTATTATAGTTTAGATTTTGACCTGTCAAATGGCATTTTTTGAAAAATTGCAAATTTCAAACTCTCATATCTTCCGTTCCAAACATCTCCGACAAAAATTATTTATATTATTATGATCAGCATACCTCAATGTATCACTGTTTGAAATATGAGCGATTTGAAAAATTTCAAATTTTTGGTGAAAAATGCCAAAGGGGTAAGACCCCCTGAAAACACCATATTTGTCAATAAAATAAATATCCGTGTCAATTCAACCGTATTATTCGATCGAGAAATTATGCGAACCTCTCGAATCTTCCATATAAGCCATTCCACCCGAAGATATCAAAAATACTTTGAGTAGCCTGGGCTCCTGAACAAAAGTCGAATACGAAAAATCGAAAAACATAAAACCGAATAACTCGTTACTTATGAGGGCTACATGGGTGGTTTTGGTATCAAAATGTAGGTTTCCGAGGTCGCTCTATTCAATGAAAGATGATTCAGAGCTCTAACTATCAAAGTTTAGATTTTGACCTGTCAAATGGCATTTTTTGAAAAATTGCAAATTTCAAACTCTCATATCTTCCGTTCCAAACATCTCCGACAAAAATTATTTATATTATCTTGATCAGCATACCTCAATGTATCACTGTGCAAAATATGAGCGATTTGAAAAATTTCAAATTTTTGGTGAAAAATGCCAAAGGGGTAAGACCCCCTGAAAACACCATATTTGCCAATAAATAAGAATATCCGAAAGGTTTAAACGGCGTAAATGATTGAGAAAGTTAATCGAGCCATTCGAATCTTCCAAAAAAGGTTTTTTGCGGATCGATATCACCCAAACCGCGAACGGTCTGAGCTCGTAAACAAAACTCAAAAAAGAAAAACCGAAAAACTAAAAACTCAATTATTCATTATCTATGAGGGCTACATGGGTGGTTTTGGTATCAAAATGTAGGTTTTCGAGGTCGCTCTATTCAATGAAAGATGATTCAGACCTCTAACTATCATAGTTTAGATTTTGACCTGTCGAATGGCATTTTTTGAAAAATTGCAAATTTCAAACTCTCATATCTTCCGTTCCAATCATCTCCGACAAAAGTTATTTATATTATCTTGATCAGCATACAACAATGTATCACTGTGCAAAATATGAGCGATTTGGAAAATTTCAAATTTTTGGTGAAAAATGCCAAAGGGGTAAGACCCCCTGAAAACACCATATTTGCCAATAAATAAGAATATCCGAAAGGTTTAAACGGCGTAAATGATTGAAAAAGTTAATCGAGCCATTCGAATCTTCCAAAAAAGGTTTTTTGCGGATCGATATCACCCAAACCGCGAACGGTCTGAGCTCGTAAACAAAACTCAAAAAAGAAAAACCGAAAAACTAAAAACTCAATTATTCATTATCTATGAG
The DNA here is from genome assembly GCA_910592335.1 of Adalia bipunctata. NCBI lineage: Eukaryota > Metazoa > Arthropoda > Insecta > Coleoptera > Coccinellidae > Adalia > Adalia bipunctata. Next base: position 1,161,430 of record OU342952.1, on the reverse strand, counting down.
GGCTACATGGGTGGTTTTGGTATCAAAATGTAGGTTTTCGAGGTCGCTCTATTCAATGAAAGATGATTCAGAGCTCTAACTATCATAGTTTAGATTTTGACCTGTCAAATGGCATTTTTTGAAAAATTGCAAATTTCAAACTCTCATATCTTCCGTTCCAAACATCTCCGACAAAAGTTATTTATATTATCTTGATCAGCATACCTCAATGTATCACTGTGCAAAATATGAGCGATTTGAAAAACTTCAAATTTTTGGTGAAAAATGCCAAAGGGGTAAGACCCCCTGAAAACACCATATTTGCCAATAAATAAGAATATCCGAAAGGTTTAAACGGCGTAAATGATTGAGAAAGTGAATCGAGCCATTCGAATCTTCCAAAAAAGGCTTTTTGCGGATCGATATCACCCAAACCGCGAACGGTCTGAGCTCGTAAACAAAACTCAAAAAAGAAAAACCGAAAAACTAAAAACTCAATTATTCATTATCTATGAGGGCTACATGGGTGGTTTTGGTATCAAAATGTAGGTTTTCGAGGTCGCTCTATTCAATGAAAGATGATTCAGAGCTCTAACTATCATAGTTTAGATTTTGACCTGTCAAATGGCATTTTTTGAAAAATTGCAAATTTCAAACTCTCATATCTTCCGTTCCAAACATCTCCGACAAAAGTTATTTATATTATCTTGATCAGCATACCTCAATGTATCACTGTGCAAAATATGAGCGATTTGAAAAACTTCAAATTTTTGGTGAAAAATGCCAAAGGGGTAAGACCCCCTGAAAACACCATATTTGCCAATAAATAAGAATATCCGAAAGGTTTAAACGGCGTAAATGATTGAGAAAGTGAATCGAGCCATTCGAATCTTCCAAAAAAGGCTTTTTGCGGATCGATATCACCCAAACCGCGAACGGTCTGAGCTCGTAAACAAAACTCAAAAAAGAAAAACCGAAAAACTAAAAACTCAATTATTCATTATCTATGAGGGCTACATGGGTGGTTTTGGTATCAAAATGTAGGTTTTCGAGGTCGCTCTATTCAATGAAAGATGATTCAGAGCTCTAACTATCATAGTTTAGATTTTGACCTGTCAAATGGCATTTTTTGAAAAATTGCAAATTTCAAACTCTCATATCTTCCGTTCCAATCATCTCCGACAAAAGTTATTTATATTATCTTGATCAGCATACCTCAATGTATCACTGTGCAGAATATGAGCGATTTGAAAAACTTCAAATTTTTGGTGAAAAATGCCAAAGGGGTAAGACCCCCTGAAAACACCATATTTGCCAATAAATAAGAATATCCGAAAGGTTTAAACGGCGTAAATGATTGAGAAAGTTAATCGAGCCATTCGAATCTTCCAAAAAAGGTTTTTTGCGGATCGATATCACCCAAACCGCGAACGGTCTGAGCTCGTAAACAAAACTCAAAAAAGAAAAACCGAAAAACTAAAAACTCAATTATTCATTATCTATGAGGGCTACATGGGTGGTTTTGGTATCAAAATGTAGGTTTTCGAGGTCGCTCTATTCAATGAAAGATGATTCAGAGCTCTAACTATCATAGTTTAGATTTTGACCTGTCAAATGGCATTTTTTGAAAAATTGCAAATTTCAAACTCTCATATCTTCCGTTCCAAACATCTCCGACAAAAGTTATTTATATTATCTTGATCAGCATACCTCAATGTATCACTGTGCAAAATATGAGCGATTTGAAAAACTTCAAATTTTTGGTGAAAAATGCCAAAGGGGTAAGACCCCCTGAAAACACCATATTTGCCAATAAATAAGAATATCCGAAAGGTTTAAACGGCGTAAATGATTGAGAAAGTTAATCGAGCCATTCGAATCTTCCAAAAAAGGCTTTTTGCGGATCGATATCACCCAAACCGCGAACGGTCTGAGCTCGTAAACAAAAATCAAAAAAGAAAAACCGAAAAACTAAAAACTCAATTATTCATTATCTATGAGGGCTATATGGGTGGTTTTGGTATCAAAATGTAGGTTTTCGAGGTCGCTCTATTCAATGAAAGATGATTCAGAGCTCTAACTATCATAGTTTAGATTTTGATCTGTCAAATGGAATTTTTTGAAAAATTGCAAATTTCAAACTCTCATATCTTCCGTTCCAATCATCTCCGACAAAAGTTATTTATATTATCTTGATCAGCATACCTCAATGTATCACTGTGCAAAATATGAGCGATTTGAAAAATTTCAAATTTTTGGTGAAAATGCCAAAGGGGTGAGACCCCCTGAAAACACCATATTTGCCAATAAATAAGAATATCCGAAAGGTTTAAACGGGGTAAATGATTGAGAAAGTGAATCGAGCCATTCGAATCTTCCAAAAAAGGCTTTTTGCGGATCGATATCACCCAAACCGCGAACGGTCTGAGCTCGTAAACAAAACTCAAAAAAGAAAAACCGAAAAACTAAAAACTCAATTATTCATTATCTATGAGGGCTACATGGGTGGTTTTGGTATCAAAATGTAGGTTTTCGAGGTCGCTCTATTCAATGAAAGATGATTCAGAGCTCTAACTATCATAGTTTAGATTTTGACCTGTCAAATGGCATTTTTTGAAAAATTGCAAATTTCAAACTCTCATATCTTCCGTTCCAATCATCTCCGACAAAAGTTATTTATATTATCTTGATCAGCATACCTCAATGTATCACTGTGCAGAATATGAGCGATTTGAAAAACTTCAAATTTTTGGTGAAAAATGCCAAAGGGGTAAGACCCCCTGAAAACACCATATTTGCCAATAAATAAGAATATCCGAAAGGTTTAAACGGCGTAAATGATTGAGAAAGTTAATCGAGCCATTCGAATCTTCCAAAAAAGGATTTTTGCGGATCGATATCACCCAAACCGCGAACGGTCTGAGCTCGTAAACAAAACTCAAAAAAGAAAAACCGAAAAACTAAAAACTCAATTATTCATTATCTATGAGGGCTACATGGGTGGTTTTGGTATCAAAATGTAGGTTTTCGAGGTCGCTCTATTCAATGAAAGATGATTCAGAGCTCTAACTATCATAGTTTAGATTTTGACCTGTCAAATGGCATTTTTTTGAAAAATTCGAAATTTCAAACCGTCATAGCTTCCGTCCCTGTCTTCGTATCCACCATCGGTTTATATTTTGTTAATTAACATATCTGTAAGTATCTCTGTGCAAAATATGAACGATTTTAAAATTTTCAATCTTTGGGTGAAAAATGCTCTGAAAACACCATATTTGCCAATAAATAAGAATATCCGAAAGGTTTAAACGGCGTAAATGATTGAGAAAGTGAATCGAGCCATTCGAATCTTCCAAAAAAGGTTTTTTGCGGATCGCTATCACCCAAACCACGAACGGTCTGAGCTCGTAAACAAAACTCAAAAAAGAAAAACCGAAAAACTAAAAACTCAATTATTCATTATCTATGAGGGCTACATGGGTGGTTTTGGTATCAAAATGTAGGTTTTCGAGGTCGCTCTATTCAATGAAAGATGATTCGGAGCTCTAACTATCATAGTTTAGATTTTGACCTGCCAAATGGCATTTTTTGAAAAATTGCAAATTTCAAACTCTCATATCTTCCGTTCCAATCATCTCCGACAAAAGTTATTTATATTATCTTGATCGGCATACCTCAATGTATCACTGTGCAAAATATGAGCGATTTAAAAAATTTCAAATTTTTGGTGGAGAATGCCAAAGGGGTAAGACCCCCTGAAAACACCATATTTGTCAATAAAATAAATATCCGTGTCAATTCAACCGTATTATTCGATCGAGAAATTATGCGAATCTTTCGAATCTTCCATATAAGCCATTCCACACGAAGATAACAAAAATACTTTGAGTAGCCTGGGCTCCTGAACAAAAGTCGAATACGAAAAATCGAAAAACATAAAACCGAATTACTCGTTACTTATGAGGGCTACATGGGTGGTTTTGGTATCAAAATGTAGGTTTTCGAGGTCGCTCTATTCAATGAAAGATGATTCAGAGCTCTAACTATTATAGTTTAGATTTTGACCTGTCAAATGGCATTTTTTGAAAAATTGCAAATTTCAAACTCTCATATCTTCCGTTCCAATGATCTCCGACAAAAGTTATTTATATTTTCTTGATAAGCATACCTCAATGTATCACTGTGCAAAATATGAGCGATTTGAAAAATCTCAAATTTTTGGTGAAAAATGCCAAAGGGGTAAGACCCTCTGAAAACACCATAATTTGTCATTAAAGTAAATATCCGTGTCAATTCAACCGTAATATTCGATCGAGAAATTATGCGAACCTTTCGAATCTTCCATATAAGCCATTCCACACGAAGATATCAAAAATACTTTGAGTAGCCTGGGCTCCTGAACAAAAGTCGAATACGAAAAATCGAAAAACATAAAACCGAATAACTCGTTACTTATGAGGGCTACATGGGTGGTTTTGGTATCAAAATGTAGGTTTTCGAGGTCGCTCTATTCAATGAAAGATGATTCAGAGCTCTAACTATTATAGTTTAGATTTTGACCTGTCAAATGGCATTTTTTGAAAAATTGCAAATTTCAAACTCTCATATCTTCCGTTCCAATGATCTCCGACAAAAGTTATTTATATTTTCTTGATCAGCATACCTCAATGTATCACTGTGCAAAATATGAGCGATTTGAAAAATCTCAAATTTTTGGTGAAAAATGCCAAAGGGGTAAGACCCTCTGAAAACACCATAATTTGTCATTAAAATAAATATCCGTGTCAATTCAACCGTAATATTCGATCGAGAAATTATGCGAACCTTTCGAATCTTCCATATAAGCCATTCCACACGAAGATATCAAAAATACTTTGAGTAGCCTGGGCTCCTGAACAAAAGTCGAATACGAAAAATCGAAAAACATAAAACCGAATAACTCGTTACTTATGAGGGCTACATGGGTGGTTTTGGTATCAAAATGTAGGTTTTCGAGGTCGCTCTATTCAATGAAAGATGATTCAGAGCTCTAACTATCATAGTTTAGATTTTGACCTGTCAAATGGCATTTTTTGAAAAATTGCAAATTTCAAACTCTCATATCTTCCGTTCCAATCATCTCCGACAAAAGTTATTTATATTGTCTTGATCAGCATACAACAATGTATCACTGTGCCAAATATGAGCGATTTGAAAAATCTCAAATTTTTGGTGAAAAATGCCAAAGGGGTAAGACCCTCTGAAAACACCATATTTGTCAATAAAATAAATATCCGTGTCAATTCAACCGTAATATTCGATCGAGAAATTATGCGAACCTTTCGAATCTTCCATATAAGCCATTCCACCCGAAGATATCAAATATACTTTGAGTAGCCTGGGCTCCTGAACAAAAGTCGAATACGAAAAATCGAAAAACATAAAACCGAATAACTCGTTACTTATGAGGGCTACATGGGTGGTTTTGGTATCAAAATGTAGGTTTTCGAGGTCGCTCTATTCAATGAAAGATGATTCAGAGCTCTAACTATCATAGTTTAGATTTTGACCTGTCAAATGGCATTTTTTGAAAAATTTCAAATTTCAAACTCTCATATCTTCCGTTCCAATCATCTCCGACAAAAGTTATTTATATTATCTTGATCAGCATACCTCAATGTATCACTGTGCAAAATATGAGCGATTTGAAAAATCTCAAATTTTTGGTGAAAAATGCCAAAGGGGTAAGACCCTCTGAAAACACCATAATTTGTCATTAAAATAAATATCCGTGTCAATTCAACCGTAATATTCGATCGAGAAATTATGCGAACCTTTCGAATCTTCCATATAAGCCATTCCACACGAAGATATCAAAAATACTTTGAGTAGCCTGGGCTCCTGAACAAAAGTCGAATACGAAAAATCGAAAAACATAAAACCGAATAACTCGTTACTTATGAGGGCTACACGGGTGGTTTTGGTATCAAAATGTAGGTTTTCGAGGTCGCTCTATTCAATGAAAGATGATTCAGAGCTCTAACTATCATAGTTTAGATTTTGACCTGTCAAATGGCATTTTTTGAAAAATTGCAAATTTCAAACTCTCATATCTTCCGTTCCAATCATCTCCGACAAAAGTTATTTATATTATCTTGATCAGCATACCTCAATGTATCACTGTGCAAAATATGAGCGATTTGAAAAATCTCAAATTTTTGGTGAAAAATGCCAAAGGGGTAAGACCCTCTGAAAACACCATAATTTGTCATTAAAATAAATATCCGTGTCAATTCAACCGTAATATTCGATCGAGAAATTATGCGAACCTTTCGAATCTTCCATATAAGCCATTCCACACGAAGATATCAAAAATACTTTGAGTAGCCTGGGCTCCTGAACAAAAGTCGAATACGAAAAATCGAAAAACATAAAACCGAATAACTCGTTACTTATGAGGGCTACATGGGTGGTTTTGGTATCAAAATGTAGGTTTTCGAGGTCGCTCTATTCAATGAAAGATGATTCAGAGCTCTAACTATCATAGTTTAGATTTTGACCTGTCAAATGGCATTTTTTGAAAAATTGCAAATTTCAAACTCTCATATCTTCCGTTCCAATCATCTCCGACAAAAGTTATTTATATTGTCTTGATCAGCATACAACAATGTATCACTGTGCCAAATATGAGCGATTTGAAAAATCTCAAATTTTTGGTGAAAAATGCCAAAGGGGTAAGACCCTCTGAAAACACCATATTTGTCAATAAAATAAATATCCGTGTCAATTCAACCGTAATATTCGATCGAGAAATTATGCGAACCTTTCGAATCTTCCATATAAGCCATTCCACCCGAAGATATCAAATATACTTTGAGTAGCCTGGGCTCCTGAACAAAAGTCGAATACGAAAAATCGAAAAACATAAAACCGAATAACTCGTTTCTTATGAGGGCTACATGGGTGGTTTTGGTATCAAAATGTAGGTTTTCGAGGTCGCTCTATTCAATGAAAGATGATTCAGAGCTCTAACTATCATAGTTTAGATTTTGACCTGTCAAATGGCATTTTTTGAAAAATTGCAAATTTCAAACTCTCATATCTTCCGTTCCAATCATCTCCGACAAAAGTTATTTATATTGTCTTGATCAGCATACAACAATGTATCACTGTGCCAAATATGAGCGATTTGAAAAATCTCAAATTTTTGGTGGAGAATGCCAAAGGGGTAAGACCCCCTGAAAACACCATATTTGTCAATAAAATAAATATCCGTGTCAATTCAACCGTAATATTCGATCGAGAAATTATGCGAACCTTTCGAATCTTCCATATAAGCCATTCCACACGAAGATATCAAAAATACTTTGAGTAGCCTGGGCTCCTGAACAAAAGTCGAATACGAAAAATCGAAAAACATAAAACCGAATAACTCGTTACTTATGAGGGCTACATGGGTGGTTTTGGTATCAAAATGTAGGTTTTCGAGGTCGCTCTATTCAATGAAAGATGATTCAGAGCTCTAACTATCATAGTTTAGATTTTGACCTGTCAAATGGCATTTTTTGAAAAATTGCAAATTTCAAACTCTCATATCTTCCGTTCCAATCATCTCCGACAAAAGTTATTTATATTGTCTTGATCAGCATACAACAATGTATCACTGTGCCAAATATGAGCGATTTGAAAAATCTCAAATTTTTGGTGAAAAATGCCAAAGGGGTAAGACCCTCTGAAAACACCATATTTGTCAATAAAATAAATATCCGTGTCAATTCAACCGTAATATTCGATCGAGAAATTATGCGAACCTTTCGAATCTTCCATATAAGCCATTCCACCCGAAGATATCAAATATACTTTGAGTAGCCTGGGCTCCTGAACAAAAGTCGAATACGAAAAATCGAAAAACATAAAACCGAATAACTCGTTACTTATGAGGGCTACATGGGTGGTTTTGGTATCAAAATGTAGGTTTTCGAGGTCGCTCTATTCAATGAAAGATGATTCAGAGCTCTAACTATCATAGTTTAGATTTTGACCTGTCAAATGGCATTTTTTGAAAAATTGCAAATTTCAAACTCTCATATCTTCCGTTCCAATCATCTCCGACAAAAGTTATTTATATTGTCTTGATCAGCATACAACAATGTATCACTGTGCCAAATATGAGCGATTTGAAAAATCTCAAATTTTTGGTGAAAAAAAGGGGTAAGACCCTCTGAAAACACCATATTTGTCAATAAAATAAATATCCGTGTCAATTCAACCGTAATATTCGATCGAGAAATTATGCGAACCTTTCGAATCTTCCATATAAGCCATTCCACCCGAAGATATCAAATATACTTTGAGTAGCCTGGGCTCCTGAACAAAAGTCGAATACGAAAAATCGAAAAACATAAAACCGAATAACTCGTTACTTATGAGGGCTACATGGGTGGTTTTGGTATCAAAATGTAGGTTTTCGAGGTCGCTCTATTCAATGAAAGATGATTCAGAGCTCTAACTATCATAGTTTAGATTTTGACCTGTCAAATGGCATTTTTTGAAAAATTGCAAATTTCAAACTCTCATATCTTCCGTTCCAATCATCTCCGACAAAAGTTATTTATATTGTCTTGATCAGCATACAACAATGTATCACTGTGCCAAATATGAGCGATTTGAAAAATCTCAAATTTTTGGTGGAGAATGCCAAAGGGGTAAGACCCCCTGAAAACACCATATTTGTCAATAAAATAAATATCCGTGTCAATTCAACCGTAATATTCGATCGAGAAATTATGCGAACCTTTCGAATCTTCCATATAAGCCATTCCACACACCACACGAAGATATCAAAAATACTTTGAGTAGCCTGGGCTCCTGAACAAAAGTCGAATACGAAAAATCGAAAAACATAAAACCGAATAACTCGTTACTTATGAGGGCTACATGGGTGGTATTGGTATCAAAATGTAGGTTTTCGAGGTCGCTCTATTCAATGAAAGATGATTCAGAGCTCTAACTATCATAGTTTAGATTTTGACCTGTCAAATGGCATTTTTTGAAAAATTGCAAATTTCAAACTCTCATATCTTCCGTTCCAATCATCTCCGACAAAAGTTATTTATATTGTCTTGATCAGCATACAACAATGTATCACTGTGCCAAATATGAGCGATTTGAAAAATCTCAAATTTTTGGTGAAAAATGCCAAAGGGGTAAGACCCTCTGAAAACACCATATTTGTCAATAAAATAAATATCCGTGTCAATTCAACCGTAATATTCGATCGAGAAATTATGCGAACCTTTCGAATCTTCCATATAAGCCATTCCACCCGAAGATATCAAATATACTTTGAGTAGCCTGGGCTCCTGAACAAAAGTCGAATACGAAAAATCGAAAAACATAAAACCGAATAACTCGTTACTTATGAGGGCTACATGGGTGGTTTTGGTATCAAAATGTAGGTTTTTGAGGTCGCTCTATTCAATGAAAGATGATTCAGAGCTCTAACTATCATAGTTTAGATTTTGACCTGTCAAATGGCATTTTTTGAAAAATTGCAAATTTCAAACTCTCATATCTTCCGTTCCAATCATCTCCGACAAAAGTTATTTATATTGTCTTGATCAGCATACAACAATGTATCACTGTGCCAAATATGAGCGATTTGAAAAATCTCAAATTTTTGGTGAAAAATGCCAAAGGGGTAAGACCCTCTGAAAACACCATATTTGTCAATAAAATAAATATCCGTGTCAATTCAACCGTAATATTCGATCGAGAAATTATGCGAACCTTTCGAATCTTCCATATAAGCCATTCCACACGAAGATATCAAAAATACTTTGAGTAGCCTGGGCTCCTGAACAAAAGTCGAATACGAAAAATCGAAAAACATAAAACCGAATAACTCGTTACTTATGAGGGCTACATGGGTGGTTTTGGTATCAAAATGTAGGTTTTCGAGGTCGCTCTATTCAATGAAAGATGATTCAGAGCTCTAACTATTATAGTTTAGATTTTGACCTGTCAAATGGCATTTTTTGAAAAATTGCAAATTTCAAACTCTCATATCTTCCGTTCCAATGATCTCCGACAAAAGTTATTTATATTTTCTTGATCAGCATACCTCAATGTATCACTGTGCAAAATATGAGCGATTTGAAAAATCTCAAATTTTTGGTGAAAAATGCCAAAGGGGTAAGACCCTCTGAAAACACCATAATTTGTCATTAAAATAAATATCCGTGTCAATTCAACCGTAATATTCGATCGAGAAATTATGCGAACCTTTCGAATCTTCCATATAAGCCATTCCACACGAAGATATCAAAAATACTTTGAGTAGCCTGGGCTCCTGAACAAAAGTCGAATACGAAAAATCGAAAAACATAAAACCGAATAACTCGTTACTTATGAGGGCTACATGGGTGGTTTTGGTATCAAAATGTAGGTTTTCGAGGTCGCTCTATTCAATGAAAGATGATTCAGAGCTCTAACTATCATAGTTTAGATTTTGACCTGTCAAATGGCATTTTTTGAAAAATTGCAAATTTCAAACTCTCATATCTTCCGTTCCAATGATCTCCGACAAAAGTTATTTATATTTTCTTGATCAGCATACCTCAATGTATCACTGTGCAAAATATGAGCGATTTGAAAAATCTCAAATTTTTGGTGAAAAATGCCAAAGGGGTAAGACCCTCTGAAAACACCATATTTGTCAATAAAATAAATATCCGTGTCAATTCAACCGTATTATTCGATCGAGAAATTATGCGAACCTTTCGAATCCTCCATATAAGCCATTCCACACGAAGATAACAAAAATACTTTGAGTAGCCTGGGCTCCTGAACAAAAGTCGAATACGAAAAATCGAAAAACATAAAACCGAATAACTCGTTACTTATGAGGGCTACATGGGTGGTTTTGGTATCAAAATGTAGGTTTTCGATGTCGCTCTATTGAATGAGAAATATTTCGAAGCGCTAACTAGCACCGTTTAGATTTTGACCTGTCAGATGGCATTTTTTGAAAAATTGCAAATTTCAAACTCTCATATCTTCCGTTCCAATGATCAATTTGTTAATTAACATATCTGTAAGTATCTCTGTGCAAATTAATATGAACGATTTTTAAATTTTCAATTTTTGGGTGAAAAATGCCAAAGGGGTAAGACCCTCTGAAAACACCATATTTTTCAATAAATAAGAATTTCCGGAAGGACGTAACGGCGTTAATGATTGAGAAAGTTAATCGAGCCATTCAAATCTTCCATAATAGGGTTTTTGCTAATCGATAACACCCATACCACGAACGGTCTGAGCTCCTAAACAAAACTAGAAAATGAAAAACCGAAAAATCAAAACCCAATTATTCATTATCTATGGGGGCTATACGGTTGATTTTGGTATCAAAATGTAGGTTTTCCACGTCGCTGAATTCAATAAAATACATTCCAGAGCCCTAACTAGCATAGTTTAGATTTTGACCCGAAAAAAGGAATAGAGCATATTAACTTCTGTGAATTTTGGCAATGAACTATAGTTTATCGACATGTTCACCATGATTACTCCCTTTCTGTGGAATGCTAGGTGAAACGTTACAATTTTCATAAATAAATAAACACAATATTGGGAAATTGGACAATTTATTGACCTTATTTTTCTCACAAAACCGACGTTTCGAGGTTGGTTCTCCTCTTTTTCAAGGCTAAAATGAAAACACTCAACAGTAAGATCGAAATATGGTTTCACAGACGTGTGCATCTCTTACCTAGTCAGTATACATATAAAAGTTTTCGTCAAATAATATAAAATGAATTCAGAGTAAGGTTTTTTTATTTTAGCCTAGAAAAAGAGGAAAACCAACCTCGAAACGTCGGCTTTGTGAGAAAAAAAGGTCAATAAATTGTTCAATTTCCCAATATTGTGTTTATTTATTTAAATATAATGAATGATAACCTTCCAGTTACAATTTTCGTTGTGTCTAAGTTCGAATATTTGTTATTTCTTCAATATAACAATGAAAATTCAAGTATCCTGTTACCTAACGTTCGCAAATATAAGCCGACCTTTCCCAGAAGCGTTGTTGAATATCTAACGCCACTTCCGTTTTCTCCAGATAAGATCTACACAGTTTGCCCCGTATAAGCTAGACGTGGACACTGCATCTAGACATGCATATTTTCTGATGCACCCGACATTTAATTCGTTGCTGGAAAACACAAGGATGACGTAAAAAAACGCGTGCACCTGCATTCGTCGATGGCGCAATTAGGGTTATTCAGCGGGAATTTATATTCGGATATTCATCAATTAAGTACATCTGCTGGGGGACTATCTCCTTCCTCCGAAATGGGGGTATCTGAACGGCTGCCTCCGATGAGTCTTAATTTTACCATATAACAATCGTTCTTATGGAGTTTGAACTCTTAACTCAGCCATAACATCAGTTTAACAACTGATAGTAGCTCGTTAGATTGACTTTTGTGGCTACTTTAACTGATTAGGATTAGAAGAAAGGAGGAGACTGTCACCTGCATTTATGCAGGTTCTTCTGCAGAAAGTGACAGTAAAGTTTTGTGACGAAGAATACATATGAGATTGCTTCGTCTTTCACATCTTCCTAAGTGTCCTGATATGTTAGAAACGTATCAATGTGAAGAATCTCAGTTTCTCTTTTTTGGTTTCCAGAAAGATCGAAAAATTGAACGCCAGCCTCATTAAAATGGTGGACTTCGTGTTATCTAACGAGACATAATTTATTATCACGCTAATTAACTCCAAGAGTCGACAAAACCTGTATGGATAGTCGGGTAGCTTTCATCACGTTCAGACCTCTTGTAAAAGCGATTAAAATTATTCGTTTTAGGACAAAAATGTGGCCAAATGGTCCGGTAACTCATTTGAAAGCTCCAGGTCAAGCTAAAACTGGAAAGTTTTATATGGAAGACCAGGATTCTCTTATTTGAAATGAATTCACCCTTTTTTACCTTGATTTCAGTTATTAAACTCTTGATAGTCTAACTCTAAGGCCGGGTTTCACCAACGATTTTAATCTCGTTTAAGTCAGTAAACCATAATTTTCTGTGGTTTTCCAGTCAAAAATCAATCGGTAATCTCAGTTATCTCGTTAAACCAGATTAAAATGTTTGGTGAAACCGGGCTTAAATAATCTATCGTTCAAACGCTAAGGATATTCAATTAATTATATTTCTCTTAAGAAAAAAAAACAATTTCAAATCATACTCTCAATGAGAAGTGTGACCACCATATGCATCAATACACTGCGCAAAAAAATTAACACACATTCTGAAAATCTCAATTTTTATGAAAGTTAACTCTACATTGACTTTATAACTGATTTTTTATGTCTCTCGGCCCTCGGGAAGGTTTTGAACGAAACAAGACACATTAAATGTGTCCATTCCATTCGACAGACTTCAACCTCTTCAAGGTACTCCTGAAAGATACGCGCACGATGGGGTCTGGCATTATCGTCTATAAACGTCGATCACAATGGTAGAGGCAGAATCTAGACTCATCTGTGAAGAGAACTCTTTACCAATCGGCCTCTTCCCAATGGATATACTCTCTCGCAAAATCCAAACGCGCCCTTCGATGGGCTGGGGTAAGAGCTGGGCCTCTTGCCACGACACGAGGCCTTAAATCATATTCTCTGAAGCGATTTCTTATTGTCTGAGTGCTAATTTGCACCTCATGAGTTTGCTCAAGCTGATTTTGAAAGAGGCGAGCGGTTGCAAACCGTTGTCTCAACGAAGAAACTCTCAAGTAACGTTCTTTAATGGCAGTTGTTACCCGTGGTCTACCCTGTCCTGGTCTTCGGACATTCATACCTGTCTCCCTGAATCGCTGCAACATTCTGGACACACTTGTATGGGTAACTCCAAACCTTTCTGCAATTCTTGTGTATGTCCACCCTTCTTCTCGCAAAACTACCGCTTGGGCACATTTCTCTTGGGTCAAATTGCGTGTTTCGCGTTGCATAGCGATCGAGTGTAGAAAATCAAACGAAAGAAAAACTGTTGATCACTAGAATTGATCGAGAACAACTGATTTTAGAATGGAGCCAATACATTCAAAATCTGATAATATCATCTTTTTTTATTCCTGCTGGGAGAAAACATCTGTATTGAAGAAAAACGTTGAAAGTGGATAACATAAGCATGCATAATTCTGATAAAAATAATTATCATTGATAACACCTTCAGTTGTAGAATAAATTTGAGATTTCCATGATGTGCGTCAATTTTTTTGCGCAGTGTAGATGCTTGGCATCTTCTGTGCATGATATCCACCAAGTTATTGAGAATATCCTGTTCAAGTCGTTGCCAAAGTTGTGGCTGAAGATCACTGAGCTTTCGAAGCGTTTCCAGTTGTGGTTCGGCTTAAGATTGATTTCATGGAGACGTCTTCAGAAGCTATGGCAAGAATGTGGTTGCGAAGACCCTTTGAGTTCAGGATCGGTTTTGCACCCTTTAAAAACATCCCATGCCCTTGCCCAGTTGGAATGTTTTAGGTTCAATCTTGATTTGGCAATTGGTGGTTAGCAAAGGAAGTAGAAGAGTATACGTGTCCCTTGCTATTAGGGTACCAGATCTTCATCCAACAAGTCTTTCCAGATTTCTCTTCTACCGCGAGGTCGTTAATCCGCCTTGATATTCAACAAACAGTTTTGCCACAGCCTTGCTCCTATCGGGCCGCTAAACAAACATTAATATTCACTAAACGTTGTTTACGCCAATCAACGACGATCGAAAAATTCGAGATAAGGACGCTGGCAGTCGTTGACCTCGATTTACCATTCGCATTGCCGAAGTCTGCGCGTTCAATGCTCCTTCCTCCAATGTTTTGACACAGTTTTTGGGCCGTTGCAACACGTGGCCATTTCGCCTTTCATCGCAATGACCCAAATTCGCGAACTGGGGGGAATACTAAGCACGCTAGATCCACGTGTGGTGGCGGTCGCTGCCAAAAACCAGATAACATCGAGCTAGTTTTTGATACTCGACGTTGGTTTGGTTCGAGTTGGAAACCGTCTCCGGGGCGTGATATTGGCACTCCTCCGATGTCGGAACGGTTCTTTATTATGATCCTAATTTTTTACAGTTAGCGGCCCAAACTCACTTGTTTGCGTTGGTTTGCATAACGAATTCTTCGGAATTCGTTTATGGCACCAATTAAAGTCGCCTTGCGGAAATGTGCCTCTGGCTTATTCATAGAGAAACTTCTAAACTATACGAACTACTCATACACTGAATATCTTCAAAATGCGATGCTCTATTGGGATACCTCTATATCGATGAGGTTTGGGGGTTAGTTGAACCAAGTGCAACACTTACCTGGCCTCCTGGCCCAACTGACCTTAACCTCATCGATTTTCTGGTGAAGATGTGCTGAGGCAAAATAAAACAATTTTTTTGTAGTCAAGGTTTTATTCAAATGTAGTAAACAGGAAAACATAAAAGTCATCAAGCATCTTACAAAAAAATATGCACTTGTCTCTTGTCTCACAAATACCTACAGTCTTGCATATTGTCATTATTGTATTCGTCTACAAAATTTCATTAATATCGATCTTTGCGTTTCGAAGATATTCCCCTGATTCCATTGTTTATCCCTATACATTCCCTACCCTGTATATTTAGGTATGTATATCAATTGTTCCTGTTCGAAATGCAAAATGAATTTGTAACGAACACTACCATGAAAATCATTAAAATAATTGAAATTACCCCCCAAAACTACTGAAAATCGTAAAACATATGATGATTTAGGTACTACATTAAGGTATACAGGGTGTTCCTAAATGGAATATACAGACGAAGAAGGGAGATTCCTTGCATTATTTCAAGAAAAAAGTCCCATAAACATCAGACCTCAAACGTTTCGTCTTCGAGATACAGAGTGATACATTTTTCTTTCAAGTTTTTTTTCCTCATAATATCTGCATTTACCAAGATATTCAACTGAAATTTGACATAGATATTACAATTTAGAGTATACTCTATGTGACATGCCAGTTTCGATTGCAAATATACAGGGTGATATTTCCACTGTCACTGATTTATTCCAACCCTTTTTTTGGTGAGCCACTGTTAGTTTGAAAAATTGTAAAACTCATGCGTTCGTATTGGAATAGGAGCCCATTCTGCGACTAGTTTTAGAATATACTATTATTTTATCATAAAAAAAGTACTTCCTCAAAAAAAAAGACCTCAATTACAATCGAACTATGAAAGCCAAATTAGAATTCCTAATTATAGACTAATTAGAATTCGCATAAAGTACACCCATTGGCATTGATTCCAACGTATAGTTTTTGAATATTAATTCACATTTGGCGGCAAGCAGGTCGACTGTAGAAGGTTGTAGCGAAATTATTGCTCACCTTCATCATGAAATCGAATGAACAACCTCTTGAAAACCTTCGCCTTTCAATGAAATGTATGAAAAAACGATGAGATGTAGATAAGTACGAAATTATACCAAAAATTCCACATAATATACGTGCGAATGTATTTATGTTTCATACACAGGAGGTATTAATTGTAGACGAGCTACAATTTTTAACCAAATGAATATAAACAGGTATGCATGAACTTATTCACCGAAAAAAATTCATAATTTGATTGTTGGTTTGAAGCATATACAGTCAACGAGAAGAAAGATCTATTTCGGCGCTTTATTTTCAAAAAGGCGACCCAACACTTTCTGGTCAGGTCATATTAAAACAATAAATTGAATTTATGGTAATAATTTATCGCATCTTAGAGCTGAATCTCGGATATTTCTTTTAATCAGTAATAAGATTATGATAATTTGCCTCATCTGAACGAAAGAACCACTAGGGCCCGAGAAAATTATTATTAAGAACCTGTTAGATGAGTTCATCGACTTGCTTATGATAGAAATGAAAATACGCAACAAGTTGAAGCGAAAATTATTCCATCGGACTTTGATAGTAACTGTTTTCTGTCCAACGGAATGTCCGAATATTTTAACGGAATTTGATGGTTATTGGAAATCAGATATTTGAGATTTTATTTTATTTATTTTATTTATCGTATATTTGAGATGAGGTAACGCTTATCGAAAATGAAAGAAGTGCTCCAAGAACCGCATGAATAATTCACGATAGAACAGAAATTTTTTCGAATTATGAAGAATTTTTCATCGGAAATTTCTCGTCGAAAAAATCACAAATTGTGAATAGCAATCACATGATTTTCTCTAATAGAATACCCTTTATTTCATCGCATCATTGAAGAGTATTTTCCAACTGCTTCACAGAGTTTTGCGAGATCCTCGAGTATTTTCCATTCAAATATCCTTCCATTGAATCCTCTTCATCAAGAATTGATTAAGATTCGTTTTGAACCTAAATACAGGGTGCTTCCGACGTTCAATCGCTTCCTCTTTGCTCCTTCACCCTCTGTCCCATGAATTTTAAATTTTAATTCGGTATAAACCGCCGATGATCTTTTCGCTACCTACCAATCAACCCTAAGGAAATCTTCCCAGACGTGCACTTTTCTAGCCGAGCAGGGAAGGATTGTTGTGAGCTTGCAGGTGCATGCGGAACCCTTCCGAAAGCGTAAATCGTAAACCTGCTCCTTTGGTCGATGCTAGCCAAGTCCACCTGTGTAAAAAAAACGAAATGGGCCAAGCGACCGGTTCTGATATTGTATAATTAAAGTTTCTTCTCGATGTCATACGTCTGGGGGCTTATAAGACGTTGATGGTCTTCAGCTGCTGAGATTTTTCAGTTTTGAGGAGAAATTTAGGGAATTTTTCGTTATTTGATTATAAGAAAGGATGGAGATCGAACAGAATGGATCTATTTTGAACGTTTTCTCGATGGGGTCGAACGAATTGGCCAATAATAACTTTGGTTCCTTTTCACGTATGATTTATGAAGGATGAATAGGAATTATTACATGGTAGAAAGTTATGACTCCATCAGTTTCGTTCTTGCAACCTCCACCTCAAATTAACGGCAGTATATTACATCATTATTGGCACAACAATTATCTTTGTTGCGAATTTCTCTTGGCTTCACACGAGCGGATGCACGTTCCTAAATCGAAATCTGAAATGAAGAAGCTTATTGGCTGATCCCAATTTCATGAGACTTCAACAGCTAACTATTCAGAAAATACAATTTGCTTCCTCACTTTCCCATGTTTAGCTGCCACCTCGAAAACGGTAGAAAACCTTATTAGTACTTTTAAATCACATAATTCAATCATTTGGTTGTAGAGAAGCTCAAGAGGAGTCTACTCCAAAGCATCACCAGGGGCTGAAATATCGTCAATCAGCTAGAGTCTTCAGACAAACCGACAGTTGTTAGACGTTACACAGCCCCCGTGGAAATCGCTAATACGACGTGGGGATATCAATCACCTGTATACCAAGACATCTGCTAATAAAAACGGACCATGATCAAACAAAATGACGATGGGTAAGCTATTTACATTTCCTCATAAACTAGGTCAACCTCCCCGTCTGATGGGCCGGCAAAATCGAAAAATAGATTGGATTCAGGCCAGATTTCAATTAATCTGCAGGATGGTGCCTTTATGTTATTCTACCTGCTTCTCGCCCTCAACCCTTTGTGCTAGACGAGACTGACGTGAAATAAAAGGATTGAAGATGGTATGAAATTCGATTTGACGTGATTGGGGGTGAATTTAGAGGGGAGAAGTTAGGAATTCAGTCTGAAAGGGTTGCGTCTAAATATCTTGCTATTATCTGAAATTGCCTGTTCTTCTACCCTTCCACGTTATCTACTGAGCATTTCTAATTCTCATGAAGTTGCGTTTAAATTGTACATCTCACATTCCCTTGGATATTTGAAAGTGCATTCAGATATTCAAATTGAAAAAAAAATAAATAGACGCAAGAAAAAATCATTAAAATGTTCAATTCTGACACAGATGTGCCAAAAAAATAATAATTTTGTAGAAAAACTAGTGAAAGATGAAGTGATAAGACGTTTATTCGATTGAAAAAGAATATTAAGATTATCTGCATCTTCGAAAACCCTCAAAATCCTCAATATTTGACGTACAATTCATTTTCAATATCCAACAAACTATCTTAATTTCATGTTCCAAAGAATTAACTTCGTTTCCGGGTAATCTATTTTTTCGTGGTATGTGAGGACAAGTCGAAGACCCTGTATAAACCCTGCTACTCGATTTTAAATCAATGTCAATTGCATAAAATTCAGGTCATCCCAAACCCAAACCCCATAATTAAATTACGCGCCCCTCTTTCTTTCCGACTTCGATCTACCTGGCCCGTTCCACCCCCCTCCCCGCCGATCAGACAATCTGTGCGAACTGTTCATCTCAACCCCATCATCCCTTCCTGGTTCATTAGGTATAAAACTGGGTCGTGAAAGGGTTATGGGAACCAGGGGCACCTGCAGAATGCCTTCCTATCACTTCAGACTCACCATATGCTGTGAGATGGTTTTTACGTCATTTTTTTCGTACAGAGCGTAGATTTGACATGTTTCTAGCATTCACTGGGTCTCCCTTCTGTCTATGCGATATCGCGCATATGGTATTTGGATGAGGGTAATTTGGGAATAGTGAAATTGGAGGCACTATTAGTCATTCGTCTCAAAATAAGATTCAACTACCAACATTTCCAAACGATTTTATGCTATGTCGATATTGAAAGAAGTTTCCTAAGCTTTGAATCGCCCTGTAGCCGAATTCCCCTGGTAAATGAAGTGCTTATTCCCAACAATTCTCTTCTTGGAGCAATATCTACATTATTGAAGGAAATACACGCCTTCGAAGAAAAGAGTACATACAAAATTTAACTACATTAAAGAACAGTGAAAACACAAAAATGCTCTAGATGGTTGAGGCCAGGTAGAAGAAAGGTTGTACCCCTGGGTCTTTCCGTATATTTGCATCCCTTCTGTTCAACCCTCTGCCTCTTATCAATGCTCAAATTGGTGGTCTATTCCAAACTAACGAGAATCCACACATTTTCGACTTTCCTATAGATTTTTATCACGTAACAAAAGACCAACCACCCTAAAATTCTCCTCAATCAATTTCCCATCACAGCAAGCCAGTCGATTTCGAAACTCTATAATTTCGAAGAAAACGAGGGTTCCTCTAGAACTAGAATCCTTCCCTGGTTAATAGAAAGATAGACATCACCCGGGTAGCTTTTCTATGCGGATCTGTACATCAGAATAGAAAGAAGAGGGCAAATTCGGTGTAATGAACGGAAGTCGAAGCTATAACAGGCCTCACTTCCGGTCGGTTGTGTTAGTCTGTTACATAAATCGTCTGCAATATTCTTGGCCTGCCCACGTTTCGGTTTTTTGACGATGCAAATTTCCCCCTCGATTGTGACGGTTGAAAACGTGAGCTTCAGGTGTATAAGGGAAGTGATAGGGGTTGGTTTTTATATTTCGGCATCTATTCCAATTTAATTTGAAATTTTCGATAATTTCAGTTCTCAAAAACTCTGCATCTCTCCACAGTGATGTATTGTAACATTGCATCATTCAAAAAGGAAGCAAACAGAAAAATAGTCCGAAAGAGTAAGGAAGAATTTTATTTTCAACCACCAGTGCCAAACATTGGTCCTTCTGGCCGGATCTCTAACCGCATATAGAACCTTTATGTCGTGGTGATGCCTTGTTTCGGAGTGAAATATACCATTCATGACTAGTCGGATCTTAAAAGTGCGGGGTTGCAGTCAAAAGTCGCCATAATTCATCCGAAAGCAGCTATCTAGATCGTTTGCATCGGCCACCCGCATGTTGCATGACACGGTGCATTTTATTAGGTGAAACACTGCCAAAATTTCTGAATTATTCATACCCATCGATCCGTTTCAACACCCCACGGAGAATACGTAGAGTAACCCACATCTAGCGACCGTATTCTCAATAAAAATGGCATTATTTTCAACATGGGGGAATAAAAAATGACATCGGATACCGGCCCCTGATAAGAGCCGCCGACTGTTTCGTTTAATTTGTAGAAGGAGGGGCCTTTTCTCACGATTAAATGAGTGACTGGCTCGGGACAATGCCCAGACGGGCCTTAATTGTTATTTTCGTCCGTGAATATCGAATGAATAGTAAAAATACGAATATAGCAAGCTCTACTTCATGAAAACCGCGGAAGCATTCATTGTGAAACCTTTTGTCTGAACAACACCAAAGACATTTATTTTTTTGTAGACTTCCACTAAGATCAACTGGAAAATACTGAAATGAGACATCCCCAGAGATATTCATTTAATCGGTCTCGTATTTCCATTCAAAAATCTCAGACTGACATCAGTAAACTCCTGCCTTTTATCGAAATGCACCCAATGTCCGGCACCCTCAATGAATCTGAGATGACAATTCGGAAATATCTGTCTTATTCTGGAAATTTCCCTCGGTCTCAGATACCCAGAATTGGTACCTCCGATGAACAGCGTAGGACCTTCGTATTTCTTGCCCTTCTCAGGGTTGATCTTAGCTAAACCCTGACAGCTTGTGGTGAGAGCTGGTACGTTCACTCTCCATCCGTAAGTGCCATCAGATTTGAGCACCAAGTTGGTGGTGAGGAATTTTCTTCTGGATCTGTGTCTGATACCCAGCTGTTGAAGTTGAAATTCCGCAAAGGACCTGGCTGCTGACATTGATAGATTACTGGGGACTTTAACCTTCTGCATCACTTCCAGATATTTCTTCAAATCCCCTAAGTTGTTGGAGATTGGGGAAAAATCACACACTATCAGTTTCTCCACAACTTTAGGGTATTTGAGGGAAAATAACATAGCAGTCCCTCCACCCATGGAATGACCCAAAAGACAAGCCTTATCGATATCCAAACCCTCCATGAAGACCTTCAAATCCGAGCATAAAGCTTCGTAATCATGCCTTGGATGGTGCGGACTGTCCCCATGGTTTCTGGCATCAAGAGCCATGATCTTTCTGTTCGGCTTCGTCTTTGACTGGTATATTTTGCACACAGTGGACCAGTTGGATTTTGAACCCAGTAAACCGTGGAGTATTATCAGAGGGGGGGCTTTCTCTTTGGAGTCTGTAGATTCGTAGCAGGCGTAAGATAGGTTGACATGGTCTTGGGATTTTATTTCTGACTGTTTCGTGAAGTTTCTATACTTTTTTAGTGGTTTGAAGGTTGATATTTGACGACAGTTCATGGTTTATTTACGTCATTATGATGACAATGTGGAAAAACAGAGAATGGTATAGACTTTCATTAGAAAAATTAGGTCAGAGATTTGTAAATCAAGATGCCCCCATTATGTAAAAAATGCCAGCGTAACAATGTTTTCTTCTTGATTCCAGAGCCATACTGGGTAGTCAAAATTCTTGGAGTTCAGTCCAATTAAGAAAATAGATTTCTTACAATCGCAAAAGAGTATGTTTTGGCACTTCAGGTATACAGGGTTCTCTAGACACCACGTTATATCAAATCAGAAAATATGGTTTTGGATTTTTTGGGCGCCCCTTGTATAAGGCGTACAGGTCATGTGACCATGCAAATGCGAAGCCGCCCACAGTCCTAGGGTGTAGATTTTTGGGTGCGCTCAAGAGTAGAGGATCATTGCCTTCATGCACCAGTGAGTCACGTCGAAAACATACAAGTTGAGCTGAATATTAGGGACAAGCTTCGAGTCGTCGAGGTTGCATGGAAAGGGGACTCGTGAAATTGATCCCCAGATACGTTTTTGACGGTTTTCTACGCAAAATGGCTAGATTTACATGCCTACCTGGGAAAATTGAACCCCATTATAATAATGGAAGAAGTTTTTGTTTCATTATTTAACTGACGAGCAGCTTTCGAAATTAAAATATTTCGTTGATCAATTTCTATATTTCTAGATAAATGAAATCGTTTAATTCGAGAACAGAATTGAATTTGACAACATATGATTCGTTTGAGGTTATTCCTCGCTCAAAATTTGAGTATTGAAGACACCTGAACATCCTCGATTAAACGAGCGATAAAAATAGTTTCCCCAACATCAAGAATCTATTGTCCAAGTAAAAGACCCACCCTGTTAACATGTAGCTCCAGCTTAAATAAATAATACCTCGAAAATATTACCGGTTAAATGAATAAATAAAATTAATGAGAGAAACCTGCATTTTTTTCGATCAACGCGAACAATGAATATTCACAATCGCAAATCAAACACCAAATCTTCCATGGTCGAAGTACAGTCTGTGTGTATTCAAAAGTACAGATAAAACGTAGAACGTTGGTGGATTTTGATCGAAAATTTTCACACTACGTGGAGCGATACAAAAGAAGCAGCGAATAAAATTACACAAGATTAAAAATGTTTGTAGATCGCCAGTATAAATAAACTTGAAGAGGCTTCAACACATCCGAGATTAGGAAGGGTCGTTAACCTGCTTTAACCAGTATATGGGTGTGGGTTTCAATACGTATTTTTGTTCGTCTCCCTTTGTACGAATGCGGTATACGAGGGGCGTCAGTTTAAGCGTCGCGCATATCAGAGCTTGTCGCAATTTTGCATCATTTCGACAAAAAGGGAATTTTTTGGAAGTGTTCTGGAAGAATATGTTCCATTTTTTCTATTCACATTTGAGTCACATGAAATTTGGAGTGTTTTTCAATTCATTTACGTTCAAATTGCCGATATAAACCATATTAATTCCTGCTATTAACTCTCGTCAGAAACTGGACTCATTCTCAACGTTTGGTAATTATTTGGTCGACCGCCTTCACTAATCGCTTTTATAGGGGTTTATTCCAATGGGGGTTGCAATTTGAGTTTTATGGTAGGAAGGTCTGAAAAGCGTACATTTCAGCACCGTAAATAATGCCGGGTCTTTGCCGAAAAGATATAAAAAAGCTATAACATCAATCGTTCCTGTTTATTTGGACGTTGTCTGAAGGACTTTTGTATATTCGAAAGGATTTTATTGGCTCGAAGGGGCCGATTTAAATGCATAAAGATTTGAGGTTTTGTCCATAACAATGGACACAAAGAGGTGGTTTATGTTTTCTGCTTCAAAAATGATGTAGTGTTTACAGGGCTATCTTGACCTGTCAATTTTCTACTTTTTTACAGGACAATATTTCATATGAATATTATTTCCATATTCTGTGGGATCCTATGCAGCAAATTTTCATCATAATTAAGTCAGCGCTTTGTGCAAGTTAGGAAAATTCATCCATTAATACCAACGCTCATTCGGCATGCAGACATGAGACAATCCTAACATTATACACCCTGAAACAATGGAACCACAGCACATGTCGCCGGCATTGTCCAAATACATCTCGCTGAATATTAATTCTCGAAATCACACTGTGCATACAAATTCACGAAAACAGGTATACATATCGATTGTCGATTACACAGACGCGGGAAATAAATAAAAGAAAAGGTCGAAAAGGACATATCGAAAAAAATCGATTCGAAAAGTGGAGGGGAGAATCGAGTCTCATGAAAAATTTAGGGTAATAGCATGTGTGATTATTAATTCTTTCATGCTAACGCTGCTGTTGCAATTAGTGCAAAAATCGATTCGACATATCGAAAGCCACTAATGGTTTCTGCACAAATGGAAGTAGGAAACTACAATTTATTGATGTGGACGTAATGACCGGTTCTACTACCTCCGGTAGAAACGTCATTGAAACGGCGTTAATAATGATGGAAATAAAGTTATATCGCAAAGTGGCTTCGGTCATTTTTCTTTTACATTGTCTGCTACTCGGTTCAAGGCAATTTCTACACGTGGCAATATTGAATGGGGTTCTCATCAATATTGCACAAGCTTGATTATTGACCAGTAGTCCAGTCAGTCAAAATCGACAGTTCAAATTACAACGATTCGCATGGAGATAAATCTACCACGAGTGCTCAAAAATGTATTCAAGATTAAGGTCGCAAATATACTGCTCCACAAGAGTTAGGGATATCGTATTCAATCGTTTTTAAAAGTATGAAATCTACGAGAAAATCGCTGTAAAATCATTTAAAACTCAATAACAACTTGAATCGATCCAATAAAAATCAGTATGAGACATTTCGTCAATCTGGTCGCCTTTTTTCTTAAGTTTGGTTCTTTGCTTATGCTTCATGAATGTTCTTATTTTGAAATGAAGTCAGTTTATCAATGGCTTCGATTTGAAACGAGTTTTCTGAAAATTCCTAGACGTAAATTAACAAACGCTGAGGCTAATAGGGCTATCGGAATGCTACAGGGTGGCATAACTCAGGTTGTTGTAGCGGAAAGGCTCCAAGTCAGCCAAAGTGTGATATCTCGACTTTGGAATAGGTTCAGGGAGACAGGTTCCGTGTTGGAAAGACCTAGGCTTGGTGGGCGACGAAAAACAACACCTGCTCAGGATCGTTTCATCACCGTTTCGGCGAGAAGAAACCCTACATCTACGTGTAGAATGCTACGGAGTACTCTCAAAATGGAGATGGGGTCCAAGTTTCCATCGAAACCATCAGACGACGTTTGAGAGAGGTGAATCTAGGTTCTAGATGTCCATTAAGAGGAGTTCCATTAACACGTGACCATAAGCGTCAAAGACTGGAATGGGCAAGGCAACATATCAATTGGAACGATCAATGGTGTAGTGTCCTTTTCACTGATGAATCCAGATATAGACGATTTCCAGATTCTCAAAGAATAAGGGTATGGACAATCCCACGCATACCCCGTAATCGTCGCTATGTCCAAGAAGTCCATCCATTCCGAGGGGGTAGTGTTATGGTATGAGCCGGGATATGTTTCAACGGGCGCACAGATCTACACATTTGTCCTGGAAATATGACCGCCTTACACTATAGGGAGCATGTCATTGACAATGATGTGCCAAATTTTCACGCTGCTATTGGTGAAACTTTTCAATTTCTAGACGATAACGCTAGACCGCACCGTGCAGCCATAGTTGAGAATGCATTTACCAATACCTCTGCACTCACCAGATTTGAATTGCATAAAACATACATGGGATATGCTCCAAAGAAGATTAGACAATCATCAACCTACCCCAGAATCCTTAAGTGATCTGAGAGAGCTTCTGCCCCGTTTATGGAACCAAATTCCTCAAGAAATGTTCAACAACCTCGTGTGTAGTATGCAGAGAAGATGTCAAGCTGATGTTATTGATGCCCGTGGAGGCCATACATTGTATTGATAATCTTAAAATGCTTGAATTCTCTGGGAATAAAATTTCGTTATTTTACTCGATTTTTCTTAATCACCCTGTATACGCTGCAGACCTACAGGCTTAAATAAATTAATTTGCAACTTGAAATCATATTAATATGAATTTTCATCACAAAAATCTTATTTTAACTATATTTTTTGCAATTTAAGTCAATATCCCTAACTCCTGTGGAGCAGTTTATTTGCTTTTTGCATTTTTCTCGTAAACGGTAAGTGTTATGATAGAAACAGCTCAAACAAAAGTTGTAGATCCTGAAATTGTCTGAAAAAATTGTCTTAAAACCTTTCTCCTACGAATCGTTATTTTTGAAATATGGCCGTCTCAAACGAAAATACTGACATGAACGCTTACGCTGAAAATGCAAGGTGTCTTTAATGATATGTCCAAACTTTAACAGGTGATTCTACATGGAAAAATAATGATATTTTGTCCTAAAAACTTTGGTCTAAAAATGTACCGTGAAGAAAATACAGGCTTTTGAAATTTTAAGAACGACATCGTAGGCACGCGGCTGTTGATGTTGAAAATATGTAGCTTCATAAGTTTTTGTTATGAACTAAATTCAATTGAATCATCTTTATCTGTTGTACATTTTTTATAGCAAATTTGTGTTTTTGGTTGCAGATTGAACGCATTGAAAAGTGTATACATATTTTGAAATTCCACCAAGCCATTTTCGATTATGAATGTTTGTTTTTGTTTCTCTTTCTCAAAACATGGGAAGGTGACATTGTTTGTACCGAACATAGATAGAAGTTGGCGGTAAATGTTTCTTTTGCATGTCGGCGAGCGAGAAGCCGACACTCTCCAAAAGCACTCCAATCACATGCATAATTGATTCGAGAAGTTTTCGACCGATCCAAGTGGGCAGAAGTTGGAAACAATATTGGCTTATGCATAACGATATCAATCCCAATCTCTCGTTTCATTCTGACCCAAAACGCTTCTTGGAAATAACTTTCACACACACATCACAAGCCGTTACCTCATACGCGATCACCGGCTGAATCCAAATGGCGAAAAAAAAACATTCGCGATGAAAATTCCGGTAAAACCAGTTCTGGGTCATGGAAACGAAGGGTTGGCCCGTATGGGAATGGCGCAGCTTTCACGAATAAATAATTCGTGAAATTTCTACCGGCATGAGCTGATGTTTTGAATGTTGCAAGACCGCTGCCTCTTGTGGTATTTATGTATCGTAGAAAGATGATACGATATGGGTCTAAACTTGAAGGAGTGCTATGATTTATACGTAAAAAATGAAAATACACAGAAAAGCTTTCAGATTGATATCATCAAACGATACATCTTACAGACAAATTTATTCACTGAAGAGTTTTTGAACCTTAATCCAGCGCTTATAACTCTTGAAAAGAAGATTTTCTTACGTTTGAGCCCAGAGTAGTAACTGAAAATAGAATAAATCATTGCCATTTGTTATATTCCAAACATCAATGTGTTTTCCTCTCATCTGTCTCATCAATGCGGAAGTCATAAGGCTCCTTCCAAATTCAGGAAGTTTTCAGCGAACATCCTAAAAACTGACAACCACAAGGCTGATCCAATCAAAGAATGATGTGTTTTCAACGAATTTTGCGTTTTCATTGACCCCCATTATCATCGAACCTTTCTGAAGAAACATCGGTAGAACTACTTGATGAACAGACCGGTTATTTTCCCAGTTAATGAGCATGGATATCAGCAAAATATGGATCCAGTAATT
This sequence comes from Adalia bipunctata, assembly GCA_910592335.1. Classification (NCBI taxonomy): domain Eukaryota; kingdom Metazoa; phylum Arthropoda; class Insecta; order Coleoptera; family Coccinellidae; genus Adalia; species Adalia bipunctata. Next base: position 1,133,509 of record OU342952.1, on the reverse strand, counting down.
TATCAACTCTGCTGGCTTTTTATCTAGTCAACTATGCAACGATGTGGTAAACAAATCGTAATTTGAAAATTGATTGGGACATTTTTATTTGATGTCGGAGTAAATAAATATCGTGGAAGATAAGCGTTGATCTTTTGGAAGGTTTGAGTTGATGAAGTTGTAATATTAATCGTTAATTTGTAATTATGTTGTCTCAATATCGTGAAAGGTAATTCATTAATAGGTAATGACGATTGTTTGCTTCACTTGGCAGGTATTTTATGCCTGTGAATATTTACGTCGACAATGTCATTTTCTTTGTCATTATCCGTAATAAAATGGATTTTCAGAATTAAGAAATCGATAGTTCAACGAAAGACAGACGGACGTAATAGAATTTGAACACGCACTATTTTTTGCTCAAAATTCGACCATTACAGACATTTGTTTACAATTATAATGCTCTCCCTACCAAAAGAACAAAAACGCAAAAAAATTATAACGAAAAATAGTAAAGGAATAATACAAAATTCAAAGTGAAATTGATGAATGATTCGAAAAGAAAAAAATCGAGTATTCAGTTGGAATAGAACATTTTTCATTGAAAACCATTCAACCGATCCTACTAACGAATTCTATACCATATTAACAAATAATTTGGAAGCTAGGTCATGTAAAACGTGTTTGATTAGCGCGTATCAAATGCCAGTTCCCTATTATTCACATGCTATCTATTTTCGAACTTATCGCTGAAATTTTGACCTTGGCTGTCTCCAAAAACGGACGATAAACCTTCGTTTCACGCTCGGTGGTAGCTCAAAGACTGGGAAATATTGTTATCGATAACCGATAGTTGCTGGCAGTTTTCAAATTCCGAATTTAACAGAACTCCGCTTCCATGAACCAGGAAAAAAGTAGGTTGAGCTCGTAAATTATAATGTGAGGAGAATTCCTCATCAAGATTACTTGAATTCCATTCGCGAAAGAACATACTTCGTAGGCTAGTTTTCGCTATGAGAATACAGCGTCAAAGTGAAAGAGATGAAATTCCAGATCCTAACCCCATCTTCAAGTCTCTTCCAACAACTTCCTGAAGGGAAAATTGTTGTTCATCGTTGTTGTATTTGTCTTCTCCAGACAAATAGAGCATCACAATTGGGAAAAGTAGAATTCGATAGGTGGCGCTCTGAAATGTCAATGTCATCTTAGCAACGAGTAAAACAAATCAGATGTCGTATTAGCCCTTTGATATTGAAGTGGTTTTATTTTGCTGTTTAAGTTATTTTCAGGGGGTGTTTTGTGAAACTTTTGGTTTTTCTTTGATTGTGCTTTAGTGCTTTGTGTTGTTAATCTAAATTTTGACTCCCAATATTTTTATTTTTGGAGTAATAGGTATGGTTGATGTTTGTGAAAAGTACAACAAGCGTTCAATTAACTGTTTAGTTTTAGGTCTGATTTCGTGTTTTTATTTCATTTTTGATATAGTCATATCTACAAAAGTTGCAGGGAAGATACGTTTGTATTGAGTATCATTTGAAATTTTTAATACCGACTTATTTTCTTTTCGTTTTCTGGAACATACTTCGTGGCTTGACTGTGGTAGTTTTAAGGAAGGTACTGCATTTAAAAGAAGATACTTTTTTTTACTAAGACCTGAAGAATATGTTACTCATTTATATATTGTTCACCTTCAGAAATATAACCTACACCATCCACTATTAACTCATAACTATGTATTACACACTTGGTACTGACCTTGACTAGTCTTCCCTTTTAAAATGTAAGGAACACACGGACATACTATCTATAACTGGTTTCCCCATTTTTAGTTTCATTGTCTAAGCCTTTTGAGATATATTTTCCAGAACTCCAAACACATTTTCAATATTTACCATTCTTCCCATGGGAGAAAATTTATGGAAATATAAATCGGGATTTTTCCCTTCACGGCTAATGCAACCAAATACAGAACAGTTTCGATTATGCAGCGACATAATTCAAAGTATAAAACTTTAAAAAAGGTACAAAAAAAATCAAACTTGATCTGCAATGAAGACAAAAAACAGAATAAAAACAATGCAATACGAATTGTTTTACTCGTTGCTTCAATTACAATTTTTTTCCGCCAGAGGTCTCATTGAATTCTACTCCGCCCAATGGCAATCTTTACAGGTTTGCAGTTTGCATAAAAGAAAACTTTGAATCTTCCATACCGAACTCAGTTGGATCACTTGATTCGTGAAGAAAGAAGAACTAGTCAAAATTGGAATTATAGTCCACTACGAACTGTTTTCTTGTTTTGAGTGCCTTCATTTTCAGAAGATGTAAAGACATTACAAAAATAATCTTCTCGCATTGAATGACTTGTAAGCAGATACTCAAATCTCTGATCCCTAACTTCTCTTAGGAAGAACTAAGCAGCAAAATGAGATTCTCAATACATAAATTGTTTTCTTTATTCAGCTGATAGCTTCAACAGGCTAGAAGATATGAGGAAAGCTCGAGAACTGCCAAAACCCTTCAGTGGCGAGTTCACACCAGGAAAACTTTATGTCTTCTATTCTCCAGCATTAAATAACTTAATCCTTGGTATGAGGCAGATGGAAAGAGTCAGAATCAAGGCTACAGGTCATCATGAACTCGTATGATTCTCTTCAGAAGATGCAGAGAATGCACAATAGAGATGGGCACAGATTTGCGGCATCAATTTAATCACATGATAACTTCACAAAAAAGTCTTCAACCCGATAATCCACAGCTGGGGTTGTGTTTTTTCTCGAACCTCAAATTACTCCTGAATGAAACTCCTCTTGGAAAGTAAGAGTAGCTTCCTACTTCGGCAATCCAAATCCTCTTCATAGATACAGAGAAAGCACAACACCAATCTCCATTAAAAAAAGCACAAACTTTCCTAACAGCGTTCGATCCACGATCTGAAATTCGGAAAAGGCACACAATAAAGACACTGCAGAACACATTGAGATGTTTCAAAGCTGGAGCTGGGTGTACACCAAAATTGGTAACCCTTAATCCTTCCTAAACTCGATCTGGACAATCAAACACCACAGCTGCTTCCGATCAAACTCTGCGTAGCCTCCACATCCGAAGCTCGTCAGCAAGTTCGCGAAACTGAAAGCAGCGGCCCCGACCAAATTGGCAAGGAGTTCGCAAACTACTGACGGGGGCCCTCCACACGCAACCGACGGATACGCCTCCCGGCCCACTCCATCTCCCCGTTTTTGCACACGACGCGCGCTCCAGGGTAAACGGCCTGCCATCGCGAATCGCAAAGTTGCGGTTGGTCAAGATCCTGGATCCTGGCCGTGACGTAGGACCATAGAACTTATAGTACATGGAATGCCATTAGCCTTGCTGCTCAGCTTAAAAAAGTGGGTAAACATCTCCAGTTGGAGGAATACTGAAATTTCCATGTTTTCATGGTTACGACTTGTCATACGGAATAGAAACACAGAAAAACTATGAATTTAATCGTCAAGATCCGATTCACTAGGCATTTCGGCAAACATTTCTGTGTTTCTGTTCGGTGTGACAGGTCGTATCCATGGGAACATGGAAATTTAGAGATTCCTCCAACTTGAGATGTTTACCCACTTTTTGATCTGGTAATAGCATTCCATGAACTATAAGTTCTATGCGTAGGACCCTACTGTCAACGTCCTTAGCGTAGGTCGCGACTCTGGATCTGCCGATCTAGCGGTATTTGGTGGTCGATTCGCGTGCGAAACCGGTCTCAAGGTCGTTTGGTCTGGCGAATTGTGAATTAAAGCGCGTCTGGTCGTGGTCGAGGGGGAAAGTGGACCATATGGGGGTTTTGTGGCAGCCGCCACCGTGAAGGAAGCTGACGTCGATAGATCGAAGGTTGGGAGGGTCGATGAACTTTGGTCGTGACTGTGGCGACGGATTTGTGCGATCTGGAGGCCAGAGGGGTAAGAGGAAAAGGATTCGGGATTGTTGGTTCTTCAGGAGTTGCTTCTGGTTCGAAAATTGCATTTTTTACTGTCAAATAAAGGACCAAGAACGTAACGAACAACATCAAAACAAAGTGGCATTGCCAAAATGGAGTCTGAATTGAGAAATCCTTCAATATCGTAAATTCCATATCGGACTGACGTCCAAACATTCTCGGATCAACAATTCTAAGAATTCCATCCCCAGCATCCGCAGCTTATCTGCAAGGCGATAGTTTGCCTTCCAGATTTTCGCGCAAGCTTCGACAAACATCTATTTCGAAAGAAATCCTCTCGGTATTTCCACACTCTCTCGTCCAAGGCTCTTTGTCTGTCGGATCAACAACAATTTTTGCCAATGAATGTCAACGATATTGAGACGCCTTTATGCAAAACTGCATAAACAATAAACAGGAAAGGGAATTTTTATCTGATAAGGGTCTGCATTGTTTTTGCTGATATTCAGTCGGTTCCAACGTCTGTTAAAGTGCAAAGTCGTTTCTGAAGTCATAGCTTGCATCTTAGTGCTTCTGTTTTCATGGGATGGTTGTGCAAGTTTCTGAAGGTTTTGGATCGAGTGAAGAAGGTAAGTTGGAAGCATGATGATGATATTCGATTGTAACATTGAGCAGAAAGGCCTATACATATTTGTTAAGACAATCTTGCTCCAATTAACCAAAGAATGGACTCCCCAAAGATTCATTCAGAGCTGATTAACAGAGTATGATATGAGCAGCAGACAACTGGAATGACAGTGCGAATGTTAAGTTTTTTTACAACCAACAGTCAGCAGGAAGCTTTCTATAACTGATGTGAAGTATCAGAAATTAAGAATGCCACCAAAATACATCGCCAATGAGTTGTATCGCCAACAGCTTGGCATCTTCTCTGCTTGTTTTCCACCAAGTTATTGCTGCTCAATTCGTTGCCAAAGTTGTGGCAACGAACTTGAAGCTGTTGCAGCGTTTCTTGCTGTGGTCTTTGGATATTGAAGGTTCTTTGTAATTGATTCCAAACGTGCTCGGTAGGGTTTTCTTCAGGAAATCTTGAAGATTATGCTGGATGTGCAATAGGTACCCTGGTATTCTGAAGCAGTAATCACCTAGTGGAATCTATATGGTTATGGGATAACTGTCTGGGACGTCATGGTTCTTGGAAGTACCTACTACTAAGTCAGGAAAAACTCTGACCCAAACCAAAGTTAAAAGAACACCTTTCTCCTGAATAAGCCGCTGCTATTATCGTGTTGTGGACGCTAGAATGAACAAGATAGAGAACCTGAATAATGACGTCTTCCCTTTTTGCATTATTGAGTCTTGAACGAGAAAAATGGGGTAAGGAGAATTGCTTACTCGATAGCCTTTGAATTATTGACAGCTACTGTGGCAAATTAGATCTGTGCGTGATTGAACATGAATGAAGCTAATGAAAGAAAAGCCATCGGAAAACTCGAGGAAAATTAAATGTATCACGCACCTTCGATTGAGGAAAAGAAGTTATCAATTCTTCATTGTTTTAGGTATGTTCTACTAATGGCGAATATCAGTGATGGCAGTTGAAGTTCTTAGTGAAAATCATTACGATTCAAATTTGCTCTATTTTGTAGGTTTCACTGATTGGCTCATAATTCATCTAATGGTACCCGTTTACGAACCTATCAATTCCAACCCTTAAATACATCAAAAATACTGGGTGTTTTCATTCAGTCTGGTTGTCACATGTATATCAATCGAACAAATTACCCATGGCCATTAAAGTCCAAGAACTACAGCAATCGATCCTTTTCATGAGCGAAAATGACGCATGGTCGCGTGATCATTCCACGAAGGAAAGACATACAAACTGCACAAACACCATGAAAAATTGATCAGAGCCCACATTGCCCTAATTCAGCTAAACAGATGAGGCGTAGATAAAATTTATCGATATAGAATAAGCGCGTGACATTCAGAATAAATGACGGACAATGTGACAAATTGGACGATCGTTACCGTCTAAAAATATTAGCGAAATGGAAAATGAGACTTTCATCGATTCGGAATTACTGTCCAATCTTTGTTTGGTTTGTGATATGTAGTCTTGTATAGGTAAAATTGAGCATGGAAATGCCATAAATTACCTGTATTTTGATCGAATGAAACGGTTGGATTATTGAATTAAAAAATAACGGAAATGAATGGAGTAAGAAACAATAAAATAGGTAATCCTGGTTCCTTTTGTTTCAAATTATGCAATAAAAATGATTGAAAAACATGGATGTTTTTTGAACACCTTATATATTTCGACAGCAGCTATAACTTCATTTTGTCAGCAAAATTTATTTGTTTCTTCTGGCAATCTACGTCCAAGTGCAATCTTCCCATAAGCTAAAGCTCAGAAGCTGCTGGAAGTCATTTTCCAATGTCCAGATGAAAATTATTGAAATTTTTTAGATTATTCTGTTCACATTTCGGACGAACGTATTCTCAATATAGAATGCAAGAGACATTGATAAGAAATATTGTTTGTATTCGAGCGACAATACCTTGGAAATTTTTTTATTTCGTGTGATTCTTCAAGAATAAAGTTTCGAAATAGCAAATAGAGCGCACTTGAAAACTCTACAAATACGAATTGATACTCGAGTCTGAATCGAAACAAAATAAATTCACTGAACGCAACGAATCAATATTTGCGATACTTAATCAAGCACAATATGATCGAATTTTTTAAATTCGAGAGGGATAATAATCTGAGGAGGATGTGAACTAAGTGCATTATTCCTATGACATGAAATGTTGATTTTCGCTGAAAGCACAGAAATACCTACGAAGGTTTTGGAACATTTCGAGCATCTTGAATTATGCTCAACTGAATCGAGAAAATTTCCGTTTTGACTCAGATCTTCCGTGTAATAAAACAAGCCAAATTATTGCCCACTAATGAAGTAGGTATTCGGTATCGTCCAATTTATTGACTCATTTTCCAAATCGACTGAGATAAATAAGGCAGTGATTCAACTAATTTCAATTATCAAAAATTACGTCTGCAATATCCTGAAATTTCAGGATTCTATCTGGCTATATCATTAATATCCAATTTTTGTGGTAAAAACCAGAACCTATTAACTTAATTTTCATAGGTTCAGAACTGCACCAATCTAGACAGGAAAAGAGAGTGAAATTCCTTTGGAAATATTCATGGTGAACTACAACTAGCTGTGAGGTAGACCTATAAAGGGTTGCTATTTGATGAAGAGCTTCATTTTCACATTATTGGTTCTTTAAGACAAAATATACCTTTAGATCCTAATTTTTGGTCCATATAAATATTGACAATTTTTGTAGCATTCCGAATATTCATAACGAAACCTTTTTCGTCCATCCAAAATTTTCTGTCTGCTTCTTTTGGAACTTTCTCAGAGCACTTCTATCACAATTTTTCCTAAGTCTCCTTTATCAGGTTCCCATAAAACAAAGAGGTTCTTTGTGCCTATTCCATATATTTCGATATAGGTTATCGTCACTGACATGCCATTAAGACGAAGAACGATACATCTGAGAGTCGCCCTATCGAAAAAACGTTTCCCCACACAATCTTTCACCTTCTTCTGTTTTGAATATTGCCAGTTGAGGTCGTCTAAAGTGCATGAATCATACAAATGGGATTTGTCCTATTCACACGTCTTGTAGAGAGATATAAGGGCTTGAAATTACTTTGGGGGAGGACAATCGTAACGGCATAATCCTAAATTGTGCGATCTATACTACAATTGGAAAAAATTTCCTGAAAAAACTGTAGGCGTGAAAAAAAGCGATTCACAACTGAAACTTCCATTCGTCATGAAGCTTATGAAAAAATACACATATGTGACATATGCAAATGTATGAAGTGTTGTGAAATGCTGTTCTAGGAGATTTTCCTTGTTTGCCACATTGGTCCCAGACAACTGTCAATTCAGTTGAGTAACTAAGGGCGTTTTATCTTTGTGTCAAGTCGGGAAGTCGATCCCCTTATCAGGGCCTTATCTGTTGCCGATTTGGGAATAGAAAAAACCTACGCACATGAATTTCGAAGTATAAATATTGTCATTTAATAAACGCCGAGTGATATATTTACCTAGCCATATTTATAGGCAACAGATAATCTCGATTATTGAGTCAATTTTCATTGTGTCACTGTCGTCGATGTGCTTATGAAATTTATTGGGATTTTTGTCGTCTGCGACTGCAGCAGTTGAATTTAATTTTTTTGGGCCTAAATAAATGAACTCTAACTACGACCAAAGTGAAGAATTGAATCAGATAGATAACTATTCTCACTAACTTCTGAAAATCGTTCAAATATTATTCTATAGAAGGTATATAAATTATAGTTTTGGACGTCGACCAATGCATCGTCAAAAAAGATGTCAAATTTCACACAAAAATATGGGCAAAGCTGATGATATTGCCATCTGATAACGGTGATTTTAATAGTCGTACAAAACACCCTCTCTTCCTTCTCCACCTGATTGTACATGAAAATTCCTTCGTAGAGAGGGTGGTTCTTCACCTGCGCAATTGCTCTTGCAAAATACAAGTCCCACCCCTCTGTACGGCATTGGCAGCATCAGTTCAAAGAGAGCGTACTTTGGCGCACACTCTGTGTATTTTCTGAATTATTTATGTGCAATTGCGTTTTTATCGAAAGGGATGAAGTGGACGGAAAAGACCATTGCGAACTTTAGGAGGGGGTTGAGGTCACAGTTGTTGACACTTGACAGCAGGGGCACGTGTCGTGTTTCTTCCTTGCAAATATTGCTAGAATGTTGCTTCTTGTAGCTGTTGAAACAAGATGTGTTTTTAGAAAGTATTCAATTAGGTTTGAACATGTTTCTGCAGAAAACAGTTTACTGAAACTAGCAACCACCCATGGAAATTATTTTTGCAGCATTTTATAACGTAGATTCTACTTTTTCGTTTGATTTTGAGAATATTGAAGGCTCTTACAACATTTACATTTGGTTGTGACTCAAGTTTTGAATGTCTCTTTAGAGTATTAGCGAAGAGGGTTTTGGTGTATGTTGAATCGTATGAACTAAGCGAACTCCTATACAGGGTTGGAACCAAGAACATAAATAACTCTAAAACGAGAGATGATGCATCTCATGCCATATTTGTTGTTACTCCTGGGTTGTATTCCATTGTCAGCAATTGAACAGCGAGCATTTTGTACATTTAGAGGAATTTTGTTCGAATTATCAACGTGCACAGGTTTTTTAGGTGAAAATGAGCCTTGGTTTTCGAGGACACCCCTCAAGAATCCTTCGAACACCCTGTATAGTCGGTCCCGATTTCCTGCAGCGAAACCTCCGAGTGCTGCAGGTGCATCACCCTTCGTAGCGTCCCAAAATCGCGTTTCGTCCAGCCCAAAATCGGATTTCATCGAAAAGAAATCGTGCATCGCATGGAGAACCACCGAGCTCGAAAAAGCGTGGGTTTTTTCGATGGCCAAGGCCAACCAGTACACGCACCGGTTTCTGTGCGTTTTATGGCGCTTTTCAGACGCGTCTCCTACCTTGACGCAATACCAAGATAACCGAGAAGAGCCAGGCTCACTGTTTACATCCGCAATAGATCTGTTATTTGAAGCTCACACACGAGAACTTCACTTGCATGCACGCCCGTTGCTTATTTCGTATTTTAAATAGGCATCTATGCATCCTAATTTATTTTGGTCGTCGTTCTTTGTCCTTTTTTGTTGTCTTTATCTCGCGCGCAACGTTTCTCGACGATAGACGTAGGGCGTAGGTTCCTTTGTTTCATCCACGAATTTCTCTGCTTCATTTTGTCAGCTCATAGGAGGGAGTAGAGAATTAATTCAAGGTCATTGGATTTGGAATCAACATCCACAATTATCTACTTAAGAGGTGCTGGTGTGGTTTCATTTATTCTTTCAATTTTGTCGAATATTATTCCAATTATTTAATTGATGATTTATATTTTTGCTTTGTGCAGAACCACCTGGGGAAATGGCCACCCTGTATCGTCAATTTGGTGCTTGTTGCAGCTAGCACAATTCTCTATAAATAAATTGAAGAAACTGAATGAAGAATGAAAATTAAAATTAAATAAATTGAATAAAGAATGAAAAATTATTGCGTAGGAAAAAATTTAGTCTGCGCATAAGTTGTACATAATTCGCACTTAATTCCAGCATTAATTCGTGAATACGGAAATGAAGACATTGGCTGCAGTGGCAGATGCATACGAGGATGTATTGATATCTAGTTAACCTAGACCACTTCCATGCATCCATGCATAAACAAAATATTGCGATACCATTACCATATCAAAGAACAATAACTTATTAGAAGTGTCGGTGTAGAGTTCGACGTCAAAAAAGTAAACCAGAGTTACGCAATAAATTTAAAAGAAATATGTCCACCGAAATTGTAAAAATCGAAAAATTGGAGTATCGAGCCATCATCAAGTAGCTGTATTTAAAAGGGTTAAGAGGTAAGCAGATTTACGAAGATATGCTTAATACCCTTGGTGATCAATGTCTTTCGTATGCGACCGTGAAAAATTGGACTGCAAGCTTCAAAAGAGGTAAATTTTCCATTGAAGATGATGACCGATCGGGAAGGCCAGTTTCTGTGTCAGTCCCCGAAAATATCGATGCAGTTCATGACATGATTTTATCAGACCGTCGAATTGGGCTAAAACGGATATCTGAAGCACTGAAGATTTCATACGAACGCGTTCATCATATAGTTCACGTAAATTTGGACATGAGAAAAATTTCTGCAAAATGCATCCCCAAATGTTTGAATGTTGACCAAAAGCGTGCAAGGGTAGAAGCATCGCGTTCGATCTGTGCTCGATTTGAAAACGATGTAGACTTCTTAAACCGAATTGTTACTATGGATGAGACTTGGGTACATTTCTACGATCCAGAAACAAAGCAACAATCGATGGAATGGCGACACTCTGGTTCTCCAAGACCAAAGAAGTTTCGTGTCCAAAAATCTGCTGGAAAAGTTCTTGCTTCAGTTTTTTGGGATTGGCATGGAGTAATCATGATTGATTTTTTGGATAAGGGTAGAACAATAACAGGAGATTACTATTATTCGACATAACTGACCACTCTACGGGAAAAAATTGAAGAGAAAAGACGCGGAAAGCTATCCAAAGGTGTTTTGTTTTTACAGGACAACGCCCCAGTACACAAATCTCATGTTGCCATGCAAAAAATTCGTGATTTAGGGTTAGAATTACTAGAACAGCCCCCTTATTCACCAGATTTGGCTCCGTCCGACCATCTACTCTTTCTTCAACTGAAAAAAAGTTTAAAAGGTCGTAAATTTTCTTCCAACGAGGAGGTAATAAAAGCTGTGGAGGACTGGTTTGCAGAGCAAGAAGAAACATTTTTTTTGAAAGGTCTAGAGACGTTGCAGGTTCGCTGTAATAAATGTATTCAATTAAGAGGAGAATATGTTGAGTAATAAAATATTTTGACATTGAAATTTTATTTGGTTCTATAGTAGGCTAAGAATTTTTCAATATATCCTCGTATCTGAAAGTCGAACTTAAGACTTATATCGATTATCATAAAAACATAGAGCAATACATATTAGGAAAAATAAATTGATTCTCTCTTGTGCTGTGAAATTCCTATCTGCTTGTTTGAATGGTTCGGAGTTTAAGCTTTGCTTAAACCGAAAATTGTAAATATTATGCGAAATCCAGATAATGAATCTTTTAATTTGCGAAGATGTCGGTATGCATGACTAATCTCAATTATCTTATTTGCACGAATGACTGAAGATATTTGAATTCGGTATACTGTCGATTAAAATTAGATTCGTCGTTTTTCCCATGGTAATATCGAATGGGAGTAATCGAGTAATGGGACTAAAATAAAAAATTTTCACCCTCATGTAATTGCATTCACAATCCTTTCGTGCTTTTTAAATCTTTCCGAGCCAAATTATAACTTTATTTACACCCTGCAAATTCCTCCAATAAACAACTTAAAAAACCCATCGACTCAGGTACACCCATATCGAATCACCGACAATTGGCAAAGGTTCTAAACCTTTCCGCAAAGTCGTAAGAAAGTTATTAAACTGGCCTAAAAAAGGGTTTTTGAAAAACATCGCACGTAACCCTGAATCGTCGGCTTGTCGTAGTCAGAAAGGAACAATCGCATTGTAGTAGAAGCGTACCATGTGATAGCTTGCGTCAAGTGCATTTCGGTCGTCTATAAAAATGTGGCCAAAGTTACACGCCGACACCGAGTTCCTGTCCTAGGCAAGTTGAGCGAAACCAGACAACTTTTCTAGACTATGCAGTCGAAAATTGTGAGATGGAAAGCGGGAAAAAAAGGATGGACGTATGGCATATTTATCTATTTTATTATTATCGGGCTAGAGATCGAGCGTTCTTACGATCTCTGGTCTGCTTTCAGGAAAATAAATGGAAATTTTCGAATCAATCGAATATAAAAGCATAAGCGAGATAACCATGTATTTTGAGGAATTTTTTTTGGGTATGGTGGGTTCTAGGTTAGTTCTAAATCACTTCTTAAAATTGTTTCAATTCAAAAATACAGAAAGAAAAATTCACAAAAATTTACAAATCCCATATTTCAATATCGTGACTTATTAGTGAGAGTTTACACAGAGCGAAGAATTTAGAAATTCAATTTTTGCACCATTCTTCGAAAAAAAGAGAGGTGTTCTTCCAAAATTTGAATTTCTACTCGAATGAAAGTTCAAATCGCTTAACAAATTGCAGGCAATTTTTCAATGTATCATGTGGCACATCAAATTGAAGCTTCCATTCAGGGGAAGATGATTTATATTTTTCAGAATTTTTGTGTTGCATAGTTCAGAAGATATTCAAGGAAAAGTAAGAAAATTACGCATTATCCCAAATCTGGGAATCTGAGTCTAGGATTTCCAAAAAAATTACTGATATAGAGTCAACTCAGATTGCAAGAAAACTATGTATCAAAAATTAAAATTGTTAAAATTTTCAAGGAAAAAAATTCGAAAATACAATCCAATTTTTTTATTATGTATCATGTGACATATCAAATTGAAGCTCCCATTGAGGGGACAATGATTCATATTTTTTAGAATTTTTTAGATGCATAGTTAAGAAGATATTCAAGGAAATATGAGAAAATAGAGCCTTATCCCAAATCTCTGAGCCCAGGAATTCCTAAAAAATTTCCAACATTGAAATCAACCCACATTACAAGGTCCTTCAAACTGTCACGGAAAAAAATCTAAAATTCGATCTTATTTCCTCAAATAAAAAAAATCCACAAAAACCGAAATCCCACCTCGTCGAGGATCGAATCCCCACTCCGTCTCTAGCCGGTGCACAAATCCCTAGGATAGTGCGATCATCTAGCATCTATTTCCCCCCGCCCCGCGCGCGAAGAACGCAACTTTCCCCACCACCCGCGACACTCACCCCCCTCCCACCACCGCTTGTTGCGTGTGTCTAGTACGGTCCAAAATACACCAGCAACGTCGCACACACCAACCCCCACTGTCTACGTCTTGGGGTGGCGGATTACCATTTTCAGAAATCGTGCGATCGTTTCGACGAAAAGTCCTACATTGCGTAAAAAAGTGCGCATAGAGTGCGTGTGTGTGCATTCCCGGTCGCATTCTATGTCCACGCTATCATTTCACTGCGAGTTTGGCCCACCGATACGTCATAACATGCTCAAAAAGTTGACGTGATCGAATTCTGTTTGGTTTTTGGACGCTTATTTTTGGTTTTTTTATTGTTAAGGTTTTAGCAGTGTCGAGCACCGGAAGTTTATTTCGTGAGTATTTTTAGATTTTTTTTTGCGTTTATTTTTAGGTCATTGTCATTCCGAACTCGTGCAACTCTCTCCAGTTCGTCCTATTTCTATCATTAACATTTAACATTTTTTTCTCAATTCACAACTTATTTTCCAATTATTTTTGTATTTGTTTATTAGTTTTGCAAACTTGTTGCAAAACAACAATGGGAATGCAAACATAAGTTGCAATGCCCCCCTCATTTTTCAATCAAAATAATAATTTTTTCAATTTCAAATACTACTTCAAAATTATTAATTAATTTTTTTTTAAATTACCAAACATTCGAAATGAAGTTCTTCAGTACTTAACAAATTTATATTGAAAAATATCCTTTAAAAATATTTTTTCTCAACAACAATCTTGTACCCTTATTCGAATTAAACTCCCTTTCTATCAAAATTTCTCTTTTACCTTTACAAATTCCACTTTTGCATTCACATTGCAATATTTTTTTGGGCTAAATACCAATGTAAATTAAAACGCCTCCCTTATTTTTTTAATGATTGAAATATTTTTGTTTTGTTTCAATTCTGTGAAACAAAATTTTTTTCCAATAACAAACTCTTAAACTTCTTTCGAAGCGCTGAGGACAACGTGTCAATCATCTTAAATGAAAAATATATCGATTCGAAATTATCATTTCCGTTCAACAATGTTGCGAGCCACCCTCAGCTAAATTAGACCTAGAAGTCAAACTCTCCTACCCTCCTCTGCATGCCCAACCATAAATTGCCAAACATCTGTTAAATTCCGAAGATATTGCAACTCTATACTTTCCTACCAACTACTTTCGATTCGTTTTAGTTATAGAGGCCCCCTTCAAAGTTGTCTCGCATGAATTGTGGTATTTCATTATTATCTAGCCGATTTCCTTTCCGGGAAATTATTGTTTTTTAATTAATCGACGTATTTAGATTTTCTGATGAGGGTTACTGTTGTTTGCGTGCTTTGGTAGGGGTTGTTTGTGTGGGTGATGTTGTTTTGGTAGGTTTTGTGTTGTTATTTTAGTGCCTTGTTAGTTAATTTTTGTAATTTCTTCGAAATATATGGGGGAAAATGGATTATTCGTTTTTAGGAATCAATGTTTTCGAATCTCCAGTTTTTAATCAAATTTATATGAATTTTGGTGAATTTGTTTTCACATAACTTCTCGAGCACAATCGATGAATGCAAACATGGGAAATTTCTCATGGAATATTGATATAAGTTATTTATTCACATCGAAATAAAATTGCCAAAAAATACACATATTAAATGGTCATGTTCCCAAATGATACCATTATCAAAAACCTATTATCTATCGACGTTTCTTTAAAATGATTCACAATGTTGCAATCTTCTTCTTCCATAGCTTAGGTCATTTAGTATATCAGAAAATGCACTTCAACCACAGTGTGAAACATGATTTGTGAAAAGTGAATCTACCTGCGATGCTAAAATGTCTGACCAAGCTTACGATAAGCAATCGAAAAAGAATAATAGAAGATTTGAAGCTATCCAATATTTTTCTCCATTTCAATTTTGGTAGACACATTGAAATGTTTTCTTAGAATTCTTTTAGGATATAAATAAAAATAAAGAAGTTTTACATATGTTTTATATCCAAAAAATTGGACCACACAATTTAAGAACTATTTCCACACAAACCCCTTCTAGTTATATTTTATTAGTCGCTTCATGTTTACTATTCGTAGGAGCTTGGCATAAAGCCAATTGCATTCTTTCATTCACCGATGAAGTCTACATTTCAGCTTCACATCTGTTTGATATCATCTCCAGTCTTTTATATATTTTTGTTTACTTAAAACGGTTCCAATTGAGAGAAAATCAACTGATGAATTTTCCAAAAGTAAGCATCTTTCTGAAATATATTCTTTTGGTTTTAATGTTGAAATGAATCAGTTAATTCGCACTATTCTGTTTTTGGAATGTCAAACCTATACACTAGTTAATATTCATACGTTTTATAAGTGCATTAATGATTGAAGGTCTTCAAGAACTTGAGGATGTCAGTTTACTTTCTTTTGCCATTTTTGATTCTCTTCTCTAGTTATTCTATAACTAGTTTTTACTTTCTTAACATAGTTGAGATTCTTTTTTGAAATCCTCATATTTTTTTAATTTTCACGTAGTAACTTTATGAAAATTAATCGAAAACTAATGAATCACTTTCAACCTTATCCCATTAATTATTTTATGCAACGCAAATTGGAACTTCCAAGAATTGACACACATATTTCAGCATTTCAGAGTGTGAACTTCAGGAAACCCATTATTTATACCAGTCTGCATACAATGCCTTCCCATGGGGTTACACAGGGTGTCACAACTTCCTGTCCGAACCTACAATGATCGACCCAAGCAACTCTCCTACGAAATCGTCTTTTAAAATCGCGGAAGCTCCAGTTTCACGATTGCAATTTTCGTGACCGGTCTACGCGTTTTTGGAAAGCAATCGACCGGCTTATCGAGCGTTTTATGGAATAATAGGAATCTAATAGATTTTTAATATAAAAAACAGCGCTTTTGATTGGGGCAATCCGAAAACCATATCGCGTATTTTGGAATGACGAAGTAGTTTGTCTCGTTTTGAAAATCAAAGTCGACTTGATTTTCGACGAGTCTGAATTTGTACGCCAATCTGTGGTTTTGTGTTTGAGTGCCACATCTGATCATTTAAGGTCTGTTTAGTGAACGCTTTGAATTTTAACTCAAGATTTTATACGATTTTTTTATTTTTCGATAGAATTTTCACATTTTGTTGAAATATTTCTTAATGGTATTTTTTCATTATACTTATTTCATTACTATACAGTAAACTTATATGGGAAAATTTTGCACGAACACTTTTTTCTTCATTCCACATTTTATATACCAAAATATTGTTGAATTCAATTAATCCATAATTCCTCCACTAGTTCTCTTGGTGAATTTTGCAAATCTCATTTCAACATAGGAAATTGGCAAAACTCATTGTGCTCCCATAGAAAAATGCTGGGCAATTCGACTTTAATATTCTGGACATGCGAACAATATCAGATTTTCAAGGGAAACGTTTACGATTCAATTATTCATACAGAGGGGTTTAATCAATATTCGCCAATTTTCTTCAGATGTTTGATTCCCATAGCTATTTTCAGTTCAGAAAATATTGCGTCAATTATCTACAGGTCTGTAGAGAAAGGATTGCAGCAATCTATATGTATAATCAAAAAATGAGGAATCTCTGTATACCTACTATAGAGTATAGATACAGATTGATTTGTCAAATTGTTTGTAATCTCAAATATTAATTTCTACCAGTGGCAGGACTGGCAGGGATAAAAAATTATTTACATTTCTCATGCAATTTCTCTTTATAATCAGTGTTGATTTCATTCGAGAACTTCCTTCACCCTTAACTGAAGACGAACAAATCTCTAGGTCTCTTTGAAGGGTGCAAACGTGAACGGTACGAATTATATCATTCGCAAATGTCCCTTTGTTCTTCAATACCCATCCCTTGTCCCTGGGTCTGTTATACTGCGATTCAAGTTTTTTATAAGGGTGGTATCATCCAATAAAAACCCCTATCCCGGTACGGGACACGAACGGGTTGAATTGCTCATAAAGCATATTCAAACTAGTATCTAATTTCGGTTGAGTCCGACCAGTTGTACTTTCTTGAGAGCTTCGCTTGTCCCGTTTGAGAATAGCTGTGTGCGTTTTTTGGTTTTGCAAGGATTGTAAATGGCTATCTGTAAGTTTTCGCTGGTTTTTATCTTATCCTTCATTATATTAGATGAGGCGTTTTTCAGGGAGAATTTACAGGGTGGATTTATTTAATGATTAAAAATTTTATGAATAGCTATTTCTCGAAAATAATGTAAAAATTTAAATTGATACAATTTTCTACTTTCTCCAGTAAAATTCGAATTTCTTGACAAGTTTAGGTACTTCAAAATTGAATTTTCTTTCGAAATTTGCGATCTTTGTGTTCGAATATATCTTCAACTATTTTCTGTTCTTCAGCTAAACCGCAGAACCAAAGCTGTTGCTCTTTTATCTCCGATAAGCCGAAAGTTGTAGGAAAAATGTTAATTAAATAGTATACAAGTCGCGTCGCGATAATGGATTTTCACCATCGTTTTATGGTGAATTCTATGCATGCAACGCACCCAAAATCCAGACACTTCCTCAGTGCGTATTTCCTGTTTCTAATGATAATGTTCCGTTCGTACATTTTCCGATTCGATAATTTAACTAACGGGATATGTTGTGAACTTTTGCGATAACAGAAGGGTGGGAATTTCATTTCGAATTTTTTCATCTTATGCAATATTCATACTAGATAGATTCAACCTTAATTATACAGGGTGTTCCTAAATTGGAGGTGCAAACGAAGAGGGAAGATTATTTCCAAGAATTAAAGTCCCATGAACAAGAAACCACAAACGTATCGTTTTTGAGATGCAAGGTGTTGAAGTTTAAATTTTTTTCCACATTTTTCTTCATATTTTCTACACTTCACGAGATATTCAACTGAAATTTGGCATAGATATCACAATTTATAGTTTACACGATGTGACATGTCAATTTCGGTTGCAAATCTACAGGGTGATGTTTTTTCTTGAACGCTGTCCTCTATTTTCCCCCAAAACTTATTCTTCGTGCGCCACTGTCAGGTTGAAAAATTGTAAAAAGAAGCTTTGTTGGTATACCAAACATTATGATCTCCTAAAGTTTTATCGTATCTGCTACCGATTCCGAGAAAAAAATTTCCTCAGAAACTTGATATCAACTCATCACAACAAAATATTGTTTAAAAAAATTCCCTGT
Source organism: Adalia bipunctata (assembly GCA_910592335.1). NCBI lineage: Eukaryota > Metazoa > Arthropoda > Insecta > Coleoptera > Coccinellidae > Adalia > Adalia bipunctata. Next base: position 1,114,912 of record OU342952.1, on the reverse strand, counting down.
CGAGCCGCTACTGTTTTTCTGCGTCCATGTTTTTATCCAAAGATTCAATACAAAGTATTCATATCATCTCTTTTTCATTTCAGTCAAAATGGAAACGTTACAAAAATACTGTTTACGATGGAACAACTACCAGAACAACTTGGTGAGGGTGTTCGACGAGATGCTCAGAAACGAGAACTTCGCGGACGTCACCCTGGTCTGCAACGGCGGCGACAGGTTCAGATGCCACCGGATGCTGCTGGCGGCTTGCTCCAAGTTTTTCCAGGAGATCTTCATGAGCGTGCCTTGCGAGCAGCACCTCGTGATACTCCTCAAAGACGTCAAAGCTATGGACATGAAACACATCCTCGAGTATATGTACACGGGAGAGGTGAACGTAGAGCAAGACGAGATATCTTCGATCATCAGAACGGCCGAAGATTTGCAAATTAAAGGTTTGATCGGGGAGGATAAAACTGGAAAGAAGGAGGACCAAGAAGCGATGGACGACGCCCCACCCAGCAGATCGCCGTCGGTTCAAGTCCAAACTATGGTACACAGCAGCAGCAACATGCATTCCCCTCCGCACTCCACCAACTCCATATACAAAAACCCATACACCAACATGTACAGCAAACTACACCCTAACGACAGAGCGAATATGAATCTACCCATGTGGCACGTTCCTGGATTACCCATTCACCCACCCCCAGCATCAGAAAGTCCTTCTTCGAACCATTTCTCAGTACCGTCCCCACCCGCCATGATACCCGCCTACGAATCTCCGAACGTCGAAGTTTACCACCACAGGAGGAAGAAGTTTTCCAGTATGATGATGTCTAAGGATACGCCGATTTTGAGAACCGTCTTAGGGCAAGGGCAACCGGATTCCTCCCAACCTGTGAGTCTGGTGGTCAGTCACGCCGATACTAAGGAAGAACACGCAGAGCAGGAACATTTCAAAAAGGTGAGTTTCTTAACTTTGCTAACCTGCAGTGCCAAAACCTTGCGAAACGCGATTTTAAAATTGGCTGCAAACCAAAATTGCTTCCTTTCCAATACTGGAGTATCATCTAATTGATCATTGTGTTTAGCGAGCTTGGTACTGCAGTTCTGATCACTTACTAATACACATCAAGCTCGAGTCCAAGTCACGAATCGGTTTAGCGCGCGTCTTCAGATCGCCAAGGTTCCGGTACTACAGTTTTCCTCCCTAAGATGTTGAGAAAAATCTTGACCTCCTTTATTTCAGCACATGAGCACGGAAGAACACCTTGAAGACAGCCAGTCGAACAGCGACTACCATAACGATGAAGACGGCAAACATAGAATTATAATACCATGCTCGCCTTCAACTTACCCGCCGGATATGAGACTTGGTTCGACTGGCATAGCCAACTATGTACCGGTACAGAAGCCGGAAAGCAATAAGAGATATAAGCAGTATTCTAATAATGATCTTAACGGAGCTTTAGACGATGTTAGAGCTGGCATGTCGGCGCTTATGGCCGCTAAGAAGCATAACGTACCGTCCAGGACTTTGTACGATAAAGTTAAGAAGTTAGGGATTAAAAGCGGTACTACCAGACAAGTGAAGAGGTGCTCCAACGGTAGTCCTCCCGACTACATAATGGACGATCGCTCTATATCCCCCAGGAAATCAGAAAGCGACGACTACTCCATAAACAACAACTCCTCGGTGACCAAAGCTTTCCTCCAGCACGCCGGGGACGACGCTTTAAAAGCCATGGCTTTAGCAGCCGCCGCGCATGCGTTGCAAAACTCGAACCGCGTTTTCTCGCCTGGATCGTCCCAAAATCCGAACATGAGGTACTTGCCTTACAACAGCCTATCGCCACACTCCCCCACCAACAGCGAAAACAGGAGCGTTTCCCCGGAGAGAGGGGCAGATTACGACGAAGATCACGTCGAAGACCTTTCGATAAACAGGCGGCAAGAAGGAGTTATCGTGAACGCGATGAACCAAGTATCGGCCATCATGAACGATGAAAGGCTTCGAAACGAAGACTCCAGACGAAGTAACTTCGAAGAAACGACGTAAGTTGATGAACGCCATAACGAGAAATACGTTTAGGTCTTTGACGCGAAGAAGTAACGCGGAATCGTCGTTATATTTCGTAACAAAGAGCAACTATCTAACAAACAAACTTTTCCAAGCCGACTGACGAACTCTAACCTAACTTTATTCCAGCACTTGAAAGAGGAACCGATAGAGGACGCCACTTCCCCCTACTCCGACCACCACTCGACGAACGGAGACGACGTCAAGCCCAACATATCAGCCACATCCCCCTACTCCATGCCCGACATGCGGTTAGGATCCTCCGGCATAGCCAACTACGTGCCCGCCCAAAAGCCCGAATGGAAGAGGTACAAGCAGTACTCCAGGGAGAATCTGAACTGCGCCATCCAGGCGGTGTCGGCGGGCACCATGTCGGCGCTGCAGGCCGCCAAGAAGTTCAACGTGCCCTCCAGGACCCTCTACGATAAGGTCAAGAAGCTGGGGATCGTGACCTCCAAGATCTACCGGAAGGGCTCGAACGGTAACTTCAGGTACCAGATGAACAGGCAGACGGAGTCGCCTTACCGTACGTCCGAGAACGAAGAGTCTCCGGTGAACAACAACTCCAGGAACTTTCTGCAACAAGCCATAGACAATAGGGGGGACGACGCGTTGAAAGCGATGGCTATGGTGGCGGCCATGCACGCCGCTGCCTCCCAACACAAGACCCAGCCGTTGAACCAAGGAGGCTTCGACCCTGCCCCCAGCCCTGCTCTGCTGAGGTACATACAGCAGAGGGTGCAGCCCAGATCTCCTTCCATAGACGACGAGGAGCTTCACCACAACGACCAGAACGGAAGGTCTGAAGGTAGGGTTGATCCGGATGACGACCACGTGGAAGACTTGTCGGTCAACAAGCGGCAAGAAGGGGTCATAGTGTCCCCTATGCATCAGATATCGGCCATCGTTAGAAACGAAGACATCAAGAAGGAGATGGAAGAAGAACGAAACCGAGAGATGCGCGTCGAGGAAGCCCCCTGAACCCCCAAGCTGACCAAGTTTTAACCAACCAGTGTTAAGTTTTATTCTATATAGTTTATGTTTTTGTATGATACAAGACAAAGTGGCCTCCCTACAGACCGTATTCAGTGCAATATGTTCTACCCCCGTAGTCTATCTCTTTGTGCTCCTAGTTTTTAAATTTTTAGGTTAGTTTGTTCTTCAGAGTGCCTGTTAAGCTTCGTACCGGGGACCGGCTCAAGAATATAGCTGAGAGTTCCTTTTCAGGATGTAACTTATAAGACTGATAGGTTTAAATCGATTCTTTCAAGACTGACTAAACAAAAAACGTATATTTAATGGTCCCGGTACTTGGCGCGAAGTCGATGGGTGTGTTATCGTTTTTAACGACGTTTCTAGGTTTAACTGTACATATTCTTGCTAGAAGGCGTCAAGACTTGCTGAGAGGTGCTTTATTATTCTCGGGAGGTTGCCGTTTGGTCGATGAAAAATAGGTGAAGAACTAAAAGAAAAAAAAGGTATTATTCTACGAGCATATTATGGTGGCTGTTATTCACGAGGATGAGGAAAATAACAGTGAATAAGGGACATAATATGCGAGTAGGATATCCATATTTGTCCACGACTGTTGAATAATTCTTTTAAATTTTTTTTCTTCGAATATAGAGTGTCATGTCAAATTGAGATGACATTTAATAGAATTAATTCTCTTGGATTATGAGCGCTTTTTTCGATGGTAGCGGACAAACTCATTTTTTCACATTCGAGGGAATGAATATACAGGGTGTTGAAAAGGTGGTACAACACTGGTGAAAATATTTTTGCATGATTTCTTCAACTAAAATGAAAAAATATACAGAGTGTATCTGATTAACACTAAAAAAATGAACGTTGAAGAAAATTAAAGTGGGTGTTTGGTATAACATTTTTTGAAGAACCTCCCCCCGGAAAAGTTACACCCCTTCGAAGATCAACAAAAAAATTGTTATTCTTTTTTATTTTCCCTGTTTATCAAGCTAAGGACACGAAACTTGGTAATTATCATTTGTCAATGAAATTACACATGTTGGATTTTTTTTCAACCCTGAAGAATGCTCAGAAAGGGTTGAAATAGTAGCCCTCTGAGATATTTTTTCTCTCATCTTTTTCATTTCTACAAGTTTTTTGAAAACTCAAGGATTTACGAGAAAAAAATTCAAAGCGTTTTCAAAATGAGCTAAGTCGAGGGTATTTTTTTGCCTTAATATCTAGTAGTTTGTGCTTTTCAATGACAATTATAAAAATAATAATACCGAGACCTGGATTTTGCACTGTCAAGTTTTGGTCCTTAGCTTAATAAACAGGGAAAATAGAAAATAAAAACTTTTTTTTTGTTGATCTCCGTAGGGGTGTAATCTTAATGGGAGGAGGTTTTTCGAAAAAATTTATACCGAATTTCCACTTTAATTTTCCTCAAAGAATCACCCCTTTCATTTTTTCGGTGTTATTCAGATACACCCTGTATAATCGTGGAACACATCAGAAATATTTCAGTAGTTGGGTCTCTAATTTTCGAAGAATTTTTCATCTACATTTAGCAACGGTTATAGGTCTCTAATTTTTCTCTACTTCAAAAATGATGAAAGTATTATCTATTTCTATTTTCAAGGTACACTCTGTACAAACAGTCATGGTCATAATATCTCACTTTCTTCAGTTTAGATATACAAGGTGTTGAAATTAAAACAATTCAAGATTACTCCTGAAAATTTTTCATCTGTTGAATTTTCATGTTAAATAAAAGTCCAGTGGCGTAGTGAAAAACAATTTTTTGAATTGAAATTCTCCGTGCTGAATTTCAGACCACGATTTTTCATCGATTCAAGCGGCCTTAAATGGCGAAGTGAGCAAGATCTCATCCATTCGAATCGATCTCGAATACACCTTTGCGATCTTGTAAATTTTCTACTTTTCTTCGCCTGCCTCCTGCAAAGGGTCGAACTCTCTTTTTATGTACATTATTTTGTGATTAAAATTTATTTTCTAGATTTGGTTTTGGGTATGTCATGTATTTGAATAATTTTTCAAATTTATACACAATTTTAAACATTTCGAATTTTTAAGCAACTGTATCTTATCGGGATATAAGAAATGCGTATCCTTTTTGGGTTGATAAGGGACCAATACAATGAAAAAAGTTTCAATTCGAAGTGCCTATGCTACGAAAAATGTGAAACGAAAAGAGCACCTGAATCAAATACTTATTTCTAAAGTTATTTCGTAGGTACAACTCAAAAATGTGTGAAGTATTGCTCCAGTTGAATTCTGGAATTTTGGGAAAATTTTCACTGTGTAAAATATGTAAAGAATCGGTTAGTTGTTTGATATAGCACGTTCGATGTTTATAGCACACTGTTTTCATGTTTGTTATGGATGTATTGAACTTGTACCACCGTTTTTAGCAATAGTTACAAAGGATAGAATTGGCCATTTGGAAAAGCCATAGCTGTGATTTTACTAGACTGACACTGAGTTACACCCCTTTTTGCTCGAAAAACAGACTGGTTTGGTCTAGTCACAATTCAAATGGACTTCGAGTGCAATCACAAAGAAATAGTCGTGCACCCACGTATATTTTCAATGCAACATTTTTTCTCATTTTAGAAGACTGATTCATCAAATATAGAATTTCTGAACGAATCGTATTGTGCCTTCTGGAATTTCAAGGAAGTGGTTACATTCCATCCATTTTTGAGAGACGTTTCAGTAGTTTTTTTTTTGAAAATATATGTTTTACATCACAATTATTTTTTAAGACTGATATTTGTTACCTTAATTGTTAAATCGTTGAAACTTTGGATTGTTTCGAAAATCTTCAGTTCGCAGTGTTCATTGCTGATTTAAATAGGTAATTATTATTACTTTACACAAAACAACTACCTCATTATGTTAAGTTATATTATCTATTAAAATGTTGTACATAATCATTGCATTTATATTTTATATGGAACTGCTATTTTTATTACAAGGTACCGTGTGTTCTTTTTACATTTACGTTATTTAGACTGCGTATTGTTGAATATTTTTTTTAAATATAGGTTACACACTATTTTAATGTTATTGTTAGAGATAGTATATATATTTAGCACTGCACGTATGTATTGCAACTAGGATATAAGTCAAAATCGATATAGATATATTATATATTCGACATTTTCCCCTGTTTTTCACTACATCCCTAATTTTTCCCAACAAAAAATTCATTCTAATGTGATCCTATTATTCACTGACAAATTCTTTACCGTTCATTATCAGGATTAGACCGAAGAGACACTGTCGGATACAGGTGGGGAGTTAAGGGGGACATGGCCCCCCTTGGACCTCGAAATTGACAATAATCTATAGAGGTTCAATCGATCACTAATATTTCCAATAAAAAAATTTGCCCCCCCCCCTGAAAAAATGTATGGCCTCCTCTGAAAACCTGTCTGGATCCGCCAGTGGGAAGGGACCATCAGAGGCTTCGATTATTTTTTTTCTTAGGAAGGTAAATAAGGAAACGCTGCAAAATGGTGAATGAGCCGGGACTTAGCAGGTATATTCATTTTTATAGAAAAGATTGCAGTAAAATTGTGAATTTGCAGATTCCCTATTGATTTAATGCATGCGGACCCATCCATTGCTCTGAAAAGAGAACATCAGGGGCGTCGATAATATTTTTTCTTAGGTGGACAAAGAGAAGCGTGCTACAAAATGGTGAAGGAGCCGGGACCCCACAGGTACGAAGAGCCATCTATTGCTCTGAACTGAAACGAATAGGTTTTGATTGATGTGAAATGAAGAAACCTATTTTCTATGATAATTAAAATGACGTGAGACATCACCTCATTGAAGATTGTTTTGATTGGTTGCAAAACATTGGATGATCGTGATCTGTTGATCTGTTTGGTTTTTGCGACGGAATCAAATAGTGGCGTGTTTTTTGAAATATAATAAAGGCGGATGCAATATAAGTGTCCAAAATGGACGATAACAATATCAACTTTCCCTCGAACGATTTCGACCTGCAGGACCTTTCAGAAATAGATGGTAATTCTTCGAAATAAAAAGTGGTCATTTTTTGAATCATTTTGTGTTTCAGATCTTCTGAATCATTGCGAGAGCGATTTATTGAGTGGGAACGATCTTTTTTCTGACTCTGCCTTGTCGGCGTTCGACGATTTGCCTTTGGACTTCAAATTCGAACAGAAATATGATGGAAATATTAGTAACACGGGAACCACACCGTTTCAGAGTATTTATGTGCCTCAAGTGGTCCAAAACACCAACCAGCAATTAATTACGAATGCTGCAAATTGTGTGCCTATTCAAGAAGTACCGGACATTTCGAATGCAGGTATTCGATTCTCACCTACCGTGCCGAACCCCACCAAAGTTTTCATAAAGTCTGAGGCTCCAAATACTGAAAACAGAAACTCTTTCATCTATTCTAACATAGCTGTACAAAACAGCCCAGTTTTAGTCCAGAAAAACATAAAGAAACCTACAAAACCCAGACCACAAAGTCAACCTGTCATCATACAAAATCTCAGACAAATCCCTGCTGAGAATGTTCAGCAACTTTTGCTGCAAACAAAAGTCATAAAACCTTCTCCTAAGCCTCTTTCTACTCCCCCAAAAACTGTTCTTTATACAACTGTCCCCCACACTGCTTCGTCCACCATTCACACGATCGTACCTGGTCAAACGCAAATTTTGACAACAGGTATCCCCTTAGTTCTTGATTCCAACGAAAATAAGATCCCTATAAATCGTATTCCTACCAAACAACCGGTGTTTAAGGAAGTGAAAAGGAGTGCACACAATGCCATTGAAAGGAAGTACAGAACGAGCATTAACGATAAAATTGTTGAATTGAAAAATATGGTTGTCGGAGTCGAGGCAAAGGTGAGTGGATATTTATTTCGTTTTCTGTGAATTTGCATAGCAATTCAGTAGATTGACATTTATGATTTACGATTTTCTATAAATTTTCTTGTGAGTAAAACCACAGAATACCTAACTAAAGTTAGGGCATTCTTTGGTAAAACGTGAATTGAACTTTTTTCTATGAAATATATGTAAAATCAGAGCCTTCTTTATACAAGCCATGAACTGAGTCAACAAGGCAACACTGTTTGTGGGAAACTACTAAATTTTGGTCCTGTTTTCTGTTTACTTGTTAACTCGTTAATTCTTTGATTTTCAGCTGAACAAATCAGCAATCCTCAAAAAAACTATTGAATACATTCGATTCTTGCAAAATTCAAATACAAAATTGAAACAAGAAAACATGATGTTGAAAATGAAGGCAAAGCAGAATTCTCTAAAAGATCTCCTGACCTCTGGCAAAGATTCCTCGATGTTCTATCAGCCAGAAGATACACCACCACACTCTGACGTTTCAACTTTATCTCCTGAACATTCTATACCCTCGAGCCCCGAATATTCGACTATGATTAAAGACGATAGTGAGGATGAATTGATGCCTTTGGCAAAGGGCATGTTGGATCAAACAAAAATCACACTTTGCATGTTTATGTTCGTATTGCTGGCCTTCAATCCTTTCGGATTTGCCATCAGTCGTTTTTCTGGGGGTTATACAGAAACCAAGTACGATTCAAGAAGATTCTTGAGTTTGGGTGAGTGTTTATTCTTCTGTTTGAATGTCAGAGTGATATCGGAGATAATTTTGCAGATTTCAACTATTCTCCTACTTTCGATTTGAGCAGTTTGTTGTTATGGTTTTTCAATACTGTCATTCTGGGATTTTGCCTGATAAAAATGTTTGTTTATGGGGATCCTATAATTCCGAGTAAATCCAAAGAGTCTCAGACATTTTGGAGACATAAAAGACAGGCAGATATGTACTTAAGTAAGGTACTTAATTCAAGTAAAACCTTAAAATGGGGCATTCTATAGACTGAATTTTATCTGTAGGGCGATAAATTAGCGGCGAAACAGGAATTGCTCAAATGTTTGAGCATTTATGGCGTCAATCTGCCTACCAGTAGAATCGAGCTATTTCTCTCTTTATGTTGGCAACTCTTCCGTCAAGTTTTGCATCGTTTATGGATTGGTCGGTGGTTGTCGAGGCATGCAGGGGGATTTATGGTCGATGGGTAAGAAATTTTACTGTTAATTTTGACATTTGACAGATTATTTTGACATTTGACAGATTATTTTGACATTTGACAGATCATTTTGACATTTGACGGATTATTTTGACATTTGACAGATTTTTTGGACATTTGACGGATTATTTTGAAATTTAGGAGACCGATTGTTATTTTAGGCCTACTAGATTCGAAGCGCAAACTTCGTGCGGCGATTTGGCGATGGTTTATCACGATCTACATCAGATTCAGCTGATCGAAGGGCCTGAAACAACTTGTCATATGATGGGATTCGCTATAGCTTTGAATGCACTTAATTTAGCGGAAGCGGCTAAACGTAAATTGAGAACGTCTCAATACATCGATGTTTTTATAGGAATTTCTTTGAGGATCAAGATGTCTTGTCCGACCATATTGCAAGGTATACAGAGGTGAGAGAATAGATTGAGGGTGAAATTTTTCGATACAGTGCACTAAATTGACGTTTGTTTTTTTTTTTTCAAACTGAAATTTTTAGGTATTACTTGGGTCTTGCAAAGTTAGCGGCTTCGAATTCGTGCGACCCAATTCCGTCAAGGCAACAATGGCTTTTGACACCTGAAGGCTATAGGTTTTTCCTGAAACAACAGTTTTCATTTGAAAACAAGCATAATGATCTGAAGTTCTCAAGTGTGACCAACCCTATGGATCCATTGGCTTATGTTGTGAAGGTTGGTAAAAAGATCTCTTGGGTTTCAGCAATTTCGAAAATATTTGGCGGTCTTTGGTTTATGAAACTAAGGTTTTTTCCATTTGTCATTTTTCTTGCAGACATTCCAGGAATACCTACTGGAAAAAAGCTTGGAAATTTTGATTTCTCCAGGTAGCAAAAACGAATCTTCCAAAGACGAAGGTTCGGAGATATCTGACGTCGAAAATTACGTTAAGATTTTGTTCGAAAATTCTGCGATGGACGCCCATACGTTATTCAGCTCGGAAACGCTGAACCGTGAGTTATTTCTTCGGTTTTTCGCCCAAACCGTCTGACACCGATTCGTTTTTAGACTATCAAGACGAGATAGCCACATGGTACACCTCCTTCGTCGCGATCGCTTGCAATTGGCTGCTGGGCGAGGAGCGGACTTCCCAAAAATTGTACCAGAAGATCGAGTATATACCGGATGTTCTAGCGCTGTCCGAAAATCCGTTACCTAAAGCCGTTTTGGCAGCTTACACGGCGAGAAAGTCTTATTTGACGAACAAAGACGTTTGCGCCAAGCAGGTGCTGAAACAGTGCGATTTGGCAACGTTGCTCTTGGAGGACAGCATAAGATACTCCAGCTGTAGGACTCAGAACAATTTGGTCTTGGTGAGTTGAAATTTTATGGTTTGGTGGACGTTTTTGAGAACACTTTTTTAAATGAATCTTTGAAGACCTTTCTTAAGTTTGATGATGGTTTTGGAAGGTGTTGCAAATGGTGGATCTGCGAAATTCTGATTTTACAGGGGTGCATTGTAGATGCATTGCATGTCTTACATAAGTGCAGTGTCTCTTCAGTGCAACCTTGTATTCAGAAGACACATCAAGATTTCAATACATTTTCGTCAAATTATTGATATTTATTTTTCATTTTCTGCCGTATTGAGCAAATTTCTTTTCAGTATGTCCAACTGCTGATTTGCGATTGGTTGTTAGAAACTAGGACTTCCCTGTGGGAAGACACCTTGGACAACGAAACAACGATAACGAGAGTTCCAACACCGGTGTTGGCAGCTTTCCAAAAAGATTTCTCTTCGCTCCGGATGCTGGCTCAACATGTGCCTGTATGTGAAGAATGAATCATTCCCTGAAATTTGTATTACGATTGATATTTTTCGCAGATGGCTCTTCCTAGAGTTTACTTGTACGAAGCGACAATGAGGCTGATGGCTGGTGCTTCACCTGGTCGAACACAGCAATTGCTGGACAGGAGTTTGAAAAATAGACAGCCTAAATCTAAAGTTATATGTGGCAAAGGTACGAGAACGTTTATTTTCCACTTCACTAACATTTTAATATAGTTTCGTTGTGAATACTTTACTAACAAATCTAACACTCGTTATCTTTATAGTTATCGATATTTTAGGAGACAGGGCTGTGCAAGAATCGAAAGGAGAGAGGGAGCATGCCACGGCTCTATATATGGCATGCAAGCATCTTCCGGGTCTTCTTTCTTCGCCAGGAGAAAGGGACGGGATGTTGGTGGAAGCTGCGAAAACTTTAGAAAGAATAGGAGATAAGAAAAAATTGCAAGATTGTTACAAGTTGATGAAAACGCTAGGTACTAACGCTGTTACAAATTGAGAGATTATCGTGTTGATTTAGGGTGTATTATATTGATTTAATTCGTTATTACATATTTATTTTATGTAAATAGATAGTTTTAATTATTTATTATATTTTTCTATTGAAAGTTGCAGTTGTGATTTTTCCAATAAAAATAAAATTATGTTTGGCATTTTCAGGCTTATATTACAAGATTTCCAAATTCAACCATCATTTCAACGTGAGGAAAAGATAATCTTCACCACCCTAGTCGATGAGAGAGTATCAGGATTGATGCTCCTAGAATAATTGAAGACAGGCTATCCGTTATACGAAAACTACCTCTCCTCAAGAACACAAGTGCCATCTATTAGGGAGTAATCGAAAATAGCGAATATAAGTGAAGAGTTCTGCAGTTCATAAATGGGCTTTGGGCTGCTACAGTATAGATGGCGGGACAACGGTTCATTACAGGAAACTGTAGATGGAAGAAGGGGTCTGTATTAATCGAAAGTGGTTTCGGTGTCTTGGTATAGGTGGCGGTACAGACGGTACAGTGATCATTTAAAATTTTCATTGAATGTCACTTTGAAATCAGGGAAAATTGAAAACTTTTACGATTTGAGATTGAATTTTAAACGAAGCGATCCTTAATTTTCCGCAGTTATGATGTTCGAAAATATTCTTATAACTAATTTCAGTAAATTTATCTCGAGATTTTTTTTCTTGATTACTTAGAAATTTCTTCATTTCGAATCGGAACCGGAGCGGAGTGCACGTCACTGTGGTAGCAAGTTTATTGGCGGTAGCATCGGAGCAACCTCCGCGTTAATTGGTTTCACCGAATCGAATGGCAATAATTCACTTGGCGATAATTAATTCTCAGAATGACAGCTCCATTAAACAAAACACGCTAGGCGTCGCAATAGACGCCATTCGCCCAGAAAGTTACACAACGACACAATTCTAAGTTGATGTAATATTTTGCGGAATACAATTTTATATCTAATAATTCGCCAATAATTTTCGTATCATTCAGAAACGATGAGCGATAGTTGAGTTTCTTACCCAACGAAGAAATTCGAGCCACCGGAAAGGGAATCAACCATAGAACTTACATTATGATACTATAAGTTCTATGGAATTGACACAAACTTCAAAACCAGAAATATTTCGCCCACAGAATAAAAATTTTGTGAACATGTTCGACAATATATACCTATATTTTTTAATTTTTTGTTATGACATTTTCAATACTAATAATAAACGCGTATTCTTCATCGAAATAAAAGTCCTGCAGGAACCAGAAATATAAAGGTTGGTATCCTTATCTTAAAGTGCATTCGATTTCTGACATGAAAAACGTCTGAGTTTATGGAAAGATTCAAGACATACCTACCGTACAGAAGTCGATATACTCAGAAATACTTATTAGATTCCAGCGGCAATCCAGTCTGTATTACCATCACAATATAAATTTAGGGGAATGGAAACATCAGAATAAAGCAATATATTTTATGCTTTCTAAAGAACGACTCTTGCAAATATCAGGAAGGGGAATGCGGAGTCAACACATTTATTGGTTTCCAGCAACCGATATACGAGCGCTCTTTCCTCAACCATATGAAAAATAAACCCTAGACGAAAATATTAAGGTGGATGGAAGCCTCTTGAGAACTGCCTGGGTTGTTTTCTTCCATGTAATAACAAAGTGAAGTAGGTCTGTGTTTCAATAGCGGTATACTTTGATTATTTTTCACTATGATGAAGATGCCGTACAGGGATTATATGAATTTCTCAGCACTACATAACCTGCTGCTTATCTGGGTCTCGCACAAAGACGCAATTTATAATTAACATAAATAATAAATTATAATAAATGGAATAAATAATATTGTTCAGTTGAAGTACCGCTATTTATGCGTAGGTTAGCGTGTCAGGGGATATAGCTCAGTGGTAGAGCGTTCGCTTTGCATGTGAAAGGCCCCGGGTTCGATCCCCGGTATCTCCAGAAATTTTTTTAATTATTTTTTGGGCATACTCAAATGAAAATTATATGTAACTTCCTTAGACTATAGAAAGAGGAGACGCACCTTTCAATAAAAAATAGTGAAGCCAATTTCCAAAATCAACAGAACTAAACTGGGTAACTGTACTTACCTTAGACAAAGGAAAGAGGTTTCCTTGGTCTGAGGTACTTACTATACGGAATCAAAATCCTAGGAGCATAGAATTCTATGCTCCCAGCAAAATCTATTGAAAATTTGCAACCTTGTGACGTTCGTTCAATTTTCTAATAAATAAACTCTGAATCGAAATGAAAAGTAGGTACTTTAGATTTAAACTCATTTACCCATTTGTGCGTGAAAGTCAGAAATGAGTATTTGTTTCTTCAAATATTCTGAATTTCTCAGATTACACATACTGAAGTACCGGAATTTTCGCGAAACGGCTTGGCCGTTTTTGCCTCAGATGATTAATGGGCACGATATGGCAGCACCGTTTTCTGAATCTGTGGTCAGTGCATTCACTAATTTCGTACCGCTCTTTTAATTTTGTGGTACTAATGACGTTTTGAACAGTGTTGTCACCACGATATGACGTATGAAAGTGACTTTTGGTCTTATTTGTGAATATTATTAGCAAAATAGTTTGAAAAAATGTGGTAAATTGGACTATTTGAATCCTGATTTGAGTTAACACAGGTATTTTCTACTCTTACCATTCTAAGTAACATTGGCATAGATTCTTGGGTTTTTAGAATTTCACTTTTCAAATTTTTGAATTTAGCTGACTCTGTTTACCTAACTCGTATTCTGTTACAATGTTCGGAACATCGTATAAATTCGTCAAAAAGAGTTTATTCACATGTAATTTTATCTCAATTCTTCGATACCGATAACACCACGCCACTGGACCTTTTCGAAGTTAGATTCTGCAATGTTGCCACGGCAGTATCTAATGATATTGTTGTCCTTTACGCTATCTTCGTCCCACTCATTGAAAAGTGATTAAGTTTTGGCTTCACCAATTCACGAATTTATGAATGATATGTCTCCTCTTTCACTGGTCTAAGGTCTAAGACTCTAAGGTAACCACTAATCCGAACATAACTCTAAAACTCCAAAGCAAATTCACAAGATAATTGTTTTGTGGAAGAAAATTTAGAGTTCAAAAGCTCTCGAGAAAAAGTGAAATTGATCGATCACCATGTCGTGTGGAGCATGCAAAACAAGAATAAAAAAAGTTATTTGGCAAAAAGATGCCGCTCTTGTCCACAGGATCAAGAGTGTAGAAAATCTCAACAATTAAGGCTTAGCTCTACTTTCAAAGTTTTGGACAATTGATCCCGAAATGAAAACTTCAAAAGGTAAAAGAAAAATCAGCTCAATCTATCCACGCTCCAAAGACCAGAGTTACAAATCTACATGATTGAGAACCGAAAGAACATTCTCAGAGACAATGAATAAATTTATGAGGGCCAGAGTAAACAGAGAAAGAGAGGAGACAGAAAAGGATCGCTTCATCGAGTCGAAGAAAGGAATAAATAGATTCCAGCCGAGGTGATTATTTCCTTTGTTCGCCTTTTTAATATTCGCATCTGTAACTAACATCGAGTGGTCCTGATCTTTAAAAGATCAGCCCTGTTCGAGGGCTGTTATTAAGAGTTTCCCGGGCGGTTTGCCGACTTGGAAACTAATAAAATACCCTATCGCTGGAGTGTGAAAGAGACGACGTGCTCTTATTTCTTACAGCTGCCAGGAAACGGTAAATTACCGATGAGGCGGAATATTCCCCAGATTTATACACTACTTGACTCCGGGTTGCCTTCCCTGGCTTCATTTCTTGCCCGCATTTACATTGTAATATGATCCCTCGTATATAAGCAGACACGAAAAGCAGCTTTTTCCCTCATTCAATCGGAATCGTAGGTTACTTTTTGATTTTCTCCTTTTTCCACCCCTTTTCTTTCTCCGCCGAGTTTTCATTCCCGTTTCATTGCTACTTCAGGCCAACGCCAGCCGTAAAGAAACCTTTATTTGACTGGTGGGGCAGCAAAAAGAAAACCAGAAACTTGATAGCGATTACTCGACGCCATGGCTGCTGATTTCGTTCATTGATATTTCTGCAGCCCGGTTGAGTCATCCACGAATTGAGTAGTCTTCTATGAGCATGCAACATTCTTCCTCCTTGGAGATGCTGAGCTATCTTTTTTCAGTTCTTTTGAAGATATACAAAATTGTAATGAATCGTTTTCAATTACACCGAATTGTTTGCTCTGCGCACGCCTATTAAGCGGGAAATGCCTGATTTTGTCAGTTGAAAAATTCAGTACCTATATACATCGTGAACAAATTTCCAATTTGAAGAAGAATAACGCTCTAAACATCTATACACGAAACCCCTGTTGCAAATTATTTAAAAACAAACTTCCACCTTTCCCATCACTAAAAACAACGAAAACATACGTAAAAAAGGCTCATCAACAGATCCAATACAAGAAGAGAAAGTATCAGGCCCTGCCTGAAAAATCATCGGACCAAATAACGTTTATAATGACGGTGTCGAACAGTATATTCGTTAATTAACAACAACTATCTTTGTGCGGAATTCTCCTACGTGTTATTTTTTAATTAAAGCTGAACCCGGGCGCGCCCGCGTGCGAAATAATTAAAAGCGAATCTGTGTTTGTACATACATGCGAAACATTACGGGAATATAGTGGCCTAAATCTGAAACAACTATACAACAGGAATTAGGAGTGGATGCATTATTCCTTGGAAGTTGTACACTAAACCTATTACAAACAGCGGGCCCATTCAAACTTGAAGATAAATAGTGGAGGATGGAAGCAAGAGGAGGACTTTGATGCACTTAACTCGCCACGGAAGGTCGGATAGGCGAGCTAGAAAGCTCCAGAACGAAATATAATTCTGAACGCCCTTGAATACTGAAAAAAATTGTTTTCACAAAAAGCGAAACTGTTGCAGCAAGTCTTTATTGGTTGCTTGCATGCTTGACAGTTTCAATAACCCAAAGATGAAACTCAACTCTGTTGATCATGGCGAATGTACACTGTGTAGTTTTTGGTCATGCTTTTTCAGAAAATAGTTGCTTCCACAAGGTTCCTATGCTTTCATGCGATTGAACCCTGTCGGGGCTTGTACGCGCAGGAATCCCAAATTTAACACATCCGAGAGTTACCTTTCCGTGTACCCTGAAAAGCCGAAGATGAAGCCAGTTTCAATACCGCAGGGTCTGCCTTAGTCCTTGCTTATGAATTCCGCAGCGAAACTGCAAGTCATGTGTTCCAAGATGTGGAGACAAAGGAAGCCGCCTACCCTTGTTTCCTAAATTCCGGGCAGATTTTGAATAAATGAATTTACCCCCTCGCTCGACTGAATCGGGAATTTGCTTTTCCTTCTCGTTGCTGGTTTTTGTTCTGTCAATGTCAGCCTAGATAGGCATTAAGCGTGGCCTAGATGTGAACTTTATACATCATTCTACTCGGCTCGGGTTTTTGTTATATTTGTCGTCGTCACTTACTCTACCCCTATTTTGTGATGTTCTCTAAATATGATTTTTTTTGTTATTTTTTGAGATTGACCTGAGCTGATTCATATATCCGAAAGGAATGCCTTTTTCTCGATATTTTTTTTAGCAAAATGCGTGCATTTGAATCCTCCACAAATATCGACCTGAAAACGATTCCCGGAAGCCGTCGGGAATCAACAAAAAACTTATTTCTGGATTTTTTATTGTTTTAATTTTTATTTAAAAAATTCATATCTCCGAAACGAATTCCTTTTTCTTGATAGTTTCTTCACCGAAATACGTGAATTAGAATGCTTCACGATTAGAAACATGAAAATGTTCGAAAGAAGTCGTCTGGATTTAACAAAAAAATTAATTTTGTTTTTTTATTGTTTTCATTTTTATTTAAAAGTTCATATCTCCGAAACGAATGCCTTTTTCTCGATAGTTTTTTCACTGAAATACGTGCATTTGAATGCTTCATGAATACCAACCGGAAAATAGCTTTGGGAATCCGTCTGAGTTTCACGAAAAAATCATTTTTGTTTTTTTTGTTTCAATTTTTCTCTAAAATTTCATATCTCTGAAACAAATCCCGTTTTCCTGATAGTTTCTTCACCGAAATACGTGCATTGGAATGCTTCACGATAAGAAACATGAAAATGTTGGGAAGAAGCCGTCTGGAATTAACAAAAAAATTAATTTTGTTTTTTTATTGCTTTCATTTTTATTTAAAAATTTATATCTCCGAAACGAATGCCTTTTTCTCGATAGTTTTTTCATTGAAATACGTGCATTCGGTTGCTTCACGAATACCAACCGGAAAATGACTTTAGGACGCCTTTTGGCATTATCAAGAAAATTGTTTTTGTTTTTTAATGTTTTCATTTTTCTTTAAGAATTCATATCTCCGAAAAATATGCCTTTTTCTCGATAGATTTCTCATTGAAATACGTGCATTTGAATGCTTCACGAATACCAACCGGAAAATTACTTTGGGAATCCGTCTGGGTTTCACAAAAAAATTATTTTTGTTTCAATTCTTCTTAAAAAATTCATATCTCCGAAACGAATTCCTTTTTCTTGATAGTTTCTTCACCGTAATACGTGAATTAGAATGCTTCACGATTAGAAACCTGAAAATGTTTGGAAGAAGTCGTCTGGATTTAACAAAAAAATTAATTTTGTTTTTTTATTGTTTTCATTTTTATTCAAGAATTCATATCTCCGAAACGTATGCCTTTTTCTCGCTAAATTTTTCATTGAATACGTGGATTTGAATGCTTCACGAATTCTAACCGGAAAATGACTTTGGGAATCCGTCTGGGTTTCACAAAAAAATTATTTTTGGTTTTTTATTGTTATAAATTTTTCTTCAAAACTTCATCTTTCCGAAACGAATCCCTTTTTCTCGATAGTTTTTCTCACCAAAATACGTGAATTAGAATGCTTCACGAATACCAACCGAAAAATAACTTCGAAATACCGTCTGGAATTTACAAAAATTAATTTTGTTTTTTTTATTTTTCAGATTTCTTCGATACTTCCTCATTGTATCAGAAGAACTCATCACCAATGAGCTTTCTTCGCAAGAACTGGGCAAAATCGAAGTGATTGGCCAAAATTCTTCTGGTCATATTTGATAATCCATAAATTCGATGTTGACTTGTTATAAAAACAAAGTGAAGAGTGCTTTAGACAAATAGGTATCATACATCATTTCCATTTGATGAAAATAAATAATGAGAATAAAGTACTTCAAATATATATTCTTTTCAATTTTCAACCTACCTATATAATCAGAAATTTTCAATTTTATGACGTTTCGTTACATTAGCACAGGAGTACCCCTTAAAAAACATAGGTAGACTACCTTCAAAACACGATTGGGTAAGGTGTGTTGCCTGTCTCGTGCTCCTGTGATCCTGATGCAAAATCGTGAGTAGTACGAATTTCGTGGTGATAAGGCATCCGGAATGCCCCTCGGAAAAGCGAGGTAGGCCACTAACAAAACACGATCGCGTAAGGTGTGTTGCCTAACTCGCATTATCAAGGCGTACTCCTTATACCTCCTTGAACTCCTGTGGTCCTTATGTATCAGGAGTACGCCATGACAATGCGAGTTAGGCAACACACGTTACGCGATCGTGTTTTGCTGGTGACCTACCTCGCTTTCTCAAGGGGTACTCCTGAAACCTCCTCGAACTCCTTTGGTCCTGAATTGGTTTTGAATTAATTCAAAGCCATTTCTGAATAGAGTATTCTGTTGACGACATTTCGGTGAGAAAATTATCCGTGAAGGTCCAACAGTTTCGGAGATATGGAGTTGGATTCGTTGGAGAAAATAATTTTTTTGAAAAAAAAATTTTCGATTTTTTCGATTTTGTAAATTCCCTATGGCGTTTTGAATTGATTTAAAGCCATTTCTGAATAGAGTATTCTGTTGTCGACATTTCGGTGAGAAAATTATCCGTGAAGGTCCAACAGTTTCGGAGATATGGAGTTGGATTCGTTGGAGAAAATTATTTTTTTGAAAAAAAAATTTTCGATTTTTTCGATTTTGTAAATTCCCTATGGCGTTTTGAATTGATTTAAAGCCATTTCTGAATAGAGTATTCTGTTGTCGACATTTCGGTGAGAAAATTATCCGTGAAGGTCCAACAGTTTCGGAGATATGGAGTTGGATTCGTCGGAGAAAATTCTTTTTTTGAAAAAAAAATTTTCGATTTTCTCGATTTTGTGAATTCCCTATGGCGTTTTGAATTAATTCGAAGCCATTTCTGAATAGAGTATTCTGTTGTCGATATTTCGGTGAGAAAATTATCCGTGAAGGTCCAACAGTTTCGGAGATATGGAGTTGGATTCGTTGGAGAAAATTCTTTTTTTGAAAAAAAAATTTTCTATTTTCTCGATTTTGTAAATTCCCTATGGCGTTTTGAATTAATTCAAAGCCATTTCTGAATAGAGTATTCTGTTGTCGATATTTCGGTGCGAAAATTATCCGTGAAGGTCCAACAGTTTCGGAGATATGGAGTTGGATTCGTCGGAGAAAATTCTTTTTTTGAAAAAAAAATTTTCGATTTTCTCGATTTTGTAAATTCCCTATGGCGTTTTGAATTAATTCAAAACCATTTCTGAATAGAGTATTCTGTTGTCGATATTTCGGTGCGAAAATTATCCGTGAAGGTCCAACAGTTTCGGAGATATGGAGTTGGATTCGTCGGAGAATATTCTTTTTTTGAAAAAAAAATTTTGGATTTTCTCGATTTTGTGAATTCCCTATGGCGTTTTGAATTGATTCAAAGCCATTTCTGAATAGAGTATTCTGTTGTCGATATTTCGGTGCGAAAATTATCCGTGAAGGTCCAACAGTTTCGGAGATATGGAGTTGGATTCGTCGGAGAAAATTCTTTTTTTGAAAAAAAAATTTTCGATTTTCTCAATTCTGTAAATTCCCTATGGCGTTTTGAATTGATTCAGAGCCATTTCTGAATAGAGTATTCTGTTGTCGATATTTCGGTGCGAAAATTATCCGTGAAGGTCCAACAGTTTCGGAGATATGGAGTTGGATTCGTCGGAGAAAATTCTTTTTTTGAAAAAAAAATTTTCGATTTTCTCAATTCTGTAAATTCCCTATGGCGTTTTGAATTGATTCAAAGCCATTTCTGAATAGAGTATTCTGTTGTCGATATTTCGGTGCGAAAATTATCCGTGAAGGTCCAACAGTTTCGGAGATATGGAGTTGGATTCGTCGGAGAAAATTCTTTTTTTGAAAAAAAAATTTTGGATTTTCTCGATTTTGTGAATTCCCTATGGCGTTTTGAATTGATTCAAAGCCATTTCTGAATATAGTATTCTGTTGTCGATATTTCGGTGCGAAAATTATCCGTGAAGGTCCAACAGTTTCGGAGATATGGAGTTGGATTCGTCGGAGAAAATTCTTTTTTTGAAAAAAAAATTTTCGATTTTCTCGATTTTGTGAATTCCCTATGGCGTTTTGAATTGATTCAAAGCCATTTCTGAATAGAGTATTCTGTTGTCGATATTTCGGTGCGAAAATTATCCGTGAAGGTCCAACAGTTTCGGAGATATGGAGTTGGATTCGTCGGAGAATATTCTTTTTTTGAAAAAAAAATTTTGGATTTTCTCGATTTTGTGAATTCCCTATGGCGTTTTGAATTGATTCAAAGCCATTTCTGAATAGAGTATTCTGTTGTCGATATTTCGGTGCGAAAATTATCCGTGAAGGTCCAACAGTTTCGGAGATATGGAGTTGGATTCGTCGGAGAAAATTCTTTTTTTGAAAAAAAATTTTCGATTTTCTCGATTTTGTGAATTCCCTATGGCGTTTTGAATTGATTCAAAGCCATTTCTGAATAGAGTATTCTGTTGTCGATATTTCGGTGCGAAAATTATCCGTGAAGGTCCAACAGTTTCGGAGATATGGAGTTGGATTCGTCGGAGAATATTCTTTTTTTGAAAAAAAAATTTTGGATTTTCTCGATTTTGTGAATTCCCTATGGCGTTTTGAATTGATTCAAAGCCATTTCTGAATAGAGGATTCTGTTGTCGATATTTCGGTGCGAAAATTATCCGTGAAGGTCCAACAGTTTCGGAGATATGGAGTTGGATTCGTCGGAGAAAATTCTTTTTTTGAAAAAAAAATTCTCGATTTTCTCGATTTTGTGAATTCCCTATGGCGTTTTGAATTAATTCAAAGCCATTTCTGAATAGAGTATTCTGCTGTCGATATTTCGGTGAGAAAATTATCCGTGAAGGTCCAACAGTTTCGGAGATATGGAGTTGGATTCGTCGGAGAAAATTCTTTTTTTGAAAAAAAAATTCTCGATTTTCTCGATTTTGTGAATTCCCTATGGCGTTTTGAATTAATTCAAAGCCATTTCTGAATAGAGTATTCTGCTGTCGATATTTCGGTGAGAAAATTATCCGTGAAGGTCCAACAGTTTCGGAGATATGGAGTTGGATTCGTTGGAGAAAATTATTTTTTTGAAAAAAAAATTTTCGATTTTTTCGATTTTGTAAATTCCCTATGGCGTTTTGAATTGATTTAAAGCCATTTCTGAATAGAGTATTCTGTTGTCGACATTTCGGTGAGAAAATTATCCGTGAAGGTCCAACAGTTTCGGAGATATGGAGTTGGATTCGTCGGAGAAAATTCTTTTTTTGAAAAAAAAATTTTCGATTTTCTCGATTTTGTGAATTCCCTATGGCGTTTTGAATTAATTCGAAGCCATTTCTGAATAGAGTATTCTGTTGTCGATATTTCGGTGAGAAAATTATCCGTGAAGGTCCAACAGTTTCGGAGATATGGAGTTGGATTCGTTGGAGAAAATTCTTTTTTTGAAAAAAAAATTTTCTATTTTCTCGATTTTGTAAATTCCCTATGGCGTTTTGAATTAATTCAAAGCCATTTCTGAATAGAGTATTCTGTTGTCGATATTTCGGTGCGAAAATTATCCGTGAAGGTCCAACAGTTTCGGAGATATGGAGTTGGATTCGTCGGAGAAAATTCTTTTTTTGAAAAAAAAATTTTCGATTTTCTCGATTTTGTAAATTCCCTATGGCGTTTTGAATTAATTCAAAACCATTTCTGAATAGAGTATTCTGTTGTCGATATTTCGGTGCGAAAATTATCCGTGAAGGTCCAACAGTTTCGGAGATATGGAGTTGGATTCGTCGGAGAATATTCTTTTTTTGAAAAAAAAATTTTGGATTTTCTCGATTTTGTGAATTCCCTATGGCGTTTTGAATTGATTCAAAGCCATTTCTGAATAGAGTATTCTGTTGTCGATATTTCGGTGCGAAAATTATCCGTGAAGGTCCAACAGTTTCGGAGATATGGAGTTGGATTCGTCGGAGAAAATTCTTTTTTTGAAAAAAAAATTTTCGATTTTCTCAATTCTGTAAATTCCCTATGGCGTTTTGAATTGATTCAGAGCCATTTCTGAATAGAGTATTCTGTTGTCGATATTTCGGTGCGAAAATTATCCGTGAAGGTCCAACAGTTTCGGAGATATGGAGTTGGATTCGTCGGAGAATATTCTTTTTTTGAAAAAAAAATTTTGGATTTTCTCGATTTTGTGAATTCCCTATGGCGTTTTGAATTGATTCAAAGCCATTTCTGAATAGAGTATTCTGTTGTCGATATTTCGGTGCGAAAATTATCCGTGAAGGTCCAACAGTTTCGGAGATATGGAGTTGGATTCGTCGGAGAAAATTCTTTTTTTGAAAAAAAATTTTCGATTTTCTCGATTTTGTGAATTCCCTATGGCGTTTTGAATTGATTCAAAGCCATTTCTGAATAGAGTATTCTGTTGTCGATATTTCGGTGCGAAAATTATCCGTGAAGGTCCAACAGTTTCGGAGATATGGAGTTGGATTCGTCGGAGAATATTCTTTTTTTGAAAAAAAAATTTTGGATTTTCTCGATTTTGTGAATTCCCTATGGCGTTTTGAATTGATTCAAAGCCATTTCTGAATAGAGGATTCTGTTGTCGATATTTCGGTGCGAAAATTATCCGTGAAGGTCCAACAGTTTCGGAGATATGGAGTTGGATTCGTCGGAGAAAATTCTTTTTTTGAAAAAAAAATTCTCGATTTTCTCGATTTTGTGAATTCCCTATGGCGTTTTGAATTAATTCAAAGCCATTTCTGAATAGAGTATTCTGCTGTCGATATTTCGGTGAGAAAATTATCCGTGAAGGTCCAACAGTTTCGGAGATATGGAGTTGGATTCGTTGGAGAAAATTATTTTTTTGAAAAAAAAATTTTCGATTTTCTCGATTTTGTGAATTCCCTATGGCGTTTTGAATTAATTCGAAGCCATTTCTGAATAGAGTATTCTGTTGTCGATATTTCGGTGCGAAAATTATCCGTGAAGGTCCAACAGTTTCGGAGATATGGAGTTGGATTCGTCGGGGAAAATTCTTTTTTTGAAAAAAAAATTTTCGATTTTCTCGATTTTGTGAATTCCCTATGGCGT
Source organism: Adalia bipunctata (assembly GCA_910592335.1). Taxonomy (NCBI): domain Eukaryota; kingdom Metazoa; phylum Arthropoda; class Insecta; order Coleoptera; family Coccinellidae; genus Adalia; species Adalia bipunctata. The sequence continues at coordinate 1,090,934 of OU342952.1, read as the reverse complement.
TTTGAATTAATTCAAAGCCATTTCTGAATAGAGTATTCTGTTGTCGACGTTTATTTCCAAATAAAAAAACTGTTCTTGATAACGTTTCGTTTAATTTAAAATTCCTTGAGCCTGAAAAATGATTAAAAAAAGGGTCTCTCGAAGCGCTCAGGATCACAAGAGCTCGAGAAGGTACGCCCTTGAAAAACGAAGATACCTCCTCGAAGTCCTGTGATCCTTATCCAAAATCGTGCAAAGTACGAGTTTTCGTATAATAGGAGGCGTCCGGAATGCCCCTCGGAAAAGCGAGGTAGGCCACCAACAAAACACGATCGCGTAAGGTGTGTTGCCTAACTCGCATTACCAAGGCGTACCTCCTTGAACCCCTTTGATCCTGATACAAAAACCGAAATTTCCGTGATTTAACATAAGGACCACAGGGGTTCGAGGAGGTACGCCTTGGTAATGCGAGTTAGGCAACACACCTTACGCGATCGTGTTTTGTTGGTGGCCTACCTCGCTTTTCCGAGGGGCATTCCGGACGCCTCCTATTATACGAAAACTCGTACTTTGCACGATTTTGGATAAGGATCACAGGACTTCGAGGAGGTATCTTCGTTTTTCAAGGGCGTACCTTCTCGAGCTCTTGTGATCCTGAGCGCTTCGAGAGACCCTTTTTTTAATCATTTTTCAGGCTCAAGGAATTTTAAATTAAACGAAACGTTATCAAGAACAGTTTTTTTATTTGGAAATAAACGTCGACAACAGAATACTCTATTCAGAAATGGCTTTGAATTAATTCAAAACGCCATAGGGAATTCACAAAATCGAGAAAATCGAAAATTTTTTTTTCAAAAAAAGAATTTTCCCCGACGAATCCAACTCCATATCTCCGAAACTGTTGGACCTTCACGGATAATTTTCGCACCGAAATATCGACAACAGAATACTCTATTCAGAAATGGCTTCGAATTAATTCAAAACGCCATAGGGAATTCACAAAATCGAGAAAATCGAACATTTTTTTTTCAAAAAAATAATTTTCTCCAACGAATCCAACTCCATATCTCCGAAACTGTTGGACCTTCACGGATAATTTTCTCACCGAAATATCGACAGCAGAATACTCTATTCAGAAATGGCTTTGAATTAATTCAAAACGCCATAGGGAATTCACAAAATCGAGAAAATCGAGAATTTTTTTTTCAAAAAAAGAATTTTCTCCGACGAATCCAACTCCATATCTCCGAAACTGTTGGACCTTCACGGATAATTTTCGCACCGAAATATCGACAACAGAATCCTCTATTCAGAAATGGCTTTGAATCAATTCAAAACGCCATAGGGAATTCACAAAATCAAGAAAATCCAAAATTTTTTTTTCAAAAAAAGAATATTCTCCGACGAATCCAACTCCATATCTCCGAAACTGTTGGACCTTCACGGATAATTTTCTCACCGAAATATCGACAACAGAATACTCTATTCAGAAATGGCTTTGAATTAATTCAAAACGCCATAGGGAATTTACAAAATCGAGAAAATCGAAAATTTTTTTTTCAAAAAAAGAATTTTCTCCGACGAATCAAACTCCATATCTCCGAAACTGTTGGACCTTCACGCATAATTTTCTCACCGAAATGTCGACAACAGAATACTCTATTCAGAAATGGCTTTGAATTAATTCAAAACGCCATAGGGAATTTACAAAATCGAGAAAATCGAAAAGTTTTTTTTCAAAAAAAGAATTTTCTCCGACGAATCCAACCCCATATCTCCGAAACTATTGGACCTTCACGGATAATTTTCTCACCGAAATATCGACAACAGAATACTCTATTCAGAAATGGCTTTGAATTAATTCAAAACGCCATAGGGAATTTACAAAATCGAGAAAATCGAAAATTTTTTTTTCAAAAAAAGAATTTTCTCCGACGAATCCAACCCCATATCTCCGAAACTGTTGGACCTTCACGGATAATTTTCTCACCGAAATATCGACAACAGAATACTCTATTCAGAAATGGCTTTGAATTAATTCAAAACGCCATAGGGAATTTACAAAATCGAGAAAATCGAAAATTTTTTTTTCAAAAAAAGAATTTTCTCCGACGAATCAAACTCCATATCTCCGAAACTGTTGGACCTTCACGCATAATTTTCTCACCGAAATATCGACAACAGAATACTCTATTCAGAAATGGCTTTGAATTAATTCAAAACGCCATAGGGAATTTACAAAATCGAGAAAATCGAAAATTTTTTTTTCAAAAAAGAATTTCCTCCGACGAATCCAACTCCATATCTCCGAAACTGTTGGACCTTCACGTATAATTTTCTCACCGAAATATCGACAACAGAATACTCTATTCAGAAATGGCTTTGAATTAATTCAAAACGCCATAGGGAATTTACAAAATCGAGAAAATCAAAATTTTTTTTTTCAAAAAAAGAATTTTCTCCAACGAATCCAACTCCATATCTCCGAAACTGTTGGACCTTCACGGATAATTTTCTCACCGAAATATCGACAACAGAATACTCTATTCAGAAATGGCTTTGAATTAATTCAAAACGCCATAGGGAATTTACAAAATCGAGAAAATCGAAAATTTTTTTTTCAAAAAAAGAATTTTCTCCGACGAATCCAACTCCATATCTGCGAAACTGTCGGACCTTCACGGATAATTTTCTCACCGAAATGTCGACAACAGAATATTCTATTCAGAAATGGCTTTGAATTAATTCAAAACGCCATAGGGAATTTACAAAATCGAGAAAATCGAAAATTTTTTTTTCAAAAAATAATTTTCTCCGACGAATCCAACTCCATATCTCCGAAACTGTTGGACCTTCACGGATAATTTTCGCACCGAAATATCGACAACAGAATACTCTATTCAAAAATGGCTTTGAATTAATTCAAAACGCCATAGGGAATTCACAAAATCGAGAAAATCGAAAATTTAAAAAAAAAAAAAAAATTTTCTCCGACGAATCCAACTCCATATCTCCGAAACTGTTGGACCTTCACGGATAATTTTCTCACCGAAATATCGACAACAGAATACTCTATTCAGAAATGGCTTTGAATTAATTCAAAACGCCATAGGGAATTTACAAAATCGAGAAAATCGAAAATTTTTTTTTCAAAAAAGAATTTTCTCCGACGAATCCAACTCCATATCTCCGAAACTGTTGGACCTTCACGGATAATTTTCTCACCGAAATATCGACAACAGAATACTCTATTCAGAAATGGCTTTGAATTAATTCAAAACGCCATAGGGAATTTACAAAATCGAGAAAATCGAAAATTTTTTTTTCAAATAAAGAATTTTCTCCAACGAATCCAACTCCATATCTCCGAAACTGTTGGACCTTCACGGATAATTTTCTCACCGAAATATCGACAACAGAATACTCTATTCAGAAATGGCTTTGAATTAATTCAGAACGCCATAGGGAATTCACAAAATCGAGAAAATCGAAAATTTTTTTTTCAAAAAAAGAATTTTCTCCGACGAATCCAACTCCATATCTCCGAAACTGTCGGACCTTCACGGATAATTTTCTCACCGAAATGTCGACAACAGAATACTCTATTCAGAAATGGCTTTGAATTAATTCAAAACGCCATAGGGAATTTACAAAATCGAGAAAACCGAAAATTTTTTTTTCAAAAAAAGAATTTTCTCCGACGAATCCAACTCCATATCTCCGAAACTGTCGGACCTTCACGGATAATTTTCTCACCGAAATGTCGACAACAGAATACTCTATTCAGAAATGGCTTTGAATTAATTCAGAACGCCATAGGGAATTCACAAAATCGAGAAAATCGAAATTTTTTTTTTCAAAAAAAGAATTTTCTCCGACGAATCCAACTCCATATCTCCGAAACTGTCGGACCTTCACGGATAATTTTCTCACCAAAATGTCGACAACAGAATACTCTATTCAGTAATGGCTTTGAATTAATTCAAAACGCCATAGGGAATTTACAAAATCGAGAAAATCGAAAATTTTTTTTCAAAAAAAGAATTTTCTCCAACGAATCCAACTCCATATCTCCGAAACTGTCGGACCTTCACGGATAATTTTCTCACCGAAATATCGACCACAGAATACTCTATTCAGAAATGGCTTTGAATCAATTCAAAACGCCATAGGGAATTTACAAAATCGAAAAATCGAAAATTTTTTTTTCAAAAAAAGAATTTTCTCCAACGAATCCAACTCCATATCTCCGAAACTGTTGGACCTTCACGGATAATTTTCTCACCGAAATATCGACAACAGAATACTCTATTCAGAAATGGCTTTGAATTAATTCAGAACGCCATAGGGAATTCACAAAATCGAGAAAATCGAAATTTTTTTTTTTCAAAAAAATAATTTTCTCCGACGAATCCAACTCCATATCTCCGAAACTGTCGGACCTTCACGGAAAATTTTTTTTTCAAAAAAAGAATTTTCTCCAACGAATCCAACTCCATATCTCCGAAACTGTTGGACCTTCACGGATAATTTTCTCACCGAAATATCGACAACAGAATACTCTATTCAGAAATGGCTTTAAATTGATTCAAAACGCCATAGGGAATTTACAAAATCGAGAAAATCGAAAATTTTTTTTTCAAAAAAAGAATTTTCTCCAACGAATCCAACTCCATATCTCCGAAACTGTTGGACCTTCACGGATAATTTCCTCACCGAAATATCGACAACAGAATACTCTATTCAGAAATGGCTTTGAATTAATTCAAAACGCCATAGGGAATTTACAAAATCGAGAAAATCGAAAATTTTTTTTTCAAAAAAAGAATTTTCTCCAACGAATCCAACTCCATATCTCCGAAACTGTTGGACCTTCACGGATAATTTTCTCACCGAAATATCGACAACAGAATACTCTATTCAGAAATGGCTTTAAATTAATTCAAAACGCCATAGGGAATTTACAAAATCGAGAAAATCGAAAATTTTTTTTTTCAAAAAAAGAATTTTCTCCAACGAATCCAACTCCATATCTCCGAAACTGTTGGACCTTCACGGATAATTTTCTCACCGAAATGTCGACAACAGAATACTCTATTCAGAAATGGCTTTGAATTACATCTGTCCGCGATGGCAGGTGATCCTCCCGACAAGAAATGTCGCTTCTGTGGAAAGTTTACCTGTTCAAGTGATATAAAATGTAATGGCGATGGTTGTGAATCAAAAATACACAGTAAGTGTTTAGATTCTATTGCAAGGGTTGTTTTCATCGACAAAGAAAACTTCAAGTGTCGGGGATGTTCCGATGCAGCTAGGAACAATCAATCTTGTCTGCAATCTTTTTCGGTTGGCGAAGCCGCTGTGAATGAGAGTATTCTGAAGAAAGAAATCGAATGTTTGAACAGAGAAAAGTCTCTTCTGGAGAAGTATACTTCTGAATTGGAATTCTCGAATCAGTTGATGAAATTGAAATTAAATTTGGGTGTACCAGTCCCGGTAAATGTTTCTGATAAGTTCTTATCACAGTCTGAGGAGTCAAAGAAATCATATGCATCAGCTGTTAAAACGGATGGGGATTCCCATGTATTGTTGGTTAAATCGACAGATAAGGATGTAAACAATGCTGACATTGAAAGTGAAATTAAGTCAAAAGTAAATCCCAATGTTTGCGTATTAGGAACTAGAAGAGTAAGAGATGGCATTCTGATAGGTTGCGGGGACGAGGGTTCTCTTGAGAAGTTGAAGGTGAAAATTGATAGCGAAACAGGGGGTTCTTTCAGTGTATCTGTTCCCAGAAAACTAAATCCTCGTTTAATTGTTTATAATGTAGATTCAATTTCATTGGCTAAAAGTGATTTTCTGTCTGAAATGATTAGAGTAAATGGCCTGAATTGTTCTTTGGAAGATGTTAGATTGGTGACTAAGATGAAATATAAGAAGAAGTTCAATATTGTATTAGAGACGAATCCTATTTTGTTCAAGAATATTATTTCTAGGGGTTTTCTATATTTGGGTTGGTCAAGATGCTTTGTGAGAGAACATTTCAGTTTGATTAAATGTTACAAATGCTGGAAGTTCGGTCATTATATGAAAGATTGTAAAAGTTCTACAGTTGTCTGTTCTAACTGCTCGGGTGCGCATGAAAAGAAACTTTGTGATTCTACCGATATGATATGTACAAATTGTGTAGATTGTAATACTGGTTCGAAAACGAATTATAATGTAGGTCATAATGCTAATAGTGCTGAATGTCCCTTTTATTTAAGTCAAGTAAATAGAATAAAATCTAGAATTCATTATGCATAATTCAACCAAATTTATAAAAATAGATCATTTCAATGTTCGCTCTCTGTTTCCTAAATTAGATCAGTTGTTTGATGTTGTGTCTCATGGGGGGATTGATGTCGTGGGATTGTCTGAAACCTGGCTGAATGATTATATGAGCGATGATAGTCTGAGCATCCCTGATTTCAGATTTTACAGGAGGGATCGTGTAGCTCGTGTTGGTGGAGGTGTAGGTTTCTATATAAGGAAATCTATTACATCTGATGTAGTCTTAAATGAGTTTATCGCACCAGAAGGAGTAGAGGATGTATGGGTTGTTTTGAAGTTTAAAAGTGGGAATATTCTTGTGGGATCAATATATCGCACGACTGCCTGTAGCTTATCAAATTTTATTCATTACTTAGATGACGTCCTATCTTTTTTTTCACCACAGTACGATCACATAGTTATTACAGGTGATGTGAATATTAATCAATTAGTTGAGAATTTGTTTACTAATTGCGTTGGTTCTTATGGCTTTGAACAGTTAATATCTGAGCCTACACGTATTGCAGGTTCATCGCAGACGCTTCTAGACATTGTTTGTACTAATAGAACTGATATGATTGTGAGCTCTGGGGTGGTTGATCATTCTATGTCTGATCACCGTGGCGTTTATTGCGAGGTCAATGTCGGAGGGGAGATGAGGGCTCCAAAGCTCGTCATATATAGGGACTATCGTGACTTCTCTATTGCGAATTTCAGAGCTGACCTATCGGAGATCTCGTTTCAAGAAGTTTTGTATGAGAATGACATAGACTCCAAGATTTCCATTTTCAATCAAAAGTTAATAGATGTTTTCGACAAACATGCTCCTTTTATTGAGTCTAGGATCACTAAACCATTCGCTCCGTGGATAACTCCTACCGTGAGAGATATGATGAGGTTGAGGGACAGGGCATTAGCTAGATATAAACGAACCAGGGATACCACTGATTTTGGGTATTACGCGGGGCTTAGGAACACTGTTACGGCTGCGGTGAGGAGAGAGAAAGCTGCTTTCTTGAGTCGGGCAGAGTCTCAAGGCTCCAAGCGTTTTTGGAGGGCCTTCAGATCTATAAACCCGCAGTGCGACGCAGATATCCCTGATCGCTTCAAGAATCCGGATGAGTTCAATAGCTATTTTGCGTCTGTATTCGGTCAGCCTAACTCTTGTCCTGGAACGGCGGATTATTATAGTTCCAACACCTTTGATTCTAGTGCTCACTTCGAATTCAAACTCGCTTCTCCTGGGGAGGTCAAGATGGTTGTTCTTGGTATTGGGTCGAATGCTGTTGGATGTGATGGTGTCTCTGCGAAGATGTTGCAGCTATCTATTGACATAACATTGCCTTACGTCACACATATTATAAATGTTTGCATCGAAACTGGTTACTTCCCCACAGTTTGGAAATGTTCCATTGTTAGGCCCCTAGCCAAAATAAAAAATCCAGAAGTACTGAGCGATTTCAGACCGATAAGTATTCTTCCTTGTATGTCAAAGGTCCTTGAGAAAATATTAAGCGAGCAAATATATAAGTACATTACTGAAGCTAACATTATTACAGCTAGTCAATCAGGTTTCAGAAAGGGTTACGGTACTACTACACTCCTGATGAATGTGGCTGATGACGTATTCAGGGCGTTGGATGAAGGACAATCCACGATACTGACATTATTGGATTTTGCTAAGGCTTTTGACACCCTCGACCACGAGCTCTTATGTGCAAAATTGTCTTTTTACGGATTCGGTGTGGATGCCTTGAGATTCTTCAGACATTATCTCGTTGACAGATTTCAGAAGGTTCGAGTGGGGGATACGTTTTCTGACATTGCACGGGTAACCTCTGGTGTTCCGCAGGGTTCGATTATGGGACCTTTATTGTTCTTGATTTATACAGCGGATATGTATAGAGTGGTTATGGATGTGATGGTATATTTTTATGCAGATGATGCGCAAATGCGACTTTCTTTCCGTCCCTCAGATTTTGATGTTGCGGTCACGAAGGTTAATGCTGATTTGTCCAGATTGGTAGAATATTCTAATGCCAACAATCTCAAGCTGAATATCCGTAAGTGTGTCGCACTGCTCTTTACTGGTGGATCCCTGGTTGTTCCGGAGCGGATAAAGATTAGGGTTGGTGATGAGTCGATTCCTTTCGCTAAGAGCTGTAGGAATCTTGGTATCATTTTCGACTGCAAGCTGAGATTTGCCGAGCATGTTGCGCTGCTCGTGAGAAAGTCGTTTCTCGCTCTGAGGCATTTGTATAGAACTAGACGTATTCTGAGTTTCAGGTCGCGTAAATACCTCTGCGAGTCCCTTGTGCTGTCGATTTTGAACTATGGCTTAACACTGTTCTATCCTTGCTTAGACTCCATCACCAAGTACAGACTGCAGAAAGTTCAAAATGCATGTTGTAGATTTATATTCGGTTTGCGCAAGTTTTCCAGAATCTCAAATAAAATAAAGGAACTCCAATGGTTGAAACTCGATGGCCTGTTCAGATTGCAGCTTGCAGTTTTGGTCCAGAGGATTTTGACTTCGTCAAGCCCTCCATATCTGCGTGAGAAGTTGGTGTTTAGAGGTGACGCACATGATTTGTCTCTGAGACATAGAAATAGGCTTATGTTGCCTAAGTTTAGATCAGCCATGTTTCAGCGATCCTTCACATTTAATGCTGTCAATGTATATAATGACTTTCAGTATTTGTTCGGTGGTTATTCCGTGAATGGGTTGAGGAAACAATTGAGAACACGTTTACTGGTGCAGCAGAATAGTTTATGTTAGTATTTCAATAGAGTATAAGCTTGTTTTCTTGTCATTTTTTTTTTTGTTCTATATTGTTTCAGATTTTTTCTGAACTCATTTTTTTCAGTATTTATATTTCATTTATTAGTTCTAGGAGGTTAAGTAGAATAGCGTAAGCTAAACTTCGCCTCATGATTGTACTTCATAGAATGCAAAATAAAGGCCCTTTATTATTATTATTATTATTATAATTAATTCAAAACGCCATAGGGAATTTACAAAATCGAGAAAATCGAAAATTTTTTTTTCAAAAAAAGAATTTTCTCCAACGAATCCAACTCCATATCTCCGAAACTGTTGGACCTTCACGGATAATTTTCTCACCGAAATATCGACAACAGAATACTCTATTCAGAAATGGCTTTAAATTAATTCAAAACGCCATAGGGAATTTACAAAATCGAGAAAATCGAAAATTTTTTTTTCAAAAAAAGAATTTTCTCCAACGAATCCAACTCCATATCTCCGAAACTGTCGGACCTTCACGGATAATTTTCTCACCGAAATGTCGACAACAGAATACTCTATTCAGAAATGGCTTTGAATTAATTCAAAACGCCATAGGGAATTTACAAAATCGAGAAAATCGAAAATTTTTTTTTCAAAAAAAGAATTTTCTCCAACGAATCCAACTCCATATCTCCGAAACTGTTGGACCTTCACGGATAATTTTCTCACCGAAATATCGACAACAGAATACTCTATTCAGAAATGGCTTTAAATTAATTCAAAACGCCATAGGGAATTTACAAAATCGAGAAAATCGAAAATTTTTTTTTTCAAAAAAAGAATTTTCTCCAACGAATCCAACTCCATATCTCCGAAACTGTTGGACCTTCACGGATAATTTTCTCACCGAAATGTCGACAACAGAATACTCTATTCAGAAATAGCTTTGAATTAATTCAAAACGCTAAAGGGAATTTACAAAATCGAGAAAATCGAAAATTTTTTTTTCAAAAAAAGAATTTTCTCCGACGAATCCAACTCCATATCTGCGAAACTGGCTTTGAATTAATTCACAACGCCATAGGGAATTTACAAAATCGAGAAAATCGAAAATTTTTTTTTCAAAAAAAGAATTTTCTCCAACGAATCCAACTCCATATCTCCGAAACTGTTGGACCTTCACGGATAATTTTCTCACCGAAATATCGACAACAGAATACTCTATTCAGAAATGGCTTTGAATTAATTCAGAACGCCATAGGGAATTTACAAAATCGAGAAAATCGAAAATTTTTTTTTCAAAAAAAGAATTTTCTCCAACGAATCCAACTCCATATCTCCGAAACTGTTGGACCTTCACGGATAATTTTCTCACCGAAATATCGACAACAGAATACTCTATTCAGAAATGGCTTTGAATTAATTCAGAACGCCATAGGGAATTCACAAAATCGAGAAAATCGAAATTTTTTTTTTTCAAAAAAAGAATTTTCTCCGACGAATCCAACTCCATATCTCCGAAACTGTCGGACCTTCACGGATAATTTTCTCACCGAAATGTCGACAACAGAATACTCTATTCAGAAATGGCTTTGAATTAATTCAAAACGCCATAGGGAATTTTCAAAATCGAGAAAATCGAAAATTTTTTTTTCAAAAAAAGAATTTTCTCCAACGAATCCAACTCCATATCTCCGAAACTGTTGGACCTTCACGGATAATTTTCTCACCGAAATATCGACAACAGAATACTCTATTCAGAAATGGCTTTGAATTAATTCAAAACGCCATAGGGAATTTACAAAATCGGGAAAATCGAAAATTTTTTTTTCAAAAAAAGAATTTTCTCCAACGAATCCAACTCCATATCTCCGAAACTGTTGGACCTTCACGGATAATTTTCTCACCGAAATATCGACAACAGAATACTCTATTCAGAAATGGCTTTGAATTAATTCAAAACGCCATAGGGAATTTACAAAATCGAGAAAATCGAAAATTTTTTTTTCAAAAAAAGAATTTTCTCCAACGAATCCAACTCCATATCTCCGAAACTGTTGGACCTTCACGGATAATTTTCTCACCGAAATATCGACAACAGAATACTCTATTCAGAAATGGCTTTAAATTGATTCAAAACGCCATAGGGAATTTACAAAATCGAGAAAATCGAAAATTTTTTTTTCAAAAAAAGAATTTTCTCCAACGAATCCAACTCCATATCTCCGAAACTGTTGGACCTTCACGGATAATTTTCTCACCGAAATATCGACAACAGAATACTCTATTCAGAAATGGCTTTAAATTAATTCAAAACGCCATAGGGAATTTACAAAATCGAGAAAATCGAAAATTTTTTTTTCAAAAAAAGAATTTTCTCCAACGAATCCAACTCCATATCTCCGAAACTGTCGGACCTTCACGGATAATTTTCTCACCGAAATGTCGACAACAGAATACTCTATTCAGAAATGGCTTTGAATTAATTCAAAACGCCATAGGGAATTTACAAAATCGAGAAAATGGAAAATTTTTTTTTCAAAAAAAGAATTTTCTCCGACAAATCCAACTCCATATCTCCGAAACTGTTGGACCTTCACGGATAATTTTCTCACCGAAATATCGACAACAGAATACTCTATTCAGAAATGGCTTTGAATTAATTCAAAACGCCATAGGGAATTTACAAAATCGAGAAAATCGAAAATTTTTTTTTTCAAAAAAAGAATTTTCTCCGACGAATCCAACTCCATATCTCCGAAACTGTCGGACCTTCACGGATAATTTTCTCACCGAAATGTCGACAACAGAATACTCTATTCAGAAATGGCTTTGAATTAATTCAGAACGCCATAGGGAATTCACAAAATCGAGAAAATCGAAAATTTTTTTTTCAAAAAAAGAATTTTCTCCAACGAATCCAACTCCATATCTCCGAAACTGTTGGACCTTCACGGATAATTTTCTCACCGAAATGTCGACAACAGAATACTCTATTCAGAAATGGCTTTGAATTAATTCAAAACGCCATAGGGAATTTACAAAATCGAGAAAATCGAAAATTTTTTTTTCAAAAAAAGAATTTTCTCCAACGAATCCAACTCCATATCTCCGAAACTGTTGGACCTTCACGGATAATTTTCTCACCGAAATATCGACAACAGAATACTCTATTCAGAAATGGCTTTGAATTAATTCAAAACGCCATAGGGAATTTACAAAATCGAGAAAATCGAAAATTTTTTTTTCAAAAAAAGAATTTTCTCCGACGAATCAAACTCCATATCTCCGAAACTGTTGGACCTTCACGCATAATTTTCTCACCGAAATATCGACAACAGAATACTCTATTCAGAAATGGCTTTGAATTAATTCAAAACGCCATAGGGAATTTACAAAATCGAGAAAATCGAAAATTTTTTTTTCAAAAAAGAATTTCCTCCGACGAATCCAACTCCATATCTCCGAAACTGTTGGACCTTCACGTATAATTTTCTCACCGAAATATCGACAACAGAATACTCTATTCAGAAATGGCTTTGAATTAATTCAAAACGCCATAGGGAATTTACAAAATCGAGAAAATCAAAATTTTTTTTTTCAAAAAAAGAATTTTCTCCAACGAATCCAACTCCATATCTCCGAAACTGTTGGACCTTCACGGATAATTTTCTCACCGAAATATCGACAACAGAATACTCTATTCAGAAATGGCTTTGAATTAATTCAAAACGCCATAGGGAATTTACAAAATCGAGAAAATCGAAAATTTTTTTTTCAAAAAAAGAATTTTCTCCGACGAATCCAACTCCATATCTGCGAAACTGTCGGACCTTCACGGATAATTTTCTCACCGAAATGTCGACAACAGAATATTCTATTCAGAAATGGCTTTGAATTAATTCAAAACGCCATAGGGAATTTACAAAATCGGGAAAATCGAAATTTTTTTTTTCAAAAAAAGAATTTTCTCCAACGAATCCAACTCCATATCTCCGAAACTGTTGGACCTTCACGGATAATTTTCTCACCGAAATATCGACAACAGAATACTCTATTCAGAAATGGCTTTGAATTAATTCAAAACGCCATAGGGAATTTACAAAATCGAGAAAATCGAAAATTTTTTTTTCAAAAAAAGAATTTTCTCCAACGAATCCAACTCCATATCTCCGAAACTGTTGGACCTTCACGGATAATTTTCTCACCGAAATATCGACAACAGAATACTCTATTCAGAAATGGCTTTAAATTAATTCAAAACGCCATAGGGAATTTACAAAATCGAGAAAATCGAAAATTTTTTTTTCAAAAAAAGAATTTTCTCCAACGAATCCAACTCCATATCTCCGAAACTGTCGGACCTTCACGGATAATTTTCTCACCGAAATGTCGACAACAGAATACTCTATTCAGAAATGGCTTTGAATTAATTCAAAACGCCATAGGGAATTTACAAAATCGAGAAAATCGAAAATTTTTTTTTCAAAAAAAGAATTTTCTCCAACGAATCCAACTCCATATCTCCGAAACTGTTGGACCTTCACGGATAATTTTCTCACCGAAATATCGACAACAGAATACTCTATTCAGAAATGGCTTTAAATTAATTCAAAACGCCATAGGGAATTTACAAAATCGAGAAAATCGAAAATTTTTTTTTCAAAAAAAGAATTTTCTCCAACGAATCCAACTCCATATCTCCGAAACTGTCGGACCTTCACGGATAATTTTCTCACCGAAATGTCGACAACAGAATACTCTATTCAGAAATGGCTTTGAATTAATTCAAAACGCCATAGGGAATTTACAAAATCGAGAAAATGGAAAATTTTTTTTTCAAAAAAAGAATTTTCTCCGACAAATCCAACTCCATATCTCCGAAACTGTTGGACCTTCACGGATAATTTTCTCACCGAAATATCGACAACAGAATACTCTATTCAGAAATGGCTTTGAATTAATTCAAAACGCCATAGGGAATTTACAAAATCGAGAAAATCGAAAATTTTTTTTTTCAAAAAAAGAATTTTCTCCGACGAATCCAACTCCATATCTCCGAAACTGTCGGACCTTCACGGATAATTTTCTCACCGAAATGTCGACAACAGAATACTCTATTCAGAAATGGCTTTGAATTAATTCAGAACGCCATAGGGAATTCACAAAATCGAGAAAATCGAAAATTTTTTTTTCAAAAAAAGAATTTTCTCCAACGAATCCAACTCCATATCTCCGAAACTGTTGGACCTTCACGGATAATTTTCTCACCGAAATGTCGACAACAGAATACTCTATTCAGAAATGGCTTTGAATTAATTCAAAACGCCATAGGGAATTTACAAAATCGAGAAAATCGAAAATTTTTTTTTCAAAAAAAGAATTTTCTCCAACGAATCCAACTCCATATCTCCGAAACTGTTGGACCTTCACGGATAATTTTCTCACCGAAATATCGACAACAGAATACTCTATTCAGAAATGGCTTTGAATTAATTCAAAACGCCATAGGGAATTTACAAAATCGAGAAAATCGAAAATTTTTTTTTCAAAAAAAGAATTTTCTCCGACGAATCAAACTCCATATCTCCGAAACTGTTGGACCTTCACGCATAATTTTCTCACCGAAATATCGACAACAGAATACTCTATTCAGAAATGGCTTTGAATTAATTCAAAACGCCATAGGGAATTTACAAAATCGAGAAAATCGAAAATTTTTTTTTCAAAAAAGAATTTCCTCCGACGAATCCAACTCCATATCTCCGAAACTGTTGGACCTTCACGTATAATTTTCTCACCGAAATATCGACAACAGAATACTCTATTCAGAAATGGCTTTGAATTAATTCAAAACGCCATAGGGAATTTACAAAATCGAGAAAATCAAAATTTTTTTTTTCAAAAAAAGAATTTTCTCCAACGAATCCAACTCCATATCTCCGAAACTGTTGGACCTTCACGGATAATTTTCTCACCGAAATATCGACAACAGAATACTCTATTCAGAAATGGCTTTGAATTAATTCAAAACGCCATAGGGAATTTACAAAATCGAGAAAATCGAAAATTTTTTTTTCAAAAAAAGAATTTTCTCCGACGAATCCAACTCCATATCTGCGAAACTGTCGGACCTTCACGGATAATTTTCTCACCGAAATGTCGACAACAGAATATTCTATTCAGAAATGGCTTTGAATTAATTCAAAACGCCATAGGGAATTTACAAAATCGAGAAAATCGAAAATTTTTTTTTCAAAAAATAATTTTCTCCGACGAATCCAACTCCATATCTCCGAAACTGTTGGACCTTCACGGATAATTTTCGCACCGAAATATCGACAACAGAATACTCTATTCAAAAATGGCTTTGAATTAATTCAAAACGCCATAGGGAATTCACAAAATCGAGAAAATCGAAAATTTAAAAAAAAAAAAAAATTTTCTCCGACGAATCCAACTCCATATCTCCGAAACTGTTGGACCTTCACGGATAATTTTCTCACCGAAATATCGACAACAGAATACTCTATTCAGAAATGGCTTTGAATTAATTCAAAACGCCATAGGGAATTTACAAAATCGAGAAAATCGAAAATTTTTTTTTCAAAAAAGAATTTTCTCCGACGAATCCAACTCCATATCTCCGAAACTGTTGGACCTTCACGGATAATTTTCTCACCGAAATATCGACAACAGAATACTCTATTCAGAAATGGCTTTGAATTAATTCAAAACGCCATAGGGAATTTACAAAATCGAGAAAATCGAAAATTTTTTTTTCAAATAAAGAATTTTCTCCAACGAATCCAACTCCATATCTCCGAAACTGTTGGACCTTCACGGATAATTTTCTCACCGAAATATCGACAACAGAATACTCTATTCAGAAATGGCTTTGAATTAATTCAGAACGCCATAGGGAATTCACAAAATCGAGAAAATCGAAAATTTTTTTTTCAAAAAAAGAATTTTCTCCGACGAATCCAACTCCATATCTCCGAAACTGTCGGACCTTCACGGATAATTTTCTCACCGAAATGTCGACAACAGAATACTCTATTCAGAAATGGCTTTGAATTAATTCAAAACGCCATAGGGAATTTACAAAATCGAGAAAACCGAAAATTTTTTTTTCAAAAAAAGAATTTTCTCCGACGAATCCAACTCCATATCTCCGAAACTGTCGGACCTTCACGGATAATTTTCTCACCGAAATGTCGACAACAGAATACTCTATTCAGAAATGGCTTTGAATTAATTCAAAACGCCATAGGGAATTTACAAAATCGAGAAAATCGAAAATTTTTTTTTCAAAAAAAGAATTTTCTCCAACGAATCAAACTCCATATCTCCGAAACTGTTGGACCTTCACGAATAATTTTCTCACCGAAATGTCGACAACAGAATACTCTATTCAGAAATGGCATTGAATTAATTCAGAACGCCATAGGGAATTCACAAAATCGAGAAAATCGAAATTTTTTTTTCAAAAAAAGAATTTTCTCCAACGAATCCAACTCCATATCTCCGAAACTGTTGGACCTTCACGGATAATTTTCTCACCGAAATATCGACAACAGAATACTCTATTCAGAAATGGCTTTGAATTAATTCAAAACGCCATAGGGAATTTACAAA
This sequence comes from Adalia bipunctata, assembly GCA_910592335.1. NCBI lineage: Eukaryota > Metazoa > Arthropoda > Insecta > Coleoptera > Coccinellidae > Adalia > Adalia bipunctata. The sequence goes on along the minus strand of OU342952.1, from coordinate 1,074,253 downwards.
ATCGAGAAAATCGAAAATTTTTTTTTCAAAAAAAGAATTTTCTCCAACGAATCCAACTCCATATCTCCGAAACTGTTGGACCTTCACGGATAATTTTCTCACCGAAATGTCGACAACAGAATACTCTATTCAGAAATGGCTTTGAATTAATTCACAACGCCATAGGGAATTTACAAAATCGAGAAAATCGAAAATTTTTTTTTCAAAAAAAGAATTTTCTCCAACGAATCCAACTCCATATCTCCGAAACTGTTGGACCTTCACGGATAATTTTCTCACCGAAATATCGACAACAGAATACTCTATTCAGAAATGGCTTTGAATTAATTCAGAACGCCATAGGGAATTTACAAAATCGAGAAAATCGAAAATTTTTTTTTCAAAAAAAGAATTTTCTCCAACGAATCCAACTCCATATCTCCGAAACTGTTGGACCTTCACGGATAATTTTCTCACCGAAATATCGACAACAGAATACTCTATTCAGAAATGGCTTTGAATTAATTCAGAACGCCATAGGGAATTCACAAAATCGAGAAAATCGAAATTTTTTTTTTTCAAAAAAAGAATTTTCTCCGACGAATCCAACTCCATATCTCCGAAACTGTCGGACCTTCACGGATAATTTTCTCACCGAAATGTCGACAACAGAATACTCTATTCAGAAATGGCTTTGAATTAATTCAAAATGCCATAGGGAATTTTCAAAATCGAGAAAATCGAAAATTTTTTTTTCAAAAAAAGAATTTTCTCCAACGAATCCAACTCCATATCTCCGAAACTGTTGGACCTTCACGGATAATTTTCTCACCGAAATATCGACAACAGAATACTCTATTCAGAAATGGCTTTGAATTAATTCAAAACGCCATAGGGAATTTACAAAATCGGGAAAATCGAAAATTTTTTTTTCAAAAAAAGAATTTTCTCCAACGAATCCAACTCCATATCTCCGAAACTGTTGGACCTTCACGGATAATTTTCTCACCGAAATATCGACAACAGAATACTCTATTCAGAAATGGCTTTGAATTAATTCAAAACGCCATAGGGAATTTACAAAATCGAGAAAATCGAAAATTTTTTTTTCAAAAAAAGAATTTTCTCCAACGAATCCAACTCCATATCTCCGAAACTGTTGGACCTTCACGGATAATTTTCTCACCGAAATATCGACAACAGAATGCTCTATTCAGAAATGACTTTAAATCGATTCAAAACGCCATAGGGAATTTACAAAATCGAGAAAATCGAAAATTTTTTTTTCAAAAAAAGAATTTTCTCCGACGAATCCAACTCCATATCTCCGAAACTGTCGGACCTTCACGGATAATTTTCTCACCGAAATGTCGACAACAGAATACTCTATTCAGAAATGGCTTTGAATTAATTCAAAACGCCATAGGGAATTTACAAAATCGAGAAAATCGAAAATTTTTTTTTCAAAAAAAGAATTTTCTCCAACGAATCCAACTCCATATCTCCGAAACTGTTGGACCTCCACGGATAATTTTCTCACCGAAATGTCGACAACAGAATACTCTATTCAGAAATGGCTTTGAATTAATTCAAAACGCCATAGGGAATTTACAAAATCGAGAAAATCGAAAATTTTTTTTTCAAAAAAAGAATTTTCTCCGACGAATCCAACTCCATATCTCCGAAACTGTTGGACCTTCACGGATAATTTTCTCACCGAAATATCGACAACAGAATGCTCTATTCAGAAATGACTTTAAATCGATTCAAAACGCCATAGGGAATTTACAAAATCGAGAAAATCGAAAATTTTTTTTTCAAAAAAAAAATTTTCTCCGACGAATCCAACTCCATATCTCCGAAACTGTCGGACCTTCACGGATAATTTTCTCACCGAAATGTCGACAACAGAATACTCTATTCAGAAATGGCTTTGAATTAATTCAAAACGCCATAGGGAATTTACAAAATCGAGAAAATCGAAAATTTTTTTTTCAAAAAAAGAATTTTCTCCAACGAATCCAACTCCATATCTCCGAAACTGTTGGACCTTCACGGATAATTTTCTCACCGAAATATCGACAACAGAATGCTCTATTCAGAAATGACTTTAAATCGATTCAAAACGCCATAGGGAATTTACAAAATCGAGAAAATCGAAAATTTTTTTTTCAATAAAAGAATTTTCTCCGACGAATCCAACTCCATATCTCCGAAACTGTCGGACCTTCACGGATAATTTTCTCACCGAAATGTCGACAACAGAATACTCTATTCAGAAATGGCTTTGAATTAATTCAAAACGCCATAGGGAATTTACAAAATCGAGAAAATCGAAAATTTTTTTTTCAAAAAAAGAATTTTCTCCAACGAATCCAACTCCATATCTCCGAAACTGTTGGACCTCCACGGATAATTTTCTCACCGAAATGTCGACAACAGAATACTCTATTCAGAAATGGCTTTGAATTAATTCAAAACGCCATAGGGAATTTACAAAATCGAGAAAATCGAAAATTTTTTTTTCAAAAAAAGAATTTCCTCCGACGAATCCAACTCCATATCTCCGAAACTGTTGGACCTTCACGGATAATTTTCTCACCGAAATATCGACAACAGAATGCTCTATTCAGAAATGACTTTAAATCGATTCAAAACGCCATAGGGAATTTACAAAATCGAGAAAATCGAAAATTTTTTTTTCAAAAAAAGAATTTTCTCCGACGAATCCAACTCCATATCTCCGAAACTGTCGGACCTTCACGGATAATTTTCTCACCGAAATGTCGACAACAGAATGCTCTATTCAGAAATGACTTTAAATCGATTCAAAACGCCATAGGGAATTTACAAAATCGAGAAAATCGAAAATTTTTTTTTCAAAAAAAGAATTTCCTCCGACGAATCCAACTCCATATCTCCGAAACTGTTGGACCTTCACGGATAATTTTCTCACCGAAATATCGACAACAGAATGCTCTATTCAGAAATGACTTTAAATCGATTCAAAACGCCATAGGGAATTTACAAAATCGAGAAAATCGAAAATTTTTTTTTCAAAAAAAGAATTTTCTCCGACGAATCCAACTCCATATCTCCGAAACTGTCGGACCTTCACGGATAATTTTCTCACCGAAATGTCGACAACAGAATGCTCTATTCAGAAATGACTTTAAATCGATTCAAAACGCCATAGGGAATTTACAAAATCGAGAAAATCGAAAATTTTTTTTTCAAAAAAAGAATTTTCTCCAACGAATCCAACTCCATATCTCCGAAACTGTTGGACCTTCACGGATAATTTTCTCACCGAAATATCGACAACAGAATGCTCTATTCAGAAATGACTTTAAATCGATTCAAAACGCCATAGGGAATTTACAAAATCGAGAAAATCGAAAATTTTTTTTTCAAAAAAAGAATTTTCTCCGACGAATCCAACTCCATATCTCCGAAACTGTTGGACCTTCACGGATAATTTTCTCACCGAAATATCGACAACAGAATGCTCTATTCAGAAATGACTTTAAATCGATTCAAAACGCCATAGGGAATTTACAAAATCGAGAAAATCGAAAATTTTTTTTTCAAAAAAAGAATTTTCTCCGACGAATCCAACTCCATATCTCCGAAACTGTCGGACCTTCACGGATAATTTTCTCACCGAAATGTCGACAACAGAATACTCTATTCAGAAATGGCTTTGAATTAATTCAAAACGCCATAGGGAATTTACAAAATCGAGAAAATCGAAAATTTTTTTTTCAAAAAAACAATTTTCTCCAACGAATCCAACTCCATATCTCCGAAACTGTTGGACCTTCACGGATAATTTTCTCACCGAAATATCGACAACAGAATACTCTATTCAGAAATGGTTTTGAATTAGTTCAAAACGCCATAGGGAATTTACAAAATCGAGAAAATCGAAAATTTTTTTTTCAAAAAAAGAATTTTCTCCGACGAATCCAAGAAAATCGAAAGATTTTTTTCCATAAAAAAAATTCTCATTCGAATAAAACTTCGTATCTTGGAAACTATCGGACATGCTCGGATGATTTCTTCACCGAAATATCGGTAAAAAAATACTCTATTCAAAAATGTTCTCAAATTATCTCGAAAAGCCAAAGGATTTTCACAAAATCGAAAAGATTGAAAGACTTTTTCCTTAAAAAAAAATTCTCATTCGAATAACTTCTGCCCAGACTCATAGAGATACGATTGTCGATTCGAAGTAGATTGTTCCATTCTGAGCCGGTTAAAAGATCCGTTCTGATACAGAGAGAGCGGCAGTAATCACAAAGTAATTAAGTAGTATAAGCAGTTATAAAGCGCGGCAATATCGACTGGGAGCCCCAGAATGGAAATTCCCAGAGATAAACAACCCCATCAGCAAATGAGACGGCATGTATTTTGCGCAGATTTCCCCGCTATCTGCTCTGGCGGAAATTACCTTATTTATGGGAAAACGACAATTCATACTGTATTACCGAATTTTCATACGTTCTCTGGTTCTCCTTCTTCCCTAATCTCAGACATCTCAGATTTCAGGCGCGCGGAAATGAAGTGATAAGTATTACATTAGATTTTCTTGAATAGCAGATTTTTCTCGGATGCGAACGGCGACTTACACGGATATCTAGAATGGCGGATGCAGATTTCTTGTGAGACTTTCATCCACCTGCATCCGATGGCTCCGGGACGAAATCACCATTCTCCTATCACGTTTCTTAGCGAATTTCCCAATGTTCGATTTTGTCAATTCTGTTGGTTAATTTGATTTTATTAACAAAGATTTCTGGTATTTCTTCTTTAGAGATGTTTTTTTCCATTGGTTGTTTCTTTATAGTACGATCTGGTCCAGATTTTTCGCCCAATCACCAAATTAAAAAAGTTTGGAAGGCGAAGCTTCAGTGCATCAAAGGACATAAAAGTCGGCTAAATCCAAACCTCTCAAATAATAAGAACAATCCAATTTTCCATCCCCGAAAAGACTAATCCAAATCTCCCTGGAAACTTTTCTTACATTTCGAAACATCCTCCAGGATAATTGGAGTCGAATTTCGCTGCAGCAGGCCCGAACACTTATATTCATTTCAATCATGTCCGTGTGTCAGTTCGGACGAAATGAAGGAAGGAGCTCCGAGAATAATCTCTGCATCAGCTGGCACTTAATTAAAGTAATGCCCACCTCTCTGCCAGTTCCTGATTCATTCCGTCTGTGACAAACTGGAAAAGTTGGAGATTATCTCGAGCCTACTTCTTTCCAAATTAAAACAGCAGATTTTCCTAGGAGAATCGCAAGATGGCACGAGACAGAGGAGACATTCAATTGCGATCTTTCTGGAGGAAAACTTGACAATTTTTGAAATCTTCATAAGGGCTTACCAATTAGTGGTCCAGGATTTTCTTGACCTCGTCCAAAACTACACAGAGAACTACTTAGGATTTTTCGTTAAATTCAATTTCGTTCTCACTATTTGGTGACGTTCAGGAAGAACCACCCTGTATAGGCCACACGAATTGATCATATACTCACCTTGATCATCCTCAGGATACAGAATCATTGTATTTATGTTATTTGAAGGAAAGGCAAGGGAAATTCCAGGTGAATTGGCGCATTGTATTAAAAAAAATGTCAACCTTATTTCTTCAATCTAATTTGAAAATTTATGATTCTGACGGAGCTTAGACATTTTCGGACTTTCAAAAAGGTGCGTCAACTCTCCTAGATATCCCATATAGGTGCTTTAAAGGACATAGACAACAGTTTTTGTAAAAAACATATTTATTAATAATTTTTGTTAGTATCATTTTCTTTCCACAATTTGGCAATATACTTACATCTTTGTGCTACTCGAAGCATATTAAGGTTAGGACTAAATGTTGGTAAATTTTCATTTGTTCAGTGAACAACAAAGCTGAAGAAAAGATTTGTTTAAAATTGAAATTTCGTAAGTTTATTAAAATTTTCCAATCAAAGTTTCATTTTCTAAATGTTTCAATTCCTTCGAGAACTCCGGTATTCGCATCGATTTATTGTGTTGATGTGAATTAGAACCTCAGTGAAATAAAAATATAAGCTTTTCTCTAAACTTATATGAAAACTTTTTCCACATTTCCCCTTCATTGTTTGGTAAATTTGTTTTATTGAAATATAGATGAATAATTCAAAAATATTTGATAAAATAACTTCATTTAAAAGTTATCAAATCACAAGACAAAAAAAATACAAAGAGAAGAAAAAGAAAATGTTTTAGATAAATCAAAACGATAAAACTGATATTCGAAAAAACTTTCACATCAAATGAAAACCTTTTAAACCGCATTCACCTCTCTGGAGACATCCGGTATAATTTCGAAATTGAAGCATTGAACTTTTCCTGAAGGAATCAAAACCATGCGTGTGTAAATGTTTAATTCCTTCAAGATTGAAGGGAAAAATAGATCGATTTCCAACTTTCCGACATTTCCATTAATCCAATTCATTTCTTCAGGTTTTCCGTTCGTTTCCAAGCGGGACAATGATAAAAAATTCCTCGTCCTGATGGACGAAATTGATTTGGAATTAGTAGCAATAATTTACAAACCCTACTCAAATCAATACAGGTATAGTTATGGGCTTTTTTACTTTATTGTAATTCCTTTTCCCCACTGGATACCGCTAATATACATTATTGTATCCGTGTCACAAATTTCTCTCTTGGGGCTATACATTTTCACGTTGTTCAATGAATTGATTGTGCTGTATTTGATTGCAACACACGAAAAGTCCACATTCATGATCGATTCGGACTCGTATAAAATTTATGTCTCCTGGAAATTGAAATTTACGTAATTGCGTGGTTATAACTATTTTCCGTTGCTTGTTCTAGCTGAGAAAATTGTTTCTTATGTGACAAATTTCGTGGTTTGCAAAAAAACCAACACAACAAAAACGAAATGACTATACAGGTTCTTTCCATCTATACAATGTCTATAAGCTCATCGCAATCGAGTCTTTCATGTCGACACATTAGTTCCACTTTAATTATTATTATTGCGTTGTATCACAAAACTAGAATCTTCCGTCACTATATTTACACAGTTTAACCTTTACACACGTATTCACTAAATGTTGACCACTGCTTGGATGATCTTCAGTTGGGGCTGTACAGGTTTTAGAGTTCCTATCTTCGATGACTCAGCGATTAGTGAAAAAATCCATGAAGTTTTCGACTTCATGTTCATTAATTATGAAAACGTGTTATCGAATTATTGATTATGCTTTTAATATAAAAAAATAGAAGATTCTCATCGCAAAATACATTGGATTTTTTAGAAATTGCAGTAGCAGAGATAAAGAATGTTCAAGAATAAAATATCCATAAAATACCCATATGCTCATTTTTCACTCGAAATTTAATGTGTAGTTTAAGGAATTGATAACCTTCAGAAGTTTCCCAGCACCTTGAAATATGACTTTAAAAAAGATGATGAAACATGTTTTGTACAAAAGATTTCCTAATAAACGATTTTGATAGAATTTGAAAATAAAAAAAGGGGTTTTTAGAATCAAGCAGAAAATTATTGGAATTTTGCTACAAACAACTTTCGAACTGTCCTCACGATATTTTACTAATTCCCTCGAAAATTCGTTCGTTACAGGAGAATTCGTTTCAAAACTTTACCATGAAAATCACTGTGAAATTTATTGTTCTCTCAATATCGAAAAATATAGGAGATTCTGCTTTCAAATAGACAGAATTTTTCTGATACTGCATTAGCAGAGATATGTAAGTAATGTTCAAACATTAAATATTCAATAAATATTCCTAAATGGCGGATGCGTCGGTACAAAATATCAAATTTTTCAATATGCTCCTCTTTCAGTCAAAACTTGATGGAAAGTTTCAGGAATTAATAATCTTCAACAGATTCTCTGCACCTTGAAATAATGAATAAAAAAACCATGATACACGTCTTGAAGAAACGATTTCGTAATATGTAACAGATTTCGAAAGAATTTTAAAAATTGTGTCAAGCATAAAAATCACCGTTGAAACCCGAAAAAAACATGAATTTTTTCACCATCGTCCTCGACCCTTCCCTGCCTGCTCAGAACCCAAATTCCTCTCCCGTTCGAGTGGCCCAGGAAAATCCTGGATGGATGGTTCAGTGCAGTGCATGCGAACTGTGTAGGTCTTTCACATTGGAGGACCATTTATTAGCTGTAACAACACGAATCCATTAGTAAGCCCCTCACGTGGCCCGCTCATCTCCTATGGACTTCCCGTTAAGATGTAAAGCTTTTTAAACTTCACCTATTTCGCCCGGGAGCCGAATAAAGACGTTATCCGGCCCCAGGGGGGGACGGGAGGCTCCGGAATGAATCTCATTCGGACAAAGGGGGTGAATTTGTGGCCGAACTGAAATACTGCGCTGATTAGGAGGAATTTATTTAGTTGGAAATGGAGGAATGGCCGGGGAAGGGTGTTCATGAGGTGATTTCTAATGAATTCGATTTTGGGGGCTCAAGCCATGGGCGTTCTTCTGCACGGGGCTGGATTTTTAATCGGTTTCGAGAGGCTATTTTAAGTCTTTTGTTGAAAGCTTAAAAGGTTTGACAGAATACTTTTTGTTTGAGTGGAAATCGAATGATGAGGGTGTTGCTTAGGTGAGTCCTTTGAGAGGTGAATTTGTTTTTACATTTTACTTTACAACACGATATCTGTTGGGTTTTCTGCACAAGGACCTCTTCATCTTGGAATCAGAATGGAGAATGTGTATTTATTTTATCAATACTCTGTATCAATCAGTTAATTATAGATCCTCTGATTGAGCAGAAGCAACCATAGCAACATTTTACTGAAAACAACGTTTTAATATCGATTTCAGGCAGTGAAAGAACGTTAGTTGAATAAATGATGGGTGGGCATGATATAAGGGTAAAACTTCGATTTCAGAGTTTACTCACCTTTGTAATGTAAATTTTGTTCCATCGTTGGACAACCTTTGTGCTGAAAAGAAAATTGATGTGAGTTTCATCCAAATTGTTTTGGAAAAAATATAGAAAATTGTGAAAATCGAAGAGACGGTAATTGTCACAAATGAAAACGAATAAAGTTCATATACTATCTTCAAGTTTTTTCACCTAAAACTGACGCAGGTTTGTACTCGTTAAATTTCAAATAGTTCTTAGAGTCGTTGCGCATGCTAATTTATATTTACTCTTTTTTAACTTTGTTCTTTTGAGGTTTAGCTGTGACACAAGTTTCGTAGTAGTTATACCACAGAATACCTAACTACACAGAAGCGTCATTCCGCCTTCCCGCCAAAACTTAATTTGATGACGCTTGTGCCATGCTAGGTAGTACATATGTCAAAATGAAATTAAAACTTCCTGCTGGATCACTCAAAAGTGACATATGTACTACCTAGCAGAGAATGAAGGTCACGAAAATTTGCCCCATGAAGATCAAAGTGCCGACGCTAAGTGACGCTTCTGTGTAGTTAGGTATTCTGTGGTTATACATTTTCATACTGACGTATTTCGAGTTGTGATAAAAGTGTTTAAATTTAAATGTTTTCTGTAGGCTTATTTCTTAAGAATTTTTAGAGGTGGGGTCCGTCTGTTTGTTCAGAAGTTTTTCTGTCGGTAGTAAAAGGAAAATTTGAGGGAAATGAACAGGATAGACAAGAAATCTTCGCAAAAAACTGATATCACATCGATTGAACATCTCATCCTGTTTGACGACCTTGATTGATCTACACAGGAACAAACGTCCCCCTCCCGCTATAAAACAACCCGCACCATTGTCTGGATTCCAATTTCCGCTGGTGACACAACCAACCCACGCACATGAATATACAGCGTCGTCGTCGTCATATTTTCCTTTGTGACGCCCTGTCGTGACATACGTTAGATTTCATTTCCTACGCTGCTAATAGAAAATCTTGGCTCTCCGTTTCGGAAAGGAGTATCAGGTATAGTCGGTCCGCTATTCCGTCAAAGTATCGGCGAGGTTTCGAATCGGCCGGGTCGGAAATGAGCCTCGAAAAAATCTAGAGATGGCTGAATCCGTTCAAAGAGGAAAACGATGCAGTTTGCAGATTCAATTTCCTGCGGTAGCTTCGGCATAAATATAGAACGACTGATACGGTTTTTACCGATACTTTTTCAATGCTGGGAATATGAAATGGGATTTTATTATAGTTCTTCAGGATTTCAAAGAGTATATACGAGGATATATTGAAAAATTCTTAGCCTATTATAGAACCAAACAAAATTTCAATGTCATAATATTTTATTACTCAACATATTCTCCTCTTAATTGAATACATTCATTACAGCGGACCTGCAACGTCTCTAGACCTTTCGAAACAAATGTTTCTTCTTGCTCTGCAAACCAGTCCTCCACAGCTTTTATTACCTCCTGGTTGGAAGAAAATTTGCGACCTTTTAAATTTTTTTTCCAGTTGAGGATAGAGATGATCGTCGGACAGAGCCAAATCTGGTGAATAAGGGGGTTGTTCTAGTAATTATAACCCTTAATCACGAATTTTTTGGGGGCAACATGAAATTTGTGTACTGGGGCGTTGTCCTGTGAAAACAAAACACCTTTGGATAGCTTTCCGCGTCTTTTCTCAAATTTTTTTCTGTAGAGTGGTCAGTAATGTCGAATAGTAATCTCCAGTTATTGTTCTACCCTTATCCAAAAAATCAATCATGATTACTCCATGGCAATCCCAGAAAACTGAAGCAAGAACTTTTCCAGTAGATTTTTGGACACGAAACTTCTTAGGTCTTGGAGAACCAGAGTGTCGCCATTCCATCGATTGTTGCTTTGTTTCTGGATCGTAGAAATGTAACCAAGTCTCATCCATAGTAACAATTCGGTCCAAGAAGTCTACATCGTTTTCCAATCGAGCACAGATCAACGCGATGCTTTTACCCTTTTGCACGCCTTTTTGCACGCTTTTGGTCAAAATTCAAACATTTGGGGATCCATTTTGCAGAAATTTTTCTCATGTCCAAATTGACGTGAACTATATGATGAACGCGTTCGTATGAAATCTTCAGTGCTTCAGATATCCGTTTTAGCCCAATTCGACGGTCTGATAAAATCATGTCATGAACTGCATCGATATTTTCGGGGACTGACACAGGAACTGGTCTTCCCGATCGGTCATCATCTTCAATGAAAAATTTACCTCTTTTGAAGCTTGCAGTCCAACTTTTAACGGTCGCATACGAAGGGCATTGATCACCAAGGGAATTAAGCATATATTCGTAAATCTGCTTACCTCTCAACCTTTTCAAATACAGGTACTTGATGATGGCTCGATCCTGCAATATTTCGATTTTTACAATTTCGGTGGACATCTTTTTTTCTAATTTATCGCGTAACTCTGGTTTACTTTTCTGACGTCGAACTGACACTTCTAATAAGTTATGGTTCGTTGATATGGTATCGCCATATTTTATTTATGCATGAAACTGGTCTAGGCTAACTAGATATCAGTACATCCTCGTAGGATCATTCTTCGAGTCCCATATGAAATTCATTTTCACCGTGTTGTCCTAGACGATTTAAAATATTTTCTTGCCTCTATCGCCATGTGAAGAAAGGGCATAGCTCCTGTTTGAGCAGAACCAGCTTTCCAAAACTAATACTTCCTTCGATCAAGGCATACGGGGGGATACAAAAACGAAACCAGCTCCGAATCGTTCAGCTCCATTATTCGTAACGAAATATTCTCCACATGGATTCCCTCCCAGATTCTCATTCTCCGCGAGAATCTCCATATTTTCATCAGACCTCGAGTCGCAAAAAACGGAATATGAGAAAATATGGTAGGTCATAACGGGAGCTGTTGACGGCCTCCCCCCCACGTTCCTGAACATAATTAATGTTTACAAGTTTCCTGAAAACCCACGGTACAAGTAGACCAGCAGGAGCAGCAGCGTCGGTGAATGCATCATAATAGAAGTCCCGTGTCTCAGATTCAATTAATGATTGCCGGCGCGCCGAGACGGCCGACCTCGGAGGCTTTTCCATTACCTCAGCTTTTCTCCGAGAGACCGAGAGTCATCTATCAAATGAACCCGACATGGAGCATGCAAAGTGCACATTAGGCCGTACGAAAAGATTCGGGATCCCGCCATCAAACAAACTTCTTATTTTGTCCTCTCTCTTAGTTCTGGATTGTCAACGATTTTTCAAGCCGAGTTACTCCGGGACGAGGTAACGGGATGCTTTCATGCCATCCTCGTTTCGATGCGACATGATGGATTTCATTCGGGAGATGCTCGTCTTACGCTGCCTTTTTTTTAAGGCGGTGGTACACTTGTTCGGGCATCAGGCCGAATGGTACTTTTACAACGTAGTGGATACATGAATCAAAAGAAAATGTAAACAGGCAAAGATGCCTGCCTACTCACAAGGAAGTACTGCTCATTCCTTTACCGAAGAATCAATAAAAACTGCATCACTCCAGGCTGAAATTGTTCGATCGTGCAGTGGTTAAGAGTCTTTAGCCTTGAAAATAGGAAACGTATACCGCCAGATGGCAGTGCAGTGCAGTAATTTTTATTCATTGGATTATTCAGCTTAATAGAACAAATGTTGAGGCGCAGGGAATGAAACAAGTAATCCTACCCTGAACTAGATCTCACACTGGTTTCTGAGTCCCTTTTTTTCAGAGATGTTGATATTTAAAGAGGCAACTAGATAAAGTTGCTTTTTAAATCCATTCTTCTGAAAGACCTCCATACAAAACATCCTCATAAAGCCTGACATGATGAATAAATGGGACGACATGGTGAAACTGATGTTTGGTGAAACTTTGCCATAAAAAATTAACAATATTCCTTTGTCAAATAATACCATCTGTCGACGAACGAACGATATATCAGATAACATTTACCAGCAGCTTGAATCTAAGTGAATTCTTTCTCAACCTCGTTTAGAAACGATTTTTTTTGAACAAATGTCATGTTCTCAAAGCCACCTAGAAAACTAGTCCAAAAATAACACAACCACTATCATAATTTTGAATCGTGGAACGGAAAAATCGAAAAACTGACTTATATAATCGCCAGAGTGTTTGTTCAGGGCTTCTTGTATAGATTGGCTATGATTCCATGCATGGAATCTTAGCTGAATTGAGCTGAGAAATGTGTTACTTCCAGTTGTAACCTCAACATCCATTTGGAAGACGAGGCACGTTTCACATAATTCTTGAAGGCGTGCATTACACTGTTGGGCGTACGTAATGACGACCACGTAATGAGACTTCCCTTAGTTTGACCTAATTTTCAACTTTTTACTTATATAATTCGGCTCCTGAAACATCACTGCCTTTTCTTCGAAGTCATGCGATGGTTCATTATGAAAATTGTCGATCTTAATCATCAATTCCGTTAATCTTAGGGATCTGTTCAAAAAAATTAACAGAAACAGATAGAGGGTTTTCCAGTAAGAAATACCCCCCTATTTCGGTAGATGTCACTTTTGAATCTGTCATTTTTTGACCTTTAGCAAGTAGAAACAATGCCATTAATAAAAATGGAACGATACACGCTTCAACAACGGTTTGAAGTTATTAAAATTCACTTTAAAAATGGCGAAGATTTGGCAGAGATGGTTCGTAAAACTCGAACATTTTTGGGTCGTTGTGAACAATACATAAAATGGTGGAAAAAATTTGAGCTGATGGGACAAGTGAGTGATGTGAAGAAAACTTGTGCACGTCTCTCAAGAACAGCCGAGAATATACACCGTATTTTGCATGAATATTTGTGTCTTGAGGCTTATAAAGTTCAGTTGACACAAGAATTCAAGCCGGCGATCATCAAAAGCGTCGTGTCTTTGCTGATTGTGTCCTTGAAATGAAAATGATCCGGAATTCCATCGAAATATTTTGGCAAATATTTAGGAGAAACTTTATACATTTAGCAGGCAACTTTCGTATGGAGCAACTTTGAATATTCCTCAATCCCTGCAAGAAAAAAAACCAGATATTCCTATCCGTCCAAAAGTTTCCGCCTTTGATGTACCGGAACAACGCGTCATTAAAGAAGACCGACGCCGACGTCGCCGAAAATTCGAAAAGACGACGACGTCGTCGGATCGTTATAAATTTTAATAAACCCAATTACTCGAGGAAATCTCGTCCGTCGTAAAACACAATAAAATTAACATCAGCGCATATTCGGAAAGTCTTGTAAGTTGCGGTAATTATGCGACAACGAGTCGGGAACATTTAACACCGCTCCGGGCCCGTTCCCGAGACTTGGCGACTCCGGCCCGGAGTTTTACCACGTCGGCGGGGTTGCCAGATCCGAAGTAGCTCATCGGAGAAGCATGGAGGATAGGCTGAAGCGTGTCATTTCAGATTGATGGTGAATTGTGGAGAAGATTGAAAGAATTCTGTTTTATTTTCCATTATCCGGCACTTTTTTCATAATAAAGCATCCTCAAGTTAACCAAACAATTCCCCTAATTTAAGGACAGTTCCTCCTCTCTGGCAACCTCTTTCCAAGTCTCGAAGACTCGCTAAAGAGTTTTCCCGATCGCCTAAGGCGGGAAAACAGGGCCTGTTAATGCCGTTGGAGCATTAGGTCATTCGGGATCCCGTCCTGAAAACGGGAAACAGCCAATCGACTTTTTAAATGGCCTCTTATTCAAACCTGGATAAATCGTTTTAATTTTCCGCTTACGCCCCAATAAATGTTAATGATCTCGTATAAACCGAATTAACTTTCGGCACAATGATGGAAAGAGCAGTTATATATTCATTTTATGGCTTCCCATTCTCGGGTTAGTTTTCTTCCTCGATTAGAAAGTCAGGACCAGACGCGACGGTTTAATGAAGTATTTCTAGGAGACGTCTAGCGCAGTTGCTGGAGGAAGAACGTTGCAGCTTCCACACATACTCGGGTTTTTGACAGGGCAACATTGGCCGCCGATGGGAGATTGTCTGAATGTCATCTATAAATGTCCTCAGGGTTGATGGTATTACGTGGACTGTCAGAGTGCATAAGACTTTCTGGAGGCTCAACACACTTTTTACAGTATTCTAAATGTTGAATTGTTCTAGAATTTTCTTCAGATAGTACGAGGATGTATCGATATCTAGTTAGCCTAGACCTGTTCCATGCATAAACAAAATATTGCGATACCTCATCAACGAACAATAACTTATAAGAAGTGTCAGTGTAGAGTTCGACGTCAACAAAGTGAACCAGAGTTACGCAATAAATTTGAAAAAAGACGTCCACCGAAATAATTGTAAAAATCGAAAAATTGGAGTATCGAGCCATCATCAAGTACCTGGATTTAAAAGGGTTAAGAGGTAAGCAGATTAACGAAGATATGCTTAATACCCTTGGTGATCAATGTCCTTCATATGCGACCGTGAAAAATTGGACTCCAAGCTTCAAGAGAGGTAAATTTTCCATTGAAGATGACGACCGATCGGGAAGGCCAGTTTCTGTGTCAGTCCCCGAAAATATCGATGCAGTTCATGACATGATTTTATCAGACCGTCGAATTGGGCTAAACCGGATATCTAAAGAACTGAAGATTTCATACGAACGCGTTCATCATATAGTTTACGTCAATATGGACATGAGAAAAATTTCTGCAAAATGGATCCCCAAATGTTTGAATGTTGACCAAAAGCGTGCGAGGGTAGAAGCATCGCGTTCGATCTGTGCTCGATTTGAAAACGATGTAGACTTCTTAAACCGAAATGTTATTATGGATGAGACTTGGGTACATTTCTACGATCCAGAAACAAAGCAACAATCGATGGAATGGCGACACTCTGGTTCTCCAAGACCTAAGAAGTTTCGTGTCCAAAAATCTGCTGAGAAAGTTCTTGCTTCAGTTTTTTGGGATTGCCATGGAGTAATCATGATTGATTTTCTGGATAAGGGTAGAACAATAACTGGAGATTCCTATTCGACATTACTGACCACTGTTCGGGAAAAAATTAAAGAGAAAAGACGCGGAAAGCTATCCAAAGGTGTTTGGTTTTTACAGGACAACATCCCAGTACACAAATCTCATGTTGCCATTCAAAAAATTCGTGATTTAGGGTTAGAATTACTAGAACACGCCCTTTATTCACCAGATTTGGCTCCGTCCGACTATCATCTCTTTCCTCAACTGAAAAAAAGGTTAAAAGGTCGTAAATTTTCTTTCAACGAGGAGGTAATAAAAGCTGTGGAGGACTGGCTTGCAGAGCAAGAAGAAACATTTTTTTTTGAAAGGTCTAGAGACATTGCAGGTTTGCTGTAATAAATGTATTCAATTAAGAGGAGAATATGTTGAGTAATAAAATATTTTGACATTGAAATTTTGTTTGGTTCTATAGTAGGCTAAGAATTTTTCAATATATTCTCGTAACCTCACTTTAAGAGAGCCTAGTCCTCTCTGAACGATTAAATCTCAGCAGTGAACCAACCTAGTGATGTTATGATCAAAAAAGGAAGCATTGAGAAGAACTTCAATCGAAAGATGCTTGGCATGGACCTGTAAATAAACTATCAAGCTGATGGGGCCACAATAGACCTCGAGGTCGCAGTGGAATGCAACCCCCTCACCAAACTAAAACTACAACTACCAGTATATCTCTTCCAGGCAGTTTTAATGGGCGTTATCTGACCAGACCTCAAGTGTCGACAGAGAGTATGAACCTCATTATCTCAGCTTCCAGAATCCGTGTTCATTACAACATCTCGAACCCTTGTCGGGATTAGCGAGCAATTTCCTCCAGAATCAAGATTTAATTTCGGACAAATTAAATTCTGGAAACCCATTTAATAAATTAATCTATTATCCCTCCGAAATCCTCACTGAAATATTCCGTTTCGAGTAGACGACGCCTCGCCAGGTTTCTCTACCTGTGCGAACGCAAACTGTTACACATCCAATGTTTAACTTGGAACGGGGGGCGCTTCAATTGTTCCGAAGATTACGAATTTCCTTATGGTTAAAGTGTAAACAACTTATAATTCATTAGCTGGCGCCCTTCTGACGGATTATGAAGAAGATTAACCGACAAAGTTCGGGCTCATCTTGTTCAAGGGGCGGATTATCTGAACGGAGACACGTTAAATGAGACTTCACGAAAATATGGAAGGATTTAGGTTGAATGATCGAATATACTGCTCCACAAGAGTTGGGGATATCGTATTCAATCGTTTTCAAAACTTAATCTTCGAGAAAATCACTGTCAAATCATTGAAAACTCAATAACAACTTGAATCGATCCAATAAAAATCAGTATGAAACATTTCGTCAATCTGGTCGCCTTTTTTCTGAAGTTTGGTTCTCTGAATATGCTTCATGAATGTTCTTATTTTGAAATGAAGTCAGTTTATCAACGGCTTCGATTTAAAACGAGTTTTCTGAAAATGCCAAGACGTAAATTAACAAATGCTGAGGCTAATAGGGCTATCGGAATGCTACAGGGTGGCCTAACTCAGGTTGTTGTAGCGGAAAGGCTCCAAGTCAGCCAAAGTGTGATATCTCCACTTTGGAATAGGTTCAGGGAGACAGGTTCCGTGTTGGAAAGACCAAGGCTTGGTGAGCGACGAAAAACAACACCTGCTCAGGATCGTTTCATCACCGTTTCGGCGAGAAGAAACTCTACATCTACGTGTAGAATGCTAAGGAATACTCTTCAAAATGCAGATGGGGTCCAAGTTTCCATCGAAACCATCAGACGACGTTTGAGAGAGGTGAATCTGGGTTCTAGACGTCCATTAAGAGGAGTTTCATTACCACATGACCATAAGCGTCAAAGACTGGAATGGGCAAGGCAACATATCAATTGGAACGATCAATGGTGAAGTGTCCTTTTCACTGATGAATCCAGATATAGACGATTTTCAGATTCTCGAAGACTAAGGATATGGAGAATCCCACGCATACCCCGTAATCGTCGCTATGTCTAATAAGTCCATCCATTCCGAGGGGGTAGTGTTATGGTATGGGCCGGGATATGTTTCAACGGGCGCACAGATCTACACATTTGTCCTGAGAATACGACCGCCTTACATTATAGGGAGCATATCATTGACAATGTTGTGCCAAATTTTCACGCTGCTATTGGTGAAACTTCTCAATTTCTAGACGATAACGCTAGACCGCACCGTGCAGCCATAGTTGAGAATGCGCGCGAGGAGCTTGGTATTCCACATTTACCAATACCTCCGCACTCACCAGATTTGAATTGCATAGAACATGCATGGGATATGCTCCAAAGAAGATTAGATAATCATCAACCTACCCCAGAATCCTTAAATGATCTGAGAGAGCTTCTGCCCCGTTTACGGAACCAAATTCCTCAAGAAATGTTCAACAACCTCGTATGTAGTATGCAAAGAAGATGTCAAGCTGTTATTGATGCCCGTGGAGGCCATACATTGTATTGATTGTCTTCAAATGCTTGAATTCTCTGGGAATAAAATTCCGTTATTTTACTCGATTGTTCTTAACCACGCTACAGACCTACAGGCTAAAATTAATTTGCAACTTGAAATCATATTAATATGAATTTTCATCTCAAAAATCTTATTTTAACTATATTTTTTCGCAATTTAAATCAATATCCCTAACTCATGTGGAGCAATTTTTCTGGTTCTTATGGAGTGTTAGGAATTCACTATTATCACAGAAAAATTTGTTCTAAAATGTAGAAAAAGTGTGTGCACCCACCTTTGAATTTCCAAAATTTATGTTTGTTCGGATGGTTCGCTGATGAAGTGGCTGGATTGGACGAGCATTGTTTCCTAGCGGTGCTTTTGGTGACTCTTCAGGACCCTGCATCAGCAGCCTCAGATGATACAGCTGAAACAACAAACCCGTACTAACCTTGTTAAAAAATTCAGGAAATAATTGCCTAATTCTACAATCTATTTTTCAATAAACTCGACTACCCTGTATATCGATGGAAGGGAATACCAGAACCCACTCTCTCTCGGAGTTTTCCGCAAATGCAACGATCTCTAGTATCTCATCTTCGGGAAATATACTTCTGTCGAATTTCCTGCTAGATATTCATGACAGTTCCGATAGTTCAACTCCTCTTTTATAGGAAGAAGAAATGGGATACCGACATATGGCGCACATTTATGAATTTCGGGATTCTCGGTGAAAAATAGGCTCGGAATGGGGGATGGAGATAGAACGTTTAATATCCTTTTTTGGGAAGAGACTTTATTCAGGGTGCAATGTTGTATCTGGGATTTACCCATAAACCCTCGGACACCCTGTAGAGTTGTAGGTGACATATTCCTGTCCTGTCACATAAGAACGATCAGGAATCTAAGATTTTCCGATTTCGAAATCTGAAATTCACTCAGTGAAATCGACCAATTCAAGAACCGTTGCACTAATTGAAGAGTTCCATCACCTCAAATAACAAAACTTTTGATATTTTACCCCCGAAAAACCCATTTGCTATCCCTTTTTCTCCCGGTGTTGACCGGAATTTCCCCGAAGAATCAAACTGACGAGTTCGAAATTGAAATGAATAATCCCCTTTGTACTGATACCGTGATATATTGCGTTTCACGGTATATAAAATGTTTTCTCCTGTTCACTGTCCCTGTGTAAATTTGACCCAACAAAGCAACCCGCTAGAATTAATGGATCTTCTGTACTGCAATTTATCTCTATTAATTGCGGTCTGCGTCTACCGTTGAAAATATAATAAAATCGCCGGGCACTAATGGAAAATCTAGTTAACGGGGAATAAAACCGTGATTATCTTCTGTTTTTCGGCGGTTCTAACGAAAGCAGAAACGGTAAATTGGGATTTGAAAGATTTTCGGAGAAACATTGTAAGGATTCAACATTGGAACATCTACCTTTATTTTGATATTCTGCTAAGACTGGGTTTCAAATTGGGTAAAAGTTCACTTTATGCCCAGCCGCGGATTTTCTTGCCAATTTTTCCTAGGTACATTTTGTCATAAAAAATCGATCAGTGCTACTCTCAAGTTGAGCAAAGCTATATTTTAGAAGATATGAATTTTTGAAATTTGCATAAAATATACCATTTTAAAACCTATAATTCAATTATTACACAAGATATATTCATGGACTTTTGTTTTTGACATATTACTTACTCAATTATTGTCCTCCCTGCGAATTATTATAACAACAGGGGCGGTGGTAATGTATTTTTTGGGAGGGGAATGGTAAATGAAATGAAAATAAAACGTAATGCTGCAAAAAGGTGAATGCGCTAGGCACCCCAAGACCTCCACGTTTGTACAATGATTGTCATTAGGGTAACAACAAAATGTTGAATATTTGAAAATAAAGGCCATTCAGATTTGGGTACTGCCTTGTAAGAGCTTTTTTTTATGTTGTGGTTTTCACGGAAAGGAATATCCTGTAATGTTCAGAGAACATCGTGAGAACCACGGGCAAGCAGGTAGGAATTGGTGTTCCTCTTGAATTTCTGGAGGTTATATGCCTCGGGGAACACCTCCCTAGGCAATGTGTTCCAAAGCCTCGCTGTTCGTTGTATGAACGAGTCTTTGAAGAGAGATGTTCTGCAGGTCTCCAAAGTTACCACGAAGGGGTGTGAAGACTTAACTTGACAGGTTAGTCTGGAAGAGACTGCCAGAGGGGGAACGATTGTTGATAATTCAGAAGAGCATCGCCCATGGAAATATCTATAAAATAGAGACAGATCGCCCACTTTTCTACGGTGTTCCATAGAAGTGAGCGAGCTTGTAAACGAGGCATCACCGACGAGACGAATTGCCTTTTTTTGTACGGAATCCAAGAGTTTTAGGGTGTGTTTAGGTGCAGCACTCCAAATATGGGAACAGTATTCCAGGACAGGTCGAATCTGTGCCTTATAGATCATAAGCAGCTGACCTGAGGTGAAATAGCTCCTGGCACGAAACAGAAAACCAAGTTTTTGGGATGCACTTTCAGCAATGGATCTCACGTGATTCTCCCATGAAAGGTTACTGCCGACAGTAATGCCAATCATCAAAATGGATGAATTCAATGGTATGGTCACTCCTGACAATTTTATGCTGGGAACACTAAGATCGGCTCTTCTAGAGAAAAAATCCAGAAGATTCTCGAAATAATCACAGAGTCTATCTCGAAATTAATGTCCCTAAACCTCTGAAGAAATCCTTACAAGGACGCCATACCGCCTCAATATGTTGGGTATTCGTTCCATCTTCGGCTGTAACAAATTAGTATACTCTGTTCAACAAAAACTAGCCTATCCAAACCAAAACTAGCCTAACCTAACCTGACCAAACCAAACCAAACCTAAACTAACCTAACCTAACCTGACCTTTCTTAATCTGATCTAACCTAACCCAACATAACTAGTCCTAGCATAACCTGTCTTTCATTCCCAGGACCCAATGTCCATCAAGAACTCTTCCCCAATTATATTTGCGATGTAAAGGAGTAATGATGATTACACAATGGCAGTATGCATTTGCAAACGAGTCTTTGCAAAAAACGATCCCTCTGCACCAGAAGCTCCTTAGCTGAAATTCTTCTTGGTGCAGCGAAAACGTCTGTGGCCACGATCTTCATACAATTTCATGCCTCTTCTATGAACTCGACAGATTCTATAAGAACGCAGAAGTTCATGACGACGAGCATTATAAAATAAATGTACTCTATACCTGCGGTGCCTAGCGCATTCACCATTTTGCAGCATTATTCTTTCATTTACCCTTCCCCTCCCAAAAAATACATTATGACCGCCCCTGTTGTTATGAAAACTCGGAAGGATGATAATAATTGGTTAAATTATATGTCAAACACAGTATTCCATGAATGTATAATGTGTAATGATAGGTTTTAAAAGGGTATATTTTATGCGAATTTCAAAAATTCATATCTTCTAAAATATAGCTTTCCTCAACTTGAGAGTAGCACTGATCGATTTTTTTTGGCAAAATGTTCCTAAATATTATAATATCGATCAAGAAACCAAAAAGCTTGTAGAGAGATCGAAAGAAATTCGAAATAATCCTAGCCATTTGAAACCCAAACAAAAGCGGCATAGCCTCAATTAACCCATCCATTTTTCCCCCAAACACTTAAACGCCGCTGGCGCCCCCTATATATCCGAATCGAGCCGACACAAACTAGTACTAATTTGCAAAGTGGCACTAAATCAGCAAGCATTCCTTACCTCGCTTTTTGTCATATAAATGGGCTTATTAAGGAGGATCCACACTGTTGTCTCCCAGCATCCGGGATGGGTGGTGGAGCCCTCGTACGTCATGAAGTAGTCTGTGTCTGGCAGCATGGTTCTTATGGATAGATGTTTTATGGGCGTCGAGGCCCCTGGAATCAGCGAGGAAAAACAAATATTTCAGTATGTGTACGTCGCTGCGACTGCCGGAATCGTGGGGCGCTCATGAAAAATGCATTATGCGTTCGGAGGAATGTGACGTTGTCACGTTCTGTTAGCGGAACCGATCGAGCAATTAGGACGGTGGGAAGATCGAGGCGGCGGCGGGAGGGGTTGAGCTTCTTGTTGTCGATCGTAATATTTTGATCGGGATGTTGCAGCAGATATGAAGGCTTCGGGTCATTTAACTGACAGCGTAGTGATCGGCATTAACTATTCACAGAGAAAAACAGATGCTTCAATAGCCTGAATAACCGTTTAATTACGCTGTCGGCAACAGGCCTAGTTACGAGGATGTACTGATATCTAGTTAGCCTAGACCAGTTCCATGCATAAACAAAATATTGCGATACCTCATCAACGAACAATAACTTATGAGAAGTGTCAGTGTAGAGTTCGACGTCCACCGAAATTGTAAAAATCGGAAAATTGGATTATCGAGCCATCATCAAGTACCTGTATTTAAAAGGGTTAAGAGGTAAGAAGATTTACGAAGATATGCTTAATACCCTTGGTGATCAATGTCCTTCGTATGCGATAGTGAAAAATTGGACTGCAAGCTTCAAACGAGGTAAATTTTCCATTGAAGATGATGACCGATCGGGAAGGCCAGTTTCTGTGTCAGTCCCCGAAAATATCGATGCAGTTCATGACATGATTTTAGCAGACCGTCGAATTGGGCTGAAACGGATATCTGAAGCACTGAAGATTTCATACGAACGCGTTCAACATATAGTTCACGTCAATTTGGACATGAGAAAAATTTCTGCAAAATGAATACCCAAATGTTTGAATGTTGACCAAAAGCGTGCAAGGGTAGAAGCATCGCGTTCGATCTGTGCTCGATTTGAAAACGATTTAGACTTCACCGAATTGTTACTATGGATGAGACTTGGGTACATTTCTACGATCCAGAAATAAAGCAACAATCGATGGAATGGCGACACTCTGGTTCTCCAAGACCTAAGAAGTTTCGTGTCCAAAAATCTGCTGGAAAAGTTCTTGCTTCATGTTTTTTGGGATTGCCATGGAGTAATCATGATTGATTTTTTGGATAAGGGTAGAACAATAACTGGAGATTACTATTCGACATTACTGACCACTCTACAGGAAGAAATTAAAGAGAAAAGACGCGGAAATCTATTCAAAGGTGTTTTGTTTTTACAGTACAACGCCCCAGTACACAAATCTCATGTTGCCATGAAAAAAATTTGTGATTTAGGGTTAGAATAACTAGAACACTCCCCTTATTCACCAGATTTGGCTCCGTCCGACTATCATCTCTTTCCTCAACTGAAAAAAGTTTTAAAGGTCGTAAATTTTCTTCCAACGAGGAGGTAATGAAAGCTGTGGAGGACTGGTTTGCAGAGCAGAAAGAAACATTTTTTTTGAAGGTCTAGAGACGTTGCAGGTTCGCTGTAATGAATGTATTCAATTAAGAGGAGAATATGTTGAGTAATAAAATATTTTGACATTGAAATTCTGTTTGGTTCTATAGTAGGCTAAAAATTTCTCAATATATCCTCGTATCCCCAGTCCTGAAAGTCCCCATCTCCAATTTTAAAGCGTCCCCGTTGATGCGTCCAGATAAAATCGTTTGAATGTAATGGACTACAACAGGGGGGGCGAATTCCGAAATTCGCCTACGTTGCGCAGATTCCCTGGCAAGATAACTGATACAGGAAAACCGGGCCGAATGCACCGTCAGGAAATTGGCCGAATGTGGGGTGTAAAACAATTGAGAGAATGGTAATGGAATATTTAACAGTGTTTGGGTGCACTCCGGCCAGCGGAGTCGGCAGTTCACGTGATACGTTGACGACATGAATCTAAATTAATGAGGGGTTGCCATCGCGGTTTCCGGGATTCCGCATATTTCTTTAGCGGGGGAGTTTGCGGGAGTTATGTACAGGCTGACGCGTTCCGCTGGTCCAGATGTCGGGAACCTTCTGCATTTTATACCAAAACTGTACAAATCTCAAGAGCTTCATATTGTTATACGAGGATATATTAAAACATTCTTAGCCTACCATAGAACCAAACAAAATTTCAATGTCAAAATATTTTATTATTCAACATATTCTCCTCTTACAATTGAATACATTTATCACAGCGAACCTGTAACGTCTCTAGACCTTTCAAAAAAAATGTTTCTTCTTGCTCTGCAAACCAGTCTCCACAGCTCTCATTACCTCCTCGTTGGAAAAAAAATTTACGACCTTTTAAACTTTTTTTTAGTTGAGAAAAAGATGATAGTCGGAGGGAGCCAAATCTGGTGAATAAGGGGGGTGTTCTAGTAATTCCAACCCTAAATCACGAATTTTTTGCATGGAAACATGAGATTTGTGTACTGGGGAGTTGTCCTGTAAAAACAAAACACCTTTGGATAGCTTTCCGCGTCTTTTCTCTTTAATTTTACTCCCGTAGAGTGGTCAGTAATGTCGAATAGTATTCTTCAGTTATGGTTCTACCCTTATCCAAAAAATCAATCATGATTACTCCAAGACAATCCCAAAAAACTGAAGCAAGAACTTTTCCAGCAGATTTTTGGACACGAAATTTCTTAGGTCTTTGGAGAACAAGAGTGTCGCTATTCCATCGATTGCTGCTTTGTTTCTGGACACTGACACTTCTTATAAGTTATTGGTATCGCAATATTTTGTTTATGCATGGACCTGAACTGGTTTAGGCTAACTAGATATCAATACATCCTCGTACGTGTTGAAATGTATAAAAATCCAAAATATTTCAGTTACATAGCCGTAAAACAGCCATTTAACAGTAAACAACTTCATCTATCGCAATAGAAGTGTATTAGACGTTTCACAGTGCACTCCTTCAAATGTCACCAAACATGCACTAAGTTCGACTCAGGAGTTTTCATACAAAAGACTGATCATTCTGCTGATTTAAAAACTAACTAACTTTGTAAAATTCTACTTGAAAGATCTCGATTACATTTTGGAAGGGGCGATAAAGAAGCCGACACCTACCCTGTCTCTTAAAGGGTCTTTTACATTACGAGGAATTGTAGATACTTTTATCATTGGCCTGTATTCTCATGTTCTATGAATTGGTGGAAACGAAAGCCTGATTTTATCACAAAGAAGGATGATTTTATAAGAGGTTTTAACTCCATTTCCTTGAATGTCCAACAGATGGAGGATCCCAAAAGCAAAAGCCCTCAGCTCCACCGTTGAATGATATTAAATGCAGTTGGTAGAAAGCCGATCAAACTTTTTCGCGACGATCAAAAATTTTTGCAAGGTTTGAATCAGTTGTTCGAAGAAAGAAATTTATTGTTGTTGTTTTCAACGCTGTTATTCAGTATGCTGTTGTTGTTCAGAACGCTGTCTTTGGCGTTTTGATCGCAAAAAATCCAAGTAGTCAGCATCACTGAGTTCATTTCGTGATGAAATTCCCGCTGATATTTCCACCGGCCACCAGAGAGATTGATGTGGCAGAAAGCGTTCTCGCGGAATTTGCAGAGTCCGAAAAATTGTTACCTGCAGAACAGTCCTCGGAATAAATGTTGCATGAGGAATATTATCTGTGCGAGATGCATAAACGCGAACGTTGAAATAATCATAAACCGACTTTCGGGCTGAGAATCGCCCCGGAAGTAATGCATGAGCTTTCATCTGTTGAATGATCGATGAGTGTTTTTTATGACGACGAGGTCGTACTGGAGTTTGAACTCGAGAATAGGAGAAAAATACAGGGTAGAATCATTAAACAAGGAGTTATATTTGTATAAAATACACAAGCTCTCTTGGTGAGAGGAAATGGACTGCTATACTAATTATAATCACCACGAGAATAAAAGAATAAATGGACGTATGAATAATGGCCTGACTGGAAGAGAATTATCTGCTGGCTGTCTGGTTTCGTGTAAAGGTGTACCTGGTAGAGTACCTGGTAGAGTCCACGTAACGAATACACTTTGAGGTACGAATGTAACGGGGTCCGACTTTGGGAAGAAACGAGAGTATATGTCCGTTGAGGGTGGCGAGCTTAGCCGTATCGAGGTTGCGACTAGTGGCAGAGTAGATTATCACTTAATAAGTAGAATAAGGATGTTTCTGGGATTCTCGGTGAACCACAGAAAAAGTGGGGAAAATAATAGACCTGATCTTCTTTGTGGTATCAGTAATCAAAAAATATGAATTTTGAACAATATCAATTGCAGGGAACGTTACTTACACGATATAACATAAGGAAAATCGGTGATGAAAATTTTCACGAAAATGTTGGACTATGTCCCTGAGAGTTGTTAGTCTCTGATTTTGTTCCAAAACCATCTGTCATTCACGCAAAATTCCACTTTGACAATGATCCCTCGTCATCCCAACAGATTTGACGAATCCACTGCTCTGAATGTTCAGTAGGAAGAACAATACAGTGTCGGGATCGACTACGTGGCAGAGCGAATGTGGCGGAAAATCAATCAAACCATTCAAAACCTCCAGAACATCACACACCACCATAATCAACTCCGTCCTCGATTAATCGAAATGATCCTCATCCACCTGCTCCCGTGAGTTATTGTCTACCGAATCCATCAATCGCGAGAAAGAATATGCCTCTTCACAATACGCGGTTGTGGTGAGAATCGGAGCTTGACAGCTGGAAAAATGGGATTTTTTTATTACAAGCTTTTATTTAGTTTCACCTGTCCCGGTGTCTGTCTGTAATCAAATCTTGCAAGTTAAATATGACACACTTCTAATGGTCCGATTGATTTGGAATTTGGCAGGTGTACATAATTCTGGTGACAATGCATCATGAAATATTTTTTATAGAAAAAAACAAAATGGCGGCTCCAAAATGGCGGATGAGTTTTGTAATTATCATCCGATTCCATTCAAAATTAGTATCTGGGGGTTTTTGGGTTCGACAATGATGATTCTTCTGTCAAAATTGGAAAATTCAAGATGGCGGCTACAATATGGCGGACGAGTTTTGTAATTATGATCCGATTATCTTGAAAATTGGTATCTGGGGGTTTTCTGCCTCGGAAATTACGATTCTTCAAAATTGAGGAATTCAAGATGGCGGCTTCAAAATGGCAGATTAGTGTTGTTATTATAAAAGCTTGTCTGAAAAAAGGTTTTTTTATAATAGCTTGTTTTCATTTTATACATCACGATCTTACCAGAATAACCCAGATATAAATCCCGGCGTGTACGAGAGGAACGAGCGGTGCTAACTCTTTGCATCAATCAGGAGCGTCGAGCAGATAATGGATGTCATTTTTAAAGGGGGAAGGGACGTGTTGGTATTTATTCACATCGTTGGACAGTTCAATCTGGGCGATTTAGGAGGATTTCGGCTCTTCATGGAGTCTCTGAGGCTCCCGGATTGTTTTCGATAAACGACCGTTTTTTAAATGTAATATCTCATTATCTATTAATACCGTGACCTTTTCTACAACTCGAAAGAATATCCAAAATCCTAGTGGTCAACACGGTCTTTGGGATACAGTCTCTGTTGGTTCTGGCTCAAGAGTTCTGTCAATTTCTGTGTCTGTTGAAGTGAGACATTGTGGAACATCTTATGCACAAATAAACTGCTCCACATGAGTTAGGGATATTGACTTAAATTGCAAAAAAATATAGTTAAAATAAGATTTTTGTGATGAAAATTCATATTAATATGATTTCAAGTTGCAAATTAATTTCAGCTTGTAGGTCTGCAGCGTATGCAGGGTGGTTAAGAAAAATCGAGTAAAATAACGAAATTTTATTCCCAATCCCAGAGAATTCAAGCATTTTAAGACTATCAATACAATGTATGGCCTCCACGGGCATCATTAACAGCTTGACATCTTCCTTGCATACTACACACGAGGTTGTGGAACATTTCTTGAGGAATTTAGTTCCATAAACGGAGCAGAAGCTCTCTCAGATCATTTAAAGATTCTGGGGTAGGTTGATGATTATCTGATCTTCTTTGGACCATATCCCATGCAATATTCTATGCAATTCAAATCTGGTGAGTGCGGAGGTATTGGTAAATGTGGAATGTGGAACCTATTCCAAAGTCGACATATCACACATTGGCTGACTTGGAGCCTTTCCGCTACAACAACCTGAGTTAGGCCACCCTGTAGCATTCCGATAGCCCTATTAGCCTCAGCGTTTGTTAATTTACGTCTTGGCATTTTCAGAAAACTCGTTTCAAATCGAAGCCGTTGATAAACTGACTTCATTTCAAAATAAGAACATTCATGAAGCGTATGCAAAGAACCAAACTTCAGAAAAAAGGCGACCAGATTGACGAAATGTCTCATACTGATTTTTATTGGATCGATTCAAGTTGTTATTGAGTTTTGAATGATTTTACAGCGGTTACCATACTTTTAAAAACGATTGAATACGATATCCCTAACTCTTCTGGAGCAGTATAATTTGGGTAACGACGACTTGAAGGGAATTTCAGTTGGGGGCCTGGATCAGGAGTTTTGTTGATTGTTGTGCCTATTCGTTAGAGGATAGATGACATTGTGAAACGTCTAATACACTTAATGATCACAAATCAGTAACGAGAACGGGTTTCCCTTCAAAACACGCCACTTAAATATACAGAACAGTGGAAAACATAACTCCCCAGCCGTTCAATTAGAACTTGTCTGATTAGGATCGTAGTTTGAAACACCTCAAAGACTCAGACAGATCACCAGCCACCTTCGTCTCCGGAAATAACCGGAAAACCTCCGCTATCCATAATTACCCCACTCCAACCCCCTTCCGTCCGTCTTCTTCGTGTCGGCTCTATTCAGCCATAAAAGCAGAAACAAGTTCGGTACGGAGGGGGCGGCGGATTGGCACCGTTCGAAACCTCGGAAAGCCTCTTTCGTCGAGACAATCCGATTTGGAGTCCCGGCGACACCTTTGCCTCCGCAAATCCGGGAAGGAAACCGAACGATTTACGTTACGACTAATTCGCGACACCGCCGTTCGGGCGAGGTATTAGTCGGGGGGGTAGCACGGAGGAGAATACGTATGTGCGAACTGCGGTTTCTATTTCTGAACGGGAAAGGGGAACGCCAAATTAACGGGAGTTATGGGGTCTGGTGGTTACTAGAATTATTGCTCTTCGTTCTCCAAGATTTTCTTCAGCGTCGACAACATATCTATTGATTGTCTTTGACCTAGGCTTCTCTAGTACGTCTTCACAACGATTTACGATGTATGAGCTTGTTTTTTTTATTCCAGGGAGGCATGTAGACATCCAAAACGCCCTTGGGAAAGACCTGGGAGCTAAAACCAAACATGGTCCTCTGGTTCTACATGACAATAGTGCGCCGCTTTGTCATCTATGTAAAAAATAACTACCTGTATATCTCTTGTTCAAGTTCAATGGCTTTGCGCGAGTAATTAGGTCAATCAGTTCAATGAATGAATGTGGAAATCGACGGAGTCGACACAATTTATTCTTTATCCATTAATTGTACCTAAGACCTTCTGAAAACAGTGTCATCCAAATTTTAACATTGTGAATATTAACATTGAATGTCGTTTCTTTGATTTACAGGTGAGATCAATATTCTTGTATGTAATTGTATTTTTTATAAAATAATAAATACTTTGATTTACAGAGAAACAATTCTTGTATTATTCTGACCTACAAAAGGAATTTGGTGAATCCAAAATCAATCTGTATAAACATTACATCAATACGCCTTAAGTATGATGGACAAAATCAGAAGAGGCTTGGGTAGCTGGAACCAGAGACTTCAATATGACTCCCACAGCGCTAGAGGTCATACTTAATCTGCTACACCTTCATCTTAAAGTTAGGAAATGTGGTCTGCATGACGCTTACAGAATCTCACTAAACACCATGCTCCTATCAGGTAACTGGACATGAAGACCCTGAATGAAATAGACTACAATCTCTTGGCAAAACCCTCTGATGTAATGCAATTTTCTTTCGATTATACGTGACAGGCAAACTGCAATGGACTACGTGAATCAAACGGTCAGAAAATCATCCAAAATCTGCCGAGGGAACAGGCATAGGAGTATTTGGTCCTAAACTGAGACTTTCCTTGCCAATAGAGAAGGAACAAGGAACCCCCCATTTCATAATGGCTGTCTATGCGTGCGTCCAAAAGTGTTTGAAGAGAAACCTCAAAAGAAGAGCATAAATATAGCAACAGGCAGTCAAGAGCTCTGGAATCCAACTACCATTCCTGAGACTTGAGAATTCCGCAATACCATAAAGGAACTAGCCAGAGGCACTACTGCTTTGAGGATGAGGAGTCTGATTAATTTGAGGGAAGTGCTTCAAAGGTTATACCCGTTAGATCTGAACCCTTTTATGTGGAAGGGATCACTACAGGGCAGCAATGGGTGATGCAAAACATGACACTCCTCTAGAGGAGAGATCTTCGAGATCTGTAATGATCTAGAGCGTCCTTTAGTTGGGTACGCAGACACAGCCTAATCTCTGTATCTTCTCCTGCTGTTCTGTCTTTGGCATGTCAAAGTATCGCCCAGTAAGTGATTGGGGCTCCAAATTGACCCTCCATGGACTCTGAGGCAACGTGCTGTCGAGAAACCCACAGAACCGCTCGCGCAATCGCCCTAATCAGACACGCATTATGAGACAGAGTCGACCGACAGAGATTCGACTCGACGTTTCGCACTATCGAATTCAATTTAAAACGAGAAAGGGCGGGGGTGGCGGGACGAAAGCCGTTCGGTCATATAATGCGGAAACGGATACAATGCAAATTTGAATCGCGTGCGCCAGAGTTGTCAGCCGATTCACGGTTTGTTTGATAATGTGCCATCCTGGAAATCATAGAATGCATGTCGCGCCACTAGACGCTTTATGCGACGATGGGTTTTGTTGTTTCGATCCACGCGGTTGAACGGCGATCCGGTGGTACGTTCCGAAATGTCAGCTGAATCGATCAAGATGCGAAAAAGGGACTCATGCGGCGTATGCCGGTCGAATTGCTCGCCCTGTGTTATGTTGATTGTATACAAAGCGCTCCTGGCCGCTAGGACCTTCTTTCTCGACAACCAATTTGGACGTTGCCACTTTGGGTTTTATAGCTTCTGCAGTAGTCTCAGTGCTTTTTTGTGAGACGGCCAAGGGAAGATATTATGATAAGTCCAATACACCGACTTTGGAGATGTTATACTCTGGGATCAGAAAGGATTGATTGTTGTTAACTAGTTTCCTACTGGCTGCATTAAATATTGTTCAACCCTGAAGCCGAAACTTGTTGCTTTGAGCCACGAATTCTCTTGAAAATCTAACAGTGTTATTTGATCGATAATGTTTTCAACCCATTTGAGTCTTTCAGAATACCCATTTTGGTGATCCATATCACCCATACTTTGAGTGCTCTGAGCTTCAGAACAAAACTCGAACATGAAATATCGAAAAAATTAAAACGTGATAATTCATTAGTTATGAGGGCTACATGGATGATTTTGGTATCAAAATGTAGGTTTTCGAGGTCGCTCTATTCAATGAAACATATTCCAGAGCCCTAACTAGCACAGTTTAGATTTTCACCTGTCAAATGGCATTTTTTCAAAAAAATCGGAATTTCAAATCATCATAGCTCCCGTTTCTTTGCTCACAACCACATGTGGCTTGTATATTGTTAATCAGCATTGTCTAAAGAATCTCTTTAAACAATAAAATCGACTTCGAAAATCCCAACTTTTTGGGTCAAAAATGCATAAGGGGTAAGACCCCCTAAAAACACCATATTTGCCATCAACACGAATTCTCTGGAAAATCTAACAGTGTTATTCCATCGATAATGTTTTCAACCCAATTGAGTCTTTCAGAATACCCATTTTGGTGATCCATATCACCCTTACTTTGAGTGCTCTGAGCTTCAGAACAAAACTCGAACATGAAATATCGAAAAAATTAAAACGTGATAATTCATTGGTTATGAGGGCTACATGGATGATTTTGGTATCAAAATGTAGGTTTTCGAGGTCGCTCTATTCAATGAAACATATTCCAGAGTCCTAACTAGCATAGTTTAGATTTTCACCTGTCAAATGGCATTTTTTCAAAAAAATCGGAATTTCAAATCATCAAAGCTCCCGTTTCTTTGCTCATAACCACATGTGGCTTATATATTGTTAATCAGCATTGTCTAAAGTATCTCTTTAAACAATAAAATCGACTTCGAAAATCCCAACTTTTTGGGTCAAAAATGCATAAGGGGTAAGACCCCCTAAAAACACCATATTTGCTACCAACACGAATTCTCTGGAAAATCTAACAGTGTTATTCAATCGATAATGTTTTCAACCCATTTGAGTCTTTCAGAATACCCATTTTGGTGATCCATATCACCCATACTTTGAGTGCTCTGAGCTTCAGAACAAAACTCGAACATGAAATATCGAAAAAATTAAAACGTGATAATTCATTAGTTATGAGGGCTACATGGATGATTTTGGTATCAAAATGTAGGTTTTCGAGGTCGCTCTATTCAATGAAACATATTCCAGAGCCCTAACTAGCATAGTTTAGATTTTCACCTGTCAAATGGCATTTTTTCAAAAAAATCGGAATTGCAAATCATCATAGCTCCCGTTTCTTTGCTCACAACCACATGTGGCTTGTATATTGTTAATCAGCATTGTCTAAAGAATCTCTTTAAACAATAAAATCGACTTCGAAAATCCCAACTTTTTGGGTCAAAAATGCATAAGGGGTAAGACCCCCTAAAAACACCATATTTGCCATCAACACGAATTCTCTGGAAAATCTAACAGTGTTATTCCATCGATAATGTTTTCAACCCATTTGAGTCTTTCAGAATACCCATTTTGGTGATCCATATCACCCATACTTTGAGTGCTCTGAGCATCAGAACAAAACTCGAACATGAAATATCGAAAAAATTAAAACGTGATAATTCATTAGTTATGAGGGCTACATGGATGATTTTGGTATCAAAATGTAGGTTTTCGAGGTCGCTCTATTCAATGAAACATATTCCAGAGCCCTAACTAGCATAGTTTAGATTTTCACCTGTCAAATGGCATTTTTTCAAAAAAATCGGAATTTCAAATCATCATAGCTCCCGTTTCTTTGCTCACAACCACATGTGGCTTGTATATTGTTAATCAGCATTGTCTAAAGAATCTCTTTAAACAATAAAATCGACTTCGAAAATCCCAACTTTTTGGGTCAAAAATGCATAAGGGGTAAGACCCCCTAAAAACACCATATTTGCCATCAACACGAATTCTCTGGAAAATCTAACAGTGTTATTCCATCGATAATGTTTTCAACCCAATTGAGTCTTTCAGAATACACATTTTGGTGATCCATATCACCCATACTTTGAGTGCTCTGAGCTTCAGAACAAAAATCGAACATGAAATATCGAAAAAATTAAAACGTGATAATTCATTAGTTGTGAGGGCTACATGGACGATTTTGGTATCAAAATGTAGGTTTTCGAGGTCGCTCTATTCAATGAAACATATTCCAGAGCCCTAATCTGCATAGTTTAGATTTTCACCTGTCAAATGGCATTTTTTCAAAAAAATCGGAATTTCAAATCATCATAGCTCCCGTTTTTTTGCTCACAACCACATGTGGCTTGTATATTGTTAATCAGCATTGTCTAAAGTATCTCTTTAAACAATAAAATCGACTTCGAAAATCCCAACTTTTTGGGTCAAAAATGCATAAGGGGTAAGACCCCCTAAAAACACCATATTTGCCATCAACACGAATTCTCTTGAAAATCTAACAGTGTTATTCAATCGATAATGTTTTCAACCCATTTGAGTCTTTCAGAATACCCATTTTGGTGATCCATATCACCCATACTTTGAGTGCTCTGAGCTTCAGAACAAAACTCGAACATGAAATATCGAAAAAATTAACACGTGATAATTCATTAGTTATGAGGGCTACATGGATGATTTTGGTATCAAAATGTAGGTTTTCGAGGTCGCTCTATTCAATGAAACATATTCCAGAGCCCTAACTAGCATAGTTTAGATTTTCACCTGTCAAATGGCATTTTTTCAAAAAAATCGGAATTTCAAATCATCATAGCTCCCGTTTCTTTGCTCACAACCACATGTGGCTTGTATATTGTTAATCAGCATTGTCTAAAGAATCTCTTTAAACAATAAAATCGACTTCGAAAATCCCAACTTTTTGGGTCAAAAATGCATAAGGGGTAAGACCCCCTAAAAACACCATATTTGCCATCAACACGAATTCTCTGGAAAATCTAACAGTGTTATTCAATCGATAATGTTTTCAACCCATTTGAGTCTTTCAGAATACCCATTTTGGTGATCCATATCACCCATACTTTGAGTGCTCTGAGCTTCAGAACAAAACTCGAACATGAAATATCGAAAAAATTAACACGTGATAATTCATTAGTTATGAGGGCTACATGGATGATTTTGGTATCAAAATGTAGGTTTTCGAGGTCGCTCTATTCAATGAAACATATTCCAGAGCCCTAACTAGCATAGTTTAGATTTTCACCTGTCAAATGGCATTTTTTCAAAAAAATCGGAATTGCAAATCATCATAGCTCCCGTTTCTTTGCTCACAACCACATGTGGCTTGTATATTGTTAATCAGCATTGTCTAAAGAATCTCTTTAAACAATAAAATCGACTTCGAAAATCCCAACTTTTTGGGTCAAAAATGCATAAGGGGTAAGACCCCCTAAAAACACCATATTTGCCATCAACACGAATTCTCTGGAAAATCTAACAGTGTTATTCCATCGATAATGTTTTCAACCCATTTGAGTCTTTCAGAATACCCATTTTGGTGATCCATATCACCCATACTTTGAGTGCTCTGAGCATCAGAACAAAACTCGAACATGAAATATCGAAAAAATTAAAACGTGATAATTCATTAGTTATGAGGGCTACATGGATGATTTTGGTATCAAAATGTAGGTTTTCGAGGTCGCTCTATTCAATGAAACATATTCCAGAGCCCTAACTAGCATAGTTTAGATTTTCACCTGTCAAATGGCATTTTTTCAAAAAAATCGGAATTTCAAATCATCATAGCTCCCGTTTCTTTGCTCACAACCACATGTGGCTTGTATATTGTTAATCAGCATTGTCTAAAGAATCTCTTTAAACAATAAAATCGACTTCGAAAATCCCAACTTTTTGGGTCAAAAATGCATAAGGGGTAAGACCCCCTAAAAACACCATATTTGCCATCAACACGAATTCTCTGGAAAATCTAACAGTGTTATTCCATCGATAATGTTTTCAACCCAATTGAGTCTTTCAGAATACACATTTTGGTGATCCATATCACCCATACTTTGAGTGCTCTGAGCTTCAGAACAAAAATCGAACATGAAATATCGAAAAAATTAAAACGTGATAATTCATTAGTTGTGAGGGCTACATGGACGATTTTGGTATCAAAATGTAGGTTTTCGAGGTCGCTCTATTCAATGAAACATATTCCAGAGCCCTAATCTGCATAGTTTAGATTTTCACCTGTCAAATGGCATTTTTTCAAAAAAATCGGAATTTCAAATCATCAAAGCTCCCGTTTCTTTGCTCATAACCACATGTGGCTTATATATTGTTAATCAGCATTGTCTAAAGTATCTCTTTAAACAATAAAATCGACTTCGAAAATCCCAACTTTTTGGGTCAAAAATGCATAAGGGGTAAGACCCCCTAAAAACACCATATTTGCTACCAACACGAATTCTCTGGAAAATCTAACAGTGTTATTCAATCGATAATGTTTTCAACCCATTTGAGTCTTTCAGAATACCCATTTTGGTGATCCATATCACCCATACTTTGAGTGCTCTGAGCTTCAGAACAAAACTCGAACATGAAATATCGAAAAAATTAACACGTGATAATTCATTAGTTATGAGGGCTACATGGATGATTTTGGTATCAAAATGTAGGTTTTCGAGGTCGCTCTATTCAATGAAACATATTCCAGAGCCCTAACTAGCATAGTTTAGATTTTCACCTGTCAAATGGCATTTTTTCAAAAAAATCGGAATTTCAAATCATCATAGCTCCCGTTTTTTTGCTCACAACCACATGTGGCTTGTATATTGTTAATCAGCATTGTCTAAAGTATCTCTTTAAACAATAAAATCGACTTCGAAAATCCCAACTTTTTGGGTCAAAAATGCATAAGGGGTAAGACCCCCTAAAAACACCATATTTGCCATCAACACGAATTCTCTGGAAAATCTAACAGTGTTATTCCATCGATAATGTTTTCAACCCAATTGAGTCTTTCAGAATACACATTTTGGTGATCCATATCACCCATACTTTGAGTGCTCTGAGCTTCAGAACAAAAATCGAACATGAAATATCGAAAAAATTAAAACGTGATAATTCATTAGTTATGAGGGCTACATGGACGATTTTGGTATCAAAATGTAGGTTTTCGAGGTCGCTCTATTCAATGAAACATATTCCAGAGCCCTAACTAGCATAGTTTAGATTTTCACCTGTCAAATGGCATTTTTTCAAAAAAATCGGAATTTCAAATCATCAAAGCTCCCGTTTCTTTGCTCATAACCACATGTGGCTTATATATTGTTAATCAGCATTGTCTAAAGTATCTCTTTAAACAATAAAATCGACTTCGAAAATCCCAACTTTTTGGGCCAAAAATGCATAAGGGGTAAGACCCCCTAAAAACACCATATTTGCTACCAACACGAATTCTCTGGAAAATCTAACAGTGTTATTCAATCGATAATGTTTTCAACCCATTTGAGTCTTTCAGAATACACATTTTGGTGATCCATATCACCCATACTTTGAGTGCTCTGAGCTTCAGAACAAAACTCGAACATGAAATATCGAAAAAATTAAAACGTGATAATTCATTAGTTATGAGGGCTACATGGACGATTTTGGTATCAAAATGTAGGTTT
This sequence comes from Adalia bipunctata, assembly GCA_910592335.1. Classification (NCBI taxonomy): domain Eukaryota; kingdom Metazoa; phylum Arthropoda; class Insecta; order Coleoptera; family Coccinellidae; genus Adalia; species Adalia bipunctata. Next base: position 1,036,938 of record OU342952.1, on the reverse strand, counting down.
TCGAGGTCGCTCTATTCAATGAAATATATTCCAGAGCCCTTACTAGCATAGTTTAGATTTTAACCTGTCAAATGGCATTTTTTCAAAAAAATCGGAAATTCAAATCATTATAGCTCCCGTTTCTTTGCTCACAACCACATGTGGCTTGTATATTGTTAATCAGCATTGTCTAAAGTATCTCTTCAAACAATAAAATCGACTTCGAAAATCCCAACTTTTTGGGTCAAAAATGCATAAAGGGTAAGACCCCCTAAAAACACCATATTTGCCATCAACACGAATTCTCTGGAAAATCTAACAGTGTTATTCAATCGATAATGTTTTCAACCAAATTGAGTCTTTCAGAATACCCATTTTGGTGATCCATATCACCCATACTTTGAGTGCTCTGAGCTTCAGAACAAAACTCGAACATGAAATATCGAAAAAATTAAAACGTGATAATTCATTAGTTATGAGGGCTACATGGACGATTTTGGTATCAAAATGTAGGTTTTCGAGGTCGCTCTATTCAATGAAACATATTCCAGAGCCCTAACTAGCATAGTTTAGATTTTCACCTGTCAAATGTCATTTTTTCAAAAAAATCGGAATTTCAAATCATCAAAGCTCCCGTTTCTTTGCTCATAACCACATGTGGCTTATATATTGTTAATCAGCATTGTCTAAAGTATCTCTTTAAACAATAAAATCGACTTCGAAAATCCCAACTTTTTGGGTCAAAAATGCATAAGGGGTAAGACCCCCTAAAAACACCATATTTGCTACCAACACGAATTCTCTGGAAAATCTAACAGTGTTATTCAATCGATAATGTTTTCAACCCATTTGAGTCTTTCAGAATACACATTTTGGTGATCCATATCACCCATACTTTGAGTGCTCTGAGCTTCAGAACAAAACTCGAACATGAAATATCGAAAAAATTAAAACGTGATAATTCATTAGTTATGAGGGCTACATGGACGATTTTGGTATCAAAATGTAGGTTTTCGAGGTCGCTCTATTCAATGAAATATATTCCAGAGCCCTTACTAGCATAGTTTAGATTTTAACCTGTCAAATGGCATTTTTTCAAAAAAATCGGAAATTCAAATCATTATAGCTCCCGTTTCTTTGCTCACAACCACATGTGGCTTGTATATTGTTAATCAGCATTGTCTAAAGTATCTCTTCAAACAATAAAATCGACTTCGAAAATCCCAACTTTTTGGGTCAAAAATGCATAAGGGGTAAGACCCCCTAAAAACACCATATTTGCCATCAACACGAATTCTCTGGAAAATCTAACAGTGTTATTCCATCGATAATGTTTTCAACCCAATTGAGTTTTTCAGAATACCCATTTTGGTGATCCATATCACCCATACTTTGAGTGCTCTGAGCTTCAGAACAAAACTCGAACATGAAATATCGAAAAAATTAAAACGTGATAATTCATTAGTTATGAGGGCTACATGGACGATTTTGGTATCAAAATGTAGGTTTTCGAGGTCGCTCTATTCAATGAAATATATTCCAGAGCCCTTACTAGCATAGTTTAGATTTTAACCTGTCAAATGGCATTTTTTCAAAAAAATCGGAAATTCAAATCATCATAGCTCCCGTTTCTTTGCTCACAACCACATGTGGCTTGTATATTGTTAATCAGCATTGTCTAAAGTATCTCTTCAAACAATAAAATCGACTTCGAAAATCCCAACTTTTTGGGTCAAAAATGCATAAGGGGTAAGACCCCCTAAAAACACCATATTTGCCATCAACACGAATTCTCTGGAAAATCTAACAGTGTTATTCAATCGATAATGTTTTCAACCCAATTGAGTCTTTCAGAATACCCATTTTGGTGATCCATATCACCCATACTTTGAGTGCTCTGAGCTTCAGAACAAAACTCGAACATGAAATATCGAAAAAATTAAAACGTGATAATTCATTAGTTATGAGGGCTACATGGACGATTTTGGTATCAAAATATAGGTTTTCGAGGTCGCTCTATTCAATGAAACATATTCCAGAGCCCTAACTAGCATAGTTTAGATTTTCACCTGTCAAATGGCATTTTTTCAAAAAAATCGGAAATTCAAATCATCATAGCTCCCGTTTCTTTGCTCACAACCACATGTGGCTTGTATATTGTTAATCAGCATTGTCTAAAGTATCTCTTCAAACAATAAAATCGACTTCGAAAATCCCAACTTTTTGGGTCAAAAATGCATAAGGGGTAAGACCCCCTAAAAACACCATATTTGCCATCAACACGAATTCTCTGGAAAATCTAACAGTGTTATTCCATCGATAATGTTTTCAACCCAATTGAGTTTTTCAGAATACCCATTTTGGTGATCCATATCACCCATACTTTGAGTGCTCTGAGCTTCAGAACAAAACTCGAACATGAAATATCGAAAAAATTAAAACGTGATAATTCATTAGTTATGAGGGCTACATGGACGATTTTGGTATCAAAATGTAGGTTTTCGAGGTGGCTCTATTCAATGAAACATATTCCAGAGCCCTAACTAGCATAGTTCAGATTTTCACCTGTCAAATGGCATTTTTTCAAAAAAATCGGAATTTCAAATCATCATATCTCTCGTTTCTTTGCTCACAACCACATGTGGCTTATATATTGTTAATCAGCATTGTCTAAAGTATCTCTTCAAACAATAAAATCGACTTCGAAAATACCAACTTTTTGGGTCAAAAATGCATAAGGGGTAAGACCCCCTAAAAACACCATATTTGCCATCAACACGAATTCTCTTGAAAATCTAACAGTGTTATTCAATCGATAATGTTTTCAACCCATTTGAGTCTTTCAGAATACCAATTTTGGTGATCCATATCACCCACACTTTGAGTGCTCCGAGCTTCAGAACAAAACTCGAACATGAAATATCGAAAAAATTAAAACGTGATAATTCATTAGTTATGAGGGCTACATGGACGATTTTGGTATCAAAATGTAGGTTTTCGAGGTCGCTATATTCAATGAAACATATTCCAGAGCCCTAACTAGCATAGTTTAGATTTTCACCTGTCAAATGGCATTTTTTCAAGAAAATCGGAATTTCAAATCATCATAGCTCCCGTTTCTTTGCTCACAACCACATGTGGCTTGTATATTGTTAATCAGCATTGTCTAAAGTATCTCTTTAAACAATAAAATCGACTTCGAAAATCCCAACTTTTTGGGTCAAAAATGCATAAGGGGTAAGACCCCCTAAAAACACCATATTTGCCATCAACACGAATTCTCTGGAAAATCTAACAGTGTTATTCCATCGATTATGTTTTCAACCCAATTGAGTCTTTCAGAATACACATTTTGGTGATCCATATCACCCATACTTTGAGTGCTCTGAGCTTCAGAACAAAACTCGAACATGAAATATCGAAAAAATTAAAACGTGATAATTCATTAGTTATGAGGGCTACATGGATGATTTTGGTATCAAAATGTAGGTTTTCGAGGTCGCTCTATTCAATGAAACATATTCCAGAGCCCTAACTAGCATAGTTTAGATTTTCACCTGTCAAATGGCATTTTTTCAAAAAAATCGGAATTTCAAATCATCAAAGCTCCCGTTTCTTTGCTCATAACCACATGTGGCTTATATATTGTTAATCAGCATTGTCTAAAGTATCTCTTTAAACAATAAAATCGACTTCGAAAATCCCAACTTTTTGGGTCAAAAATGCATAAGGGGTAAGACCCCCTGAAAACACCATATTTGCTACCAACACGAATTCTCTGGAAAATCTAACAGTGTTATTCAATCGATAATGTTTTCAACCCATTTGAGTCTTTCAGAATACCCATTTTGGTGATCCATATCACCCATACTTTGAGTGCTCTGAGCTTCAGAACAAAACTCGAACATGAAATATCGAAAAAATTAAAACGTGATAATTCATTAGTTATGAGGGCTACATGGATGATTTTGGTATCAAAATGTAGGTTTTCGAGGTCGCTCTATTCAATGAAACATATTCCAGAGCCCTAACTAGCATAGTTTAGATTTTCACCTGTCAAATGGCATTTTTTCAAAAAAATCGGAATTTCAAATCATCATAGCTCCCGTTTCTTTGCTCACAACCACATGTGGCTTGTATATTGTTAATCAGCATTGTCTAAAGTATCTCTTTAAACAATAAAATCGACTTCGAAAATCCCAACTTTCTGAGTCAAAAATGCATAAGGGGTAAGACCCCCTAAAAACACCATATTTGCCATCAACACGAATTCTCTGGAAAATCTAACAGTGTTATTCCATCGATAATGTTTTCAACCCAATTGAGTCTTTCAGAATACACATTTTGGTGATCCATATCACCCATACTTTGAGTGCTCTGAGCTTCAGAACAAAAATCGAACATGAAATATCGAAAAAATTAAAACTTGATAATTCATTAGTTATGAGGGCTACATGGACGATTTTGGTATCAAAATGTAGGTTTTCGAGGTCGCTCTATTCAATGAAACATATTCCAGAGCCCTAACTAGCATAGTTTAGATTTTCACCTGTCAAATGGCATTTTTTCAAAAAAATCGGAATTTCAAATCATCAAAGCTCCCGTTTCTTTGCTCATAACCACATGTGGCTTATATATTGTTAATCAGCATTGTCTAAAGTATCTCTTTAAACAATAAAATCGACTTCGAAAATCCCAACTTTTTGGGTCAAAAATGCATAAGGGGTAAGACCCCCTAAAAACACCATATTTGCTACCAATACGAATTCTCTGGAAAATCTAACAGTGTTATTCAATCGATAATGTTTTCAACCCATTTGAGTCTTTCAGAATACACATTTTGGTGATCCATATCACCCATACTTTGAGTGCTCTGAGCTTCAGAACAAAACTCGAACATGAAATATCGAAAAAATTAAAACGTGATAATTCATTAGTTATGAGGGCTACATGGATGATTTTGGTATCAAAATGTAGGTTTTCGAGGTCGCTCTATTCAATGAAACATATTCCAGAGCCCTAACTAGCATAGTTTAGATTTTCACCTGTCAAATGGCATTTTTTCAAAAAAATCGGAATTTCAAATCATCAAAGCTCCCGTTTCTTTGCTCATAACCACATGTGGCTTATATATTGTTAATCAGCATTGTCTAAAGTATCTCTTTAAACAATAAAATCGACTTCGAAAATCCCAACTTTTTGGGTCAAAAATGCATAAGGGGTAAGACCCCCTGAAAACACCATATTTGCTACCAACACGAATTCTCTGGAAAATCTAACAGTGTTATTCAATCGATAATGTTTTCAACCCATTTGAGTCTTTCAGAATACCCATTTTGGTGATCCATATCACCCATACTTTGAGTGCTCTGAGCTTCAGAACAAAACTCGAACATGAAATATCGAAAAAATTAAAACGTGATAATTCATTAGTTATGAGGGCTACATGGATGATTTTGGTATCAAAATGTAGGTTTTCGAGGTCGCTCTATTCAATGAAACATATTCCAGAGCCCTAACTAGCATAGTTTAGATTTTCACCTGTCAAATGGCATTTTTTCAAAAAAATCGGAATTTCAAATCATCATAGCTCCCGTTTCTTTGCTCACAACCACATGTGGCTTGTATATTGTTAATCAGCATTGTCTAAAGTATCTCTTTAAACAATAAAATCGACTTCGAAAATCCCAACTTTCTGAGTCAAAAATGCATAAGGGGTAAGACCCCCTAAAAACACCATATTTGCCATCAACACGAATTCTCTGGAAAATCTAACAGTGTTATTCCATCGATAATGTTTTCAACCCAATTGAGTCTTTCAGAATACACATTTTGGTGATCCATATCACCCATACTTTGAGTGCTCTGAGCTTCAGAACAAAAATCGAACATGAAATATCGAAAAAATTAAAACTTGATAATTCATTAGTTATGAGGGCTACATGGACGATTTTGGTATCAAAATGTAGGTTTTCGAGGTCGCTCTATTCAATGAAACATATTCCAGAGCCCTAACTAGCATAGTTTAGATTTTCACCTGTCAAATGGCATTTTTTCAAAAAAATCGGAATTTCAAATCATCAAAGCTCCCGTTTCTTTGCTCATAACCACATGTGGCTTATATATTGTTAATCAGCATTGTCTAAAGTATCTCTTTAAACAATAAAATCGACTTCGAAAATCCCAACTTTTTGGGTCAAAAATGCATAAGGGGTAAGACCCCCTAAAAACACCATATTTGCTACCAATACGAATTCTCTGGAAAATCTAACAGTGTTATTCAATCGATAATGTTTTCAACCCATTTGAGTCTTTCAGAATACACATTTTGGTGATCCATATCACCCATACTTTGAGTGCTCTGAGCTTCAGAACAAAACTCGAACATGAAATATCGAAAAAATTAAAACGTGATAATTCATTAGTTATGAGGGCTACATGGACGATTTTGGTATCAAAATGTAGGTTTTCGAGGTCGCTCTATTCAATGAAATATATTCCAGAGCCCTCACTAGCATAGTTTAGATTTTAACCTGTCAAATGGCATTTTTTCAAAAAAATCGGAAATTCAAATCATCATAGCTCCCGTTTCTTTGCTCACAACCACATGTGGCTTGTATATTGTTAATCAGCATTGTCTAAAGTATCTCTTCAAACAATAAAATCGACTTCGAAAATCCCAACTTTTTGGGTCAAAAATGCATAAGGGGTAAGACCCCCTAAAAACACCATATTTGCCATCAACACGAATTCTCTGGAAAATCTAACAGTGTTATTCTATCGATAATGTTTTCAACCCAATTGAGTCTTTCAGAATACCCATTTTGGTGATCCATATCACCCATACTTTGAGTGCTCTGAGCTTCAGAACAAAACTCGAACATGAAATATCGAAAAAATTAAAACGTGATAATTCATTAGTTATGAGGGCTACATGGACGATTTTGGTATCAAAATATAGGTTTTCGAGGTCGCTCTATTCAATGAAACATATTCCAGAGCCCTAACTAGCATAGTTTAGATTTTCACCTGTCAAATGGAATTTTTTCAAAAAAATCGGAAATTCAAATCATCATAGCTCCCGTTTCTTTGCTCACAACCACATGTGGCTTGTATATTGTTAATCAGCATTGTCTAAAGTATCTCTTCAAACAATAAAATCGACTTCGAAAATCCCAACTTTTTTGGTCAAAAATGCATAAGGGGTAAGACCCCCTAAAAACACCATATTTGCCATCAACACGAATTCTCTGGAAAATCTAACAGTGTTATTCCATCGATAATGTTTTCAACCCAATTGAGTTTTCCAGAATACCCATTTTGGTGATCCATATCACCCATACTTTGAGTGCTCTGAGCTTCAGAACAAAACTCGAACATGAAATATCGAAAAAATTAAAACGTGACAATTCATTAGTTATGAGTGCTACATGGACGATTTTGGTATCAAAATGTAGGTTTTCGAGGTGGCTCTATTCAATGAAACATATTCCAGAGCCCTAACTAGCATAGTTCAGATTTTCACCTGTCAAATGGCATTTTTTCAAAAAAATCGGAATTTCAAATCATCATATCTCTCGTTTCTTTGCTCACAACCACATGTGGCTTATATATTGTTAATCAGCATTGTCTAAAGTTTCTCTTCAAACAATAAAATCGACTTCGAAAATCACAACTTTTTGGGTCAAAAATGCATAAGGGGTAAGACCCCCTAAAAACACCATATTTGCCATCAACACGAATTCTCTTGAAAATCTAACAGTGTTATTCAATCGATAATGTTTTCAACCCATTTGAGTCTTTCAGAATACCAATTTTGGTGATCCATATCACCCACACTTTGAGTGCTCCGAGCTTCAGAACAAAACTCGAACATGAAATATCGAAAAAATTAAAACGTGATAATTCATTAGTTATGAGGGCTACATGGACGATTTTGGTATCAAAATGTAGGTTTTCGAGGTCGCTCTATTCAATGAAACATATTCCAGAGCCCTAACTAGCATAGTTTAGATTTTCACCTGTCAAATGGCATTTTTTCAAAAAAATCGGAATTTCAAATCATCATAGCTCCCGTTTCTTTGCTCACAACCACATGTGGCTTGTATATTGTTAATCAGCATTGTCTAAAGTATCTCTTTAAACAATAAAATCGACTTCGAAAATCCCAACTTTTTGGGTCAAAAATGCATAAGGGGTAAGACCCCCTAAAAACACCATATTTGCCATCAACACGAATTCTCTGGAAAATCTAACAGTGTTATTCCATCGATAATGTTTTCAACCCAATTGAGTCTTTCAGAATACACATTTTGGTGATCCATATCACCCATACTTTGAGTGCTCTGAGCTTCAGAACAAAACTCGAACATGAAATATCGAAAAAATTAAAACGTGATAATTCATTAGTTATGAGGGCTACATGGACGATTTTGGTATCAAAATGTAGGTTTTCGAGGTCGCTCTATTCAATGAAACATATTCCAGAGCCCTAACTAGCATAGTCTAGATTTTCACCTGTCAAATGGCATTTTTTCAAAAAAATCGGAATTTCAAATCATCATAGCTCCCGTTTCTTTGCTCACAACCACATGTGGCTTGTATATTGTTAATCAGCATTGTCTAAAGTATCTCTTTAAACAATAAAATCGACTTCGAAAATCCCAACTTTTTGGGTCAAAAATGCATAAGGGGTAAGACCCCCTAAAAACACCATATTTGCCATCAACACGAATTCTCTGGAGAATCTAACAGTGTTATTCCATCGATAATGTTTTCAACCCAATTGAGTCTTTCAGAATACACATTTTGGTGATCCATATCACCCATATTTTGAGTGCTCTGAGCTTCAGAACAAAACTCGAACATGAAATATCGAAAAAATTAAAACGTGATAATGCATTAGTTATGAGGGCTAAATGGACGATTTTGGTATCAAAATGTAGGTTTTCGAGGTCGCTCTATTCAATGAAACATATTCCAGAGCCCTAACTAGCATAGTTCAGATTTTCACCTGTCAAATGGCATTTTTTCAAAAAAATCGGAATTTCAAATCATCATAGCTCCCGTTTCTTTGCTCACAACCACATGTGGCTTGTATATTGTTAATCAGCATCGTCTAAAGTATCTCTTTAAACAATAAAATCGACTTCGAAAATCCCAACTTTTTGGGTCAAAAATGCATAAGGGGTAAGACCCCCTAAAAACACCATATTTGCCATCAACACGAATTCTCTGGAAAATCTAACAATGTTATTCCATCGATAATGTTTTCAACCCAATTGAGTCTTTCAGAATACACATTTTGGTGATCCATATCACCCATACTTTGAGTGCTCTGAGCTTCGGAACAAAACTCGAACATGAAATATCGAAAAAATTAAAACGTTATAATTCATTAGTTATGAGGGCTACATGGACGATTTTGGTATCAAAATGTAGGTTTTCGAGGTCGCTCTATTCAATGAAACATATTCCAGAGCCCTTACTAGCATAGTTTAGATTTTCACCTGTCAAATGGCATTTTTTCAAAAAAATCGGAATTTCAAATCATCATAGCTCCCGTTTCTTTGCTCACAACCACATGTGGCTTATATATTGTTAATCAGCATTGTCTAAAGTATCTCTTTAAACAATAAAATCGACTTCGAAAATCCCAACTTTTTGGGTCAAAAATGCATAAGGGGTAAGACCCCCTAAAAACACCATATTTGCCATCAACACGAAATTTTGAGGAGTGAGGATCAACTACCTTCTTGTTTCTTCTTCGTTTTCCCTCTTTGAGGAAATGGCCTTGAACCTACTTCCACATGGACTTATAAAGATATTTCCGCTCGTGTCTAAAATCCTGTACTTTTTGGCCTTCCGAAAAATATAGGTATGAGAGGATACAATAGTACCTACTGACATACCGAAGACTTTTAATGAAATCTGAAGTGTGAAACCGATCAAGCACACTTCGAAGGGTACACAGGCAACATTGCTCGAATCCCTAACCTGGTCACCGTCCATTTGGAATGCTGGACGCATTGCAGATAATTAAAATTGGTCAACACGACCAAACAATACAGTGTGGAAATTTAATACGGAAGCTGTTTTTGTTGCAAACGGTTATTGTTAAGGTTCTATAAAAATTCCTGTTTGCTCCCAACAGTTCATACGTAAATACGGGGAAGGGCTCCTTCATGCGAAATTACGGAATTCTCGGAGTTTCCACTGTTGTTTACACGGGGTCAACCGAAATTGTACGTATGCCTAGAATGATATTTCTTCTCCGACGTTTTGTGTGAGATTTTCCGGGTACGGCAGGAATTTTGGCACGAAATGAGTAAGAAATACGTTTGTTAGAAATTGTAGTCACATTGTTTCACGAAACATTTAGAAAAAAGTAATTAGGTCCTAAGGAATCTTCAAATTAGGCAGACTTAGAATGGGACACATATTCTCCAAAACGAAAATATACTAACATTGAACTGTATGACCGAAATATACTGCTCCTCAAGAGTTAGGGATATCGTATTAAATCGTTTTTAAAAGTATGTAATCTTCGAGAAAATCGCTCTTAAATCATTCAAACCTCAATAACAACTTGAATCGATCCAATAAAAATCAGTATGAGACATTTCGTCAATCTGGTCGCCTTTTTTCTGAAGTTTGGTTCTTTGCATATGCTTCATGAATGTTCTTATTTTGAAATGAAGTCAGTTTATCAACGGCTTCGATTTGAAACGAGTTTTCTGAAAATGCCAAGACGTAAATTAACAAACGCTGAGGCTAATAGGGCTATCGGAATGCTACAGGGTGGCCTAACTCAGGTTGCTGTAGCGGAAAGGCTCCAAGTCAGCCAAAGTGTGATATCTCGACTTTGGAATAGGTTCAGGGAGACAGGTTCCGTGTTGGAAAGACCAAGGCTTGGTGGGCGACGAAAAACAACACCTGCTCAGGATCGTTTCATCACCGTTTCGGCGAGAAGAAACCCTACATCTACGTGTAGAATGCTACGGAATACTCTTCAAAATGCAGATGGGGTCCAAGTTTCCATCGAAACGATCAGACGACGTTTGAGAGAGGTGAATCTAGGTTCTAGACGTCCATTAGGAGGAGTTCCATTAACACGTGACCATAAGCGTCAAAGACTGGAATGGGCAAGGCAACATATCAATTGGAACTATCAATGGCGTAGTGTCCTTTTCACTGATGAATGCAGATATAGACGATTTTCAGATTCTCGAATAATAAGGGTATGGACAATCCCACGCATACCCCGTAATCGTCGCTATCTCCAAGAAGTCCATCCATTTCGAGGGGGTAGTGTTATGGTATGGGCCGGGATATGTTTCAACGGGCGCACAGATCCACATATTTGTCCTGGGAATATGACCGCCTTACACTATGGGGAGCATGTCATTGACAATGTTGTGCCATATTTCCACGCTGCCATTGGTGAAACTTTTCAATTTCTAGACGATAACGCTAGACCGCACCGTGCAGCCATAGTTGAGAATGCGCGCAAGGAGCTTGGTATTCCACATTTACCAATACCTCCGCACTCGCCAGATTTGAATTTCATAGAACATGCATGGGATATGCTCCAAAGAAGATTAGATAATCATCAACCTACCCCAGAATCCTTAAATGATCTGAGAGAGCTTCTGCCCCGTTTATGGAACCAAATTCCTCAAGAAATGTTCAACAACCTCGTGTGTAGTATACAAAGAAGATGTCAAGCTGTTATTGATGCCCGTGGAGGCCTTACAATGTATTGATAGCCTTAAAATGCTTGAATTCTCTGGGAATAAAATTTCGTTATTTTACTCGATTTTTCTTAACCACCCTGTATACGCTGCAGACCTACAGGCTAAAATTAATTTGCAACTTGGAATCATATCAATATGAATTTTCATCACTATATTTTTTCGGAATTTAAGTCAATACCCCTTACTCATGTGGAGCAGTTTATTAAGATTTACTTCCCCAAAAATGATAAATTAACGAATCATACTTCTGGAATCGTGCCTTTAGAAAGCTCACATTAAACGAGGGTAGTCGAAAGATATCTAGTTACCTGTAAAGTCGAACTCTGAAGACCCAGAGAAAGTTCGCTAACTAAAACAATTCGAAAGTTTCCATTTGACAATCTGTTCCATTAATTTAAATTCAGAGTGGATTTCACTGTCTGAAAACGGGGATATTCATTTGATTGTGTCATGTTTTAGAGATGTTGGAAGGTTTGATGCTGAAGTTTCAGTTCTTTCTGAATTTTGAACTGTCCGCTTTATTGGAACGTGATGGCACAAGTCGTATTCTTCATTTATGAATCTTGGGAAGTAATGCGTTTCGTGTGAGGACAGAAGAAGGTTGGACCAGAATCCAGTCTATCATCTCATCAGTACTACCCCAAATTCTCGAGACGGTCGGAAGGAATTTCCGGCCCGGAACCACCGCAACGCCGACAGTGGCGTTCCCAATCGAAATCAACAGGATACGGCAATGAATCAAGGCTTACTGCCGGCAGCAGCGACAGCCACGGTGGCACTTTTCACTTTTCGAGAGATGAACGTCCAGATAAGGCAATGCACGTTTTTACATGCGTATTTCGCGGCAGAGGCAAAGGCGAAACGCTTCGGTAAACACTTAAGGGCGACTTTTTCCGCCGTATTTACGCCACTTGTCAGATCTCGGGATGAAATATGGACGCGATTCGGAACCTGCGGCATCGCAGGGTTTGGAAATGTATACACTTTTTGAAACATGACATTTAAGGACTGAACGAGAATAAATTCGCTATCACGAAAACGCCTATATCTCTTGAACCAGTTGGGAAAAAAAATCAAAATTTGATCATAGTTAGCTTTGTTATGAACGTCAGAAACATGTGGAACATTTACTTAGATATTCCAATTCTCTGTCGCAAAATGTCAAGCGAAGTGAAAACACGAGAATTTATAGTGAAACTTTTTCAAAGTAATCAAAATGGAGCTTCAAAAGAATCGCAAAAGAGGCTCGCGTTCGTCCGGAAACGGTATCAAAAGTTGTTAAGCGCTTCAACGAAGATCTTACAATTGACCGCAAGGAAGGAACCGGAAGGAAAAAGGGGTTTCATAGCCCAAAAAAAGTGAAGAAAGCCATCAGCCTTTTTCAGAAGAATCCTAACCTTTCAGGACGAAAAGTGGCCCAAATAGTGGGTTGTTCGCAGTCAACCGTTCAGAAAACCAAGTCGAGTTGTGGGCTTAGAACATACAAAGTGCAGAAAGTGCCAGACAGGAACGCTGTGAAGAATCAAGAAGCCAAATCAAGAGCAAAGAAATTAAAAAAAAATTTCTTGAAAAATTTTTCCTGTTGCGTGATGGACGACGAAATCTATGTCTTGGCTGATTTCTCGCAACTTCCTGGTCAGGAATTTTATACTGCAGATTCTCGTGGAAATGTTAACGAACAATTTCGCGTGAAGAAACAAGCAAGGTTACCTAAAAAAATTCCTGGTTTGGCAAGCAATTTGCACTTGTGGGAAAAGGAGCAAATTTTTCGGTGGCCAAGGCTCTGTTGACTCGATGATATACGTCGAGGAATGCTTGAAGAAGCGACTTTTACCATTTTTACGTGAGCACGATGTGTCAACAATCTTTTGGCCAGCCGCCAGATTCAGCCTCATGCCACTACAGCAAGGCCACCAAGGAATGGTACGAAGCTATTGAGGTGGTTTTTGTCCCCAAAGAGGCCTATCCACCAAATTCACCAGAACTCAGGCCAATCGAAAGATATTGGGCCCTGGTAAAAAGAGAATTGAAGAAGACTAAGAAATCAACGAAAACATTAGCGGAATTCAAGCAAGAGTGGAAGACAGCATCCCAGAAACTGACTGAGAACACTATAAGAAGCATGATGGGAAGAATTCCAGAGAAAATCCATGAACTTTGTAAAAAGTAGTTTTGTTTTTTTTATTGTAAAAACAGTTTTCATTAGAATTAGAAGATGATTCGAAAATGAGTTTGATTTTCGAAATCAGTCTAGTGGTTCAAAAGATATAAGCGTTTTTGTGATAGCGAATTCATTCTCGTTTAGTCCTTATTTCGAGTGGGTTTTAAAAAGGTCCCATCGAAATGTATCGAAAGTGCTATTTGCAGTTTTCTTGAAACAAAATTTCTAACGTGGATCATAACAAATTTACGATTATCCAACGTATCACCTGTTCTTGCACTCATAGGAGAGAAGGAAAATCCCATGCACGTCTGTACAACAAACCTAGTCTCGCGAAACTACTCCAAGAAAGCTTAGGCAAACACAATCTTCAGAAGCAATACTGCATACCTGCAACTTTCTGAAGACGTTATTTATGATAGTATTCGAAAAGGAAATAACATACGAATGCAAATATTTAAGCCCGAACTTGTTCGCATATCAAGATTGTGCATTTATTTACATAATAACAAGAACTTAACGTTTGCAAAACTCGCGGAAAATCATTTTCGTATGCGCGTTTCAAAGGGGTGCATTTCGAGATGGAACGGAATTTTATTCTTTTTTCTTCGTATAGTTCTCAGAGGTTCTCCACTGGGCGTTTATTGTTAAAACGGGTTACGAGGTCATTAAGTTGTTCGAGTGATATGAGAAGGTCGGTTATTCCTTTGAACATTAAGGGGCCGTTATACTCTGGCCGACGGCACCGATTGTCCATTCAAAAAGTGCCTTTCATCTTTCCAAGTTCACGCCCTTAATTTTCCACCTGAAAGCTTGATTTTTTTTTTAATTCTCCTGGAATTTCAGACAGTTCTCTGAGATTTCACACTTTATGGAAGTCTTTTCAGTATTTTCATCATTTTTTGCATTATTTAAACGCCTATCCAAATAGAATTTTTTTTAAATATAGAAAGTTGATTTATCGAGGGTAATCCAATGAGTTTAAAAAAAAAATTGATGAACAACCGCCGAAAAACGATTATGAAGTCGATTTTCATAGATTCTCAAGTTCAACCCGATTTTTTCATGCGAAAAAATACTTTTTTTAAAGAGACGAAATTGTAGTGCCCTCAAGACATCCTTCAACATCAATTCAAAGAAAAAATCAAGCTTTAAGGTTGAGGGCGTAAACTTGGAAAAATGGAAGGCACTTTTTCATTTAATCCTGTCAATTCGGAGGATTTTATTCAAGCGTTAGTTATGGTTGTTAAACTAGGATAACGACACGGTGCAAGAGAATCATAGACACTAATCGAGGTTTTGGATTTAATCTGAAGTTTCGTCATACGGTGCAAGCGGCCCTTACGAAGTTATAAAAGAGTAAATACAAATAAGCATTGACAACGTCTCTGAGAAATATTTGACATTTAACGTGTACCAACCTGCGTCCGTTTTAAGAAAAAAAATCTGAAAAACCTAAATCTTGGCCAACCGGGATACTTAATGAAAGTGAATGAGTGTCACTTAACGGAAAGGATCTAGGAAAGAGTCCTTTCTCGACTATGGACAGAGGAAGCTTTTACCGTATCCCAGATTGTCCGACTACTGGTCTATCGCAAACACGCAAAATCCAATATACCTGATCCAATTCCTTGTCACGATTGGTATGCATATAGTTATACGGAATTGCTATTCATAGAAATTGGTTGAATGTTAATTCGATCGTGTGTATCCCAATATCCGAGCAGATTTCGACCGGGAGGTGGGTTCGGAACTCGATAGATGCGGCGATAAAACTACCATTATTCAATTTCACCGAGGGGAAATATCGATATTAATCTCGGAGGTAATCTATCCCTGCTCCTGGAACTCCCGGCAGTGAATCTCTGCGTTGAGAACGTGTCCTTAGACGTCTGGAGTTCCGGTGAAGAGAACTGCGAGCTCTGAGAATTGGTAGAATTTCTCACCCTATTTTGGCTTTCCGTTGACTTTTTTTTAAATTAAAGCTTAATCATTTCTCTAGAATGTGATTACTCGCTTTTCTGTTTTTTTCCGTATATTAGGAGAAAAACCTGGTGAGCTGCAATTTCATGAAAATTTGGACAAACGATTTTATTTCCATGATATCTTTGTCAATTCTCGGGAAAAATGTATGAAATTTTCAGTTAACATGCGAAATAATATTATCCAGAATGTGTTTTGATCAGTTTTTTTTGTTAATTGTCCCTCAATTTTTGAATTAATCATAAATTAGGAACTTTTTTGGTCATATTTTCAACCGGGTTTTTTCCAAATATACGCAGGAAAACGGAAAAGCGAATAATACACATTCTGCAAAATATTATTCCGCATGTAAACTGAAAATTTCATATATTTATCCCGAAAATTGACGGAGATATCATGAAAATAAAATCGTTTGTCCAGATTTCCATGAAATGAGAGCTCACCAGGTTTTTTTCCTAAAATACGAAGAAAAACAGAAAAGCGAGTAATACACATTTTAGAGAAATGATTGAGCTTTAATTGAAAAAAAATGTTGGTTTACGCCTCATACGAACTGAGATATCATGGAAATAAAAAGCCCAATTTTTGAAGGGAGCTCGCGAGCTCGGACTTGTACCTCCGCCATCTTCGATCGAAATTTTTCTTAGTCCGAAAAAAAATTTTTTCATGTTGTATATCGACCTCGGTCATCTATTTACTAATTTGAGGTCGTAGATTGTGAATCTGTAATTAGAATTTTCCTAAGATGCGTAGTTTGGGAAATATTCGACCTTGAGTCGAAACATCTGGAAAAATAGGTCATTTTCAGACTGCCGTATCTCCCAGAAAAATCGATTTATACAGATGCTGATTTTTTTGCATATAGATCGGTCCTTTGTGAATCGAAAAAAATATTTTATATTCAACAGAGTCAGACCGTTTAGATTTTCTGATTTTTTTCCCGAAGGTCCAATTTTTTCGATTTTCAAACGTTCGTAATTCTGAAACTTTTCCCTTCACGGAAGATCTGATTGGATATTCTTAATCTACGCCCTCGAATTAGTGAATGGTGTGATTTTCAATTCGATCGAAGCCAAAAATTTTTTTTCGAAAAATCGATATTTTTCCATACATTTGTATAGGAATTTTCGCAAAAATTCGAATCTCGCCGATCAATATGATATTTTCACCGTTTATTAATTGGATGCGGTAGATTAAGAATATCCAGACAGATTTTCTCTGAGACTGATAGTTTTTTTAATATGGACGATGAAAAATCGAAAAAATTTGACCTTTGCGAAAAAATAAGACGACCAATTTTTCGCAAATTTTCCACTAAAGGTCGAATATTTCCCGAACCAAAAATTTCTCGGGAAAACTAACTCTTTCAAGAACGTCCTTGATTCGAACCGTAGTATTTTTTCTTGGAAATTGATATTTTAAGTAACAGTGGCGTAGATCCTTGGATTTTTCGAATTACACTTTTCAGATTCCCGTCTGATATTGAAAGAAGAAACCTTTGGTTATCAATTCTGAATTAAGCTGACTCTGTTTAAACTGTTTTAACTCGGAATCTGTTCCAATGTTCGTAACATTGCATGAATTTTTCAAAAAGAGTTGATTCACTCGTAATTTTATTTCTTTTCTTCAATACCGTTAACATCACGCCACTGGACCTTTCAAAGTAAGATTCTGCAATGAAGCCACGGCATTATAAAATGATATTGCTGTCCCTTATTTAATTTTGGCTCCACCAATTCTTAAATTGATGTCCAAGGTTTCAAATGAATCATTCAAAGTATTGCCCAATGTTAGCTTTAACTTTCCCTCATCTTTCTGGTAGAGCCCGAATAGCGTTACTGTTATTGACGACTGCTGATTTCTTGAAATTCTCAAAAATGGAAGGGTTAAGAAAGTAGAGCCGACTATTGGTTCTTGTTCGATTGTCGAAGGCTGTGGTAGAGCATAGAACGCCTTGAGAAAATTTGTATTCATTCTTATAAGAGAATTCGGAAAACGGGGCCTGACGTTGGGCGCCAATTACCATCAAGTTCTCAACTCTACATATCGAGTTTTTCGTTTTAAATCGTATCGGTAGAAAGAAATTTGCGTTTTCAGGTGAAAGCGCGAACAATAACCTCCCCCTCGCCCTCCCTAATCTCGTTCCCCGGCCTCCCCAACTTTTTCGCTTAATGCCCCCAGATAACCGCAACTTCCCGGTGCACGCCGACGGAACCCTACATCACCCGCCGTCCGTCCCCGCGCCCGTCCCTACCCACCGCGACGTCGAGATTGTTTATTGGCCGAGGCCAAGAGAGAGCCTCGCTACTATCTACATTCGGCAACGGCATGATTTACTGGCCGATATAGAGACGACGCCCGCCGTCGCCGGCTGCGGCACCGCGTCGGATAGCGCCGCGGGCGTCGCGATTTATGGCCGCGTCCGCCCGCGCTCGACGCCCGATTTTAATTATCGCGACCGTTCGAATTAAATAAAACATCGTAATTCAGTGGAGGCGACGCCGGGGACGGCAGTGATTATCGGGGGGCTGGAGCTCTTTTCGCCAGCTTCCGTTTTTGCGCTGATTATTGTTTAATGCCTTGTTGGGGCGGCGTTGCTTCAGAGGCGGCTGCTGTGGCGTATAACAGACGTTTTCTATAAAGTGTGTTCCTAAATTGGAGGTACAGACGAAAAAGGGCGGATTGCTAGCATAACTTCTAGAACAAAGGTGTCTTGGACGGGGTGGGCATGATGAGTCATGGCCCAGACTTGAAAAGTGTTAATTTTTGTTCTTACTAACCGAATTTTTAGGAAGATTTAAATTTTTTTTAAGAATTCGAAAGAATTCTTCGAAATTTTTTCACGAAATCGCTAGCAGATACAGCAAAACTACAGGCGACCATAAAGTTTGGTGCAACAACAAATAAGCTTCTTTCTTCAACTTATCGAAATAACAGAGGCTTACCAAAAAAAGTCCTGAAGGAAATCAAGAGACAGAAAACAATCATCAACCTGTAGAATTATAGATTCCAACTTTAACACTCTGAATCTCGACAACGAAACTTTTTCGGTCTTATATTTATGCGACTTTTAGATTATGCAAGAAATCTCTCCTCTACGTTTCTACGGCCAATGGGCATTTCCAGCCATTTTCAGGAAAAATTTATTTTGACATATTGGATTCTCACGTAATTCGTCCTTGCCCTAAAATGGATATTTTCTGAGTTAATATCCACTTTAGGGCAAGGATGTGATGCATACACTCACATTATTCTTTAACGTAGATTCAATATCTGCCATAAAAAAATGGGGTTCTAATTTGAAAAAATTGATTTTTCACGATTTTGTCATCCCTAACTTTGAAAGCGATTTTTTCACCCCCTGTATCATGAATCGCGATTTCGATTTTTAAAGTGGATACACCAATCTTACATCTTGAAAAATCCCAAAAATGAAAATTTTCCTTCCAAAAACCTCGAAGTTATTCTTGTTTCAGCGGAGCTCTATTTTCGATTTTTTTTTCGAATTTTCCCGCTCAGAGAGAATTTTCCAACCAAAACTGAAAAATGTTACATCAAAATAACTTGAAATTTTCTAAGGAATCTATTTCTGCAATAAAAAAATGGTGTTCTTATTTGAAAAACGGAAGTTGACGTCATTTCCGGAAAAACTGGAGGTGCTCATGCCTTGAAAATATGTTAGATTTCATCAGCATCGTGAAATACTTATAAGTGCTGAATTTCATGAAAATACGTTCAGTAGTTTCCCGTATAAATATGGGTGAGGTTCCTCGTGAAAGACCCTGTATATGGGCCGGTCTTCTAATTTAGGAAGCATTAATAATTATTCAAATTCTGAGAAGTGCAGATTAGTGGTAAGTATAATTATGGATTTGGCAACTGTGTATAGTCGTCAGTCGTTGACGTCACCTAGGAGTATACAATATAGAGTATGGAATACTTCTAGACTTAACTGTAAGAAACTCCATTCTAAAGTACGCAGAGAAGACGTTGAAATGTCGAATAATGACAAATAAGGTTATGTTTTTATTACCAATTTGTTGGCGTGGTTGTCACATCAGTATTTGTATTTTCAGAGAATGAGTATTATATCAACTTCAAAGAAAATTAAGTTGTCTTATGACGATGTTTCAAAAACATTATAGTGATCACATCGAATGAAATACGATTACTGAATATATTTATGAATAAATTCAGAGATTTTACAAAGACTTGACTACAGCGGCGTGTCTCTCAGTTACTCTGGGCTTTGTTTCCTCCATCACAAACTCCCACCAATCCAATTACAAATTGAGCCACTGACGTCACAGCAGAGGGACGTTTGAATTCACACGTGTTGAAATCACATTTTCAATATCGAATAATTAATCAGTTCTTAAAAATTCAGAGTGAATAAATGGTTACAAATGTGTTATAAACTGCCCTTCATTACGTCATGGGAAGAAAAGTACATATTTTGAGGTACTGGAAATCCCCATTCCTGAACAACGTGTGAATTTGTTGATTTAGATAGTGGAAGGTGAAGAAAATATTCTATTGCTCCACGAAAAATGACCTCTAAACAAAAAAATTTAATTTCGATTGAAAATGGTTAAGAATTCACGTGATGTGAAACATCCGAATACTTGTGCAGTTAAAGGCAACGGACATAATGAACAAAACGCGAAAGTTCGAGCACTTCCAGTCACTTACACCCGATCCGGTAATTTTCATTTCTCGCTGCGACGGCGGCCGGGCGCTGAGCGCGCGTCGAAGCCCGCAAATTGATATTGATGGCAAAGAAAGCGCCCCATAATTCACGGGAAACCCGATCCCGTAGACAATATCGAAAGTCGAGTCGGCGGCGGGCCGATATCGATGCCATCTTTGTAGCATTGTTTGTTATTAATTACGGTATCGGTTTATTGAATGGGGACCGGGACGGGGGAAACTCTACCCGCGACTCCTCCGGCTAAATGGCCTCGACGCTTAGCGTCGCAGGAAGCGAACCGACGACAGGCCGTATCGTTTTGATAAATGCACGCTCGAAAAGCCATTACCCTGAAAAATACCGATCGGAATTGTGTTCGAGGCGCTGTCCGTCCGGTCGGTAACGATACGACCTATGATTAGGCGTGATAAGATCGTCCATTAGGGGTTGACGTCAAAGTGATTACAGGGTTGCTGCATCTTGTCAACTGGAAATCGATCAATTTGTCGTCGAATTCGCGTTTTTGTGTCTGTATGGGCTTGTTTTCTGGTTACGACTCTGTCTAACAAGGCTATATTTACTGTGTTCACTTGAATTTAACGCTTTCTCTCCTAACCACGGCAGTTTAGATCAAGGTGTCAAGTTAATCCGTCTTAACTTAACCATCCTCCAAAGTCAGCGGATCCTCGATGTGTTCTGAGGGCGTTGAGCCCTGATCGATTAGCACCTGTCGAGTTATCAAAGCGGCAATTTGGAATTAATACGTAATTACCACGACCTCTACATAGAAAGGACAACGATGCTTATTCATCTGACAGGAAAATGACTTTAACCTAACATTTTCAATGTCAGAATGTCAGAGCCAACCGGGATACTTTATAAAAGTGAATAGAGTTATCAGTAACAGATGAAAAACGGTATTTCGTGTTTAACATTCGGAGGTATTGTAGTATTAGTGTATTTTCCTTAGGTATTCATGGAAAATATTGAAAAAACCGAGAGTTCCAGACTCATTTGGTCTTAATCTAGTAGGCTGATCCTTTATTGTACTCCTTTCCTGCCCCAACTCATCAAAACCCCTGGTAACGACTTAATTCACGCAAAGGAGAACGGGAAAGGAAATAAAAACCGTTAAAATCCGTCCTCAAAACACGGCGTAATTACCGCGCGACGAAGACCTCCCGGAACATTATCCCCGGAATTATTCCGGTCGATGATGTAGTCGACGACGGTGTACGGGGCGAGAAAAGTCTTTCGCGGCTTCGACGTGTGGATTCGCCGAGCAGTTAATGCCCTTTTCCGTCTCGCGAGCCACGTGTTGCGAACCGAATAAGTAATTTACTTTTAATAAGAGCGACGACGTTCCCCGGATTTCGACGGGTACACGCACGCCGGGGGGATCCGGTTAAAAGGACCCCCTCAGATATGTTTCTCATTACGGCGATGTGTCACACCACGGAACGGCGTCGTCACGAGACGGGGGAGGCCACGCGATGGGAAGGGGCTCGTTGGAGTGAGGAGGTGAAAGGAGGACTTCGGAATGATCCTCATTTGTTTATTTGTCATAGAAAAGAACCCGGAGTTGTTGAATTTCCGAGACGGAGAATAAAAATAAATCTGAATCATTTGTTGGAAAATGATGTCAATTTTTCCTTCGAAATATGTACTGAGATTCAATCCAGAGGAATATTCCTGTCCGAAGAATGAACAACGTTGTTCTTTCTACATAGAGATCGTAGTAATTACGCATTTATCGAAATGTTTCTTTAGTTTCGGAAACTAATGAATTTGTGAAAACATTTCTATGTGAATTCAATAATATCAAAGACCTGGCAAATGTTGAAGAAACTTTCTTCTCTGTTAATAATGAAACCATTTCACGTATATTAACATGGTTGGAAGATTCAGTTATGCTATTTTCTCGTACGGAATTCAAGAATCGAGTGTAGAAATTTAACAGGAAAATAAAGGACAGAATAGTCCGTTACTTTGTGATAGTTCATTCGAAAAAAGAATAAAAGTACTCGAATTACCCGACAGAGAAACTTCTAAACAACGGTTTCCAACCGCTCACCTCCTTCAAAATCAGCTTGAGCAAACTCATGAGGTGAAAATTAGCACTCAGACAATAAGAAATCGCCTCAGAGAATATAATTTAAGGCCTCGTGTCGCGGCAAGAGGCCCAGCTGGGGGCTCTTACCCCAGCCCATCGAAGGGCGCGTTTGGATTTTGCGAGAGAGCATATCCATTGGGAAGAGGCCGATTGGGAAATAGTTCTCTTCACAGATGAGTCTAGATTCTGCCTCTACCATTGTGATCGACGTTCCCTTGTATACAGAGGTCCACATGAAAGATATGCTCAGTGCAATTTCCTGAATACTACTGGTTTCGGGGGAGGATCGATTATGGTATAGGGTGGAATATCTTTGACTGCTCGCACAGACCTAGTGGTCGTTGATAATGGAGCTATGAATGCTGATAAGTATAAAGGAACATTCTTGAAGAGCATGTAGTGCCATTGGCCCCATACATTGGTGAAAATTTCATTTTTATGGACGATAATGCCAGACCCCATCGTGCGCGCATCGTTCAGGAGTACCTTGAAGAGGTTGAAGTCTCTCGAATGGAATGGCCAGCAAGAAGTCCAGATCTCAATTCGATTGAGCAGGTTTGGGACAACCTAAATAGAAGGCTGAGAAGTTCAGAAAATCATCCAGCTACTCTTAATGACTGAGGAATCCAATTCGGAGAAATCTGGGAAGGACTAGATCAGAACATTTTAAGATCACTCATTTTGAGTATGAACCGTCGTTGCCGAGCTGTAATTAACGCAAAGGGTGGAAATACCAAGTATTAAATCACTTATCAGCATTTCAGTATTTTGAAAATTGTTCATTTCCCTTCTGTCACATAAGATTCGGTGGAATCCTGAATTTTTCTTCCATTTAATGTGTCTTGTTTCGTTCAAAACCTTCCCGAGAGAACATAAAGAATAAGTTATAAAGTCAATGTAGAGTCAACTCTCATTAAAATTGAGATTTTCAGAATGTGCGTTAATTTTTTTGCGCAGTGTATTATGACAAATTATTCAAGAATTCACTTGAAAACTACTGCCACTTCATAAATATCTTTCACTCTCTTGAAAATACCTTGCAACTTCAAAATTCGTCGTTTGAAATCGAGTGTAATAATTAATTGTAGGTACTCATTCAGTTATAAAATATTGAGAATTGCAAGTAAGTTTCTTTTTAAACTTCCGATACATACAAATTATATTCACACCATGGCATTTTCTAACAATCTAACCGACCAACTCCCCATACAGAACCGTTCCTATTTGGCAAAGTGGATACGATGGCGTGACTAAACTAATAGAATTTTCTTCTCTAAGTGCAAATAAATTTAACGATATGTGTGTGCGCCCCTAATTCATTCAAAATCACTTTCCTTGGCCACAAATAGATTTACCGGTAGTTTGTGAAGTGATATATACCTATCATTCTATTATACTTGAAAAAAATTGAAAGCGTCATTGGGACTATACCGAATAATTTGTACATGCGAGTCAGGTTCAATTCGTAACGTTGATGATTTGAAACTCGTAGAAGCAATAATCTGAAATTAAGAGCTCTTGGTCTCTAACATACCCACTCAACTCGAAATCCTGTATTCTCAGGAACAATTGAAAGATATTGAACAATAATATAAAAAGGGTAGATCAGTCACGAATACAATAGAATTCAGAGGGTGCAAAAAAGAACCGTGTGGAACCCCAATTTTCACTGGATATCTAACATTAAGTCAAGATGAAAATTGTTGAGAGATCCAAACATAATTGATTATTCTCACCTTTATATTTTACTTTTTGAAAATCGGTAGTGATGATCCTGAATTCTTCATCTGGTCGTTCTCCTATCTGCGAAAAGAGAAATTATTTTAGAGTGTTGTTAAAAAATTGAACTAATCTCATCTCAACGAAAGTGTGCAGGCTTTGGAGAGAACTCTTTCTCTACCCATTCCAGACCCTATCTCCAAAAAATACAGTATATTCCTAAAACGTAATTTCCTCTGGCTGCTTTCGTTTTCATGGGACATTTCAATGAGATATGTAGTGCCGTATCATGTGGGTAATGAAGTTAACCACAAGGGTTTCCAGGTCATAAACTGAAATGTCATATCGAATGAAATGGGGAATGCTATTCTGCCACTTCAAGGACCTCTGCTTCGCTAAGTGAGCAGCGTATCTCACGTCATTAGACGCTGAGTACAGTCGTCATTCCTGTTATTTGATTAGTTCCAGTTACATTGAATTTTAAGTATGGAATGAATGTGGTTTGAAATAGCTGGTTGAAGGCTAACTAATTTTATGAACGCTTTCAAATCTCGAAGCTCACATAATTCAATTCTTTGGCTCTGCAACCAAGTTGAATTCGGAAATCTCAACACATTTTCTTACATTTCTTATTTTCGCATGCTTTATTGTGTTGTTCCAATCGCTGAAAAGATATCGTACATAACTCACCGGCACATCCGTGAAAAATAAGCGAAGAATGATCATGGACTACGGAATGCATAAGAAGCCTTTTATGAACCGGAAAAATACAGCTTCCTTTTGTTAACCTCAATTTAGGGCGCGAACAAAAGAACGAGGAGACCGTGTTGTTTTCGTTGGGTTTGCTGCCTGATGTCGTGACCTACGTTGTTAATATACCGAATTAATTTGTTCCACGTCGTTAAGGTGAATTTTCGTTCATTCGAACTTTTCATTGATTTCAGAAAATGAGTTTTCCGACATTAATGCTATTTTTAGGGTCAGGAGGAATATTTCATTAGATATACATGTGTGGATATTTCTGTTCGAGTGGTACGAGCTTGTGAACTTAATTAGAGAATGAGTTATGGAAAAAATAAAACGAATAAATCCTCGGTATATCAGCATATGGTCGAGCTGTCAAAATTTCAAGTTTGTTAAAGATTATGAATTCGAAAAATCAGGCCTATATCTATCCTAGTCTATATTCACATATGCGTTGTAATCAATAACAACCATATTTCCAATGGTCTGCGACTGGAAAGCAAACTCGAATAAAAATGGTCGAAAAAATCACATAAAAAAATTTGATGACTTATTTATAGGTAACACGAAGTCGAGAATGGTATCAAAATGTAGGTTTTCGAGGTCGCTCCATTGAATAAAAAATATTCCAAAGCCCTAACTAGAACCGTTTAGATTTTGACCTGTCAAATGGCATTTTTTGAAAAATTCGAAATTTCAAAACGTCATAGCTTCCGTCCCTCTTGTCGTATCCACCATCGGTTTATATTTAATTAATCAGCGTAGCTCCAAGTATCTCTGTGCAAAATATGAACGATTTTAAAATTTTCAATTTTTGGGTGAAAAATGCCAAAGAGGTAAGACCCCATAAAAACACCATATTTACCAATAAATAAGTATATCCGGAAGGATCTAACGGCGTTAATGATTGAGAAAGTTAATCGAGCCATTCCAATCTTCCAAAAAAGGATTTTTGCGGATCGATATCACCCAAACCACGAACGGTCTGAGCTCGTAAACAAAACTCGAAAATGAAAAACCGAAAAAATCCAAACTCAATTATTCATTACCTATGAGGCCTAGATGAATGATTTTGGTATCAAAATGTAGGTTTTCGAGGTCGCTCTATTCAATGAAAGATGATTCAGAGCTCTAACTATCATAGTTTAGATTTTGACCGGTCAAATGGCATTTTTTTGAAAAATTCGAAATTTCAAACCGTCATAGCTTCCGTACCTCTCGTCGTATCCACCATCGGTTTATATTTTATTAATCAGCGTAGCTCCAAATATCTCTGTGCAAAATATGAACGATTTTAAAATTTTCAATTTTTGGGTGAAAAATGCCAAAGGGGTAAGACCCCATGAAAACACCATATTTACCAATAAATAAGTATATCCGGAAGGATCGAACGGCGTTAATGATTGAGAAAGTTAATCGAGCCATTCGAATCTTCCATAAAAGGTTTTTTGCGGATCGACATCACCCATACCACGAACGGTCTGAGCTCGTAAACAAAACTCGAAAATGAAAAACCGAAAAAATGAAAACTCAATTATTCATTAACTATGAGGGCTACATTGTTGATTTTGGTATCAAAATGTAGGTTTTCGAGGTCGCCCCATTGAATAAAAAATATTCCAAAGCCCTAACTAGCACCGTTCAGATTTTGACCTGTCAAATGGCATTTTTTGAAAAATTCGAAATTTCAAACCGTCATATCTTCCGTCCCTCTCGCCGTATTCACCATCGGTTTATATTTTGGTAATCAGCATATCACCAAGTATCACTGTGCAGAATATGAACGATTTTAAAAATTTCAATTTTTGGGCGAAAAATTGACTAAGGGGTTAGACCCCCCAAAAACACCATATTTGCCAATAAATAAGTATATCCGGATGGTTCTAACGGCGTGAATGATTGAAAAAGTTGATCGTGCCATTCCAATCTTCCATAATAGGTCTTAAGCGGATCGAGAACACCCATACCACGAACGGTCTGAGCTCGTAAACAAAACTCGAACATGAAAAACCGAAAAATTTAAAACGAAATTATTCATTAACTATGAGGGCTACATCGATGATTTTGGTATCAAAATGTAGGTTCTCGAGGTCGCCCCATCGAATAAAAAATATTCCAAAGCCCTAACTAGCACCGTTTAGATTTTGACCTGTCAAATGGCATTTTTTGAAAAAATCGAAATTTCAAACCGTCATAGCTTCCGTCCCTCTCGCCGTATTCACCATCGGTTTATATTTTGGTAATCAGCATATCACCAAGCATCTCTGTGCAGAATATGAATGATTTTAAAAATTTCAATTTTTGGGCGAAAAATGACTAAGGGGTTAGACCCCCCAAAAACACCATATTTGCCAATAAATAAGTATATCCGGATGGTTCTAACGGCGTAAATGATTGAAAAGTTGATCGTGCCATTCGAATCTTACATAATAGGTCTTAAGCGGATCGAGAACACCCATATCCCGAACGGTCTGAGCTCGTAAACAAAACTCGAACATGAAAAACCGAAAAATTTAAAACGAAATTATTCATTAACTATGAGGGCTACATCGATGATTTTGGTATCAAAATTTAGGTTTTCGAGGTCGTTGAATTTAATAAAGAAAAGTCCAGAGCTCTAACTAGAATAGTTCAGATTTCCATCTGCGAAATTGGATTTTCGAGACCAGTTCCTTCGCCATTTTGTAATGCGGTATGAAGTTGATAGAAAATTCTAAGAAATTTCATTTTGAACATTTGAATTGCCTAATTATTAACGAGAGATCAATAGTTTCCTAGTTTTGAGCAAAAACTGCAAGTTTTGACGGAAATGTCAGAAATCGTGAGTGAGCTTTTTATAGCCGAAAACCGTTTCGGTAGCTAATGAATTTCAAAAGCTTCAATTCCCACTCGAAACCATTGGAGCTCCCATGTACCCCATTCTAGTTTACGAACCATAAACGGAAAAGTCAGCTTTTCATCTGCATGCAGACACCTGAAAATTCAATAAATAGGGGAATTCTCCGGGCGTTTGCAAACAACATTTTCCAGAGACCAATATCCGCATTTCTCCCATTCATTTATCCGGATTCCCGACGAACAAACAACAGGAAAAGGTATTCCAGTACGGCACATGCCGGTTTTAATATTGGCGAGTAAGTGGACATGTTTGCCACTACATAAAATAGGACAAGGACCGAATAAACGCCGGAGCCTGCCTCTAATGTCTCTCATAAAAACGGAATGTTGAGAATAAACTGCCATCGTTCCGCAATCTAGCGGCCGACACTATTTTTCCGATGATTTATCGTTCCCGTTCGGCGAAAACTAGGATCTGAGGGGCTTTCCCCGGATGATTCATTAGTATTTTCCTTCGAGGGGGGACGTAAAAGGAATTGAATCTTGAGTATCATCAAATTTCACCAGTGAAATAATGGTGCCTCAAGCTACTCCGACTACACCTTCCCGGAAGTCCGTGTTTAATTGCTCTAAAATGTTCAGAATTCGTAAGGAAAAACTTTCATCGAATTCTGACTGATTGGAAATTTACAGACTCGAAAATGATCATTTCTACTGGCCTAAATCACCAACGGCTGAGACGTAGAAATGGATGAAGTATTTTGATAAATATCTCCGATATCGAACTGTAGAAACCGTGAATATGATTCGAAAAGGCCCAATGGTGAATCAGCTAATAGCTATTAATGATTCTGTCTATAATTTACCCGCTCGCGATCCCCAACGGAGTATTCGAAATAACGGATAAACCTATTAGGTGAAATATATTAACCGCTATCATAATGACGTCGAGGTTTCACACAGATAGAAAAATATCATTGCGGGATTAATCATGTAAATTATCGTGAACGCTATGTATCGATCAGTTTTCGTAGGTTTCAGACCATTTGAAGCACAATAATCTACTACGTTTTTATTGCTGTTCCGATTTTTCAAGAATTCACGACAATTTGGGACTTATCAACAATCTCACTTAGCATTACCTGGTATTTTTCTTCGATAGAAACGCTAATGAAACATCTGGAACACTCGGGAATTATCAACGATAGACAATATGGTTTCCGTCATCAGAGATCCACTGGTGACTTGCTCTCTTACGTCTCGCATATATGGCAGCTGTCTACCGAGAAATATGGTGAAACCCTAGCCGTAGCACTAGATATCTCCAAGGCATTCGATCGAGTCTGGCATCAGGGACTCCTCGCCAAGCTTCCATCTTATGGCGTGCCCCCAAAGCTATGTTCTCTGCTAGCAAGTTTTCTCTCAAACAGATCTCTCCATGTAGTGGTCAATGGAGTTTCATCTGACTCTCTACCCATAAAAGCTGGTGTTCCGCAGGGATCAATTCTGGCTCCAACACTATTTCTACTTCACATCAACGATTTGCTGGAAGCAACTTCGTGTCCAGTGCACAGCTTCGCGGATGATAGTACCCTCCTTTTCTTCTAGGGCTCCAATTCCAGCCCGCCAAATCAGAAAGGAACGAGGAAAAAATGTTAACAACATAAATATGGACTTGGCAACAATTCTTGAATGGGGATCTAATAACTTGGTAGAATTCAACGCAAACAATACACAAGCATGTCTTTTCTCTAGAAAAGCCGATCTTACTGGGCCTAGCATAAAATTGTCGGGAGTGACCATACCATTGAAGTCATCTATCTCGAAGCTTGGCATTACATTCGGCAGTAACCTTTCCTGGGAGAATCACGTGAGATCCATTGCTAAAAGTGCATCCCAAAAACTTGGTTTTCTGTTTCGTGCCAGGAGCTATTTCACCTCAGGTCAGCTGCT
Organism: Adalia bipunctata; assembly: GCA_910592335.1. Taxonomy (NCBI): domain Eukaryota; kingdom Metazoa; phylum Arthropoda; class Insecta; order Coleoptera; family Coccinellidae; genus Adalia; species Adalia bipunctata. The sequence continues at coordinate 1,007,002 of OU342952.1, read as the reverse complement.
TATGATCTATAAGGCATAGATTCGACCTGTCCTGGAATACTGTTCCCATATTTAGAGTGCTGCACCTAAACACACCCTAAAACTCTTGGATTCCGTACAAAAAAGGGCAATTCGTCTCGTCGGTGATGCATCGCTTACAAGCTCGCTCACTTCTCTGGAACACCGTAGAAAAGTGGGCGATCTGTCTCTATTTTATAGATATTTTCATTGGCGATGCTCTTCTGAGTTATCAGCAATCGTTTCCCCTCTGGCAGTCTCTTCCAGACTAACCCGTCAAGTTAAGTTTTCACACCCCTTCGTGGTAACTTTGGAGACCATCTCTCTTCAAAGACTCGTTCATCCAACGAACAGCGAGGCTTTGGAACACATTGCCTAGGGAGGTGTTCCCCGAGGCATATAACCTCAAGAAATTCAAGAAGAACACCCATTCCTACCTGCTTGGCCTTGGTTCTCACGATGTTCTCTGAACATTTCAGGATATTCCTTTTCGTGAAAACCACAACATAAAAAAAATTATTCGAAATTGAAAGCTGGAATCCATCCATGTTTCGTTGATGGTGCTCGAACAAATTTCATAGCGTATTCCGATAATTCCACAGATGCAGGAGACACCGCCGGATTGAAAAGGTCCCCCCTTACGTTGACAGTGTATCAAAGGACTGCGAAAGACACAAAATGAACCCGTACGTTTACAATATGCTAATCTGGCCTAACATTATTTCCCGCTGCCTTGTCCCGTTCGTACCGTTAAAATTGTTAATTCTCCCTTAATGTCCGACTATCCACTGTAATGGATTAAATATACATGAGACCTCAGAAGAATTTGTACCACTGCGAATGCAAATTTTTGTAATCTACCTCCACCTACTGGAATTGAATCTTCACTGCGCTCTTATCGTCGACGTGTATTTTATGATGAGAATGCGTTCGTTTCTTTGGGATATGCTGCAACGATTTTAATTCTGGCGAGTTTTTAGGTTTCACATTGTGAAAACCGTCCAGGGATAGGTGGAAACGTGTATTATTCTGGCCGAACCTTTGTTACAAAAGGACGTTCTGTTAGCTTCGGATGGAACATACGAATGGTTGTTTCATTATGCGGAAATTTTGAATGTTATTGGTTCTACTCATTCTTAGTATTCTTCTATATTCTGTAATGTAATTGAGGGAGAAATTTTATGGTTTGCGTAGTCGTTCAAAGGTGGACTTAGAGCTTTTGCCGCTGTTGTTTACCCACATAAGAAAGTATTACAACTCGATTTGGAAGTGTGAAATGACTTGGAAAATCGGTCTGTTACAGTCGACCCCAGAATTATTTGAATATGAAATAATAGGAAATGGAAGTGTAGGACTAATGGATATTTAGAGATGAGAAGGAACTATTGAGTTCAAAACAACTATTACTATTATTTTCATAGCAATCATTGTTATCAAACGATAGACTGAAACGAATATAGGGAGTAAGCAATGTAGAAATTAACGAATCGTTCGAAACACTCGAAAGGATCCTAAAATAGACTCGGAATTGAAAACCCACAATAACGATTACCCAAGCGGGTCATGAAACCCTCACTCTTTCCACTCAGAAACCGCTCCCGAATGCAAAATTCCATAAACACCCCATTCAGCACGTTAAAACGGCTTACAAAATCAAAATGCCGTGTAATATATTAAGGAAATAACGACCCGTTACACCGTATTATCACCGCAATATCAAGATTGTTGTGACCCCATAAAGGACGTGGAAAAGGGACAGACGCCAAAATTGTGTATCAGCACATGGAATGGGCATATTTATATAATATGCGAACAATAAACCGTCCGTGACAGAATGGAAGAGTCGGGAAAAAGGGGGAAATCCCGGGAACTAAACGGGATGGTAAGGGACCTCCGATTCAATGAATGCGGAAAAGGATTTCACCGGAAATATATGAATAATTCAGTTACAAAAATAAAACTGACATAAGTCAGTTGACAGCTGTTGGAAATATATTTACAGTAGCTGTCGAAGAAACCGTCCAGAATCCCGGATATGTAAATACAGAATTATTGTTTTTTCTTTAATTCCCGAGCATTAATGCTATTTTTTTTTAATGTTACAGTAACCATGTTGCTCAGCATATGAAACTGACATTTTGTTTCAGTTTTTTTTTCGGTATATGACATTGAAAACTCAGCAGATCTCGTATAACCTGACAGAGCCACAAGAGTATTACACTCGGTGATATTCCACGAGACCTGCCCCTTCGCCATTTCGCTACCGATCCAATTGATCTCCAGTTGAATTGTATAAGAAAAGGCTACAGTAGGAAAGCTTTCAAGTAGTTTTCATTTCTTTCACCATTTATGTTCCTTGGGATGCTCAATGTAAACAAATTTCATGACGCGATAAAGAAAAAAATAAAAATTCCAAGAATGTAGAATAATTAAAGAAATCAACGACTATCAGGATGCGTTTGAGCCTTAATTCATGGAGAATTCTACGAGGATGTATTGATATCGAGTTAGCCAAGACCAGTTCCATGCATAAACAAAATATTGCGATACCACATCAACGAACAATAACTTATCAGAAGTGTCAGTGTAGAGTTCGACGTCAAAAAAGTAAACCAGAGTTACGCAATAAATTGAAAAAATAAAAGATGTCCACCGAAATCGTAAAAATCGAAAAATTGGAGTATCGAGCCATCATCAAGTACCTGTATTTAAAAGGGTTGAGAGGTAAGAAGATTTACGAAGATATGCTTAATACCCTTTGTAATCAATGTCCTTCGTATGCGACCGTGAAAATTTGGACTGCAAGCTTCAAAAGAGGTCAATTTTCCATTGAAGATGATGACCGATCGGGAAGGCCAGTTTCAGTGTCAGTCCCCGAAAATATCGATGCAGTTCATGACATGATTTTATCAGACCGTCGAATTGGGCTAAAACGGATATCTGAAGCACTGAAGATTTCATACGAATGCGTTCTTCATATAGTTCACGTCAATTTGGACATGAGAAAAATTGCTGCAAAATGGATCCCCAAATGTTTGAATGTTGACCAAAAGCGTGCAAGGGTAGAAGCATCGCGTTCGATCTGTGCTCGATTTGAAAACGATGTAGACTTCTCAAACCGAATTGTTACTATGGATGAGACTTGGGTACATTTCTACAATCAAGAAACAAAGCAACAATCGATGGAATGGCGACACTCTGGTTCTCCAAGACCTAAGAAGTTTCGTGTCCAAAAATCTGCTGGAAAAGTTCTTGCTTCAGTTTTTGGGATTGCCATGGAGTAATCATGATTGAATTTTTGGATAAGGGTAGAACAATAACTGGAGATTACTATTCGACATTACTGAGCACTCTACGAGAAAAAATTAAAGAGAAAAGACGCGGAAAGCTATCCAAAGGTGTTTTGTTTTTACCGGACAACGCCCCAGTACACAAATCTCATGTTGCCATGCAAAAAATTCGTGATTTAGGGTTAGTATTTCTAGAACACCTCCCTTATTCACCAGATTTGGCTCCGTCCGACTATCATCTCTTTCCTCAACTGAAAAAAAGTTTAAAAGGTCGTAAATTTTCTTCCAACGAGGAGGTAATAAAAGCTGTGGAGGACTGGTTTGCAGAGCAAGAAGAAACATTTTTTTTGAAAGGTCTAGAGACGTTGCAGTTTCGCTGTAATAAATATATTCAATTAAGAGGAGAATATGTTGAGTAATAAAATATTTTGACATTGAAATTTTGTTTGGTTTTATAGTAGGTCGATTCAGCATATCAAAAAAGATGAAAATCGGAGCAGTTATGTTCGACACAAAAAACGAGCCAAAAGAGAGATATCCAAAACTTGTGTTGTCTGCAAGATCTCAGAGTTTGCGAAGTAGTCGGTTGTCTATTTCCTTAAGGCAAGATTATCGATTATCTGGTTCACATACCTGGACCATTAAGGATATGCCAACGATCCCCTGCGGTTTGTGTTGTGCCTCCGACATATTATGATAGAGTTCCTTATTGAATCCGTAGAGTTGTATCTGCAACAAGAATAAGTTTTCAGTGTATCGCTGTAACAATATGCTGAATATTCAACGAACGCAGGTCTACTGGCGACGAAATGAATATGTAAATAGGATGGTCGATTTCAAGGACAATGGTGGAGCCGATTTACATATGTAGATCTTGAGAGGAATAATGATATTTCAGTTGGGAGTTGGCGCATGGAAAATGTTTATTTTCCACAGCGTTTTTTGTTGCCCTTCTTAACTCTCACGTCATTTGCATCATTACAACGTAGTCCAGCCGGATTTGAATTATGATTTAATGAAAACGATGTTTTTTATTTCACATCCAACTGTACTACTAGAAAAAGGGAATAAAACCACGCGAATTTTGATGAGTCAAAATGGTAAAAGGGGTAAATTGAATATCAAACTACCTCTTTCTCCCAATTCACTGTTGATTGAAAGCCAAAACAACCGATCCGCCCGTTCGATCACGTGAAAAATCACCGGATAAATATCGGAATATCTGCATCAAGAGGAGTTTTATGGCCCACAATAACGATGATTACAGGACACAACGTGCCTCCCCGATCGCGGCGCCATTGTTGCATCGCTCTCCGTATCGGCTAATGGGAAATTCTGGTCTCGGATCTGGTCCTTTTGTGCCCTCAATGAAAGGAGCATCCGATTCGGTCTGTGTTTACCGAACGTAGGCGCAAAAAAGGGCCCAGATGAAACTTTCGCGGTTGCATGCTACGAATTTCTTGAATCCGTTTTGTTTGGGGTCAACTGGGTGGGGTTTCCCCGTTTGTAACTCGGGGAAATCGTGTTTGTCCACTCGGAAAATGGAAAGTGGTCAGTAAATTCGAAATAAGTTTTTTTTGAATGATTTAAGTTTAGGCACTCCCATAAGGACTGAACGAGAATAAATTCGCTATCACAAAAACGCCTATATCTTTTGAACCAATCGAGAAAAAAATCAAAATTTGATCATAGTTAGCTTTGTTATGAACGTCAGAAACATGTGGAACATATACCTCATAGATATTCCAATTCTCTGGCGCAAAATGTCATGCGAAGTGAAAACACGAGAATTTACAGTAAAACTTTTTCAAAATAATCAAAAATGGAACTTCAAAAGAATCGCAAAAGAGGCTCGCGTTCGTCCGGAAATGGTATCAAGAGTTTCAAGCGCTTCAACGAAGATCTTACAATTAACCGCAAGGAAGGAACCGGGAGGAAAAAGGGGTTTCATAGCCCAAAAAAATGAAGAAAGCCATCAGCCTTTTTCAGAAGAATCCTAACCGTCCAGGACGGAAAGTGGCCCAAATACTGGGTTGTTCGCTGTCAACCGTTCAGAAAATCAAGTCGAGTTGTGCGCTTAGAACATACAAAGTGCAGAAAGTGCCGGACAGGAACGCTGTGAAGAATCAAGAAGCGAAATCAAGAGCGAAGAAATTAAAAAAAGATTTCTTGAAAAATTTTTTCTGTTGCGTGATGGACGAAGAAACCTATGTCTTGGCTGATTTCTCGCAACTTCCTTGTCAGGAATTTTATACTGCAGATTCTCGTGGAAATGTTGACGAACAATTTCGCGTGAAGAAACAAGCAAAGTTTCCTAAAAAATTCCTAGTTTGGCAAGCAATTTGCACTTGTGGGAAAAGGAGTAAATTTTTCGTTGGCCAAGGCTCTGTTGACTCGAAGATATACATCGAGGATTGCTTGAAGAAGCGACTTTTTCCATTGTTACGCGAGCACGATGTGTCAACAATCTTTTGGCCAGATTTAGCTTCATTCCACTACAGCAAGGCCACCAAGGAATGGTACGAAGCTAATGAGGTGGTTTTTGTCCCCCAAGAGGCCAATCCACCAAATTGCCCAGAACTCAGGCCAATCGAAAGATATTGGGCCCTGGTAAAAAGAGAATTGAAGAAGACGTAGAAATCAACGAAAACATTAGCGGAATTCAAGCGAAAGTGGAATACAGCATCCCAGAAAGTGACTGAGAACACTATAAGAAGCATGATGGGAAGAATTCCAGAAGAAGTCCAAGAATTTTGTGAAAAATAGTTTTGATTTTTTTATTGTAAAAAAAGTTTTCATTAGAATTAGAAGATGCTTCGAAAATGAGTTTGATTTTAAAAATCGGTCCAGTGGTTCAAAAGATATAAGCGTTTTTGTGATAGCAAATTTATTCTCGTTCAGTCCTTACCAACTTTGAGTCGATGACAGAGGAGTTTAGTGCTTCGCTAGCAGCTTGACTATCAGAACGAATCTCTATGTCATACCCTGGATATTTTCTTTCCAGGTTTGTCTAAGCATCGTTAGATTGCAAGCTGATCTGCCCGAAAATGACAGTTTTCCTTCAGAGATCCCACCAATTCGGTAACGAATTTTCCATACATCCACACGCCATTCTCGTTGCACACAAAACCATCAACCATCCCATTCAATCCTATCGAGTCACCTCTGTAAGCTCCCATCATTATATTTCCCCAGCCGAAGCGATGGCTGGTGTCGAATAATAAAATTTCAATAAACGCAGTCCACCGGAGTTATTCCGGGACGCGGAATTACGAAAAGGCATTTCCGATATTGCCTAATATGGATTCCGTATTCCCGAAACGGTGGGGTAGTTTCAGACAGTGATAAAACACCTTTCGACCTGGAAAAATATGGGCGGAAGCCCTCGGATGCTTGATCGGAGTAATTTATATTTCGGTTATCGTTTCTCATTTCGAAGAGAGAAGTAGCTGCTCTCGGTATCGATGTGCAGAAGACGGTACGAGGCTTTTTCCCAGTTATAGACACTTCATCATTGCCGGTTTAGAGGCAGCGCGGCTCTAGTCTCGGCGGGGAGCAGAGGAATGTCCTTTGAGGGTTGTCGAGGAGGACTGACGATGCCTTTACTTGTTGGGGACGTATTTTGGGACATTGGAAGACTTATTCAACAATATTCAATAACAGGTTATAGGACGATACATTTTTAAAGCTGCACTCCAAATAATTTTAGACAAAGAAATAAATTATTCAGAATTGTTAAGTTATATCAAACTGTCTCAGAAGTATTAAGTGATTGAAGTGAAAAGAATAAGGAAATATAATGATTAATAATGGTAACTGAAAATTGAAGCTTTTCACAAGGCGATTGTTGGCGAGTTTAGATTATTCGCTTCGCCAAAACTTGGGTGTCCCTAAATTGAATGTACAAACGAAAAGAGGAGATTCCTTGAGTAATTTCGAGAAAAAAAGTCCCATAAACCTGGGGTCGCAAACGTTTCCTTTTCGAGATACAGAGTGTTGAACTTTTAATTTTTTTCAATTTTTTTTCTCATAGTATCTACACTTTACAAGATATTCAACTGAAGTTTGGCATAGATATTACATTTGAGAGTTCTCTCCACATGACATGGCAATTTCGATAGCGGATCTGCAGGTGATATTTTTTCTGGAACACTGTCACCTGTTTTCCTCCAGAACTTTTTTCTGGTGAGCAACTGTGGATTTGAAAAAATGTAGAAAGAATCTTTGTTGTTATACTAAACTTTTCGATCTCTTGTAGTTTTGTCGTATCTGCTACCGATTTCGACAAAAAATTTTGAACGTTTCTCTTGAAATCCTCAGAAGAATCAAAATTTTCATTCCTCACTTAGAATGGAACTAGTATGGGCCAGCAGATCTACCTTGAACAGTTATCCTTATCGGTAGGCCTCCGGTCGCGGAATCTGAGCGCAGTTGTCAGATTGTGTTCCGGGCTTTTTCTATAGGAGGCTGTGGCCAAACTCTGACAGCTTACAGCTACAATGTCAAATAGTTCTCTGTGATCTCTGCAGATCGGGCGATTTTATAGGAGAAATGTCAAACTTTGATCAGTTTTCCTGAAGAAATGGAGAAATTATGGGAAATATGAATACCAAGCTATTTTGCGTTGACTCTTCCTCTTTCGATCCGTATATTTACATCACGGCCAGGATATCTGCGAGAAAAGTTTTATCGAGTTTAAAATTGCCCTTTTGTCGAATTTTTTCGCGATTTTCGCGATTTTTTTTAAAATACTTCTACGTCGCCTAGAGGATCGAAATTACGCCCACGTACGAATCGATCATTCGTCTTTCCGACCTGTATCGCAGCTTCGCGGCGATTTTAAGATTCTTCTGGAACCATTTTTTCGACAGATTCCCCGGGCCGGACCACAGAGTTACCGTTTTAGTATAATAAAGAAATATAGAATGAGTGAAGTAGTCCTAGAGATGATGCAATTGACAGTATAATGCAGATTTGATTGGATGAAATGGTTTCATAGGACACAAAATGAGAAAATGCAACAGATTTCATCAACTTAACCCATCCAATATACTTTTTCTCCGATCGTGGGAAAAGTGACACTATTTTGACCTGATTTCTATGCGCAAAGCTCAACATTCCAGAACAGTGGGCAGTTGCTAAGCAATTAGAAAATAACAGTGCGGTAATAATTACCGCACTGCTGTAGCGTGCGGTAATGTTACAAATGGATTATTACAATGAAATGAAACAAAGTATGGTTTTCATTTTAATATTGATAAATTTGGTATGAAATAAATAAAAGAAACATCTAATTTATAACGTTATTCTTGAACACAATTAATTGTTGTTAATATTTACATTTATTGTACAGTTTGTACAATTTGTAAATTGTACTGGAGGGCAACGAGAATTTATAGACGTTGAAGCTGCATGGCTAGTTGTTTGGTTTATCTCGTTTCGATCATTTTCATTTGAAGTCGAGGCAGGGGTGTTGAATATTTTATTAGCCACTTCTACTTTATTATTAAGTGATTCGTCAATATATTCTTCCGCCACATGGGAAGACTTCCATCCTCCGTGGCGCTTTAAAGAAAGAATGTCAGCTCCAGCATCTACCAAATGTGTTGCCGATGATCTTCGGAAACAATGTCCTGTATATTCTGTCGGATTTGGCAACTGTAAATAACTTGCAACAATTTGCGGCATTTTTCCAAATTGATTAATTCCAATGACTGTCTTCCATCCTTTTCCCTTGTTGAATTTAAAAAAAAATCTAGGATTTTCAAAATCATTAGGCCTGAATGATACGTACTTTCTATAAACATTTAAATAGGTTTCGTTGATGATGAATGATCTAGGTCTATTTGTTTTTGTTTCTGGTATTTTTACCAGTATTTTTGAACCGAAATCTTCTATATCCTGAACTTTTATTCGGACAAGCTCATCTCGTCGACAGGCTCCTGCTATTCCAAATATCAGAGCCACCTAAAAATTAATCGAACATTGTATATTTCGTATTTCATTTAATTTAAGTAATACTATTTAATCTTTATCTACTTACTTTCGTCGATAAAAATATGTCATCTGAGGCCTCTAAAATGAATTTCTGAACTTGTTCCTGGGTTAAAATTTTAGATTTTTTCGGTTTGTATCCTATAGCTTGACGTTTCAAAAATGCTCTCAGTTTATGGTACTGGGCAATATTAATATTATTTTTAATAGACAAAGTTGATCGAAGCATGGAATAATGTGCCCACAACGTCGAAGATTTCATTGTTTTAGCCAATTCAGCAACATACGCCATCAGTACATTCTCAGAAAAGGATACACTGTTGTTTTTTCTGCAAAAATCCATGAAGCGTTGGTACGCAAGTTCATACTTCTCTCTGGATTTCGCCGGAAGTAAATCAAGTGAAGCCGCGTTCGCTGCTTCTACAAGTTCAGGAGGCGTGCAAGGTAACGAATAATCACCATCAGTGTCCATGTTTACTACTGTTTTTTTAATTTCTTATAAAATACAACGAATCGAACAAAATCGGCTTGAAAAATTATTTTACTTCTGTCATAACAAAGTAATTTCCATAGTTACCACTTCTATATTTAAATATGAACATAGAGAAACCTATTTAAACTTACTTGATTACATCTTGAATGAAATATTTTTTAATAATTTTTTCAAATATAAATCGACGATCGGAGAAAAAATAGTATGTATAATTCGTGGGAAAAGCATATTCCCAAACTCCTGTGTTACCAGACTCGTCGCTACGCTCCTCGTCTGGTAATTATCACAGTCGTTTGGGAATATTATGCTTTTCCCACTAATTATACAATATACTATTTCCACTCACCTCGGCCGGGAAAGTGTATCCGTATATCTGATGTTCGGAGCCCTGTCTGTTCTCGGTGCCGTAGTGAATGTAGATCTCCTCGAATTGATACCTGTAAGCCAGAGGACCTCCGGAGATGTTTACGAGATGCTTGCTGTCCTTGTCCACCCTAAACACTAACGACTGGCCCGTGTTGTACAGCATCCCGTTCACCTGGAACGAACATTAGGATATTACAGGTCTCGAATGCTGATGGGACGGAAGGTTTCGGAAAAATTGGAGACGGGAGAGGCTGAAGGGTTCACAGACTGCACGATGTGTCCGACGGACAAGTCTCAATATAAAGAGTTACATATTTATATCCAGATTAGAATCCTGAGGCTCTTACTGGAATTTAGTTCTTGGGCGAGGAAACAATTTTTTCGAGAAAAACATTCGAGTGATTCCCATAATCTTTTCGAATACACTGCGCAAAAAAATTAACGCACATTATGGAAATCTCAAATTTATTCTACAACTGAAGGTGTTCTCAATGATAATTATTTTTATCAGAATTATGCATGCATATGTTATCCACACTTTCAACGTTTTTCTTCAATACAGATGTTTTCTCCCAGCAGGAATAAAAAATGATGATATTATCAGATTAAGAATGTATTGGCTCCATTCTAAAATCAGTTGTTCTCGATCAATTCTAGTGATCAATATTTTTTCTTCCGTTTGATTTTCTACACTCGATCGCTATGCAACGAGAAACACGCAATTTGACCCAAGAGGAATGTGCCCAAGCGGTAGTTTTGCGAGAAGAAGGGTGGACAAACACAAGAATTGCAGAAAGGTTTGGAGTTTCCCATACAAGTGTGTCCAGAATGTTGCAGCGATTCAGGGAGACACGTATGAATGTCCGAAGACCAGGACAGGGTAGACCACGGGTAACAACTGCCATTCAAGAACGTTACATGAGAGTTTCTTCGTTCAGACAAGGGTTTGCAACCGCTCGCCTCCTTCAAAAACAGCTTGGGCAAACTCATGAGGTGCAAATTAGCACTCAGACAATGAGAAATCGCATCGGAGGATATGATTTAAGGCCTCGTGTCGCGGCAAGAGGCCCAGCTCTTACCCCAGCCCAGGGCGCGTTTGGATTTTGCGAGAGAGCATATCCATTGGGAAGAGGCCGATTGGGAAAGAGTTCTCTTCACAGATGAGTCTAGATTCTGCCTCTACCATTGTGATCGACGTTCCCTTGTATACAGACGTCTACATAGAAGATATGCTAAGTGCAATTTCCTGAATACTACTGGTTTCGGGGGAGGATCGATTATGGTATGGGGTGGAATATCTTTGACTGCTCTCACAGACCTAGTGGTAGTTGATAATGGAGCTATGAATGATGATAAGTATATAAGGAACATTCTTGAAGAGCATGTAGTGCCATTTGCCTCATACATTAGTGAAAATTTCATTTTTATGGACGATAATGCCAGACCTCATCGTGCGCGCATCGTTCAAGAGTACCTTGAAGAGGTTGAAGTCTCTCGAATGGAATGGCTGGCAAGAAGTCCAGATCTCAATCCAATTGAGCAGGTTAGGGACAACCTCAATAGAAGGCTGAGAAGTTCAGGAAATCATCCAGCTACTCTTAATGACTTAGGAATTCAACTCGTAGAAATCTGGGAAGGATTAGATCAGAACATTTCAAGATCACTCATTTTGAGTATGGACCGTCGTTGCCGAGCTGTAGTTTACGCAAGGGGTTCAAATACCAAGTATTAAATCACTTATCAGCATTTCAGTATTTTGAAAATTGTTCATTTCTCTTCTTTCACATAAGATTCGGTGAAATCCTGAATTTTTTTCGATTTAATGTGTCTTGTTTCGTTCAAAACCTTCCCGAGAGAACATAAAAAATAAGTTATAAAGTCAATGTAGAGTTAACTTTCATTAAAATTGAGATTTTCAGAATGTGCGTTAATTTCTTTGCGCAGTGTATATTCAGATCAGAATCCTGAGGCTCTTACTGGAATCTAGTTCTAGAGCGAGGAAACAATTTTTGTTTCAAGAAAAACATTCCCATCATCATTCCAAACATCAAGTGCTGATTAAATTTCGATAGCAACAAAGAGAGGCATCCTCGACCAAAATCGCAAAACCCACGTCCATATCTCCTTCAGAATTTCTGTGACATACCGGCGAAGTGGAGGAATATCGCTGCCACACGAAAGCCGTACGTACATACATATTTTATGACTTATCCCGGAAAATCCCTCGGGATCTCGGAACGCTTCCAAAGTATAAAATCGCATCAATAAAAGCCCGAATGCGAATGTTCAACTGAAATCGCCGATGTTTATCAAATAAATATCGGAGGATAGTCGGGAGACAATGGTGAAAAGTCCTGTAGGATGGAACGGAAACCGATCGATGCGACCGGGTCGTATATAACGAACCGTTTATATTGGATAAGTCGGAGTCGTCTTCGCATTCGGTTCGTCAATTTTTTCTTATTGAATTGTGGACAGGGCAGTCGAGAATTAGGGGGAAGAGTCTCTTGCGGTATTTTCGTCGATACGAAAGAAAGATCCGTCCTTCTTCTTCGAACTCGTGGAATGCGGACTGATACAGTCGACCCCAGAAGCTTTATTTGATCAAGACAGAATAGCGAATGGATAAATGTCTGTGTTATGTAGCTTTGTGGAAGGCACTGAAGGCATGCAGATTAATGAAATTTCCAGGTCAAGTCGAAAATAAAACATTTTTTTTTAAATTTATTCACTCAATATTGCAAAAACTACAAACCATTTGGCAAAAATGGTAAGAGTCTTGCTCATAAATTAAATCATAATCATGGACATAATTAAACCATATTGAGGTTATAATGAGCCAGTGAAAAATGATTTCTGACAACTTAATTGATATTCCACAAAAACATAACGATTTCCCCGGCTACCCTAGCGACCGAATCAATTCCATTCCCACAAAAGAACCCCGTTACCCTAGGAAGTAGCGACAAAAAATAATGAGCCCGAGGAATCGAAGACATCTACCGTATCCATTAAAGTTAAACCCTCGCAAGTAAGGGTCGTACAGTAGCAACTTGTTGTAAAAACATGTGATTTGAATCGAGTATAATGGTTCAGATCATTAAGGAGACCTAGCAAACTCTGGATGGCGTACGCCGGTGATTGAATGATGGATGACCTCGACCCCACTCACGTGGTTTACCTAATCTGGGGTCCCGTTTCCAGGGGTGGCCAAGAGGATCGACGATTTCAAACACCGATAACTCGACTTGATCTTTTATCTGCCGTAAGGATCCACCTATATGGGAAGTATTTGATGAGTTGTGAAAATTTATCGATGAGAATTATCCAGAGAATGATTCGTTCTAAAACTGGTGGAATAATTCGATTATTAAAATGGAGTTATGATGAAAGACGAACCTACAATTCGAAGAATTCTTGATATCTTTTGAACCACTGGACCGATTTCGAAAGTCAAACTCATTTTCGAATCATCTTCTAATTCTTATGAAAACTGTTTTTGCAATAAAAAAAACCAAAACTATTTTTTACAAAATTCATGGATTTTTTCTGGAATTCTACCCATCATGCTTCTTATAGTGTTCTCAGTCACTTTCTGGGATGCTGTCTTCCACTTTTGCTTGAATTCCGCTAATGTTTTCGTTGATTTCTTAGTCTTCTTCAATTCTCTTTTTACCAGGGCCCAATATCTTTTGATTGACCTGAGTTCTGGGCAATTTGGTAGATTGGCCCCTTTGGGGACAAAAACCACCTCATTAGCTTCGTACCATTCCTTGGTGGCCTTGCTGTAGTGGCATGAAAAAGATTGAAAAAGATTGTTGACACATCGTGCTCACGTAAAAATGGTGAAAGTCGCTTCTTCAAGCATTCCTCGATGTATATCTTCGAGTCAACAGAGCCTTGGCCAACGAAAAATTTGCTCCTTTTCCCACAAGTGCAAATTGCTTGCCAACCCAGGAATTTTTTAGGAAACTTTGCTTGTTTCTTCACGCGAAATTGTTCGTCAACATTTCCACGAGAATCTGCAGCATAAAATTCCTGACCAGGAAGTTGCGAGAAATCAGCCAAAACATAGGTTTCGTCGTCCATCACGCAATAGGAAAAATTTTTCAAGAAATCTTTTTTTAATTTCTTTGCTCTTGATTTCGCTTCTTGATTCTTCACATCGTTCCTGTCTGGCACTTTCTGCACTTTTTATGTTCTAAAAGCCCACAACTCGACTTGATTTTCTGAACGGTTGACTGCGAACAACCCACTATTTGGTCCACTTTGCGTCCTGAAGGGTTAGGATTCTTCTGAAAAAGGCTGATGGCTTTCTTCACTTTTTCTGGGCTATGAAACCCCTTTTTCCTTCCGGTTCCTTCCTTGCGGTTAATTGCAAGATATTCGTTGAAGCGCTTAACAACTCTTGATATCGTTTCCGAACGAACGCGAGCCTCTTTTGCGATTCTTTTGAAGCTCCATTTTTGATTATTTTGAAAGAGTTTCACTATAAATTCTCGTGTTTTCACGTCGCTTGACATTTTACGACAGAGAATTGGAATATCTATGAAGTAAATGTTCCACATGTTTCTGACGTTCATAACAAAGCTAATTATGATCAAATTTTGATTTTTTCTCAATTGGTCTTGAACCAATAACAACTTTTATTGAAAAACTCTTAACCTTAACCCATCCAATATGGATTGATAACGACTGAAAATACCAAATCTAAAGGCTCCAAAGACTGTCGATGTTTTCCTTTTACGATACAAAGATCATTCAGTCCGAATCGACATCCCTACCACATTTCCGCTACATTCATTTGTCATGCGACATTATTTAAGGTTTGTTAGCTCGAAAATTTGCCGGATTTAAAATGCAGCATCCCGATGGAGATTGCGCGATATTGGAGTCGGTGATTCCTCAAGTTGAAAGGAAGATTACACTCGCTTTACTGGGGTTTATCTCCTTGTTTTATTTCCGAGTATTCTCGGGCTGTTGAAAATTCAATAGGGGAGGTTTGCTGACTTGATTTATTCAGGGCCATCTAGATCGCTCCGGTTGTATAACGGATGGAGTCCGGTTTTTCACGGACATCTGCCGCCAGAAGTTCGAGGGGTGTTTGGTCGGAAGTTTTCCGGCAGTTTAGGGACGATTTCGAAGCATAATTGAGGAGTCGCAGAGGAAAAATTTTACATGGTTCAGACGTTCGAATTCCAGGATGTCTTCACGTATTATTTGTATGTACACAATTCTAAACGAGGCCTACAAACAATACCAAACTACCTCGTCTCCGTTTACATGTTGACGCAGGTTATGAGATCGATCATCCTAATCATATCACCTCCCCCCGAATCGATTCAGGAGGGAGCCATGTGTCGGGAGTCAACCGAGATGGGAGACGAGAACTTACCCTGTGTTTGTCCACGTTTATGCTGTTCAAGTAGGGATCGAACAACAATTTGTCCGGCTCGATGTTGATTGGAGATTGTCTCCGTCCCTTCGAACACATGTTCCACTGCGGATTCATGAGACCCCAATACCCTGGACCTGAAACAACAAGAAATATTTCAGTCGACGATAAACGTGCATTATGCAGATGATTGGCCTTATAATATACAGGGTGAGTCTCTGACTTGTACATATATTTTAACTGAAGATTCTTGAGGACAAAAGAAACCTTTTTTTCATTTTCCATTTTTCCGATTTCAGCTCTGTTAAAAAGATATAGCCATTTGAAAAAAAAATTTGGGCTGACTACGCCTCTGATATGATCTTCTGGAATTGATGCAAAGTTCATATTTCTCGATTGAAATTGAGTTTATACATATAGGAAATACTCAAGTACTAACCTTATTGGAATAAAAATGTTGCAAACACGATAATTTCAACAAAAACAGTTAGTTTCATCGGATTATATCTGCAACTAAAAAGCAACATTTATCCCACCAAAATGAGTTCCTTCTTCGATTTTTCTGCAGATTAGTTTGTAAACACTAATAACTTGTTCATATTTTCCTCGAAATTCCCAAACAATATCATTAAGAAAGACTTTCCATTCAGATTTATTATCAAACAAACTAACCTAATCTAATTTGTATCGATTCTGTGAATGTTTGCACAGAAATTCCAAGAAGATGTTGTCAGCTTGCTGATATTTTCATTGAGGTTAAGGATTTTTTACGAAACATAGTATAAATCACGATACACTTGTGTACCGTGGTATAAATATCCATGAATTCTGCCGTTTCCATCATAAATCGACTTTGCCGCCAAATTTTACCACGCATGCGTAGAGCGAAAACTGAAGGATTGGTTATCTGGAGGCCAACTATAAACAATAACAAACCAGAGTCTCTGAACAAACTGTAAACATTAGGTGAAGTTCTGAATACATTCAGTGAATTATTGTTCTAATCCTAATGTGATTATTATGTGAAGTGAATTAATATAATCTTTACCGTGTCGAGTTTATAAAATTCCAAGAGGATATTGTGGAAGATGGAAACATCGATACAGATTATAAGGTATCATTTTATTTTTCATTGATTTCAATTTGATAAGTAGTTTGTATCGAGATTCATCATTCATATCCGAATTTTGTATTTCATCGACATTTAACTTCAATATGGACCAGTAACTATGAATTTTCAATAGAAACTGTGCGTGTTAAATCCTCCTTGGTGTTCAATTTTATCTCCCACATTTGTGGGATTTTATTATTAAAATATCTCGACAAAGTTGATAAATATTGTGACAACATTGTAAACTCGTTTAAAGACCAGAGAAGGAATAATATTCGATGATATTTAATTCAGAGACGCATTCAGATTATTCTTGAAATTAATGATTTTTTCGTCAAATTTCTCTGGGTGAAATTGGAAATAACTCGAAAACGACGCGTTTTATTGAAAAGAAGTAGAAAAACTTTCAGTTTTTTAAATGATTGATTCTTTCGAAAATATGAACCGTTTATCTTTTCAAAGTGGTTTTATGGTGTTTTAGCGTGTATTGATGAGTCGACTACCCTGTAACTTTTATACTAGTAGAGATATTGAATAGGTTTTGATTGAGGAATATGCACTATGAATAGAGTAAGAACTCAACCAAAATTCAGATCATTCGAAATAATGGTTCCGAAGATTTAAACAGAAAAGTGTTTTTTTGAAGAGGAGGCAGATCTGTGATGACGAGAGGCAAGAGGTTACAAAATCAAAAAAGGTTTTCCGGAAAGACCAAGCGGTCATAAACGACCACCGTCAAACTGACATATCCGCATTCACCCTCAGATTACACAAAGACAAACAGCTCGCAACCCTCGAGCAAACACCCCTCGCAGCACCTCTATAATGGCCGCAATATTCGTAATCAAAATTCCATCGCCAGACGCCAGGTCGTCCTCGCTAATTCAACCGGACGAGGTGGAATCGTAGAACTGTAATTCATAAACCAAATATTGACCTTCAGACCGTCCTGGAGAAGTCTAATGAACACTCCCCTAACGCGGCCTGGCTTATTTCGGGCGTCGCGTGCACGGATACCGTGATTCTGCCGGCCACTCACTCCCGTTTTCTATTATTCCCACCTAGGACTCGTGAATGATTGAAACGTTCCGAGGGACCGGTCGATGATAGCTGGTATCGTTTGCTACGATGATCTTTAACTGCGATCGCATGTTCGAACGATGTGGTGTGATTGTATACAAGGATCTGAATGAAATAGACTTGAACCTCTTGGAGAAACCTTCTGACTTAATGCCAACTACTTTTATTTCGAAAAACCCTTTGCCACGGTCATACGAGGATGTATTGATATCTAGTTAGCCTAGACCAGTTCCATGCATTAACAAAATATTGCAATACCATATCAACGAACAATAACTTATTAGAAGTGTCAGTGTAGAGTTCGACTTCGAAAAAGTGAACCGGAGTTACGCAATAAATTTAAAAAAAAATGTCCACCGAAATTGTAAAAATCGAAAAATTGGAGTATTTAAAAGGGTTAAGAGGTAAGCAGATTTACGAAGATATGCTTAATACCCTTAGTGATCCATGTTCTTCGTATGCGACCGTGAAAATTGGACTGCAAGCTTCAAAAGAGGTTAATTTTCCATTGAAGGTGATGACCGATCGGGAAGGCCAGTTTCTGTGTCAGTCCCCGCAAATATCGATGCAGTTCATGACATGACTTTATCAGACCGTAGAATTGGGCTAAAACGGATATCTGAAGCACTGAAGATTTCATACGAACGCGTTCATCATATAGTTCACGTCGATTTGGACATGAGAAAAATTTCTGCAAAATGGATCCCCAAATGTTTGAATGTTGTCCAAAATAATAATAAAACAACCGACAGTCAATCAGCACTGAGAGCTCTAGAATCTAACCAATGCTCACCTGGGAATGCCGCAAGACTATAAATCAACTGACCAGAGGCAACAGAGAGAATCTCTCAGGGCAATGTGGCATTGAGGGTGATGAGAAGGGTGGGGCACTTGCGAAAAGTGCATCGAAGATTGAACCCGTTCGACCTGAACCCTTCTGTGGCCTTGAATAGGAACACTATAGGCCAGCGCAGCGTTACAGCAATGGGAGATGCAATACATGGCACTATTCTGGAGAAGATCTCCAGCACTAAGAAAAGATTTATGTTATTCTTGTCGTCGTTGACAAGAACGTTTATCCAGCTAACGCAAGTGTTATTCATCATGCTTTGATTTCTTTCCGACTATTTCAACTGTTAATTGACTTCATCCAGGTACTCCATGGCTTGAGAATGGGCTCTTATCGAACAAGAGAAGTAGCTCCTCCTCAGAGCAGATGAATAACTCCAATTCCCTCTCCCTCACAAAGTCCTCGGATAATCAGGTCAAAACAACAATTCCGTAAAAACGGGGACGAGAACTGCTCTCGAACTTCATATCGCAGTTAATAACGAACGAAATCCGAAAGTTTTCGAAGTTGAAACGGGCGGTCATTAAACAATACTAATGAAGAGGAGTAAGCAACCACTTCAGCGATCTTCTTTGTTCTTGCGACGCGCATAAAAAGGCGAATCGTCCCCTTACAAGACAAAGGTCCGTGTTGTCATCCCGAGCGGTTGTTGAGACTGCGGCTCGGCGTTTTTATCGTGCCGAACTACGCGCAGAGCCGTACCGGAAGATAATTTTTCTGAACCGTCCCAAAGGTTCAAATTAATTATTCCGAATTTTCAAAATTCTGATTCCTTATTAATTTCTCCATACTGGGGAATTCCCATATGGAGTTGTCATTGTTTAGGTGCGAAAAGAACTCGCGTCAGCTGTGGACCACATAATATGTCGTATATTTGTTCCATTTTCAAAATTCAAATCAGTTCACTGATATACTTCGTGAATAATTCTGCTTCCGATAATTGCTCATCTTCTGCTTCCTATCGTTAATTCGGAAAATTTCAGTTTTTTCTGTGATTCGCAGTTTATAGTGATTTCGAACAAAAAAACTGTTACCAGTGGCGTGGTTATTTTATAATACCACAAGGATAAGTGTGCACAATTTGACATTTTTAGCAACGAATTTTCACGTCAGCTTCATTCCATATTCGTTTGTCGAGCTCGATCAATCTTTATATTGGAATAGGAGTCATCGACAGGATCCTGTTCTGCTGATATAGGTAACTATATTCCTTCTGTTATTTTGGGTACATTTTTCCTTTCATTTGTGTTGAGTTTCAATTAATTTCATATACGTATACAGTCCACTAGCCTTATTTTTATTTTCACTCGGAAGATTATATTTCGAAAAATTAAACTTAAATAATTGAACCACACTTCAGTTGGTTAACTGAAACTCTACCCAACAACATGAAAAGCCTTCACGATTTCTTCCCAAATTTTATTCATTTACTCCTTGCTATACTATTTATTTTCTACCAAAAAAAAAATCAAAATTTAAACAGCTCCTTCTGGTTGTTGCAGTTTCATCGTCATTTAGTATTCATCGACAGTCTGGCATGTCGGAGATCCGCTTTTTCGTTCGATGAACGAAGCCCCAAACCTAGAAAGTTAAATGCCCAATCCTATGCCACGCTCCAATGCCTCCCTAATTTCAACGCCAACTTCAAACAAAACGGAATTTCCCGTGTTCTCCATTAGGGCCCGAGGCCACTTCATTCCGGAGCCGCGAGACCGTTTCGTGTGAGGAAATATAACAAGAATCATCATAAATTTTTCATGCAGCCACCGGAGAAAACGAATTACACAAACACGTGTCAAACTTGCACAACAATTCGTTTCTCTCGTCGAAAAGTCTCGTTTTTGAATGGCAGTCGGAATATTAAGGCATTATTGACCGACCCTGTGCGGAATACTTGATGACTTGTACTCGACCAGTCGGCACGAACTAATTTGGCCGAGAGTGGTCTTGGGAGAATTTGCTCTGTAACATTCGAGGTTTCATTCGAGCGAGACTGAATGTTTTCCCTCTCGGTTTTTCCAACTTCATCATTTTTAGTACAGAGATCACACTCTCGAAATCACTTTCTTCGTACGACTAAAACATTCTCCATTTTGTATGTATGTGAGAAATATCTACCTGTATATCTCTTGTTCAAGTTCAATGGCTTTGCGCGAGTAATTAGGTCAATCAGTTCAATGAATGTATGAATGTGGAAATCGACGGAGTCGACACAATTTATTCTTATCCATTAATTGTACCTAAGACCTTCTGAAAACAGTGTCATCCAAATTTTAACATTTTAAATAATAACATTGAATGTTGTTTCTTCGATTCACAGGTAAGATCAACATTCTTGTATATAATTGTATTTTTGTATAAAATAATAAATTCTTTGATTTACAGAGAAACAATTCTTTTATTATTCTGACCTACAAAAGGAACTTGGTGAATCCAAAAACAATCTAATAAAACATTATATGTATATTCAATCAAATCTCATTCAGAATAATACTACTGTTTTAAATTGAGGAACTATTCGGGAACTCAGGAACATTCCAGCAAGGAGAAAGTGAATTAGAAATATCTGATTCATAAGTCAACCTGGAAATTGAAAAAAAAAACTTCTTCCTGATCAATCCTGCCCTGAGAAACCTCCAATATAAAAATTCCACCACTCGAAACTTTTCTGCCAAAAATGTATACATTGAAACACCATTCGTGTAATCAATTATCTGCCCGTTGAGCTCGACGCACAATCCACCTAGACGGGGGGGCAGAGAAGCCGAAATCAACTCCTCGTTTTTTCAAATTGTGTTCGTTTCAGTTTGCTCATCTTATTAGACGCTTCATTCTGATTTTCCCGTTCTTTCTTCTTCGATTCCTCCTCATTCAATCGAGAACAATGTACTTCCTTAAGTCCCTTCTATTTTCCTCCGTGAGGAATTATGATAAGGAAATCTCCTTATAGCGAACATTGACTTCCTAAGCGGCTCCAAATTGAGTTTCGCATTCTTTGCGGAACGGTTATTTTATATTCTTTTGATCGATGCGAGGAGAAGAATTCTTTCTGGAGTTCATACAGCGATCATCTTAACCGTGTTTCGTAATATTTGAGGTTGTTGTGTTCAAACACCATATTTGTCATCACCAAGAAATACTTAATAGTAGCTCCAATAATCTTAGTGCTCTGAGCTCGTGAACAAAACTCGAAAATGAAAAACGCAAAACCAAAAAATTCATGGTATAGAAGGACTATATGGTCAAGTTTGGTATCAAATTATAGGTTTTCGAGGACGAGCAATTCAATAAAAAATCAAGGCCTTATCTGGTACGGTTTAGATTTTGACCTGCGAAATGGCATTTTTTCAAAAAAATCTAAATTTCAAATCGTCATAACTCCCGTTCCAGTTATCGAATCCACTTTTTATTTGAATATTCATAATCAGCATTGTCCCAAGTATCTCTGCGAACAATAAAATCGATATCGAAAATCCCAACTTTTTTGGTGAAAAATGCCTAAGGGGTTAGACCCCCCAAAAACACTACATTCGTCATCACCACGGAATCAATGGGAACTCTAATGTTGATATTCATTCAGAATGATCTTCAATTCATTCGAATTATCCAGAATAACCATTTTGCCGGTCAGTAGCGCTTGAATTGTGAGTGCTCTGAGCTCGTGAACAAAACTCGAAAATCAAAAACGCAAAACATAAAACCAAAAAAATTCATGGTATAGAAGGACTATATGGTCAAGTTTGGTATCAAATTATAGGTTTTCGAGGACGAGGAATTCAATAAAAAATAAATCAAGGCTCTATCTGGTACCGTTCAGATTTTGACCGGCGAAATGGCATTTTTTCAAAAAATCGAAATTTCAAGTCTTCATTACTCCCGTTCCAGTTATCGTATCCACTTTTCATTTGTATATTGATAATCAGCATTGTCCCAAGTATCTCTGCGAACAATAAAATCGATACCGAAAATCCCAACTTTTTTGGTGAAAAATGCATAAGGGGTAAGACCCCAAAAACACCATATTTGTCATCACAACGGAATCCCTGGGCACTCTCATATTGATATTCATTCAGAATGATCTTCGATTCATTCGAATCATTCAGAATAACCATTGTGCCGATCAGTAGCGGCTAAATTATGAGTGCTCTGAGCTCGTGAACAAAACTCGAAAATGAAAAACGCAAAACATAAAACCAAAAAAAATCATGGTATAGAAGGACTATATGGTCAAGTTTGGTATCAAATTATAGGTTTTCGAGGACGAGGAATTCAATAAAAAACAACTCGAAGCCCTATCTGGTAGGGTTTAGATTTTGACCTGTGAAATGGCATTTTTTCAACAAAATCGAAATTTCAAGTCGTCATAACTCCCGTTTCAGTTATCGTATTCACTTTTAATTTGTATATTGATAATCAGCCTTGTCCCAAGTATCTATTCGAACAATAAAATCGATATCGAAAATCCCAACTTTTTTGGTGAAAAATGCATAAGGGGTAAGACCCCCCAAAAACACTATATTCGTCATCACCACGGAATCCCTGGGCACTCTAATGTTGATATTCATTCAGAATGATCTTCAATTCATTCGAATCATTCAGAATAACCATTTTGCCGGTCAGTAGCGCTTAAATTGTGAGTGCTCTGAGCTCGTGAACAAAACTCGAGAATGAAAAACGCAAAACATAAAACCCAAAATATTCATGGTATAGAAGGACTATATGGTCAAGTTTGGTATCAAATTATAGGTTTTCGAGGACGAGCAATTCAATAAAAAATAAATCAAGGCTCTATCTGGTACTGTTCAGATTTTGACCTGCGAAATGGCATTTTTTCAAAAAATCGAAATTTCAAGTCGTCATAACTCCCGTTCCAGTTATCGTATCCAATTTTTATTTGAATATTCATAAACAGCATTGTCCCAAGTATCTCTGCGAACAATAAAATCGATATCAAAAATCTCAACTTTTTTGGTGAAAAATGCATAAGGGGTAAGACCCCCCAAAAACACCATATTCGTCATCACCACGGAATCCCTGGGAACTCTTTTGTTGATATTCATTCGGAATGGTCTTCAATTCATTCGAATCATTCAGAATAACCATTTTGCCGGTCAGTAGCGCCTAAATTCTTATTGCTCTGAGCTCGTGAACAAAACTCGAAAATGAAAAACGCAAAACATAAAACCAAAAAATTCATGGTATAGAAGGACTATATGGTCAAGTTTGGTATCAAATTATAGGTTTTCGAGGACGAGCAATTCAATAAAGAATAAATCAAGGCCTTATCTGGTACGGTTTGGATTTTGACCTGCGAAATGGCATTTTTTCAAAAAAATCGAAATTTCAAGTCGTAATAACTCCCGTTCCAGTTACCGTAACCACTTTCTATTTGTATATTGATAATCAGCATTGTCCCCAGTATATCTTCGAACAATAAAATAGATATCGAAAATCCCAACTTTCTTGCTGAAAAATGCATAAGGGGTAAGACCCCCCAAAAACACCATTTTCGTCATCACCACGGAATCCCTGGGAACTCTAATGTTGATATTCATTCAGAAATCAGAATGATCTTCAATCCATTCGAATCATTCAGAATAACCATTTTGCCGGTCAGTAGCGCTTAAATTTCGAGTGCTCTGAGCTCGTGAACAAAACTCGAAAATGAAAAACGAAAAACATAAAACCAAAAAAAATCATGGAATAGAAGGACTATATGGTCAAGTTTGGTATCAAATTATAGGTTTTCGAGGACGGGCTATTCAATAAAAAATAAATCAAGGCTCTATCTGGTACGGTTTAGATTTTGACCGGCGAAATGGCATTTTTTTAAAAATCGAAATTTCAAGTCGTCATAACTCCCGTTCCAGTTATCGTATCCACTTTTCATTTGTATATTAATAATCAATATACTGTTCCTGTTATCTAGTAGAGTCTTCCTATTTCAAAGAAAACTTGAATTCTTTATCAAAATTGATTGGATCAATCGATATAATATAATGAATCCTGCTCTTATTGGTACAATTACAATTCAAAACTAATCATCCTTCTTGAAATGGACCACACTGGACAATGTTCACAAAGTGAATACCCAATGTCCCAAAACACCCCAATACACTGAAATTCCAAATATCCTATCTCTAGAACTTGACAAACGATATGTAGCGTTCAACAGTGATAACCTTTTAGCGTAATTAGCATCATTATCCTATCGCTTTTCACTACTTCGTCCCTTTCGAAACTAACAGAACAATGTTCATTTATATCCTACATTGCAATCAATTTACCTTTCGCTGTCAAAGTAACAAATGAAGCTTTTCAATTCGGCTCTTGTAGGGTTCTGTACATCCATTCGACAAAAGCATTCAACAACGACCTCAACAAAGTAAATAGACTAGTTTGTGTGTAGGAGTTGAGGAAGTTTAGCGTTATAGTCAAGTTTTTGATCTTTTATGTTCACTTGGAGTTGGCAGACCGACGGGAAAGTTCCATGGCTACGTCTGTGTCAGACGGAGTTAATCTACTATAACACTCAGTTCTTTGAAGGAATACTGAATTTATACAGAGGTTTCGAAAATGCTTCTTTTTCTAAACCAAGTACGTACTGATGAAAATACACTATTTTAATAAAAATAGACTATACATGAAAGTTGAAATTTTGAATAAATCATCATATGATTTTTAAATAAATTTTATTTTCTGTTGAAATCAAGACTATCCTTCCAATACGGTTCGTATATTACACTACGTAATACCAACAATTATAATATGAAATAGGCTTTTAATTCAATTTGAAACCTATCCCAGATGAGGGCGACATTACTGAACATCGATAGCTCCACGAAGCAATAAAGGGGACTGATCTAGTTATCTATGCAGTGGCTCTACCAAATCATTAGTTTCCCATTTTGGAACAGAACCCACACAATCATGTTACCTCTGGATTGATGTGGTGAAAAACGCCGATGGAAGTCACTCTCCGACTAACTGCTAGTTTTTAGGAAAGAATAGGTCCGTAACGGAATATTTTACGGCTCACACCTAAATCGGAAACTTGATAAATCGATTGCAACAAAATTCAGTGATTTTCAAAACGAAAATATAAGATCATATAATTTCAGAAAATAAGGCTCACGTGCCTCAAAACAATATCAAGCTATTTGCCTTTTGGTGAAGAATTAGCCTTCCATTCTCACCTCAAATTGATGAGGACTCATGGGAAAATTCGGATAATTTCGTTTTGTGAAAGATTCCTTTTTCCACAGTCTGACAATCAATGGTCCTTTGAGCCGAACTCGATCCAGCCACAAACGATTCCGATAGTGACTAGATCCGGCCCTGCGTCTCGAAGAAAATCCAAGGGAGAACGTATCCGGAAACTCACCATACTGGACCGAAAGACGTCCTGGTTGTCACGCCCGTTCGTTGTTTTCAAACTCATTACGGTGTTCCCGAAGTTACTGACAAATGACGTGCATCGTGAAAAATGAAGTGGGAATGTAGACAACTTGATAAAAGGCGGCGTTGACTTCAATAAAAACGGAACTTTCGAGGTCGAGAAAACGTCCGGAATACATTTATCCTCCCGTTTGGGAGGCAGTAAAACTGTTAGACGGTCAGAAAATGCCGCCTATACGACGTCACAGAATTCCGTGAAAAATCTATTTTTCGGGAAATCCCACAGAATTGAGAGAAATTCTCATCTGAAAGATTCACTTTCGAGGTAATTTATGTACAGGGTGTTGGGTAGGATGGTATAATATGGTACCTTCGGTTAGATGATTCAGAAAATTATGTTTTTTGTTCAATAAAAGTTCTTTGTTTACGAGATATTCGAAAAAATTACATCCCTTATCGATTATTAAAGAAAAACCATTCAACAGTCGTGGACAAAGATGCATACCCTACTCGCACATTATGGCTATCATTCACGCGCATTCTAAGTATAACAGCCACCATAATAAGCTCGTTTGTTGATAAACTATTAATCACTCTGAAAATGAGGTCTCAACGTCCAAGAACTGGCCCGAATTGAGCTTCCTCCCCCCTCCAAACCAACTCAACCCCTTCTGGCAGCTCATAAATACGGAATTTTCGCGACGCGAGCGCGCCCCGCCAAAACAATACACTATCAACGCAAAACTTCCGACCATCGCAATAAGACTCTTGACAGGGCGAAAAATATGAACCGACCATTTGTTCCAGCGTCGTGCGGCTCGGTACGTGACAAGGATACGGAATTAATTTGAATTTCAAATGGGAGTAACGGCCCTGGAACTCTCTCACTGCGTTGTTTACGGGCCCGACTGGAAGAGTGTCAATTTTCGGTTGCAGACAGACAATTTGGGAATAGGGGACCGGCTTGAGGAGACTGGGTCGAATCGATACACGTTTATCTCTACTCTGACGTAGGAAGTAGACTATCCTGCGAACCTGAGCGCCAGGACACTATTGAGTGTATTGGAGCATGCATTAGTTTAACTCAAGATGGTCTGTGACTGTGACTTTTGAAATCCAGGCATGTTGTTCTAGACAAAATAGGATCCTCACTAACTAGAAGACCACTTTCTGCAAGAGGCCAATAGTGCAGTGACTTTAGAGAACTGTCTTTGCAAGAAAACATTATTGGAATGACTTAAGATGATCGTCATTACAAGAGGCCTCTATTGGAATGACTTAAAGGGACTGTTTCTGCAAGAGGCTATTATTTCAATGACTTAAGAGAGCTGTCTCCGCAGTGGCCATTATTGCAACGACTTAAGAGGATCGTCTCTGCAAGAAACTATTATTGCAATTACGTAAGGGTACTGTCCTTGCAAGAGTCCATTTTTGCAAATGACCTTAGGGGACTATCTCTACAAGAGGCCATTATTTCAATGACTTAAGGAGACCGTATCTGCAAGAAGCCATTCCTGCAATGACTCAAGAGGGCATTAATGCAATGGCATGAGAGAACTGTCTCTGCAAAGGCCATTATTGGAATGACTTGAGAGGACTGTCTCTGCAAGAGGCCATCATTGCAATGATTCAAGAGAACTTTCTCTGCAAGAGGTCATTATTAGAATGACTTGAGATGATCGTCTCTACATGAGGCTTTTATTGAAATGACTTAAAGGGACTGTCTCTGCAAGTGGACATTATTGCAATGACATTAAGTGGATCGTCTCCGTAAGATACTATTATTGCAATTAATTGAAAAAAACTCTCCTTGCAAGAGGCCATTATTTCAATGCTTTAAGTGAACTGTCTCTGCAAGAGGCCCTTTTTTCAATGACTTAAGAGAACTGTCTCTGCCAGAGGCCATTATTGCAATGACTAGAAAAGAACTGTCTCTGAAAATGACCATCATTAGGATGACTTCAGAGGATCGTCCCTGCAAGAGACTATTATTGCAGTTACTTGAGAGGACTATCTCTACAAGAGGCCTTTATTGGAATGACTTAAAAGCACTGTCTCTGCAAGAAGGCATTATTGCAATAACTTAAGGGGACTATCTCTGCAAGAGGTCATGGTTGGAATGAATTTAGGGGACAATCTTTGAAAGAGACCATTATTGCAATGACTTGAAAGAACTGTCTTTGCCAGAGGCCATTATTGCAATGACTTGAAGAGAACTGTCTCTGCAAATGACTATCATTAGAATTACTTCAGAGGATCGTCTCTGCAAGAGACTTATTGCAATGACTTGAGAGGACTGTCTCTACAAGAGGCCTTTATTGGAATGACCTAAAGGGACTGTCTCTGCAAGAAGGAATTATTGCAATAACTTAAGAGGACTATATCTGCAAGAGGCCATGGTTGGAATGAATTGAGGGGACAATCTTTGAAAGAGACCATTATTGCAATGACTTGAAAGAACTGTCTTTGCCAGAGGCCATTATTGCAATGACTTGAAGAGAACTGTCTCTGCAAATGACTATCATTAGAATGACTTCCGAGGATCGTCTCTGCAAGAGACTTATTGCAATGACTTGAGAGGACTGTCTCTACAAGAGGCCTTTATTGGAATGACTTAAAGGGACTGTCTCTGCAAGAAGGCATTATTGCAATAACTTAAGAGGACTATATCTGCAAGAGGCCATGGTTGGAATGAATTGAGGGGACAATCTTTGAAAGAGACCATTATTGCAATGACTTGAAAGAACTGTCTTTGCCAGAGGCCATTATTGCAATGACTTGAAGAGAACTGTCTCTGCAAATGACTATCATTAGAATGACTTCAGAGGATCGTCTCTGCAAGAGACTTATTGCAATGACTTGATAGGACTGTCTCTACAAGAGGCCTTTATTGGAATGACTGAAAGGGACTGTCTCTGCAAGAAGCCCTTATTGCAATGACTTAAGAGGACTATCTCTGCAAGAGGCCTTTATTGAAATGACTTAAGAGGACTCTCTCTGAAAGAGGCCATTGTTGAAATGAATTGAGGGGTCTGTCTTTAATAGGCCATTATTGGAAAGATCCAATCCAAGAGGAGTGTCTCTGCTACTGGCCTCGTGGCAATGATCCTGCTTAGTTAGTAAACCCAAAGAAGAAGAGAAGTTGTTGAAATTAAATAAGCATTACTGACAAAGAAGTAATACATAACATGACTTGATATGTTAAAAATGCCAAAGTCACAACTATCGGCAAAATAACAGATGAATCCTCTGGCGAATGGAAATACAAGCCAGATACCTCAAAGTAACTTCGGTCTCCGACATCAGACCGGATCAATCTCCTACTTTATCCGGAACTCGGATCCGAACGGAGAACCCGTCTCGAACCGGAATAATATCGGAGAGAGGGCCGCGTTCCGGTGTCATTTAATTGAAAGGGAATAGGGAGAGAAATGTTTGTAATATACAGTGATAGGTGTCAGCGGACGAGGACCGGAAAGGAAATCTGGCAGAGGTCGAGAGCGGGTCAGGACGTGCTGGAAATCTGCTTTGGGGGCTTTGTCGGGGGGTAATGTACTGAGATGCTCGTTTGTAAGTCGTGGAACATCATTTCATGGTGGATGGGCCGGCGGACGGTTGGGGGATTCAGGACGCTTTCTTTTGAATGGGGATCGAGTGCTGGAGGAAGAGGTTGCGGTAACGAAGTAGAAAAAAGGGAGTGCTTCGGGAAATATCCCTCAGAACTGTTTATCTCCTTCGTGCCTAAGAGGCTGGCAGTATTTATAATAGAAAACTATGGGAATTTGATATGAACTAGCTGTATACAGGGTGAAGGTCTTCTATTTCTCTGAATTTCGAGCCGTTGGGAGTATACAGAGTGTTTTTTTTCATGTTGTGGTTTTCACGAAACGGAATATCCTGTAATGTTCAAAAAACATCCAAGGGCAAGCAGGTAGGAATTGGTGTTCTTCTTGAATTTCTGGAGGTTATATGCCTCGGGGAACACCTCCCTAGGCAATGTGTTCCAAAGCCTCGCTGTTCGTTGGATGAACGAGTCTTTGAAGAGAGATGTTCTGCAGGTCTCCAAAGTTACCACGAAGGGGTGTGAAGACTTAACTTGACGGGTTAGTCTGGAAGAGACTGCCAGAGGGGAAACGATTGCTGATAATTCAGAAGAGCATCGCTCATGGAAATATCTAAAAAATAGAGACAGATGGCCCACTTTTCTACGGTGTTCCAGAGAAGTGAGCGAGCTTGTAAGCAAGGCATCACCGACGAGACGAATTGCCCTTTTTGTACGGAATCCAAGAGTTTTAGGGTGTGTTTAGGTGCAGCTCTCCAAATATGGGAACAGTATTCCAGGACAGGTCGAATCTGTGCCTTATAGATCATAAGCAGCTGACCTGAGGTGAAATAGCTCCTGGCACGAAACAGAAAACCAAGTTTTTGGGATGCACTTTTAGCAATGGGTCTCACGTGATTCTCCCAGGAAAAGGAAAGGTTACTGCCGACAGTAATGCCAAGCATCAAAATGGATGACTTTAATGGTATGGTCACTCCCGACAATTTTATGCTGGGCACAGTAAGATCTGCTTTTCTAGAGAAAAGACATGCTTGTGTTTTGTTTGCGTTGAATTCTACCAAGTTATTAGATCCCCATTCAAGAATTGTTGCCAAGTCCATATTTATGTTGTTAACATTTCTTCCTCGTTCGTTTTTGATTTGGCGTGCTAATATTGGAGCCCTAGACGAAAAGGCGGTATGGAGGGTACTATCATCCGCGAAGCTGTGCACTGGACACGGAGTTGCTTCCAGCAAATCGTTGATGTGAAGTAGAAATAGTGTTGGAGCCAGAATTGATCCCTGCGGAACACCAGCATTTATGGGTAGAGAGTCAGATGAAACTCCATCGACCACTACATGGAGAGATCTGTTTGAGAGAAAACTAGCTAGCAGAGAACATAGCTTTGGGGGCACGCCATAGGATGGAAGCTTGGCGAGGAGTCCCTGATGCCAGACTCGATCGAATGCCTTGGAGATATCCAGTAATACGGCTAGGGTTTCACCATATTTCTCGGTAGATAGCTGCCATATATGTGAGACGTAAGCGAGCAAGTCACCAGTGGATCTCTGATGACGGAAACCATATTGTCTATCGTTGTGGCGTATTGAATGGATTATTCAGCAGCTGAGGAGTTTGTGTGTCGGTTCAGAAAAATATTTTGTTTTCCTGGTGATTTGAAAACTAGAGATTCCATCACCAATTCTGAATTGAGCTGACTCTGTTCACCTAACTCGGAATCTGTTTCAATTGCTTTGACAGCTGTTCTATATTCAATTGAAATTGATAGTTCCCTACAGATATAAAACCAAGTAAGCAAATCTCGAATAAGAATGTAAGAAATACCTACCTCTTGTTCAAGTTCAATGGCTTTGCGCGAGTAATTAGGTCAATCAGTTCAATGAATGTATGAATGTGGAGATCGACGGAGTCGACACAATTTATTATTTATCCATTAATTGTACCTAAAACTTTCTGAAAACAGTGTCATCCAAATTTCAACATTGTAAATAATAACATTGAATGTTGTTTCTTTGATTTACAGGAAACATCAACATTCTTGTATGTAATTGTATTTTTGTATAAAATAATAAATTCTTTAATTTACAGAGAAACAATTCTTGTATTATTCTGACCTACAAAAGGAACTTGGTGAATCCAAAATCATTCTAAAAAAACATTATAAGAATATGGAAAATGGACAATAAAGGAAAATTTTTTTCAATGTGTGGCTGTATCATCCACAAGAACGCTATCGCATAGAATCTCAAACCTTTTCGTCAGCTTCCTGACCCAAATAGGCATACCAGACTCTCCTCGGGACCAGACCTGATCGATCCCGAAGGGATATAATCTTGGTTTATGTCCAATTCGATAAGTACCAGAAAATGTCGGCATATCTCGGGGTGTTTATTTGAAAACGTTCTTTGATAAGCCCGAAAAGGCCGCTTTATCTGCGAGACGCGTGCTCGTTAAGATAACACTGCTAGAGGTGGAATGTCCTTCAGCCAGAGCAGGAAAAAGAGGCAGGAAAACAGTGGCGCGTATACGGTTGGAGTGACGATACGAGTAACGCAGAGGATTGGATGAAAACTAGCAATATTTAGACACGGTGCATCATGGTCACCAAAGTGGTTATCATGAAGGTCCAACCTCAAGAGTTGGATTATATGGAGTGAGATCTACCGCCAAGATTCGTGAAGGAACATCTGTTTCTAACCATCAATCAAAGATGTTCTTCTACTTCAATGATCAAGAATATATCTCCGTGATTGATTGCAGAAATTCACACTTTCTCAAGGTCTCATTCCTCCAAAAGTCATTTCCGTCCCTACAGATCCAAAACCTACCTCATCTATCGATTTCTGATGAACAGAAGGAGAGAAGAAATTGGTATTCCATCCATCATCCCGCGATATAAAGGAGATATGGAGAAATTAAGGAAAGAGAGAAAAAGATATGAGATCGGTATTTCATTAGAGAAGTTGAGTTAAATTTATCAAGTAATGCCCCGGCTAGATCTATTTCGTATTCATGGCACACTGTGGGCTATCCTCCAGTTTGTCTACCTTCTCTTGCTCCCCCAGAACTTCTTTAGTTGGGTTATCGTTCAAAATTCTCCACCCGAACGTAACTAATTCAAGTTCGAGTTCGGGACCATTGTTTCACGTTCTCTCTCTCTTCCTATATCTTAGAGGATAAGGAATTGATGGGGAAGCGTCGTTGCCAGATCGATTCATGGACTGACTCTGCCATTCTTGTTGTACAAATAATTTAGTAATTCGTTCCGTGCATGTGATACCACCCAGGCGCTGGAATCCAATAATCAGCTTCTACAACTTATGGTATGTTCAATTCGCGCCAATTCTGTTCGGTCTACACTCCAGAAATTACGGGGAAACTATATTTTCTCTGGAATATAGGAAGAAATCCGGAAATCTGACAACTCGGAATTCAAAACTTTCCTCTCCGGTCGGGTATAGCGGGAGCAAGTTTGGTAGTAAGTTTGACACTTCGACAATGTGTTTACACAAACAATTTATTTAATAATTCGATCTCCATAAGTTATCGGGTCTTCGGAAATATGGTGGGAAAGTTTTTCAAGGATAATTGACGAAGGAAAGAGTCCTGCTCCAACTTTTACGCAGTCGGGAAATTGACCTGAGGGACTGAGTTATCCGTGTGAAAGTAAAAAAAAGTTTTCGCAGTTTTGCATACATTTGGAAAGTATACTTCGCTCTGATATTCAAAGGCAGGATCCTTAATCAGTTGATAATTCAATTATGAAATTCTTTGTAGAAAAGGGTGCATAATAATTTTGAATTGGATCATAAATACACTGCGCAAAAAAATTAACGCATATCCTGAAAATATCAATTTTAATGAAAGTTAACTCTACATTGACTTTATAACTTATTTTTTATGTTCTTTCGGGAAGGTTTTGAACGAAACAAGACACATTAAATTCTTCCCAGATTTCTCCGAGTTGGATTCCTTAGTCATTAAGAGTAGCTGGATGATTTTCTGAACTTCTCAGCCTTCTATTGAGGTTGTCCCAACCTGCTCAATCGGATTAAGATCTGGACTTCTTGCTGGCCATTCCATTCGAGAGACTTCTTCACCTCTTCAAGGTAGGTACTCCTGAACGGTGCATAATCGTCCATAAAAATGAAATTTTCACCAATGTATGGGGCAAATGGCACTACATGCTCTTCAAGAATGTTCCTTATATACTTATCAGCATTCATAGCTCCATTATCAACGACCACTAGGTCTGTGCGAGCAGTCAAAGATATTCCGCCCCATACCATAATCGATCCTCCCCCGAAACCAGTAGTATTCAGGAAATTGCACTGAGCATATCTTTCATGTGGACGTCTGTATACAAGGAAAAGTCGATCACAATGGTAGAGGCAGAATCTAGACTCATCTGTGAAGAGAACTCTTTCCCAATCGGCCTCTTCCCAATGGATATGCTCTCTCGCAAAATCCAAACGCGCCCTTCGATGGGCTGGGGTAAGAGCTGGGCCTCTTGCCGCGACACGAGGCCTTAAATCATATTCTCTGAAGCGATTTCTTATTGTCTGTGTGCTAATTTGCACCTCATGAGTTTGCTCAAGCTGATTTTGAAGGAGGCGAACGGTTGCAAACCGTTGTCCCTACGAAGAAACTCTCAAGTAACGTTCTTGAATGGCAGTTGTTACCCGTGGTCTACCCTGTCCTGGTCTTCGGACATTCATACCTGTCTCCCTGAATCGCTGCAACATTCTGGACACACTTGTATGGGAAACTCCAAACCTTTCTGCAATTCTTGTGTATGTCCACCCTTCTTCTCGCAAAACTACCGCTTGGGCACATTCCTCTTGGGTCAAATTGCGTGTTTCGCGTTGCATAGTGATCGAGTGTAGAAAATCAAACGAAAGAAAAACTATTGATCACTAGAATTGATCGAGAACAACTGATTTCAGAATGGAGCCAATACATTCAAAATCTGATAATATCATCTTTTTTTATTCCTGCTGGGAGAAAACATCTGTATTGAAGCAAAACGTTGAAAGTGGATAATTCTGATAAAAATAATTATCATTGAGAACACCTTCAGTTGTAGAATGAATTTGAGATTTCCATAATGTGCGTTAATTTTTTTGCGCAGTGTATAAGAACGTCAGTATTAACTTTGTGGAAATGCTGGCATTCAGAACGAGTACCTTAAGCCAAAATAAAATAAAAAGCCCCACGCCCACCCTGCTGTTATTCAATCACACTCCAAGGAAGCTTGTATTCTTTTCCTAATTTCACGAAATTACTCTGTGAAATATTCATAACACTCCAAGAATGGAGCAAATGAAAACCTGCCAACGCCAAGGCGCCAAAATATTTCATTGCCGGTAGAAGTAACTGTAATATGCCAAGTTCTCTTGCACAGCCTTCCTATAGGGATAAAATGTTTAGTGAATTCTTGTTGTAGCAGATTCTGCTCCGAGAAATTTCATTCTTAAAGAACGAATTCTACGTAGGGAACTGACGCATGTTCGTTTTTTACTTCTTTCGTTTATCCAGAGTGGAACTGGATAGGATTCAACCATAAGACATTAGAGTTAAACATTATTTTTATAAAGCAAAGCTGCAATCTCAGTTGAATATTCCATTTTGACAGAATCGAGTCAAACATGAAACACCACTGTTGAATCTTCCTTTTTAGATTGATCGAATGTTCGAATCAACCATTCTCAACATATTCAAAACTTTCTCAACCACAGAAACTGCTTCGGAATATCTGCCAACCGAAGACAGAGCTGATGCCATTTTGAAGGACAAGCTCTTCCAGGGAGCGTCAGCGAACTAGAAAACAAATCGTTCCTCAGCAAGATGAGGGTAAAGGGAACATTACCTTGTGTCAGAAACAGGAGTTGTTGGAGTAACTTTCTGATTGGAGTTATACGAAAATATCCAATTGAACTATTCAAGTGGTGAGACGGAAGGTTCGTTCTCGAGGTTCAGTTTCGGTCATGAGTGCGAGAAATAGGAACAACCAAGCTTATACAGGGTGAAACTTCGTCTAACAGAAAGGGGGTACACGCCAAATGAACAATTTTTCCACAAATCGTCTATTCAAACCACTGTTGATTTTATGATTCAAGAACTTACACATTTAATTTTCAACAATTTTTTGTTACTTGAACGGATGCAACCTCTGATACACTTGTCATCAGCCTTCTTATTATCTTTAATGTCACAGTGCCCTTACACCCACGAGAGAGTTACTCTCTTGACTCTGACAAAGGGTGGTTAAAAAAAATCGAGTAAAATAACGAAATTTCATTCCCAGAGAATTCAAGCATTTTAAGACCATCAATACAGTGTATGGCCTCCACGGGCATCAATAACAGCTTGCAGTGGCGCACCCAGAAATTTCATTCGGGGGGGGGCTGCTCGAGAGTAATCAGGTTTTTACATAAAAAAAAAACTCGAAAACGACGAAAACAATCCTTTATTTTTGAGCTCGGGGGGGGCTGCAGCCCGACAGCCCCCCCCCTCGGTGCGCCACTGACAGCTTGACATCTTCTTTGCATACTACACACGAGGTTGTTGAACATTTCTTGAGGAATTTGGATCCATAAACGGGGCAGAAGCTCTCTCAGATCATTTAAGGATTCTGGGGTAGGTTGGTGATTATCTAATCTTCTTTGGAGCATCTCCCATGCATGTTCTATGCCAAATCTGGTGAGTGCGGAGGTATTGGTGAATGTGGAATACCAAGCTCCTCGCGCGCATTCTCAACTATGGCTGGACGGTGCGGTCTAGCGTTATCGTCTAGAAATTGAAAAGTTTCACCAATGGCAGCGTGGAAATTTGGCACAACATTGTCAATGACATGCTCCCTTTAGTGTAAGGCGGTCATATTCCCAGGACAAATGTGTAGTTCTGTGCGCCCGTTGAAACAAATCCCGGCCCATACCATAACACTACCCCCTCGGAATTGACGGACTTCTTGGACATAACGACGATTAAGGGGTATGCGTGGGATTGTCCATACCCTTATTCTTCGAGAATCTGAAAATCGTCCATATCTGGATTCATCAGTGAAAAGGACACTACGCCATTGATCGTTCCAATTGATATGTTGTCTTGCCCATTCCAGTCTTTGACGCTTATGGTCACGTGTTGATGGAACTCCTCTTAATGAACGTCTAGAACCTAGATTCACCTCTCTCAAACGTCGTCTGATGGTTTCGATGGAAACTTGGACCCCATCTGCATTTTGAAGAGTATTCCGTAGCATTCTACACGTAGATGTAGGGTTTCTTCTCGCCGAAACGGTAATGAAGCAATCCTGAGCAGGTGTTTTTTCTCGTCGCCCACCAAGCCCTGGTCTTTTCAACACGGAACCTGTCTCCCTGAACCTTTTCCAAAGTCGAGATATAACATTTTGGCTGACTTGGAGCCTTTCCGCAACAACAACCTGAGTTAGGCCACCCTGTAGCATTCCGATAGCCCTATTAGCCTCAGCGTTTGTTAATTTACGTCTTGGTATTTTCAGAAAACTCGTTTCGAATCGAAGCCGTTGATAAACTGACTTCATTCCAAAATAAGAACATTCATGAAGCATATGCAAAGAACCAAACTTCAGAAAAAAGGCGACCAGATTGACGAAATGTCTCATACTGATTTTTATTGGATAGATTCAAGTTGTTTATTGGGTTTTAAATGATTTAACAGCGATTTTCTCGGAGATTACTTTTAAAAACGATTGAATAGGATATCCCTAACTCTCGTGGAGC
Source organism: Adalia bipunctata (assembly GCA_910592335.1). Lineage (NCBI taxonomy): Eukaryota > Metazoa > Arthropoda > Insecta > Coleoptera > Coccinellidae > Adalia > Adalia bipunctata. Next base: position 969,706 of record OU342952.1, on the reverse strand, counting down.
AGTATACATAAATAAATCGAATACTCTGCCTCAAGCCTCAATCTTTGTCTCTGAGAGCAAAATGGTAGTCTATCAACTTGTGCTCTATAAACCATCGCAGAAAGCTTCGAGAAAAGCAAAAACAGCCTCTTTTCGTCGTAGTAGGAATTTCATAAGCAACTCATAACCCCAGCATCGACCAATTCAACCGGAAATCCCAAATTGGACTTGTAAATTTCTTATGGGCAATTCGCACGGAGCTTTCCATTTTCCAATCCAACCCGTATCGTTTCCATACCACACTCCCCGACTCGTGTAGCTTTATCCCCAGCCGTATCGCGGCACCATCGAAACAAATCTCTTCTTCCATCCCGTTCGAATACCTCGCCCACACATTCACTTACTGCATGCATCCCCGGATGGTTAATCTGATCTTCCGCGCTTTTTATTGGTCTGACTCAAGCCAGAGCCTACTTCTACGTGAGATTGGTTTTTTATAGGGACGAGCGCGGGGAGGGAATGCCTGATGACTTCGAGTTTGGGGAAATCAACGAGGGGGTCGATAAATTGTTGGTTATGTAAATGGGAGGATTGTTTGGGATGTGAAGAGGGGTCGCAGAGTCTTTGATGTTGATCCTGTCGCTGATACTGCCAGCATTTGATTATTTGTATCATGAAACTTGAGAGGTGTCACCCAGTGCTTATTCGAGTTATTTTGAGTGTTTCTGCATTAGAACCTCACCAAATAACGGGATGTAGCACCAAATCCACAAAATTCTGCCAGTCAAACTTTGTTGCATGGGTTGCGTGAGATCCATTGCTAAAAGTGCATCCCAAAAACTTGGTTTTCTGTTTCGTGCCAGGAGCTATTTCACCTCAGGTCAGCTGCTTATGATCTATAAGGCACAGATTCGACCTGTCCTGGAATACTGTTCCCATATTTGGAATGCTGCACCTAAACACACCATAAAACTCTTGGATTCTGTACAAAAAAGGGCAATTCGTCTCGTCGGTCATGCCTTGCTTACAAGCTCGCTCACTTCTCTGGAACACCGTAGAAAAGTGGGCGATCTGTCTCTATTTTATAGATATTTCCATGGGCGATGCTCTTCTGAATTATCAGCAATCGTTCCCCCTCTGGCAGTCTCTTCCAGACTAACCCGTCAAGTTAAGTCTTCACACCCCTTCGTGGTAACTTTGGAGACCTGCAGAACATCTCTCTTCAAATACTCGTTCATCCAACGAACAGCGAGGCTTTGGAACACATTGCCTAGGGAGGTGTTCCCCGAGGCATATAACCTCCAGAAATTCAAGAAGAACATCAATTCCTACCTGCTTGCCTTTGGTTCTCACGATGTTCTCTGAACATTACAGGATATTCCTTTTCGTGAAAACCACAACATGGAAAAAAAAATTTGCAACAGCAATAATCCAAGTACTCTGCTAGTAGATTACGCATGCTAGTCTCCCAATATACCTGTAGCAAGTATCTACAAACTTGATGGAGCAGAAAGAACATCAAGGTCTCTATTCCTTCCAGTTGTCAATTCAGGATCATCCAGGGAGTCTTCAAAGTTATAGACCACGCTGAACCTTCAGACCAATCCTCATCTCCAACCTAATAAAATCGAAGGAACTCCTGCTGTCTCCCTTCGACCCACATCAGGAAACATCAATCCCCACTAGCCGAATAAGCCAGCAAGTTATATTTCCAATTCCTCCCAACTGGATCCGCATCTCGAATGATAAACATCCCAAGTTTAAGGCCTCAAAATACACAAGAAACGCGATGCAGACATCCGCCAATTTATCGCTTTTTTTCGGGGCGGCCGGGGAGGTGAGGGGTCCGAGGACTCAATTTAAATTAGGCTATTTGTATATGGGGGCTCCGAATCCTTCAAGCCAGAGCTACAGTTCCACTTGATTTAAGCTGCTTTCAGGCAGATTAGATTCAGGATCGGACTGCCGGAAGAGATGATCTGCTCGTAATTTAGGAGGAAGCCAACTTGAAGCTGTTTATTTCGCGAATGGCGTCTCACTCTGTGGCTTTACGCCCCCCGTTTTGAGTCGACGGATGAGGGGTGGACGGTGATGGAACGGTGTGCCAAATTGATTCTCGATCTTCTAGGGGTAGGTACTCAAGTTTATGTAAATGGGCATACGAGGATTGGAGGCTTCTATGTCTTCTGATCTGAGTGTATGGAGAGCCATGATCTCATTTTTAAGTCATTCTGAAAGAAATAGACCTTTCAGCTCGGAAATCCTTGAGGCAGACCAAGTTCCAAGTCTTCAGTTGAAGTTAATTCAGCTGCAAGATTAGTGAGATTGTTAAGGGTGTTTTGACATTTTAAAGTCAATCAGGAATCAATCTGTATGATAGAAAATCTCATCGATAACATGTATGTAGATTTGTTTTCGGTCGTCTAGGAATATGACCACCCCCTTGGCTAAACCAAACCTATATTTTACCTCTATCGTCTTCCTGTCGTTCTCTCAAGAACCAATAAAACCCAAACTGTCTATAAACAGATTATTTACAGTCCTCACACAATTATCTACACTGGCAGATTATACGTCTTGTACTAATTATTGAGCTAGATACACTTTTAGTTACGATTCATCCGCGTTTACTGAAGTTCGCGAGGCAGGAAACGTCTTTACGCCGAACGAATAAACTGATCTTATAACGTCTTGAAGATCTGATTCCGTCTCTAATGGCAATCACTACCCCCGTCTTAACTTTCTACCGACTTCCCGACTAACAATCAACTATACGACTTATCATTCACTCAACTCACTACCCATTTGAGAAAAGAGGTGTTACTTCTCGTACGACTTGAGCCAATCAAACAAGCTGGAGCCAAGGACATACGCATCGTAAATCACCTATAGGTGGCATCGGGCCACCAGCGATGATAACCTACCAAAAAACGCTTGAGCCCAAATCGGTCCATTCATCTTATTCTAGCAAATGGTACCTACAACTGCTAAATCTCATATTGCAGTTAAGGATTCCTTTCAATTATAAGACAAAGGTTTCACATTCAGAGCTCGAAAAGCTCACACATGGAAGAAGTCATCAAACACAAATCAGAAATGTCGCGCCTATCTTGGGGACAATATAAAGCATACCACACACTTAACAACTATGTACAATTGATGGAAATGAAATCCTACATGTATTTGTTAATGTCGAAAATCGAGTAAGACGTGAGAATATTTCTCTTAAATAAAGACAGACGACCGCAATTTCGCAAAGAACATAAAAGGGTAGAGGCAGTCGGGGCCCCACATTTCTCGGGAAAGTAGGTAAGGCAGCGTCTTAACGAGCTATTTAGACACCCCCGCTGTCAGGGGGAGACTCTAAATTCCCCAGTTAACGCCGAGCTGTCGTCCGACAGCCCAGATTTAAAATACGTCCCGATCCGGGACGTTTCATAAGTCCCTCTGACGTTGTATTCAATTTAAAATTTTTAATTCGGTCTTTGATTATGAAACTGTCGAAATTTTTCATTCTCTCCGGGGTATTACGTCGCGGATCCTCTCCGTTATGTCGTCGTGATTTATCGAAACGCCCTCTGGTGGCTCGAATTGAAACGGGGGAGACGGTTGACTTTTGACATCAACAGCGGCGGAAATGATTGATGTAGATTGGATGTGTATTAGAGCATTTGGTCGGCTGTTTTATGAGACATATCTCGTTGAGAACAGTTGGAGGAGGGACAGAATGATGAATTCTTCGTGAACTGGAGTATGACTTTACGTCTTCGTCCCTTTAAGGTTCTTCTAAGAATTAAATAAGGTCTAATTGAATTTTTCACTGAACAGTATTCACTCTTTGTCGAAGAACCAGTTTATTCTCTTCTTTTTCTTGCCGAAAGGAAACAGCAGCGTTTATTGGCTTTCCTCCTTTTCCTCCAGCATAAATCTGGAAGAAAAACCCAAAGAACATCCCGGATTGCGGCATCTGCGAAACTTTATCCCGTATGCAAATTGGGGGAGGAATCGAATAATTTCTTCGGAGCTTGGTCAGTTCGCCATCGGCCATGTCGAGAAGTGGGAAATGGAATTTGAATACAAACCCTCCGCGAAAATAACATCCCTGTAACATGTGGCTTACATATGTAAAATAGATGTATGTTCGGACAGCTGCCTCGTTGAAAGTTACTGTGGAAATTATCCAGGGGTATATGTTGCGATAAAGAGGAGTAGGAAGGATATGGGATCAGTTATGCTTTCGGCTCCCAGTCTTTAGTGTACAGACTGTACTCAGTTTTCTGTTGAAACTCTGTAACTGATTCTTTTTTGCGAATTTGAGGATTATAATTGAGAATTCGAAAACTGAAAAGAGGATAATGGGGATCCCTAAATAACCGAGCCCCATATTTTATATGAGTTTTTCTTTTTACTCAAATGTTTACTTTGCTTTTCTACTTCAATTGGGTTTATTTTCTTCACCTCCACATAATTAGTCTGAGCTCTCACATACCTCTGCTCTCAACTTCATAATGCAAATGATGAACTGAAAACCGGACCTTTTCGTCATCAACGAATAATTCCCCGATCACGATCCAACTTTTCCGATAACCGCGCTCATTATATCGCTCTAAATTTCACGCAGATCGTTTCCGACTCGACTCGTATATTGGCGCCCAAACATGCATTTAGCTTTATCCCTCCCACCGATCCCTCCTCGTTTGCCGGGTTGAGCGAAGGGATTATCAATCAATTGTGTGGTTGACACCAAATACGGGCGACATTAATGTTGCACAATATTTGCTCTACATTCAATCGGGTAGTCGTCGTAGCGAGGCAGACTGGGGGAATTTGGGCGCTTGTAACTTTCGGGGATAAGTAAACCCTCCACAGGGAGGGTTTACTTCATTGTCGAATTTGATGGGATTGATTGGAAAAATTACGGTATCGAAGATTTTGTTCGGTATTTAATGGGCTGAGGTGTTTGGGGGTGTTGAACTCAAATATTTCTCAAGGAGATTCTACCTCTTTGCTGACAACCATTATTAGTTCAGATTTCAAGGTCAATAAAGGGGTTATTCCCAAAAATTCGCAGGAGCTAGATAACCTTATGAAGAATGCAGAAATCCTAAAACAAGTAGTATCAGTATTTTCGTCCAGGATAATATGTTTTTCGGCTTCATTTGAAAAATACCTTGCATAATCAAAAAAGGACTGAACGAGAATAAATTCGCTATCACAAAAACGCTTAGGTATATCTTTTGAACCACTGGACCGATTTCGAAAATCAAACTCATTTTCGAATCATCTTCTAATTCTAATGAAAACTGTTTTCACAATAAAAAAACCAAAACTATTTTTTACAAAATTCATGGATTTTTTCTGGAATTCTTCCCATTATCAGGGATGCTGTCTTCCACTTTTGCTTGAATTCCGCTAATGTTTTCGTTGATTTCTTAGTCTTCTTCAATTCTCTTTTCACCAGGGCCCAATATCTTTCGAATGGCCTGAGTTCTGGGCAATTTGGTGGATTGGCCTCTTTGGGGACAAAAACCACCTCATTAGCTTCGTACCATTCCTTGGTGGACTTGCTGCAGTGGCATGAAGCTAAATCTGTCCAAAAGATTGTTGACACATCGTGCTCACGTAAAAATGGTAAAAGTCGCTTCTTCAAACATTCCTCGATGTATATCTTCGAGTCAACAGAGCCTTGGCCAACGAAAAATTTGCTCCTTTTCCCACAAGTGCAAATTGCTTGACAAACCAGGAATTTTTTAGGAAACTTTGTTTTTTTCTTCACGCGAAATTGTTCAACAACATTTCCACGAGAATCTGCAGTATAAAATTCCTTACCAGGATGTTGCGAGAAATCAGCCAAGACATAGGTTTCGTCGTCCATCACGCAACAGGAAAAATTTTACAAGAAATCTTTTTTTAATTTCTTTGCTCTTGATTTCGCTTCTTGATTTTCACAGCTTTCCTGTCTGGCACTTTCTGCACTTTGTATGTTCTAAGCCCACAATACGACTTGATTTTCTGAACGGTTGACTTCGAACAACCCACTATTTGGGCCACTTTCCGTCCTGAAAGGTTAGGATTCTTCTGAAAAAGGCTGATGGCTTTCTTCGCTTTTTTTCGGCTATGAAACCCCTTTTTCCTCCCGGTTCCTTCCTTGCGGTTAATTGTAAGATCTTCGTTGGAGCGCTCAACAACTCTTGATACCGTTTACGGACGAACGCGAGCCTCTTTTGCGATTCTTTTGAAGCTCCATTTTTGATTATTTTGAAAAAGTTTCACTATAAATTCTCGTGTTTTCACTTCGCTCAACATTTCGCGACAGAGAATTGGAATATCTATGAAGTAAATGTTTCACATGTTTCTGACGTTCATAACAAAGCTAACTATGATCAAATTTTGATTTTTTCTCAATTGGTTCAAGAGATATAGGCGTTTTTGTGATAGCGAATTTATTCTCGTTCAGTCCTTCTTACTTCTCTTTGGATTTCAGCATTCTTCAAAACGCTATCCGCAAGGTTTTGCGAACAACTTCTTCAATTGTGGTCTTTTCCTTCTTCAATTGTGTCAAGTTCTCCATCAATATCTGATGAAATTCTGAGAATTATTCCAGGAAGATCCTTCCTCATTGAGATATATTATTCTTTGTATTTGTATTCTATGGTATATCTAAAACCTCTTATAACCAACATTTTTGAATGCATGGAGACGTATTCTGATGTCCCTTCAGGTTCTGAAACGACCTCCTGAGGTTTTTCGAGTGGGAAAATAAAAATATCCGGGGTACCCTCCAAGAAATCAGCCACATCGACGCGACGTCGAATATATTTCCCGATTCGTTTCACTCCCAGCCCGGAAACTTTACGCGTAAGCAAAAAAATCGTGTGACGATAGTGGCAACGTTTCCCCAGGGAACACGCCGGCGTCCTATCTAATCCTCACATGCACAGAATGGAGACGTCGAAATCAAATAAAAAGAAGTCCCAATTCAATAATTCGATGAGGGTCCTATAAAAGGATATCGGCGACATTGCCTAAGCGGCGTTAACAAGAAACCGATCTCGGGATTGCGCCTCCGAGGTATCGAGCCTATAAATAATCATAAACTCAGGATAGTCGATAAAGACGGAAGGAAAAATAGTGACTTCGTGGAGCATGTGGTGAACGACTTGCCATTGGGAAAACTTCAATGTGCACTGACTCGATTAAGTTATTCAGCTCAATACTCTGAAGTAATAACTGAACATGAAGGGAGTAATTGCAATTTGATAGCTTCCCAACATCTAATGACATAATTTTCAAGCCCAAAAGCTCTCATTCACCCTCTGATAAGAAGTCTCTCATAGTCCCTACTTCACGTAAAAGGTTTCAACCTTTTAATCTGTCAATTCATAATTGATCAAAACTAGCATGGCTCAACATGAATAACCATGGCCTACCCAAAAAATCATTCTTTCCCCAATTCCAAAAACATCGATCGATCGTACGCATAAATTATGCAAAGGACATGGTGGGTACTCGTCTTTTTTTCCTGAAGAAATCGATCAAACATTTCAACGCTGTCCACTAGATGTCATATGAGCAGAAAGTGATGCATTGTTACGAACTGAATCGTGGCTATATTACTGACATTACGGACAATATTGATTTACGAATCCATTCAGCGGAGCGTATAGTGACAGTTATTGTTAGTTACAATTCCGTTGTTAGATTGAATTGACACGAAGAAGGGACGAGTACAATGGGAACCCGAATGTTTGGAGGTCCTGAATGAACGAACTATAAGAATTTAAAGGGAAAATAATCACCTTGGAATTTTATGAACATTTTTTTATTGAATTATTTAATTATGGGAAATAGAATATTTTATAAGAAATATTGCCAATATTTTTGGGTGAAAAATAATCAAAGATAATCTCCCTTAGAACACTAAATTGGTCATCACCACGGAATCCCTGGGAACTCTAATGTTGATATTCATTCAAAATGATTTTCAATTCATTCGAATCTTTCAGAATAACGATTTTGCCGGTCAGTAGCGCCTAAATTGTGGATGCTCTGAGCTCGTGAACAAAACTCCAAAATGAAAAAATTCAAAACATAAAACCAAAAAAATTCATGATATAGAAGGTCTATATGGTCAAGTTTGGTATCAAATTATAGGTTTTCGAGGACGGGGAATTCAATTACAAATGAATCAAGGCTCTATCTCGTACGGTTTAGATTTTGACCTGCGAAATGGCATTTTTTTAAAAAATTGAAATTTCAAATCGTCATAACTCCCGTTCCAGTTATCGTATCCACTTTTAATTTGTACATTGATAATCAGTATTGTCCCGAGTATCTCTTTGGACAATAAAATCGATATCGAAAATCCTAAATTTTTTGGTGAAAAATGCATAAGGGGTAAGACCCCCCAAAAACACCATATTCGTCATCACCACCAAATCCCTGGGCACTCTAATGTTGATATTCATTCAGAATGATCTTCAATTCATTCGAATCATTCAGAATAACCATTTTACTGGTCAGTAGCGCCATAATTGTGAGTGCTCTGAGCTCGTGAACAAAACTCGAAAATGAAAAACGCAAAACATAAAACCAAAAAAATTCATGGTATAGAGGGACTTTATAGTCAAGTTTGGTATCAAATTATAGGTTTTCGAGGACGAGGAATTCAATAAAAAATAAATCAAGGCCCTATCTGGTACGGTTTAGATTTTGACCTGCAAAATGCCATTAGAAAAAAATCGTACTTTCAAGTCGTCAATTTAAATTTATTCGAATCATTCAGAATAACCATTTAACCGGTCATCAGAAGCGCCATAATTGTGAGTGCTCTGAGCTTGTGAACTAAACTCGAAAATAATTATATATTGATCTGCAGCATTGTTTGAAACATCTTTGTGAATAATTCGAACGTGAACCAGACAAAATTTGACCAAGCTGCAGCAACAGCTCAGTCAGATCGAATTATATAGGTGGGGTCGTATAATTTACAGCTCGCCCTTCCTCCCCCTCATTCTTGAACAAATCCACACGTCCACGATATTAAACAAAATTTGATGCAGAAGTGGCTTGTTTAACATGCGACGTGTCCCACATTTACGAGGGTACTACGGAATTTTATGGATTTCTTGAAATACGCCCGGCGATTGATGGTTCGGCAAATTACCGAACATTTCCTGTATACTACAGTATTTCCCTTTTAGGACAAATAAACTTTACTCGTGTAGCTGTTCTAATAACTCCCTATTTCATATTTTTATTACCGATGATTTGCATTTTCCTGACTTGTTGGGGCGTTTTTCTACAGTATTTGTTGCCTTATTAGTGGCATATTTGGTTGATATTTTGTATTCTCAGTTGTTAATGAAGAAAGGTATTACATCCTGCTTCACACCAAGAAATTTGTTGAACGGTATTAAAGAGCTCAATATGGAATTCACTGTCCCCAAATTTTTCACAATAATTTTCAGCGAGGAACGAAAAAACTTATTTTGACAAGCAAAATTACCTGATATTCCATCGTAGGTCCACCATTCTTGCCAGTTGTCACATCCAACTGAAAAAAAAAAAATGAGGTCAATCTTATGGTGCATATCTAAATTAAAAAACACAAGGTGCACCTTGTGTGTATCTCAAGCACATGTGCTTGAGATATCATCGAAATTCTTTATACCAATGTCTAATATGTCATCACCCGTGTGGCACGTGGCGCAGTCCCGTCGAAACCACAAGCAGTAATCGTACTCCTCGAGTCGTCGCTGTGTCCAAATCGGCATCCACAAGTGGATGCATTATCCCTCATAAAATCAGACCTACTTCAATTAATTCCCACCACTCGTCGCCTGTTCGACTCCGACAAAACCGGGAATGAATACGGGCCGAAATTTAACAGTGGAGTGGCGCTCGTTGAAGACACGTCGTCACTCCGCCGCTGAATGGCAGGGCCAGGGGAGCGCTGCCTCGCAGTGCTAATGGCCCTTTCACCCTGTGATGGATGATGATCTGACACGCGAAGAGTCACATATTACAGATCGAAGAATTCGCCCTGGGATCTCGGGGAGGTTTGTCTTTGGCGCCCGAGGGCATGGTACGAGGGCTGGACGATTGAAAGATGATTGAGGGGATGGGAGAGGTTTGTTGGAGTGTGGAGATTAATGGATCTGCTTGGGTTGTTGGGTGGGAATCAAGAGGTCTCTTGATGTTTTTTAACTCTTATTGGGTTCAATGCATTAAGCATTTTTTATATACGAGGATGTATTGATCTCTAGTTAGTCTAGACCAGTTCCATGCATAAACAAAATATTGCGATACGATATCAACGAACAATAACTTATTAGAAATGTCAGTGTAGAGTTCGACGCCAAAAAAGTAAACCAGAGTTACGCAATAAATTAGAAAAAAAAGATGTCCACCGGAATTGTAAAAATCGAAGAATTGGAGTATCGAGCCATCATCAAGTACCTGTATTTAAAAGGGTTAAGAGGTAAGCAGATTTACGAAAATATGCTTAATGTCCTTCGTATGCGACCGTGAAAAATTGGACTGCAAGCTTCAAAAGAGGTCAATTTTCCAATTAACCGAAAATATCGATGCAGTTCATGACATGATTTTATCAGACCGTCGAATTGGGCTAAAACGGATATCTGAAGCATTGAAGATTTCATACGAACGCGTTCATCATATATTTCACATCAATTTGGACATAAGAAAAATTTCTGCAAAATGGATCCCCAAATGTTTGAATGTTGACCAAAAGCGTGCAAGGGTAGAAGCATCGCGTTCGATCTGTGCTCGATTTGGAAACGATGTAGACTTCTTTAAACGAATTGTTACTATGGATGAGATTTGGGTACATTTCTACGATCCAAAAACAAAGCAACAATCGATGGAATGGCGACACTCTGGTTCTCCCAGACCTAAGAAGTTTCGTGTCCAAAAATCTGCTGGAAGAGTTCTTGCTTCAGTTTTTTGGTATTGCCATGGAGTAATCATGATTGATTTTTTGGATAAGGGTAGAACAATAACTGGAGATTACTATTCGACATTAATGACCACTCTACAGGAAAAAATTAAAGAGAAAAGACGCGGAAAGCTATCCAAAGGTGTTTTGTTTTTACAGGACAACGCCCCAGTACACAAATCTCATGTTGCCATGCAAAAAATTCGTGATTTAGGGTTAGAATTACTAGAACACCCCCCTTATTCACCAGATTTGGCTCCGTCCGACTATCATCTCTTTCCTCAACTGAAAAAAAGTTTAGAAGGTCGTAAATTTTCTTCCAACGAGGAGATAATAAAAGCTGTGGAGGACTGGTTTGCAGAGCAAGAGGAAACATTTTTTTTGAAAGGTCTAGAGACGTTGCAGGTTCGCTGTGATAAATGTATTCAATCAAGAGGAGAAAATGTTGAGTAATAAAATATTGAAATTTTGAATTCAGTTTTTTTCGTATTCCTTCTTCAATATGTAAAAGATTTCGTGGGATCGGAATGTTTTGGGGAATAAGACACTATGTCATTCCTTTAAGCGACGTTTCGCAACTTTATTTGTTGCTTCTTCAGGCTCTACAAAATAAAAACAAACATCTTTCAATTCATTCACACACAAGCAGACAAACAACATGGAACCAACAAAATCATAACTATATAAAATAAACAAAATAACATACCTCGGAAGTGGCAAATGTCCGTCAATTTCCCATAAATATATAAATAATTTCGATATGAACATGTAAATCTTAGAAAGTTAGGCAGGTATTGTCAAAATTCTTCGGCAAACGTAAACAATGGGTAGCGCGCTCCAAAACCTGTTTAAATTCTGATACATTCTTCGCGGCGACCGGACATCCCCACCCCCTTCATGCTATAAACGTCTTCAAATTAATACATAAAATAATAAATAAATAAATAATATAAACTGATTCAAATCACAGTTCTTTCATTTCTGATTTTGGAATATAAATTGAGGATATTGTGGTATATTGCACTTAAACCCAAGCAGTCAGTCCTAAAGTTGATATTTTCCGTCGTGTTAATTTGGATCATTTCCCCAATATTGCGTTTCAACCAATTCGACTCTCTATCTAAAACTGTCGTCCCTTCGAAGTTGAAATTAAAAATTATTACGCGCTAGCAGTAGGGGAAATACGTACAAAATGACATATATGGACAAAATGACATAGGCATCATAACTTGAGTTCGGAGGTATGAAATGCGGAACTGCCTACCACATTACACGACCCGAGAGGCTTCAATTAACCTCTGAAAATTAGCAAATGCTACTCTGGTTCATTCGGTCGTTATGAGTGATAACAGAAATCAATAGGTCACGAGTTTTTTTTCATTGCGCCAAATTTTAAGAAGAAATGGCCAGTTTTCACCTTTTTTTTCATTCAAATTGCATTCAATTCAAACTTTACTTATTTGTCATTGTATTCACGGAGCTTTTTGTATGTTGAATATACTTTTTGTATTAATTCGATACATTTCTAGTTTTATAACGCTATATGGACAAAATGACATATACAGTGAACGGACAAAATGACATAGGTATTTCAGCTGAATCAACCGTATCTACCGGACAAAACCAAGACAATCCATCTCAGGCTCCATCAGCAAACAAAGAATCAGGACTTGTCTTAACATATTCATAACAAAATCTTCATCTGCGGCTAATAAAGGCAATGCATCTTAACCTACTCTTGCTGATCCTATGAGGAGGTTTCTCCAATCCCTAAAGGACGATTTATAAGTGAACAAGGCAAACGTGAGCCGAGGACTCGATAAAAGTACGTAGTTTCAACTTCTACACCTAATAAGATTGCAATCAAATCAAAAAAGAGCTCATACCTCCTCCAAAAACAAGGAAACAAGTCACTAGGGCATTATTTAAAGAAGACAATGAAGAAGAAAATGTTCCTAGCAACTTTCGAGATCATAAAGACGTCCAGCGTCCATCTATCTATTGTTATGAGACCTTTTTTCCCGATTTAGATCTTCTCCAGGATTAGCCCTGAATGAGACTGGTTACGGTGCATGCATTGCTTGCATTGGGCTCACGCATCTTGTGCTGATGTTCCTAGAAGAACCAAGCGTTTCATTTGTGAACTTTGTCAGTAGTTTTGTAACTATAAGTAGAAAAATACAGTTGCCTATTGCCGGTATGTCATTTTGTCCATAGCATGCGAACAAAATGAATTTCGTTTATCCCAATATATCTAAGAATATTTAATTTCTTGGTACTTTAATTTCATAAGGGCTGATCAGATTTCATAAAGAAAGGACCAAAGATCAGAGGTGTCGAATATGACATTACTGTGATTCACTACTAACAAGTTATGCCTCTGAATTAAAACCCTATGTCATTTTGTACGTACTTCCCCTACATCACTTCGAGACCGGTCATAATTTCAACTTCGAAGGGACGACAGTTTTAGATAGAGAGTCGAATTGGTTGAAACGCAATATTGGGGAAATGATCCAAATTAACACGACGGAAAATATCAACTTTAGGACTGACTGCTTGGGTTTAAGTGCAATATACCACAATATCCTCAATTTATATTCCAAAATCAGAAATGAAAGAACTGTGATTTGAATCAGTTTATATTATTTATTTATTTATTATTTTATGTATTAATTTGAAGACGTTTATAGCATGAAGGGGGTGGGGATGTCCGGTCGCCGCGAAGAATGTATCAGAATTTAAACAGGTTTTGGAGCGCGCTACCCATTGTTTACGTTTGCCGAAGAATTTTGACAATACCTGCCTAACTTTGTGAATGAATTGAAAGATGTTTGTTTTTATTTTGTAGAGCCTGAAGAAGCAACAAATAAAGTTGCGAAACGTCGCTTAAAGGAATGACATAGTGTCTTATTGAAATTTTGTTTGGTTCTATAGTAGGCTAAGAATTTTTCAATATATCCTCGTAGAAGAGAAATGTTTACATTTCAGCATCATCCTCTTTGTCTTTTTCCTGCTCTTATCGAGGTCTACGTTTACATACAGGGTGTGGCGTAATGAATGTATAGTATGGTAGCGCACAGAAGCTTTTAGCGTCCTTTCACCGCATTTGTTTAAGCCTGATTAGGACATATCGAATTGCGGTAAGTGATATATTGCTCAATCCAGCCAAACCAACCAAACTGCCTCAGCGTCCCCTGACTTAGTGGTTGGGCGGCTTATTGATAGCATTCATAAAAAAAATTTTACTCGCTAGGGGAGCGGTTCAAAAAAGAAAGATATGTAATCCGAAGAGTTAACAAAATTTGGCGGAGCGTCCAATCTGAATTTAAAATCGGCCTAAAATATTCATGGGCGCGCACACACGCCCGTTTGACGTCCCCGTCCAAACGTTTCACGGCTGTCGTCGATTGACCCGAACGAAATAATAAAATTCGACGTCTGTCGGTTTTTGCGCCAGGCCGTTCCGTCGGGCGCCGGTTGCGTGTGTCCGTTTTATTGTTTCGGCCAGATTCGCCAGATCTGAACGTGGTATTAACGATCTCCGGAGAATACGCGCCGCTTTAGGAACGAAATTTCGGGCTATTACACAGATGATAGGACTCCGAACTCCGTGTTCTTTCTGAATAACCGGGATTTGGGGGAGCGGAACGGGGTGGTTATCGTCACTATCAGATCCTGAAGAAATGGAGCAATAAAAGCCGACCGAGCGTGTTCAGAAAAGACGCAGCTGTATCGCTCAGTCGACGGACAACCGCGGAATGGCGGCAGAAGAAAAGGTTTGGACGCAAATTCTACCTTACAAGAGCCATTAACTGTAGCGACACCTAGTGGACTTATTCAAAAGGAGGAAAAGGATTTCCTACATGAGCAAATTTTTCATCGAATTTTTCAGAGTTTTAATGTATTTTATAATAGCCAGGCCGTAGACGAATCCATAAATGACGTTTCATAGCAAACAGTCCATCCGATCTCGAGTTATAAATGGTGTAACCAACAACTTTGTTTTATATATAGAGATAAGCTTTGAGTTGAGTGAGATTAGTTCAGGGAAACCTGCGTGAATTTCCCCTAGAAGATCAGAGTAACACTTGGAACCTTGTTTCATATTCCTCTGCGACCTCAAGGTTTATTTTCCCCTCATCAGAGCTATTCTCGCCATTACGTAGTCTACAGCCTGTCCAGTTTTAGAGTTCTTAAGATCCCCAGTATCTGGGTTAGCTTCAGGGAGATTACTTCCTCACTTCTACAAGTTTCTTGTCCCGAGCAATCTTTGAGTTAGCTAGCAATAGCGAGGTATTTCGTCACCAAATGGTTCACTGAATCTGCACTCGTCGTTTTCTGCTATATTCATTCTCATTAGGTGCTTTCCAAGGCGAGAATGTTTTGTTAGCAGGTGCAGCATATTCTTGCTAAGATCCAGACACTTTTCAGATTTTTCAGCATTAAGGTTTCGAAGAAACATCTTATAATGATTCAACCAAGGAAGAACCAGTGAAAACTGAAAGGAGTGCGTGGCCAGTGTGTTGAGCTTTTCGTTTCCTTTGATGCCCGAGTGGCAGAGAACCCAAACTAAGTAGACCTTATTATTCTTGCCTATTTCGTTGAGATTTCTTCAGCATTCCAATTACATCTTAGAATCGATGGTATGAAAGCTCTGTGATGTTGGACAACGTCCTTATGGTAGTGAGCATCTAATGGCAGAACCATCTGGTAACCATTCGATGGTATCTCGTTCAAGAGCTGGAATTGAGGGCTCCATTTAGCAATCTGTTTTTCTACTTAGCATCGTAGTGAATGATTTCTCAAAGCTACTTTTCTTTATCACCCCGCGTCACTGAAAAGGTTCGCTGATGGGATGATCTTGGTTAGGGAAATGCCGGCTCACTACTTTCTAATTTATCCCATTGACAGTTCCTTTCCTCGATAGTGTTTCAACGGATTCAATTGATATCGCCTGTGGTGTACAGGGAACAAAAAGAACTACCTAATTCTCGATGCAAAATCACCCAAAGAGACTAAAATCATGAAGCAAAAGACAGCACTTCTGTATTGTATCTATTCTGCACTGACCCTCCTATTTTTTCATTGACCTAGAACCTAGAGCCACAAAAAATACTTCTGTAGTTCGCAGTTCTTTCTGTTTTTCATTTTCGTCCCATTTCGATTCAGACCAATGTTGTTTTGATGGATGAAGAGGACGGTGGTCATGCGAGGGAGACAGATATTCATTCCAGACCCGAAAAACATTGTTATAGGCCGACATTCCGCAAAATAACATATTTTATTCCTGCGTTCGCCATTTATACACTTCGCACGGTCTTTTGTTGGAACACGACGTTATTTGACAAACACGAACGGACGTATCGGATACGAGGGTGGCCGAGAACGATTTTGGATTATCCTGAGTTTGAGGAGCTGACTAGCATGTCACATTTTAAATCTGAACCTCTTTAGGGAAGATTGGAGCCGAGTCAATAGGTGGGAGAGGTTTGTGCTCACAACACTGCACCCTGTGGGACTCTTGATGTTGTACTAGTTGAATTATTGGATCATGAGGAAGTTGTTTCGTTGCCTTTTTCCTAAGGAGGAAAAGGAAAAAGAAACCAACAGGTCTTAGGTTCTACCAAGCAAAGCCAAAATTATCAATAGTATAGGAGCTGATGAAATGTGGGATATATAAGTAGCCTTCACTAGCATCCAGTTGAAGGAGCCTTCTCCACGATGGTTCCTCAATATAGATACCGATGGTGTGCATGTACGAGGATGTATTGATATCTAGTTGGATATCTAGTTAGACATGACCAGTTCCATGCATAAACGAAATATTGCGATACCATATCAACGAACAAGAACTTATTAGAAGTGTCAGTGTAGAGTTCGACGTCAAAAAAGTAAACCAGAGTTACGCAATAATCAAAAAAAGATGTCCACCGAAATTGTAAAAATCGAAAAATTGGAGTATGGAGCCATCATAAAGTACCTGTATTTAAAAGGGTTCAGAGGTGAACAGACTTACGAAGATATGCTTAACACCCTTGGTGATCAATGTCCTTCGTATGCGACCGTGAAAAGTTGGACTGCAAGCTTCAAAAGAGGTAAATTTTTCATTGAAGATGATGACCGATCGGGAAGGCCAGTTTCAGTGTCAGTCCCCGAAAATATCGATGCAGTTCATGACATGATTTTATCAGACCGTCGAATTGGGCTAAAATCTGATATCTGATATCTAAAGCACTGAAGATTTCATACGAACGCGTTCATTATATAGTTCACGTCAATTTGGACATGAGAAAAATGTCTGCAAAATGGATCTCCAAATGTTTGAATGTTGACCAAAAGCGTGCAAGAGTAGAAGCATCGCGTTCGATCTGTGCTCGATTTGAAAACGATGTAGACTTCTTACCGAATTGTTACTATGGATGAGACTTGAGTACATTTCTGCGATCAAGAAACAAAGCAAGAATCGATGGAATGGCGACACTCTGGTTCTCCAAGACCTAAGAAGTTTCGTGTCCAAAAATCTGCTGGTAAAGTTCTTCCTTCAGTTTTTTGGGATTGCCATGGAGTAATCATGATTGATTTTTGGATAAGGGTATAAAAATAGCTGGAGATTACTATTCGACATTACTGACCACTCTTCGGGAAAAATCAAAGAGAAAAGACGCGGAAAGCTATACAAAGGTGTTTTGTTTTTACAGGACAACGTCGCAGTACACAAATCTCATGTTGCCATGCAAATAATTCGTGATTTAGGGTTAGAATTACTAGAACACCCCCCTTATTCAACATATTTGGCTTCGTCCGACTATCATCTCTTTCCTCAACTGAAAAAAAGTTTAAAAGGACGTGAATTTTGTTCCAACGAGGAGTTAATGAAAGCTGTGGAGGACTGGTTTGCAGAGCAAGAAGAAACATTTGTTTTAACTGTCTAGAGACGTTGCAGGTTCGCTGTAATAAATGTATTCAATGAAGAGGAGAATATGTCGAGTAATAAAATATTTTGAGATTGAAATTTTGTTTGGTTCTATAGTAGGCTAAGAATTTTTCAATATATCCTCGTATATATGCAATCAGACAGTGGCAGATCTGATCGGTCCGTTTATTTATAAATCTGCAAGATCTAAGGCCACCGTGCGAATTCATGAAATATGAAGTAATCCATTTCGAAAACTACGCAGCATCAATCCCAGGACCTCGGCCCTTATCCCGACCCCCGTACAAAGGTATCCGGATGGCGAGATTGAAGCTGATGCCGCTGAAATGTGTGAAAGAGTTTGGAGAGGGCGAAATAAATTCATCCATCAAGTGTGTGCATGGACAGTGATTAATTGAGCGTGGCCTGACTGGGACAGGTGGGACAATGCCTCCAGTGGACGCTGCGATATGAATAACCGCCCTGGCTATGGCCGCAGCCTCCGTGAAAGCACTCTTCCCTGCCCTGCCTCCCCATCATCCTCATTACACGAATACATGGGCCTTGAATTATGGTAATTGATTCTGCTTCGTCGACGGCACACCGCGGTTCTTTTGGAAAAGTCCGATTGTGTTAGTCATGCAGGAGGTGTTTCTGGTCAATTTGGAGGGGGTAAAACCCGGTGTAGGTGCAGACTCTACGTCACAAAAAAGTGAAATTAGATTCTGAGATCTATCTTCATAATTTTACGAAACATCAGCGATTACACACTCTCGCCACTATTCCCAAATCCAAATGACCAACCCGGAACGAGATTGAATCTTGGGAGGAAGCTCTGAACCCTCTCCCGGCCTAAGCGAATGGAGTGCGGGACCGGCAGGATCGCTGACTCCTAAAACCCTTGTTTAAGAAGCGCAATCCAATCCTGAGGGAGAGCTAAAGCGAATACGGTTCTGCCGGCAGCCAGAACTATTCACATATCTGGGATAAACGATTCATTTCGCAATATTTAAACTGTTAGAGGACCGAAGGAAACACGCGTTCGGAGGCAGGACCGAGATTAAACATCCACTTTATTACTATCGGATTTCGTCGAACATAAAAGGACCAGAAGGAAGGGAAAAATCGGATGGGAGATCTGAAAGCGCGGCGGCATCAATTGGTAAATAAATACAGGGTGGAAGTTTGATTGATTCCTGGCGTGGAGATCATTTTAGGGTGACCTCGTTTTTCCAAAATCGATGTTTCAGAATTAAATGTGAATTAGATGACGACATACTTTGACACAGATCCTCGGTTTTCGGGAAAATTGATTTCATTGCCTGAATTTATTTTGAAAATATAGATTTTATAACTGAGGTATTCAATACAGAAAGAAAACGAGAGAAATTAACTACACTGCGCAAAAAAATTAACGCACATTATGGAAATCTCGAATTTATTTTACAACTGAAGGTGTTCTCAATGACAATTATTTTTATGAGAATTATGCATGCATATGTTATCCACTTTCAACGTTTTTCTTCAATACAGATGTTTTCTCCCAGCAGAAATAAAAAAGATGATATTATCAGATTTTGAATGTATTGGCTCCATTCTAAAATCAGTTGTTCTCGATCAATTCTAGTGATCAATAGTTTTTCTTTCGTTTGATTTTCTACATCGATCGCTATGCAACGCAATTTGACCCAAGAGGAATGTGCCCAAGCGGTAGTTTTGCGAGAAGAAGGGTGGACATACACAAGAATTGCAGAAAGGTTTGGAGTTTCCCATACAAGTGTGTCCAGAACAGAATGTTGCAGCGATTCAGGGAGACAGGTATGAATGTCCGAAGACCAGGACAGGGTAGACCACGGGTAACAAACAACTGCCATTCAAGAACGTTACTTGAGAGTTTCTTCGTTGAGACAACGGTTTGCAACCGCTCGCCTCCTTCAAAATCAGCTTGAGCAAACTCATGAGCTGCAAATTAGCACTCAGACAATAAGAAATCGCCTCGGAGAATATGATTTAAGGCTTCGTGTCGCGGCAAAAGGCCAGCTCTCACCCCAGCCCATCGAAGGGGGCGTTTGGATTTTGCGAGAGAGCATATCCATTGGGAAGAGGCCGATTGGGAAAGAGTTCTCTTCACAGATGAGTCTAGATTCTGCCTCTACCATTGTGATCGACGTTCCCTCGTATACAGACGTCCACATGAAAGATATGCTCAGTGCAATTTCCTGAATACTACTGGTTTCGGGGGAGGATCGATTATGGTATGGGGTGGAATAACTTTGACTGCTCGCACAGACCTAGTGGTCGTTGATAATGGAGCTATGAATGCTGAAGTATATAAGGAACATTCTTGAAGAGCATGAAGTGCCATTTGCCCCATACATTGGTGAAAATTTCATTTTTATGGACGATAATGCCAGACCCCATCGTACGCGCATCGTTCAGGAGTATCTTGAAGAGGTTGAGGTCTCTCGAATGAAATGGCCAGCAAGAAGTCCAGATCTCAATCCGATTGAGCAGGTTTGGGACAACCTCAATAGAAGGCTGAAAAGTTCAGAAAATCATCCAGCTACTCTTAATGACTTAGGAATCCAACTCGGAGAAATCTGGGAAGGATTAGATCAGAACATTTTAAGATCACTCATTTTGAGTATGAACCGTCGTTGCCGAGCTGTAATTAACGCAATGGGTGGAAATACCAAGTATTAAATCACTTATCAGCATTTCAGTATTTTGAAAATTGTTCATTTCTCTTCTTTCACATAAGATAATATTCGGTGAAATCCTGAATTTTTCTTCCAATTAATGTGTCTTGATTCGTTCAAAACCTTCCCGAGAGAACATATGGCATTTTTTCAAAAAAATCGGAATTTCAAATCATCATACCTCCCGTTTCTTTGCTCACAACCACATGTGGCTCATATATTGTTAATCAGCATTGTCTAAAGTATCTCTTTAAAAAATAAAATCGACTTCGAAAATCACAACTTTTTGGGTCAAAAATGCATAAGGGGTAAGACCCCCTAAAAACACCATATTTGCCATCAACACGAATTCTCTCGGGAATCTAACAGTGTTATTCAATCGATAATGTTTTCAACCCATTTGCGTCTTTCAGAATACCCATTTTGGTGATCCAAATCACCCACACTTTGAGTGCTCTGAGCTTCAGAACAAAACTCGAACATGAAATATCGAAAAAATTAAAACGTGATAATTCATTAGTTATGAGGGCTACATGGACGATTTTGGTATCAAAATGTAGGTTTTCGAGGTCGCTCTATTCAATGAAACATATTCCAGAGCCCTAACTAGCATAGATTAGATTTTCACCTGTCAAATGGCATTTTTTCAAAAAAATCGGAATTTCAAATAATTCAAATCATCATAGCTCCCGTTTCTTTGCTCACAACCACATGTGGCTTATATATTGTTAATCAGCATTGTCTAAAGTATTCTTTTAAACAATTAAATCGACTTCGAAAATCCCAACTTTTTGGGTCAAAAATGCATAAGGGGTAAGACCCCCTAAAAACACCATATTTGCCATCAACACGAATTCTCTTGAAAATCTAACAGTGTTATTCAATCGGAAATGTTTTCAACCCATTTGAGTCTTTCAGAATACCCATTTTGGTGATCCATATCACCAACACTTTGAGTGCTCTGAGCTTCAGAACAAAACTCGAACATGAAATATCCAAAAAATCAAAACGTGATAATTCATTAGTTATGAGGGCTACATGGACGATTTTGGTATCAAAATGTAGGTTTTCGAGGTCGCTCTATTCAATGAAACATATTCCAGAGCCCTAACTAGCATAGTTTAGATTTTCTCCTGTCAAATGGCATTTTTTCAAAAAAATCGGAATTTCAAATAATTCAAATCATCATAGCTCCCGTTTCTTTGCTCTCAACCACATGTGGCTTGTATATTGTTAATCAGCATTGTCTAAAGTATCTCTTTAAACAATAAAATCGACTCCGAAAATAACAACTTTTTGGGTCAAAAATGCATAAGGGGTAAGACCCCCTAAAAACACAATATTTGCCATCAACACGAATTCTCTGGAAAATCTAACAGTGTTATTCAATCGATAATGTTTTCAACCCAATTGAGTCTTTCAGAATACCCATTTTGGTGATCCATATCACCCATACTTTGAGTGCTCTGAGCTTCAGAACAAAACTCGAACATGAAATATCGAAAAAATTAAAACGTGATAATTCATTAGTTATGAGGGCTACATGGACGATTTTGGTATCAAAATGTAGGTTTTCGAGGTAGCTCTATTCAATGAAACATATTCCAGAGCCCTAACTAGCATAGATTAGATTTTCACCTGTCAAATGGCATTTTTTCAAAAAAATCGGAATTTCAAATCATCATAGCTCCCGTTTCTTTGCTCACAACCACATGTGGCTTATATATTGTAAATCAGCATTGTCTTAAGTATTCTTTTAAATAATAAAATCGACTTCGAAAATCCCAACTTTTTGGGTCAAAAATGCATAAGGGGTAAGACCCCCTAAAAACACCATATTTGCCATCAACACGGATTCTCTGGAAAATCTAACAGTGTTATTCCATCGATAATGTTTTCAACCCATTTGAGTCTTTCAGAATACCCATTTTGGTGATCCATATCACCCATACTTTGAGTGCTCTGAGCTTCAGAACAAAACTCGAACATGAAATATCGAAAAAATTAAAACGTGATAATTCCTTAGTTATGAGGGCTACATGGACGATTTTGGTATCAAAATGTAGGTTTTCGAGGTCGCTCTATTCAATGAAACATATTCCAGAGCCCTAACTAGCATAGATTAGATTTTCACCTGTCAAATGGCATTTTTTCAAAAAAATCGGAATTTCAAATAATTCAAATCATCATAGCTCCCGTTTCTTTGCTCACAACCACATGTGGCTTGTATATTGTTGATCAGCATTGTCTAAAGTATCTCTTTAAACAATAAAATCGACTTCGAAAATCCCAACTTTTTGGGTCAAAAATGCATAAGGGGTAAGACCCCCTAAAAACACCATATTTGCAATCAACACGAATTCTCTTGAAAATCTAACAGTGTTATTCAATCGATAATGTTTTCAACCCATTTGAGTCTTTCAGAATACCCATTTTGGTGATCCATATCACCAATACTTTGAGTGCTCTGAGCTTCAGAACAAAACTCGAACATGAAATATCGAAAAAATCAAAACGTGATAATTCATTAGTTATGAGGGCTACATGGACGATTTTGGTATCAAAATGTAGGTTTTCGAGGTCGCTCTATTCAATGAAACATATTCCAGAGCCCTTACTAGCATAGTTTAGATTTTCACCTGTCAAATGGCATTTTTTCAAAAAAATCGGAATTTCGAATAATTCAAATCATCATAGCTCCCGTTTCTTTGCTCACAACCACATATGGCTTATATATTGTTAATCAGCATTGTCTAAAGTATCTCTTTAAACCATAAAATCGACTTCGAAAATCCCAACTTTTTGGGTCAAAAATGCATAAGGGGTAAGACCCCCTAAAAACACCATATTTGCCATCAACACGAATTCTCTTGAAAATCTAACAGTGTTATTCAATCGATAATGTTTTCAACCCATTTGAGTCTTTCAGAATACCCATTTGGGTGATCCATATCACCCATACTTTGAGTGCTCCGAGCTTCAGAACAAAACTCGAACATGAAATATCGAAAAAATTAAAACGTGATTATTCATTAGTTATGAGGGCTACATGGACGATTTTGGTATCAAAATGTAGGTTTTCGAGGTCGCTCTATTCAATGAAACATATTCCAGAGCCCTAACTAGCATAGTTTAGATTTTCACCTGTCAAATGGCATTTTTTCAAAAAAATCGGAATTTCAAATAATTCAAATCATCATAGCTCCCGTTTCTTTGCTCACAACCACATATGGCTTATACAGGGTGTCCCACGGTCGAGTGCCTATTAGACGTTTCTGGAGAACTGGCCTTATTTGAAATCTGAAAATTAGGATTATGATATTGTTGGAAATTCTCTACAGACCTAAAATATTTTTGGAGCCTGAGCACTTCCGGTTATACCAGGAGTGGAAATAAATTTGTTCAAAAAATATTTTTTTCAATATTTTCATTTCTGTTATGATTGAGTATTCAATGCTGAATACATTTCTGTTGAAACCATTGTATTCATTCGAATAGTTTTCGAAATATCGAAAAAAAACCTAAAAAAATGTCAAATATTCATAGTCAGTGTTATGTCCATTATTCCTATTCTGAACATCCCTAGTGTAAACCGTTCTCACAACGTCAAAGTAGAAGAATGTTGAAAGGTCAAACATCTTTTGAATTTCATGAATATCATCACAGGGTGTTTCAAATTTCGTGTCGAAAACTCTGATCGAAAATTGTCCATAACTTCTGTTTTTCAAATTAGAACCCTATTTTTTTATGATTGCGTTGGATTCTGCGAAGAAAAATAATGATAGCACTCTCAGATGCTTTTTTTCCTAAAATCAGTAATTTCCGAGTTATTTGAGCTTTTCTGGATTTATGTTGTACGTAGAGTCAAATTCATCGAATCTGAAGTGATTCGATGAATATTTCTATAAAACCATAGTTACAACTAATAATTAGACCTGTCACCTCTGAATTATTAATGGGATCATTTATCTTCTATGGTCACAGAATATTCTCATGCCAACATATTCGATGACTATTCTTATGAAACCATAGTAACCATTGAAGTAAAATCGAGAAGTAAGGTTAATGCCTAAAATTAGAGCTGTCACTTGTGAATTATCAATGGGATAATTTATCTTCTATGGTCACAGAATATTCTCATACGAAGGATAAGATGAATTTGACTCTACGTACAACATGAATCCAGAAAAGCTCAAATATCTCGGGGATTACTCAATTTAGGAGCAAGAACATCTGAGAGTGCTATCACTATTTTTCTTCGCAGAATCCAACGCAGTCATAAAAAAATAGGGTTCTAATTTGAAAAACAGAAGTTATGGCCAATTTTCGATCACAGTTTTCGACACAAAATTTGAAACACCCTGTGATGATATTTATGAAATTCAAAAGATGCATGACCTTTCTACATTCTTCTACTTTGACGTTGTGAGAACGGTTTACACTCAGAATGTTCAGAATAGGAATAATGGACATAATACTGACTATGAATATTTGACATTTTTTTAGGTTTTTTTTTCGATATTTCGAAAACTATTCGAATGAATACAATGGTTTCAACAGAAATGTATTCAGCATTGAATACTCAATCATATCAGAAACGAAAATATTGAAAAATAAATTTTTTGAACAAATTTATTTCCACTCCTGGTATAACCGGAAGTGCTCAAGCTCCAAAAATATTTTCGGTCCGTAGAGAATTCCGAACAATATCATAATCCCAATTTTCAGATTTCAAATATGTCAGGTTCTCCAGAAACGTCTAATAGGCACTCGACCGTGGGACACCCTGTATATTGTTAATCAGCATTGTCTAAAGTATCTCTTTAAACAATAAAATCGACTTCGAAAATCCCAACTTTTTGGGTCAAAAATGCATAAGGGGTAAGACCCCCTAAAAACACCATATTTGCCATCAACACGAATTCTCTGGAAAATCTAACAGTATTATTCAATCGATAATGTTTTCAACCCATTTGAGTCTTTCAGAATACCCATTTTGGTGATCCATATCACCCATACTTTGAGTGCTCCGAGCTTCAGAACAAAACTCGAACATGAAATATCGAAAAAATTAAAACGTGATAATTCATTAGTTATGAGGGCTACATGGACGATTTTGGTATCAAAATGTAGGTTTTCGAGGTCGCTCTATTCAATGAAACATATTCCAGAGCCCTAACTAGCATAGTTTAGATTTTCACCTGTTAAATGGCATTTTTTCAAAAAAATCGGAATTTCAAATCATCATAGCTGCCGTTTCTTTGCTCACAACCACATGTGGCTTATATATTGTTAATCAGCATTGTCTAAAGTATATCTTTAAACAATAAAATCGACTTCGAAAATCCCAACTTTTTGGGTCAAAAATGCATAAGGGGTAAGACCCCCTAAAAACACCGTATTTGCCATCAACACGAATTCTCTTGAAAATCTAACAGTGTTATTCAATCGATAATGTTTTCAACCCATTTGAGTCTTTCAGAATACCCATGGTGATCCATATCACCAATACTTTGAGTGCTCTGAGCTTCAGAACAAAACTCGAACATGAAATATCGAAAAAATCAAAACGTGATAATTCATTAGTTATGAGGGCTACATGGACGATTTTGGTATCAAAATGTAGGTTTTCGAGGTCGCTCTATTCAATGAAACATATTTCAGAGCCCTAACCAGCATAGTTTAGATTTTCACCTGTCAAATGGCATTTTTTCAAAAAAATCGGAATTTCAAATAATTCAAATCATCATAGCTCCCGTTTCTTTGCTCACAACCACATATGGCTTATATATTGTTAATCAGCATTGTCTAAAGTATCTCTTTAAACAATAAAATCGACTTCGAAAATCCCAACTTTTTGGGTCAAAAATGCATAAGGGGTAAGACCCCCTAAAAACACCATATTTGCCATCAACACGAATTCTCTTGAAAATCTAACAGTGTTATTCAATCGATAATGTTTTCAACCCATTTGAGTCTTTCAGAATACCCATTTTGGTGATCCATATCACCCATACTTTGAGTGCTCTGAGCTTCAGAACAAAACTCGAACATGAAATATCGAAAAAATTAAAACGTGATAATTCCTTAGTTATGAGGGCTACATGGACGATTTTGGTATCAAAATGTAGGTTTTCGAGGTCGCTCTATTCAATGAAACATATTCCAGAGCCCTAACTAGCATAGTTTAGATTTTCACCTGTCAAATGGCATTTTTTCAAAAAAATCGGAATTTCAAATAATTCAAATCATCATAGCTCCCGTTTCTTTGCTCACAACCACATATGGCTTATATATTGTTAATCAGCATTGTCTAAAGTATCTCTTTAAACAATAAAATCGACTTCGAAAATCCCAACTTTTTGGGTCAAAAATGCATAAGGGGTAAGACCCCCTAAAAACACCATATTTGCCATCAACACGAATTCTCTGGAAAATCTACCAGTATTATTCAATCGATAATGTTTTCAACCCATTTGAGTCTTTCAGAATACCCATTTTGGTGATCCATATCACCCATACTTTGAGTGCTCCGAGCTTCAGAACAAAACTCGAACATGAAATATCGAAAAAATTAAAACGTGATAATTCATTAGTTATGAGGGCTACATGGACGATTTTGGTATCAAAATGTAGGTTTTCGAGGTCGCTCTATTCAATGAAACATATTCCAGAGCCCTAACTAGCATAGTTTAGATTTTCACCTGTTAAATGGCATTTTTTCAAAAAAATCGGAGTTTCAAATCATCATAGCTGCCGTTTCTTTGCTCACAACCACATGTGGCTTATATATTGTTAATCAGCATTGTCTAAAGTATATCTTTAAACAATAAAATCGACTTCGAAAATACCAACTTTTTGGGTCAAAAATGCATAAGGGGTAAGACCCCCTAAAAACACCATATTTGCCATCAACACGAATTCTCTTGAAAATCTAACAGTGTTATTCAATCGATAATGTTTTCAACCCATTTGAGTCTTTCAGAATACCCATTTTGGTGATCCATATCACCAATACTTTGAGTGCTCTGAGCTTCAGAACAAAACTCGAACATGAAATATCGAAAAAATCAAAACGTGATAATTCATTCGTTATGAGGGCTACATGGACGATTTTGGTATCAAAATGTAGGTTTTCGAGGTCGCTCTATTCAATGAAACATATTTCAGAGCCCTAACTAGCATAGTTTAGATTTTCACCTGTCAAATGGCATTTTTTCAAAAAAATCGGAATTTCAAATAATTCAAATCATCATAGCTCCCGTTTCTTTGCTCACAACCACATATGGCTTATATATTGTTAATCAGCATTGTCTAAAGTATCTCTTTAAACAATAAAATCGACTTCGAAAATCCCAACTTTTTGGGTCAAAAATGCATAAGGGGTAAGACCCCCAAAAACACCATATTTGACATCAACACGAATTCTCTGGAAAATCTAACAGTGTTATTCAATCGATAATGTTTTCAACCCAATTGAGTCTTTCAGAAAACCCATTTTGGTGATCCATATCACCCATACTTTTAGTGCTCTGAGCTTCAGAACAGAACTCGAACATGAAATATCGAAAAAATTAAAACGTGATAATTCATTAGTTATGAGGGCTACATGGACGGTTTTGGTATCAAAATGTAGGTTTTCGAGGTCGATCTATTCAATGAAACATACTCCAGAGCCCTAACTAGCATAGTTCAGATTTTCACCTGTCAAATGGCATTTTTTCAAAAAAATCGGAATTTCAAATCATCATAGCTCCCGTTTCTTTGCTCACAACCACATGTGGCTTATATATTGTTAATCAGCATTGTCTAAAGTATCTCTTTAAACAATAAAATCGACTTCGAAAATCCCAACTTTTTGGGTCAAAAATGCATAAGGGGTAAGACCCCCTAAAAACACCATATTTGCCATCAACACGAATTCTCTGGAAAATCTAACAGTATTATTCAATCGATAATGTTTTCAACCCATTTGAGTCTTTCAGAATACCCATTTTGGTGATCCATATCACCCATACTTTGAGTGCTCCGAGCTTCAGAACAAAACTCGAACATGAAATATCGAAAAAATTAAAACGTGATAATTCATTAGTTATGAGGGCTACATGGACGATTTTGGTATCAAAATGTAGGTTTTCGAGGTCGCTCTATTCAATGAAACATATTCCAGAGCCCTAACTAGCATAGTTTAGATTTTCACCTGTTAAATGGCATTTTTTCAAAAAAATCGGAATTTCAAATCATCATAGCTGCCGTTTCTTTGCTCACAACCACATGTGGCTTATATATTGTTAATCAGCATTGTCTAAAGTATATCTTTAAACAATAAAATCGACTTCGAAAATCCCAACTTTTTGGGTCAAAAATGCATAAGGGGTAAGACCCCCTAAAAACACCATATTTGCCATCAACACGAATTCTCTTGAAAATCTAACAGTGTTATTCAATCGATAATGTTTTCAACCCATTTGAGTCTTTCAGAATACCCATGGTGATCCATATCACCAATACTTTGAGTGCTCTGAGCTTCAGAACAAAACTCGAACATGAAATATCGAAAAAATCAAAACGTGATAATTCATTAGTTATGAGGGCTACATGGACGATTTTGGTATCAAAATGTAGGTTTTCGAGGTCGCTCTATTCAATGAAACATATTTCAGAGCCCTAACCAGCATAGTTTAGATTTTCACCTGTCAAATGGCATTTTTTCAAAAAAATCGGAATTTCAAATAATTCAAATCATCATAGCTCCCGTTTCTTTGCTCACAACCACATATGGCTTATATATTGTTAATCAGCATTGTCTAAAGTATCTCTTTAAACAATAAAATCGACTTCGAAAATCCCAACTTTTTGGGTCAAAAATGCATAAGGGGTAAGACCCCCTAAAAACACCATATTTGCCATCAACACGAATTCTCTTGAAAATCTAACAGTGTTATTCAATCGATAATGTTTTCAACCCATTTGAGTCTTTCAGAATACCCATTTTGGTGATCCATATCACCCATACTTTGAGTGCTCTGAGCTTCAGAACAAAACTCGAACATGAAATATCGAAAAAATTAAAACGTGATAATTCCTTAGTTATGAGGGCTACATGGACGATTTTGGTATCAAAATGTAGGTTTTCGAGGTCGCTCTTTTCAATGAAACATATTCCAGAGCCCTAACTAGCATAGTTTAGATTTTCACCTGTCAAATGGCATTTTTTCAAAAAAATCGGAATTTCAAATAATTCAAATCATCATAGCTCCCGTTTCTTTGCTCACAACCACATATGGCTTATATATTGTTAATCAGCATTGTCTAAAGTATCTCTTTAAGGTCGCCGTTTGATGCGCGTAGGACAAGTCGACCGATAGAGGCGCCACCGTGCATTTTATGGAATATCTCCATAGAACTTACATTATCTCTATAAGTTCTATGAATATCTCTCTAATTATGAATGAAATGTACTATGGCGCTCTCTATCCGAAAATAGCTGAATTATGAAATTAGTGAATATGTGGGTGAAACAGGAACTTTTTCCCGCCATATTTTGAATTTGGCCATTCTCTGCCAATTTCGCATTTCAAGTTGTTTTTCTGAACGAAATTATCTGTAGATTCACTTCTAATCGGAAGTTGAACTATTTTCATGGGTCTTTCGTTTGAAATAAAACAGAAGCATGAGTTGGCTTATTTTCTTCTATTTTTTAAAGAAAAAAAATGAACTGTTGAAATGCAATTAATCTCAATTATCTCATCAAGAACTCCAATCCTTTCTGAATTCAACCACAAAATTTCAGTTCTCAAAGTGAAACCATTCTCAAATGCAACTTGAAATAAAAACACACTACATTGAACGCCCACCTTAAACAATAAAATCGGCTTCGAAAATCCCAACTTTTTGGGTCAAAAATGCATAAGGGGTAAGACCCCCTAAAAACACCATATTTGCCATCAACACGAATTCTCTGGAAAATCTACCAGTATTATTCAATCGATAATGTTTTCAACCCATTTGAGTCTTTCAGAATACCCATTTTGGTGATCCATATCACCCATACTTTGAGTGCTCCGAGCTTCAGAACAAAACTCGAACATGAAATATCGAAAAAATTAAAACGTGATAATTCATTAGTTATGAGGGCTACATGGACGATTTTGGTATCAAAATGTAGGTTTTCGAGGTCGCTCTATTCAATGAAACATATTCCAGAGCCCTAACTAGCATAGTTTAGATTTTCACCTGTTAAATGGCATTTTTTCAAAAAAATCGGAGTTTCAAATCATCATAGCTGCCGTTTCTTTGCTCACAACCACATGTGGCTTATATATTGTTAATCAGCATTGTCTAAAGTATATCTTTAAACAATAAAATCGACTTCGAAAATCCCAACTTTTTGGGTCAAAAATGCATAAGGGGTAAGACCCCCTAAAAACACCATATTTGCCATCAACACGAATTCTCTTGAAAATCTAACAGTGTTATTCAATCGATAATGTTTTCAACCCATTTGAGTCTTTCAGAATACCCATTTTGGTGATCCATATCATCAATACTTTGAGTGCTCTGAGCTTCAGAACAAAACTCGAACATGAAATATCGAAAAAATCAAAACGTGATAATTCATTCGTTATGAGGGCTACATGGACGATTTTGGTATCAAAATGTAGGTTTTCGAGGTCGCTCTATTCAATGAAACATATTTCAGAGCCCTAACTAGCATAGTTTAGATTTTCACCTGTCAAATGGCATTTTTTCAAAAAAATCGGAATTTCAAATAATTCAAATCATCATAGCTCCCGTTTCTTTGCTCACAACCACATATGGCTTATATATTGTTAATCAGCATTGTCTAAAGTATCTCTTTAAACAATAAAATCGACTTCGAAAATCCCAACTTTTTGGGTCAAAAATGCATAAGGGGTAAGACCCCCAAAAACACCATATTTGACATCAACACGAATTCTCTGGAAAATCTAACAGTGTTATTCAATCGATAATGTTTTCAACCCAATTGAGTCTTTCAGAAAACCCATTTTGGTGATCCATATCACCCATACTTTTAGTGCTCTGAGCTTCAGAACAGAACTCGAACATGAAATATCGAAAAAATTAAAACGTGATAATTCATTAGTTATGAGGGCTACATGGACGGTTTTGGTATCAAAATGTAGGTTTTCGAGGTCGATCTATTCAATGAAACATACTCCAGAGCCCTAACTAGCATAGTTCAGATTTTCACCTGTCAAATGGCATTTTTTCAAAAAAATCGGAATTTCAAATCATCATAGCTCCCGTTTCTTTGCTCACAACCACATGTGGCTTATATATTGTTAATCAGCATTGTCTAAAGTATCTCTTTAAACAATAAAATCGACTTCGAAAATCCCAACTTTTTGGGTCAAAAATGCATAAGGGGTAAGACCCCCTAAAAACACCATATTTGCCATCAACACGAATTCTCTGGAAAATCTAACAGTGTTATTCAATCGATAATGTTTTCAACCCATTTGAGTCTTTCAGAATACCCATTTTGGTGATCCATATCACCAATACTTTGAGTGCTCTGAGCTTCAGAACAAAACTCGAACATGAAATATCGAAAAAATCAAAACGTGATAATTCATTAGTTATGAGGGCTACATGAACGATTTTGGTATCAAAATGTAGGTTTTCGAGGTCGCTCTATTCAATGAAACATATTCCAGAGCCCTTACTAGCATAGTTTAGATTTTCACCTGTCAAATGGCATTTTTTCAAAAAAATCGGAATTTCAAATCATCATAGCTGCCGTTTCTTTGCTCACAACCACATGTGGCTTATATATTGTTAATCAGCATTGTCTAAAGTATCTCTTTAAACAATAAAATCGACTTCGAAATTCCCAACTTTTTGGGTCAAAAATGCATAAGGGGTAAGACCCCCTAAAAACACCATATTTGCCATCAACACGAATTCTCTTGAAAATCTAACAGTGTTATTCAATCGATAATGTTTTCAACCCAATTGAGTCTTTCAGAATACCCATTTTGGTGATCCATATCACCCATACTTTGAGTGCTCTGAGCTTCAGAACAAAACTGGAACATATCTGACTTGATGATAATAAACAAAATTGCAAGCTCCGAATGAGGCATAAGAGGCGAACATTATTCTTGGAACTGACTAGATTTTCGTCATTATCTTGTACAAGTGGAAGTAGATTGAAGGTTATGATTAGATCATCTTAGACTTAGCAGAGGCCGTCATTACATCAAATGAGAACACTTTGTTCGAGACATTATAGTGAGGTCGAAAATCAATGCCGGTCAAATAGAACTGCATAGATTTTGTAGCTTACTAGATCGAATTTTCGTGAAAATGCAAGTTTGAACTCGTGCAATTTCCGGTTCGAACAGATGCGTCCCTCCAAATTTATGATCGTCCTGTTCCATCCCCGAGAATTGCGACAGAAACTCTACATTCCCCAATTCGATAAATCAAAAACTACCCTCATGACGTCTCATGATATACTCCCGCAAAAAAACCCTCGCGAGATGCGCGAGAAACCTATTTCCCACAGCCCCCTCCGCCCCCTCCTAGCGCAGACAAGGGCGTATAGGGAAATATAAAGAGGTCTAGAGGGTATTTCCTGTCCTGGAAACCGGGAAAGATTCGCACCTCAAGTTGGAAACTCTTCCGCGTCCCGTTTACTACTCTCGTCGCATCGATTGGGACAGGCTTTATGTCCGCACTGAATGGCGAGAAAACTTTCCACGATTTTTATTGCCGCCCTGAAAAAGGACCCGAGAAATATTTCATCAGACACGTAGGACTCTGGCGGTCCGGAGTATTGAATATTACAGGATTTGGGAATATTTTTAGGTCATCCGGAGGAATTTTCATTTTCGAGTCGATTTAAAACAGAACCCTTGTGTCAGTTGTGGGATTTAGGGCAAATCTGAGCTGGATTGTATGCCCCATCTTAAATACAGGGTAAGTCTTTGACTTACATATATTTCAACTGTACATTCTTGAGGCCAAAATAAACCTTTTTTCATTTTCCATTTTTCCGAATTCGGCTCTGTTGAAAAGATATATGTAGCCATTTGGCCAAATACGTCCCTGCTACTATTCTCTGCAAACATCTCAAAGTTCATATTTCTCGATTAATTGAGTTGATACATTTAGGAAATACTCAAGTACTAACCTTATTCGAATGAAAATGTTACAAACACGATATTTCTTAACAAAAACAGTTAGTTTTATCCGATTATATCTGCATCTAAAAAGCCGTATTTCTCCCACCAAAATAAGTTCCTTCTTCGGTTTTCCTGCAGATTAGTTTGTAAACACAATAACTTGTTCATATTTTCCTCGAAATCCCCAAACAATCTCACGAATAAAGGCTTTCCATTCAATTCATCAGAATTTATTATTAAACAACCTAACCTAATCCATTTTGTATCCATTCTGTGAATATTTGCACAGAAATTTTAAGAAGATGTTGCCAGCTTGTTGATAGTTATATTGAGGCGCTGCCAACTATAAACAAACTGTAAACATTATGCGAAGTTGTGATGTGAATACATTCAGTGAACAGTCTATTATTGTAATAATGTGATTATGTAATTATTATGTGACTTTCAGTGAATTAATATAATATTAAGCGTGTAGTGTTGAGTTTATAAAATTCCAAGGGAATCATGTTTAGATAGAAACATCGACACAGATTATCAGGTATCGTTTTATTTTTCATTAATTTCAATTTGATAAGTAGTTTGTATCGAGATTCATCATTCATATCCGAATTTTGTATTTCATCGACATTTAACTTCAATATGGACCGGTAACTATAAATCTGCAATTCAAACTGTGCGTAATTAAATACTCCTTGGTGTTCAATTTTTTCTTCCACATTTGTGGGATTTCTTTATTAAATATATCTACATCAATCGTTCTCCATCATTTGAATTCAAGTCTCGATAAAGTGGATAAATATTTTGACAACATTGTGAACTGGTTTGAAGACCAGAGAAGGAATAATATTCGATGATATTCAATCCAGGGAAACATCGTGATTATTCTCGAAATAAATAATTTTTTCGTCAAATTTCTCCGGGTAAAATTGGAAATAACTAGAAAACGACGAGTTTCACTGTCAAAACATAGAATTCAGTCTCCTAAATAATCGATTCTTTCGAAAATATGAATCGTTTATCTTTTTCAAGTAGATTTATGGAATTTTTGCATGTATTTATGAGTCAGCTACGCTATAACTTTTATACCAGGAAAGATATTGAATAAGTTTCGATTGAGGAATATGCACCATGAATAGAGTAATCAACCAAAATTCAGTTCATTTGAAATATTCTTTTTTTTATAAGCTTTTTATTGTTTTGCTATCTCAGTGTTGCATCTTTTTCTCTTACAAAGATTCCTATTATACTAGTTTGATCTTCATGAATTACTCTTCAATCAGTGAAATTGGATCAAATAAAATGTTTTCAATTTCTCACAAAGCATAAAAGACGGAAACGAAAATGTATAAAGTAATGAGTGTTATGATGACACTGCCCGGCCAAACACGATTTGTGCCTCTCAATTTGTATGATTATCTGAGAGAAAATGAAGGAGCAACCCAGAGGCAATAATAAAATGGTTTCATGAAACTCGTGTCTGTCTATTGTCCTGGAAGAGATTTTCCTCGCTCTCGAAATACAGAGCACTATCTGGAGTGAATACAAGTCACTGCGTTTATTCATAACCAAATAGCATCATCAGAATCAGTCGGGTATAATTTTCTCCATAGAAAAAATGGGATAAACTGGATTGTCTCGTGATGAATTGATGATTTTATCTCGTTCATCGAAATATGATTACAAGATAGAAGGACCAATTTTTTATCGCTTGGAGAACAGTAATTGAGTGATATGAAAAATTCTGATCATTTCAACTTTGTGATGACGTTAGAGTCGTCTTCCTTAAGACGGCTGTACCCATGGTGTTTTGAATAAAATTGAATAACCAGCAACGTTCATATCAAACTAGCTGGCCCGGCGAACTTTGTTTCGTCTAAACGATACCTACCTACGGCGGATTTCACAAATCGTAATCACTATCGCCATCTAGTGGCGATAATATCAAATATAGTACCTTCACAACTACGCTATAGTGTCTAGATAAGAGCCATTAACCGTAACGACACCTAGTGGCCTTATTCGAAAGGAGGAGGAATAATAAGCAAATTTTTCAGAGTTTCAATGTATTTTATAAAAACCAGGCCATAGACGAATCCATAAATGAAGTCTCATAACGAACAATCCATCCAATCTTGAGTTATGAATGGTGTAACCAACAACTCTGTTTTATGTATATAGATAACACAGCTCGATCTACAGAAATCTCCCCAAACACCCTTAGCATAAACTGAGTTTCGTCGCAGCATCCCTCAGACGATCACCCCGATAAAAACGCACAGACGGACTGGCTGGCGCCCGGGCGCCTCGTCGTCACTATCGAATAAATTTTCTGTTAGTTGTTCCGTTAGTTTTTCCTGAAGGAAAACAACCCGCCCCAGTTCTGCCATTACGCCGAGTAAAACCGGGCATAAACGGGGAGATGAATCATCCCCGATAATGGTTTATCGCGGGCGCAAAAAGTGGCGCCGCTGCGTCTTCTTCGGGGGGGATGTTTCAGTTGTAGCCGGATACTTGGACGTTCATTGAATGTTTTTTGGGGTGGAGGAGATGGCGATATTTCATTTCGTTATATTATTGTCGATTGGGGGGACGGTCTTGGGGTGAAAGAACTAGGGGATGAATTTAGTTGTGTTCTGGATCGATAGGGAATCGAAAATATGATTGGTTTTCCTTAGACTTTGCCAGATGATAGAATGCTTGAAATGATTTGAAAGGGCAGCTGAATCTTTATAGACAAGACCACACAAATTTCTGTATCACATGGTATCTATATCTATCCAGGGTGGGTCTTTGACTTGTACACATATTTTAACTGCAGATTCCTCTCATCAAACGAAACACTTTTTTCCTATACCATTGTTCAAAATTCGGTTTGGTTTGGGAGATACAGGGTGTCAAAAATCCATGAAAAAACACTTTTCTGTTTATATCTTCGGAACCGTTATTTCGAATGAACTGAATTTTTGGTTGTTCGGTTACTCTAGTCATGGTGCATATTCCTCAATCGAAACCTATTCAATATCTTTACTAGTA
Source organism: Adalia bipunctata (assembly GCA_910592335.1). Classification (NCBI taxonomy): domain Eukaryota; kingdom Metazoa; phylum Arthropoda; class Insecta; order Coleoptera; family Coccinellidae; genus Adalia; species Adalia bipunctata. Next base: position 932,944 of record OU342952.1, on the reverse strand, counting down.
TAAAAGTTACAGGTTAGTCGGTTCATCAATACACGCTAAAACACCATAAAACCACTTTAAAAAGATAAACGGTTCATATTTTCGAAAGAATCAATCATTTAAGAAACTAAAATTTTTTTTATTTTTTTTTTCAATAAAACGCGTCGTTTTCGAGTTATTTCCAATTTTACCCGGAGAAATTTGACGAAAAAATCATTAATTTCAAGAATAATCTGAATGCGTCTCTGAATTAAATATCATCGAATATTATTCCTTCTTTGGTCTTTCAACGAGTTTACAATGTTGTCACAATATTTATTAACTTTGTCGAGACTTAAATTCAAACGATGGAAAACGTTGATGTAGAGAAATTTCAATAATAAAATCCCACAAATGTGGGAAATAAAATTGAACACCAAGGAGGATTTAACACGCACAGTTTCTATTGAAAATTCATAGTTACCGGTCCATATTGAAGTTAAATGTCGATGAAATACAAAATTCGGATATGAATGATGAATCTCGATACAAACTACATACTTATTAAATCGAAATCAATGTAAAAGAATACGGAACCTGATAATTTGTGGCTATGTTTCTATCTGAACAATATCCTCTTGGAATTTTATAAACTCGACACGGTTAAAATTATATTAATTCACTTCACATAATAATCAGATTAGAACAATAATTCACTGAATGCATTCAGAACTTCACATAATGTTTACAGTTTGTTCAGAGACTCTGGTTTGTTCTTTGTTATTGTTTATAGTTTCGCTCTATGCATGCGTGGTGAAATTCAATTTATGATGGAAACGGCAGAATTCATAGATATTTATACTATGTTTCGTAAAAAATCCTTAACCTCAATAAAAATATCAGCAAGCTGACAACATCTTCTTGAAATTTATGTGCAAACATTCACAGAATCGGTACAAATTAGATTAGGTTAGGTTGTTTAATAATAAATCTGAATGAAAAGTCTTTCTTCATGAGGTTGTTTGGGAATTTCGAGGAAAAAATGAACAAGTTATTAGTGTTTACAAACTGATCTGCAGAAAAATCGAAGAAGGAACTTATTTTGGTGAGATAAATGTTGTTTTTTAGTTGCAGATATAATCCGATGAAACTAACTGTTTTTGTTGATTTTATCGTGTTGGAACATTCTTATTCGAATACTACTTGAGTATTTCCTAAATGTATCAACTCAATTTCTATCGAGAAATATGAACTTTGCATCAATTCCAGAAGATCATTTCAGAGACGTAGTCAGCCCAATTTTTTTTTAAATGGCTATATCTTTTTAACAGAGCCGAATTCGGAAAAATGGAAAATGAAAAAAAGGTTTCCTTTGACCTCAAGAATCTTCAGTTAAAATATATGTACAAGTCAAAGACTCACCCTGTATACGTTTTCTAATATGGCCTGGTCCTCTCTGAACAAGTACATTTCATCTGCGAACGTTTCTTGTGACTGAAAAGACTAACATTGAGAAAAACACAATGCTACGATGGGGGGCACCATCAAGACTTTGAGGTCGTAGTGAAATGTAACCCCGTCGCCAAATTTTAAACATTGAAAGAATTGGCCACTTGCACATGTGTTTGAGCAGCCTTCACTTGAATTAATCTTCAGATAAACAGCGGCATCGTTCATCCACTTCTGAATCAAAAATACCGAATAGGCAGACAATTTCATCGACCTGATAAATTTTGATAATGACTAATGACACTTGAAGTGTTCCGGTGGTTTCAGGAAGAGAGTTTAGAATATACGACATCTATTACAATACTTTTCACGACCGAAAAAAAATTCTATTTTACTGCTTCGACATTCAGTCAGCCGAAAGAAAAAGTGTTTTTCTTGAGTGCTCGAAGTACAGGAGACGTTGACTAGAGTCCTCCGGGCCCCTAAAGTCCCACAAATGTATTCCCCGCGCATGGCGAAGCCAAATAAAAGCCCCATACCGCGTTTCAGGCAAGTTTTAAATATAATTTCCATAAAAGACAGGTTTTACTGCGTTATCCGACGCTGACGGGATGGCTGCTCCCTCCCTGGAGAGCGTCGAAAATTCGCCGCCAGTTCGATACTGTTTGGAGTTTTATTTAACTGTATAACTTTTCAATTTCCCATACCGTCGATGCCATTGTGTATAGAGGTAGTATACATTTTGTCACAAGTCGAACCGTCCAATTTGAATTTCAAATTGGCGTGAAATATTCAGACGGCGTGCACTTCTGGCTGACGTTGCTGTCGAAACATTTCACAGATCGGGCGTCCGAAGGACTCCACTTGACTCTGATCTACCCCTATATTCGAAACTGGCCACCCCATTCCGCTGAAACGTCTCATGTGACTAGATGAGATATGGTGAAGGGTTTTCCAATAGGAGATGTTATTTTGACATTCAAAGAAGAATGCCATCTTCATATCAGTAAAAGCCGCTCGTTTTTCGAGATGTTCCACATTTCATTTCCGATTCCATAAAAACGATTGTGTTAATTTTCCCCAGCGTTATCTCTCGATTTTCATCATCTCTGAAGGCAAGAGAAATGTCTGCCGAAGCCTCACGGACCTTTCGACGTTTCCAAAAGTACTTTCCATCAGACGTGCATAATCGGATGCAGCTTTCGATTTTCCCATTTCCCTTTCGACGCCCCCAAAAACTTTGATTAGTTCCTTATCTGAAGAAGAGGTAAATGATCTAAATGAAGATTGAACAGCAATTCAACTAATTGAATCCATCTCCCGTGAAATTGCGTCTACCTCGACCTCTATCAGCCGCAGGGAGGAGACCCTCGAAAAATCACGCCGGCCACTTCGTCTTTGTCTTTCCAATCTTGGGAAAAAGGCGAAAGCAAACGAGACTCGGACTCACGAAAACTTTTAATTGGATTAGAATCTAATTCGGGCAGAGTGACCGCACTGGCCGAGCGCGGCACTGAAACTGTCTGAAAGCAAATCAATTTATTCATTAATATTTTATTTAACGTCGGATCCTGTTTCTGTTACGCCGGAGTTTCGGCTCCTGCAGGAATCAATTCCCTGTTTTCTGGATCGCGGAGGGAGAGAATGGACGTGGGGATACAGACGTGGGTGGGACGATCTAGATTGTATTGGGATGTTTTGAGGTTTCCCTCTCAGACGTCCTAACAATAAATTAAAATGGATTGAGAAAGCAACCATTGAGAAGGAGTTTAACGCGAGACTATTTAAAAAGGAAGAATTTGAGGAGGAAAACTATACCCAAAATTTCAAAATCACTACCATTAAATGGTGTTCAGATGGTTCTAAAACTTAATGAAGTAGGCAAGAACAGCATACGAGACCTTGAGGTCTCAATGGAATGTCGCCCTCTTAGCAAACTATAAACTAACTATGATACTGTGAAGTGTAATCAATAAATTTGTCAGCAGCAACAACAAATTTACCATCTTAAAACGAGTGGTGTCGATCAAATTTCTAAAACCTGTAAGACTCCTCGTTCATTTACAGAAATCCTTAATGAAAATGTACCCAGGCATAATCGAATTCCGATTATCTCCGTTTCTACGAAAAAGCCTCGAAATTTAAATTGAAGCTTAATCATTTCTCTAGAATGTGTATTACTCGCTTTTCTGTTTTTCTTCGTACATTAGGAAAAAAAACCTGGTGAGCTGTAATTTCGTGAATATCTGGACAAACGATTTTATTTCCATGATATCTCCGTCAATTTTTGGGATAAATGTATGAAACTTTCAGTATACATACCGAATAATATTTTGCAGAATGTGTATTATTCACTTTTCTGTTTTTCTGCGTATATTAGGAAAAAAACCTGGTTGAAAATATGACCAATAAAGTCCCTACTTTATAATTCATTTAAAAATTGAGAGGGCAATAAACAAAAAACTGATTAATACACATTCTGGAAAATATTATTTCGCATGTAAACTGAAAATTTCATACATTTATCCCGAGAATTGACAGAGATATCATGGAAATAAAATCGTTTGTCCAGATTTTCATGAAATTACAGCTCACCAGGTTTTTTTCTAATATACGAAGAAAAACAGAAAAGCGAGTAATACACATCCTAAAAAAATGATTAAGATTTAATTTAAAAAAAAATTGTTGGTCTACGCCGCATACGAACTGAGATATCATGGAAATAAAAAGCCCAATTTTTGAAGGGAGCTCTCGAGAGGGGACGTGTATCAGGTCCCTTTAAGAGGCCGTTATACTCTGGCGGACGACACCGATTTTCCATTCAAAAAGTGCCTTTCATTTTTCCAAGGGCACACCCTTAATTTTCCACCTGGAAGCTTGATTTTCAATTCAAACTCTCCTGGAATTTCAGACAGTTCTCTGCGATTTCACACTTTCTGGAAGTCTTTTCAGTATTTCCATTATTTTTTGCATTATTTGAGCGCCTATCCAAATGGAATTTTTTTTAAATATAAATTAATGAACCGCCGAAAAACTATTATGAAGTCAATTTTCATAGACTCTCAAATTCAAACCGATTTTTTTATGCGAAAAAATGATTTTTTCGAAGAGAAGAAATGGGGTGACCTCAAGACATCCTTCAACTTCAATTTAAAAAAGAATTCAAGCTTTAAGGTGAAAAACTGAGGGCGTAAACTTGGAAAAATGAAAGGCACTTTCTGAATGGAGAATCGGTGTCTTAGCCGATTTTTTCATGCGAAAAAATAATTTTTTTGAAGAGAAATTGGAGTGCCCTCAGGACATCTTTCAACTTCAATTTAAAAAAAAAATCAGGGTTTTAGGTGGAAAATTGAGGGCGTAAACTCGGAAAAATGAAAGGCACTTTTTGAATGGAGAAAATAATTTTTTCAAAGAGACAAAAATTGGAGTGCCCTCATGCTGGCGCCCTCAATTTTCAACCTAAAAGCTCGATTTTTTTTAAATAGGAGTGAAAGGATGTCTTGAGGGCACTCCAATTTCGTCTCTTCGAAAAAACTTATTTTTCGCACGAAAAAATCGGGTTGAATTTGAGAATCTATGAAAATTGACTTCATAATCGTTTTTCGGCGGTTGTTCATCAATTTTTTTTAGAAGTTTCATTGGAGTGCCCTCGATAAATGAATTTTCTATTTGAAAAAAAATTGTTTGGATAGGCGCTTAAATAATGCGAAAAATGATGGAAATCCTGAAGAGACTTCCAGAAAGTGTGAAATCTCAGAGAAGTGAAATAAACAAATCGGTATGGTCTCTCGTCTTGACTCCAACGAAAAACTGTTTCTCCGGCAGCAATTTCGGTTCGACCTCGTCTCCAAAACCACCAAACAACCCATAACCGAACCCTTCGACCTAGCGTCTTCGTAGGCACGTGATTCCAGTCTACGATCTCACGGAAAACACGGGTAGATTGTTATCAAAATCGTGCCGACGCCGGGGTGCCGTGATAGAGGCATTTTCCTTGTATGGATTCATTAAATCTTTCCGACCGTTCGAACTGTTACACAATCCGATGCGTTAATAAAAGATAACATTTCCTTATCTGGGACGTTACTCATTCCGGGGTTGCGGGATCCGGCCGGAATCGCCCCCCGGGGGGTTCGCATTCCGCGGCGGTTTCTAATTAATTTATGAGGAAGCCGGTTTTTATATTCGATCAAGTGCGCGATTCGTTGAGGCTCCCTTTACGGTGCATATAAGGAATATGACCCGAATTTTCGCCATCTGGTATACATCAGAAGATTTACAAACTTGCTGATCACCTACTAGTCTCTTCTCAATAAGGTACGAAGATATATTGAAAAATTTTCAGCCTACTATATAGAACCAAACAAAATTTCAATGTCAAAATATTTTATGACTCAACATATTCTCCTCTTAATTGAATACATTTATTACAGCGAACCTGCAACGTCTCTAGACCTTTCAAAAAAAATGTTTCTTCTTGCTCTACAAACCAGTCCTCCACAGCTTTTATTACCTCCTCGTTGGAAGAAAATTTACGACCTTTTAAACTTTTTTTCAGTTGAGGAAAGAGATGATAGTCGGACGGAGCCAAATCTGGTGAATAAGGGGGTTGTTCTAGTAATTCTAACCCTATATCACGAATTATTTGCATGGCAACATGAGATTTGTGTACTGGGGCGTTGTCCTGTAAAAACAAAACACCTGAGGATAGCTTTCCGAGTATTTTCTCTTCAATTTTTTCCCCTAGAGTGGTCAGTAATGTCGAATAGTAATCTCCAATTATTGTTCTATCCTTATCCAAAAAATCAATCATGATTACTTCATGGCAATCCCATAAAACTGAAGCAACAACTTTTTCAGAAGATTTTTGGACACGAAACTTCTTAGGTCTTGGAGAACCAGAGTGTCGCCATTCCATCGATTGTTGCTTTGTTTCTAGATCGTAGAAACGTACCCAAGTCTCATCCATAGTAACAATTCGGTTTAAGAAGTCTACATCGTTTTCAAATCGAGCACAGATCGAACGCGATGCTCCTACCCTTGCACGCTTTTGGTCAACATTCAAACATTTGGGGATCCATTTTGCAGAAATTTTTCTCATGTCCAAATTGACGTGAACTATATGATGAACGCGTCCGTATGAAATCTTCACTGCTTCAGATATTCGTTTTAGCCCAATTCGACGGTCTGATAAAATCATGTCAAGAACTGCATCGATATTTTTGGGGACTGACACAGAAACTGGCCTTCCTGATCGGTCATCATCTTCAATGGAAAATTTACCTCTTTTGAAGCTTGCAGTCCAATTTTTCACGGTCGCATACGAAGGACATTGATCACCAAGGGTATTAAGCATATCTCCGTAAATCTGCTCACCTCTCAACCCTTTTGAATACAGGTACTCGATGATGGCTCGATACTCCATCTCTGGTTTACTTTTTTGACGTCGAACTCTACACTGACACTTCTTATAAGTTATTATTCGTTGATATGGTATCGCAATATTTTGTTTATGCATGGAACTGGTCTAGGCTAACTAGATATCACTACATCCTCGTAGTTCAACCCTACCAAATCATGAAATTACCCCGGTAAATTACCCAAATAACCAACCTCCTTACGATGCAAACCTGCCCAATTCAACCGGCAGTAACACTCCAAAACTCCAAGGTGTAAACAGCCTCTAAGTGTCCCCCTAATTTTTCCACATCGAGGTAAGTCATGAAAGCATCATATTCAATTTAGCCCCCGCCGGAGGGTCGAAAATTTCCAGGTTTAATTAGGTCGAATCGAAACTTCGTGAGAGGTTCGGAGTAGGAAGTTTGAACCTAATTTTCCAGATATGTTTCAATAGCCCATATAATAGAAAAGTCATCCGGACTGCTCCGCCATTTTCCTTAGAATTTTAGTGGCAAAGTTTTCTCATCTTGCCCTAAATGAAGGAAACTCCGCGAAACGGGTATGAATTGAAGAGAGTCTGAGAAAGTTGGCAATAATAACGATCCCCAGTCAAACATGATTTCATCTCTTCTGTTGGGGGGAATATTAAAAATGATATTTCTTTCAGCCGCCCCTAGCTGCGGATCTGACAGTAATTCACCCCGGAGTCCTTCGACAGGATCCGAAAATCCGGCGGCTTCTCCGAATTCCGGAGAAGTTTATGCCGAAAAGCGATTGAAAGAAGTTAAAGACCTAGTTTTCAATGACCTGTTGGAGTTTATGAGCCACTCGAATCGTGTTTATTCTGAAATTTTAATTCGTGTCTAAACGTTTTCTTTCCTACTTTTGAGATAGACTCATTCTGTTTTGATTTGGAAAATTTCCAATTCACGAATTTGTGGCCAATGAGGCCAAGTGACATTTGAAATGGGCACCAGGCTCAGCTAGTTATTTAAATACCAAGAACTGAAGGAATTGCCCCATTGAAGAGTAAAAGTACTATCTCAAATTTAATCTACGAGGATGTATTGATATCTAGTTAGCCTAGACCAGTTTCATGCATAAATAAAATATTGCGATACCATATCAAAGAATAATAACTTATAAGAAGTGTCAGTGTAGAGTTCGACGTCAAAAAAAGTAAACCAGAGTTACGCAATAACTTGAAAAAAAAAGATGTCCACCGAAATTGTAAAAATCGAAAAATTGGAGTATCGAGCCATCATTAAGTACCTGTATTTAAAAGGGTTAAGAGGTAAGCATATTTACGAAGATATGCTTAATACCCTTGTTGATCAATGTCCTTCGTATGCGACCTTGAAAAAATGGACTGTAAGCTTCAAAAGGGGTAAATTTTCCATTGAAGATGATGACCGATCGGGAAGGCCAGTTTCTGTGTCAGTTCCCGAAAATATCGATGCAGTTCATGACATGATTATATCAGACCGTCGAATTGGGCTAAAACGGATATCTGAAGCTCTGAAGATTTCATACGCGTTCATCATATAGTTCACGTCAATTTGGACATGAGCAAAATTTCTGCAAAATGGATCCCCAAATGTTTGAATGTTGACCAAAAGCGTGCAAAGGTAGAAGCATCGCGTTCGATCTGTGCTCGATTTGAAAACGATGTAGACTTCTTAAAAAGAATTGTTACTTTGGACGAGACTTGGGTACGTTTCTACGATCCAGAAACAAAGCAACAATCGATGGAATGGCGACATTCTGGTTCTCCAAGACCTAAGGAGTTCCGTGTCCAAAAATCTGCTGGAAAAGTTCTTGCTTCAGTTTTTTGGGATTGCCATGGAGTAATCATAATTGATTTTTGGATAAGGGTAGAACAATAACTGGAGATTACTATTCGACATTACTGATCACTCTACGGGAAAATTTGAAGAGAAAAGACGCGGAAGGCTATCCAAAGGTGTTTTTTTTTTACAGGACAACGCCTCAGTACACAAATCTCATGTTGCCATTCAAAAAAATTGTGATTTAGGGTTAGAATTACTAGAACACCCCCCTTATTCACCAGATTTGGCTCCGTCCGACTATCATCTCTTTCCTCAACAGAAAAAAAAGTTTAAAAGGTCGTAAATTCTCTTCCAACGAGGAGGTAATAAAAGCTGTGGAGGACTGGTTTGCAGAGCAAGAAGAAACATTTTTTTGAAAGGTCTAGAGACGTTGCTGGTTCGCTGTAATAAATGTATTCAATTGAGAGGAGAATATGTTGAGTAATAAAATATTTTGACATTGAAATTTTATTTGGTTCTATAGTAGGCTAAGAATTTTTCAATATAGCCTCGTAGTTATAAGAAATATTTAAAAACGAATAATATGGGAGAGAATTAATGAAAAAAATGTTCCAGCTTATTCTGTACCAATTTGTTCGTCCTTTCTATTCTATCCAAATTCATTTCTTCCACTCTAATTGTCAAATCTGAATTAAAAATCCAATATACAAATAATCACCTATTATTATGAACAACCCAGAGTCGAGTAATTAGAGAACTGCTTATTACTTTCCTGTTAACCTGGCGTCTTAATTCAAATTTTATACAGTAAGAATTGCGTTAATTATTTAACAACTTTGTAATGAATACTTAACGATTACGCATAATTGTCGACTAGCCCAGTTCCTACTGAAACTAAGCCATTTCAATTTGGGGAATAAAAAATTGAAAATTTCTAAATAGTCTCATGGAATATTTGCAGACTCAGATCTATCGATTTCGTGGTAAAAGAATAAAGCATCTAACTCTTGCTGGAATGAAATCGGAAAATTCAAAACTGAATTCGACCTAACCCGGTCGAGAAATACCGGCGTCCGCTGACCGTCTCCGCGTGCCGATAACCAAACTAGTTAAATACCAAAAAGCCAGAGGTTGGCGAAAGATGAGAATAGTTGGATCAACTACACAGCATCCCAACCCGGTGCGCTCCATCTCGGTAAAATCGGTTTCACCGCTTGCATGCTCGCAGGATTGAGGTTGTTGATTATTCGCGAAGCGTTTAAATATCTTGTTGCACAAATTAATATTGGCTTCCGCCATCAGGGAAAATTAGCTGAAGGAATTCGGGGCAAAATTCGTGCTTGTGTAGGTGGCCCCAATCGGAATACGCAAAACGAGATGACTGCGGTCGGTTGCTGTGTTGTTGGGGTTCGATACAGTTGTTATTCCTTCTATTTGAATCATGATTTCAGGTGGGGTGTAGTTTGTGAATTGTATTTACAGCCTTCAACTTGGTGAATTCTGTTTTGATTTGCTACTTCGAGATCCGAGGTGAAATTATATAAAATAGGAAAATTCTCGACATATGAAAGCTATATGGGTGGTTTTGGTATCAAAATGTAGGTTTTCGAGGTCGCTCCATCGAATAAAAAATAGTCCAAAGCCCTAACTAGCACCGTTTAGATTTTGACCTGTAAAATGGCATTTTTTGAAAAATTGCAAATTTCAAACTCTCATATCTTCCGTCCCTCTCGTCATAATCACCATCGGTGTATATTTTGTTAATCAGCATATCCCCAAGAATCTCTATGCAAAATATGAACGATTTTACAATTTTGAAATTTTGGGTGGAAAATGCCAAAGGGGTAAGACCTCCTGAAAACACCATATTTGCCAATAAATAAGAATATTCGGAAGGTTCTATCGGCGTTGATGATTGAGAAAGTTAATCGAGCCATTCGAATCTTCCAAAAAAGATTTTTTGCGGATCGATATCACCCATACCACGAACGGTCTGAGCTCGTAAACAAAACTCGAAAGTGAAAAACCGAAAAAATTAAAACGAAATTATTCATTATCTATGAGGGCTACATTGATGATTTTGGTATCAAAATGTAGGTTTTCGAGGTCGCTCCATCGAATAAAAAATAATCCAAAGCCCTAACTAGCACCGTTTAGATTTTGACCTGTCAAATGGCATTTTTTTAAAAATTGCAAATTTCAAACTCTCATATCTTCCGTTCCAATCATCTCCGACAAAAGTTATTTATATTATCTTGATCAGCATACCTCAATGTATCACTGTGCGAAATATGAGCGATTTGAAAAATTTCAAATTTTTGGTGAAAAATGCCAAAGGGGTAAGACCCCCTGAAAACACCATATTTGCCAATAAATCAGAATATCCGAAAGGTTTCAACTTCGTAAATGATTGAGAAAGTTAATCGAGCCATTCGAATCTTCCAAAAAAGATTTTTTGCGGATCGATATCACCCATACCACGAACGGTCTGAGCTCGTAAACAAAACTAGAAAGTGAAAAACCGAAAAAATTAAAACGAAATTATTCATTATCTATGAGGGCTACATTGATGATTTTGGTATCAAAATGTAGGTTTTCGAGGTTGCTCCATCGAATAAAAAATAATCCAAAGCCCTAACTAGCACCGTTTAGATTTTGACCTGTCAAATGGCATTTTTTTAAAAATTGCAAATTTCAAACTCTCATATCTTCCGTTCCAATCATCTCCGACGAAAGTTATTTATATTATCTTGATCAGCATACCTCAATGTATCACTGTGCGAAATATGAGCGATTTGAAAATTTTCAAATTTTTGGTGAAAAATGCCAAAGGGGTAAGACCCCCTGAAAACACCATATTTGCCAATAAATCAGAATATCCGAAAGGTTTCAACTTCGTAAATGATTGAGAAAGTTAATCGAGCCATTCGAATCTTCCAAAAAAGATTTTTTGCGGATCGATATCACCCATACCACGAACGGTCTGAGCTCGTAAACAAAACTAGAAAGTGAAAAACCGAAAAAATTAAAACGAAATTATTCATTATCTATGAGGGCTACATTGATGATTTTGGTATCAAAATGTAGGTTTTCGAGGTCGCTCCATCGAATAAAAAATAGTCCAAAGCCCTAACTAGCACCGTTTAGATTTTGGCCTGTCAAATGGCATTTTTTGAAAAATTCGAAATTTCAAACCGTCATAGCTTCCGTCCCTCTCGTCATAATCACCATCGGTGTATATTTTGTTAATCAGCATATCCCCAAGAATCTCTATGCAAAATATGAACGATTTTAAAATTTTGAAATTTTGGGTGAAAAATGCCAAAGGGGTAAGACCCCCTGAAAACACCATATTTGCCAATAAATAAGAATATCCGGAAGGTTCTATCGGCGTTAATTATTGAGAAAGTTAATCGAGCCATTCGAATCTTCCATACAAGGTTTTTTGCGGATCGATATCATCCATACTACGAACGGTCTGAGCTCGTAAACAAAACTAGAAAGTGAAAAACCGAAAAAATTAAAACGAAATTATTCATTATCTATGAGGGCTACATTGATGATTTTGGTATCAAAATGTAGGTTTTCGAGGTTGCTCCATCGAATAAAAAATAATCCAAAGCCCTAACTAGCACCGTTTAGATTTTGACCTGTCAAATGGCATTTTTTTAAAAATTGCAAATTTCAAACTCTCATATCTTCCGTTCCAATCATCTCCGACAAAAGTTATTTATATTATCTTGATCAGCATACCTCAATGTATCACTGTGCGAAATATGAGCGATTTGAAAAATTTCAAATTTTTGGTGAAAAATGCCAAAGGGGTAAGACCCCCTGAAAACACCATATTTGCCAATAAATCAGAATATCCGAAAGGTTTCAACTTCGTAAATGATTGAGAAAGTTAATCGAGCCATTCGAATCTTCCAAAAAAGATTTTTTGCGGATCGATATCACCCATACCACGAACGGTCTGAGCTCGTAAACAAAACTAGAAAGTGAAAAACCGAAAAAATTAAAACGAAATTATTCATTATCTATGAGGGCTACATTGATGATTTTGGTATCAAAATGTAGGTTTTCGAGGTTGCTCCATCGAATAAAAAATAATCCAAAGCCCTAACTAGCACCGTTTAGATTTTGACCTGTCAAATGGCATTTTTTTAAAAATTGCAAATTTCAAACTCTCATATCTTCCGTTCCAATCATCTCCGACGAAAGTTATTTATATTATCTTGATCAGCATACCTCAATGTATCACTGTGCGAAATATGAGCGATTTGAAAATTTTCAAATTTTTGGTGAAAAATGCCAAAGGGGTAAGACCCCCTGAAAACACCATATTTGCCAATAAATCAGAATATCCGAAAGGTTTCAACTTCGTAAATGATTGAGAAAGTTAATCGAGCCATTCGAATCTTCCAAAAAAGATTTTTTGCGGATCGATATCACCCATACCACGAACGGTCTGAGCTCGTAAACAAAACTAGAAAGTGAAAAACCGAAAAAATTAAAACGAAATTATTCATTATCTATGAGGGCTACATTGATGATTTTGGTATCAAAATGTAGGTTTTCGAGGTCGCTCCATCGAATAAAAAATAGTCCAAAGCCCTAACTAGCACCGTTTAGATTTTGGCTTGTCAAATGGCATTTTTTGAAAAATTCGAAATTTCAAACCGTCATAGCTTCCGTCCCTCTCGTCATAATCACCATCGGTGTATATTTTGTTAATCAGCATATCCCCAAGAATCTCTATGCAAAATATGAACGATTTTAAAATTTTGAAATTTTGGGTGAAAAATGCCAAAGGGGTAAGACCCCCTGAAAACACCATATTTGCCAATAAATAAGAATATCCGGAAGGTTCTATCGGCGTTAATTATTGAGAAAGTTAATCGAGCCATTCGAATCTTCCAAAAAAGATTTTTTGCGGATCGATATCACCCATACCACGAACGGTCTGAGCTCGTAAACAAAACTAGAAAGTGAAAAACCGAAAAAATTAAAACGAAATTATTCATTATCTTTGAAGGCTACATTGATGATTTTGGTATCAAAATGTAGGTTTTCGAGGTTGCTCCATCGAATAAAAAATAATCCAAAGCCCTAACTAGCACCGTTTAGATTTTGACCTGTCAAATGGCATTTTTTTAAAAATTGCAAATTTCAAACTCTCATATCTTCCGTTCCAATCATCTCCGACAAAAGTTATTTATATTATCTTGATCAGCATACCTCAATGTATCACTGTGCGAAATATGAGCGATTTGAAAAATTTCAAATTTTTGGTGAAAAATGCAAAAGGGGTAAGACCCCCTGAAAACACCATATTTGCCAATAAATCAGAATATCCGAAAGGTTTCAACATCGTAAATGATTGAGAAAGTTAATCGAGCCATTCGAATCTTCCAAAAAAGATTTTTTGCGGATCGATATCACCCATACCACGAACGGTCTGAGCTCGTAAACAAAACTAGAAAATGAAAAACCGAAAAAATTAAAATGAAATTATTCATTATCTATGAGGGCTACATTGATGATTTTGGTATCAAAATGTAGGTTTTCGAGGTTGCTCCATCGAATAAAAAATAATCCAAAGCCCTAACTAGCACCGTTTAGATTTTGACCTGTCAAATGGCATTTTTTTAAAAATTGCAAATTTCAAACTCTCATATCTTCCGTTCCAATCATCTCCGACGAAAGTTATTTATATTATCTTGATCAGCATACCTCAATGTATCACTGTGCGAAATATGAGCGATTTGAAAATTTTCAAATTTTTGGTGAAAAATGCCAAAGGGGTAAGACCCCCTGAAAACACCATATTTGCCAATAAATCAGAATATCCGAAAGGTTTCAACTTCGTAAATGATTGAGAAAGTTAATCGAGCCATTCGAATCTTCCAAAAAAGATTTTTTGCGGATCGATATCACCCATACCACGAACGGTCTGAGCTCGTAAACAAAACTAGAAAGTGAAAAACCGAAAAAATTAAAACGAAATTATTCATTATCTATGAGGGCTACATTGATGATTTTGGTATCAAAATGTAGGTTTTCGAGGTCGCTCCATCGAATAAAAAATAGTCCAAAGCCCTAACTAGCACCGTTTAGATTTTGGCCTGTCAAATGGCATTTTTTGAAAAATTCGAAATTTCAAACCGTCATAGCTTCCGTCCCTCTCGTCATAATCACCATCGGTGTATATTTTGTTAATCAGCATATCCCCAAGAATCTCTATGCAAAATATGAACGATTTTAAAATTTTGAAATTTTGGGTGAAAAATGCCAAAGGGGTAAGACCCCCTGAAAACACCATATTTGCCAATAAATAAGAATATCCGGAAGGTTCTATCGGCGTTAATTATTGAGAAAGTTAATCGAGCCATTCGAATCTTCCAAAAAAGATTTTTTGCGGATCGATATCACCCATACCACGAACGGTCTGAGCTCGTAAACAAAACTAGAAAGTGAAAAACCGAAAAAATTAAAACGAAATTATTCATTATCTATGAGGGCTACATTGATGATTTTGGTATCAAAATGTAGGTTTTCGAGGTTGCTCCATCGAATAAAAAATAATCCAAAGCCCTAACTAGCACCGTTTAGATTTTGACCTGTCAAATGGCATTTTTTTAAAAATTGCAAATTTCAAACTCTCATATCTTCCGTTCCAATCATCTCCGACAAAAGTTATTTATATTATCTTGATCAGCATACCTCAATGTATCACTGTGCGAAATATGAGCGATTTGAAAAATTTCAAATTTTTGGTGAAAAATGCAAAAGGGGTAAGACCCCCTGAAAACACCATATTTGCCAATAAATCAGAATATCCGAAAGGTTTCAACTTCGTAAATGATTGAGAAAGTTAATCGAGCCATTCGAATCTTCCAAAAAAGATTTTTTGCGGATCGATATCACCCATACCACGAACGGTCTGAGCTCGTAAACAAAACTAGAAAGTGAAAAACCGAAAAAATTAAAACGAAATTATTCATTATCTATGAGGGCTACATTGATGATTTTGGTATCAAAATGTAGGTTTTCGAGGTTGCTCCATCGAATAAAAAATAATCCAAAGCCCTAACTAGCACCGTTTAGATTTTGACCTGTCAAATGGCATTTTTTTAAAAATTGCAAATTTCAAACTCTCATATCTTCCGTTCCAATCATCTCCGACGAAAGTTATTTATATTATCTTGATCAGCATACCTCAATGTATCACTGTGCGAAATATGAGCGATTTGAAAATTTTCAAATTTTTGGTGAAAAATGCCAAAGGGGTAAGACCCCCTGAAAACACCATATTTGCCAATAAATCAGAATATCCGAAAGGTTTCAACTTCGTAAATGATTGAGAAAGTTAATCGAGCCATTCGAATCTTCCAAAAAAGATTTTTTGCGGATCGATATCACCCATACCACGAACGGTCTGAGCTCGTAAACAAAACTAGAAAGTGAAAAACCGAAAAAATTAAAACGAAATTATTCATTATCTATGAGGGCTACATTGATGATTTTGGTATCAAAATGTAGGTTTTCGAGGTCGCTCCATCGAATAAAAAATAGTCCAAAGCCCTAACTAGCACCGTTTAGATTTTGGCCTGTCAAATGGCATTTTTTGAAAAATTCGAAATTTCAAACCGTCATAGCTTCCGTCCCTCTCGTCATAATCACCATCGGTGTATATTTTGTTAATCAGCATATCCCCAAGAATCTCTATGCAAAATATGAACGATTTTAAAATTTTGAAATTTTGGGTGAAAAATGCCAAAGGGGTAAGACCCCCTGAAAACACCATATTTGCCAATAAATAAGAATATCCGAAAGGTTTTAACGGAGTAAATGATTGAGAAAGTTAATCGAGCCATTCAAATCTTCCAAAAAAGGTTTTTTGCGGATCGATATCACCCAAACTACGAACGGTCTGAGCTCGTAAACAAAACTCGAAAATGAAAAACCGAAAAAATTAAAACGAAATTTTTCATTATCTATGAGAGCTACATTGATGATTTTGGTATCAAAATGTAGGTGTTCGAGGTCGGTCCATTGAATAAAAAATATTCCAGAGCCCTAACTAGCACCGTTAAGATTTTGACCTGTCGAATGGCATTTTTTGAAAAATTCGAAATTTCAAACCGTCATAGCTTCCGTCCCTCTCGTCATAATCACCATCGGTGTATATTTTGTTAATCAGCATATCCCCAAGAATCTCTGTGCAAAATATGAACGATTTTAAAATTTTGGGTGAAAAATGCCAAAGGGGTAAGACCCCCCAAGGCCCCAAAAACACCATATTTGCCAATAAATAAGTATATCCGGAAGGATCTAACGGCGTTAATGATTGAGAAAGTTAATCGAGCCATTCGAATCTTCCATAAAAGGTTTTTTGCTAATCGACATCACCCATACCACGAACGGTCTGAGCTCGTAAACAAAACTCGAAAATGAAAAACCGAAAAAATTAAAACGAAATTTTTCATTATCTATGAGAGCTACATTGATGATTTTGGTATCAAAATGTAGGTGTTCGAGGTCGGTCCATTGAATAAAAAATATTCCAGAGCCCTTACTAGCACCGTTTGGATTTTGAACTGTCAAATGATTTTTTTAACGAATTCGAAATTTCAAACTGTCATAGCTCCCGTCCCTCTCGTCATATTCACCATAGGTTTATATTTTGTTAATCAGCATATCTCAAAGTATCTCTGTGAAAAATATGAGCGATTCAAAAAAAAAGTTGTAGCATTCATCAACATTCTTGACGACCACAAATCTGACACTCGGTGCCAGTTCTAACGACCGAAAAACCTCAAATCTCAGGGATGATCCCGAGACTCATCTCGCGAGACCAAAATGCACGTTGCATTCGCCGAGTCGAATGCGCACAATATTCCTTTTCCGCCGATCCGAAAATCTTGGCTGTATTCAAGTCGAGTGCGTCCTAATAAGAATTCAGCGACAAGCTGGAAATTGCCTCAATTTTCGGCTTATGACTCTACGAATCGGACTCTACACGATCTGAATTCTTATTTTACGTCACTGGGGGAATTCTCCACCGCGCTGCAAGAACGAGAAGGAAAGACAGTTTTCGGGGTCTTCCGAAGTAGCATTCCGGCTATGGAAGAAGAATATGGACAGATAAATAGATGAGAAATTATTTTTCTTATTTTTCCGAATTTCGGAATGATAAAAAATAGTGATGATTTGATTTTTAATCAATTTGGCACTTAGCTTGAATACGTAATTCAATCGAATTCCATCGAAATCATCGAAAAAAGGTTAGGAATTATATGATTCTCGTTCAACCAGAACGAACGTTCTAAAAGAATGCGACGCCATTTCACTCAATTCGCAATCGACACGAGCTTCCCTCGGGCTCCCCTTTTTTCTGCCTTCCCCCTACGGCAATGTTCCAATATCTCTCTCTCTCTGCGTCCCCGATATATCTGGTGAAGAAACAGTGATATATAATGGGTCCTCGATATCTGGCAATAATTTATTCCGGGCCTCGCGGCAGATTCAATTAAACCGGCTTGTTTGATGTCTCCGGACTCGGCCATTAACGAAATGAGATGTACGCGTGCATAGAGTTTCTGGTGACGCCGGACCATAGAACGGCGTAATTCGCACTGGTCAAGGTCGAAGTGCCGAATTCAAAAACTTGACTGTTAAATCTCAAGTTGCACTTCCTTTCAACTAAAGATAAAGGTTTCACATTAAGGACTCGAAAGCTCACACTTGGAAGTTATCTTTGGCATAAAAAACATTTTCCTGAACGAATAATTTTCCCCCCGAACCAGAACAACCCCCAACTCTTACAATTAAAAGCCCGCGAAATCAGTACCCCTTAATTAGTTTCTACGCCGACCTTTCCGATAACGGTCTCGCGGAGTCATCGCCATAACATCTCTGTGCCGTAATTAAGGCGAGAACAAGAACGATTAAGAATGGCGTAGTAACTGCACCCCGCCGGTCCCTCCCTAATTGCGAAACAGGTCGAATATCCCCTTTACGTGTTCAGACACGTGACCCACCTGTACTCGCGTCGTTTAGGCGCAACGATGCAACTTTCGAGGGTTCGGATTAGGGTTTTGTTTCCCTTTATACGACTTTTGTCGTGTTGTAGAGGGATCTGGGGGGACATTACGGTGGTGCATTAGGGGGGACCTTGACTTCGGCGGTGTAAATAGTGGATGGAGGAGGTTGGGGACTCGTCCGCTCCCCTAGGAGGATATTCCGGGAGAAATTGAGGAATTTTACGGGTACTAAGACGATAGTTCTCAAACTATGAGCGCGTACGGAAAGACAAGCTTTATTTCGAACTAGCGACCCCCCCGGCTTCGCACGGATGCAATGCAATCCTTACAAACAACGGTAGTGCCGGCGCCGCACCGCTATGTCCCTGCATTTTAAATCTGTAATATCTTCGGAAATATTCATTTGAATTACATGCTGTGAAGGGCCATATTGATCTATATTGAATGGACAATGTATTTAAGGTACTTAATTGGTAAAGGATTAATGCTGTATTGCTTAATAACTTCCTAAATAAGCCAGTTTTTCCCGTAAAATGTAAATGATAAGAAATGGTTATTATGGGTTAACCTTGAGAGATAGACATATACCATCGCAGACTTTTTTGTTGACCTTTTTTAGGAGTACAATACCGAGTACATTATTTTGATTTATCTCGTGGGGTTCAGTCAGCGTTTGCAATGTAAGCGCAAAAAAATGTGCTCCAATACCAGCCCGCCAAATCAAAAACGAACGGGGAAGAAATGTTTACAACGTAAATATGGACTTGGCAACAATTCTTGAATGGGGATCTAATAACTTGGTAGAATTCAACGCAAACAAAACACAAGCATGTATTTTCTCTAGAAAAGCCGATCTTACTGTGCCCAGCATAAAATTGTCGGGAGTGACCATAACATTGAAGTCATCCATTTCGATGCTTGGCATTACTGTCGGCAGTAGCCTTTCTTGGGAGAATCACGTGAGATCCATTGCTAAAAGTGCATCCCAAAAACTTGGTTTTCTGTTTCGTGCCAGGAGCTATTTCACCTCAGGTCAGCTGCTTATGATCTATAAGGCACAGATTCGACCTGTCCTGGAATACTGTTCCCATATTTGGAGTGCTGCACCTAAACACACCCTAAAACTCTTGGATTCCGTACAAAAAAGGGCAATTCGTCTCGTCGGTGATGCCTCGCTTACAAGCTCGCTCACTTCTCTGGAACACCGTAGAAAAGTGGGCGATCTGTCTTTACTTTACAGATATTTCCATGGGCGATGCTCTTCTGAATTATCAGCAATCGTTCCCCCTCTGGCAGTCTCTTCCAGACTAACCCGTCAAGTTAAGTCTTCACACCCCTTGGTAACTTTGGAGACCTGCAGAACATCTCTCTTCAAAGACTCGTTCATCCAACGAACAGCGAGGCTTTGGAACACCTTGCCTAGGGAGGTGTTCCCCGAGGCATATAACCTCCAAAAATTCAAGAAGAACACCAATTCCTACCTGCTTGCTCTTGGTTCTCACGATGTTCTCTGAACATTACAGGATATTCCTTTTCGTGAAAACCACAACATAAAAAAATAATAGAAACCTGTAAATTCATCAGTGTTTCTCTACAATATTATATCACATATAAACCTTCCTCTTGAATCACTCTATCTATTAAAAAAAAGCGTTTCACAATCCGTTGCGTAGTTTTGAAGATTTAAGCATACATAGGGACAGACAGCGACAGCGACTTTGTTTTATACTGTGTAATGATGATGATGCACCAATGAGGAAAGCCATTGAATCTTTTCTTCAATCAGTGAAAATGTAGATTCTTCAATGTGAACAAATGATTTGTTTTACCTTCGATGTTGAAGACTTGTCAAACCAATAAAATAGGTATATTTATTTACTCCTTTTCAATGCATTTGGACAGGGTACTTCTAAATATAAGGTACAGAAGAAGGGGACAAATTCCTTTCATGATTTTAAGAACAAAAAGTCCCATAAACATGGGACTGCAAACTCTTCGTTTTCGAGGTACAGGGAGTTGAAGTTTCCATTTTTTCCAAGTTTTTGTTTATCATAATTTCTTTATTCCAATAGAAAATCAACTGAAATTTTGCATTGATATTACAATATTGAGATCCATGTGGCATGCCAGGCTGGTAATTTTTCTGGACCACTGATGTCCCCTGTTTTTCTCCAGAACTTTTTTTTGGGTGAACCACTGTTTGTTTGAAGAATTGTAAACAGAAGCTTTGTTGTCAAATCAAACTTTATGGTCTCTTGTGAACAATTTCGAAAGATTCTCTCGTCATTCCCAGAAAAATCCAAAATGTCATAAAAATCCAGTTAGTATAAAAAGAAATCTAAACTCTTTAAATCTACCCAGAAAACCTTGTAACTAGAAAACAAAAGTCCTATGTTTGTGAGAATTTTTTTCTAGAAATTACGTAATGAATCTCCCTTTCCGTTCGTAACTCCAATTGAGGAACACCCTGTATACACTACTTTGTCACTGACCGAGTCCAATCAGTCCAAGAGAACTCTACAGATCAAGTTCATCACCAGGAATATTTCTGTGAATCAAAATTATCGAATCTCCATGGAAAATTGTCGCAGGAAAACCTAACAGCGGAAAAACCTCCCGCAACTTTCCCGCCGAAACTTTCGCCCTTATCGCGTATTCCGATCGGCACGTCACTGGCCGCCGAATTGAAATCTAATCATGTCGGTCCGCCGCCCCCTCGGAAAAACTCGCAGCAGTTACAGCTTTTGCTCTCGGCGAGCTTACATTTCCACCTCGGAAAATATCGAATACCAATAAATGTTAATACCGTGCCGGTAAACTTTAATTTGCATTTCAATCAACCTCGCATCGCCCTCTCGATTTATAGCGTCCGGATTTTCGGGGGAAATGGGATTAACACCTCTTTGAGCAGAGGTTCGCATTTTTTTTTTCGTTATTGGGAGTTACGCGGATACTTAGGACGGGGCGGTTTTCGGATGGCGATGAGGGTTATCGAGTATTTCGGGATGTACGTTATTTTTTTTAATCCGTGTCCTCCGGGTTGGATTCGGTTATTTCCACTTATATTGCTGAGCTCCAAGCTCTACCAATTAGTCTTATAGTTCGTGTTTTCGGCTATAGTTTCCGTGATTATGATAGATTCCGCTATGACAATCTCTTCATTTTAATATGCATTTTATGACCATTGCGGAAAAAACAATGTCGAAATGTTCTCGAGAATCTTACGACTATTCAACTTCTTTCTTTTAATAGTTTGAGTCATTCGCAGTGATCTCTCATTTTATACTAATTTTTCATTTAAATATATTTTACATTACTTTATTTAATATGTTGAAAATAGAAGTGTATCTTTCAAATTAACAAATTATCCCTTTAGACATTGTTCTTAGATCACGAGCTGATAATAGGCATTTCCAGTCATTTTCAGAAAAAAATTATTTTGACGTTTTGGATTCTCACGTAATTCGTGATTTTTTTTGAATTTTTTCTTCATCAATTTATACCCTTAAAAAAATTTTGAAAACTCAAAAATAATCTACCGAATTCAAACGATCGGGAAGCGGGAAATCGTGTGACGTCGGTGGCTAGAGTAGAGAGATATTTGATTGGTTGTAGTCGTCATGACGTGCTGCTGATATAAAAATGACAGCATTGCCAAATCACACAAAAAATTCATCTGAAAAAGCCCTTGCCTTCACTTTCCTAATAATATCATAATATAATGATGATTTTTGATGTTTTTCTTTTATCATCATGACATTTTCATTTGTACTCCATAAAGCTTGATAATATCATTCAATTTACGACCTCCTATCTGAAGATAAAGAGGGTTCAAGTAAGCAGATAGGTGAGAAATTCAATTGAAAATTATTATCCCTAGTCTATACAGGTAAGAATTGGTATATATAGGCCGGTCTTCTAATTTAGGAAGCATTAATAATTATTTTCATTGTGAGAAGTGCAAATTAGTGGTAAGGATAATTATTGATTTGACAACTGTGTATAGGGACCATCTGGTCGTCAGTCGTCAGACTTAACCTAGGAGTATAGAACACTCCTGGGCTCAACTGTAAGAAACGCCATTCTTTAGTACGCAGAGAAGACGTCGAAATGTCGAATAATGACAAAAAAGAAGGTTATGTTTATATTCATAATCTGTAGGCGTGATGGCTACATCATTATTTGTATTTTCAGAGAATGAGTATTATATCAACTTTAATGAAAATTAAGTTGTCATACGACGATGTTTCATAAACATTATAGTGATCACATCAAATCATAAAACGATTTCTGGATATTTATGAATAAATTCAGAGATTTTACAAAGACTTGGCAACAGCGGCGTGTCTCTCAGTTACTCTGGGCTTTGTCTCCTCCATCACAAACATCAACCAATCATATTACAAATTGAGCCACTGACGTCACAGCAAAGGGACGTTTAAATTCACACGTGTTGAAATCACATTTTCAATATCGAATAATTAATCAGTTCTTCAAAATTCAGAGTGAATAAATGGTTACAAATGTGTTATAAACTGCCCTTCATGTGAAGAAAAGTGCATATTTTGAGGTACTAGAAATCCCCATTGTCCATATTAATAGTCGGTGTTCAAAACAGCTCTCACACGGATCCTTCCACCCTTTTGACGCCCCCTACTCCAAATCTCCCCCAAAGTAACACCTAATCAATCGATCCCCCCATCCCCATAACCCTTCGGAGATCCGACAAGCCGCCAAATCTCCTCACCCCATCCAGCCGTCTCAATTTCGATGACTCCAATTCATCTCCCCCGTTCGAGCCCCACTCGACCGAAAATTTCCATGCATAGTGGGGCCCCCACGACCATCCGTTCCCGAACCGTTTAGGCCACTTGTCAATGCAAGTTCGAGGATGACGAGGCAGGATCCTCCACAATGGATCTGTTGTTTATTTGCGGCCCGACTGATGGAATTGGACTTGGAGGAGGATGCGATTTCGGCTTGTTTTGATTATGGGGAGAGGGAGACGTGGGGCGGAAGGGTTGCGTGAGGTTTGACGTACGTAAAAGTTTGAATACCTGGCTACCTGGATACCTGGCTACCTGGCTACCTGGATACCTGGCTACCGAAGGAAGGACAAGAAAATGAAGGGATAATAATGTGATATCTTCATCGAAATCAAAACACGTTTTATCCACGACATCATTCACAAGAAAATTCAAGAGATATATCATTAATATAATCGACCATTTTCCGAGTGGATGCGCTCAAAGGACCAACGAGAATAACGAGAAGGAACCTATTCGGCTTAACCCGCGCCTCCGCCATATTGCAACGTCGTCATTAAAACAACTTCGAATTCTTCGTCCAATTCCACCTGAAAGCGATCGATCGAATGGACGGAATTAATTCAAACGGTTTCCTGTGTAAATACCTTTCCTCTATCGTGGAAATTATGCCTCATAGATCGCTGAATTCTATGTAATCTGGACAAAGTTATATCACCGCATGCACATCAGTATTCACCTGATTGTCCTCTCGGCCATAAGTCCGTTTGGACTGCCGTATTCATCGTACCGCATGTTATTGGCGTTCTATACATCGGTGGTCATTGAAATCGAACTCTATGGGATTTAGAAGAAATTTAGTCTACACTTTGAACTCAAATACCATCCTCGAACTCATCACATCTGAATTTGAATGAATTCCAGGTAAACATAAAAGTTTTCCGCAATTTAATTCGCTCTTAGTGATGTAATCCTGAAATTTCATCGAAAATTCATCCCATAAATGCATCAAAATGAACTATAAAAAGGATTCGAAATGAAAATCTGGTCTAATTCAATCACTTTAGTATTCATATTTCAATTTCACAATTATCTTCGAATTTGTGGACTGTAAATGTCGTTTTTCTTAGGACAATTCACAGGATTTCTTCAAGAAAATGTAGTCTAGTATTATTTTCAGCATTCCTATGTGAAAAAGTTGGTTAAATCGAGACAATCATATCAATTTTAATCAGAAACTCATAGCCAATGGGGATTTTTTACCTCAAAATATTTCTTCCCATGACTTAATGAAGGGCAGTTTATAACACATTTGTAACCATTTATTCACTCTGAATTTTGAAAAACTGATTAATTATTCGATATCGAAAATGTGATTTCAACACGTGTGAATTCAAACGTCCCTCTTCTGTGACGTCAGTGGCTCAATTTGTAATATGATTGGTTGAAGTTTGTGATGGAGGAGACAAAGCCCAGAGTAACTGAGAGACACGCCGCTGTAGTCAAGTCTTGACCACTCAAGATTATGAAGACATCAAATTCCTTTCCAATTTATATCTGCTTTCCTTTCCTCATAATACCTAGTTAACCAGCTCTCGCTTCATCACAATAAATTCTGATAATCTTATATACGAAAGATTTATATCGAATCCAGAAAAGTGTGTACGTGGTTATTAGCTTACGCCACCAAGATGCCGAGTTCTTTAGCTTTGAGAAAATCGTATTTTTCACGCAGATTAGACAGCTTTCCTCCGGTAGGATTATTCTTATTTATGAATACACGTATACTCCTCGAGATTATATGCTTTATTCGCGGCGCTGCGGAAAAGTGGGAGTAGCAGAGAAATGGAAATTGAATCAGTTCATTTTTCCAGGGAAATTAACAAAATATAGACTAATTTCGATATTATTTCATTATTTAATGTATTACTTAGATCATTTTGGATCTAGAATATGTGGCAGAGTATTAAATTTTGTTTTATTTTCAGTATAATTTTCTTTACTCACAATTTTTGTAATTATTGTTGAAATCTCCTGAAGTTTTGAATAGTGTAATTGGTTTTTCTTTTAACGATGTGTACACTCAGAACTTTAATATGCTGTTCATTCCCAGAATCTTAAGATCATCTGAATATAGTTCTAGAATTTCGTGATCTGGTTTTTCTTTCAACTATTGAAATCAACGTTGTGGAAGTGTTTCCAAAAATTAACGATATCGAATGTGAACATTTTCATTTCCATCAATGGCTGCAAAAATGCAGCCAACCGTACATAAATCACCAAATCGAGACCCACTCGACAACACCCAAAAAACAATCCATGCGTGAATGAACGGGCGCTAAAGTATAAAATTCATTAATCACCATGACGAAATTGAATCAAAATCTGATAACGTTCTGTTTTTAGCACTGATTTCAATAACGATAATGCTTCAGCATGGCGGAATACACTCATCGACAATTCCGGACAAATAAAATTATGATGGAATTTTGTGTTCGGAAGTTTTTCTCCATACGCCGATTTCAATGTTGATAATTTGGGATTTGAAGCTTTTATTACATGATTATTCAACATATTGATAAATCAATAAAGAGGGTGTTCCTAAATTGGAGGTATTAACGAGAGGTGATTGTAACCTATGGCGGTATTTTTTCTGGGCTATTCTAACCGCTAGAACTTATCTTTGTTCTATTTGATAACTATTTCAGTTCTCTCAATCTTTTCTCTATCTGTTCGAGAAGAAAGATTAAAATTGTTCAAATTCTCCCATCTGGAGAAATTCATGGTTCCATTATTAGTTTTGGCAATAAAAAACAAACAAAAAATTGAGAAATGAAGATAATTCGTGAAAAAAATTGTGGGAGCCCCTTAAAAATTTGATCGCTGTCCGATCATTGATTAGATATCGACACAATCGGTATTGACACCCCTGAACGCGTCATTCCAATGTTTGGGCCCCCCTTATTCATGGGGTAATTATTATAGCCTGTTTGATTAACTGCTCGTTCAAAAAATACTGCAGGTTATGTTAGCCCTCTCTCATCTGGATTACGAGGTTTATTGTCGGTTTGAATAACCGATTTAAATTCACGGGGAACGATCGTTTTTCGCTTTGGGATGTGGAGGACGGGATTTGTAAAGACGTGATTTAATATCGGGGTATCGTTTTCAATTAAAAATAATTCTGCGGCTGTGTTTCGATGACCGTGTCCTTTCCAATATGGGATGATCCTTGTTTAGCCTCTCTGGGGACATTTGGGGGTGAGTTGAATTAGAGATGTAGTCATGGGCGTAACACAGGTGAAGGAGGTGCATGGGTTGTTCCAAATGGTGCCTTAGGGCTATGTAGTGAAAAAAAACGTGAATATGGCTCAAATGATGTTTTTTCTGTTTTTCATGAAACTTCTCATCCAAACAATCTAAGAATATAATGTACACGCTGAAAATTTCAATTTAAAACTGACACTACCGTAAACATAAACTGAAATTACGACCATTTTCACATTGAAATACAAATTAGTATGGACTACGATTAGTAGCCCATAGATTTTTTGTGTGAATCTAGAATTATAGTTTTTTTACAAATGTATTCAGACAGTTACAATCAATAAAGAAAAAATTTGTGGATTCATATCCATAACAAAAACATTTTTTTTGAAAAATGGTTATGTCTCGTAAACAAATACCAACTTGGAAGAATGGAAAATGAAAAAGATCCCTTTTGTCCCCAAGATTATACAGTTCAAAATAAATGTATATTCGATGTATTGAATTCCAATGTGAGTGTATTGTAAGTGAAGACTTACAAGGTGTCTCAAATAACAAAATATTCAAAATAATTTGTTTTGGATGAATGGTAGGAAAGACTTTGGTTTGTAATGGATAATGATTGTTGATGTTTCAATTTGTTGAAGTAATACTGATATTTTTTACATAAATATCCTCATAACTTCAGTTGTGGATTTTTTTGTAAGCTGTGGATTGTTTTTTTGGGGACCATTGTGATGACACCAATAGGTTGGAGGCGATATGCTGACGATCCATTTGTATTTGGGGAACATGGTAGAGGAGATCTGTACAGTTTCTTCGGAATCATAGAGCTTTTTCTGAAAAATCAGATCTTAAAATTTTCATACCGAATTTTCTTCCAAACAGTGGGTTCTAGAGCTTCTGACTCAGAGGACCATTTCACAAGAGCATTCCGAAAAATTCCAATTTCGTCGAGAAATTCGTGAAAATTTTCAGTTTACATGCGAAATAATATTTTCCAGGATGTGAATTGATCAGTTTTTTTGTTTATTGCCCCCTCAATTTTTAAATGAGTTATAAAGTAGGAACTTTATTGGTCATATTTTCAACCAGGTTTTTTCCTAATATACGCAGAAAAACGAAAAAGCGAATAAAACACATTCTGCAAAATATTATTCCGCATGTGTACTGAAAATTTCATTCATTTATCCCGAAAATTGACGAAGACATCATGGAAACAAAATTGTTCGTCCAGATTCTCATGAAATTACAGCTCACCAGGTTTTTTTCCTAATATACGAAGAAAAACAGAAAAGCAAGTTATACACATTCTAGAGAAATGATTAAGCTTTAATTTCAAAAGAAAATTATTGTTCTACGCCCCATACGAACTGAGATATCATGGAAATAAAAAGCCCAATTTTTGAAGGGAGCTCACGAGCTCGGACGTGTACCAGGTCCCCTTAAAATCGAATTTAGTCAATCTATATTTCACACACCTTAACCGTAAACTCCAGCCTCTCTGATCCTAAACACCCCCTCTATTAATACACGCGTCCTAGAAATATTCATCCCCGTATAAGCAATGATACATTGCAGATTTTCGAGTACAAATAAGCTCACGGGGATTTCGGAATAATTGCCGACATTGTAAGCTGGTGGCAACGAACGAAACGGGGGTGTCTGTAATCGGCACCCTTGTTTCTCCGCAATTTGCGGTCGACCGAATCTGTAACAGTTCCAGGCTGGAATTAAACACCATCCAGCGACGGAATTTATCCTTTTTGGGGGGCTATTAGCTGATTTGGGAGCGGTCTTAACGAAGGGTTGAATCTTGTCGCCGTTGAGGCGTCTGCGGTAATCGATTGATGGTTTTATCGAAAACTGATTACCAAGATGAATGTTAAAGTGGAATTAAACAAATAATCTATGGAATGTTTGAAATCTATTAACAATGTGGTTGATTGAAGAACCCCTATGTGAATGCGAATTACAATGTTCCCAACTCCTTATATACGAAGAAAAACAGAGAAGCGAGTAAAACACATTCTAGAGTAATGATTAAGCTCTAGTTAAAAAAGAAATTGTTGGTCTACGCCGCATACGAAAGGGGATATTATCATGGAAATAAAAAGCCCAATTTTTGAAGGGAGCTCGCGAGCTCTTACGTGTACCAGGTCTCCTTAAGGGGACAATATTGAAGACCGATATTTATGAAACTTTGAGATGAAAATTCTCATCTTATGGTTGGACATTTTAGCGATTTTACTTCGAGTTTAAAGGCGGCCCCCAACAGCTGACGGGCACGGGCTTTTTGTCAGTGGACGCTTTTTAATTTGAAGAACTCTTCACCTTGCATTTATTGAATATCGAAGCGAAATCCCCAATTCTACATAAAAATTGTCGAATGCCGAAAATTGATAGACTCGAACGGAACTGATCGAAATCAGCACATTTTATTTACTCGCCAAACGCGACCGGTCCGAATATCACACACGCATTGTCGAAAAAATAAATAGAAACGATGAAATTGAAAATTTCACGTTGGGGCAATGAGAGCGACATGAAAATTATAGTAGGCGTGCACGTCGGTCGGGGCAAATCATCCGGAATGATTACACTGTATAAATTGGAAATATATAATCAGCCGTGCCAGGCCATCATTATCAATTCGGTACGTCCATTAGGTCGGGAGAATGACTATTTCCTATTTCCGATGGTTTCAAACGTATCGATCACGTGAACACCCAAAACACCGAGCGTAGGTCAAAATCATCGTCCTTTTGAATCAATTTTAAAAGGTGTTTTAAATAATATACTGCTCCACAAGATTTGAGGATATCGTATTCAATCGTTTTCAAAAGTATGTAATCTTCGAGAAAATCACTGGTAAATCATTTAAAACTTAATAACAACTTGAATCGATCCAATGAAAATCAGTATGAGACATTTCGTCAATCAGGTCGCCTTTTTTCTTGAAGTTTGGTTCTTTGCTTATGCTTCATGAATGTTCTTATTCTGAAATGAAGTCAGTTTATCAACAACTTCGATTTGAAACGAGTTTTCTGAAAATGCCAAGACGTAAATTAACAAACGCTGAGGCTAATAGGGCTATCGGAATGCTACAGGGTGGCCTAACTCAGGTTGTTGTAGCGGAAAGGCTCCAAGTCAGCCAAAGTGTGATATCTCGACTTTAGAATAGGTTCAGCGAGTGAGCGAAGAAAGGTTCCGTGTAAGAAAGACCAAGGCTTGCTGGGCGACGAAAAACAAAACCTGCTCAGGATCGTTTCATCACCGTTTCGGCGAGAAGAAACCCTACATCTACGTGTAGAATGCTACGGAATACTCTTCATAATGCAGATGGGGTCCAAGTTTCCATCGAAACCATCAGACGAGGTTTGAGAGAGGTGAATCTAGGTTCTAGACGTCCATTGAGAGGAGTTCCATTAACACGTGACCATAAGCGTCAAAGACTGGAATGAGCAAAGCAACATATCAATTGGAACGATCAATAGCGTTGTGTCCTTTTCACTGATGAATCCAGATATGGACGATTTTCAGATTCTCGAAGAATTAGGGTATGGACAATCCCACGCATACCCCGTAATCGTCTCTATGTCCAAGAAGTCCATCCACTCCGGAGAGGTAGTGTTATGGTATGGGCCGAGATATGTTCCAACGGGCGCACAGATCTACACATTTGTCCTAGGAATATGACCGCCTTACACTATAGGGAGCATGTCATTGACAATGTTGTGCCAAATTTTCACGCTGCTATTGGTGAAACTTTTCAATTTCTAGACGATAACGCTAGACCGCACCGTGCAGCCATAGTTGAGAATGCGCGCGAGGAGCTTGGCATTCCACATTTACCAATACCTCCGCACTCACCAGATTTGAATTGCATAAAACATGCATGGGATGTGCTCCAAAGAAGATTAGATAATCATCAACCTACCCCAGAATCCTTAAATGATCTGAGAGAGCTTCTACCCCGTTTATGGAATCAAATTCCTCAAGAAATGTTCAACAACCTCGTGTGTAGTATGCAAAGAAGATGTCAAGCTGTTATTGATGCCCGTGGAGGCCATACATTGTATTGATAGTCTTAAAATGCTCGAATTCTCTGAGAATAAAATTTCGTTATTTTACTCGATTTTTCTTAACCACCCTGTATACGCTACAGACCTACAGGCTAAAATTAATTTGCAACTTGAAATCATTTTAATATGAATTTTCATCACAAAAATCTTATTTTAACTATATTTTTTTGTATTTTAAGTCAATATCCCTAACTCATGTGGAGCAGTTTAAGTGCGCTAGATTTGAATCAAACGCCATGTTTGACAGTCAAAACGTTACTTGATTATGACGTGACAGATGGGAGTGAGTACTCATTGAATTTTACCACGGATTCGTGATCAGTGAGTCCTGCCTATCGATTGATACGACCGTCTTAACGAAATAATACAGCCCTCGTCCAAGCGGAACGAGCGCAAAATAATTGGCCAGTTTAAGCCGAGAATTACGGCCACCTCATCCTTCGCAGGAATAAACCAACGGAGATCTCTCACTAAAACTGTCACAGAAACCCTCCTGGTCTCGACGTCTCGAGAGCTACCGAACGTCCTCAACACGCGAGCTGCTACAATCTCGATAAAAACGATTTTATTAGGCGATAAATTTAAAAAAAATTATACGACCGTCTCGTACGACGTGTGTTTTATTCCTCCGGTTCTGTTCCGCGTCCGGTTATGTACGTCCTCGAGCGGGAGGTTTGTCGCAGATTGATGAAATGGAGGAGAAATAAAAAATGGATTGCTCCTCGAATTGATGGCGAGAAGTTGCGGGGGGGATTTTTTTCGGCCCATTCTCTCGTGAGGCGTGGGGGCAGATTTGTCTCGACGTTTTACGATATGACAAATGAGCGCGGGTCGCTTTTATTTCCTTGTTATAACCGTTGTGCAGCTGTGAAGTATTTTATTGAAATTCGTTGAAATAGAAGGTTTTATTTTGAATAACTCGCTGTTTCAATAGATGTCACTTTTGAAGCTGTCATTTTTTGACATTTGACAAGTAGAAACTACGCCATTTATAGAAATGGAACGATACACGCTACAACAATGCATTGAAGAGTTATTGTTGAAAAGTCTCTCTTTCCTCAACGTGTGACGAGAATGAAGCAGTTACGGTTTTTCTATGAACTGGACGGCTCTGTATTTTTGCTATTTTGAGCCGAAATAGTCAATGGTACCATTTGGTCATTGCTGGTATGGCTGCTGACAGTTTTCCCAAGTAGTAGTGGCCTATCTTCTTAGGAAATCTTCATTAACCAAACTAAATCCTCAACAACTTTTATCTACGAACCTCCCCCTCGATCTCTTCCCCCCATTACCCCCCAAACTACCCACCCACGGTTCAACGCCTGGAGAGGGTTCAATCCACAGCTGACCCTCGCCAAGATGAATGAAGACCACCCGTCTTGGAATTATCTGATCAAAAACAGGTTGGCTCTGGTTATTGCCACGTTTCGGCCCTGTTAACAGTCCATCAGCGTCACGGATGCCCCGCGAAGGGCCAGACTCGGAATAGCAATTAGGCATGCACAAAGATACCCCGCTTCCGCTACATTCGACTATATCGTGTTTAAGGCCGTATTACAACTGATAAAGCTCGCCGCACAATAACTCTCCGCGAACACGAAGACTCCGTCGTTTTCATTCTAATTTATCTGGAGGTTCGTTAAGTCGCTCTTATTGGTTCATTTGAATTTGCAGGTTTACGACTGGGGCGACAAGTCTGAGATGGGTATCAGGGTGAATTTACACCTGGCGTGGGGTAGTCTGTCTGAGGGGGTTGTTTTCGTTCGCGTCAAGAGGAAATGTCGGATTTGTTAGTGGGAAGTTACAAAGAGGATTGCAGTATTTACTGCCGATTTGAATAAGCAGGATTGGAGTTTGACTTGTAAATTTTTTAGCTGAAGGATCTTGAGGTAGAACAAAGAACTAATTTGCAGAAATACTGGAAAGATTTAGCTATTTTTAGAAAAACAAACTCAACTGCTCAACATGATTTTCGTATTTCCTGTTTGAAACTGAGCAAGTACATTCAGGAAATTCTCTAATACTGGGTTTAATGAAGCAGAATTTCAAAAAAACATTATATTTCCAAAAGAATTCTTTCTTTCTTCTTGAATACATCTTTTCCTCTTTTCACCTCGAGCTGAGGGAATATTTCATTCATAATTTCCTTGATAATTCAGAAATATCTCATGAAGAAACGTATTTTAATCATTTGTCTTCGATACATCCTAATTTAGAATAATAACAAACATAACAACGCTATTTCCATTTCTTTTAAGACAGATTTTGAATCGATCAATTAAATTATTCGATAACGTTGCTCTAAAGTGGCTTTATACAGGGTGGCCAAGAGATGGACGTCAAAAAGAAAAAAACAGGTTCCTTGTGTCATGGGCTATTCGAATCAGCCCCATGTATGTTATGCGATTTTTCACGGTTTTCGAGTTATCAATTTTCTTATGAACTTTGAGAATTTTCGACTTAAAAAAAAAGTACAAGACTTCTCTGTGAAATTTTTCTGTAACTTAATCTCCATGAATTGTACTTTTATACATAAAATAACCAGATTCGTAACTTTGATAAGAATTATGGAAAATATGGAATTCAAGTTACGTGAATTGGATTATGATCTGAATTTTCGAATCGAAATTGAAAATGTAAAAAGGCTAATTCACGGTTTCTTAGTATGCTTAAAAACTGCGCTCAACAGTCAGCTTTTAGAATCATTGATAAAAAATGGTTCTTAACACCCTACTTTTGCTAGAATTAGGTACCCTTCAAACTCATCGAGGTGGAAAAAATCAAAGAACAAGACATTTACTACAAAATTATTTTTTGCCATTTTAAGATCTTTCTGATCAAGTATGATAGAAAATGCTGAAAATTAATGAAAATTAGTTTTAGATGTTGGTCAAGAAAAGACCTTACTTCCATCGATTTTTTCGTTTGGTTAATTTAAGAGAAGCAGAACGTGTCCTAAGAAAGAACAGGGCAGGTTTTATGCGATTGAAAGAAAATTTTCTACGGAGGTGTAGAATGTGTATTGAGGCTGGAGGTGGCCACTTTGGAAACCTACTGTAAATTTTATAAATAAATTTCTTTTTATTTACACTATGATGTGTGATTTATTGCCAAACCTTTTTCTTTTTCTTATCTAGAATTTTTCTTGACCCACATCTAAAGCTAATTCTCATGGATTTTCAGCATTTTCTATTATAACCTGATCAGAAAAATCTTAAAATGACAAAAAATAATTCTGTAGTAAATGTCTAGTTCTTTGATTTTTTCCACCTCGATGACTTTGAAGGCTAATTCTAGCAAAAGTAGAGTGTTAAGTACCATTTTTCATCAATGATTCTAAAAGCTGACTGTTGAGCGCAGTTTTTAAGCGTACTAAGAAAAAGTGAATTAGCCTTTTTACATTCTTAATTTTGATTCGAAAATTTATATCATAATCCAATTCACGTAACTTGAATTCCATAATTTCCATAATTCTTATCAAAGTTACGAATCTGGTTATTTTATGTATAAAAGTACAATTCATGGAGATTAAGTTACAGAAAAATTTAACAGAGAAGTCTTGTATTTTTTTTTAATATCCTTTTTAAGAATTCTCAAAGTTCATAAAAAATTCATAACTCGAAAACCGTGAAAAATCGCATAACATACATGGGGGTGATTCGAATAGCCCATGACACGAGGGACCTGTTTTTTCTTTTTGACGTCAATCTCTTGGCCACCCTGTATAATGGAATACTTGCTGAGTATTTTCTATCTAGGACCTCTCAGGCATATTTTAAACTGACTAGTATATCGTTTTTCCAGTTTGTGATAATATTGGTGTCAGTTTTGAAATATTCTTATTCAATAAATTGTTTTTCCCAAATAGAATAGTGCTTATATTTCGAAGAAAAAGAATTGTTCATTCGTTAATAGAGAGCCGTATCCAGAATTATTTCTGAATTCCGTATTTTTGGAAAAATCATACCGAATAAAATTGGGATTTAATCGTCTTATGACGAAAACTTCAAAATTATCTTATTTTTTCATGGATTTATGAATCGGTTGAGCTGTAACTTGGATACCAGAAAAAATATTGAATGAGTGTTAAAAAAAATTTTTATTGAAAAATATGAACCATAAATAGAGTATAGGAAGAAGAGAGAAATAGGTCATGCCCTGAATATCGTAGCACCTTCAAATTTTACAAGGGAAAAAAAATTAACTTGTAAAGGTCAAGTTAAAAATAAAACTAATAACATCAACTTACCCCGAAAGAACAGAGTCACAAAAACCGGTAGGAAACCAATCAAATTCATCCTGGCAAAAGCGTCAAAACACATTCATCTCGAAAAAAAATCGTGTTCCGTTCGTCCCAACCGATGTCTGGCGGAAAAGAGATCGCGAAAATCGACGGAAAACCTCTGGAAGGAAATCGCGTAACCTTCCTTGGCGAGTCGGAACGCAGACTGCTTAGCGGTGAAGTCCCCACAAGAATTTCCGGCGTCAATTCGCTAACGAGATAAGGGGATTCTGCAACTGGGACTCCGGGAGTTGATAATGTACGAATATTTCCAAGGAATTGGTTCAAAATCAACCATTTCTGCACTAGAACCATATTTTTCAAGTGTTGTTCTTCTTTTCGCAGATGTTTTTCACACAATTAGCGTTCATAACGGATCATTCAGGTTCCCGATGGGAAGACAATGTGAAGTATCATCTATAGCCATCTTTTTCATCGTAATGAACTAGCCAGAACTTGTTCTATAACTATAATACTGATTTTTGAAGTGACCAGTTCCTGCGCCATTCTGTTACCGTCACTTCACGGCCAACATAATATTCTGTGCGTCTGTCTGTGAACAATACGACTTTCGGAAGTGAAGACAGAGTCTAAATGCTCCGTTTGATTCCTTAACGGGCTATATCCTCCCTGAGATTCCGGAAATATTGCTTCGTGAATTTTTTCAATCTCAATTATTAGAAAAAATACCAATCCGACTAAGTAAAAACTGATTATATACTTGAAGAATATTGAGATTATTCTCATATCCATTATCCACATCGCGAACAAGTTCAAAAGTCCTCATTATGCAGTAATAATCAAAATACAATTTTTCTCGGTACCAGCGCATTCACCAATTTGCAGCCGTATCCCGATATTCCTAATGTGGTGTTTACGGAAATAGATCAATGGTAATTCATATTTTTAAGAACAAATCTTTCAAATTAAATTTCCAATTAACCAAACATCAGGCATCTTCTATTAAGAACATTGTTCAGGTAACATTATTATTGTTTTCATGAATCGTTTCAGCTTTTTCTAATCAGCACAGATTTCAGTGAGTCTTCATTCGGTCCTCGAAAGATCACGAGTTACAGTTCGCGCAGCCGTTCTCCGGTCCATTTTCCGATTGGTTCGGAAAATCTTGTTCGGCCAATGGAATAACAAACAATGCGCACATTAACCGTTTCTTGGCACTTTAACAATGCAGTTTTTGCGAGTTGCTAAAAGAGGTTCATGAACAGAGGCGTTTCAAATTGTCCCAGAAATAGATCTCTGGGAATTGCTGCGAAACGTTTCGCGCTGTTTCTTTTCGTTTCTCTGTCTGGATGGATTTCTACGAATATTGTCGTTGAGACTTAATTTGTGCCATGATTCTGTTGATTGCGTGGCACGTTTGACGTCTGTGACGTAGGGGGAAAAAGAAATTGTATGTTTACCAATAATCCGCATTATTCAATTCATGAAAGGAAAATTCAATACCAAAATGATTTATGTACTGTAATGTAGTTGTGGGTATCTACACAAAAAAAATCCGAGAAGATTCACCAAACAGGGATGTTTGTGAATCCTCTAGGAGTCTAGGAGAAGACGAAAAGTCTGGTTAAGACCTTTCGAGATATGAAAGCCTGACAAAATTTGGTTGATTTTGCTGTTGATGATACAGCCCTCATTCAAGAAGAACGAGCGCTTCAAAATTCATTTTGTTGAAACAGTATACAATAGGAATGCAGATAAATGATATTCTAACCTGTGACAGGATATTCCACTTGAATTATAAATGGAGATTTCTAGTACCTCAAAATATGCACTTTTCTTCACATAACGTAATGAAGGGCAGTTTATAACACATTTGTAACCATTTATTCACTCTGAATTTTGAAGAACTGATTAATTATTCGATATTGAAAATGTGATTTCAACACGTGTGAATTCAAACGTCCCTCTTGTGTGACGTCAGTGGCTCAATTTGTAATATGATTGGTTTAAGTTTGTGATGGAGGAGACAAAGCCCAGAGTAACTGAGAGACACGCCGCTGTTGTCAAGTCTTTGTGAAATCTCTAAATGCATTCATAAATATATTCAGTAATCGTATTATATTTGATGTGATCACTATAATGTTTTTGAAACATCGTCATAAATAACAACTTAATTTTCATTAAAGTTGATATAATACTCATTCTCTGAAAATACAAATACTGATGTGACAACCACGCCTACAAATTATAAATAAAAATATAACCTTCTTATTTGTCATAACTCGACATTTCGACGTCCTCTCTGTGTACTATAGAATGGCGTTTCTTACAGTTAAAGTCTAGGAGTGTTCTATACTCTATGTCTCTACTCTCTATATTCAATACTTCTAGGTTAAGTCAACGACCAGACGGTCCCTATACACAGTCGCCAAATCAATAATTATTCTTACTACTAATTTGCACTTCTCAAAATGAAAATAATTATAAATGCTTCCTAAATTAGAAGACCGGACTATATATACCAATTCTTACCTGTGTAGACTAGGGATAATTATTTTTAATTGAATTTCTCACCGATCTGCTTACTTGAACCCTCTTTATCTTCAATAAGGAGGTCGCAAATCGAATGATATTATGAAGCTTTACGGAGTACAAATGAAAATGTCATGATGATAAAAGAAAAACATCCAAAATCATCATTATATTATGATATTATTAGGAAAGTGAAAGCAAGGGCTTTTTCAGACTACTTTTTTTGTGATTTGGCAATGCTGTCAAAACGAATGAAAGAACTGTCAATTGAGATACAAACACATAGATGTAGTACGTATCTATGCATCTGAGCATAGATGTTGGGAAGCTGTCAAATTGTAATTACCGTCTATAAGTGTTACTCTATGATGATGCATAAAACATTTTTCGGAGCTATCCGCTCCGAAACCGGAAAATCCATAACCACCACAAACTTTCGCCACACTTAATCGCCCCCTCCGCGTTATTATTTATCGACAACCATCGATAAGAAAACGAATAAAGCTCGAATATAATGAGCGCGGAAGATTCCGATTTTATCGGCTCATCCGGCCGTTCCACGGCCAACCTCGCGCCGTCGGTCCGATAAGACTCGTCGAGAGTTTCGCCCGAGCAGGCGTTGACGTTTCATTAATTTAACGCATCCAGGCGGCTATGAAATTCCCACTGACAAGATATTATTGCAGGAGCAGAAGGCAATTAAACGGATACTTTTCTTAATTAGTTTCGAGTTTCACACGACGGCATATCTGAATATTAATACGGAATTTCGGAGTTCTTGTCCTTTTCCGTTTTTGTTGCAGGCGCCCGGGGTAGTTTAGTTGACGGATTTAAGCCTTAAGGTCGGAGTTTGGAGAATTTCCGTTTAGGATGGAATTTGATTCCGCATTCATGTTTGTCGAAGTAATGGCCGTTTGAAGATTTCCAGATATTTCCAAAACAACATAACCGATTGAGTTCAATCTTGGCCTTCAGATGGAAAATAAGACATTCAAGCCATTGGCGAAATTTTGTATAGATCGCTTAATAAGAACCATAGAAAATGCTACCGAATCTATGAAAAAAATCCTAATTGTGAGAGGCGCATTCGGTAATCCCCTATCGGAGGTGAATCGGACACAGAACATCCAATAATTCGGATCTCTCTCTCTCTGGCTGAAAGAGACGAGAGAGAGTGTGTTTCATAACTTTCATAAAATATCATCATTCTGTCCATTGATTGAACACCCTGTGTAGCGATGAAACCGATCCTAGAACGCCCCGTGAACACACACTCAACCCTCCATTTCATCAAAACAGGGTGAATATTTGAGTGCGCACAACCTCATTCTCCGGAATACACCAGAATTGTATCTTTACGACCGCTCCAAAAGTAGAACACACAAGAATATCTTCCCCCGTTAACCCTCCCCCCTAGCCTGTCTCTCCAACCCCCATCTAACGCGATATAATCTGCCATGCATTCACCGAGGTTTACTGACAGCAGAAGAGTCCGCTCAAGACCTCAAAATTGCTTTTTTCATTCAATTTGGTGAGTGCACTTTTTTGTTGCTTGACTAATTTCGGGCGGCCTAATCTGGCCCCGGAGATACGGAAAGGATGCTGGGGGTGTCGGATAAAGGGGAAATCTATAATCTCGGCGATCACCTTATCTTAAGTAATCCAGTCTTCGTCTTCTTTCGCTCGGATGCCGCCGCCATTTGCGGCCGGATCTGCCGTTATTTGGTATCGTTCCTTTTCAATTTGAACGCTCCATCACACCGGAGGTTCGTGAAAAAATGGAGTTTGGGTTGTTCTGGGATTTTGCGTTGGAGGTGGGAATATGAGTTGGATAATGGAGTTATGCTCGATTAGTGTAAAAACAATTCGTTATGAGATATTGTTGGGAGATAGAGGAAAATATGAACAAGTTATGAGTGCTCAAAAACTAATCTCAATGAAAATCGAAGAAGGAACTTATTTTGGTTGGATAGATATGGCTTTTCAATCGCCAATATAACCTCACAAAACTAAGTGTTTATATAGCATTCTTATTCCAATAAGGTTAGTATTGGAGTATATATTTCCTAAATGTATCAACTCAATGGGCATTTCCAGTCTTTTTCAGAAAAAATATATTTTGACATATTGGATTCTCACGTAATTCGTGATTTTTTCTTTATTTTTTCTTCGTCAATTTATATCCTTAAAAAAAATAGAAAACTCAGAAATAATCTACCGAATTCAAACGATCAGAAGAAGCAGGAAATCGTGTGACGTCGGTGGCTAGAGAGATTTTTAATTGGTTGTACTCGTCATGACGTGCTGCTGATATAAAAATGACAGCTTTGCCAAATCACAAAAAAAGAATTAGCCTGAAAAGCCCTTGCTTTCAATTGCCTAATAATATCACAATATAATGTTGATTTTGGATGTTTTTCTTTCATCATCATGACATTTTCATTTGTACTCCATAAAGCTTCATAATATCATTTAATTTACGACCTCCTAATTGAAGATAAAGAGGGTTCAAGTAAGCAGATATAGGTAAGAAATTCAATTAAAAATAATTATCCCTAGTCTACACAGGTGAGAATTGGTATATATAGACCGGTCTTCTAATTTAGGAAGCATTAATAATTATTTTCGTTTTGAGAAGTGCGGATAAGTGGTAAGAATAATTATGGATTCGGCAACTGTGTATAGGGACGATCTGGTTGTCAGTCGTTGACTTAACCTAGGAGTATAGAATATAGAGTATAGAATACTCCTAGACTTAACTGTAAGAAACGCCATTCTATAGTACGCAGAGAAGACGTCGAAATGTCGAATAATGACAAATAGGAAGGTTTTGTTTTTATGCATAATTTGTAGGCGTGGTTGCCACATCATTATTTGTATTTTCAGAGAATGAGTATTATATCAACTTCAATAAAAATTAAGTTGTTATATAACGATGTTGCAAAAACATTATAGTGATCACATCAAATATAATACGATAACTGCAAACATTTATGCATAAATTCAGAGATTTTACCAAGACTTTACAACAGCGTCGTGTCCCTCAGTTACTCTGGGCTTTGTCTCCTCCATCACAAACTTCAATCAATGATATCACAAATTTAGCCACTGACATCACAGCAGAGGGACGTTTGCATTCACACGTGTTGAAATCACATTTTCAATATCGAATAATTAGTCAGTTCTTCAAAATTCAGAGCGAATAAATGGTTACAAATGTGTTATAAACTGCCCTTCATTATGTCATGGGAAGAAAAGTGCATATTTTCAGGTACTGGAAATCCCTATTCCGGAAGATCGTTTCGGAGACGTATCTAGCCCAATTTTCTTTTAAATGGCTATATCTTTTTATCAGAGCCGAATTCGTAAAAATGGAAAATGAAAAAAAGGTTTCTTTCGACCTTAAGAGTCTTCAGTTAAAATATATGTACAAGTCAAAGACTAACCCTGTATAAAGATGAATGAACTGATCTTTCGATCATTATCAGAGACATCGAAGTTTGATATCTTTAGGTCACCGTGGATAGAAGTTAAATTTGAGCCAGCATCAGGAGTTTAAAGT
Organism: Adalia bipunctata; assembly: GCA_910592335.1. Taxonomy (NCBI): domain Eukaryota; kingdom Metazoa; phylum Arthropoda; class Insecta; order Coleoptera; family Coccinellidae; genus Adalia; species Adalia bipunctata. The sequence goes on along the minus strand of OU342952.1, from coordinate 891,846 downwards.
CTTCAGGAGTGGATGGATCCGCCAGGTACTCAAACTTTCTGGCAGTGAGACGTTAAGACCTGACATCCCCTAATACTCCACCTATTCATAACGGCTAATTTCTGGTAATACACACGCCAAACAACTTTCCGCCAACTCAAAACAGAACCTGTCAAAATCCGCAAGAGATATTCATCAGGCAATTTCCGAAGGAGGAATTCGCCCTAATAACACCCCCGCGAAGCGATCCAAACCTGATATATATCCAACTTTATATCCGTTTATGCAAACTGCCTCGGCCCGACGTACGAGCGGGCACACAATTAAGGAAAACATTCACGCCGTCTTAGATCATTCCGACGATGCGGTCGCCCCCTAATCCGCGAATGCACGAAACAGGTATTATAATATCCTTTAGCCTGATGAGTTTTTCTTTAATCTCGTCGAGTACTAAATCTCCGCGGTATTCTTTTTCTGGAAAAATTTAATTTCGCACCCGTATGAATTTACTCGGCCGGTTATGGGCGGGACGACGAGAGATGGCGCTAAGTTATTGTCGAGTTTAAAACCGCGGGCTTTAATCTAGTGGGGAAGGTTGGAAATGAACTCGATATTTTCGTGAGATTCGAACGTTTCGATGTTGGGGATGGTGATAGAGAAGTTCATTTCGAGCTTTCATTAAATCGGGAGTACCTACGTAACACCGGTCGACGCAAAACTGCCACAACATGAGGTAAGGCCTCATTCCACAAGCAACAAGAACATTCCACTCATTCAAGCAAAAAAATCTCCTTACACACATACGAGGATGTATTGATATCTAGTTAGCCTAGACCAGTTCCATGCCTAAACAAAATATTGCGATACCATATCAACGAACAATAACTTATTAGGAGTGTCAGTGTAGAGTTCGACGTCAAAAAAGTGAACATGACTTACGCAATAAATTAAAAAAAAAAGATGTCTACCGAAATTGTAAGAATCGAGCCATCATCAAGTACCTGTATTGAAAAGGGTTAAGAGGTAAGCAGATTTACGAAAATATGCTTAATACCCTTGGTGATCAATGTCCTTCGTATGCGACCGTGAAAAATTGGACTGCAAGCTTCAAAAGAGGTAAATTTTCCATTGAAGATGAGCGATCGGAAAGGCCAGTTTCTGTGTCAGTCCCCGAAAATATCGATGCAGTTCATGACATGATTTTATCAGACCGTCGAATTGAGCTAAAACGGATATCTGAAGCACTGAAGATTTCATACAAACGCGTTCATCATAAAGTTCACGTCAATTCGGACATGAGAAAAATTTCTGCAAAATGGATACCCAAATGTTTGAATATTGACCAAAAGCGTGCAAGGGTAGAAGCATCGCGTTCGATCTGTGCTCGATTTGAAAACGAGGTAGACTTTTTAAACCGAATTGTTACTATGGATGAGACTTGAGTACATTTCTACGATCCAGAAACAAAGCAACAATCGATGGAATGGCGACACTCTGGTTCTCCAAGACCTAAGAAATTTCGTGTCCAAAAGTCTGCTGGAAAAGTTCTTGCATCAGTTTCTTGGGATTGCCATGGAGTAATCATGATTGACTTTTTGGATAAGGGTAGAACAATAACTGGAGATTACTATTCGACATTCCTGACCACTCTACAGGAAAAAATTAAAGAGAAAAGACGCGGAAAGCTATCCAAAGGTGTTTTGTTTTTACAGGACAACGCCCCAGTACACAAATCTCATATTGCCATGCAAAAAATTCGTGATTTTGGGTTAGAATTACTAGAACACCCCCCTTATTCACCAGATTTGGCTCCGTCCGACTATCATCTCTTTCCTCAACTGAAAAAAAGTTTAAAAGGTCGTAAATTTTCTTCCAACGAGGAGGTAATAAAAGCTGAGGAGGACTGGGTTGCAGAGCAAGAAGAAACATTTTCTTTTTAAAGGTCTAGAGACGTTGCAGGTTCGCTGTAATAGATGTATTCAATTAAGAGGAGAATATGTTGAGAAATAAATTATTTTGACATTGAAATTTTGTTTGGTTCTATAGTAGGCTAAGAATTTCGCATTCGTATTGGAATAGGAGCCCATTCTGCAACTAGTTTTAGAATATAGGTACCTACTATTCAAAACCTAAATGTCATGAAATTATCTTTCAAATTCGAGATCATTTGAGTTTACGAGGTATTCATCATTATCCCAATAAATCGAGAAAAGTTCGAAAGTATCAATCAACGAAGGGTTGAGAAAAAGCCCCAAAGATGCCTTCCACGTCACACGTTATGATTTATCGATTCAATCTAATTAAGAAGCCATTTCGGAAACCTTCGCACTCACCGACATCCATAGACTTTCGATTTTTCATTAGGGTTTACCCCGTCCCGGAAAGGTTTTTCAACCCTCATTCCATCAAGGCGACATTCTAAGAGACAACCCCACATTAACATATTTTAGTCTTTTCCTTCATCAATCAGAATTACGTCGTCGATATTACGCAGTCACTTGCCCAGATCGGGTTACTTAGTAGGGTGATTTTTCCAGTTTTGAGCGATATTGATACCGCCATTTTTAACCTGTCGATGCAGATGAAAAGTTATTTGAGGGGTGGGTTCATTGATATGGTTTTTTAACTGTGCTGTCATACCTGTAGATAATTCTCATTCATCTACGGATCGAAAATAATTCGTACATTTAATTCAAACCTCAGCGGTATAGTTCACCTTTCTACTCTTCGTTGGCCAAGAAGAGAAGCGCACAGAACTCACTTTCACACAAGGTCGAAGAACCCACATCCCTCCCAATTAATCTCGCCAAAAAACGCCAATTAAAACGCAAGACAGGCCCTCCTCCGCCACTATTTCATGCATTTTAATTGGGAATTTCCCAAACTCCGTGAAATGTGTGGAAACCCCCAGGAACTTAGGATTCTGGTGTGCAGCTTTCAGATAGGCATCACGGCCTCTTTGTCAGTTGGTGTTATGAAAATACGCTTTAACTTCAAAGCGACTACGGTCCTTAGCGATCTGGAGATCGAGTCGGCCTCGCATAGCAATTTGCTCATGCAGATTTCCTTCAGACGCCCTGTCCGATGTGGAAAATCATCCTGGAGCTCAGCTGGGAACATTAAGACGTGCAGACGTGCAGATTTGCTATGTTCGACCCCTCGTGGAGCTCATTCGAAGATAGCGGTTTCAATATTCTTCTGGACCCCAGGATATTTCAGTTAATGCTCTTACTCAATGCCAAAAGACAAGGTCTCGACTGAGCAATACCACAAACTTGATGAGTGGACATAGATCAAGTCTCAAAGCAACCGCTAACGTGGAGCGTCAACAAAGAAACCGCAGTTCTATGGCATGTCATTCAAGGTTCGAGATAACCACATAATACACTGCACCACAAAAGTTAGGTATATCGTATTCAATCGTTTTTAAAAGTATGTAATCTTCGAGAAAATCGCTGTAAAATCATTTGAGACTCAATAACAACTCGAATCGATCCAATAAAAATCAGTATGAGACATTTCGTCAATCTGGTCGCCTTTTTTCTGAAGTTTGGTTCCTTGCATATATGCTTCATGAATGTTCTTATTTTGAAATGAAGTCAGTTTATCAACGGCTTCGATTTGAAACGAGTGTTTTGAAAATGCCTAGACGTGAATTAACAAACGCTGAGGCTAATAGGGCTATCGGAATGCTACAGGGTGGCCTAACACAGGTTGTTGTAGTGGAAAGGCTCCAAGTCAGCCAAAGTGTGATATCTCGACTTTGGAATAGGTTCAGGGAGACAGGTTCCGTGTTGGAAAGACCAAGGCTTGATGGTGGGCGACGACTAACAACACCTGCTCAGTATCGTTTCCTCACCGTTTCGGCGAGAAGAAACCCTACATCTATGTGTAGAATGCTACGGAATACCCTTCAAAATGCAGATGGGGTCCAAGTTTCCATCGAAACCATCAGACGACATTTGAGAGAGGTGAATCTAGGTTCTAGACGTCCATTAAGAGGAGTTCCATTAACACGTGACCATAAGCGTCAAAGACTGGAATGGGCAAGGCAACATATTATCAATTGGAACGATCAATGGCGTAGTGTCCTTTTCACTGATGAATCCAGATATGGACGATTTTCAGATTCTCGAAGAGTAAGGGTATGGACAATCCCACGCATACCCCGTAATCGTCGCTATGTCCGAGAAGTCCATCCATTCCGAGAGGGTAGGGTTATGGTATGGGCCGGGATATGTTTCAACGGGCGCACAGATCTACACATTTGTCCTGGGAATATGACCGCCTTACACTTCAGGGAGCATGTCATTGACAATGTTGTTCCCAATTTCCACGCTGCTATTGGTGAAACTTTTCAATTTCTAGACGATGCTAGACCGCACCGTGCAGCCATATTTGAGAATGCGCGCGAGGAGCTTGGTATTTACCAATACCTCCGCATTCACCAGATTTGAATTGCATAGAACAAGCATGGGATATGCTCCAAAGAAGATAAGATAATCATCAACCTACCCCAGAATCCTTAAATGATGTGAGAGAGCTTCTGCCCTGTTTATGGAACCAAATTCCTCAAGAAAGTTTCAACAACCTCGTGTGTAATATGCAAAGAAGATGTCAAGCTGTTATTGATGCCCGCGGAGGCCATACATTGGATTGATAGTCTTAAAATGCTTGAATTCTCTGGGAATAAAATTTCGTTATTTACTCGATTAACCACCCTGTATACGCTGCAGACCTACAGTCTAAAATTAATTTGCAACTTGAAATCATATTAATATGAATTTTCATCACAAAAATCTTATTTTAACTATATTTTTTTGCAATTTAAGTCAATATCCCTAAGTCATGTGGAGCAGTTTATAAAAGAAAACTTTGTTTCAAGATACCAATTGGAGTTATTTCTGCTCATCGTAAATAGACTTGATTCCTGAATGTGAAAACCCTTTCGAAATATGCCCGGGGATGTAACTTGGAATGTCTGAGGTCGAAAGTTGCAAAAACCGTGGCGTCTCCAATTTTTCCTCCACACATGTCAACGGGAACACCCTTTCCGGGTACGAATTTCCCATCCAGTTCAATTTTCCGCCCGTGGATATATTTAACATCAGGAATAATTCGCAGGTTGAATAACAAGAGGGAATAATGATGATCATCTCAAAGGGAAGAAGACGGGCAGAGGGAAGTTTCCTTGGAACGCAGACAAGACGAGTGTGTTCGGAATATATTTTTCCTTTTCGTGTCCGATTCGGGTTCTTTTGTAAGGGAGGAGACTGCCGAATCGGTAGCGTTTCGGAAAACAGTCGCTTTCTGCTTTTTCATTACAATTTTTGTTCTTGAAATCTGTAGCAGATACGGTAAAACTACAGAAGACATTAAAGATCAGTATATCAACAAAGCTTTTTCTTATTCTTCCAACTAATAGTGGCTTACCAAAAAAGTTCTGGGGGAAAACAAGGGACAGTGTTCCAGAATATGACCCTGTGGATTTGCAATCGAAATTGTCATGTCACATGGTGTAAACTGAGTTGTAATAGCTGTGCCAAATTTCAGTTGAATATCTTGTAAAATGCTGATACTATGAGAAGAAAACTTGAGCGAAATTCCAACTTCAACACCTTTGACCTGAAAAATGGTAAGGACTTAGAAAAATTTCGATCTCGAGCACTCGACTCCGCCATCTTGTTCGACATTTTTCTAAGTCCAATCGAAATTTTTTTTCTTCGGAGTATGTGACGCGTAGTTTGGGAAATAATCGAGCTTGAGTCGAAAAATCGCGAAAAATAGGTCATTATTGGACTGCCGTATTTCCCAGAAAAATTGATTTATACAGATGCTTCGTCTCAGGTATATGAAAAATACACCATTTCACCTAAGCAGATTGTGCAAGGAATCTCCCCTTTCCGTTTGTACCTTCAATTTAGGAACAGCCTGTATTAAAAGTCTTGAAAAAAGTATTGCGAAAACAGGCTTTTTCTTGTACCTCGATAACCTTGGTAAAGTACAAGGTGTTCTGTTTTTATTTATGGTACCCTGATTGTTTCACCAGGATAATGAACTTCTTGACTGTTTTCTTGTGTTACTGTCCAATTGGCTTATCTCAGGAAACACGAGTTTTTTTGCTATGACATTCATAACAAATGTGCATTGTGTCCTTCTACGAACCTCGGAAAATCGAGACGATATCACAAGTGAAGCTAGAAAATCTGCCATCTGCCCAACTCACAACTGGGTACCTCTATATGTCCTCACAAGTGTTGTCTTAAATAAGGTAAGTGATGTTGTTTTGGCCCAATCCTGTGTAAACCTACCGTACGTTCATTAATCTTATTGAATCCTGTATTCGAGCGACCTATATGGGTTCCCATTGATTACAATGATTAAGAGATACCTCGTCTCGTAAGAAGTTTTCCGGGAAAACCGGAGTCGCCTCCCTTACCCCCGCAACTCTCAGCTCAAGTTTGTTTACTGTTCCGCCTAAGAAGACGGTGTCTCCCTTGATCATATATGTCTCTATGTTTGTCTGTCATACTTCGGTTCGTTACACAAGTCAAAGCGGACGGTCTTTCATTTTTATTTTCCTCCGATATATCTTCTCCCACTGTGTAGCTCGAGGAAGGCTCTAAACCAAATTAATAAAAGTCTTCCAGGAAGCGGCAGCGGTGCAATAAGGGACCGGGACTGGAGTGGATGTATCAACAATGCAGTGAGATCCGTCTAGTAGTCCGAGAATATAAGGCGATTGCCGAATGCGATATTTCGAGAAATCGTTAATATGAGAGGGATTTTCGTTCTGCCACTCGTACGCAGCTCACTTGAGAACTTAACATTTTCGAAATATTTGTGCAGGAATGAGGAAATAGTAGGAACTCATGAAAAATGGTGGAGAGAGAGAGAAATGGTATACTCCATTCATGTTTATAATGTATCCTGGTAGACCATGATTTAGGTTTATCAAGTTTTTTTACTTAGAACTGACGCAGGTTGGTACTCGTGAAATGTCAAATAACTCTTAGAGATGTTGCCAATGCTAATTTCTGTTGACCCTTTTTTAACTTTGTAATTGGAGGTAGTTCTTTTAAGGTTTAACTGTGACACAGGTTAATAATAATAATAAATGAATTTTATTGACAAAATCATCACAACCATGTACCTATACAAATATACATACCCGAAATAGAGTATCAACAAGTCAAAGAAATCAGAAAATCAAATAAACAAAAATAGCCGGTTCTTAATAACTAATCTTTGTTTCCCTACTTACAGTATAACAGAAATTCATCAACAGCATAAGGTTTGCACTGCATTATTAGCTTCTGGATGTGTTTTTTGAAAATTCTTTCATCAACAATATTTGATATTACTGCTTGAAGAGCATTAAATAATCTCATGCACATATACTGTGTATTATGCTGAGTCAGTTTCGTAGTACTACTACATTTTCATACTGGAGTATTTCAAGTTGTGCAGAAAGGTACTTAAATGTGTTCTGTAGGCTTATTTCTTGATAATTTTGAAAGGTGAGGAATTCCAAAAGCCCGTCTGTTCTTTATAAAAGTGAATAGAGTTTATACACCCTTCCATCACTTTAGCCTTCGTTCTAGTGGTTGAATCCCTACCGGAATTATCCGAACATTCCAGGTCGTTTCTTCCTGAAACTCCCTCGTAGACTTTAATGAATAAATGAAATCTAAATGTAAATTAATCCCGAGAATAATCGCCACTCAAACTCGAATAATTGTCGCCAACCTTATAAATTATAATCAAGTCGCAGTAACTCAACAGCGGCGACAAAGAAGAAAAAAATTGATCGTCACCAAGCCTGACTCGGGACCAATTTCCGAATTGAAAATTCGGCCATCTGGTCCTCTTCTCACGCGATTAATCTGACTTATGTATATTACCGTCGAATTTCTTGATAATTTGTACGGTAATCCTATTTCACCGCAAGCACTCGCGAAACTTCACCGCGCGCCGAAGAAGAGCGAAAAGGGTAAGAATGAATTTCGACAAGCTTTTAAGCCTGCCAGCATGTCATCTTTCCGGGTTGGAAATTAGTTTACTACTTAATTGTTTCAGGCAAAACGGAGTTTATTCAAATTGTGCCCTTTGTCGTGACCACGTTTCTTTTCTTGCTACGAGTGAGATTCTTGGAGGGTTCATTTCGAAGCAGTCGGCTTGAGTTTGGATGATGGGGAGGAGATTTGTGCCGTGGATGACAGTGTGTTTCGAATTAGGTTCAAAATTGTTTTGAGACACTCTAAAAACACCATATTCGTCATCACAACGGAATCCCTGGGAACTCTAATGTTGATATTCATTCAGAATGGTCTTCAATTCATTCGAATCATTCAGAATAACCATTTTGCCGGTCAGTAGCGCCTAAATTCTTATTGCTCTGAGCTCGTGAACAAAACTCGGAAATGAAAAACGCAAAACATAAAACCAAAAAAATTTATGGTATAGAAGGACTATATGGTCAAGTTTGGTATCAAATTATAGGTTTTCGAGGACGAGCAATTCAATAAAAAATAAATCAAGGCTCTATCTGGTACGGTTTAGATTTTCACCTGCGAAATGGCATTTTTCAAAAAAATCCAAATTTCAAATCGTCATAACTCCCGTTCCAGTTATCGTATCCACTTTTAATTGGTATATTGATAATCAGCATTGTCCCAAGTATCCCTTCGAACAATAAAATCGATATCGAAAATCCAAACTTTTTTGGTGAAAAATGCATAAGGGGTAAGACCCCCCAAAAACACCATATTCGTCATCACCACGGAATCCCTGGGAACTCTAATGTTGATATTCATTCAGAATAATCTTCAATCCATTCGAATCATTCAGAATAACCATTTTGTCGGTCAGTAGCGCCTAAATTGTGAGTGCTCTGAGCTCGTGAACAAAACTCGAAAATGAAAAACGCAAAACATAAAACCGAAAAAATTCATGCTACACAAGGGTTACATGGTCATGTTTGGTATCAAATTATAGGTTTTCGAGGACGAGCAATTCAATAAAATATAAATCAAGGCTCTATCTGTTACGGTTTAGATTTTCACCTGCGAAATGGCATTTTTCAAAAAAATCCAAATTTCAAATCGTCATAACTCCCGTTCCAGTTATCGTATCCACTTTCAATTGGTATATTGATAATCAGCATTGTCCCAAGTATCTCTTCGAACAATAAAATCGATATCGAAAATCCCAACTTTTTTGGTGAAAAATGCATAAGGGGTAAGACCCCCCAAAAAACACCATATTCGTTATCACCACGGAATCCCTAGGAACTCTAATGTTGATATTCATTCAGAATAATCTTCAATCCATTCGAATCATTCAGAATTACCATTTTGTCGGTCAGTAGCGCCTAAATTGCGAGTGCTCTGAGCTCGTGAACAAAACTCGAAAATGAAAAACGCAAAACATAAAACCGAAAAAATTCATGCTACACAAGGGTTACATGGTCATGTTTGGTATCAAATTATAGGTTTTCGAGGACGAGCAATTCAATAAAATATAAATCAAGGCTCTATCTGTTACGGTTTAGATTTTCACCTGCGAAATGGCATTTTTCAAAAAAATCCAAATTTCAAATCGTCATAACTCCCGTTCCAGTTATCGTATCCACTTTCAATTGGTATATTGATAATCAGCATTGTCCCAAGTATCTCTTCGAACAATAAAATCGATATCGAAAATCCCAACTTTTTTGGTGAAAAATGCATAAGGGGTAAGACCCCCCAAAAACACCATATTCGTTATCACCACGGAATCCCTAGGAACTCTAATGTTGATATTCATTCAGAATAATCTTCAATCCATTCGAATCATTCAGAATTACCATTTTGTCGGTCAGTAGCGCCTAAATTGCGAGTGCTCTGAGCTCGTGAACAAAACTCGAAAATGAAAAACGCAAAACATAAAACCGAAAAAATTCATGCTACACAAGGGTTACATGGTCATGTTTGGTATCAAATTATAGGTTTTCGAGGACGAGCAATTCAATAAAATATAAATCAAGGCTCTATCTGTTACGGTTTAGATTTTGACCTGCGAAATGGCATTTTTCAAAAAAATCCAAATTTCAAATCGTCATAACTCCCGTTCCAGTTATCGTATCCACTTTTAATTGGTATATTGATAATCAGCATCGTCCCAAGTATCTCTTCGAACGATAAAATCGATATCGAAAATCCCAACTTTTTTGGTGAAAAATGCATAAGGGGTAAGACCCCCCAAAAACACCATATTCGTTATCACCACGGAATCCCTAGGAACTCTAATGTTGATATTCATTCAGAATAATCTTCAATCCATTCGAATCATTCAGAATTACCATTTTGTCGGTCAGTAGCGACGAAATTGTGAGTGCTCTGAGCTCGTGAACAAAACTCGAAAATGAAAAACGCAAAACATAAAACCGAAAAAATTCATGCTACACAAGGGTTACATGGTCATGTTTGGTATCAAATTATAGGTTTTCGAGGACGAGCAATTCAATAAAATATAAATCAAGGCTCTATCTGTTACGGTTTAGATTTTCACCTGCGAAATGGCATTTTTCAAAAAAATCCAAATTTCAAATCGTCATAACTCCCGTTCCAGTTATCGTATCCACTTTCAATTGGTATATTGATAATCAGCATTGTCCCAAGTATCTCTTCGAACAATAAAATCGATATCGAAAATCCCAACTTTTTTGGTGAAAAATGCATAAGGGGTAAGACCCCCCAAAAACACCATATTCGTTATCACCACGGAATCCCTAGGAACTCTAATGTTGATATTCATTCAGAATAATCTTCAATCCATTCGAATCATTCAGAATTACCATTTTGTCGGTCAGTAGCGCCTAAATTGCGAGTGCTCTGAGCTCGTGAACAAAACTCGAAAATGAAAAACGCAAAACATAAAACCGAAAAAATTCATGCTACACAAGGGTTACATGGTCATGTTTGGTATCAAATTATAGGTTTTCGAGGACGAGCAATTCAATAAAATATAAATCAAGGCTCTATCTGTTACGGTTTAGATTTTCACCTGCGAAATGGCATTTTTCAAAAAAATCCAAATTTCAAATCGTCATAACTCCCGTTCCAGTTATCGTATCCACTTTCAATTGGTATATTGATAATCAGCATTGTCCCAAGTATCTCTTCGAACAATAAAATCGATATCGAAAATCCCAACTTTTTTGGTGAAAAATGCATAAGGGGTAAGACCCCCCAAAAACACCATATTCGTTATCACCACGGAATCCCTAGGAACTCTAATGTTGATATTCATTCAGAATAATCTTCAATCCATTCGAATCATTCAGAATTACCATTTTGTCGGTCAGTAGCGCCTAAATTGCGAGTGCTCTGAGCTCGTGAACAAAACTCGAAAATGAAAAACGGAAAACATAAAACCGAAAAAATTCATGCTACACAAGGGTTACATGGTCATGTTTGGTATCAAATTATAGGTTTTCGAGGACGAGCAATTCAATAAAATATAAATCAAGGCTCTATCTGTTACGGTTTAGATTTTGACCTGCGAAATGGCATTTTTCAAAAAAATCCAAATTTCAAATCGTCATAACTCCCGTTCCAGTTATCGTATCCACTTTTAATTGGTATATTGATAATCAGCATCGTCCCAAGTATCTCTTCGAACGATAAAATCGATATCGAAAATCCCAACTTTTTTGGTGAAAAATGCATAAGGGGTAAGACCCCCCAAAAACACCATTCGTTATCACCACGGAATCCCTAGGAACTCTAATGTTGATATTCATTCAGAATAATCTTCAATCCATTCGAATCATTCAGAATTACCATTTTGTCGGTCAGTAGCGACGAAATTGTGAGTGCTCTGAGCTCGTGAACAAAACTCGAAAATGAAAAACGCAAAACATAAAACCGAAAAAATTCATGCTACACAAGGGTTACATGGTCATGTTTGGTATCAAATTATAGGTTTTCGAGGACGAGCAATTCAATAAAATATAAATCAAGGCTCTATCTGTTACGGTTTAGATTTTGACCTGCGAAATGGCATTTTTCAAAAAAATCCAAATTTCAAATCGTCATAACTCCCGTTCCAGTTATCGTATCCACTTTTAATTGGTATATTGATAATCAGCATCGTCCGAAGAATCTCTTCGGACAATAAAACCGATATCGAAAATCCCAACTTTTTTGGTGAGAAATTCCTAAGGGGTAAGACCCCTCAAAAACACTCTATTCGTCATCACCACGGAATCCCTGGAAACTCTAATATTGATATTCATTCAGAATGATCTTCAATCCATTTGAATCATTCAGAATTACCATTTTGTCGGTCAGTAGCGCCTAAATTGTGAGTGCTCTGAGCTCGTGAACAAAACTCGAAAATGAAAAATGCAAAACATAAAACCGAAAAAATTCATGGTATAGAAGGACTGTATGGTCAAGTTTGGTATCAAATTATAGGTTTTCGAAGACGAGGAATTCAATAAAAAATAAATCAAGGCTCTATCTGTTACGGTTGAGATTTTGACCTGCGAAATAGCATTTTTTCAAAAAAATCGAAGTTTCAAGTCGTCATAACTCCGCGAAACGGATTATTATTATTATTATGGATTAGATTTTCCTTCGCGACATCAAAGTTCTTCAAAACTGAAAATTTCAATCTGCATAACCTGTGGTATGGAATTCTGTATAGAGACTCTGCTGAGAACTAGAAAGCCCCAAAACATGCACCCGAACAACAAGAAAAAAATCAGAACGATGTATCCTGCAACCTAGCGCGATCGATAAATCATATCATGTGACAAAGGTTCTTCTGGAGCCTTTTCAATGACATCACGTTTAATTATTTAGAGTGTTTTGTAATGTGCTTGTCGTGTTTGGCGGCTCATTCGGACCGATCCGATCGGGATCGATTCGTCCGCCATTCAGCGGAATGGTTGATGTGGGGTGTTGCATGGATTAATGGGTATTCTCGGGAAATCCAGCTCGCTGGCATTGATTCGAAAATTTTCAATTAGTCCTATCGTTTAAACGTTACCGCGTTAGGGATGGCTGGTTAGTGGTTGGTACCGATCTTTATCGCGTCGAACGCGAGCTGCCCCTGGACATGGAGGCTCTTTGTGCCGCTCGCCGAGGAACGCAGAAACAAATTCTCTGTTGGTTTTGCAAGATTCATGGATTCTCAGAGTCGACTAATACGAGGATATATTGAAAAATTCTTAGCCTACTGAAGAACCCAACAAAATTTCAATGTCAAAATATTTTATTACTCAACATATTCTCCTCCTAATTGAATACATTTATTACAGCGAACCTGCAACGTCTCTAGACCTTAAAAAAAAATGTTTCTTCTAGCCCTGCAAACCAGTCCTCCACAGCTTTCATTACCTCCTCGTTCGAAGAAAATTTAGGCCCTTTCAAACTTTTTTTCAGTTGAGGAAAGAGATGATAGTCGGACGGAGCCAAATCTGTTGAAAAAGGGGGGTGTTCTAGTAATTCTTACCATAAATCACGAATTATTTGCATGGTAACATGAGATTTGTGTACTGGGGCGTTGTCCTGTAAAAACAAAACACCTTTGGATAGTTTTCCGCGTCTTTTCTGTTTAATTTTTTCCTGTAGAGTGGTCAGTAATGTCGAATAGTAATCTCCAGTTATTCTTCTACCTTTATCCAAAAAATCAATCATGATTACTCCATGGAAATCCCAAAAAACTGAAGCAAAATCTTTTCCAGCAGATTTTTTGACACGAAACTTCTTAGGTCTTAGAGAACCAGAGTGTCGCCATTCCGTCGATTGTTGCTTTGTTTCTGGATCGTAGAAATGTACCCAAGTCTCATCCATAGTAACAATTCGGTTTAAGAAGTCTACATCGTTTTCAAATCGAGCACAGATCGAACGCGATGCTTCTACACTTGCACGCTTTTTGTCAACATTAAAAAATTTAGGGATCCATTTTGCAGAAATTTTTCTCATGTCCGAATTGACGTGAACTATATGATGAACGCGTTCGTATGAAATCTTCAGTGCTTCAGATATGCGTTTTAGCCCAATTCGACGGTGTGACAAAATCATGTCATGAACTGCATCGATATTTTCGGGGACTGACACAGAAACTGGCCTTCCCGATTGGTCATCCTCTTCAATGGAAAATTTACCTCTTTTGAAGCTTGCAGTCCAATATTTCACGGTCGCATACGAAGGACATTTACCACCAAGGGTATTAAGCATATCTTCGTAAATCTGTTTACCTCTTAACCCTCTTAAATACAGGTACTTGATGATGGCTCGATACTCCAATTTTTCGATTTTTACAATTTCGGTGGACATCTTTTTTTTTTAATTTATTGCGTAACTCTGTTTTACTTTTTGGACGTCGAACTCTACACTGACACTTCTAATAAGTTATTGTTCGTTGATATGGTATCGCAATATTTTGTTTATGCATGGAATTGGTCTAGGCTAACTAGATATCAACTTATCCTCGTACATGCAGATATTCATTATGAGCTGGAAATGCTTATGGCCTTTAGAATCTACCTCTCCAAAACCCATTACGACTATGGCACGTTGTACTTGGTCGTCTATAATGTTGGAGCTCAAAGAAAGAAGCCCAACACTGGTCTATAGTTCTGTCATTCAATCATTAATTGCTCCTAGCTTTTGGTCCCAGGAAGGAGCGAGGAAAATTAGCACAATCCAGGGTGTGGATTCCTTCAAAAAGACGTGGTTTTCTTCCAAATTTCCAGTCGTCATTTTGTCTTTCTAAGAAGTTCTTGGCTCAAAACTCAAGTTAATCTTTCATTGTATTCGCAACATTTTGGGTTCTTGATCAATGGTTCCATTGATCTCAGTCCCTTTTTGTCAGACGGCTGTGGATCGTCTGAAACACTGACTAATTCAGTGTTCATTGCCAATTACAACCTAAGCTTTTGTCTTGAAACATAAATTGGGTCAAGAAACCTTGGATATCATGAATATCAAACACCAATTCCAATTTCCATACAGAATTTTCATTCCCTTCGAAGAATGTACTGATACCAGGCCTCCGTACTTTTCCTATTCCAACAACGTAGAATCCAAACTCTCCAACCAAAGTCCGGAAGCACTCCAGCAGGAATCGACTGGAAAAGGCGATATCTCATTCCTCTCATCCTGTTATCGAGCGAGCGAAAACACTGCTCCGTTTTAGGATCCTGATCACACGAAGGGCTCGTCTCGAGATTTTTCAATTCGAGCTAAATGACCAAAGTTATTCAAAGCGTCCAAACTTTCGGACATGTTAGGACTGCGCTTCTACGGCTAGGTTGCCTCTTAAGGCTGTATTTCTTTGGGTTCTCAGCAAGGTTATTCTCGGTATTACCCTGAAGGATTCCAATCAAAAAGGTCTATTGAATAAAGACATTTGGATATTTCCTTCGGTATTCTCGAGCTTCTTTGTCGGAATATCCTGTTATGTACAGAGAACATCGTAAGAACCAAAGGAAAGGAAGAAGGGATTGGTCTCCCTTTAATATTTCTGTAGACTTTAGGCGTCAGGAAACACCTCCTCAGGACGTTAGATCTTAGGTCGAATGATTCTCAGAGACGTGGCCAATGCTAATTTTTATTTACTCCTTGTTAACTCTGCAAATGGAGTTAGTTCTTTGGGTTTAACTGTGACACAGGTTTCGTAGTATTTCTACATTTTCATACTGAAGTATTTTAAGTTGTGCAAAAAGTTATTCAAATGTCTTTTGTAGGATTATTTCTTGAGAATTTCGGAAAGTGGGGAATTCCATAGGTCCGTCTGTTTGTTTAGAAGTTTTTCTGTCGGGTTATTCTCGAGTAGTTTTATTCTTTTTTCGAATGAACTATCACAAAGTAACGGACTATTCTGTCCATTAGTTTTCACTAAAATTTCAACACTCGATTCTTGATTTCCGTACAAGCAAATAAAAATAATAAATAAAAATCTTCCAACCATGTTAATATACGTGAAATATTTCCAGTATTAACAGAGAAAAAATTTCTTCAACATTCGCCAGGTCTTTGGAATTATTGAATTCACGTTATATTTTCTCAAATTCATTATTTTCCCAAAGTAAATGAAAATTCAGATAAATACGTATGTTTGAAATCGAATCATAGATCGAATAAAAATTTGAATGTATTCATAATTCAAATTTATAAGAAGGCGAGATTGACTCCCTTCAAAAGAGAGTTTATTTGACAATTGTAAAAAAGTCAGTCATTATATTCAAACAAGTAAGAACTCAAGTATTTCTTTATCAAAAATTAGGGGATAAGGCCCCACAAATTGGTCCTTCGAGCCGGATGATCAATCCGTACAAGAAAATCAAGAGCAATTCAGCAATTTCATTTCATCTCAAGAACATTTCCAAGGCGTACACGTCGAACGAAGAAGATTCATCATTCTCATAAGAAAGGAGCAGATTCAGATTCAAGGAGATCAAATTCAAATAATTCAGATTCTAAACCATTTGGAAGGCAGGTCTGTCTTGAAATACGCAAACTTCATTTTGATTTGTGTCAGTAATCATTTTTAAAACATCATGAGTGAATTTCAAAATTGCATCATAACTAAAGAAACTCTTGAAAGTCAATTAGTCAGATTTCAGCAATTTTTAGAAAAATTATGCGATAACAACACGTTGATTAACCAACTACAAATTAGATTAGACAAAATTCAAAATCTTCTTAACAGTTACAGTAATATTCATATCAAATTGGTTGCATTAGACCCAGACAATAAGGAAACTTACAATACAGAGTTTGAGAAATTTGAAGAATTATATTTTACGGTCACTGCTGCTGCATCTGATGTATTAGAAAATGCAGGTCTTTCTCAAGTGCAACTAACGCAAGTTATTCATGAAACAAATTCATCGTCAAATGCCATTAATTTGCCACAAATTGATCTTCCTACATTTGCGGGAGATAGTAATCAATGGTTAGAATTCAATGACACATTCACCTCATTAATAGAAAACAATGAAAGCCTAAGCAATGTTCAAAAATTCTATTATTTGAAATCATGTTTGAAAAAGGATGCTGAAGCAGTAATTCATTCTTTGAAAGTTTCCAACGATAATTACCCAATTGCATGGAATCTTCTTAGGGAAAGATATCAAAATGACAAATTAATCATTAATAGTCATATTCGAGCACTCTTTGATCTACCATCAATTCCAAAGGAATCCTTTGCAGCATTAAGAAAATTACTAGACGATGTTAAAAGGATTTTGAGAGTGCTGGAAAGTTTCAAACAACCCGTCTCTCAATGGGATTTGTTGCTTATTCATTTGATTAGCGGTAAACTAGATTTTCAAACACGCAAAACATGGGAATCAGTAAATATCACATCTAAGTTGCCAACGATGCCAGAACTTTTAAATTTCTTGAAAGAAAGGTGTTCATTATTAGAAACTTTAAATGAAAATTCATGTTACAAAACAGACAAATTCAATATCAAATCGAACAACTATAAACCAAATCAAAAAACCTTTTTATCAACAAATAAACACAACAAGCACACTTGTCAGTTTTGCAATGAAGAGCATTTATTGTTTTATTGTAAAAAGTTTCTGGGTTTATCAGTTGATTCTCGAAGAAATGAGGTCAAACGTTTGGGCTTATGTTTTAATTGTTTAAAGCCTAATCATAAGGTGAATTCTTGCTCTTCAGTGAATTGTAAGAATTGTGGTCAGAGGCATAATACTCTATTGCATATCAATAATCAGCAAGAACATAACAGGGTTTCACAAGAAAGGGATGTCCAAAATAACTTGGCTGAACAGTCGAGAGAAAATCAAACAAGTCTCTTGTCAGTCATGTCTTCATCAAAATCCAATGATGTGCTATTGGCAACAGCAATTGTTGACGTAGTTGATCACAGGGGAAATTTCATTCAAGCTAGAGTATTGCTGGATTCAGGATCTCAAACGAATCTCATCACAAAGGACTTGGTTAATAGACTGCAATTGAAGACCAAAAAAGTGAATGTTCCAGTAGTTGGGATCAATCAAGGATGTTTCCACATAAATGAAATGGCCAAGATTAAATTGAAGTCAAGGTTCAATTCATTCCAGGCTGATTTATCATTTTTAATTATAAATAAAATAACAGATGATCTGCCGTCTTCTAAAATTACTTTCGAAATTCCATCCAACATTAATTTGGCAGACCCCACTTTTTGTTCTCCAGGGAAAGTGGACATGCTATTGGGCGCTTCAATATTTTATGAGCTCATGTGCATTGGTCAGATAAAAAGTGGTGAAAATCGTCCTTTGTTACAAAAAACCAAATTGGGTTGGATTTTAGCAGGCAACACAACCTCGAATTCAACTCAATTAAAAAGAAGCTGTAACTTAGTCAGAGACGTGAACTTCGACTTGAAGAAGTTTTGGGAAATGGAGGAATGTTCAAAAGGGAATTTCACAAGTCAGGACCATCAAGAATGTGAAAGGGAATTCACAGAAAAACATGAGAGGAATGAGACAGGACAGTTCATTGTGCCATTGCTATTCAAGGGAAACATTGAAGATATGGGTGACACATATCAAACAGCGTTGAAGAGGCTCAAAAACATGGAAAGAAAATTCTCCAGAAGTAATATTCTGAAAGAGTATTACATCAATTTCATGGAGGAATATGAAAGTCTAGGTCATATGACTTTGGTGAAGGAGCCAACATCAAAGGAAACGTTGGTTAATTATTTACCTCATCACGGAGTTTGGAAGGAAGACAGTTCAACAACTAAATTGAGAGTAGTCTTCGACGGTTCATGCGCTTCTAGCACAGGAATCTCACTGAATGATCGTTTGAAAGTAGGTCCAACTATTCAACAAGATCTTTTTTCTATTTTGGTCAGGTTCAGGAAACACAATGTTGTGTTATCAGCAGACATAGAAAAAATGTATCGTCAAGTTCTTGTCCAAGAAGAGCATCAAGACTTGCAAAGAATTCTCTGGAGATTGAATCCTGATGACGAAGTCAAGGAATACAAATTGAAGACCGTGACATATGGCACGTCATCAGCTTCATACCTGGCAATACGCTGTCTACATCAAGTTGGCATAGAATCAATGGAAACAGAACCATTAGCAGCAAATATAATTTGCAAGGATTTTTATGTCGACGATTTATTGACCGGAGCCAGTTCAGTAGAAGAAGCAACAAATATCAAAGTGATACTCCAGAGTATATTAGATAAGGCTCATTTTAACCTCCGCAAGTGGTCATCAAATGTTCCCCAAATTATAAACGACAGTAATGATAATCCAAGCAAGCATTTAATTCCAGAGGATGGAATCAAGAAAACATTAGGCTTGCTGTGGAATTCAACGGAAGATATTTTACATTTCACTATTCAGCAATCTCCAGTTGAAAGAAGAGTCACCAAGAGGAAAATTTTATCAACACTGTCAAAGACATTTGACCCTCTTGGATTGGTAGGACCTTGCACGATTAAAGCCAAATTAATTATTCAGACATTGTGGAGATTGAATTTGTCTTGGGATGAGTCAGTTCCAGCTGATATTCATTTTGAATGGCTGAAATTTCAAGAAAGGTTTCTGAAACTGAAACACATCAAAATTCCCAGACAAATAATCTGTCAAATATCAGTGGAAGTACAGATCCATGGATACTCTGATGCTTCAGAACAAGCCTATGGTGCTTGTGTATATGCACGTTCCACTGCATTGGATGGCACTCATTACATCCAATTGATCTGTGCCAAATCAAAAGTTTCTCCCCTGAAGTCTATTTCACTACCAAAATTGGAACTGTGTGGTGCATTATTATTGGCTCGGTTAGTTCATTCAACTGTGAGCGCAATGGAACTTGATATCAACCGCATTACATATTGGTGTGACTCCCAAATAACACTTGCTTGGATATCAGGAGAACCATACAAATGGAAAACTTTCGTTGCCAACAGGGTCTCAGAAATACAAGAATTAACAAATATTGACCAGTGGAAGTACGTAGCAAGTAGCGACAACCCAGCAGACATTATCTCTAGAGGACTCGCACCTGATGAGTTGGAAAAGTCGAATCTTTGGTGGAAAGCTTCATCATGGCTTTCTGAAAATGAAGAGTTTTGGCCAGAAGGTTCATCAACTGTTCCTGAAGAGATCCCTGAATGTAAACCAACTATGATAAATTTAGTGAAATCGGAACAAAATTTAGAGTTTTTCAATAAATTCTCTTCATTGTTGAAATTGCAAAGAGTTACAGCTTACATGTTCAGATTCGTTCAAAATTGCAAGGTCAAGAGTGAAAAACTAAAGAAAGAATTCATAACAGTCGAAGAGCTCAACAGAGCTATGAAATTTCTAATAAAAACTGCTCAAATAGAATCATTCTATGATGACATGAATGCGTTGATAAAAGGAAATCCCATTTCCAAGCGAAGTAAAATATTAGCTCTCAATCCATTCATAGATGATGAAAAAATCTTAAGGGTTGGTGGCAGATTGAAGAATGCTACTGATATGATATTTTCACAGAAATTTCCAATCATTTTGCCACAAAATCATAAATTAACAGAACTAATCATCCAGTCATTTCATTATAAAAATTTGCATGCTGGTCCATTGGCACTTTTATCAATAATCCGTCAGCAATATTGGCCAATTTCAGGCAAAAATAAAATAAAGTCAGTGTTAAAAAAATGCATTATTTGTTTTAGAGCCAAACCTCTTTCCATGCAACAATTAATGGGGAATTTACTGAAAGAACGAATTACAGCAACTCGTCCTTTTCTCTTTTGCGGAACAGATTTTGCCGGTCCATTCAATATCAAAGCCAACAAATTGAGAAACACAAAAATAATAAAGGTGTATTTATGCATTTTCGTGTGTTTCGCGACTAAGGCTACTCATCTAGAATTAGTGAGTGACATGAGCTCGGATGCTTTTCTCAATTGTTTGAAGAGATTTATCGGTAGAAGGGGCAAACCTGTCAAAATATTTTCCGACAACGGTACAAATTTTATTGGCGCAAACTCTGCATTGAAAGATTTCTTGAAGGTCTTGGGCGCAGAACAGAATAAAATTGGCAATTATTTAGCATCTGAGTCGATTCAATGGAGTTTCATTCCAAGCAGATCACCTCATCAAGGTGGTATATGGGAATCCGTCGTGAAGGCAGCAAAATTTCATTTATATAGAATACTTAATGTAAACTTAACACCGACTTTCGAAATGTTGCACACATTAGTAGTTCAAATAGAAGCTTGTCTCAATTCAAGACCTTTGACTCCCCTGTCTTCTGATCCTCAAGATATTCAAGCCCTAACACCAGGTCATTTCCTGATTGGTGCATCTTTATCATCAATACCAGAGCCTGATCTAGAACAAACCAGAGTCTGTCGTCTTACCCAATATCAACAAATCACTTCGGAGCATTACATTTGGCAACGAGGGCGGGAGTACCGGACGCGGGGAGACAGTGGCTTTCGTAGGAAATCAACTCCTTATCTGGCTCGAGGCAATTCCCACGTGAGGGAATGGCGAGCCCATTATTGGAATTTCCACTCGATCGTCCACGGACATCCTCGAACTCTTGGAGTCAATTAGACGTAAATGATAGATCGACTGTCAGCCTAAATTAACGGATTAGACCGCCGAATGCCATTGGGCGATGCGGATTTTCGGCTTTTTGCATATACTAATTAAAAGTTCATCAGCAGGATTTCGTGATGAGGTTTGCGACCAGGAAATGTCATGTTTTGGGGGTTGGCAAAACATGGCGGTCTGAAAAGTATCTAGGAATTTTTATTTTATCATTACCATTATGCAGAATGAGCCTTTGACTTGTAAACTACTGTTAATTCCTATCTTCAAACGAAACTCTCTTTACCTCTACCATTTTTCTCTTGACCTCAAGAATCTAAAGTTGAATATCTGTACAAGTTAGAGACACTCCCTAAAATGTGTCCTTTCCCTATTTTCAAGTTATCCATTCCCTGAGGTCCTGAAAGATCCTTCGTTTCAGGAAATACAGAAATTTCTGGAGCGAATCCAAGAAATCATCTTAGCTTTGGGAAAGCATAAAATTAATAAGTTTTAGCTTCCGGGACCGAGAAATCATTGTTCTGAACACTTCACATCGGTCGGTTTCACTTTTTAATGAAAGCTCTTTGACAGGACGTATTTATTACAATCTGAACCGGATAGTAATAAATCTGATGTTTCTCGTATTTGTCCCGGCTACAAAGCTATGAGGAGGAAATAAATATTTTCATGAATGGATGAATACGAGATTTCGAGAGATTTGAATCATCTTGAAGGAAATTCTATGAAAATTATATGGGACGTTCCTCATATTTAGTTTCAAAAAGGGTCATTTTATTGAACTCATATTTTCACGTTTACTTTCAATCTAATTTCTCGAACATATCTCTGATCTTTGTTCGAATAGAAAGCCTAGAGAGGGCGAATAGTTAAATGAAAACTGATTGATTACATCACGAAAGCTAGGGGGAGATAGACTGCGGTTAATACACACCTCCGTACAGAAATCAGCTACTTAATCAAAGTCCCGGTCAAAGGGATGGGCCAGTTAATTTCCGTGTATAGAATCGGGTTTGGGAGGAAAAGAGATCGAATATCCTGGTGCGAACCAACGAAATTGGATAGAGAATACCTTGATTCTATGTTTCTGCATTGATTTCCACAGGAACAGCGTAAGATGATGACTGAATTTCCGAAAGATTCAAGTGTCAAGATGGCTGTTAATAATGCAAGGGCTCTCTCGAAAACCTACCTGTTATGCCGCCCTATAAATACTTACCCTGAGTTTGGTCAGAAAGGGCTATTTACTATTTCCTCATTATAGTGGAAAAAAAATGAAGAAAAACTTATTGGCGATATAATTTTATTTAGGTACTCTGTAATTTGCATCCAAGCTCTCCTCAATTTCATGTTCAATTGAAACTATATATAGCTGAAATACTTAGTCTCTGCTGGATGCTCCAGAAGAGACTCATACATTTGGAAGAGATTGAGAATGGTAAAAATACTAAAAAATTATGAAATCAATAAAGTAAACTTATCATTATGATTTGGAAACATTGAAAAAATATTTTTTCTACATCCAACGCCAATATGACAGAAAAATTATCATAGAAGTTCTTCAATTAATCCAATGGTACTTTGGAATTTCATAATTTTCATTGTTGATAGAAAAATACACTGCACAAAAAAATTAACGCACATTATGGAAATCTCCAATTTATTCTACAACTGAAGGTGTTCTCAATGATGATTATTTTTATCAGAATTATGCATGCATATGTTATCCACTTTCAACGTTTTTCTTCAATACAGATGTTTTCTCCCAGCAGGAAAAAAAAAGATGATATTATCAGATTTTGAATGTATTGGCTCCATTCTAAAATCAGTTGTTCTCGATCAATTCTAGTGATCAATAGTTTTTCTTTCGTTTGATTTTCTACACCCGATTGCTATGCAACGCGAAAGACGCAATTTGATCCAAGAGGAATATGCCCGAACGGTAGTTTTGCGAGAAGAAGGGTGGACATACACAAGAATTGCAGAAAGGTTTGGAGTTTCCCATACAAGTGTGTCCAGAATGTTGCAGCGATTCATGGAGACAGGTATGAATATCCGAAGACCAGGACAGGGTAGACCACGGGTAACAACTGCCATTCAAGAACGTTACTTGAGAGTTTCTTCGTTGAGACAACAGTTTGCAACCGCTCGCCTTCTTTCGAAATCAGCTTGAGTAAACTCATGAGGTGCAAATTAGCACTCAGACAATAAGAAATCGCCTCAGAGAATATGATTTAAGGCCTCGTGTCGCGGCAAGAGGCCCAGCTCTTACCCCAGCCCATCGAAGGGCGCGTTTGGATTTTGCGAGAGAGCATATCCATTGGGAAGAGGCCGATTGGGAAAAAGTTCTCTTCACAGATGAGTCTAGATTCTGCCTCTACCATTGTGATCGACGTTCCCTTGTATACAGACGTCCACATGAAAGATATGCTCAGTGCAATTTCCTGAATACTACTGGTTTCGGGGGAGGATTGATTATGGTATGGGGTGGAATATCTTTGACTTAGGAATCCAACTCGGAGAAATCTGGGAAGGATTAGATCAGAACATTTTAAGATCACTCATTTTGAGTATGAACCGTCGTTGCCGAGCTGTAATTAACGCAAGGGGTGGAAATACCAAGTATTAAATCACTTATCAGCATTTCAGTATTTTGAAAATTGTTCATTTCTCTTCTTTCACATAAGATTCGGTGAAATCCTGAATTTTTTTTTCATTAAAAGTGTCTTGTTTCGTTCAAAACCTTCCCGAGAGAACATAAAAAATAAGTTATAGAGTCAATGTAGAGTTAACTTTCATTAAAATTGAGATTTTCAGAATGTGTGTTAATTTTATTGCGCAGTGTATAATATTGAAAAAATCAAACATTTTTTTCAAATTCAAATGAAATATTATGACAGAAATAAATCGAATATCATCTTTTGTGTACTGTGGAGGTTGAAACGTGAAAAAATGTCGGTACCACTTTGGTCTGATCGATAAAAAATTATTAAAAATTTCATTATCACATTCAAAGCAAATTTCAACATTTGATAGTCATCAGTAGTTATTACAATTGAAAAAAGAATGTCCTTAGAAATTGGCATCTTCAGTGGGACCAAATTCGAGAAAAATTAGGTGATACACTCGATCATGCCACTCGATTCTAGATGGAAAATGTAGCCTTAGAAAGAATTATCGTCGCGCCTCGGCCTCGGCATCAGACCCATCATTTCGAGCTTACACGTACTTTCGAACAGAGCGACAAAGCCATATCCAATAATTGCGTATAAAAACCTCCTCGAACCAAACTCCCGCTTCCCATCCGAACAACAATAACAATTCCCATTAAAATGGAATCTCAAATTCACTACTGAATATATTCCTTTCCACTCTCGCCAGCCTCTCGAATATAATTGCGGCGCATCGAATATTTTTCCGCAACATCCAAATCTTAATGATTACTTGAACGATCCGAGCTCCATTGTCGAGCCGCCCCCCTCGGTCCCCCCGATCGTGCCCCCTCGCATTGTCTCAGACCATTAACAGTATTGCATTCGCAGTAATTGGAAAGAAGACTGTAACTTTACGTCAGTCTCTTTGTTTTATTTCGCCCAATTCCTTTTGACGGACCCGCCAACAAATTGATTCCGTGAGATATTTCTTCGCGAGATTGGAAACGCATACATTTATCTTCTTCCGGAGCTCGGAGCCTGGATATCCTGGCCTTTGAGGGACTTGAAACGTAGTTAGGAGCTTTCATATGGGTGATTTAAAAGGGAGCTTTCTCGAGTTGGATTTGACTGATTATTATTGCTGGATATTCTTCCACAGGATGTTCTGAAAGCTCTATGACTAATTCTGCAGAAGTCCATTGGCCCCATTGAAGTGCATGAATGTAGAAAATGTAATAGAAGCTCTTCTTGGTAACTCTTCAATGAGTGTAAGCTACTAGGCTTCATTTATCACCGATTTTTGTTATGTGAGAACATGTCCCCAGGGTTCTGGCTCCAGTAATGGTGTACATTGAACTGAAACCTGAATGATTTGGCAACAATCTTTTAATTATTTATACACGAGTGAAATTTTTCACAAAGGTCAACATACTTTTATGGTATAATATTAAAAAAAATATGCATCCTTAGAGTGCTCAAAGATACAACAACCTGGAATGATAATACTGTTTTTCTATATAAACAGATTTTGAGTTAGCGAAATGAAGAGATTAGTGACATTGAATTATGTCCATTCTGTACATTCCTGAATAAAAACACCTTTGGTCCGACCGTCAATACCTATCATAAAATTATACTGCATGAAAACCTATATTCCTTGACAGCAATCTCAACTACAGATAAGTTTTAATGAAAAATTGTATGAAATCCGAAGTTGAACCTGAATAATTCTGCAACTATTCTTTGTACATTACTGAAACTTCCTACAGAGGTGGACATACATCATGGTATCATATTTTGAAAAACTCAGGGTGGTCCCAAAGTCACTAACAAAGTTACATTCAGTTACTTATATAGCTTCATGGAACAGCCTGTATAACGAAACTCAACGTGGTGGGCGGTGTTTGGATATCTGTTATATCTTATTATTCAGAACCCAAGGCATCATGATGAAATTTTGAAAATTAGAAGAATTAGTATCAAAATTTGAAGATTCATTTTTCGGTAGCTGCAATTTTGGAACGCCCTTTAGAACAAACCGGATGTGAGACCTTCGTGAAAATCTGATATATTGATATTAGGTAAAAATGGGAAAAATTCACTGGATCCGCTTCTCCTAAGTAAGTGTGCGGGGTCCTTTATTAGAGAAAATCGTGAACCCTTATGTGTTTTTCTCAAAATTTTAATAATTTACTACTTGATTTGATTTACCAAAAAAAGCATCTTCTGGGTGTTACAGTTTCCTTGTCAGTTTGTATATTTCAGAAGACGAGTACAGGACATGCGCGCAAACGCTCATAACTCTCCTTTCTCAGAACTATACATAACCAACAGGAATAGCTTCAAAACAAGTTTACAACTGATTCACAGGTTATTACCCACGTCAATGAATTCCGAGAGACAGTGCCGTCGAACGCAACAATGGCACCGGCCTCCATAACTCTCGAACAACTACTAAATCGCGAAATTTATAGGTTATGGGGCCAATGGCAATAAAATTGCTTCTATCACGTTTCTGGTCCATTAAGCGCAACTTGGCCGAGCGGGGGCCTTAGTCGGGTCAAAAATATCTCAAACTGCAATCTATCGAAATTAATTATGGAAATCCCCAACTCGAATTTCTAACGTTTCTAACCGTAACTGCCCGTAAACGGGGCAATTTGGACAATGGATGTTCTCGATTCTGATGAAAGGGGCTCAATTTGCGTCATTTCGCGTTTATTAATTGCCTCAAGTTCTGCTACTCTTTGTATTGCCGGCGATTTTGCAGCAGAGGAGTTGTCGGCCATCCGATCTCAAGAAGAATGGATTCTCGGCTCTGATTTAAAAGCTGACTAAGTGATCTGTTCGCTTTTTCATAAAGAGATTTTAAGATTCATGAAACAATACTACAGTTGGTTTGACAATTTCTGTATTTTTTCATGGGAAATGTCCCAAATTAGCAATGACAACGTCTCTCAAAATTATTTGACATTTTCGAGCATCAACCTGCATCAGTTTTGAGTAAGAAAACTTGATAAACCAATCTTGACCAACCGGAATACTTTATGAAAGTGAAAGGAGTATAGTCCACTGATGCACTTTGCTATCACGTACGAGGATGTATTGATATTGTAGTTAGCCTAGACCAGTTCCATGCATAAACAAAATATTGCGATACCATATCAACGAACAATAACTTATTAGAAGTGTCAGTGTAGAGTTCGACGTCAAAAAAGTAAACCAGAGTTACGCGATAAATAAAAAAAAAAAAGATGTCCACCGAAATTGTAAACATCGAAAAATTGGAGTATCGAGCCATTATCAAGTACCTGTGTTTGAAAAGGTAAAGAGGTAAGCAGATTCACGAAGATATGCTTGATACCCTTGGTTAGATCAATGTCCTTCGTATACGACCGTGAAAAATTGGACTGCAAGCTTCAAAAGAGGTCAATTTTCCATTGAAGATGACTGATCGGGAAGGCCAGAACAATAACTGGAGATTACTATCCGACATTACTGACCACTCTACGAGAAAAAATTAAAGAGAAAAGACGCAGAAAGCTATCCAAAGAAGATTTGCTTCTACAGGACAACGCCCCAGTAGGTACACAAATCTCATGTTGCCATGCAAAAAATTTGTGATTTAGGGTTAGAATTACTAGAACACCCCCCTTGTTCACCAGATTTGACTCCGTCCGACTATCATCTCTTTCCTCAACTGAAAAAAAGTTTAAAAGATCGTAAATTTTCTTCCAACGAAGAGGTAATAAAAGCTGTGGAGAACTGGTTTGCAGAGTAAGAAGAAACATTTTTTTTGAAAGGTCTAGAGACGTTGCAGGTTCGCTGTTATAAATGTATTCAATTAAGAGGAGAATATGTTGAGTATTAAAATATTTTGACATTAAAATTTTGTTTGGTTCTATAGTAGGATGAAATTGTATTTAAGGACTGAAGGAATATAGGATCTGTTCATAACCTCAATTTTCTATCATCTGTAGAAGATTATGACGAAAATCTTGCCAGTTGCATGATTCAATGCCTGCTTATTGGTGGCTTTGAAATTTTTTAATTAACTTGAACCTATCATTAAAATTCTCGGTTCGAACTTGGACAATCAATCTCCCATGAAACACCTTGTATCATTGAATCCTGCCTCAGGAACAATCTTCGAATCCTTGCCAATCCATCGAGTTCGTATTTCCTCCTTTTCCACCTGATTTAAACGGTCACCATCGCGATCGCCACTTGTCAGTCCGACCGCAAACTTCCCTTTATTCCCCTCTCCCGTCCGACTCCCGAGACTTATTCGGGAACCGGGACTCTTTCGCCGTTCGTCCAATTGAACGCACACTCCCAATTTGAATAATTTTATTAGTTTTGGGAAAACCCGACGAGATCACAGGGAAACGGAATTACCTCCAGTTCTTGGTCGGAAAATTAAGAAATTTAGGGCGACTTCCCGTTGTCCCGAAGAATCAGCATTCGCGGCACAGACTCCGTGTCTAAAGCCTTTATCAATATTCAGGAGGAACCGCTTTCCGAAGTCGCTTAATGGAATGTGACCGCCGAGAGAGGGTAAAGATGTGAACGCTCTTCTTTTTCCGTCGATGACCTAATGACGTCTAACTCGGGTTCTTGTTTCGCTCGGCCTGTCTCAGGGAATGTCTCATGACAATGTTTTTCCCATAATCGATACATTTACGGCAGATTTATGTTGA
The DNA here is from genome assembly GCA_910592335.1 of Adalia bipunctata. NCBI lineage: Eukaryota > Metazoa > Arthropoda > Insecta > Coleoptera > Coccinellidae > Adalia > Adalia bipunctata. Next base: position 862,930 of record OU342952.1, on the reverse strand, counting down.
GGGGTCGCGAAGTGCCGAAGGAATATCTGCGGAAAAACGTCAGCTTTTCAAGGCTTTTTTCAGACGCTGGGGGAGATTTTTGAGCCGTTGCTCATGATGCAGGTCAACTGTGGAGAGGCAGCGAAAACGTCAGGGAGAACCGGAAATACAAAAGTAACAAAAATTTCATCTACAATTTCCTAAAGATATTTAGGTACTTTGTTCTATACTTTATCCCAACCCTGTATGTTTGGTAATTCCCATGTAACGACAGATTTTCTCATCAACAAACAAATGATTGAGTCAACCCTTTCTTGGTTTTTACCGCAACAAGCCCAAAGCGACTTCAAGCCTTGACGACGTTTCGTAGAAATTGAATCTATTCATCACAGACCAGTAACGATTTTTTGGGATCATTAGTTTGATGAATGATTTATTACGCATCCGAGTGCCTGATAAATGATCCTACGCCACTGTTTCCCTTTTTATGCCGGAGTATTCCGGCAATTGCTCAAGTCGGGGCAGACAACGGAGGACGAATTGCAGCGAGTGCTGTTAGCAGAAACGTTTAATATATCCGGATTTGTTGACTCAATGATCCCGGAGTTTTTCTGCCCACCCTCGTCGTCTTGACGAGGGGGTTTGTCTAATTGAAACGTCTCGGAGGCGAGATGTAAGTTACGGGGGTTGGAGAAGGAAACTCGATGATTTCTGAAGATTCAAATCTGAATACGCTAAGACTGTGCAGGGATGCCCGTTAGGGGCTCAATAGATTGATACAGGCTGTCTCTGAATTGATACGAATGATATTGAGACCAAAATTAAGAGGAATCCCAATTTTTTTCCATGGTTCATCAGCAGTTGAGTTCGTTAATTGACAAATTCGTTTATTTTTCTGGTAATTGCAAAAACACAAATTCGGTATAGATAAAATATTGCATTCATACGGAGAATAGCGTACTCAGTCAACGTTCTTAGTTTCGTTCAGATCGCGCAATCAGGACTTAATCAAAATATACATACAGGGTGGCCAAGAGATTGACGTCAAATGACTCGTGTCATGGGCTATTCGAATCACCCCCATGTATGTTATGCGATTTGTCACGGTTTTCGAGTTATGGATTTTTTTATGAACTTTGAGAATTTTCGACTTGACCATCTTAAAAAAGATATTAAAAAAAAAGTGCAAGACTTCTCTGTTAAATTTTTCTGTAACTTTATCTCCATGAATTGTACTTTTATACATAAAATAACCAGATTCGTAACTTCGATAAAAATTATGGAAATGTACCGTTGGTCTCAAGTGAAAGAGTTACGTGGATTGGATTATGATATGAATTTTCGAATCAAAATTAAAAATGTAAAAAGGCTAATTCACGGTTTCTTAGTATGCTCAAAAACTGTGATCAACAGTCAGCTTTTAGAATCATTGATAAAAAATGGTACTTAACACTCTACTTTTTCTAGAATTAGCCTTCAAAGTCATCGACGTGGAAAAAATCAAAGAACAAGACATTTACTACAAAATTATTTTTTGCCATTTTAAGATTTTTCTGATCAAGTTATAATAGAAAATGCTGAAAATTAATGAATATTAGCTTTAGATGTTGGTCAAGAAAAGTTCTAGATGAAAAAAAGGTATGGCAATAAATCACACATCATAATGTAAATAAAAAGAAATTTATTTATGAAATTCACAGTAGGTTTTCAAAGTGGCCACCTCCAGCCTCAATACATATTCTACACCTTCTTAGAAAATTTTCTTTTAATCGCATAAAAACTGCCCTGTTCTCTCTTAGGACACGTTCGGCTTCTCTTTAAATTGACCAAACGAAAAAATGGATGGGATGAAGGTGGTTCTTGACCAACATCTTAAGCTCATTTTCATTAATTTTCAGTATTTCCTATTATAACTTGATCAGAGAAATCTTCAAATGGCAAAAAATAATTTTGTACTAAATGTCTTGTTCTTTGATTTTCTCCACGTCGATGACTTTGAAGGCTAATTCTAGCAAAAGTACAGTTTTAAGTACCATTTTTATCAATGATTCTAAAAGCTGACTGTTGATTGCAGTTTTTAAGCATACTAAGAAAATTAGCCTTTTTACATTCTCAATTTTGATTCGAAAATTTATGTCATAATCCAATTTACGTAACTTTTTCACCTGAGACCAACATTTCCATAATTTTTATCAAAGTTACGAATCTGGTTATTTTATGTATAAAAGTACAATTCATGGAGATTAAGTTAAAGAAAAATTTCACAGAGAAGTCTTGTACTTTTTTTTATATCTTTTTTAAGATGGTCAAGTCGAAAATTCTCAAAGGTCATAAAAAAATTCATTACTCGAAAACCGTGAAAAATCGCATAACATACAATATGGGGGTGATTCAAATAGCCCATGACACGAGGGGCCTATTTTGTCTTTTGACGTCAATCTCTTGGCCACCTTGTATAAGTGTATAATAATGATACCCTTCTTGATTCTGATACAAAATGGTGAAGGAGCGAGTAACATTTATCCATTTATTTATTTATTCATTGGGAATAAGGAATACACTGTGAAAATTGCTTTTTTTCTGGCTGTACAAAACCACCAGTTACATTTTGATCATTGTTAAAACATAATTTTCCTTCAAATTGAAGTTGAAGGATGTCTTAAGGGCACACCAATTTCTTCTCTTTGATAAAATTATTTTTTCGCATGAAAAAATCGGGTTGAATTTGAGAGTCTATGAAAATTGACTTCATAATCGTTTTTCGGCGGTTGTTCATCAATTTTCTTTTAGAAAATTCATTGGAGTGTCTTCGACAAATCAATTTTCTATATTTTAAAAAAAATTCCATTTAGATTGGCGCTTAAATAATTCATAAAATGATGGAAATACTGAAAAGAATACAGAAAGTGTAAAATTGCAGAGAACCGTCTGAAATTCCAGGAGAATAAAAAAAAATTAAGCTCTCAGATGGAAGATTGAGGGTGTGAACTTGAAAAAAGGAAAGGCACTTTTTGAATGGAGAATCGGTGCCGTATAACGTCCCCTTAAGGATCGCACCTTTGAAGGGATATTGCTCCATCCAGAAATATATTTGTTCGTAGAATACGGTTATAATTTATTGACAATTTATTCTGAGACGCCCTGTATTTGATTTTGAGTTAATATCCTCCTATTGGAAGACCTTTAACTTGTCCCCTTTTTCCAGTGTCGGAAACACCCACTGTGAGTATTTAAAGCGCTCGAAAAGAATTTTTCCGCGACACAAAGGCGAATCCAGAACTTGTTCCGACGTTTTCCGAAAATTGAATAACTCGGTAAGCTCATTAAGAGAGCAGGGCCCTCTCGACTCGAGCTCCTCGAGTTCCCGAATTTTCTGAGAGACGCGGGATTTAAAAATCGCCGATTGGAGATGAATAATAAATGACAAAAGTAGGGTCGAGATGCAAATCCCCGGAAACAAGGCGTTTAGACCTCGAAAAATGTCCGTAAGAAGTGTTTGAAATTCCTGTCTTTTGATCAAATATATGCAGATTAGTTTGAATATTGCCGGGCCGTTCGAGAGGACTGATTCGCGTAAAGGACACCTTTCCTGAGAAGGTGCCGATTTCAATTTCATGAAATTCATAAATTTCGAGTACCCACGTCTGGGTGGGTTCGTCTCCCCATTTGCACTTCGTAAATTGGAAGAGCTGATGCTGCTAATTCGCGTTTCCGCTCGAACGGTATAATTAAAATTCCGAGAGTCTTGGAGATATCAAACGTCTTGTTAGTTGAATATGTATACAGGGTATCTCAGCCACCGACTCCGGGAATAAAACCCCGGATTGATCGAGCTGTTATATCTTTGTTGTATTATTTATTAATATAAATATTGTTCGACATGCCGGATAGTGAAGACATGCAATCAGTTAACTCCGATAACACGAGTGAAGCTGGTGAAGTTCAGGAAAGATTATGCAATTACTGCAATAAAATTGTGGATGCATTTGTGCTTTGCACAAAATGCAAGGAAAATTTTCATCCTTCATGTTTGTTGAAATCCGCTGGAAGGAAAAAGGCTACCTGTCGACACGAAATGGCAATGGATAAAGATGAAGAAATCCTGAAAGACGAAAGTAAATTTCTTAAAATGGAGAATTCATATTTGAAGGCACTTTTAGAAGAATCCCAAAGTAAGAATATGGTTCTGATGGAAAATATTCAGTTACTTCATGAACAAATAAGAAATCTTGAGTTGGGCATAAAAACAACAGATAAACAAACAAAAAAAACACCCAAGATATCCGTTAACGCTGATAAGAACTCTGAATCAAACATAGACATGGCTTCAGGTAGTTCAAATTCTCGTAGTTCAATGAACTTGACACAACCTCAACCGGCGACACCGGCGTACTCTACGCAAGTGTCAATTTCTTCCGCTTCTGACAACGTCAAAACAAGACAAATTAAGAAAACTTATGCAGCAGCTGTACAACAAAGATCACACATAACGGGAAAGATAGATGATGAAAAAGAAAATGGATCATTGGAAATCGCTACGAATAAATCTACAGCACGTAAGAGGAAAATTACATTACTATCTCAAGGTACTAAACAAATCGAAGACGGTGCGAAAATTAGGGGTGCCGTTCGACGAAAATGGATATATATCGGCCGAATACATGGACAAGATGTTACAGCAGATGATTTAAAAGAATATTTGTCAAGTATAGATGATAGGAAGTTGATAGACGTAAAAAAATTGAACACAAAAGGCTCAAACTCCGCGTTTAGCGTAGGAGTTCCAGAAAAACTCTTCACTACCGTCACAAATGGAGACCTCTGGCCTGAAGGTACCGTTATCAGAGAATTTAATTTTAGAAATTTTTTCAACGCAAAGTTGAAATCAACAGTAACGTAGAAAATCACATACGACATACTCTGGACCATTTCCAGATACCAAAGCAGAGTAAAAGGAAAATAAAAGCACTGGAACCCAATAATTTCAATGTTTCACACCAGAATATACAATCAATTGGTAATTCCCTCAATGGTCTTGAAGAATTTGTTAAAGAACATGCAGTTGATATTGTCACATTAACAGAACACTGGCAAGATATTTCACAAATTGAAAAGTACAGATTGGATGGATTTTCACTCATCTCCTGTTTTTGCAGATGCAAAAATGAACATGGTGGAAGTGCAATCTATTGTCACAAAGGCATCAAGTCTAAAATACGTCAAGATATTAATCTCCTAAGTGAAGCTAGAGTTTTCGAATGCTCAGCAGCTGAGTGTTATTTAGGTAATTCTAAGGTTATTGTTATCACAATTTATAGACCCAGTACTGTACCATTTGCTAATGTTGATTCATTCTTGAACAAATTTGAAACAATTTTATCTATATTATGTAGGGAGAATGTTGATTATATAATTACGGGAGATTTCAATGTTGATATATTAGATCAAAGCAACATTGTCACTCAGAAGTTTGTTTCAATTTTGGAGGTGTTTAGAGTTAGAATATTGATAAATGAACCAACCCGTATAACAGCTAATTCTCGAAAATGTATTGATAATATATTCACAAATATCGAGTTGGGATCAGGTTCAATTATACAAACGCATTTGTCGGACCACACAGCCCAGAAGTTCTCATTCCCATATTTTCGGCATAAACACCCTGTAAAACCTAAAATCAATATCAGATCCATAAATAATCAAACTTTGGATATCTTCAGAACTGCTTTGCTCACTATAGATTGGAACACGGTTTTGGGGGAAAATTTCTCTGATGTTAATGGACAATGGGATGCATTTGTGGGTCAATATAAAGAGCTTTTTGATTTCCATTTTCCTCTGAAATGGGTTACACCTAGATCGGTGAAAAGTTATGAATGCGACCAGGAAGTAAGAAGATATAAAGACCTCTTGGATGCACTATATACTATCTCTGGGGTAAATTCTGATTTCACTGCCATTTATAATAAGGTAAAAAAACAATATGATCGAATCTTGACCAAGTCTAAACATAAATTTTATGAGAAATTAATAAGAGATTCAGGAAATAAAACTAAAAAAGTATGGCAAATAATCAATACAATTCAGGGTAAAAAAGATAGGGTAGACACCCTCCCTAAGGGTGAACCTAATAGTATAGCTAATAACTTCAACAAATACTTCATAAATATGGCTTCAAACATCCCCATAGCTACAACTCAAAGTCAAAATCCAATCAAGATAAATCGTTGTAGAAATTCATTTTTTGTATTTAGTGTCACAGAGGAGGAGCTCATCAGTACTGTTATGAAGCTTAAATCTACTGACTCCTGTGGTTATGACAACATCCCTGGGAAAGTCATTAAACACTCTATTGATGTTATTGCAACACCGTTATGCCATATAATTAATCAATCTTTTATACAGGGTGTTTTTCCTGAGGCTCTTAAAGTTGCCATTGTTAGGCCAATCCACAAGAAGGGTTGTAAGGAGGATTTCTGTAATTACCGTCCTATTAGTATTCTGACAAATTTTTCAAAGATATTTGAGAAGTTACTGGCTAATAGACTAATGAAATTTTTTAGAAAGTACAAAATATACAATAACTGCCAACATGGATTTATAACGGATAGAAATACAGAGACTGCCATCTTCAATTTTGTTCGTGTGATAATGGATGCATTGGAATCTGGAGATATACCACTTGGTTTATTTCTTGATTTCTCCAAGGCTTTCGACTCTGTGGATCACAATATACTCCTAGGAAAACTTGAATTGTGTGGTGTACGGGATAATCAATTGAGTCTAATCAGATCCTACTTAAAAAATAGAAAACAAAGAACAGTTGTGCGTGTTGACGGTGAAATCTATACTTCCACTTTGGAAGATATAAAAATGGGCGTACCCCAGGGCAGTATACTGGGCCCCCTATTGTTTGTCGTTTACATTAATGATTTACCTACATCTTTGTATTCTGAAAACCAGAATATAATCCTATACGCAGACGATAGCAATTTTGTTCTTTATGAAAAGGAATTGCAGACCTTGTTGAATCGTTGTTTGGTGAATATGTATGGTGTCCAAGATTGGTGTAAAGCCAACAATATTGTACTTAATATGGAGAAGACTGAAGCTATCTTATTTCATACCGATCAGTCTAAAAGAGAAATTCCCAGAGAGATTGCTTTAAATTATGGTGAAATACGTGTCTCTACAACAACTAGATTTCTTGGTATCCATGTTGACGCAAATATGAAGTGGGAGAACCATATAGACTCTTTAAGTAGTAAATTGCACTCGGTTATTTATAGCTTGAATGTTATGAAACATCATGTTGACCTCGAGGTACTAAAGATTATATATTTTGCCAACTTTCAGTCCCTTATGTCCTATGGCATAATATTCTGGGGTGGTACTACACTATCACATAGGATATTTATTGATCAGAAATGGGCTCTGAGAACTATCTTTCGCTTGAAAATGGGTGTAACATGTCGTGGTTTGTTTAAGAGTAATAGCATCATGACTACTGTAGGTTTATATATATATAGATGTTTGATGTTTGTACGCAGTCACCCTGAATATTTTAATCACCTCAAGAACTGCAATAACACCAGGCAGATGCATCAGTTTATTGTTCCTAAATGTCGATTGACCCTGACACAGCATCAAGTTGAGTTTATGTGTACTAAACTATTTAATGATTTACCCAAAATGTACCGTGAACTAAATACAAGTATACAATTTAAAAATAAAATAAAAACTTTTTTAATTGAATGTGAGCCTTATAGCATAAAGGAGTATAGTGACTTTTGTAAGTCGATATAGCGATTTCTTTTGTTTTTTCTTGTTGTATTGTTCCTTTTCTCTATTTGACAGAATTTCCCTTTATTGTATAGCAGTAATTGTGAAATAAACTATTTTTGAATTTTTGAATTTGAATTTGATACTCTGGATTTTTCGAGTGAAAATCGAAGATTTGTTGCCTAACAAGTTCTCTGAGGTGGATTATGGGCTTTTTAAATAAAAACCACATTGAATCTGTTGTATTTCAAGAATTTGAGACCTCCCAAAAACACCAAATTCGTAATCACCACTCACCACAGAATCGACTTTGGAGTGACGTAACTTCTGAAAAAACTGAAATTGAAAGTAGCTGATTTTTTTGGTTATACTTTGGTTCTTTGAGAATAAAATGGTGTATTTTTTCATACCTGCGACGAAGTGTTTGGATTTTATGATTTTTTTGCGAAAGTCTAAATTTTCCTATTTTTCATCGTTCGTAAATCAAAAACTGTTTTTCACACGGAAGATCTGATTGGATTTTCTTAATCTACGTCCTCGAATTAGTAAATGGTGTAAGTTTGAAGTCGATCGGATTTTTTTCGAAAAACCGAAATTTTTCCATACCTTTGTATTGGATTTTTCGTAAAAACTCGAATCTCGTCAATCGATACGAAATTTTCACCATTTATTAATTCGATGCCGTAGATAAAGAAAATCCAAACTGATTTTCTCTGAGACTGATTGTTCTTTAGATATAATTGATGGAAAATCGAAAAAATTGGACCTTCGCGAAAAAAATCAGAAAATCCAAACTCTCCGTCTCAGGTGCAAAAAAGTACACCATTTTATTCTCGAAGAACCAAAGTATGACCAAAAAAATCAGCTCCTCTCAATTCCAGTTCTTTCAGAAGTTACGTCACTCCAAAGTCGACCAATTTTTGGCCAATTTTCCACTGAAGACCGATTATTTCCCGAACCAAATATTTATCGGAAAAACTAATTAGCGCATCGTAAACGACCTCGAATGAGTAAATGAAATGACCTGGGTCGATATACTACAAAAAAAAAATTTTTATCGGAATTTCGATCTCGACCTCTCGACTCCGCCATCTTGTTCGAAATTTTTCCAAGTCCGATCGAAAATTTGTTTCTTCGGAGTATATCGACCCCGGTCATTTTATCTACTAATTCGGACTCGTAGATTACGAATCTTTGGGAAATAATCGACCTTAAGTTTAAATTTTGACCTGCAAAATGGCATTTTTTCAAAAATCGAAATCTCAAATCGTCATAGCTCCCGTTCTAGTGGCTGAATCCAATTGAAATTTGTATATTGTGGATCAGCAATGTCGAAAGTATCTTTCAGTGAAATAAAATCTCACACGAAAATCACCATGTAACCTTCGCCTTCACCATTTTGAGCCACCATCAGAAGGTAACCTATTCCTTCGCTATGCATCAGAAACTTCATGATGCTCCATCACGTCTAAAGAATAGATCATGTTTTCTCCACCCTTGTACTGTCAAGGCAATTCTCTATACCAATCCCAGAACCCCCAGGCTTCACCACAAAAAATCTTCACCCGCAGAAGGAATCAATTCTCAGATTTTATCTGCTCCATCCTCCATGGGAGGGTGCAATCAGAGCAATATTTCTCAAATTAATCAGCGCTGAAGCCGAGGCAACACCGTTAAAGAAAATTGGGACAAAAACTGAGATTGGGAGCTAGTATGTTACGTTTGTCTAGCGGAATTGATGTCCGAAACCAATTCTGGTTTCCTTGTTCTTTACGGAGGTTTTTTATGTCTGGGCGCCGGCCAGTGGCGGCGCATCATCGATTTTAATCTATGGTTAAGTCCGTCTTTAATTCTTTTGAAGCTGAGTTCAGTATTTGATGAGAGAAACTATCAGGAATGAAGACAATATATTTCTCCTTACAATCAAATCAAAGACCTAACATTTCGAAGATTCAGGGGTAAAAACTGACGTAAACATTAAAAAAACAAGTAGAAAACGTGACACGAGAATCTGTAAAATATTTCTGTTTCTGAATATGCGTAAGACAAGTAATTCGATATAGAATTTGAAGAGAAAAAATGTAATAAGATTTGGAATATATCCTTGGTAACTTTCCGAAATGAGATCTGCAGAAAACATCGATTTTTCAGTAAGAAAAAAAAAGCCCCTCTTTCAATTCAGTACCATTTTCACTCGAGGAAAGTGGGCGCTCCGGAGAGAGTTCGTTTCACGTTCAAGAAGGGGGCTATCTACACGCTGAATAAATTGAACTTCAGGTGGAGGAAATCGTTTAGAGTGCAACATACCCGCTCGAAGTAGCTGGGTATATTCCGGTAGATAACATGAGCGAATAATATAAATCACCGAAAGCGATAAGAATATGGGGTTTATAACCACAGAGCGCTTCACCTACGGTGCATGAAGAGAAGGCGGGGTTTTTGGGAGGTCAGCCGAGGTTTTAGGGGTTCTCGACAGGACCATACGTTGAGCTTTTTGGCTCGAAAATATTCCTAAAGGGTTTCCAATATGAGGTGTTATTTTGACATTCAAAGAAAACTGCCTTTTTTAGATAAATTATGGGATGCTTATTTTACGCCGTCTTGTTGGTAGTAAACGTTGTCCAGCTCGATACCTTCCGGCCATAAAAAATCATTAATCATCTTTCTAGCTCAATACATTCATCGTAATTGTTGCTCCAGCCTCATTCTTCAACAACAGAGGTCCCATGACCCTGCAGGACCAAAAACGGCAACAAACAGTCACACGTTGAGGAAAGAGAGGCTTTTAAACAATTTTTCACCATTTTTACAGTGAATTTTAATAATTTCAATTCGTTGTTGAAGCTTGTATCGTTCCAGTTTTATAAATGGCGCAGTTTTCTTGTACAAGGATGTATTGCTATCTAGTAAGCCCAGACCAGTTCCATGCATTAACAAAATATTGCGATACCATATCAACGAACAATAACTTATTAGGAGTGTCAGTGTAGAGTTCGACGTCAAAAAAGTAAACCAGAGTTACGCAATAAATAAAAAAAAAAGATCTCCACCGATATTGAAAAAATCGAAAAATTCGAGTATCGAGCAGATTTACGAAGATATGCTCAATCCCCTTGGTAATCAATGTCCTTCGTATGCGACCGTGAAAAATTGGACTGCAAGCTTCAAAAGAGGTAAATTTTCCATTGAAGATGATGACCGATCAGGAAGGCCAGTTTCTGTGTCAGTCCCCGAAAATATCGATGCAGTTCATGACATGATTTTATCAGACCGTCGAATTAGGCTAAAACGGATATCTGAAGCACTGAAGATTTCATACGAACGCGTTCAGCATATAGTTCACGTCAATTTGGACATGAAAAGAATTTCTGCAAAATGGATCCCCAAATGTTTGAATGTTGACCAAAAGCGTGCAAGGGTAGAAGCATCGCGTTCGATCTGTGCTCGATTTGAAAACGATGTAGACTTCTTAAACCGAATTGTTACTATGAATAAGACTTGGGTACATTTTTACGATCCAGAAACAAAGCAACAATCGATGGAATGGCGACAAACACTCTGGTTCTCCAAGACCTAAGAAGTTTCGTGTCCAAAAATCTGCTGGAAAAGTTCTTGTTTCAGTTTTTGCCATGGAGTTATCATGATTTATTTTTTGGATAAGGGTAGAACAATAACTGGAGATTAATATTCGACATTACTGACCACTCTACGGGGAAAATCAGAGAGAAAAGACGCGGAAAGCTATCCAAAGGTGTTTTGTTTTCACAGGACAACGCCGCAGTACACAAATCTCATGATGCCATGCAAAAAATTCGTGATTTAGGGTTAGAATTACTAGAACACCCCTCTTATTCACCAGATTTGGCTCCGTGTGACTGTCATCTCTTTCCTCAACTGAAAAAAAGTTTAAAAGGTCGTAAATTTTCTTCCAACGAGAAGGTAATAAAAGCTGTGGAGGACTGGTTTGCAAAGCAAGGAGAAACTTTTTTTTTGAAAGGTCTAGAGACGTTGCAGGTTCGCTGTAATAAATGTATTCAATTAAGAGGAGAATATGTTGAGTAAATAAAATATTTTGACATTGAAATTTTGTTTAGTTCTATAGAAGGCTAAGAATTTTTCAAAATATCCTTGTAAAATGTCAAAAAAATTATAGCTTTAAAAACGACATCCACCGAAAAAGTGGGCTATTCAAAATAACACCTCTCTGCTTTTTTCAGTTTGGCTTGGCGCATCAAAAACATATCTGAGAAGATGAGAAACATCCAGAATATCCCTTATCTGCTTTTCCTCATCTATTTCAAATGATGTGAATCTTCGTGTAAACTAACAGGAAAATAGGGAGTCGTCTGCAGTTCTCTGTTTCCCATTGTGGTCCGAAAACGATCGTCCTAACACAAACAGTTTTCCTTCCGGACATCCATAAAACGGCTCCACGAACCAATCTGAATCAGCGAGTTAATAAAACGGTTTTGAAAAGTTGAAGACATAAGCGTTTCTCCGTATCGGCTTCTCCCCGATCCGTTGGCCTTATTGAAGAAGAAAGCGATCCGCTGAATTATTGTTATTATTCTCATCATACGGCGTATTACACCCTTACGAGGGGGCTAATCCGGTCTGGGGACAGAGCTGAGCTGGCGGTTTGTCACATCGGGAGATATAAACGGGCGCTGCCAGCCAGGTCGCGAGAAATATTATCTGGCTGTGGGGACTCTGAATTATACTTGCTCGACGGAGGGAGGAGAATTGGGGGAGACGAAAAAATCGGTAACAGCTCGGAAGGAGAGAGAATAGTTATCGATATCTTGGTATTTCTGATGTGCTCACTTAGATTGGCTCAGAAGAATGTCGGATATATCGGGTGTTTTTTTTTTAGAGTGATGAAATTGTAAATTGAAATAAAACACATTTAAATTGAGATTTTTTTCCTTTATTTGAAAGATAATTTCATTGCATTCACTTATTTCTAAAGAAAAATACCTTTTTTTCAGAATACTGGGTACAAAATGGGCCAAATGTAGTTCGTTATTTGTGACTGGCTCCTTCGTAAATTTGTGACAAAACGACATGGGCAGTTCCAGTCAATTTCAAAAAAAATATATTTGGAAATATTGGATTCTCACGTAATTCGTGTTTTTTTTCAATTTTTTCTTCATCAATTTATACCCTTAAAAAAATATTGAATATCCAAAAATAATCTACCGAATTCAAACGATCAGAAGAAGCGGGAAATCGTGTGACGTCTGTGGCTAGAGAGATTTTCGATTGGTTGTACTCATGATGACGTGCTGCTGATATAAAAATTTCAGTATTGCCAAATCACAAAAAAAATTAGCCTGAAAAAGCCCTTGCTTTCACTTTCCTAATAATATCATAATATAATGTTGATTTTGGATGTTTTTCTTTTATCATCATGACATTTTCATTTGTACTCCGTAAAGCTTCATGATATTATTCAATTTACGACCTCCTAATTGAAAATAAAGAGGGTTCAAGTAAGCAGATAGGTGAGAAATTCAATTATTATCCCTAGTCTACACAGGTAATTGGTATATACAGGCCGGTCTTCTAATTTAGGAAGCATTAATAATCATTTTCGTTTTGAGAAGTGCAGATTAGTGGTAAGAATAATTATTGATTTGGCAACGGTGAACCTAGGAGTATAGAATATAGAGTATAGAATACTCCTAAACTTAACTGTAAGAAACGCTATTCTATAGTACGCAGAGAAGACGTCGAAATGTCGAATAATGACAAATAAGAAGGTAATGTTTTTATTTATAATTGGTGGGCGTGGTTGTCACATCAGTATTTGTATTTTCAGAGAATGAGTATTATATAAACTTGAATGAAAACTAAGTTGTTATATGACGATGTTTCAAAAACATTATAGTGATCACATGAAATAATAAAACGATTACTGAATATATTTATGAATAAATTCAGAGATTTTACAAAGACTTGACAACAGCGGCGTGTCTCTCAGTTACTCTGGGCTTTGTCTCCTCCATCACAAACTTCAACCAATCATACTACAAATTGAGCCACTGACGTCACAGCAGAGGGACGTTTGAATCCACACGTGTTGAATTCACATTTTCAATATCGAATAATTAATCAGTTCTTCAAAATTATATGTGTTATAAACTGCCCTTCATCACGTCATAGGAAGAAAAGTGCATATTTTGAGGTACTGGAAATCCCCATTAAATTTTCTTTCGTAGTGACAGAATTTTTAATAAAAATTAAACACAATCAAATTCAGATTGAAGCCAAATTTTTCCTTCATTTGAAAGATAATTTTATGACCTTTATATTTACAGAATAATTTCTTTTTTCAGAATAATTTCTTTTTTCAGAGTACAAAATGGGCCAAATGTAGTTATGTAGTTTGTAGTCTATATTTGAGACTAGCTCCTTCACCAATTTGCGTCAAAACGACAATAAAATCGGATTTTTCTTTCAGATTAGTACAGGAATATTAGAAATTTATCGATGTGATTCTGATTACGCGTTCTGTACAAATTCAGCCATGTTTACGGAATCCTCAAATGTCGAATCAAATAACCATAGGGTGCTCCAAAAATGTGTTTATTCAAATAAAATACCGACCCTCTATTGGGTTTATGATTATCCGCACAAAAAGTTGAGAGATCCCCCTTTCGATCCCGTTTTTCTCCCCCGACGAGCCGCCCCTGTGCACGCGGTCGAACCCGATACCCCTCGTCGAGTGCTAGGTCAGTTCCCCAGGGACAAACGGGAGCGTCGTTACAAGGAAGGAATCCCATTTCACCTCGATTCGTCGGTCACCGCGAATCAAGAAGTTCGGTCTAACTTTGATTGAATGCGAATCAACTATAAACCAATCTAGTCTAGTAGTGTAAGCACCTGGTGGACCAGACGTGCATCCGTCGTGTATTCCCGCTCATAATTCTCCTAAATACAATCCGCACATATCTATCGGAAACCGGCTCTCAAAGGATTCGACCACGAGCTCCACAACTGCACGAGACGCCGAGGGTATTATGCGGGATCAATGGGATTTTTGATGGTTTTGGGATGAATCGGGTTATATGGGATGTTTTGATCTGATTCGATGAATAGGTGGATGTGGATGCGCGGTGATGGACAGGGATCTGTTGAGCCAAAATACGAAATTTCAGTTGGACTTCTGATGCATACGAAATTCACACCCAAAATCCGGTGATACGAGGATGTATTGATATCTAGATACCCTAGACCAGTTTCATGCATAAACAAAATGTTGCGATACCATATCAACGAACAATAACTTATTAGAAGTGTAGAGTTCGACGTCCACCGAAATTGCAAAAATCGGAAAATTGGAGTATCGAGCCATCATCAAGTACCTGTATTTGAAAGAGTTAAGAGGTAACCAGACTTACGAAGATATGCTCAACACCCTTGGTGATCAATGTCCTTCGTATGCGACCGTGAAAAATTGGACTGCAAGTTTCAAGAGAGGTAAATTTCTATTGAAGATGATGACCGATCGGGAAGGCCAGTTTCTGTGTCAGTCCCCGAAAATATCGATGCAGTTCATGACATGATTTTATCAGACCGTCGAATTGGGCTAAAACGGATATCTGAAGCACTGAAGATTTCATAAGAACGCGTTCATCATATAGTTCACGTCAATTTGGACATGAGAAAAATTCCTGCAAAATAGATCCCCAAATGTTTGAATGTTGACCAAAAGCGTGCGAGGGTAGAAGCATCGCATTCGATCTGTGCTCGATTTGAAAACGATGTAGACTTTCTTAAACCGAATGGTTTCTATGGATGAGACTTGGGTACATTTCTACGATCCAGAAACAAAGCAACGATCGATGGAATGGCGACACTCTGGTTCTCCAACCTCCAAGACCTAAGATGTTTCGTGTCCAAAAATCTGCTGGAAAAGTTCTTGCTTCAGTTTTTTGGGATTGCCATGGATTAATCATGATTGATTTTTTGGATAAGGGTAGAACAATTACTGAAGATTACTATTCGACATTACTGACCAATCTACGGGAAAAAATTGAAGAGAAAAGACGCGGAAAGCTATCAAAAGGTGTTTTGTTTTAACAGGACAACGCCCCAGTACACAAATCTTATGTCGCCATGCAAAAAATTCGTGATTTAGGGTCAGAATTACTAGAACACCCCCGTTATTTACCAGATTTGGCTCCGTCCGACTATCATCTCTTTCCTCAACTGAAAAAAAGTTTAAAAGATCGTAAATTTTCTTCCAACGAGGAGGTAATAAAAGCTGTGGAGGACTGGTTTGCAGAGCAAGAAGAAACATATTTTTTGAAAGGTCTAGTGACGTTGCAGGCAGGCGCGGATCCAGGGGGGGGGGAACTGGGGGAACGTTCCCCCCCCAAATGGCCCCTGACCACCTAATGATTTACCATTGCCTAAAATACCAGTACTTTTTGGCATTTGAATATCTAAAAGTTCCCCCCCCAAAATTCGGGCCTGGTTGCAGGTTCGCTGTAATAAATATATTCAATTAAGAGGAGAATATGTTGAGTAATGAAATATTTTGACATTGAAATTTTGTTTGGTTCTATTTCTATAATAGGCTAAGAATTTTTCAATATACCTATCCTCGTATCATAGAAATCCGCAACATCAATAGTTTTAATTTACAACACACTTCATCAGTGTATTATACGAGTAGTCTCACATCAAACAGTTTAGCCAGAAAACATCCAATTTAATAAAAATCCCAACAACTAAAAAACTCCCCACCTCATTCTCTCGTCACTTTCTTTCCACGTACATCTCATTGACACAATCGAATGGAATCCATATTCCTGTCCTGCAGTCTATAAAACGTTTGCCCTTAAAAGCGTGATACCCTCGGGGTGGGTTCTCGTCCCGATTGTTAAATATGATATATGAAAGTCGAACAAGACTGTTCTGTTACCTTTTAGGACGGAATAGGGCCGCTTTATTTTTATCTTATTGTACCCCCAGGACCTTTTACGATATCTTATGGGTACGTGAAAGGAACGCGAGAATGGATTTTGCAAATAACTAGTGCTGTTCGCACATCCGGCAGGAACTTTTCATTGGAAGTTTCAGCGGATGCAGTTTCCGTTTTCAGATTTCATGACTTGTTATCATAGAGCATAAAGAAAACTGCGGATGACATAGAGTCGTCTGATGATGAAACCACACTCTGTTCTATGCATACCATTTTATTGTTCCGTGATGCAAACATTGCATACCATGAAAAACTTTGTGGCAACACCGTTTCTTCTAATTCTCTTGATATTAGGAACTTATGTTTTCTTAGTTCCTCTGATCGATGATATGGAAAGGTCATGACATTTTTGAGTGAAAACAGGGATTTTTCTCGAAGTTTCTCGAAGGAGAAACTAAAAATCAGATGTCACTTGGCCATCCGCTTCATATTCCATCAAACTGAATTGAATTATAGAAACAGCACTTTAAATATGCTGATTTCCAATCACCGAACGATGAAGAGAACTCTTCATCATAAGACTGAAGCGGTCTGGCCCAAAGCCAACTATGGTACTCCATTTCGTCGCTCTAACAGGAATAATTGGTCAAATTAGTAAACAGTTAAGTACGTAAGCCCATAATTTACAAGTTTGGCATCAAGTGGATCCGACAAAAGTCAATTGGCTTCGTAAAGCAAGAGGGCCATTGTGTTCCTCTAATGATGAATCATGCCCTCTCCCAAATTGAGGTAATAAATTCGAAGTTACAAACAATTATCATAATTTCAGTTACGCCCTGTTGGAAATGGGGAATATCCGGGAAAAACTGTGGAGTGCACTCAACAGGAACGAATATTTCTCATTCTTTCTATCATGTTATAATTTTTTCCATTATAAGGCATTTCTATTGAGAAATTGATATATTTAAACAAATAATGGATCACCTTGCAGAGCACTGACGTTAAGTCGAGAGCTTTCAAGCACTCGTTCGTCGTTCGTCCGTCTTGTAGGTAGATTTATCGCAGCTCACAGAAATATTGAGAATTTCTGGGGCAATAATTCGCCATCATTTTATATCAAGAAAATTTCTCAAGTCTCTAGGATCGACCGTTGGCGAGGTATCGTGTTCACGGACAGACAGACAGCATATTATTTGTCCACGGATTCTTGATCACTTAGTCGAACCTAGTCTTGAAACCATTTCCGACCAAAATTTGACAAAATGTAACCCTTGTTGAAGTAAATCGTAGTTACAAAAATAACTTTCTCCCAAAGGATTCGTATGTCCATCTCTACGACTCTTCTCGTAATATCGAAAACAGTAGCAGTTTCCTTCATGAAAAACCGTATATCAAACAATAGTTACAGATTACTGCTGATAGAGGGCTCTAAGGAGCGTGAGCTTCCCTCTATGATTGAAAGCTTGAAACGTAGGGAATTCGCGATAGAATCCTGCATTATCGGCATCATATGTTAAATGTCATGTCATGCGCAGCAGTAGACGCATGCTAACTTTCAAAGACGTTCCCGTAGTTTGATTTGTGAAGTGTTCGAATTGTGTTGGAGCCAAATTTTGTTTTGCGAGTAGTGAAAAGTGTAAAGTGGTCAGTAATGAAATATGTCGGATATGAATCGTGTTCCATTAACATGCGTGTCTCAGGCGTCGTCTAGTAAAAGCAAAAATGTGAAAAAGAAATCAATCAGAATAACCATCAAGTTGCCCCAGTCCAATGAAAACACATGTCCGGAATATAACTACCAAGATGAGCTTGATGCGGTTAAGGTAGGCTTCTTTGAAAGGTTAAAACCGTAGAGAACCAGGAAAACGCCCTGAAATTCCAGTGGAAATATCCCTTCGCTATGACACAGTTCCGGAAAATTTGAACCTCAGTTCGATGTTTTGGTTCTGGGAAAACTCATTTTTTCCTCAACTGCCTGATACATTTGGTACTTTAGTATTGTAGAAGCACATCTGTGTCGCCATATTTAAATAATTATAAATAAATAAATTGGTTACGTTACAATTACTCTCCGGAAAAGCAAATCCGCGAACAACCTAACCTTTGTTTACATATTTCACTTCGCGGTTTGGTCAATCTCCTCCAAGATAATCTTGCTGATTTTCCATTATTTTCATGAAAGACACCTCCCTTTATCCAAAGCAAAGGCGAAATCGATAGGTTCACAGCAGATTCAACTTCAAAATTCCATTTGAAATCAAGATTGCAACGTTGCATACTTACAAATCCTACCAGACGGACCTCAGGACTTGTTTTCTGTTAAATAAACATAAGTGTCTTATTCTGAATGAAACCTTCGGTTTTTTTTGGGGTAATATCTAGAAAAATATCGCAGGGGGGAAGTGGCGTAGATAGGGGGACAGTTAAAACAGCGGTTGTCAAACCAGCCTGTGTCGAATCCGCACCTCGCAGTGTCTGGTGAATTTTACCAGGACACGTCGTACAATCTAATATTTTGGAGAAAAATGTGAATATGTAGAGTTGTTCACTCGAAAAGCAATTAGCGAATTCTATGACTTTCCATTTAAGCCAGGTGAAAATGAATAAATCGTGAACCACTTGACGTAAACGTATTATGTGGCAAACAACTTTAGTGGATGCAGTTGCAACTTTAGAAATCGTTCTCTACGTCTACATGCAGAATGTAGTTCCTAGAATTATCACGTAAATTTTTATTGCGAACTTTAGTTTGTGCATTTATCATCCTGGGTTTTGTTTTACGATTATTTTGCAATCGGTGAATCAGTGATCTTTTAAAGATTAGCCAATAGCCGGTCGATTTGCCGGTATTTGAATTGACGCAAGGTTGTTTACCGTAGGTCGAAATTTTCGGACGTGAATAAGATAATTTCTCAGTTTCGGGAATCGCAAATCGCACCCATATTCATTTTCCGGACTGGTTTTATGAGGGGATTTCGGAAATTTGGGAAGAAGAAACCCGCGAATTTTAAATACGTGGGAAATAGTGTTCAATAAACGGCGGTTACTGATCAGGAGCACAGGAGTTTAGAGAGGTCTTGTTTTGCCGGCCGCGTGTTAAACGCGGCGTTGTCACAATTGGCGCGAATCGCGCACGTTTTGAATAGGGGAGACGGACCACGGCCGTCTTTATAAGCCATGAAATGGGGTCAACGTGGCAGCACTGCTAGAGGTAAAGGGTTTATTTCTTGCTAGATTCTTATTCGAATGCACTGTAATTTGAAAAAAATGGGTCACCTAATGCATTGACGGAAAGTGAAGAGTTTTTGAGTGCTCGTTCATCTTCCTCCTCAGTAGATCCACCTTATAGGTAGATTCGCATCCAAGGTACATTGTTTCTAGTGTAGTTTCGAAATGATCAGGAAAATGACTGGTCTAATTTTGCCCATTAACGAACTCAACTTTTATGAAAACACATTTTTTATCTAGAGAAAAGCCGCCCCAAAGAGTAATGAAAATGGCCGCGTGCTGGATATGCTTGATGACGATGACGATGTCCGAAGGATAGCTTTGGAAATGGAGGAGAAATACGTGAGTTTACCATTTCATCTTACTACCCCCGAAGGGGTAGTTAGATCGAAGTTCACGTTTTACAAAAAGTGTGCGTACTACTCTCATTTTTCCGCAGGGAAAAGGAACAGCGGGCGCTCCTAAAAAGAAGCACAAAGGCAGAAAAGACGATTACGCCGATATCGGTATGGGCTACGATGAATCGGACTCCTTCATCGACAATACTGACGGTTACGATGAAATCATTCCACCTCACGTGACCACCTTGCACGGCGGCTTTTACATCAACGCCGGTGCGCTCACATTCAAGACTGACGACGAGGAGAGCGATGAATCCAGCGACGACGCGTCTAGTTCTAGTAATCAATCCAAAAAGGTACTTTTTTCCTTACTACTCGAAAATTCAGCGAATTTCCCATTTTTTGGGCTAAAGGGGTCCATACACGCAGTTTCATCCAGTACGGAATGTACGTGTATGGACACCTTTACATCGCGTTTCGAAAATGCGAGAATCAATCGAATAACTCCGTTTTTTTGCAGCGAAGTTTGGATAGCGAGGGATCGGAAGAGGACGGTGAAATACCGAAGAAAAAGATGAAGTTAGATCCCAAAGAGAATGGGATGAAGCAAGCGTTGAAGAAGAAGCTTTTTAGTCCGAATAAAATATTGAAGAAAAAGAGGCCGCCGCAGATTGTACAGAAAAAGACTGTGTCGGAACTGTTGAAAGAAAAGAGGAAAGATTTGAATCTGTCTGGTGCAGATGTGGAAATGGAAGAGAATAAAGACATAAGTGGAGGTAAAACATTACAGGATATCAAAAAATTGGGAAATCATGTTTGATGGGATTTTTATTTTGTATTTCATTATATTTCATCGTTTTCACACTGCATTTTCTATTTCAATTGACTTTTAGTTGTTCTCATGTTGCTATTGTTGTTTTTATCATATTTCATTTATTCTTGCCTTATTCCATGTCTTTTTTGTTTTTCCACAGCATTTCCTATTTTAACTGAATGTTCTTTGTTTAAAACTTCCGACTTCTTAGTGTTATCGTCAATTCTTTTTCATTCCAGTTAAGAATTTGGAAAATGGGAAACTCCCATCGAATAGTATAAGTGATGCTATTGAGTCAGTAGTTAAAGCTTCTGAAGATACAGGTAAAATAGTTTTTCTAATATTGGAATATCTTAAATTTCGATGGAGTATATTGTGATTTTTTACTGAACTTAATTTTTTATGATATTTTCTTACATTTCTCACAGCGGAGAGAAAATCTAGTCATGTTAACGATGTAGTTGGTAAGCCTATAACGTTGCCAGAGAACCTACCCAAAAATATCCTCCAGCTGATATACTCGATAAAGGAAAAAGGTTCGAATTGTAAAGATGGGGACAAGTTTACGAAGGAAATTAATCACCTCCTTACAAGGTATGAAACAAATGCTTTTTCTACTACTTCCGATGAATCTTTTGAAAGTTCTCCAGTTTATTACATGTTCTTCTCAAATGATTTCCCTTTTCTATTAATTCTTTATACTTGCTTTCAAATATTTACGTCAAGTTTCAATTTTCAGTTTGGAACGAAAAAGTAAATTCATGGGGAAGCCCTCCAAGTACAAGGTGTACGAGAATTTATCGTACTATCTTAAGGTAGAGAAGCAGGTTCTGATACAGCACTGCAACCAGTTGACCCTCAAGGACGAACAGCACAAGATCGAAACGCTTCTCAAACAGTAATACCGAGTTTGTTTCGAAAATTTTTGTATTCTCTCGACTGTTTGCAGGTTAAAGACTGAAATCGACAAAATCATGCCGTCTATCATTCTGAACTACGAGAGGGAGTGCGAGCTCGTCATAGAACGAAGGTGAGTTTTGTAGGTTAGGTCTCATGCGAATCCTGTCAAATTTTGGGTGTAATTTCTGTTTTATTTTTTCAGAAATCTGCTGCTGCAACAGAATCCGGAAGGCGACGAAAAAAAGAAGACGATAGGTAGACCAAAGAGAAAGTTTCAGTGGAACGATGCGACAAGGTGGGTTTTTTAGGTTAACGTGAAATTGTCATAATTTTTCAGCCGCATTATTCGAGATTTAAAGAAGGGACCGGCAACATGTCATGATCCATCGGTCACTTTATACACTTGTCATTTTTTGTGCAATTCTGTGATTTTGAAGCGCAATCTGTAAAATTAATGCTCTATGCAATACGTCAAATTAGGCAGGTGCCCATACTTCCGGTGACAATGTATTGTGACATTTTTTCAGCGAATAGATCAACAAAATGGCGGCGCCAAGATGTCGGACGAGATTTCTTGTTATTGACCGATTTTCTTTAAAATTTTGCGTGTTTTTGGAGTCGACGATTATGGATGCTTTTTCAAAATGCAGAAATTCAAGATGGCGCACTGTTTCTATGATTATGTGCCGATTCCATTCAAAATTATTAGGCAGTATTTGTCTGGTTAGGAGATTTGATTTTTTCCCTAAATTCAAGATGGCAGCTTCCAAATGGCCGACGGATTTTGTGAATTTGATTCTATTTCATTCAAAATCAGTGGATGAAGGTTTTCGGGGTAGAAAACGGTGGTTTCATCGTCAAATTACTTCAACTCAAAATGGCGAACGCATTTTGCGTTTGTGGTCCGATTCTATTGAAAATTAGTATACAGGGGTTTCTGAGGTCGGAGAATATGATTTTAATTTTTGACATCTGTCAAATTTAATTTATGACAGGTGTCATATTTTTTTTTCTACTGACAGGTGAATTAATGAAATGTACGTTTAATTTCTGGTTCGGCCTTTTCAGGAAATTCCTGAAAGACACTGCCACCATAAAAAAACGAAGTTTCCTCAACCAGAACAACCCGATCGAGTCGTGGGAGGAAGAACTCTTAACATTCCTGAAGAACAAGGTCATCCATCTGTGGCCGGAGGGCTGGATGACGATGACGACGCTCGCGAAAGTCTGCAATAAGCTGTCCAACGAACCGAATTCCGCCACTTCGGCTTCGAGGAAGGAGAGCCCCAAAATCACTGCCGCCAACAACGCTCCCAGTCTGCCGTATCCCAACCTCTCCATCACTCCCGTCGTCAATAACTCGCTGAACAGAGGGAAGCCGTCTCCGTCGGAGGGTAGAGCGGGGAATCACGATGGTCTCCCGAAGGATTACACGAAGGAAAACATTCCGAAAGAACACAATCACAAAGAGAAGAAAGAGGCGTTGGAACACAGCACGGATAAGAAGAATAACAACGCGGAGACGTTCTTTAAGGTAGATTACGATAAAAAACCGGTGCAATCTAGTTCCAAGCCTGTGGATTTGGTTAAGGACGCTAAGGAAACCGCGAAAATGCCGAATGTTAGTATTATAGAGATAGACGGACCGACTGACTTTGCCAACATACTGCCAAAACCGAAAATTAGCAAAAAAGAGTCTGAAACTGCCCCCGTCAAGATTCCCGGCGAGAGTAACAGCCACAAGAAGGAGAGGACGTTGATCGTTAACGACTATGAAGTCACCACGGTTGAAACCGCCGAAAACAACCAGCTGAATCTACCCGACGGCGACGATATCCAGAAAGTCATGGAACATCTGAAAACGCTGCAACAGATGTCATCGCCGGTCAAAACTTTCGACGGCTCTTCTTATTCAAACTCGGGCTTTTCCCAAAAAGCCCCCGGTTTGATGAAGAAGAACGTCGATCTAGTGACTACTAGTTTTCAGGACGAGTACCAAAAACAGTTGTTGAACGCGTTAGGAAGCTTGACCGCTAGCACGTCGAAGTCTAACTATAAGTGCAGTTAATGAAAGAATGTGTACGATCTTATGTAAAAAAAAATTTATATTTTCTTCTGGATTATCGAGATTCCTATGGAATTACAAGAGGAAGACCGCGGAGGGGAAGATTGTTGAAATGTAAAGAAATATCTGAAAGATTTATTATGAAACCATTGAAAAACTTTCCTTGTGAATATTGCGCTATATTTTTGTATAAAATCAAAATTTGTTGTTTATTAATACAGCCCCAGCTTTATTTATTGTATTTTGTTTTTTTTTTACTTCGAAAATAAACGTCGAAATTTCAAGCATTTTTATATTGATTCAACCTGTTGATTACTGAATGATACTTAGGAAAACACGAAATGTAAGTATTGCAGCTATTCTATAGCAGTTCATAGAAAAACAGAAGGAATAATCCGTTTTGTTTTAATTTACCGATTCAAAACTTTAGTTGTTTGTTGGTGCTATTCACCAATTTCGCACTCGAAATAACAAGTCAGTTTATTGTACACGAAATGGGTTATTAATGCTCCATTTCCTATCAATACAAGATGCATGGAATAATAGGTGTCGAGTGTCGACACTCATTATTATTACTCACTATCATCCATTGAAATTTTCGGCCGAAAAACAGAACTAAAGTCCAATATTGTTCAACTTCACTTTTAAACGACGTCGTTTTAACATCCTGGTAGCGTTTTCGCTGTTTTGTGATTTAGTACCTAATCAATTTCCCGATTTTCGAACTGCACTGTCGCGATTAGGTATAATATCAGACTGCACAAATCGAGTATTCTATGCAACTTTGTCATGGACGACCCAATATAGAAGAATTCAAAGTTATCCAAATCACGGAACTTCCACTATCAAATTTATCACCCTTAATTCAGATGGGAACTTAGTGATACTGCCATCTTTAAGTATCATACGCTACTTCACCTAATGCCGAAACACATTCTGTTGAGAATATTCTCAGGAATTGTATGAACTCGAAATTATTTCACGATCTTCAAATCATCTATGCCTCAGAGCATCGAAATAAGATCTGTACCCATAGAACTTATAGTACTATAAGTTCTATGTATGTGCCCCTTTCAATCCCATAGATGAACATCAATTCTCAAAATGAACATAGAATCGGAATCAATGCGTCAAATTCAAATCTTTTTTTGATAAGCGAGTATTTTTCATTCGAGAATTGCATAATTTCCTAATGAGGTCGACGGAAAAAATCGTTATAAACTCGTTTATTAGTCTAGGGGCTAACAATCTCAAATATGCGCTTGCACGTTAAAATATCCCGATACCAAGACTTGGTCAATTCTCAACAAGAAAACTCTTTGGGTTTCATCACTGTTCAAAGTGAATAATTATTCACAACATGGATGGATTATTAAACAATTTATGTAATATTTCGGTCTTGTGGACATCCTCGACAAGAACCAAGGCTCTCTTGACAGAAGGGGTTATTATCCCTTTTCGTTTCGTAACTAGGCAACTCACTTATCACGTGTAGCAACGGAAAGCAATTTTGGGTTGCGTATGCGAATTACCGAAATAGATTGAATTCTTGGTGGATGCGCGTTGTTTGAAGTGAATTAAATATCTCTCCTCAGACTTCATTTTCATATTTTCGTATTATTTAACGATTTGAAATGAAAACTTTTCAGGAAAATGTGTGGAATTGCTAATGACTTCAAACTTGATCGTCCCAAGAAGATAATGCCTCAATTTTTTTCATATCCATGAGATCTGAGAGGAGACAAAATTATGCTGATGAAAATTGCATCAGTCTATTCCAACTGACTAATCCTCAGGATCTAATTTTAATGAATGTGCATGTTGTGTATGTTTGGCGCCATTCAGCATTCAACATACTTCGAACGACATTCTGGAAGTCGCCCAAGTACAGTTCAAAATTTGGTTTTTGATCCCAGTGACATCACATGCTCTTACACCGTGTTGTCAGTGAAAGCAACGGAAATATTCAAATGCACGTGATGAGATGTTTTTATAATTTCCTTCGAAAAATAGAGGACAAATTCAGATATACACGAAAAGTAATTATAGATCCAAAGCTTTAAATAGATAGATATATTATGGAATATTCGAATTCAGTGGTACTTTTCCATATAGCTAAAGTTTGAATGTAAATCAGGAATGTAACGAGAAGATTTCCTTGAACTTCAATTGAAATTCCGATTATCTGAGGCTGTATCATACGCACGAAAAGTACAGAATAATAACACTTAGGTGGTAGAAATACCATAAATTTTCCGAATGGTATTTGAAACCGTAACCTCAAAAACATCTCCATTTGAATTTCTTATATTCCTCGACACAAATAAAAGGCAGTTTGATACATAAACATTATGCTAATAATGACATATATTAAATATCGTAATAGTGCAACAAAAATTGGAAAACGCTCTGCACTTTTGCAGAACCGCAGATAACACCTCCACATCATACTTGGCCTAGATCTGCTAATTTGTAATTCCAGAAAAATAGGCAATCCTTACTCTGAAAGTAAAAGCGATTAGGTACGCGAGTACAGAATTGTCAATGCTTTCATACAAAATTTCCTCAAATTATGTTGAATTAAAATTGTTACGCAAAGAAGATTTTCATATCTAATATCTAAATGTCAATTGATCCGTTTCAATGAAAATACGCACCTGAAAAAAATGATGAAGATACATTTTAGACTTCTAATTTCAATCTTCAGCAAACCTCGAGAAAATTCATTCTCAAAAATCACGAAATCTTCGGAAAATTACCCTTATATGACAACCATGTAGCGAATCAAATGGGAGAATAAACCGAGGATAAAACAATTTTTTTATTTCAAAAATTCCTGATGAAGTACTGGATATATCCAGTTTTTCCACTCATTATTCCGCTGTTTCCACTGGTTGACTTAATTTTCTATTTAAACTAGAAGATAAGACTTAACTCCTTCATTCTGATGTGATTGTTTCAGTTTACAATGAAATTATAATTTTTTTAAGATTTATTCAACATTGAGGATCAGACATGTTTACACACAATTTCCGATTATAACAAATAAATAAATACAGATATCCTTACGTGGAAATCATGATGTCTGAGGATGAAATTTCTACTCTAATACATTGATTGTGCTAATATCCTATTGCTCTTTAATTATATAGGCGGCACCTTCATCCTGAGGTTTTTGAAGGTCATTCATTACTAGGACCCCACAGTAATTCTTCCTGTCTTATTCAAGGATGCGTAATCCAATTTGAATGAGTTGAACGCTTCATACCAAGGGTTATAAATCATTCTTTATGAGGATGTAGTTCAAAAGGACTATTATAGAATATCATTTGAACCTCTGTACATTTCAGTAAGCTATGAAAGAATATCACTTAATCTAAATAAGTATCTAAAAAAAATCGAAATATGTAGTTTGAGCAGGGGAAAAGGGTTCCAATTTTGAATAACTCACAAAATTGTAAGTTTTATTCATGAAATAATACTGGTAGTTCCAAAAATCAAGTACCACATGCTTCAAATGTGCGGATATGTCTTTAATCAAATACGCCTATGGATTCATCTAATTACAACAAAAAATAGTGTTTATAAATCGATAGGTTACACTGCCTCCATAAATTTGATGAGTTTTCAATTAGTTTTTCTTCTATTGATGTGCAATCAAATTGAATGCTATGAAATCTTCGATAGGAGTTCGGATTTGTCTTTATGTTCAAGAATCTTTGGACGGATTCTATCTCATAAGGGTGCTGGGGTAAGTTTTATGACACTTACTCACTGAAGATTTGGAAAGGTTGAATTGGAATCCTTTTAGAATTCAATATTTGGTAGAATACATTTATCTGCATATTACGTAAAATAGAAATGCATATAAGGAAACTGGAAGAATATTCAGAATACTAATATAGCGATACCTCGATAAAAAACTGTATTTTCTATTCAAATGTTGTAACGAAAAATTGAAGAAAATTCAATAACAAGCTTCATATTAAAAAAAATGAAGGAATATAAATAACAACAAATGGAATGTGAATTCGTCGCCCATACCATTGGAAAATATTGAACCTTCTTTTTATGATCCTAATGAATGTTATGTCCACCATTACTTGAAATTACCTAGGGGAACAAACGAGCAACAAAATCTTGATTTATTTATTAATTTTCCTCAATTTTTCGAAAAACCGAATGTCCATCAATTCTCATTACATTGGTCACCACTCACCTGTTACATAAACTGATGAATCACTACGAGATGACGTCATTTAATTTGGGAGCAACAATCCATTTAAATGTTACAATTGATATAATAACGATAAATCAATGGTTGTCAATTTTATTCGAACCTAAGTATGAGTAAGGACAACCTGTGTTGTTTTTTATCCTAATTCAGGTTCTAATGTTTATATTTAATGTATTGCTTGCAATAGGAACGCATTGCAAATTACCGAATGCATCGAGCAGTGCATTGAATGGCAATTTACATTCCAATCTAAATGACATATTGTACCTAAAGGTAGGTATACACCAACCGTTCATATGAGCAAGATTTAATAGTTCAATGACTCAGATATGAGTGAACATAACCTGATTTAATGACTTTATATATAAGAGAATCAATTTTCGATGTTATTTGGAAATTAAATGTGTTTTTCAACTGAACATTTAGTCGTTCATATGAACGGAATGCTCGATTTTTATCGTGTGTTTCAACCTTTAATTCACCATCCCAATTTTAATGTTTTGCATCACGAAAACTGGGAGTGACCACAAGTGCTACCATAATGGTGAAATAACAGAAATTTGATTTCGGCCAAGATGAAATTTTGCGTGTAGATGTGAAATGACGTATCCAAGCTACATACTGAGTTTGGTCCAGAAATATATATGGTATTTCAACCCTCATTCCACAGGCCTTGATTACGATACAGAATGGTGCAGGAGCGAGTAACATTGTAAAAATTGCTTATTTTCTGGATGAACCAGAACTAGCATTTATTCTATTTGGTTTTGAATCTTTCTTGAACTGTCCATTGGCAAATTAGGTATATCCTAAAGTGTGTAATATCTTTCTTGGGCAAAAGATGACAACCCATAAGTTTACACATGAATCGTAATGATAATTCTGCTTGAATGTCATCTCTTTGAGGAGGAAAATCTTCTACAACCTAAGCCAAGTTATATTTTTATTCAGAAAATCTATATAAGTGTGAAGGGGTAAACATTCAACTGTCGATTGCTCTGAAAAATTACTGTTCTCAACAAAATAATTGGGATATCGTCAAGAGTGTTTGAAAAATTATTAGAGGTCGAAAGGACTCTTGAATTCTGAGTCATTCAGTAATTCAAAGTAGCTCAAAGCTTGTGCCAAAACAACCCAAATTTTTTCAAATTTCTATGAATGAAGAATCAATCAATTTCCCCTCAACTTTGAGCGGAAAAAATTGAGTTCCGCTAGCACCAATCGACGACCTTACACCTGACCAAGATTTGCGAAATTGAAACCCAAAAGCCGACTGTTAATCGCAACTGAAATACTTATTGTATATATATGAGTGGCAAGGTGACAAGCAGTTAGTTGCATTTACCGACTGGGGTACCACCATCAATCATTACTGAACCTACTGTGCGCGCTCTACTATAAGACTTACTTTGATGCTGTGAGTGATTGACCAATGCCAGATTTTATCGGTCGGGTTGGATTTAAAAAAGGTAGGTCAATTTTTTTTCACGTTTTCGTGTAGTGTAGATGTTCTCTGGTATTTTCGACTTTACGAATTGTCTCGATGATGGAAATGATTGATTTGGGAGAGATGAGGAATGTGGGGCATCGATTACATCAGACGTAGGTCAGGAATATTATTCAAGAATTTTATTTGTTGCGGAAGGCATTGGCGCATTTTGAATTTTTATTTCGCTTTCCAAATCCATAATTTAAGCGCATATTACAGGTTAATAGACAGTGCTTAGCTTGCACTGTATATTATTGTCTAGTTTTTTTCCATTTCCACTAAGAAGTGTCAGTTTGTTCTCATCTTGACTAAGCAGCTCATGAAAAGTTCAAGATGTTGATTGTTCATGTAGTATAGCTTCCTACCAATGGAATATTTTGGGTTTTATGTTTCTGGCTACTGTCAGGTGTCAAAATATGAGAATGTGGTGTATTTCAAGTTTTCTTCATGGGGCACTCCTTCACTCTGAGATAATTGGAGTTTGGTTCTCCATGGCTCAGGATGAATTATTCGATAAGTTGTCTTTGATTTTGACTTTAACAGCAAATCGCTGTGAAGACGCAATTCTCACATTTTTCATAAACGCAGAAAGCATTGAAAAAATGCTGTTGCTATATAAAAAATGTTCACGTATTTGTTTATGCGAAGAGATGAGTCAGAAAAGCATTCAACTTCGTTAAAAAAACGATGTCAACAAAATATCTCCACACGTTCGTTTTTTGTTTATTTTTCCGGTCAAATATCATAAAAACAACAATAATTAATCATAGTCTGCTCCTGACTCACATATCGTAGGTTATTGTCATTTTACGTCCACCTGATCCACCAACAAATAATCGTTTTGATCAATACGAGATTAACAAACTCGTTTCCACATTATTGGCATTAACGATTCGTTCCGGTAACTCTAATGCAAATGTTATTTCATAAATCGCTAATGACTTAACGTTTCCGAGTCTTCGTAACGATCTAGGAGGCATGGCAAGACAATTAATGGTATTCATTTGTTTCTGGCCTTGAGGAATAGGCGGTAGACTATTTTCTGTCGTCGATTTTGCAATGGTCAATTATCCTAAAAGCTAATACACATAACATAACTTATAGAATCACCCTGTAGTTTATCGAAAGAATTCATGGTAAAATGTCAATTTCGTCATATTTCATTGCCGAAATTCACCAAGAAAATAAAATAAAATTCATTAAGAAGGATGGATCAACAGTGCTCAAAATTTACATGAGTCATCGACCGACTGAACACCCTGTATATCATCAGAACTAAAGCAAGATGTCTATAAGTATTGGTGCTCAAAGTGTTTGACTATATCTTCATCGATGAAGCGCATTTTTGACCTAATGGCTTTGTCAATAATGAAAATACGAGTTATTGGATGGTAACCTGCTTTTCACTTTGAATCTTGAGTCTTCATCTTGCGTCAATTCACACAAAATCAAGGTATTGTTTACGCGATATATTGTTTCAAGCAACACCTTCTCAATGTGATGTTTCTTTGCTTGATTCAACTTCCACCATGTGTCCCTTTGATCTTGAATACCGCCTTATCCAATTTTTCTGGCACAAAAAACAGCCTTTGATTTCGTGCCAAGTGATGTGCACGCGTTATCTTTTTTATAGATTTCGGTGTAACATTCACTACATTATACAAGGCGTAATAATGACTGTGCGAAAATGATAATCGCCTTGAATTATGATCCAGAAGCTTTTTCAAAATAGATTCCAGTCAGATGAGATGATATAAAAACGAAACGGAAAAATTCAACGAACCATCGAAAATATAAGATGTGGATCGAATCACCCATTGTAATTACGTTCATGGCAATCTGGATTATGATCGTACAGTTTAATTTAGGTTCATTCCAAGGAGATTTTTCGGTGGAAATCAGAAATAAACGATATCAAGCAATTTTAATTCAGGTTCTCATCAAAAAATTTGCGCCACTTCTCCATCCCATAACTTTGTATATTATTATTGTTTTCGCCAATGGACAATATACAGATTTAGTTACATATTTCAGCAAATTACTGGAAGTTTTCCCAACAATTTGATTAATGAAGTTGATGGTAACAATATGATGCCAGTTAACAATTAAACCAACATTGATATCATCAACGGTCATCAATCAAGTGAATTGACGTGTTGGTAGGTACTCAACTATCAAGAGTCAATTATTTTATTGCATCACTCAAAAAGAGACAATTCACGAGAATTTAAGTGAGATAACTTCTTAATTCAGTATTAAATAATATGAAATACGAGTGTTTTCCACCAGCTCGAACGTTCTATAAATACCAGTAAATTTTCATAATAGAACAACAATATTTTTCCATCGACTGTCCAAGTCTTATAAATCCATATCTTCAATTGTCATTAATCGTTCCTGTCAGATTCAACAATTTCGAATATTGCAGTTATTACCCCCGTATGTGAAATATCGCTGGACCAAACATGGATCCCTGGGTAACTCCACCATACGAAATTCTGATATGAACGTTCTGCTATCTCTAAATACTCTAAATACAATTTTCTTGGATGAAACGTAAGGCAACCTTGATTTTAGTATATGAAAGGTAAAATGTGCAATTTTTTCGGTGAATTACTATTCAATTAGTAGAAATATACCCCGTGGGCAGTGATAATTATGTGGGTACCTAGTACCTAAATCGAAGTACTATCAATATTGCCAGTTTTATGTCATTCGTTTGAACGTTCGGAATTATGGTTATAAAGATAACAGTGGTATTGTGTTGATATTGGTCTTGTTAGGTGCTTGGAAAAAATTGCCAAAATGACCGATTGGACATGGCTATTTTCGAAACTTCAAATAGAATCATGGTGAGATAATAAGAAAGCTAATTTTTTCTCAATACTAAAGTCATATCTATACACACAATGATTAAATTATAGGCGAGTCATATCTACATATATAAATTATATTACCAATTCTTCAACGCTCATTATATTGACTATTCCGTATGCAACATATGTGCATAAAACATCTTCTTTCTGAAATATCCAATCATTATCGAAATCTAGTTCAAGATCAAATCAATAACGAATAAAAGAATAATTGAATATAATTCTAAATTATTAAAATTTCGGCAAAACATTCCAAAAGAGTATTGGTGCGGAATGGATCATAGAATATATAATTAATTCGCCTTGAAAATATACCCGGTGAAGGTAAACACAAAGATCTATAACCCTAGAATAAGAATATAAACATTCATCAGCATAGTGAAATATCAATTGGACCTAGCTCAATATTAATGAGATTTTCAATGTCAACTTCTCTTACCTAAACAGATGATTGTGGGTTCTCTGTAATTGGCATCATGGTATCACGAGGCTACTCAGAGCACGTGATGAAAATGCACTCGACAAGAAGAAGAATGTAGAGAAAGTTTACAAGATTATTCTGGTTCGAAATATAACAGGAAAAATATTGAAAGTTTGTACCAACTGTGATACAAAAATTAACCCTGAAAAAAAAAACAAGGTGATGATAATTGGTAATCAAATTCCTGGGAATTGTTTTAAACTCCAAATCGATACTTGCACTGACTCATAGAAGAAATGCTTTACGAGGGGCGGAAGTTAAGCATCGATCCATGCCCTTGTTAGTTATGCGAGTTGAATTAGCTATTTTCACGGTTGTCGATACTGGAATTGAGTCGACCATTGTTTCAGGAAATTACACGTCCTTTGAACCAATGTCAGTGGAGCGAAAAGTTTATTTGTTATTTGCTAGGCATACCTTATCGCTTTTTATATAGAAAGGACAAGTGCTCTCACAATTATGTTAGATATTCATTCTTCTCCAATTTTCAGAGGTATGCCATTACGAACATCCTTCAGAATCTTACAACACTTTTTGTGGAGTCAACAGAGCTTATACTGCACTATTTTTAATATAGAATGTTGCATTTGGACTTTGGAGTTCAATTCTTTTGCAAAAAGTTGCAGAAATCTTAAAATGTTTTGGTCTGGTATGCAAATTTTCAGAAATCCTACACCAATAATGAAGGTAACTTCACATATAGATATTGATACATATCGTCCCTACTGGAAATAAGCCACCATTATCGAGACCATTATTGGAGATATTGAACCCAAAAGATACAAGATGTTTTGGTTCTATTCATACAGCTCCAGGTACAAATCAAACAGAATATGCTGCACCTTCGAAACCTGTCAGATTAGCAAACCGCACTCATAAAATCTTCCTTCGCGACTCTCCCAACAATCCTCTGAAAATTCATTAATTTATGTAGGTATACAGTGCGACGTAAAATCCTAAACTCCTATTATTGTAGGTATTTCCCTGGAAATTCCATGTAGGTATAATCTATTTGTCCTTCTCAAGTTCTCAACCCTCGTATATACAAGTTTGCATGCCTTCCTGAGTTTCATTCGCGAATAGCAGTCCTGCCCTAGTGCTTTGATTGTTATAACACTTGGTCCTTCGAGCCGGATTTGAATATTAAGTGAGTGATCGTTGTGAGTTACGAGCTCTGCTTGTTATTTATTATTCGTGGAGTAATAGATCAGATTATTGGATGATAGACCGTTCTTGTCCTGCAAAAGTTGAGAACAGTGGTGCGTATTTTGAAATGGATGATTTGTTTTTTCCGGTCCCTCCATTTGTTTCATCGTCCACAATCTTCAAAGATCATTACTTAACTGTTGAGAGATTTACATACTTGTTTTTAAAAATTTCCAGTAAACTTAGTATGTACGAATATTAAATCACAAGTTCTTCGAAAATCTGGAAAAATTTACATGGTATCCCTTCAGAAATTGTTGAGGATAACTGCCTGCCACAATACTGTCAA
Organism: Adalia bipunctata; assembly: GCA_910592335.1. Taxonomy (NCBI): domain Eukaryota; kingdom Metazoa; phylum Arthropoda; class Insecta; order Coleoptera; family Coccinellidae; genus Adalia; species Adalia bipunctata. The sequence continues at coordinate 828,311 of OU342952.1, read as the reverse complement.
AAACGGTCCTGGCTGATTCCAAAGGTCGCCAATGGCGGTACAGAGGGGTAGGCTTGATTCGAATAAAACAAATTGCTCTAAAGGCTCTATTATCCAATATTTATTTAGATGCAAACGTTACGTCACATCGACATCTCATATGAAACGAAATGTGTTGGATCCAGCAGGCATTATGATTATTTTTAACCAGTCCATTCTGCACTACAGAAATAAAACAAGCAGACTTCGGCAGTCACGTTAGGGAAATTGCTACCGAATTATTGGTGAACTTGAACTTAAGTCTTAGTTATCGATTGAGTGACCGATGATTTCTTGATTGGGAAAAATACAGAGGTAATCTTCCGATTTTGCAGAACTGGTAAACAAGTAAACAATCCAATGGAAAATTATCACTTTTCCTTTAAGTGGGATAATTGAAGAATAAATATGTAGTGATCGTGATTGTGTGATAAAATAGCGTACTACCTCACAGTTTCCACAGTTTATCGTGATATCCCTTGTGTTTCTTTCAGATTTGGTGCTCAACATTTGTCTGATTTCAGCACAGCCATGCCACAACAAAAGGAGAAGTATCCATCCACTTTCAACATTGAAGACTTCAACTCAACGTAAGTCAATTTAACAAAATACTTTCTCTACGATTTATAAAAAGTTTAGGTATTTCTAAAAATAATTCTTGAAAGCCTTCATCCATCTGCGTGTTGTAAATAATAGAAAATCCTTTGAATTCTACGAATAATTCAGAGAAATTCACGCATTTTGGAAGGTTGCCACTGAAATTCAGATGATTTGGTTCAGTTTTCCTGAAATAGGTTAAGCTTCTCCTTATAAGTGTTCGAATCGAATGACTATTTTATAATCATCGCATCTGTTGTTTTTTTCGCAACCAATTGTGAGGAACTCGTTTGGTGATTTTTCTGGACTAATTATGAATTCTCATGTTTTCAGGACCGTCTTGACCAAAAATGCCTTACAGAAGGAGAAAGAGAGTCAGGGGGAGGTAGACAGTTACAACCCTTATGAACACCGGCATTTAGATCATCCCAACACGTAAGTTTTTCTTCAATGTAAGATTATTCGTTTGACAGCCACAGCCGATATTTGGCAATATCGATAAATCACCCTGTATCTCGGAACTAAAGAACGTCATCCAATAAATTTTGAATGTGCAGAGTGTAACAGCAAAATTAAATGAATTCGATAACGAATAAATGAGGCTGTGTTAGGAAAAACGCTCGGACACGTCGATTTGTAATTTTAAATGCGCATATTTTTCAAGACAATAAAATTATATAGGGTGTTCCATGCGACCGTGGCCAATACCAACTTTCTTATTTCAAATGCAACCCCCTGTATATTATTTATTTTTTGAATTCTTCCGAAAATTTTAGACATGATTCATGTACAATGTCCTATACTTATCTTCAACTTTTTCGGAAATATTAAATGTTTTCAGATTTTTTACAAAAATTAACATTTCAAATGAAAATTTTTTTATTTCACAAATTCGATACATTACACTCAATACTTATTTCCCATTTACCTCTTGATATGAAGAAAGTAAGCAAAAACGCCTGAAATGTTGAGAAACGTTAGAAGACAATTCTACACCAGATTAGCATGTTGCCAAGACGTTCGCGGCGAGCATTTTGAACATTTCCTACATTGACATTAATGTTTTTTTTGTTTTTTTTTAATAGTTAGGAAATAATCCGTATTACTTATTAGGTTTTAAGTGTAATGTACCGAATTTGTGAAATAAAATAATTTTTATTTGAAACGTTGATTTTTGCAATAAATCTGAAAACACTCAATACTTCCGAAATAGTTAAAGATTGGTATAGGACATTGTGCATGAATTATGTCTAGAATTTTCTGAAAAATCCAAAAAATAAATAATATACAGGGGGTTGCATTTGAAATAAGAAAGTTGGTATTGGCCACGGTCACATGGAACACCCTATATAATATTATTCTCTTGAAAAATATGCGCATTCAAAATTACAAATCGACGTGTCCGAGCGTTTTTCCCAACACGCCCTCATTTATTCGTTATCGAATTTATTCCATTTGGCTGTTACACTCTGTATAGAACCATTGTGAACTCTATCCATCATCCATCTAATGAAACACTCTGTATATACCTCAGTAGGTACTATTTTTAATTGAATTTTAATGTTTTAATTCAATGTTTTCTGTTATCCGCATACTGGAAACTTTTTTATGTGAAATTTATTGTGCGCATCTTAATTAAGAAATATGGAAATGATGCTGTTTAAATCCACAAGAGACTGTAATTTTTCCCAAAAAATAAATATTATGTTTTAATTATGCCGATTTATTAACTTCAATTACCGGCTTTGAAGTTCAATAGCTGTATACAATGATTTTTTCACACTCAATATTGTATGAGTTCATCAAACTTCTTATGCATGTCTCATGAATATTTTCGCCAGTTATATCAACATAAAATTTCCTCGAATATTCATTCAAATATGCACAAAATTTGTGCAGGTAATTATCGAGTAGATCAGCAGGTAATTGAATCATAAAAGAATCGCGCTCGTCTAAAGGATAGTTCACAAATAGGACCATCGTTGAAAAACTCATGCATTCAAATTTGCGCTATTTTTCTAAGTAATACTCCATGACCATGAATTTAATTTTTGCGATAACTATTACTATCAATGTTGTGGATGGAATTTGAAATAAGTTGGTTTTTCGAATATGTTCAGGTATTTGTTATCTACTTATAATATTACAAGGTTATCTGACAAATTTCGAGAAGGAAAATGGAACAACATAGAAAAGTGGTCGAAATTTACACAGAAATTTTCAATTCAGCTCTGTTGAAAAAGTACCTACAGCCATTTTCCAAAAAATATTTTGACGAGTACAACCCTAATATGATCTTCCCGTATACATACCTCAAATTTCATTCAATTTATCGAGAGGAGACAGGAAAAGATTGAGTTTTATTCAATCAATTTTTGGGGCTGCAAATCAGCTCGTTTTCAAAGAGGCCATTTTTCAGGTTTGCAGGGGCTCTGATTCATCTCCTGAAGACGTCTCTGGGTACAGGAATTTTGGCGGTGCCTTTTGCTTTCAGGAGCGTCGGTTTTGGAACTGGATTGTTAGGAACCATCCTCATAGGAGCATTATGTACCCACACTGTGACCATTCTGGTAAGAACATGCGGTGTCAACGAGCATATGAGTAATGGCTCTACGATTCATGCCAAGAAACATGGAGATATTCGCCAAAAATTGACGCTTTTCGAATTCGTTCTATTCTTAACCGAATAAGAAAATTGACAGATCATTAATGAAAATTGCAGGTGATTTCAAACGTACACATCAAAATTCGGCAATGAACATTACTCAACAATAATTATCACCCTATAAACTTCCGAGTGAACAACAATTTTTACTTAAATCTGTTGATTTAATGGCGTCTAAATCTCAGTCCTCTAATAAACGTTTAGAAATGAAATTTCTCACTCAATTTAAGTGTTTTCATTTAACACCATTAGTGAAAAATCACGACAACTAGTGAGGCGGTAATCACCTTCTAAAATATTAGATTCATCAATGCTTACCCACAGTGTTCCTGTTAGAACGCAAAAAATTATGATAACTGCCACATTATTACCTCATTAAGTACTGCTAACACACCTCTCAGAACTACCGATCAGAAGATTGATCCAGCAGTGGGTCAATGTCGAACCTATTATAGTTTGATGTGCGGATAAATATCAATAATGTATTGTCCTAGATATACTTGTAAGGGACTAGATTGAAGCAAGCTTTCATCCTTTTTGGTTCAATTCGGGTTCAGATGTAGCTAAATAAATTCTTGTTAAACGGACTTACAATAGGGAGGCTTCCAAAAGTATCTCACAATACCAAAATACAGGTTTCCCAAACTAAACGTTGCACTGAAAACTTGTAGGGCTCGAAAATAAAAATGATCACTTGAAATTTAGAACAATGATAAATTCCAGAAAAAAAGAGCACTCGAACATGAACGGAATTATTTGGAAAAATTAAGGAAGTTGATCAGGCTGTATGTGAAGGTTGTGATTTTTGTTCAAAAACCTGTTCACGAACTTGAACTCTCAAATACTTGTTTCGATAATAAGATATTTTCTCTTTCAGGTATCCGCCTCGCAAAGAATGTGCCGCCAAACGCAAGTACCCCAACTCAGTTTTTCAGAAACAGTCGAGACGGTCTTCAAAAATGGTCCAGAAAAAATCAGAGGCTGGTCTACCTTCTCAAGGTAATTCAAAAGTTAAATCTACAAATGATGACTGAACATGATACACGTTTGGTTCTAGTGATTTTCTAAAATGAAGACGCATTTCCTGAAAATGTCTCTGTGGCCAGTGGCCACTCTGTACATTATCGCTCAGATATTCATGTCAAAGAGAATCCCTGCAAGCATATTTCAATTTTACGGAAACAATACGAGAACTGACTACAGATTAGCTGAGTGAATCCCCAGGTTCTTGACAATTATTCACCACAATCAGTTAGTTGGACATAAATCACATCAATATCAATGTTTACGCAGTCTGTGATCTTTTTTATTCCCTCTACCACTTGGTGGAAATCCTGAAGACCACTTTCTCAGAATTTCCGAACTTATCGCCATTGCCATCTTGGATTTAAATCGGTATAGGAAACCACTCGAGATTGTTCTTGAATATCAAATTTGTCATTACTCTTTTATCGTTTTGAATCCGAAATAGGATAAGACCGTAAAAAATTGTCCTTTGATCAACTGTCATGCTTCCGTGAACAATTTGTGAACGACTCTTAATTTGTTAGGTCGGTTAGGAATACACGTGAACAATAATGGTGCCATTGTGATCTTTGATTGTGTTCAATGAGTTGCGTCATTGACCGTTGATGATATAACTGATGGATGCTACCAAAGGAAGAAATTGCTACATGGGTGTTTGTTTATGTTTACCTGATTATTTTGATCTTAAAAGTTCCATGATATTTGCCATCTTTTCAACAAAATATTCAAGGCATAAAATTTTTTTCACCACAAGAATAACATATTTGTTTTTCTATTCTTTATTGGATTCAGATGCAGAAAACAAGTATTTCTTCATACTTATTGATTGATCATTGATGTATACTTGGAACTATTAGAAGCATGAGATCAACTTTGTATGCTTCCAAGTAACTTGGACAGTCAGATAGAATCCGCTGTATTTATGTAATGATTCCTGCAAATGCTCTTTTGTAGTTTGTGCCAACTTCTGATATTTCTATTGTATTCATTTCAAAATTGAAGAGATTTACTCAGATTTGCACAATGCAATACAAACTGAAATGCTGAAGATTGTGTCATTCAATTATTGACAAACATTCGAATACCAATTAAAAGAGATTATCATGCTCAAGTTGGCAATTTGTTTGGGGTTTTCCATGCTTCATTGATTGAATGTGGTTCTGGTCAGTTTTTTACTGCAAAAATTTAGCGGAATTTTTACAATCTCACATCGGTTTCTCAGATTTTCAATGCTTTTCAATTTTTTGCAGAATATTTGTGGAGATTGGCTTAATTCTGACGTACTTGTTCAGTGATTCCGTTTACTCAGTATTCGTTGGAACGTCCTTGAAAGAGGTGAGTTGACTTTAATTCACCCAAAAATGTTGGACTATTTTCTGAGAATCTTCATTCGATATTTTTCATGATTATTCGAATCTCCTACTTTAGATCGTCGACTTCTACTGCCCGGACTACAAAAGCTACGGCATGGAGTACTACCTGATCGCGCAGATGATACCTCTCCTCTTCTTGTGCCAAATAAGACCCCTCAAGTTCCTGGTGCCCTTCTCGTCCATCGCCAACGTTTCAATGACCATTGCTTTTGCCATCACCTTCTTCTACATGTTCAGGGACGCAGAGCACGTCTCAGTGAGCGACAGAGATGCTGCTAAATCCGACGTTATGGGCATACCCCATTTCGTCAGTACTGTGGTGTTTGCCATGGAAGGCATCGGTGCTATAATGCCTCTGGAGAATTCTATGGTTGAGGAGGGATTTTTGGGATGCCCGGGCGTTTTGTACATCGCCATGTGTTCGATTATCTCCCTGTACGCTTCGATTGGGTTCGTTGGGTACTATGCGTATGGAGAGGGTACTCAAGCCAGTATTATTACCAACTTGCCTACTGATGAATGGTGAGTGGGATTTTTTGAGGATTTGTTGAGAGAAATGAGTAGGTTCTACAGTTTTTAGAGTTTTGAAGAATCTTTAGTATGTTCCACAAATACGCATAACCAAATTTACATTAGGTCAACTAGTATGTTGCAGAAATCGAGTATTCATTAAGACAGTAATACGGTCTCGAACTTGAATTGTCGAAAACATAAAACCAAAAAAATTCATGGTATAGAAGGACTATATGGTCAAGTTTGGTATCAAATTATAGGTTTTCGAGGACGAGCCATTCAATAAAAAATAAATCAAGGCTCTATCTGGTACCGTTTAGATTTTGACCTGTGAAATGGCATTTTCTTAAAAAAATCGAAATTTCAAGTCGTCATAACTCCCGTTCCAGTTATCGTATCCACTTTTAATTTGTATATTGATAATCAGCATTGTTCCAAGTATCTCTTCGAACAATAAAATCGATATCGAAAATCCCAACTTTTTTGGTGAAAAATGCCTAAGGGGTAAGACCCCCCAAAAACACTATATTCGTCATCACCACGGAATCAATAGGAACTCAAATGTTGATATTCATTCAGAATTATCTTCAATTCATTCGAATCATTCAGAATAACCATTTTGTCGGTCAGTAGCGCCTAAATTCTGAGTGCTCTGAGCTCGTGAACAAAACTCGAAAATGAAAAACGCAAAACATAAAACCAAAAAAATTCATGGTATAGAAGGACTATATGGTCAAGTTTGGTATCAAATTATAGGTTTTCGAGGACGGGCTATTCAATAAAAAATAAATCAAGCCTCTATCTGTTACCGTTTAGATTTTGACCTGCGAAATGGCATTTTCTTAAAAAATTCGAAATTTCAAGTCGTCATAACTACCGTTCCTGTTATCGTATCCACTTTTAATTTGTATATTGATAATCAGCATTGTTCCAAGTAGCTCTTCGAACAATAAAATCGATATCGAAAATCCCAACTTTTTTGGTGAAAAATGCCTAAGGGGTAAGACCCCCCAAAAACACTATATTCGTCATCACCACGGAATCAATAGGAACTCAAATGTTGATATTCATTCAGAATTATCTTCAATTCATTCGAATCATTCAGAATAACCATTTTGTCGGTCAGTAGCGCCTAAATTCTGAGTGCTCTGAGCTCGTGAACAAAACTCGAAAATGAAAAACGCAAAACATAAAACCAAAAAAATTCATGGTATAGAAGGACTATATGGTCAAGTTTGGTATCAAATTATAGGTTTTCGAGGACGGGCTATTCAATAAAAAATAAATCAAGCCTCTATCTGTTACCGTTTAGATTTTGACCTGCGAAATGGCATTTTCTTAAAAAAATCGAAATTTCAAGTCGTCATAACTCCCGTTCCAGTTATCGTATCCACTTTTAATTTGTATATTGATAATCAGCATTGTTCCAAGTATCTCTTCGAACAATAAAATCGATATCGAAAATCCCAACTTTTTTGGTGAAAAATGCCTAAGGGGTAAGACCCCCCAAAAACACTATATTCGTCATCACCACGGAATCAATAGGAACTCAAATGTTGATATTCATTCAGAATTATCTTCAATTCATTCGAATCATTCAGAATAACCATTTTGTCGGTCAGTAGCGCCTAAATTCTGAGTGCTCTGAGCTCGTGAACAAAACTCGAAAATGAAAAACGCAAAACATAAAACCAAAAAAATTCATGGTATAGAAGGACTATATGGTCAAGTTTGGTATCAAATTATAGGTTTTCGAGGACGGGCTATTCAATAAAAAATAAATCAAGCCTCTATCTGTTACCGTTTAGATTTTGACCTGCGAAATGGCATTTTCTTAAAAAAATCGAAATTTCAAGTCGTCATAACTCCCGTTCCAGTTATCGTATCCACTTTTAATTTGTATATTGATAATCAGCATTGTTCCAAGTATCTCTTCGAACAATAAAATCGATATCGAAAATCCCAACTTTTTTGGTGAAAAATGCCTAAGGGGTAAGACCCCCCCAAAAACACTATGTTCGTCATCACCACGGAATCAATAGGAACTCAAATGTTGATATTCATTCAGAATTATCTTCAATTCATTCGAATCATTCAGAATAACCATTTTGTCGGTCAGTAGCGCCTAAATTCTGAGTGCTCTGAGCTCGTGAACAAAACTCGAAAATGAAAAACGCAAAACATAAAACCAAAAAAATTCATGGTATAGAAGGACTATATGGTCAAGTTTGGTATCAAATTATAGGTTTTCGAGGACGGGCTATTCAATAAAAAATAAATCAAGCCTCTATCTGTTACCGTTTAGATTTTGACCTGCGAAATGGCATTTTCTTAAAAAATTCGAAATTTCAAGTCGTCATAACTACCGTTCCTGTTATCGTATCCACTTTTAATTTGTATATTGATAATCAGCATTGTTCCAAGTAGCTCTTCGAACAATAAAATCGATATCGAAAATCCCAACTTTTTTGGTGAAAAATGCCTAAGGGGTAAGACCCCCCAAAAACACTATATTCGTCATCACCACGGAATCAATAGGAACTCAAATGTTGATATTCATTCAGAATTATCTTCAATTCATTCGAATCATTCAGAATAACCATTTTGTCGGTCAGTAGCGCCTAAATTCTGAGTGCTCTGAGCTCTTGAACAAAACTCGAAAATGAAAAACGCAAAACATAAAACCAAAAAAATTCATGGTATAGAAGGACTATATGGTCAAGTTTGGTATCAAATTATAGGTTTTCGACGACGGGCTATTCAATAAAAAATAAATCAAGCCTCTATCTGTTACCGTTTAGATTTTGACCTGCGAAATGGCATTTTCTTAAAAAATTCGAAATTTCAAGTCGTCATAACTCCCGTTCCAGTTATCGTATCCACTTTTAATTTGTATATTGATAATCAGCATTGTTCCAAGTATCTCTTCGAACAATAAAATCGATATCGAAAATCCCAACTTTTTTGGTGAAAAATGCCTAAGGGGTAAGACCCCCCAAAAACACTATATTCGTCATCACCACGGAATCAATAGGAACTCAAATGTTGATATTCATTCAGAATTATCTTCAATTCATTCGAATCATTCAGAATAACCATTTTGTCGGTCAGTAGCGCCTAAATTCTGAGTGCTCTGAGCTCGTGAACAAAACTCGAAAATGAAAAACGCAAAACATAAAACCAAAAAAATTCATGGTATAGAAGGACTATATGGTCAAGTTTGGTATCAAATTATAGGTTTTCGAGGACGGGCTATTCAATAAAAAATAAATCAAGCCTCTATCTGTTACCGTTTAGATTTTGACCTGCGAAATGGCATTTTCTTAAAAAATTCGAAATTTCAAGTCGTCATAACTACCGTTCCTGTTATCGTATCCACTTTTAATTTGTATATTGATAATCAGCATTGTTCCAAGTAGCTCTTCGAACAATAAAATCGATATCGAAAATCCCAACTTTTTTGGTGAAAAATGCCTAAGGGGTAAGACCCCCCAAAAACACTATATTCGTCATCACCACGGAATCAATAGGAACTCAAATGTTGATATTCATTCAGAATTATCATCAATTCATTCGAAGCATTCAGAATAACCATTTTGTCGGTCAGTAGCGCCTAAATTCTGAGTGCTCTGAGCTCGTGAACAAAACTCGAAAATGAAAAACGCAAAACATAAAACCAAAAAAATTCATGGTATAGAAGGACTATATGGTCAAGTTTGGTATCAAATTATAGGTTTTCGAGGACGGGCTATTCAATAAAAAATAAATCAAGCCTCTATCTGTTACCGTTTAGATTTTGACCTGCGAAATGGCATTTTCTTAAAAAATTCGAAATTTCAAGTCGTCATAACTACCGTTCCTGTTATCGTATCCACTTTTAATTTGTATATTGATAATCAGCATTGTTCCAAGTATCTCTTCGAACAATAAAATCGATATCGAAAATCCCAACTTTTTTGGTGAAAAATGCCTAAGGGGTAAGACCCCCCAAAAACACTATATTCGTCATCACCACGGAATCAATAGGAACTCAAATGTTGATATTCATTCAGAATTATCTTCAATTCATTCGAATCATTCAGAATAACCATTTTGTCGGTCAGTAGCGCCTAAATTCTGAGTGCTCTGAGCTCGTGAACAAAACTCGAAAATGAAAAACGCAAAACATAAAACCAAAAAAATTCATGGTATAGAAGGACTATATGGTCAAGTTTGGTATCAAATTATAGGTTTTCGAGGACGGGCTATTCAATAAAAAATAAATCAAGCCTCTATCTGTTACCGTTTAGATTTTGACCTGCGAAATGGCATTTTCTTAAAAAAATCGAAATTTCAAGTCGTCATAACTCCCGTTCCAGTTATCGTATCCACTTTTAATTTGTATATTGATAATCAGCATTGTTCCAAGTATCTCTTCGAACAATAAAATCGATATCGAAAATCCCAACTTTTTTGGTGAAAAATGCCTAAGGGGTAAGACCCCCCCCAAAAACACTATGTTCGTCATCACCACGGAATCAATAGGAACTCAAATGTTGATATTCATTCAGAATTATCTTCAATTCATTCGAATCATTCAGAATAACCATTTTGTCGGTCAGTAGCGCCTAAATTCTGAGTGCTCTGAGCTCGTGAACAAAACTCGAAAATGAAAAACGCAAAACATAAAACCAAAAAAATTCATGGTATAGAAGGACTATATGGTCAAGTTTGGTATCAAATTATAGGTTTTCGAGGACGGGCTATTCAATAAAAAATAAATCAAGCCTCTATCTGTTACCGTTTAGATTTTGACCTGCGAAATGGCATTTTCTTAAAAAATTCGAAATTTCAAGTCGTCATAACTACCGTTCCTGTTATCGTATCCACTTTTAATTTGTATATTGATAATCAGCATTGTTCCAAGTAGCTCTTCGAACAATATAATCGATATCGAAAATCCCAACTTTTTTGGTGAAAAATGCCTAAGGGGTAAGACCCCCCAAAAACACTATATTCGTCATCACCACGGAATCAATAGGAACTCAAATGTTGATATTCATTCAGAATTATCTTCAATTCATTCGAATCATTCAGAATAACCATTTTGTCGGTCAGTAGCGCCTAAATTCTGAGTGCTCTGAGCTCTTGAACAAAACTTGAAAATGAAAAACGCAAAACATAAAACCAAAAAAATTCATGGTATAGAAGGACTATATGGTCAAGTTTGGTATCAAATTATAGGTTTTCGAGGACGGGCTATTCAATAAAAAATAAATCGAGGCTCTATCTGGTACCGTTTAGATTTTGACCTGTGAAATGTCATTTTCTCAAAAAAATCGAAATTTCAAGTCGTCATAACTCCCGTTCCAGTTATCGTATCCACTTTTAATTTGTATATTGATAATCAGCATTGTTCCAAGTATCTCTTCGAACAATAAAATCGATATCGAAAATCCCAACTTTTTTGGTGAAAAATGCCTAAGGGGTATGACCCCCCAAAAACACTATATTCGTCATCACCACGGAAGCAATAGGAACTCAAATGTTGATATTCATTCAGAATTATCTTCAATTCATTCGAATCATTCAGAATAACCATTTTGTCGGTGAGTAGCGCCTAAATTCTGAGTGCTCTGAGCTCTTGAACAAAACTTGAAAATGAAAAACGCAAAACATAAAACCAAAAAAATTCATGGTATAGAAGGACTATATGGTCAAGTTTGGTATCAAATTATAGGTTTTCGAGGACGGGCTATTCAATAAAAAATAAATCGAGGCTCTATCTGGTACCGTTTAGATTTTGACCTGCGAAATGTCATTTTCTCAAAAAAATCGAAATTTCAAGTCGTCATAACTCCCGTTCCAGTTATCGTATCCACTTTTAATTTGTATATTGATAATCAGCATTGTTCCAAGTATCTCTTCGAACAATAAAATCGATATCGAAAATCCCAACTTTTTTGGTGAAAAATGCCTAAGGGGTAAGACCCCCCAAAAACACTATATTCGTCATCACCACGGAATCAATAGGAACTCTAATGTTGATATTCATTCAGAATTATCTTCAATTCATTCGAATCATTCAGAATAACCATTTTGTCGGTCAGTAGCGCCTAAATTCTGAGTGCTCTGAGCTCGTGAACAAAACTCGAAAATGAAAAACGCAAAACATAAAACCAAAAAAATTCATGGTATAGAAGGACTATATGGTCAAGTTTGGTATCCAATTATTGGTTTTCGAGGACGAGCCATTCAATAAAAAATAAATCAAGGCTCTATCTGAAACGGTTTAGGTTTTGACCTGCGAAATGGCATTTTCTTAAAAAATCAAAATTTCAAATCGTCATAACTCCCGTTCCAGTTACCGTATCCACTTCTAATCTGTATATTGATAGTCAGCGTTCCAAGTATCTCTTTGAACAATAAAATCGATATCGAAAATCCCAACTTTTTTGGTGAAAAATGCATAAGGGGTAAGACCCCCCAAAAACACTATATTCGTCATCACCTCGGAATCAATGGGAACTCTAATGTTGATATTCATTCAGAATTATCTTCAATTCATTCGAATCATTCAGAATAACCATTTTGCCGGTCAGTAGCGCATAAACTATGTGAATCAGCATAGCTCGAAGTATCTTTTAACTTTAAAAAAAATTTCTCCCTTTACAATTCCAGGGCTTCTCAGCTAGCACGAGGATGCATAGCTCTCTCCATCTTCTTCACCTTCATGCTCCAGTTCTACGTCCCAATGGAGATCACATGGAAAAACGTGAAGCAGCACATCCCCAAAAACGCCAGGAACATATCCCAAATTGTGATAAGATTAGCGGGAGTGATTTTCGCCATTGGCGTAGCCATTGCTGTTCCTGATCTCTCCGCTCTGATCTCTCTGGTAGGCGCAGTATTTTTCTCAACGCTAGGTATCTTTGTTCCAGCCTTGGTCGACACAATCATCAGATGGGAAGACAGTTTAGGGGCGTACAACTGGATCCTCATTAAAAATATTCTCATTTGCATTTTTTCACTGTTTGCTCTGTTTTCTGGAGGATATTTCGCAATTTTAGAGATGTTACATCCTGTACATAAAGATTGATGTTGATCGATGATAATTTCTAGAAATTGCCATAAGGGATGATGAAATCTATTTCTGATTCCTTCAGAGAGTAACGCTTTAACTCACACAAAATACTATTTTTCGAATATTTATGGAAATAAGAGAACCAAAGTACCGAATAAGAGAGAACTAGTTCAATTATACCGAAATAATTCAGAAAGCCAAAAATTTATAATGAAATTCTCAAGAATCTGAATTGAAGATCTATTTCCAGTTTGATGAAATTGAACAGGAAAAATCGGTAGTTATAGCTTGAGTTTTTACTTTGCGAATAGAGAAACTATGAGATTCAATCGTTAAATTGCTATTATTAAGTGAGAAAATATTATTATGTAGTTATCAACCAGTACTAATTAAGTGAAGACTGTGATCACTCGAGTGAGAATGTAAATATATTTTATTTAATGTAATTTAAGTTTGAGAAATGTAAATATAAGAAGAATAAAGATCGATATTGAAACTTGATTATGTTATACTTTCCATGCCTTTTCAGAGGTCATAAAAAAAAGATTATGGTAGTGAAAATTGGCTATTAGGCGCCAAAAAATTAATTCGAAAAGTTGTTCTTGGTTTTTCAGAGCCGCAAAACACAAAACATCTACTGAATTTCCACTATTTTTAGTGAGACGAGCGCTAAAAAACATATATAGGTTTCAGTACATACTTTTGTTCATTTCAAATGCAGTCTTCAGATTGGTGGAGGAACTCATTTCATGATGAAACAAACATATGGAAAGGACATAATGAAAACAAAAAACATTGAATTTTTTATAGGAACTGGAAAAAAGTATTCACACTCAGTTTATATTGAATTTTTTTAACGTGTGATTCATGTCATGATTTCAACATTGACATATTTCTTATGAGAGTGACGGCGCCAGAGATGGCAACTCTTCAAACATTTTTTCAGCTTCATTCATGCTTTCCGATAATAATAACATGTATTACTCATTATTCACCGTGCCAAACAATTTGTTTTTCTGTCATGTTGAATAGCAAACCAGTGATCGATAGGTAATTTCATTCATTGTAGCCATTATTTGTTGATGATGCATAGATCCATGCTTGTGCATTGTGGCTGCATGCATTGGAGTTGCGGCTCCAATGATAAATTTTTTTATTTTGATTCACGTAATGAAATGCGTTCATCAAAGTTTAATTTTTATATAGGCTCAATTGGTTCCAACCTTAACGTCGATTTTACAATCATTAACCCTGTACAACGTGTTTCATCTTATTGGGTATAATCATTTACATTCCCAAATAAACTCCAGGAAAGAGATATTAAAAAAATAAAATTTGCTTCTGATACTTCAGAGCTGTGCAACCTTAAGAGCTACAAATAAGTGAATTTGGTGTACCAGTATTGATGTATTTTTTGTTAAACATTAAAGTTTTTCTATGTTGTTCCGTTTATTTTTGCGTTTTGAAAGTGAAAACTCTTGTGGTTCCACATCTTGATTTTTCTCAAGATCGTCCATTTCTGGTAGGCACTCCACGCACGCAATTCTTTCGTCTGCGATATTTCGGTATCTTCCAAATCGATTCGATAAACCGAGCAATGTGCCTCTCTATTTTTAACACTCCGTCGAATTGTTTGTTTCAGGAATAGCTCGCCTTCCCATCTCTCGGCTACACGTCTCGATTTCACATACTTATAAGAAAACACACGCCTTTTAAAAAAACGTTTCATTCATAAAAGATCTACTTGTGTAAAAAAATAGCAACATTGACAAAACGATAACATAAAAACAATCAATAGTCTCTCTCTATCTGCAAAGTCTGTAACAGGTCTTCTGA
Source organism: Adalia bipunctata (assembly GCA_910592335.1). Taxonomy (NCBI): domain Eukaryota; kingdom Metazoa; phylum Arthropoda; class Insecta; order Coleoptera; family Coccinellidae; genus Adalia; species Adalia bipunctata. Next base: position 813,220 of record OU342952.1, on the reverse strand, counting down.
ATATTGGAGATCTTCTCCAAGATCTGGTATGTAGGGTATGTCCAAAGGTTGGACGTCACTAGGTATGGTCATAAATTCACCGTCATGCAAAGAGATTTCTTCGGGAATCCAGTCTTTGAGAGATTCACCAACAGCACTGTCTGATGATTTTTGTCTAGAATGGTCTAAATTTGTAAATGTTCCAGTTTTGTTCACGCCACTTTTCAACAATAACTGTTTTCTAAGTTCTTCTCTACGTTCCCTCAACTTCTCCCTTTCCAAATGAAGAAGTTGCAACCTTAAATCTTGCTGTTTGATGTGTAGAGCGTTACTTTCAGACATGTTGTACCAAGGAGTAGCTCCCATGTTTCCAAAAGCGGCAGTCTGGAGGTGAGCAGGTATTCTAGGGTCACACCAACTCGTGGTCCTATTCATATGGTTAATGAAGTAGATTTCACCTTCTGGAGTGACCGATTGTTCCCAACCTTCAGGCAAGGGACCTAAGAGCTCAGTCGTCATCTTAGGAGGACCTACCGCTAACTGAGTTGTGGTTCTGTCGTTTTTTCTCGGGTCTTCCCATGTGGTCGTTTTGGTGATGTGGTTAAGGTAGTAGATTTGTCCTTCTGGCGTTCTGGCTTCTTCCCATCCGTACGGAAGGGGTGTGTTGTTCAGTTTCCGGACCATATCATAGGAAAGTTGCTTGTTATGTTGGCTGCAAGAGTGCATCTCACCAAACTGCTGGGTTTGCTGGAGGGAGGCTGGTGAACTGTGGGCCCTGTGATGAACCGTTTGGAGTGGTATGGAGTTCAGAGGAGAAACAGGTGATGTGAAGATGGATGAAGACGTGAAAGCACCAGAGTCGGAGGAGTTCTCTCTCGAGTGATCCACGCTTTTGGAACCAGTGGTGGGCGGTTTGAAGAACGAATCCGGCAGTTTTCTCTTACTCCATGGCACTTGCTGAGGGTGATTCGCGCCGGGTGAAAGAACACTGTCAAACAAGGCTTGCAGGTCGGTTTCAGTGTTGCCAACCGTGGAAACTCGAGTCTCCTGGCTTGACGCCATCGCGAAGAGGGATGGGATGACCGATGGGTTTATCAACCGAGTAGCACCGAGCCGTTATCACCTGCAGGTCTTCGTAATGGGCCAAGGTCATCTGGTGCACTGATTGCGGAGTTTGTGAACGATGCGGGCTTGAGAGCGACAGGCGTGGCGTTACCAGCGCTTAGTTGAAAATAGACTGAGTTATATGCAGTCCAATAATTAAAATTGACCAGCGCAAGCTTGGGTTTTACGAGTGCTACAGGCGGGAACGTTTTAAAAACAGAGAATGAGGACCACCGATCTTGGCTTGGAAATCGGGATCCATGTGGGTCTCGAGAAAATGCGATGTGTTGAGTAAGGTTCAATACCTTTTGGCGTGGGTGAAAAGTCGGATTTGTTATAGAATCTGATTTTATTGGGAGAAACTTCCGGTCGTTATCGGATTCCTTCATTGGCAACCATTAAAAACATTTCTCATAACGATTATTCATTTGTTAATCATTACATAAAACGAATAGTTTAAAGTAGAAACCTTTTTAGGATTCATCAGAATCAAGTAACCCAACTCAAAACAAGGATAGGTACGAGGATATATTGAAAAATTCTTAGCCTACTATAGAACCGAACAAAATTTCAATGTCAAAATATTTTTTACTCAACATTTTCTCCTCTTAATTGAATACATTCATTACAGCGAACCAGCAACCTCTCAAGACCTTTCAAAAAAAAATTTTTCTTATTGCTCTGCAAACCAGTCCTCCACAGCTTTTATTACCTTCTCGTTGGAAGAAAATTTACGACCTTTTAAACTTTTTTTCAATTGAGGAAAGAGATGATAGTCGGACGGAGCCAAATCTGGTGAATAAGGGGGGTGTTCTAGTGTAATTTTTACCCTAAATCACGAATTTTCTGCATGGCAACATGAGATTTGTGTACTGGGGCGTTGTCCTGTAAAAACGAAACAACTTTGGATAGCTTTCCGCGTCTTTACTCTTTAATTTTTTTCCGTAGAGTGATCAGTAATGTCCAATATTAATCTCCAGTTATTGTTCTACCCTTATCCAAAAAATCAATCATGATTACTCCATGGCAATCCCAAAAAATTTAAACAAGAACTTTTCCGGCAGATTTTTGGACACGAAACTTCTTAGGTCTTGGACAACCAGAGTGTCGCCATTCCATCGATTGTTGCTTTGTTTCTGGATAGTAGAAATGTACTCAAATCTCATCCATATAGTAACAATTGGCTTTAAGAAGTCTACATCGTTTTCAAATCGAGCACAGATCGAACGCGATGATTCTACCTTTGCACGCTTTTGGTCAACATTCAAACATTTGGGGATCCATTTTGCAGAAATTTTTCTCATGTCCAAATTGACGTGAACTATATGATGAACGCGTTCGTATGAAATCTTCAGTGCTTCAGATATCCGTCTTAGCCCAATTCGACGATCTGATATAATCATGTCATGAACTGCATCGATATTTTCGGGAACTGACACAGAAACTGGCCTTCCCGATCGGTCATCATCTTCAATGGAAAATTTACCTCTTTTGAAGCTTGCAGTCCAATTTTTCACGGTCGCATACGAAGGACATTGATCACCGAGGGTATGGAGCATATCTTCGTAAATCTGCTTACCTGTTAACCCTTTTAAATACAGGTACTTGATGATGGCTCGATACTCGATATTTTTCTATTTTTACAACTTCGGTGGACATCTTTTTTTCTTCAATTCATTGCGTAACTCCGGTTTTCTTTTTTGACGTCGAACTCTACACCGAAACTTCTTATAAGTTATTGTTCGTTGATATGGTATCGCAATATTTTGTTTATGCATGGAACTGGTCTAGGCTAACTAGATATCAATATGTACCTACATCCTCGCACATAATTCAGTTCACTACTTCAAAGCAAAAGGTTGCGCACTTGAGTTTCATCGAAGAAACTAGAGTGAAACTGATTGGAGGAAGAGAAGAGATATTTTCATGATGCTAGGGTCGAATATAACTGTTAGTGTTCTTAATTGCAAATTAATCGGTTAGGTTAGAATCCTGGATATTATGTAATGAAAAAATATTTTTTGCACAATTACTCCACAAAATTATACATCTAAGTTTGCTTTGATGCACCGCTGTAATTTTTCTTGAACTTCCTCACATTATGTAGTTAGAATGCATGCAGGAATACGTTCCAGTACGTGGATAAACAAATAATAAACAATGGAATCGCCAACTCAAGACGTGTGCAATGCTGGATTTGTTCAACTCTGGTATTTCCATCAAGAATGCATCAGAATCTAGGAAGTTTTGGTTAAGTTCATAAGAAAAGAACAATCCATCCATTGATTGTCCATCTAAAGAATTCGATAATGTATTTATAAAAAAAACAGGGTCGCAATAGAGTATGAAGTCGAGTAAAGATTTCTAAAAGGTTTCTTCACACACTTCAGACTGAAGAGAATGAAAAAGTGATCAAGTCTTTTAAGACAATTCTTTTTATCAATTCGATGTAGTAATAATCAAACGAGTACTATGTATTTGTTAACTATCTACAGCCCAACCATTAGACCTATTTTAACATTGGCGTATCCACCATTCTGTTCCCGTCGTTTAGTTGTAGAAAAATATTGAATCTGGGCTCATTTTAATGGACAGTGGTACCTATAAAATTATGAAACAAAGAATGCTAGATAATAAATAAAAAATTGACTTCGAACTTGAATTTTGCCCCGTTTTCTGATTACGTCAAAATGAGTTTGCGTGGGGAGTGTCATCTGAGAATCTACACTGGATCCTAATCTAATCACAGTTTGCTTTTATCTGTTCGTGTCTCTCTGAAATCTTGTCCTGATTATTCCATGAATTCCTGAATTCGAATGATTCTAAAACGCTTGTAGATCCGGAGATAACCAAGACAATGAGCGAACCTTTCATTTCACCCGAAATTCGATATTGACTATGCTCTAATTTTTTTTATTCTTGCATCATTGGATCTCGTGATTTTTCTCATTCGGAAACTGTAGATTTTCAAGTGGTGTAATGTGTATTAGCAGAGTGGGCCCATGTCATTGACACGATGATGCAAAAACGTGTCAGGTTGGTTATAACCTCCGAATAATTAGTATGGGCCCAGTCAACAGGCAAGTTTTTCACGATCGACTAAGCACATTCAGCTCCTCTTTCCATTATCGTCCCATTGGCGCGCAATAGGTTGCGAAATAGGGAGCAGCGAGAGAACTAAGTTTCTGCCTCATCATGGCTACGAAAACTTACCAAGATCGTCACGATACGGTGCATCTGATCTGCACTGGAGTATTTGTAAAGAATATGGTATACTTGTGAATGGAAAATGATATGAACACACCCCAGACCAGTTTATGATAATGAAAAATGGGATGACAAAGTTCAAACTGAAAGAAAAATCTTTACCATGCACAGGACAGTTTTGTTAAGTACTGCACCTATTGTAAGAAGAGTGCTTTGAAAAAATTCAAGCAGAATTCACTTTAGATACAGGGTGGTTCTGTAGGATAAGTCTGAGCGATACCAGAAAAATGATGATAATGACAAAGGGTGTCTAGATTTGTGGGGAAATACCAATCATAATTTATTGCTAGTTATGCTTCAAAAAAATGGCAATGAAGGTCGTGAGTGAATCACAAAACCTTCCGCAATCCCTGATCGAAATATCATGGTCCATTCCTGTAAACAACCACCTACACTGTCCTAAATATGGCGCCGATAGCACCTTTTGATCGCAGACTCCGATTTGGGGAAGGTGATCGCAGCTCGTCCTTGTCTCCCCCCTTCGACGAGCTCCACTGACCCGCTATCACCTCCAATTAGACAAGCATTAGACAAGTACCAAACTTCGCAACTACCACTGGTGCATCTGCAAGCGGTATGGCGGCCGCGAGATAAGTTTCAAGCGGACCCGGTATATATTAGCGACCGCTGTGTGTGATTTATAGACAGTGGCTGAAATCCGCGTGGTACGTCAACGTTAACCAGACAATTCGCGTGCGGAGACCGCGGGCCGGTAGCGTGCGAAAAGTTTTTTGGGGGGTGATTTTGTGACAATCGAAAATTTTTGTTTTTTTGTTTCGTTCTGGATATTTTTGGAGCAGGTCTCGATTTAAGGTAGAATGTTTGTTTTGTATTTTTTTACATTGTTTGGACATCTGGTTGACTCGTTCCAATGAATGGAAATCGAACGTACAGAGTATATATTTATTTAATGACAAACAAAAAAGGAATATTCCACTCCAGGGTCCACCTAAGACTTATAACTTTGTCTACAGTATTTCTCTGAACTATGGATGGATCCCTATATTAGTATTTTTTTTACTATCTGATATAATGCATTAAAAGAATTCTCAAATATCTTATATCAAACTGAATTTTTCTCGAAAACTTTATGTGCCTCATTATATAATTGAAAATTGTATTGATTTCTTCGATTTTCCTCAAAAATTTACTTTGAGAATTATTAGAATTCGTTTATTTAAATTATGCCATCATCATTGAGTTGAAAAAGTTCCATTTTTATAAATTAAAGAGAAAGGATATATTTGTTTTACTGACACACCGCAGAAAAAAAATCTGGATTTTTTTTTAAATTTCGTCCATTTTCTGATAATTCGCAAACAGAAAATGTGCCCCCAAATAAAAATTTTCCCATCCAGGCGTTTTCTGGAAATTTTTCAATGGACTGTTTTATATGGTCATCCTGTATCTGCGGATGATATTGACACACTTCAAACCATGGGTACTTAAATATTCACAACTGACCCTAAAGCATTTACACAGGGCATTGGATTTTCTCATTTCTTGTACCCAAATTACAAACGATATTGCAATAAATTGTCGCCTCTCAAATTGAAACACACTGTAGATTCTTCAGCGATTTGTTTCTACCTTCACCAATACGTCGCTAAAAGTGCTTGCGGCAAATATACCTGCTCTATTTTTGTTACTGATGAATAACAAAAACAGAACGAAATTAAGCGAATATCCCAGTGTTGAACTGATTAAACAACTTGAACCTGTTCTGATCAAAGAGTAAGATAATCTGACGGAAATTGTTCTCCAAATCTTTATGGCCAATGTTGGACTGTGAAAAAAAAATGTTCCAACCTGTTTGGTCCGGTTAGTTCCGCCAATATACTCCTGGACAAGAAAGTAGTCTGTCATTGAAAACACAGAAACTGGATTAGTGCAAATAAAAAAATTCTTGATCGAGTTATTCAGATCGTTATAAATCATTCTGCTCGTATAAAATCCTATGTGGAATTTGACACTAAAAGTTCGAAAAGATAGTGGGGTAATTACGATGGATCAACCTGTATATGAGTTAATAAAGGATGTTCCAAGAAATTAAAGAGATTTTAATTCTCTGCAATGAATTGATATTATTCATAAACAAATTGTTCGATTATTGCTTTATAAGGAGTTCGACAGTCTTTAAAAAAACTTGTTCTAGGAAGGAATTGGTTCATAAAGTATCATTTGATATATACTGGGCAAAAAATTCGAATATTCCTTAATCTCCGGAGAAATTCGCACCAAATTTGGTATACAGTATCGCTTTGTGTATAGTGGCATACAACTCATTATCCTTTTCTCTTCCTGACACGAAACCCAAAGAAATTCGTGATAACCCCATAAAGAAAAACGCATAATTATACCAATTATTACTTTCGATACATGTCCAGTCGTTACATAATGACGAAACTGAATTAAAGAATTATGCATAGAAAATGAGAGTGAAAATTCTTTGCACCGCGACTAACTTGCGGTTACTCGGTACCACGATTCGGTTAGACGAAAGAAAGCTCTGGTTTTTGTTGACCCACTGACCAACACACCCGCTCCTTCTCTTCGTATAACCCATTCTATCCTTTTTCTTCCTTAAGATCTAAATGAACCTACACTATCATGTATCCTTCCAAATTTTCAATAAGATGGAGCTCTCCGATTAGAATATGCAGACTCTGAGACGCTCTTTAGAGCATTACAACCTTTCTAAGATTGACACTTTTTACATATCCTTCAATACTAAGTATATTCGAATGAAATAGTGTAGGTGGTGTTTGAAAAACTCAAGTCCTGATGAAAAAATACATATATTTAGCTAGAGTATAAATAAAAATAAGGGGACAGCTAATCAAGAATGAAATAATGTGAATATCAAGAGTTTTGTTCGACCCTAGCCTTCTGAACAATCTGGATGAAAAATTGATCTTTATATTGTTAAACCTTAGGTCTGCTTCCTCGGAATAATTTACCATTTACCTACACAATTGGATAATGTGCCACTTAAACAATGTGAAACGAGTTTTATGTATATTATGCACATTGAATATATAATTTATCACCATTATTAGAAGTAGTTTATCTTTAACTATTAGGTAAAATTCGCATTTGAATATCAGTCAGTTGCACAATACAACTGTTCAACGAGTAACGTAAGTGAAAGAGTATTCCTGAAGATATTCCGAAGGAAGATTAAAATTGTAAATGCATAAATGCATCGTTCTTTGGTAGCCTCGTAAAGAAATAGCAAGGTAACGCCAGTTCTACGCAATAAAATAGTGAAATAAATGCAATTATGGTATCAAGAAGCAAGAATCCAGTGAAAGTAAGCATGGACTCATATTGTTAGTATTGCATCATGAAGGAAGCATGTAATTCTTGGTGTTGTTGTTAAGGGCTACGGTCCATTACCTTGAAAAAAGTTTTGTTGAGTACATCCAAGAAGTATGGTTTTTTCATTGAAATCAGAAAGCATTATTTCTTCGCTTCAAGAAAGGAGAAAATGGCAATTATGACATGTCCACTGGATGTAACTTGTGAACTCCCTCAAGATATAAACAAGCGTTTTTTGTATTCCTCAACAATTCACCAAGTTTGGATTTCTTGGTTGAAACAATTAAGTTCGGAATGATAGCATGAAATTATATTTTTTCTCGAGTACCAACATTCATATCTTGTTGGTAAATAATTAGTTTTACATTATGAAATGTAGTCCTAAATACTTGATTAAATCTGGATTATGAATTACTTTTTATGGTACCTCATAAAATTTTGAAATTGAATGACCTTTTCGCCTAATTTATTGCCCAGCATATTATATGTTGTTGAGTTATTTGTTCATGCTTTGTTCCAGACTGAACCATGGTAGACAAAAAAATTGACAGATTTCCTTCGACATTCACGATAGACAATTTTAGTTCTACGTAAGTACCTGATGAATACCTCCATTTATTTCTGTTTCTTCATCTTCTTCCTTTTCATATTTCTTTCTTTTCCATTCATTATCTTTTTAATTTTCGATTTTCGCCTCACTTTTTTTTTATCAATCTATTCTCCCCATATTTGGTGAAAAATAATTATTTTGTTGATCAATCAGCCATAATCATCAAGCCCAAAAATGCCAATCTCGAAGAGAATCGTACAATAATCATGAAACTTATCAACAATCATGTATTGTCGCAATGTTGAATAAATGTTTTTACCACAATGGAGAAATCTCCCCAGAAATAATTTTCCATCCAGCAAATACGAAGAATTCCTCTAAAAATTCCTGATGATCTTTACAGAACCACATTGACACCAAATGACATCAAAATACCAATAGGAGCAAAGGACACATTCAACGAGAAACAATATGACCCTTACGAACACAGGACATTGGAACACCCGAATACGTGAGTATATTTCACGTTGTTCATTCAATTTTTGATAACTTTCTAGTAATCAAAGTCGGCGTAGAAAATTGGTGATCGTGGGCGAAAGAAAATTATAAGTAACCTGCCAATAATGTTTTTTTTCTGAAGCGTGTTTCTGAATCCAGTTTACTCTTTCACTTTTATTGGCGCAACCAGCGATTATATATTTCGTCAATACGTTCTAACACAGTTATTTATGTCCATTTAAATGTCGGATGTTGCTGTTTATCATAATTCCGCAAAATTATTTCTATTGTGCGGTCGTGATGTTGCAGATTTTCTGGTGCTCTTATACACATCCTCAAAAGTTCAATGGGAACTGGCATCTTGGCCATCCCAATGGCATTCAAATATGCTGGACTCTTGGTTGGATTCATTGGGACAATGCTGGTAGGATTGCTGTGCACGCATACTATTCATATTTTGGTAAGTTTGGCTTGCTTTCATCCATTTCTTCTACAATCGTAGAGAAACTGAACATTATCCCTCTCAAACTGACCACACCATCTAAATAAAAGAGTTTTGGTAATAATTGACAAAATGGATATCTTCAGGTACCCCCCTTTAATTTTTTCCATTTCTTTGGTTTCAGAGCACTCTGAATTCGCAGTTTGAATGAGCTCACGACTGGCCTTATAAAGTGCATAAAATACGTCTTGGTGAAAATATCAAGTTTGTTTTGCCTGCAGCTCAAAAGTAATTTAGATTATAGAGATCTTCAACTTCGCCCTGTGATGAGATGCTAATGAAGATGCGTTTCAGATTCAACCTCCTTATTTAATTTTATGTTTCGAGAGTTTCGGCCTAATTATCTTCTTTCATCAGGGTTGGCTTAACGACTTTAGGAGAAACGGAAAACTTTGCATGTCTGTATGGTCTTCAGTACCTCACAGGTGCTAGAAATATTCTCGATTGAATCTCTCGAATCTGCCTATCGACTGGCCTACTGGATAAACCTCCTAATCCTTATCGTACTTTACAGAACTGTTGGTTCATCGAAATAATCAATTTCTGTTGCAATTCTAATCTTCTTTGTATCATACTAAGCCGAAAATCTCCAGATAATGCAGCGTGAATTCTTTTTATCGAATTCAGATTTCCAGAGCTGCAAAACGCCAATTTCTTTTTGTTGTAAATTCGACGATAATGGCGCAGAAACAAACGAATCGTGTGTATATCTCGGTTCCATTGTTTCGCAAATTTATAAGATTGAAATATGCCACTTCAAATGTCTCTTATCGTGCAATGGGAAATAAAAAAATGAAATATTTCAACGATTACATGATTTTACCTTTGGCCAGCTTTGATTTAACCGCTGTATCATCTATTTTCCAAGGTTGGTCCTTATGAGCCTGTGAAGTGTCAATAATATTTGTATTTTCGCGCTTATGTCAGTCATTTGTTTCTCTCGGAAAAAAGATCACACACTATCTATTCTCTTTGTTTATCCAACTGATTTGAAGGTTTTTCCAATTGCACTCGGTCTTATCTGTATTGGATTTAGGCATTCACATTTTAAAATACTAAAATTTCAGGTGAAAAATGATCGCGGAGTATGACCCCGATATTTGTCAATAAAAACAATATTTGGAATGATCCAATGGGGTTAATGTGTTGTTAATATCGTACAAACCATTGGAATCTTCAATAAAAGCCATTCTTCGGATGGATAACACCCATACCTTGAGAGTTGTGTGCTCGTGAATAAAACTTGAAAATGAAATTCCGAAAAAATAAAACAGAAAATTTCTCAACTTATGAGGGGTACACGGTTGACTTTGGTATCAAAATGTAGGTTTTCGAGGTCGCTGAGTTCAATAAAAAATAATCCAGAACCCAATAACTATCATAGGTTAGATTTCCCCAAGTGAAATGGATTCTCATCAAAAATGGAAATTTCGAATCGTCAGAGCTCCGTTCCTCTAATTATTTATATTATATTGAAAGCTAATTTTTACATAAAAGTTCACTGTATCCAAAACCATAATCTTCTCCCTCATTTCCAGGTCTTAGCATCGCAAAAGATGTGCATAGCAGAGAAGAGACCTTCGATGGGCTTCTCGGAAACAGCGCACGCTGTATTCAAACATGGACCGAAACCCCTCAGGTCGTGGGCAAATTTCGCAAGGTAAGTGTTCACACTGGATAATATAGAACGTGCTATAATTTATTCGAAACGGATATTGCATGATTGGTAATAATTGAACAGTAAATGAAGGCCAAAGTTGGTATGCAAACACCATTAATTCAGATCAGTGTTTTTATTTCGTTCTGGTATGCTCGAGATTTTATATGAGCGTTGTCTTCTCTTTCGTAAGATGCAGCCTCACAAAAGATAGATTTTTTATTCAGTTTTGAAAATTTCTGCATCAAATTTCAATACGTTATGTTGATCCTTATTTGTCCAAACATGGTCGAACCGAAATTAGAAGTCAAACACGCCATATTCTGCTAATACCTACATAACCCGATCGTTATGTCAATTTCTCTATCAACCGCTTCTTGATTGGCATCTTAAGACAGCTGCACGCTGCATCAATTGAACCTATTCCATCAATTTACTCTTACACACTAACCTGATCTGAATTTTGATCGGCGCAAAGTGCTGAATAATTATTCGAAATTCCTCGCCGTACCAGATGATCGTCAACAAACATGGACAGGGAAAGTTGATCGGTGCAGACTGCCTGTCTTCGCCACAAAAAGATACAGAAGAAGCTACCACGCTAGTCTGGATTCGGTAATGACACAACACGCGATTCTGTAGGTGCTTTGTCCGATTGCTAAAGGTCTACATTAGCCATTATCGATTCCGTTGTATAAAAGTTGAAATCTTCAAATTTTCAAGGGATCCTAGTACCCATCGCAATTGCTATTATACTTTGAACAACTTTATTTACAATAATATTATCAATTCTAATATTTACCTACTTAACCACCTTTTCTTTAACTCAATCCCCATTAATGATAATGATGTATTGACGTGAGAATAAACTCTCAGAATTACTGATAAGAAAAGTACTTCAGCGAAGAGGATAATGACCGAAGAAAGATGGAACTTATGCAGGATAATCTGAAAGAAACATAATCTCCATCTTTCATGTGGGCCACCCGGTATACGGGTTGTTATATGAGGATGATCCTTTATGGTATCTCTTCGCAGATAATTCAGGTGAAACTCCCAACATTAAATTCCAGACCTCGATAGTTTAAGGGTAAAAGTACTGGATGGAATATCAAGGGTCGCAGGTTCGGTTCCTGCTCGAAATATATATTTTTTTAAATTAATTGAAGTGCCCGAATGTCATTACCTCTCTCATAAATAATGTTTAAAGCTTTTCCAAAACATTCTTGCATATTTTAAGCTGACAGTCATCTGAATTGAATGGAACCCGAGAGAGTCAATACATACTCACATCTACCTTCTATTCATCTAACATTCCTCAAGCACAACCTTATAATTACGCAGATTAGCCGATCATACACTAGATCAATATCATATACAGCGTCATTTCTGCTACGTGAACATGGCAATCCAGGAGTGAAAGAAAAAAATTGGGACACGCAACTTAAAAATGCAATTTGAAACGACCTTAACAAGTTGGACAAAGCCTATGTCGTCATAATATTCCGATGCAGAGCAGTGAAAGGAAAGCAAATTGGCGTCTTGATATCACAAAAGTACTTCCTTATTCTTCATTTCAAGATAAAAAGGATCATTTGTTCGTGATCGTTCTCAATGCGTTTTCTGTCCAGCTCTAGGAATATTGAAATACTCAGAAATTCCCACATCGAATTTCAATAAGAGTTGAGCAGTGTATAAGGCATTTTTTCGAAAAGTGTCGTCCTATTTTCGTGCACGTGTGTACTTGTCACGATAAAAAAAATATCTCTTATATCTTTCTTTGTTTCAAGTAATGAAATTCGATAAAATCACAACGAACGATTCATTACAGATTGAAGTCGTATTTTGTGGTCGCATACAGTACAAGGTATCTAATACAAGTCGTACTTGACACACTTTGCGCAAATAATAAAATGTTCGGATGCACGAAGAATGAAGATCACATTGAGCAACAAAATACAGAGGTTCATTCATTCAGATTTATATCCCTCATGAAAAATGATCTTGATTAAAAAGCATGCGAAGTATCGGTTTTGATTTTCCGGTATTTCAAAAATGCATTATTCCTTATTCCCTTTAAAGTTTCTCAAGAAGAATTTTGACAATCTCTTCAAGTAGCCTTTTAGGTAATAAATGCCTTATTTTCTTGATGGAATGTTAGGATTCATATTCATTTTTCAACACTTATGCGTGCACCTCATTTGAATGCCCTGTATATGGCTTCATTAGAGGAATCGGTAGGGGTCAAAAGCAACTGGCGAATGTTTTTTTCTCATTGTTCTCATTTGAGAAATATAGCTCGGAATTCAATTGTTTCCACGTTATGGCCCCATAAGAAAGGCTCGTACTGTATTATATAACAAATCGATATTATGTCACAGACTGCGCTATTGTGAACGACTTGTTTTGTGGGAGTAGCAATTTGTTTTTATTTCAAACTGTTGGAACGTAGCAACGATGCATATCAGTAGAGGAAACTGGCATTATTATTTTTTTAATTATACAAGTGTTTTTTGAAAGTTCCTGGAAATTATTATTTTTATTCTTGTTTGGTCACCCTGTATATCTTCATTGATACCTGAATGGAAACGAGCATAACTGAAGGATAACGCTCTACACTTCGTGATACTGGAGTTCCTGGAAAGCCTTTATTCGGTCAAGTTGTTCCTTATACATTGAATGGTTTCGAAATAGAATAAAATTAATTGAAGTCTCAATTCAATTGTTTCATGTTCTTTAAAGGTGAACTAAGAGGAAATCCTTGGTGTTCACTTTCATGGGAATACTCACAGGTGATTCATAGATATATTCAACGATCTCATAATATTGTAGTCAATTTACGAGTTCATTTGTGGGTTCATTGAAGATCACAATGAAAATGATGATCAAATATGATTTACTGCCTTCGCCTCTTATCAAGATTATGAAATATTTGTCGACATTCAGCATCTTATTTCGAACAATAAACTATCTTATCCCATTGTCATCTGATATTTGATGACTGGGGAATTTGATATGAATGCGTTCGACTCATTCTTCCTCCATCGATTGGAACAAATTGATCGATTATGCAAATTTTTAGTTCTTCCCCAGCATGCTCAGATAGCCAAAATATTCTTCAGTAATTCAGTATTTCAAATATTGAATTATATCCCTATGACAGTACAGAAGTGTTCCATGAACGCTTCCATGTTGAATACCAATACTTCTTCCAAACGACATGAGTCGGGAATTAATATTTTCAACATCAAATCATAACATAAGAATAAAATTATACTCTGAATACATGTTATTTCTACACAATTGAAAAAGCAAAACAATGTCTACTGAATTTCAGTTCACTTAAGGGGATTCTGAGTTGGGATAATTATAGTTATCGTCTTTCTGTGTACGAGAAAAATATGATTGGAATGTTTTATATAAGAGAGGAAGTGCCATAATAAACATTACAAATTGATCATTTATAATATTAATTGATGTTTATCACTGGGAAGTCATTAAATGTTTTGCTGACTAAGCTTCAACAGCTACGTTGAGAGACTAACAGGGTGGACAACTGATTTATTAGCAATTGCAACCCAATATTGAAATGAGAAGATAAATCGATAAAATTTTCTTCGTTTTTCGTAGAAATGTCTAATATACTTTTTTTGTTGCCGCTTAAAGTGAATCACACTGTATGTATTGATTTTTTTGAGACAATAGCAATTTTGAACTGAATAAATATTTAATCGAAGAGAGTGCTCTCAAGATAGATAATCAAAATCGATTAAAAATCAATTACTTGCAACAACACCTTCAAATAGACAAATTTCAATATTATTCTGATGTTAATCAGAAAACAATACGAATTTCACGTATCTAATCTTGAATTTGTCACTGCGATGTTCATTCAGAAAGTAAATAATGTTGATATTGAATTGATACTATGTCTTTGAGTAGTACGGCCATGATTCTGTAGTTTTCAGCGTACTTTAAGTTACCAAATCAATCCAGATTTGAGTGATAGAATGATTTAATGGTCAAATAATTGATGGATGATAATTATATCTTCTTGAATTGAAATTAAGTTCGGAAACAATGAATCAAAATGGGTTCATTCTTTAGCCTTCGTAGTATACGAGTTTAAGGCTATGTGACCGATCAATAACCTTGATATTTCTTGAACCGGATTCAATCGATCAAATTTACCTTGTCTTGACTTATCTAGATCTCATTCAATACATCTTTGCTTTTCTTGGAAGTGCCATGTTCCGTATTGTTTAGAATGATTAATGCAAATTCTATATAGGTATTCATTCATTTACTGAATGAGAATTCCAATCAGGTTATCTAGCATATCTCAAATGGTGAAATGAATAAATTTGAGCACAATTTGGCAGAAAAACTTCAATTAATTTAATGGTGATTATGACGGTTCAAACTAGAGATCATATCTCGATTTTAATTGAGAGTGTTTAAGACTTCTGCAGTTTGATGAATCACTCTACAGGTGGTCAATAAGTTCAGTCGTTCATATGGCATGCTCTGATTTTTTTAAGTGGAAAGGACACGAAAGCATATGCCAAATTTTGTGAGCATTCTATCATTAAAAAAATATGGGGAATAATTGATTTATCTAGCCGCGTTGAGGAGTTCATTAGCTCTGGCTACGAATTTGAATGAGTGCTCAAAAATTCACAACTTCCGGTTAATGCTTTGATAAATTTTTTATTATTTTCAGCTTGTTCGTTGACGTCGGCCTCATTTTAACATATTTCTTCGGAAATGCAGTATACGTTGTCTTCATTGGAGATTCACTACAACAGGTAGGATATTTCACAGCTTTTCTGAAATATTTCCTTATGATTTCAATGTAAAACAGGCCAATTCTCCCTTTGAAACAAGAATTTATTGGTTTTTGGAACTTGCGCATTCACCAATTTGTAACTCTCGGTCATTTCCATTTCTTGATAAAAATGTTTCCCTTTAATGGAGCTTTAACGTTGATGTATTTTCAAACCCATGATGATTTAGATATTTTCAACACCTTGAAGGACTATTTTTATTACCTTTAGTCTAACCCAATTCCGTATTCCAGATAATGATCCACTACTTCCCCGAACTCCAGCTGGGCCAGAAAACCTTCATGCTTGCCCTCATGGTCTTTCTCCTTTTCGCCTGCCAAATAAGACCCCTCAAGTTCTTAGTGCCCTTCTCCGCCATCGCCAACGTCTCCATGATGATTTGCTTCGGGATAACATTCTACTTCATGTTAGACAAACTCCAGGAAGAAGGAGACAAACATGTCCAACCGTCCCTAGCCAAAGGCATATCCGGTCTGCCCAAGTTTATGGTGACCGTCATCTTTGCCATGGAAGGGATTGGAACCATACTGCCGGTGGAGAACTCCATGGCTACATCTAAGTTCATCGGATGCCCGGGGGTGCTGAACACAGCCATGGTTATTATTGTGTTCTTGTTTGGTTCAATCGGTTTCTTTGGATATTATGTTTATGGGGAGCTTACCGAAGCTAGTGTAACTTACAATTTGGTCGATGAAGAGTAAGTTATTGAACTCAGTGGCATTCAGAAGTGTTTAAACCAGAAGTTTGGAGGTTTTCTTCTTGTTGTGACACTTTGAATGCCACCAAATATTGTTCACTAGTGAATGTATAGAATCTAACTCATATTTTTCCAGTTTGGCGATGGTAGCCAGAGGATGCATCAGCCTGGCAGTATCCTTAACCTTCATGCTCCAATTCTACGTCCCCATGGAGATCTCTTGGAGGTACATGCAACCTAGCTTCTCCCCCAAATACCACAACGTAGTCCAAATAATTTGGAGATTGTTGTCGGTGATCTTCATCACCGCCATAGCCATAGTCGTGCCAGATCTCGGCACCATCATTGACCTGGTGGGTGCAGTGTTTTTGGGTACCCTGGGACTCTTCGTCCCAGCCGGGTTGGACCTGTTCTTGAATTGGGAGAGTGGACTGGGCGTTTTTAAATGGAGGCTGTACAAGAACGTTTTGATTATGTGCATCTCAGTTTTTGCCTCTATATCCGGCATTTACTTTTCCTTGGGTAGCCTGTTTGACATCAGTTTGTGATATGAACGGGAGAATGTATTGAGTGTTCGAGAAGTCCTGCGGGCGTTAAATTGATACTTTCCGCCCAGTCGTGCAAGAGATTTATTTTTTAAGGATTTCACCTGCTGAATGTGATTACAGTTCAGGAGAAATGGTCAACTGGTTATAATCACTTGTGGTTGGCAAGGTTATAAACCGAGTGCACCAATTTCTTTTGAATTTCGAGTATTGAGATTAAGTTGAGTTTGTGGAATTTTATATTTATTTGAGATATTTTAATTGTTTTCATTCTTTTTTACTTCGAAGTAGAGAGTATGAAATATCGCAATATTTTATTGTATAGACGGCTTTGTTTTCGCCATTAAAAACCAGCATTCGTTTTCATGAATGGATTTTTGGAGTTCAAAAGCAAATTTAAGAAATTTTTTCCTATTTCATCAAATGAAAATTTCCTACCATATACTCTAGTCGTTGCCATCAAGAAAATAATGGTAAACTCATGGGAAGTTACTGCGAAAGTGAGTATTTCTTGGAACTGACACATTTTTTAAATTATTTAAAACACCAACTTTGTTTGAATTCATTTAGGCTTTTTATTGGGTGATTTCGAAATTTTATCTTCAATTAAAGGTGTTGAGCACAACCTGTATGGAAAGATTGATTCCTATAATTATTACTTTTGATATATCCTCGAAACTTATGGTTTATTGACAGTTTTTGAATCTGATGACACGTAGACGGTATGGTGTAAGTTCATCGATCGAATAGCTGAACACCCTTTATAATTTGAGGAAAATCATTCTTCCTTACGAATTTAACACATATGGAATGACTGGGTAAAGTCTAAACTCTGGCAGAAAAATGATGTGACCTCAACATTAGAAGATCGAAGATTTGTTGTTGGATGCTGGTAACGATTTCATAAATCATTGTTCGCATTCTTATTGTAAATAGTCGTACTTAATTCATTGTTTTTCACCATTACATAGCATTCATCGATTTATTTCAAATTTCGAACATTTATTTATGTGTATATAAATGTCGGATATTTCAAGCAAACCTGTGATCTTTCTTCTTGTAAATAGGAGACAGTTTTGTACGTAAAATGAGATTTATGGATTAATATTAGAAGACCTGTTGAAGATGTTTAACAGCTGTGAATTAAAAGATATCAACCTGAATTTGAATTTCATTGCATCTACCTAATCCTCACCTGATATCTATAAGAAAATTATAACTTCCCCTTAACTGGTTTTCTTTCTTAATCCAGCATATGGGTCACCAAAAACTGGTGAAGTATTTCAACTGTAAATCTTCGGCGCCATCTACTGACGTAGAAAATTATCACAATTCAACCTCAGGTGAACATTCTCATCACAGTTTTTCCATTCCGTATGAATACCAGAACAAATTCAATTCTCTCAAATTAGATTTCTTCCTTTGGGAAAGTGCATTTCAAATATTGAGTAGAGATGGAGGCACGGTTCAGAGTAAAGGATCAGTGTCGTAGCATAAGCCTTGAAAACAGGTTCATCTATATTTTCTAAATTGGTACGAGTGATATCATATACTATTCATGAAGTGGAACCATGATGAACTTTTTTGTCGCCAAGATTAACATAACTCAACTCTCTTCTCTACTCACACGGAGTCTTAGCATCATCTATCAATTTGTTAGTTTACTCCATTTTGTCAATTCATCTCTGGTTTGTTTTACGATGAAAACATCCAAGAAAGAATTGGTCTTAAATTTGTAATGCTTCGAAAATCATGGAGAATTTTTTTAACATTGCCAAGTTTATGAAGTTCCTTGATTTTTATCTGGACGTTTTTACATTTTCAAAAATAGGTGTTAACTCACAAACCATGTTGATTTTACTCAAAATTATGTTCAATTTTTGTCTGGCCGAATTCCACTGTGAAATCCTGTTGGTACAATACACAAAAAAGAGCATAACATTCGGTAATGTTCATATTGAGCGCAAAGAGACAAACCCGAGCCGTTGCGTAATCCAAGTGAATGAAAACACAAATAATCGAAACTGGGAGCATAATTGATTGCGGGGGGCTCAGAGGGGGCCGGGAGGATGAGCAAAGAGCGCGTGTTTTGTCCGGAATGCAAGCCTCGGGGCTCTGCACCTGGTCGGTCCCCTCCAAAGAGTCTTGAGCCTTGTTACACATCATCATCTACTGCAATATCTTATGGCTTATGTGCATTGATCATGCCCACTTACTTGGTTTATTGCCTCTGCGGCCAGATAACAATCTCTCGTGGTAACTTTGAGGTACGTTGATTGGACGGCGTGATGGGGTACAAGAAAAAATTGCCACAATCGCCTTGTCCAATTATCCAGAAAAAATTATTAATATATTTCAACTGATCACTTTCGACATGTACCATATTCGTTGGCAAATTTTCGAAATATGCTACGCTCCTTTTGGCAAATAAAGATTTTGTGATGCAGTTAAACAAGTTCACCTCAAGAATTTTTGAACTATTGAAGCTATTTCCAACACAAACTACGAAATGTTTGTTGATGTTGAGGAAGTTGCTAGTGCTATAATTAATGGCCTACTAAAAGGTCGACAAATAGTTCAAATAAATGAATTCAAAGGTAGTGCCCGGAATTTTTGTCAATGACCGATGAAGGTTACTATTTACAGTGAGAGCAAATGTCGTTGTCTAGTGAGGGTGACTAGAGATCTATATGATTATGAAGAAAACACATTTCGATCTATTATTACAAAATAATTCAAATCGGACAACAGGACCATGACTCTATCGTCGTTGTTCATATGTAAATTACCATAAAATGAAGACAAACTGTTGATTGTCCTTCAAGAATTCGTTATTTTAATCTGATTTTCCTTATGGGAGATTCAAAGTTTATGTATATGTCAAGAAACTTATTTCAGCTTATTTCAAAGTCAGAATTTCTAATTGATTCATCTGCTCAATTTCATCTAGTTTTATTTTCATGTACCTAACTGCAACCAGAATTAGTTGTTGTGTAACCCAGATTGAAGGAAATACACTGCGCAAAAAAATTAACACACATTCTGAAAATCTCAATTTTAATGAAACTTAACTCTACATTGACTTCATAACTTAATTTTTATGTTCTCTTGGAAAGGTTTTGAACGAAACAAGACACATTAAATGGAAGAAAAATTCAGGATTTCACCGAATCTCATGTGAAAGAAGAGAAATGAACAATTTTCAAAATACTGAAATGCTGATAAGTGGTTTGATACTTGGTATTTCCACCCCTTGCGTTAATTACAGCTCGGCAACGACGGTTCATACTCAAAATGAGTGATCTCAAAATGTTCTGATCTAATCCTTCCCAGATTTCTCCGAGTTGGATTCCTAAGTCATTAAGAGTAGCTGGATGATTTTCTGAACTTCTCAGCCTTCTATCGAGGTTGTCCCAAACCTGCTAAATCGGATTGAGATCTGGACTTTTTGCCTGGCCATTCCATTCGAGAGACTTCAACCTCTCTTCAAGGTACTCCTGCATAGCGATCGAGTGTAGAAAATCAAACGAAAGAAAAACTATTGATCACTAGAATTGATCGAGAACAACTGATTTTGCAATGGAGCCAATACATTCAAAATCTGATAATATCATCTTTTTTTATTCCTACTGGGAGAAAACATCTGTATTGAAGAAAAACGTTGAAAGTGGATAACATATGCATGCATAATTCTGATAAAAATAATTATCATTGAGAACACCTTCAGTTGTAGAATAAATTTGAAATTTCCATAATGTGCGTTAATTTTTGTGCGCAGTGTAGTCGAGGATGATCACAAAGACTAATAAGTTAATTTAGAAAATCCACATTTAATTTGATGATGTTTTAATTGAAATTTTCATGAAAATAACAAGAAATTATGTTTTAAAATTGTTCCGAAGAAAAATATCATCTAAAAACATTCTCCTCCCACAAGGGGACGCCTCTGCGTTCTCTACATTCTCTTATATCGCATTTTCCCACACCGTTCAATCCAGCCCCCTACGACTGGATTCACTTGCCATTCAGCTACGGGACATTCATTACTTCTTCTTCTTCTTCGGCCGTTCTGACCATAAAAAATCAAAAACGAAAACAAAGCTCTCTGCCTCTTTACATGATTAAACATTAAGGCTTAATTTTTTGCAGTGGGAACATTCCAGGGTTACGAGAACCGCATTTCGGATTTCAGTTTAATTATTTGCAGTGGCGGCGACCCGAATCCGGCTAATGAATATGGAAACTGCCGCATCAAAAAAAAATCTATGAAGCAGAGAATTTCAGTTCCTCGCCTAGGGAGGTCTCCACAGAAAGTACCTATTTTTTGAGTTTGAGTTCTTATAAAAGTAACATACGACTCTGGGTAGAGCCTGAAATAAGAAACCCAATTCTCTCATAATTGTCCGGATGAAAAAGGGACCAGCAAGGGATTTCCCAAGATTCCAACACCCTTTATGAAAGTAAACGTTGTACACAAGCTGTGGACATTTTTTCACCTTATTCTAGATGTCTGTCAGAATCACCTTTATTCAATTCTTACACAAGCTTTATTTTAAAAGAGTGGTACTTTCTGAAGAGAAAAATTTGTTTTCTCGACAAACTACTGTTTTGAGAAACCCGATTCAAATCATTTCAAGTTGCCTAGCCTGTGCAGAATGTCCTCACCATTCAATGGGTCAAACCAAGTCCCATTAAAAAAAAGTCGATAACAATCGAGAGAAGAATTTCGAACCTTGTTCATCTCACTTTCTACGCAAGAAATTGTGCCACGAGGTGCAAAGAATGCAGTGTCCCTTCGACACAAAAACTGAATCACACAGGGCGTTATTATCTCAGATATCCCACCATCGTTGTGTTCTTTATAAGACCGGAAGTCACCGCAAAGAATTCATTTCTAGAGCATGATTTTGCACTTAACTTTATTACAGGTTACAACCATTCCTTACCTGTCTCACCACAACCTCGAACATATTCATCCGTGTGGAATTTTTCTGGAGATACAGGATGGACTAGAAATCTGTCATATCGCACCCTTTGTTCGAAATCGGATGATTCGGAGTGGCGGGGTCTAGATAATCACACGCTTCGGGTGTTTGCCATCTTTGTGCCTCATCAGAAGGTATTTTCCGATCCAAACGAGTAATTAGTGCAATCAGGAACAACTTCGTACGTCAGAACTGCTGCATTGGCTCAAATGTGTTGTTATCCGGAATATTAGAAGCGCTTAAACAGTACCGCAGGGATCTGTTCTAGGCCCAATTATATTTCCGATTCATATTAATGACTTGGTGAAATTTTTCAATAGCTCTCTTCGTGATATTGTTGTTATCGAATTGCACCACTATAAGTTAAGAATTGAGTGAGCATCTCTTTGATGAGGTTTCTACGAGGATATATTGAAAAATTCTTAGCCTACTATAGAACCAAACAAAATTTCAAGGTCAAAATATTTTATTACTCAACATATTCTCCTCTTTATTGAATACATTTATTACAGCGAACCTACAACGTCTCTAGATCTTTCAAGAAAAATGTTTCTTCCTGCTCTGCAAACCAGTCCTCCACAGCTTTCATTACCTCCTCGTTGGAAGAAAATTTGCGACCTTTTGAACTTTTTTTCAGTTGAGGAAAGAGATGATAGTCGGACGGAGCCAAATCTGGTGAATAAGGGGGGTGCTCTAGTAATTCTAACCCTAAATCACGAATTTTTTGCAAGGCAACATGAGATTTGTGTACTGGGGCGTTGTCCTGTAAAAACAAAACACCTTTGGATAGCTTTCCGCGTCTGTTCTCTTTAATTTTTTTCCGTAAAGTGATCAGTAATGTCCAATATTAATCTCCAGTTATTGTTCTACCCTTATCCAAAAAATCAATCATGATTACTCCATGGCAATCCCAAAAAACTGAAGCAAGAACTTTTCCTGCAGATTTTTGGACACGACACTTCTCAGGTTTTGGAGAACCAGAGTGTCGCCATTCCATCGATTGTTGCTTTGTTTCTGGATCGTTGAAATGTACCCAAGTCTCATCCATAGTAACAATTCGGTTTAAGAAGTCTACATCGTTTTCAAATCGAGCACAGATCGAACGCGATGCTTCTACCCTTGCACGCTTTTGATCAACATTCAAACATTTGGAGATCCATTTTGCAGACATTATTCTCATATCCAAATTGACATGAACTATATGATGAACGCGTTGGTATGAAATCTTCAGTGCTTCAGATATCCGTTTTAGCCCAATTCGACGGTCTGATAAAATCATGTCATGAACTGCATCGATATTTTCGTGGACTGACACAGAAACTGGCCTTCCCGATCGGTCATCATCTTCAATGGAAAATTCACCTTTTTTGAAGCTTGCAGTCCAATTTTTCACGGTCGCGTACGAAGGACATTGATCACCAAGGGTAATAAGCATATCTTCGTAAATCTGCTTACCTCTTAACCCTTTTAAATACAGGTACTTGATGATGGCTCGATACTCCAATTTTTCGATTTTTACAATTTCGGTGGACATCTTTTTTTTTTATTTATTGCGTAACTCTGGTTTACTTTTTTTGACGTCGAACTCTACACTGACACTTCTAATAAGTTATTGTTCGTTGATATGGTATCGCGATATTTTGTTTATGCATGGAACTGGTCTAGGCTAACTAGATATCAATACATCCTCGTATATCGAAGAATGAGGTAAATCTTCCCCAGAGACTTTTCGATCGAATGGGTTCATTTAAATACAAGTGTCAAGTACCTTTTGATGGCTTGTAGGATGACAAGATGTACTGAATGAAGATGTGGATTTCTAAATGAGACAAAAGGTCAAATTCCGCATTAACACTCTCCATCCAGGCAGTTCTCTCCACAGATCAAAGTCGAGATATCACACAGCCCAAAACAACCAAATAGGCCTATCATTGTTTGTGGAGAAGACCTCATTGCCTAATTGGTATTTGACTAAGCACATTATAAGGGCCGGGCCCGAAGCGTGACTTTTAATTTTCGAAGCCTGAAGATGCTGGGAGATTTCTCACTATCTCAGCATCCTGAGTAGTATTATAAAATAAGAATCACCCAGAGATATCTTTGTTCTAAGACGTGGTTGGTGGCAAGTCGCGGAGGAATGTTAATTGCGCCAAGTCGGCCTGACAAGACACACTGTCGTCAGAGGCGGAGCGTGCGGGAGGGAATGGGGTCCTTTCCCTTCGTGAGAGAGACGACCGCTTCATGCGAATTTTAACAATACACGTTGAAAAAAAGCTTTGTTGCCAATGAAAATATAACCAACATATTAAGTACGTTATCTATCACTTCTATAAACTTATTAACCTGAAGAGAGAACGTTTTTTTGTATGTGAGAGTGAGACTTTTGAAAGGCCCTACGTCCTATAGGAAGTTCTGGAAAATATCGTATTTCACCCAAATTCCTCCAATTCTCCAAAGAAAGATTCCTCAAAACCACAGTATCGATAATGCATGCCTAATCCTTCCTTTACACGGTGATCTTATCACAGAAGAAGGGCGTAACCAGTATACAACCTATACTGGAACATTTCCATGAAAGATCTTCTAAATACCTTTATCTTCGGATCTCTAGGGCAGTTCGCAATGTTTGTCAAAGAGTTACTCATTTCCCATGATGGTTAACCGTGAGGTGGGTCACCGTGGTTGTGTGGGGGCCCGTTTTCAACAGATAAATTGTTTAGAACGTTCACGTCAAATTTGACAAGGGATATGATTTGGTACCACCTGAGGGAACGGGATCTTTGTTTCTACCGCCGATGCTTGTTTTAACCTGATCCTTGCTCGAATTTACATTCTGGCCTTACTATTAATAAACCCTGCAGCCTGCTGCTTAATTTCGGTCTTGGATTCTCTCTATTTGAGTCTGTGTCAACTGAATGGAACCGTGAGAAGCGTTCTCGTAGCTACTCGATTGGGTCGTTCGTGGATTCGTAGACGTCGGGGTTTTTTGGATATTTGGGTAGTAAAGTTTTACTGTGCTAGTGGATGATATTAGCGAAAAAATAAAACAGGCATATTTCCCGACTTAAGAGGGCTACATGGTTGATTTCGGTATGAATTTGTAGGTTTTCGAGGTCGCTCTATTCAATGAAAGATGATTCAGAGCTCTAACTATCATAGTTCAGATTTTGACCTGTCAAATGGCATTTTTTGAAAAATTGCAAATTTCAAACTCCCATATCTTCCGTTCCAATCATCTCCGACAAAAGTTATTTATATTATCTTGATCAGCATACCTCCATGTATCACTGTGCAAAATATGAGCGATTCGAAAAATCTCAAATTTTTGGTGAAAAATGCCAAAGGGGTAAGACCCTCTGAAAACACCATATTTGTCAATAAAATAAATATCTGGGTCAATTTAACCGTATTATTCGATCCAGAAATTATGCGAACCATTCGAATCTTCCATATTAGCCATTCCACCCGAAGATATCGAAAATACTTTGAGTAGCCTGGGCTCCTGAACAAAAGTCGAAAACGAAAAATCCAAAAACATAAAACCGAATAACTCGTTACTTATGGGGGCTACATGGGTGGTTTTGGTATCAAAATGTAGGTTTTCGAGGTCGCTCTATTCAATGAAAGATGATTCAGCGCTCTTACTATCATAGTTTAGATTTTGACCTGTCAAATGGCATTTTTTGAAAAATTGCAAATTTCCAACTCTCATATCTTCCGTTCCAATCATCTCCGACAAAAGTTATTCATACTATCTTGATCAGCATACCTCAATGTATCACTGTGCAAAATATGAGCGATTTGAAAAATTTCAAATTTTTGGTGAAAAATGCCAAAGGGGTAAGACCCCCTGAAAACACCATATTTGCCAATAAATAAGAATATCCGAAAGGTTTTAACGGCGTAAATCATTGAGAAAGTTAATCGAGCCATTCGAATCTTCCAAAAAAGGTTTTTTTCGAATCGATATCACCCAAACCACGAACGGTCTGAGCTCGTAAACAAAACTCGAAAATGAAAAACCGAAAAACTAAAAACTCAATTATTCATTATCTATGAGGGCTACATGGGTGGTTTTGGTATCAAAATGTAGGTTTTCGAGGTCGCTCCATTCAATGAAAGATGATTCAGAGCTCTAACTATCATAGTTTAGATTTTGACCTGTCAAATGGCATTTTTTGAAAAATTGCAAATTTCAAACTCTCACATCTTCCGTTCCAATCATCTCCGACAAAAGTTATTCATACTATCTTGATCAGCATACCTCAATGTATCACTGTGCAAAATATGAGCGATTTGAAAAATTTCAAATTTTTGGTGAAAAATGCCAAAGGGGTAAGACCCCCTGAAAACACCATATTTGCCAATAAATAAGAATATCCGAAAGGTTTTAACGGCGTAAATCATTGAGAAAGTTAATCGAGCCATTCCAATCTTCCAAAAAAGGATTTTTGCGGATCGATATCACCCAAACCACGAACGGTCTGAGCTCGTAAACAAAACTCGAAAATGAAAAACCGATAAACTAAAAACTCAATTATTCATTATCTATGAGGGCTACATGGGTGGTTTTGGTATCAAAATGTAGGTTTTCGAGGTCGCTCTATTCAATGAAAGATGATTCAAAGCTCTAACTATCATAGTTTAGATTTTGACCTGTCAAATGGCATTTTTTGAAAAATTGCAAATTTCAAACTCTCACATCTTCCGTTCCAATCATCTCCGACAAAAGTTATTCATACTATCTTGATCAGCATACCTCAATGTATCACTGTGCAAAATATGAGCGATTTGAAAAATTTCAAATTTTTGGTGAAAAATGCCAAAGGGTAAGACCCCCTGAAAACACCATATTTGCCAATAAATAAGAATATCCGAAAGGTTTTAACGGCGTAAATGATTGAGAAAGTTAATCGAGCCATTCGAATCTTCCAAAAAAGGTTTTTTTCGAATCGATATCACCCAAACCACGAACGGTCTGAGCTCGTAAACAAAACTCGAAAATGAAAAACCGATAAACTAAAAACTCAATTATTCATTATCTATGAGGGCTACATGGGTGGTTTTGGTATCAAAATGTAGGTTTTCGAGGTCGCTCTATTCAATGAAAGATGATTCAAAGCTCTAACTATCATAGTTTAGATTTTGACCTGTCAAATGGCATTTTTTGAAAAATTGCAAATTTCAAACTCTCACATCTTCCGTTCCAATCATCTCCGACAAAAGTTATTCATACTATCTTGATCAGCATACCTCAATGTATCACTGTGCAAAATATGAGCGATTTGAAAAATTTCAAATTTTTGGTGAAAAATGCCAAAGGGGTAAGACCCCCTGAAAACACCATATTTGCCAATAAATAAGAATATCCGAAAGGTTTTGACGGCGTAAATGATTGAGAAAGTTAATCGAGCCATTCCAATCTTCCAAAAAAGGATTTTTGCGGATCGATATCACCCAAACCACGAACGGTCTGAGCTCGTAAACAAAACTCGAAAATGAAAAATCGAAAAACTAAAAACTCTATTATTCATTATCTATGAGGGCTACATGGGTGGTTTTGGTATCAAAATGTAGGTTTTCGAGGTCGCTCCATTCAATGAAAGATGATTCAGAGCTCTAACTATCATAGTTTAGATTTTGACCTGTCAAATGGCATTTTTTGAAAAATTGCAAATTTCAAACTCTCACATCTTCCGTTCCAATCATCTCCGACAAAAGTTATTCATACTATCTTGATCAGCATACCTCAATGTATCACTGTGCAAAATATGAGCGATTTGAAAAATTTCAAATTTTTGGTGAAAAATGCCAAAGGGGTAAGACCCCCTGAAAACACCATATTTGCCAATAAATAAGAATATCCGAAAGGTTTTGACGGCGTAAATGATTGAGAAAGTTAATCGAGCCATTCCAATCTTCCAAAAAAGGATTTTTGCGGATCGATATCACCCAAACCACGAACGGTCTGAGCTCGTAAACAAAACTCGAAAATGAAAAACCGATAAACTAAAAACTCAATTATTCATTATCTATTCTATGAGGGCTACATGGGTGGTTTTGGTATCAAAATGTAGGTTTTCGAGGTCGCTCCATTCAATGAAAGATGATTCAGAGCTCTAACTATCATAGTTTAGATTTTGACCTGTCAAATGGCATTTTTTGAAAAATTGCAAATTTCAAACTCTCACATCTTCCGTTCCAATCATCTCCGACAAAAGTTATTCATACTATCTTGATCAGCATACCTCAATGTATCACTGTGCAAAATATGAGCGATTTGAAAAATTTCAAATTTTTGGTGAAAAATGCCAAAGGGGTAAGACCCTCTGAAAACACCATATTTGCCAATAAATACGAATATCCGAAAGGTTTAAACGGCGTAAATGATTGAGAAAGTTAATCAAGCCCTTCGAATCTTCCAAAAAAGGTTTTTTGCGGATCGATATCACCCAAACCACGAACGGTCTGAGCTCGTAAACAAAACTCGAAAATGAAAAACCGATAAACTAAAAACTCAATTATTCATTATCTATTCTATGAGGGCTACATGGGTGGTTTTGGTATCAAAATGTAGGTTTTCGAGGTCGCTCTATTCAATGAAAGATGATTCAGAGCTCTAACTATCATAGTTTAGATTTTGACCTGTCAAATGGCATTTTTTGAAAAATTGCAAATTTCAAACTCTCATATCTTCCGTTCCAATCATCTCCGACAAAAGGTATTTATACTATCTTGATCAGCATACCTCAATGTATCACTGTGCAAAATATGAGCGATTTGAAAAATCTCAAATTTTTGGTGAAAAATGCCAAAGGGGTAAGACCCTCTGAAAACACCATATTTGTCGATAAAATAAATATCCGTGTCAATTCAACCGTATTATTCGATCGGGAAATTATGCGAACCTTTCGAATCTTCCACATAAGCCATTCCACCCGAAGATATCAAAAATACTTTGAGTAGCCTGGGCTCCTGAACAAAAGTAGAAAACGAAAAATCGAAAAATATAAAACCGAATAACTCGTTACTTATGGGGGCTACATGGGTGGTTTTGGTATCAAAATGTAGGTTTTCGAGGTCGCTCTATTCAATGAAAGATGATTCAGAGCTCTAACTAGCATAGTTTAGATTTTGACCTGTCAAATGGCATTTTTTGAAAAATTGCAAATTTCCAACTCTCATTTCTTCCGTTCCAATCATCTCCGACAAAAGTTATTTATATTATCTTGATCCGCATACCTCAATGTATCACTGTGCAAAATATGAGCGATTTGAAAAATCTCAAATTTTTGGTGAAAAATGCCAAAGGGGTAAGACCCTCTGAAAACACCATATTTGTCGATAAAATAAATATCCGTGTTAATTCAACCGTATTATTCGATCGAGAAATAATGCGAACCTTTCGAATCTTCCATATAAGCCATCCCACCCAAAGATATCAAAAATACTTCGAGTAGCCTGGGCTCCTGAACAAAAGTCGAATACGAAAAATCGAAAAACATAAAACCGAATAACTCGTTACTTATGAGGGCTACATAAGTGGTTTCGGTATCAAAATGTAGGTTTTCGAGGTCGCTCTATTCAATGAAAGATGATTCAGAGCTATAACTATCATAGTTTAGATTTGGACCTGTCAAATGGCATTTTTTGAAAAATTGGAAATTTCAAACTGTCAGAGCTTTCGTCCCTCTCATCGTAACCACGATTTGTTTATAATTTTTTGATCAGCATATCTCAAAGTATCTCTGCGCAAAGTAAGAGGGATTTTAAAAATTTCAATTTTTGGATGAAAAATGACTATGGGGTAAGACCCCCTAAAAACACCATATTTGTCAATAAAAACGATATTTGGAATGATCAAAGTGTGTTATGGTGTGGCTAACATCGTGAGAACCATTCGAATCTTCAATAAAAGCCATTTTGCCGATCGATACCATCGATATCTTGAGTTTAATGTGCTCGTGAAACAGACTTGAAAATGAAATACCGAAAAAAATAAAATAAAATATTTTTCGACTTATGAGGGCTACATGGTTGATTTTGGCATCAAAATGTAAGTTTTCGAGGTCACTGAATTCAATAAAAAATATTCGAGAGTTTCAACTAGCCTAATTTCAATTTTTACCTGTCAAATACCGTTTTTTGAAGAATTGGAAACTGTCAGAGCTTCCGTTCCTCTTGTCATATCCGCTACCTATTTGTTTATATTATGTTCATCTACATAACTCCAAGGTATCTCAGTACGAAATATGAGTTGCGAAAAGGAAACTTTCAGCACATCGAAAGAATGATCTTATCGCTGTCATTCAATGAATTCCCGGTCTATCCGAAAAAATCGAAATAAAAACCATACAGAATCCTGAAGCAGTAATAACAATTTAACAGGAGAACCGAGAAACCGATGAAGAAGTCCAACAACAACGGGGGATGGATGTAAGATGGTTATCTGACCGAAAAATAAATAAAATCAGACGTGAAGAGTTTTATCTGATCGTATAACACCGTCAATTTATTCAATGTTCATTCCTCCTTCATTTCCAGTCCGTAGATTACATAGTCGATAAAAATAGTAGCGAGAGAGCAACGGTAACGTTTCTCTCCTCTCCTTGGCCAGGTGTTAAGGGGTTAAGGATCATCAGGAAGGAACGAGAAGAGCACACCTGGCGGTCTCACTTCTTACGAGGAGCGTCCGCCAAAAATCGCAACATGGGGGAAATTCAATAAAACACAAACAGAATTTTTTATTGTGCACAATATTGGGACTTGTGAGCACCCACAACTTTGTAAAGTGATGAGTCCTCCTACAAAATTTCTAAGATTTTCTGTTATAAAAAATAGCTGTTCACCATTGATCATTTCTCACGCCCCTCGTATACCTACGTCGTTGTCAGACATTTTGGCAGACAAGATCATCTCTAGATTTTATCTGGGATATAATTTACAATTATGGCGTTATTATTCAAATCGAAAGATGATATAAGCTGAAAGAAATCTGCTTATGCGTCATTCGTACCTTGTGATTCTCCGTAATATCTGTTTATAAGTTATGACCATAAATATTCATACTGTACTTCGAAATATTCAAATCGTGCGGAAAAATATTGCGCGGGAGAATCATCAGGACTTAACTGTTCATCAACGTCATTCGTATTCGAAAAACAGCTTCTTACAAATGTCCCCACTGAAATACTCATGGATTCCAGCTTTATTTTTTTTTCAATTATGAGTGTAGGCTCATTTTTAATAAACTGCTCCACAAGATGGTATATCGTATTCAGTGGTTTTTAAAAATATTTAATCTTCGAGAAAATCGCTGTGTTATCATTTAGAACTCAATAACAACTTGATTCGATCTAATAAAAATCAGTATGAGACATTTCGTCAATCTGGTCGCCTTTTTTCTGAAGTTTGGTTCTTTGCATATGCTTCAAGAATGTTCTTATTTCGAAATGAAGTCAGTTTATCAACGGCTTCGATTTGAAAATGGTTTTCTGAAAACTATATTTTTTTGCAATTTAAGTCAATATCCCTAACTCATGTGGAGCAGTTTAATTTTATTCTTACAAGAAACTGTTAACTTCAATTTGATGAATCAAAAATTTATCTTGGAGTGCAATAGAAAGCAACAATTAGTTTCGAGTCCAGAGAAAAATTAATGAACTTTTTAGTTCTTTGAGATCCACTCAATTTTTGCATACCCTTCACATCTATGGTTATTACGACGTACATTCATCCATAGAAATCGTGTAGTTCTTCTTCTGGCAACAATACCAACCTCATCACTTTTCTGCTCCTCACCGACAAGAAGCCTGATAAGATCAACCACTTCAAGTGGCTAAAAAAAGTGCACTTCTTACCGTCACATCCTTCAAGCTTCACAGGACAATAATTCGTGCGCTAGCAAGATCATAAATATCTGAAAACGCATCTCCGCCAAACAAAGATCGGTTTAAGTGTTTCAGCAGCTTTGACAAGTCAGATTTAAGTGAATGAACTCGGGGCATAATACACTTTTACGGCTTTTACAGTTCATTCAGTTCTGCCGAAATATTTCGGAAGAATTTCTATGTGCGTCATCATTTTCACGGGGGGCCTAGCGCTCAAGAGCAAATGGGGAATAATTCAGGGGTGACGTCATTAAGGGTGCTGTCAAGTCAGGAAAAATGATGACTGTGAAAATTATAATGGCGTTCTTTGGTGGGAGGTTCGCAAAATTGATTTCAAGCAATTTGGATTAACTATCCCCTCATACATGTGAGAGAAACCTTTTTCAAATTCAGAGCTGTGCAAAAATAAATTGATAGAAGATTATTTGTTTATTATTCATCCTTCACAAAACACAACAGATTTATTTTCTTGAATATTTTGAATGAATAATTAACAACGAAGTTTTTACTATTCTTCTAGCAACAAATAGCAACAAGAGGGCGAAGAATAGGCACTGAAATCCAATGAGTTTTCAGGGTGTCATCGTATTTCACAGAACCTCAGACTCAATGAAACATAGTGATTAAGGCGCCCGATTTAGTTGGAAATACTTTCATTCAGTAGAATTCGAAATTGAGGTTTTTATAAGAATATCGTCTACCTTGAAGGGGCACACACTTTACCTGCTCCAACCGTTATAATTACAGGAAGTGATGATTTTTACAAACTATTGATTTCTCTGAAAAGTGGATGCCCGACCTTTGAAGGTGATTTTTCATCGGATCCAATAATTCTGGGAATAAATGAAGGTTTGTGTATCCACTTGGGATTTCCGCTGAAATAAGTACCAGGAACCAGGAATTAATTTTCTAAGAACCAGGACAGCCTTCAGAAAATGTGTATTTCCTATGAATAATTTCCAGGATTATATCTTTCAGGATACTTTAGAAAGTTCGGAGCAAAAAATTTCTCCCCTCAAATTTCGAGTACCTAATTCTGTGATATAGTTCAATTATCCGAGCCTAGTAAGAGAATTCCTTGATGGCGAATCTGGTACAATTTCCTGACCAGCCGATTCACCTGATTCAGAGAACCAACATTTCTCAACAAAGACCAACATCGTCCCTATCATTATGTATGCAAATCCAATCCATCTGAATCCGCCAACGACAAAGAACAACATGGCCACATGCACCATGGTCATTTTACCAAATGGTGGCATCATTCAGACCTTCCCACCATTATTATCGTCTTGAAAAAATGAAGATCTCAATAAAAAGTAAATCAGAATTCGGCGAATATACATCAGGTTGATGCTTCTTATCTGAGATTGAAGAGTGAACATTGTTTATCACTTTGTTCTGAATGGTTCGATAAGATTTTATTCGTTAATAAAATGTGTCCTCTAATAATAGGCGTATAATTTTGGATACAGGTAGATATCCGCTTGTTCGAGGGGCTTTATTTGGTGATTACCGGGAATTAATCTCAATTTGGGACCGAGGAATCGGAAAAATTAGGAATTCGAGAAGTATTGTGGAAAAACATGAGTTTTCTATTCCTACTTGGGTCAACACTGATGCCATGAACATGAGAAGGATGTGCTGTGTTCCCTTTTCTTTACAATCAACGTTTTAAAGTTGCAATCATTAAACTAATCAATCGACTTTGTTTGTCTTGATTGTTGTAGAATTCTTAACACTTTTCTGCCACAAAGTTGGTTTTTTATCGTTTCCACTAGTTCATTTATTCTCTTTGATTGAACAGATTGTCTTTGAAATTCTGAGTTACTATTGCAGTATTTTTCTATCTTAATCATCTGAATATCTTGTTTCTTGCCTGCTAATTTTCCAGTTACTTATTCTCTGTCTGAATTTTATATTTTTCATGGGGATTTCATGATCGATGCAGTTCATGACATGAATTTATGAGACCTTCAAATTGGGCAAAAATGGATATCTGAAGCACTGAAGATTTCATACGAACGCGTTCATCATACCTATAGTTCACGTCAATTTGGACATAAGAAAAATGTCTGCAAAATGGATCCCCAAATGTTCGAATTTTGACCAAAAGCGTGCAAAGGTAGAAGCATCGCGTTCGATCTGTGCTCGATTTGGAAACGATGTAGACTTAACCGAATTGTTACTAAGGATGAGACTTGGGTACATTTCTACGATCCAGAAACAAAGCAACAATCGATGGAATAGCGACACTCTGGTTCTCCAAGACCTTAGAAGTTTCGTGTCCAAAAATCTGCTGGAAAAGTTCTTGCTTCAGTTTTTTGGGATTGCCATGGAGTAATCATGATTGATTTTTTGGATAAGGGTAGAACAATAACTGGAGATTACTATTCGACATTACTAACCACTCTACGGGTAACAATTTAAGGGAAAAGACGCGAAAAGGTATCCAAAGGTATTTTGTTTTTACAGGACAACGCCCCAGTACACAAATCTCATGTTCTCATGCAGAAAATTCGTGATTTAGGGTAAGAATTACTAGAACACCCCCCTTATTTACCAGATTTGGCTCCGTCCGACTATCATCTCTTTGCTCAACTGAAAAAAAGTTTAAAAAGTCGTAAATTTTCTTCCAACGAGGAGGTAATAAAAGCTGTGGAGGACTGGTTTGCAGAGCAAGAAGAAACATTTTTTTGAAAGGTCGAGAGACGTTGCAGGTTCGCTGTAATAAATGTATTCAATTAAGAGGAGAATATGTTGAGTAAAAAAATATTTTGACATTGAAATTTGATTTGGTTCTATAGTAGGCTGAGAATTTTTCAATATATCCTCGTATGTATGTGTTTTTCTTTCGAGTTTTTTCCTCTCAGGTACAAAAAATGAAAGGATTATTATTGAAATCATCATGATGGAACTGCTTTGTGAAGTCCCACTCTACCAGTTCATAACGAGAACGAAATGAAGTCATAACAATTTGGGGTGTGCTTGGCACAAGTTCCTCGATGAATATCTCACCATCATTAATCCGATCTAGCCCGCTCCAGAATGAAGATGCAACAGATTCCATGCGGTCCAAACTTATCTTTTCATCAGCATCAAAAAGCCCATCGATTAAGCCTCAAAATTGTGGATCTCGACATATTTTGAGAAGCAGGACAAATCATTAAGGATGGTCTACTAATTGGATCTCGTCCTGTTCCTTCCAGATGTATGGGCTTTGTTGGGCAATTCCTAATGAGGGATTATGAGGAGATCAGAGGCGGGTGATAAGGAATCGAGGTTACGAATGAGGGGTTCTTTCACATGAAATCATTTTTTAATGAAGATGTAATGAAATGCTACTTGAAAGAGCTTAAATGTCTGGTGATACTGTCGTATTTCTTGCTTGTTTCAAGTTTGAGATGAGAAAGCTTAGTAGTAGGAATCCCTGTAATCTGAGATGAATTTCAAAAATCATGAAAAATGGGATTTGTTAGTCTGGTTTTTATGAACCTGTGAGATTGCAGACGCTGATGATTTATATAGCGAAAAATATCCAGTTGTCCTCAGTGTCTTTCAATGGAAGAAAAATTCAAGAACAATGATATTTTTGAAGGATTCTGAGACCAATCATTGGGAATGAAAGATTCGTCTCTCGGGCAATAAAAATCATTGTCACCCGCTCCGTGACGTCATCGACGGATCGAATTTTTCCCGGCATCTTCACAATTCACCAGGTCCCACTTCAGCGTTCCCTCTGAAGCTGCCGCCACTGTAAAATGGAACCAAGAAATGGGCATTCCTCCGGTCCATATCAGCGACCCATCTCGAATATTTCTACCTTTCTAATACCTACAGATAAACACATTTCGAAACAATCGACCCGCCACCGGTTAAAAGCAGAACGACGCAAATTAGTTGGGACAAGGAATCTTCTTTAATAATTCACGCTGGTCCCCCTTATCGTGCCATCCACTCAAATTGGTCCTTCGAGTCCGGATCGGTCCCTATCAATCTTGAAAAATTCACTCGAACGACTTTGGGTGGGGATTTTGGTTGAAGGGGGCCGTGTTCACACAATGTCTGTGTGCTGAAGCAAGCTAAGACCTGTTGATTGATGTGGCTTAAGGGCTTTGAGTGATGCTATAAGAACCACGTGACCCTGTCACCGATAACCTCGAAATAATTGACAGGACGCTGGTCAGTGGTCAATTGGAAGAATTTTGAGCCAGTCAGCTGGACATCACAATTTAGTACATATTGGGAAATCACATGAAGACTGTAGAAGTGTTGGGGAGTGTATAGAATATAGATGATCGCGGTGGACAAACACATTATCAACAAATATATTGAAAAAAATTGTAACCCTTCGTTTTTTTTCTTCAAATTTTAATCCTCGCTATCTAAACTGCTCCACATGACTAGTTAGGGATATTGACTTAAATTGCAAAAAAATATAGTTAAAATAAGATTTTTGTGATGAAAATTCATATTAATATGATTTCAAGTTGCAAATTTTTAGCCTGTAGGTCTGCAGCGTATAAAAAAAATCGTGTAAAGTAACGAAATATTATTCCCAGAGAATTCAAGCATTTTAAGACTATCAATACAATGTATGGCCTCCACGGGCATCAATAACAGCTTGACATCTTCTTTGCATATTACACAGGAGGTTGTTGAACATTTCTCGAGGAATTTGGTTCCATAAACGGGGCAGAAGCTCTCTCAGATCATTTAAGGATTCTGGGGTAGGTTGATGATTATTCTAATTTTCTTCGGAGCATATCCCATTCATGTTCTTTGCAATTCAAATCTGGTGAGTGCGGAGGTATTGGTAAATGTGGAATACCAAGCTCCTCGCGCGCATTCTCAACTATGGCTGCACGGTGCGGTCTAGCGTTATCGTCTAGAAATTGAAAAGTTTCACCAATAGCAGAGCGAAAATTTGGCACAACATTGTCAATGACATGCTCCCTATAGTGTAAGGTGGTCATATTCCCAGGACAAATGTGTAGATCTGTGCGCCCGTTGAATCATATCCCGGCCCATACCATAACACTACCCCCGGAATGGATGGACTTCTTGGACATAGCGACGATTACGGGGTATGCGTGGGATTGTCCATACCCTCATTCTTCGAGAATCTGAAAATCGTCCATATCTGGATTCATCAGTGAAAAGGACACTACGCCATTGATCATTCCAATTGATATGTTGCCTTGCCCATTCCAGTCTTTGACGCTTATGGTCACGTGTTAATGGAACTCCTCTTTATGGACGTCTAGAACCTAGATTCACCTCTCTCAAACGTCGTCTGATGGTTTCGATGGAAACTTGGACCCCATCTGCAGTATTCCGTAGCATTCTACACGTAGATGTAGGGTTTCTTCTCGCCGAAACGGTGATGAAACGATCCTGAGCAGGTGTTGTTTTTCGTCGCCCACCAAGCCTTGGTCTTTCCAACACGGAACCTGTCTCCCTGAACCTATTCCAAAGTCGAGATTCACACTTTGGCTGACTTGGAGCCTTTCCGCTACAACAACCTGAGTTAGGCCACCCTATAGCATTCCGATAGCCCTATTAGCCTCAGCGTTTGTTAATTTACGTCCTGGCATTTTCAGAAAACTAGTTTCAAATCGAAGCCGTTGATAAACTGACTTCATTTCAAAATAAGAACATTCATGAAGCCTATGCAGAGAACCAAACTTCAGAAAAAAGGCGACCAGATTGACGAAATGTCTCATACTGATTTTTGTTGGATCGATTCAAGTAGTTATTGAGTTTTAAATGATTTTACAGCGATTTTCTCGAAGATTACATACTTTAAAAAACGATCGAATACGATATCTCTAACTCTTGTGGAGCAGTATATTTAAACAGCTCCTTCTAGGTGTTGCAGTTTCTTTGTCAGTTAGTATATTTGCATTCCAAAAGAAATTCGATTGGAATTTGGCATAGATATAACAATTCAGAGTTTACGTCATGTGACATTCCAATCTCGATTGCAACTCCACAGAGTAATATTCTGGAATACCTACTGTCCCCTGTTTCACTCCAGAACACTTTTTGGTTAACCACTGCGTGTTTGAAAATTTGTGAAAAGAATCTCTATTATTATACTCAACTTTATGATCTCTTGTAGTTTTGTTGCATCTGCTACCGATTTCGAGAAAAAAATTTGAACGATTCTCTATGAATCCTCGGAAACATCAAATTGTTATAAAATCCAGTTAGTATAAAAAGAAATTGAACTAGTTAAGTTTGGGGATCTGGAGGGCCATGACTGATGTCTACCTCGTCCAATCCACTCTTTTCATCATTTTCCTACACCTAATACACCCTGAATCTTGAAAACGAAACGTTTGCGGTCATCTGTTTTTAGGACTTTAATTTCTTATGATTATGCCTCCGATTCAGGGACACCCTGTATAGCGCACCCAGCATAATTCATCGGAGGAACCGATCCTTCGCCACGGCCCATGGACCGCTGATAGCTCGTCCGGAGCGGACTCCGCGCCCGTATTTATAAACTCCGGAATGCCGGTTTCTGAGACCCGCCGTCTGCTTCTCCCAACTCCAGCAGAACTTACGACGCCTTTCCCGTGGCAATGCGCGTCCTTCACATTGATTAGATCACTCCGACGGAGGTAATTTGCAAACACAACTAGTTATGCAGAACTCCGCCGAGTCCAGGTGTTCGGAGGATATTTTGAAGACGTTCCGGGTGATTTATCGGCATTCCTGCGGTGTATTTTAATTTTTTTCAGCGTATGTACGTACACAATTTGTTTATAGTAGTGTGCCGCGGAGTCGCGTCACGATTTCGAAATAAGTCCCAGTCGTATGGAGGTCTTGGGATTGTTGTTGTGAATGTGAGAGCGATTCGAGGAAGGCATGATTGAAATTTGATATTTTTCAGTAACGGTGAAATGGAAGAATTTCCCCATGCCCCGCAATCCCAATGCAAATCCGGCTTCGTCAGTAAACAGAATATTGTACAATAAATGAAGATTTCTTGTCATCTGGTCCAGAAACCATCGGTTGAAGGAAAAAGCTTATCTTCGTATACAACAATAAACATGGTCTCTTATGTATTATTTTTCCTGCTACTGAAATGAACTAGCGCGCCCCTGACACTATCTATCTATCAATCTATCTATCTATTAACTACCTATCTATGAGTTATGGATGGGTATTTTCTTGAGTTTGAATTGTGTGTGCAATTTCGTTCAAATCATTCAGGATAATTCATCGATTCCATATCGAGGTAAAAAACCAAACTTGAATGGGACAACTGACGTGAGAGATCAAACATGGCGGCTTCAAACGGCCGGATTCCTTGTGCCCCTCTGGGAAACCCCACAGCTAGCAGCCGAAAGTGAGGAGAGTACGAATTTGAAAACTCGGACCTGTGATTGATTTGTAGAGGTCCCATTAGACCATGGCCGCCCACGGCGAAGCGCGGAGAGGCCATGGGCCACCCCGGAGTACGATAAGGCAGCCGGAGGAATGCGCCCCCCCCTCACTTTATCATCTTGGAACAAAGAGCCGGCCAACACACTCATCACGCCGTCATTAACAAACACAGGAAAAACAAACTCCAGTCATCGGTGCACACCTGGGTGGCTGATGGCCGACCGGTCCGTGGAGAGATGGGGCCCCGCGCCTCCCCCGGGTCAGGAATGGAGGAATGCGGGGGTTTAGACCCGGCGTCTTCGCAGGTTTCGGCAGAAGTTACGACGCCTTCTGCGCGGCTCGACCTGGGCAGCAGGAGGTTCTCCGGAATCTGTAGAATATTTCAGAGTGAAAGTAACTTGTCTAGGTGCTGGGATATTTTTGAAATTGAGATTTTGTCGACGAATTTCGGAGATTTCACGACGCCTTCTCCGTGAGTCCACCTGAGGATCTGAAATTTTTCTAAAATCCTTACTTAACTGAACAGTTTGGGATAAAACTGACATTTTCACGACGTCTTCCTCATGGGTTGACCTGGTGGAAGAAGTTTTTTTCGGAATTATTTAGTCTATTTCACAAAGATAGGAAATTTTCACGACAGATTC
This sequence comes from Adalia bipunctata, assembly GCA_910592335.1. Classification (NCBI taxonomy): domain Eukaryota; kingdom Metazoa; phylum Arthropoda; class Insecta; order Coleoptera; family Coccinellidae; genus Adalia; species Adalia bipunctata. Next base: position 773,336 of record OU342952.1, on the reverse strand, counting down.
TCCGTGGGTCCACCTGGGGATCCGAAGTTTTTCTAGAGTCCTTAGTTAATTGGACAGTTTGGGATAAAACTGACATTTTATCGACGTCTTCCTCATGGGTTGACCTGGGGGAAGAATTTTTTTTCGTAATATTTAGTTTATTTTAGATAAAACGGAAATTTTCATGACGCCTTCTCAGTGGGTCGACCTGGGGTATGGAGGTTCCCTTGGAATCTATTGAGTAGTGGATGGAAATTTTTACGGCCCCTTCTTCTTGAGTCGGACTGAAGTTTGATTGTATTTCTAGGACCTATACTAGGCTATAGTGAAAGGCAGATGGCTTGATGTTGACAGAATGTCTTCTTCAAAGGGTGACCTGAATATCGCAAATTTTGGCGAAATATTCATAATTTCCCTATAAATTATTAATTTCTTGTATCATAATATACAATAGGGTGGTGTTAATATTTTAATTTTCTCTCAACCTATACCAATTAAATCTCAAGATTAAGAACTATCTAACCACCCCTAAGATACACTGTTAGTTTCCACCGTTATCAAGTTTGAAATCTATACGAAGATCTAGGAACACCTGGAGATCTCTCAGGGTAAAGGCAGCTGAAACCTTCTACAATAATTATACGGACAAGATGTGATAGTCGATAGTCGAAAAATAAATCAGCTAAGTGACGCAGAAACATCTGCCATTTGTCAACTGGTGATGATTGAGTATACCCAGGCCCCAACCAACTTTTCTCGCCAAAATTTCATGTAGAAACGCTTCAAATGTCCTATCGATGGGTTTAGAACGAAACCGTCTAACTTCGAAAACGCTGCGATTTCAGATATTTCCAAATTACTTCTCCGTCTTCCACAAGAAATAGGTCATCAGACATACCGAGAAACAGCCGTACCCGAGCATCTCCTAATCGTATTCTACACAGAGACCACACCACCGCCCTAACAGCTTTCCTTATTGAGTCATCCATTTGGACGGTCCTATAACGATCAAAAAAGACGACGATATTTCAAAGGCGGCTATCGCTAACAAGGTAAGACGAAACCTTTCGACTCCCTGCAGAAGAGTTGATCTCGCACTGCACGGCCGACTCGGATTTCGTGGAATTACCGGGGCCGAAAGGTAGGCCGATGTAGTTAGGAACCGAAAGTGATGCAAGTACGAATTTGAAAACGATGTTTCGGCCCGTGATTGATTTGTAGAGGGCCCATTAGACCGTGGCCGCCCACGGCGAATCGCGGTAGGGATGCCCGTGTACAAGGTGTCCCAATAAAGTCTGTATGATTTGGAAATTGGATGATCTGAATAATGTTTTGAAGTACCATGTTGTTTAGGTTTTTTTTGAAAATGACGAAAAAGTTATGAAGCTGTACCATTCAAAGTTTTTGAAAGTTTTGGCCAAATTAGGTGATATTCGATAAGAGCACTGACTTCTTTAGGGTGCAAATTGACCTCAAAAAAACATCACATAAGTCAATAAAATAAAAAGCTAATCTGGATATTCGAATCTTCAATAAAACCCATTTTGGGTGATATAGATAACACCCATACTTTGAGTGGTGCGTGACTGCGTACTCGTGAACAAAACTCGAGAATGAAAAACCGAAAACATTTAAACGACATAATTCTTTAATTATGAGGCCTACATGGTTGGTTTTGGTATCAAAATGTAGGTTTTCAAGGTCGCTCTATTCAATGAGAGATGATTCAGAGCCCTTACTATCATAGTTTACATTTTCACCTGTCAAATGGCACTTTTTTGGAAAATTGCAAATTTCAAACTCTCATATCTTCCGTTCCAATCATCTCCGCCAAAAGTTATTTATATTATCTTGATCAGCATACCTCAATGTATCACTGTGCAAAATATGAGCGATTTGAAAAATTTCAAATTTTGGGTGAAAAATGCCAAAGGGGTAAGACCCCCTGAAAACAGCATATTTGTCAATAAAAATAAATATCCGGGTCAATTTAACCGTATTATTCGATCGAGAAATTATGCGAACCATTCGAATCTTCCATATTAGCCATTTCACCCGATGATATCAAAAATACCTTGAGTAGCCTGGGCTCCTGAACAAAAGTCGAAAACGAAAAATCGAAAAACATAAAACCGAATAACTCGTTACTTATGAGGGCTACATGGGTGGTTTTGGTATAAAAATGTAGGTTTTCGAGGTCGCTCTATTCAATGAAAGATGATTCAGAGCTCTAACTATCATAGTTTAGATTTTGACCTGTCAAATGGCATTTTTTGAAAAATTGCAAATTTCAAACTCTCATATCTTCCGTTCCAATCATCTCCGACAAAAGTTATTTATATTATCTTGATCAGCATACCTCAATGTATCACTGTGCAGAATATGAGCGATTTGAAAAATTTCAAATTTTGGGTGAAAAATGCCAAAAGGGTAAGACCCCCTGAAAACACCATATTTGTCAATAAAAATAAATATCCGGGCCAAATTAACCGTATTATTCGATCGAGAAATTATGCGAACCATTCGAATCTTCCATATTAGCCATTTCACCCGATGATATCAAAAATACCTTGAGTAGCCTGGGCTCCTGAACAAAAGTCGAAAACGAAAAATCGAAAAACATAAAACCGAATAACTCGTTACTTATGAGGGCTACATGGGTGGTTTTGGTATCAAAATGTAGGTTTTCGAGGTCGCTCTATTCAAAGAGAGATGATTCAGAGCCCTAACTATCATAGTTTAGATTTTGACCTGTCAAATGGCATTTTTTGAAAAATTGCAAATTTCAAACTCTCATATCTTCCGTTCCAATCATTTCCGACAAAAGTTATTTATATTATCTTGATCAGCAGACCTCAATGTATCACTGTGCAAAATATGAGCGATTTGAAAAATTTAAAATTTTGGGTGAAAAATGCCAAAGGGGTATGACCCCCTGAAAACAACATATTTGTCAATAAAAATAAATATCCGGGTCAATTTAACGGTATTATTCGATCGAGAAATTATGCGAACCATTCGAATCTTCCATATTAGCCATTTCATCCGATGATATCAAAAATACTTTGAGTAGCCTGGGCTCCTGAACAAAAGTCGAAAACGAAAATTCGAAAAACATAAAACCGAATAACTCGTTACTTATGAGGGCTACATGGGTGGTTTTGGTATCAAAATGTAGGTTTTCGAGGTCGCTCTATTCAATAAAAGATGATTCAGAGCTCTAACTATCATAGTTTAGATTTTGACCGGTCAATTGGCATTTTTTGAAAAATTGCAAATTTCAAACTCTCATATCTTCCGTTCCAATCATCTCCGCAAAAGTTATTTATATAATCTTGATCAGCATACCTCAATGTATCACTGTGCAGAATATGAGCGATTTGAAAAATTTCAAATTTTGGGTGAAAAATGCCAAAGGGGTAAGACCCCCTGAAAACACCATATTTGTCAATAAAAATAAATATCCGGGTCAAATTAACCGTATTATTCGATCGAGAAATTATGCGAACCATTCGAATCTTCCATATTAGCCATTTCACCTGATGATATCGAAAATACCTCGAGTAGCCTGGGCTCCTGAACAAAAGTCGAAAACGAAAAATCGAAAAACATAAAACCGAATAACTCGTTACTTATGAGGGCTACATGGGTGGTTTTGGTATCAAAATGTAGGTTTTCGAGGTCGCTCTATTCAATGAAAGATGATTCAGAGCTCTAACTATCATAGTTTAGATTTTGACCTGTCAAATGGCATTTTTTGAAAAATTGCAAATTTCAAACTCTCATATCTTCCGTTCCAATCATTTCCGACAAAAGTTATTTATATTATCTTGATCAGCAGACCTCAATGTATCACTGTGCAAAATATGAGCGATTTGAAAAATTTAAAATTTTGGGTGAAAAATGCCAAAGGGGTATGACCCCCTGAAAACAACATATTTGTCAATAAAAATAAATATCCGGGTCAATTTAACGGTATTATTCGATCGAGAAATTATGCGAACCATTCGAATCTTCCATATTAGCCATTTCATCCGATGATATCAAAAATACTTTGAGTAGCCTGGGCTCCTGAACAAAAGTCGAAAACGAAAAATCGAAAAACATAAAACCGAATAACTCGTTACTTATGAGGGCTACATGGGTGGTTTTGGTATCAAAATGTAGGTTTTCGAGGTCGCTCTATTCAAAGAGAGATGATTCAGAGCCCTAACTATCATAGTTTAGATTTTGACCTGTCAAATGGCATTTTTTGAAAAATTGCAAATTTCAAACTCTCATATCTTCCGTTCCAATCATTTCCGACAAAAGTAATTTATATTATCTTGATCAGCAGACCTCAATGTATCACTGTGCAAAATATGAGCGATTTGAAAAATTTAAAATTTTGGGTGAAAAATGCCAAAGGGGTATGACCCCCTGAAAACAACATATTTGTCAATAAAAATAAATATCCGGGTCAATTTATAGGTATTATTCGATCGAGAAATTATGCGAACCATTCGAATCTTCCATATTAGCCATTTCACCCGATGATATCAAAAATACTTTGAGTAGCCTGGGCTCCTGAACAAAAGTCGAAAACGAAAAATCGAAAAACATAAAACCGAATAACTCGTTACTTATGAGGGCTACATGGGTGGTTTTGGTATCAAAATGTAGGTTTTCGAGGTCGCTCTATTCAATGAAAGATGATTCAGAGCTCTAACTATCATAGTTTAGATTTTGACCTGTCAAATGGCATTTTTTGAAAAATTGCAAATTTCAAACTCTCATATCTTCCGTTCCAATCATCTCCGACAAAAGTTATTTATATTATCTTGATCAGCATACCTCAATGTATCACTGTGCAGAATATGAGCGATTTGAAAAATTTCAAATTTTGGGTGAAAAATGCCAAAGGGGTAAGACCCCCTGAAAACACCATATTTGTCAATAAAAATAAATATCCGGGTCAAATTAACCGTATTATTCGATCGAGAAATTATGCGAACCATTCGAATCTTCCATATTAGCCATTTCACCCGATGATATCAAAAATACCTTGAGTAGCCTGGGCTCCTGAACAAAAGTCGAAAACGAAAAATCGAAAAACATAAAACTGAATGACTCGTTACTTATGAGGGCTACATGGGTGGTTTTGGTATCAAAATGTAGGTTTTCGAGGTCGCTCTATTCAATGAAAGATGATTCAGAGCTCTAACTATCATAGTTTAGATTTTGACCTGTCAAATGGCATTTTTTGAAAAATTGCAAATTTCAAACTCTCATATCTTCCGTTCCAATCATCTCCGACAAAAGTTATTTATATTATCTTGATCAGCATACCTCAATGTATCACTGTGCAGAATATGAGCGATTTGAAAAATTTCAAATTTTGGGTGAAAAATGCCAAAGGGGTAAGACCCCCTGAAAACACCATATTTGTCAATAAAAATAAATATCCGGGTCAAATTAACCGTATTATTCGATCGAGAAATTATGCGAACCATTCGAATCTTCCATATTAGCCATTTCACCCGATGATATCAAAAATACCTTGAGTAGCCTGGGCTCCTGAACAAAAGTCGAAAACGAAAAATCGAAAAACATAAAACCGAATAACTCGTTACTTATGAGGGCTACATGGGTGGTTTTGGTATCAAAATGTAGGTTTTCGAGGTCGCTCTATTCAATGAAAGATGATTCAGAGCTCTAACTATCATAGTTTAGATTTTGACCTGTCAAATGGCATTTTTTGAAAAATTGCAAATTTCAAACTCTCATATCTTCCGTTCCAATCATTTCCGACAAAAGTTATTCATATTATCTTGATCAGCATACCTCAATGTATCACTGTGCAAAATATGAGCGATTTGAAAAATTTCAAATTTTGGGTGAAAAATGCCAAAGGGGTAAGACCCCCTGAAAACACCATATTTGTCAATAAAAATAAATATCCGGGTCAAATTAACCGTATTATTCGATCGAGAAATTATGCGAACCATTCGAATCTTCCATATTAGCCATTTCACCTGATGATATCGAAAATACCTCGAGTAGCCTGGGCTCCTGAACAAAAGTCGAAAACGAAAAATCGAAAAACATAAAACCGAATAACTCGTTACTTATGAGGGTTACATGGGTGGTTTTGGTATCAAAATGTAGGTTTTCGAGGTCGCTCTATTCAATGAGAGATGATTCAGAGCCCTTACTATCATAGTTTAGATTTTCACCTGTCAAATGGCATTTTTTGAAAAATTCGAAATTTCAAACTGTCATAGCTTCCGTCCCTCTTGTAGTATCAACCATTTGTATATATTTTGTTGATCAGTATATCTCAAAGTATCTCCGTGCAATATATGAGCGATTTTAAAAATTTGAATATTTGGGTGAAAACTGACAAAGGGGTATGACCCCCCAAAAACACCATATTTGTCGATAAAAACAATCTTTGGAATGATCAAACGGTTTTATTGTGTGGCTGACATTGTGCAAACCATTTGAATCTCCAATAAAAACCATTTTGCCGATCGATAACATCGATACCTTGAGTGTTGTGTCCTCGTGAACAGAACTTGAAAATGAAATTTCGAAAAAATAAAACAGGATATTTCTCGACTTATGAGGGCTGCAGGGTTGATTTTGTATCAAAATGTAGGTTTTCGAGGTTGCCGAATTTAATAAAAAATAATCCAGAACCCTTACTATCATAGTTTAGATTTTGACCTGTCAAATGGCATTTTTTGAAAAATTGGAAATTTCATACTCTTCTAGCTTCCGTCCCTCTTTTCGTTTCCACTATTTATTCGTATAATGTTGATCAGCATATCTGAAAGTATCTGTAGGCATAATAGGAGCTATTTCGAAAGTCCCAAATTCTGGGTGAGAAATTATCAATCCCCTGAAAACACCATAATTATCCCACATAACCAATCTAATATTGTTGAACAAAATTGTAATATTTTTCACAAATACATAACATTTTCAACTCCTTTGGTGACAACCGATTGAATATTCCAATCAGGCACCTCTAAGTTGTTCAAACATTTCAACACACCCATGAACCTCGACGTAAAACACGAAACATATCCCGCACATCCAAATTTATTCTTCCTCCATCGATTCACCATAAATCGCATCATATCCAAACAGTTTTCCTTGAATTTAAAGTTGTGAGAACACCAGGAAGTCAAATCGCTCTCGAGAATTAACAGTTTCACACGTTTCTCAGTATTTCGATGAATGCCTAATTTATTTGTCGAGAAAATCAGTAGTGAAACAACAAACAGACAGAAAAGACACCTGTTTATAAAGTCGGACTTCTGAAGAGCCGATGGGAACAAAGTATTTCTGGACAATAAACTTTTTAGTGGGAAAATATTGAAAAACAATCTCGTATATCGATTGTTTGCACATGCTGAGCGATATTCAGTGGATGTTTGAGCTTCTCTACTTGACGATAACACAAACCATACAGTCCTCATGTTATTTGCCTTCAGTGAATGGCTGATGCGTTTTAACACCTATTTTAATACCCTCAAACAAGGTACTAGCGGTCGACCACTCCGGCCTTTTCATTCTTGTGTGGTATTTTGGAACGATGAAAGTTTCCAACAGCATGGGTTTCCTATCACCAATAAAAAGTGGGTATTTTTAAGAATTCATATTTTTGATTTTGCAACAGCGTTTTCTTCGAAAACTGATTTCACAAATGGCTGTTGCTTTGTGATATTTACCGCATCATTCAGAGGCTACATCCATATTATTAATTATATTATATTATATATATATATATATATAAGTATGCCAAACTATCACTTTGGGGACATATTATATGTCAAACTATCATTTCGGGGACAAAATGCAACTTTGGGGACTGTCCCCAAAATTTAAAGATATGTCATACTATAAGTTTGGGGACACTATCATTTCGGGGACAGCAAATGAGTTTTTGAGGACAGCAAATACAAGTTTGGGGACAGTGACGCAAGTTTGGGGACTTGAAATGTCCCCGAAGTTGATGTCCCCAAACTTGCATCACTGTCCCCAAACTTGTGAAATGATTTCACAAGTTTGGAGACACCTATTTCGATCATATTAAACTTTATTTCCATCCAATAAGTTATTCAGTTTCTGAACACTTTCTTGGTTTACTTGGAATGGTTGATTATGGCTATTATTTAATATGAGGATTCACATAAATTTACTTCGTCTCGTCAGGTAAACCTCATCCGCGTGACTTATATCAGCTATTTTTTTTCGAATAATACACGAAAAGCCACATATCGTCGTTCTAAGATGCAAATTGCCCAAGTCCATTTTCGATGAAAACAAAGTTATTAGTGCCTTCTAGTGACAAACGCACAAACCAATGATCTGACAGCAGCCCAGGTCCCAAATTTAACGTTTACGCGCCATAATTCCATATTTAAATTTGGTTTGCTTCTAATGAAAATTCAAATTCACAACGTTTTTTAGCTCTCCTGCAAAACTGTAATTTTGTGAGTTAGGCAATTTGCATCTTAGAACGACGATATGTATTTATAACGTGAGCACATGAAAAGTCGGATGGCGTCATTTTCTCCGAACCAGAAACTTGTTCTAAAAAACGTCTGAACTTAGGTTGCAGTTCGCGCGAAGACTGAGAGCAAAGACAGAGTCTGTAGGCCGAATTCACTTCTTAACCATGAGCTTTCCTCAAGGTGCCTGTCCGCACTGCGACAGAGACAGGAGACTGAGACCAGTGAGGCCTGAGACCGGGGCAAGTGTTAGATACCGCAGAAATCGATCTCCGCGCGAACCGAACACCATAGACAAACTAAGCCGAATACGAAATTATTTGGTCAAATAATGGATTCCGTCTCCAGTCTCTGTTTCTGGTCTCGTATCACTCGGTGACAGAATAGTCTGTATTCACCTTTACTTATATCCGTTGATCAAGCTTACTCTCAGCAAGAATAACGTTGAGTTTATGTGTATGAAAATTTTCAATTCCCATCCAGTATTATTAATTCAGTCAGTTGATTCATTAAAAAATTCAAGAAACTGACTTTAGAGTTTCTGTTAAATTTAGAGCCATACAACTTGAATGAATATTTTGTTTACACTTCTAGATAAGGTGTAATTACTATGACGTGTTCTCTTCTCATTGTATCTAACTTACTTGGTATATAAGAACCCGTTTACGACAAATAAAAATCATTAGGCGTATTGAAATTCAGATTTTTACTGAAATTTGCCGATAGTTCATAAATTTTGTCTAAAACATTTTTAGTTCTCATAGTTCTCCGCAAAGTTCTATTATTATCATGTCGATATTCAGTTCAATGAATAGTTATTAATACATAATTGATATGCTCATTTGCCTCATTTGGAACCATTGCCATAATATCAGATTTCCGAAGTGCCCATCTTGAAACCGGCACATTACCGCAGAACAGAAATGACATGGTACGAAAATCTTAACCAATAAGCGATGTGTAGTTTTTTCCATATTCAATTTCCAATAACGCGAACTTTTACCTGACGAAATTGAACCCAGACAAAGACAATTATTTATATCTAGTTGGAATTCGGAAGGTCCACAAATTAGCAAAGTGGAATAAATTCACCAGGAAATTTTCGTCGTGTAAAATCAAAGATGCGGTGTCGACTGTCGGTACGAGTGGTACGACCTTATGTTATGATGAAAAACACATGCGAAGCGAACGAAGCAGCTGCAATACTCCGCACTCGTGGCCGTTTGCCGCCACTGCATTGTTGCCGCGTCCAACGTTTCAGCTCGAGATATACCGTTCTAAACCTACCGTCTCCAACGTAATTTTCTGCCGCTAATAATAACGATATGATTAAATTATTAACATGATATTGTAGACGATGGTTGAAACTTCCAATGTAGATATGTATAACAATATTGACATGAAGGGTTTAACGACTCAAGACTTCAGGAAAAGAACTACTCTTTTTCTAACCAAGCTTTCGCAATAGTGCAATACTGTATATGTATAACTATTCCAAATTATTCTTTTGTTTCGACACTACATCAAACAAAACCAATTATGTATTGTTACCGCGTTCGTAATGAAAACTAAATGAAGAGAATATTTATTCACAAATAATATTGTTCTTTTGATGAATTGAAAAAAATATGCGGAGAGTGAATGTTTCAATTTGAAAATTGACCAATAATTGTTATCATATCATATGTACAAAAAATCGGAGCCGTTGAGCCCGTTGATTCTGAATAGGAGGTACCTCTACCGGCTCTACCTTTCTATTTTGAATCTTTTATTTTGTATTAGGTATGCAATAGATCAATTGATATTTTTTTTGAATGAAAATAGGGTTTTCTTTTACTCTTATTTCAGATTCTATGTACAGCTGTACTTATAACATATCTACCATTTTATTTTCCAATCCACTCTTTTTTTGGTCATGTCAACCGCTTTCAACCCGACAACACCGGCCGCAACCACGCCAATAGGAAAATTGATTCATAGATTCTGAAGATTCATCGAATAATTTGTAATGATAAATGTACATATTTCTAATTGTGATAATATTCTTAAACAATATTCCTAATTCAACATTCACTTTTATAAAGTTTGCCATGAAATTCTGACAAATTTCACTGCGAATATTTTGAAAATGTTAGGTTATGGTCATTCCACTGTCAGATACGCCCACAACGTTGTCGTTTCTGCTAAAAAATCATAGTAATTACGTATTTATCAAAATGTTCATTTACTTTGGGAAATTAATGAATATATTATATGAATTCAGTAATTCCAAAGATCTGGCGAATGCTGAAGAGAATTTTTCTCTGTTAACACTGGAAATATTTCACGTAATACGAAAATGGTTGGAAGATTCAGTTATGCTATATTCTTAAACGGAAATCAAGAAACGAGTGTTGAAATGTTACTGAAAAATAATGGACACAATAGTTCGTTACTTTGTGATAGTTCATTCGGAAAAAGAATAAAAGTACTCGAATAACCCAGAAAAACGAACGGAACAGACGAACCTATGGAATTCTCCACTTTTCAAAATTCTCAAGAAATACCTACAGAAGCCATTTGAATACCTCTTTGCACAACTTGAAATACTCCAGTATGAAAATGTAGTAGTTCTACGAAACCTGAATCACAGTTAAAACTCAGAAGAACTTACTCCATTTACAAAGCTAAAAAAGATTAAATAGAAAGTAGACTTGGCAATGTCGCTTGATTTTCACGAATACCAACCTGCGTCAGTTTTAAAAGAAAGAACTTGATAAACCCAGTGAACTACCTAATCATGGCTAATCGAGATACTTTATGAAAGTGAATGGAGTTTATTTGATTATATAATTCATTCGAAGTGTAATTTTTTGACCGTCTGACTAAAAGTAAAATTTTTACAGCCTCGGATTTGAACTTGGACTTCCCGGTTGGTAGTATTGTCTCCTTCCTTCTAGGCTACTGGTAATCACGTTAAATTGCTAATAGATTCATCTGAATAGCAAACTTTATATAGGAGAGGTCGAAATATCTTATAATTAATAGCTGAGTGACGACTCAAGTTGACGTGAATATACGTATGTACATCTCATTCGATAGTAGAATTTTTTGAACGTCCGACTAAAAAAATTTTCTTCCAAGCCCCGGGATTGAACTCGGATTTTCCGGACACAAGTATCCTAGTTCCTAACTTTTACGCTAGTGGCAATCATTTTGTTTACCTAATAGTTTCATTGGAATAGGAATTTTATATAGGAGAAGGCAAAATATAATAACTGAATGCCGCTTTAGTGGATCACGTGAATATATGGAATTCAAACATTACAGCTATTTGATATATAATTTAGTCAAAAGTAGGATTATTATTAACTGATTAAAGACCGAATATGATTGTGCGCAATGAAATTTCACAGAACACTATCTGTGACATCTCACGGCACACAACTTTTTAGGTATACTCCATAGACTTAGGATAATATGTCTATGGTATACTCTATTCAATTTTATGAATTATCCCGGTTGGCCATGAAATTCTGACACATTTCACCGTGTATATTTTGAAAATGTTAGGTTATAGTCATTTTCCTGTCAGATACATGCGCAACGTTGTCGTTCCTACATAGAGATCGTAGTATCATAATGTTCATTTACTTTGGGAAAAATAATGAATTTGAGAAAATATTAGGTATGTGGATTCAATCATTCCCAAGAACTGGCGCTGTTGAAGAAACTCGTTGATTCTCTGTTAATACCAGAAATATTTCACTTATATTAACATGGTTGGAAGATTCAGTTATGACAGTTATGCTAGTTTCTTGTACGGAAATCAAGAATCGAGTGTTGGAATTTTACTGAAATAATGGTCAGAATAGTCCGTTTTACTTTGTGATAGTTCATTCGGAAAAAGAATGGAAGAACTCGAATAACCCAACCAGAAATACTTATGAGGGAACAGTGGAACTCCCCACTTTTCAAAATTCTCAAGAAATAAGCCTACAGAAAGAAGACATTTAAATACCTTTTTGCACAACTTGAAATACTCCAGTATGAAAATGTAGTAGTACCTAGTACGAAACCTGTGTTGTGTCACAGTTAATGAGTTAAACCAGAGACTAAATCCATTCACAAAGTTGAAAAAGAGAAAATAGAAAATAGCATCGGCAACATCTCTCAGAATTATTTGACTTTCACGAGTGCCAACCTTCGTCAATATTAAGTAAGAGAATTTGTTAAACTTAAATCATGACCAACAGCCTCCTACTTTATGAAAGTGAATGGAGTGTATGTAACTACATACTCAATTTATTCGATACTCGTTATAAGAACAATGGAACTACTCTTATGCTTGAAAGAAGTTGATTGAGAAATATCAAGATGAATCATTTGATAACAAATTTTCATTACAAAATTTTTTTCATTATTTCCTAATCTCACATCGTCAATTGGAAATCTGTTACATTCACTTCAGTTCTTAATTTTGTATAATTCTTGATCAATGAAACAAAATGGTGTAATGTACCCAATACGAATTGTTAAATATTTATTAATTATTATTCGTACTAAGAGGGAGTTCTACCACGTGATTGAAACTGTCGAATTGTACTTAAAATAAGAATGTAAGCACAAATTCTGAACAATGCTCAAGATTCCAAAATATTTAGTGCCCATTCTTGCCGTTCAAATAGCATCCCTATCAATTGTAACTAACTTGGTATATAAGAACGCGTTTACGATAAATAAAAATCATTTAGCTTATTGAAATTCAGATTTTGACTGAAATTTTCCACCCGATAGTTAGTAGGTATCCTAAATTTTGTCTAAAACATTGTTAGTTCTCTTAACCTGGCAACAACCCCATTCCGCAAAATTCTATTGTCATCATGTCGAGATTCAGTTCAATGAATAATTAATATGCTCTTTTTGAACCATCGCTATGATAATATGAGATTTCCGAAGTGACCATCTTGAAAACGGCACATTACCGCAAAACAAAAATGACATGGCACGAAAATCTTAACCAACATGGGATGTGTAGTTTTTTCCATATTCGATTTCCAATATCGTGTACTTGTCGAAATTGATTTCGAAGTTCGTACACGACAATTTGGTATACCTAGTTGCCTAGTTCGATTTGATTTCAATGAATTCGGAAAGTCCACAAATTAACAAAGTGGAATAAATTCACTAGGATAGGATATTTTCGTGGTCTCAAATAGAAGATGCGGTATCAGAACGACCTTTAAATAAAAAACACACGCAAACGAAGCCAGCTGCTAGATACCAACCGCACACGTGTGTTTATTGTTTATATTCTCTTTGATAATGGCCGACGCGCCGACGGCCGTTTAGCGCCCCTACTCCACTACAAGTCCAGCGTTTTAGCGGTAGATATACCTATTACCTACTGTTGTTGTATGAGCTACTGTTTTCCATGTAATTTTCTACCGCCAAATAGTACACGATATGATTAATTAAATTTATTAAAATGATATTGTAGACGATTCTTGAAAATAACTCCCAATGTAGATATGTATAACTATTCCAAATTATTTTATTGTTTTGAAACTACATACATCCAACAATACCAAATACCTACATATGTATTATGACCGCGTTCGTAATGAAAACTGAATGAAGAAAATATTTATTCACAAATAGTAGGGAATTGTTCGTGTGATGACTTAAAAAAAAATGGAGAGTGAATCTTTCAATTTGAAAATTGACCAACAATTGTTATCAAATCATATGTACAAAAAATCGGAGAAGTTTATTCTGAATGAGTACCTCTAACTTTCAATTTTGAATCTACTTTTATTTTGTATTATGCACTCAATTAAATTGTTTGATAGTTTTTTGTTAATTTGAAATAGGGTTTTGTTTTACTCTTATTTCGGATTCTATGTACAGCTGTATTTTCGGCTCAAATAGAGTAAGGGCATTATTTTATATCGTCTAAGGGCATATCTACCGTTTCATTTTTAAATCTACTATTTTTTGGTCATGCCAACCGCTTTCAACCCGGCAACACTGGCCGCAACCACGTCAATAAGAAAATGGATTCATAGATTCATCGAAGAATTTGTAATAAGAAATGTATTTCTAATTGTTTTTATTGAAATTGGAAACTTGCTGAATTCAACATCGATATAGGTACTGAATTTGGAAATAATACAATAAGTACTTCAACAATTTCTCTAATTCAACATATTTTCTCCTCGAAATCCGATAGATAGATTCAGTACCGCAATGCATTTTTCTCTAAATCTATATTCAATCAATTAATATATTAATTATAATATATTTCGTCCTGTCCTATATAACATGTGGTATCCAAACGAATCTATTAGTGTTGTTACACGACTGCGATTAGCCTAGAACGTAGGACGTTAAACCAATAACCGGGAGGTCCGAGTTCAATCCCGAGGTTTGAAAATCTTTTTTTTTTGTCAGACGAACAAAAAATTCTACTTCGAATGAATTATATATCAAATAGCTGTAATGTTAGGATTCCGTATATTCACGTCAACTTGAGTCGTTACTCAGCTATCAATTATAAGATATTTCACGTTCTCCTATATAGAATTTGCTATTCAAATAAAATATCTATTAGTTATAATACACGACTACCACTATCTTAGATGGAAGGACACCATACTACCAAACGAGAGGTCCAAGTTCAATCCCAAGTCTGGGATTTTTTTTTGTCAGACGGTCAAAAAATTCGACTATCGAATGAATTAATTATATATCAAATAGCTGTAATCATAAATCTAATAATTCTTATATGGGGAATGAGCCAATGGTAACTGAAGCTGGGCGTTGTTTGTTGACTCTGTTTGAAATTTGCCGCCACCACGCAATTGGAAAATCGATCGATTGGAATAATTATTGTGTTTATATTTATATTTATCGACTCTGGAAACATTCTGATTCAGATTCACATGTCGATATAGTCAATATAGAAATAATATTATTCAATAATTTTCCTGACTGAGGTTGGCATCTTTGACGTATTAGTGTGCCGCTTGCCGCTAGGTTCGGACGTTAATCTGTCCGAGTTCAAACCCAAAACTAGGAGAAAAATTTTTTAGTCAGACGGTCAAAAATTAACCGTGTTGTGCGTAAAATGTTGTGCCTGCACAGAATACAACTTATTCTCCTATCTCGCACAAGCTATACAAGCTGAAGAGTTATCAGTATAATAAAAATCATATACAGAGAAATTGAAATGGCTGATAAGTGCCATAATACTTTTGAATAATTATTTTTCAAATGATCACTACTTTTAGTTTCTTGCACAAATTGCCGACTTTTCAAATGACATTTCAAAGCATTCTCTGATCAATTTTCTATTGATATTCTCTGGTTCTCGGAATAATAGCAATTTCATGCGAGTAGAATATTCATTTTTGCCGACGACTTTCGAAAATAATAATTCGTGAAATAATCACAATTTCAAGTTCCACGAACAAATTGATGACGTTTCAGAATGAATAGACATTCTTTACTCAGACTAAAGTCTAATATACCATAAATTACTAGTGATTTTACGCTCATACGTGATTTATGAATGTCACAAATCTTGATGAAACATAAGGATTTTTAACACCATTTATAGATATGGACAATGCTCAATAATAGTAACAATTATAAATCCATTTATAAATCGCTTCAATATCGACCATCACTAATTAATTTTCCACTTTACGTGATCAATATTATAGTCCATAGTAGAGTTGTAACGAATATTTGCATTCGCATTCGCGAATATTCGCATATGTTTGGATATTCGTATGTGCATTCCCATCCACAAAATTACTGCGAATGTTTTGCGAATTTGAATATGAGAAAAAAAACTATGAAACATCAGTCTTTATACAGGGTGAATCCTGTTGAACTGTACATGCTTCCCACAGAGATAGAGGACACTTAGCCGGTTCCAAAAATACCCCACAATTTACCTGAATATTGGAATACTTGAATATCGAGAGGATTTAAACTGATAATATTCTCCTGTCGTCAACTTTTGATACATCTGGGTATGATTTTCTTTGTGAAATAGGCCGTCCAAAAAAAATTTATCTCCGAGTACGCATATTCAATATGTTTTTTCTCTAAATCTGTAGGTGTGCCACGTGATTTTATTACTCTTTATTGAAGAGTATTCAGTGTAGTTTGAGCTGCCATGACAGGTTTATTGACTTTTTCATCTACAGGATGATTTTCTTTATAAATTCCGATAATATCAGAAAAATAGAGTCCGGTCCTAGAAACTTATAATCTGTTAACTCAGCTATATGGGGATTGATACAGTCCTCCTACGTACCAAATTTGGTGGGTTTGTGATTATTCGTTCGTCCAATACAGCATTTTGAAAATATGACCCAAAACGTGAAATCGCCCTGTATAATCCAAACGAGTGACTAAAGACTCAACATGTGGGGTATGTTTGGAACCGGCTAAGTGTCCTCTACCTCTGGGGGAAGCATGTACAGTTCAACAGGATTCAACTTGTATATAACTTTTTTATGTTTAAATAATCACAAACTGAACGCACGACAAGACATAGACAATTGGCGCCAATTTCTACATTCGCATTCGCACTTATGAACTTAGGGTTTACCCTAAGTTCATCTACAACATTTATTCTGTTTATAAAATCGTCGCGTGTCTGAAAGTTGATCCACGCGGCTACTCTTTTATAGATATGTATGTCCCCCTCTCACACTTCGGTGCCCTCTCCTACCCGCCCACTTAGCACGGAGACTCAGTTTGGTCCGGTCGTGCGGTTTCATCTTCATCACTTTAACCTGCCATATCTTTTGATGTACTCATACTAATTGTATAATGTAAAGGGCAACATCTGATTACCATAAACAGGTGGCAGCAAGGGAATCTTGAGAGATAGATAATATATGCTATCGCGGAGTTTTTTGTAGAACTATTTGAGAGGAACATTTCCGTCAGTCATTGTATCCACGTAAGTCTCACGGTTGTTGCAGCGCACGTGAAAATAGCTATTATGTCTGATTTTTCTGTAATTATTGAAGTTATAGTAGGTGGAAAGTATAGCCAGAGATAATTTAGCTTTCTAAGGATGAAAGAATTTCTGAAATCAGTCTAGTAGTTTTTGAGCCAAGTCGTATCAAACACACAAAAATACAAATCTTTCCTCTTTATAATATTAGAATAGAAAAGTATAGATAACAGATATTCGGGGCTATTCACTAAGCAAAGTTGTTATGGATAGCAACTGTAAATCGTCGTTATCCCATGCTTATTACATGGGATAACGACGATTCAGTTACTATCCATAACAACTTTGCTTAGTGAATAGCCCCGATTGACCTTTATGTGCATCGGTTGAAGTATCGCAGTGTCGAAGAAATGAGTCAGATCTTGCAATTCACGAAATATGTAGTTACATCCAGACAATCATATTAAAATTTTAGGGGTACTAAAGAGACCATACACATGCATTTTTAACCTAAGAATAATGATCGATGCCATTTTACTAGACAATCAAAATCCATTCTTTTTTTCATGACCTCCTTCCAAGGAAAATTTAATTATAAAATCCATTCATTATCATTTAAATCAAATACATAAGCATAAAACCAATAAGAATTCACCTTTCTATATAATGCCAACCCTTCCTTGAGATAAAACACCTTCACGATACGTATCATATGCAAAATAGAAATTTCAGTCGAAGCAAGGCAACATAATAATGATGTGAGAGATCCTATGATATACGAAAACTTCGGGGACAGTATATACATTTATACGATTTTATACGATTCACAAAAGTATGATTTCGAGGACAGTATAAAAAGTTTATTTGTTTACCAAAGTATTATTATGGGGACAGTATATACATTTTTATATGGAGCACGAAATTATAACTTTGAGGACAGTATATAAGTTTATACAGATTTTATATTGCTATATATGGTGCATAAAACTATCATTTCGAGGACAGTATAAAATGTTTCTATATACGATAAATGTCCCCGAAGTTATAGTTTGGCATACTTATATATATATATATATATATATATATATATATTAATTTGTTTCGGCTGCTGAAGTCCAGCAAAGATATAATTATGATAAAAAAAATATGACAAAGAATAATTCCTCTTCCACAAATAAAACATGTAATGGAAGAAATTTCGAAAACATCACGCATAAACAGACTTACAGAGTTGGACAAAAGGGAAGCTAGCTATAAAAATTACATAGGCATTGTTGGAAAGAAATTCTCTGGAAGTTGACTGTTTTGTTTATTGCAACTATTGTTCTCATAGATGAACAAGATGATTGATTTCATCATACAAATAGAAAGAAATAACACATGCATTGTTGCATGCGATCTATCAGCTTCTTCTGAGAAGTTAAATTTTAAAAAATTATACATTGTGTTTCATTCAGAAAAATAACAGATAGGTAGACATACCTTATTCTTTGATCTTGTACGTAATCAAAAAGAAAATGTAATATTCTTGTTGAATTTCTACAAATGCATTGACGAAATTACAATTTTCTCTCCTCGTGCATCGTTGAAGTCTTCCTGGAGACTTCAACGATGGGTGAGGAAAGAAAATTACGTTTATGGGATTTCGCTTTTATGCGAATCTTTCGGGGTCCTGAGAGCGATTTGCTTGGAAAAAAGCGGATTGGCCATGAAATTCTGCATGTTCCCAACAAGACACACATATGTCCAGATACCTGAGAGTATCTCGTATAACTATCTGATAATAATGACCCCGTAGCCCATTGAGGGAAATTTGGGTCCTTGCAGCCCATGACATCTCAACTAACAACATAATAATGATGGATGACGGCTCTTAGAGACATTTCTCGGCTCTACGAAATATAATTTGGTGCAGTTTACGGAAAAATAAATGAGCACTTGCGAGAACGCTCTGTAATTTGGTCGACCATTTTTTGCGCTAAGGGACTGGCCAGATTAAAAGTCCCAGGTAATGATAACCGTGGAATTGATCGAGTTTTATAGCATTGTTATTTCTGCTGGTAGCTATACTTTGAAGTGATATAAAATACAGGGTATGTCGGTTTGGTTCGAGATGACTATGATCGTGTATTGAATTCGCTGCTTTTCGGGATGTGGAATTAAGTTTTTTTTCGTGAATGGCATTCTCGAAGAGTGGGCAGGCGGGGTTTTTTCGATCTCGAGTTCGGATTCCAGGTGGATGGGACCACAGACGAGGATTGTCTCGTTGGGAACACGATTGGAATTTGCATAAATATGTCCGTCCGATTGAATACTAGGTATATGATTTTGGAAATGTCGGATATTGGATTTTTGAGGATGGGATCCCAAAGGGTCTTTCATGAAAATAACAGTCGGGAATTTTTCAGCATTAGCTATTTTTGTCCTTTATTTTAAATCTGAGCAGTTGGATGAATTCACTCGAATTTTGGATGAAAAATGACAAGGAGGGATGATCCTCTGAAAGCAACAAATTTGTCAATAAAAACAATATTTGTAATGATCAGAGTGTGTGATTATGTGGCTAACATCGTACGACTCATTTGAATCTTCAATAAAAGCCATTTTGCTGATCGATACCATCGAAACCTTGAGTGTTGTGTGCTCCTAAACAAAACTTGAAAATGAAATTTCGAAAAAATAAAACGGAATATTTCTCGACTTATGAGAGGTACACGGTGGACTTTGGTATCAAAATGTGGGTTTTCGAGGTCGCTGAATTCAATAAAAAATATTCCAAAGCCCTAACTAGCATCGTTTAGATTTTGACTTGTCCAATGGCATTTTTTGAAAAATTGGAAATTCAAAACTGGCATAGCTTTCGTCCCTCTCTTCCTATCCACCATTTGTTTATATTTTGTTGATCAGCATATCCCTAAGTATCTCTGTGCAAAATAGGAGCGATTTTAAAAATTTCAATTTTTGGGTGAAAAATGACTAAGGGGTAAGACCCCCCAAAAACACCATATTTGGCAATAAATAAGTATATCCGGATGGTTCTAACGGCGTAAATGATTTTGAAAGTTACTCAAGCCATTCGAATCTTCCATAAAAAGTTTTTTGCGGATCGACAACACCCATACCACGAATGGTCTGAGCTCCTAAACAAAACGCGAAAATGAAAAACCGAAAAACTAAAAACTCAATTATTCATTATCTTTGAGGGCTATATGGTTGATTTTGGTATCAATTTGTAGGTTTTCGAGGTCGCTGAGTTCAATAAAAAATATTCCAGAGCCCTAACTATCACCGTTTAGATTTTGACCTGTCAAATGGCATTTTTTGAAAAATTCGAAATTTCAAACCGTCATAGCTTCCGTCCCTCTCGTCATATTCACCATCGGTTTATATTTTGTTAATCAGCTTATCTGAAAGTATCTCTGTGCAAAATATAAGCGATTTAAAAATTTTCAATTTTTGGATGCAAAATGCCAAAGGGGTAAGACCCCCCGAAAACACCATATTTGCCAATAAATAGGTATATCCGGATGGTTCTAACGGCCTAAATGATTGAGAAAGTTAATCAAGCCATTCGAATCTTCCATAAAAAGTTTTTTGCGGATCAACAACACCCATAACACGAACGGTCTGAGCTTCTAAACAAAACACGAAAATGAAAAACCGAAAAACTAAAAACTCAATTATTCATTATCTATGAGGTCTACATGGGTGGTTTTGGTATCAAAATGTAGGTTTTCGAGGTCGCTCTATTCAATGAAAGATGATTCAGAGCTCTAACTATCATAGTTTAGATTTTGACCTGTCAAATGGCATTTTTTGAAAAATTGGAAATTTCAAACCGTCATAGCTTCCGTCCCTCTCGTCATATTCACCATCGGTTTATATTTTGTTAATCAGCATTTCCCAAAGTATCTCTGTGCAAAATATGAGCGCTTCAAAAAATCTCAACCTACAAGGGGCGCAATCAACAAAAAAACTTTTAGGTACAATAATAAGTGGTAATTGACTTATGAAGCTGTTAACCCTCTTTTTTGCCGATATGTAAAAGCAAAAAAACATTGAGATTCAGATTGGTGGTCTGAGAGATATTCAAAGTTTTGACTGCGTTTCTGGGCCTATCGAAATTTCTAGTTAAATCTCATCAAACTGACATCGTCGATCAAGCTCGTTTGTTCCCACCCATCTCAAACAGCCATCACCCACACCTCCTCGACAAATCCATAAAAAATCTCCCCAATCATCTCGCTCACCATGGTAGTTAGAGGTAATAGACGTCTTCTTTTATCGTCCTCCTCCGATGATAAAAGTCCTCTCCGCACGTTTTCTCGTGGGAGCCTCTCCCGAATTCCTGCTCCTCAAGCTCCGGGCTCGGAACCGCGGCCGGGCGAGGTTAATTGGCCGATTGTGTCAATGAATTTTGGCCACATCATTGTGCGGCAGAAACAAATGCTATTGGAACTGTCAGAGCGGCTTTAGTACACCAATTAGGGAGTTGAGTGCTCTTTTTAACGAGTCCGAGGTAATGACATGGCTGGAACCGCACCGGATGCGCCTCCCAAGTTGCCAGTTTCCCCTGCTCGGACAGGGGCGGTTCTCTAGGAAGGGCCGCTGGGCTTTCGGCCTAGTCATCGTTCTATCGGCGTATAAACATTCGGACAGCGCGGAAATCTATCGGGGAATTGTTAATTAATGACGAGGGGGCCGATGATTGATCTACGATCTCAGATTGGGAGGCAAATAATCGATGGTGATGGTCTGAAGATTCTTAAAGAAATCTGGGAAAAAATGACAGAGAAGACAAAATTGAGAAAATGTTTTTTCATTCTCAAGAAACTGAGTACAGAGTAAACCCAAATTGAGGAGTTCTTTGCAAAAGGTAGCAGAACCAAGTCACGAAAAATTGCCCATACAGGGGACTTCCTGTCTAATCATTAAAATAAAGGGTTTTTCAGAATAAATAAAACACATAATTGGTAATCATTTTCAAAAACTTCTTATGGGTAATTGTAGTATCAGTTATGGCATTTATGTACGAGAAATAGTATCTGGAAAAAGGCCTCCTCTTGCAGCTTTACATACGTCCACTATTTTTTTTTAATTTCAATGACATTTTGACATAATTGAGGCTCTAATGTCTAGAATAATTTCATTCTTCAGTTCAGGAATCGAATGTGAATTATTCTTATAGACCTGGCTTTTCACATAACTCCAAAGAAAATAGTCCAAGGGTGTCAAATCACATGATCTTGGTGGCCAATTGACATCACCGTTTCTGGAGATTATTCGTCCAGGAAATTTTGTCTCAATAAATCAATTGTGTCATTTTCCAAGTGAATTGTAGCGCCATCCTGCTGAAACCAAATGTCCTCTAGATCAATATTTATTGATTCAGGCCCCAAAAATTCGATTATCATCGATCACCATTGACAGTTACAGCTTCATCAGCAGCATTTTCAAAGAAGTAAGGTCCAAATACACCACCTAACCATGATGCACACCAAACAGTGACTCGTTTAGGATGCGTAGGTTTCTCAAGAATAATTCGTGGATTTTTCTCATCCCAGGTACGACAATTTTGTTTATTAACATAGCCACCAAGTTCAGAAAGTGCCTCATCGGAAAACGGTTTTTTTTTTGAGAAAAACCAGCTGGTTGTTCACTGATGAAATTGACAAATGAGCGACGTTTTAAATGATCTAATGGCTTTAGTTCCTGTGTTAATTGAACCTTATATGCCTTCAGAGGTAAATCCTCGTGTCAAATACGCCATGTTGTGGACCCACTAAGTCCAACTTGTTGTGAACGTCGTCTAATGGACATTTCAAGGTCTTCAGCAACACTTTCACGAACCAAATCAATATTTTCTTCTCAACGACCGCTACGTTTGTATTTTTCACTTTTTTGGTCTTCCACCGAACCGGCATCTTGAAATTTTTTAATAATTCGACCAATAGTGCTTTCAGATGGACGATTATGTGAAGTATAAAATTCACGTAATTTTCTAAGAACCTTTTTCACAGTACGCTGATTTTCATAAAATAATTCAACAATTTGAACGCCTTGTTTGTATTTCTATAAATGTCATACATCACACTTCTTAAGTGTCAAAATACCCAAACGAATTCAGGCCGCCATCTTGATTTAATTTTTTATTTAAAAAAAACCGCGCAATTTGAAACTTTGTGTTTTATGCTTTGTGAAAGTCCTTTGATTTTAAAGATTGTCGACATCTTTGAAAATGAAAAGACATAACACCCGCACCAAAATTTCCAATTCCAAGAGATATCGACCGATCGAGCAAAGTTGACCCACCCTGTATAGGCGATTTTCGTCGAATCTGATGAGTTCAGTTTCCGTTTGAAAAACACTCAATTTTTAAAACAAACTGCCCCTTTAAGATGTTTCCTTCGTCAAAAATTTATCATCCCAATTATGACCAACCAAAAAAAAAATAATGAAAAGTCGCTACTTCGGTGATATAAATTTATAAATGCCGTAACCTTTGAAATTTCACACATCAACCTCACAGAACCGTAACGACGTTAGAGTGAAATATGTTATGAGATATATTTTCCATCCCATTAAACGTTTATAACCGTACAAAAAGGTGTTTATTTTAGGAAATTTATACCACGAGGGTTTAATGCAGCGATAAAAGCTTCACCAAGGGGCCTCAACATATTTCATTGTGTAGATACAATAATATTATCATCTCGGGTATATTGAGTGGGTGTTTCTTATCTACCACACTCGAGACCGAATAGAATGGCCGACTCTTTATTCGAACGGGTACTTATCAGTTTATTCATGGATTCCCAACACCCTGTATCATTAAAACGATGTCAAATTTCGAAAAATGATTATTATAAAGAATTTTATTGAATGAAAGAAATCTATACAATTGAAAAAATTCACAAATCGAAGACTCATCCTGTAGATACCACAGTCTCATTTTTCCTCACTAATTTGAAAGGAATTAATACAGGGGTATATCAAGTGAGAATATCACGAGGAATTCAATTTAGACAACATTCAGTCCATGTTGAGGGGGATTATAGAAATGGAACATACATACTTAAAAAAATTAATTATGGAATGAATATAAATGGTATAGGCTTGTTTTATGGTCAGCGGCCGGTAGAGTTAAATTTGAGTTATTAAAGACGTCAACAGCATCATCTGACGGTAATCTGCGGGTGGCAAATAACCGTGACAACCAGGGGCGGCTTCAGAAAGAAATAATAGGCATTCATTTTTGAATCATATTCATATCAGACAGAAATCTTCATTTTAAAGTCGTAGATTAAAAAAGGGTTTATCAAAAACACAACATTCATTCTAGGAAAGTTTACAGCGAGAATATGATTCTACATGAATAAAATAAAAATACTTTTTCGTACAAATTAAATCAATGAATATACAAACAAAAGTATTGCATGAGGAATCACCTATCATTTTCATAACAGGATGAGTGTTCAGTTCTTTGGAGTTATATTCAGTGAATTGTCAGTCAAACTTGTTTGCATATGCATGTGTCTGAACCCTTGGAAAACCTCTACACTTTTCCTAGAAATTTCCAGGGGGTATAGTGGGGGTATTTGAGATATATTCTCCTGTAGGGCTGTAGTAGGGTCAGTTCTTCATCAGAATCTTTGGTGGTAGCTGTACAGTTCAGGGACTCCAACTAGAAATAGTTCTGAAAGGTACGATATTTCAAATCTTCTTCAGCTACACTTTTCGTAAATTTTTGGAATATTTCTTTCGATTCTGAAGGAATCAATGAGTGTTATTGGACGCTATTCTGTATCTCAATTTCATCTGAATTTTTTCAGTTTTTTTCATTATCAAATTTCATAGTGTTCACTGTTTTTATTTATTTATTCATTTAAATATTTCTTTCATTATCGAAGATTTTCTAGGAATTTACATGATGCCCAGCAAAACCAAGAATATCTTCTGTAAATTTCATATTCATTCATTTTTTCCAGCAACTTTGATGAAGAATTCGAAAAATATGTAGCCACAATTGTATGAATATTCATTTTATTCTCATTTTATTGTAAGTGATTCTTTGTAATGTGTATTTCTATTTCATCTTTGTGTTAATTGATTCATATTTGAATATTAATTTTATATTTTAATGGGGTATGTAGTTTGTTGATATGTCCAGAACCATTTTATTATGAAACGAGTCTACAAATGAAGTTATTATAATTATTTCAACTCAATCATCTTATTGATGATGATTTATTGAATTGAAATTTCTTGAATTGAATGTGAAAACTCATGAATTACTTATATTGATTTGTTTTTAAACTTAATTTTATTCTGATTAAGAGCCCTTTCCATCAACGTTTATCTTTTAATTATTTGTTTGAATTTCAATAAAATGAAAATAAAAATTTTCTCTTCGTTTTTATACAAACCTTTTCCTTTGTTCAAGGTGATGGCGCGAGGTACTCAAAATAGTAAACCCAAAAATGTTTCAACTTTTTTTTTCAAGGAGGAGAAATGAAAACAACAAAAGTAAACATGTGAACAAAATATTTTAATATATACAGTCTGTACAAAATCTTACACTTATCATCTTACAATAAAATATTTTCTATTAATTTACATCTAATTCCTGTACAATATGCACATAAAAGTAAATAAATATCCTTAGCCAGGTACTAATATATTACAATTGACTGAATTGAATGGACTCTTAGCCTCAGTGATTTCCATTTGTTTTCAATGGCAAAACGTGTATTCTCTTATGGGAAATTCAATTCGGACAGCCAATGAAGACGCCAATAAGTTTTCGAAGAAAAACAAAGGGAGTTACAAAATCAATATATTATTATATGGATATAAACAATTATTATACAATTCATCAACAATAATTCATTGACTATGGGAATTGACATTAATTACAATAATATGGTGAACTAAACGCGGTTCCGACAGGGGAGATTCGACTCTCTGACAATCGAAATATACAGGGTGATCCCAAAATTCCAGCCTGTCAGTATCCGACATTCTCAAACCTTATTTATACATTTATAATCACAGATGAGGGGGGAATGACCATAGTTCAACCCGTTTTTGCACTGGGACAATGCGTTCACTGCACGAAGCCTAGAGTCTCTTGATCACAGATTCGGTTAAAAGTCGCCGTTCTGTGCTACTCCATCGGGCTGAAAATCGAAATCCAAAACAAACAGTCGATAACCGTGAAGAATAATGTTCATGAGAATAAAAGAGCGAAACGATATCAGGAAAAATTCTGTTTTTAATTTTCAACATCGGTATAAAAATAAATATTGATTGATGGGTCTCTTATCCATTATCTCTTCAAATTCGTATACATATACAAAATGACATTTTGACAGTTCATTTGACATTTCATTTGACATTTCGTTTGACAGTTCATTTGACATTTCGTTTGACAGTTCGTTTGACATGTTGACCGTTCATTTGGCAGTTGACAGTCCGTTCGATTTTCCTCCAGATTCGCACAGAACGACAAGACAAGGGGTGGCCACCGACTACCGACAGCCGCAACCATTCACGACCATATCCCTGTAATTCTTAAGGGTTACTTTCTGTTCGTCGTCCACATACAACATGGATATGGAACTTAGCTGCGTTGGAATGCAACAAGGCTTAGGTACTTTGGTTGGGTTAACGGAATTGATCAAGGATTGAACTATGGCGTGATTGGTGGCGTTCAAATGATCGGGGAAGGGGTAATTACACTCCCCTTTACAGTGGTAGGCTTCGTAGTAAGCTGGGGCTACGATCCAGTCGTTCCAACCTACGTGAGCGAAGTCCACTCTCATCACGTGTCTCCTGCATGGTTCCCTCTTATCGTCTCTTCTTTTACCGTTTCTGGCAGCCCTCTTTCTGCGGTTCTTCAAGATCTCTTCGCCTTTCCTATGGATGCTTCTACCGTCGTCTGTGTACACGAATAGAAGAGGCTGCTTATGCAGCCAGTCATGGCGGTTGTCCCTCTTCAACCTCAAATGATCCTTTGGAACCACCTTCTTCCCCTTGCTCACATCCTTGACGGTTATCAGAATCCCGTAGTTGTTCTTAGGATTCCTCAGCCATCTCTGGACAGCGGGGAGTACGTCAACGCTGATGGTGTCATTTCCTCTGATGTCGATGAGCTTGGAGTCCATCAGTCTCGTGATGGCTTCCTGTTTGCCCTTGATACCAGGTTGGATGATGTCGCTCACCAAGATCCTCTGGAAGAAGGACCTTTTCTTTTCTCGTGGACCTTGGAAGGGTTCCCTGTTTATGGTGACTTCGGCAGCTTTGAGGGCTTCGCTTGGGGGCACGTTGCCAAGGTCGAACTTCAGCCTGCACTTGTGGTAGCTGAACTTTTCGTCCAGCGGGCTTTCTGAAAGAGAAAATGGTGGTTTAGTGAAGGAAGCAGTCATGTTTGTGAAGAGTAAGATGGAGTCTTTGAAACTTTTGATGGGTGAAGATATTCAGACAAGGTTACTGAAAGAATTACGAATGATGATATAATTTTCGACATTTTGAGCGTATGATGTGTAAGGACACACTTTCCCAGAGCTTCCGTATCCTCGATTTCTTTAAATATGTCACAGGCAGGAGGGAAGAATTTCACTTCTGAGTCCAAAGTGCGAGGAGTGATTAAATATTCAACAAAGTTATTCAATTAATTGCATGTATTGTATAATGGTGACCGTTCCACTTTCGCTACTGTGTAGCTCTTTTCTTGTTTATTATAATATGTTGATTTGTTCAAAGAGCTGTAACTGACGCTCTCGAGATTCCGACTATTTCAATGTACAGGGTGACCATACATGCTCGGTCACATTCTCTCCCAAGTATTTCTTCTTGAAAGAACAGGAGCACAACGAATACTTCTACGCCTGTTCCTGTTGTGGTTTTCAAATAATCTGTGTGCCATTTGATGGTTTGGGTTGTGGATTCCCTTTTTCAGCCTTCCTTTCCACTCATCATCATAGTCAAGCCCTTCTCGATGCTTATGTCATGATCCTTAGTCACTGGGAAGGTTTGCTGATGGGATGTATTTGGTTACAGAGGACCAGTCGCTTTGACACGTTCTCATAGCTCCAGTTTTGCAAACACAAGACTTTGCATATCGTCCAGGTTTACTGATTAAGAGTCCAGCAATCATGACTTGGAGAGAATTGTTTAACCTTGAGAAATTTTGATGCTATCGAGAAAAAAACCTCGAAGATATTCGAAAGTCCTGTATCCTGAAAAGGAAGCGTTTGTGGGCCAATGTTTATGAAGCTTTCATTCTGGATATAATCCAAGGGATCACATCTCTAGGTTTGTGCCTTCAGAATAGCCAAGCCAAGATCGAAATTCAGATTTTCTAAGGACATTGGCGAGAAGAGCACTTGCAGCACATTCAGATCTGTGTTGATAAGCATGTTATACTTTGTTGATCGAGTTGCTCCAAGTATAAGTAGGGCGGGACTTAAAGAAGGTATGACCTGACGAACACCTGATACACGTGTATTTCAACATACCACAATCTATAAATAAAATAATAACTATCTACGTTATCTATAGCTGGAGGTCATGTGTAAAAGTTACATTGTTTTCAGTCGAACACCTACAAAGATCTTCGGTTCGAACATATCATGTCCGCTCGTTTTGATTTAGACGGGCAATATACAGAGTGTCTATAATTACGAATTATATGTACTGTGTATGAATTATATCAGAGGACGGTAATCAAGGACTTTTTAGACGATTTTTATTATCCTCTGCGTTCGGAGAAGGATTTTAGTCGGTAATTATTTCCTCCTCTTAAAACGTCAGCTCGGTTTTATTATACCTAGTGGAAGCATTAAAGAATCGAAGACTATGAGCAGGGGCAGCATCTGACACTGCTGCTCACTCGAATCGTGAGCTTTCGATCTTTCTAATACATTTTCCTCGAGGAGAACCAAACGAAAGAATACAAAATGAAGTTCTACGAATATTACAGGATATTAAAATTTTGCTGTACTCACCAATATGGGTGTAACTTCTTATGGTGTTGGCTGTTTGGGTAAACAGCCCAGGTTTGTTGATGGACGTTATATCCAGTTTAGAACCACTCTGTTGTTCGTACAGTTCGATCAAAGCTTGGGGTATCACCAACTTTGACTTGTCCACATTCGGCCTTCCTTTGAAACCGAAAAGGGTTCTTAGGTTGGTTTCTACTTCAGCTAAAACTTCTTTGGACATGGTTGTGGATGAGGATGTCGAATTGCTCCTTTGGGGTACAGCCAAGAAGAAGAGCAACCAACAAAGGTAGTTTCTTTTCATTTTAAAAGCTCCTGAAAGAGAAGAAAAAATGTTATTCTGGATAATTGAAAATTTTATTATATTCAGGCAACAAAATGAATCGAGAAGTGTATATAGTAAATTATGGCAACGCAGCATTGGAATGGGACTTTTCTGTATGTGAGTCCGATCGTTTTCTTCCAATTATTCTAGAATTTAATCAATCAAGTGGTATCTGGTTTCTTGAAACTTCAAAGCAGGCCCCAAGGCTGTTAGACTAAATATTGTGCTTTATAGTTTTCAGCAGTCAATTCAACGAACATAAATATCTCAACAAGTATTCTAATTTGTGTGGGCTTCTTGTGGGTGATTTATACACCGTCATGAACACAAAATGAATCGAACCCATTTAGCTGACAGTTCGTCGATCATTCTCCTTTACCAGTCAAGGTTAACTCTGCTAATCTATCGGTAATAAATCGGTGTAATTGATACAATTATCTATAACGAAGAATATGTTCTTGACTTCGAAATGCGGCTTCGATAAAATCTCCGAACTTATCTTCGTGCAGGTGTGCCAAATCCATCCACAGAGTTTTCATATTTCAGGAGACCCACTACGTCTAATATTGCTCCACATCGAGCTATTTCATGGTGAAAAACACTAAAATGTCTTCCTAAATCATAGAAATAGAAAAAGATGATCTCTAGCTCTTCTGAACGTTTTAATTACTGGCAACTTATGACAGAAAGTATATAGAAAACCCACACAGATAGAAACCTACAAACAGAGATTTAAATAGTGCCAAAACTTATTCCTGCAGAATCAAATCTACTGATAAGTCCTGGGGAAAACCTGCTCGAGGTGGCAACTCCGATTCCATCGCTTGGTATCCTCTGCGGCAGCAAAAAAACGGATTGAAAGAGAATTCCTTCCTCTTCAGTTTGGGCAATGTCGTGAAGGAATGTTACTTAATTAAAATTTGATGTTTCAATGTCACTGACATAGTTTGTGAAATCTCTCGTATCGAAACGTTGAATTTTATTGCTTGTAGTCATGGTTTGAACGACGTCTCGGGCCAGGTGTCGATTGGCTTTTCGATCGGGAATTGAAGTGTGAAAGAAGCTTGGAATTCGACGAAGAAGAACGTGGTTGGCATGGTCTCGAAAATTCGAGGTGTAATTTGGAGATTTCCCTCGAACAATTCGACAGATCTTCAGAATTATACGCGATTCAAGATATTTTCTAAATTCAATTAAAATGTGTTATGCCAAGAATGTCTGAAGTATTTTGCACCTCCGATTATACCGGAAGTACCTATTTTCTCGAATAGTATGCTCCCAAAGAAGGTTTTTTATGAAAACTCGTATCCAAATTCGATATGATTATGTGAATCCCCTGTAAAAATTTTTCGGTTGAATCAGAGCGAAAACTCCAAAAATTTCATCCTTTTAGCTTTAGGGGTGAAGTAGCTATGACTATCTTTGTGGTCATCTCGAATAGAGAATATTTGACTGAAAGCTCAGATAACTCTGGATTTTGGAAGATCTCGATTTAATTTTGGGTGAGGTAAAGAAAGAATGACCCTGTATGGTTAATTTCAACATAAGATATTGGAAGAATTGACGAAAATGAAATAAAATTGACATTATATAAAACGAACTTTTTGAAGAATTGGAAAATGTGTATCTGCAAGTGACAATGTTAAAAAATCAAATAATTTGTGTTAAATTGAATAATCCATAATCGTTGGATCAGTTCCAATTCTTCTTTGCGGTCATCTCCAATAGAAAATAGTTGACTGAAAGCTCAGATAACTCTGGATTTTGGAAGATCTCGATTTAATTTTGGGTGAGGTAAAGAAAGAATGATCCTGTATGGTTAATTTCAACATGAGATATTGGAAGAATTGACGAAAATGAAATAAAATTGACATTATATAAAACGAACTTTTTGAAGAATTGGAAAATGTGTATCTGCAAGTGACAATGTTAAAAAATCAAATAATTAGTGTTAAATTGAATAATCCATAATCGTTGGATCAGTTCCTTCATTTTCCATTTCAATTACATACGTCATTTTCGAAATGCGGCGAAGTGATTAATTTGCTTAAAGTGAGTTCCATAAGATTTATTTTGTTCGAGAGCGATTTCCATAAATATTTCTCCGTAATGAAAATTATTTTTCCACGTGTAGAACATAGCCCGAAGAAATCGGATAAGATGAAAACATTTTCTTGTTTATAATCAATTAATTTCCTTATGAGTATGCGTCATTATCAAATAATTTGTACTCCATTGGTGTCCCAAGCCTCTTGGGTGGGCTCTAACTCCCATATAGCATAGATGGTCTAATCATGCATCGAATAAAGTTCAAGGATGCATTCGGATTACCAGAAGGAATGCACTTTGTATTAATTATTCATTATTTCGAAGTAAAACGAGTAGGTATATTTTTATTAATAAAATTTATTTAGCCTTCGTTCAATACGAAAATAAATCGTAATTGCTTTGTTCGATCGATACGAATCCAGGGATTGTTGTTACATGTCGATACGAGCAAAGCGTCGACAGATCGTTTGAAGAATAGGACAACGCTAACTAGAAGCTGTTGCATGCAGAACATTTTTTTTTCAGGTGGAACGATTTCACATGAACCTTCCTGCTTCTATTTTACAGATAATTACTCAGTTTTAATCTATACTTTGAGTATTATCAGCTGAAAAGTATGTATCTATTGGAAAATCAGATATGTCGATATTCCTATGTGCATCGACTTGTAAATTGACCATCCTTGCCTGCAGAA
Source organism: Adalia bipunctata (assembly GCA_910592335.1). Lineage (NCBI taxonomy): Eukaryota > Metazoa > Arthropoda > Insecta > Coleoptera > Coccinellidae > Adalia > Adalia bipunctata. The sequence continues at coordinate 740,827 of OU342952.1, read as the reverse complement.
TCTCAGGTATCTAAGTGTGGGAGGAACTTAGCTGTTCGCAGGTTCTCTTGCTGATTTTATTGATCGACAAAGGATTTAATGTTTTGGTGCATTGTATGTGAGAATAAGCCAGTGGAATTAAGAGTATGCAGGATGGAATTTTGCAATGAAGTCATGGGCGTTGAGGACAAAGTCTATACCAATCATTCATTTGAATTTTATAGAGATAAAGTGTGAGAACGAATCATTCACTATTTTAAATTGTGGAATATTCCATTGAAGAGATTTACTCAAATATTTCACCTAAATTTATCCCAGAATTAAAATAATTCGTTCCTCAAAAAAATACATTACTTTTCTCGCAGTTTCCTTTGTTCCCAGCTCCAGATGCTCAGGAAAGTATGAGATCTCGAACATCGTTTTTTTGGTGCCAACTATCCGCAAAAACCGATACTATTATTTTTAGCCGTTATAATATCGTTACAGTAACAATTTTAGATCCGCATTATAGCGTAGAATGTGTGTATAATATCAATAATTATTGAAATTACCCGAGCTATAATTCATAGGCCGCTTCATGTCGTCCACCTTAATGCCTTCATCATGCAACATGTATGGGTTAAATTTTAGTATACTCTCGATGAAATTCTCAGAAGATCTCTCTTTCAATTCCTTGCAGATGGCGGTCTCATATGACCTAGGAAAATTCAGAATTTTTCCAGATTACTGAAACTACATTTTTGTTTTATGGCTCCTACGCTTTTTCAAAACAATAAAAATTAACTTCTCTTAACAAAATAGTTCAGAAAAATTTGACAGCTGTCAAAAAATTGTCTATGATCCCGAACCTGTTGCCACAGAAATACCGGAAACCCAATCAAGAATCGACGAGTCTAAGAGTTTTTCTGTTTCTTTTCTCCGTGGACCACCCTGTATAGCCGGCGTAGATTCATCGCGCAATAAGATTCGAAACGAATCTATTGAGAATTCACCTGGTCGTCCCGCGATTTGAATAAGTGTTGCGTTCTCGGAACCTTTGTTGACTTAAGTTGAACTGTTACCTAAGACATGCAAAAAGTTTCCGCCAGCATTGTAGCGCAAACATGTTTACATTTCGTCCTGTAATTGGTCGATTCTTATTTATTCGAGCCGTTTATTTGCCCGTACGGATATGCACGGAGGGTGATTTGCAACCTGTCAATTATTGAATTTGTACAAATTGAACAAATTATCGCTGTTTTATTGATTTTCGCGGGGCAAATAAACACGGGAACGGTAAACTGCGATCGGAATGTGGCTTTCGGAAATTCCCCCCTCGTATACACTGCACGACAAAACGCGTTTCAGAAGCTACAATGAACTAAGTCCATCAGCGTACAACCTATTTCAAGATTCTCAACACACCTATAAGGGGTTCTAGAGGGTTTTCAACAAGATGGTGCTCCGCCACACTATACGCATCATCAGTACAAATTTTATGGCCTGCAAGATCTCTTGATTGGATACCTCTAAACTTTTTTGTGGGGCTCATTTAAAGAGTGTATTTTTATAATAATGCTAAACAAAATAGCCAAAGCTTCAACAGACCGCTAACTATTGCGATCTAATATTCTGGAGGTAGTTTCCAACCCAATCGAAAATGATCTTTTTCCCTCCAGACAAACAGTCTGGTTATCTCAAAGTCGGCGATGATTCAACAATAGAGAGCAATTAAGGAGCTCACAGTTCACGGTATTGTTTAAAACGCTTAATGTGGTGTCTAGATCAATTTGTCCAGAAGGTGCTGGATTGTTATTACATCTAAATTGAGCGTGCAGAGATGGAAACAATCAACCTTCTGCTTATGGTAACTTGATCTCCATTATGAGGATCTAGCGGCAGGCAGTCTCTTCGCAGATTTCAACCTTCTCATTTGGTAGAATGGTTTATGGTGGAAGCACCTGGATCCCCATATGAAAATAGGGTTGAATATGTGTAACAAAATGGAAGTTTTGAATTTCCATTAAGAATGAATCATTTTTTCATAGTTCCATTCCGATTTGCTTCAAAAATTTCATTTTCCTCGAAATCCTGTTTGATTTTTCAGGAGCAACAAACTAGAAAAGATTTCACCTCTTTATAAACAAAAAAACACCCTCCATTCAAAAAAATTGAAACCGACAACTTAAATTTACACATTCCTCAGCGTACGAGGAATGTTTCCAATTTTTTTTGTCATCTATATTGGCTGTGGATTTTCCAAGTGACCCTAGAACGGGTTTTTCTCCACAGAATATAACACAGCAAGAAACAATTGGTCAATTCGAGACAGTGAAGAAGATTGCGCTAACATTAAGTGTTATAAACGTTCATTCTCTACCACATTGATGGCCATAACATTACGTGGTTCTTGGAAGAAATCAAGACAGAACATGCGGCAGTTAATGCATCTTATGTTGGCTTCAGAAGATGGAGAGAAGCTGCATGTTGAGACCAATGGACCCATAGCGTCAACTTGATACACATTTTTCAATCGATACTGAATAGTAATTACTAATGAAAATGTTATAATCTTCGATGGACCGATAATACTGGACGTTTTAATTTCTCACAAAAGAACGTATCTGATAGCTTGCTTTCTTTAGATTGACATCTCATACTACTTCAAGGAATTGAATTTGATATTCACAAATTTTCTGCTTTTTTTTGGAATACAAGATTTTCTGTATTATTTTGATTGTGTGTACCTTTCACTGAAATAATCGATTTTCGAATGTGAATGAATTGAAGTTGTTGACGAAACGAATTACATAAAATTACAAATTATGGCAAGCTGAGGTCGAATATTCAAACAAGAATCAATTTATTTTCGAATGATCAGGTGTTAATTTTCAAACCAATTTCGTTAAAACTGGAAACCGTTGCCTGAATCTTGGAATTTCCTAACATAAACCGCTCTATATTGACCAAAATTTCGGTAGCTATCGATGAAAGTATCATTTACAGGTCATCAGAAAGTAGAATTCAGGTGCCATTTCAAAACGTTTCGATTTAATTGTTCGAACATTTTCCGCTGATGACTAGATAAATTCTGAGAATTTTTTGGTAATACACGAATTTATATCTGAAGAATACGAAAACACGCTTGAACAATTTCAAAAAATAATCACAGTATTTAACCATCTCTTCTGAATTTTATACCTTTCTGGAAAATCGTTGGGAATAACTACAGAGTGAAACAGCCAAATGGAATAAATTCGATAACGAATAAATGAGGGGGTGTTACGAAAAACGCTCGGACACGTCGATTTGTAATTTTAAATGCGCATATTTTTCAAGAAAATGATAATATATAGGGTGTTCCATGTGACCGTGGCCAATACCAACTTTCTTATTTCACATGCAACCCCCTGTATATTATTTATTTTTTGGATTCTTCAGATGATTCTAGACATAATTCATGTACAATGTCCTTACCTATCTTCAACTTTTTCGGAAATATTAAGTGTTTTCAGATTTTTTACAAAAATTAACATTTTAAATGAAAATTATTTCATTTCACAAATTCGATACATTACACTCAATACTTATTTCCCATTTACCTCTTGATATGAAGAAAGTGAGCAAAAACGCCTGAAATGTTGAGTAACGTTAGAAGACAGTTCTACACCAGATTAGCATGTTGCCAAGACGTTCGCGGCGAGCTTTTTGAACATTTCCTAGATTGATATTAATGTTTTTTTTTGTTTTTTTTTATTATTAAGAAATAATCAGTATTACTTATTAGGTTTTAAGTGTAATGTACCGAATTTGTGAAATAAAATAATTTTTATTTAAAACGTTGATTTTTGCAATAAATCTGAAAACACTTAATACTTCCGAAATAGTTAAAGATAGGTATAGGACATTGTGCATGAATTGTGTCTAGAATTCTTTGAAGAATCCAAAAAATGAATAATATACAGGGGGTTGCATTTGAAATAAGAAAGTTGGTATTGGCCACGGTCACATGGAACACCGTATATAATATTATTTTCTTGAAAAATATGCGCATTTAAAATTACAAATCGACGTGTCCGAGCGTTTTTCCCAACACGTCCTCATTTATTCGTTATCGAATTTATTCCATTTGGCTGTTACACTCTGTATAAAACTTTTATGCAGAAAATTCACCAAACATTTCCATGGATTTTCGACATCCTGTATCTTCCATACGAAGATCAGAGAAATCTGTTGTTAGAAAAATTGTGCCATTTGAAGACAATGGTAAAGTTTTCATACAACTTAGCTCTCAATTCCTAGACAACGTGGAAAATCATTAAAAACATTCGGAATTGAGGATTCCTCGAGACTCCAAGCCTCAAACGAGATAGCTCAAACTGCGCTTTACAGATTTAGCGATCGCGGCCGAAGTGACGTTTTGAGCAACTGCAAATACGCAATATTCAAGGTTGCCACCAAATGCACCGAAACCGGCTTTCGCAATCAGCATTCTCGACTACTCACCAGCTGAGGCCACAAAATCCCAAAGACAAGAAGAAGATAATCCACAGATCAGACCACGGAAAAACGGCACGCCGTTAACATAACACACCAGACTGTGAGGCGGCGTCGGACGCGAACAAAACACTGCGTGTGCAAGTGCGGATCGCGGATAACTCGGATGGTACCTAAATGATGGCCCAAGAAGAACTGAACGCCACAGCCACCCTCTTACCTGAGGATCAAGGTGTGGGCTGGCCGGCGACCAATGGGAAGGGGAGCAGGACACGTGCTGCAGCCAATAACTAACAATGGCCCTAAGTGTATATTGTTGGCCCATTGTGTTTCTTTAGTGGCTTTTTACCACAATCGGATCGGTGAATGCCGACCACCTCTCGTGTCTTTTTTTTCCGTTTTGGTCCTTCGCGAGAGGATAAATCAATCAAGCGGGTCGGCCGGAGATGAGCCACCCTGTAGGGAGGTCGGTGTTTGCGTATCCGAGATAATTGAGACGGATTTGTCGGTGGATGTGGGTTCGAGATCTTGCGGCAATTGATATGTGATGTCCACTTGACCTACCACTCAATAAGTAACGAAAGAAATCGAGAATTATTTGGGAAAGTGATAAAAATACCACAGTCGATAAAAAACCCCTTTTGAGAATAATATTTCATATCGACATAGGCCTATGAATATGCTGTTCCTTCTTACTGAAAAGGTCCTGACCAAAATGAAATTTTGCATTTTACCCAGACGTTCTATTCATGAAAATACAATGCGCAAAAAAATTAACGCACATTATGTAAATCTCAATTTTATTCTACAACTGAAGGTGTTCTCAATGATAATTATTTTTATCAGAATTATGCATGCATATGTTATCCACTTTCAACGTTTTTCTTCAATACAGATGTTTTCTCCCAGCAGGAAAAAAAAAGATGATATTATCAGATTTTGAATGTATTGGCTCCATTCTAAAATCAGTTGTTCTCGATCAATTCTAGTGATCAATAGTTTTTCTTTCGTTTGATTTTCTACACTCGATCGCTATGCAACGCGAAACACGCAATTTGACCCAAGTGAAATGTGCCCGAGCGGTAGTTTTGCGAGAAGAAGGGTGGACGTGGACATACACGAGAATTGCAGGAAGGTTTGGAGTTTCCCATACAAGTGTGTCCAGAATATTGCAGCGATTCAGGGAGACAGGTATGAATGTCCGAAGACCAGGACAGGGTAGACCACGGGTAACAACGGCCATTCAAGAACGTTACTTGAGAGTTTCTTCGTTGAGACAAAGGTTTGCAACCGCTCGCCTCCTTCAAAATCAGCTTGAGCAAACTCATGAGGTGCAAATTAGCACTCAGACAATAAGAAATCGCCTCAGAGAATATGATTTAAGGCCTCGTGTCGCGGCAAGAGGCCCAGCTCTTACCCCAGCCCATGGAAGGGCGCGTTTGGATTTTGCGAGAGAGCATATCCATTGGGAAGAGGCCGATTGGGAAAGAGTTCTCTTCACAGATGAGTGTAGATTCTGCCTCTACCATTGTGATCGACGTTCCCTTGTATACAGACGTCCACATGAAAGATATGCTCAGTGCAATTTCCTAAATACTACTGGTTTCGGGGGAAGATCGATTATGGTATGGGGTGGAATATCTTTGACTGCTCGCACAGACCTAGTGGTCGTTGATAATGAAGCTATGAATGCTGATAAGAATATAAGGAACATTCTTGAAGAGCATGTAGTGCCATTTGCCCCATACATTGGTGAAAATTTCATTTTTATGGACGATAATGCCAGACACCATCGTGCGCGCATCGTTCAGGAAGAGGTTGAAGTCTCTCGAATGGAATGGCCAGCGAGAAGTCCAGATCTCAATCTGATTGAGCAGGTTTGGGACAACCTCAATAGAAGGCTGAGAAGTTCAGAAAATCATCCAGCTACTCTTAATGACTTAGGAATCCAACTCGGAGAAATCTGGAAAGGATTAGATCAGAACATTTTAAGATCACTCATTTTGAGTATGAACCGTCGTTGCCGAGCTGTAATTAACGCAAGGGGTGGAAATACCAAGTATTAAATCACTCATCAGCATTTCAGTATTTTGAAAATTGTTCATTTCTCTTCTTTCACATAAGATTCGGTGAAATCCTGAATTTTTCTTCCATTTAATGTGTCTTGTTTCGTTCAAAACCTTCCCGAGAGAACATAAAAAATAAGTTAGGAAAGTCAATGTAGAGTTAACTTTCATTAAAATTGAGATTTTCAGAAGGTGCGTTAATTTTTTTGCGCAGTGTAGTATGGAAATCTCTACCTTTTAAGTAACTGATGTACTTAGCATCTAGTTTCATTTTTATTCAAGGACATTTCTCTCCTATCTGTTTCCACCCTGTATACGAATACTCAAAGAAACTGACCCAAAGAAAACGTGTATTTAAAAGACGAAACCTGTACAGATCCTGGCACATCCTGTGTAATGGTCCTCAGCGGGTTCCTAACGAGCTTAAGATAAAAATATGTCAAATTTTCAAAAGTCACACTGATAGCTTTAACAAACTTATCGCAATTGCAGAGTTAAGTTAGCTCGAAAGAATGGATAATCGTATAAAAGGACGAGGAGGCAGTATTGTTAAGACAGTTACGTAATTGGCTCGAAGTAAAATCGCAACGACTTCTTTCTGAAGTAACAAAACCTTTTTGACTTCAATGGAAGTCCCATGGTGAACATTCACTTGTTTCGAACCGTCGAGATATTTTTTGTTGTTGAAAAATTTAGGCTTGATTACGCTTACAATGGATTTCTTGTAAAATTTCAATTGAGCTTGTTCGTAAATTTACTGGGATTATCTAATTACGCAAACTGGCTTAAATCATTGTTTTTGTATAGAATTTTGTTATCTTCAGTTTGTGCCAAGTTCAAAATTCTCGGGATATTCACAAAGGGTTATTGATAAGGGAAGTTCGTTCGATAATAGCTATTTTGAGGGACGATATCACCCATGCTTTGAGTGATCTGAGCTCGTGGACAAAACTCGAAAATGAAATACCGAAAAAATCAAAACAAAATTATTCATTATCTATGAGGGCTACATTGATGATTTTGGTATCAAAATATAGGTTTTCGAGGTCGCTCTAATGAATAAGAAATATTTCAAAGCCCTAACTAGCACCGTTTAGATTTTGACCTGTCAAATGGCATTTTTTGAAAAATTCGAAATTTCAAACTCTCATATCTTCCGTTCCAATCATCTCCGCCAAAAGTAATTTATATTATCTTGATCAGCATACCTCAATGTATCACTGTGCAAAATATGAGCGATTTGAAAAATCTCAAATTTTGGGTGAAAAATGCCAAAGAGGTAACACCCCCTGAAAACACCATATTCGTCAATAAAAATAAATATCTGGGTCAATTTAACCGTATTATTCGATCCAGAAATTATGCGAACCATTCGAATCTTCCATATTAGCCATTCCACCCGAAGATATCAAAAATACTTTGAGTAGCCTGGGCTCCTGAACAAAAGTCGAAAACGAAAAATCGAAAAACATAAAACCGAATAACTCGTTGCTTATGAGGGCTACATGGGTGGTTTTGGTATCAAAATGTAGGTTTTCGAGGTCGCTCTAATGAATAAGAAATATTTCAAAGCCCTAACTAGCACCGTTTAGATTTTGACCTGTCAAATGGCATTTTTTGAAAAATTCGAAATTTCAAACTCTCATATCTTCCGTTCCAATCATCTCCGCCAAAAGTAATTTATATTATCTTGATCAGCATACCTCAATGTATCACTGTGCAAAATATGAGCGGTTTGAAAAATCTCAAATTTTGGGTGAAAAATGCCAAAGAGGTAACACCCCCTGAAAACACCATATTCGTCAATAAAAATAAATATCTGGGTCAATTTAACCGTATTATTCGATCCAGAAATTATGCGAACCATTCGAATCTTCCATATAAGCCATTCCACCCGAAGATATCAAAAATACTTTGAGTAGCCTGGGCTCCTGAACAAAAGTCGAAAACGAAAAATCGAAAAACATAAAACCGAATAACTCGTTGCTTATGAGGGCTACATGGGTGGTTTTGGTATCAAAATGTAGGTTTTCGAGGTCGCTCTATTCAATGAGCGATGATTCAGAGCTCTAACTATCATAGTTTAGATTTTGACCTGTCGAATGGCATTTTTTGAAAAATTGCAAATTTCAAACTCTCATATCTTCCGTTCCAATTATCTCCGACAAAAGTTATTTATATTATCTTGATCAGCATACCTCAATGTATCACTGTGCAAAATATGAGCGATTTGAAAAATCTCAAATTTTTGGTGAAAAATGCCAAAGGGGTAAGACCCCCTGAAAACACCATATTTGTCAATAAAATAAATATCCGTGTCAATTCAACCGTAATATTCGATCGAGAAATTATGCGAACCTTTCGAATCTTCCATATAAGCCATTCTACCCGAAGATATCAAAAATACTTTGAGTAGCCTGGGCTCCTGAACAAAAGTCGAAAACGAAAAATCGAAAAACATAAAACCGAATAACTCGTTACTTATGAGGGCTACATGGGTGGTTTTGGTATCAAAATGTAGGTTTTCGAGGTCGCTCTATTCAATGAAAGATGATTCAGAGCTCTAACTACCATAGTTTAGATTTTGACCTGTCAAATGGCATTTTTTGAAAAATTGCGAATTTCAAACTCTCATATCTTCCGTTCCAATCATCTCCGCCAAAAGTAATTTATATTATCTTGATCAGCATACCCCAAAGTATCACTGTGCAAAATATGAGCGATTTGAAAAATCTCAAATTTTTGGTGAAAAATGCCAAAGGGGTAAGACCCCCTGAAAACACCATATTTGTCAATAAAATAAATATCCGTGTCAATTCAACCGTAATATTCGATCGAGAAATTATGCGAACCTTTCGAATCTTTCATATAAGCCATTCTACCCGAAGATATCAAAAATACTTTGAGTAGCCTGGGCTCCTGAACAAAAGTCGAAAACGAAAAATCGAAAAACATAAAACCGAATAACTCGTTACTTATGAGGGCTACATGGGTGGTTTTGGTATCAAAATGTAGGTTTTCGAGGTCGCTCTATTCAATGAAAGATGATTCAGAGCTCTAACTACCATAGTTTAGATTTTGACCTGTCAAATGGCATTTTATGAAAAATTGCGAATTTCAAACTCTCATATCTTCCGTTCCAATCATCTCCGCCAAAAGTAATTTATATTATCTTGATCAGCATACCCCAAAGTATCACTGTGCAAAATATGAGCGATTTGAAAAATCTCAAATTTTTGGTGAAAAATGCCAAAGGGGTAAGACCCCCTGAAAACACCATATTTGTCAATAAAATAAATATCCGTGTCAATTCAACCGTAATATTCGATCGAGAAATTATGCGAACCTTTCGAATCTTTCATATAAGCCATTCTACCCGAAGATATCAAAAATACTTTGAGTAGCCTGGGCTCCTGAACAAAAGTCGAAAACGAAAAATCGAAAAACATAAAACCGAATAACTCGTTACTTATGAGGGCTACATGGGTGGTTTTGGTATCAAAATGTAGGTTTTCGAGGTCGCTCTATTCAATGAAAGATGATTCAGAGCTCTAACTACCATAGTTTAGATTTTGACCTGTCAAATGGCATTTTATGAAAAATTGCGAATTTCAAACTCTCATATCTTCCGTTCCAATCATCTCCGCCAAAAGTAATTTATATTATCTTGATCAGCATACCTCAAAGTATCACTGTGCAAAATATGAGCGATTTGAAAAATCTCAATTTTTGGGTGAAAAATGCCAAAGGGGTAAGACCCTCTGAAAACACCATATTTGCCTATAAATAAGTATATCCGGAAGGTTCTAACGGGGTTAATTATTGAGAAAGTTAATCAAGCCATTCGAATCTTCCATACAAGGTTTTTTGCGGATCAATATCACCCAAACCACGAACGGTCTGAGCTGCTAAACAAAACTCGAAAATGAAAAACCGAAAAACTTAAAACGAGATTATTCATTATCTATGAGGGCTACATTGATGATTTTAGTATCAAAATGTAGTGTTTCGAGGTCGCTCGGTTGAATAAAAAATATTCCCAAGCCCTTACTAGCACCGTTTAGATTTCGACCTGTCAAATGGCATTAGGTATCTATACTCGTCGTAATATTGGTAGGACTTGATGATATGTTGCTTTCTCTACGTCCAACGAAACCATCCATTACATTAGTTAGCAATTTTTCAATGCAGAAAGTCGATATTTCCATCCCCGCGATGGAGATCCCAACGCCACGTTAGAAGACCAACTTTCCCACCTCGGAGACTTCAACGATCGGACAGGAAAGAAACCGCTCGTAATTCACGATATTCCTCTCTAACCAACCTGATTTGCATGGAAATTCCAACGGATTTTTCCATTTTCCGTAGCCCACATTCGGACAAATGATTGATTCTCGCACGTTAGCAGACAAACGTACGGTGCCACTTTCTAATTTATCTACTTTCAGAATCGGCATTACGCAATATCAACACCTGCCCGAATGTATTGAAAAATGTTTAATCCATGAAAGTGGCAGGCTGTAAATTCGGTAACTGACACCCAATCAACGCGAATAGGTCGAGAATATTATCTAAACTACCTTCGTTCGGTGTGCGTGCTACGAAATAGGTAGATGTGCGATGAGAAAGAATTCTTTGTGGAGGAATTGGTTTTTGCGCTCTTGTTTGTTGGAAAGAGAACGAGAGCGAAAAAAGCTCCAAGAAAAAAGTCTCTTGCGGTTGAGTATTTCATTTAAAAATCAGAAAGGACCCCGCACTTTTCTTATGGCAAATGGCGTTCCGTCAAATTTTCTAAAATTTTGGTATAATGTAGTACTCGACATACTGATCAAAAGTGTCAATGGCCCCAAATCAATCCTATGACTAGTTTCTGAGATACAGGGCGTTGAAGTTGAGAATTACCCACTTTTACTACGCCCGTATCTCGGAACAGAATCGAATGAACTTCAATTTTTCTCAAGAAACATTTCATTCCATTCCCAGGGAGCAACCATATATAGGAATATGACCGAAAATCGTTACGAATACAGGGTTATCCATAATTGAATGCTTGCCCGATTTTGAAAGTATAAAATATGTCAGTTCCAGAGCGAAAACGTTCGCAAAATGAACTATTTCACTAGATATGTTGTTGTTACATCGAAAAAACCTGAAATACCCAGAATTCATACCTACTATGTGATCCATTATTATAGAAACTATTCACAATGAAGCTTAAGTGGACACACTGTATTTTTGGGTTGATTTAAGGTGTTTGTTTGATTTTTTCAGAACATATCATCATGGACTTCAAAGAATACAGGGTGATTCAGTCATGAAATAAACTGTGAACCTCACGAAAATACCCAAAAACCACCTTTTTTTTTCATCACCCTCTATTTCAAGATTAAATCCGTTGAGATGGGAGTTTTGTTCACCGCTGTATTTGATATGAAAACATCAATAGGGCTGAGAGTTTTTATCCACTTCCTATGACCAGATTTTTTTTGAGGAATATAAAAATTATTTATTTATGTTATTCTTTTCTTATTCCAGCAACTAGTTAGTTTTTCTTTTACGAATTAGTTGAATATGCAAAATGCAAGTAAAAGTGTTACAAAAATTAGAAAAACATTAGTTGCTGGAATAAGAATAGAATAACATAAATAAATAATTTTCATATTACCTAAAAAAAAATCTGGTCATAGGAAGTGGATAAAAACTCTCAGTCGTATTGATGTTTTTATATCAAGTACAGTGGTGAAAGAAAACTCCCACCTCAACGGAGTTAATCTTGAAATAGAGGGTGATGAAAAAAAAAGGTGGTTTTTGGGTATTTTCGTGAGGTCCACAGTTTATTTCATGACTGAATCACCCTGTATTCCCTGAAGTCCATGATGATATGTTCTAGAAAAATCAAACAAACACCTTAAATCAACCTAAAAATACAGGGTGTCCACTAAACCTTCATTGTGAATAGTTTCTATAATAATGGATCACCCAGTATGAATTCTGGGTATTTCAGGTTCTTTTGATGTAACAACAACATATCTAGTGAAATAGTTCATTTTGCGAACGTTTTCGCTCTGGAACTGACATATTTTATACTTTCAAAATCGGGCAAGCATTCAATTATGGATAACCCTGTATTGGTAACGATTTTCGGACATATTTCTCTATATAGTTGCTCCCTGGGGATGGAATGAAATGTTTCTTGAGAAAAATTGGAGTTCATACGATTCTGTTTCGAGATACGCGCGTAGTAAAAGTGGGTAATTCTCAACTTCAAAAATAGTCATATGATTGAGTTGGGCCAATGGACACTTTTGATCAGTAGGTCGAGTACTACATTATACCAAAAAATTAGAACATTTGACGGAACGCCATTTGCCATAAGGAAAGTGCGGGGTCCTTTACATCATATCTTCAAAATGTTGAGATTGCTGAATTCAAACATATCACATGACACCTGTGTAAAATCCAATGAAAAGCCTGACTTTCCTAGGTCCAGTTGCAACCAAGACAAAATTTTTGAGATTGAAAACTCACCACTGATCATTTTTGAATAATTATTTCCACAAACACCTTTATACACCTTGCCTTTTGCCACTTATTAATTTTCGCTCCCAACTGAGGTCTATGCACCACCACTACCCTAAGACTGACCACCAATTGATGGGAACTTGTCCTATCTTGTCAATTCTGAACCTGCCACTCTTTGCTCGGGTACAATTAGCGCATTTGAAGCCAACTTGTTCAAAAGAAATAGGGGTCACGTATTCAATGAGTTAATATCGACATCAATTGTCGAAACATTTGAATGATATATGGGGGTTGTAAATTGTAGGTGGATGACAGAATGAATCACACACTTTGTATACAGAATGGACGGTTTCACGAAAGCTGATTCAGAAACTAATTTTTTCAATTTTCCACGCCCAATTAATGGCAAATTATTAACCCATTAGGAATAGGGAAAGATCAGAATATTTACAATGTGCATGCACGAACAATAAGCCGAGTTACCGACTCTAACGGTCAAAAATGGGTCACTCAAAGCACCGAAATTGAGTCAGGAAAAATGTGAGGAATTGGCACAGCTGCCATCTGCCAAAGTTTGCCTTACGAGGATATATTGAGAAATTCTTAGCCTACTAAAGAACCAAACAAAATTTCAATGTCAAAATATTTTATTACTCAACATATTCTCCTCTTAATTGAATACATTTATTACAGCAAACCTGCAACGTCTCTAGACCTTTCAAAAAAAATGTTTCTTCTTGCTCTGCAAACCAGTCCTCCACAGCTTTTATAACCTCCTCGTTGGAAGAAAATTTACGACCTTTTAAACTTTTTTTCAGTTGAGGAAAGAGATGATAGTCGGACGGAGCCAAATCTGGTGAATAAGGGGGCTGTTTTAGTAATTCTAACCCTAAATCACGAATTTTTTGCATGGCAACATGAGATTTGTTTACTGGAGCGTTGTCCTGTAAAAACAAAACACTTTTGGATACCTTTCCGCGTCTTTTCTCTTTAATTTTTTGCCGTAAAGTGGTCAGTAATGTCGAATATTAATCTCCAGTTATTGTTCTACCCTTATCCAAAAAATCAATCATGATTACCCCATGGCAGTCCCCAAAAACTGAAGCAAGAACTTTTCCAGCAGATTTTTGGACACGAAACTTCTTAGGTCTTGGAGAACCAGAGTGTCGCCATTCCATCGATTGTTGCTTTGTTTCTGGATCGTAGAAATGTACCCAAGTCTCATCCATAGTAACAATTCGGTTTAGAAAGTCTACATCGTTTTCAAATCGAGCACAGATCGAACGCGATGCTTCTATCCTTGCACGCTTTTGGTCAACATTCAAACATTTGGGATCCATTTTGCAGAAATTTTTCTCATGTCCAAATTGACGTGAACTAAATGATGAACGCGTTCGTATGAAATCTTCAGTGCTTCAGATATCCGTTTTAGTCCAATTCGACGGTCTGATAAAAATCATGTCATGAACTGCATCGATATTTTCGGGGACTGACGCAGAAACTGCCCTTCCCGATCGGTCATCATCTTCAATGGAAAATTTACCTCTTTTGAAGCTTGCAGACCAATTTTTCACGGTCGCATACGAAGGACATTGATCACCAAGGGTATTAAGCATATCTTCGTTAATCTGCTTATCCCTTAACCCTTTTAAATGCAGGTACTTGATGATGGCTCGGTACTCCAATTTTTCGATTTTAACAATTTCGGTGGACATCTTTTTTCTTTCAATTTATTGCGTAACTCTGGTTTACTTTTTTGACATCGAACTCTACACTGACACTTCTAATAAGTTATTGTGCGTTGATATGGTATCGCAATATTTTGTTCATGCATGGAACTGGTCTAGGCTAACTAGATATCAATACATCCTCGTAGAACTGGTAGAGCACCTCGTATAAGAACAACAGAAAATGTTCAGATAGAACTTTATATGCGTCCCCAAATGGCCAAATATTGTTTTTTCTCTGATGATACTGGGATGATTATTTGCTGGAATTTTCTCGCATACATTCTGTCGAAAATCTGACCCCCCCGAGTCCTTGGACAGTGGATACCTACTAATAAGGCACGCAGCTAATGAAATATTCATGAACTGAAACAACGAGGTCTTTTGACCTAGTCCTTCGGTGCCAAAATCCAGGGGACAATTATCAGTTTCAGAACGAAACATTCCAAATCGATATCCAATATTTATGCAGCGTGAATATTTCGAATATACCCGGTGATTTCGTGGTGATTATAGCGCTCTACAGTTATAGAGTGTTGAAATTTTAAAATTTATGGATTTAATTATAGATCTCTCCAGATATTCCACGATAAGAAAGATGAATTGTTTTTATTGGTGCACGGAGAATAAACAATGTAAATTTATGGCTGGACGGCTCTGGCCCGCGGCTCCGTACGCGTGGAACGCGGATTCCACAGCCGTATATTCTTCAGCGAGAGCATTTCAGCCCATATTTCACAATTTACAAAGCCTTGATGAACTCATCTTGAAGAATAACAGTCACATGTACCAATTGAAAAATTTGATATTTGTTAAACAAATTGACAGCAGCTGTCAAAGAAATCGTCAATGAACCTGGATCTCTTTCCTTCCCACACATTTTTAGATTTTTTCAGGAGATTTTCTAAACCAGATGGTTCCGGCTTAGTTTGTGAACGAAATTTTGCTTGAAAATACGTAATTCTTCAAATGAATGTAGAATTTTTCCTCTATCGACTTTGTGGTATTGAAATTATCAGGAATCAGGCCCATTAAAGCTGTAATTAATTTTTTTCAATAACTTGTCTTAGTTCGAAATTTTGTTCCTTCATATTTCCAAAACCACTGATCCGATTAGGATGAAATTGTGCATTCGGATGGAGAATGAAGTATTCAAGCCACTTGAGAAATTTTGGACAAATCGCCTCACTAGAACCTTATGAAATTTAAGCGAATTAACGAAAAATGAATCACAATATTCCTGCAACAACAGATCCAGGAAAACGCACGATTTCTTCAACAGCTCCCAAGAAAATTTTCCGTGAGATTTTTGGATGCAAATCTGCCTACAAGGTGGATGAACGAGCGCTCAAAAGCTTCAGACTTTAAGTCAGTGCTTTCTTATATTAATCTTGTAGATTCCTGATCCAAACGCGAAAATTTGGCCATTATTGGTCGAATATCGGTTTGGTGCCCGAACCTGGGTGGTCAATACGGCCCTGTAGGGCCCCTCGGAATATCTCCCATCTTATCGAACCGCATAATAAATCAGAAAGCCCGATATTAATTGAAATATCGGGTTACCTGCCCTTATCAAAATTAACCCATTGTTTGTTTCTGTTGACCGCTCTGAACCATAAACAATTTCTCGATCGTTAATGTTTTTATTCTATGAAACTAAAGAATGCAATTAAGCCAACCTATTAAACCAGGTGTTCCACAGCGGTTCAGATGGGAACGAAGACTGTGGGTCAATTCATTCAAGGATCTGATGGAGTGGGCTCTTGAAAATTATTCATTTCGGTTTTTAAATAAATACTAAGAAGTTGTGTTTGAAAAATGTCTGCCTTTGAAAGACTTTCACAAAAAATGCAACAGCTTCTTGAAGATAACTCTCATATTCAATTCCAAATTCACAAATATTTATTGCCTTAGCTATCTTCAATTCAACATTGTCTTACTGAAGAACCAACTTGTCCACAGAGTGATTCTGTTAGGGTGCACATCATATTTTTATCTATAAAGTACAAATCTTCCTTTTTTGAGAATCTTCTTCAATCTGTCAGTGGCGTAACTTGAAAATCGTAGTGGATAGAAGAAGATTCCATTAGAAAATCTGAAAAGATTAATTGCTTGTTTCCATCTCCGGAGTAACGATTCAGCACTCCATCTCAAGTGTATTACCACTCGACTTCAATGCCAGACAGAATGGTATCCACATAACGAGCTGTAGGCGATTGGAATACCAAAGAGTTACGATGTTTCCAAACGAAAATAATATCCTTTTAATAACAATCGAACACAAACACCTGTTACGTACTACCGTTCGTAGTAATAACTTACATTTTTATGTCGTTATGGCGTTCCTATGCGTAGAGTTATTGTTGTAATAATATCCCATATCGTCTGAGCCTCAGCCATGGCATTATAATTGCCAGTACAAAAATAAACATCGATCAGATTCAACATCCAGTTAGTTTCAATCGACGTAGCTTTTTCCTGATGCTTTGTTTCGACACAGCACAATTTTCTACAGATTTGTACATTCTGAGCATATTGAGAAAGAAAAAAACAAACAATTACCGTACTCCGATATAAATTAGCTTCAAGCTTCAAGACATTAATAAGAACCAACAATCAGCAAACTTGCTAACGTCAAAAAGTGCTAGAGAATGTTAAAAAAATGGAAAATTCCTATCCCGCCCCTGTCTCTCGAATCCCTCCAAGCAGTTCGATAACCGTGATATAAATCATTATTCATCGATCCGATTTTAAACTGCCTAGAATGTTCTAAAACTAGAATATCAGGAATAGACACAAAACACCATGCATACCAATCGACATGGTTGTTTATATCTCATTTCGAGTGTGAAAAAAATGGTTGCAAAATATTTTCAAGCGTTGAGAAATCTCCAATAGATACAGAACATAGGTGTTCCAAAAATAAATGGTGTTGTATAATCGGATTCACTAATAAGATAACTGCTTCTAGCTATTTGGATTTTTTTTCTCGGCTATTTCTGGTTCTAAATTGGTCCCATTTTTTTTGTATACGTCAATCAGAATTTTTAGGAGACCATTATTGGTCCAGAGATGCTCTTTGTGGGCTGATATTGAAGCTAAATTAAACATTCTCAAAAATATTTTACATCGAGTATTTTACACCATTTATAAAGATATACTCTTGATCCTTAGAGTATGGCAACAACCTTAACAAATCAATGGAACAATATGGAAAATCTATTCAAGAGTAGAGGGAAAAACTATTAATAGTTCACTTCATTTACAAAATGATTCTTTCTTCGTTAAGAAAATAGATTAAAAAAATTAAATCAGAGCAAAATGAAGTTAAAATAATGAATATGAAACGTCTGAAATTTTTTGAATTTGATCCTGCAGTTTTATCATTTCCTAATAAAAAGATAATCCCAAAGCATGAAGGATCTGTAGAGATCTTAAGATGCTTGGAAGATAAGGCCCATTCAAAAGATCCTCAAGATCCAAGTTAAAATATTCAAATTAGCATCAACTGAAGCTTCTTAAGCAGCATTTTTCAAAGAATCCAAAGGCTGCCTAGTTACTAGAAGAAATATTGAAATGGCCCCTGAAAAACAAAAAGAGATATGACAGAAACGTGGACAAAGGAAATACAGATATCACGCTGAGAAGGCTTTTGTTGGGATGAAATCACAGGGGCGTGCTGACAAGAATGCTGATTGGTAGCCATGTATAAAAAAATGTTAACAATGTAGAACATAGGTGATAGGTTAGCTCTGAAAAGTCATGTAGGTACCTCGAACAGAAAGAATGGACTTGGACAACTCTCACAACCCATTTTTAATTTTTGTTAGTTGGTTACTCATTTGGAAAATTATTCATCCTTTTCTTACTTCTTTATGTTTGTTCAGAGAAAATTCATTGATAAATTCCCTTCCAGATTTTTGGAAAGTCTTGCTTTGATCAAGGATCCAATCGAGAGTGCATCGATACCCAAAATAAAGAAAAACTACAGCAGTACCACAATTCAATTTTCCCTTGCAAGCATCTCAGAAATTCCCCATACCTATCTCCATCTCGATCGTATAATTAACAACCGGAGCCACCGGAGCATATCCTCCAAGTAATCTGATACAGACTACCAACTCCAAGGAACAAAAACAAAGCAACGAAGATGATACCGAGCGCGCATTTATAGAGAGATACATCTCCGGACGAAATTGAAAAGATAACATCTCCGCCACTGGTGGTTGCTTCACTGATTGAAGATAAAAAGATACAGGTGTGCATCTTCGAGTCACGTGTGGTCAGGTCGTGGGATCCTGGTAGACCTGGCAGCGCCTTATTCATTCCATTATGGGACATGGGTACTTTATAATGATGCGAAGTGTACACCTAGCTCGGGCAGCTCCAAGCCGCTTTGAATATTTCGCATTTTTCGTTTCGACGGCCGTCTTCTGCTATTTTTATCGCCAGGCTGCTTGTCTTCCCCTCGAAGATTTCCAAACACTCCTGAACCAATGGTTCAACGTTCACAAGTCACATTTTTTAACCTAAAATTTGATCTGTCATAAAGACTGTCATCAGGACCAAAATCAATCTCCTTGATACAATTTCCAATCTATCAACTCTAACCTGTAACATTTCTTCACCATCAGATCGAAGGATCTCACCCTGATCCCCAATTAATCCACACTACGTCGTACTCCTGTCATTCATGTACCTCTTGCCCCGAATGGTCAATTTGAAGTGTGCCTTTGGTCCCATCAGCTACCTGCCTAGATGTCAAGTACACTCATCTCGAATAGCTCAACAAAAGGACGAATCGCTTGTCAGGACTCGAAGATTTCGAGGATAAATAAACAAGTACTTGAGATGGAATGGATTTACCTGCATGGCTACAGGTTCTTGTGTAGGTCATTGTTGGGGACATTACACAAATGTGGGCATAGTGAAAGGGCATATTACTTCGGATTAGGGAACTTGTCGACATAGCTGTCAAAAAAGGTTTTCCTTTGATTTTTTAGCTGCGAAATGCGATGGATTTTTACAAGGTTGATGAATGAGTGACCAAAAGTCAGTGCTTGCTTAAGGTGACCCTTTTTATGAATTAACTCATTCTTTTGCTGAAATGAAGGGTTTTACAATAAGAGGTGTTATTTTGACACGTCTTGTTGAAAGTAAACGTTGCCCAGATCAATACCATCCAACTCCGGCCATAAAAAATCATTAATCATTCCTCGATAGCGCAATCCATTCACCGTAAATGTTGCTCCAGTCTCATTATCGAAAAAGAAAGGCCCAATGACCCCACCGGACCATGAACCCCGCGAAACAGTGACACGAGGAAGAAATGTTAACAACATAAATATGGACTTGGCAACAATTCTTGAATGGGGATCTAATAACTTGGTAGAATTCAACGCAAACAAACACAAGCATGTCATTTCTCTAGAAAAGCCGATCTTACTGTGCCCAGCATAAAATTGTCGGGAGTGACCATACCATTGAAGTCATCCATTTCGATGCTTGGCATTATCGTCGGCAGTAACCTTTCCTGGGAGAATCACGTGAGATCCATTGCTAAAAGTGCATCCCAAAAACTTGGTTTTCTGTTTCGTGCCAGGAGCTATTTCACCTCAGGTCAGCTGCTTATGATCTATAAGGCACAGATTCGACCTGTCCTGGAATACCTAAACACCTAAACACACCCTAAAACTCTTGGATTCCGTACAAAAAAGGGCAATTCGTCTCCTCGGTGATGCCTCGCTTACAAGCTCGCTCACTTCTCTGGAACACCGTAGAAAAGTGGGCGATCTGTCTCTATTTTATAGATATTTCCATGGGCGATGCTCTTCTGAATTATCAGCAATCGTTCCCCCTATGGCAGTCTCTTCCAGACTTACCCGTCAAGTTAAGTCTTCACACCCCTTCGTGGTAACTTTGGAGACCTGCAGAACATCTCTCTTCAAAGAGTCGTTCATCCGACGAACAGCGAGGCTTTGGAACACATTGCCTAGGGAGGTGTTCCCCGAGGCATATAACCTCCAGAAATTCAAGGAGAACACTAATTCCTACCTGCTTGCCTTGGTTCTCACGATGTTTTCTGAACATTACAGGATATTCCTTTTCGTGAAAACCACAACATAAAAAAAAACGTTGAGGATAAAGAGGCTTTTCAACCAATCCTCTTGGGTTTTCTGAGCTCCAGATGCGACAATTTTGCTTGTTGACGAAGCCATCGAGGTGGAAATGGGCCTCATCACTCAAGATGATTTTTCGATGGAATTCCGGATTATTTTCATGCATTTCAAGGACCCAATCAGCAGAGACACGACGTTGTTGATGAACGGCTGGCTTGAGTTCTTGTGTTAACTGAACTTTATAAGTCTTGAGACCCAAATCTTTATGCAAAATACGATGTAATGAGGTTTAAGGAATGCCTAATTCCAAAGAACGACGGAGAATGAAAAAACTTGGGTTTTCTTGAAAACTTCCGGTATAACTGTCAAAAAAAGTTTTCCTTTGATTTTGAAACTGTCAAATGAAATGAATAGTTGTAGAGGAAGACTTTGTGAGTTTGGATATCTTCCTTATCTTTGAAACTCCACTTTGAGAAGGAACAAAAGTCAGTGCTTTAGGTGACCCATTCTTTTTATGAATTAACTTATTCTTTCGCTGAAAGTGGGTGATGAAAACGAGGAGATCTCCAACTGATAACGCCAAGAAATATCCCGAATGCTGTGTTTGCGAACACGTACGCCTCAAAACCTCCGTGGCATTTCCTAAGTGCATTCAGTAAAGTTGAAATAATAAAGATAATTCCTCCTTTCCGGCGAACTTGACTGTATAGCGTCATGCTGTCTAGCAAAGAGAAAATTTTAGATAGAGGTCAACCATCCACATTCTCGTATATTCACTATTTCCACACACACACACACACATTGCCTGAACCTTAACATTTACATGCTCGCGCTGTTGTTCAGATTTCTATTATATAAATACATAAATTTATATTCCGAAGTGTTCGTACCAAGAAAACCTTGTCTGTCAGTTGTACCTATCGAGTGTTTATTTTATTCATTTTATTCAATGCTGTTTCGATTTTGTACCGAAAGATATTAGAGAGGAATATTGATTGGTCGATTATTTCTCGGCCACTTGTTCAGGACGGTCTTCGAGAGTTTATTGACCACTGGAGCTTCTTGGTTCTTCCGTGGCCGTCAGTGGGCCAAACGCAGAACCATGGGTTAGATTTTATCTGGTAGAAGTACACAGTTTTTTGGGGAACTATTCCTCTTGAACTTGAACACCTTCCTATGAAAAATGCACTGCCCAAAAAAAATTACCGCACATTCTGAAAATCTCAATTTTAATGAAAGTTAACTCTACATTGACTTTATAACTTATTTTTTATGTTCTCTCGGAAAGGTTTTGAACGAAACATGACACATTAAATGGAAGAAAAATTCAGGATTTCACCGAATCTTATGTGAAAGAAGAGAAATAAACAATTTTCAAAATACTGAAATGCTGATAAGTGATTTACCTAATACTTGGTTTTTCCACCCCTTGCGTTGATTACAGCTCGGCTACGACGGTTCATACTCAAAATGAGTGATCTTAAAATGTTCTGATCTAATCCTTCCCAGATTTCTCCGAGTTGGATTCCTAAGTCATTAAGAGTAGCTGGATGATTTTCTGAACTTCTCAGCCTTCTATTGAGGTTGTCCTAAACCTGCTCAATCGGATTGAGATCTGGACTTCTTGCTGGCCATTCCATTCGAGAGACTTCAACCTCTTCAAGGTACTCCTGAACGATACGCGCACGATGGGGTCTGGCATTTTCGTCCATAAAAATTAAATTTTCACCAATGTATGGGGCAAATGGCATACTTATCAGCATCCATAGCTCCATTATCAACGACCACTAGGTCTGTGCGAGCAGTCAAAGATATTCCACCCTATACCATAATCGATCCTCCCCCAAAACCAGTAGTATTCAAGAAATTGCACTGAGCATATCTTTCATGTGGACGTCTGTATACAAGGGAACGTCGATCACAATGGTAGAGGCAGAATCTAGACTCATTTGTGAAGAGAACTCTTTCCCAATCGGCCTCTTCCCAATGGATATGCTCTCTCGCAAAATCCAAACGCGCCCTTCGATGGGCTGGGGTAAGAGCTGGGCCTCTTGCCGCGACACGAGGCCGCGATTTCTTATTGTCTGAGTGCTAATTTGCACCTCATGAGTTTGCTCAAGCTGATTTTGAAGGAGGCGAACGGTTGCAAACCGTTGTCCCTATACGAAGAAACTCTCAAGTAACGTTCTTGAATGGCAGTTGTTACCCGTGGTCTACCCTGTCCTGGTCTTCGGACATTCATACCTGTCTCCCTGAATCGCTGCAACATTCTGGACACACTTGTATGGGAAACTCCAAACCTTTCTGCAATTCTTGTCTATGTCCACCCTTCTTCTCGCAAAACTACCGCTTGGGCACATTCCTCTTGGGTCAAATTGCGTGTTTCGCGTTGCATAGCGATCGAGTGTAGAAAATCAAACGAAAGAAAAACTATTGATCAATAGAATTGATCGAGAACAACTGATTTTAGAATGGAGCCAATACATTCAAAATCTGATAATATCATCTTTTTTTATTCCTGCTAGGAGAAAACATCTGTATTGAAGAAAAACGTTGAAAGTGGATAACAAATGCATGCATAATTCTGATAAAAATAATTATCATTGAGAACACCTTCAGTTGTAGAATAAATTTGAGATTTCCATAATGTGCGTTAATTTTTTTTGCGCAGTGTAGATGCCAAGAACGTCTCCTATAGACCATTTAAGTCAAGTTAGAATCATCCTCTTAGTGGGAGCGTTTTTTAACATGGGAGATTCATCCCTCAAATGACACCAAGGTATCTAAAAGCAAATGTTAGTGAAGAGACGTCAAATGAGCAATAAAGCTAACAAAAGTTGCCTTATCGATCGGCATTTTTTCTGTCAACGGTGTTTTTTATCCAAATTCGAAAACGTAGACTATAGATACGGAGGCCAACCGAAAAATAGCGATCCTCGCATCGCCGAGCAGATCGTTTTCCCGCTTTCGGGAAACGAGACGGACGGGAGCCATCGTCGGCCGTGGCAGTAGGTCCAGGTCCACGCACGCAGCATCAGCGAGAGGAGTACGCTACAGCGTTGGCATAGCCCCGGGCCCCTTCAACCAGTTTGGTCAGATCTCGGACATCTGTTCTCTCAATTAATGTCATTGCGCGGTAACTTTTCCAGTGAATGTTTATCAGCTTGCATATGTATGAGACTTTAAAGTATTAACTGCGTTGCTACGAGGAAGTTTCACCAATACTTCTCGTACACATGCTTCACATTGCGATCAGGTCCGGAACATGGAATTTTCGAAAACAAGAACGACTGTGTGGAATCAGTTTCGAGAATTCCTCTACTTCTCAGATCGACAAACAACCCCAGAAACACTAGTTAGAATAATAAAAGAGTACACCACTGGACATCAGTTCATTGTGTTAAGGATTAAATAGCTTAAAATTCCACCAGAAGAAAGCAAATCAAGTTCCAATGTTCCAAAGCATTTTCGACTTAAGGATTGGGAAAACATGCTTCTACGAATGAATTCAAAATCAACATGGACAACAACATCGGAGAAAAATATGTGATTAATCCCGAAAAAGTTCGAAATATCAACTATTACCATGTCAGCATTGGCCAAAATTACTCGAAAACAAACCAGATTTTGAAGTATTTTCCCCAGAATTTTTGTTTTCTTGGATTTCCCAAACATCATCCATATTACTATCACATTCATGTTTTTTCATTTCCAATTCAAATAGTCTCAAATAACTATGTACCTAATCCACTTGATGTTCTTTTATGTTTATATTTCAGAAGTAATGTTGAAGTATCAAACAACACGTGTGAAAAACAAAGATTCTTCCTTATCAACCATTGATTGGGACAATTTTACTCATCACCCATATATGACCTCAATGAGAATAGTAGAAATAGTATTCTTTCAGTCATTCCTGGTACAAAATTGATAACAAGCAAAATGAGTTCATACCATTAAATTAAGACCACAGAAAGATAATGAAGAAATAGAAAGTTGAAACCGATAAAAAATTTCAGGTAGGTATATTTGTTTGAAGATAACGTTTTTTTTATCTGCGTTTGATAAACCACGGTTTTAATAGATTTTTTCGTTAATGACGTAAAATCTATCAGCACCGGTTTGATTTCCTAAAAGTTAACGCAAATCGACTGAGAAAATCTGAAATGCTAGAGATATCAAAAAACTGATTGCGCGCAATTTGCCAGTAGGCTTTTTCGTTTATTGCACTGTAAAGATCCAAAAAATAATCGCATTTCTCGATCCGCTCCTGTTACGATTCCACCATGGATATGTCGAATTTATTTAACAACACACCTTTATAACGAAATTACGTGTATGAATACATTTGCAAATGGAATGAGGATAAATCCTGGATAAGTTATTGGCGACATAAAGACCAAGTGGATAAAGTATTTCGCGTTCATTAAAGCGTCTGTTAAATTTGTTACAAATCCCTTTTATGGCCCATCCAGTACCGCAATAACTCCCCAACGTGGTTGATTATCAAGTTCGGCATAATAATTCGCGATCAAGCATGCAGTTATTCTAATTGGAAGAGAATCATGTGGGAATTTGTAAGCCATAATTCTGCACTCAATTTCTGAATAGTTGCACTTCAACTTAAACTTAAAAGCTATATGCAATTTGACTTATAATCGAAAATTTAAAATCGCTAGGACTTCTACTGTCTCTGGCTAGGACTTTCGACAAGATTCGAGGTGTGGTCGCGCCTTTACAGAACGCCATCGTTAACAAAACCCAGTGTAAACACAATCAAAAGTCCTCAGGGTACTCTCGAATATAAATTCCACAATTTTTCATTCACGATAGGTATTTGTATCGAATAGAGTCTGTCGCTCAAGATAGAGCAGACTCAAATTGTATGAAGTGTGTTTGACAAGAATACCGCTATAGTTTAACAATATACCGTAATATTCTGCGTGAAGATTGCTACCGGAGTGCTACCACATTTTGAAGAGCTAAATCTCATCAACCTGAGGTCACACTTCAACGAGTTGAACCAGAAAACAGCAGACAGGAAAATGAAAAACCTTTTCTTCAATTCGAAATGTGATGTGGAGATTTAGATTGTTTCTATTTCTATATGTTGGCGTCAAGCAAGGAGAACACACACTGTATATTTCTCAATAAATTCCCTTCCCGAGTTCACCCGAATATCCTAATGAGTTAATCATCTCATTAAGCATTCATCTCATTGGGACAATTAATAGAATGAACACTTAAGAATATGATAGTACCTTCCCAAAAAGTCTTGTTTATATTCATTAACCGTGAATAATAATCGTTGTAAGTCATCGTTATGCATCATACGGTGGCGCTCTAAGAATTGCTAGCCATTATGAATTACAATAAGCATTAAATATGTAGTTGATCAAATTATCAACACCACAATACAAGACTATTGATGTTAGAAGCATGCTTCTTAGATTGATCATGATTCGCATTTTTAATTCAAGAATGCTTGCAGGTATGAAGAAATCGGAGTTTATCATTATAAATAAGTTCTTTTCAATTTGTAAATTATATATTTTAGACCGCAGAAGGCTTTGATGGTATGTCCTTGAGTGACTAACAATGTTCTGGGAATTTGCTTTGATTCACACCATGAGTAGGCCTAAATAACGAATTAATCCAAATGAATATCGAAAAGTTCCAAAGTTTAACTACAAATGTGTCAAAGTTTCTCGAAATTTCAACGTGAAAATATGTGTAACACATAATATATAGAGCATTTTATTCACTATGAGTAAATGTAATATGAAATTAATGCAATTTAAATACGACAACCCGACTTTACTAGACTTTAACTAAGTGAAGTAACATCTTATTGAGTCATCTGTTTCAAATTTTTGAACAAAACATTTAGCATCCTGTTGCCATTTCCAACGTATTCGTTGAAAGCTTAATACAGAAATAAACAGGTGGGAAATAAGCTAAGATTGATCATCTCTAACATGGAATCATATTAAAAAGAATATGTTTCACCTGAATCTCTGAATCTTGAACAGATTTCTGTTTTGAAGGGGTATAAAAAGAATTAGGGGTAGCCTGTTGTCTAAGCTTGTAGTCATTAGCGTATAAGGATGGTATTTTGTGAAATCGTATCTTTATGCTTAATCTTTTCTCTCTCGAAATACAATTTTTTTTTAGAGGAAGTTATCGACTGATCGCGATCATGGCATCCTCGCTCTCGTTCCGATGACCTTGAACTTTGAGTGAAAGGCCTTGAAAGACTCGGTTCAGTGTGAAATTCGAAAGTGAACTCTTTGATTTTTCTTCGTATGAACAGGAACTTCGTTAGAATAAATATATTTCACTAGGCGGACATTCAAAGGTTAGATAATTTGAAAAACCTTCGTTGAAATTAATCGTTTTAATTACTTATAATCAGAGCCGTACAAGAAAAACTATGGAAAGAAATATGTTCGCAGTAGGTTGATTATGAATATACATAATTTAACGTGGGAGAACTTTCAAGTAAAAAAGTTGATATGATCTTATGTTTCGAAACGCTTTGTTTGCATGATACAGAATATTTCAAAAGCTTCAAACGGATAAAATTTTGCTTGTACAAATGGAATTTTCCTATAAAAACCTTCCATCGCATGAGGAGCATCAAAATATGGTCGATTTCTTTTTCTTCCACATCCAAATATCGTACACGGTACGAACAAGCGTCGAAAACAAACGTAAATCAACATGTGAATACCGGAATTATTGAATTAAATCGGAATTTTAGGTCATGAAATCAGAACACGGCGTTCATTTCAATGCTAAGGTAAGGGTCAAAACACAAAACTAAAGAATTGTTCGGCATCTACAGCGTAGAACACTTCAAATCGGACTTTGAAGAAAGTTCTTGGATGGAAGAATTCTTGGATAAAGGAAATATTCGATTCTTCCGTGGCTATCAGAGTTGAATTCGACGAGATCCTCAAGAATGTACGACAAACTTCCAACTGGTAGCATAGGAGATCCAAGAGAACTTACCAGAAGATTTTTTTTCTGGTTATTTGATATAGTTTGAAGGACTGTGGATACGAATTTGATCTTTGGTTATTTCCAAAAAATAGTGAGAAATATTAATTATTTTTTCGTTTTCGAGCACTCAATCTATACTTAAATGATGGCTATATCTTTTCTTCATAATCTCTGTATTTTTCTGATTTTGATCCGGAAATTGTGCTCGAACCACTGATGAAAATAGACAAAAGATATCTCGTTTCAATATTGAACAGTAGATATAAATTGCATAGTTTTTCTTGAGAAATCCTTCTCCGAAATATTTCATTGAAACCTTTTCTGTCCGGCGAAATATACATATTTGAGGACTGTAACATCTTATATTTGTTCCTTTAAATGAAATAGCTTCTAATTTTTAATGTGATGCATAGTTTTGGTCCCACTTCTTTAAAATATCGTCCTATGCCTGTTATAACGTGTTTGATGAATTAGAATATAAACCATCATAAGATAAAATTGAGTCATTTGATTTCATATTGCTCGATTTACATGCAAATTGCAAAATACAATGGAAAATAAAATTCCATGAAGGGTTACATACCATAAAGAAAAAGATCTATATGGAGAATGTTCATTTCTGAAACAGTGTCAATATTTTTTTCAAGAAAAGGTCTGTTTTAAGAAAAACTGGTACTCTTAACATAATGGACATAATGAAAAAAATTTGTAGTCTTAGTTGGCGCTTCTTTTAGATCGATAATATACAAAATATTTCATTTGGATCATAGGGAATATTCTGCAAATTTCTATTCAAAATAAGGGGAAGCGACCATAATTTCCTTTTATCAAGTGGGCACGTTATAAAATAAAAAATTTCAATCTGCTTCCTAAATAGAGATATGATATAATAAAGAACACTGCTGAATGACCCTGTATAATTAGGTAGTGTAGATCGACAATTAAAGCGCAAAATTTGTGAAACGAACGGATAATCTAAAATAACAATGATTTCCTTATGAAGGAACTACAGATGAAAATAAAATGAATAAAGTTATAAATAAGTAATAGTACTATTACTTGTTATTTGTTTTCACCCTTCTTCGGGTTTAACATCTTATTCAGCCTCCACTTCTCGAGTAAACGACCGAAAATGTGAAATAGGTATTTTATGGTTTTTTCTCCTGAACAATCCGATTGACGGAAAATATGAGAAAACCTTCAGGGAGATTTTATTCTTTGGCGCAAGATTTCATTTCCGAGCCCTCTCGAAATGAACCGTGTATATAGGTTTCTAGTGAATCCGAGCGTATTTGTGAGGATTCGAGAAGGATCTCAAAACGGACACTACGTATTTTAGCGTCCATATGGGATAGTCCCGCGAAATGAATTTCTCGTTACCTTTCGACAAGAAAACGACCAAAAATCCAGATTGTCCGTGTCCAAGCAGACGAGTCCAGCAACGGAAAACTAATCACTACATGTCTAACTCCCCAAGAACTTGTTGAAAGGGCATACTCCGCACAGGACGCTTTGGTCATAGCACAAAAAACACTGAATAACCCGAGTATGCCGACAGTTTGCGTAAATTAGGATATCACTGCCCACGCACTGGTTATTTCTAAAGTAATGAGACTATTCAAGAAGAACGGACAGATTGCACACGCTAATTATTGAGCTCGCTCTCTGGCTGACGACTGAAGGCAGACTCCTTGTCGACTTGGAGCTGGCCTCTCCAACACCATCTCGTATGGCGATGGCTTGTCTAGCCTGCTTTTTGCATCAATCATCTATCGATCGTTCTCGATTAATTTGCATGCATTATTCGATGGGCATCTCGCTCATCGGAGCCTGCACACGATTGGGCACTAACGAACGAAATGGCGGTTTTTACAAATGGCGGACTGTCGCAAAAAAATCTGAATAAGGCATCGATGGCTGATGCCACTGATGCCTGCTGACGAATGGCGGGAAGTTGAGGCTTCACAGAGGAAGGAATGTGGTGCAAAGGCGTTATCTACAGCGTGTTTTATTTCAACTAACGACAAGTTGCTATTTCGAGATAGATTGTACGATTTTTGGAAAATAACGGAATACTTAGGCACATCTGAAACCTATAAATCCGAAATTTCGATATCGTAACTTATATAGTGAGTGTAAAAATGAAAAATCGAATATTTTAGTGTCCTGAGTAAAGACTGTTGAGTCTGTTGACCTTATTAGATTTCCAATCGGTTGAGAGTCATCTTGTGCATCAATTTACACACAAAAATCAACTCGTCGCTCTTTGAACAAGAAGCGCCACGGAGTTAAGATCTTTTTCGAAAATAACTCTTAAAAGAAGGCGATTGAATTAGTAGAAACTTCTCATTTTTTCTGGAAACATGATGTGCCTAAAATGAATAGTTTTTAAAACATTATTCGTACTGATCCTGTCGGTATTCGTCCATCACATTAACATTTATCAATTCAGAATGAGCCAATCAGGTCTTATTTCAGTGACTCGAACAAAAAAGGAACGATTTGAAAAAGAAAAAGTGCTGAAGTGTGCCAAGTGTGCAGTTGACTTCTTATCATATTACCAGAATTATTGAGAACGCCATCCGTCGAAGACTTGAATTGAATATGAAATCCCCAAAAGCTTGACCTCAACCCAGAAGAAAGCGTCAAAGCAGCTGTGACAAATCCCAAAAATGAATTGTTAATATTCTCGGGGTAGTTTTACAACCTCCCTTTATCATTCTCAAGTGCGTCCACAATGGCACTCTGCGGGGGTGAAAATCAGATTTGTCAAGTATCACTTGCTGGTACCTGTGAAAGTCCATTGAGAATGTCGTGAAATGCGAGTGACTTTTACATTTTACATATTTATAGGGCGCAATAAACATTTTCGGCTCAATGAACGTAGGAAATACGGCACTCGAGGTGTTTCTTGTAGAACAGGAAGAGGGCTGTAAAAATTCTCGTTGAGTACTTGACGAGGTCGGTAGTTACAGGTGAAAATTTGGGATTTCCGGGGCCGGAAATAGTCATAAAGTCATTCATAAAATCTGGAGATTGTAGGAAGGAAGGGTAGTTTTCTGGGGTGCCGAATCACAGGATTTATGAATGAATGCTATACGTTTCTAAGTTGAACCTGTGCGGGTACACTTTAAAGCAGGTGGTTTTTTCAATCCTCTTCAGATTTCGAAGTCTTTTGATTTCTAAATCATTCTACACTGCATGAACTTCATAAAAAGGTCCAGAAGAGTTTTCCACGCTGAAACGAAACCAAACCAATTTTTTTTTAGTTATTCATACCTAAATATAATTGCAAGACCCTCGAATAAATGATGAGTCGACCCCATTGCGATGTGCTTTTTGTCACGAATTTGCAATCCAAAGGAAAAGGATGTCCCATTCGAATAAAAATTAACCTATACAAGTCGAAGACTCGCCCTGTATATGTAGATTGGTTGGGATTTAAACATGCGCCACTTTCTACAATATTTTCGCTCTGTACATTTTTGTGAGTTCTCAAATAAATTGATTCTTATCTTAGCAATTTTCGAATAGGTTTGGGATTTGTTTACAAACAAAATTCACTGGGGGCCTATTTCATAATGAAGTTAAATGCTCCCTCAAAAGATTTTATTAATTCTTCTTTCAAATCTGACTGTAATTGTTGTGGCTCCATCTTGCGTCTAATTAATGGACTTATTGAGATTTTTATCTACAGGTCACTATTCAAAGGATGTGAGTTCATGAGGATAGGTGACGCTAGTGAGTTCAGGAGCAGGCAACACATAATACATGAACCGCACAAAATAAGTATCATTAGTTGCCTACGCAGGGTTGCCAGGTTGGGGTATTTTCCCCCAAATTTGGGGGATTTTTGAACACTCTGGGGAAAATTTGGGGGACAACATTTCTTGGGGTATTTTTTTGGGGTTTCAGTTTTTTACTGGGGTTTTCTGGGGTAAAAATTTCAAATTCCGAATTTGATATTATATGTATTTTCCCACAACAGCTCACATTTAGAATTCAGAACTAGTGTTCCGATCTGTTGGTTTTCAAGAGAACTTATAGATGCTTCTTGCATCAGGTAGACAACGCTGAGGGGATTCCCCGAATATTCGCCCAGGAATTCCAAAACTAGTATTGCCATCTATTGGTTTTCAAGATATATTGTACAATTTTTTAAATATATTCTGTGCACTATATTTTTCAAGACTTTTTAAAATCTAATTTTTTTTTAATTAAGTTCATACATTCTTTCATGCACTATACCTATATTTATCATGTGTTTTCTTATATTAAAAGTGATCAAGGCCGTAGCCAGGGGGGGGTCCGATGAGGTCCGGACCCCCCCCCCTCCCCCGAATTTTTTCTACAGCTCAGTTCAACGGACACCCTCCCTCCTCTCGAAATTTTTTTCTAGCTACGGCCTCGGACGGACCCCCCCCCCCCCCCCCCGAAATGTTTTTCTAGCTACGGCCTTGAAAGTGATTAAACATTTATTATATCATATTCTGTGTATTCATTTATGAAGAAATTGAAAAATTTTCATTATTTCTTTCAAATTAATTTATAAAATATTGATTCCCTTGTAAACATCAAGAATCATTTATTATTATTCTGATTATTGGAGTACAGTATTGCTAAAAATCAACATATAAAAACTTGGGGGATTTTTCGGAAAATATCATGATTTTGGGGGAAAATTGGGTATCATCTGGGGTATTTTCGATGAAGCAACTTGGCAACCCTGTGCCTACGTAACCTTTGGCGGACAGCTTAAATTAACCTCAATCAACATAAACAAATTTAACGAATAAAGATGTTTTTTTCAGAACCATTTCTATTCATCCTCGCCTTAATAGATACTGGAGCTATACTTTTTCTCCTCATATACTTTGTATCCTTCAATTATCTTCCAAACATAAATATTAAAATGAACTAATTTGAATGTATTTTCCTCAACAATTTTCCAGGTGATAACTCTTTCAGATTTAGAGTGTGATTATTTGAATGCTCAGCAATGCTGTTCGAAACTGAATCAGTGGATGTTGCCTAAACTTATAGCCCACACCTTACTGTCGTGCTTTTTCTTATTGCATGGGCACTGGTTATTAGTATTAATAAATTTCCCGATGGCACTTTGGTGTGGTTACGAGATCATATCAGTGCCCAGTGGAAATCTAGGCGTTTTTGATCCTACTGAAATACACAATAGAGGACAGTTGAAGAACCATATGAGAGACTGTATGATACATTTAGGATATTATTTGATATTCTTCTTCATCTATCTTTACTGGTACGTATGTTCGGGATCGAGTTGAGAATTGAAATTATTTATATCTGTTTCTTTCAGCCTCATCATTTCTTTCTTGAAAGGTGACCCTCTAAATCGAGATGAAGAAGATGAGGTGATATTCTGAGATTTCCCCAAGTTATATGTATATATGGAATCTAATTTATTCGTAAATTAAATCAGTTAACTAAGTCAATTTGTTGCAATATTTGTATACATATTTATATTTTGGAATCAATGTATCTTTTCCAGATATACAACCGATTTTTTCCTGTTGTTTAATTGATTAAACAAAATGGGATTTTGTGGTCAGTTTGGTGCTCACTCAAACTTACGCACAAGCTCTTTGGCTCACTTTTGGAGGTTTAATACTTCTCGAAACAAGTATAACATGAACAATTAGAATAATAAAAGCGTTATAACATCCACTGATATTAATTCAATCCTTTCCATTTTAGTTGTTAATGAAAACTAGTTCTTGAAAATTATTAAGTTCAAACCATAGAACATTTACAAATGAAGTCAGAAATTTCCTACGAATCGGTGATACTTTTTTATTATTTGTATCATTTCACTTAATTGCAACATGAAAAATAGCGTGGTTTCTTTGGATTAAGTAGCTGAACACAAAACTTTATTGAGAAAACAGAACTGGAAACATTAAAATAACAAAAAACGAAACAAATAATAATTCACAGAAAAAAATATACTTTCAGATTCGAGGCTGAATATCCGTTTTCCTCTTTTTCTGCACAATACTGTCTGAGATTTCTGATGTAGAACTTTTCCTCTTTCTCTTTGAATTTGGACTCTTTCGTTCAATCAACTCGATCTCAATATCCGTTTGTTCGGATGAAAATAGACATTTAATAGTTTCTTCCTCTGTTTCCTTGAATTTTGAAGGCGAATGAAATTCCGTATTTGTTTTTACGTAATATTCCTTCTTCATATACTTAAGCACACTTGGAATATCACTCCGACGTTTTCCTTTGTCTTGCTGGATTCTTAAACTTCTTCTTTCGGATGAATTTGCGCCCTGAGAACTATTTCCTTTGGAGTTTCCGAATGATAATGGAGATCTTACTTGGAAGTTATCAAATGAAGACTTTCTTCTTTTTTTTCTTTTGTCCTAGAACAATATCAGTGATCTATAGAAGACGTAATTTTTTTCGACTGATTTTTTGGAAAACGGAATGATCGGTTGTGAATGATTTTCAGCTTAATGTCAAAATTACGAATAGAAATCGTGAATCATTTCGAAGAAATAAGTATACTAGGCCCAAGTATGAATGTCCAGCTTAGAACGATTTCAGCAAGGACAGGATTCAAAAAGGGAATTCTCAAGAAAAAAATAATTTTCATCTCATTTATTAAGATTACGAATCGATTATTTTCGATTGAATGAAAAATTCGGCTCAAAGGACCAAGATTTGTTCTATGTTGATTATTCATGGTTTCAATAATTTTCTATGTTCTTAATGCAGAGTTTAGACTTTTGAATTTAATTAAATCCTTCTCCGATGGTTGATGTCAATGAAATAAATGAAATTGTGTGAAGATATTAGTATAATGTGACACACAAGTTGTTAATTTATGAATATGCTCCTTCTGCAAAAACAGTGATAAATTTAAGATTGTTAGTGACTTGAACATGCAGGTTTCAGTTTCCTACCTTTCCGACAACAGCTTTCTAATCCAAAAAAACGAAAATAGTCTTTCTATTCTCGAATCACAGTTTGCTCACATCGCGCTCGCTAATTCCTTCAATTTCGACTCATCAGTAAAAAATGAAAAAAAATTCAATATCTTCGTTTCGTTTGATTTTTTAGGTTTGTATTGTTTGTTTTTGTTAAACTTTGTGTTTACATTTATTTTTTTATTCATTCGATTGAGTTCGTTTTTTCGCTTTGGTTTTTGTATTTTGTTGTCCATCTTCATGTTTGTATTCGTCTGTGTTTAGTTTTTCTTTGTCTGCGTTTATTGGAGTTTGTCGACGAGCAGGGCCACTGGTATAAGCCCTTTTTTAACTAATTCCGAGATTTTTTCGCCAAACGTTGATTCTCCAGGTCTGGAACGATTTCAACAGGAACAGGTGGTAAAGAAGGTGACACACAAGAAAAAATTCAATTTATCCTTCTCGTTTATTAAAAAAAAAAGAGAGAACAATCACTTTCTGGTCCATAAAATAAATAAATCTCCAACTAGTAAACATTCAGCAAACTCAAACACTGTACATACACTCCACCTCACTTTTTCTTCTTCTTCTTCTCCGGCGCTCCGCCCATAGAATCGTTCTTCCTCTTCTGCCCGGCCTTGGCCTGAACCTGAGAGGGGGTACCGGAAGAAGCCGCCACTTTCGGATTCTTCTTCTTCTTCTCGTTCTTCTCCCTCTCCTCCAACTCCGCGTTCTCCCTCTCTATCAGGGTGATCAGCGTGTTGCACCGCCTCTGCAGTTCCATCGCCGTTCTGGACTTCAGGAACCAGTCGAATCTGAACTGGGGGGACGCTCTCAAGGCCGCCCTCAGTTCTTCGTAAACGTTTTCTCTGTCGAAGCCCAGCTTGTGCAGCATGCAGATCAGGAAGCGATCCTCCTCCTCCATGTAGTTCTTTCCCTTGTTGTTTCCGTACGAGATGCGGAGTTGGTGGAAGGGGGCCCTGTATCTCGTCATTTTGGCTTCTAAGGCTCTTTTGATGCCCGCTCTCCTCTGGATCTTAGCTTCCCCCCTCTCGATCTGAGCCATGATCTTCTCGATGTCCTGCAGCTCGTGGCAGCGTTCCCAGAACACCGCCGAGTACTCCATCACTTCTTCGGGAGTCTTCCCCTCCACCTCCCTACCGATGTTCTCGATGTCGTCCCTGCCGTACTTCTCGTTCGCTTTTATGAACTGATTGAAGTCCCTCTTGCTCCAGTTCGTGAATCCTTGCGTTAACAACTGTTCTTTTTCTTGCTGTTCTTCTTCCGTCAACTGTTCCGAGTCGTCGATCTTCCTCTGTTCTTCCTTCTGCTGTTTGGCTGCTTCAGGCCCGTGCTCGAAATTTTTAGGGACCTTGTAACCCAGAGATTTCCTGTAGAAGTAGATCTCTTGGTCGAGCAGCTCGAACAGACGCGGAGGGAAGAATTGGAAGTCTTGGACGATGGGTTGTTTCGGCGGTCTCGGGGCCTAAAAAGCAAGATGGACGCTGAAGGAAGGTTTCCAGAAAGAAAGGAGGAAGTGAGAAAAAGAAAGAGATAAAAACGTCGCCTGGGAAGTACCGGGTTTTTTTCACGTGCTCTTGAAACGCTGAAAGCAGACTATCCCGCGGACCAGTTTGAAAATCCGACAACAGTAATTCACAAGCGGCGTGTTAAAACAAAAAATAAATCCTCGATGTGCAAGAACCCAATTTGTCATGCAAAAATGGATTAGAAACTTACCAACTCATCATATCAACCACTTCCAACTCTACAAACACTGAACATACAGAACGAGAAAGAAAAGGAAGTAACGAAAATCGAAAAGATGAAAAATGGATCGAAAATATTGCTTACCTTGGGAGCTTTGGGCTCGGAAACCCTAAGAGCCTCTCTGAAATAGGCGTCCACCGCGTAATTGGCCTTCCTCTCTCTCTTGGGCGGTTCTATCCACGCGTTCAATGGTAACGTTTTTTGTTTCTCCCTGTAGTCCTCCCCCTCGAACATATAGACCGTCGAGTTCTCGCTCGGAGTGTCCACCGTGAAGTTTCTCAACGAAGACTCGCCCAGCGAGTCCAACTTTTGCTTCATCTCTTGCGTCTGCAGAAGAAACCGTTGATGAGTACCACTTTCGCCAGCTCGATACGCCACTGCACGAATGCTCATAAAACAACCCAACCGCGAAAGTACCGAAGATGAAAATTCACTATTTCGAAATTGAAATTTTTGTAATTAAGTACAATCAAAAGTATCTCAAAGAAACTAAAAAAAAAAACAAAAAATGAATACAACAATTAAAAGAACTTATGGTTGCCGCATCTCGTTCGTTTTCCCTATTTCGAAAGCGGCTCGAACCCACTTCCGAATGGACCAATAAGGAAATCTTCATTCTATTCTTTTCCTTCTTTATTGACCGTTTCGTATTTAATTTCGTAAAATTCATCAAGTTCGCGTCCTGTAAACGTGCATTTCGAGACGAAACTTACCTTTTCTTCTCCTCTCTGCAGGATGGTATCGATGTCGTCGTCCGTTATTTCGGAATCTTTGGACGCGAACACGTGATTCGCTCCGTGTCTGATCATGTTCAACATCTCGTCTTTGTTCAAGCTTTGCGCTTTGGAATCTTGCAACCTTCCCTGCTGTATCACCAGTTTATCCAAGCGGAGCTTAATTTCCGCCCTTTCCACTATCTTTTCTTCGACTGTGTTCTCGGTTATGAATCTGAGGAACGCCGATTCAATGTCAAGTCGAAAAAACTTTTTATTTCTTTTATTTTTATAGTTTTCTTCATTTTTTTCATACATTCGTGATAAAGACTATTTAACAGTGGAGAAACATTTTAAATCCAGCCTAATTCAATATAAATTATTTAAAAAAACAAAACCAAGCACTTGAAGAAACGAAAAGCGCAGTTAAACTAATCACAATTACAATTTTAGTAACAGGAAAAAAAATAACGAAGAAAATAAACGCGTCGAAAATGTTCCTTCTTTCAAGTCGAACACAATAAGGATAAGAAATAAAGCTGTAAAGAAACAAGAAAAAAGTAACGATCGAAAGCACTAACCTGAAGACCCTGACTTGCTTCATCTGACCGATACGATGGGCTCGGTCCATGGCCTGCAAGTCCATCTGCGGATTCCAATCGGAATCGTAAATGATGACAACGTCCGCTGTTGCCAAATTTATACCCAGACCGCCTGCCCTGGTGGACAGCATGAAAACGAATTTTTTGCTGTTCGGTTCGTTGTACTCGTTGATCTGCCTCTGTCTGTCTTCGTGGGGCGTTTGACCGTCCAAACGACAATACTTAAAACGGAAAAACACGTATTCAACTCGTGGACAAAGAATGTTCACAAAATGATTCGAAAGAAAGGTAAACAAAAAGAAAGAAAAAGAAAAAATAAGGAAAACAGTTAAAAAAATAAAAGCAGAAAAAAGAAAACCAAAAGTAACAATTCGACTAAAATCTCACCTGGTACTGCCTCCAGTGGCAATAATCCTCCAGAATGTCCAGCATCCTCGTCATCTGCGAGAAAATAAGCACCCTGGACTCCTGCTCTTGAAGCTTGGGCAGCAACTTGTCCAATATGGCCATTTTGCCGCAATTGTACACCAGATGTTCGTCGGTGGTGTAAGGCGGCCCCGGCTCCGCCCCGTCGAACAGATACGGGTGATTGGTGCACTTTCTCAGCTGCATGAGGATGTTCTGGAGCCGCATCTTCTCCACCTTGCCGGCGCCGTTCACCACGTCGATATCTTTCATCAGGACCTTCGTGTACCACTCGCGCTGCATTTTGCTCAAGCCTACGTAGACTTTTATCTCCTTCTTCGGTTTCAGCCTTTTCTCCACCTCGGATTTCAGCCTTCTAAGCAGGAAGGGCTTGAGGACGGCGTGCAGACGTTCGATCAGCTGGTTGTCGCCCAGACACTGGTTCGTGTTAAACCAGGCGTCGAAATCTTCCGAGGAATTGAACACGTCGGGTAGTAGGAAGTTGAGGAGGGCCCACAACTCGTGGAGGTTGTTTTGTAAGGGGGTACCAGTCAGGAGTAACCGATTGGTGGTTTTGAATTCTCTTAGATATTCTGAAAGTTTCGATTTTTCGTTTTTGATACGGTGGGCCTCGTCGATGACCATGTACCTCCAGTTGAATTTTTTAAAGACAGATTTTTCTTTGAGGACCATCTCGTAGGAGGTCACGCAGACGTCCCATTCTCCGGGCATCATGACATCTCTGATGAGGGCATTCTAGGAAATTGATATTGAACACTAAGTCCCAAATAATACGTAAATGCAAAAGTAGTACTATTTGTTTTTATCCATTTCACTTGGTTCGTATTCGTTTTTTATTGTTTCGTTTATATTCCATAAATGTGCTAGTTCGTAATTTAGTTTTCAGCATAATTTGGAAACTAAGTATTCGACCGAGATGAAATTTCGCATAAAGATGGTTTCTTCAAGAGGGTGAATGCACAAGCACTTTGAAGCTGAATTCACGTCAGTTCTTTTTACATTCACTAGTGGTAAAACCAGAAGAATCACGAACCTCATATTATTCGTCTCCTTTCAATGGACTCTACCATATATCTTGTACTCAGATTTAAAATTACTTCACAACCCACCCCGTAACAGAAAGTGGAATGCCTGATTTGTGTGTATAAATATTTTTGAATTGGAATTGCATGTTTCATTGAGATTCAACAATTATTCTATTTAGAAAGTCTGTGTTCTACGATAGAACACAGAAAAAAATACTTAAAATCACAGATCAACCTGTGATGAATCCAGAGACTTGATGTCGTAATGTCTATGTTTTTTCTCACAGATGCATAGAATAGGTAGTCTATGCATCTTCATTGTATCAAAGAACCAAAGAAGTTTTCATAGAATTGGAAGAATTTCAGAAATTATAGGTTAAATATGTCAAAATTCCATCACTAATTACTCACTCTTTCTTCCTGAGCTCCAATAAGACAAAGAGTTCGAAGCGAAGGGCACCATTTGGAGAACTCGTTCATCCAATTCTGTAAAGTGGATTTGGGGACGATGACAATGTGAGGACCGGGAATGTTCTTATAGTGTTTCATGAAACCTAAGAGAGAGATGGTCTGTAAAGTTTTACCCAAACCCATCTCGTCGGCCAATATTCCATTTATTCCGTTCTCATATAGAGAAACCATCCAATTGAGACCTCTGACTTGATAATCCCTCATTTCACCGTTCTTTATGTAGAAGGGCGAGGCGTCGAAGCGAACTGTAGGCTTGGGTTTGGTGTTGGTTTCGGCCAAAAGTTCTTCATCTTCTTCTTGCTCAGTCTTTCGATGGCGATGACTGGAAAGTAAGAATTAATACCGAACTAATTGATGAAGAGTGGAAATAATTACTCGTTAACAGATTCTGGCTCTTTGATTTTCTTTGGTCGACCTGATTTAACTTTGGAAGGGGTCTTGTTTTGGTTCATGAAATGTGAGAAAATTTCTGTTTGTTTCAACAAATATTCAAATCTTCGTCCACGATCTGTCTCGATTTTCGTCTCGAAATCTTCCCCTTTGGATGTCGTGTCCGAGGAAGAAGCGCTCTAAAATCAACAAATTCTCCATAAGAATTCTGCATTTTGAAAATCGAAGTAAACATACCGAGTTTTCTCCCATCTCAGGGGTTTCAATGGTTTCCTCTGCAGTAGCCATTCTTACAGGTTTATATCTTACATTAAAGTAATAATTTGGCAGTTAATGATATTCTACTGAGAACACAACATTAATTTCATTTCGCACGTTTATTAAAAGCCGAAAAATAAATGCGCTTACACAAAGCAAATTAACCGCTGAAACAATTTTAATTTAATGGCTTCACATGAAAATCTATGATCCTTAATTCTAACGGGTGTCATTTTGCCGCGTTTCTATTGGACGCATGCGTCTCACAGAAATATTGAAAAAAATGATATGCAGCTGGATATTTTTTCGGTCTCCACATATATTTTTAACAGTCTCGATGAAGAAATTTCGTCAAATTTGATGAGAATTGATGAAGCTTCAACGTTTCGTAAAGGCTGGTTCAACTTTTGTAAGATTGTTGTTGAAATACTTCAGTTTTTACTAAGGTTTATATACTGGAAATGAAATGAGACGTTGCCATATAGTATTTCATGGCTTGTTCACAACCACCCTCGCAGAGGTCTCTAACTGCAAAGGCGGCCTAAGATAAACGTCAAGTTTTGTTTTGATTGAAATGAAAACTTAATCAAAAAACAAAAGCCATGGAAACAAATTGAATTATCTTAGCAACAATTGTTGTAACTATTATCATCAAGCGTAGAAAAAGTTAAGTAGCAAAATAAGAACACCTGGACGTTGAATTCATTCAACCAAAAATATGGTTAGTATTGATTTTATAAAATGAAGATACGTTTGATATTTGAAAGACATTGTTTTTTAAAGACTTCAGGATCGTCAACTTACAAGAAGAAACCAGGAAGTGGCACATACAAAAAGGGAGCCTTAAAATTCGATCTGAACGAAGATCAGAGAAATGACATCAGGGAAGCTTTCGATCTTTTCGACAACGAAAACAGCGGTAAGATCGATAGTAAGGACTTGAAAGTGGCCATGAGAGCCTTGGGTTTCGAGCCCAAGAAAGAAGAAATCAAAAAAATGATTTCGGAGGTTGACAAAGATTGTACGGGTAAAATTGGATTTGACGACTTCCTCGAACTCATGTCGGTGAAGATGTCTGAGAAAGACTCCAAAGAAGAAATACTTAAAGCGTTTCGGTTATTTGATGACGACGACACGGGTAAAATTACTTTCAAGAATCTCAAACGTGTAGCTAAGGAACTTGGCGAGACTCTGACAGATGAAGAACTGCAAGAAATGATCGATGAAGCAGATGTGAACGGAGATGGAGAAGTTAGTCAGGATGAATTTCTTAGAGTTATGAAGAAAACTAGTTTGTATTAAGATGTTATATGTTATTGTTTATTTTGTTTACTTTTATATTGTGTGTTCTGAATCTCAACAAAGTTACTATGTTTATTTGAAATGTGGCATTCCATTAAACTGAAATCATGAAAATGATTAAATCCAATTTATTTGACTTTTTCTAACCAATAAGAATTTTTTATGGAATTCATCATGAGAATGGAGTGAACAAAAAACGCTGCCATACAAAAATAATATTTATTCAATGGCACTCGAATTACTTTTTCCCCCTCATATTTATTGAACCATCCACAAGTCCAAAATAGGCTTTCGTTGCCATCCCAATGAACAATCCAGTTTCTACCAATCCCGGTATTTGTAAAAGTTCCAAATTTATTCTCTCCCAGTCTAATTTCTCATCGAAAACAAACCAGTCTAAAATGAAATTCCCATTATCTGTAACCACCGGGCCTGCCTTAGCTTGTGCCATCCTAAGTAGAATGGTACCTCCAAACCATTTTTTTATTTTATTCATAACAGGAATGTAACACATCGGAACAACTTCCAAAGGTATACCCTTCTTGTATTTCTCTCCAAGGTACGTAGAATCTTTGGAATAATCGGCTACGATAACTAGAGTCTTGGCACAGCTTGCTACGATTTTTTCTTGTAGCAGGCATCCTCCGCCACCTTTGATAAGATTTAATTTGTCATCCACCTCGTCTGCACCATCGAAGCAAATATCCAACTCTGGGTTTGTTTCGAGGTCCGTCAGATTCAAATTATGTTTGTGGATCAATTGCTTGGCCTGAAAGGAAGTAGGGACGCATTTTATGTTCCAACTTTGATCTTTCACTATTTCCGCAATTCGTTCCACTGCATAAACGATGGTAGATCCACTCCCTATGCCTACAATAGTGTTGTTTACCAAAAAATCGTCCACTGCTTTTCGGCTAGCGATCTTTTTGGCACTTTCCAAACTCATGGTAACAAATTTTCTCGAAAAAAACATACAGTGAAGAAAAGTTGCGTCTTTTATCTGTTATGTGCGAGACAATTTCAAAAATAATGCGATTTGATTATTGCTAATAATTAAAATTCATCACCGGGGATTGTTGCACTGTTTCCTATTTTTTCAATTTTCCCCAAAATGATGGTGGAGGAGGTTACGCTGAAAACAATGTCCTTATCGA
This sequence comes from Adalia bipunctata, assembly GCA_910592335.1. Lineage (NCBI taxonomy): Eukaryota > Metazoa > Arthropoda > Insecta > Coleoptera > Coccinellidae > Adalia > Adalia bipunctata. Next base: position 697,875 of record OU342952.1, on the reverse strand, counting down.
CAATCATAGAATAGTTATGTCCCGCATCCGCTAGATGGCGAGGCAAAACCTGGTTTGCCATCTTCTGGCTTACTGCGAAAGCATGTACAGGTTTCTTCCCGTTTCATTTGAAACGGGAAGAAACCTGTACAACCTCTATTTAGAGGTTTGACATATGTAGTATAGATGGCAAATCAATACCTTGATCGCTTGTTCATCCCCCTTATAGGTTGATTCGCATTTTAAGTCATTCATTTTCAATATAACTATTTAAATCACTCAAGATTTATTGGAATTATGTCTTACTTTAGTAGAGGGTCAGTTGAATTTTTATGGCGGAATAAAACTATCCACCAAGAACCAGAGGGACAGAAGTGAAAAAAAAAACATGAAAATATGTATATTCTTTATTTTAGACACAATTTATAATGTGCTATTAAGTATCTGTTGAACTGAAGTCATTGAGAAATGTGCATACGACTGGAAAAATAGGTATCACAATTATGTTCAATCTACATAAGATACATATCGAATTTTCTTATTATATACATGTTCATATATACAGTGAATAAAAGTAGGTAGGTACTCTCTAAATAATTCATTTATAATCACACTTCTCTATCACTAATACAATAAACAAATTCAACTAAACCTACTGAACATTCGGGAATGTATAATTCATAAATTTGCTTACAGATTCTAAGAACTTCTATCTCACTTCATCAATTGTTCTTTGAAATTATCAACAATATATTCGTACTCACTAATGGCATATACAAGTTGTCCCAAAAAATTTCGTTCACAAACCAAATTCATAACTAACAAATTACAGTCTCTTATTTCAATTGGAACAACCCGTGTTGATTATTTATCACATTATCTTTAGATTTAAATGCTTATTGTAGCATTTTAATAATGGGAAAATATTAAATTAAGTTGACATTCATCGATTCATCTAGGGTTGAGTGTCAGAGAGTTCATTTTGTGTGATCAGAAGAACGTCAAGAGATTTAGAAGATCATTTAGTTTGAAATGATTTTTGGTAATGAGGAGGTGCTCCCTATTCCTATGAACACTCATAGGGCGATTCACTTGAACGATAGAGGTTCAAAGAGATCAATGACCTGAAATTTTGTTGCTGATAAAGCTTAATGGGATCTATATTTTCCGAAAAATTCTCACTCACTTCCGAATGTAGCACTCTGTATACCTATTATTGCATTTTTAATTTAACGTTAAATGCTGGCGTTATTTCATTTTGTTTCCCTTTCGTGATTTATTTTTGTGAAATTGAATTATTGTTTCTTAAGTTGACAGGCTGAGTGAACAATTAGAATGTCTTCATTATCAACAATCGTAATGTTGGTAAGTTCATTTTTGGTATACACGTTCATTAAGTTTTCCCTTATCAGAAATCCAGCATCTTGTACAGAGTGTTTGGGGTTTTCTGTTACTTCTTTGCTATTTTAAATGATGATAACTTTTTGAATTCACTTGAAAAGATCGCATACCGTTATTGCAGCAACCAAAATGTCAAGCCTATGTCTCTTTTGGTTTTCCACCTTTAATGTTTTACTTAAGCGAATCACCTTGTCTGTTAAGCCGTTAAGCCATCAAATGGTAAGGAATCGGAAACCTTGAACAGATCCATGACATAAAAAGAGCCAACACTACCCAACTCATCGTTTAAAGCTGCTGTTGAAGCAGTAGGCCAAATGGCGTGCTTTCAGCAGTTTCAAGATGTATACCATTTTGCTGGTACACGTATTCCCTCGTGCCATCAGCTTTCTCGCCAATACCAACACGATTTCGTACCATTTGATGGTCCCAAACGACACAATGGCACTGTTTCAATACACTGGCAAACTTCGAGGTCCAAGCGACCTCAAGCGACAGATTCTCATCTGATAGGAACTTTCAATATGACCCGGTCCGAAGAGGCTTCAGCACGAAGCCTCCGTGTGCTCGCTGAAGGTGGGATTCGTGCAGCCCACCAACTCCACAGCCTTCCTTTCGCTTTGGTCCCGGTTCCCTTTGGAGACGTTACCGTTGACCTCTTGGACGTTTCCGTTCATCTCCGTCGTCTCTGTACCGACGCTGCGCAACATGGCGCTGGACAGCTCGTTGTACTCTATCCATCTCTTCAGCAGAGGCGTCATCCGGGGCCTTTCCCTCTTGGCGTTTTCGAGGTCGCCGTTTTCGGGCACCAGGAGGGCCTCGTTCATCAGGGCTTCCACGTCGCAGTTGGCGATGCGCGTCTTGCAGAGCACCACCGCGCTGACGAAGTCGTCGGCCGATGCCACGAAGCGGTGCTCCATGTATATGCTGGACTCGTCCCAGTAGACGATCTGAAACACGTTCGAAAATGGTCATTTTCATCCAATATCAGAAGCTACACATCTTCTGAAGAATTCTATACATACTTTCGACGTAATCCTGTAGAACGAGAACAACTTGATGAATCTCCTGTATCTAACGGTGGTGGCACCGAGACAGATGCAACCCTTGTGTTTCCTGATGAGACTGAACAGCCCAGTCCTTTCGAGGAAGTCGATCTTGGCAAAGTCCAGCTCACGAAGAAACCTCGCGTTGTTCATGTGGGTTAGCAAGGTGTCTATGTCCGAGGTTAGGCATATTCCTGCAAAAGAAAATGACCTCATTTATTGGTTCCTCCTTAAATTACGAAATTAACACATCAGCGAAAGATCCTATTCATTTTTTCATAGACATACAAGCTAAGAGCACTGAAGGGTCATGGAAAACGAAATCTCTTACAGCCGTATTCACGGAACCTCTGGTCGAATTTTGCTCATATACGGGTTCAAAATTCAGACATCTTAACGAAACGATATAGCCTTCTTTTAAATAAATCGAGCCCTCGAAAACAGGACTATTTCAGGTGGACAAATGTTTCTGCAAAATTTCAAGTTTGGGTGTGTGTGTAGTGATCCTTATTATTCGAATAATCCTCTCCAATCCGGTTGTTTTTTGTTCGTATCGCATCGAGGCCATCAAATTTGTTTGCTATTTATTTATAAGCCGCAATAAAAACAGAGATCAATTGACTGCCAATTATATGGAAATGAAAAGAAAAAAACTTGTAATAAATTTTGTATACCGTTTAGGCGTTTAAAGCAAACTGTGTTTCCACCACTGATTACCATTCTCGGATATGTGAGAATGAAATAATTACGGGATCTTTTATTCGGTACCAATTCACGAAGACAAACACCTCAGATTTTATGGTAGTATCGTAAAATATTGGAATACCAAAGAAGGCACAAAACCACAAACACCTTGGTCGAAAGACTCTCATCGTCATTCATGTGAATAAAAGGTTAAAAGTCACATTCATTATTTGAACATCTTCTCCGGAAATCTCAATTATGTCCATCTATACAGGGTGTCCATCTTTATGCCGCGTTCTAAGAAGAACAATTTTTGGTCATTAGTTTCCGACCTGATCGTGAATGAGACACATATGCCAATAACCGAGTGACTCGGTTGAGCTAATAAGTGATCTTGAACAAATCAACGACAAAATATGCAGGAAACTCCTTGAGACTCCGATCAGGTCTTGCCATAAATATCAGTAATGTAAGTGGGTTGGCACCTTATTTGCATTCTAAAGTCCACAAAGAAACAATACATTCCTTGATATTTAAAAAAATGTACACCGAGAATCTGTTTCACCATGTCTTTCATTTTGGGACGAAGAGTGTTAGAAATCGATATGGTATTTTAATTTTCATTTTATTTGATATATTTTTCACTATAAAGATCAATTTGATATCAAAATCTTCCATTAATAGATTTCCTGGATTCATCGAGGAACTTTTCGGTAAAAGAATAATCATAAAAATTTGCATACATTCCGATAATGTTCCTGATTTTTCTAATTTCAATTCAGTTATGAGTTAACTTCATTTCAGAAGACTTGATTGCAGCATACATTAATGGAATTATTACCCACATAACCTGACCTAATGAATTTCGACTAAAGCATAACCGCTTTTGTTGAAAATAACTAAGTATAAAATATGCACATTAAGTACCAATAATTCCTACTTTTCATCTATTTTATCACCTATCTTTCTGGTTACAGAAATATATAAGTGAAACATTGCTTCATTGTTATAGTTTGTGGAGAAAACAAATATTTCCTTTGATCCTTTTTGGGTGCATAACCTTTCACAGTATCTATCATTTAACTTTGTTCTCATTCAATTTTTGATGGGCCAATTTTCAGAAAATACGATTTGGTACTGATAAGTTTGAATCTTTCCTTTACTACCAAGAAGCTAAAATTTTATAAACGCAGTATCTTAACGAGGTAAACTATTTGTTTTTCCCCTTCGACACTTGCATAGATTCTCTACAGTCTACATCGATAAAAACTTATTGATTTGTTTCGAATCAAGAGGAAGACCTTCAATTCTGAATATGTTTGTGTAGATTTGAGTATACCAACAAAACTTAATTTCCAGTTTTATAAAGTTAATCATATATCTTCATGTGAACCCACTTTGGAGAAGGACTAGGTCATACATTAGTATTAACTTGATTTTTCTCGAGAATACCTATCAATAATGATAATTCGAGGTTTGTATAGGTAAACAAACACTTCCCTACATTTTGAAAATAATTGGGTACATTAATTATTGAAATTGGTCCAAGGTGACCTACTTCGCAGCGTATTAACCTAATACAGAGTGACCCAAACGCAATATTCCGGTCGGATAAGTTTTTCCGGAAAACACCGATACATTGATTAATGTTTGAATTGAAGACTCAACATAATTCGGTGACGAAATTAATAAACGATGTTGTGGCAAAAGTGTAGTATTCTGGAGGCACCCAGATACAGTTCGAGACTTTATCTACAACGGTCGTGAATATTTTTCCCGGTTGCGTCTTTTTTGATGAAACGATTAAGATTCATCCCGTATGCGAAGTAATCTGTCTCGTTCTGTCATACAGACAAAGAACCGGTAATCATGCGAAATAGCAATTTATTCATGAACCCATTTGAATTCTTGTTTTAGCATGCGTTTTGCTGTTGATTCCTAGATCTGTCCCGCTGAAAATACCTGAACAAACAACTTCAAGTCTTTGTGATGACTACCGCATCTGAGTATTTTGTTGAATATACGTGTATTGCTTGCGAATCAAAGTTGGTATAAAATTCTAACCAATTCAGTGCAGTACCGAAGTAGCAAGTATACCACAGTTCTAACATTTCGAAGAACAAATTGAAACGATTGTCTATCGGGCTGAAAATCAATAAGTTCATAAAGCAGTTTCGTAACAACCCACTGATACCTTTCACCTCCCCGAAACCACAAATTTAAATATGATCTAATTGGTAGATATCGCATTAAAATTATTCCACCCTGTTCTAATCCAATAAATAATGCCATTTCATAATTAAATTCGTTTCGGCTGAACGGTTTTCCTTCGTTACGTACGATTTTTGGCCGAAAAAGAATATCGAACATACTTGCGTAATTGCATATAAATATCCCACATCATATTTCACCAGAATTAATTCATGAAACTAGGTTAAGAATGCCAAATTAGCTGCATATTTCTGAGGTTATGCGGAAAATGATTTGATTTGGCACGATTAATAATTAAACTAGAATTTTTCGCTGTATTTCCTTTCGTTGGAGTGGAAAATGAAGGTAACAATCGAAAGTTAAATATACAGGGTGTCACACATGAAATAGTCCAGCTGAATGTTTCCGTGTAAGTATCAGATGAGCCAAGTGATTACAAATTCCCCCCAAGAATCGTAATCTGGTCTGTGTTATGTGAATCTCCCTGTATAAAAAACCATGAGATAGTGACTGAGGCATTTCAAGAAATCATAATAATTGAGGATACGATCAAACGTATAACAGTTTATTGAAACCTTTAGGTTCTCGGTTAATTTGCTAATGCACCAAAATGAATCAGAACCTTCTTTGCCATTTTTGAGCTCTCCTCCAACTCAAATGTCTGATTTTCGAGTTTTGATCCGAATTCGTGATAATTTTCAATTCTGGCCATTTTTCGTATCTTTTACCAACAAAGAAATGAATACAAATTTTCCGCTAATATAAGAGATGAAAAAATGAAAAAAAAATTGCAATTTGTCGGTGATTCGTGTTGATTTGAACTTCCATCAGAACAATTTCTTAATATTATAATTTTCTCACATACTATGCTTCAACCTTGATGAAACACAAAGAAGGAAATCGAACTGCTGAGTAAACACCGGAAAACGCGATTTCCTAGATTTCCATCTGACTTTGTTGAACATTGGGAAATATTGAAATTAAATATTTATCACCGTTTCAATGCTATTTTCCGAGAAATAATGAATACGTAAGCACTGCCATCATTCAATAAACCACCGCTGATAATATTTATTCGAATCATGACAACGTGAAACGGAGAAACAAATCTTCATTCCAAGAAATAAAAGGGCTTGCTCATGTAATTTTCCTGGATAAAATTTGAATGGGCCAAAATGGGCAACTCATCCGAAAATTATCTAGATCAGGCAGTTAATATTAACAATTATAAAAGCTTGTTTTTAAGGACAAGCGCGCAAATATGATAATTACCATGTCTTCATAAAATGATGAAGTATCAATTATGACAATTTCTTAATCGATATGAGAAGAATTGGTCAACGCGATATTTTTCGTTGAAAAGATTGAACACAGAACGCGAATTCAAATAGATATTCTGATTAGTATTCAGGAAGTTATATAATTATATTGATTAAATATTTCGGAAGAAAGAAGATTAAAGGAAAATTTAAATATTGACGGAAGCCATATAAAGGTCATCAGCAGCATTTCCAAAATGTTCCTAACATTGAATCAGTTTTAAATAAGAAATTCACTCACTCATTTATCAAGGGTTCTAAATAATAGTATGCAGATTGTAGGTATGTATGTACAGGATGGTCCACTTAAAATAGTACACGAAGTATGGTTTTATTTTGAGGAGGACACTTTTGTTTTACAAACTCTTGGGTGTTACATCATCCTTTTGAGGGGGGTATGAATCTTGATTGGCAATAGAAGACGAATGACATTTTGTAGGTTCTACAATACTGAGGATTATACTAAAAATAGGTTTTATGGCCTATTTCTCAATCAATTTTGTAGCTCTTCTTGTTTGTTGTTATTATTGATCCTTTAATCACTCCTTAAGTGATAAAGAATGTCGATGAAAGCATTGAAAAAATTTTTTAGAGGTGCGACATTGAAATTTTGAGTTTCAGAAGCGATAGCTGTTAGTTTTTTCATGAATCTTGGGGTCTTGTTAGCGTAGAAGGCTACAGGAAAACTGCAAGTCTCAAAATAAAGCATACCAGGATGTGGAGCTTCGAGGGTGTCTACTAATATAAAAAAATATGTAGACTAAAATTTTTGGAAGCCTATGTTTTTAGAAATAATCTTTTTTTCGACTGAGGGTCAATTGGGCACATTGTGGAATGGATTCCCTCAAATTGTCGAAACCAAAAAGACCTACCTTTTATGCTAGTCTCGTCGAGCACATGCACCTTTTTCTTGCACTTGGCCAACAGGACACTCAGCAAGGATCTTCCGAAATAGTGCAGTTCGAAAAACAGATAACCGAAGATCACAAGACATGCCAGACCGAACCCAATTTGGAAAAAAAGGTCCATCATTTTGACAGGGATCACAGACCGACCTATCACATCTTAGACACCACTGAAATTTTCGAAATCGACGGCGTGGATTGTTTTTTTACGCGCATCGTCGTTTCTGCAATCGATCGAGGTGCTTAGGTTTCTAGTCTTTGAGGAATTTTAAGCTGACTCATATGTTAATTTTTCAAGAGTCGAGCAAGCTGTTCCTTATGTGTGTGTGTAAGTTCTTGGCGGACTTGAAAAGCACTGTTTTGTTTGGGTAGGTTGAACCGCGAATTCGAACTATTGAACGGATAGCGACGCGTGCGCAGCTTCTGCCGGCCGAGAAAAGGGAATCCGTCCACTTTTGGACACTATTTTATTGTGGACAGCAATTTATTTTATGATCAGAATATTTGCACAAGTGCATTTTGGAAAATATGGCCATTCAGAAATACTCAGGAAAAATGATACAGTTTCGAGTATTATTACCCCAAATTTTCACTATTCTGAGCTGTTTATTTTTTATGCAAACCTATTTATGCATTTTTCTGTGATAATATTTGAAATAAAAATGAGAAATTGCGGTAAAATTTTATTCCACTTGGTGATAATTGACGTCATTCTGCTATAAACATTAAAAAACAAGGTCCGTGTTTTTATTATGATATTCTGTTCTGTGGTTTCTATGGTTTTAAAATTCATGAAACTCATGATGAATTTTTTAACGGATGATATCGAATAATATACAGGATCTTCGCGGTGTATTGACAGTCCTGCAACATTTTTATATTTATTTTCTTTCAGGAGCAAATAGAAGTTTGCTTATCCATATAATGTTAGCTTATTGTTTCTTCTCTCTCAACAAATTGAAAATATTGTCGGTTCATTTTTTCAAGGCTTTGTTTTAAACATGAATATCAGTAGTTTTTGGTTTGTAAATAAGAAATTGATCTGTGATATACAGAGTTTGAATAAAAGTTGGCGACATTGTACCTATAATTTATAAATGAAAATTTGCACAATAATCATTATTTCAAATGAAAGACCTCCACTCAATAATGACCAATAACATTGAACCAATAATAAACATTACCTACCCAAGAAGGCGTTTAATTCAACATCCAGGTGGAAGTGACAATAACTAAATTAATAGCACCAATTACGATTTTTTTTCTCTCGTCACATCCTCGAATAATTCACAGAATCACCATAGATCCGGAAATGATTTTCAAAATTCCTACGTCCTAATTTTTCATTCAAATTAAAAGTTAATTGATCATTGAACTCTGGTTCCATATGACCCAAAAATCACCGATAGACACTTATTATTGTTTTCCGCGTTCATTTGAATTTCCCACCGCATACATAAAAAAGAGTTCCGAACCGAACTGATTGTGAATTGTGTTCAAACGAATTTGAATTGAATGAAATTGGGTATAATTGGACGTACGATTTTATTGGTGTTTCGAATATGATGATTACTCCTTGAAGGTAATCGGTTAGATATTTGGATATGTGAGATATTCGTTTATTAGTATGTCGAAGAATGCTAACCATAAAAACGTATTTTTATTAAGATTCTATTCGAACAAAATAAGAATGTTGACCTTACCTTATTTATTTCTCTAGTTTTTATGTGTTCAGTTTCATTTTGGAATTTGGAATACGCCATTGTTTTTCCATTTCCACGAGATCAAGAAAAGTTTTATTTGCTTAATAAAAATGGAGATCTTTCCAAATTCAAAATGTAATGAGATAAATAAAAAGCAAAAGATTTCACTATTTTCTTCACCTTACAAACTATTATCCTGAATCCAGTAATATTTTCCGATCTGACCAAGAAAAAAAATAGTAAATGGTCGACACCAATTCAGTTTCAGAAGAGGTTTCTTCAAGTCAACTTCGGAATTTTCCACTGAAAACTTCGTGTGAAAGAAGAACAATCGAAATTCGGATAGCGTAAATCTTTTTTAACGGACGTAGAACCCGGTCGTCCAATCAAACGCCAACATTTGTTGTTGTTGATTCTGGTCCAGCACGAGGTCGACAGAAATTCCTCTCAAGACGCTCCAAGCTGCTTCTTACCGTGAACTTGAGATGGACTTCCTGGAAATATCGTCTGAGAACAATAAATAATTGAATGACTATATCAATTGCGTCTTCAAAAATAAAAAAGAGCAACTTTTCGAAGTTTTGGAGAGGTAATACGGTTTATATTAATCAAAGATTAATCTCTAATCTTTGGCTTCAGTGATCTGTGGTGGTGGAGGGGAATTGTCGATTGGCTACTTAAAAATATTTTTTTTACCTGAAAGGATTATTGAAAATTGATCTGAGTTCCTTAGACAACGCCTCACACAGTGCTTTGGCAATGACAAAACAACTCACAACTTGAACCAGTGAATCTTCTCATTTTAAACAAAGGCTTCCTTTTCCCCTTGTTCATAATCCAAGAACCCCTCGCTCATCAGCACGTCCCAATGGCCCCCATTCAAACCGCAAGGACAGAATCGATAGATGCCTTCTTGTTCTCAATCGAGAACCATGAGAGTTTGCTGCTTGAATATCAACCTAAAACGTCTGGAGGAAGATGAAAGAGTTTTCATCGATTTTATAATATGGGCCATGAGGAAGCTCCGAAGCGAAAATCAGAGGCCTCTCGACTGCTACGTGTTCTGAATAGGGATTTACCTCAGCTCTAGGGGTAGCTGTGAAGGATGGATATGGGTTTACGCGTTACCGTGTGTTCCAGTTTCCAAGAACCGATTTCTTTCGCTACTTTTCGAACGACATGCTTAAAAGCTTACGCAGACAACAAGCGGGTGATCAGATTTAAATACCATCAACCAGATAATTTAAAGAGTTGAAATGGACCAAACGCTAAGTCCAGAATACACCGGTAGCATCTTTTTCACGTTTTCGCTTTAGACAACTGCCCAAAAGAAACAAACGAAAGGCTGCCGATTCTTGAACTTGTGCGTTTGATTTTTCCGGACAACAAAGTGCCCACTGATGAGTACGTGGAACTTGCTGAGAGCCGAAAGGCATCTATTTGCGGAAGGAATCCAGTGAGCAATTCAAAAAGCGCGTACATTGGGTGGAGAGCTTTCAGAGTCCGAAATATGACGTTCGGCCTCTGAAACCAGCTGAAACGCACGCGCATCTCCCGCAAGTTCCCCTTCAGTCGTGTCTGTCATATCGAGCAGGCTAACATCAATTCTCTTTTGAGATTTCAATAAAAACAGTCAAATAGCCCTATTTTCGACTTGATAAATTTCTAAGATACTGCGGCACCTTTCGACAGCCCAACGAAATGAGTACACCCGATTACATCCTTCAGAGAGGTGGGGTTGAAAGCTCAAAATTAATTAGTTTAAGTAATTTGATTGATGCCGAAGAGCAAGCATGAAATATTGTGTGATATCGTATCATTTCCTTTATCGATCTGTGCCAGTCGATGAATTGTGAAGTCAAACTCAAGATCTTCCTGTAGGCGGTTCGATTTTAATTTTTTTTAATATGTTCAGTGCGAATCTAATTCCTTACGAACACAGAAGTCCTGGATGATCTACTCCCGTTGGAACATCCTTGATGAATACGAGAAAATGTTAGTGGATTTTTCTATAGGAATATTATGAGAAGTAAGTATGAATTAAGTTGATTTGTACAGTAATTCAAACATTATTTTTTTTATCCGAAGACTGAAACGACTGAATGCAAGGCTTTTCTTCTTGCCACAAAATATATACCTAATCATCTCTCCAAGTTTTCACAAGAATCGAAAAAAACTGCTCATGAAAAATGAAGCAACAGCTTATATTCTCTTTGGGTAATTTTAAATCGAATTGTCCTTTTCTCTCTATTCACGGGTCGGTATTTCAACACAGCATACCTGATACCTCCCTTTATTTTACAGATTATTTTTCATAAGGTGTAATGAAAATGGCACAGGAAAACCGAATTTTCAATTTCATATGAAAATTCAAGAATTATTGAAAAACTGTTTCGAAAAATACAAGCACGGGTTTGAAGATTACCTAGTTTCTATTGTCATGAAAATTTGGTGATTTAAAATCAAGAAATCTGGAATTTTTTTTAATGCCTACTTTGAAATATTTCCTTTCATAAAAAATGTTGATAAGATTTTATAATGAAAAGAGCAAAGATCATTGGTGTAGAATACATATAACAGTATTGTGATTCACTAATAACATGTTCTGCCTCTAAAATAAAACCATATTTCCTTTTGTACGTACTTCCACTATAAGTTGACTCTTTTTAGTTCTCAAATTTATATTTTGTTTCAAGACCTCCGTTCTACAGCCAACTTGACGATACAATTCATGGCAGTTCTGAAATAATCGTTCCAATTGTATACAAAATTTCGTGATGATCGTATAATTGAAATATATAATATATCCGAAACGAATCAACAAAAATTTCTGATGTACAGCAATAAAATGCATGAAATTAAGAAGAATCTTCCGTCTGAAAATATCAAATTAATCACCAAAAAATATCGTTAGTATCGTGCCATTATAAGATTGTTGTTATCTGGGGTTCAAGTAATTGGGCGGATTGAGAAAAAGGGTAATTGCTCCACGCCTACGAATTTCAAAAAGCGCTCAAAAAGCTACTAATCTCAGATTCATGAATTTTTGTGAACCCACATTATTCAGCAACTTTATTCCATCAATATTTTGCATCTTAGACGATGTTCTAAACGATAACCAGATAAATTAAGGAATTTAATGTTCGCTCCACTTCGGTTTCAACATCCTGTTTATCGGAAAAATTGTTATTGGGTTTAAAATAAGAAACATGAAGTAAAACACAACCTCATCATGGCGCCAATACGAGAGCAAAATCCGGATGCTGGGCGAATATAAGGACGTATATTTCAATACGTTTATTTAGAGCTCAAAATCAGAAGTTCCTTTGTGACATGTGACCTGATTCAAAAAGGTGGAATTTACTGATTTATAAAATTGAAACGATTGTGAGAAAGGTTCCCCTTCTAAGAATAAAAAAAGAGCATTAATCACATGAAAACGAATAGTTTTGTTTGCCTGAAACTGAGTCAAAACTTCAATCAGTTCACACGAAATACATTCGAGAAACTATAACAAAATGGAGCTTGAAATTAATGTCTCCAATAGGCTTTTCAGAATAATCTGATGGCACTTTTCGAGCTGACTTCTTCAAATAAAGGATTTAAACAATTATAGCTGGGTATTTTCTCCTCTTTATGCGATGATTTTCCAATGCAAACAAAGGCCAAAGATGTTTGAATCTTCCAGCCTGTGAGCGTATCCTGTTCACAGTTCACTGAATTCTATTATTAATCGGCTGATTCAGCTTTCTTCTCCACCCCACACAGAAAACAGTCTCAAAATTCCTGCGAGTAACCATAAAAATCTCTTATGAAGCTAATACGTACACTTTGGTTCAGATTTTCACAATCCTCGTGTTGGATCCAAATATTTATAAATACCGGGAAAGAAAATAATCGATTGGTATTGGGATGTGCTGCTCAGTATGTTTTTACTGGTAATGACCTAGAAATAAGGAGGTTATTAATAGGTTTCACTCGAAAAACCTTTCTCCGAAATGTTGCACTAATTCGAGAGAGCACTTCATGATGTTCAATTCGGTGTGCTGCTGCAATCATGCAGCAAACGAGTGGTGTTTTATTGGAGCAATGATTTTCGTCTCAATTGGAATACAGGATATTTCGAAAACACATCAAATTTATACACACTTGGAGGGTTCTTTATCCTGGCAGCAAAACTGATGCCATTTCAAGATGACCAATCTGTCGGTCTTCTGGTATAGTGGCACGATACTTGGTCGGCAAGAAAATTAGGTAGGTAGTCCTTGTGGAGACAAGCATCAATTAAATTGTTAGACTTAGAAATACAACAGCATTTTGGATCCTCTCCAACTTATTGATCTGCTGCTTCAACCAGTATCTGCTCATTTACTCTGTTCAAAACTTGGAGTGATTGGTGGTGGCATTCATTTCTTGCGGATTACCAACCATGTCTTCTGGGAAGGTGATCATTTTCCACGGAGAGCTGGTCGATCTAGGGAACTATTTCCCCAATCTCCCATTAAAACAATCAGTTAATTGATGTCGGAGTCTAATTTCCCTTCGCCCAATCTCCGATACCGCTTCATTTCCCTCCAAAACTGCCGCCAGAGAAACAATCTTGGTGGCGTGATTCTGCTTTTGCCGTATTGAAATCGATTCCCCAGTCGGATAGATGCTTGAATAAGGGCCACTCTTTCATTGCGTTTTCTGACGTACCTCTCCTACTTTGTGTTACGAACTAGTCTCCTTTCTCCCTTGTCTCTCCCCTTCGCTCTTTCCATACCGAATTATGTGGCGGAAAAGTAACCTTTACCGTTGTTTTATCAACTGGGAGGAGGAACAACATTCTGCTTGTTGGGATAATGATCCCGACCCATTCGAATCTGCTTATTCGCCTCTGCGTTTCCACAATGGAGATTTGAGGTGGATTCACTGATGGAAAGATGATATCTGCGGTTTATTGTTGTTTTTACGGATAGAGAGGAATATGCGTTTCTGAATACAGTCCCCTTGTTGGTACTTATGGGTTTTCGTCGTTTTCAAACGATTTTTTGTTGTGTTGTGAGCCCACAATCCTTGGATGGATGCAGGCTTTGATTTTTATATCTACGAATGGAGACTGGGTTTCCAAAGAAAGAGCAAAATACTGCATAGAGAACACTGGACAGAGTAGAAAAATTTGCTTCTACTAGGATTGAACTTTTTGGAACGATCCATTCCTGGAAAATTCCTTCAGAGTGCTCCTCTGCTTGCCTATACCACAGCAAGGTTCTGGGCCAGTGAGTGGCGTTTGTGCCCCTATTCTTGCTAAGGTTTTCTCGATTCCTGAGTGACCAGGAACCCTGACTAAAGACACCTTGTTGTTCTTGCCCACTTGCGTTTCAGATTACGGTGCTTACCCAATCGTGAAAGGCTATTTTCTTCCACCTACTTTCCCGATTTTCCGAAACAAAGCTCTCCGATCAACGAGTCCATTAAGAGCTATTCAGCGTGTGCCTCCGGCTATGAATGATTGAAATTTATTACCCTCTCGGCCTTTCCCATAAACATCCTTCATATTCTCTTTCACCCCCAATAAATTCTCAATATCATACTTTCCGATTAATTTATCTCCTTCTGTTCGCCCTGCCACTTCCAAGATGGAGTTAAGTTAATATATCGCGGCATAAATCCGTTTCGGGGGGTAATTAGCAGCCAGGCTGTGGGGGAAAGATAGAGCAGGGTATACAGCTCATATTTGCGGATCCTGATTACTCAGGATGCAGATCTGGATATCATTCTGCTTGGCGTAGATTCGAAATGAATGGGGTTTCAGAAGGTATTCTGATTCCACTAGAAAATTGCACGACTTTTGTGGGAGTTAAACATGTTGAGCTTGTTGAATAAGCTTACAAATAAAAATCGAAATGCTCAAGAAGTTTCGAGTACTCAAACTTCAATTCACTGGCCTGTAAATGAACTTAATCCACGTGCCAGTGTCCCTGATTTTTCCTCTCACGAACGATTTGCTCCAGAACTATCCAAGTGATGGGGGTGGGGCCAAATGGCTCGTCGACAGAAGCTACCTCTACGTTCCTACCTCCTGCAACCACTCTAGACCCCCTAGAACTCAACAAGACCCGCATAGCCGAAGAATTCTACAGCACCTACGATGTCATGACCGGAGTTCGCATCGCGATGACTCTCGGCGGTTTCTTCGCCTTTATGGTCATCCTGGTGCTGTACAAATCAAAATCGGAAACGGAGAAAGCCTTGGAAGACCCCGCCTTCACGGCTGCCGCAGTTGCGGATGCGGAGGAAGAAGAAGAGCGACAGCTGGCCGCCGTCATCGAGGCGGAGGTGTTCCAGAAGCTGAACCCGAGGAGGAGCAGGCAGAGCATTGATAACTCCAGCTTGTCCAGGAGCTGGATCAGGTCCGCTAGGAAGTATTCGAGTCTGGGAGGGTACAGCAGCTTGATGGATCCTCCTTTGAGGATCGGGATGCATTCGCAGCTTCCCAGTTTCGATGAGGACTCTACCGAAGACGATCCGTCGGTTTTTGATGAGGTTACGCAAAACAGGTGAGTTCGTGTCTCTACTCTTTGATTTATTCGCTTGATAGCAAACTGTAGGGCGTTCCCTCTAGCCTCTAGGGATGACAGACACTACTAGGCCTTCGAAATGTTATTTTACAAAGAGAAAGAGGCATTTTAAGGACTTATGGCTTGAATGCCTCCGTTTCGAAGCACACAAATCCTCTGAATTTGATTCCATGTTAGAGATAGTCAATCTGCGTTCATTTGCTTCTAGAAGCGTACTTCTGTATTCATATTTCAAGGCAGCAAGTGCAGAAAATAGAATTTTACACAGATGAGATGTTGCAAGAGGCAAAACGATCATACGATCTTTGGCTTTCACACCAAATAATTGTTTAAGATCTAAAAACATCACCAATGAGTTTCAGATGATTTCTGATTGATTTTCAGACACCTGAACGTACCGCGAAGATGCAGCAACATAACCTGTTCCTCTTCAGGAAGCTCATACCTAGAACGTAGAGACTCAGCCTTCCTCCTGGGCCTACCGGCCATTCCAGCTCACAAATCCCGGAACAGAAGACGCCAATCGTCCCCCCTTCCAGAAATCTACGACTTCTACTACCCCATAGACATCAGGGTCATCCAACCTACACCGGGAGGTTCCCCATGCGGCAGTGATAGGACCCTTTACGATCAAGTGAAAGACTCTATGAACCTACACCCGCGTTTGGCACCTCTAGCTTCCATAAGCAGCTGCAACAGCTCCCTAGAGACCGATTTCCAAGAACCGGAACCTTCGTGTTGTGCTAGTGATTCGATATTCGAGAACCCATGTGATGATACAGACAACGAAGTGGATGAATTTTCTACGGACAGTGACGTTAACGATGAGGGTGCTTGCTGTAGCCGGCAGTTGTTCAGTGTTCCTCGTGAGGATACGGATAAGAGTCCGAGTTCGTCGTTTGTTTCTTTTGGTACGACTGTGAGGCCTGGCTCCAAGTCTTCTTTGACCATCTTGGAGAGTCCCGAGGAGGAGTTTGGTGGTGACTGTGGGGGAAGAGTGTCGACGCCTTCCAGTGACGATAAGTCTTGGGTGCAAGAGATTCTTTTTTAGCGATCGTATTTTTGTAACTTTGTTTCTTAGATTCATCGTTGATGGGTTGGAATATACGAATTTATTAGAGTGGGGGGAATATTCGTTTGGGATTTCCACGAAGTTTAAACGGGTAAAGAAGGATCTGAAAAGTTTTATATAACCTCGAAATATCACTAATGTATTATCAGATTTATCAGTGGTGGAGACAAAGTTTTCGTGGAAATTCAGTCCATCGACGTCCACCCGAATATTTGCTCCTGAATTTCATATCTGCGTAAGAAGATGTAAACTGGACTGCAATCTCTGTTTAGCCATTAAAAAATGTTTACTCTCCAAAATTGGATATTATTTCTGTGAAAGGGTGAAAAATAACACAGTCGTTCAAAAGAGAGCCTGCTATGTTTTTAGGAAGCAAATACCCGTAGGTTAAATTTCAGGAAATGGCGTATTTCGCTCAGTAAACAACCTCAGGGTTCGAACTTGATGCTGCGGAAAATCATAATGCCAATTCTTTATTGAAGCAATGTTGATTTTGGCCAGACGTCCTTTCAAGCAAGAGGAATTTTTGTTGAAAGTTCTGATGCAGCTACATCAAAGAGACTTCATTGTTTCTATACAGTATGATTTTAAAAAAATCATTAGTTGAAGGTCATTATTGTTATTTTCTCTCGATCCTACTTGGTTTTATGAACCTTCTACAATCAACACATGTAAATAAGATATTTTGCCTTCATTTTCATGACCAGTTTTATTTGACTAGACTCTCTTTTGAATATACGGCGTGTTTTTAGGGAGACCTATCAGTCAAATTGTTATAGACTTATACAAAGATAAAATATGTATCTTCCAAGAAGAGATATGTTTCTTGAAATAAATGTGTCAACAAGTACCTACTTACCAAAAAATGGACTAAATAATTGTACATTTGTTATAACTGTTTCATTTAACCGTCATCATTTGTAATTATCAAGTTTATTTAAAACGTTTTATGAAGATAGAACTTCAACTAATAATTCAGCTTGTATTTGACGAAACTTGTTTTTATTTTGACGCAATTTTCTTAATTTTTGTGTCAAAATATGACCATCTTCCTGTTCTTTTTTTGATGAATCATAAAACTTGGAATATTTAATTTTGTGTTAGAATAAATATATATGTATGATTGTTTTCGTGTGTTTTTTAGTACATCTCATCAGGGACTCCTCGCCAAGCTTCTATCTTAGGGCGTGCCCCCAAAGCTATGTTCTCTGCTAGCTAGTTTTCTCTCAAACAGATCTCTCCATGTAGTGGTCGATGGAGTTTCGTCTGACTCTCTACCCATAAATGCTGGTGTTCCGCAGGGATCAATTCTGGCTCCAACACTATTTCTACTTCACCTCAACGAATTGCTGGAAGCAACTTCGTGTCCAGTGCACAGCTTCGCGGATGATAGTACCCTCCATACCGCCTTTTCTTCTAGGGCTCCAATACCAGCCCGCCAAATCAAAAACGAACGAGGAAGAAATGTTAACAACATGAATATGGACTTGGCAACAATTCTTGAATGGGAATCTAATAGCTTGGTAGAATTCAACGCAAACAAAACACAAGCATGTCTTTTCTCTAGAAAAGCCGATCTTACTGTGCCCAGCATAAAATTGTCGGGAGTGACCATACCATTGAAGTCATCCATTTCGATGCTTGGCACTACTGTCGGCAGTAACCTTTCCTGGGAGAATCACGTGAGATCCATTGCTAAAAGTGCATCCCAGAAACTTGGTTTTCTGTTTCGTGCCAGGAGCTATTTCGCCTCAGGTCAGCTGCTTATGATCTATAAGGCACATATTCGACCTGTCCTGGAATACTGTTCCCATATTTGGAGTGCTGCACCTAAACACACCCTAAAACTCTTGGATTCCGTACAAAAAAGGGCAATTCGTCTCGTCGGTGATGCCTCGCTTACAAGCTCGCTCACTTCTCTGGAACACCGTAGAAAAGTGGGCGATCTGTCTCTATTTTATAGATATTTCCATGGGCGATGCTCTTCTGAATTATCAGCAATCGTTCCCCCTCTGGCAGTCTCTTCCAGACTAACCCGTCAAGTTAAGTCTTCACCCGCCTTCGTGGTAACTTTGGAGACCTGCAGAACATCTCTCTTCAAAGACTCGTTCATCCAACGAACAGCGAGGCTTTAGAACACATTGCCTAGGGAGGTGTTCCCCGAGGCATATAACCTCCAGAAATTCAAGAGGAACACCAATTCCTACCTGCTTGCCCTTGGTTCTCACGATGTTCTCTGAACATTACAGGATATTCCTTTTCGTGAAAACCACAACATGAAAAAAAACACCAAAGGAAAATTGAAACAAATCGAAAATGTTTATATATTTAATCGAAAACAGTGTATAATAAGTAGATAAATATAATTAACAATCAGATTACGGGCATAGGATATGCTAGAGATTGATAGATTGGCCTTTTTGTCATCACAATTCAAGTTGAACCCATTAGAAAAGCGAAATGTGAGGTGGTACTTAAGCTACATGATGTTAGTGATTAGAAGTCAAAGAAACCGGTAATAATGATGATGATGCTCTATCAATAGTGGGCAGAGTATTGTGAATGTCTTATTCCGAAGCTATGGGCCGGAGAATTGGTAAGTACAACCTGAAAGTTCAAAAATGTGAATATTGAAAAAATTATATAAAAAAAACTTTTTCATTTGAAGGTGGCTGAAAATGTGAGCGTGCTCTACTGGTGTATTTGGCTCACAATTCTTACGGTGCTGAGAATAAAAATGTCATTCTAAATCAAAAAATGCTACTTAGTAGTTTTTCAAGAATTTCGAAGAATCATTTGTTAACTTAAAAACTTCATTTGGACCTGGAAGAATGCGCTTTAATTTTGATTCAAAATGACACCTCTTGTCACAAGAACACTCCGATTTGTGCGTAGCCTCAAGGTGCTTCTCCAATTGTTTATATTTTACCTCAGAAAAGCATCGAAGTTGAGCCAGGTCTTTGAAAGACCGCTTCTGATCCCAAGTACTGCGAATGCTTTATACCGAAAGAATATTTGGGCGCCTGTCTCAGATGCTCAGTAACCTGACAAAATATCCATATTAACCTCACATCAGTGGCGGAACATCGCCACATCTTCGACCTCTTCAAAATCCTTTTTTTTTGAGGGACCTACCTTTTCTGGGCAATATACTCCAGGTCCTGGAATGTTCATCTTGTCCCCTGGAATGTTCGTCCTCAAACTTATGGTATATACAGGGGAATTGGACTTGTAATTGTCCGGGTCTACGTTATCGTATTGTCCCGGTCCTGGATTTTTGACGCGCTCATCTACAGGCTCTTTGTTTCTTCCGGATATTGTGTAAGACGGGGCTGAACGAAGATCTCCTACCCCCGAAGGAATGTTGTAGACATTTGGTGCTGAAAATTCAGAGAGAAATTAATTTAACGAAATATTCAGAATGAAGAAAGTTTTGCATCACTAACTCCTTTCAGACAGGGTATTCTCAAAGGAGCCCCCTTTTGAAACAACCTGTATATACATGTATAATAATTCCTGATAAATTGTAAACACTTCATTGGCAGAAATCATTATAGTTTTTTCTTTTGATTTTCAAGGTATCAAGCATTTACATTTTATTCTAAATCACTTTATATATTTCGATAAGGACATGAAAATTAACTATAATATGCCATCAAAATGGGAGCTTATGAATCCTGAAAGACTTGTGCAAATGTGCATCTAAACAGAGTCTTTCAACAAAAAGAATCATTTCGAATTAACAGAAAATCCCATTCTTTTCGTGAAAAAGAGGGTCGTTGATACCTACAAGCGATTGCTTCTGATATTAGAAGATTATATGACATTTTTTTCAGGTATAATAATGTATTAGTTATTTATAATTTCGAAAACTAAATTATTGTATGTTTCAATGCACACCTATTGTTGAAAGACTCTTGATCTAGAATCATGCTAGCTGTGTTAGCTGTGATAATAATTTTTCTCAATTCACCGACAATATTTTCATTTAAAATTTTCCGGAGAAATAATAAAATTTATTCAACAAACCGGGAACATCAGAGGGTTTTTCCAACTGGGGTTTGCTGCCAAAACTGTATTTTGGAGCATCATCAAGGAGTTGGTCACAATGAGAAACATCGTATGCGTTTGGAGCTAGAATCAAGGATCAATAATGGAAAAAAAACAAAATAGGGGTCAAATAATAAAAATTAAAATACAAATGAAATTTGAAGAGTACGAATAAAAATTAGGGGTCAGATAAAAAAAAATCAAAACACAAATAAAATGTGAAGAATACAAAATAAAAATTAGAAAGAGTAAATCATAAAACAAAAAAAACTAACCAGGTGTTTCGGATGGTTTTTCAATGTTAACCTTGTGTCCAAAAGTGTATTTAGGTGCATGGTCATGAATTAGTTTCTCGGATTTAGGAACGTCGTACACATTTGGTGCTGAAAAATTAGTGGATTTAGTAATGGGTCACTTTTCTGAAAATGCTTAGGACTGACCAGGTGTATCGGACGGTTTTTCTAGGTTAACTTTCACCCCGAATGAATAGTGCGGGGAATGATCATGTACCAGTTTCTCAGATTTGGGAACATCGTATACATTAGGAGCTGAAATGTTCAGTATTTAGTTTCGCACTTCTAAGTAAAAATGGAGTATTTGTAGAGAAAATATTTTTACTATAGAATACATTGTTCAATTTATTCTGAACCTTCCTGTATCCTCCTGTATTTAACTATTATACATGTACATGGGCGCCCGCAGAAATTTTTCTCAGGGTGGGCATTTTTCTTGCCCTTTGTATATAACTTTCATACATCTCCACAGATCAGTTTCATGATATTTTTCGTGACAGTACAAAATTTTGGATTTTTTGATGGTCATTACTCAAAAACTATATTTTAGATTAAGTATGAATCTGTAATTAGTTTATTCCTAGGTTTGATACTAATTCAATTATTTTTCAACTTTTCGTGGAAAATCTTTGTATTTTTTGATGGTCTTTACCCGAAAACTATATTTTATAAAAAATATCTGATTGCATATTCTTAATCTTTGTCCTCGAATTAGTGAATCCAACCTTCCTAGCTTTGATACTTCAGGAAATTCTCAACTTTCTGTGGAAAATTTCCGCTAATTTTGTCATATTTGTAGTCCTGTCTCTACCGGAACAAAATTGCATAGGATGAATGCTGCTTTCTTTTTATTAATATAGGTGTGCGAATGCTCTACGTCAAACTGGAAACATTCTGGATTCCAAAGAGGTAGAAATTGCTTGATTCTTCTCCATCTTTTAAATTGAAATCGTTTTTAATGCATAATTATTCCGAATGTCAGTACTGGGTCCATAACCTGTTTCCGATTTGACGTTGAGTTTTGGGATTGGGACAACCTGCATATTTCAATTTCGAAACCATATTTCTGTATAATCAGTTATAACCCACCAGGTGTATCTAATGGTTTTTCTGTGTTGGTTTTCAATCCAAAGGAGTATTTGGGTGCATGGTCATGGATTAATTTTTCCGATTTGGGAACGTCGTAAACGTTTGGTGCTGAAAAAAAAATGAACTGTGCAACCGATCAATTTTTAAATTGTTATATTTAGATTTAGACTAACCAGGAGTATCTGACGGTTTTTCTGTGTTAACCTTGACACCGAATGAATATTTAGGTGCATGATCGTTGATCAATTTTTCGCATTTAGGAACATCATAAACGTTAGGTGCTGAAAAATAATTAATAGTTTAGTGTGGGACAAACAAGGGCTCAACATAATTGTTTGTTATAATTGCTAGAACTAACCAGGTGTATCTGATGGTTTTTCAATGTTAACTTTGACCCCAAAGGAATATTTAGGTGCATGACCATTGGTCAAGTTATCCGACTTTGGTATGTCGTACATATTTGGTGCTGAAACATGTCAAAATGATAGGTGTGAGTCAGTTTGATGAAGTGCAGTTCTCTGAGTGAGATACCCTGTATATGCAGGTTCCGTCAACACTATGTTGACTCACCCTGTACATAACTGGTACGTAGTCGAATTTCTTTGACAGTTTCTTGAACAATGAAGGATATTATTGTTTAGCATTGTTATGAATTATCCTTTGGGCTTTCGGTTGTGAACAAGCAATTTTTTAATTAAAAATTAGTCAGACTAACCAGGTGTGTTAGGGGGCTTTTCCAGCTCGGTCTTCGCCCCAAATGTGTACCTAGGGGAATGGCATTTTGTTAGTTCGTCCGATTTCGAAACATCGTAAGAGTTAGGTGCTGAAAAAAATTTAATTTTCATGTCCACAACGAAATCTTCTATGCCAAAACTAACCAGGAGATTCGGACACTCTGTTCAATTGAAACCGGGATCCCATACTGAAACTCGGTGAACTATTACGCAGAATTTTATCACAATCAGGAACATTGTAATTATTTGGTGCTGAAAAGTTTTGGAGTGTGATGAATGAAGATAAAAAGATTTGAGAAATACCTGAACTTCATTTTCGAGTGATGGGTGAATGAAAATGAAAAAAAAATAATAAAACAAACCCGGATTGTCTGAAGGCTTTTGTAGCCTGGTTCTGCGTCCAAATGAATACCTGGCACTGTGAGATCTTCGAAAAGGGCTATAGGTGTTAGGAGCTGCGTTAAAAAATAACCATCTGTTACCAAAAAGCTAAAAATTTTAAATCATTAATAGCGAAATTAGTGTAATTGATCGAAAATTTCGAGAACACACAAATCAAACCAAAATTGGTATTTTTCTCATATCAATTGAGCTTGAAATCAATTATTTTCGATAGCTTTTGAAATTAGGAAAATTAGTTCATTTTTCATTGATCAATAAGCAAAGCCAATCTAAATATCAAAGGTTCAAAAGTTAGGACTATGAAATATTCTCTGAAGTTTTGGACCTTTTTTCAAACATCCTAAAAAGCGTCATCAGGTTATTATCGAAGCATTCCATAATTTTCCACTCACCTGGAGTATCAGTGGGTTTTTCCACGTTAGTCTTTAGACCGAAGGAAAACTTGGGCGAAGTATCGTGAATGACTTTTTCTGCTTTGTCCGGATCGTAGTCGCCTGGGGCCGGGAAATTCTCCGGTTTGTGATCTTTAGGCCGGCTGTGTAAGCTCAGTGCCGGAGGGGTGTCTTTACCTAGGATCCAAGGGGGGCACTTGAGTAATTATTATCCTAGCTAGTATTCTGGATGATAAATACGGTTAATTTGAGGAAACTCACCTTTAGAGCTCAATCCTGTGATATTGTATTGTCCAGGACCGGGTCCAAGACTTTCTAACTTTCCGTTCGTTCTCGATCCGAAGCTGAACGCTGGGGCTCGCCCACTTTTTGCCTCGAAAGCTTTCTTTCCTGTTAATTCGAAAGAATTCATTGATTCAACAAGGTCGAATGTGGGCTAAGTAGATTCGTTATGACCATAAGGTAGATTTATGAAATAATGCAAAATGCTTTGGAAGAAATTACTGTTATTGATTCTTTATCCGTGCAGAAAATGGAGTTATATCGAGAGGAAGTAATTTTTTAGCATTTACCTATATAAGTTGGTAGAGCTACACAAGCTGGTCCTGGACTGTTGTACTCGGCAGCAATAGGACCTCTTCTTTTCGTAGGAGTCCAGGGTCTTTGTGTGTAACCTCCCATTATTTTTATGTATAAGTTAACTGAAAATAAATTATAATAGATTTGTAATTCTTACCCATAACTAAAGTGATCTGAGCTTGTGAACAAAACTTGGAAATTAATAACCCAAAAAAAAATATTTCTCGACTTATAAGGAGTACATCATGGTTGAATTTGGTATCAAAATGTAGGTTTTCGAGGTCGCTGAGTTCAATAAAAATTAATCCAGAGCCCTAAATATCATAGTTTAGATTTTGACCTGTCAAATGGCATTTTTTGAAAAATTCGAAATTTTAAACCGTCATAGCTTCCGTCCCTCTCGTCGTATCTACCATCGGTTTATATTTTGTTAATTAACATATCACCAAGTATCTCTGTGCAAAATATGAACGATTTTAAAAATTTCAATTTTTGGGTGAAAAATGCCTAAGGGGTAAGACCCCCAGAAAACACCATATTTACCAATAAATAAGAATATCCGGAAGGATCTAACGGCGTTAATGTTTGAGAAATTAAATCGAGCCATTCGAATCTTCCATAAAAGGTTTTTTGCGGATCGATATCACCCAAACCACGAACGGTCTGAGCTCGTAAACAAAACTCGAAAATGAAAAACCGAAAAAATCCAAACTCAATTATTCATTACCTATGAGGGCTACATTGATGATTTTGGTATCAAAATGTAGGTTTTCGAGGTCGCTCCATTGAGTAAAAAATATTCCAAAGCCCTATCTAGCACCGTTTAGATTTTGACCTGTCAAATGGCATTTTTTTTAATTCGAAATTTTAAACCGTCATAGCTTCCGCCCCTCTCGTCGTATCTACCATCGGTTTATATTTTGTTAATTAACATATCTGAAAGTATCTCTGTGCAAAATATGAACGATTTTAAAATTTTCAATTTTTGGGTAAAAAACGTCAAAGGGGTAAGACCCCATGAAAACACCATATTTACCAATAAATATAAGTATATCCGGAAGGTTCTAACGGAGTTGATGATTGAGAAAGTTAATCGAGCCATTCAAATCTTCCAAAAAAGGTTTTTTGCGGATCGATATCACCCAAATCACGAACGGTCTGAGCTCGCAAACAAAACTCGAAAATGAAAAACCGAAAAACTAAAAACTCAATTATTCATTATCTATGAGGGCTAAATTGATGATTTTGGTATCAAAATGTAGGTTTTCGAGGTCGCTCCATTGAATAAAAAATATTCCAAAGCCCTATCTAGCACCGTTTAGATTTTGACCTGTCAAATGGCATTTTTTTTTAAATTCGAAATTTCAAACCGTCATAGCTCATCAGTTTATATTTTGTTAATCAGCATATCTCCAAGCAAGGGCGTAGCCAGGGGGGGGGTTTTGGGGGTTCAACCCCCCCCCGAAATGTTTTCAGTCTTCAATACTTGCTACAGAAAGCGACCCTCACAATTCCCGGCACTTACAAAGTCAATTGCCAAAATTTCAAAACCCCCCCCGAAATTAATTCCTGGCTACGCCCTTGTCTCCAAGTATCTCTGTGCAAAATATGAGCGAAATTTCTCCAAGTCCAGGTCATTCTATTTACTAATTCGAGGACGTTAATTGCGATGCGCTAATTAGTTTTTCCGAAATTTTTGGTTCGGGAAATATTCGACCTTGAGTGGAAAATTGGCGAAAAATTGGTCGATATTGGAGTGACGTAACTTCTAAAAAAATTTGTAATTGAGAGGAGCTGATTTTTTTGGTTATACTCTGGTTCTTTAAGAATAAAATGGTGTATTTTTTATATACCTGAGACGAAGGGTTTGGATTTTCTGATTTTTTTCGCGAAGGTCCAATTTTTTCGATTTTCCATCAACCATATTTAAAAAACAATTAGTCTCAGTGAAAATCTGTTTGGATTCTCTTAATCTACGGCATCGAATTAATAAATGGTGAAAATTTCGTATCGATAGGCGAGATTCGAATTTATGCGAAAAATCCTATACTAAGGTATGGAAAAATTTCGATTTTTCGAAAAAAATCGATCGACTTCAAACTCACACCATTAACTAATTCGAGGACGTAGATTAAGAAAATCCAATCAGTTCTTCCGTGAGGAAAACAGTTTTTGATTTACGAACGATGAAAAACCGGAAAATTTGGACCTTCGCGAAAAAAATTTGATAATCTAAAGTGTTCGACTCTGATGGATGAAAATTGGTTTTTTTGATTCACAAAGGATCAATCTATATGCAAAAAATCAGCATTTGTATAAATCAAATTTTCTGGGAAAAACGGCAGTCCAAAAATGACCTATTTTTCTCGATTTTTCGACTCAGGGTTGATTAATTCCCAAACTACGCGTCACAGGAGAATTCTAGTGAATGAAATCACCCGGGTCGATATACTCCGAAGAAAAAAATTTTCGATCGGTAAAAAGCCTTATTAAATTCCTACAAATACTTGGTTTAATATTATATTAATTTATTGAACATCATAAATTTAACGAGTTTCTCATCGAGAAACCTTTGGATATACCGTTCAATTCGCCAATAACTATCAGTCCTAGGAAGTGAGGTGAACAACTTATTCCATCATCGACTATAATAATAATTACACCTACGATTTCGGGTTATACAACCTGTTCAACAAGGTGATAAGAACAGGGTTTTTGATGTCAAAATGAAGTTATTCTCAGTGGACATTGAATGTTCTATACGTGTTAAATTTAAATATTCAATATTATTCTGGAATTCTGGATGAACTAACGGAAATCCGATAATGTTTTCGCCAAGAATAGAGAAATTTTTAATTCCCTATTAAACCTTGACTTACAGACTGGGTCATGTATAGGTGAATGTTATTGAGTCGAGGAGCAATATTGCTCTATTCTAGTCAATGAATTCGCAAGGAATTCCACAACGTTTAGCTGATTACCTACCAAGTAGGTATAGCAATTCAAAAAATAACCTATTAAAGGAATTATTTGTGCCAGGTACCGAATACCGATATTCAGATTTCTGAAGACGACTAAAATAGAATCCTGCATCCCTAGACACGCTATGTAGGTAATTTCTAGAGAAACCGATATTGATTATTCCAAGTCTGGCTCACTTTCCTCCAAGAAATAACGGAGAACAGGGGCGGATTAACCAAGTGGGAGGCCCCTAGGCAGTGAAATTTTCGGGGCCCCTTTTCAATTCAATTTTTCCCGTAAACGGGGCACACGAGGTACGCGGGGCCCCTAGCTGATGCGGGGCCCCTAGGCAGTCGCCTCATCTGCCTAATGGCTAATCCGCCCCTGACGGAGAAGATTAATTCTACAACCTACTCTATAAATTTCTCAGCACATTCGAATATTGATTAGTTTGTGCTGCTGCTTATTAATCTATTCCTACAAGATTATTGTCAAATGTGGCCTGATATGATTGCCATTCTTCGGTTTCTGCATACGAGATCAGGTTCAAATAACAGGAAAACGACGTAAAATCAAGATAAACCTGTTTGAATCGACAAGCTTCAGAATTCTTCCATATAGAGTGAAGTAATTGATATTTAATAACACTGCTCTGGAATTTGCGCACATTTTCTTCCTCCAACTCCTTATTTGGCGAACTTGAACAACTTTACCGACTGAATGAAAAGCCTTGTAATGCAATTAAACGTAATGATTGCATTATGAAGTACGCTATTACTTTATAATTTAATACAAGACGAGTGACAGAACTGAGAGCCATTTGCACCTATTTGTGCCGTAGTTGAAGGTCTTGGCTTAGAACTGTGTCAAAAGGAAGTGAATCTCTTGAGATTCTCGAGGTGCTTTATGGAAATTAGTAGACAAGAAATTTAGAACACTTACAGAACATCGCATTTGTTGAATCTACACACGAATCAGAGTTGGATGTGATAGGCAAAACACTCTTTGAAATAAAAAGTTTTTATTTAATTTTGATAATATCGGATCCATTTTTTTTAGTTCCACACAAGCTGAAATGCTACCGAAATTCGATCTTTTCCTTGAGATCTATCCCTGTTTATTCTGCCTTGCTTGTTTCTCTAACATTCTTTTTCCTATGCTATGTTTTATTTGATATTTTTTAACCGAAATTTATATGATTCAATTTTAGGTAGATTTAAATAGTTACCAGATGATATCTCAGCACCATCAATAACCTCCCCTAATATATACTCAGTGTGTTTCACTTAAAGTGGGGAATCATAAATTATTTAAGTACTCATTTTATTACACATTTTTCCGTATCTTCATTAAGGAAGTAGATATAGGAATTCGAATGCAACATCCTGTATATTGTGATCGGTCCAGAAAGAGCGTCTACCTAGGCTCTACAAATTCATCCAGTAACCAGTATTCCCTATAAGGGAACAGTAGCTACTGTTAAGTTCACTAGTTTTCCTTAGAACAGACATTTTTTCGTAGTTCTTCCCTATAATTTCAAGAAATGATTGTTTAAAAGCTTCCACATTTCCCCATGTTTTTGACGCATACTGTTTTCACAACGATTGCTTCGGAGTTTTGAACATGGGTCAATTTTTGCGCTCCTTTTCGCTTTTCCTATGAACCAGAGCACTTCAGATTAAGCTTTTTTATTACAATACGATCCTTACTATAATTTCAAGAAATGATTTTTTGAAAGCTTCCACATTTCTCTAAATGAAACACCCAAGTTCATATTTTTGACGCATACTGTTTTCGTAACAATCGCTACGAAGTTTTCAAAATAGATCGATTTTAGCGCTTATTTTTCTATGGAGAACAGCGTTATCATTATCACTTCAGATTAGTCTTTTTTAGTCCAATAAGACCCCGAAATATCTCTCACAGTATACTAAAATTTTAATTTCAATTCAATATCCATTCTTCACAGAGATTCAGTGAATTTCATATAATTGAATCAACGAAAATTAAAGTACTACTTTTCAAATATTAAACCGAATTCCAAACTTCAAAAGCTACCATCCACCAATTCCCTTTGTCCACCAACTCTCCCAGTTTAACAATTCCGTCTCTTCTCTCAATCAAATACTCACTCTAATTAGTTATCCCAAAAACCCAGATGATTGAAAATCACCACAGTTAAACGCACAGCGGAGAGCACTGATGGAGTCGCACCACGAGCTTATTCGAAATATAATGAATTTCCGAAACTTTTCGAGTTCACAAACTCCAAAAGCTCCTCCTTCTCCTCCCTCCCGGCGTGGAGGGACCGCAATGGAGTCTCTCTCTGTCGCCCTAGATGGTGTATCGATCTAAGGACGACCTGTTGCTCCGATCGGTATTACCTTGTTTGTTGGGAGAGATCAATTATTGTGGTTTCGGTGTGCAATTGTTGGGTCACCTACGGTGGTTATGGCCATTGGACATACACTGGTCGACAGATGTTCGGTCTCCAACCTAATACGACTCGAGCACCTAACGAAGGATCGACCAAAATCAGGAAAACGTTTCTTCAACGCAGATTCTTTGTTTGAGATTTGTCTGAATCGCAAAAAACACTTGAGATCAATGAAGGAACTGTAAAGAAACTCAAAATGTGCCTGAGTAGGTATAGAGGACAACTGTGAACATAGCGCCAAAAACAATTCGATCGTATCGAACTCAAAATCTATCAACATACCTGTAAATCTCACTAGTCTCTATTTGGGATTCTGAAATTGGCTTCGACGGTATATGTGCCATTAGCATCAGAGTGACTCTACATTTCAGCCTATGTTAGCTAAAAATGATGACTTCAGCTAGTCCTAGTGTGATAATTTTTATATTATCTAACTGACTGCATTTTGTTGGGTAGTATAACACAATATATCCTCTAAATAGCACAATTTTATCATTAATTGAATCATAATTCTTTGAATTAGATGGATTGAGATATCTCAGCAATTAAAACAATTGCCCTTCCTCTTATTTCATAAAGAATTACCTATTTGTTTCAAGTTTCAATTATATAATCATTCTTGAAATCAAACTGGTTCTTCATTCTTATGGTTGTCATCCATTTTTCTCATGAGAAATGGTCGATTGAATAGGAAAAATTTTGGATAAACCAGTCGAAGTTTATTCATTGTTTTAACATCTTGAGAATAAAGGAGAAAAGCACTTGGGGTCAGGAGCTCTGGAGCGCTCTTTCACATTGTAGATGAAGCAGCTGTCGAAAAAAAATGAAAATTTTCTTGTTACAAATAGAAAAGTAAATCAACATTTTCCTCCTTTCGAATAAATCCGTAGGTGTTCACAGATTTTGGGGACACACATTGTTCGACACGGTAAAAAGCATGGGACATAATGGTGGGCCAAGCATGAGTCATGGTTAGGCGTTTTGCCCATATACGACAAGGCACCATGGGGCACCATGCTCACCTTGAATTTCACGGCTTGTAAACGTCCTACATTCAGCACATACGTGGATTGTGTGACATTCGAATCATTTAATGAATGGAACACTTTTCATGATCTCCGGTCTTCATGAAGAAAATTATTGATACCTAACTCTTATTATTAAATTTATTTTAATCATAAAGAATCATACAATTCAGATTCCATATACTCTTATAAAGACGTTCAAAATATGTATGTGTTTCAAAATTTCAATTCACCTCTGAAAACATTTATCGAATTTTCATTTTTCCAGAAGTTTAGATACATTCTTCCATTTCAAATTTAAGAGTTTTGCTCAACAGTTTCCAAAGTGCAAATGCTTTCTATAAAGCTTAATTACCAATTGGAACATCAAATGGAACATTCTTTTTGATATTCTTAGCATTTTTTAAGGAAGAACAATGTCTTCAACTCTACCTACCTTTGCAAACCCCAAATTATCTCATTCAAACTCGGAATGAAATATTGTTCAAAGTTTGACTAACAGGTGGCGCTGACGAGCACAACTTCTGACAGTTGTTGGGGTTTTTAGGCAACTAAAAATACAAGCTGATCCTAATCCTAACCTCAAATTTTTGTTTATTCCCCGTGGCAGTTTCTTGTCAAAAATAAGTCGGTTTAAAATTTGTAGGAAATTTCTTTTTAATGAGATTGAATTCGTCATTCGATATTCTTATTGTCCTCTGATTAAAAATCAGTCAATTTTTTCGAAAATAAATCTCCAACTGACTATGGAATCTTATTTGAAGAGAAAAGGTTCTTGAATTCAAATGAAAGCTAACGATATTCTAATGACCGAATTTTCAGCTAATGACAAAGATGATTCAATCAAACAAAATTGTCCACACGGGGATAAATGTTACAGGAGAAATATACACCATTTTAAGGAGTATCAGCATCCTCACCGTAATTCGATAATTTTTTATACCTACTCTTAGACCATTACAAAACTTTCCTATTTCAGTACTCGATTATTTGAAGGATGCAGAAATAATTCCAGAGAACCTACCTCAACCAAAAAGTGTTTATTTGGAACAGTTAAAAGTTCTGAAAGAGCTGCTTAAATTGAATGTTGAACTGAATAAACCCCAAACAAGTGGTGTAAGCTCTCCGAAAAAAGTCAAGGGCAATGACTCGCCAAAAAGGGAAAATACTAAAAAATATCCACAAAAAGAAAAAACTACCATTTATCAATCAGTGAAAGGAGAATCTTCGTCTGGTGCTTCCACAAGTGCTAACGGTTTTTTGAGAAGGTGGGAAAATAACGCTCCATATTACATATTTTACACAACCGTTCCTAAATCTCCTGCTACGACTTCACAAAAAAATGCCATAACTTTCACAGGTGAATTAATATAAAAATTCATGACTTTATTTATTTTGTAATTCTTCCAGATCTTCTCTGTCCCAGTCTTGGAAAATTGAAATGTAGCTTACAGATAAATTTTATGATTGACGTTATGTGGTTGATGGAACGATATAAGGAAATGAATGTTAGGTATGTTATAGTTCCAGTTTTGACTTTTGTAGGTTATGTTACATACTTTCAGTTCATTGCCCATGACTATTTTATATGGCTACGAGTTCCCACAAATGGAGGAGTTCATGGATAAATATCTCAAACAGGTTACGTACCATCAAGTTAAGCTGAAAGATCCATTTGGTGTACATCATTCGTGAGTTAACCTATATTTTTTGACCCTAACCAGAGATAAAATATTTCTCTCTGACCTGAACTAACTTTGCCCACCAGCTTTAACCTCAAAAATTTGACAGGTTGTTGGATTGGCTTTTTTGAATGTGCTTTGATTTAATTCTTTCAGGAAAGTTGGAATATATGTATATGACGATGATAGTCTTAGAGTGGTCGTTTCCACTGCCAATTTATATTACGAAGACTGGAATCACTACAATCAGGGGTGAGAATTGTCGTTATTTCGGATATCGTCGTTTTCAACCGCAAATTTAAGGTTATGGCTGAGTCCTAAGTGTCCTCCGATGAGTGATGACTCTGCTAACAACGGGGAATCCCCCACAAGGTTCAAATCGGATCTACTCTGTTATCTGAGAAATTACAGTGTCCCATGCTTAAATACCTGGATAGAAAGGGTTGAAAAGACAGATTTTAGTCAAATAAGGTAATGTCGATGAAGAATGTTTACGGTCGATGTTATTTCGAACATTTTTAGAGTGTTTCTAGTCACTTCCACTCCGGGAAAACACTACCCAGACGAAAAGGGCTGCCATCTACACACCGTCACCAGATTGCTCAAAATGCACTGCAATCTACCGGCTAAAACAACGCCGCAAAGCGAAGGGCCTTCTTCTTGGGGCGTCATAGCCCAGTCTTCCAGCATCGGGAGTTTGGGCAAAAACGCGGGGGAATGGCTCAGATCAACTGTCTTGAGATCTTTGGCGGCCCACAGGGCAGCTTCGGTGACCACCAATCCAAACGCGACTTTGAGTTTCGTGTATCCGTCCGTCGACAACGTGATGACCGGGTATTTCGGACCGGAGAGCGGCGGGTGTTTGCCTTACGCTAAAGCCGTCAACGAGAAGCAGAGGTGGTTCCAGGAGTACTTGCAGTAAGTCGAGAAACACTTCAGAAACATTAAATTCTATCCCACCTCTGTCGCCACTTGTAGCTACTGCCTTATCTAACCTCTCGAAGCAGATTAGGTTAGGAAGTGGTACAAGTGGTGACAGAGGTGGGATAGATTATATTTTTCTGAGCATTCCCGAATTTTGAATCCTTTATTTTGTTCAGTCAGTGGAAGGCCGATTTGTTGCAAAGAACGAGAGCGATGCCGCACATCAAATCCTATACCAGAGTGTCGCCATGTCTCAGCATGCTCGCTTATTATCTGCTGACCAGTGCCAATCTTTCTAAATCCGCTTGGGGCGGCAACATACAGAAGGACCAAGGCGTTTATGTGAGGTCCTACGAGGTCGGTGTACTCTTTTTGCCGAAGTTTTTCGAGGAAGAATTTTTCGAAATTACCCAAACCACGACCAACAAGAATAAGAATGTGTTTCCTTTTATGTACGATTTACCTTTGACACCCTATAAGTCTGATGACTATCCTTGGTGTAATTAGATTGTACTGTTTTTTCTGTTCGATTTTGTTTATTTTTTTACGATAAATTATACTTTTTCTACTTTTCTTTTGTTTTATTGGTAAAAGACCTGCCTTGGTGACCATAATAATAAAAGTAGGGGATCTTCAAGGTTTTAACTTTGATTTCTTGATGTCAATAAGTAAAACGAAACGAAATTAAAGGTTAACATTTATTATAGCAAAAAAATTTAATGTTTTAATGGCACAAACGAAATAATATCAACCTGAAGATTCATTGATATGACCGAAATTGTTGACAATACGATGACTGGAGTAATAAGCGTTGAAATCCATCCTGAAAAACAATATAAAGATAAAAAGTTTTCTTGAACAAGACCGGATTTAACTTTTATCGGACTCAATGATTCTTGGGTAAAATTGAAAAAAAAGTATCGCACAATGAAAAAAAAGGAAAACCTATAGGCGCCAACCAAAGAAATGGAGGTATGTGTTATAAGTTATAGCCAGGTGGCGTCAGAATCAATATGAATTTATCAAGAATATTGATAAAACTCTTCATTCCCTCGAAAATTGTTTCAAAATCTCAGAAAAAGAAAAGCTATCTCTGTCACCAATTGTAACCTTTGCCTATTCACATTACAAGTGGTGACAGCGGCAACACTTCGACTTTGAAGAGGAGTAATAAACAAGCAAGAGTCCTTTCCAAGATAAATCCAGCTATGGTCAATGCGTTTTCTTACCGTTTATCGCTTGATGGGGCAACAGGATGGGTTTCGGGAGTGGGATAATGGGATTTCATATCAAATAATTACTGGGATCGATGCCGGGACATACGTATGCGATTCTATAAGTGAAAGCGATTCGAAAATTTCCAAATAGACGGATTAAAACGAACCTGTACAAAAGGTTGAACAGCCTGTCGTGTTCCCTGGTGTCCTTGTTCAACTCGTTTATTTGATCCAGGAGGGTGAGCAGGGCGGAAGTGAATTCGACGTCGAACTTGGCTATTTTTTCCTTGAAACTCGGCGCCGATTGCGCGTTCGGCATCGGGTGTTGCAGCACTAGTTCTGTCTACATAATTCATTAAATCGGACCGTTTTAAACGAAAAAGTATGGGGAACTACACATTTACGTTTAATACGAGAAGAAAATAATAAATCGCTAAACTATTTTCACAAACAAGCAATTCGACATTCCTATGAGAGCAGTGGCGGCTCGTGATTTCGGTCGATGGACATCAGCAGTTCCACTAATACGAAGACATAAAAAAATGGCTTGATTCGTGGATAACCTCAAAAGAAAAACCTTTTGCCCTTTCTTCACCAGCCGCCACCGAATGAGGGTTATCTGAAAATGCAGATCAAGAAAAGATAGAACACGAACACAATTAAAATTCTTTTTCATCGATTCGTTTTTCGTAGATTCCCATCCTTTTCATAGAACGTACTTTTTTATTTTTCCTCAAAAAAGCAAACAGATAAATGATCGATAGGATGACGTTGCAAAAGTAGACACTTAAAAGAAATTGGCATGCCCAAAAGCAGAAGCCGGTGCGGCATGATTGATGTATTTGTACCTGTGCAGTGTAGGACTCAAACATTGAGTTTGGTAACGATCCCAGCTCTGCCTCCACAAAGTAGCGTTGCGTCCTCTTTGCCAATGTGCAATTAAAGAAAATTGCAAATATACAAATAAACGATGAAAAACGGAATGTGAGAAGCGGCAACATCATTTCACATTGTTAAAGAATCATCATAACCGTTAAACTTGATATCTATATTATTTTGTCGATTGAGCAATTTAGTCCTTCATGAAATTAAAGAATTACCTGAATGAATTTGCAGAAATCTACACAAATTGACAGAATTTTCACGATGGTAGCCAATATATGAGGGATGGTCAGCATGCAATCCTTCAAACAGCTGTCCAGAAAGTCAGAATGGCAAAAAAGTATCTCATCCACATTGTTCACCTAAAAAAAGTACTAAATTGTCGACAAAAAAATAAAATTGCAAAGAAACTGTCTATTCACGTCTTCAAAGATGAATGCTCGTACATCACTCCCGGATTGATGAACAACAAACACAAAAAATCAAAAGGTTAACTTCCGATAGGAAAATATAATAATTTAGAGAAAGTAGACTAGTGGCGATTTAATTCAAAATTAAACCGCTAGAATCGTGCAGCCATCGGACAAGAGTAACATAACAAGCCAGAAACCGGTCTGTCGCTATTCTTCTCCGAAGGCAGCACAATCCTAGCGGTTTACTCAACAAACACAAACCTTGGCGATCTTCTGCATAAAAGTGCACCAATGCGGCTCGATCACCTCCACCATCATGTGGTACTCTAAATTCTGCACGCAATGCAGCATTTTCTGTCTCAAGGCGAACGCTTCCCTGTACTGCTGCGCGTCTTCGAAGGGAAACTTCTTGGCCACCTTATTCGCCCTCCACACCTGGCAGATCATACGGTCTACGTGCTTGCAATAAAACAGATGCCTGAAGATCATCTGGTAACACATCAGAGACTTCTTGTTCAGGATCAGCGAGAGCGGCCAGTGGACCTTGTAAGTGAACGCGAAGGTTTCTATGACCTGCAGGTTTTTCTCTTCCTGAATCGACCTATACTCTGGGAAAATACGACGGATTATTCGTATTGATCCCTAGAAAATGATGTTTTATCTCACCCCTGTCACCACTTGTAACCAAGACCCTTAGAAGGTAGGTAAAGTAGTGGTGACAGAGCTGGGATAGAAGATTATTTTCTTAGGCTCAATATGAATATTCCGTTGTGTTTCTTCGAAAATTAATAGTTACCAGAATAAATTTTCATTAAGAAAATGTTTTTAAAATGATTGCCACATTTCTAAAACCATTTCTCAATAAAATTTTCTACTGAAAACTATTGCATTTTCAAAGAATTTCAATGAAACCTCCATATTATACCTCAGAAAATGATATTCTCTGTCAGCCCTTGTAACCACTGCCTTATGAGGTTAGGTAAGGCAGTGGTTACAAGTGGTGACAGAGGTGGAATAGAATATAATTTTCTGAGGTTTCTACTCCATTTATCGACATTATCAGCGTCCTTGAGTACCTTGCTCTGCTGAAGTCTGTATGGACAGAATTTTGAACATCTGAAATTGGAGACCGTGCTGTAAGAGATCAGTTTGAAGGTCGTCTTTGTAGGGATCGTTGACGGCGCTGGATAACCTCAATGAGAGGTCCATCAAGGCTTCTAGCCTTCCCTGAATAACATTTCCGACGTTCTTGCTCATTTCCTTCTCGGTCAAGTTCAGAAAAGTTATAATAAAGTCTCCTTTTTCCAACAGGAAATAATTTTTCACAGATTTCAATCTTCCGATCAGATCCTTTTCTTTGATAACCAGATCTAGGAGAGTTTGACTGGCAGAGACGTAAGCCTTTTCGATTGCTTCGATGTAGTGCTTCTCTTCGATTTTATACTGGATTTGGATCAGTTTGGTTTTATGCGGTTTTCCTAAAGTGAACATTGATAAATTTTCAAGGATAAAATTAAATTGAACAATTAATACCACACTGTCTGATGACGTTGAGATATTTTCCAGCTTTTAGTATCTTATCTGCCATTGGTTCAAGGAATTTAGGGATTCTTTCCCGTCTTATAGCATACTTTTTATCCCAATAATCTGAGGAATAATCTAAAGGCATTTCTTCCTTTTGGACAACTTCATTGTCTTCTATGAGAAACTAAAATGTTAGGTTAGAAGAGGTTATATTTTTGCGAATTTTAAAAACACACCTCTTTGATTGGGTCTGTAATTATCCCACGGTAGATCCACATGCTCAACATTTTCATGTAAGGAACGCAAGCTGCCTCCATCAGACAAACGCATAAATTCTGCGTTTTATCATCACCTATGAAACTTGTTATTCGATCGTGAAGTAAACTGAGAACTTTACCCCCTATCGCACCGGACTATAATTCAAAATGTCAATAAATCCGGAAAATAAAGACACTTTACTAACCTTGCTTATTGTAGAAGCAATATTTGCCGTAACTGCAAGAATTTGCATATCCCTCTGTATGAAAAACCACAATTTTTGGAGATCCAAGTTTTCAGCTCTATACTCGCTTTCTAGCTGAACGACAAACAACTGAAGAAGAAACTCAATAAGGTTATTTCAGAGACATTTTTTGGGGAAAATCGAAAAAAAATTACTTGCCGTATGTTCTTTCATGATTGTCGACATTTTTTCCGCCAACGCATTGTTCACTTGTCCGAATTCAAACCTCATTTTCTCCTCTATAAATCTCTGGATAATCGAATAATAACTCCCGATAGGGAGAATTTGTTTCACCAACTCCTTCAAATGTAACGGTACATTATCATTTATTTTGAAAGTTCTAGGACCGTAAGGATCTTTCAGTTCCTCCGGTTCTATGTAACAGCCAGGGAGCCCTACAGAAAACATTCAATTTCAATCCCATTCTTCAACTGATTAAAAAACAAACATACCAATCATGATATTTAAGAGGTCGTCAATTAAAATGTTTTCTTGTGAAATAACCGGTACTGTCGCATTGTAGGAGCCTAAATTTGTACATGAGAAGTCCCATGACATGTTAGGTCTCCGTTGCACCCATGAAACAAGGGTTGGGGTACTTGCAACTGGCAAAGTAGAAGTGTTCAGTCCTGAAATTGAGGATGGGTTTTGCGACTGACCTTCTAGTTTGGGAGATTTAGTGACGGCGTTTTTGAGCCTGGATCTAACCTATAGCGAGACAAGAAATTTTATAATCCAGTGTTGTCCAAATTAACATTGAAAATTTACATATCGAGACTTAAATGAGAGATACCTGTGGAAGATTGTCCTTTGTAATTGTGGCTTTGATATTTGAACAAGTTTCATGTTTCGAACTACTTCTTTTATGTAAAAAACTTTTCAACTTAGTATCTTGCGAAAAGAGATGGATCAAATTAACAAATGGACCTAAATTATCAACACTGAAACATTAAAAATAATTATTTCATCCATAACTTCATTCAATTGCTTCACTTTTTCTGTTTCAAGTCCTCAAACATGGAAAGAAACAATTGTGGATCCTCCAGATTTTCAACAATTTGTTGCACTTGAGTTTGAACAGCAATTTGTGAGGAACTGTACGCATTGCCAGTGTTTTCATTGATACTTTTCTGAAGAATTTCTAGGACTTTATCTGGGGGGTGCCTACCACTAAAATCACGAAATTTCAAATCCTGAAGATTTGGTGAAATTGAATAATTACCCCAAAATTTCTACCAGTTCTGACACCAGATGCTGCAAGGCGAATTCACTCATGATCAAGTGAATTGACACAATGAAAAGCAACAACTATACTCCTATTTTGAATTCATTTTCAGTTTCTAAATGATCGAAATTTTCTGTCATCCAAGATTTGAATTCGTTTCTGAATCAAATAATCATAACCTATCATAAACTCATTAAAATTTCTATGGTCATAAGTCATAACATAACCTAATTTACTCTGTGGTTTAATGCACACTTTGAGGGTTTTTGCTTTGAGCTCTCTTTTTTCATTCAGAGGAATTTCATAAATTTTATTTTGTTTTGCTTATAAATTCTGAAACCTTCTACTGCTTAAAATGTTCAAAGAGTCCTTCAAGTATTATAAAGCTAGAAAACCACCACTATCCCTGAAAGATGTGATAGATTTTGAAGACGTATCAAAGTGGTATTCATATCTAAAGGTACTATTCATTTGACCAAATCGATTTGTCGTTTTACTACATTGCATCTACTTATTCCAGGAAGTAAATCAGTCGCTGAAATGCGATAGCACATTACGTTGTGGGCTGAAAGATCCAAAAACTTGGAGAATCTATGAATTAGTGGATCATCCAGGTAAAGCTTAACAATGATATGAATCCTTCAATCTTATTCTGATTATTTAGGTTTAATCTTCATTGAGAATCCATTTACTGCCCTTGGTCAAAGATATTGGACAGTGCGTTGCCTCAGGGATTTTCCCTTACCCCCAAATAAAACGAATTTGGAAAAACAATTTGATATGAAAGTTAATGAACAATCAAATCATCAATTGAGATGGGCAACGTTTGGGTATCATCACAATTGGGACACTAAAGTAATGAATCTTGAATAGTTCCGTTATACCATCATTCTACATTTTTTCTTGCAGGAATACAGTGAAGACGAAAAGAGTGATTTTCCTGACGATTTAGCAATATTATCATCTATAATTGCTCAGAAATTGGGTTTTGAAAATTTCAAAGCAGAAGCGGCCATTATAAATTACTACTATTTCAATTCTACATTGTCGGGACACACAGATCATTCAGAAAAAAATTTGGAGGCTCCTTTATTTTCATTCAGTTTCGGTCAGTCGGCGATATTTTTAATTGGAACTGATTCCCTGGAAGATAAACCAACTCCAATTTTGATAAGAAGTGGTGATATAGTAGTTATGAACAAGGAGTCTCGACTGAGTTATCATGGAGTACCAAAAATTTTAAAAGATCGGAGCTGTCCAAAATGGGATGAAGTTGATTTCAAAGAAGATTTAGAAGATGAGAAGAATGTATTAGAGACTATTTTCAATGAGGATTTGTGGAATTTGTATGGGAAGTTCTTGAATCAAAGTAGGATCAATATGAATGTTAGACAGGTTTTGCACGAGTCGCAGAATTCTCTGAGTGTTGGTTGAAATAAGCACAGGGAAACAAGGAATAATGAGCTGGTTGAAAATCGTATGGCAATTGAAGTACGATATATGTACCTAGATTATTGGAGGATCGTACTCATGCGAACATTGGATGTGGTTTATGAAATGATGAATGCAATAAAGAATTTTTGAGTTATTTCTTTTTTATTTCATTAGTTCCTTGATCCTGATGAAAGTTGCAATAAGATCTTGGTGCTTACATGTACCTAGGAGGATGCTCCTAGCATGTACCATTTGAACGATCTGTCAAATTTTTTTTAGGTTATCTGTTTCTTTGGTTGGCAATCAATAAAATTGATTCAAATAGAACATAATATTTTTTTTAGCTTAAGAAGTTAGGAATTGCGGATTTTTCTAACAATTCTAGTTAGGAAGTGAAATTAAAGTACCTGTCTAATATTTTTTGAGGTTATCCGGTGGTCAGACATAGAAAAATTGGCTTTTTTAATGAAGTTCTCGTTCTACTTAAGGTGGATTTCCATACGTCCGATGATTCGATAATCCCCGAAGGTCTTGTGATTGGCAGAAATATTCAAAATGGAATATTTCGGCCAAACACAACACCTTCGGAATTCAAAATTGATATTTCTGCCAATCACAACAACTTCGGACGATCGTAGCATCCTTAAACAATGATCGTAGCATCGGATGATCGGACGTATGGAAATCCACCTTTACATTTCGGCAAAATGTTCTTTTGAGTTTGACAGCTGTCAATATTTTTTTTAGCGAATCTACCTTAAAGGAAGGAGCGCCTAAAATCTCCTGACCCCTTATTTTGATAAAAACCGTTCAATCAAAGATTATAGAGAAGGAAGATTGGAAACGAAGCGACAACATTGACGTGAGCGCCGTCTGGTGAGAAGAAAGTCCTGAGATAGATAATAGGTGGCTAAGAGAAGTGACATTATGTTACCATGGTTACCACATATGGTACAATTCAAACAGACAAATTCAAATCAAATTTAGATTATTCTCCAGTTGAGTTCGTTTAGATTAGATCTACAAAGAATAATTAATAGTTGTATTCGTTAAGTTTAAGTTTAATTGAGTTTTCGTATTGTATTTGAGTTATATATCGTTCCTGTGTTTCGGTTGTTAAATATTTGAAGACAAGATGCCATCCGGAGCATGCTGCATGGCAAAGCAGTGTACTAATAATAAAAGGAATAATCCGAAATTATCCTTCTTTAAATTACCGAAGAAAATGGAAATGTAAGTATTGAAACTCGAAAGGGGTAACTCTGTTATTCATTGCATTAATTTTCAGTGCTCTGAAATGGATAGAGTTTTCTGGGCGAGAGGATTTAGATCTCAGCAGAACTTATACTATGTGCAGTGAGCATTTCTCTCCATCCGGGAAACTCAACCCTGTCGTCAATCTTCCTTCAAGATTTTATCAAGTGACGCTGCAGATGTAAAGATATTTTTGACATGTATTCCAATTTAAAATTGTATGTATATTTTGAAATAAAAATATGTAAGCAAATCTATTTGGTGTGATTAATTAGTATCAATTGAATTAATATGTAGATCAAAAATATAATCCTGAGCAGAACAGAAGCCCTGCTTTTGTTGTGTCACCCTGTATATTATTGTCTGGGCTCGATAGGTGGAAATTAAAATTATTACTTATGGTGGTATTCAAATTTCGCGCTCTTTCCAGTAACAGTAATCTGTAATGAAAAAAACTACAGTCACTGTAATCTGTAATGAAAACGCCATCTCGTGAGTAAAAAGTCCCGATATATATATGCATAAAACGTAGTCGTTTTTCAGTACGAGAGATATGAGGGCGTTTCCTATCTTTGCACTCTATAATCTTTGGTTCAATAGTTTTCAATTCGCGTACATAGAATAATCTTACATTTCAAACCTTTTTATGATCGTTCTGTATTTTTATTTATGGGTTACCATGGAAACGCGCCGATACAAATGAACACGTTCTAACTCTGAAGATAAATACATACAAACTTTGTTTGAATGTGCATTATGAACGACCCACGAATAAATTTTTTTATAAATGTCTCAGGTAATGAATACTTCAGTCAATTATTCTTCTAAATTTTTCAAAATTTCCACACATCAATGCAAGTTCTCGAACAGTTTACATTAGACTTTCACAGAGAAATTGAAACACAGAATAAGCGGTATAGAATCGCATTTCGTTTTCAAATTTTGGTAGAGCATTTTGGGAATGAAAAAAAGTTCTTTTGAGAATGTGAGGTACATTTTCTTGCAGGTTGTTATTTGGGAAACAGTTTTCCGGAAGAGACCTGGGAAAAAGATGTTTCAGGGAAAACGACGCTTTTGGATTTTCTCGATAACAACAACATGAATGTGGTATATTCGTTTATGAAAGAGAAAGATCTTTCCAAAAAGTTGAATTTTTGTTCAGACGTGAGTTTGTCATTCCGTTTGTATTTATCACAAGAACAGTTAATATTAATATTTTCACATTCAAGATTTCAATGGAAAAAGTGAAAAAGATCGTTACCTTCACAAAAATAGTTCCTGCTGTTATAACATCAGAAAATGTGACTGATCTTGTTCAAGTAACATCCGTAACAGGATCGCCCACTCTTGCCTTATACAACACTTTGAGTAATGTTTTTTTTCCTATCCTTGAGGAAGATGTAAGTGAAGAGAAAAAAATAATTTATTTTTCTAAATTCTGACCTAATGCATAGGATACTGGTCTCTTGAAGAAGCAAATTTTGACGCTCCAAGCCGATCTTAGATCAGCATTAATTTCTTCGGAAGTCAATAATGCGGACTTTTTGAGTAAAACCGATGAGAATTCTCTTTTGGGTAATTTCTAAATGACTCAAAGAATTCCATTCGGTTTTGCCTAATGCATTTTTTCAGTTGTACGTTCTCTTGACCACGAAGTCGAATTTTGGGAAAACGCTTGGAAATTTTCCAAAGGCGGAATAAATAAAAACACCAGCGCTACTTTCCGGGAAATTTTGGGACCTTTCGCCAAGGACTTCAGGTGAATAATCTGACTCTTAACAGAAATGTTCTGAATATTGACTTCTTTCAATATAAAATAATTTTATTGGCGAATCTTTTGACTGTAGACTGATCGAAACTCTTACGCCCAACGAAGTCGAGGACGTATTAGAGTTAGGCCACAATGTCCTCGACGATCTCTGGCGCCATAAACCGCCATATCACAAAGACCGAATGAAGAACTTGATGGACGTCGTAGGTAATCCAATCGACCGAAAAAAATTACTTCGCACACCTCTAAAATTCGTCTCTTAAATGTTCAGGTAACGGAGTTTACACCTACTCGGTAAAACAGCTGAAAACCGTCGACGTCCTCTCTGAAGATTACTCCAACGTTTCGGATCTTTTAACCCAACACGTTTCGCTCGGGGAGAAGTGGTTGTCCAGTTGCAGCCACTTGACTCACATCTTTTGGTCCAATTATTCCGAACACATGTGGGACGAACCCCCTTACGAAGTTACAGACCTCGGAAATTTCGTTCACAGGTTGAAAGAGGTAGCTTTAGATTAATTTTGAAAGGGTTTTGGGAATTTAGAACGAATTTTGCAGATACTGAGCATAAGGACGATACATAAGCAATTGATCAGATTGTTGTCTACGCAGGAACAGCAAAATTTAGACGCCGAGACTGTATTTAAGCCATTCAAAGGTACGTAAGTCACCTAAAGGTAGAGAGCGCGTAGGAAAACTCATCCGATAGAGGCGCCACCGTGCATTTTATGGAATATCTCCATAGAACTTACATTTATCTCTATGAGTTCCATGAATATCTCTCTATGAATGAAATGTACAATGGCGCTCTCTATCCGAAAATCGCTTAACTATGAAATTAGTGAATATGTCGTAAAGCAGGAACTTTTTCCGCCATATATTTGAATTTGGCCATTCTCTGCCAATTCCGAATTTCAAGTTGTTTTTCTGAATGAAGTTATCTGTAGATTCGGAAGTTGAACTATTTTCATGGGTCTTTCGTTTGAAATAAAACAGAAGCATGAGTTGGCTCATTTTCTTCTATTTTTGAAAAAAAAATGAACTGTTGAAATGAAATTAATCTCAATTATTTCATTAAGAACTCCAATCCTTTCTGAGTTTATACCCACAAAATTTCAGTTCTCAAAGTGAAACCATTTTCAAATGCAACTTGAAATAAAAACACACTACATTGAACGCCCACCTTAAGAGTAATTTCAACATCTTCTTATACGCATAGTAAAGTCTTACTCATACCTACATCACTATTCATTATTTCCTTTGAATTTAATCATGAAGTTTTCTTCCTTGGAAAAAGGAGATTT
Organism: Adalia bipunctata; assembly: GCA_910592335.1. Lineage (NCBI taxonomy): Eukaryota > Metazoa > Arthropoda > Insecta > Coleoptera > Coccinellidae > Adalia > Adalia bipunctata. Next base: position 652,901 of record OU342952.1, on the reverse strand, counting down.
CTGTAAAATAAATGTTTCATCGTTGGAGACATAGATGGCACGATAGTATCAGAGATACTGTACAATATCCGACTGCAGAGTATAAGCAGGAAAATTAAAAACTGAATAGAACATTTTGTCTGGTCCTATATTTTTCTTATATCTGTATTGTTTTATATGAATTTCGAGCGAATTTCCGTACGGTTATTTTCCGATCTTGGAGTTTTGAAAGAATATTTCCAGATTTAAATCTGTATTCTTGTGGACCGCAAACTGAACTCGAATGGATAAAATCGAAGAAGGAGTTCGAACTCTTGCTGAAGCCAGCTGAACAGCTCGTCGCTTACAAGTTGAAAAAACAGTTGTCCAGCATCAACGCGAATACTAGACAAGTATGTACTGTTTTTTCAAAGTCCGGAATATTCTCTCCTGAAACCAGGTTCTTCCTCAAACTCTTTCAGCTCCTCTACGAGTTCAGCAGATATTCCGAGCTGATCAGCAGGCCCCTGCTCAAGCAGACCCTTCTGGCCGAACGTCAATACCTTCTTACAGCCTTACAAGACTACGTCAGACAGTTACAGACGCAGACTAGCGCAGACATGAACTATCTGAGCCACACGGAATCCCCGATGATCGTAAAGGAGCTTATGGTGACCAGGCAGTTGGAATCTAGGGCAAAAGAGGTCCAAACCACCTCCGATAAACTCTTGGACGACTTGGAGGAGTACGAGAATCTTAAGTCGACAGTGGTGGAGTTGATGAGGGAGCTGAAAAAGCAGCATATGGAGCTGTTCGATTCGTGGACCAGCGAGATCACCAGGAGGATCAACGATAACACTTTGAGGTCGGTGTTAGATGATTCTGATGGAAGTTTTGTCGAGTTTTTCGTCCCATATGTTTCTCTTTTAGTCTGAGGGAGTCTGATCCTGTTATTCAGTTTTCTAAGGATAAATTGATGAAGGTAAACTATTCACCGAGGTTGGTACTTCTCATCAATGAGGTAAGGCAATTGAAGGCTCTTGGTTACAACGTACCAAGCAACATTTGCGACACTGCCGAGCACGCCAAAAAGTTTATGCATTTCGCCAAAGTTCTAGAACAGGTATTTCTTTCAATTCCCTTCGAAGAACATGCTCAGATCCATCCTCATCCTAGATTGCAACGTTTCACAACACGATTGGTGACAGAATGATCGCATCTCAGAGACCAATGATGCTGAAAGGAGCCATGGAGTTGTGGAAATTGGTAGAAGAACAGGAAGTTGTTTCTTGGGGTGAGACTCGATCCATTGAACATTACGTGGAAACCTTGAAAAAGGTGGTGGAAGATTTGTCCGCCCAAAACAATCTTCTCACATCCTTCCACTACCAGATAATGGAAATGGCATGTATTACTTCATTGAGATCACAATCACAAACACTATTAAAACATTGACACATTAACTAGTAGGTATTCTCCTTCCAATCTTAGATAAACCAGTTGGTCGAAGTGGACCTCATCACTCAGTACAGCAGATGGAAAGAAACCGTTAAAGAGATCAAAAAGATCATCCTTCAAGTGGAGGAGAAAGGGTTTCAGAACATGCACACTTGGATCGGAGATATATCGAAGCAGCTCGCGAAAATACTGGAAAAACAGTACATACTGAGTCTCGACAAGCTGCATCTTTACCTGCCAGAGATCCACGCCGATTTGGTGTACAGAAACTCCCATCTTCAGTTTTCGCCCAGTGAGGACGAGCTGAAGACCAAGTACGAGCAGCAGATGCAACGGTTCTTGGACATCCCCAAAGGTTTCTACGATATGTTCGAGTTTGGGACCAACGTTTTCCACGAGATCGTGGAGAGGTAATGCCGACAAGGGGACTAAGGAAGCAGTCGTGTTTCAATCCTTCGATTTTAGGAATAAGACGCAGCTGGACAAGACCACCTACCACATGGTGGGGCTGTTAAATCAACTTCAAGACGTGATCAAATACTGGCAGAGCTGGCTGCAGATCGGTGACTTGGACGTGAGCAAATTGACGATGTGGCAACATTGGGATCTGCATTACAAACTCTCTAAGACTTTTGGCCAGGAGATCGCCAAATTACCCAGGTGATTTTGAGTCTAACACCCTTCCTTCCTCTTTATAGTTGCTTGCACTATTCTTCTGTGTTTTCTTCTCTATTTCTTGTCAAATATATCATCTTTTATACAGCTCTGAAGAGAAGGTGGGATGTTTCGTTATCGGTCTTTCAAGACTGCGTTCAGACTTGGAATCTCACAACAGGAGTTATTGGGATCAACTGACATCCTCCCTAAGAAACTCTATAGCCCAAGACGTGGTGGTCTTACAGAACTTCATCGATCCATCCACTGCCACCTTAACAAAACACTCGGTTACCCTTGAAGAAATCTCAGAAAGTGGTGCCATGCACATGCACATCTTAAAACAAGTACCTGAGGTCTGTTATACGAAATGGAGGATCGATTTAATCATGATCGCGATGGTCTTTGATTATTTCAGATGGACAAAACCTTCACCGAGATGAACATGAAATCTCAGGTGCTCTCCAGTTGGACCAGGGAACAGGTAGATTCAGTCAATAGGTTGAAAGGAGCCTGGGAACGTTTGCAGAGTTTGTTGGAGAACCATCAGCACATCGTCGCTAAGCAGGTGGGATTCGTCTCAAATTCCTCGCATCACAAACACAATCACTTTCGAAATTTCAACCACAAGCACTATCCATTCACTTCCTTGATCACGACCACAATCAACTCTGCAACTGCTATCAAAGCTGCACAATCATTTTTGTGATATGCTGCTGCTCATGGTAGTCAGAAGTTTGGACGTTTTCAGATGGAGACGATCAAGACGAGCCTTCGAATCGAGAGCGAAAACATGGAGAAGGAGATGGAGCGTTTCTCCGCCAAATGGGAGCAAGTCAAACCCAAAGCTCTCAGTGGAGACATAGCCGAGAAAAACACCGAAGAACTGCATAAGCAACTGCTGAATATGAAGGAGAAGAAATCTCAATGGGACGAAATCGTCCAGACCAAAAACAAGCTGATGTAGGTTTCAAATCGAAAAATTCGGACCTCCTTTCATATTTATCTCCTTCAGATCCGAATACGAAAGGTACAGTTTGACTCCGGAAGAATTTCCTATGGCTGAAGAGATCCAGAAGGACATAGAGGGAGTTTTCGAGTCCTGGAGACTCTTCGAGGAGTTCTACCAAGGCCTGTCCAGTTTTCACGACGAAGAATGGATAGTGTTCCGACGAAAGATGTACAGATTCGAGGATTTCCTGCAAGAATGGCGAGGTAAGTTGTCCGGAATGGAACAGGAAGACGTGGTGGTGAAGATGGTCCAAGAAATCGCCAGATTTGGGGTAAGTCTTGGTCTTTATTTGACGCCGACGGAAACTCAGCGAGGATTTCGTAGGAAACCTATCCGGTTTTGAGGTATGTAAGAGGCGATGATTTCACGGAGAAGCATTGGATGGAGGTGTTCAGTTTGCTGGGGATGGTCCCCAAAGGCGTGGAAGAGTTGACGTTGAAGGATTTCCTGGACGTTTCCGACGGTATAAGGAATAAAAGTACAGAGCTTCAGGTAAGTCAGGTCGAAGCATTGAGAGGTATCTTCTGGATCCAGTTTTCGTCTCTCAGGTTATCTCGAAGAAGGCTGCCAGCGAAATAGTGGTAAGGCAGGCGTTGGCAGAGTTGGACTCCTGGGAAGTCCAGTCCAAATTCATCCTGATGCAACAGCAGGATTCCCTGGGGAATAACGTAACGGTGGTCAAAGATTTCAAGGAACTTTTGAATAAGGTATTTGGTGATGGGAAGGGTTCAGGCTTTGGATTTAGGTGATCGACGTTTTCAGATTGGAGATCATCAGAGTTTGCTGCAATCGGTGAGAAATTCAGCGGACTACGATAGTTTTTCGGAAAGAGCTGGGATGTGGGAGACCAAATTGATCGATTTGGATTTTTATCTGACTTCTCTCGTCCACATCCAGAGGAAGTGAGTTTTTTAATTCGAACTTGTTGAGTTTTCATTTCACCTCCAGCTTTCGATACGAGTTATTGGCATAGTCGCAATCTGGTACATAGGTAGCATATACCGAGGTCTTTCTCCAATAGGTGGCTATATCTGGAACCAATCTTCGGAAGTGGAACTCTGGACTCCGAAAAAGCCAGATTCGATAAAGCCAACAAGGATATCCGCTACTTGTACAACTACATCAGCAAAGATCCAAGAGTCTCCTCCCTGTTCAGATTCCCGAACCTGAGGTCGCTTCTCGTAAATTTACGTGATCAGTTTTCTAGGTGTCAGCAGAGCTTGGATAATTTCTTGGCGGTAATGATCCGAAAAATGTGGTTTCGAAATGGTAAAACCTTTAACTTTCTCTTAGGACAAGAGGAGCAAGTTTCCAAGGTTCTATTTTCTTGGGGACGACGACCTGCTAGAAGTGGTAGGGCAATCTTCCAAGGAACAAGTTATGCAAACTCATCTCAAGAAGATCTTCTCTGGGATCCACAGCATTAAATTGAACGATGGTGGTGACAGCATCGTTGCTATATGCTCTTCGGATGGGGAAGTGGCACCCTTAACGAATGGTGTCAATGTTACCAAACCGGTTGAGGTATCTTGATGGAAATTGGGTTGTTTTTTGGTGTAACTGAGTAATTTCAGGACTGGCTTAACGAACTGGTGAAGGAGATGAATCTTACCATAAAAAATCTCCTGGTGCAGTGTCTAGAGGATGGACAGGCTATGGACCCAGCCAAATATCCGTCTCAGGTTCTGTGCCTTGCCAACAGCATTAATTTCACTCTTCAGTGCGAGCAGGCCATAGCTAGCATGACTCTTCCTCCACTCCTCGCGAAGTATAAGGTAAAAAGGAGTTAGATTCGTTAAAGGCCAACGGTCAATCATCTTTCTCTTCTTCAGACAAGACTGAGCCAATACAATTCATTGGCTTTGGATTTCGACAAAGATGAAAACGACAAAGCCGATAAGGAATCAGTCGTGCTCGAGCTGAAGCTAAAAGCCTTGATTTTAGATACAATTCATCACATATCGATCTTAGAAGAGCTCCTGGATGTCAACATCACCAAAGTAACCGAATGGTGCTGGCAAAAACAGCTGAGGTTTGCAAATTCCAAACCTTACGTTCCCCAAATCAAAAAGATAACTTTCCAGATTTTACTCCAACTCGATGGGGGAGGTCACGGTGAAGATGGCCAACGCGAGGATGGAGTACGCCTACGAGTACCTGGGGAACGCCACCCAACTCGTCAGGACTCCCCTGACCGAACAATGCTTCATCACTCTCACCCAAGTAGGTGTCACTCCAGAGACTCCCGATTGGTGATCCTTAATGTTGATTTTTTCCAGGGGATGCATCTGGGTATGGGCGGGAACCCTTACGGACCTGCTGGCACCGGCAAAACAGAATCAGTGAAAGCTTTGGGAGCTCTTTTAGGTAGACAGGTCTTGGTGTTCAACTGCGACGAGGTAAGATCGTGAAATCGTCGTTCTTTCCACTTCTTGCGGTTTTTCAGGGCATCGATGCAGCTTCCATGGCCAGGATACTTTCAGGGTTGGTACGGAGTGGGGCTTGGGGCTGTTTTGACGAGTTTAACAGACTGGACGAAGCTACCTTGTCGGCCATCTCGACGTATATTCAGTCCATTCAAGTGGCCCTCAAGAGTAACAGTACCAGCCTAAGGTTGCTCGATCAAGAGGTAAGTGAAGTCTTAATCTCGACCTATTGGTCAAACTTGAATTTGGTGGAGAGTAACCCTTATACATCCAAGATCAAATTGAACAAACATTGCGGAATCTTCGTCACCTTGAACCCTGCTGGAGGAGGTTATGGAGGAAGAAACAAACTGCCTGACAACCTCAAACAACTCTTCAGACCTGTTGTCATGACCCACCCGAACCAGGAACTCATCGCCAAGTCCCTACTCTTCTGCGAAGGTTACCAATCTGCAGACCTCATCGGCAAAAAACTGATAGAAGTTTTCTCATTGGCAAGGTTCGCATTTCACAAAACGAGAATTCCATCGATTTCAAAACGGTTTTCCCTTCAGCAAACTCCTGAGCAAACAGCAACACTACGACTGGGGTCTGAGAGCCATCAAAAGTGTTTTAACAGGGTGCGGAAGAACCAAGAGATTGTTCGTTAGGAAATCCGGACATACCAACATAGATACCAACGTGGAAATCAGTCTGGTGGTGAACGTCTTAAGGGCAGACACCTTATCCAAATTGACCTTCGCCGATGGTAAAAAGTTCGAGAACATAATCCAGCTAGTCTTCAGAGAGGTGGAAATCCAATATTTACAGGACGAGAAGTTGGTGAAGGCTTTGGAGGATAGTTTCATCGATCTTGGTCTAGTACCCAACAAGAGACAGGTTCTGAGAGGTTCTGCAAGTCGAGTAGTCGTAAACATTGAGGTTTTTAGGTGAACAAATGCGTGGAGTTGTACGGTCAGCTGAAGCAGAGGATGGGGGTAGCCATCGTTGGTCCTCCCAGTTCCGGCAAGTCGACAATAAGGAATTTGCTGCGAAAGGTTTGTTGGAAGGTTCTTGGTGAATCTGGGTTGAGTTTGGTACGTTTCAGGCTTTGGCGAAGATGGGAGAAAGTGTGAACCAAAACGTGTTCAATCCGAAGAGTATGACGAAGAGTCAGTTGCTTGGTCAGATAGACGTCAACACCAGACAGTGGAACGACGGGATTCTCACCAAGTGTAGCTTGGAGGTTGCTTCGGAATCAAGTCAGTGGTTTGAAGGACTTTTAGGATATTTGGAATGTTTTCTGGATATTTTTAGGTGTATGGTCTTGGATCGTATGCGACGGGGATGTAGATCCAGAATGGGTGGAGTCTTTGAACTCAGTTTTAGACGACAATCGCTTGCTGACCCTTCCCTCAGGCTGGAGGATCCAGTTTGGAAACAACGTCAATTTCTTCTTCGAAACCCATAACTTGGATCAGGCTTCTCCAGCTACCATTTCCAGGATCGGTGTCGTACTCCTCAGCGAAGAAGATCTGGACGTTGAGGAATACGTCACAAACTTCGTAGAGTCCCAGTCTGAGGATTTCAGGAGAGATGTTGGGTCTCTAATTGACGAGTATTTTATGAAATGTGAGTTTATGAGTTTTTGGTTTTCGAGTTTTTCTAGATGAATTCCCTCAGGTGTGTCTTGGATCCAAAAGAAGGGAGAGACAACTATTCCTTGCTCCAAACTGGCAGTAATAAAAATAGGGTTGTCCCAGCTAAGATTTGTCAGTAACAAGCAAGGATTCATCGTTGCTTTGGTCAACGGTTTAGGGCAGTTGCTTCAGAATGATTTCAGGGAACTCTTCGCCCAGCAGGTTTGTGCAGAATCTTCCTATCGATAGCTGCCTTTCCAACTAAGGTTTTTGAAGGTTTTCGATTGGACGAAAGAGACGCCTCCCCCTTTCTTATCCAGATGCAGATACAACAAAGAGAGGGACATGATAGACGCATACGTGACCAATCCTAATCTTGTGGTCGATGACGATTCTGGTTCTTTGCCTTTGGTGGAGACCGGACAAATATGCCAGTCGTTGGACGTGCTTAAGTTGTGGACGGAGCTACAGGAGCACCATATGCTCCTGATAGGTCCTCATGGTTCGGCAAAATCGTGAGTAGGACCCACAGAAATATCTCCAAGTTTATTTCATCTTCATTTTTCCTTTCTTATATTTTTTCTAATTTTATTTCACAGTTTTCTTAATTCCTTTTGTTTTGTAATTGTCAAGTTTTGTGACTTGCGATTTAAATGATTTTACCTGTTTCTTCTCTATTTTTTCTTTTTGTTTTCTTCTTTGAGTCTCTTTTATATTTTTCAAATTTTTTCATATATCTTTCAATGTTTTCCTTCTTACGTTTTTTCTCTCATCATCAGCATTTCTACTCGACAACAGGAAATTTCTGTTTTACATTTTTTCTTAGGTTGATGATCAAAAAGCTCGTAGAGACCATCGATGCTGATCTCATAGAAATCCATTGTAGCACGACTGTGCAACCAACTTTTATTATAAATAAACTTTCTGAGGTGAGCTCCCAATGGAGTTTTGAAATTTAATCTACTATTTCCTTTCCTTTTTAGTATTGTTTGTCTGTTAACACCAACAGAGGAAAAGTTTTCAGACCCAAAAGAGGAAGACTGTTCCTCCATTTCAAAAACATGCAACTCCTCAAGCCAGACAAATGGGGTACAAACATTTTAATAGAATTCTTACACCAGGTAAATATAAAATACACATCACGAAATCAGTGCTTTTTTTTCAGGTTATTCTTGAGGGGTGCGAACAAAGAAACGTTTTCTAGCTCGCTCGGCTTTAAGTGCCTTTCCAGCTCGCTTATCTTCACTTGACTCTGCAAAATCTTCGCCTTTAACTTTGCCACTTCTTCGATGTTCCCTTTGTCTCTGTTCGAAATGGCGGTGTTAGCTTCCGAGATCTTTTTTTCGGCGTAACTCCTCAGATCGTTGTACTTTTTGTTGAAGATGTTTAGCATTTTGTTCCACTCGTTCATCTGGTTTTTGAGCACTTCTTCGTTGTTTTTGAACCCTTCCACTACCTTCTTGGCTCGTTCGTATTTTTGCAGTAAGTCGTTGAAGGCTGTTTCCAAATTGGCTAAGTGTTTTTGAGCCGTGTTTTTATCGTTTATTAAAGTTTGTCGTTCTGATAAAACTTTTCGGAGGAAATTGTCGTAATCCAGCATCACTTTTTGAAATTCTTCCTCCTTTTTATCGGAGTTTATATCGCCCATGTTGTCGATAACGCAACCATTTTTTTGTTTTCCTTTCAACATTTCCTCCAGTTCGTGTATTTTCGCTTTTTGCATCTCTATAATATTTTGCTTTTCTCTGTTTATATCTTTGTCTTCTTCGCATCTTCTCAATTTTTCTTCGAGGAAGTGGTTTCTATTTTCTAAACTTCGTACTTTTTGTTCTAAATTCGTAATTTCCTCCAGTTTCATCTCCTTTTTAGCTTTAACTGGACTCCACGGCTTGTGCACTTCCGGTTTCTTGTCTACTTCTCTGAGTTTCTTGCTAAGTTCAGCAATCTTCGCTCTGTTGTCTGCATCTTCTTTCATGGAGGCAGCCAGCTCTTTTTGTAACGTCAAGTTCTCGCCTTTCGCTAAAATCAGTTGTTTCTTCAGTTTGTCCAACTCTGAAGGCTGACTGGTTTTTGCACCGGTGAAGGATGAGTCTAAGCTTTTGGAATTGTTGGAATTCACGAATTTTTTTGATATGGGTTCCTCCATCTGAAAAATCTTGGAAACGAAGGTCTCATTAATCGAGCTGGCAAACTTGAGAAGAAACTTTTCGGTTCTGAACTTTGACTCCATCAAAAAAAAACTGATGGAGGAAAAGTCAGTTGGACATAGACCTGATCTATTTTCGAAACTTTCATCGAAAGTAGGGTACGAAAATTGGGGCCACTTACTTTTAAAACTTCCATGTTTCGTCGTGTAATTTTGGAAGGGTGGGGTTTTGAAATTCTATCGTTTATTTTTTCGATAACATGGAATTAAAATTGTGACTCGTGTCAAATTTCAGCTGATCACGTATAAGGCTTTCTTCGATGCCAATTTGGAATCGATCACCATAGAAAATACGACTATAATTGGAACGATGTCGGGTTCTGCCGCTACATCGTCCAGATTCACGTCGATAGTTTACATTTACAACGTTGAGTAAGTTTCTGTCTCGATACGATACAATTCTTGTATAAATTTCTCCCGATAGTCCACCAGAAAAAGAAGACTTATCCATAATCACGACGTCATACCTGGAAAGTCTTTTGAAGAAAGTTTACCAGAAAGAAAACGCCTGGCCAAAGATCAAAGTCAGCAAGCTTTCAGGTGTTCTACAGTCGACTTATGTTGAGGTAAATCATCGTATTTTTCTTCGATGAAATTCTTCGAATGTGTTCACTTACAGATTCGTACAGCCTTCACTAGCGTCCAACAAAAACACTACGACTTCGGACCTCATGACTTGGAAAGATGGTGCAGTGGTATTCTTAGGTATAAAATTGATCAGAGTGAAGATAGGGACGAGATTTCCATCGTTAAAGTGAGTGAATACAGTCCAGCATCTTCGAGGGCTGCTTTTTATGTCTATCGTTTCAGATCTTTTATTACGAAGCTATAAAATTGTTCGGGGAGCAATTGGTGAACGAAAAACACCTCAGCACGTTCAAAGAGATCCTCAACACCAATTTCCAAAGAGCGTACGATATTTCAAGCATCGTAAAAAATGTTCTTGACTACGTTTACGTTCCTTTGCCCCAAATTTCGAAAGCTAAGTCTACGTGTGATATCTCGATGTTATCCATTAAAGAATGGACGTCCACTGTCGAAAAAGGCAGGGTTCAGTACGGTAAGTTCGAATCTGCGACGACAAGACGATATCTGTAATTCTTTCTTTGGGTTCGAAGAACGAGAAGGTGGCCACAGCATGGATATAATTATGACAAAGGATCTGCTGCTTCTCTTGAGCAGCGTAGGTAAGGTATTGACCTCGAAAGGAGGTCATTTGATGTTGGTAGGGCACAGTGGAATGGGAAGAAGAACAGCAGTCAAGATTATATCAGCCCTTTATTCAGCCAAATTGGTTATTCCAAATAGTGGAAGGTCGTACCATCTCAGCAATGACCTAAAACAGGTAAGTCTTATCTCCTTCACAGCTCTCTTTCAGTACCAGAACATGGAGAACCTCTGAAGGAAAAGGCTACATTCTGAGTGGTTTGTACGTAACTTTTCAGGCCCTACAACAAGCTGGTGTAGAAGGCGAAGACGTCTACTTGCTGCTGGAAGATCACATGCTGAAAGATAAGGAAAACTTGAGTGCTATGGACACCCTTATGTCTTCGGGTGAGGTATCTATGGTTCAGAGAATTTGGAGGTGTTGAATGCTCTTGCTATTGTAGATTTTTTAAGGTTCCAGGTCTGTTCAACGCCACGGAATTGAACTCCATAGTTCTCGCTCTAGGAGACGAGAAGTCCAGGGAGAATTTTGAAGGGAGTCTCACCCAGTTCTTCAATCTGAGTATTTTAAGAGTAGGTCGGGAGGAGAGTTGAGAAACTGATACATTGTTTTTCAGGAGTTAAACAGCATATTCACGTTGTTGCTTGTGTGGACGTGGATAACGAAGATCTCCAGGAAATCTTCGAGAACTGTCCAAGCTTCGTATATAACAGCACGATAATTTGGAAGGATCGTTTGGGTCAAGAAAGCCTGGAGACTTTACCCAAGTTGATCATAGATAGGTCAGTCTTCTGCATATGAGTGAATTCCTAGTTGATACCTCGTCCATTTTAGGTTCAACTCGAGAGGAAGTGGCGTTGAAGTCCAGCAGATTGGAAAGTTTTCCAACATCTTCAATATGGTGGATGTTAGAATGAAGAATCCGAGGAAATACATTCAGATGATAGAGATCTACATCGAACTCTACGCGAAAAATATATCTGTTATTTCTTCGAAGCAAGCCAAGCTCAAGGTAGGTAGTCTTCATGGTTTTTAGTGTTGACGATGAAGGAATGTTGGGAATTTCAGGCAGGGGTGACGAAATTGACAGAGGCGAAGCAGTTGGTGTCGGAATTGAAGCAGAAAGCAGCCGTGCAAGAGGAAAGGCTGGCCGAGAAGCAGAAGAAGGCGAACGCAGCCTTGGACATGATCAGCAGCACGATGCAGAACGCTAACGTGCACAAGGAGAAGATGGAGACTTTAAAGATGAAGAGGGAGGAAGAGAATCAGCACCTTCTGAGAAGGTAAGACCTAGTCCAATCTTTGTGGTTCTTCTCCAGCGAAGTCTCCTGCAACAGTTTCGGGTTCACTCTGGATTCTCCCGCAGAAAGAAAGAAATCGAGCAGGAACTGGCCGAGGTTGAACCCCTGATCCAAGAAGCACGAGCCGCTGTCGGAAAAATAAAAACCGAGTCCTTATCTGAAATCCGCTCTCTGCGCGCCCCTCCGGAAGTCATCAGGGACATCCTGGAGGGCGTCCTCCGCCTGATGGGCATCCAGGACACCTCCTGGAACAGCATGAAGAACTTCTTGTCCAAGAGGGGCGTCAAGGAAGACATCAGGTCCTTCGACGCCGGCAGGATCAACCCGGAGAACCGGCAGGCGGTGGAGCGTCTCATGTCCACGAGGAGCGACTCCTTCAATCCGGCGTCGGCGAAGAGAGCGTCGGTGGCGGCGGTGCCGCTCGCCGCTTGGGTGTCGGCGAACGTCAAGTACTCGCACGTCGTGGAGAAGATAAAGCCGCTGGAGAGGGAGCAGTACAAGTTGAAACAGTGAGTGATCGGATTTCCTTGAAATTGTTCTTTTACAGGTGTTCTATTGGACCTTTTTCTGACAAAAACGGAGACCAACAAGTTCTTACACTTACACAGTTGAAGAAAAATAAATCGACCTGAGCATTTTTGATTTATTCCTCATTTTGAATGCGAGAACCGAGGGAACTCTATCGCCAATTGACTCGGGTACTCTTCACGTATTTTCCCTTTCTTAGAGACGCCAAGGAAACTCTCTACCTGCTGAAACTGCCTTTAACCGGGTGATTACATGTAACTTTTTAGGAATCTGAATTCTGCTGAAGCTCAATTGGGCGAGCTCAACGCAGATCTCTCCGACGTCGACGACACGGTTGCCAAACTGAAAGCTCAGTTGTCGGCGTACACCAAAGAAGCTGCGGAGATCGAGATCGACTTGAACAAGGCCAGAGAAACTTTGGCGAAAGCTGAAGCGATGGTGGACAAACTGAACGACGAATACGAAAGATGGCAGCAACAGGTTGAACAACGATGTTAATCCAGGATTTCCTTCTGTTCATTTCGAATTTTTGATTGCAGTCGAAGGAGCTCTTGGTCGAGATACAGAATCTTCCGATTGGCTGTCTGCTGTCTTCGGCAGTCATAACCTACCTGACTTCGCATTCCGAAAAAGACCGAAGGTGAATGATGAGCGACAAATGGAATTTTTTTTCAAATTTTTTATTCCAGGGTTTTCTTGAAGGGATTCGTGGAGGAATTGGGAAATAACGAGTACGATTTTGAAGAGTTCATGTCGACCAAACGGGAGGTGATGCAGTGGCAGGGGGAGGGACTACCTCACGATAAGTTATCGATACAAAACGCGATCATGTTGACGAAGGTACTCAAAGTATGTAAAATCTCGATGGGTCTTCATTATTCTTTTTCCAGAGCAACATAACGCCTTTATTGATCGATCCAACTTGCGTCGCTTCGAACTGGATGAAGAAACATCTGAAAAATAGGAAGATCGAATGCGTTACCCAAGATGCTAAGAATTTCTCGAATGCTCTTGAACTCTCTGTTAGGTGGGAAATCAAAAATTTTCTCAAATTAGATTGTTTCAACCGGTTCTTTCAGATTCGGAAAAGTACTCTTCGTGGAAGAAGTCAACAGTATTTCCCCAGTTCTACTGACGGTGTGCCGGAAACAATTTATATTCCAGGGTAGGTCAAAACAGAACTACTGGACCAATTTCGAAATCATCTCAATCTTTTCCAGGCGAGCGACGTCTGATCTCACTGAACGGAAAACTGGTAGACCACCACCCGGACTTTATCCTGATCCTCACCAGCAGGGACGAACACCTGCGCGTTCCCTCCTACTGCACCTCCTACATCTCCGTCATGAACTTCTCCCTAACCCCCTCCGGCCTAACCGAACAACTCATCTCCTCCACCATCAAACAAGAAAACCCCCACTTGGAAGAACGCAAAAAAGACCTGGTGCGAAAGACCGAGGAGCTCCAAGAGCAGCAGTTCCAACTCCAAGAACGTCTTCTGGAAGACATGGCCAACTCCACCGGCGACATCCTCCAGAACACCAAACTCCTGGAGTCTCTGAACGAGACCAAAGCCAGTTATCTGGCCGTCTCCGGGTCCATAGCGGAGCAGGTGGAGGTCGAGAAGAAGCTGGAGGAGGAATACGACACCTACAGGTCTTTGTCTTCGTTCGGAAGCGCTTCTTTCTTCGCCGTCAACGAGTTCTCCAGGTACAACGTCTTGTACGCAGTTTCGGCATCGGCCTACGCCAGGATTTTCTTGAAGACCGTGGCTTCCTTCCAGTCGACTTTGGAGAACGTGGAGATGCAGAAGAATCATTTGATCGACGCTACTTACGCTTTCGCAGCTAGAGGGATCTTCAAGGAGGACAAGATCAAGTTTGGTTTGCATCTGATGCAAAAGATGTTTCCGGAGAAGATAACGCCGAATGTGAGTAGATAAGTCGCTGTTTTTCTTCAATTTCAGATCTGTTTATCGCAACCAAATGAATCGTATTTGGGACACCATGGGGAACCAGGAGAAGTTTCAGCTTTATATCCAGTTTGTCTTCTTCGGCAACTTAAACCGTCATGAAATGATCGAGACACAAGATTTTATCTCTCCCTAGGAATGGAAGGTCTTCTTGCAGCATTCCGCCCCCGAATCCAGGACCAACCACCCTAATCTCCCGGACTGGATATCTCCGAACTTATCCTTCGGCCTTCAGAACCTACAGAACGGCCTGCCAGACCTTTACGCCGGTTTGAGGCTGCAAGAATCGACCCTTTGGAAAGAATTCGCGAACCTGGAGAACTGCGAGACTCGTCTTCCTACCCACTGCAGGTTAACGGATTTCCAGAAGGTCTTGGTCGTCCAGGCTCTCAGACCCGACAGGCTCTATTCAGCCATCTCTAATTTCCTCGGTCATTTTGCCGATAACTCCGTGCTCGATTTCAACCAGATCTACAAGGAGTCTCTCGGTTCGGAGCCGATCCTGTTGATCACCACGTCCGGAAACGACCCCAGCGACGAGATACGAGAGCTGGCGAGGTCTCTGGGCAAACAGGAGTATAAAGAGGTAAGTTCTTCTCAGGAGGAGTCTTTTCGTCGTTCTTCGAGTGTAATTCTTGATAGACTACCATTTGGAGCCAGTTCTTAGGAGATTCAACCTTCTATCTTGAGTAGGCAGACCTTCAGCAATCTTCCGATGTCATTAGCCGAAGAATCTTAAGAAACAGCTACTTGAAATTATCTTGTATTATTTCAACCAGAAGATCCTAGGATATTCTGGTCCCTTGTGCCTGCATGTGCACCCTTAAGGGGTGCAAATCCAGCTGTCATTCTTTCTGAATATTTTTCTTCAGATCGCAATGGGCCAAGGCCAAGAAGACGAGGCCATTTCATCTCTGCAACGAGCAGTCAAGACAGGCGGATGGTTGGTGCTCAAAAACCTCCACTTGGTCACCTCCTGGCTTCCCATATTGGGCCAAAACCTGCAAACCAATCATCACCAAGACTTCAGGCTCTGGTTGATCACGGAACCTAACGACGGGTTCAGTCACGTGCTGGCGCAGAACAGTTTTAAGGTGGTCTACGAGGTGCCCAAAGGTCTCAAGTATAACATCCAGAGGACTTATCAGAATTGGGGCTCCAAGTACGTGGAGAAGCTGCCCACGAATTCTGCCAAGATTTTCTTCGTCGTCGTGTGCTTGCACGCCGTACTGCAGGAGAGGAGGACTTATATACCACAAGGTAGGGAATCTTTTGATAACCAACAGGTGGAGATTGCGAGGATCATTCGTTAACCAGTTTCAGCAGGAAGCAATGACGAAGAAGTTCTGTTGATTGGTGTTTTAGGTTTTCCCCCCGTTTAGGAGAATCTATAATTTTTCAGGCTGGTCCAAGTGGTACGAATTTTCCGACGTCGATTTCTCCACTTGCGTCAAGTTACTGGAGGACATTTGGCAGTCCAACTCGATCCAAGTACCTTGGAATATAATAAAGGGCGTGTGTGGTTCTGCGGTCTATGGCGGTCGCATAGAAAACATCGACGATATGGGCATTCTAGAGTCGTACCTTCGGCAATATTGCAACGACGAGATTCTTAGTCATAGGTGGAGACCTTTCGGTATCAAGGCGTCCCTGCCAAGTTCTTCAAACTTCGAGGTTAGTGTCTTTGACATGAATATGTCGCGAAACCTGGTTATTGAATATTCTTGACGCTATTTCAACCTCTTTTCAAGGACTATTTGAAAGTGATTGGGGAAATTCCCTCCAAAATATCGCCATCCTTTTACGGGCTACCTAAAAACATAGAGAGATCGTGGCAGAAACGAAAATCGTCCGAAATAATCAGCGATTGTAAAAGTGAGTCAAATCTTCGTCTGATTTCATCGAACCCAACTCCTGACTTTTTCCAGAACTCTACGTTTCGAAGACGATCTCCTCGAACTTGGAGTTGGATTCTCTGTGTAAAGGTTTAGCTCCGTTCTTGAACCTGTGGAAGAAACTCAATCAGGGCCACGATTTCGTCAAGATGCAATTGCCAGAGAAGGAGTTTTCTGGGGATGAATCTGCGATCTCCGTATTCTTGGATGAGGAGCTCAGGTTTACCATTAATCTCATACAGAGAATTCACAAATGTTTTTCAGCATTGAACAGGGTTTGTAAGAAGGTGGCTATTCCTACTCCTACGGATCTGGAGACAGGAAACTGTCTTCTGAATTATAAGGTGAGTCTGACACCTCCGAAAACATCTTGGTGGGATTTCCAATATTATTTCCCGATCGCACTGTTTACAGACGCCCCAATTGTGGAAAAACATTTGGGAGGGCCCAACGGAACCAACGAAATATCTCAGAAGTATCTTCGCCAAAGCTGTGGCTTTCAGTAGCTGGAAAGATAAAAACTTTAACGAACTCTTGCAGAAACCAATATCCTTATCTTCTCTATTTCATCCCGAAGCATTTTTAGCTTCCCATAAGTTAGATTTCTCGAGGTGAGCGAAAGAGAAACTCGATTTTGATATAAACTGAAGGTTCAAAATTTCAGCAAGCATAATGTTCCTCTGGATCAGTTGACTTTAGAGACTTTCTGGAGACCTGGAACGGCCAACTGTTTGGTTTTGGCTGATTTGGTTTTGGAGTGTGCCGTTTTTGACGGGACTGCGTTCAAAATGGCAGATTCCGATTCTGATAATATAAGCAGCGTTCCGAATTGTTATGTGTCGTGGAAGGATAAGGTAATTTTTGGTGCAGTTGAGGATTATTTAGTTTCGTTCTTTTTTCAGTCTATTTCCGTTGACCAGAACGGAAGTATTATGGTACCGCTCTATCTTACTTCGTCGAGAGCAAACAAACTTGCCACTTTGAGAGTTTCTTGCGATGTTAAAGAGAAAGATAAGTGGATTCAAGCCGGTGTTGCTTTCTTCTTGGAAGTTTAGCTATTTATTTTATCAATTATTCATCTTCTTTGTGTTACAGTAAAAAATCATTAACAATTTTTGTTTTTTTAGTTTTAAGATTGAAAATTTTAGTTTTTCCACAAGCAAATATGAAAACAAAGGAAATTTGACCATTTGAAACTGTCATCATGAGATTATTCATCTTTGAACTCATCTCTGTTATACAGGGTGTCCCAGAAGTCCCGCACTTCCTTGAGGGGATCGAAAGTGAAAAATATTCTAAGCCCAAATTTCCATGTTTGAAATTTTTTGATAACGTAGTTAATTAGTAATTAATTAATTAAAGTGACCAATGAGGAGCGCCCAACAGAAGAATAAGAGCGCAGTGGGGACGCGAGAGAGAGACGCCAGAGCTGCTGCCGGCTTTCCATGCAGTAAACCGAGACTGGCGTCTCTCTCTCGCGTCCCCACTGCCTACTTATTCTGAAAACACCATATTCGTCAATAAAAATAAATATCCGGGTCAATTTAACCGTATTATTCGATCTAGAAATTATGCGAACCATTCGAATCTTCCATATTAGCCATTACACCCGAAGATATCAAAAATACTTTGAGTAGCCTGGGCTCCTGAACAAAAGTCGAATACGAAAAATCGAAAAACATAAAACCGAATAACTCGTTACTTATGAGGGCTACATGGGTGTTTTTGGTATCAAAATGTAGGTTTTCGAGGTCGCTCTATTCAATGAAAGATGACTCAGAGCTCTAACTATCATAGTTTAGATTTTGACCTGTCAAATGGCATTTTTTGAAAAATTGCAAATTTAAAACTCTCATATCTTCCGTTCCAATCATCTCCGCCAAAAGTTATTCATATTATCTTAATCAGCATACCTCAATGTATCACTGTGCAAAATATGAGCGATTTGAAAAATCTCAAATTTTTGGTGAAAAATGCCAAAGGGGTAAGACCCCCTTAAAACACCATATTCGTCAATAAAAATAAATATCCGGGTCAATTTAACCGTATTATTCGATCTAGAAATTATGCGAACCATTCGAATCTTCCATATTAGCCATTTCAACCGAAGATATCAACCATACTCTGAGTAGCCTGGGCTCCTGAACAAAAGTCGAAAACGAAAAATCGAAAAACATAAAACCGAATAACTCGTTACTTATGAGGGCTACAGAAGTGGTTTTGGTATCAAAATGTAGGTTTTCGAGGTCGTTCTATTCAATGAAAGATGAATCAGAGCCCTTACTATCATAGTTAAGATTTTGACCTGTCAAATGGCATTTTTTGAAAAATTGCAAATTTCAAACTCTCATATCTTCCGTTCCAATCATCTCCGCCAAAAGTTATTCATATTATCCTAATCAGCATACCTCAATGTATCACTGTGCAAAATATGAGCGATTTGAAAAATCTAAAATTTTGGGTGAAAAATGCCAAAGGGGTAAGACCCCCTGAAAACACCATATTCGTCAATAAAAATAAATATCCGGGACAATTTAACCGTATTATTCGATCTAGAAATTATGCGAACCATTAGAATCTTCCATATTAGCCATTTCACCCGAAGATATCAACCATACTCTGAGTAGCCTGAGCTCCTGAACAAAAGTCGAAAACGAAAAATCGAAAAACATAAAACCGAATAACTCGTTACTTATGAGGGCTACAGAAGTGGTTTTGGTATCAAAATGTAGGTTTTCGAGGTCGTTCTATTCAATGAAAGATGAATCAGAGCCCTTACTATCATAGTTAAGATTTTGACCTGTCAAATGGCATTTTTTGAAAAATTGCAAATTTCAAACTCTCATATCTTCCGTTCCAATCATCTCCGCCAAAAGTTATTCATATTATATTAAACAGCATACCTCAATGTATCATTGTGCAAAATATGAGCGATTTGAAAAATCTCAAATTTTTGGTGAAAAATGCCAAAGGGGTAAGACCCCCTGAAAACACCATATTCGTCAATAAAAATAAATATCCGGGTCAATTTAACCGTATTATTCGATCTAGAAATTATGCGAACCATTCGAATCTTCCATATTAGCCATTTCACCCGAAGATATCAACCATACTCTGAGTAGCCTGGGCTCCTGAACAAAAGTCGAAAACGAAAAATCGAAAAACATAAAACCGAATAACTCGTTACTTATGAGAGCTACAGAAGTGGTTTTGGTATCAAAATGTAGGTTTTCGAGGTCGTTCTATTCAATGAAAGATGAATCAGAGCCCTAACTATCATAAATAAGATTTTGACCTTTCGAATGGCATTTTTTTGAAAAATTGCAAATTTAAAACTCTCATATCTTCCGTTCCAATCATCTCCGCCGAAAGTTATTCATATTATCTTAATCAGCATACCTCAATGTATCACTGTGCAAAATATGAGCGATTTGATAAATCTCAAATTTTTGGTGAAAAATGCCAAAGGGGTAAGACCCTCTGAAAACACCATATTTGTCAATAAAATAAATATCCGGGTCAATTTAACCGTATTATTCGATCTAGAAATTATACGAACCATTCGAATCTTCCATATTAGCCATTTCAACCGAAGATATCAACCATACTCTGAGTAGCCTGGGCTCCTGAACAAAAGTCGAAAACGAAAAATCGAAAAACATAAAACCGAATAACTCGTTACTTATGAGGGCTACAGAAGTGGTTTTGGTATCAAAATGTAGGTTTTCGAGGTCGTTCTATTCAATGAAAGATGAATCAGAGTCCTAACTATCATAGTTAAGATTTTGACCTGTCAAATGGCATTTTTTTGAAAAATTGCAAATTTCAAACTCTCATATCTTCCGTTCCAATCATCTCCGCCAAAAGTTATTCATATAATCCTAATCAGCATACCTCAATGTATCACTGTGCAAAATATGAGCGATTTGAAAAATCTAAAATTTTGGGTGAAAAATGCCAAAGGGGTAAGACCCCCTGAAAACACCATATTCGTCAATAAAAATAAATATCCGGGTCAATTTAACCGTATTATTCGATCTAGAAATTATGCGAACCATTCGAATCTTCCATATTAGCCATTTCAACCGAAGATATCAACCATACTCTGAGTAGCCTGGGCTCCTGAACAAAAGTCGAAAACGAAAAATCGAAAAACATAAAACCGAATAACTCGTTACTTATGAGGGCTACAGAAGTGGTTTTGGTATCAAAATGTAGGTTTTCGAGGTCGTTCTATTCAATGAAAGATGAATCAGAGTCCTAACTATCATAGTTAAGATTTTGACCTGTCAAATGGCATTTTTTTGAAAAATTGCAAATTTCAAACTCTCATATCTTCCGTTCCAATCATCTCCGCCAAAAGTTATTCATATTATCCTAATCAGCATACCTCAATGTATCACTGTGCAAAATATGAGCGATTTGAAAAATCTAAAATTTTGGGTGAAAAATGCCAAAGGGGTAAGACCCCCTGAAAACACCATATTCGTCAATAAAAATAAATATCCGGGTCAATTTAACCGTATTATTCGATCTAGAAATTATGCGAACCATTCGAATCTTCCATATTAGCCATTTCACCCGAAGATATCAACCATACTCTGAGTAGCCTGAGCTCCTGAACAAAAGTCGAAAACGAAAAATCGAAAAACATAAAACCGAATAACTCGTTACTTATGAGGGCTACAGAAGTGGTTTTGGTATCAAAATGTAGGTTTTCGAGGTCGTTCTATTCAATGAAAGATGAATCAGAGCCCTAACTATCATAGTTAAGATTTTGACCTGTCAAATGGCATTTTTTGAAAAATTGCAAATTTCAAACTCTCATATCTTCCGTTCCAATCATCTCCGCCAAAAGTTATTCATATTATATTAAACAGCATACCTCAATGTATCATTGTGCAAAATATGAGCGATTTGAAAAATCTCAAATTTTTGGTGAAAAATGCCAAAGGGGTAAGACCCCCTGAAAACACCATATTCGTCAATAAAAATAAATATCCGGGTCAATTTAACCGTATTATTCGATCTAGAAATTATGCGAACCATTCGAATCTTCCATATTAGCCATTTCACCCGAAGATATCAACCATACTCTGAGTAGCCTGGGCTCCTGAACAAAAGTCGAAAACGAAAAATCGAAAAACATAAAACCGAATAACACGTTACTTATGAGGGCTACAGAAGTGGTTTTGGTATCAAAATGTAGGTTTTCGAGGTCGTTCTATTCAATGAAAGATGAATCAGAGCCCTAACTATCATAAATAAGATTTTGACCTTTCGAATGGCATTTTTTTGAAAAATTGCAAATTTAAAACTCTCATATCTTCCGTTCCAATCATCTCCGCCGAAAGTTATTCATATTATCTTAATCAGCATACCTCAATGTATCACTGTGCAAAATATGAGCGATTTGATAAATCTCAAATTTTTGGTGAAAAATGCCAAAGGGGTAAGACCCTCTGAAAACACCATATTTGTCAATAAAATAAATATCCGGGTCAATTTAACCGTATTATTCGATCTAGAAATTATGCGAACCATTCGAATCTTCCATATTAGCCATTTCAACCGAAGATATCAACCATACTCTGAGTAGCCTGGGCTCCTGAACAAAAGTCGAAAACGAAAAATCGAAAAACATAAAACCGAATAACTCGTTACTTATGAGGGCTACAGAAGTGGTTTTGGTATCAAAATGTAGGTTTTCGAGGTCGTTCTATTCAATGAAAGATGAATCAGAGTCCTAACTATCATAGTTAAGATTTTGACCTGTCAAATGGCATTTTTTTGAAAAATTGCAAATTTCAAACTCTCATATCTTCCGTTCCAATCATCTCCGCCAAAAGTTATTCATATAATCCTAATCAGCATACCTCAATGTATCACTGTGCAAAATATGAGCGATTTGAAAAATCTAAAATTTTGGGTGAAAAATGCCAAAGGGGTAAGACCCCCTGAAAACACCATATTCGTCAATAAAAATAAATATCCGGGTCAATTTAACCGTATTATTCGATCTAGAAATTATGCGAACCATTCGAATCTTCCATATTAGCCATTTCAACCGAAGATATCAACCATACTCTGAGTAGCCTGGGCTCCTGAACAAAAGTCGAAAACGAAAAATCGAAAAACATAAAACCGAATAACTCGTTACTTATGAGGGCTACAGAAGTGGTTTTGGTATCAAAATGTAGGTTTTCGAGGTCGTTCTATTCAATGAAAGATGAATCAGAGTCCTAACTATCATAGTTAAGATTTTGACCTGTCAAATGGCATTTTTTTGAAAAATTGCAAATTTCAAACTCTCATATCTTCCGTTCCAATCATCTCCGCCAAAAGTTATTCATATTATCCTAATCAGCATACCTCAATGTATCACTGTGCAAAATATGAGCGATTTGAAAAATCTAAAATTTTGGGTGAAAAATGCCAAAGGGGTAAGACCCCCTGAAAACACCATATTCGTCAATAAAAATAAATATCCGGGTCAATTTAACCGTATTATTCGATCTAGAAATTATGCGAACCATTCGAATCTTCCATATTAGCCATTTCACCCGAAGATATCAACCATACTCTGAGTAGCCTGAGCTCCTGAACAAAAGTCGAAAACGAAAAATCGAAAAACATAAAACCGAATAACTCGTTACTTATGAGGGCTACAGAAGTGGTTTTGGTATCAAAATGTAGGTTTTCGAGGTCGTTCTATTCAATGAAAGATGAATCAGAGCCCTAACTATCATAGTTAAGATTTTGACCTGTCAAATGGCATTTTTTGAAAAATTGCAAATTTCAAACTCTCATATCTTCCGTTCCAATCATCTCCGCCAAAAGTTATTCATATTATATTAAACAGCATACCTCAATGTATCATTGTGCAAAATATGAGCGATTTGAAAAATCTCAAATTTTTGGTGAAAAATGCCAAAGGGGTAAGACCCCCTGAAAACACCATATTCGTCAATAAAAATAAATATCCGGGTCAATTTAACCGTATTATTCGATCTAGAAATTATGCGAACCATTCGAATCTTCCATATTAGCCATTTCACCCGAAGATATCAACCATACTCTGAGTAGCCTGGGCTCCTGAACAAAAGTCGAAAACGAAAAATCGAAAAACATAAAACCGAATAACACGTTACTTATGAGGGCTACAGAAGTGGTTTTGGTATCAAAATGTAGGTTTTCGAGGTCGTTCTATTCAATGAAAGATGAATCAGAGCCCTAACTATCATAAATAAGATTTTGACCTTTCGAATGGCATTTTTTTGAAAAATTGCAAATTTAAAACTCTCATATCTTCCGTTCCAATCATCTCCGCCGAAAGTTATTCATATTATCTTAATCAGCATACCTCAATGTATCACTGTGCAAAATATGAGCGATTTGATAAATCTCAAATTTTTGGTGAAAAATGCCAAAGGGGTAAGACCCTCTGAAAACACCATATTTGTCAATAAAATAAATATCCGGGTCAATTTAACCGTATTATTCGATCTAGAAATTATGCGAACCATTCGAATCTTCCATATTAGCCATTTCAACCGAAGATATCAACCATACTCTGAGTAGCCTGGGCTCCTGAACAAAAGTCGAAAACGAAAAATCGAAAAACATAAAACCGAATAACTCGTTACTTATGAGGGCTACAGAAGTGGTTTTGGTATCAAAATGTAGGTTTTCGAGGTCGTTCTATTCAATGAAAGATGAATCAGAGTCCTAACTATCATAGTTAAGATTTTGACCTGTCAAATGGCATTTTTTTGAAAAATTGCAAATTTCAAACTCTCATATCTTCCGTTCCAATCATCTCCGCCAAAAGTTATTCATATTATCCTAATCAGCATACCTCAATGTATCACTGTGCAAAATATGAGCGATTTGAAAAATCTAAAATTTTGGGTGAAAAATGCCAAAGGGGTAAGACCCCCTGAAAACACCATATTCGTCAATAAAAATAAATATCCGGGTCAATTTAACCGTATTATTCGATCTAGAAATTATGCGAACCATTCGAATCTTCCATATTAGCCATTTCACCCGAAGATATCAACCATACTCTGAGTAGCCTGAGCTCCTGAACAAAAGTCGAAAACGAAAAATCGAAAAACATAAAACCGAATAACTCGTTACTTATGAGGGCTACAGAAGTGGTTTTGGTATCAAAATGTAGGTTTTCGAGGTCGTTCTATTCAATGAAAGATGAATCAGAGTCCTAACTATCATAGTTAAGATTTTGACCTGTCAAATGGCATTTTTTTGAAAAATTGCAAATTTCAAACTCTCATATCTTCCGTTCCAATCATCTCCGCCAAAAGTTATTCATATTATCCTAATCAGCATACCTCAATGTATCACTGTGCAAAATATGAGCGATTTGAAAAATCTAAAATTTTGGGTGAAAAATGCCAAAGGGGTAAGACCCCCTGAAAACACCATATTCGTCAATAAAAATAAATATCCGGGTCAATTTAACCGTATTATTCGATCTAGAAATTATGCGAACCATTCGAATCTTCCATATTAGCCATTTCAACCGAAGATATCAACCATACTCTGAGTAGCCTGGGCTCCTGAACAAAAGTCGAAAACGAAAAATCGAAAAACATAAAACCGAATAACTCGTTACTTATGAGGGCTGCATGGTTGGTTTTGGTATCAAAATGTAAGTTTTCGAGGTCGCTCTATTCAATGAAAGATGATTCAGAGCTCTAACTATCATAGTTTAGATTTTGACCTGTCAAATGGCATTTTTTGAAAAATTGCAAATTTCAAACTCTCATATCTTCCGTTCCAATCATCTCCGACAAAAGTTATTTATATTATCTTGATCAGCATACCTCAATGTATCACTGTGCAAAATACGAGCGATTTGAAAAATCTCAAATATTGGGTGAAAAATGCCAGAGGGGTAAGACCCCCTGAAAACACCATATTCGTCAATAAAAATAAATATCCGTGTCAATTCAACCGTATTATTCGATCTAGAAATTATGCGAACCATTCGAATCTTCCATATTAGCCATTTCAACCGAAGATATCAAAAATACTTTGAGTAGCCTGGGCTCCTGAACAAAAGTCGAAAACGAAAAATCGAAAAACATAAAACCGAATAACTCGTTACTTATGAGGGCTACATGGTTGGTTTTGGTATCAAAATGTAAGTTTTCGAGGTCGCTCTATTCAATGAAAGATGATTCAGAGCTCTAACTATCATAGTTTAGATTTTGACCTGTCAAATGGCATTTTTTGAAAAATTGCAAATTTCAAACTCTCATATCTTCCGTTGCAATCATCTCCGACAAAAGTTATTTATATTATCTTGATCAGCATACCTCAATGTATCACTGTGCAAAATACGAGCGATTTGAAAAATCTCAAATATTGGGTGAAAAATGCCAGAGGGGTAAGACCCCCTGAAAACACCATATTCGTCAATAAAAATAAATATCCGGGTCAATTTAACCGTATTATTCGATCTAGAAATTATGCGAACCATTCGAATCTTCCATATTAGCCATTTCATGTTGGATTTCATGGATACCATTCCCAACTTCAGTCATCGATGGACCAAGAGCGAGTCGTCAATGGGAGTAACATTTAGGGTCTAAGGTGGTGGTTTATTTAGGGTATAATGACATAAATGTCAAAAGGTCTTAGAGAACACATGCGCCAATAAATGCGGAAACAATAGGCGCCAATAAATATGCTGTTCTCCGTTCATTAGAAAAAATTTGGCGCATTTCGACATAAAGTGGAGTAGGCCTTCTGGGGATACCCCTTTAAAACAAATCGCGCCGAGCACTCTACCTACAGGGTGGTGTGGAAACGAGGGCATTAAATTTAACTTTATTATTCACTAGGTGAAATATGTTTAATCAAATTTGCTTATTATTAAATTGTTTGTTTTTTGGATTAGTAGTTCTCTAAGTATATAAGTGGAAACGTCGGTTGTTCTGAGAAGGTGATTTTTCTTTCCTTGTTGTGAAATGAGACCGTAAAAAATATCACTTTTATTTATTCAATCGTCTACATGGGTTATCATTCTAATCTGGAAATGGAAAAAAATCATTTTCATGCTCGGTTCCAGGTTTTCAAGCACGGTGATCCAGCACATCTCCTTCTCTTCACCAATCTTGTCGGACATACCTTTCCCCCATTTTGAGGATATGTCAGAATCGTTCTCACACTTTCAGTTATCCCCCTTCCGCAAGAAACGCTGCACTGTGACCAATCTGAGAATTTGGAGACTACGCAATCAATTTTAGGGCCCGTCACCGTTGTGTTGGTACCAACGTTGGAAATTGTTGATTGTTTCTTCAGGGTGGTCCTTTGGCGAGGTGCACCACCATTGGCGATATCTGTAAGGAAAATAGTTAGTAACGGAAATATATTTGGGAAGGAACTCGCCTTTGATGATGCCGCAAGATTGATGGCAATCTTCCAGGGTTACGAAATTGTTTTTGTTGCCTCTACATCCACTGTAAATGAAAGGTAGGCACATGAATTTTTTGTTGTCGAAATACCAGCGGTTGAAACTTCCTTGGCACTCCCCTACTTCTGAGTCTTCAAGACACACAACTGAAATGAGAATCGATAAATTGACGAGAGAAATGTATCGATAAAACTGTAAGTTTTCAGTCAAAAACTCAATAGTGAAGAATACTCTAACAATTATGTCCTACTCACATTTCGCAGCATCTGTACTCAAGGTACAATCAGGAGCCTCCGTACAAAGAGTATTTTCCATCATTTTAATTCTAGAAGAGCACATCTTCTGCAATTTAGGCTCCACCAGCAGTAATCTAGTTCTAGTCCTTACGCCTTTTCCGCAGGAAGTACTGCAAGGGCTCCAGTCGCTCCATTCTGTGGTTGGACATTCTGCGTCTTCACTTTCTATATTGACAGGTCCACCAACGCAAGCTGGTCTCATGCATTTTCGTTTTTCGACTGAAAACCAAATAGATTTCCGCAATATTCTTTTTCTTAGATAGTTCACTCACCTGTTGGGATGTGCAAGCACTTCTTGCGTCCCATCTTGTTTAGAAAATGTCTTACACGCATTTCGAATCCTAAACCACAAGATACAGAGCAACTTGACCAGTTCTCCCATTCGGAAACGGCGCAGATGCCAGTGGTGTCCTCAGGAAGGGGAGATTCGACTGATAGATCTTCATCTTTGTTTTCGCCTCTGAAACATTCATCGTCAACGACATAATTCATATTTAAGAGAATTTACGTACACTGGACATTCTGGTGTTGAAGCCACGCACATTTCTTTGGACACCAACTGCCTATTACAGTTCGCCATCTTGGCTTTCTCGGGTATCTTATATTTCCTGGTCCTCATCTTCAAACCTTTACCACAACTGACAGAGCAATTGCTCCAGTCAGAATACTCCGACACATCGCATTCCACTGCAAAAAAATATGTAGGTACTATATTTCACCTCAAGGTAAATCAAGTACCTTTGGAAGCATCTTCGGAATTCTCGCTCACATCTAATTGAGCATTGAGAAAGTTGTCATCGCAGTTTCTTGGTATCACTTTGGTTCTCTTGATGTAAAGCTTAGCTAAAGGCGGTATTTCTTTCTTGGTTGGATCGTAGAAGGGAGCTCTAGGGTCTTCTGGATATGTTGTAGTTATTCTGTATATTCTTTCTCGAGGAACAGTTTCTGCGTTTGGAGACTGAAAAATAAAAAATGAAATACGAGTTCACTTGAAGATGGAAGGTATTCACCATATACGCGATTCCACTGTCAACGCCAGCATCGTATGGGTACAAATCTATGACAGCTTCTTCTTGCCAGGTGCAATTCTTCAGACACAAGTTGAAACCATTCACGCCCACCACCCAGTCAGGAGTCGGTCCTGTTCGAAATATATATTAAAACTGCCAGTATCGTCTTAGCTTCTCTTCAAGATGAGAGACAGGTGGATGAAAAATCATCCGTACACAAGTTAAAGATTATACCTATAAGTTAGGCGGTTCTACTATGTAGGAGGAAGACTTACCGAACATAGAAGCCAGAGAAATGAGATGATGCTTCCTATCCACTTTGAACCTGGCACTTGTGTTGGTGTTCACATTCGGATGCCACAACCCTGCGGCTTTTATTATGGTCCTCAAGTATTTACTTTTCGCTCTAAGTTCAGTTTCCATCAGCCCAACTGAGCCCCATTCCGCCAAGCTTCTGAAGCCTTCAGAAGAAATTTGGCCTTCTCCCCAAAATGAGAAGTTTCTTTCATGGGAAGCTCCGATGATATCCGAGAAATGGGTTAGCCAAAGGAGGGTTGGGTAGTCTTTTGGATGGGTTTTGCTCGACCATATCCCTTCGAAGACAAGCTGCAGAATTTTTTATGAAAATAATCTATAGGTACATTTTCAATTATAAACGAGAGGTAAGAATGGCGAAACTTTGTTTCATGGATTGAAATCTTACACTGTATGTGGCTTCATCGCAAGCGCAACACTCTCCTGGATCAGCCATTTTATCCTTTTCTGATTGTTCGCAAATGGTCTTCACTAATCCACCTTCATCAGCAAACCAACTAGTGGGATCCCTCAGTATCATCGCTCTGAAAATTAAAGTTTAGTTCCAATGCTCTGAAGTCAAACTGAGCACAACCTCAACCAGAACAAGTTATGAAATTAATTTTCGTTTTGTTATGAAAAACCCTGCACCTACTTGAAAGTAACGCATCCAGAGCCAGGTGGTGGTGCGTTCCACATGAAGAACACCTCAGTTTTGGCGCTATCGTTCAGTTCTTTGAGGGTGTTGATACACTCGAAGTTGAACCTTGCCAAACTGTCCCTGAAAAGTTGAAAACTACCAACTTTTTGGGGGGAGAAATTTCCAGGTTCCTCTGCAGATTCGGCTGTTAGTATAAACTTTTTGAAACGCTGATTTTGGTCCAGGGGCTTGGAAGCCATCAGATTCACTACGGAATTAAATGATTACAAAAAACTGAATCTTTCAGGATATATTATTTGCGTGTAATAACTCACTGATATAGAGTTTTCCTGGGACATAGCTCTTAGGGTTTTCACTGATTTTAATTTGGATACCATTGTCCCCTGAAGATTTATCTACTCTAGAATGATAAACACTAGGTTCTCTTCTACAGGCTGTTGCAATGCTAACAAGGTATAAAATTATGAAGATATTAAAATGCATTTTTCAATTTTTCACTCAACTGAGAACATTTCAACGCAGTGTTCTATAAAACTTTGTGCTTATATCCATTGATTAGGTACTTTCATTCTCTTGACCCTTGCTGAACTTACTCGATAAGTGATAAGGAAGTGGTCGAACAACAAAGAAATAAATTGCGTTTCTCCACAGGGAATATGGCAGGAAAACTATTCTCATCAACATTGATTGGTTCTAACCATCAATTTGACCATACCGCAATACAATTTTCGAGATTTTCGATTTGAAAATTTTTTGAATTGACTTTGGTTCCCTGTGCTTCGAAAAAATGGAAAAGGAAATCCTCATTTAATACGAAAACTTTGCTAGTTTCATCGCTATTTTGCGTTCTTTAACGATGATACTTTTTTGTGCAGAAAACAATCAAATTCTCTTGATCATCATCAAGAGAATAAAGGATTCAAACAACGTGAATAATATAAATATTTAATATATGTAAATACAACAATTTCATCTGGAATAAATACTAAAAAGTAAGAATTGGGCCTTCTCTGTGGTCGAGTAAGTCTGAAACAAAAATAATCATTGACACCAATGTCCAAATAAAAAATTCTGCGAATGCTACCTTTGGCGATACTCCACCATGGCAATGTGACGTAAGTAAGGAAGGCGTTCAGAGGGACTGACTGTGCGCGTTTGTTTTCTTTCCAAAAATGGAACGTTTGAGTGAATCCCCGCATCGTCCACAGAGGATTGTATGCACCGTCATCGAGCTCTGTAACAACGGAAATCGATGATCATATTTTGAATACATCAAAATTACAGATTATTAAGCAAGTACATTCGGGATATCTAGATTGAAACTAAGCGAAAATGAGACTATACATTTTCCCAACTAACTAGCTCTGAAAAAACTGAGGTCAAGAAGTCAGAAAATATTGTTTGGATCGTACCTTACCTTCATTAAGTCATTTTTTCAATTGTTACTGAGAATCTTCGCATTGAAGACCGATTTTTCGAAAAAAGTACTGAAAGTAAATATCAAACTTTTTTGAGTGAATTCAGGCTTGAGTGCCAAATGTTTCCTTTGAATTTTGATAACAATTTTTTCAAATAACTGCGATATTCTTCGTAAAATTTCAAATGGGAATGAATAGCTTGAGGAGTAACAAATCAATTTCTGAAAATCAGCAAATCCTGTAAAAAGCGAAGCCTAATCTTCATGCTGCTTACCAGAAGGTCCTCTTTTATGAATATCACACCAATAATAAATATGAGTTCCATCAGGTGTAACCCTTTTGGGAGGAACAGCCGGTCTATACACAGCTTTAGGAACGGTATTGTTCGAAACCTTTTTATTTTTCGGTAAAGTGCAATAACTGTAAATTTTTTTAAGAACCAACTTATTCTCGTTGCGATCTAACTTTTTGTCTTCCTGTATCCTGTTGACGACTTCCTGGATATGTTCTGTTCTGGCGTTCGAGTTGACTGTATCTTCTTTGTCCGCTGTATGCGTTCTATTTGTTGGTTTTAACAGTGGTTGTTTAGCTTCTAATCTTTCACCTAGAATTGTTGGTAGTTCAACTTTTCCGTTGACGTTCAAGTAGGGATTTTCGGTCAAAGCCTTGTTGATCACCGGCGGATCGTCGTCGAACGTTTCGTTGTTCAAACTGATGGCATCATCAGCGAACTCAAACTCTTTCGTGTTGTTCTCTTGGGGTTTCTTGGCCTTCCTCTTTATTTTAACATATCTCTCTTTCCCCACCTCGTACTCAGATTGGTTGATCAGTTTGGTAATCTGAGGGACGGATTCGCAAGTGCAGTTGTATTCCGGAGGTCCCAGCGGCGCGCGCTCGGCGCATCTGGAGGGTTCCTGACAAGCGGTTCTGTACATTTCGAGCAGGACTAGAGAGTCGCGTTTTTTGCGTTGAAAACAGCCACAGCAAGCCGGCTTTGATGAAGAAGTAGGACCAGATATATCTACAACGAAAGCTCAGTATTAAAAAGCGGAATTGAGAGAGAATCTGGGTAATGATGAACTGTTTTTGTGACATCTCTAGTCCTACTTCTTTAGCGAGTCATGAGAGGTGATTATGAGATGGATATGTGCTGGAAGAATTCAGTGGAAGTGTACACGTATTTATTTTTTGAGAATTGATCGATTGGAAATGATTGATGGTCGAGAAAAATGGCGATTTTTGAATTACCAATTGCCGAAGCCTCGATCACAATGAATAAAAGAATATCTGAGTCTTCCAAGGAAGATCATATCACTCAGAAATAACAAAAAAATGCGTATGTTGCAAATAAAACATTAAAGATGTAAATGTTAGTACAGTGTTGTAGGTACTTGGAACCAAGTTAGATGTATATTCTTGCAGATTTTGAAAGACCTTGTTTTTCAGAATCCATACACTCTAAATTTGGTGGGAATAATCTGTAAATTCGAGCAGTGTATTTTAAGATATATCAACTTGATTCTTTTCCAATTTATAATGTATATATGGTGCAAAAACAGTGTTAAAAAACAAGTGCACTCAAAAAAATCTTCCAAAGACACGCCTGAAATAAGTCCCAATCAAATATTTTAGAGCAAAAACTCAACATTTCTGAAAATTCATTAGCTTCATAGAAAATTATCTACAAGAAATTCTCTCAGAATATAAGCAACGTATTCATTTGGTCCAAGTCAGAACAAAAACTAGAGAACATAAGTTTTAAAAATATGTCCAACTTTGAAAATTTTAACAAACGTTTCACAGCAGGGCGTGGCTTCAGAAAGATCTGCATCCAACTCCAACTCAACAATAACCAACACTTCAAGCCCCAACCCAAAAACCACCTACCGTCTCTCAAATCCCCTGCTTCGATCTCGCTGACTCCATTATTGATGGTGTCCAACCCTTCTTGCTCGGATCGACTCTTGGAGTCGACCTTGGACTTCCAACCACCTCTGGCGAAGTTGTTGATGTTGGCACTCGGATCACTCAGCCTCCTCTGGTTCCTGTACACGAAGAAGTCCTCGGGATCGTCTTCCCAGTCGGAATCCCACATGTCAGTGGCGCAGAAACCGGGCTCGGAGGTGGGTGTCTCCACCCCTGATCCTTTGGGTTTGGTGACTGCCATCTCTGCGTGTCCTTTTCCCTGAGGTCCTTTCATTCGGACGAACTCGCAACGTTGAGTGTTGGAGTTTGAGAAGAGCCCGAAGGTCATTCGTTGCGCCATCTTTGTTCCCAAGCTGGATTGCTGATAGGATCATGGAGAGGAAATGAGTTAGGCTATAACTCTCATGAAAAACCCACTCACCCTTGCATCATAGACCTTTTTCAAGGCATCGTATCTTATGGACCCCAGAAATATAACTCCTTGGACTGCCCCTGACCTATCAGCAGCCACCAGTTCCACACAGACCATTTCTCCATCCCTGACTAGAATATCGTGGAAAACTTCATCGAAATTGTCCACCATGAAGCAGATATGAGGGTAGGTCATCTCTTCTACTTCACCTTTAGTGTCCATTCTCCTACGGGATGGAGATGCATACACCTGAAAGATCAGAAGATAATCTACTATGATTACAAGGTGGAAGGTATCATTCTGATATCAGTGAGTCTATAACATACAGCAGTATTCTATAGGAGTGGAGAGGGTTAATAGTGCAATGCAGAGATATAATCATGAGAAGTTTATTGATCCATACCTTCTGAGAATGTCTCTTCAAAACTTGCAATTCCTTAGGGCTCGTCCTCGTACATATGGCAAGTGTTAAAGTGTACTCGAACTGATGTATGATCAAATTCAGATACACAGTCTCTTCCCAGTCAATATCAGGGTCTCCTATCGGCAATTTTCGGCTGTCTTTCCGAAAAACATCCACTTCAGTCTGAAAAAAATCCATTTGTCAATAAAATCCTCGTATTATTTCCGATATTATCACCTCAAATTTCGGTAGATATCTAGGTGAACCTTTAACGTGTTTCTTCCTAACGAAAAACAAGAGATCATCACAGTCTATCGTGGACTCATTTTGGAAGAGAAAGTGTCTAACGAACAGATCAGTCCAGTAGGTTGTTCCTTGAAGCATCACAAAACCAGAATCTGAAGAAAATAGAAATATTTTTGAAAAATTTTTTGAAGACTGGCTTCCAATTTCTCAACAGTCAGAGATGGACAAGATTTCTGAGTCATACTTAGGTTCAAATTGATTTTTCTCTGCTGGATTTAAGGAAGGATATTATTTTCGAAATGCCATCGACCCACAGAATTATTTTTCATGTTTGTTTTCGTTCTTACCATCTTTGAGTAACTGCCTCATTTCCTTGGTCCTCTGAAAATTGATCTCCTCTAACAACTGCTCCAAAACACTGGGGCTCTTGGACGAGTTACTATGAAAATATGCCATGATTCCAGTCTGTTTTTCCCCGGGAAAATAGCGGAAAACCACTCATGAATCCTTTCTTTGGAAACCATGCAATTCGAACTGTTTTCACTTCGAATTTTTATGAGTCAGGATTGAGGGTGCAACCAACCCTTGTGTAAATCGATGCGTGGAGGGAAGGCGCGTGCGCAGCTGTTGTGCGACGGTATCTTGCATATTTGGATGGGGGAACGCTGTGAGGGAAATTAATTATTGGGAATTATAAACTCGATTGTCATCTCATGGAATTTTCTTGGGAGATTAGTCTGATTTCTTATCTGTATCCGGATTTCGAACTATGTATGATTAAATGGGAAGTGATTCTGGTTACTTGTACGGAAATTCTCAGAAAATGACGTAATTATCTCGAAATCATTATTTCCTCAGGTTAGATTGAATTAAGGCTCTCCAATTTTTGCGTCATATGCTCCAAATCTGGCTCCGAAGGCACTATAGCAATTTTACGGATCAACAACAATCATTCTTCGAATTATCTGAGATTGTGGATAAAATTCGAAAATTTTTTATCGTCAAACTGAAAGAAAATAATTCCAACATTACAAGGTCAAGTTTGGTATCCAATTATAGGTTTTCGAGGACGAGGAATTCAATAAAAAATGAATCAAGGCTCTATCTGGTACGGTTTAGAATTTGACCTGCGAAATGGCATTTTTTTTTAAATCGAAATTTAAAGTCGTCAATTAAATCGAAAATCCCAACTTTTTTGGTGAAAAATGCATAATGCATAATGCGTGAACAAAACTCGAAAATGAAAAACGGAAAACATACCTAAAACCAAACAAATTCATGGTACAGAAGGCTCATATGGTCATGTTGGGTATCGAATTATAGGACGAGGAATTGAACAAAAAACAAATCAAGGCTCTATCTCCTGCAGTTTCGATTTTGACCTGTCAAATGATTTTTTTTCAAAAATTGGAAATTTCAAACTTTCAGAACTTCCGTTCCTCTTATCGCATCCACTAATTATTCATATGATGTGGATAAGCATAGTTCAAAATTTCCTTTTGCAAAATATGAGCGATTCAAACAAAAAATTATTTACTCATGATGAATATTGGTGACTTGGACATCAAAATTAAGATTTTCACCTGCGAACCAAAGGTACCTTATTTTGAATGAGTCAAAGCTTTCTGCAGTCGTATCCACTCAAAATATTGCTCATCAGCATTGTCCAAAGTAGGTATCTTTGTCTGAAATACGGAACCGATCATAAGATCCAACTTCTTCGGTAGAAAACGAGTAATGACTGTCCCAATACTACCAAAAAATACTTCGCTGCACTCTGATTAATAAACCTATTACACATCCCACAATAGAGAAATCTCCCAAGCCTAATGATAAAACTTACTCAGTCTCATAATCGTTGTGCTGATACCAGTTTGCTCACGATAAAGAAAAGACGCATCCATGAAAATCCAGAGTCTCCTCTTAGTCGCGTTTTTCTTCAGCCTTACCGTCGCGACGATACGCGTCGGTGGAAGAAGAAGAAGAAAATGCTATATCCCATGCAGGAGGAGAACGGGAAAATTCAGGAGTTCTCCCTTCAAAATCGATTATAAATTTCAACGTAACGTTTATGAAGTGCCGAATTTTTCAGACCAAAATGTGGTAATACTGCGTGAGCCTGGACTGGAATTTGAGGGTCCTAGATTTAGGAGCACTGTGGCCAATATCAATCCCATGCAAGGTTGGTGATCCGTAAATTTATTACCTTTGTTCAATAGTTTTTATTGTCCGTGAAAATACGTCAGGTGCGGTAAATATTTGTTCAGGCAGATACAGTAGATTGAACTTTATTTTGATTTACATTCTCGAAAATGTTCTGGAAATGTGGAATATATAACGGAATTTTCAAATAAAAAGCGATAGATAAACCTTCACTATACGTTCGAGTAGCACTCTGAAACTAGGAGACATTAACTGCAGATGTCTATGTCCCATTATATTTTTTTGGGAAATATGAACATACGAAAGCTATATGTTTCTATTTCCTAACACTCTTGAGCTACAGGGAAAAGTAAAAAATCTCATAATCATCAACAACTTACGTGATATTGGGGTTACTGCTTTGAAAAAATATCTGGTGAAAGAAAATTTTGAATTTTTCAATTCTAAAGATAGGTGCCTAAGACAGTATCAGTTGTGCTTTTCCTCAAAATTTTCCATCCTAAAAACACCTCAATACAAGGGTGAAATATCGTTTTATGAATAGTGGTGCTTTGATATTGGTACCTATTTTACGAATAGAGAAAACCTTCAGAAATTTTTTTCGAACTAAAAAATCAGAGAACGACTTTCTCAACTTTTCACACACATTCCGTAGTTAGTCATCGAGAACAATTGAAATCAAGCATTTCAGAAATTTTTCACTAAACAACACTAATAACAGGAATCAAATGATTCAGTCGCATATAGTTTGTTTTCAACCTTGATAATGCAAATAGGAAATAGGAATAGAATGACGTTGTTTGATTCGATAAAAACAATAATCGTATATTTGATCATTCAACTCAATGAATACCTATACATATAGGCAAGGTTCTTTCGTGACCAGCTCAACAAAATAACTTTTGGATCCAATATATTGCCCTATAATGGTATACTTTTCGAAATAATACAATGACTGAGCATGAAAAAATGTAGAATTCCTGAATACTTTTCCCAAGACAGTCCTTTCTCTCATAAAATGTCAGTTTCAAAAATAATAAAAACCAACGGTGTTAATCTAATAATGTTAAACAAGTCTGTAATTCTTTCTACATGTTGAAGCAGTTTCATGCGAGTCTTCAAATGTAACCAGTGCTCTGAAAGAGTTGAGACAACAAGTTAAATGCATTCCTCGAGATGGAATCGTGAACCTTAAAGCTCCAGAAGGTTTCATGGTAAGTTCCACATTCTTTCTGTTCCAATAACCTGACCTCATCCGACCACAAAACTCACAGGTTTCACCAAACACCGTAATGGTAAAGAAATGCGGAGGTATGTGCAATGGAGCTAGGAGCTGCCTCTCAAAAACGACAAAAGAAACTGAATTTTTCGTCCGTTCGGTCAATTTTCAAACGAACGAAGTGGTGTGTAGCTCCATCTTGGTGCCAGAAGACACTTCCTGTCTTTGCGGCTGCGAAACAAAGATGACGGACTGTTTGCCGACCCAGAAATACGATAAGAACATGTGCGTTTGCAAATGCATCAACATGGTAAGTTGTAGATGCTGTAAAGAGTGTTATATTGAATTTGGGATGATGGTTCCACGATAATATCCAGATATGATTCTTAAATTTACAGCAAGATTACCAGAATTGCGTGAAGAAACGTGGAATGAATTTCAAGTGGGATGAAAAAAGTTGCAGTTGCTCTTGTTCAGTCACGAAAATTTGTACGACCGGTTCTCACTGGATTCCAAGTGAATGCAGGTGAATTGTGCTTTTTCGATACAAAATGGCAATATTAATGCATACCTTGATTTGATTTCAGATGTGCCAAACTGAAGAACTAGAGTTTTGAGTATAAGTATAAGCTGTCTCGAAGAAAATGTTTTTGCTAATTTTTCTAAAGTTTTCCTTTTATTTCATTTTGAATTTTTGCTTATAAAATATATCTCCAGAGATTGGGAAGAAGAGGAAAGGAAATCAAAGCAGGTTCAAAAAAAATTCGGTTTTAATGATTTTGTATTATTTCAGTTTCATGAATACATGCAACTACTTGAATTTTGAGTATAATCCCCATAATTAGTCCACGCGTAATCCCAATATTTCGGATCTCCTCTAGGATCGGCAGGTACATTTCCAGGAGGCACAGCCGTTTTGTTGTAGCTCTCCAAAACTCCTTCCATTTTCTTCAACACTTCCGGAAAACTATAAACCAATTAAATTATTACATCAAAGACCTACGATGAACTTAAATACGATTGAGATATTGTGTGAGGCCCAAATGAGGAAACATGACGTAATAAAGTCGTCACATTTGTTACATTTTACGTCATGTTCGTCAACCGTCAAAAGAGTACGTCGAAATGCCGTCGTTTTTGTTACGTGTTCAAGACGTTGTCGTTTACGTCAGATTGACGTCTTTCGTCGGTTCTGTCGAGACCAAGCTCAAACAGCGTTCACATGACGTACTTAAGACGTCATGTGATGAGCGTAATGGTGAAATTGTAGGTACGTCTACATTTAGCATGAAAAAATCACTTACGTTTCGGCCAGGTTGTATTTTTCGCAAGGATCGTCCTTTATGTTGAATAAACAAGCCTTTTTTTTTGGTTCGCAATCGGAGTACCTGGTCGTGTTCGAAGTGCATGAAACTGTAGCTGTTTTTCTCAGTTCTTCTATCGTACTTTTTTCTGGAAGTTTATTCATTGACTTCAAGATTTTATATGTTTTGGATTCCTCCAAAGCTGTGAAATTATACTTGTAGTCTCTTCCAGAAGGACCGTACCAATCATTCCATTTTCCAGCAAAAGTCTGGCCTGAAATGAGGTAGTAAAACTTTATCTTCCAAACGTAATCAGTTTTTCTATATCTACCCTTGATTATTTTCCAAGAATCCTGCATCGCAGCAGATATTTGATATATATCGTCGATATTATGCAGTATTTCTTTCCTAGGTGAAGGGATTCCTTCCGAAAATGTTTGCCATTGACTGATCCCATCCAAGGGTTTCGTATTATTGCTGCAAGTAGGATGAAAACAGTGAAATTTCTAAAAACTTCTTGTTCTTTGGTTTATTGTCTTAATAATGAGAAATGTTTATGCAAGAATAATATTCTTGTCGTAATCACCTGGAGTCTGACTGCTTTCCTCCAGCAGCTTCTAACAGGGTGGGAAACCAATCGGTGATGTGCATCAAACCATTAGAAACCTTCTGAGTTGCACCGGGCTTCAGTAAAGAACTCCACACCAAGCCACTACCTCTAATTCCACCCTCCCAAAGGGTGCTCTTCACACCTCTCAGAGGAAAGTTTGAAGCAGCGTTTTGGTTGAACCCAGCAGCTGCTCCTCCATTGTCGGTTGTGAAGATTATGATGCTGTTATCCAACATCTTCTTTTCGTGGAGAGCGCTCACGACATCTCCCACAGATTCGTCCAGTTTGCTCATCATACCTGCATAAGACCTTCAATGTGCACTCAACAATATCATATGGACGAGTCGAAGGAAGAATGGCGCCAGTACAAATAAGAGCATCCTGGCAGAAACCCTTGAGACTAACTTGCATTAATTTTGGTTCTTTTGGGAACCCTGCTCGGTCTTTTCTTGAAAATGGGGATGAAATGGGGGTTGAGCTTACCAGCGAATCTCTGTCTTGGATAATCTCCAATGTAGGAAAACCTGGCGACGTATTTGTCCGGTGCAGGCCCGCCGTAAGCGGGCGTGCAAGGCGTGCTCGGCACAAGGGCGGCACGTCCAGGGGGGCGGCAAATCCAAGTGAAATTGAAATTTTTTTTGGAGGGGACAAACAACGTGGTAAGCGGGAGGGGCGGTTGTCCAACTCCAACTGCTTTAAAATTTTGCCAACTGTCATTGAAACATATAGAAATTTTGCCATATGCGATCGAAACTTTGCCAACTGCTTTGAAATTTCTCCAACTCCGTTTAACATTGGGGGCAACAAGGTCTCCCCATCCCCCTTAGAGAGACTTTTTCTCTGAAGGATCGGGAGGACAGGCGGCCAACATCGATAATTTCCGTATATCCACGGAATTCAGTGAATTCACTGCAGTGTTTCTTTCAGGTATATTTCCGGGAGGGGCACTGCCGCCCCCCGAAGTTCCGCAGGTGCAACCCCCGGCGAAATACTGAGAGCGCCTAGATTCAGTTATGGCGCAAAACTTCAAGATCGAAAAATTGCCCTCCCGGAACTTCGAATTGCGCCCTCGGGAAAAATTTTCTGAAAGAAACATCGATTCAGAAAGTTCCTACGGCATCTCTGATTTTGTTGAATATTCTACGAGAAAAATTTGCAGATGTTTTTTCCCAATATTACAACCAGGTAGTAGTACAAGGTGCGGCACGGAGGGCGGACGTTTTTCAGATGGGCATAACTTTCCCCCACTGAGGACGAGAGAAGTGGGGAAGGTGCCGTTAGACTCGTGTGTTCCTAGCATTTATTTACCAGTTGTTGTCATGGAGCCTTGGACGGTGGAGCATCGTGTTTTCGCCTATGATAGTTTCGTCCGAAAAAATGAGTCAGTCACGGTCGTGCAGAGTGAGTTTCGTCGCCATTTCCACATTCATCGGAATAGAGCTATTCCCTCTCGAAACACCATCCTTCGTTGGGTTGAATCACTTCGCAGACGTGGTGAACTGATCAACAGAAGACCAAGAGGACCTGTGCGAACAGTTCGAACGCCTGAGAATGTTGAACGCGTTCGACAAGCCATTCTTCGCAGTCCGTCGCGATCTGCTCGGAAACATGCTGCTGCACTTCGCCTCAGTATACGAGACCAAGCCCCGAACTCTGGACGAATTGAAAAGGGCTATTCGCGTGGAAGTTGCCCAAGTTGAGAGAGCGATGTTGGAGAGAGTCTACGCGAACTTCCAAGAGCGCCTCCAGCACTGCATCACCGGTTTCGGCCACCACATGCCTGATGTGATTTTCCACACTTGACTGTCTCAAATGCTATTTCCTTGAGAATCTGATTCCGTCAATAAATGTGTTTTTGAGTAAAAATTAACGCTTTTATTATTTTTTTAAAACCATCCATCCTCCGTGTCGCACCCTGTAGTAGTAGTTGAATATTTTCAGTGTCGCCGTGTCGTTTATACCAATTATTGCATGTCATAAAAAACCATCTGTTACCAAATTGCGCCCTTTCTACTAGCCGAGTTTAGGTAGGTACGTGATTTTGAAGAGAGAATTACGAAAATAAAGATAAAAACAGAATTAGGGTCTTTTTCGGAATATACACCCCCTAGGATCAGTTGCATTTTGAATTCGAAATTGAAACTCCCCGCTTTTCACTCAAGATCAGTTCAGGTCCCTCGCTAAAACGCCACTACCCCCCCCCCCCCCCCAAATTACTCTCAGGATACGGCCCTGATGTAGCGCCCTATTGGGGGCGGCATAACAATATTTGCACGCGGGCGCTCAGACAGCTAGCGGCGGGCCTGGTCCGGTGCTGGTATAGGATTGTAGGGATTTCCAGAATGGGTTGCTGCATGAGCTAGATAGAGGAATAAAGGACTGGATTTGTTGTGTTCTTTTATGAGTTTCACAGCCTCTTCAGTGAAAATATCTGTGGAATATTTTCCGTGTAGATCTTTCGCCAGTTCCATGTTTCTCCTCATGTCCAAACCCCAAGTTCCAAAGGCATGATTTGTGTGGTCGAAATAGTCGTGATGTCCAGTCCAAATACCTTCACCAAGAAGTTATTCACTTAAAGCATATATCAATGGTAACCAAACAAGTAAGTTTGACTCTTTGAACATAACCAAATGTGATGTGGACCTTCAAGTTAATACTGACCTAAATGGCTCTCGAACCCCCTGTAAGTGGGAGTGTACACTTTCTTGTAACAGCCAAGATGCCATTTTCCGACAATGTGGTTTCTGTAGCCCAGCTCCCTGAGATACTCCGGTAAAAGTTTTTCGGTCAGAGGAAGACCTCTAGGTTCAGTAGCTCTTATCACATCATGTTGCATTCCGGTGTGAATCGGGTATTTTCCGGTCATCATCGAACTCCTGGAGGGGGTACATATCGGGTTCACATAATAATTGTTCAGTATTATTCCGGAGTAGGCCAAACTGTCTATGTTTGGTGTTGGTATCTGGGAGGATCCGTGGAAGCCCACGTCGTTCCATCCCTGTGAAAGGGAATGAAAAATAAAGCATTGACTTTGAGTCTGGAACTTTCGAGCGCTGGTTCGTACATCTTGAAAGTAGATCGACCCTGCAGGTGGATTCGCATTCGAGAACCCAACGGAAAAAGGTTTGACAGCTGTCAAAAAAATGACAGCTGTCAAAAAAATGACAGCTGTCAAAAAATTGACAGCAACTGTCAAAGTAATCGTCTATGATCCCGGATTAATGAACAAAATTCACCCTGTATGTTTATTCTTCAGACTCACCAAATCGTCAGCCACTATCAAGATGATGTTCGGTTTTCGCTCCGACTTGATTTCCGCTTCCGTATAAACATTTTGTGTTATACAAAGTACAAGGATGCCGAGAAAATACTGTTTAGTTGACTTCATGTTCTGCTTTAACGGAACTGTGGATTATCGCATTGAATCGAATAATGCCACTGAAAATATTGATAAATGATTGATAAAATTATATACTTATTATCAACAAAGAGGCCAAGGGGCAAAGGCAACTTAGTTCATTTCTCATTAAGGAATTCATAAAAAAAACGGATGGAACTGAATTTTATTCAATATCAAATCAAAATGAACCACTTTGATCCATCAGTGATCATTTTATTGCGCTTGTTCCTTTTTCTCGGTTTTTGCTTCGAGATATTTTGGGAGGTAAAAAAAGAGCGTAGGTATAAAGCAAGCAAACTGGGGCCCAAGGGGGTTCGTACAAAAATATGATGATTTATATACTCACCGGTAGCCAAATCGTGAACAATTAGAATGTTTTTTTTCTTTTTTCAGTCAATAGGAGTTTTTATTCAATCGTTCTTGATGTTAAAATAATTTTTTTGGATAATGATTTTAATATGGATGTTCATACAAATTATCCATGAAAAAAATAAGATCTAAGCCTGATGATTTTTTTTTTAATTGAATAAGGCATATATGGTTTGAAACAAGCCTTATTGAAACAACAAAATCAATAGTTCATATTGATAGGCTTCAAAATATCATAAACAGATTTATTTTTTTGTATGTGGAAGATATTGGTGACAATATGAACTTATGTATTCATTATTGTTATCACAGGACCAGACTTGATAGGTAGTAACAAACATGATTTAGTTAAACATTTTGAGATAAGAACTGGTGACCTGAAGAACTTTTATGGGTTAGAATTAGAAATAACTTGAGAGTTTAAGGAATTTTGATGCTTCTTGCAACAGATTCGAAATTCTAGGGAAATGAAAATTAAGGATTTATATGCTTCAAAGATTCTGATTCTGAATATGGCATTGACACTAAATTGGTGGATGCGCCAACCTTCACGTCAACATTTTACTGGCATTAATTTCTCAAATTGTTTACCTTCAAAATTAATTTATTTATTTTTCAGATCAAAACAGCCTTTCAGATAAGAAAAATGAATGATAACAAACAAATAGGTATTAGTTGTTTACAAACAATGTCTTTATCAGTCAGTTATTACTGCTTGTTAACACGTTGAGTGCCACCATAACTTCTGAAAAAACTGACCCAGTGGCCACGATTTTTTTTTGCATATTCATCTTCTCTGGTGTTCAATTGAATGAAATTAATATATGGAACATCAATTTTCTAATTCTTTTATGTACTTTTGAGTCCGATTGTTGGTGATGATTCAGCAGATGATTAACCCTGAGATTTTGTCGGTCTCATTGTTTTACAGCACAACACCCTCAATATTGCTTTCTAATCTTTATTTGGCCCCCCTGAGAAAAATTTTTGGGGATTTCTTCGGGCGCCCATGAACGTGAGACCACTGATGGAGAAATGCGCGATTTAGATATGCGTCGTTGGTCGTGAGACCAGAGTGGTCTCACGCGGCTCGCCGCTCCCAAAAAAGTGTGATACCTATGTGGTCTCACATGGCACTCAACGTGTTAACAAGGTGTAACCATTTACTTCTTGTTCAATCGAGTTTTTTCGTTTTTGAAAAGAAATAAAACAACAAATAGAATAATTCTCTTCGATTCTTACAAGTTATTTTACATAAACTTTAAAATGATTCGAGGTCCATTCAGGCTTCTCCAATTGAAATTATGCTATTGCATAATTTTTGTGTGAAATCTACTGTAGAGTTTTCTGCTTTTTCAGATTTTTTTTGGACCTCTTGAGTATTCAGAGGAACAAATTTCCTCTGCTTTTTCAAACAATATATGTATTCATGAATATTTCCTTCAGGACAAATGAAGAAATGAACCCAAATAACTGGCAAGTCAGTTCTCATAACTGTATAAAAATTAAGTTCCCCAAAAACTTCAACAACTTCATTGATTTTTGGCAATGTTTGCTGACTTCCCATATTCAAGAACACTATGAAATTCTTATCGTTAACGTCGTAGCCCTGAACATATGGTATATTCATTCGGCTCATCTTGAATTGTCCTATTATTTTGAAACGACTGTTCACTGGATATTTCTCTAAATTATAAATAAATAATTGCCTGAACGAATGATATGCATATACTTCGGAGACTGTGGAAAATATTGGATTTTTGAGTTTCATGTAACTTGAACTTTCAGCTCGGGGTATCATGGGACCGCCTGAACACATCCACTTATTCCTCTTTCTAGGGTTCTTATACACCTGAGTTTTATGTGTAAGTGCAAAGGAAATGTCAGGACTGGTCATGATTGTATCACAAAGTCTATCTTTGTCGGGATCACGTGAAATACTTTCACCTGCTTCCATTTTTCCACCGGAAAATAACTGAAATTGATTTCCACAAAGAAAAAGCACAGATCTTAGCAAAATTAATCCGATGACAGATGTGTCAGTTGACTCTTCTAGGTTAATTCCACAGAACATCAACTCAAACTATCCCTAGAAAACTTCTTTTTTTTGGTCTTGATAACAAGTCATGAAATATTTTTGGATTTAGTGAATACAGTTAGTGGCATTCATAACACCGAAGTTATAAAGAGGAAGTTTACCTCAATGGTAATAAACTCCTCCGAAGACTCCAAAATGTTCAGTTCTCCACAATGTTGCTTGTAGCCGTGGCTTGCTGTAGAAAAGGTTGTGGTGGTATCATTTTTTCTTGGCTGTCACTGTATTCTATGACGCGCACAGACTTTGAACATACGTATCCAATTTTGATTCGTCAAACAATTCTCTTCGGAAAATTGGATTACTATTGAAATCAATTGAATTAAGACTTAAGAGAAAATTAGGTCGTAAATAAGGAATTTGTGTTAGTGTTTTTCA
Organism: Adalia bipunctata; assembly: GCA_910592335.1. Classification (NCBI taxonomy): domain Eukaryota; kingdom Metazoa; phylum Arthropoda; class Insecta; order Coleoptera; family Coccinellidae; genus Adalia; species Adalia bipunctata. The sequence continues at coordinate 608,056 of OU342952.1, read as the reverse complement.
CTTTTCCGCCACGTTTTCCGTCAAGAGATCGGAATAAGTAACTTCGAGGTTAGAGAAATTCCATTATTTTCCTTGCACCAACACCGTTCGATAATTTTTCTATCGGCATTAAGATCATACGTATTTATAAGTATCTTTGTGAATTTCTCCTTCTAGGCTTTATGATACTGCATATCGTAAGATGAAAATACTTGGTGTGATACTTGGAGTTCTCCTAGTATTCAGCAGCACTTCAGCTAATTCTGTAAGTATTTTTCAATAAATCAAATTGATTTCAATTATTTGATTGATACATCCTTCAATGTAGGGAAGTTCACATGAATGGAAAAGGAATAGCATTTTCCTGAGAATTAAATTTCCGGTGATCCCATTTCAGTCTTTTCTTGCAGAGAAGTCCCTTTCAGATTTAATCCCGATGAATTTCATCGCCCTATCTTATCTTTCTTATCTAATAGGTGCTATTTCCATTCTTATCAATGTTGAATAATCAGAAATTTCATTTCGAAAATCAACGTAAATCAGGTACCGAATTATTACAAGAATATGTGTGCTCATGACAGTCGTATTAAAGATTAAAAAAATGAGTTTTTAATTCACTTTCAATGTAAAATTGAATTTTAATTTGGGTGGGTAATACTGATATGAAATTTATGGGTTGATTGTTGACTCGATTATGTTTGGGAAACTTAGCATGATTCACTTATTTTATGGATATTAAATTCAGTGTAATGGCTGTCATTGTTTACATTTTTTATAGGTTCGATTGACTTAGAATCTAAGCAATTTTTACGTTGTAAGATGGTCATAGTAGTAGAAGTGAGCCCAATCCACAATAAATTGTTCATTAATTAAGAAAAAAGGAGGAAATATGAAATGTTTCACTTTGGGTGTATATTTTTTGAACCGAATGTACGGGGGATGGTCATTTGAAAACGAACCAGTTATTTACTGGAACTGTGATATTTTAGAAAATCGGTCGGTCCCATCGATTGTTGTGGTATGGCGGAAGTTATCACTTCCTTCAGTAAAATTTCAGTGGTGCCCTAATCAGGCATTTCCTGTACACAATTTGGCGCGTGAGAATGTTCAATTCCTGAACGATCGCTCAGGAAAAAGTAGTTTTCGAAGTACTATACAGGGTGTCCCCAATTCGTTGGCTTTGCAACTAACAAGGTCTTTTGGAATCTGAGTGAATAGATTTGATTCAAAGTAACGGAATATATGTTTATGATCTCTCATTTTCTCGGGCAGGAGGACGATGAGGTCGTGGTAGAGACCGCCGCCGAAGATGTCCAGCAACCCTCCGTCGACGTGCCTTACCAAAGTCCCGAGGTCCAAGATAAAGGTAAAGTATACTTCTCCGAGCATTTCGACGACGAATCCAAGGTCGAGAAGAGATGGGTGAGGTCGGAAGCGAAGAAAGAAGGCATCGCCGAAGAAATAGCCAAGTACGACGGCGAGTGGAAGGTGGAGAAGCCCCTGAGAGACGGATTGGTCGGAGATAAAGGGTTGGTCTTGAAGACCCACGCGAAACACGCTGCCATCTCGTCGGTCTTGAACAAACCCTTCGTGTTCAACGATAAATCGCTGATCGTCCAGTACGAGGTCACGTTACAAGACGGGCAACAGTGCGGCGGGGCTTACTTAAAGCTGCTGAGCAAGACTTCCAAGCCTTTGAATCTGAAGGACTTCCAGGACAAAACGCCTTACACCATCATGTTCGGACCAGATAAATGCGGGGTCGACTACAAACTGCACTTCATATTTAACCACAAGAACCCTCTGAACGGTTCCATCGAGGAGAAACACTGCAAAAAGCCGGAAGTGCGACTGGAAGACTTAATCAACGACAAGAACCCCCACCTGTACACCCTGATCCTAAGCCCCAACAACACCTTCGAAATCCACATCGACAATAAACTGGTCAACTCCGGGAACCTCCTGGACGACTTCGTCCCTTCAGTGAACCCCCCGAAAGAGATCGAGGACCCCTCCGACCAGAAACCTGAAGACTGGGACGAGAGGGAGAAGATCCCGGATCCCACAGCCTCGAAACCGGAAGATTGGGACGAGGAAGCGCCCGCGCAGATCGTGGACGAGACGGCTGTGAAGCCGGAGGGATGGCTGGACCACGAGCAGCCTCACATACCGGATCCGGACGCTCAGAAACCGGCGGATTGGGACTCGGAGATGGACGGAGAGTGGGAACCGCCCCTTATCGACAATCCGGCTTGCGCGGCCGCCGCCGGTTGCGGCGCCTGGGAGCCGCCGACCGTCAACAATCCGATGTACAAGGGGAAGTGGAGGGCGCCGATGATCGACAATCCGAATTATAAGGGCAAGTGGAGGCCGAGGTTGGTGCCCAATCCCGATTTCTTCGAGGACAAGACGCCGTTCAAGATGACCACTGTGGTGAGTAGAAATTGCGGCTCCAAGAACGCTGGTACGGTAAAAAGTTCGGAAAAAATCGGTAGATTTTGTAGATTTTCGAAATACATACCTTTCCACCTGGAAATAGATTTTATTCATTCAGGACTCGGAAGCTTACACATGGAAGTTATCGAATGCGAAGCAGGAGTGTCACGCTAATCATGGGCACAATATAAAGCGTTCCACACACGAAATTCAGAAATGACTGAGATATTTAACGATTATTTACAATTGATGGCAATTAAATCCCTAATAAATCTGATATTACGTGTAGTTAGTAAAGTCATTGGTGGTACGCTTTGCGTTATAGAGTTTTCAACGTAGTTTCTTCTTGTCAAATGTCAAAAAATGACAGCTTCAAAAGTGACATCTACCGAAAATCCTTCAGAAATTGCCAATTCGCGTAATCATTGTACCATCCGAAGATTGATTTTCTCTTTCAGGAAGCGATTGGTTTCGAGCTCTGGTCCATGTCCCGAGACATCCTCTTCGATAACATCATCATAACCGAGGACATCGGCGTGGCCAATCAATGGGCGGCGGTGACTTTCGAGAGGAAGAGGCAGAAGATCGCCAAAGACTCCGTAAGTTGTTTCGAATTATTGCAGTGTCGGAATAAAGTTCTTTGTTTTTTCTTCGCTCAAGGATTCTCATTGGGGTCGTTTCTTGAAAGCGACAAACAACAAACCTGGATGGTGGGGTTTGTATTTCGTATACTGCCTGATTCCCATCTCGATGTACATCGGTTATTTGTATTTTTGCGTCAAAGAGGTATCTTTTATTGTTTTGGCGTTTCTTTAGCTATTCTGCTTGTACTGGAGAAAATTGGACACCCTGTAGTCTCATTTGAATCTATAATTACCCATTGACATTTTACACATCCTTGACTTCGTAATTTTCGATTTATTTCAGTTTCTTGTAGTTGCTATAAACGTTTTTTTACCCTTAGGAAAGCGTGGTAGACAAGCTTGCTAGTCTCACGGTGGATTACCCGATTCTTTGGGGCGTTTACATTCTCGCCTTAGGTATCCCGGTAGTTTTGATCTTGTACTGCTGCTTCAAACCGAGTAGCGCTGCCAAAAAGGTAAAAATAAGGTTTTTCTGCGTACTGTTTTCGTTCATTCCATGCGCTTGTTTAGGAAAAGGAAGAATTGCGGGATCAAGCTGAGAAGAAAAAGACTGATGAATTGACTGAAGATGTGGCGGAGGAGAACGAAGAGGCTGAGGAGGCGGAAGAAGAAAACGAAGAGGAAGAGGGGGCAGAAGAGGAAGATGAAGTTGAGGTACATCACAAATTTATAATTTTCGGATTTTTTCCAAAATTGGGCGGAGAATCGCTCATAAAGAAATATTTTTATACAAAATTTTATAGCGGTTTTTTGTGCAGGCTGAGGTCCCTTCGACGTCGGAGAGGCCCCCAGAGGAGAGCGCCAGGAAGAGGAAAGTGAGGAAAGAATGAGTCCGATCAATGTCACCATAGTTATTCTAGTTAAATTATTGAATCCAGGATTTTTATAAATCTTAATAATATAATTCATAGGTAATTATAAAGTATTATTACACTCGAAAATATTGAGAGATGAACGGCAGGATAATCGATGGGTTATTTTCACTTTAGCTTATCGTGTTTACGTAAATTTTGTACATAATTTTTGTATGTAGATTGTATTGTGTCTGGTTTTGCGATATTTGGATACGACCAAAATGATTTCGTTGTTTGCATATGAAAATAAAAATTCGTAATTATATTTGTGTTTTTTTTTTTTTTTTTCATTTTTCCATCCTGCTTGTAGCATTCGCTGAAATAGCCTTCTAAAAAATCCAAGGGTAGATAATAAGGGTAAGAGACAAAATTCTATTTCCTATACAGAAATATTATTCTTGAAATGTTAATCGGACGTTCGAATAATGAAATCATTGTTTAAAGAGTTTAAACAATGATGAAATTGAGAAAAAATACGTCATTTTGACGGATCACGAAAAATGTACCAGAAATGACGTTTTCAAAACGTCATCTGGATACCTGGAAAAGATCTTGCTCAAAAATCCCTTAAAAACTTATGAAATAATAGCCATTTAAATAGTTCATTTTTTCTACTCTGATTGTTTTTTGACCCCCCTAGCTCAAAGGCTGGCGATGCTCTATTCTTGCCCCTGTAGGGGATTTATTGAATCATAACCTACTTGAAATAAAGGCCACGAATTTGTCATCAGATGAGGCCGGTTTTGCAATGTTCATTCCTCTATTCGAAAATTTTTTAAAGATACCAAGACACGTATAAATAATATTGTGATCACAGCTCTTTTCAAATTATTCGGAAATTGAATTTGCCGCTGTCAGGTTGACAGCTGTTTTATATTTACATAACCTAGAAAAAACCTTCTGGCGCGGAAATTAACCGATAATTTGAATTTGTTTATATGGAACTAATACCATAAGACATATTCAAAGGAGTAATATCTGTGCATTCTGATTTTTTTCCCAAATGAAACAGACATTCCTCAAAATATGCCTGCTCTGAAAATAGGTCGAATCATCAGCTTCAGCAGTGAAGACAAGGTGACTATCATTCCCCTTAAATCTCCAAATCCTCGAATTGTTAATCTCCAAGACATAACATCATATTCCATTACGTTTTGAGGTACACGTAGCCAATAACCTCTTGGGAAACAAGACACCTTTAAAATGGAAATGCGCCACTCCTGGAGAAAAGCAAGCCACTGTTTGCTTCCAACTGGACGAACCCTTTTTGATCACAGGCATCGACATAGGAAACGAACACTCAGCCTACATCGAAGTCCTAGTTTCTAGATCCGAAATGAACGGAGACTACAAATCCTTCCTTGTCATGTCCTCATTCATGTCTGCGGTGGAATCTCGACAAAGTACAAACATAAACAGGGTGAGAATGTTCAAAAGGGCAGATTTTTCGAAGCCTGAATGCGACCAGAAATGGGATAGGATCAAGATTGTTTGCACCCAACCATTCAATAGGCATGTACAGTACGGTCTTTCCTTTGCCAAATTTCATTCAAGCGAGGAGAAAGAGAACGATGGTGAGACAAAATTGGGCAGGTTTACGCTCAGGCCTGAGTCACCGATAGATTTAGGAAATGGTTCTTTATTCGCTAGAAGGAAGGAAATTGACAGTGAAAAGGATAAACCTCTATCAGGTAATTGGCTTTTTTATTTGGGAACGTTTTGAGAAAAGGTATTTTCTTTGTGATATGTGGTTCGACTTTTATTTCCAAATAAAGTTTTTCAAGTCAGATTATTCATTGTTTCCATAGAAAAAAGATATGTCATAGACAGAGGATCCTTTATCTGTGATTTCAATATTTTCTATGAATCTCATTCTTTCCATAAAAAGAAGAAATCTAGCCTAGTGAGCGATTCATTCTGGAATTCCTCTCATTTTTTTTATCTCTTATATCTGTATTTAATGAATATTGGTTATTCCTTTCGCACCTCAATCCAAACATGCAAAATTGCAGCTGCAGCAGCCATTAGAGCTGCGACGTCAAGTCTCCTAAACGGTTCTAGTAGTTCACCAGTTCGTTCTCCTAAATTATTACCAAGTAGTTTGCGAAATTCTACTTCCAAAACGAAAAGTAGAGATGTAGACTCTCCAGAATACACTGCGAAACCAAGAAACAGAAACGAACTGTTTTACACAGAAGACGAAGAAAAACCAAACGAGAAAATCGACAAGTTGATAGAACAGAAGAATGCTGAAAAACTTAAACGTATGGAAGAGAACAAAAATACACCAGTGTCGAAGAACAAAACAAAAACTGAGAATAAAGAGAAGGCGAAAAAAGAGAGTGAGAAAAAGGAAAAAGTAAATACAACGAAAGATGAACCTGGAACGAGCAAACCAGAAAAGGAATCTTTCAAGAGAAAACTGATCGACATCCCTGATAAAACACCAAAGAAAATGAAACCTACAAAAATAACAAAACCGTTTGAGAAACTTTTGGAGGACGTTGTTCTTGTGATAAGCGGCATTCAAAACCCAGATAGGGCCACGCTGAGAGGCAAAATACTGGAAATGGGAGCAAAATACAAGCCGGATTGGGATAGCAGTTGCACACATCTAGTGTACGTTGATATACAGTGTGTCCATTGAGTATTGGACTTTTTTAAAAGGAGTCCAATACTCTAATGGTGAATTAAAGTTGAACGAAGAAAGGATAATTTTATTTCCAGATGTGCTTTCATGAATACCCCCAAGTTTAATCAAGTTAGGGGTAAGGGGAAAATTGTGACGAAACAATGGGTTGAGGAGTGTTTTTCCCAAAAGAAAAAGTTACCATGGAGAAGATATGCTCTGGATAGACAGGAGAAAAACAAGGACGAAAGTGAAGACGAAATATGTGAAAAAATTGACGAGGAAATTAGTTATTCTCCTATTTCAGAGAATAGAAGACAAAATTTAGATTATGAGGATATAACGTAAGTATTTAAGTTTGAAATCGGTAAAATTCTCTTTAAACAGTTACTAGGTCATGTTACTTGGGGCACCCTGTATATTGATGACATTTTTGGCGTAGAATAGTGGCTTTTTCAAAATTCGTTTTCAGCGAACCAGCTTCGGATACAGAAGATGTAATCGAACAAATTCAAAAAAGAACACCAACAATTTCGAAAAATAAACAAGAAAACCCTTCAATTACAAACAAAGCAGTAATTTCGCCGGAACCTACTCCACATTGTTCAAAACAGACTCTTGATATTTCCGAGGAAGAAAATAAAAATTCTCCGGAAATAGACGAAAATAAAGCTTACTCTGCAGAAACAGACACAGACGAAGAAACTGCGGAGAGGAAACAGCAGGTCAAAAAGAAACCCTTCGATTTCTTCAAGTCCAAAAGATTCTTTATCGACACTAATTTCGAGGATTACATCGATGAAATGTTGAGGAATTATGTGTTCATTCACGAAGGGTGAGTTTTTAACAATTTGATATTTTTTTATTGGCTGGGTGAAATTTTGTAGGTCTTTATTCGATGATCCCAGAGAAAACGTCGATTATATTATTTGCGGGAAGGAAGAAGCCAAAAATTTGAGTGCTGCCAACACGAGAGCCATTTGTGTTTTACCCGATTGGATTGTCGACTGTCATAAATGTAGGCAGTTTATACCACCCGATGAATATTTTGTTCTGTGAATAAATTTGTTTGGTTTATATTTTTATCACTATTATATTGTAAATAAATTTTTTTGGTGTTTTATTTGTTTTTTTCCTTCGAGAATTTAAGTCAACAAAGACCTGATTGGAAGATGCTAGTAATTGTGGAGTCTACAAATAATCGCGCAGAAATAATAGGAAACGCTTTCCTAGTTGGGCGCCAATTGTATAACGAATCAATTCTTCGCGTTGGGCGCCAATTGAACTTCGCTCAGAAGTCATAAAGTGCTGATATTTCTTAAATTATAGGTTCTTCCTTATTTCGCCTTCAACATGAAGGTACGGTTTGTTTTTCGCAATTCTCGAAAAATGCCATGAAAATCTGCTTCGCCCTTAAGCTAAAACATGAAATTTTGCGTTTAGATGGAGAGTGACGTATTCAATCTAAATGCAAGAATTTGTCCACTTCGCGTAACGAGAACTATATCAAAAAGCGATTTATCGAAACAAAATTACCAGTGGGGCTCTAACAACAGATCCAGAATCATAGAGAATTTCGCTGAGATCTAGCTGTTGCAATTTATTTTGACATTCATGTTGTCATTTCATTTTGACATTTATGTTGTCAATTGATTTTGACGGCTGTCAAAAAAGTTTCTTTAACTGGAATATTCGGATGCAATTAATGGATAGATGAACATCAAAAGCTCCAATCACATTCAATGAATTGGATTCTTTGTCTTCGCCCAGTCCTACTTTACTTTGGTAGTATTTTTATTGAAAATCGTCAAAATTATCCGTGAAATAGCGGCCTTTCTCGCATATTTCCATTTTGGGACAAAGTTTGGCGTATGGGTGCCGAATTAAACTTTTGGAAACTGATTACCTATTATGATTATGCCTGATTACGATTCAGCAGTATTCCGCCTATAATAAATTCATCAATTCCCTTTGGCTATCGATCGAACGGGCGTTCACATCGATCATATCAATGAAAAACGCGTTTTCTTGATTGAAAAACTATAAACTTATTATGTTTACTCGAACCCCATCTCCTCCACCCCTGTCGCACAGCCCGTCCAATCGCGGGAGTTCGACTTGTTTATTCCTTGGTAAACACCATCAGAAATATTAGAATACGAAAATATATCGGCAGACGCCTCTGATACAGGGTATCACTTTACATATCGCTAAACAACATCGGAATCCGTGCTGTGTAGAGAACATGTCATCTTTCTGGAATGATACCCTGAATTCTCTCAAAAAAATCGAGGAAGAGTGCGTGAAAAATGTCACTACAGGCCCTGAAGATGATCAGTTTGGAAACACTAAATTCTGCCCGAATTTTTACGATGGTATCATGTGCTGGCCCAAAACGCGAGCTGGAGCAGTGGCTGTGCAATCTTGCTCTTCCAGCGTATATCAACCGTCTTTCCAGGTGAGTTAAAAATGTAAAAAATGAGCCTAGATTTTGGTTTTTTGTGTGTCGATTGTGGAAAAATCTTTGAGCAATATTTTACTGAAAAAATGAATTAGAAATATATAATATTGTTGTCTCAATGCGCTTCGCGGTGTTTTACATTGGAACGCACCTTTGAAAACTTCCCGAAAATTTGCAGTTTAACGTATTTAATTTTTCAGGGCATAGCAACATTGTTTTGTGACTCATCTGCCAATTGGCTGACCGCAAATCACAATGTGGCTGCGAATTACAGCGAATGTGGTCCATTTTACCCTAAAATATCGGACAGTCAATCGATCTATTTGAAATGGATACCAATATTGAGGATGTGTTCTTATGTTGGATATGGATTTTCGATTTCATCCCTTACACTCTCTCTACTTATTTTTCTATATTTAAAGTAAATATTATCCTATTATGTACTTGATAAAGCATTCTACTGTAATATTTTCAGGAGACTGCATTGCTCTAGAAATTATCTACATATGCATTTGTTTGCTTCGTCCATTATGAGATGTTTGATGTCTATTTTGAAAGATATACTCTATTTGCACGCTAATTTTCTCTTTATAGACACCGTGGAAGAAACCAAAGGCATACATGATTTTCGAAAATCAGCAGTAAGAAGTATTTTAAACAACAATCGTTCTCGAAATAGTAGATTTTACCGTTATTTATGAATTTTCCATTTACAGTATTGGTTTTGCAAAGCAGTCATCAGTCTAAGACAATATTTTATATTGACTAATTATATGATGATATTGATGGAAGGTATTTACCTTCATAATTTGATATTTTTGAAGCCATTTTCGGATAAAACTAGCGTTAAATTATACGCGATTTCCGGATGGAGTAAGTAACTTTTTTTGACCAATATAAAATAATTTGAGGGACTCAATCCAAAAAATCAGTAATTTCATAACTTCCAAAATTGAAATTGATTTCGAGTTGACTTTTTCCAGCTATACCACTCGTTTTTGTGATACCTTGGATAATTTTAAGAATAATAAACAGAAGCGTCTGTTGCTGGACTGGAGCAGATAAAACTACTTTTCTCTTGGAAATACCTACAGGCCTTACAGTAATAGTAAGTTAACTCTGAAATTAGACCACATTTTATCCAATAAATCTTCGCAGAATTCTTTCTCTTATTTTTAACTGCTGATTTTCTGATCGAATTTGATTTTCTTTTCAGATCAACTTCATACTTTTTCTCTTGATAGTGAGGATACTTTGCCTTAAGTTGAGCTCGATTTTTGTCCAACAGAGAAGAGTAAAATATAGGTAAAACGAAAATTTGTTGTATCCAAAAAATTAGCTGTATTTTTTTAGGAAATTGTTGAAAGCCACACTAATCCTTCTTCCTCTTTTCGGCGTTCCGTACACGATATCAATAATTTTGTATTTTTACGTTTCTGAAGATGTCACGCTGGAGTTGATCTGGCTGTTTTTTGATCAAAGTTTCTCAGCTTTTCAGGTAAGAAAATATCAAAACTCCTTATTTTTTTTTTCAAATGGTCCTTCACAGGGATTACTCGCAGCTTTATTCTACTGTTTGTTGAATGGAGACGTGCAAACGGAAATAAAAAGAAGATATTACTCTGTACGTGAACGCAGCCAAATCAAGAGATGCAGAACGATTTCTCATACTTTACAATCGTACCTTCCCAGTGGCGACGAATTGACTGAGATAAGAAACTGCCCTATAGAAAATGGCAAAGTTGAAACCGATTTTTGATGTGATGTAATTGTGATCTTTTATTGATTGAAATAAATTTTTGTCCTACTTAGATCTTGTATTATTTCCTCTACCATTGGCAGATCACATCTGTTCACCAAACTCGGGCAAATATATAGATTTTCAGTACACTGAATTTGGTTAAAAAGAATTCAGAGCCCTGTCTATAACAGCTCAAGTTTCATCTGCGTAATATATTTTCGAAATAATATGAAGATATCGACTGTACAAAGAAATTTGGTCACCCCTCGTACGTCTAAATATTGATTTCTGCTTATAATTAAACTCGTGAACTAGTGTGGGAGGCTAGTAAACAGCTTTTTACCGATTTTCAAAAAAAAATTAAACATACAGGGAATAAAAAACGGTGTTGTTATATCATGGTTGGTAATAAAAAACGGCTGTGAATGAGACCGGATAATTTGTCGGTTATTTGGGTGACAATTTAGATACTATTCTATGATTATGAATTTGTATTGTCTAACCTCAAAAATGGTTTCTAATGTTTGTATTTTTTACAACAATATTAATGCTTCATGTAAAAACTTACTGCATAAAATAAACACCTGATAATCAATGACTATAATTTTAAAAAAACTTAATAAAGTCATACAAGGACATCAGCCCATAAAACAATGGAAACACTACCTAAGAACCTGTTAGCATCTAGTTGTCTATTCTGCGTTAATTCCTCCACCAGCGTCAGAAAGTTCAAAATAACCGAAGATTACGGTGGAGGGAATACCATAAGATACGACCTTACCAGTTTTCTCGGTCACCAGGTATAAAAAAATGTGGGAAAACAGACTTAACAGGGAATTTTATGTGTGTTTGCTTTCAGATCGAACCCTATTTGAAGGACGACGATATGTTGTGCAGCAACTGCATGAATTTCTTCGAGAATATGGCATACACCAAAAGGAGGCTCATAGACTTCTTACGTAACAGGGACGAGTCTGAAGATATCAAAATGCAAGGTTTCAGCGATATATGGAAAGGATTCAGGAAATTCGCTGTAAATTTGGTTAAATTCAACCCTAATGGATCTGAAGAGAATTGGGATTCGTCCGAAGTACTGAGCAGAAGTATTACACCCAACCCGTTGGTTCACGCTTATTCGGAACCTTTCAATCAAGCGTATGAGAAGGAGATGTCCGAACTTGAGAGGGTCAGAAGTAAATCAGGTACTGGGGCATAATTGAAAACTAGAATATTAGTAAGAAATATATGTTCATATTGAGATTCTTTCACGTTTCGATTTTCAGCGCTGCTTTGGGAAGCAAACTCGGAAACGGATCTTGAAGTGAGAAAACTTTTTTCTAGAAAGGGTAGGCGTAGAAAAAGAGGGCATAACTGGTCTAGAAGAAGGGGTGAACAAAAATCAAGAGCGCTTTCACGAACATATCTAGAAATTCACGACGGTTACGAAAGGAATTGTTACACGTCAATGACTACCCTAAGGTTTGTCCCTTTTTCCTTGAAGTAATATCCTTTTTCACTTAAACTTTTTTCAGTCGAGCCTCCTCAGCTAAATCGAACGAAACACGCAGTACCACCATGTCCAGAAGAAAACGGAGATTGGTGGAAGGAACACCGGTCAAAACTCGTTCCGTTAGTCGTCTCGAGAGCTACCTCGCGAACGTCACGGCCGAGAAAGAGTCCAATAAATATTACTGCGAGGAGGTTAACTGTTCCATGTTTTTCGAAAAGTTGGAGAATTTCGTTCTGCACAAGAGGTTCGACCATAATATCGTGGCGAGGTTCCCGTGCCAGCAGTGTCGATTCAAATGCACAACAAGGTAGGTGTTCCAATCTTTCATCACAACTCGAATTCTGCTGGTTTTTCTTTCCGAATTTCATCCATATTATAAAAATAATAATAATGTGCATGACCTCCTAGAAAATTGACTGCGATATATAAGTCCTTACGGCCAAATTTTTTCGGCAGATAAAAGGAGGCACAATTTTTTCTTGGCAGATAATTTACAGATGAAAGGAGGCAAAATTCTTTCTTGTTAGACAATTTACAGATAAAAGGAGGCAAAATTTTTTCTTGCCATATAAATCACAGATGAAAGGAGGCAATTTTTTTTTGGCTAATAATTCATAGATAAAAGAAGGCAAAATATTTTTCTTGACAGATGAAAGGAGGCAAATTTTTTTCTTGGCTGATAATTTCCACATAAAAAGAGGCAGATTTTTTTCTTGGCAGATAATTCTCGGATAAAAGGAGGCTAAATTCCGGGGAATCCGAGTTTGTTTCACAATTCGCTCGCTAACCTTTTGTATTTTTCACAATTCTTCCTCAGGAAAGAGTTGGATATCCACAACTTCCGAATGCACGACAAGGAAGAGATCCTCTGCTTCCAATGTCGAGCCGAGATCCAAGGCACTTACAACCTACAAGAGCATCTGCGCCAACACCAAGAGTACTCGATTGGCTGCAAATTCTGCTACCTTTGCTTTCTGTCCAAGGCCGATCTGGTGGAACATGTGGCCAAGGACCATCAGGGCAAGAAGAAGCAGAGGGTTCACGAGAAACCAAGTACGGTGTTCCAAGCGGTCGTGAATCGCGAAAAGATGCCAAAAGGGAACGCGAGAGTGAACAATAACAATTCCGGTTATAGAAAAAAAGAGTATAAGTCTGTAGTTTTGAATGTGGAAAAATCGCCGTCCCCCGAACCATTCCTACCGAATATCCCAAGTGATAAGTCCCATTTTTCGACTGTGATACGCGACTGTGCGGTAGATAGTGAAGAAAATGAGGAGAGGACAGAAAGTGTTGAGAGGTCGGAGCTTGAAGAAACTCCGGAAAATTCCGGTTCCCTTCCTGACAGAACAAGTGAGGAAGTGCAACAAACGGAGGTGCCCCCATTGGAGAACAACTTACAGTTGACTCTCATGCACCCCAAAGTGGTTTTAGAGAGATTGGACTACCCGAAGAAGAACTTTTTTCCTCCTTAAAAGGATATAAGGTTGGTTTAATTGTCTTGGCGTCATTCTTTCTGGAATTTTTCATGAAATTTTCGTTTGAAATTCAGTTTTTCCATTTGATTATCCATGATGTGTAGTGGGAATTTTTCAAATTTGTTTTTAGGTGGAGAAATTTTTTTTTACATTGGAGTATAAACTTTAAATGCAGTCATTGTTGATTGCATTTCATTTTATTGCATGATTCCTTATTTTTCAATATCTTTTTTGCTGTTTTTTGATGTGGGACACTTTGGGAAACATAAACTAATAATATGAAATTAAATGTCCTAATTCTAATTAACTTTATGTAGGAACAAAGATAATTGAATGTCTTCTAATCAGTGTTTTCTGATCGAACATATCTGAATTCATTTTTAATGCACACTTTTCTGAATGAAAATGGAATAACTTCATTTCAACTTTTAATTTCGCAATATGTACATTGTTGAGTTTCTATTGTATAAAGTTATTTATTTATAAAAGTATCATTGATATATTAGGTTTTTTTTTAATATTCCATGTAAATTTTTTTCAATATAAATTCTAAAAGAGGAATCCATTCTGCTAATTGGAAGGATAAATTTTAATTTTTGATGGTCCAGGAAAATTTTAATGTTTTAGGAGGGCCCAAACACACTTGAAAGTACAAATAATTTGGTTCTGTTGATGGAAAGTATCATTAAGAAATTTCTCAAAATTAAATATGAATGTGTATGTACGAATTGTAAATATTAATGAATAAGTATTCTTTTCTTTCTGAGTTTTGGCGAACTGTAATAAATTTTATTTATTCTCATATTGAAGTTTCAATCGTTACACATTCCTAACTTCTCCAACCAATTAGGAAAAAATCATAGACATATTATACTATTTTGATAAGTCTATGGAATAAATCGTGAAGGAGAAAACGGTAATAAAGCACCCGTTCGCGAACCTTGTAGGTAGATTCGCCCGAAAAAAAACGATGAAACGTTTTTGACACCTGTCAAACTTTTTGACAGCTGTCAAAAAATTGTCAAAGAGATCATCCATGACCTAAAATCTGTTTTACATAAATATTTTGATATTTTTCAGTAATTAACTAGAATTTGATATAGTAGTCTCACCAGACCTAGTAGGTAATTCGTCTTGTCAGAGTAGTTAGAAGCGAAGGAAAAATTGTGGTAGACCTGTTGCACCGAAGATCGAAAGCTGCGTTGAAAACGTCAAATTGTGAGGTTATGTGTATATAAATATTTTTGATAACTTCGCATAAGTTAAATAGTTTAATGATAATTTATATTGTATAAAACTTTTATAATGAAAGTTAATATTTATTTATTTTCTATTTTGATCCTAATTTATCAATCCAAAGCAGCAGCTGGTATACGTACTTACACGAAAAAAGATTTGAATAGATTGAGGTAAAAATTCGATAGTTGTCCTGTTTTCCATTCCACTAACGTTCAATCGTTTCAGAGATGAAGTGAAAGATATGTTTTATCATGCTTACAATAGTTACTTAAAATTCGCATATCCTTATGACGAATTGAGGCCTTTGAGCTGTGATGGAATAGATACCTACGGAAGGTAATTTCTCGATCAATATCATAAAATAAGTCATCAATCTTTGATTTCATTTCAGCTATTCCTTAACATTAATAGATGCATTGGATACTCTAGCCATCATGGGGAATTATACAGAATTCCAGAGAGTAGTTGATCTCATAACATCCAAATCAAAATTTGACGCTAACATCAACGTCTCAGTGTTTGAGACCAATATTCGAATCATTGGTGGGCTCCTAAGTGCCCACTTGATGTCCCACCGGTAAATAATACACAAATATTACAGTCTGTATGGGTTAAAGTTCAGTTGAACAAATTCCAGAGCTGGTGTTGCAGTGGAATCAGGATGGCCATGCAATGGGCCATTATTAAGACTTGCCGAAGATGTGGCCAAAAGATTGATTGTTGCTTTCGATACTAAAACAGGTATGCCTTATGGGACCGTGAACCTTAAGTACGGCGTACCTAAGGGTGAAACTACCATAACTTGTACTGCTGGTATCGGAACTTTTATCGTTGAGTTTGGGACTCTGAGTAGACTCACAGGAAATCCCGTTTACGAAGAGGTGAGTGAGATAGAAAATCATGTGATTGCACAATTTTTAACCTCTAGATTTTCTGCATGATGACTCTAACATGAACAAAGCTAAACTCTTATTGTTTGACCACCAGCACTAACCTCAAAAAATATTTGACAGTTCATGATCATGATATATCATTCTTGAAATTTCATTATTTGATGAAATCATTCTTAGTAAAAGTAGTTGAAATTTAATATTAGGCATTCGAACGTGAACTTTTTCATTAGGTTGCCATGAATGCCTTGTACGCCCTGTACAATCACAAATCTCAGCTGGGATTATTCGGCAACCATATCGATATTGAGACGGGTCGTTGGACAGCTCAAGATGCCGGTATTGGATCCGGGGTAGATTCCTATTTTGAGTATCTGGTTAAAGGATCCATCTTGCTGCAAAGACCTGAACTGATGGAAATGTTCCATAAAGCCCGAAGGGCCTTCGATAAGTATTTAAAGAAGGACGACTGGTATATGTGGGTTTCCATGACGAAGGGAGAAGTTACGCTGCCAGTTTTCCAATCTCTGGAAGCCTTCTGGCCTGGTGTTTTGAGTTTGATAGGTTAGTTTTATCAAAAAACATAAAGAAAGGTTGTATTGAAAGCGAAAATACTACAAATTTCTTGAAATATAGGCGACACGTCTTCCGCCATGAAGACTCTCCACAACTACCATCAGGTGTGGCAACAGTACGGTTTCACCCCAGAATTTTATCACATTCCCGAAACTGAAGCCGGAGTCAATAAAGAAAGCTGGCCATTGAGGCCCGAGTTGATAGAGTCGATAATGCTCTTGTATAGGTCTACAGGGGATCCGTTTTTACTTCAGGCCGGCGAAAATATACTGAGGAGCATACAGCATAGTTCTAGGACACCCTGTGGATACGCTACTGTAAGTAAGATATTTTTTTGAAATAATCATCGGCTGTTGAAGTCCCGTATAAGTGGACCATCCTGTATATTCTATCTCCTTTTTCCTGGCAAAAATTAATTGCAGATAAAGGACGTGAGAGACCACAGAAAAGAAGATCGCATGGAATCCTTTTTCCTGTCGGAAACCACAAAATATCTATACCTCCTTTTCGATGTCGACAATTTCATTCATAACCAAGGTCAACACGGCACAGTCATAGAAACGCCGAACGGCGAATGTATCATAGAAACGGGCGGGTACATCTTTAACACAGAAGCGCATCCGGTCGATCCTAGCGCTCTGCATTGTTGTCACGACGTTCCCAAACAAAACGTATTCAATTTTTCCGATTTTTCGGTCAAGGGAAATATGTTCAGGGGGGAAACTTTGAGTGGGAGGAAAAAAAAGTTGAAGGAACGTAGTGAAAGTAAAAAGGATGAATTAACAACTAAGGAAACTGTGGTGGGAAAGGTGGAAGAGATTGAAGACGCATTTTTCAATGAAGATTCAAACAGTTCTTCGAAAATGGAAGAAAATGAGTCGAAAGTCGATGAAGAATCAGACGTAGAAAACAGTAATTTCAGCCAGGATTCTTTGGAGTTTTCGATTCTGGATTATACAGTGAAAGTTGCACCAGAGGAAGAGAAATCTTTCGATCCGGATCTGATGCTGGAAAGGTTCAAGGTTGAAAATAGGTTTCCCAAGAATGGAACATGGGAAAATAAATATGAACTTTTGAGTTGTAAAGCTCAACCATTTTTGCAGAGACTTTCCATTTTTGGAGAGATCTTTAGATGAATGCATTGTTGCAATTGTTATTTTTGTTGAATGTATTTATTTTATTTGAAAATATATGTTTATTATTATTTCCTGTGTTTTTATTTATCGAAATGCTCGAATGAATCTGGAAACTTTCGGAATTCGATGGGAAAACCAAAATTGTGACAGATTATCGATAATGACGTTTGACAAAACGAATTTGACAACTACTTCGGGTATAACCGGAAGTAACACAAATTTGAAAATATTTTAGATTTTTTTCGTATAATGTTGAGTGAGGTTAAGAAATAGTGACCCTATAAAGGTAGGGAATGAAATAAATGAGACTATTTTTTTTCTATTTAAACATTTATCTAATATTTCAACTTCTTCACAAATAATATTTACATAAAATGAATAACAACTACTTCACCAATTATTAAAACAACGAATTCATAAATTCTATAATCATTCGATATAATCTTACTTCAATAAGTGATTAAAAGCATTCCAAATCATATTTGAGCTTCGTTTTCTTAGATGAAAACCGATTTTAAAATTGAAATGGAATTTATTTCAGTCGCAAACTCGAATAAAAGAATCAAAAGTGGCACTTTAAGATCCTTTTCTTCACAATGCAAATTGAATTCCATAATGTCGGCGCATATACATATGCATATACCTTGATTGTAGAATTTGTTCTAGTTCCGCAATGATCCGCAATATTTCAAGGTCGTGGCTCTATTTTTTGTGTGAAATAGGTTATGTTATGTTTTGAGAGAGAAGACAGATGTCTTGATTGTGTTTAGGAAGTACATGTCAAAAATTCCATCAAAACCTTAGACTTTCAATGATCTAAGATGAAAACATGTCCTAATTTTGTCTTATAAGATTGTGGATATGGTAAAATAGCGCGACCCCTCTCGAAAGAAACGAAAAGAGAGAAAAATGCTCAGATTTTCTGTAGAGAAGAAAGTCTTGAACAAAATCTAACCAGTGCCATCACCAGGTTTTCTATACATCTATGTCACCCGGGAAAAACGTCAAGTGGCGTCGACGAATGTCAAGTGCCGTCTAAAAACGTCAAGTGGCGTCTAAAAACGTCAAGTGGCGTCGACAAACGTCAAGTGGCGTCGGCAAACGTCAAGTGCCGTCTTCAAACGTCAAGTGGCTTCGACCATTATGAAACTTGCAATCTTCACTTGTCATTCAGATCTGTGGTGCTTCCGGGCAAAGAACACTTTTCCAGTTCCGTTTTGATGGCGGCGATGAGCGGGATGGCGGGGTCGCTGTCTCTAAATCTGCCTTCGGCCCGTACGTGTTCTACGTTCACTTTGGGTGCTACCACGCCGGCGCTTAAGGGTCGGGTCAAGGGTGACGACGTGGAGCTGGTCCATGCCCCTTTGGGTTTGGAGGCTCCCATTTCTTGTTTTCTGGGCACTGAGGTCTTTGGTCGGGGCTTCAAGTGGGGGGAAAATCCGTCTGCGCTACTGAAAAATATAAGTTGGTTTTTGGAGGGGTTTGCTGAAGCAATGGAGACTTTTTGAGACAAATAGATGAGCTCTTTCCGAAAGGCGTTTCTTCTTGAGTCTTTTTACTCACCGTAGAGCATCTGGGTTGGCAGATTTGCTCTTAACTTCCACAACATTCTTCCTCGCCTCTTCTTCGGAACCATCCATTCTGCTACCAAAAAGGCTGAAAGTATCGTCCAGCAATTCATTGAATCTCTTCCTCATTCTCGTAACATTTCTTGGGGTCTTGGTCAAGTCGTCGATGCCTTCATCCACACTCATACCTAAAACTCAATGTTTTAAGGAAATACTGTTGAGAATGAGACTTATCTTGAGTACCATGCTGAAGTCTCTTGCGGTGCATGTCCCACACCACTGGTCCTATCACTCCTGGGTCTGCATGAGTGCCCACACTGCCATGTCTGGCGAATTTTGGGTATTGTATGTGGGTTATTTCGACTTCAGCGTCTTCAGGCATGTCCAGATGAAGCATACTCACTGGTTCTAGCACCTTATTGAGGGGCTCAGGGTTGCTGATCCTGAAAAAAAAGCAATTTTGGGAAGCAAGTTAAACTTTCAAAGCTACTACTGCTAGTGGTGAGTCACAAAGTCACACTTCTTTAGCATTCGTCTTGGAGTATCGGAAATTAATTTTCGGTTGAACAAACCTTGGAAAAGATTTGATAGAAGGCATGGACAAGTAGGATTTTGGACTGGCCACACCTGGGTCGTTGTTTCCTTCGAATATTGTGTCCACAGAGCCCCTCCTGCTGGGGTTACTGTCTGAATCGTACACATCTTGAGGTATTTGGATGGCAGTGACGGGAACTGTCTTGTTCAGAGCTGCTTTTGGTCTTGGTGGCTTCCTCGGAGGTGTCGATTTTTTTACGGTCATCAAGGGAGATATGTCCAGACTCGTAGAGCTGCGAAACCACAGGCAAAATGAAGACTTGGCTGATGCCTGAATTCAATAGGAAAGCTCAAGCCCTTCTGTTATTACCTCGAAGTCGATGGACTCAAATAAGCAGCCGATTTATTGGCTGAACCCCCACTTCTCAAGCTTGCCGTGGAGGCTTGATTTTGAAAGTTGATGTAAGTGGGGGATTGGTCGCCACGTTTGCGGGCGAAGCCTTCGGATTTTGGCCCGCTGTTGTCAACATCTTCTATTGCCCTCTCGAAGATCTGCCTCCTATTGTCGATGCCCGCTTGGTCAGATCTCTTGCGTTTGGTGCATCCTAGTGTTAGGAAGGCTATGAGGAGGAGGAGGACCAAGAGAGAGATTATGGAACCTCCGATGACTATCCATGTGTTTTTGGCTCTGCTGAGGCTCTGGGCTTTCGAAGGCTTCAGGTATGCTACGAAAATCAGGAGATTTGAGGAGAGTTCTATTAATGGACCTTGTGAACTACCACTCACGTTCAGCTTTGATGAGGGCAGAATAACCAAGCTCCTGCCTCACTTCCTCGTCGGAAATCAAGCTCATGTCGGCCACAGCAGTGTAGGCGTTCACAGGCCTCCCAGAAACAGCCACATGGTACAAAACTTCCATCTCCTTGTTCCCATCCAGATTCTTCGGATCTACTTGGTGGATGTACACGTTGACCGGCTTGTCCACAACCGCTTTTCTGCGTCTTCTCTTATAGCCGACACCAAGATGGCGCTCTTGTTGCCTTCGAAAAAATTAGGTTACTTGAGAGTTGGAGTGTTACGATTTTTTACCTTTGGAACGCCTTTTTGTACAGTTTGACCAGACGGTTCTTCAGGTCGGTTAGTTCAGGGTCTTTGCCGTCAGTTTTGATGACGGTGACGATCCAGAATTCTTTGTCGGCGTCGATTAAGTTATCGGAATCTGGTGGTGAAGTGCTGGGATTTTCCGATGGTTCGCAGTTTTCGTCGCATTTTTTAGTAGGTGGAGAATTCTGCGGGAAATGAAGGAACTCTGTCAAGACATTTGAGAAGCAATAACCGAAGGAGCTTGCACTAATGTTGAGATGTACGGAATATTTTTAGAGAAAAAGTTTTTGTTTCATTTCGATTTGTGTTGTTCTCCTGAATCCAGAAGCTACTTTCTGATAAGAACGATGATTGCTTATACCGTATACGTTGATATTTTCATTGACCTGTTTGGTAAATAGGAGAAATCAATAGGTTCATTGCACAGATAATGGCGTTAGTCATATGTGGCGTACACTGGTATAATGAGGATGAATAACCTGGAGCAACTCTTTAAAAAGCTTTCACAATGCTTGCCCCAATTAAGAAATAGATATTCTATCGAATATACTGTCACTGTGACCAAGAATAAAGTGATTTTTTCTATAAATTCGTGAGTTTCACATTGTTTTATTCTTTTTTGATACAAAAGCGTCCTTTATCTTCGAAATAAGAGTTAATAAAATGGTATTTGCTTTTTCTTTCTCATAAATTTTACGATTTTCAAAATGGACAAGAATTACGTCAGTATTAGCTGGTTTTCATTGAGATTAAAGACAATACGTATTGATACCTCATCATGGTCATCTCCAGAGTAGACTGTGGTCGTTACAGTGGCTGTGGTAGTGTAAATCAAGGTGGTAGGTGGTTCAATCACCCATGGCTCTTCATCCTTGTCGTAAGAACCATCGCCAGAGCCTGTCCAAAAGAAATCTTCGAATCTGTAGTTATTATTCTTGTGGTTATGCTGGTCTAGAAAAATCGAATCTGTAAAAGAGGGAAACTATCCTATTCGTTTCACAAATTGGCCAACTTTTTGAATCGTTAAAGAGGGTGAATGGTGAATGTAGCGGAAAGTGAAAAGTGAAGAAATTCAGAAAATCTTCGTGTATCGTGCATGCTATCAAATGACAAGTCGTGCAAGGCACGGTTTCAGAATCGATGAAGGTTCATCAACAGATGAACCACCAGCATTGGATTTGTGAATTTGCATTTGTTATTCAGTATACAGGGTGTTTTAAATATCTACTTATTTAGCCAAATGGCTGTAACGATAATGTTGTATTTTCTGATGAACAAAAAGCATTCAAATTTTTGAGGTTTTTTGGGTCGAAGAAGATCATTCGAAAATTAATTTCCTGAAGGCCAGTTGTCACTTCGTATTTCCTTTGAATCCAATCAGAGAAAAAGTAATGTTAGAATGATCGATTGCCTGAATAAAATCCCATTCACTTACAATCGCAGCTTTGAGCTTAGCCATTGAATTCACCTCTACTTCCGTTCTTCAACCTTCGACAAGAACAACGAAACTAACCTGTTTGAATGATGTCGTTCCGCAAATCTGCGAAATCCAGAATGGTCCCGTTATTCCTCGCGTTCAAGCAGAACGGTAAAACAGACACCATCACTACAAACCCTCCCCATCTCATGCCGTTGAAGAATCATGAAGCGATCTCGCGCAAACTGACATGGGATCTTCACTTCCGGTCTGTCTCCTGCTCTAGATTCCGGCTCGGAAGATGGAAGTGTTGGTGTTTTGATGGGTGACATTGATCTAACTTTACCATTGGCGCAGGTTTGATGCCATGGACACACAATCACAACAATCAGTCAGTTGATGGAGTCGAGGCTATTGCACCTCCTATTTTGAATCGCGCTGTGTTCACTGAAGCGGAGGAGTGACATAATCCGGGCTTCATTACGCTCAGTATTTCCTCTTTATTTGGTCTTCAGACTCCAATATCGGTATTTCTCATCATTCAATCAAAGAAGAATAGATATTGGGCATGAGGACTACTGTATTGAAATCTTTATTGAAACAAGATTTTGTAAAAAAACATCCGCCATCTTGAATTCCTCAATTTTGAAGAATCGTAATTTCCGACCTATAGAAAACCCCCAGATACCAATTTTGAATAGAATCGGATCATATTTACGAAACTCGTCCGCCATATTGTAGCCGCCATTTTGAATTTTCCAATTTCGACAGAAGAATCATCATTGTAGAACTCCAAAACCCCCAGATACTAATTTTGAGTTGAAGCGGATCATAATCACAAAACTCATCCGCCATTTTGGAGCCGCCATCTTGTATTCCTAAAGAATCGTAATTTCAGACCCAGAAAACCCGAGATACCAATTCTGAATAGAATCGGATCATAATTACCAAACTCGTCCGCCATATTGTAGCCGCCATCTTGAATTTTTCAATTTCGAAAGAAGAATCATCATTGTAGAACCCAAAAACCTCCAGATACTATTTTGAATGGAATCGGATCATATTGACCAAGCTCATCTGCCATTTTGAAGCCGCCATTTTGTTTGTTTCTGTAACAAATATTTCATGATGCATAAAAAAGCATGAAAGCTTGTAAAAATTGCAATGTTTTTACGGTTTGGTGAAATTTATGAGTGAATCTTGACCGAAATACCAGAAATTACTTATTACTTTAATTCAAAACTGTTTTGTGGCGGTTTTCGTCCAAGAAAATTACGATTTCTTCTTAAATATTCCTAAAATCAAGATGGCGGCACAAAATGTCGAAAGAATTTCTGAATAATGGACAGATTCCGTAAATTCAAGATGGCGGCTGTGAAATGGAGGACTGGTTTCGTGATTTAATTCGAAATGAGTTTTTTTCGGGCGGAAAGAACTGATTTCTGCATCGAAATTCCTAAAATCAAGATGGCAGCTTCAAGATGTCGGTCGAAATTTGCAATTGTGATCGGATTCTATTGAAAATAAGTAGATGAAGGTTTTTGAGTTCGCAGTTTATGATTTTGATCGGAAAACATGATAGTTTCGTCAAAATCTGTATATTCAAGATGGCGTCTCCAGAATGGCGTAGGTAGGTACGATCGTTTTGATTACGGTACGCTGTCATTAAACAGGTTTAAGTCGGGTTTTCCAAGACGGATCCTGTAATGTAGTTATTCGAATTTAGGAAATCAAGATGGCGGACATGTTCTGCGTGATTTGTCAAAATTATTAAATATAAAAATGGCGTATGCATTTTTTCTTTAGCGTCAGTTTATACATCAACGTTGAAAATATGTTTAAGATAGATTATGAATAAAAGAAAGAGTTAACGGCATGCAGACAAGTTTTTAGATTATTAATGCGTTCGAAACTTGAATTTTATGTAGATATAACCAGGAAAAAATTTTCGAGGCATTTTTCATTGAAATGCACAAAACAAGGGATGAATAATTAAATGAATTGTCTTTCGAAGCTTGTTCTATAAGAATTTCAAAAGTTTGTAGTCTTAAGTTTTAAGTTTGTGTACAAAAAAATCGTATTATTAGATAAATATTTATATTCGAGTGACATTGTCGTTATTATTATTAATCCTTGGATTCAATGGGCCATGCAATTACGTTTGAAGCATAATAATGTGAGGATTTCAAAAAACCCACAGTTGTTGATTCAAGGTACTAAATAACCTATTATGTAACCTGTTAGGACGAGAATGAAAAAATAGGAGTGAGTCAGTAGGTATAGATCAAAGTTAAGTAAAACACGATCCACAATTGTTAGTTTTATTCAATGCTCGTAATGATTCATTGCTTCATTTGTTTGTATGCAATTAGTTTTTCGTTTACAGCGTTTATCTTGAATAACATCGAAAAATTGATTTCAAAGCAATCTGTGACCTGTTGGACTTCAAAAACCTCCTGAAGACCCTGTATATTAGATTTATAATTTGTGATAATTGTTTCTATGGAGTTGTTGTCAGAAATAAATTTGTCAAGAAAGGACGTCAGTGTATCTTTTAGACTAAAATAAAGATATTTATTGACCAAAGGCAATTTGTTCGACCAAGGCGACAACATTTGGTGACCCCGACGTGATCACGACTATGGAGAAAGATCCGAAACCCCGACGAGAAGGTGCCGGTTTGAATCGTCATCTTTCGGCAGACTACGTCTGGCCGAGTAAATTTGGAGCTAGCAATATTAGAAATGCAGAATCTGAAAAAAGATCGCTGCCTGATAATCTGGTTGCAAGTGGTAAAGCTCCATCGACTTCGTCGAAGAAAACCTCAAGTTCCAAACATTCTCATGTTAGCTTAGAGAAGAAAAAGTTAGCAATAATCACTGAGAAAAAGAGACAGGAATTAGAACGACAAAAGAGACAAATGGAACAGAAGCGAAATGAAATTGAAGATAGCATCCGTCTTCTAGAAATGGAACATGATCTCCAAAATGCCATAATAGAAGAACAAGAAGACGAAAGAAGTGAGAATTCAACAATTACAGATATAATTGATAGTCCTATAGAAGAAAATGATAAGCACAGAACAGTTACAGACTGGATTAACCAAACACCTGAAGATACTCATGAACAGATAGGAAATAAACCAGAAAATAATGACATCAAGTTACTTTGTGAGACTTTATCGAACGTTCTGAAATCGGTTGCACCTTCAAACGATAAAAAATCTACAAAATTCTTGGCTCGACACACAGTGGATAAAGACTTTCCACATTTCGATGGTAACCCGCAAGAATGGCCTCTCTTCTACAAGCAATTCAAGAATATATGCAGTCTGTGTGAATACAGTAGCGAAGAAATCATGCTCAAGTTGCAGAAAAGTTTGAAAGGTGAAGCCAAAGCTGCAGTTGCAGGAATGATGTTGACTTCCGAAAACACGGATTTGGTTATGCAAACTTTAGAAATGCGCTTTGGACGACCGGAATATATAATTGATGCAATGCTTTACAACATTAAAAGTTTTCCGTACATTAGAGACATGCACCTAGAGAGACTGGTTCAATTTTCAACCGAAGTCAGCAATGTGGTATCGACAATGAAAACGCTGAATACAATGGGACATCTCCAAAACCCTCAATTATTGAAAGATTTGCTGTACAAACTCCCAGATGCACTCAAACTGAAATGGGGTGAAGTTATAGTAAGTAGAAAGGGTCAAGTCAATTTGGAAGATTTCTCAAAATGGGTAGGAGAAATAGCAAATGCAGCATGCTATGTAAGCACACCTCGTAGCAACAATTTTGAGAAATTCCCCCAGAGTAAATCATCGTTTCATGCTAAAAAGACAGAAAGAGTATTCAGCACAAAGGATTTGAAGGATCATGATAAATGTCATTATTGTGAAAAGAAACACCAGGAAGAATTATGCCCACAGATGAAAATTGATCATATTGACAAAAGATGGAGTATAGTCACTAACAAAAAGTTATGTTTTTCTTGCCTGAGGAAAAACCACCAAAAGTTCAAATGCCGAAGAAGAAAGAAATGCCAAACGAATGGATGTGAAATGTACCATCATTATCTGCTACATAAAGATCTAACGAAACCCAACTCAGAAATATTTGAAGAGCCATCAGAAGAAAAGGTTGAAATGGTTTGTGCCATGCGTCATGATACAAAGAAGATCCTTTTGCGAATGATTCCAGTGAAGCTCTACGGTCCCGCAGGAAATATTTCCGTACTTGCCTTATGTGACGAAGCCTCAACCGTCACCTTATTGGATTCAAAAATAGCGACAAAACTTGGTTTGACTGGATCCAAAGAGACTCTTTGCTTACAATGGACTAATGATGAGGTTTCAACACAAGAAAATTCACTTCGTATGGATGTCCATGTTTCCAAAACGAATGAAGACGATAAATGCTTTCTCATGAAAGGAGTCCGCACGATTGAAAACTTGTCACTTCCAGAACAAACTATCATCATGAACGAATGGAAAAAATATAAACATTTGAAAGGATTGCCAATTGCTGACATCAGGAATGAGAAACCCGTACTGCTGATTGGTCAAGATAATGTCAATCTGATTGTAGCCCGACAAATACGGAGTGGTCCAGAAAATATGCCTGTTGCTAGTAGATGCAAATTGGGATGGGCTATACATGGTCCTTATAATTCGAACACGGATCATGAAACGATATTCAGAGCACACACATTACACATATGTGAACGAAGCAATGACGAACTGTTAGAATTGGTGAAAAGTTCATTTTCTACTGAATCTTTCGGCGTTTTGGTTACACCAAATCTCGAAACTCGAGAAAATCAAAGAGCCTTGATGATAATGAACAACACGATTCAAAAGGTTGGCGAAACATATGAAATAGGTCTTCTTTGGAGTAGTGACGACGTTCAACTACCTGAAAGCAGATATAGAGCTTTGCAAAGATTGCGTTGTGTGGAGAAGAAATGTGAGAAAAATGACATACTTGCAAAAGATTATTGTGAGAAGATACGAGACTATGAGAAAAAGGGCTATATTCGGAAGTTGACTCCAGAGGAAGCGGAAATTGAAAGTCCACGCACCTGGTACCTTCCACATTTTCCAGTACATAATCCAAACAAACCTAATAAAATCAGACTGGTATTCGATGCAGCCGCGAAATCCCATGGCGTTAGCTTGAATGATAACCTTATAGCTGGGCCCGATCTACTCCAATCGTTAGTTGCGATATTGTGGAAGTTTCGTCAACGCCGTTATGGATTTTGTGGCGACATCAGAGAGATGTTCCATAGGATTGGTATCAGGAGTGAAGACAGGTGTGCCCAACGATTTCTTTGGAGAAATTTGGAAAATCACCGTATTCCTGATACTTACGAAATGCTTGTCATGACTTTCGGCGCAACATGTTCTCCTGTGTGTGCACAATTTGTTAAAAATTGGAATGCTGAAAGAATGGCAACGGATCCTGAAATAAAAACAGCACTAATGCATAAATTCTATGTTGACGACTACCTCGATTCTAAAGATACTGAGGAAGAAGCCTTGAACACCATTCAAGAAATCTGTAGGGTCCAAAAAATAGCCAATTTTGAAGTTGTGAATTGGATGACAAATTCGCCATTAATCCGCGAAAAATTAGCAGACGAAATGTTACTGGCGAGTTCCAAGAATATCGATGGAACTTCCATGCACAGAGTGCTAGGCCTTTGGTGGAATCCTGACAGTGATCGATTTTCATTCAAATTGGATACACACAATTCCACAATGGATGACCAACCAACCAAAAGAAAGATTTTAAAGGCGCTGATGTCTCTGTTCGACCCCTTAGGACTTATTGCTTGTTTCACAATCAAAGGAAGAATATTAATGCAGGATATATGGAGATCCGGAATTGGATGGGATGATTTCCTACCAGAAAAATTATTAACTTTTTGGAAGAAATGGATAGGAGACTTTGAAAAAATTACAAGAATCGAAATTCCACGGTGCTACAGCTTGATGATTCCGAAAGCAACAAGCATCGAAATCCATGGCCTTTGCGACAGCAGTGAGAAAGCTTTTGCTGCAGTGGTTTATATCCGAACAATCTGTGAAGAAAAAGTCGACATCTCCCTCGTAGCGTCAAAAACACGAGTGGCTCCCTTGAAACCGTTGTCGATTCCAAGGCTAGAGTTACAAGCGGCTGTTATGTTGAGTCGATTAGTCCAATCAATAAAACGCGAATTGGAAATATGTATTCACAGGACTTATTTCTGGTCCGATTCTAGATGCGTTCTGAATTGGATTCGTGGACAAGGAAGAAACTACAAACAATTCGTTGCCCATAGAATCGGAGAAATCCAAGAGCGAACAAAAGTGGACGAGTGGAGATGGGTTCCAACTGAATTTAACACATCAGATGAAGCGACAAGAGATTCATTCAGTAACAAAGAAGTTATCTCTGAAAAATGGTTTTGTGGACCTGAATTCTTGAGACTACCTGAAGATTTGTGGCCGAGAGAGAAGAAAAACACCGAACCAATAGAAGAAGATCTCAAAGAATTGAAAACCGCTGGAGTCTGTTTGGTAACGAAGGAGTATGAAAATGTACTTCCAGAGGTGAAAAGATTCTCAAAGTGGCTGAGGTTGATAAGATCAACTGCCTGGATTATCAGATTCACAAAGATTATGACGAACAAAATACGAGGAATGAATTTGATATTTCCATCAGAACTGACTGTAGCCGAAATTGAAGAAGCTGAGGTACACTGGATTCGACAGACACAACGAGAATGCTTTCTAGAAGATATTCACTGCCTAAAAAATGGAAAGCCTCTGAGTCCTCAGAGTAAACTGCATTCATTGTGTCCAGAAATCCAACATGGATTGCTGGTTCTTGGAGGAAGGACCAGTTTAGCCACCGAACTGTCAGAGAGGACGAAAAAACCCATAATCTTATCACCGAAACATGATTATGTCAAACTGCTGATCCATCACTACCATGAGAAATTCCGTCACAGAGGAGTGGAACTCGTCTTGAACGATATAAGACAAAAATTCTGGGTGATTGATGGACGAGCAGCGGTTAAATCAGTTGTTATGAAATGTCAGACTTGTAAAAATGAACGAGCTAAGCCATCACCACCTATTATGGGACAACTTCCTGCAGCCAGACTGAATCGAGAGGTGAGACCGTTCATAAATGTTGGAATGGACTATTTTGGGCCAATTTATGTAACGGTAGGAAGGAGAAAGGAAAAGAGGTGGGGAGTGATATTTACATGCTTAGCTGTAAGGGCCATACATCTCGAAATATCACATTCTCTGAATAGCGATTCTGCAGTGATGGCCATAATGAGGATGGCAGGAAGAAGGGGGAAACCTAAAACAATATTTTGCGACAATGGTACGAATTTTGTTGCAGCAGCCAAAGAACTCAAGGAGTCCCTGAAAAACTTGGACAAATCTGTAGTTATGAATTCTATGACATCAAGAGGGATCGACTTCCGATTCAACCCACCTACTGCTGCTCATATGGGGGGAGTTTGGGAGAGGTTGATTGGCTCTGTGAAACGAACCATTGGGAAAGTGTTGAACAGCCAATCCTTAAGAGATGAAACTCTGCAGACATTTTTTGTGGAAGCTGAAAATATGGTGAACTCTCGACCACTGACGAAGGTGTCAACAGATCCTAATGATTATGAGGCTCTAACACCCAACCACTTCTTATTAGGTTCGTCTAATGGGGATGGTCCTGTTCCACCCATAAATCCAGATTCGAGTTTCTTAAGACGAGAATGGAGAAAATCAACAATGTTATCTGATTCATTCTGGGGGCGATGGGTCCGTGATTACTTACCAACATTGACCAAAAGAAGTAAATGGACAAATGATAGCAAACCAGTCAAAGTGAATGATATTGTTGTACTCGTCAACGACAACGCACCGAGATACGAATGGAAAATGGGCCGAATAACTGCCATTCATCCAGGACCTGATGGTAGAATTCGTGTGGTTGACATAAAGACAGCCACATCTGAATATAGAAGACCAGTCACTAAGATTTGTAGATTGGAGCTACAGGAAAACTAGTTCCTATAGCAGGGGGGAGAATGTGACCTGTTGGACTTCAAAAACCTCCTGAAGACCCTGTATATTAGATTTATAATTTGTGATAATTGTTTCTATGGAGTTGTTGTCAGAAATAAATTTGTCAAGAAAGGACGTCAGTGTATCTTTTAGACTAAAATAAAGATATTTATTGACCAAAGGCAATTTGTTCGACCAAGGCGACAACACAATCATAGGTTTGATTCATCTTGAATATTCAATTATTGTGCAATTATATTCAACAGAAAGAAGTCCAAATATAAAATAAGTACCTAATCGAGTTTACTCAGATATTCGAACGTTTTACAGCACAAACTTTACCATTTTAAATTGAAAAGTAATGTATTATTCTCAAGAAACAAGTTTGATATAAAATAAATGTTAATGTTTTCGTTATTTGCGAGCAAAGAGTACATGGTTCTTCCAAGAACCAGGAGTTATAATCTTCAATCTCCTGATGATCATCAAGCTTCGTTAATCTTAATGATTACTGCTCAAATGACCATAAATTTCCTTTTTTTGGTATCATTGATAATATAGAAGGAATGAGGATGTAACCAATAACGCTTCAAAACACGATTGAAGACTGAGTCATTTTTGATATTTCCACCTCTACCTGCACGACTCGTTTCCAAGAAAAGCTGCAGGATCTCCACCGAGAAAATTCTTAGGGTCGTCGTCACAGTCGTCGGCATTTTTTGTTGATTCATTCGGTCATCTCGGGAAAGTCTTTCTCCTCTTAACCTGGCGCCGATGGTTCTTGGAATCACCAATGGGGCCCTAACTAACCTGACTCACCTCTTTCGTGAACTTGCAAGGTTGTTCGTTTATTTTTATCGCGCAAGTTGTTGCATTATTTATTGTTTTTAATGCGGTTGATGGTGACGCATTCGTTTTACGCTGTTCAAACCTTTTTGCGTTCGTTAATTGTGCTAAAAATGTATTTGCGGTTTTGATTGAAATGGAGATGCATACGAACGACTTGGAAAATTTGGTATTTATAAGTAAATGTTCGTCTTTTGTCATATCAGACGTGCTAAAAGGTAGTATGTGAATTAATTACGTATAGACTGCGGTTTTCGTGAGATTGGATGTTTCTAGAATAACACTATTTAACGAAAAAACATTCCAAAATTCATATGATTCATCCGGTTGGACTAAATAGCAAGAATAGTAGCTACAAAAAATTCCAACTTTTGTAACGCAGAATAACTGTCTTATTGATGGCTGAGAGAATTATAATATCTTTACGTAATGTAAATGAAGCTGGGGCATGCAGGCAAGTAGACGATTGATCCAAAGATTATACTCTATAATCTTTGGATTGATCATTTTCCCAAATATAGATCACAGCCTTGATAAGTCGAATCTCGAATTTCTCTTAGCACACCTCTGGATATTGACTCCTTAAATATGAGCTACAGTACGGGAGGTAGCATCGAATTGGTCACAGTATGCTGTATATATTTCAGTATTTCATCAGTTTATTCCTACGAGGAAAAATTCAATGAAGAATATAAATAAAACACGAAGTCAAGTTTTTTTTCTTGTTTATTCTTTCTATAATTTAATCAGATGATTTGAGTCTCCGATCAGAGAGTGCATGTCTCTAGACCATTATCATACGTTATCTCTCAATGTACCTAAAGAAGGTTAATGCCAAGACTAATACTGTCGCATAACATATTCATTCATGAAAAGTTACCAGATCTCATATAATTCTCAGAGACGTTGGCAATGCTAATTTCTATTTAGTCCTTTTTAACTTTGTAAATGGAGTTAGTTTTTCTGTCCGGATATTCGAGTAATTTCATTCTTTTTTCGAATGAACTATCACAAAGTAACGGACTATTCTGTCCATTATTTTTCAGTAACATTTCAACACTCGATTCTTGATTTCCGTTCAAGAAAATAGCATAACTTAATCTTTCAACCAAGTTTATTTACTTGAAATATTTCCAGTATTAACAGAGAAAAAAAGTTTCTTCAACATTCGCCAGGTCTTTGAAATTATTGAATTCACGTAATATTTTCTCATATTCATTATCTTCCAAAAGTAAATGAACATTTCGATGAATACGTAATTACTACCACCTCTATGTGGAGAGGACAACGTTGCTTGGTTATTTGACAGTAAAATGACTATAACCAAACTTTTTCAAAATATACACGGTGAAATGTGTCAGAATTTCATGACCAACTAGTATGGTAGTAGTAAATACTAGTATGGGCCAGCAGATCTACCTTTTAAACAGTTATGATGCTTATGGTCTCCACTCACGAGGCAACGGGATGGGAAACAAGCAACAAAGATAATAAAGGGCCATAAAATCCGGCGCGTGCCATTACAGATGCTATGAGTTCCCATGAAGAACATCGGAATTTTTGCATTTGTGTCAGTCACTTCTACGAAAATTTCCGTAGAATTAGGGAATTCAGAAAGTTTCAACGGCATCTCCGATTTGTACTTCCTTTCAATACCGAACAAAATCGTACGTTTCGTAGATACTAAGTTCTGAATTCCGTAGAAGTGGCAACGCTGGGAAATTCTAGCAACATAAACCGTCTACCTCTTGTCAAAACCCAAGCGGCACATTTTATTGGCCATGATTTATTGCAGATCGGTACACAATGTTTCCGATCCGGTGTCTCCAGTGGATGGGCACTATTATCGGGTAGGCCTCCGGTCGCGGAATCTGAGCGCAGTTGTCAGATTGTGTTTCGGGCTTTCTCTATAGAAGGCTGTGGCCAAACTATGACAGCTTACAGCTACAATGTCAAATAGTTCTCCGTGATCTCTGCAGATCGGGCGATTTCATAGGAGAAATGTCAAACTTTGATCAGTTTTCCTGAAGAAATGGGGAAATTATGGAAAATATGAATACCAAGCTATTTTGCGTTGACTCTTCCTCTTTCGATCCGTATATTTACATCACGACCAGGATATCTGCGAAAAAAGTTTTATCGAGTTTAAAATTGCCCTTTTTGCCGAATTTTTTCGCGATTTTCGCGAATTTTTTTAAAATACTTCTACATCGCCTAGAGGATCGAAATTTCGCCCACGTACGAATCGATCATTCCTCTTTCCGACCGTGTAAAAATTTCTCTCCTGTATCGCAGCTTCGCTGCGATTTTAAGATCCTTCTGAACCCACTTTTTCGACAGATTCCCCGGGCCGGACCACAGAGTTACCGTTTTAGTATAATATAGAAATATAGAACGAGGCCTAATTCGGCAAGTCCTACATAGCAAAGTGTTTTGCTTAGGATGAATTAAACAAAAAAATTCTTTATTAATGGAAGGAACATTATTGGTTTATATTTTGTTGATCAGCATATCTCAAAGTATCTCTGTGCAAAATTTGAGCGATTTAAAATTTCTGAACTTTTGGGTGAAAAGGGTTGTGACCTCATACAGTAAATTGATAGGTAAGTACCAAGGAAATTAAACAGTATATCGCTTAATTTCTTTAGGTAAGTAGGTACCGTGCCTGGAAACTCCATGGTTATCTCCAAAACGCATAGAATGCGTATTCTATGCCTCTTGGTTATGATGCATAGAATATACGCATCTATGTTCTCACAAATCCTCAGATTCAAACAAATGCTGCGGCATCTCCCGTATCGCCCATATCGTCCATACCGCAAATTCTCAGAATCGGAAATCGGCCCCAACTTCCGATTTCCAAACACCTCTTAAAATTCAGTGCGCAACACAAGACCGTAAGTCATCCCATCCTACTACACCATGCATCCGTGGTCTCCTCGCACCTTCACTCTTTTATCACGATTATCACGACCCAGTCCATCTATATCTTGACTCTCCTCCGTCATTTTCCCAATAAGACACCTGCCGAGGTCGACCAGCTCGCGATAAAACCACTTTTCTAATTTGGTGTCACACTTGGTTCGCCCATCAAGTCAACATAATGACAACAGATAAAGTTTTCCGATGCCTGGCGAGATGTTTTGACGTCTTGGTGTGGTTCTCTCTGGTCTTAATAGTGGCCGTCTGTGTTACTTCCACGGAATCGGCGAGAAGGAATCAAGTGAGGTTTTCCGACGACGTTATAGTTTTTCCGAAAGAAGAATCTGGTGGCGTGGAAAAGAGGAGCGAAAATGGGGAGTATAGGATGCCGGGGATTTTCCGGCATACTGAAGAGTTCCACCAGATGCATCCGGAACTTCCCAACAGGAGGAAAGGACATAGCGATAGGAATGGTATTCGAGAAAATTCTGGTGTCTACAATTTTGGGGACGAAAAACGGAAGTTCTTTGATTATTTGGATACTCCAGCGCAGAATATCACTGTGAGTAAAAGTGAATATAGATTTTAGGGTGCCCCAAATTTTGCCTAGTAAAAAAAGTCAATACGATTTTTTGTTCGTGAGTTATCGAGTTTGCGGATGGATAGACAGACAAAATTTAATTTCCGAAAACTATTATAGAGCGCATAATTATAAAAATTCTCGCTCAGAAACAACATCAAATCAAAGAATTAATCACAAAACATTTCTGGTAGCTCTGTGACTACTGATTTAACACCTATGCTTTCTATGAATCGCCAAATTTCCCTCAAATTGGAAAAAACATTTCCCAATGATTCACTCATTAAAAAACGCATTCTCCAAGATGACCAAATCGGAATTTTATCGATTATTTTCGCAATCGTTACCGATATCCAAGAAAACCAATACATTCGAACCTCTATCGGGATTTTTATCGTTATCTAATTTCATCAAAACATCTATGATTCACAACAGGTGCAGATCATTGAACCGAAGAAAAGAACACTTGTTGTCTCTGACTTGTGTAATCTGTGGTTCAGCTCCCTCAGTTTGAAATCTAGGTTGGCCGTTCTGAATTCACCAGAATTCCACCAGATCTTGGCGCGTAAATATTCCATGTAAATCACGACGAAAATGGAAGATTATTATTTCTGTAATTTTTGTTTATTTCGAGAATAATAATATAACAAATAATGGAGTGTAAACCAGCATTAGGTAGAATTGAATGTTTATTGTGTGACCCCTTTATTAATTCGACTTGATCTTTTTAGATCCCCCTTGATTTGATTCAGGAAATGAACGAAATAGGAGACTTGAATGAAATAACTAGGAGATTTGTTGAAGGTGACGAACAGGTGCCTTTAGGTTCGGAGTTATTCACAGGTAAATGATTAAAAAGCAATTTTCTTAAATTTTTATTTTATCAGTAAGTATGTATAAAAATGTAACAATTTCTCAGTAAAATCACCAAGAGTGGCACTTCCAATCACAGTGAATTTTAAACAGTAACACTGGGCTGTAAAACAGTAAAATCACTACTTATAAATTTTCATCAGAATAATGAAATTGTACAAAAGCAACTTCTGATGTTCGGTATACAGTCTCCGCCTTACATTCAGAGTATCTACAACAAAATTACTGGGAAAAAAGTATTCATCACAATTTCCAGGAATATACGTATAATATACATAAAAATGTACAACGTGTACTTATCAAAACTACCCTAGAATACAAAATTAATTCTCAATATCATAACAAATCCTATTCGTAAAACATTATGGTATCGTTTAAGTGTACAGGGATCTTTTCATAAACTTTTAAAAACCTCAACAATTGCACTAAGCTAGATTCGAAGATGGGGAAGGAGCAGTTGTCGAGGGTCGTTGCATTGAAAACTGAACGGAAAAGATTGAAAACGTTACATTAACTTTAGGAAATCTCGCAGACAGCGATTGTGATATTTCGTAGAATTAAATGCTGGAATCAGTCGATTTCTCGTTGGAAATTTTTATATGTAAGCGTTGATTGCAAAAAAGGGAACTGATTCTTCACGAATTAAAAATTCTCGTATTCAAGAAAAATTTAATCAAATAGTGTTCGTGTTTTTGAGAATTTTCAAGCAGGCATTAAATTTTCTCTTCATTTGTCCAACGTGAGAATGAACTTCAAATTATCACATCTGATTTTGATTGAATTCAGTCATTCCAGGAGAGTGTCGTAAAAAATGAAATTTGAGAAATATCCAATTAGACAATCTGATATAATTTTTTCAAAAATTGGTCTTTAATTGTGAAGCAATTTTTTTATTCACTATACAGGGTGATCTATTTTGTTGATCTCTCAAAAAGAAGAAATTTTTCTATCAATTCAGGACCGTCAACTCTTCGTTTCAAAGATCTTGCAATATTGACTTAGCCCTGCTAGTAGAAAATGGACCACTCTGTATATTATGCATTTCCTACCTGGTATTCTTGAAAATTTCTTCAGAAGTCAATGGAGACCAAATATTTTCGATTATTTTCACTGGTAAATGTGAATTAGATTCATAAAATTAATTTTAACTGAAATTCTGCATTTCGGATGAATTAAATCAAAGAAATGATTAAACGAAGACAAGAAAATTAAGAAATTATTGCCATCTTCAGTTGACGTTAACTCGATTTTCTTGTCGAATTGTTTAATTTAACCAATCTGCCGATTAATAATAATTCTACTCGG
This sequence comes from Adalia bipunctata, assembly GCA_910592335.1. Taxonomy (NCBI): domain Eukaryota; kingdom Metazoa; phylum Arthropoda; class Insecta; order Coleoptera; family Coccinellidae; genus Adalia; species Adalia bipunctata. Next base: position 571,269 of record OU342952.1, on the reverse strand, counting down.
ATAATTGTGTGAATATACAGTGTGTCCATTTGCAATCCATCCAAAGTAATTTCTAGGGTGGTATCGAAAATGAAACTTGTCTATTCGAATAAAAAGCCTGCTTATCATTGATAAAAGAATCCAAACTGCCAAAATTACGCGTGATGTATGCTGAAACATGTAATTTATGTTCTGGTACATTTACGAAATGTACGACTTTGATAATATGTGGTCGATTTCCTGGTGGATAGGAAGAAATTATGCTAGTCGACGTTTCGGTCATCTTAGGACATCCTCAGGGCATAAAAATTCAGAAATCTCCAAAATGTTGTAAATCTCTGAGGAAAACGATTAAAATTCTCGAAACGTTGATTTCAAATGAGCGATTGCCGGGATTTACGTCGATGTAACATTCCCAATGTGATAATACGATCGATTCAAAAACTGCGCAACTTTCCAATTAAATTTGGAAATTCCCAACGTGACTAGACTTTTTCTTAAAAGAAAATGACCGAAAATCCCATCTGTATTTCATTTCGGCTAAAAAAAAAAATTGCAACGACCTCTCCAAGTAGCTTACAATTTATAGGACGTCGTCCACGCAAGAAGTCATCATGGATAATCAGTCAGATTTCGATGTTTTTTCGTAAAGAAAACCTCGCACTGAAAAAAAAGTTCCGAAACATAAAAATCGCACAATTTTTGTCGGCGCCATCCAATTCTACCAATTTCGTAAAATCCGACGAAATACGAAGAATCTTTGAAGACCGCCAGATTTTTTTAACCAATCGGTTGCATCTTTCCACGGAAATAGATCAATCGCAGTTCGAACCAAAACGGAAGTTTAAACTGCGATTGGCATCAAGATCCGCTTCCTCCGTTACCGGTGACTCCCCCCTCCCCATCGTTTTCATACACTCCCTCTCAATCCTCCTTCTCCGCCTCCTCGAACTCCTTCAGCAAATTCCTCCTGCATTTTACGTTACCCTCGTAAATGATCAGGTAAATGCTGCAGTCCTGGTTGGAGGACGAAGAGTAGGCTACGCTCAGTTTGCAGGGTCGCTTCCACCTGCACTCCGTCTGCAGCTTCTTCAGGCTCGGTTTCCGAAACTCCACCTGACCGTCGGACGTCATGTACTTGACGCGCACCGGTTCGAACTCGCCCTCCACCACTTCCGTGTCGACGGGGGGCGAATTTTCGATCTGGTCCCCCTGGCCGTTGTTCCTCCTCGGTCTTTTGGCGGGGGAGGAACACGCCGAGAGGCGTTTTCGGACGCTTCTGGTGCTGATCTGCGTGGACGTCGAAGGTTTGGTGGGCGTTATCGGTTCGTGCGATTTCGGGGGACTGAAGAAGGGCGTCGAAACCTTCTGGGGCTCTCTGGAAGAATTAGCTTGTTATTGTACAGGGCTGCATACCCAGTCGACCATCGCAACATAAAAAAGACTGTTCTTTTCGAACTGTAACTCACCTTGGTAACTTTACAACGTGAGTATCTCTAAAACCGATCTTCTCCACTGGCTTGGCGTGGTCGAACAGGTGTCCGACGTTGACCAAATTGGTCTTTATGTAACTGGTAACGTTTTTCTGTCCCTTGATCGTGTGACCGAAATAGTCAAGCACGACGTTCTCGGACAGGAAATATTTGGTCTTGTCGTTGAAACTGTGGATGAGGTCCAGGTAAAAGTTGCAAAAGGTCGATGCGTCCTTGATTTGGTCGTCCGTGAAATCCACGTCGTCTGTTGCATCTAAAAATTATTGAATCGTATTTATTTTCAGATCGATTCGGCACAGAAGAAAGAAGTAAGTAGAAATTTCATATTCTTCGTGTTTAAATAGTGCATGTTATGTGATTGTGTAATAAACTAACAAATTTTGGGGTAGTATCAATTTATCGATTTTTTCAGACGCAGCGATCAGGCCTAAATCGGCGGGTTGCATGCCGGAACTGCAAACCGTGCAACTGGCCACGTCGCTGGACGCCAGCATCTTGTACATCCCGCAATGCACGCGTTTGGAAAGATGCGGTGGTTGCTGCAGCCACCACCTGTTGAGCTGTCAGCCGGTAGAAACGCAACCCGTCAGTTTTTCCGTGAGTTTCCCGCGGATCCCTCGAAAAATTCGCGACTTACAAGACTTTTCCAGGTGCTGAAAACGCAATACGTGGGCGGCAAAAACCTGAAACTGGTCGGTAAGGAAATCGTGGTCCTGGAGAAACATACCAAGTGCAAATGCGACTGCAAGGTGAAAGAAGAGGTGAGGAATCTATTTTCAGCGGTTCTGCTCGATTAAAAACCTCATTTCATTCAACAGCTTTCTACGAATGAGCAAAAACATTCCTATCTTCAGACATTCGGTTTTTTCGATATTGTAGACTAAATTTCCTTGGGAAACCCTGAATACCACTCCCAATGGCTAATTCCAATATTGACTCGATCTTCTCTTTCAGGATTGTAACAGGTATCAAGTGTACAAAAAGGCTGAATGTCGATGTGCTTGCACAAACACAGACGAAGAGAAAAAATGTTACAGAAAGAATCAGACGAAATTGTGGGACCCGGAACTTTGCAGTTGTGTCTGTAAGGAAGTGACCGAGTGTTCCACAGGGTTCGAATTCGATCCAATCGAATGCAAATGTGCCCCAGCACGATCTAGAAGTAGGTACACGGATGCTGAACCGAGAATTGATTTAGAGGAATAAGTGTTTGATTATCCAAAGAAACTATTTAATTTTGTTATTCTGACATAATGTGATATTTATATTGTAAATTATTACTATTCTATTCCAAAAAGCAATAAAATGTTATGGTTGAACGAGTGTTTCAATAATGGGATGATTCGACCTATACGTTTTGTTTGATTTCCAAATCACAATTTTCAATTCTCTCTCAACAAACAGAAATGATTTCACAATAAGTTCTAATTGACCTAACACGTAAGTACATCTTTGCGTCCTTGTTTTCCCCAGCAACATTCTTGAATTAAATTGTTGCAATCCATATTTGACTTGAACATCAAATATTTCAAGACCAGAAAAATAGAAAGTTACATTTAATAAATTGTTATACCTTCTATTTTCGCCAAGTTTTAGAATCTCGTCGCGATCTTAAAATTTAAAGGGAAACGACAGAGATCGACCCACTTTCTCTTCTCCGATATCGATTTAAATGTCCCAACAAAAACAATGCACAAGACTTACCCATTGCGAATTTAAAGGGTCTCTTTAAACCATACAACGTTTTTGACAACCTTTGTTTTTTCACTGGAAAGAGCATTTTCAAAGGGACCTGGATTTTTACACGGTTTGGTCATCGTCAGTTTGATATTTTCATCAAATTTTCAATGTTTTGAGCAACTTGGAAACCAGAGTTTTGTTTGCGCATCGACAGTTTTCAAACTAGTTTATTTTTGACAATATGGCGGCGGTAGCGTCATTCTTAGTTGGACTTGTCGACGCCAGATGGCGCTGGAGAAGAAATCTATCCTGAATTATCGAGCTTTTTAATTTATTTGGTAGATGTCGCGATGAAAATTATTTGAAAAAGTTCAGTTTCTTCGATAAAATGCAAGTATTTTGTAGTGAATTTGGGTTTATGAATGAACAGTGATGAATATTTAAGGATATTTAATTCGTGATGAGGTTGTTTTGGCAGTTTGGTGGCGCAGCGTCAATTGCAGTTGGGTAGGTAGTGGCTAGATGACGCTGGGTGTGGATAAGTGGAGTTTCGGATTTCTTATAATTGTTAAGAGAGGTCGCCACTGTGTCACATTTGGTCATGGAAATGAGATTTGTATGGCGATATTTGTGTAATTTAGAACATTGTCACCTATTTATTGGGTTTGTGATAATCGGTTGTTATGAATAAACATTTATCACCTTTCGAGATTATTGTTGAGAAAGAGATTTAATGATGTTTAAATGATTCATATAATATCTGATAATACTGTGTTAATAATTTCGTACAATTTATGTACGAAGTAATTTTTTCCTCATTTCGATCTAATTATGGGATTAACAGTTCTATAAGAAATTATTTTGCGGAATGATTTGAGTCTTCATTATTTGGTCAAGACTGCGTGTAATCTTTTCTTGTTTTTTTTTTAATTTTTGATTTTTGCTACCATTCAGAGTTCTAAGAGAGCCTCGGTATTTCGATTGCAGTTTAGAATATTCGTAGAACGACATTCTGCCATCATTTTTTTTTGCGATATCCTTCTTTGTGGCATTGAAGACATGATTGAATTGAATTAGCCGGAATAAATTTGTCATCGCTTGTTCGAGCATGAAAAAAAGCAAATTACTAGTCGCAAGCAGGGAAAGCAAAGAAGACAATAGCCGAGCACTTTGATCTAGCCGCCGCTACGTTGAAATCGAGCAAGCGTACCTAAATCTTAATCCAGTTGCGACTCCTGGAACGAGAACGAAAAACTGTGGAAAATACGGGCATTTCACGCTTTTCTTTGTCGGCTTCAAAAGCGCAGTAAAAGATAGGCTGTTATCGTCGTGTTTGAAGTTGTCTTAGGTTATGGCGAGCCTGAAAGTTCGTTTGGGTAACCAGCCGGTCGTTACTCCCGTAAATTACTCCTAAAACTGTACCGATTCCGTTCGTTGTTTATATTTTTGTTTGGTCGGTGTGTTCAACGAACCGTGTGCCAACTTTCGCATTCGTGGACAGCGCGTTTCGAAGTTTCTACAGAATGGAAAATGGGGAGCACAAAATAGGGAAAAAGTGAATCTGTGGTGGAGGGCGATTTTTTTTCTGTGTGCATAATTGACATTCAGAAATTCAACTTTCAAGAATGACTTTCAAAACTGACAACGACAGGGTTTTAGCACAGAATACTTAATTAGTTAGGTATTCTGTGGTTTTAGTATGAATGGACCATAGACATAGACTTCTCTGTCTATAGAATAGAATTTATGTGGCCAGAGAGAATTAATTATAATCGCGTCTGTAATCATCCAATCAATGTTAACCCTTTCATTACAAACCAATTAAGGAGCTGTCTCATATCAAATGGAATGAAACATATCTGGAGTCTAGAATAAAGTAACCCTTTTAACTGTCTCTGATGACGAATATCATCTAGCTCTAGTGGTTGGAACACAGAACCTCTCATGTTGCAGACACGCAGATAAAGATAAACGCAAGGCGTGTAACATTTCCGTTTTGAAACATCCATTATGCCTTTTTTTGTTATGTGAATAGCTATAATCTGAAAGAGTAGTAGGTATACTTGAGTAGGCCTGCCATGGGGTTTCCCAAGAAGGTCGATATGATTTAAAACGTACTGCAGACTGCAGGTATAATAGATGATGTCAAGTTTGTCGAGTACAGTATTTATGAAGAGGTTTTTGAGCGTTCGCTCTATGACCATATCAAATTCTTGTAGCAGATCCGGGCCATCGACGATTTATTTGACAGCTGTCATTTTTTTGACAGCTGTCATTTTTTTGACAGCTGTCATTTTTAAATTAATTTCTTGAACTGACAATAATGTTGATCTACTCACAAGGTGGATAGACGAGAGTTGAAAATTACAATTTTTTTCGTGAATTCATGATGAAATCGATACAGTTATATGAAATATGATCTTTTGAAAACTATCGAGACCATTTTCCTCTTTTAGGGGGACCCACGTGATCTGAAAGGGTGGTAGGTGAACTGAGTGTGTTTCCTTTACCTGACAGTACTCGGCTATTAATTGAGGAATGGTATCATAGAGGAGTGCGTGACTATTAACATTCTTGAAGGCTCGGAAACAACCACGCAGTCGTGTTTTACCTTTTCTCTGCACGTTTGCATTTCAAAGGTAGGTATTATGGGGAATTATTCCCATTAAATGGAGGTCACGTCCCTCAATAATTAGCGTTTCTTTATGCTGATGAGGATGATGAGTTTCCGTGGAAACATCGACTGCAATTTATGCACTCTAGGACTTGTTCTTGTTTGAGCAGTGTGGGAGGATGCGATGATTCTGATATTGTAATTGCATTATCTAGATTTCGTACTGAATCTACATACACAAGTTTTTAATTGGTTTCACATGTTTTGCCAAGTAGTAGGTAAATCTCATTTGTTTCACTTATGAAATAAATTTGCATTTGAATGAAATTGAAAGTGAAAAAAAGTTAAATACATGTTTCAATTTAAATGCAACAAAAAATGAATTGAATTGTCTCATAATATGGGTTATATTCGGGTCGAAATCGATAATTTATAATTGTTTTATCACACTTGGTGTTCAGTTATTATTGTGCACCTTCACGAAAAGTCAGCTCTATGTGAATTATTGTATTGGAAATGTCGATTTTGATTGGCCTATTCATTGAATTAATTTTTCCTTTCACTGTCATTCTCATTCTCGTAATGTAGCTGTTGGAAATTGTGTTCCTCTTCTGCCAATCGAATCAACGGTTCCAACGGAAAATAAGCCCTTTTCCACAATTCCCTGAAGACCCCACCCAAATTTTATAGCTCCTAAAATTTGTTTTCAAATTATCCAGTCACTCAATTAAGAGTAATTCCACGTCCGAACTAATACCGTCGTCACACCCCCTAAACACATCGTTCACACTCGATCACGCATCGAAATGAATTAGGACATAAAATACGCATAGAACAATGCACGGATATGGCTGCGTTCTGAAAGTACGTTAGCGACTAAATGGTAGTTTATGTTCCATCTTGTACCTACGGGAGGAATCGTGTTACGATCTGAAAATTAAGGAGAGATAATTGGTTTTTAGCCGTTGAGACAGGAAAAGAGTGTTGTTGAGTTGTTCGGTTTTGCATATCGGAGAAGATGCGCGTAATTGGTGGTTGGTTTCCTGTGAACACCGTGTAATCTTGATTGTTTCGAGAACCTAATCTTTGTGTTTACGTTATTTTGTTCGTGCTTTCAATTAATTTGAATCTCGTTTTTTTTGTTTGGTCATTAAGTCTAAAGCTTTATTCCTTTGCCGACAACTAAATTACCTCGCAGAGAGAAAAATGAAGCTCTCTGCAACAAAAGTACCATTTCCCATGTACCCGTGTGTAACTACCTAATGGAGTAAAAAACGAAACAGTACCACTCGTTCTCTTCTGCGGCTTCGTAGATCGCACAGCGAGAAATAAGTATCATATAGAACAATCAAGTAGGCCGGCCGCTGGCTTCCTTCTAGATGATAGCTCACCAGGGGGGTTGGGGGGTCGAGAGGGGGCTGCTGCGTGATTACAGCGAGTCACTGACATCGTCCAGAGAGAGAGAGAGAGAGAGGTTCGAGCAGATAAATTTCCAAAGATGCATAAACTGTTTAAACTGAACTGCAAATTGTTGTTTGCCCTTCTGAATTTGTTTAGGATTTTTCATGAGTAATATCATAAGTGCATCCAATTTTTCCGAAAAAAATCGAAAAAACACGTTGCTAAGTAATATTTTAACAAGAAGCATGAGTGCAGGTGGCAACAAAAATCCGAGTCGAAGACGAGGATTTTTGCACCTGCACGAATGCTTTTTGTTAAAAAAATATTACTTAGGATTTTTTTGCATATAGATTGATCCTTTGTGAATCGAAAAAACCAATTTTCATCTATCAGAGTCGAACAGTTAAGATTTTCTGATTTTTTTCCCGAAGGTCCAAATTTTCCGATTTTTCACCGTTCGTAAATCAAAAACTGTTTTCCTCACGGAAGAACTGATTGGATTTTTCGAAAAATCGAAATTTTTCCATACCTTAGTATAGGATTTTTCGCAAAAATTCGAATCTCGTCTATAGATACGAAATTTTCTGATAAAATCTTGTCATGAACAGCATCGATATTTTCGGGGACTGACACAGAAACTGGCCTTCCCGATCGGTCATCATCTTCAATGGAAAATTTACCTCTTTTGAAGCTTGCAGTCCAATTTTTCACGGTCGCATACGAAGGACATTGATCACCAAGGGTATTAAGCATATCTTCGTAAATCTGCTTACCTCTTCACCCTTTTAAATACAGGTACTTGATGATGGCTCGATACTCCAATTTTTCGATTCTTACAATTTCGGTGGACATGTTTTTTTTAAATTTATTGCGTAACTCTGGTTTACTCTTTTGACGTCGAACTCTACACTGACACTAATAAGTTATTGTTCGTTGATATGGTATCGCAATATTTTGTTTATGCATGGAACTGGTCTAGGCTAACTAGATATCAATACATCCTCGTACTTCATCGTGAATAGTTTATTACAGATAATAACAGATCGGCAATTATTCGTTATTGTTGCCCGCACAAGAGAAAAACGACTAAAAAAAAGGACAGACATAAAGTATCGAAGTCTCGTGTAGCTCGGTAGCTGCAGGTAGCTCTGGCATAAATTAACCGACTTGTCCATGGTTATTAAATTCCGATGCTGATTTGAATTTGATTATCTGAACGTTCGAAGAGAATTATCTTCAGATTGTTCGGAAGGTGTGCAAGAGTCTGAGAGATGCAGTGCCGTATTGTGGGTTGAACAACCTCTCCGAACAGTTCTCAATCTCTCAGTACTCCACATCTCAAATACGAAACCAACATTTTCTTAAATATGATTTGTCAAAAAAGAATTGATTGAACTGAAAAAAAAAACGAAACTAATATGACGAAACGACGAAGAAAATTTGGATTCAATGGTAATTGCCAATTTTGCAAATGACGAAATTTAAATCGAAGACATGCAAGCTGTCACTCAAAATCTTTCTCAATCGCGTTTGAACAACGTCGCCCTGTGAATCCCCCCTGTTTTCTTCTTATTTCGGAACGGTCCATGAGTCCAAAACACGAACGTTAAATCTCTACTTTATTGTTCACGAATGTTTTCTCCTCTCAAGTTTTACGATCTAATCAATTACGCGTTATGCATCGAGACCGAAAGATCTCAACTTCTGTGAACCCTTTCATTCACTCCTGCGGGCCAAATAAAATATGGTACTAATATTTTACCCTAATAAAAACTTTCGAACTGATTTTTACGACTTTTATGAGTTATTAGACTGCGGTCCCACGGATCAAGCACCGTGAAAAATACGTCCCTTTGTATTTCTCGGGTTGACGACGAAAAGTCTGAAACTCGGCTGAGCATGCATACATTTGGGGGATTTTTGGATTTGTCAAGGTGAAACGTGAAACCTGGCTTGTGTGAAACGTTTTCTATCGATACAACTCCAGATAGATCTGAAGGCTTCCTCAAATCTCTGAATTTGTGCTTTGAATTGACTTCTTCCATCAGCAAGCAATTTTCACCAGTCAGCCAAGCCATCATTTTTGTGACTATCCATCTTTATTACCCCGCAGTCGGCGTAGCATATTCGCTGCCAAACAAGGTAATAAAGCTTCTGTTTATTCCCGCACCATAAAAAGAACAAACCGAAGCAAGGCAGTCATCACCTAAGGCCTATTTCGGACATTCAGTACAGTAAAGGCAATCAGATTTCTTGCAGCGATATTGCCGCAGAAGCCTCGACTGTTTGTGGTAACGCCCCATATAGGATCAGGTCGGATTTTTTGATTGACTCGGTCCTGTGGTTTCGTTTCGATCTAATATGGAATTTGTGTAATCGGACTGTCGTTTATGGAATTGGATTAGACGATCTCGAGATTGTGCATGAGATGAGATGGTTAGGTTTAGAACATTTCGTCAAACTTTACACGACGATAGCCCAAAAACACAAGAAAAATACTTCAGTATCGTACCACAGGATCTTTTATGAATTTGACCACCTGCAGATATCGACAAACTGATAGTATATAACGGGGTGATTGAATGGAGAAGAACCATTTGGATCTTTAATATAAACCTTTTTGTTGATGGATGACACTGGTAACTTGAGTGGTGTATGGCCATGAACAAAACTCTAAAATGAAAAACCGAAAAAATTAAAACGAAATTATTCATTATCTATGAGGGCTACATGGATGATTTTGATATCAAAATGTAGGTTTTCGAGGTCGCTCCATCGAATAAAAAATATTCCGAAGCCCTAACTAGCGTCGTTTAGATTTTGACCTGTCAAATGGCATTTTTTGAAAATTTGAAATTTCAAACCGTCATAGCTTCCGTCCCTCTCGTCGTCACCACCATCGGTTTATATTTTTTTAATCAGCATATCTGAAAGTATCTCTGTGCAAAATATGAACGATTTGAAAATTTTCAATTTTTGGGTGAAAAATGCCAAAGGGGTAAGACCCCCTGAAAACACTATATTTGCCAATAAATAAGAATATCCGGAAGGTTTTAACGGCGTAAATGATTGAGGAATCTTCCAAAAAAGGTTTTTTGCGGATCGATATCACCCAAACCACGAACGGTCTGAGCTCGTAAACAAAACTCGAAAATGAAAAACCGAAAAACTAAAAACTCAATTATTCATTATCTATGAGGGCTACATGGGTGGTTTTGGTATCAAAATGTAGGTTTTCGAGGTCGCTCTATTCAATGAAAGATGATTCAGAGCTCTAACTATCATAGTTTAGATTTTGACCTGTCAAATGGCATTTTTTGAAAAATTGCAAATTTCAAACTCTCATATCTTCCGTTCCAATCATCTCCGACAAAAGTTATTTATATTATCTCTATCAGCATACCCCAATGTATCACTGTGCGAAATATGAGCGATCTGAAAAATTTCAAATTTTTGGTGAAAAATGCCAAAGGGGTAAGACCCCTTGAAAACACCATATTTGTCAATAAATAAGAATATCCGGAAGGTTTTAACGGCGTAAATGATTGAGAAAGTTAATCGAGCCATTCGAATCTTTCATAAAAGGTTTTTTGCGGATCGATATCACCCAAACCACGAACGGTCTGAGCTCGTAAACAAAACTCGAAAATGAAAAACCGAAAAACTAAAAACTCAATGATTCATTATCTATGAGGGCTACATGGGTGGTTTTGGTATCAAAATGTAGGTTTTCGAGGTCGCTCTATTCAATGAAAGATGATTCAGAGATCTAACTATCATAGTTTAGATTTTGACCTGTCAAATGGCATTTTTTGAAAAATTGCAAATTTCAAACTCTCATATCTTCCGTTCCAATCATCTCCGACAAAAGTTATTTATATTATCTCTATCAGCATACCCCAATGTATCACTGTGCGAAATATGAGCGATTTGAAAAATTTCAAATTTTTGGTGAAAAATGCCAAAGGGGTAAGACCCCCTGCAAACACCATATTTGCCAATAAATAAGAATATCCGGAAGGTTTTAACGGCGTAAATGATTGAGGAAGTTAATCGAGCCATTCGAATCTTCCAAAAAAGGTTTTTTGCGGATCGATATCACCCAAACCACGAACGGTCTGAGCTCGTAAACAAAACTCGAAAATGAAAAACCGAAAAACTAAAAACTCAATTATTCATTATCTATGAGGGCTACATGGGTGGTTTTGGTATCAAAATGTAGGTTTTCGAGGTCGCTCTATTCAATGAAAGATGATTCAGAGCTCTAACTATCATAGTTTAGATTTTGACCTGTCAAATGGCATTTTTTGAAAAATTGCAAATTTCAAACTCTCATATCTTCCGTTCCAATCATCTCCGACAAAAGTTATTTATATTATCTCTATCAGCATACCCCAATGTATCACTGTGCGAAATATGAGCGATTTGAAAAATTTCAAATTTTTGGTGAAAAATGCCAAAGGGGTAAGACCCCCTGAAAACACCATATTTGCCAATAAATAAGAATATCCGGAAGGTTTTAACGGCGTAAATGATTGAGAAAGTTAATCGAGCCATTCGAATCTTCCATAAAAGGTTTTTTGCGGATCGATATCACCCAAACCACGAACGGTCTGAGCTCGTAAACAAAACTCGAAAATGAAAAACCGAAAAACTAAAAACTCAATTATTCATTATCTATGAGGGCTACATGGGCGGTTTTGGTATCAAAATGTAGGTTTTCGAGGTCGCTCTATTCAATGAAAGATGATTCAGAGCTCTAACTATCATAGTTTAGATTTTGACCTGTCAAATGGCATTTTTTGAAAAATTGCAAATTTCAAACTCTCATATCTTCCGTTCCAATCATCTCCGACAAAAGTTATTTATATTATCTGTATCAGCATACCCCAATGTATCACTGTGCGAAATATGAGCGATCTGAAAAATTTCAAATTTTTGGTGAAAAATGCCAAAGGGGTAAGACCCCCTGAAAACACCATATTTGCCAATAAATAAGAATATCCGGAAGGTTTTAACGGCGTAAATGATTGAGAAAGTTAATCGAGCCATTCGAATCTTCCAAAAAAGGTTTTTTGCGGATCGATATCACCCAAACCACGAACGGTCTGAGCTCGTAAACAAAACTCGAAAATGAAAAACCGAAAAACTAAAAACTCAATTATTCATTATCTATGAGGGCTACATGGGTGGTTTTGGTATCAAAATGTAGGTTTTCGAGGTCGCTCTATTCAATGAAAGATGATTCAGAGCTCTAACTATCATAGTTTAGATTTTGACCTGTCAAATGGCATTTTTTGAAAAATTGCAAATTTCAAACTCTCATATCTTCCGTTCCAATCATCTCCGACAAAAGTTATTTACATTATCTCTATCAGCATACCCCAATGTATCACTGTGCGAAATATGAGCGATTTGAAAAATTTCAAATTTTTGGTGAAAAATGCCAAAGGGGTAAGACCCCCTGAAAACACCATATTTGCCAATAAATAAGAATATCCGGAAGGTTTTAACGGCGTAAATGATTGAGAAAGTTAATCGAGCCATTCGAATCTTCCAAAAAAGGTTTTTTGCGGATCGATATCACCCAAACCGCGAACGGTCTGAGCTCGTAAACAAAACTCAAAAAAGAAAAACCGAAAAATTAAAAACTCAATTATTCATTATCTATGAGGGCTACATGGGTGGTTTTGGTATCAAAATGTAGGTTTTCGAGGTCGCTCTATTCAATGAAAGATGATTCAGAGCTCTAACTATCATAGTTTAGATTTTGACCTGTCAAATGGCATTTTTTGAAAAATTGCAAATTTCAAACTCTCATATCTTCCGTTCCAATCATCTCCGACAAAAGTTATTTATATTATCTCTATCAGCATTCCCCAATGTATCACTGTGCGAAATATGAGCGATTTGAAAAATTTCAAATTTTTGGTGAAAAATGCCAAAGGGGTAAGACCCCCTGAAAACACCATATTTGCCAATAACTAAGACTATCCGGAAGGTTTTAACGGCGTAAATGATTGAGAAAGTTAATCGAGCCATTCGAATCTTCCAAAAAAGGTTTTTTGCGGATCGATATCACCCAAACCACGAACGGTCTGAGCTCGTAAACAAAACTCGAAAATGAAAAACCGAAAAACTAAAAACTCAATTATTCATTATCTATGAGGGCTACATGGGTGGTTTTGGTATCAAAATGTAGGTTTTCGAGGTCGCTCTATTCAATGAAAGATGATTCAGAGCTCTAACTATCATAGTTTAGATTTTGACCTGTCAAATGGCATTTTTTGAAAAATTGCAAATTTCAAACTCTCATATCTTCCGTTCCAATCATCTCCGACAAAAGTTATTTATATTATCTCTATCAGCATACCCCAATGTATCACTGTGCGAAATATGAGCCATCTGAAAAATTTCAAATTTTTGGTGAAAAATGCCAAAGGGGTAAGACCCCCTGAAAACACCATATTTGTCAATAAATAAGAATATCCGGAAGGTTTTAACGGCGTAAATGATTGAGAAAGTTAATCGAGCCATTCGAATCTTCCATAAAAGGTTTTTTGCGGATCGATATCACCCAAACCGCGAACGGTCTGAGCTCGTAAACAAAACTCAAAAAAGAAAAACCGAAAAATTAAAAACTCAATTATTCATTATCTATGAGGGCTACATGGGTGGTTTTGGTATCAAAATGTAGGTTTTCGAGGTCGCTCTATTCAATGAAAGATGATTCAGAGCTCTAACTATCATAGTTTAGATTTTGACCTGTCAAATGGCATTTTTTGAAAAATTGCAAATTTCAAACTCTCATATCTTCCGTTCCAATCATCTCCGACAAAAGTTATTTATATTATCTCTATCAGCATTCCCCAATGTATCACTGTGCGAAATATGAGCGATTTGAAAAATTTCAAATTTTTGGTGAAAAATGCCAAAGGGGTAAGACCCCCTGAAAACACCATATTTGCCAATAACTAAGACTATCCGGAAGGTTTTAACGGCGTAAATGATTGAGAAAGTTAATCGAGCCATTCGAATCTTCCAAAAAAGGTTTTTTGCGGATCGATATCACCCAAACCACGAACGGTCTGAGCTCGTAAACAAAACTCGAAAATGAAAAACCGAAAAACTAAAAACTCAATTATTCATTATCTATGAGGGCTACATGGGTGGTTTTGGTATCAAAATGTAGGTTTTCGAGGTCGCTCTATTCAATGAAAGATGATTCAGAGCTCTAACTATCATAGTTTAGATTTTGACCTGTCAAATGGCATTTTTTGAAAAATTGCAAATTTCAAACTCTCATATCTTCCGTTCCAATCATCTCCGACAAAAGTTATTTATATTATCTCTATCAGCATACCCCAATGTATCACTGTGCGAAATATGAGCCATCTGAAAAATTTCAAATTTTTGGTGAAAAATGCCAAAGGGGTAAGACCCCCTGAAAACACCATATTTGTCAATAAATAAGAATATCCGGAAGGTTTTAACGGCGTAAATGATTGAGAAAGTTAATCGAGCCATTCGAATCTTCCATAAAAGGTTTTTTGCGGATCGATATCACCCAAACCACGAACGGTCTGAGCTCGTAAAGAAAACTCGAAAATGAAAAACCGAAAAACTAAAAACTCAATTATTCATTATCTATGAGGGCTACATGGGTGGTTTTGGTATCAAAATGTAGGTTTTCGAGGTCGCTCTATTCAATGAAAGATGATTCAAAGCTCTAACTATCATAGTTTAGATTTTGACCTGTCAAATGGCATTTTTTGAAAAATTGCAAATTTCAAACTCTCATATCTTCCGTTCCAATCATCTCCGACAAAAGTTATTTATATTATCTCTATCAGCATACCCCAATGTATCACTGTGCGAAATATGAGCCATCTGAAAAATTTCAAATTTTTGGTGAAAAATGCCAAAGGGGTAAGACCCCCTGAAAACACCATATTTGTCAATAAATAAGAATATCCGGAAGGTTTTAACGGCGTAAATGATTGAGAAAGTTAATCGAGCCATTCGAATCTTCCATAAAAGGTTTTTTGCGGATCGATATCACCCAAACCACGAACGGTCTGAGCTCGTAAACAAAACTCGAAAATGAAAAACCGAAAAACTAAAAACTCAATTATTCATTATCTATGAGGGCTACATGGGTGGTTTTGGTATCAAAATGTAGGTTTTCGAGGTCGCTCTATTCAATGAAAGATGATTCAAAGCTCTAACTATCATAGTTTAGATTTTGACCTGTCAAATGGCATTTTTTGAAAAATTGCAAATTTCAAACTCCCATATCTTCCGTTCCAATCATCTCCGACAAAAGTTATTTATATTATCTTGATCAGCATACCTCAATGTATCACTGTGCAAAATATGAGCGATTTGAAAAATTTCAAATTTTTGGTGAAAAATGCCAAAGGGGTAAGACCCCCTGAAAACACCATATTTGCCAATAAATAAGAATATCCCAAAGGTTTTAACGGCGTAAATGATTGAGAAAGTTAATCGAGCCATTCGAATCTTCCAAAAAAGGTTTTTTGCGGATCGATATCACCCAAACCACGAACGGTCTGAGCTCGTAAACAAAACTCGAAAATGAAAAACCGAAAAACTAAAAACTCAATTATTCATTATCTATGAGGGCTACATGGGTGGTTTTGGTATCAAAATGTAGGTTTTCGAGGTCGCTCTATTCAATGAAAGATGATTCAGAGCTCTAACTATCATAGTTTAGATTTTGACCTGTCAAATGGCATTTTTTGAAAAATTGCAAATTTCAAACTCCCATATCTTCCGTTCCAATCATCTCCGACAAAAGTTATTTATATTATCTTGATCAGCATACCTCAATGTATCACTGTGCAAAATATGAGCGATTTGAAAAATTTCAAATTTTTGGTGAAAAATGCCAAAGGGGTAAGACCCCCTGAAAACACCATATTTGTCAATAAATAAGAATATCCGGAAGGTTTTAACGGCGTAAAAGATTGAGAAAGTTAATCGAGCCATTCGAATCTTCCAAAAAAGGTTTTTTGCGGATCGATATCACCCAAACCACGAACGGTCTGAGCTCGTAAACAAAACTCGAAAATGAAAAACCGAAAAACTAAAAACTCAATTATTCATTATCTATGAGGGCTACATGGGTGGTTTTGGTATCAAAATGTAGGTTTTCGAGGTCGCTCTATTCAATGAAAGATGATTCAGAGCTCTAACTATCATAGTTTAGATTTTGACCTGTCAAATGGCATTTTTTGAAAAATTGCAAATTTCAAACTCCCATATCTTCCGTTCCAATCATCTCCGACAAAAGTTATTTATATTATCTTGATCAGCATACCTCAATGTATCACTGTGCAAAATATGAGCGATTTGAAAAATTTCAAATTTTTGGTGAAAAATGCCAAAGGGGTAAGACCCCCTGAAAACACCATATTTGCCAATAAATAAGAATATCCCAAAGGTTTTAACGGCGTAAATGATTGAGAAAGTTAATCGAGCCATTCGAATCTTCCAAAAAAGGTTATTCGCGGATCGATATCACCCAAACCACGAACGGTCTGAGCTCGTAAACAAAACTCGAAAATGAAAAACCGATAAACTAAAAACTCAATTATTCATTAACTATGAGGGCTACATTGTTGATTTTGGTATCAAAATGTAGATTTTCGAGGTCGCTCCATCGAATAAAAAATATTCCAAAGCCCTAACTAGCACCGTTTAGATTTTGACCCGTCAAATGGCGTTTTTTCAAAAATTGAATTTTCATACTTGCAGAGCTCCCTTTCATCTCACCACATCCACTCGGAATCTTTGCCGAATGGACTAAACAAAACTGCTCTCGATCTTGTCTCAGTTTCATCAAGATCAACAAATAGCGAACCGAAATAGACCAACGAGTTATGAAGTGCTAGCCCACTTTCCATTGTGCCCATGAATAACCCTCAAGTGTGTGGTCCGATTTCGGCCGAATTTGAATAAGAATATCCGTCAGTCGGACAAAAACGGCGTGCGAACAATAAAAGGGGGCCTTTATAATTCTTTGGTCAATTTTCCGACCGGACATCTATTAAAACCCTGTACGGATTCCCATAGATCTCGTTAGGACCCTCCTCCCTGTCTTCGCACACTGAAAGAAAAATGTACATAATAGTTACGAAATTTGTTCACCACAACAAAATCCTTGATTGAAATATGGCTTATTAAACATTTATTCATCTTAAACCAATCATTTTTTTGAAACTTGTGAATAAATATTGTTTTACTGTTACTTACCGAATTTATTGATACGTATAGCCGTACTTATTGATAATTATAATATTTTGGATTTGATGAATGAATCATAAAACTACTTTTAATAAAATTTTTTGAATTCTGATATAAATTTGTTTATAGGTAAGAAATATTACTATTATAATATAATTACTATTTATTCATTATTAATGAAATTGTTTAGCGGAAACTGAATATTATGTTTATATGCAAAATGTTTCAGTTTCCATTAAAGTATCATTTATTTACTGTCAATGAATCAAGTTTAACTATAAATTTGTGAGCGGGTTGTTTCAAATAAAACGGTTTCATTTTGAGAAAAATTATTTATTAAACCAATATTTACATATAACAATAAACTGCCAATCATAATCAACAAAAAAAAACATTTCTCCACTTATGAACTAATAAATCTACAATAATTATTAATGGTTTCAGTCAATACAATGTAAGATTTCGTTTGTATGAATAACTCTTGATTCATAATATAATATAATTTTGAGGCGAGTGTCCATACACGGGACAATTTCCCTGAAATATGTTTCTATTTGAATAGCCTCCTCCAACAAACTCACACTAGTTATTCCATTCACTGGAGAAAAGAAGAATTAAGATTAGAATTATTGATTACATTATAATAAGTAGGCCATTTTTATCAACAAAAAGTATTTGGCAAATAAATTTGCTTATTTACTATAACCAAATATATTAATTAATAATTTCAAATATTTCTGATTAGGTAATGAATTTGGTCTAATATAATATTATTTATTATCTATTACAAAACATGATTATCCCACGGTTCTTCCTTAAAAGCTACGATGAGAGATGGTAGAAAAATGTATATGGACGCAAAAGTCAAAAAGTGCTCAACAGTAGAATATCATAATTTGGGTACAAAAAATTTTATCAATCGGGTTGTAACTGAATTTGTCATATTTTAAAAAGGTTGATAACATTTTTGTACCGAAAGATTGTAATTTGAAGAACCAGATCCCTTGTTCGCTTACACAAAGAGTCTAATTAAATCTTGAGAAGCGAATATTACTGATTCCAACCTACTACGCGCCAATAAAAAAATAGATTCATAAAAAATTGGGTACTTACGTATAAAATAAGTTACGGATGGGAGTATCTAAAACATCCGCGAATACACTGCTGATTTCCCAACCACTTGATAATTCTTCCATACTATAGATATTATTTTTCACTCACTTAAATAAAAACTTTCAACAATCCAACATTCAAGTGACTTACTGACTTACTCAAACAGCAAACGACAAACTGAAACTATATAAAATGAGATCGCGGGCAACCACGGTGACGGCGGAATGGAAGGGGATACTTCAATACATCTCGAAACGAAGTATTTTGTTGTTATAAAAAATATATGTTTATAGTTAATATATATTTTATTGAAGGTTAATTGCACGCCAATGAATATTATTTATTAATATTCAAGGAGATGCTTTCTAGAAGTAATAAATCTTTTGTAATAGTTAACAAGCCACATTAGCAATTAATAAAATAACGAATATCATGTAACAAAGGATTTTCTAGAGAATTTCTGCATATTATTTATTAACTTTTAAGTAATGATTATAGGATCTACAAAATATTTTTGAAACAAAGCTTTTATTTTCTATAAATATCAAGAATTGAAGTATTTGGGGATTATAAATAGAAATTATTTTAAAAAAATAATGCCTAATATAGACAACAAAATATCCCTGAAACAAGTGTTTATTACCTATTATATTGAACATTTTTCTCAGTGCAGGGGGCTTTTCCGCCCTGTCCGCTGGTGGTCAACTCCATGCGAAGCGCGGATCCGTTCCCATCGCCTACTCGCCGAAATTTGCATGTGTATCGCGAGATAAACAGCCCGGATAAAGGCCCTGAGGGGACAAGCAGGGTGCCCTCCTAGGGCCCGCGGAATTAAGAAGTTACGCAAACACTGGGCCGCGTTAAATGTGCGGATTTATTTGCATTGTAAATTTTCGATTTGGTCGGATTGCGATGGGGTCGCAGCGTTTCAGGACACGGTTTGATTGCTACTGTCTAACGGAAGAACTGGACGAGTTTGGCTCTTTTGCGTCAGGTGCTTATTGGCAGTTGAGACCTGCCAGAATCACCAGGTGATTAGGAGAAGAAACAGATTTGAAGAAGAAATTAACATTGAAGTCAGCATTTTGCATTTACATGAAGAACTACGTATCCAAGCAATTTTCTACAAAAACTAGAATCACATAAAATTCAAGCGAAATTTCGAAAAAAAAATGTCCAATATTTCTGCAACAAATGATCTTGAATCATTGACGATT
Source organism: Adalia bipunctata (assembly GCA_910592335.1). Classification (NCBI taxonomy): domain Eukaryota; kingdom Metazoa; phylum Arthropoda; class Insecta; order Coleoptera; family Coccinellidae; genus Adalia; species Adalia bipunctata. The sequence goes on along the minus strand of OU342952.1, from coordinate 551,503 downwards.
TCTTTAGCAGCTGCTGTAATTTGTTCGACAGGTTTTAAACATTTTTCAAATTGATTTCTTGAATTGTCTTGAAGGCAAAATTTTTGGGAATAACTACAAACATATTGAATTAAAATATAAATTATACCGGGTAATTCTTTTGAAATCACCAAGGAATTATTATCATGCCACTCTTAATACGTATTTTAGACACAGTATATCGATTTATACCTACTGCTCCACAAGAGTTAGGGATATCGAATTCAATCGTTTTCAAAAGTATGTAATCTTCGAGAAAATCGCTGTAAAATTATTTAAAACTCAATAACAACTTGAATCGATCCAATACAAATCAGTATGAGACATTTCGTCAATCTGGTCACCTTTTTTCTGAAGTTTGGTTCTTTGCATATGCTTCATAAATGTTCTTATTTTGAAATGAAGTCAGTTTATCAACGGCTTCGATTTGAAACGAGTTTTCTGAAAATGCCAAGACGTAAATTAACAAACGCTGAGGCTAATAGGGCTATCGGAATGCTACAGGCTGGCCTAACTCAGGTTGTTGTAGCGGAAAGGCTCCAAGTCAGCCAAAGTGTGATATCTCGACTTTGGAATAGGTTCAGGGAGACAGGTTCCGTGTTGGAAAGACCAAGGCTTGGTGGGCGACAAAAAACAACACCTGCTCAGGTTTCATCACCGTTTCGGCGAGAAGAAATCCTACATTTACGTGTAGAATGCTACGGAATACTCTTCAAAATGCAGATGGGGTCCAAGTTTCCATCGAAACCATCAGACGACGTTTGAGAGAGATGAATCTAGGTTCTAGACGTCCATTAAGAGGAGTTCCATTAATCATAAGCGTCAAAGACTGGAATGGGCAAGGCAACATAGGTATCAATTGGAACGATCAATGGCGTAGTTTCCTTTTCACTGATGAATCCAGATATGGACGATTTTCAGATTCTCGAAGAATAAGGGTATGGACAATCCCACGCATACCCCGTAATCGTCGCTATGTCCAAGAAGTCCATCCATTCCGAGGGCCGAGGGGGTAGTGTTATGGTATGGGCCGGGATATGTTTCAACGGGCGCACAGATCTACACATTTGTCCTAGGAATATGACCGCCTTACACTATAGGGAGCATGTCATTGACAATGTGGTGCCAAATTTTCACGTTGCTATTGGTGAAACTTTCAATTTTTAGACCGCACCGTGCAGCCATAGTTGAGAATGCGTGCGAGGAGCTTGGTATTCCACATTCACCAATACCTCCGCACTCACCAGATTTGAATTGCATAGAACATGCATGGGATATGCTCCAAAGAAGATTAGATAATCATCAACCTACCCCAGAATCCTTAAATGATCTGAGAGAGCTTCTGCCCCGTTTATGGAACCAAATTCCTCAAGAAATGTTCAACAACCTCGTGTGCAAAGAAAATGTCAAGCTGTTATTGATGTCCGTGAAGGCCATACATTGTTTTGATAGTTTTAAAATGCTGGAATTCTCTGGGAATAAAATTTCGGTTTTTTACTCGACTTTTCTTGACCCTGTATACGCTGCAGACCTACGGACTTGAATTAATTTGCAACTTTAAATCATATTTATATGAATTTTCATCATAACAATCTTATTTTAACTATATTTTTATGCAATTTAAGTCAATATCCCTAACTCATGTGGAGCAGTTTATTTCAACGAACATTCTTAAGATCCGAGTCTTCAATAATCTCTTTAACGGCAGTACAAGAAACTAGAACAAAGAATCCTGTTCACAACAACGTTGTCGCCGAAGAAAAAAATGGCATACAACTTCACACATTTGTGTCTTACATCTAAAAGAGAATCCGTTTTCGGCTTGCTAATCCTTGAAGAGGGGTTGCGAAAAGACTTTCCAACAAAGGAACTAGGTGTGTTTGTCAACTGGCAAAAGTCTCTTCAGTTGTGCCCATTGTTGCCTAAGAAGTGTTAAAAATACACCTGAAAACACTCGAAAGTGATTAAGGTGTTTTGCGTACCGAATTATTATGCACCTCTGGCCGACTCACCCCATTCTAGACCCCTCTGTCTAGAAGTTCTCTATGCAGGACTAGAAGTTATTACTGCTAATAGTCTTCGAGGGATATCACGTGAGGGATTTACGCTCCATTTGACGTCCACTGTTATTATCTATTGTTGACACGGCCGAGAAAACGTGTACCAGTCTTTTGTGATCCTCTTTTTGATGTTTAAATCATAGACCTAGAAGGTCTTTGTGATTCGGTTTGACATTTATTGGACCACTTTTCCATGCCGTTTCTGCAAACCTATAATTCCGTATTCAAATGTTGCGAGTGGAGATTTGATGCTGGGAGGTAAGATGAGATTGTTGCAGTTTCTCTTATTTCGTTCCCCCTTTCTTAGAGCGTGAAAAAATTATTAGAGGTAATTGCTAACGTAAGAGTTTCATTTCTCACGCCATGTACTGGTTGGGTATGCAAAAGTACGAAACCACAGTGAATTGTTGAAAGGTTATTACTGAAATAGCAACAATCGGTCTGTAACTCTTTGAATACTTCAAAACTACCGATTCAATCGAGATGAAATTCTTGATTTCGATCTATTTCAGAACCATGTGAAATTCTAGTGAATTTTCCAAAAAAATCCAATGTTTCTGTAAAAAATATTCCGGCAACATTGACGATGTCTTTATCAGCTGTCAACATTTCTTTTCAATTGTGATCTCAAACTGGAAAATTCAAATCTACCTCAAAAGGTCCTGACTTCGCTTTTATATTTTCATAAAATTTTCATTTCTTAAGATTTCTCGTTGAACTCAACATTACTCTCTGTGTCAAGTCCATGGCATGCTAGGATCTAGTCCGGTTCTCGATAACCCTTTCTCTATTTCGCAAATTGAACTCTTCTAACCGTGTAAACGTTATAGAAGGGGTATCTCCATTGTCCACCCCTCTTTTCGCACATACATTATTTTAATTCTTGTACTATGAGCTCTTTCATGAAATTTGGCACCCCAAAGTATCGTGTGAAATTGCCCTTGCGGTGGTAATAATCATTCCTTTGTTTGCTTGTTATGAGAAAACTGTCCGAAAGTCAAACCTAGAAATGTCAACTTCTGATCACCATGAGATTCTGCCAGGAAAATGTTGGAGAGCATATTTAATGAATTTTGAATATTCCTTGTCTGAACTCGTAGAGTTAAGAGCATTCATCCATAAATAAATCCCACTCATAAGAAAGGCTCCGAAAAAACCAAAACCGAGGTAGCTGTTTCGTCTTGATAAGATTACATTATGAAATACAACCGAAGACTCTGTTATAAAAAAGGCAAACAAACTAGAAGTGGATGAGAAGGGTAAAGAGGCAGGCTCCAATGCTACCTGTGTTACACACAGGTAGATAGGCACCTGCGTCGAGACCAAAATCTTTTATTTATGGCACTTTCGGATCCTCATGGCCATTAAAGTATTACACCGAGCTTGAGAGCTATATTGTAATTATAGAAAGGCTGTGCATCATGCCTACTATTAAAGGATAATGGATAATGAGGCATACCTACTTGAAAATCTTTCATGGTTTTACCAATTGAAAGGAACACTGATGTTGAGAGTGAAAACTAAATATATAAAAGCAAACTATTAGGTACTATATTTGAGATTTTTCCACTATTAGGTACTATATTTGAGATTTTTCCACTATTAGGTACAATAGTTATAGGTATATGTGGAATGTTTCTTTCCAAAAATTAATGAAGAACACAGTTAATTTACAATCTATTCACACAGCAACATTTCGAGAAAAAACTCTTCTCTACTTCAGGCTGAAAGTCAAACTATGATATGAACAATAGATATAAAGATCTAAACATTGAGACAATTAAGTAACTAAAATTCAAGAACCAGCAGAGTAAAAGAATAATGAAAATAGCAATTTGCTAACTAAAACAGTGATTTAGTGATATCACAGAAACAACAACATTGATAAAAAACCATTCAAAAAGGAAATTCACCAACTCACCTTATGAATAACAAAAATTTAAAAATCATCTGAAAAATTCAAAGTCTGCTGTTTTGGAATGATTTAACGATTTTTAATTTTTCAGATGATTTTTAATTATTTGTTATTCGTAAGATTGTGAATTTCCCTCTTGAATGGTTTTTAATCATTGTTGTCGTCTCTGTGATTTCGCTGTTTTAGTAAGTAAATTACGATTTTCATTATTTTGCTACTCATTACAGACCTGCTTCAGCTCAACTAAAACCGTAGTGCCCTACGCTGATAGTCCTTGAACAATAATAACTAAGATAATTGCGCAATTACACGAGAAAGAATCAATTTTGCTGACAGCCATTCCTTCCTTAGCTCATGGCCTTTTACACAGACTTCGCAGTCGTAAATCAGGGGCATGAGAGGAAATCCTAGCGTAGACATTGTAATTTTTCTGCTGCATTCCGATTTAATTAAAGATTGCGCAAATGAGGTCGAGTATACCAGCAGCAAAATCGTTTAATGCTACCGTTGCCGCAGGTACTCAAATATCTGATGACTTTGATGGCGGATTTTATTATACAGTGTGTAACAGCCAAATGTAAAAAAGTAACCCCCTGTATATTATTTATTTTTTGGATTCTTCAGAGAATTCTAGACACAATTCATGCACAATGTCCTATACCTATCTTTAACTATTTCGGAAGTATTGAGTGTTTTCAGATTTATTGCAAAAATCAATGTTTTAAATAAAAATTATTTTATTTCACAAATTCGGTACATTACACTTAATACCTAATAAGTAATACTGATTATTTCTTAATTATTGAAAAAAACAAAAAAAAAACATTAATGTCAATGTAGGAAATGTTCAAAATGCAAATAGACAACGTGTTACTAAGGCTATGAGAATAAACAAATCTATTTTTTTTTTTAATTTCTTCTCAGTAATGGTTTTTGCTTCTTCATATCAAGAAGTAAATGGGAAATAAATTAAGTGTAATGTATCGAATTTGTGAAATAAAATGATTTTCATTTCATTTGTTAATTTTTGTAAAAAATCTGAAAACATTTAATATTTCCGAAAAAGTTGAAGATAGGTATAGGACATTGTACATGAATTATGTCTAGAAATTTCTGAAGAATCCAAAAAATAAATAATATACAGGGGGTTGCATTTGAAATAAGAAAGTTGGTATTGGCCGCGGTCGCATGGAACACCCTATATAATATTATTTTCTTGAAAAATATGTGCATTTAAAAGTACAAATCGACGTGTCCGAGCGTTTTTTCTAACACCCTCTCATTTATTCGTTATAAAATTTATTCCATTTGGCTGTTACTCTCTGTATGTATACTCCATTCGCTTTTATAAAGAATCCCTTGGTAAAGATTTAGGTTTATCAATTTTTTTTTACTTAAAACTGACGCAGGTTGGTACTCGTGAAATGTCAAATAATTCTCAGAGACGTTGCCAATGCTGATTTCCATTTACTCTTTTTTAACTTTGTAAATGCAGTAAATTCTTTCAAGGTACAACTGTGACATCCGGTTTCGTAGTACATTTTCATACTGGAGTATTTCAAGTTGTGCAAAAAGGTATTTAAAAGTCTTCTGTAGGCTTATTTCTTCAGAATTTTGAAAAGTGGGAAGTTTTTCTGTCGTGTTATTCTTTTTTGGAATATACCTACTACCACAAAGTATAACGGACTATTCTGTCGATTATTTTTCAGTAAAATTTTCGATTCTTGATTTCCTTACAAGAAAATATCATAACTGAATCTTCCAACCATGTTTATATACGTAAAATATTTCCAGTATTAGGTAACAGAGAAAAAAGTTTCTTCAACATTCGCCAGGTCTTTGGAATTCACTCAATATTTTCTCAAATTCATGATTTCCTCAAAGTGTATAAACATTTTGATAAATACGTAATTATGAAGGACAACATTGCGTATTCATCTGACAGGAAAATGACTATAACCTAATATTTTCAAAATGTACACGGCGAAATGTGTCAGAATGTCATAGCAAACCGGGATACTTTATAAAAGTGAATGGAGAATATTATGGTATGATATTGATTAGGAATATACAGGGTGTTAATCTACAATAAATTGGGTTTGACTAGAGTATTCAAGCAAATCCGAAAATCCGTGTGTACCTATTCCCGATATTATAGTATTAGGCGCTCAAACTGGTTATAAAATTAATTCATCGAGTAGTGAGAAAACAATAAACAACTTCATCAATATTCAAAGAGTAGCCTATTTCTCTGAAGTGACCTTCGCAGTTTTCCCGCTAAAATTTCTCGTAGACATATCGGTCATACAGCTCTGAGTAGTCTCCCCAATATGACCTTCGTCTTTGATTTTTATCATCTCATTATCGCCCTCAATATGGGCTTGAACCAAGGATTAAAAGTTTATTTATTCAAACGAAATAAGAACCGTGTTCGTTTGTTGGATGTTTGGTAACATTTTGTTAGACATATCTGATTCAAAATGGAAAGAAATTGGTATATTCCTCTCTTGGTCAGTAGGTTTACCATTTCAACGAAATATTCGTCCTTGCGTATTCTTGAATTTTTTTAATGACTAAGTTTGAACACTTCTACAATACAAACCTTCCGGTGTGAATCTAACAATAGGTGTGTGTCCAAATATCGGTCAGTAAATCATTGGGTGTCGATAAATAGGAATTATTGACGCTTCTATTGTTGTTACCTGTCGATACAGACCCACAACTTTACTTTCTTCTTGGGTGGCTGACAACTGGTGTGTACCATCTGATTATTGAAATTTTATCAGCGGTATCTGGTTACAAACTGAGCGTTCGAACATCTCCGGAGGATTTGGAGATGTGTTGGCTGCGGAAGTATGGATTTCAAGTCAGTTTGGTTCTTTTTCTTGAGCGATTTGAGAATATCGTTGGAAAAATTTGAGGTTTGTTAATTTAGAATGATTTTCACTCTTTTAATTGAGACAACATTTCCATTGTGAATCTCGATTTCTGTGAAATACAATGCGATTCCAAATAGGTCCGATTATGGGCGACATAGTAGGATTTCATTTTCGCACTTCGAAATAGGAGAAAACAATGGACTGAAATCTTAATCCGCTTGAGAGGATTGACCAGGTAGACGCAGCAGAAATAAATCCCATTAAAGCAATACTCACTTCGCACCTACAAATAAAACAAAACAAACAAACGACAAGGTCCTTAATCCTTGTGAAGCCGAAGGGATTGAGTCAGGTAGCTTCAGTTGGAATTGACGCCATTAAGGCAATTCTCATTTTACACCTCCAAATAAGAGAATTCACGCAATCCAATCGTTCGGGTTGATCGAATTAACCACAGGACAGGGATGGTGTTGAAATCCCTTGGTCGTATCTCGGTTGAGAGGCGAGTGATTTATAGGTGTCTGCAATCAGTTGTAATCTGTACCTTTTCGAGCATGACTCTGAGTCTGGACAGAATACGGTAGCCCGGTGATTCGGTGCGGTTTTACCGAAGATAAATAAGGATTTTTTCTGCCTTTCTATCCGCACTAAAGCGAATTGGATCATTAACGTGCAGGTCCGGCTTTTTCTCCAACTCTGATTGGAATTAATTCCAATCCTACCTAAAGTTGGTCAAGGAAATCAGACCAATCCATCAAAAGGTATTGTTCTAAGTTATGAATAATTCAACCAAACGAAAAAGCCATCATTTCTCCAGCCAGTAGGAAATGAAACAAATAAAACATTTCCTTTTTCTCCTGGCCAAACTCCCGTGAAATGACAACACTCGAAATAATTTGTTTTCACGCTCAACACGTCGATTCCTTCTAAAAATATTCCCGAAATTTACATACTGAATTTTAAAATACGTTGGGGTGAATCAGGAAACGACCGCTGAAAGTGTCGGAATTTATAGACCATCAAACAATGGTCCTTCGGAAAAACGGGTAGTAATCAGTGTTCTGTCAACCTGACCAGACCCTGTCGAAGATGTAAAGGGCCCACAGCCTTGGTCACGCTTATGCTCCGCAGACAGATTGTTGTGATATGGCGGGCCCAGGGTTCCCACAGGTGTTTCTGTGCTCGAAAGGAAACCACCTCGTTTACGCGATTTACGGATGATGGATTCGTGTGAAGTGTAACAAAATACAATGGTAACGGATTTTTTTATCTGATTCATTGCGAACCGATAGGGGAGCGAAGGGAATCGGTTTTAATACTTTTTCTTTGCCGTATTGATTACCCGTTGTTTGCTTTGGAGACGAGGCAAAAGATTCTGAAAGCTGAAGATGATTTTTTACGATGGTCACAATTAAAATTTCCCTACCCTCATAATGATTCTTTGGTTATCTCATTTTCTATTAAATTACTGAAAACCATAAGACTGATTCCTATCAAATTCGTATTAAGGCATTTCAAGTCTCTTTCTCTTTCTTCCCTTTGGAAAGACACTTTGGAAAGACCTATCCTTCATCGACCTCTCAAAACAGTTTACAACTTGTCCACTTCATTCAAACCATAAAGTTTGTGTACGATTTTCAGATCGTAATTAATCCATCAACGATGCAATTAATTATTCGAGAGAACTACTCGAATATTTAAAGAGTTCTGAACAGTGAACAGCATTTCCTTGAAAGGAATTCAACCATAAATCAAGTTAACTGTTTAGCTGATGATTGAATAACCCGTTAAAAGCTCTGTTTCCGGAACGGCAATTTGGGAAATTATTGAAAAAGGGGTTGGCCTAGAAAGATCTGATAACTTTCGTCTCTTATAGAAATTTTCTGCCGGAGCTGAACTTCGTTTGCAGATAGGATTGTCTGTATTTCAAATTTCAATTGAGAAAAGACAACTCCATTTAAAATGTTTCTCCGTACAAAAAGTGCCTTTCATTTTTGCAAGTTCACGCCCTCAATTTTTCACCTAAAAGCTTGATTTTTTTTTAAATTGAAGTTAAAAGATGTCTTGAGGGAACTTCAATTTCTTCTCTTCGAACAAATTTTTTTTAGCATGAAAAACTCGGGTTGAATTTTTGAGAGTCTATGAAAATTGACTTCATAATCGTTTTTCGGTGGTTGTTTATCAATTTTTTTCAGAAAATTCATTGGAGTGCCCACAACAAATCAATTTTCTATATTCTAAAAGAAATTTCTTTTGGAAAGGCGATTGAATGATGCAAAAAATGATGGAAATACTGAAAAAACTTCCAGAAAGTGTGAAATCGCAGAAAACTGTCTGAAATTCCAGGAGAATTCAAAAGAAAAATCAAGCTTTCAAATGGAAAATTGAGGGCGTGAACTTGAAAAAATTAAAGGCACTTTTTGAATGGAGAATCGGTGCCGTCGGCCAGAGTATATCGTCCCCTTAGGCCCGCCGCAAATTGAGCACAGGCCACGGACAGGCGAGGCCCATGCGATGTGCTGCCCATGCCAAGCACCTGCACAGGTTTTTCAAGAGTAACGCAAATTGAGCACAGGCGATGCCACGCTCGCATGCAGATATTCATAGTTCCTAGGTCTTCCGATGTGCAATATGATGGATGAACAGCAAAAATTACTCGATCATCTCGATTTAGAATCTGAATCTGAGGAGGAGGAAAGATTGATGTTATTACACTTATTAAGCAAGAGAAGAAAAAGAGGTAAAACGAGTGCATACGAAAAAGAAAGAGTCATGGAGAGTTTAAGTTATGCAGTGAAGTTGCAGATAATGTATTTAGGGAATCTTTTCAGTTGAATAGAAGTTTAGCGAGATTCACGAATTGATTAAACAATTTCGATGAATTTCTCCAGTTCGTCCATCTATTTACATTATATGCAGATAAACTGACAAACGTGGGCACCCACGGCTACAAAACTGTGTTGCTAGCACAGCGCGAGCCACGCGAAAATGACTTGGCACCGGCCTGGCCGTGGCCTAGGCTCAATTTGCGGCACTCCATTGAAAACCATGTAATACAAAACAAGCCACGCGTCGCATGGGCCTCGCCTGTCCGTGGCCTGTGCTCAATTTGCGGCGGGCTTTAAGACTCAATTCGATAGATGTTCAACTATGTCTAGGTATACTCATGAAAAAGTAAGAATTATATACCCATCTTTCCAGCAATAGCTACTTAATTAATAATTAAAATAGAGAATCATTTTTCATGTAAAAACTCTTTCGGCTAATAAAAAACGATAATCTTCGTACAAATGCAAATTATTATCCAATGACAATTAATTATTAATGTTGAAATGTGGTAATTGTTGTTTATGTTATGAGTAACCGATAAAAAAGATTTGTTTATGTACGAATATATTCTGCAATTGCAACTTATGATTAATGACCTTAAAGCTTGATATTGATGTAAGAATTGTCTCACAAACCTGTTGTTTATAAGATGTGTTGTCACTTTGATTAATGAATATCGAAGAAAATAATTCTCTAGGTACGATCTGACCAATTATCTCGAATATGTCTTTTGAATTGTGAAAACTATTGAACACAAACATACCTAGGGTAGATCCAAAGTTACTTGGAGGAGTTATGAAATTTTTCACACAGACGTTATTTAGATATTTCGTCGGTTTCAAAGGAATATTTGCGTGGCAGTTTTTACGACTTCTTCATTCGGATCGAGTTTCGAAAAGAAATGCATGGCCATAAGGTTCGTCTCAATTCTTGGCGGAATACGAGACTTGGTAGTAAAACGGCGGAGCATTGTCAAGGTCCCAAATAATCGAATTTCTGGACTGGTTGACCTTAAAACACTCCGAATGCGATGGACGCCACAATTTATGTTTAAAAGAACCCATATACGGTTTTGGCGCCAATTTTTTTCCGGGAATTCGTTTCAACTGTGACGACAGTCAAGAATTTCGATATCCGTTTTGCCACGTAGACTTGTATGATCGGAAAACGCGGGTATCAATAAAAAATTTGAATTTGTGAAACTGCCAGTGTCATTATTTTGTTTTTTTTTTGGGGGATTCGAATTAATTTTTCTCGGACAGGTTTAGAGCTAGGAAAAATATAGAAACTCTTTTCCCCGCTGCTTTTCGGCTTATTATTGGATAATAAGTGAGTTGGCTGTGCTATTTTTTATGCCATTTCCTTTCCCTGCGAAATTTATCAATTTCTGTTTAAGAATGCATCCTGCCCCTCACAAATTGGCGCCCGAGACACTTTTTCGGGATTGCCCCCCCTAGAACCAGGGCTGAATCTTTTATCTATATATCGAAACAGAATTTTACTGCGACCTTCGTGAATACTTTTCCATCTTTTGGAAATACTTCACATCGAAAAAAAATTTATAAAGAATCATATTCTGTTGCATTATTATTTAAGTTCGGCGGAACGAGCTTTTTAACTCGAAATCTTTACGCTACAAAAACATCTCTGTGGAATTTAATCTAAGAAGATTAGAAATGAAGAATTTTCTTCGATCGAATAAACCATTAAAACATTATTTACTTACCTTCGATGAAAGAAAGACGATAAAAAAATGTTTCAGGAATAGTTAATTCCTGTAATCAATGTTTTTTATTGTTTTTTTCGGAGGTAGGAAGAGGAAAAGTTGAATAAAACAACGATTTTACTATAACAAAAAGAAGCAAGCTCTTGCTTCTCGATATATTTACTTCTTTACAACAAATTTACATTCTTTCAAACACAATCACAATTGATGCTTGCCTGGTTTGTGATTCCCGAGTTTACAAACCCGAAAAATGTGATGGCCCAGACAAACATCAAACGTTTATGCCTATAATTTATAAAAATATTTTGAGATCAATTTCTAATACATCACAGGTGTTATACAGAATAATTATGTATTTTATCATCTCAAAATCATTTCTAGCTTTGCCGAGCGCCCCCCGACGGAACGCGAAAGTTTCAAATCGAACGAAAACGATCGGTACAATTTTGACGATTCCGCCAAAGGGGGGCCTCGGTTAAATCGAACCACCATGATGTACAAAATAAATCTTTAAGGTCAATTTATACAAGGGAGCCCTTTCAATCGAAAATTTAAATAGATTTGGGTCGAGAGCTGTCAAATGGGGAATTTTGGATGACGTTTTTTCTTTGTACTTTTTATCAAACATTCTTTGGGCTTGTTGAAATCTTGTCGATGGGTTTGGAGAAGTAATGCGACTTTAGGTTGTGACTTAAGAGCAAGCGGGGTCTTAATCAAACGTATTGCAGACAGTTAGAAGCATACTTGCGGTTGGAAGTTGGGCCAAGGCCTGGAAAACGGAAAATTTCGGATTTCCATAAATAATTTAGAAGGAAAATAATCTTTCCGTTTCGATTTAATAACGAAATTTTTTTGGTTAAATATCGAAAGTTCTTTAACTTCTTTTTTAATTTTAATATTTAAATTATATTCTTTGGAATATAATTTAAATAAACTCCATTCAGATCGAATTTTCGGAATGAAAATTAAGTTACAGATAAACGTTTCTCGGAAAAAATTCAATTCGAAATGTTACCTTTCATCCAAAAATTCTCGCTTCCAAGACCTAAAGCCGCCTTCAGATCACAATGCACAGTATCCCTCCCTGAGTTCACCTATCAATCTCAAAAAAATCGTAACCTACACTTACCGATCGTCTCTCAAATACCATTTTACAATGAAAGCAAATCAGTTTTCTTCCAACGGACAAATATATTTATTTTTCAATATACAAATTGCACTTTACTGAGGGGGTGGTATTTACAAGAGTGCATTTTATATACAAATTTATACAGGGTGGCTGCTAAATAACGACTCGGATCGGAGCCGAATTTATCACCTTCCCGAATCCGAGCTCCGATCTTCGTTTCTTAGCAGCCACTAAATAAATAAATCAAAAATTGCAGACCAATCACAAGCCGATAATACTCCATAGACAATTTCTCTCGCGATATTTACAAAAAATTCGAAAACCAATTCTGGCCCTTGGAAGAAAATGCGGGAAAATGAAGAAAATCGAAACGAATTCAAAATAAAACTAATTCGAATTCATCTCGATAGAATTGGCGGAAGAATCCGACCGCCAACGAATTCAGAACATTGGGAGATCAAAAACGAAAGGAATTCTTTCGAAAAAAAAATAAATACGATAGTCTAAATAAATGAAAATCAAGACCAACAAAAATAGTACTTACTGTACAAACTTAAAATTAATAAAAAATTTCCATTCGTGAAACAAAACTTAAATTGTACTCTTAACATACGAAAGAATCATTATTATATTATTATATTAAATTTTCTTGGAGATCTATATTTTGTAACAAGTGTTTTCAGGAGTCCTCATCCTCTGTTCTTCTCATTCTTCTTGTTTAACTCGTCAGCTCGTCTGCCATCCTCGGTATTTTGGTCGGTCTAGCCAGTTTGCTCTTGGGCACTTCCAAAGCCGTGCTCTTCTTGATCTGCATGAAATCTGTAACAAAAACGGGGGGTTGTAGAGATAAAACTAGGTAACAGCTGAGAAATTGCACAAAAGAAGCATTCCATCAACACAGGCAGTGAAAAAAATGGAGATAAAAAAAGCAAGAAATTAAATAACTTCCCAAAATAAATTAATTTTCGGTGTACAATTTTGATAAAATAATTTGTTATTCAGAAATTTGTAAATGTTTTACGATGAGGTGTAATTACGAAGCAATCCATAAAAATTCGACCAAATTCTTCTTTGGTTCGTCCGAAATCATAACAAATTTATCAATATTGAAGCGGGTCAATTATTTAAGAGATAAGAGTTGAGTTTGAATCGAAAGTCTGTTTGTTTCATTCATAGTTGAGTTGTTGAAGATTTTGGCCCACTTTTTGTGACTTCTCTATTAGAAGAAAAGGTCTACGTTGTTTAGTAATTGCTGCAGGGGATGTTGAAGAAATGGGAAAAGAAATATGTGAACGGGTTGAAAACTACCCCTAAAGATTTCATTTTCATTTCGGTGTCCGATCAACGTGAGAAAAACGGTGCATGAGCTGCGCAGAGAGGGGGGGTTTTCGACTAAATAATTGAACTACGGACACGTGTTCATCTCGAAACGCGTTGCCTCCTTTGTCCCCTTATTACCATTATTATTCATCACTGTTATTTAACTTGCTGCGTGACCCAGAATCCTTTCCTTTCGAGGAACCCCGAACGCGTTGGCTATTACGTCACAAGAATACACGCAAGAATCTTTTATACCGTTTTTCCTTCTCTGCGTCTTGTATTGACCGAGTTAACTGAAGCGTTTTCTTTTCTACGACATTCATTCGCTTTTGTAATTATTCATTACGTTTTTTTGTTATTATTTCTTCAAATTTAAATGTCTGAATGGGTATGGTAGAGAAAATCTCTCCTGGACTGTTCGGAACCCAGGCGAAGAGATGTTGACAAACAACGAACGTATAAAAGCATGTGTTTTGATATTCATGCGTGTACTTTACGGGTCGATGACCCGAAACCATAACATTGCGGCAAGTGATACGACGTTGGTATGTTCTTCTAAGGTTAATTCAGAGAGACCATCATTAAGAAGATTATGCGGGCGTCTCATTCGAAAGTAGCTTCGCTGTGTCAGTCTCTCTAGAAGTCGTTTATGGAAGAAGCTCAAAATCCTGCTCTGCTAATCAAAAGTCATAGGACAAAGAAGAAATTATAAAAATAATTCTCGATATTTATATACCTTGGTTTCATGCTAAATTTTCTGAAGACGTTGAGGAAATTCCTCCGATTCAAATGCGATGTTTTGTCCAATAGCTTCGTTCGTTTTTATATTTAGGTATAGTCAACGGAAAACGAAACTGGAGTGTCAACGACATTTCAAATACCTTTCACGTCGATGCTTTCCCTTACAAAATTAAACGAAAAAAAAAACAAACAATCTAATGGATCTCAATTGGGTCCGAATTTTTTCTACGCTCTGCCAAACCAGGCGTAAAATCGTGTGACGGCGGTTGGTTATTCCCACCACCTGTGTCACTCTCTCCGAAACACTTTAATTACCGGATTCCCATGGCCCTCTAATGGATCCGCGCGGTACCCCAGTTAAAAGGGAACAACCCCCGCCTGTGCGAAACAAGAGGCCCGGCTCCGGTGTGAGAAAAACCGACGACCCGTGTTAATTCGACGCCAATGGCTCGCATCCGGGTCACTCCCAGCGGCGTCGTCGTCGTGGGACAGGGGATACGTTTTCCAGCTTGGTCGGTTCCTATTTCCGGACGCGCCCTGCGTGTGTGCAAAAAAATAAACCCGTTCTTTGATTCGATTGGTTGACGACGTCTTCATAGAGATCGTTGAAGGCGCCTCTTGACTAAATTCTTAGCACCCACATCCAAAACAAATCAATTTTCGTATAATCGTCTTACATCTGCCACTAATTTAGCGTTCTTGAACTTTTCGCAGATATCAATTGACCTCTTCTGCTCGAGCGAAGTAGCTGGTCCGACAGATCACGATCCGTTGCTGCTGCTGCTGCGTTTGAACCGTAAACGGACCGTTTTTAATTGAACGTTACTAGTCAACACGGCTAGTGAGTGGTGATTTATTTCGCCCAGTAGCTGAGTAGCAGTAACTGTTTTCTTTTTGTTTCTTTTTGCATCGCCTTGAACGAGAAACTACAATCCGAGCTTGTTTGCTTGTAATGGCTGCAGCAGATGTGAAGTAGTCAGTCGGCGTTGATCATATTGAGGGTTGTCAAGTACATATACAGGTTCATTTTTCGATAAAATCGCTTTCGGTTTCAATAATTCGATTGTTACACCGTCTTTTTGAAACCAGGTGTCATTTAATCATTCAAGTTTCTGAAACGTGGTGGTAACATTCATTAACGAAAAAACGGCTCAGTTATTCTTGCGGCATAAAACATCAAGCGATGAAACAACAATAAGAAGTATTACATATCTCTAGGACGCAACCGACAGATTGATGTCGTACAAAAAAAATTCGGTCACGCTCGATAAAGTCCCCGGTCTTGAAACTACTTCCGTTTCGAAACTGGGCCAAACTTTGACCCGGACCAAATAAACAACGGATAGCGCGCAGAAGGCGTAGAAGAAAAAAAAAATGGTTTCGCGAATCCGTCCCGATAAAAATCCGCAATAACCTTGGGATCCCACGACCGCGCGTGCACACGCACACATTTTACGTTCGATAAAACGTTTTATTTACTACAGCATCCGTTAGACGGGTACCGCCAACGCTTCGGGGGGACAGAAGGGGGGGCCTTATCAAGACGATCGCGCGTTCCCGTCGTTGATTTCTGTTTTCGGCGTAGTATTTTTTTGGCGGGATCGAAGAGAGAGAAGAAGCACGTGGCGAAATTTAAAAACGCCGCTCAAGAAGGTGCAGCGCTCTGTACGGAAAAATGCGGACGGGGCCCGTATGTGTTGTAATAATAGAAACGTTTCGAGAATGTTAGAAGGCTTTCGCTGCAACGGGAATAACGTTAGAGTTCGTTGATACTTTTGTGGGTCAAGTGTTGGGCGTGTACGAAGGCGACTTGGCGTATTTGGATGCTCCACTGTCGGTCGGTGCATTACACTCGCCGACAACGTTATCGGCTGATTCTTTTGCACCAGGCGGCGGCATAATTGAAGCCGCCTTTACGAAACCAAATTTCGTCGAAAACACGGCTATTTCAGCCGATATTAAATTAATTTCTCAAGAATAATCAAATCGCGAACAATGAAGGAGCATCTCATCGTGAAAACGATCATCATCAATGGTAACTACCGCAAACAAAACGAAAAACGTTAAACGCCAGTTTACAATCATTCCTAACCCTACCCGGTCTCGTATTTCCTCGACCGGTCCCTCTATTTACTATTTTCCTATTCGCGATCCGCAAATTAGACCGGACCGTTTCTCGCAGCATCCGTTCCCCCCGTTTTCATACTCGACAAAGAACGAAAAGCGTCAATTAATCGGCTTCCTTTGTGCGGCCTTTCCGCAAACCTTTCCAACTGTCATATTTGACGGACGGTATCCGTCAACACTTGACCGGGGAATGGATGCAAGGGTCGAGATCTCCTAGGTCTAGTTTCCTGTCTTTCAATAGGAAAACTGGTCCAGGGGAGATGTCTTGGAGGACGAAACGATACGATCTTTGTCCGAAAACGACTCGGTTTCGGCGTAACCGAATCTGTTTTCGGACACTGGCACCGTATGCAAATCGCTCAGGTGTTGCGACGGGAGAAATATGCAAATGGTTGCGTGCAAACGGGAACGGAACTGTCTAATTGCAGTTTTAATTGTGGGAACGGATTCCACGCAGATGTTATCGATGCAATTGTGATTTTTTTATTGTAATTGGAAAATCCTGCAAACATTCTTCAGATCTGAATATCCCACGAAAAACATTTTCTTGAAGTTCTTAGAAAAAATTGCTATAAATAAAATCTTCGATGTTGCTTTTCAAATTGAAACTTAACACCATCAAATTGAGAATCAACAATTTCAACTTGAGACCATTCGAATTGGAAATTGGTCAAGATGTTACATCAATTCCCAATTTGAAAATGTTAGTACTTTGTTCGGTATTGTTTAGTCTCAATTAAGAGTTGAAAATGTTTAGTATTATTTTCAAATACTTTCATTGAGCAAAATTTTTTTGAAACATCGTATTCAACTCAACATGGCGCGTAAAAGAACAGAAGATAGTTTCGTAGTGCCGCAAAATCTGGCAACTGCATGAACGGGAAAACTGAATGGTATCCTAATTTTCAACGAAGCCTGACCTGGCGCCCGGCCAGATTCTGGTCCAAATCGAGATGATGGATGGGCGGAGAGGGGAATACGAGTAAGTTACGTCATCGATCACGACACACTCGTGGGAAGTACCAGAAACGCGTAACGCGTTTCTCATGATATCTTCTATCTCTCATTTCTTCTTTTTTTTTTTTTCGTATCCCGACAACACGTTCGTAGATCGAGCATGAAAAACTTGTTGTTGTTGTTTGTATGCGTGGTGATGGTGGTAATTACGTATTTGCTTCGTGACTCGGACGAATGGGAAATGCGTACGATTACAATCCTCACGGTTTTTTTCGATGAGAGAAAATTATACCTTTGGTGTAACGAAGGGCATCCGAGAAGTAGATACAAAAATTACATCACTGACGAGATATACGTTTTTTATTTTAATTGAAAATTTGTATATTTGGGTCTTCTAGTACGTAATTATATTATTTATTTACCTGAAATGAAAACATATACTGGTTGATGATGATAATAATAAATAAGCCTTCCAAAAAAATATGTAAGTAAAATCACAGGAAACCCGACAGATTATGGAGTAATAAAAAAAATTTGAATTATTTAAAGACACATTTTAATGCAGTTGACACCTTCTGCGAAAGCAACCCTTGATGGAATGAGGCATGAAAGGATTTCAAAATATCAATAATGCAATAATATCTTTTTTATGAAAATTCAATATCGATATACAGGGTGTTTCTGAATTCTTGCGAATAAGAAATTCAGGAGGTGATTACTCGTATGAAAAAAAAGATGAGTCTTTCTTAAAACAAAACTTCCTAAACCACCCCCTTTTCGAGATATCACCCTAACAATGAAAAATTGTTTGAGATAAAACAAGGATTTCAAGTTATAATTTTATGTTGAGTTATAAGTTCCTTTAGGGTTTATTTCAATCAAACTCAGATTTATGAATAATCGAATTATTCAATTTGAGAATACGGAGGTCGATCTATACTCTAAGAAGAGGACTGAATAACTAACTTCTCGAAAGGAATCATTTCTATTTCCTAATTCATAACAGGAAATGAGCCTATACGAAAGTATCAGGGATAAGAATTAAATATGTCAACACATGCACTTCAGTGTGGAGTAGACTTCAGCCACTAAACCAAATAACGAATAAATATTGAACCTAATTTATGACCGCAGGAATATAGAAAAAATACACGTGATTAATCCCTTGCGAGTGTATGAACCTCGGTATGAACATTACAGAATTTCAAGATTCTTGCTGAAATGTTAAAAATAAATAAATTTAGTCACCACTTTTCAAGGGTGATATCTCGGAAAGGGGTGGACTGAGGAAATTTTGTTATGGGAGAGACCCACCTTAAATTCATACGAGCAATCACCTCCTGAATTTTAAGCATGAATTCAGAAACACCCTGTATGTGGGTACAATTTTAAAATTATGTCTAATCAACGGAAAATTACGAATTATGCAGCTGGAGGAAATATAAGAAATGCCTGACGGCGAAGTTTTTGGAATTTTATTCTCGAAATTTTTCGAAACCGAGCCGAGTTCCGTCCTGCCTTCTCGTCAACAGACTCATGGACACGATCTTCGACCGCGACGTGCGTAAGTGGTCAGCAGCGCGTACGGTGATTTCGTGCCGAGAAAAAACCGGTTTCAGCTTCTCGGACCGCGATCTCTGGCTAGTGGCTACGAGTACGGGGAGATGAAAAAAAAAAGGAATAATACGAGACGCGCATAGAGGAGGAGGAGGCGGGGGAGAAGGGGGCATATCGAAATAATAAATTGGAGCCCGCGACTCGTTTTCTTCGTCGACCATAAAGAAAGTGGGTGTAGTAAAAGAGTAGTAGGTACCCCTCGTGGCACGGGCATCGCGACTTTTGTTTTTCCCTTTCGTTTCGTCGTCCCACGCCTGGCCTACTACACGTTAACCTGTTTAGCGGGATTGCCCAGAAGCGAGGGGAACGCGTAGGTGCAAAGAGCGAGAAAAAAAGAGTTTACTTCGGCTTCTTGCGACTTACTTACGGCAGACACAAACTATCGGGTATTCGGCTGAGAATGACAGAAGATTCTGTCATGTTCTCGATTTGATATTGTTATTTATGCCTGAAAAGGCGACAGATAAAAGAAAAATGATGGAAAGCACTAAATTACTTCTTCTGTCGAAGTTCTGATGTCAACAGTGGATAACTCTGATTGATTTGTATGCTCGATGAAGTCGGAGTGATTAATGTTGACAGGGGACAACGTTTCAGTCAATTGGACAATTTATTCCTGTCCCTAAAGCGACAGCTTATACGGGTTAAGATAAAGAGGTCTTTAGTGTAATTAAAAGCATTTTCAATTACGGGATAGAATGAGAAATTGACGTCCAAAATGTAAATGCCACATATCGAGTTGATCAACGTGAAAAGAATATTTATTCCAGACAAACAAAACACAGTTTAATATACAAATAAACAAGATCATTTATTCAAAACAGTTCAAAAAACGTAACAAACATTCCATAACGTAATTACAAAGTATCATCTCAATTTTATCTACTTTCATGCGTTCCGGCATGTAGCCTCAACTGAATAAAACAACAGATACCTTTCGGTGAAAGCCCGTTTTCTTTCGTCACGACCAATCACCTTCGCCCATTTCAATTTCAAATTTCCAGATTCTCGATCTGGTGGCACTCGAGGCGTCGCCACTAATTACCGGCCCGATCCCAATCTATACAGCGTGTCCGTTGTAAGGACAAGAAAAGATCCGAGATCAGATTAAGGCTCCCCCGATAGGTTGTTTTACAATTAATCAACGGTTGTTAAGTCAAGATTTAGGGCATAAAAATGCAAATGGAGACGGCGCTTTCCTATCTTGACACGGTCGGTGAAAATTTTGATTTGTCGTGGTTAATTGAGCAGATGAAAGTTTTTTAATTGATGGGTGTTCTTTTAATTGCGTTTTAAGTGAATGTTTTCGGTAGATTTTGAGTTCTTGTACAGGAAATGAGATGCGTTTAGATTATGTGTTATTCCATACTCTTCTTATTTTAATTTGGACGTAAACGGAAGAACCTCTGCCCTTTCAGCACGTCAAGTGATGGCAGATGTTAACGGTTTTGTCCATAGGACCAAAAAGCAAAAGGATCGCAAAAAAACATCAGATCGAATTTCCCAGAATCCGGGACAGTGCACCGGAGACGGCAACCCCGCCTCGTCGTACCGATCCTCCGCTCGAAGGACCATAGAACAATCCTTTGTTTACTAGATAGGCCACGGAAGGTCGTTAACACCGCGAATCGAAAGCGTCGAGTTCAGCGTTCTCCTCAAGAGAGGAAGTTGCGTATCAGCGATTAACCGAGAAGAATCACGAACTGGCGGTTAGATAATGACAGGGCGGCCCTCCCGACGTCCCACAGGAAGAAAACGGGGACGACGTCCCGATTGCGGTACTTTGGAAGCTTAAGAAGTTAGTGATCGGTATCAGAGATGGCGCCAGAGGTCGGATCTGTGCTCGGTCGACCGCGCCGTAACGGGTCGCGGGTTCTTTGACATCTCCTGAATAATTTGCACGGTCGCTTCGCGGTTCACCAGGTACTTCTTCGGAGTTCGAGTTCCGCAGAGAAAATTGCTCGGATATCGACTAGATCAGCTTTCTTTTCTCATAATGTCTAAAAATGCTCTAGAAAAAACCAATTTGCTTTTGAAATGTGTATGCGTACATTTTTTCAGGTTAGAATAATAAGGGACTCTTCTTAACGACGTCATAGATACGTCTTCAGACTGTGTTGCTTTTCTGCAAGTGCTAAGAAGCCGCCTTTCAATCTAAAGAGCTTAAGAGCGAGTTTCAACTGGTCCACCACTTTTGGGCTATTGATGCATAGTTCCAGTGGCAAGCTGCCGCCATACGAGAAAGGCCAAAATAACCTCTGAGGGCAAAAGAAAGTCAATTGTAAATATCGGAAGAAATATTTCGTTCGTCTTTCGCCGAAGATACATCCAACATACCCTTAGTCCGTCCCTTACCGCCGTAATTACAATACAAACGACCGGCCCGCGCGATCATAGAATACGAAATTAAAATCTGTGGGAGATCGCGTCGTTTTCATCTCGAGAGCTCGGCCGACCCACGAGAACTGTTGTTGACATCTTCAGGGTGCCCGAAGAGGGAGAAGAAGGGAGAGGTGAACGCACCGGCCAAGGTGAACGACTTTGAAAGGTCGCCATGTACACGCACTTTTCTCGAGGAGAACCGAGAGGTTTTATGACTGCCCCCTTACGGCCTTATGGTGCGGAGAAAAATCGTAAAATCACAGATACAAGAATCGTGTTCGGTCCGTCTACGATTTAGAGAACGCCCACGCTACGCGGTCAAAACGTGTTGGAACGTGTTCGTAGGTACCGCTCCGAACGAGCGGATATTCGAGGATTGTCATAGGATGGCACCTGGAAATTTGGGATTTTTCGGTATAGTCGGAATTGCACACGAATATTGAGTTTTATCGACGGCGTAAGCCGTCATCAGAGATTGATATTGAGGGGTTCATCAATCAACTGCTTAAACCCTTAAACCAAAACCTAGTAAAGATTTCCGCCAGCGAAAAGGGCATATCGAGCTCCACAATGACGCATCACTCGGATAAGCTCCCCAATCGAGCTGGCTACCCCTCCGTAGGGTTAGAATTCGAAGACGGCGAAAGTCACCAACACCCGGTTCATTTTCTAATCAATTTTAAATACCACACTTGCAGACAGTACCTTCTGGCTCCGGGCGACTCCGGTACGTATCCGCACCCACGTTTCGCGCACAGTAGTCAGTCGAACGATATATGGCCGTTGCATGCGCACACGCCAGAATCGACATAAAGACGATGCCTACGGGATGCAGCCGAGATGCAACGACCGTCTCTGTCTCTTTCTGCTCGGCGTGTTTATTTTTCCAAAGATCGCCTGGGTGCATTCGCGGAGGAGGCTGAGAAGATAAATTTAAATGTTCCAGCATAAATGCCTACTTTGTTTTACGACGTGCGTGTAAATCATAACTCGGCGGACCGAAATAAGAAGATCGAACCGGGGTAGGTGGGTATTTCTGTGCGCCGCGAGTGGGCGATTTCGGTATGTGGTAGAAGCAGTTGCAGATGACTCCAAATGTAATTAAAAATTATCAGAATTTGACAACGGCGCGTTTGGGGCTGAATTTTTGAGCTGATTAAGGCTTTCCAGTAAACTGAGCTTTACCCACAGTAATAACGAATGATACATACTCGTTTCGGAAAAACCGCTGCAGTACGGATCGGCCTTAACCCAGTCCGGATCCGCCTACGACCGTTCGGCTCTGCCAACAATCGTAAAATCGGATCGTCACAATGCAAGGTGAAACGGCACAATGCCGCATTGTAATCGGTCCCGGTCGTAGAAACAAACCATTGTGTTCCACCTTCGAGATACCGTGCGGTAAGGTAACACCGGTGGCTAGAGATCGACCTTGGCCACGTACCACGTCGCGAACTGCAGCTCCGGAGCTTTTCTAGTCCTCGATAAAAACGTATACACAAAGTCCCCCGGTTTTTTTTTATCGCGGACATTTTCGCGAATCGGCACGTTCGATTGGTCGGCGCGAAGGTCTGGCCGTTTTATAGAGATGTGTGTTAATTTGTCAAGGACATTGGGTCGATTATTTCGCGGCGTTGTTTTTCTCGGAAAGTTTCGTCGTTATTCATCGACGTGACGCGGGAATTCTAATGAAACTCTACGCCTTAATGTGTGCGAATAGTGTGTGTGTGCTCATTAGAATATGCATCTGGTCGTATAAGACTCGTGAGATATGCGAGGACACAGGATATGATCCGGCTAGAATAATTCGAACCTTGAAAGTCGTTTCATCGGCACACTTTTAGAAACTTATAGAATAATGTAGACTCAATTCTGCACTAGCGCAGCCTTTAACAGTCGACAGAAATATTTAATCCCAGAGAAAAATTTCATTAAAAGTTTCAAAGATACAGGCCGTTGAAATTTTCAGTAAACCTTAATAAATAAAAATTGATTCAGCGACGATATCACGCCAAAATGGATTGTCGGCCGCTTCCAATCGTCTACGACCCATCGACCCCTTTCAAGCCCCTAGCACGAGACCTATTCGTCATCGATACATACCTGGCGACTTCCGAAAATAGACCCAAACAGCCCCTTCGGGCCAAACGCTAAAATTAACGGTTTTTCAACCCCGCGTGCTCTACGAGCTCCCGCACCCCCACGTAAACAATGGCCGATCCGACGCGTTGGCCGTGCACATCTGTCAGTGCGTTTGTTTTGTATCTGTCTCCTACTCTATGCGTTTCGCCCGTTACGTCGGGGCGACCCCGATCGAAAACAGCTGTGCGTGCGTGTGTTTGTGTAGGTACGTCAAAAATAACGTAAACTAGCGACGTGACGTAAATAACCTATCGATTCGGGGGAGAGAACGTCCCGGATGGGGTTCTGTGACCCCGAAATAGCGTTCGATGTAAAAGTGCGACTACGTAAGCGACACAGATGCAGGGGAGATGAACAAAAGCACGTTGAAAAGATCCTATAGATTTAGGACGAGCTGTGCGCTTTTATTTGTCGAAGGATAATGGCCTGTATCAATTCGGGAATGAGTCACTTTGGGATTTCCCTAGATTGTACCTTGTTTTGGCTATGTGTTACTTTTTTCCGCCAGCTTTGAGTTGTTGATATTTCTACTGAAAAATTATAAAAGCCCTTAATTTTGTTAGGAGCTTTTACGCAGCTAAGCTTTCAGATAAAAACAACTTCTCGATCTTTCACTCATTTTATCTTTCTCATTGATCATACGATCTTCATGAAATCTGGTATAGGTAGGTACACCAAAAGTCCATATTTTACAGTACAATACAAAAGTTTTTGAAATAGTGGTAAAATGAAATTTCAAAAATTGATAACTCTGAAACCATTTTTTTAGAGACATATTTCAAATTTAATAAGTCATACACAGTCAAAATGATAGTAAACTGCCTCTTAGTGCATTTCGTACATCTCAGAATTAATGTGAATAAACTTAGGTTTATTGGTGCAAATAACCTGACCCCGCTTGAATGCCACAAATTTAATTCAAACAATCAAATTCACGGCTGTTTTTTCGAAATTCAAAATATCACTATTGCATTAAACATTCTAAATATCTATTTCAATTAACTTTGGAAAAAAACAGAAATATTTGTGAATATGGCAGCCAATGTGAAACCAGTATTAATTTCTGTGACCCCGAGGGGATCACATTATTTGCACCAATAAAGTAGATCAAAATTCTCGATTTCCTTAAAATGTATAATAAAGAATAGTTAATAATCAGCAACACCTAGAAAATCAAATAAATTGTCGAGTGCGAGTAGAACTCTCGCGATAGTGGGTTTCGTACATTTTCGAGCGCTCGTTCTATAACTAGTGCTTTATGATTTCGTCAGAATATCTGTATTTTTCGAATTATGAGCCGGGAATGATTTCGAACGATAAGGACAGACTCGCTGATGACGAATCCGTTGTAAAATTCAATTCTGTCCGTCCGCAAAAAAAGTTACTCTCGAATGGAGGAACCTAGCAACTTCGAATTTTCAGGGCAGGTTCGCATTTCGTTTGAAAATGATGATCGCTGAAAATTTTCTTTTCTTGATAATTTCAGAATTAGTTAATTGAAACCTTCATCTGGGATGTTTTATATGGGACACCCTATACATAATTCCACTCGTCGACCAATAATTAATAAAGAATCGAAGCAAGCCTCTCAAACTCCGTATCTTATTTACATTCGAAAATCGTGCTTGGATTTCAAATCCATCTACCAGGACTGCTTTACCGCACTGATTTATCGAATATTTACCTCCGTCCTGAAATACGACGCTTAATCCACGACAAATCGAGTAATAGATTCAGCCGATAAACAAGTCGTACCGCGATGCGTTCATTTAACGATTTGCTCAGCTATTTGCAATCGAAACCGGTTAACTACCCCATCGCACGTGTACGTCGACCAGGTCTGGTCTAATCGGAGATTATCGATGTAAGGCCAAGTGAATGGGATTGATTGATATGCGACCGGAGAAACTGCATTTTACGAACCCACCGTGCCTCTTGACATACTGGGCGCGCTCTCTAATGGTCTCGAATGAATACTCGATGATAAAGTCGAGAAACACGCGATACCGTAAAAAAATCAATTGCTGGTTGTTTGACTATTTTCAGAACGCAACAAATAAATAGCCTAGTATGTAATGACGCTAAACTGTTTCGACATTGATATGTTGCACTATCTCTGTGTCTAAGCAGCTCATAGATAAGATTTCATTTAGGGAGTGCCTACACTGTTGATCGATGCTTCTGTGTTCTTCCATCGTACGACGTGTGTACAATGAAACCCGAAGAAGTATCATGAACTTACCTGTGATGAGTGATTGTGTTTTGTGACTGTTTTTAGGCGGTGTTTTCTCCTCGTCCACCACCTCTTTCTCGATTTTCAAATGGCATATATCTTCAGGTAAGCAGTACAAGTCGTGGTTGTCAAATTCCAGCTCTTTGGACGGTCTTCGTTTCAAAGGCCTCGAACATTTGGTAACTGGCGACGCGGGTTTCCAGTCGTATTTTCCATTAGGACTCAAAGGCTTATCGTTCACGAAATCGAAGTTCCAGCGTTCGGTCTGAGTAACCATCCTTTTTTCCAACTCTTGGGACACGAAACGTTGGGTAGCTTCCGCATCGTAGGGCCCGAAAAGTTGCCTTTTGACCTTTTGCACTTCCCTCCTGAACGGCCTGGGTTGAAACAAATTGGTGTGTTGGTTGTTATAGTAAACTCCTACACTCATCTTGTTTACGGTTCACAACGCCGCAACCAATAAAACACTCCAACAAGGATAATGATAAGTTGAGATTGCAGCGGCAACTGTCACTCAGTTAATTCTGTGCGCCAAAGTTTTAGCACTCGCAGCAAACGAAAATAACTCTTCTCACGCAAAATACTCGCGTGCACGTGACTCTTCACGATATTTAACACGTTGGACGCGGTGATTTTCTAAGTACAATCAATACGTGCGATCGAACACATACATCAAAATTCACGACGCACAACGGGCGAACGAAAAAACAAACTTCTATGAACGAAGCCAGCCAACTCGTAAGTGACGGACGATTTCAAGGCAACGCAACGCAAGGCAAGCGCACGCCGGAAAGTTGTGATTGGTCGAGAAAGGACGCTTAGCGTGGACTGTTCCAATTACGGCGGGTTTATAGGGGAGGCCGCGATTAATTTGAAAGTTGAGCGTGGCTTCACTACGCTCGAATTGTTTGTTGATTTTTCGAAATTCAAATCGGGGATTTGGGCATCATGCGCTACCTACTCATAAACGCTCATATTTCGTATTCGAACCTACTTAAGACACAGATATGAAGAAGATTTTATTGATGGAAGAACATAGAAAATGATGTTG
This sequence comes from Adalia bipunctata, assembly GCA_910592335.1. Taxonomy (NCBI): domain Eukaryota; kingdom Metazoa; phylum Arthropoda; class Insecta; order Coleoptera; family Coccinellidae; genus Adalia; species Adalia bipunctata. The sequence continues at coordinate 524,377 of OU342952.1, read as the reverse complement.
AACATCAATTAATTGTAATAGAACTGGAAAATTAATAAAGTTTTGAAGTGTTTCATTTTATGATTGGATTTTTCGAACCTGTGCTATAAATGCAGATGAAGCAATTACCTCCATTTGTCACAGGTTTCACTGTAAACAATTCAATTGTTTGATGTGAATGGGCCTACTGGTAGCAACTTGGACTCCCTCAAGCTGAAGCTAGACACATTGTCTGGGCTACCACTGTATTTATTCCTTGAGACGAAATACCCTCCCTTAACAGGTAGTACCCCTATATCAACAATATTATCTAACAATAGAATGTCCTATCGTTATCGGTGCAATGACAGGTAGAAAATCGAAAATTGACCCCATCAAAGCTCCAAAACTAGTCCATTAAACTTAGAAGGTAAGCCCTATATTGATGCTCAAACAAACCTGCCCCACCTGTAAAAAATACAATGAGATTGTACGGATAACAGAAGAGCAAACAATAGAAAATTATCATTTTCGTTCCGAAATATCATTAGTGAGCGTACCTATTTCGATATGTGGGTCATGCGAACTATTCTTAAAATATTCGAATTATGTGCAAACAATAGTTCTCATTCCGAAACCGAAACTGGTGTTAATATACCGTTAATGAGAATAAAAATATCCGATAATGTTCATATTGCATAGCCGTCATGTGGTTGTTATGCAACTACTAATACACCTCCTGGTATGTTCTGTAGTTTCAGGGGACAGCTTGATTCATAGATAGATGCATCTTTATTCATAGATTTAAATAATGACATTTTTATCGTTTGAATGCCTCATTTTTGACGCTTCTAATGGTTTTTAGTTGAAATTTAAATAGTGATTTTGAGGGTATACAAAAGAAGGTAAGTTTTGGAGAATTTCATTAGGGTGCGATTATAAGTGCAATAGAATCTCTTTTTGGGTCCGAAGATTTCTTCAGCATATAATAAAAAAGAAAATTCATTCATTCCCTATTTCAATTTACACTACGAAGTATGATTCTGGTGATTCCACCATTTTTGGTCTTTACTTGGCCCATTTTTTATCAAAGATTAATTCAGCTTATATGTATTCTAGAAAAAAAAGGATTAATTTGGGCAATAATGTCGTTGACTCATTTCTAAAAATACTATTGTTTCGTGAAGTGTTTAATTTATTTTATTTGAGCAGCGCCCTAGGGAGGTAGTGGATGCAAACCCGGCGCATTCACCATTTTGTCATAGTCGTAATTGAACATCGGTTTCTCGTTTTTCCTGTGTCATAGCATCCAGGAAACATGATCCTTGTTTCAGAAAGCTTCTAAAGAAATATGTTTTTTTCCAATTGGGTGTTTTTCTTGTCCTGATTTCTTCTTGAGCGCTCGTTCTATTTAAATTAATTCAAGCTGATGTGTTTTGGGCTGCAGTTGGCAGTTGGGTGCCTCTTTTAGCCCAGATCGAGATCATACACCTCTCTCATTTACCTACCTAAAAATGTAAGTAGCCGTATTATCTAGACCGTAGACTCTCATCATCGGGGCTGACGCCATGACCGTTCGGCCCTAATTAAAAAATTACCAACATAGGTGATTAACCTCTCTCTTACTCTCCAATTTTAATTGATTCAACTGGCGTATATCTTCGACTAATTCGCCTCATCAAAGCTCATCTGGTGTTCCGGTAAACGTCGATCTTAAGATTGGTAATCACACCTGTCGGTCTTGGTTTTATCGTACATCAAAGAGTCGGCACTATCGTTTTAGGTATATTAGAATCGGGAACGGTGTTATTCCCCCGGGTTCTTTCTGCATGCAGAATAGATAGTTGGCTGTGACGTGCGATCGGTTCTAATATGCATAGAATCATGTGAAATGTTGAGGCAGCGACGTAATCGATTCTTGTTCGTTCAAGGTAAGAATACGAAAAAGTTTTGGGTTTTGGGATATGGCAGCAACGACTTGAATATGTCCAATAGGATAATGCTTCGAAAATTGGATGAAACGCATGCGAAAGTGTATCTATCCTATTGAAAAATATTTTGAAAAATTATAAGTCTATAGCCAATTATAAATAATCATTTTTTTTGTCTCTCTCTCAAAACTCAAGTGTCTCAAGTAGCACCCGCTTTAGGCTGAACAGAAGTTGATGACCACTTCTGAAATGAGCTAAAATCACGATACCATTCAAGCAGTTGTTATCACAAAAGCCTGCAACAAAATGGAGAAGGCTCTGGTGTATATAACAAGTATGATCTGTCTGACTGCTTCTCATCTTGGCACACACCGTATCATCCTCGTTTTTTATTTCGGACACTTAGATGAGCCTAAGCCATTAAAAAGTGTTTTATCAATCTCGTTCATCTCTTTGTTTACATACGCAGTGATGAACTTTTCGATATCATACGTGAAATTAACGCCGTAATCTCTTCTTCATGGATGTGAAACCCCAAACGCGTGTTTCATTATCCGTATCAACTGAAAATAATTGACATAACGAGTGGGAAGTTTTTCCTGAGACAAAAACGACTTTGATTCGGAAGATGAGTTTGTGGTATTAAATGTTTGACTTTGGTGTCGAAATGTTGGTTTTCGAGGTCGCTGTATTTAATAAAAATATTCCAGAGCTCTAACTAGTATAGTTTCGGAGATAGAAATGGTAGCCGAATGCCTCGTCTTCATATCAGTGACGCGCATGGTAGCCAAATGCCTCGCCATTCAGTTTATGTTGATCAGTATAGTTCAATGTATCACTGTGCACATTATGAGCGATTTCAAAAATCTTAAATTTTGAGTGAAAAAGGACGAAGGGGTAAGACACCATATTTGTCAATAAAATAAATATCCGTGTCAATTCGACCCTATTATTCGATCGAGAAATTATGCGAACCTTTCGAATCTTCCATATAAGCCATTCCACCCGAAGATATCAAAAATACTTTGGGTAGCCTGGGCTCCTGAACAAAAGTCGAACACGAAAAATCGAAAAACATAAAACCGAATAACTCGTTACTTATGAGGGCTACATGGGTGGTTTTGGTATCAAAATGTAGGTTTTCGAGGTCGCTCTATTCGATGAAATATGATTCAGAGCTCTAACTATCATAATTTAGATTTTGACCTGTCAAATGGCATTTTTCGAAAAATTACAAATTTCAAACTCTCATATCTTCCGTTCCAATCATCTCCGACAAAAGTTATTTATATTATCTTGATTAGCATACCTCAATGTATCACTGTGCAAAATATGAGCGATTTGAAAAATCTCAAATTTTTGGTGAAAAATGCCAAAGGGGTAAGACCCTCTGAAAACACCATATTTGTCAAAAAAATTAATATCCGTGTCAATTCAACCGTAATATTCGATCGATAAATTATGCGAACCTTTCGCATCTTCCATATAAGCCATTCCACCAGAAGATATCAAAAATACTTTGGGTAGCCTGGGCTCCTGAACAAAAGTCGAATACGAAAAATCGAAAAACATAAAACCGAATAACTCGTTACTTATGGGGGCTACATGGGTGGTTTTGGTATCAAAATGTAGGTTTTCGAGGTCGCTCTATTCAATGAAAGATGATTCAGAGCTCTAACTATCATAGTTTAGATTTTGACCTGTCAAATGGCATTTTTTGAAAAATTGCAAATTTCAAACTCTCATATCTTCCGTTCCAATCATCTCCGACAAAAGCTATTTATATTATCTTGATCAGCATACCTCAATGTATCACTGTGCAAAATATGAGCGATTTGAAAAATCTCAAATTTTTGGTGAAAAATGCCAAAGGGGTAAGACCCTCTGAAAACACCATATTTGTCAATAAAATAAATGTCCTTGTCAATTCAACCGTAATATTGGATCGAGAAATTATGCGAACCTTTCGAATCTTCCATATAAGCCATTCCACCAGAAGATATCAGAAATACTTTGAGTAGCCTGGGCTCCTGAACAAAAGTCGAATACGAAAAATCGAAAAACATAAAACCGAATAACTCGTTACTTATGGGGGCTACATGGGTGGTTTTGGTATCAAAATGTAGGTTTTCGAGGTCGCTCTATTCAATGATAGATGATTCAGAGCTCTAACTATCATAGTTTAGATTTTGACCTGTCAAATGGCATTTTTTGAAAAATTGCAAATTTCAAACTCTCATATCTTCCGTTCCAATCATCTCCGACAAAAGCTATTTATATTATCTTGATCAGCATACCTCAATGTATCACTGTGCAAAATATGAGCGATTTGAAAAATCTCAAATTTTTGGTGAAAAATGGCAAAGGGGTAAGACCCTCTGAAAACACCATATTTGTCAATAAAATAAATGTCCTTGTCAATTCAACCGTAATATTCGATCGAGAAATTATGCGAACCTTTCGAATCTTCCATATAAGCCATTCCACCAGAAGATATCAGAAATACTTTGAGTAGCCTGGGCTCCTGAACAAAAGTCGAATACGAAAAATCGAAAAACATAAAACCGAATAACTCGTTACTTATGGGGGCTACATGGGTGGTTTTGGTATCAAAATGTAGGTTTTCGAGGTCGCTCTATTCAATGAAAGATGATTCAGAGCTCTAACTATCATAGTTTAGATTTTGACCTGTCAAATGGCATTTTTTGAAAAATTGCAAATTTCAAACTCTCATATCTTCCGTTCCAATCATCTCCGACAAAAGCTATTTATATTATCTTGATCAGCATACCTCAATGTATCACTGTGCAAAATATGAGCGATTTGAAAAATCTCAAATTTTTGGTGAAAAATGCCAAAGGGGTAAGACCCTCTGAAAACACCATATTTGTCAATAAAATAAATGTCCTTGTCAATTCAACCGTAATATTGGATCGAGAAATTATGCGAACCTTTCGAATCTTCCATATAAGCCATTCCACCAGAAGATATCAGAAATACTTTGAGTAGCCTGGGCTCCTGAACAAAAGTCGAATACGAAAAATCGAAAAACATAAAACCGAATAACTCGTTACTTATGAGGGCTACATGGGTTGTTTTGGTATCAAAATGTAGGTTTTCGAGGTCGCTCTATTCAATGAAATATGATTCAGAGCTCTAACTATCATAGTTTAGATTTTGACCTGTCAAATGGCATTTTTTGAAAAATTACAAATTTCAAACTCTCATATCTTCCGTTCCAATCATCTCCGACAAAAGTTATTTATATTATCTTGATCAGCATACCTCAATGTATCACTGTGCGAAATATGAGCGCTTTGAAAAATCTCAAATTTTTGGTGAAAAATGCCAAAGGGGTAAGACCCTCTGAAAACACCATATTTGTCAATAAAATAAATATCCGTGTCAATTCAACCGTAATATTCGATCGAGAAATTATGCGAACCATTCGAATCTTCCATATAAGCCATTCCACCCGAAGATATCAAAAATACTTTGAGTAGCCTGGGCTCCTGAACAAAAGTCGAATAACTCGTTACTTATGGGGGCTACATGGGTGGTTTTGGTATCAAAATGTAGGTTTTCGAGGTCGCTTTATTCGATGAAATATGATTCAGAGCTCTAACTATCATAGTTTAGATTTTGACCTGTCAAATGGCATTTTTGCGAAATTCAAATCGTCATAGCTTCATATTACGTGGATCACCATAGAACAAAGTATCTCTGAGAATACCAGCAGAACTAAATAGTAAACTAGATATAGGAAAGGATCCAGCATGTTGTTTATTGTAAGAGAGAAATCTTTGTAGACACTTTCAACCTTCGAAAATATAGCGTCTTTCATTTGAAAATTAGCTTGAGTTAAATTTCTGTATAACCCATTGAAATCTCCACCCGATGCCAACTGGAACGATTTGGTCGCCGGACATAATTTTCCACTTCCGGAAGTGGAACTAAACGAGTGAAAGTCTGAAGAACTGAACCCTTTCGACGCACCTGAAATCCAACAAGCTGTCGATCATCCTTCAAGGAGGATTCAACGAGCATTACACGCCTTTCCGTCCACCAAAAAAACCGTGACGGAATAGAATCACTTCCATTGTCGGAAATTTACCTTTGTCACTCTATTAATACGATTGGAACGGAAGTACACGCTACGCTCGCGACAAAAAACGAACCGCGCTGTTCAAAAGTCATCATTTGTGGAAGACAGTGGCTTTTTTTCAGGGCTTTTTGGTGGCTTTAGCTCCCCGTAAAGGATTTTTTTGGTTTTAATCGTTTTGACGTGCGGCAGTTGCCGCAGGAAAGCATTAAAAATTATGCATTTGCGGACTTGTGGGCTATATTTATTTATATCAGCTGATCATGTTAGATTCATTCGAAGAATGACCTCTTGGAGTTTTTGTATTTGCTTAATTAACGCCTTGTAAATTTGGGACATTTGTTGATGAGAATATCTGAGATTGATCAGGCAGAATGACTTGAGTCGCTCTTAAAATCTTCCATGTCGGCAAGATTTTTTTCGCGCGATATCTCGTCTCCCGACTTGTACTACGTCACTGGCGGAAACCGAGATTATTCCCAGTGCCGCGGACCGTAAACCGGAAGTAGCGTGCAATTAATCCGAATAATAATAGACGGAACAAAAAGGAGGGAGTGATGTGTTGTAAAGTTTGACGAAAAACCATTGGTCGAGCCTTTCCTTCGCGATTGTTTCGACTTCCCAGACCGAAAAACAATACAGAATGAGGAGAGTTCGGTCTTTATTAGTGCAACAGAGTCGTTTAAGTCGGCGGGTTCCGTATTATGAAGCCTTTACACGTTGTGCCGACCTGTGAAACTGCCATCATGGTGAGTTATCAGCATGGAAAATTTTCTCCACCATCTCAAAATTCTTTATTTTTTGTTCCTATTCGTCGAGCGAGGAAAATGGTTTGTGCCTTCTCCACGCGACTTTCCCTTTCGCCCAGTGTAATCTGTATATTTTTAAAATTTTCATAAATTTATCATTATTTTCTCAAAGCGAAATTGTAAGTAAGGAATGATATCAAACGAAAGGTTTTGTTTGATGTTTCAGGAAGAATATTCATTCATAAAAATAAAATATAATGAGTTATAAACTATACAGGGCGAGTCAACAGTGCACGATTGATCGATACCTCGATTCATTTGTTCAATTTTTTAGCGTAACTTGAGTCTTCATGAAATTCTTATTTCGGAATACCTCACTTCTTATGCTTCATTCGTGATAATTTTTGACATTGGCCACTTTTACCTAGAGATCATATTTCTGAAAACCTTTATGAACCCATCTAGCAGTGTTGATCCACCCTGTATACCTGGTGGTCCTATTTATTTGCGTTTCTTCGTCGCGACCATCACAAGCAGATTTATGGATCTTTTCTTCTGCTGAACGTTTCGTAGCACTTTCTAGAAATGATTTCACATATACAGAATGTTCCATTTCAGAGTATTATATCTGTTTTTCCTTTATAACACCTTATACAAGCTGTTCAGCATGTCTTGTTCGCATGGTGAGGCAAAACTAATTTTCGATCGTACAAAAAATGAGCATTCAGTAAGATTTCAGATCGAGACGGAGTGGCATTTTATAAAGAGTGGTTGAAAATCTTGCACCAATGTTTTCAAATCGGGAAACCCTGTCAAATCTAGACCGATCAGCTCTGTTGATGTGTTGAAAATCACACCAACGGAGCATAATCAACACCTAGAGCACTGGGATATTAATAAAATCGGAGTGCATCGCGCGCGCATGCTGCTCTTCCCTGGTTCATGGCGGACCTAGTTATTGATTGCATTCAGCCTTAACAGAATAGAGCGACGTCGAAACGACGCCCAAGAGCGAAGCGTCGCGTCTGAAGCGTCCATTGAGGTTAGGTCTTGTTGCACTTCTGCCAAACTTGTTTGTCATCCTAAATGGCTGTGCTTTTTGTCTTGTGAGAAAGTTGTGATTTTTATTAGAAATCGTGTGTTTGAGGTCCATATTTTGGTGTTAGAGGTGAGACGACAATTTGTTGTATTTGTATTGGGGAAAAGTTTGTTTATATGGCTTGCAAGGATGTTTCGAAACGTTTTCACGAATTGTGTTTGCTTCTGATTGGAAAAATTTAATTATCAAGGAAAATGAATGAAAATCTTGTTCGTAAGGCTCATAGATCAGAATGAAGGGTGCTGAATTGAAGCTGCAAGAAAATATTATGTTTGAGATTGGTATCATAATAATTCAGATTGTTGAAGACGCTGAATTCAATGAATCCTTGGCCGGGCTAACATCCTTGCTGTCAGTGCTTCTATGACTGGAAATTTGTGCGTGCTTCATAAATTTTTTCAAAAATGCATTTTTGAGGTCAGCGACCCTCGATATCGACATAATTTCGGTGTCAAAACAACAATAACACGTTTTAATGTATTCTCTATTCGCTCGGTGGTTTCAGGAGTTATCTTTGTTATTGAATTGAAAGCAGATATTTTATTATCTGGTGTCAAGGCACCGATAATGAGTCGTGATTTTTCAGTCGAATGCAGCAAATCGCTAAATATCCTTCACAATGGCGTTTCCAGTTACAACAATCCTCATTGTTTTGTCTCTACTGGCGCGTGAGTCATTTTCGAAATGATAAAATCCTATCTGATTATACTAATTAAGGTGTTCGCTCATTTGTGGTATCGATAGATATTTTATTAGCGGAACAGGAGTGGTGTTATTATCTCTGTTTCAAATACACACACCCAAACTTGATTAAACAGCACAGTTCGACACCCGCAAATAAAAAAAATCCATGATGATGAGGTCAGATCAACGAGTAGGCCAGTTGACTGTTCTACCACGAATCCCTTTTATCGAACGTTTTCTGCATTTACTATTTTTCTTCTTTCAAATGCCCTTGTTTCCTTAACGAAATGTTCTCTTTCCTCAGAAACGAAGATACTGAGCAGATGGCAGACAATGCCAACGATAACAATGGAGGAGACGCTATCGATGAACGCAGAGAAAGATTGAGGAGGGTAAGGAGAAGGTTGAATTTCGACCAAGAGCCAGTGTTTTCAAACTCTGACGAAATAAGTGGTGAGTTTGTTCTTGAAGATGCTGAGGCATCTTTGAGTCCCGTACTGAGTCAGGAAAAGGATGCGTCTGCCAAATGGAACTTCGACTTCGCCAACGAAGTACCATTGGAGGGGGTCTGGGAGTGGGAAAGGGTCGAAAGGAGTAATCAACAGGATTTTAAAGAACTGACTATTGTAAGAGAGATTAAAAAAGGCAGTGAGAATAGGAGTGTATGAGGGGGTATGAGCTAAATCGATTCTTATACCTATATATAATTTCGATGAATGTATATTTTCATTGAAACCAACACCAATGAAATTTACCTACATTTTACTCAATCCATATAATTTATATTGAAGATATTTCCCAAGTAAATTTACCCAGTTTTTACGATACCTATGTAGTTTTTATATTTATAAATTAGCCTTACTGAATCGAATTTGGAAAATATTTTTGTAAATTGAGTACTTATATGACTGACGGTACAATTTGAAATTCCACTATTTAGATTTAAATTGATCGATATGTTTTTTTCCAGTGAAAATTTTTGAAGTGTGATTTGTTTCTTGATCTCTTATTTATTCGATGAATTATTATAAAATTTTGATAAAATTCAAGTACGGTTGTTTTTATACGTATTTTCGTAATCAGACTTATTAGTTTTTGTTACAGTTTATTATTTATCTATTTATTTGTTATCGAGTAGCAATATTGATACTAGTCTTAGGTTAGGGTAGATTTTATTAATATAATTTATATATTTTTATTGTATTATGACGATTGAATGTAACGTTCAATCAATACGGCTCTATACCAAAAATTTGTATATAAAATGTAAAAAAACAAATATATTATTATAAATACTCTTTCGTTTTATTTTGCTCCTTTTCCAATTGAGAAAGCAATAAGGGTAAGTACTATTGGATCGCTAGCAGAAGACATGGAGGCTGATTTACAATGCTGAATTATTCTACCAGGATGTGTAAGTAAACTGAATCAGGTGACACTTAAGTATTCCTCAAAGCTTATAACAACTTTAGAAGTGTGGCATCCTGTAGTTCAACATGCTTGAATCAGTTAACATTTCATGAGATCTCGAACATGAAAAATGGAAAACTTAAAACTTGAAAAATCTGGTTAAACAGGTAGGTACTATATGGACAAGTTTGGTATCAAAATGTAGGTTTTCGAGGACGTTGAATTCAATAAAAAATAATACAAGGCTCTATCTATCTCAGTTTAGATTTTCACCTGCGAAATGGTGAAAAATCGTAATTTCAAATCCTCATAGTTATCGCTCCTGTGGTCGTATCTATCCACTTTTTATTTGTATGTTGATAATCCGCATTGTCCGAAGAATCACTAGGAATAATGAAATTGATTTTGATTTTTCGGGAGAAAAATGACAAAGGTGTCATTTTTCAATTTTTATGATGCGCATCATTTTCATGACGACGAGGTAATTGACTACCTCTTGCGAGTCATTATTACTATGCGCCTCATTTTTTGACGACGAGGCAATTGGCTACCTCATGCGAGTCATTATTACTACAAGCCTCATTTTTTGACGACGAGGCATTTGGCTACTTCATACGCGTCATTTTTATGATGCGCTGAGAATATTGTGGTTGATTTGTGTAAATTCGAAATAGATCAAGAACAGAAAGCAAATCATCAGAGTGGAATGCGCCCATCTCGTCGACCATATGCCACGGGTGACATTCAATATTGCGAGCCGGGCAAAAACGTCCGGAAAAATTAATGACCGTTTATGAAAATGACACCCTTTATGTGTCATCTGCCATGCGGACCTTGCTCTTCGAATTTCGAAACAAATTCGAGCGGAAAATGAAGGAATACACGCAGGCAGGGTGGCTGGTCCATCATGCCATCTGCCCGGTGAAATAGGATGCTTATACGGAGTGTACTCAATTAGCCGTACAGGTACAGCACGATAATTGCCGGTGTTGAATTACCAGCACGCCCACAGAATTTTTCGTATAATTTAACAAGACTCATTACCAGACCTTTTTTTCTTCGGATTCTCGTTTTTAAAAATTCGAAGCAGCGCTGAATTGCGTGGTGGAATCGAGATCTTCGAGGTTGGGTGGCAGCGGACAAAGTAAGTGGAACATGCTATTGTTGAATCTTGTTCGTATTCGCCATATTGAATGACATGAAAGGAAGTGGATATTGTTGAAAAAACGCATAGGAAGTATCAAGTTGAAGGTTCTCGACTACGTTGAGATCAGCGAAAATATCCATCTCAATCATTTCATCATCAAATTTTTTTAATAATATCGGTGAATGTTATGCAGATGTGAAGTCGCTCAATCAGAAAACCGCGTTCAAAATCCGTAATTGCTTCTTCAGCAGGTCCTCCGCATAATACCAATGATTGCTTTCACTCAGTCCGAAAGAATAGACGGCACCTGTTCGGGTTGTTTTTCGAGTTTAAGATCCGGAACTTCCGGTGGCCAAGAGGAAATCGCATTGTGATTTTGTTCACCCTCTTCAGCGATTCAACATGCAAATGGTTGCAGACACCTGTATGCAATTGTGGTGCATTTACGTCTGATTTTACCACGCTGAGCGCGAGAAAATAAGACAGAAGGGGAACCCATGAAGGAGGGCGGAAATTGAAAATTGGCTTCCTCCCGGAAAAGCCTTAGTATACAGGGTTGGATGATGTATGGAACCAAGTGAATAACTATATAGGCAGATACAATAGCGAATAATACTTTCGATTCCATGTTTTCTGTTACTACAGTGTTCTAGATCTATATTAGTACATTGTTTACCTCGTACGAAAAGCCTAACATTCCTGGACGATTATGAAGATTGCTACACAGGGTCCAGGAATGTGGCTTTTCCTACGAGGTAAACAGTGTAAATGATAAGTGTTGATGAATTTTCCATTTCTGGGAACCCTTCAGAGCTGGTTGAGACTGCTTCATTGGAAATATTGCCAGAGAAATCAAGAGAAAAGTACGAATATGCATATGTAGAACATTGACAATGAAATGAATATTTCATAACAGTTGGGAAATCTGGACTTTTTGGACTTGATCTTTTTTCAACGAGGACCCCATCCTGCGATGAAACCAGACATAATTCCATATTCACCTCTGCCGATACTTCCGAATCTATATTTATCGAAAGAAGACCCCAATATGCGCGCCATACGTGGCCAGACAACCCCCTAAAATAAATTAAAACCAATATATCCGTTAGGAGACGGCTCCCATTCCCAGGTAACCCCCGTTCCCCTCGCAGCTTCCGTAACCTACACCTTTACGCAGGAAGGAATCGCAAAAAAATGAAATCTTACAAGAGTGAGTCTTATATGGGGGGAATTCCAGCCGATGCCATGTGTGGGACCGTTTCCGGCCCAAAACAGGATCCGAGCACAAACTCTGGAGTGAAAGACAACACCCACATGGCTCCTATTTCGTGGCGGCTCACGACGAGATGCTCCGGTTCATCTTGGCTTATTTACCTTGATTTTATGCGTCTTTGTTTCGTATTTTTCACCGGATATACCCCTCAGCGATTCCTCCCTTATTGACTTATTGATATTCAAATTCTATGGGCGCTAAGTGGTCGCCACATCCTTTTCCGGTGGTATCAAAACCGCCAGGAGAGTTCATTCTTATTGGATCAAGTGGCTCTTCTTCTAGAAAGACTGCAACTAATTGCCATAGCTCCCAAAGTCATAAAGGTTGTGTGTGTAGCTACATTATCTTTTGGTAACTACTGAACATGCAGAGACTCAACTGTAAAAATTTCGCATCCAAACAATCAAAGATGACTGCCATCAAATGCCAAACCAAAGATTCCTCATCTATCGATACATCCCTTGAATAAACCAGACAGAAAAATCATATTTGGGCATTGTCGCCTTGTTTACGTCTAGACCTAACTTATTCATTGGTTCCTTATCACCTCCACCAATCAAAAACACTCGGTCGAAACAGAATAGGACAAATGGAACGTGCCTCTTTTCTCCAAGAGTTAAGATCAACCCCATTTCTGCCTTTGTGCAGCCTGATTGAACTCATTGACGAACTGCGGATGCCCAATTGGGTTGCCACAATCCTATCGATGAATTTAAAGTAACCTGCTATCATTGTTACTGATTACATTCAAGACGTCCACCGTTTTTGGCAGCTGCCTATACGGTGTGATCAGGAATGAATGCCGTGATCAGATAAGGGCGCATATGCTTGTGTTCCGTGGTGGTACCCGCAGGGTTCTGTGTGCGCTATCGATGTGCATCCCTGTTCCTGATGATGATATCGGAACACGTGTTTCGTTTTCTGATAAAATATGACGTTACTCCCGTTTGTCTTTTATTTGTGACCAGCCATTCTAATTGTGGGGCTTTGTGTGTGGTAAAGGGGGAAATATTGATTAGGGGTTGAGTTATTGTTTAGCGTGGTAGACTTGTTATTATCGATCACACAAATATGTGGGTTTTAAGTATCAATTTTGTAGATGATTGGTTTGGGGGACAATACAGTTGTTGAATGATACCACTAAATGAGGGGTTTTAAGTACCAATTGATACTTTTGCGCTCAACATATTGTAGGAACCGTGAATATGTCTTTTAGAATCCATTCAAACGCTTCTGAAAATTCTTCACCATAAAATTTTATTCAAATTTCGAAATACACATTCCAAACTAATGGAACATCCTGTAATTTGCAGCCATCCACTTGCACAAGTTTGGTATATAGACCGATGACTCTATCTTTCTTAATTATTGAAGGGTTCTTCTCTATTCTCAGTGAATCTGGAACCTAGAATGCTTTTTCCGAATTTCATATCACTTTCTTTATTTGATGAAGAAAAATCATTGTTCAATCAAACTACCTATCCTATAATTGACGCCTATTTTCAAATCATCAGATCAATCATTATAAAGCCAATATCCCCTTTGAATTCCCATATACCGTCTCGCCTTCACAAATAAAAAAAAATAATGTGAGGAGTTTCTTCAAGAGAACGATGACCAATTCCAAGATTCTTCACATATGACTAACATCGTCAGGTATGGGCTAAAAAGTGACTCATTCTCGGAGTCTGTCTCTTCCTCTTTTTCTGCTTTTCAAGACGATACATGTACAGACTCGTCCAGTAATTTGACTAGATAAATTATGTTCTGAATTGTTGACGGTTGAATTAATTCACCGATTTAAAAATAGGTATGCGACGATTAGATTATCATGTTTACCTACGACAAGACTGGACTTGTACAAAATTTTAATTGATGCTATCAAAGAACGATTGAATATTCATTCATTGAATTGAATTATGGCTTTTTGTCCTTTAATTGAAAATTAAATTGACACAAATTTAACTTTTGCCATCTTCAAAGCAAAAAGCATCGTGATTTTTTGACAGGAGATGATGAATCTTCCAGCAGAAAAACGATCATTAGTGATATTAGCACGTGTGCATGCGATTCATCTTTGTTCTTCCTGTTGTTTGGACAAGAACCACACACAATCTCCACAGTGAATATATTAAAGAAAGGAAAACCATTTGACAGGAAACAAATTCGTTGAATGATCGGCATATGTCCCAAACTCAAGATGACCATCTGGTCTGCTGGAATCTGCAGAAATATCTGGTGTTCCCTTTATTCAGATCAATTTTTTTTGGGTATCTTTATTATATCTGAATATCTGATAGATTTTCAAAAAATGTATCGAATAAAGGTTGCTTTGATGTACGTGGGACACTCTGTATACACTCTATGAGCAGATTCACGCAATTATTCACTTCACACCATTCCATAATGACTGAATGTAAGCTTCATAAATCATAGTTCAAGTGTGCACTCATTGCTTGTGGAAATATCCATTCTTCATGTTTTTCATCACTGAAGAATGCCTGAAGGGCTTCAACTTATGTGTGAATACGAGAGAACGGAAGACTGTTAGCGGCGTCAATGGGAAATAACATGGGAACTGAATCTTGATGAATCCATTCATCTTTGTCAGGAAGAATATGAGGAAATGACATACCAACAGTTAATTCATTTACATACACTGAAAGGTTGTTTTTTCATAATAAGATTTAGTGAGGCAATAAATTGAATTTGGGAAACTATTTCCATTACGGAAAACATCATTCCAATTCAAACATTTCATAACGATGCTTATTATTCGATAAATTTCCACTTTAATTGAACATCTGATGGTTCACATACCTCTAAGTGATAAAATGAAGGTATTTAATCTAAAAAACCTGATTTAATATGTCGAAACATATTAAAAACTTTTTAAGTATTGAAATTTTTTATTTCATGAACGATATTCCAGTAATTAAATTTTTCCACTATTATAGCTAATGCGATATGTGGACATTAAGCAGTGGCGGCCGTCCTATATTCATAAGAAAAAAATGTTGTCAAGACTTAATAGCTCATAACGTATTCACCATATCACACCCCTATATTCGTTCATATTCTGCCTTGTTTGAAATTTGTTTACTGTGTTGAACAAATAGGTGATAATCAGTTTCAACCTATTGATCAACTCAGCATGCCCATTGCCTACACCCATGCAACTCCAGATAAAAGTTTCGTGCTCATTCTTCTGCAACAAATCATGCACGTTAGAAAAAGTTTTCAAGTGTAACTAGGTGAAAAAAGATCAGTTGTGAACATGCTACCACTGATATTGTACTTTGATTCAAGCATAGAAGGTTTCATTTTATCTGAAGCACTGATTGCATTCTGAAATGCATCAACAGTGGTATTTTTCTGTTTTCTCAGCCATACTAACAATAGTGGTCTGCAGTTCTGTTTATGATCATGAAAATGGGTTAATTTTCAGACAAATCCAAGAAGAGTTTTCTGATGGTGACATCTGTTTCATCTCTGATGAGTTTTCTGTGTTAGATGAGAAAATGCTGTATACTGGAAAACTTCGGTATATTTTAAAACTGCATGATTTTGTCTATCAGGAAAAACTTCCCTTCTGTTCTTCATTTATAATTTCTGTCAAATCATGGACCACGAATGAAATTTACCAATTTGTTCACCACAATATCAACAATACCGAATCTAAAGTATTACTGGTAAGAGAAAACTTCACTGAAGTTGAAAACAAAAAATTCTTCGAAATAGCTTGGGAAAGAAACTTGAATATCCTGATTCTGGAACACTCTTACCACCAGGACCAAATCATGGAAAAGAAAGATAAAAAGTACCAAGAACTAGTTACCATTTACTCCGTACTGTTGAAAAAGAATCTTCTATCTTGTCTCCTTAACAACCCTAACTGTTTTTCCAACTATTCTCTATCGAAAAACCCTTGGAGTCCCGAAAAAATGCTGGAAAATGTAAATAGAAGTTTCAGAGTATTCGCCTCATCACACCCGCCCTATTTTCAAAGATACAAAGACTCTTTCCAGGGCATAGACTACGAATTACTCAAGCTGATGGTCCCAGCTTGGCCCATAACCTATCGGATATTTCCAGAGAAGCACGAACCTGAGGAAGGAGTCCGCTACGAAACGCTGGTGGAATTTTTGCATACTGTCAATGATGGGGACTTCAGCATTGGTGGATTATGGCTGACAAACGACATGCCGGCCACCCATCCATACGCCAAGCAGTGCAATACATTCTTGGTCCATCGGCCTTCTTTACTTCCCGATTCGACGTTCGTGTTCCAGTATTTCCAAGGAACTTTATGGTTGGGATACCTTGGCGTGATAGTTTTTCTGGGATTCTTACTGAAGAGTAGTTACAGCATGTATGGTGATAGATATTCGTTGGACTACTGTTTGCTGCTGGTGATATACTTCGTGGCAAATATGGGTATTCCAAAATTTCCTGATTCCAGTAAATTTTATGCAAGATACCTTTTGACGGTCTGGATGTTTTTCAGTCTTTTAATGACTACTTACTTCTGTGCTGGTCTCACAGTGACTCTCAGATTTCCAAGGTTCACTCAAGCAATACACAGAGTGCAAGACATGGTGGATCTCAAGATAAAATGGATAGAAAATTCCGAATTTTACAGAGACCTAATGACAGATTGGGGCATTCATGAGCACTACCTGAAAAATTTGTCGGATCTGTTTGAATACGAAGAGAATATAGATGAAATGAATAAAAAATTGAGAAAAAATTATGCTGTGAGAGTACAAAAGTTACCTGGATTCTATCTAACGAATACAGGATGGTTGGACGATTATGCCAAAAAAAATTTCAAACTCTTGGATGACTGTTTCTTGGTGTGGTTCAACGCTTTTTTATTCAAGAGTCCCACGCCGTTTTTGGAGTATTTCAATAGGAAGACCTTGAAAGTGGTGGAGTATGGATTTGTCAAGTATTGGTATCAACTTTACACCAATAAGAAGAAGAACAGATACATGCTGATGTTTTTCAACGAGTATTCAGACGAATACATTCAGTTTATTAAGTTGAATAAATTGAAGAGTTGTTTTTTGTTGTTGCTTTGTGGATTGCTTCTGAGTTTTGTTGCGTTTTTCATTGAAATTTTCTGTTTTTCGCTCATAAAGAAGAAATACGGGGAGAGAGAGAGAGAAATAGAGAGAGAAGAAACGCATTTGAATAATCTCGAATGATATAACTGAACACTATGCTAATTTTTTGCACTCAATTGTAATAAATAAATTAAACGAATGGGAAGAAAATGCTAGTGGAATTATCTATTCTTCATGTTTTTCATCACTGAAAAATGCTTGAAGGGCTTCAACTTATGTGTGAAACTGTGAATACGAGAGAACGGAAGACTTTTAGCGGAGTCAATGGAAAATAACATGGGAACTGAATCTTGATTAATCCATTCATCTTTGTGAGGATGAATAGAGGAAATGACATACCAAGAGTTAATTCATTAACATACTCATCAGAACTGTTGATTTTTTTTATAATAAACAATTAAGATTTATTGAGGCAAATGGATTGAATTTGAACTATTTCCATTATGGCAAACATTATTCCAATTAAAACATTTCATAACGATGCTCATTATTCAATGAATTTCCTCTTCAATTGAACATCTGAAGGTTCACATACCTTTATGTAATAAAATGAAGGTATATCTAATCTAAAAAACCAGGTTTTAATAATATGCCGAAACATATTAAAATCTTTTTAAGTATTGGAATTTTGTATTTCATGAACGATATTCCAGTAGTTAAATTGTTTCAAGACAATTATAGTTGATGCGATATGTGGACATTAAGCAGTGGCGTCCGTCCTAAATTTATAACAGAAAATGTGGTCGAGACTAATAACTAAACGCATTCACCATATCACACCCCTATATTCCTACTTATTCTGACTTGTTTGAATATTTGTTAACTGTGTGTAATAAATAGGTAATAATCAGTTTCAACCTATTGATCCACTCAGCATGCCCATTGCCTACGCCCATGCAGCTCCAGATAAAAGTTTCGTGCTCATTCTTCTGCAACAAATTATTTATGCACGTTAAAGAAGAAAAGGTTTCCTACTTTCCTAGTTGTAGGTAACTAGGTGAAAAAAAGACAGTTGTGAACATGCTACTACTGATACCATACATACTTTGATGATTCGAACATAGAAGGTTTCTGATCGCATTCTGAAATGCATCAACTGTGTTATTTTTCTGTTTTCCCATCGATATTAATAATAGTGGTCTGCAGTTCTGTCTATGACCATGAAAATGGGTTCATTTCCAGACGAATTCAAGAACAATTTTCTGATGGTGACATCTGTTTCATCTATGATGAGTTTACTGTGTTAGATGAGAAAATGCTGTATACTGGAAATCTTCGGTATATTTTGAAGCTACATAGTTTTGCCTATCACGAAAAACTGCCCTTCTGTACTTCAATTATAATTTCTGTCAAATCATGGACCACGAATGAAATGTACCAATTTATTCACCACAATATCAACAATACCGAATCTAAAGTTTTACTGGTGAGAGAAAACTTCACCGAAGATGCAAACCAAAAATTCTTCGAAATAGCTTGGGAAAGAAACTTGAACATCTTGATTTTTGTATACCCTCACCACCAAGACCAAATCATGGAAAGGAAAGATATAAAATACCAAGAAATTGTTACCATTTACTCCGTGCTGTCGAAAAAGAGTCTTCTATCTTGTCACCTTAACAACCCTAACTGTTTTTCCAACTATTCTTTATCAAAAAACAATTGGAGTCCCGAAAAAATGCTGGAAAATGTAAACAGAAGTTTCAGAGTATCCGCCTCATCCCACCCGCCATATTTTCAAAGATACAAAGACTCTTTCCAGGGCATAGACTTCGAATTACTCAAGCTGATGGTCCCAGGTTGGCCCATAACCTATCGGATATTTCCAGAGAAGCACGAACCTGAGGAAGGAGTCCGCTACGAAACGCTGATGGAATTTTTGCATACTGTCAATGATGCGGACATCAGCATTGGTGGATTATGGATGACAAACGACATGCCGGCCACCCATCCATACGCCAAGCAGTGCAATACGTTCTTGGTACATCGGCCTTCTTTACTTCCCGATTCGACGTTTGTGTTCCAGTATTTCCAAGAAACTTTATGGTTGGGATACCTTGGCGTGATAGTTTTTCTGGGATTCTTACTGAAGAGTAGTTACAGCATGTATGGTGATAGATATTCGTTGGACTACTGTTTGCTGCTGGTGATATACTTCGTGGCAAATATGGGTATTCCAAAATTTCCGGATTCCAGTAAATTTTATGCAAGATACCTTTTGACGGTCTGGATGTTTTTCAGTCTTTTAATGACTACTTACTTCTGTGCTGGTCTCACAGTGACTCTCAGATTTCCAAGGTTCACTCAAGCAATACACAGAGTGCAAGACATGGTGGATCTCAAGATAAAATGGATAGAAAATTCCGT
Source organism: Adalia bipunctata (assembly GCA_910592335.1). NCBI lineage: Eukaryota > Metazoa > Arthropoda > Insecta > Coleoptera > Coccinellidae > Adalia > Adalia bipunctata. Next base: position 504,528 of record OU342952.1, on the reverse strand, counting down.
ATTTTACAGAGACCTAATGACAGATTGGGGCATTCATGAGCACTACCTGAAAAATTTGTCGGATCTGTTCGAATACGAAGAGAATATAGATGAAATGAATAAAAAATTGAGAGAAAACTATGCCGTCAGAGTACATAAGTTACCTGGATTCTATCTTACGAATACAGGATGGTTAGACGGTTATGCAAAAAAAAATTTCAAACTTTTGGATGACTGTTTCTTCGTATGGTTCAACGCTTTTTTATTCAAGAGTCCCACGCCGTTTCTGGAATATTTCAATAAGAAAACCTTGAAAGTGGTGGAGTATGGATTTGTCAAGTATTGGTATCAACTTTACACCAATAAGAAGAAGAACAGATACATGCTGATGTTTTTCAACGAGTATTCAGACGAATACATTCAGTTTATTAAGTTGAATAAATTGAAGAGTTGTTTTTTGTTGTTGTTTTGTGGATTGGTTCTGAGTTTTGTTCTGTTTTTAATTGAAATTTTCCGTTTTTCGCTCGCAAAGAAGAAAACACGGGGAAGGAGAGAGATAAGAAGAAACGCATTTGAATAATCCCGAATAATATTATTGAGCACTGTGATAATTTTTTGCACTTAATTGTAATAAATAAATAAAATGAATGACAAAAAAAATGCTTGAGGAAATATCCATTGTTCATGTTTTTTATCACTGAAGAATGCTTGAAGAGCTTCAACTTATGTGTGAAACTTTGAATAAATTGAGATTATTGAGAATGGAACACTTTTAGCGGCGTCAATGGAAAATAACATGGGAATTGAATCTTGATGAATCCATTCATCTTTGTGAGGAAATGACATACCAAGACTTATTTCATTCACATACTCATCTGAATTGTGTATTTTTCACAATAAACAATTAAGATTAACGTTGGTAATCATCGGAGATGAGCTTGATCTAGAATCAACTCGATTTGACAGTTCAAACATCAGAAAATCAAGCCGTTGATTTACGATCACCGGTGATTACGCTTTGTGAAAGCCACATTTAGTGAGGCAAATGGATTGAATTCGGGAAACTATTTCCATTACGGAAAACATCATTCCAATTGAATTATTCCATTACGATGCGTAATATTCAATGAATTTCCACTTTAATTGACCATCTGATGGCTCGCAGACCTTTAAGTCATAAAATAAAGGTATCTACCTATCTAATAAACCAAGTATTGCTATTGATATGCCGTAATATATAAAAACTTTTTAAGTAGTGGAATTCTGCGTTTCATGAACAATATTCCAGTAATTTAAGGTTTTTCACGACTATTATAGCTAATGTGGTATGTAGATATTAAGCAGTGGCGTCCGTCCTAAATTTATAAGAAAAAATGTTGTCAAGACTAATAGCTCAATACATTCACTATATCACACCTCTATATTCCTACATATTCCACCTTGTTTGAATATTTGTTCACTGTATTGAACAAATACGTAATAATCTGTTTCAACCTATTGATCAACTCAGCATGCCCATTGCCTACGCCCATGCAGCACCAGATAAAAGTTTCGTGCTCATCCTTCTGCAAAAAATCATGCACGTTAAAGAAGAAAAGGGTTCCTAGTTGTAACTAGGTGAAAAAGATCAGTTGTGAACTTGCTACCACTGATACTATGCCTTGATTCAAACATAGAAGGTATTATTTTATCTGAAGTTCTGATCGCATTCTGAAATGCACCAACTGTGGTATTTTTCTCTTTTCTCAACCATACTAACAATAGTGGTCTGCAGTTTTGTCTATGATCATGAAAATGGGTTCATTTACAGACAAATTCCAGACGAGTTTTCTGATGGTGACATCTGTTTCATCTCTGATGAGTTTTCTGGGTTAGATGAGAAAATGCTGTTTAGTGGGAAACTTCGGTATATTTTGAAGCTACATAGTTTTGCCTACCACGAAAAACTGCCCTTCTGTACGTCAATTATAATTTCTGTCAAATCATGGACCACGAATGAAATGTACCAATTTATTCACCACAATATCAACAATACCGAATCTAAAGTTTTACTGGTGAGAGAAAACTTCACCGAAGATGCAAACCAAAAATTCTTCGAAATAGCTTGGGAAAGAAACTTGAACATCTTGATTTTTGTACACTCTTACCACCAAGAACAAATTATGAAGAAGAAAGATATAAAATACCAGGAAATAGTAACTATTTACTCCGTACTGTTGAAAAAAAATCTTTCCTCTTGTTCCCTTCATAACCCGAACTGTTTCTCCAACTATTCTCTAACAGAAAATCCTTGGAGCCCCGAAAAAATGCTGGAAAATCTAAACAGAAGTTTCAGAGTATTCGCTTCATCCCACCCGCCATATTTTCAAAGATACAAAGACTCATTCCAGGGCATAGACTTCGAATTACTCAAGCTGATGATCCCTGCTTGGCCCATAACCTATCGGATATTTCCAGAGAAGCACGAACCTGAGGAAGGAGTCCGCTACGAAACGCTGGTGGAATTTTTGTGTACTGTCAATGATGGGGACATCAGCATTGGTGGATTATGGCTGACAAACGTAATACCGTCCACCCAGCCATACGCCAAGCAGTGCAATTCGTTCTTGGTCCATCGGCCTTCTTTACTTCCCGATTCGACGTTCGTGTTTCAGTATTTCCAAGCAACATTATGGTTGAGTTACCTTGGCGTGATTGTTTTTATGGGATTTTTATTGAAGAGTAGTTACAGCATGTATGGTGTTATGTATTCGTTGGACTACTGTTTGCTAATGGTGATATACTTCGTGGCAAATATGGGTATTCCAAAATTTCCCGATTCCAGTAAATTTTATGCAAGATACCTTTTGACGGTCTGGATGTTTTTCAGTCTTCTAATGACTACTTACTTCTGTGCTGGTCTCACAGTTACTCTCAGATTTCCAAGGTTCACTCAAGCAATACACACTGTGCAAGACATGGTGGATCTCAAGATCAAATGGATAGAAAATTCCAAATTTTACAGTGACCAACTGTCAGAATGGGGCATCCATGATCACTTCCTGAAAAATTTGTCAAATCTATTCGAATACGAAGAGAATATAGAAGAAATGAATAAAAAATTGAGAGAAAATTATGCTGTGAGAGTACAAAAGTTACCTGGATTCTATCTTACGAATACAGAATGGTTGGACGATTATGCCAAAAAAAATTTCAAAGTCTTGGATGACTGTTTCTTGGTATGGTTCAACGCTTTTTTATTCAAGAGTCCCACGCCGTTTCTGGAGTATTTCAATAGGAAGACCTTGAAAGTGGTTGAGTATGGATTTGTCAAATATTGGTATCAACTTCACACGAATAAGAAGAAGAACAGATACATGCTGATGTTTTTCAACGAGTATTCAGACGAATACATTCAGTTTATTAAGTTGAATAAATTGAAGAGTTGTTTTTTGTTGTTGTTTTGTGGATTGGTTCTGAGTTTTGTTGCGTTTTCGATTGAAATTTTCCGTTTTTCGCGGAGAAGGAGAGAAGAAGAAACACATTTGAATAACCTCGAATAATATCACTGAACACTATGATAATTCCTCGCACTCAATTGTTATAAATAGATAAAATAAATAGAAAAAAATGTTTTTAACGTTTCGCTTGAATAAATTTGATATTATGTGGCACTTTTAAATGATCATATCAATGAGCCAATTTTAATCACAGTTAGACATTTCCTGAAACAGGTGACCTACCCCTATTTCGTCGGTGAGAGCCCACCTAAAAAGGATACCGCCCTATTGTCCAAACTAGGCACAGATATGCGGTAAATTTCGGGACAGATGCAAGTAGACAATGCTCGATTTGCATAGAACCGTTGGAAAATGCCCGCATCTACTTTTGGCCCGTGCCTTTCGGGTGTACGAAAACAATAATCAAACGATTGCTTCTTTTATTGTTATTCATGTTTCGTAGAGGACACACTTACGGACGGCGTGTTGAGGTGAAGGGTTTCGAAGTGTTAAACTACCTGGATGAATTTGGAGCGTCTGCATGTTGCAATCGACAGAAAGTATGCCTTTTGAAAGGTGGTTAATGCCAGGATGCTGTAGAAGCTTATGCATGATGGTTTCATCAATTTATGTTGTTTTCACTATTTTCAGAATATTTTCGAAAGTTTCGGTAACGATAATCTTCAGGACAGGTCTGAAAGGACATACACACTAATCAACAAAAAAATCGTTGTCAACTAATAAATTTTTTCAAATTTTTTATTGTACCTAGTTCGATAATATTGTGCCAAATGTTGTACCTATTCATTATGAACACTCAGAATTAGACATAACACTTTGAAAAATTCGATTTCCATCATTACTGCTCTGAAGTTGTGGACACTCTGTATAAGTACCTACCTAACGTTATTGAAATTTGAGATCGGTAAGTTTCAGGTGTGTCTGAGTCGATTGAGTTTTTTACTTATGCTGCAGTTATTTTGCAGTCTTATTTGTAGGCTCAGGAAATAGTGAATCTCAAAATAACGAATACCAAAATGAAGAACTTTCAAAAACAAGAATCCAACGAAGACAAGTTCTTTAGAACTTTCGAGAAAATTTGGCATTAGCTGTCAATGAAATCATTCAATATCCCGGATCTGTTATAGAAATATTGTTATTTTTTTTCGATAACTATATTTCGTTATCCCTAGTACCCCCTACATCGACGCCCTTGATTTATATGTATAAAATTCAGTCGTATTATGGAATTTCATTTCATTTCTTCACTTTCCTGTCCTGAAATCATTTCTTTTCTCGAATTTTCATGAATAATTTTTTTGGAAATCGTGGAAATTCAATTTCGATTGGAAAATTTCACGAACCTGTGACTATGGAAAAACAAAAAAGTGATTGGTGAAAATCTCTCATTTTGTTCAAAAAACTAGCAAAGGTAAAACAACTAATCATTCAAAGAAATACCTAATTTTTCTAAATTTATACGATGTTTTGGGGAGAAATAGATTGTTGCTGATGCATTTTACAAAGCGTTTCCGAGAAATCCATCCATGAAGATTTATTTCCATGAGAAAAATGCTGATTGGGATCGACAAGAAGACAGCTCATTTTTAAATGTTTAATCTTCATATCTTTGAACTGCTGGATTATTTGTTTTGTGCTGTAGACACGAACTCAATATTTGTCGAAAGATAATCTACATTTCGTCATAAAAAGTCTGTCTAATAATTCAAGTCTACCAGAATCATTCGCATTAATCGAGGAAGAAATGAATAAAACGTTCTCAAATAAATAAATTTATTGCATACAGTCTTAAATTTATTATTCACATACCCTAAACTAAGACTAGAATTTTCAAGATTCATTTTGAAATATAACTTTGGAGAGAGCGCTGCATGGTACACTTTAAAATTGAACAATAATTTAGTTTTTTTATATAATATAGCAACAATATGTACAAACAACAGGGCCGGTCTAGGCGATCGTCCATTGCTACGAGGGGTTGTTTTCCTTTTCTTGTGTACGGGTTTTCTTCGCTTTGTAGTAATCTGCAACAATAAACAGAGGGTTAGTTATTATGATAAATTTCACAAATTTATTATCAACTTTCTGAATTATTACTATAGAAAGATATATTTCCAAAAAATCATTACAGGTGGGATAAATGTGTTGCAGAATCAAAGAAAGTGAGAAAAGAGTCGCTAAATTAGTTTCTGGAAATTCTTGCTTTTGCAGTGGACATTCCAGATGTACATGATGAAACACGAGAATCTGTTGTTCTTGCTGACCCCACGGTTATTTATCGATCATGACGCAATTCAGAGTTCTCGTCAAAGCTCGGCAGTTTCTGTTCCATCCCGTCTTCGACTTGTAGGAACCAATCGAAGGATACTCGATCTTCCCGCCAGATTTTGGCGCGTGCACCAGGTGTATCGACGGCAGGTAGATGAAGGTGCGTCCGGAACAGCTGAGATTGTTGCCGTTTTCTCGTAAAAAAAAAGGCCGAGAGGACCGAGAAGGCAGCCGATATGAATCACACACTTGCCGCAGTTCTTGGAATTCGAACGCAAGTTCCTGCACCTTGTGCTCTCTTGACATACATCGCAGCATCTTTGGCGCCAAACGCATGGCGCGTTCAGCCCTTTCGCGCCTTTTCTGAGCGCTCAATTCGAAAAGGGATTCCTTTTAAGGACTTTCACGTTATGTCAGACAACAATTTTCATCTTCCGCATCGAATATTTCGTGCTTTATTCCTTTTAAAAAACATATGGCAGGTATTTCTACTTTATCGTCTCGTTCGTTGAAGACATGTTTGTGTGATCAACTACGTTTTTCTTTGACAAGGCCGGCTCAAAAGTGTACTCTGAAGTGGTACGAAGACCAAAAAATGGCGAACCCGATATGGGTCCTAACCGATATCACCCACTCGTGATAATCCACTTCAGTAGGATGCCAAACATCTGTTAAAACTCATATTTTTACCCAAACGCCATCTGCAAACCGCAGACGCTACACATTCATCATAAATGCCAGGCAAAAGGTGAAAACCTGAACATGACGAGCCGCATGTGCCAGAAGACAGTATATTATTGTGCATCTCAAAGGATTTGTGCTTCAATTGTAACCCTTCAGGAAACATAATGTCCATGTGGTTATTCTTGGTTATTATTCGAATAAGTAGGTATATTTGCGTCTTTTGAGAGGAAGATGATTCCGAAAACAGCTGGTTTTCTGGAACATATGGGTATACAGAGTGTCCTAAATGAAACATACCACAACTTTGTCCAAAACAAGAGTAAACTTTCTTTGGAACATCTGTCTCTTCTGCCAAATTATATTTATTCTAAAAAGCGCATTTGCCTCGAATAAGATATAATTTTCAAATTAGATATCATCAATCCTCCCAAAAGTTTTTCTATACATATGCATACTTCAATCAATTCACAGAAGGATTTCAAGATGCAGGTTCGTTATTTTTAATCGAAGACGATCAAAATATCAATTCGCCCATCAATTTTCGATGGTACCAAACGGTATAAGCCACAACCGGTGAATGAAACTTCAGACAGAGAAGTCCATAACGGAATTAACATAAAAGTTCAATATCCTCTACTTCCGCAATATCAAAGACTAGCGAAGGAAGTTGAAAACCTCAGCTATTATGACGAACACGATCACAAAAGAATTCTCTACACCTAATTTGATGGCTCCTCATTTTTATGGATTTTTTATGGAGGTACCATCTAGTTCTGTAGAACATTCATAGGGGCAATGGAATGAATCTACAAATAGACTCCTATTTTTTATTTACGACACAGAGAATTGACTTCTTGAGATTTATATTCGAGTAGACAACTAGTTGATTCACCCTGTATATTTGAGATTATCAAATCTTTGGTAAGAATAATTGAATGAGAAGCTGAAGGTCATTTCAGGAAGAATTTGTCGTTCCAATCTTACTCAGTATCATTCGATTGGGTCAACATTTTCCAGGAACATCCTATATATTTTTAGTAAGAAATGACGTTGGTGGCAATTGATGATGCAACTCACGTTGCCGGAAGTATTAATTTGCAAAGCAATTGCAACAGACAGATTCGAATCCCTGAAGGATGAATATAAATATATTTTTCCGTGGATGATTTCATTCTCCCATGGATATTTTTTTCCGTTAGATCTACTTCTCAATGAACTGGTCTTGTAAAAAAACCAGATTGGTATCAGTTACAATGTTCTCAAGTCATTATTCCCGAGACAATGAAATTGACTCTTCGTTGGGAAAATAAATAACCAATCTGACGAGTATAATCATGATTTTTCTTTCTTCGGTAATGAATGTGTAACATCGTAAATGATGATATAATGAGGGTCTTGTAAACCACTACCACACTAGTTTCCGAGACACGAGCAGGGATGCCACAGATGCATCGATATTTTTGGAAATTACCTCTATTCTTAGTTGATTTACTTTGAATATTCATCGATTTATCATTTTTATTTCACGTACATCTTAAACAGAAGCCTTGAAAGTATTTTGTTTACTCTTGAGATGTTCCGATGCACGTACCGATATATCGAAAATTCCACTCCATTCCGTCATCCCTGTGCACAAGTTCAACACACTGGCTGTCATAAAATGATACCTCAATTTTAAATCTATTACCCCGGCGAGACGGTAGGTAATGATTGCCATTATGCTCACAAACAATGATTGAATAACGATTCTTTCATGGACAATACTTCTAAACGATATTGAAATTTATGGGACGCGATTCCAGACAACAATAATTGTTGGTATTGTTTTGTCGACCTTACTGACGTACCTAAGTGAAAACTGTTTCGAATGTTCCTATTAATTACGAATTAACTTCTTGGAGTCAGCCAGGCGTGACTCCTTAACAACAACAGAGCTCTCTTTGTATCTGCTCTAATAAAGATGATTCGGATTGAAGAACTAGCGCGCCAGCTGAATATTCACTCAGATGAGTAACAAATTTGTGAAGGAAAAAGGTGAAAATCACTATTTGCTCACGAATATTATCGTCTAGTATATGACTTATACCTAACATAATATCTTAAGATAATATGCTCAGGTTTCATTAACAAGATTCAACATCAGCTAATGGATTAATGTTGATAATAAATACGATAAAGGCAGTCGATGGTTTGAACACAAGAAGATAAATTGATAATTCGAAAGTTTGGATAACTAGATCAGCTAATAAGGCCATTATATCTTATCTTACAGTGAGTCACTGTAAAGTAGAGGTCCTTTGAAATTTGGAACAATGAAATTGGTTATCTTTCTTCCCTGAATACGTAAAGACAAAGAGAAATCTGAGAAGGAAATGCTATACTTTCTATTGGTTTTGGGAACCCAATCTAACTAATTTAAAGAGGAATGAATTGCCAGAAATACCAGAAGTGCCATTAAATGTTTTATCTTTCCAATTATTTGGTAATGATCTGAAAATTCCTAAAAACGAAATTTCAGGAACAAGCAACCATTAATTCACAAAATAGGTACTATATGCTTTGGGCACATGAATTAGTAATGAGTAATCATGAAGTATGAGCCTGAATAATAGAGCAAGACTTTATGTTGTGATATTTTAGGAACTAGAAAGACAACAAATAGAAACTGACCTGTTATCCTCTTGGGTTTCATAACAGTCATTTTCCTCTTCTTGATTCCGTTCAATTTCTTCAACGCAGGTTCACTATTCTTCCTCACAATATTTGGATTCACATTCTCAGTCTCCTCCCTCTCCAATCTGTCAATGTCGATACCGAATTTTTCCATGAACCTCATCTTGTCCGACTCAATCTGCTCTTCCAGCATCTTAATGGTATCATCTGAATCGCATTTTCCAAAAAGGCACTTGCTGATTCGCAAAACACTTTCGTCGTTCACTCTATTTTCCTTGTTGATCTCCTTTTTTAAAGCCATCACTAAAGCGGGCTTTCTGGCAGCCTGTATATCGATGATTTTCTTCAATTTGAACATGTTGTCAAAAAAATTGAGAAGAGGATAATTTAGGTACTGTCAATCTGTCTGTGTCAGACGGAGGATTGGGATGAATTGAATCAGATTCAGAATAGGTTGAATTGTCAGAGAGCTGCGAGTGCACAATTCCCCCTCTCGATTTGGTATAACGTGGTAGTCGTCCAATAGCGCGCTTCAATTTTTGGTTGGAACCACACCTCTCAGGTGAATCAGGATTGAACGGTGGTACTTAAGTAAGGATGTGTTTGTTTTTAGCGGGAAAGGAGCACTTATTTTTTTCCGATACGTCTATCTGGGCAGATAGGGATTGTAAGAATGTTTTAGAAAAGAAAGTAAAGTGGGACCATTTGCTCTTTTGTCTGAAGCTATTTGTTCAGATAAAAGATAGATAGGAGTAGGTGAAATTGGTCTTAAAATTGAAAGATAATGATGCCAGTGAGCAATGAAGGCACGACCGGAAGATATGTTTTTATGGAGGCACTTAAAAAGATTTGAAATTTTTAGTCATTTTGGGAAAGTAGGTACCTAATGAGTAACTAGTGGAGTTGATCATAGGAATTACTGCATGAAATTAGCAGAGCTCTATTCGAATCTTCACTAATATACGGAGTGTTTCATTTGAAATAAGGAATATTCTGCGAATTTCAACCTACAATAAAATGGCCAGCTGTTTCCCGATTCCTGTATACCACAGTTTGATCGTTTTTGAGAGTGATCAATGTATAACATTCGATTAAAAATTCATTTCTCTGGTACTTGGCACCACTTCATAATTTCAAATATTCTCAGTGCAAAATATTGGAAAAAAGTTGCTGAAAATCGGCAGTTAATTTGAATTTGGCTCATCTGACGTTGGAAACGCTTCGAATGAACCAAAACTAAATAACGACAAATCACAATCCAATCACGAAAACTACCATTTTTCCCCCCCCCAACCAAGGCCGAATTTTCGTGCTTTTAATCGCAACGTTAGTTCGAAGGAACAAGTCTCACTATTTCATCTGCACCTGCCCTTAGCGGTTGGCCGAACCAGCCTCGAAGAAAACCACCGAGTGGAAGAAATCAACCCACCATGAAATAGCGTAAACTAAAAAGGTCAGACGGCAGATGCCACGTAATTACCTACCAAGTCTTTGATTTTAAAATCTAATTCTAAATGAGCGTTTCGAGCGCGTCGAGACTGTGGGTTGTGGACCAGTCGAGAGTGGAGTAGGTGAGGGAACCATATTAGGAAAAGGTGTTCTTGGGGCCCCCATAGCTTCCCGACCATTTGGTATGTTTAGGTAGCAGATGGAAATTTCGGAATTTAGACCAGATGGTGGAACAGTATCGGTTGGGTGTTTTATATGCTTGATTAGCTGTTCCTGGTAGACAGGAAGAGCGTTCAAGAAAATCGAGCTTCAAATCGAAACAGTATTCGTTTCTTTGTAGTAACTCATTTGCTGCTTATACTTCCTCTAGAGTCTAGAGGATTTTCGAGGGAATCATGAAATAAATCTTCACGTTATGTTCTAATGAACAGACAAATTTACACTAGGTAATTCACTAGCAGTCACTCAGAATTTTTGGTGCAGAGAATCCCAGTCTGCAATATTCGATCAAGATTCTAAATAACAACTTCTTGCATGCCTATATGATCTGAAAGCTCTTGCCTTATCCTTCAATATTAAGGCAGTATTTTATTCACACCTCTAGAAGTCAGGTATGGTCTACATACCTACACATCAAATACCAGTGTAGGTATCTGATATCCCTTTCTAGATACCAAAATCTGAGATTTATAGTCACATCCTACACTTTCTCATTCGATTCATTGTCAACATGGGCGTTTTTTCTGTTCCTTGTATTTTCATGGTCAATTTTTCTACTATTAGAGTTTCCTAGCAATTTCAATTTGTAGTGTTTCTTATTCGTTTCATTTGATAATGATACGTAAAAAAAATGAATAACAAAGGACCAAAAAACATTCTCAATATTCATAATTTTTCCTCGTACACATCAATTGAATTAATACCTCCTGTGAACAATAACATTTCATTGCGATATATCTACCGATGATAAATTTGCTCAAAATGACTCAATAACGTCCAACGTTGAGTTTATCAACACTCAAGGTGAATGCCTCCTCGATTTCGGTTGAATTGTAGCGTCTGTATATTTTCATGTTGTGTCTCATCGTCAAACTTCAAGCTAGACAGTCTGACTCCTCTAAAATGGTTCCAAAACAAACAGCAGTAGGATTAGAGCAGTAAATAAACTGCGATGACTTGAGAAGTTTGGGGCATTGCTCACCCACACTTGTGAATAGACCTTTCCAGAATTACCTGTGTAGGTGAGAGTTGCGCGCGTCTTTTGTGGGCTAAGAATGAATATTATTGGTCGTCGAAATTTCCCCCCTCAAATCGTTGACATTTGACAATTGATATTATTATTTTACGTAGTCGACGTTTTGGATGTGGATGTTATTTGTTGTATTGTTTATCGAAAATCAAAATTTTATTATGCCTCAACTATGTTGTGTTACTAAGTAAGGGTCACGGTACGATAAAAACAGTAGAATCTCATTTCATTGCTTCCCTCTCTCTCTTTCTCTTCTCTCTCGCACTAAGGTTTGCGCATCTTTTAAAGCTGCCCACAAGTTGCTCATGAAATATACCTGTTTCTCTCTCATTCTGGTTTAGTTCACATCTTTCATCTTTGTTCTACGTATTCTGGAAAGGTCTATTGTGGACTGTCCACATTTTTCTGAGGTGATATAATAGAGCGAATGGGTTTTCCCAATATTTACTTGGGTTTCATTCACAAGTTGTTGGATTATTTCTGTACGAATCCTTAATAAATTGAGTAAAACAGTATTGTAAGTAAAGAAACACACTAAAAACTTTTAATATATTTATATTCTTTCGGCTATCGATTTCGGCATTTTGCCATCATCAGGCCAGCTGAAATATATGAGTAAAACAGTTTAGGCTGAAAATTGCAAACTTACAAACTAGATTTCGTCAGAAATCTACCCCCCCCCCCTGATCAAATAGTAATATCTTTCTTCGAGAGTAGATAGTACGTCCTACATTGTCATTCTCTTCACTTACGTCTCTACGGGACACCCTGTATATCCATTTCTGTAGTATGTCTCGTGAGAAATGACAAACTTGGTCCTGAAGAAATAGTGGCATAAAGAAGCTGACCATATCCTTGCTCACTGATCCATAGACAATGATAACTTGCCTGCATTTTTTGGCGTCAATTCTGGTCTAAAATCAACGAAACCAATTTTATCTGGGACATTGACGGTTGGGAAAATGGCTTTTATCGATGAACATGCAGAAGTTAAAGCCGTCTGTTCACGGTTGGGTGAAGATGACGGTTAGGTTCATCCGCCATAACGCACCTAAAATCCGGTAAGGCACTGGCTTCCATAATGACTAAGTTTGATTACTATTCTTTCGTGTATTTTAATGAGCACAATATGATAATGGGTTTGCCATTTCGCAGAGGGTGACTTGGTGTAGTAATTAATACTTATTTGTAGTAGTAGTAGGGCTTTAGCAATATTTTTCTCGATTAATTCTCGATATTACAAAATAAAAAGGGCTGAAGTGGAGTCAGCAGCCTTTGAAAGATCGTGAATCCAAGAGAGATTTTTTTTACAGCTGTGAAAGAAATCGTCCTTAAATTTTTTCCAGTCAAAAATTTCACTAGCATTTTATATGGCTCTAGTTAAGCAATCTGAGAAAAAAGTTGTAATGTGACTTGAAATTTCTAGAAATGTTTTGATGCTGGAAAATCTCCTTCATAAAAACTCTTCATTAGTTCAGAATAAAATATCAAAATATTTAGTTTTAATAAAAAGTATAGTTCCAATGCTTCGATCTATAGGGATGACAGAAAGCTGAATCTAACCCTATAATCATGAATAATTACGCTGAAACCCACACTTTTGAAGTGGAACTGCATGATACCACGCAGGTGACAAACATTACATTGTCATTACGATCGAAGAACCATAGGACACGAGCCAGTCGTTCACCAAATTAGGTTGATGTTTTACAGATGGCCGAAACCACATCATCAAACTTTCAGCTGGTTATCATGGAGAGACGACAGAGGGTGGAGTGCTGTCTTTTAACACTCGCCTCCATGTTTATTGAATTGCACATCTGTCTAATGATTCGAAAATTGTCTAATCATGATTGAACAGACGTAGACAATTGAAATGGAGTGAATGCACGAAATTGATATCTGGTCTAGATTGGTAATGGGATGGGCAGATGAAAAGCTGGAATAGAATAAAGATAATCATTTAAATTCATTTACTTCGATGGTTTTGTTTCTGCTGATTGATCTCACTTTGTGATCTTTATTATGACTGTACAGTAAGTTCAGAATTCGATATTCGAAGTAGACTATACTTGGGTACAAGATAGAAATAAAAGATTTGTTATATTTAATTGTTTATTTTTATAATCATAGATTTCATAACATTGATATATAAACAATAGAAGGAATGCATGTAAAACAGAATTTAAGATCAGAAACTTCAAGCCCTAGACAAGAAATATACATCCATTGGTTCAGATTTGCCCTTCATAGACACTGGTCCTCTATATTCAAAAACGAACTCTTCGTCGAAGTTATCCTCTTGGCGTAGGAACCTAGGAACAACATATGCGTATTCAAGTGGAAAATATTCTTGTAAGACTCACTTGTAAGCTTCTTCAGAAACGTTGATTTTTCCTAGACAACCTGTGGTCTCTGTCCTGCTTGTCAAGTTCACGGTGTTGCCAAAAAGACAATATCTCGGCATCCTGTGTCCAATTACACCTGTTACCACTTCTCCAGAATGAATCCCGATAGTTATTTTCTGGAAAAAAAATTGTTCTTGAAGAAGTCAAAAGAATTCAATTGTATCTTGTATGCTCACCACTGGTTCATCATCCAGAATGACCTTCTTGACCGCATCCATCATATCCAAAGCCAGCTTCGCGATGTTCCTAGCGTGCGTCGGGCAAGGCTCCGGAAGACCACTAACAGCCATATACTTATCACCAACAGTCTCCACCTAAAGACCATCAAGTTGCAAATCCCACACCTCTAGTTTCTTTCCCAAAACTCACCTTATAGATGTTCGGATTTCTTTTGGGATCTGCCAGTGTGTCGAAGTAAGTATAAAGCTCGTTCAGCATCTTCACGATCTTCATGACTCCTTTGGCGTCAGTGTTGGCGGCGCATAAGGCGGAGAAGCCTACGATGCCCGAGAAGAGAAGGGTCACACTTTCGTATCTCATGGCTGGTACAGGTCTCTTGTGACGTAGTTCGTTGGCCACGCTTATTGGAAGAACAGAGTACAACAGCCTGGAGAAGAAGATTTGATGGTTAACAGAATATGCAGTTGGTTCATGAATAAAGCTTCGTTTTACCTATCTGTCTTCTTTTTCTCGCTGTCCAATTCCCTGTAAGTTTGCTGCAATTTATCGGTCAGAAATTCCAGATTTCTCGTCAGCTTATAATCAGCCTCGAACTGCTCGGACATCAGAACCAAGTCTCTAGTTGCATCGTGCAATGGAATGTCACTGATGTAAAGACCTCTCCTGCGAAGAATTTAGTTCATTGAGATTCAGTCCATAACTGATATACGGAAAGCACCTGATGTCTTACCTTGTTAGGTCATCTAGATTTACGACACTTGGATAACATAAGAATATGACAAGATCTGTTTCTGCTACATACAGCATCTGACCTTTCAATCGCAGTTGTCTGTATTCTGGTGGAGCTTCCACTTCCATGGCTCCCGAAACTGTTTTCAGAACGTAGATTGTGTTGATATGCGATAATATGTTCTCGAAAGTCAGTTCTAAATGAGGTCTAACCTGTGGAAAAATAGTTAACCCAACGATGCTGAGTGAAAAAAGAACTTACAGCTTCTAGAATATCGGTCAGCAAGCAATCCCCTGACATGACTTTAGGAATGACCCTTGCTATTGTCGTTCCTGTTTGAGTTATCTTCAAATCCCTATTGAACATTATGTGAAAAGGAAACACTTTACAGAATGTTGATACTCCCACTTTTGGTTCTGAAATTCACCCCATAATTAAAAATCTCCACAAAATTGTTCCTAACTTTAAACACCCACCTAACGACAATAACTTGGTTTCGTTTATTTCCTCTCTTTGAATCATACCAGATCCTGAGGTCTCCTTGATCAGGAACTGTACATGATCGGATTCTTCCTTCGTTTTAACAATTTCAACTGAAACTTCCGTGCCGTGTAACTTACTAGCTACCGTCTACAGAGGACTTCATTAGAATGCACATTTCTTAAATTTTCCTAGTACGTACCTTAACAATACCTATAACAATATGTTCTAATCCGGGCCTGTCCGAATAGTAATGCAGTAGCAGATCGCCATCTTCCGGTCCTTCCGTGCACCTGAAAGAAGGGGCCTTCATGCCAGGATACAGGGTTCCGAGATGATCGTGAAGGGCGTCCAAGTTCTTGAATGAAAGCGTTAGATGGCGCCAACAATTTCAAGATTTCAGTGTGGAGAAAGAATGTTTTATTCATAAAGGATGATTTCAAACATCGGAAAAAGTGATATTTTTCTACTTTTTCTAACTGAGTTCATTATTTTCTTTTGAAAAGAACATTTATATTGACAAATTACAGAGGTCTGCTTTGATATGGCATCGAAAACTTATTAGTTCTAACCAACACCACAGGATCACGCTGATGTCGTTATCAAAAATTCGAAATTATTACCAAAGGTACAATTCAAATAGTTCTCCTCAAATTTTCGGTATTCACTGAATAATCTTTCCAAGCCATTTTATAGTCACTATTAGGTATTTCAATCATGTTCTTTTCATTATTTCAATGATATTCACCTGAAGAAAATCTCTAGGAGTTGCTCCTAAAACCTGTAGAATTTTGTCATATCCGGAATCTTGACAAAATTCGAAGAACATCTTTCCAAACAATTCTAGAATAGTGTCAGCTGGTATTCCTATGAAAAATGGAAAACATTTAAGATGAATTTTCGAAAATAACTGGTATGGTAAATAAATTGAAAAACGATCTTTGATAAATCAATTCATTTCTGTCAAAAATATTCCATTCACCTAGAATTTTGACAGCAGATGCTACCAAATTGTAAGTGACTTCATCCTCGTATATTTGCCGGACCAAAAACTGGCCCTCCATTTGGATATCGGCATCTTTTCTAGAAAAAGAAAAATATATAAATATTAGTGGTAATTCTTGATTTTTTACCGGTATCTGTCGTAAAGATTCGTAGCTTGGCACAATGATAATGATATTTTGGGTTACCCATTTCATCTATTTCATTGACGAATTTTCTAATTATTTTTTCGATCTAATCAAAGTGACTTTCGAACCACCTGTAGAAAGAAACCGTAGAAGAATTGAAAGCTCTTTGGGAATTCACTAAATAATCATTTCATAAATGTGTTTTGACAACAGATAAGTTTTCATATGTATTTGATATTTTATGGACTCACTTTATAGTTTCCCAAGCCTCATCACCAAAAGACTTGACCACCAAAAGCTCCAAGGCATAATTCACAAAACCGTACTGAAAAAATCCAGGAAAATCATAAAACTCCTGAAAAATACAACAAATACAATACCATGTTTACGAAATAGAATCCGTAAGAAATTTTCCCTCACAAACTCACAGCATCCTCTTCGGGAAAACTGCCGCGACTGCTAGTCGCGGAAAACTGAATTTTCCGGATCGATGTGCGGCAGCTGCGCACGCGCAACCCCCTCTGGAATTCAGATGGAGTCATGAGTGTAAATTAATGCGATTTTTTATAAGCCGTTTGAATCTTTACGGGCGATATAGGGCGGAATTGTTCCTTTTTGAACAGATGACATGAAATCCGGACCGCGGGACAGTTTATGGTTCGGTTCTTTTGTCGGACAAATTCATAATTTGATTGGAGATTTCGATACGACCTTTTTATGGGAGTGCTGGAAGGGACAGAAAAGATTTTATGCCTTTTAATTTTCAAGTTTGGATCGGATTTTTTTCCGTGTTTGTGGAGCGGAAATTTACCAATTATTGAAGGTTTATGTCGCCGTTGATGAACTTTTTTATTTCTCATTGAGCATCAAGAGGATGAGTTTCATTCTTTCGGGTACAAATTCATTGAAATTATGAACTGATCCAGCTGAACTAAACAACTGTTATAAGAACATGAACCGTTTTGTGTATACAAAATTCTTCCACGTTTACAGTTCTGTGGTCTCCAATTTTATCTTACCTTCATCTTTTCCTGAAATATTCAACGCAAAACCGCCAACCTTGAAATAATTCCCTCGCTGAAGATGCCAGATTACGGCTTATTTAGCAATTCATGAATTTTCATGAAACTGGGATCATATTCCTGGAATAATGAAAAGTTATACTTATAACGAATCCTTAATAATTTTCCGTCCCGACAAGTTTTGTCTTCTTCGTCAGGGGGGAATTTTTTAGGGACATTTCCATTTGGGAACGAAAGTTATAATCTGCTTTACGAACTTTCGAAAGCAGCAACTTTTTGCGTCATGTCTGAAAATGAACATTTCAGTTGAGGAGCCTGAAATTAAGTATCGAAATATATCGCCTGCCTAACGTATAAAGAGGTTCCCAATTCCCATAAATTCATTTCATTGAAAACATACAAAAGAGGATCGCTTAGTCATTACAAGAAGCGAAAACACCTTGGTTAGATCCCTTCATTTGGAAGTGTGCCATGCCAAAGCGGCGGGCACAGAGAAGAACCAATCAATATTTTATTAAGGATTCTGAAGAAGCGTCAAGATGAGTATTTCGTGCCTCTGAAAGAGCCAAGCCAAGGCATTACGTTTCCACCGAATATTGAGCGAGGAAAGGAATCCCATCTATGATTTAATTTGTACTTGACACCATTACCTAAGTGGATTAGTTCTCTTTGTGATTGATTGAAGATTTTCAATACAGGGGCGGCTCGAATACTGAGAATCGCTACACAACAAAAACACAAGAAAAATGAATTTATTCATAAAACTTTGGCATACAGGAGTTTTGAGTTTACCCGAATCATTATCTGCTGTTTCTCCCACACTCACATACCACTCTCCTTTCGTCAAACAAGCAGAGGCGACTGGCTCTACGAAGCAGATTGTCGTGAGAAACCCGCCTCATTCGAAATCATCCCAAGCCTCCGAATTTCCCAAAAAGATCCCCTTTTCCATTGCTGCGTGGGTTCGCAAGCCGTAAAGTCTGAAACGAATTCCTTGCTCCAACTTTTCATCTTTCGCGTTTATTTTCGAGCGAGAGCTCTGATGGCAAACTCCGTCTAGTCTGTAAATACCGACGACGGGGTCCCAGAAGGCTTACCCATCAAGAGCAAGGGCCGCAGCATCCCTTGTGGCTGGAGAGGAACACTCCTAGGACGGGGATTCTGAAAGGAGAAATCTCTTTTTGTTGTCGGAGTTCGTTATGGGTTTTCCAGGAGGGAAACGTATTTAGAGGATGAACTTCTAGTGAAGACCAACGCTCTGGAACGAAAGAAGGTAATTTTGTGAAGGATGATTCACTCAACTGAATTATTAGAGGTTGAGGGAGATACAAGAAAAATGTCGCAATCAAGACGAAATATATTCTATTTTTCTGAAATGTTCTCAATCCGGCATCACTTCAGGTTAAGGGGACCTGGTACACGTCCGAGCTCGCGAGCTCCCTTCAAAAATTGGCCTTTTTCGAATTGAAGCTCAATCATTTCTCTAGAATGTGTATCACTCGCTTTTCTGTTTTTCTTCGTATTTTAGGAGAAAAACCTGGTGAGCTGTAATTTCATGAAAATCTGGACAAACGATTTTATTTCCATGATATCTCCGTCAATTTTCGGGATAAATGTCTAAAATTTTCAGTATCTATACATGCGGAATAATATTTTGCAGAATGTGTATTATTCGCTTTTCCGTTTTTTGCGTATATTCGGAAAAAAATCTGATTGAAAATATGACCAAAAAAGTTCCTACTTTATAATTCATTTAAAAATTGAGGGGGCAATGAACAAAAAAACTGATCACTACACATTCTGGAAAATATTATTTCGCATGTATACTGAAAATTTCATACATTTATCCCGAAAATTGATGGAGACATCATGGAAATAAAATCGTTTGTCCAGATTTTCATGAAATTACTGATCACCAGGTTTTTCTCCTAATATACGAAGAAAAACAGAAAAGTGAGTAAAACAAATTTAAGAGAAATGATTGAGCTTTAATTTAAAAAAAAAATTGTTGGTCTACGCCGCATACGAACTGAGATATCATGGAAATAAAAAGCCCAATTTTTTAAGGGAGCTCGCGAGCTCGGACGCACAGAGGTGGCATTGAATACCCAGAAGTGTCAGTAAGCGTCGGCACTTTGATCTTCAAGGGGCAAATTTCTAACTTCGTTTTTTGATTAGAACACCAAAATATTTTGCCACAAATTGAGCAGGGTATTCTCAATAACTTGAAGGAAAACCTGTAGGGAAGATCCCAAGCAGCTATTGATGCACGTCATCTTTCGTACACTGAAGGAGAATACAAGAATGAATGATTGAAATTTTTAGAATTAAGGTGTTTTCCAAAATTTAATACCTTTCCGAATATTACATTTTTGTTACTGTGAATACCACTCTTCTTTGAAACCTTACTATTCTAAACTGCAAATCTGCATATTCATGTTGTATAAGACCAGGTAGTTTCTTTCGAGTGGCTCAGAGAGCCTTACCGCGACCACCAGAAAAAATTAATCTTGAACCGCCAAAGCTTTTGCAGTGCGCTGGCGTGCTTTGAGGATGGTGGCTTCGGAAGGCGCCCCGACGCCTTCAGTCGTATCCAGCGTCGGTCGCCGGTCACGTTGAGGATTTCCCGGTGAAAATCGTCGCGTTATCGGACACAACACGTGATATGTTTTGAGATGTTTGACGAAGCAGAAATGGGTCTCTGGGTCAAGTGAACGTCTGATTGATTTTTGCCGCCGAAGATCCAATTATGTAAGGAGAAGAGTGGTTGTCTTTGGCTGTCTTGCTGGTATTGGATGAGCTTTTACTTGCGGTCGTTCGATTGTATATTTCGACTTTTTTTCCGGAAAATTAAGGCATTTCAATGTGCTTTTATGAAAGCAACAGATATTCAACTATTGGTTTTCAATCTAATTTGAATCCAGAATAAGCGTTTGACAAAATCAGACATCGCCTTTTTCATTTTCTATCTTCTTATGAATGTAATGACCAGCTCGTCAAAAGTAAAGGTTGATTTGAATGAATTGTTAATTTATTTTTGAAATATGTACCAATAGGTAGGGTTTTTCAAGGGTTTATATAAAATATTTCGAAGAAATGATGTATTCAGAATAACAAAAGTGCAATTTTAAAAAAGTATAAAATTTTAGGAAGAACTGAAAAAATAATTCAACAATTCATACTTTTATTCATCCTTATTTCAAAGCATGACCACCACATACATCAATAACTGCTTGGCATCTCCTTTGTGTGCTTTCCACCAACTTATTGAGAACAGCATGCAATTTGTTGCCAAAGTTGAGACAAAAGTTTTCGGGGTCTGTGGTCTGTGGCAATTCAAAGTTTCGTAATTGATCCCAAGATTGCTCGATTATATTTAATTCAAGAGGAATTGGAAGTAAAGCCAGATGTGAAATACTCTGGTTTTCTCTATCAAAACACACCTGGAAGCTATATGAAAACGAAACGAAATTTTCGTCAAAAGCTGCTTGGAAGTTCTCTCGAAATTATTGACAACTTTTGCCAAAATGAAAATGGCAGAAGATTTGAAGAGTTTTTGTAAATAGCTTCTTAAACTGAAAGTCACAGAATCATGCAACAACATTCGTTATTGTCAAGGCCTAAGTTACCAAAATTACATATGCAGAAGAATGTCATTATTTCTCTCGATTTTTTGTATGCCATTAATACTTGGACCTTTTTATTGCCTAGTCAACTGTGGCCAAAGCAACCATGCCCACAGCCGAATTCATTAAATGCTCCACATTTCCATGCTCTTCAGGACAACAAATTTTAAAACCCATTTCAAACTCATATCTGCCTCTTTCGATAAAACGTACGCATACAAAGTTCCATCACGTATTCCAAATATCCATACGAGCCGAAACTCGCTGTGGAATCCACCAGAAAGCGCAGAAACCCCGAACAAGGATGGGAAAAATTCCCAAAGCGTCAATTTTACGACGAAAAGCATGGCGCGAATTATTGAAGACTTTATTGTCTCGGAATATTGGCCTAGAGCGTCCTGCTATTTATTGCGATGGGTTTTTTGATGGGCCAAAGGCTTCAGGGCTTATGTCGTGTTCGTCGATTGGACGGTTTTTAGCGTTTCATCTGAAACAGGAAACAGAAAGGAAACCATTATTTGAATCGAAAGCTTTGACGATTAATTGGATTGGTTTGAAGTCGATTCTTGAAGGAATCCAGGGTAGGTATAGAAAATCATTATATTTTTGATTGAGTTCATTTCCACATGAAAAAAACAATAAGTTGTATAAAACACAAAATTCTACTCAAACCCATAACAAGTCGGAAGTTTCCCCAAGAAGATCTCTTCACACAACCTCTTCCGCTTTAATGATACCATTCAAGAACCCTTCTACTTCGAATTACTACGCTGAACCATTTTATTCGTAGATACTTTACTCTGATTGGTAGGCGTGATACTCTGCACCAAAACGTTACCACTTTGATGAAAAACTCAGCTATTCGAAGCACAAAACGTTGTGACAACAAATCACAATATTCCAGGCAGAATACACGCAATAGTTCGTGCTCAATTAGTTACTGGATCATGGAGTTGCTTAATTTTCCTATAGTTTCACTATCTACATTCATAGCAACATTGACTGTTGAAAATGAGCCTAATCCTGTTTAGTTTCCAAATAAAGGATAACCCTTCGAATTCAGATCCGACAAAAAGGTGGAGCGGTAGGAGCATTCCAATTATCCTGCCTACGATCTGTTAGTTTTTGTCGCTCTTCGGTTGTGTGAAACAACAAAGGTATCTGATGAAGGAAATGCTAGTTTGCCGGATAGGAAAGAAACACTGTAGTTAAGGGAAACACAATAGAATTGCCTCGTTTATTTACAAGAGCTCCGGGATAAGTGGGACAAGGAGGGAAGCATCATTTGTTCTCGGAATAGGATCATTTATTACCGGATAATTGGGGGAAGTATCAGCAAGATGCGGTTCTGATTAGCTGTGTTAATTCTTGAGGACCAAACTGATTATCGGAATCTTAGATGTAGATAATTGATTACCAATTTCCTACATCTTAGACTGCAGTCTCCATCTCTCCAAAATTAATCTCTTGTGGTCCACTCAAAGAAACCTTTAATCACCAAAAACTCGGAGGGAGGCCCTTATCAACAAACTCATCTCCATCCGCAATATCGACTTTCCACATCCGGAAGCAAGCCCTCGTACACAATTCGGGCTAAGTGATTAATTCTGGGTTCAGATAGATGTGCTAACTATTCATACACTTTTGATTCAAACTGCTAGGATTGAATATCTCGTCATATAATAGAAGCGTTCCTCGAATGCCGCTTTTCTCACAGAAGTTGGCGTAGACTTGGCTGATGGTGTTCCCTTCATTTAAGTTTAACTTGGTAGCTCGATCCTGTTATGGCAGGCTCGTTGTTTATACAAGGTTATTAATTGCTTTGTAACACGATTAATCGAGTGAGAATCAGGCGAGATCATATTTATCACGAGAGGAGATGCGGAGGACGATCTGTTGGTAACGCCGATGAAATTGGTCCTGTCTGCGACTGCAGAAGATATTCGTGCTCCCCAACTTGAAGAAGGCTTGAACCTGCCAGGTTATTTGCTTATGAACACGTATCCCCTCATTATTCTCTTTTAAATCTGCCTTGATCCAAGGATATTATTTCAAATCCATTCGGAAAAATGTGTAGATTCTAGCTACAACTCTATTTACTCTCAGATTCTCAGCACGCCGACTCCACGTAAGAAACAACTGACCATCCATCACTCCAGACAGCCAAAAAAGAAATAATCTCCAAGACCTTCTATCGGTCCTCCACCAAATAGCATCAATCAACGAAAAAATCTAATAACCAACAAGACCCCCCCAAACGCAGCCTCCTTATAACATCCTCTCTGGTCGCTCATCTTGAATCCGAAATTCGTCCTGGATGAATGGAATCGTGGAAGCGCAATAATCCGACATTCCAAAAAGAGATCACGTCCTGAAGGATAGGAATCATCGACGGCAGGACGTCCCTATCCCTTTTAACCGGTCCCGTCTTATGGGCAAAAGGAGAAAACTCCTCTCTGTGATGCTGGGTTTGTCTCCTCGTTTTGTTTTGGGGTAATCGAATGAGTCCGAACGTGTGGGTATTAACGCCGATAGAATGGCTTCGGAGGAGATCCCGAGGGAGCAGAATAAGGAGGACTTATAGCAGGTGATGTAATTGAAATGAGGCTTTGTCAGCGCGGCCTGAGATGTGTTTGCGATTGGAGGAGATAAAGTTGACGCAAGTTTCACATTGATGTAGGTGCCCATAGGAACGCCAGTTTATGGGTTTGCCATGATTATTTACCTTTCACCCATAGGGACGTCTTTTCTAGTCCTCAAACTCATCTGCCCAATTGTTTTCAAAATATGTGTAACTTCTAAACAAGAATGAATGAGACCTACAACATTCATTGCAAAAAATATATGTTTTGAAAATATCAGCTTTAGTCTAACATAGTATGTGTGAGATAGTGTATTCACCCTGTAGATATTCCACCTTTATCTCGATCGAATTCGGAATGATGGTAAAGTTTCAATGTGGCCCCACAAAAAGGCACAATTTTTCATAATCAATTCCAATGGATTGCAAAGTTATTCTGGTCCCTCTTCGTCGAGTGAATTCAGTTGATGTTCGAAAATTTCATTTGGCTGAAAGCTTTGAGCCACTTTGGGTCATCTGACTCACTAATACCACACGAATTTTTATTGTCTGTTTGATGGTTGCCCTGCAACAACATTTGATGTTTAACTTTATCATAGTGTGAATATTTCAGCAATGCCTGTTGAAAATGTTCATTTTCTATTCTTGCAGGAGAGTAAATATCTGATTTATTGCTGTCTATGATAACCTTTATCAAGCTGAGAAGATAATTGTGAACAGGGAAGGATATTGTACTGGAATCACTCAAATGCCTAGGTAAATGAATAGAAGAATCTTTGTAAAGGCTATTCAAAGTGCCCAAATATGAAATAAAATAATATAAACAAATAATATCTGGAGAAATCGAAATGAGATTAAAAGATTAATAAAAATTCTGTATAACTGAAGGCTGGCTGCTTTTTCAAAGATACCCACCCATCTGATCGTAAATCCAGAATCCAGTACATCATTTTATGATGGTGTTTTCGAATGTTTGGATTGCATAATGAAGTTTTCACAACACTAGAAAATCGAAATGAATTTTCTCCCGTATCTCTACACAAGGGCGATCCATCAAACAGACGTCAACGCGAAGTGCTGACACTTTGATGAATGGCGCTCGAATTAATTCATTTCGTTGCAAAGCACTTCGATCAACGAGGACACAAACGCCGAATTTTCCAATTACATTCTGACCTACGACTCCTATGGAAAAACACAAAGCAATTTGCGAATACCGGTCCTGTCCGTTTGAAGTGTCCGTCACTACCAGAGCCTTTGGAAAGATTATTTATTTCGAACTGAAACCTTATGGATGCTGCAAATTCGATTGGGATGAATCCACCATGAAATCCAGAAACCACATCGATCAGTAAATTTTACTGGAGGCTTTTCCTCCCTGATGGAGATCCTGTATAATTTTGCATGTACTTGACACAGTTCTTCATATTTCTCACCTGCAGAATCAGCACCCTCGTTTCCTCTGCCTCATTTGCACCAGAAATCCGAATGTTCATTCAATAATTCCCCGATTTCCATAATTTCCCGGTATAAGATAGAACCCACAGCTAATCTACCTCCGCGCAAACTATCTCCTTAATTGTGGAATAACTAAAGGTCCTTTTGCACCGCGTGCGGGAGATGTTAGCGGAATACTGAAGAGAAAATTTAGGGCAGTCCTGGATTTTGCCCTTCACAGAGAGCTCATTATTCGAGCGAAATGTGAACTATAAATAGGAGTCCCATAACAAAGACATGAATGTGAGAAAACGCGATGTATTGAAGCCTTAAACAGTCTGGAACGCCTATTATTATGCGATAATGTTTTCCGGTTCGGTTTCACCGCTAAATATGTAGCTTTTATTGGGTGAATAATTATTATTTAATATTTACGGGTGGCCTACACATAATTATTGTTTTACCATCTTCCAGTGACCAGTCTAGAGCTTTTGAACTGTGAATGAGTTTTCAGCAACACTATATTGAATAGTTTGGTGAGTAATTTTCTATAACCTATTTTGATTATTGAACATGAGGCAAATCTTTCACATGTAAATATATTTTGAAAAATAGATTCTTGAGGTCAGGAAAACCTGTTTATTTTAATTTTTCTCTTCTTATTCTTCATTTTTTAATTCTTATTACATTTTTTCTATAATTTATTTTTCATTCTTCATTATCAATATCTTCATTTTATATTTTTCGTGATTTGAGTACGTAATGAAGGATTCCAACCAAACAAAATTTTCATTCCTTATTCATTCATTAGAAATAAGATGAAAATAGTGAATTGTTGTGCATAAAAAATGCTGAATGAGAAGAATTTAAACCATCCTTGTATTCTTTCGTAAAATATTGTCTCATGAACTATGGAAGGGAAGGTTCTATCACACAGATTTATTTCAGTCAAATCTCAGTAATGAATTGCTTTTGTTTTCATTTTTAGGATATTTTTTATCATATTGTTTACTTACTATCATCTCCAGACCTCTACGTTTTATACGAAATTGAGACATAAGTAATAAAAAAGTTTTATGGAAGCCTTGTAACAAGTCGTCTGAACATTTCATATTTTATGACACATCTGGAAAGTAATTGCTTGAGGTATAATTAGCGAAATTGTTTAGGATGTTTCACCAAGTTCATGTGGTGGGGTGACAAAAACAGTTTTTTAGAGTCCGAACTTGAACTAGCATTATTCTGATTTTCACCTGTAAAAATGAATTTTCGTCAAAATGAAACCAAAAAATCTTTACTTATGAGGCGTTCACGGTTGACTTTGGTATCAAAATCCGAAGATCGCTGAACTCAATTAAAATCCTAACTAGCATACTTTTGATTTTCTCCTGTGATTCCTGTGAAATTGAATTTTTGTCGAAGTGAAAGAAGAAGAACCGGCAGAAACATTGAATGAAGACAGAATGCAGAAAAATTTCAAATGAAAATGTCCATTTGGAATATTCCGTGGAATTACCGATTTAATTCCATTGAGAAGCGAGCAATAATTGGAATTTTCCACCTGGTTGAACTGTTTGCCTTTCGCTATAGGACACAAAATCGATAGCTAATTGAAAGATTAGCGCTTTCGTTTGGATGAAAAGATTAAATTCAACTGAAAGAAAAGTTAAATTTGATGAGGTCACCTGGCTTCTAGCCAATCTAATCGATCTTTAATTCTGTAGACATTGTCAAAAGTTTGACCAACCATAAAAATAGCATGACATCCATTGATATTTCTGTGAATGACAGTTTCCATAAATCTCAAAATATATCGAATGTTCCATCAACCAAAATTCCTCCTGTGGTAACATCCACTTTCTAGATGTCCTCTAGCAGAATGATGCGATGTTTTTTTTGCGTTCTTCATCAACATTGAGAAAGAGTGAAATTCAAAGGTTGGAACCTATCCCGACAGCTCCCTCAAATACTCCCAACAGTCAACAAAACGAAGATTCAGAATATAGTCAGAGTTCATCTGAAAATATACCTAGGGAACCAGAGAAAATTCAAAATCAAGAAGACAAGAAGAGGGAGGAAGGAATCAAAATCATTTTTTCCGACATCGATGGGCAGTTTGTTTCACGTGTGAAAGACATCATAACCTCGCAAGATGGATTGAAGAAGATATTCAGAGACAGTGGGGATGTTTTACCATCCAATGGGATAAGAAGTCCATATATCACTTACTTAACTACTATGCCTTCAAAAATTGAAAATGATTTGAACGAGAAACAGATCACCTCAAAGAATCCTACATCCAAAAAACAAAATCAAGAAAACACAAGGAAAAAGAGAACTTATAATCGATATAAAAATATATCTTCCAGGGTAGATACAGGCCGAAAGAAATGTTTGAGGGAAAGACGTGGAAAAAAGTGTGAAGAACATAAAGAACAGATACCACCAAGACATTGCTTAGCCATACAAACTTCAAATACGTGTCAAGATGGCTCGGGGGATAAAGACCCAAAAACAGAAACAAATCAAGATAAACTGGAAAGATTCAGAAGAATCAACATGGAGATAATGAAAGCTGTTTCGAAAAATGAAGAAAGCTTCACCAAGATAAAACCAACAACAGCTTCGGAAGATAACGAGTCAGATATTGAATCTCTGGAGGATCTACGAAGAGAAGATACTGAAGAAGAATCCGCAGAAACATTGAATGAGGACGCCATGAAAGCGTGCTTGTTTTTGAATGAGAACTATCCGAACTACTTTCAGCATTTGATAATAAGATACCAACTGAATGTACCGACCACCGATCAGAAAGAATTGAAAATGAGGAAAATGGATATTGTTCGGATTGGAGGAGATTGTGAAGGAAAACTTGAAAGGTTGGAGGACATGTATAAGCAAAGAGCTGTGAAAAATCCTGTCATTATATTTTGCGATCAGTCGTAATAAATTTGTGACGTTTTTGTATTTTTTCGAAACGCTTATTTTTTACGATGCGCCTCATTTTCATGACGACGAGGCATTTGGCTACTTCATGCACGTCATTTTTATGATGACGAAGCATAGAACTTATAGTACATGGAATGCCATTAGCCTTGCTGCTCAGCTTAAAAAAGTGGATAAACATCTCTAGTTGGAGGAATACTAAAATTTCCATGTTGCCATGCTCACGACTTGTCATACAGAATAGAAACACAGAAATACTATGAATTTAATCGTCAAGATCCGATTCACTGGGCATTTCGGCAAACATTTCTGTGTTTCTGTTCGGTGTGACAGGCCGTATCCATGGGAACATGGAAATTTCGGTATTCCTCCAACTTGAGATGTTTACCCACTTTTTGATCTGGTATATAGCATTCCATGTACTATAAGTTCTATGTGACGAAGCCTTTGACTGCCATGCGAGGTGACAAGCAGACGAGAATTCGACAGGTGCATAGTTGCTCTCTTTGCTATTTAGAGATCAAATGCATGCCCCCGAAAATCATAGATAAAATTCGATAGCGCGTCTATCCTGAAATGCTATAAAAAAAACCAGAATAAAATTCAATCATTTGGAGTGTTGCCACCAAAAAGAGTGATTTCTCCAAAAAATATTTTGTTTTTGCGGTGGGACACTGGTATTAATTACTATTGACATGGAAATGAACTGTTATGGTTATTCATGTTAAACTGGGTATTACTATACGATGTTTGAGATGGTTTTAAGGGTTTTTATGACTAGATCTCACCCTAATATTTGAATTCTTCTGCTTTCTCAAGTACTTTGTCCAATATTCCGCATGTTTTCTGAACTCTGAAAGTATTGAAATTTTCTTCAATTGAATTTTCTGAGATTTCTGAAAAATTTCTAGTATTTCTTCCGGAATTTTCGAGATTGTTATCAACCTACGCGAATTCAAACAATATAATTTCAATTTCTGACTCCGTCCTCTTCATTTCTCATCTTTATCAGACCGAAAATATTCGAAGGGAAACCCTGGAGGAGAAACCTTAATAAAAATGGAAATGCTGTGTTCCAGAGGCGTATATACGATCTAATATCGCTTCTTACATTCCTTATTGAATTTTTTCAAGCCAATAACATTTGATTAAAATGTTTGCTCGATGGCAATCGTGAGCCTGTTGCATTGGAAATTTTCAATAATACTCTGCAAGAAATTTGATACTGATTATACATCTGAACAAAAAAACTGACTGGTTGAATACTAGAAGATGGTTAGTCAAAGTAGTTATTTCTTGAGACGTTTCCCTGCTCCAAACCGGGAAATAAAGTTGTCATTGAAGAATTCGTCGCAAGCTCAAGCAATACATCGAAGCATTGGATTAAGGAAACCATTTATTTTGAAAAAAATTTTATTCATTCCAATACACTTGCTATTTATGTTAGGTATGTATTAAGGATGTACGTTTTTGTTGAATATAAA
This sequence comes from Adalia bipunctata, assembly GCA_910592335.1. Classification (NCBI taxonomy): domain Eukaryota; kingdom Metazoa; phylum Arthropoda; class Insecta; order Coleoptera; family Coccinellidae; genus Adalia; species Adalia bipunctata. The sequence goes on along the minus strand of OU342952.1, from coordinate 474,702 downwards.
TTGTTGAATTCAGGCCCTGATACCAGCAATGTGAAAATTGTTGTTTAGGGGTCAGCAATAAATAAATAAATAAAGAAATGAAAAAAATAGGATGTTTATGACCTTGAAATTCGTTATTTTGTAGCGCACATTCGAAAAATTGTTATACTTTCAATACATATTCAGTTTTTGACCTTATTTGGCCATCCTACCAGCAAGAATAGGTTCGGAACCTCTGGGTCTTCTTGAAACAATGCTGGGAGTCTTTATGGGTATTGTGGCAAGGTTCAATGTTTATGATCTTGAGATTTATCACTTTAACTGAGCTAGTGAGTCCTGTGGATCAATTTGAAAATTCTTGAGACTGGAAGCATAAGAAATGGGCTGATGTTCATTCAACAAAACGTGTTTACTCCAAACCGACTTGCCAACGTTTGCTTTCTGGGTTCTGGAACAGTCCTTTTAGAGAAATCCGTAGGGATGGACATCCTCTCGCTCCCGAATTTGTATTCAATCCTTTCCCGGTCTCGTAGAAACGAACCCAACGATAAAGCACCCTTTTCTATTGCAGATACGCACCCCGTTTTCATCCAGACGTCCAGTCATGAAACATAAATGAAGCTGTGAACGTGATACAGCGTCACGTGACGGCGGACCCATGGCATCCTCCTGCCCCTTCCGACGTCCTTCCGCTCACGTCCTCGCCACGGACGGCGTCTCCAAGAGGTCCCTGACGGCCAGGCAGGCCTCCATCCAGATAGCCCAGGGGGATCTGGAGCCGGACTTCGACGACAGGAACACTCTCAACTTGAAACATCTGAACGCCGCCATCCTGCTGCTGACGTCACCGCCGGTAAGGCTTCGCGGGGGTGGGGTTCGAGGGGGTCAAGTGCTTTTCTTTCTTTCGAATGGAAGAGCGATTTTTTATTACTCGAATTATACGTTCTGTAACGGTTTTCGATGTTGCTCCAATTCTTTTTTTTCCGAGTCTTTCGAGAACATTTTTCAGGTTGAATATAGCGGGTGTTTTTTTAGACATTTCTGTTCAGTGAGCATTGACAAATTATCATGGAAAGACTCACGCCGCAACAACGTTTACAAACTTTTTAAATTCATTTTCAAAATCAGTGTTCTATTCGCCAAACTTATAGAGCACTCGACAAATTTATGGTTTACATATTCGTAGCTTATTCGTCGAACTATCGATAGGTTTCTGACAACATTTTCTCTACTCGATGCAACAACAACAACAAGACAAAAAACTGTAGGTACAGAAGAAAATATCGCTGCTGTAAGCAATAATGAAGATCCAGATTTGTCTTTTCGTCGACGTTCACAACAAGTTGGACTCTGTGGTCTGTGCATCCACCACATGGTAAATTTTGTGTGAGGATCTCGATCTACACCCATACCAGATCCAACTGGATCAAGAACTGAAGCCACTGGACCAAAATAAGCGATTTATTCAAAGAAAGATTTGGCGATAACATTATTTCGAGAAATGGTCCTATCAATTGGCCTCCAAGATCATTCGACATAGCTCCAATGGATTATTTTCTTTGGTTTATGCTGATGAACCAGTAACAAAAGACGCTTTAGAAACCAACATAACTCGTGTTATTGCAGAAATAAGACCAGAATTACTCGAAAAAGTGGTCCAAAATTGGTCTGGTCAAATGCGGTTCCTCAGAGCTAGTCGTGGTGGACATTTGCAGGAAATTATTTTCAGAACATAATGACGTTAAATTATCTCTCAAATGAAAACATTATTTGGTTTGAATCTCGATTTTAATGTGTTTTATTTCAATTTAGAGTTCTATCACTCTAAAAAAACACCCGATATAATGATGTCTAAACGAGAGCTTCTGGGAGCTCGTTCATCAACCTTGCAGGTAGATTTGCATTTGACAGTTGAAGAAAGGAATTCCAGAAAAAAGGCAGCTGTGAAAATTGGTAGCTGTTGAAAAACTTGGCAATTTTTTTGTATGTTATACGATGGAATTTCTTATGGTTCTGATTTCGTGATATGCCAAAAATTCTGCATGTTGCTTAAATACGTCATTGCCCATCTGCAGATTTCATCTCAATCGAATCTGTAGTTCGGACATCATCAGGAAACCAAATTTCGACATCGTGATGAAATTTTCAAGAAAAACAAGCGCTCAAAGACAACGATCCCCAATGGTTGACTAAACCGTTAAACCTACCGATAAAACTTCGAATATTCGCTCCGTCCGCCCCATAAAAACCAAGAAAAACACTCCCGAATTCATGCTTTTTTGGAAAACCTTTCAGTTCCGATCGAACTAATTCTCAGACTGCCGTCTACCCGCGTCGAATCCAGCAATAGAATTAATTGAATATCAATTCGCCCAGCTGCGACAATACGTCCGGTTTAGGGGGCCGAGAAAAGTTAGTCTGGCTCCCGGAGAATTACTCCGAAAAATTACCGGAATACCATCCGAGCTGTCGGGGTGCGGGAGTAAAGTTGTATCGAAGGGAACGTCGGGAATAAGTATTGCGGAGCTGGAATTGGAACTGGGGTGAAGACGTTAATCGAACAGATGTCTTAGCCCTGTTCTTGCCTGATTAGAAATGTCGCTGACTCGTGGATCGACTCCTTGAAATTGTAGAAGGAATCGGGCGGCATCAGTGTTTGAGGGCTTATTGAAGCGACATGCCGGATTCATACAGGGTTAGTCGGAAATTAAAAATATTGTGGCTTTTTATTTAGCGAATGTGTTCTGAAGTACGTCAATCGAAATGAAAAAAGTTCTTCGGAAAATGGTTCGGTATAGGTCGTAATTTACGATGCGCTAATTAGTTTTTCCGAGAAATTTTTGGTTCGGGAAATATTCGACCTTGAGTGGAAAATTGGCGAAAAATTTTAGACCTTCGCAAAAAAAATCAGAAAATCTGAACTGTTTGACTCTGATGGATGAAAATAGGTTTTTTTGATTCACAAAGGATCAGTCTATATGCAAAAAATCAGCATTTGTTTGAATCAATATTTCTGGGAAATACGACAGTCCAAAAATGACCTATTTTTGGCGATTTTTCGACTCAAGGTCAATTATTTCCCAAACTACGCGTCACAGAGGAATTCTAATTACAGATTCGTAATCTACAGTACCCTGAACTAGATCTCACACTGGTTGTATAATACTCTCTCTTTCCTTCATTTAAAAGAAATTCAATTCCACGTTAGAATCCACAATTGTAAAAAACAATTAATTCTCACTAATCGACGGCTAAAACAAACCTTAATAAATTGTCGTTGATAAAAATGGATATTTGTTCATTTATTCGAATAGAAAAATTCAAGGAAATAAATTTCGCGAAAACAACACATTGTTATAATACTATTTACAAAAAAACGGTAAATTCAGAAAGAAAAATGAGATAGACGTTTTATTAACTAAATGATAGAGTTCAATACTGAAATGAAAAAACACAAAAATATTTGTTCGTTTTGATGGTGGAAATGGTACAAAATAACCAACAATGATGGGGAATATCTTTTTCATCCAATACTTATAGAATATTTTCTATTATTTTTATCTTTATACACTCAAATCCATTTATTTCTTCATCAACCAGTAAAAAATAAATCATTTCTGACTACCTTTTTTTCAGGGACGAAGAACCTTAAGGGGACGTTATACTCTGGCCGACGGCTACGGCACCGATTATCCATTCAAAAAGTGCCTTTCATTTTTTCAAGTTTGCGACCTCAATTTTTCACCTAAAAGCTTGATTTTTTTTTATTGAAGTTGAATGATATCTTGAGGGCTCTTCAATCTCTTCTCTTTGATAGAATCATTTTTTCGCATCAAAAAATCGGCTGCGGCATCGATTCTCACTTCAAAAAGGGCCTTTCATTTTTTTCAGGTTTACGCCCTCAACTTTTCACCTAAAAGCTTGATTTTTTCTTCAAATTGAAGTTAATGGATGTCTTGAGGGGACTCTAATTTCTTCTCTTTGATAAAATATTTTTTTCGCATGAAAAAATCGGGTTGAATTTGAGAGTCTATGAAAATTGACTTCATAATCGTTTTTCGGCGGTTGTTCATCAATTTTTTTTAGAAAATTCACTGGAGTGCCCTCGATAAATCAATTTTCTATAGATATTTAAAAAAAACTTCCATTTGGATAGGCGTTTAATAATGCAAAAAATGATGGAAATACTGGAAAGACTTCCAGAAAGTGTGAAATCGCAGAGAACTGTCTGAAATTCCAGGAGAATTAAAAAAAAATCGAGCTTCAGGTGGAAAATTGAGGGCGAGAACTTGGAAAAATGAAAGGCACTTTTTGAATGGAGAATCGGTGCCGTCGCCAGAGTATAACGGCCCCTTAATAACTCTTGTTACAGGTTTTGAGAATAGGTCTTCAAAATTGACTTGGCTGATGGAGGTTTGAGATTTCAAACTTGACCTCTCTCGGTGTTTTTTCAGGTTGGAACTCAGCCATCTCCCTTACATAATTCCGTGTACTTGAACTGTTGATTCGACAGCTTTTAACTGCGTTCATCTTCGCCATAACGAGACGTTTCCATGAATCTTTTCGCCTCATTAAAGCCGATTCGCCGAACCAGAACCGGGTCATGTCCCCCGCAAATGAGCGGGCCCCGAAATGAAGACCGATAGAATCGCGAAAATGTCCCTTTCGGGAGGAATCAAAGCGGGAGTCACAATGAAGATATCCCCCGCAGGATCTGATAAAATTAGACGGACTGTATCGAATGGAATTCAGACGACGGCAGGGTCCGTAGTTCAGAAAGAGGGCTCGGAATTCAGAGCCTCGAAATAATAAGCGTTATTCCTTGTGATGGAGCGGAGCATGGAGATGCTATTTTGGGATAATGTCGCGTCTTTGATGGGGGTTTTTCGATATTGAGATTCAGTCATCGGGTGCTAATTAATATTGAAAGGGTGCCTTTTAATATTTCGTGCTTTCATCAATTTGGAAATATCGAGGGAAGGGTTTTTATCCGAAAACTGTAGTCAAGCACGTGAAGAATGTAACTGGAATATTTCTGTGAAGATTCAAAGACTTTTTCAAATTTCCTGTTATGTAGAAATGAATCTCTTCCATATTGAAAAAATTAGGTTCTGCATCTTCAGAGAGTAGGGGAAGATCTCCTGAACCATGCATCTCAAAGACCTGAAAAAATTGTTTCGAATTCATCGTAACATGATATATTCCCTCCGGATATACCGGCATTGACAGAGATAAAATTGTGATATATTGTGTTCCGAGTGAAAGATACACGGCTGTTCCGTTTTATGGCTTTCGACATCGTGAATAATTGTTCTTGGAATAGAGGTCGTCGGTTATAAATCTTTGCAGCTTGTTCCTCTCGCATCTTCCCTTCTTTCTTTCGATTAATCCCGTAAAACCGTATAGGAGGGGATTCTTCATATTCTTTATTTGAAGGATTCAACGTATTTTCAAGGATGTCGTCTTAATTTCGATAATTCAGTTTGTTTTTCAAGCGATTACGTGTATTTCACTGAAAAATGGGACCGGCGCCTGCACCATTTAGTATCGAATCTAAACGACGAGTTAAAGAATTGAATATGGACATTTGGATCGTTCTGCTGTGCTTTTCAGTCTCCAGTAGGGCCACAGAGCAATTTTGTCAGTGGAGAAAACCTTAAAATAGGGCTATTCGCTGCCTCCTAAAAGCCCCATCGACCCGTTTACATGCAAACGTCTTGATATTCTCGGCTCTCCGCGAGGGAAAACATAAACTGCGCCTTTACAGTCTCGCCGTATCATATTACACTTAGTCTTTGTTGTGCAGATTTTGTACACAGAGAAAGCGGGAGAAGGAATATGATAACAGGGCCCGAATTCGAAAAGGGAATGACGGGGGGCGACGCCGCGAGCGTTCGAATTTCCTTTGAGAACACAGTTTGATTAAAATATTAGATTTGTATCTGGAAGTTGCCTCGTTTGTTTTATTTTCTCGGGTTTCGTTTTTTTTTCGAGCGGGGGAAATGACCTGGTGGAAAAAAAACGAGTGGTTGGTGATGCCTAAATTGGGGAGGAAATACGGGTGGCTTTATTATAATTTGAGAGCCGGAAAGTTGTATATTAATACGTCATTTCATTTTGTTGAATACTTTGTCTTTTTGTGCAGAATGAGGGGTTTTTAGGATGTCGGAAAGAAATTTTTGACTCCAAGGACTCTTATGGAAGAGGTAAAACACAATGGTACCATATACAATGCGCAAAAAAAATAACGCACATTCTGAAAATCTCAATTTTAATGAAAGTTAACTCTACATTGACTTTATAACTTATTTTTTATGTTCTCTCGGGAAGGTTTTGAACGAAACAAGACACATTGAATGGAAGAAAAATTCAGGATTTCACCGAATCTTATGTGAAAGAAGAGAAATGAACAATTTTCAAAATATTGATATGCTGATAGGTGATTTAATACTTGGTATTTCCACCCCTTGCGTTAATTACAGCTCGGCAACGACGGTTCATACTCAAAATGAGTGATCTTAAAATGTTCTGATCTAATCCTTCCCAGATTTCTCCGAGTTGGATTCCTAAGTCATTAACAGTAGCTGGATGATTTTCTGAACTTCTCAGCCTTCTATTGAGGTTGTCCCAAACCTGCTCAATCGGATTGAGATCTGGACTTCTTGCTGGCCATTCCATTCGAGAGACTTCAACCTCTTCAAGGTACTCCTGAACGATCCGCGCACGATGGGGTCTGGCATTATCGTCCATAAAAATGAAATTTTCACCAATGTATGGGGCAAATGGCACTACATGCACTTCAAGAATGTTCCTCATATACTTATCAGCATTCATAGCTCCATTATCAACGACCACTAGGTATGTGCGAGCAGTCAAAGATATTCCACCCCATACCATAATCGATCCTGCCCCGAAACCAGTAGTATTCAGGAAATTGCACTGAGCATATCTTTCATGTGGACGTCTGTATACAAGGGAACGTCGATCACAATGGTAGAGGCAGAATTTAGACTCATCTGTGAAGAGAACTCTTTCCCAATCGGCCTCTTCCCAATGGATATGCTTTCTCGCAAAATCCAAACGCGCCCTTCGATGGGCTGGGGTAAGAGCTGGGCCTCTTGCCGCGACACGAGGCCTTAAATCATATTCTCTGAGGCGATTTCGTATTGTCTGAGTGCTAATTTGCACCTCATGGGTTTGCTCAAGCTGATTTTGAAGGAGGCGAGCGGTTGCAAACCGTTGTCTCAACGAAGAAACTCTCAAGTGACGTTCTTGAATGGCAGTTGTTACTCGTGGTCTACCCTGTCCTGGTCTTCGGACATTCATACCTGTCTCCCTGAATCGCTGCAACATTCTGGACACACTTGTTTGGGAAACTCCAAACCTTTCTTCAATTCTCGTGTGTGTCCACGCTTCTTCGCGTTGCATAGCGATCAAGTGTAGAAAATCAAACGAAAGAAAAACTATTGATCGCTAGAATTGATCGAAAACAACTGATTTTAGAATGGAGCCAATACATTCAAAATCTGATAATATCATCTTTTTTTTATTCCTGCTGGAAGAAAACATCTGTATTGAAGAAAAACGTTGAAAGTGGATAACATATGCATGCATAATTCTGATAAAAATAATTATCATTGAGAACACCTTCAGTTGTAGAATAAATTTGAGATTTCCATAATGTGCGTTAATTTTTTTGCGCAGTGTATTTTTCACATCATTTACTTGTCCCAACAGCTCAAATTTTTCCACCAATCTCTTTATTGCGGTTCGACGAGGTGCTTCACGGCGATCAAAAATGTTCGAGTCTCACGAACCGTCTCTGCCAAATTTTCACCATTTTTATAGTGAATTTTAGTCATTTCAATGCGTTGTTGAAGCGTAGTTTCTACTTGTCACATGTCAAAAAATGACAGCTTCAAAAGTGACATCTATCGAAATAGTGGGCTATTCGAAATAATACCGCTTATTGGAAAACCCTTTACAGAGCGAGAACACAGAGCCAATCTGTAGGCGCAGCTATTTCCCTCCCATCTACCATGAGCGATTCTTCGTCAATGCCCCGCTGTTTGTTCAGCAATGTGGCCACCGATATAATTGAACGGCATCGCCCGGAATCCCGGGTCTTCGAGAGCTAATTTAATTATTGCGAGCAGGCGTGCCGCCGATCATGCAGCCTTTGATTCATACTTAATGAGACCTCAGCGAGTTTGGCAACTCATGTCGGTCCGATTTTCCCTACGTGACAGACGGAAAATTGGACCAATCGCCGACGATGCATGATTAAGGGCCCCGTTTTCAAAGTGAATGGGAAATTCGCGCTGTAGCTGAAATATTTACGGGCACTCTGCCGGAGTGGAGGTTTGTTGGATCGAAATGAAATTGTTCACCTGTGGGAATATTTTGTTGGGAGCGGAACAGGAAGAACGATTGCTGGAAGCTTTACGGGTTTGGTTCCATGAATAATGGTTCGATTGGAATAAGTGCGTTTTTCAATATTTTTGGAGCAAACGAGGATATGTATATTGAAAAATTCTTAGCCTACTATAGAACCAAAACAAAATTTCAATGTCAAAATATTTTATTACTCGACATATTCTCCTCTTGATTGAATACATTTATTACAGTGAACCTGCAACAGTGCAACGTCTCTAGACCTTTCAAAAAAAATTTTTCTTCTTGCTCTATACAAACCAGTCCTCCACAGCTTTTATAACCTCCTCGTTGGAAGAAAATTTACGACATTTTAAACTTTTTTTCAGTTGTGGAAAGAGATGATAGTCGGACGGAGCCAAATCTGGTGAATAAGGGGGGTGTTCTATTAATTCTAACCCTAAATCACGAATTTTTTGCATGGCAACATGATATTTGTGTACTGGGGCGTTGTCCTGTAAAAACAAAACAACTTTGGATAGCTTTCCGTGTAGAGTGGTCAGTAATGTCGAATAGTAATCTTCAGTTATTGTTCTACCCTCATCCAAAAAATCAATCATGATTACTCCATGGCAATCCCAAAAGACTGAAGCAAGAACTTTTCCAGCAGATTTTTGGACACGAAACTTCTTAGGTCTTGGAGAACCAGAGTGTCGCCATTCCACGATTGTTGCTTTGTTTCTGGATCGCAGAAATGTGCTCAAGTCTCATCCATAGTAACAATTCGTTTTAGAAAGTCAACATCGTTTTCGAATCGAGCACAGATCAAACGCGATGCTTCCACCCTTGCACGCTTTGGTCAACATTCAAACATTTGGGGATCCATTTTTCAGAAATTTTTCTCATGTCCAAACTGACGTGAACTATATGATGAACGCGTTCGTATGAAATCTTCAGTGCTGCAGACATCCGTTTTAGCCTTATTCGACGGTCTGATAGAATCATGTCATGAACTGCATCGATATTTTCTTGGACTGACACAGAAACTGGCCTTCTCGATCGATCTTCATCTTCAATGGAAAATTTACCTCTTTTGAAGCTTGCAGTCCAATTTTTCATGGTCGCATACGAAGGACATTGATCACCAAGGGTAATAAGCATATCTTCGTGAATCTGTTTACCCCTTAACCCTTTTAAATGCAGGTACTTGATGATGGCTCGATACTCCAATTTTTCGATTTTTTCAATTTCGGTGGACATCTTTTTTTTAAATTTATTGCGTAACTCTGGTTTACTGTTTTGACGTCGAACTCTACACTGACACTTCTAATAAGTTATTGTTCGTTGATATGGTATCGCAATATTTTAGTTATGCATTAAACTGGTCTAGGATAACTAGATATCAATACATCCTCGTATATAGGATGAAATCAGCTTTAACGAAACCGTTTTTGAGCAGTCTAAACGTAGAAGGTTAACGTCAATCGGAATACAAAAAGTGCTAATAAAATTGGTTCAAACGATTGCATAAATATATCGATTTGAATTGAGAATATTTTGAAAATCAAGAAATCCTTTTAATGCAATTTTTTTTTATTTTTCCATCCCAAAACTCGAATAGCCATCCAAGTTCAATGTGCACGTATTTCCAAAGCTCTAAAAGATATAAGAATTAAATTCTTGGGATGTTTTTGCGAAATAAGTTGTCCCCATGATTTTAATCAGCTGAATGCGAACAATTCAAAATGAGGACTCAACTTTTCGCAAGAAGAAACTATTTGTCAACTTTCCAAATTTATAGCCCTCAGTGCTCGAATGTATGCCCCCTGTTCCAACAAAACAATCATGTAAATTTCGGTTTACACAAACGCAATAATTTGGCTTCGCCCCACATCCCCCTAATGTGGAGTTGCATAATCAGATGAAAAGCTAAGCTTGACGAATTTCAGGGTGGAGGGACACGATTTCACAAGGTCGAAATTTGAATCACAAGCGAGCTGGATGGTTTTACCCCGGTATTTAATCAACAATAAAACACTCCGCCATAACTCATTTTTATAGTATAGTCTGGGCTCATTGATCGAATTAGGGCAGTAAAATGGTAACATGTGATTTCAAGGGGCTTTTTATCGATTTAATACGAGGGGTGAAACAAATTTCTTGATTTCTTAATTCGATAATGAAGACGAAATTGCTGATATACATAAGAATTGGCCGAGAGCACTGGGGGGTTTCTTGAAACGTGAATTAATCGACTTGAAGTTTTTGACCCCAAAAACGCAATGTGGGTCTCATAGTTTGTAAGGCTTAGGTATATTCAAAATCAATCGATTCATAATTTTCTTTATCCTCAATCACATATATGGTGAGATCTATGTTGTACCTACTGCTTTTGTACCCGTTCCATTGATTATATGTTCGCGAGTGAGTAGAATTCTTTTAATGTTAAATTGAGTTTATGATGACATCTTCTGACTGTTCGGAAAATATCAATATCCTCAACTTTTGACGGGAAGATCATTCGTTTGGAATTAATAGTATATTTTGATGGACAATTCTGGGAATATTCGCAGCCATTTCCAATTAGATTGTATTCATCCCTTCCTGATTAACGTAACCTAAAGCTCATTTCCTTATCTTGAACTTCCTATAATGCTTTCCATCTCGCGGTTTGGCCCACACGAGGAACGATTGGAAAACCGATTTTCCGCGACGTTTCGAATGATTCGCGTAAAATTTATCGACTGGGCGAAACAGATCTGTTCGTATTTGGCTGGCGGTGATTGCAGAGCTCCAATTTCGTCAAATAAGGATCCGATTTCCAATTAGTGCGGAAGTTACGCTGACCTTTTGCTTATTCCCAACTGTAATTAGAAGCGGTAAATCTTCGTGAATTTGGATGCTGTAGAGAATTTCCGCCAGTCGGGGCTTAATGCACCTGCTTTAGGTAGAGGTAATTGCTAACATCAATCGGATCTCGACTGCACCATACGTCTTTCAAACAAGTCGACTAACTAGGATTCCCTGAATATTATCTATTCACAGCTTCTGAACTGAGATACTGGCCAAAGATTATTTCGAGAATTCTAGGTTTCTTTGAAGGTCGTAATTTCTCATATTCGACCATGGAGCCATCGACGTATCCCTCTTCGTACCGCTCTCTTCAGTGGTAGTTCTTTATTGCCGAAAAAAAATAGAAATTTATCATGGTTACACTTTTTGTCACCCTCAGCACGAATATGAAATCAGGATAAAAAATAACGAATGTTATTCCACGCGAGCTACGAAAAGTCGACCCAGGGAATTTGGAACACTTATTGATTAATCGTTCTCTCAGAATGCGGTGTATTAATATTACCCGTTCCAGGTGCGCTACAAATTATATCGTCTACACACAGGACGGGGTAGTCGGAAATGATAGCGAGGAATTTAGGGACTTCGTTTTTTGCCGATTGTTCATTTATCACTGTCGAAAAACAGTGAAAGTGAAGCATTATCCGTAATGTGAATAAAACCAGGTATGAATAAAGGGCGAAATATTCATTGGGAGTCACGTTTACAAAGCGACCCACATTTCGAGACCAACAAAAACGTCTCCGGTCGTCTCCCCAGGTGATTTTTCCGGGAATCCGTCAGAACGCGGAGACGAAGGACTCGTAGATACGGGAGAAATAATTCGATCTCCCGGCAACTTTCCTCCATCTCCATATACGGGTTTTTTACTGCCTTCTCGCCCTAAGTGGAAAAGGTTGTGAACTGCTCCGCGCCGCGCGTAAAAATAAAGTATACGAATAAACTTTGGCGATTTTCCGACACCTCCGGCCTGGATGTTGCATTTTTCCACATTAGTTGCCCCGTATCGCATCCCGGTTCCTTGAGACGCGGGGGTTGGGGTTGGTTAACGAGCTGCGGCATTGCCATCTACAACGTACCTACCGCTACTCTGTCTTTATGACCTTTGCTCTGGATTTGTTTGTAGGATTTCATTTTCCCTATCAAGCATATATGGTGTGATTATTTCCTTTTCGTTTTTTATTCAAACGAAGGCCACACATTCTCTTTATACTGTGTGTTTAAAAAAAAATGCGATAGCTTTTAGGGAGTGATTCCTTGTCGAACTGAAGTCCTAGACCTATTCCAACTTATATTATGGCTTCCCTGAAGGTGCAGAAAAAGCAATAAAATAAGAAGGCATAGTGGAATTATTTTTGGTGGGTTTTGCAAATATCCCCTATTAACTTCAAGAAACATTTTTTCCATAGATAAGTTTCTGAGAAAATGGAACATGTTATAAATCACAGGTAGTTAGCAACAAGCTGAGCATCCTTATTTCAATAGGAGAGCAAATAGTCTTGTACGTACCAAAAATATTTCCATTATATTATCTCAGTGCTTTAATGAAGGAAGTGCATAACAAAAGAGCAATAAAATAAACAGGTACAGAGGAGTTATCTTAGGCACCCATAAGACGACTGGCTGTTCTATCGTGAAATGATTTACAATTCAAGTTAAATTTTAAATTGGAATATTTCTGTTGATTTAATTTTCATTCAAAATTTCGCCATGAGGACATATGATCATTTTTAAAATTTCTCGATTTCAAATGCAATTTCAGGAGATACTGAAAATATTTTTCCAAAAATCAAACAACAGGTCGATTGATAATTCCCATCCGAGTCTACCCCATAAAAATGAAATGAATCCATCGTGCCAATTTCGAGTTGGAATGTCTTAAAATTAGCATTGAGAAGCATTGGTCGAACGAAACTACTGTTTACCCTTGAGTAAAACGACTCAAATCGTAAAAGTAGTCCTCTTTTAATTTCAAGAAACATTTTTTCCTTAGATGAGTTTCTGAGAAAATGGAACATGTTATAAATCACAGGTAGTTAGCAACATGCTGAGCATCCTGATTACAATAGGAGAGTAAATAGTCTCTTACGTATCGAAAATATTTCCATTATACCCTCTTATCTCATTGCATTAATGAAGGAAGTGCATAACAAAAGAGCAATAAAATAAGAAGGTATAGGGGATTATTTTTGGTACTCACAAGACGATTTTATACATCGTGATTTTTTTAAGTGTCTCATCAGATATATTCGAAGGAAAAATTTTGATACATATTCAAGATTCTGCAGTTTTGTTTCACAGTACATGAACTTAAATTGTAAAATATTTTCAAGCGGAATCTACTTCCGAATCTACCGGAAGCGAATGTGAACTTCGTTATTTCAAATGTAACACCCTGTATATTTATACATATTTAAATTCTTCGTTCAATTCTGCACTATAAAAATATAATCTGATGTTATGTATGCCCATCCACTTCAATCAATTTTTGCCCACTCTGTATAAATCATTTTGTGAAATCATTTTAAAAAACATCAGCCGATTTCGTGAAACTTTTGTGAAAAACATTTTTTTGTACCTCATTTAGAAACAAAGTTGAAGGGTGGGTCAAATTATAGTGAAAAACCCGGTACCTACTCTAAAACAACAATGCAGAATCTTGAATTTGTATAAAATTTCTTCTCTGAATACGTCTAATGAAATACTTGAAAAAATCACTCTGTATATGAATATAAACATCTCAAAGTTGCTATTATTCGCCTGAAACTCTCTTAATTGATTTGGGAAATAATTCAATACTTGCCTGATTGCAGAAAAAATTTCTGGAAAACTCTACTTTGTAACAATAACACTTAGTTTTTTTTATTATATCGTCGATTAAAACGCAATATTCCTCCTAGTTTCTTAACAGAATTTAGTCATATTTTTTTTGTAACCCCAAAAAATCTGATAATCATAGTCCCTAGGACATTTTAACACAAAATGCTGATAATTTCAGTTCACATTCATATCGCTATCTCTTTTCAGTCTTTTCAAATTGCAAAGAAGAAAACGGTACAAAAGCTACTTACCTAAGGATATTGCTTCTATCAATTTTTCATTTAAAGTTTTTATGCAGGTTTTGGGACTGATGTTAAAAAACTCGCAAAAATTTCTAATAAATATTTATTTTATAATAGAAAAATTTCACTATACACTATAACTACGAATAATACTATACACTATAACTATACACTATGACTACAAATAATAGATACTTAACTACATAATACTTAGAACATTTTTAACACAATTTTTTATATCTATATTTATATTCGCCTAGACATTTATTCAAGAGAGGGGCTAGTTTTTTTGGTTTTTTCGCTTTATTTACACCTTTAGATATTTTTGCTTTCGTGGCGCTGTGTTTTTTATTCTCTGTAGGAGGAGTGTTTTCCTTTTCAATAGTTTCCTCTGCTTCTTTTTCAGCTGCATATTTTTCCTGTGAAAAAATTTAGTATTTAGTATAGCTTCAAACACTGACAGCCAACATTAATGCGAAGAAATTAGAACTTCAATCTGCATTTAGTGCAAAAAAAATGAACCTCAACTTCAAAGTCGCATTCCGCATGAGAAAATTCATATATTATAAATAAACAATCGTTTGAGGTAAGAAAAGGGATAAATTAAAACAGAAAAATAAAGAAAATGGACAAGAGAAGAAAAATATTGATAAAGTATTGCATGAAATTCCTTTTGAGCATGAATTTTAAATCTTCCATAAATGGTATCAAGGTGTTTTCCTATCATGTCATTCAATTATTGGTAAATAATGAATTAACGATAGGAAAAATAAAGATTGACAAATGGTAATTTTGGGGACTGAAATAAAAATTTCACTTGAATTTTAGGAAATAAACAATAAGAAACTATATTTTCCCAAAAACAGCATGTTGAAACTTGAAAAACAATAAAAATTTTAAATTTTATAGCTACTTACTTCTTTCTCAATCTGCTCCACTTCTTCGGTTGTCAGCAGCCAGCTCTTCATAGGTTTCATATTTCTAAGGATGCTTCTGATCTGCTCAGTGAGTTCGTTATTCATTTTCAACTACCTATGTATTTCGAAATTTCGCAAACTTGTCGCTTCACGATTGCTGTCTCAGAGTAAACTGACTATTATGAGGACGTAAAATTTTTACTTCGAGTTCCATCCCCCCACAGAAAATGTTTACCTAAAACGACTTTAAATGACTTCTAAGAAAAAGGATTCTAGTTCATTCAATACGCAAAGTCCTTTTAATGAGTTCTCGAGCATTATATGACCGAGCGCCCAAAATTTCCTCATCCCAAGCAGACCAAACCTGCATCTTTATGAAGGGCTTTGTTCCGAATCGTTACCTGGAATTTTGGTTTAAAAACAAACAAACGAACATTCAACAAAAGGATCAATAAATAACTCTTATACAAACGAGAGTAATTTAACTATCACTTTGGAATTTCGTCAAAGCTATAGAATGGGTTTCTATTTCCGTAAGTTTCTGAAAAAATGGAATATTATGTTATAAATCGCAGCAAATATTCTTGTTAGTACCAAAAATATTTCCATTTACCCTCTTATCTCATTGCTTTATTGAAGGAAGTGCATAACAAAAGAGCAATAAAATAAACAGGTACAGTGGAGTTATCTTAGGCATCCATAAGACGACTGGCTATTTTATTGTAAAATGATTTACAATTCAAGTTAAATTTTAAATTGGAATATTTCTGTTGATTTAATTTTCACTCAAAATTTCGCCATGAGGACATATGATCATTTTTAAAATTTCTCGATTTCAAATGCAATTTCAGGAGATACTGAAAATATTTTTCCAAAAATCAAACAACAGTTCGATTGATAATTCCCATCCAAGTCTACCCCATAAAAATGAAATGAATCCATCGTGCCAATTTCTAGTTGGAATGTCTTAAAATTGTTTCATCAGATATATTCGAAGAAAAAATTTTGGTACATATTCAAGATTCTGCAGTTTTGTTTCACAGTACATGAACTTAAATTGTAAAATATTTTACTTCCGAATCTACCGGAAGCGAATGTGAACTTCGTTATTTCAAATGTAACACCCTGTATATTTATACATATTTAAATTCTTCGTTCATTTCTGCACTATAAAAATATAATCTGATGTTTGATATGCCCATCCACTTCAATCAATTTTTGCCCACTCTGTATAAATCATTTTGTGAAATCATTTTAAAAAACATCAGCTGATTTCGTGAAACTTTTGTGAAAAACATTTTTTTGTACCTCATTTAGAAACAAAGTTAAAGGGTGGGTCAAATTATGGTGAAAACCCGGTACTCTAAAAAAAATGCAGAATCTTGAATTTGTATAAAAATTCCTTCTCTGAATACGTCTAATGAAACACTTGAAAATATCACCCAGTATATGAATATAAACATCTCAAAGTTGCTATTATTCGCCTGAAACTCTCTTAATTGATTTGGGAAATAATTCAATACTTACCTTATTGCAGTAAACATTTCTGGAAAACTACTCCGTAACAATAACACTAGGTTCTGTTCTGTTTGATTATATCGTCGATTAAAACGCAATATTCCTCCTAGTTTCTTAACAGAATTTAGTCATATTTTTTTTGGTAACCCCAAAAAATCTGATAAACATAGTCACTGCATTTTAACAAAATGCTGATAATTTCAGTTCACATTCATATCGCTATCTCTTTTTAGTCTTTTCAAATTGCAAAGAAGAAAACAGTACAAAAGCTACTGACCTGAGGATATTGCTCCTATCAATTTTTCATTTGAAGTTTTTATGCAGGTTTCGGGACTGATGATAAAAAAAATTACAAAAATTTCAAATAAATATTTATTTTAAAATAGAAAAAATTCACAAGACACTATAACTACATTACATAATAATTTCATTTCATTTCATTTCATTTCATTTATTTATACTGGACTACAAGATACAATGTTAAATCGTGTATAAATAATATATATGCCATTAAGAAGTTATATGGCCTGTCAAGCAAAAATAATCAAAACAACTACAAAATATTTACAACACATAATTCATCACACTTTGGTCACACTTGTAAAAAAGTCAGAAATCAATGGCAAACTTCTAGAAATTCTCTCAATTCATATATTGTTCGCTCTAAGAGCAATTCCTTCACTTTTCTGCTGAACGCAGAAATATTCAATCGTTTGACTTGGTCCGGCAGTCTATTATATAACATGATACATGTATAGTTAGGACCTTGTTGCGTCTTATTAATTCTCGCGCGAGGGACAGAGAAGTTGTTTTGCTCTCGTGTGTTGTAACTGTGATAATGCGAGTTCTTCGGAAACTTATTTTGGTTCTGATGGACATATTTGACACATGCAAGTATAAAAGCTGACGTCGTCGTGAGTATTCTCTCTCTCCTGAATACCTCCCGGCAACTGTCGGTCTTCTTCATCCCATAGATGGCCCTTATTGCACTCTTCTGTTTTAGAAGAACTTTTTGTGCATCAGTGCATTGTCCCCACATTATGATAGCATATATGGCTTGACAATGAAAACTTGAATAATAAGTCAGCTTAGCTACGTCGGTGTTTGTGATCTGTTTCATTCTTCTTATCAAAAAGATGGATGTGGATAATTTTTTGCATAATTTTTCTACATGTTTACTCCAGCCCAAGGATGGCTGAAATTCCAAACCCAAATATCCCAATGAAGAGTCGTCTTTCTCCCTATTTGAAAAGACTATCCTTTGTGTTTTTTCCATGTTCATTTCAAGTCCGTTTACAGAAAACCACTTCTGAGCATCTCCTTCACTCCTCGATGACATCACCTGAAGTTCGGTTCTGGAGCTCGACCTGTTGAGAATTATCGTATCGTCAGCGTAGCTACAACTCTTAGTCGATGTCAAATTGTCAAAGATGTCGTTAACAAACAACACAAAAAGCAGCGGGCCGAGTATTGATCCCTGAGGGACTCCGCAATTCACCTCCAACAGACCTGACCTGGACTTATTCCACCTCACTGACTGGTGCCGGTTAGTTAGGTATGACTTGAGCAGTTTGTGTGGTGTAACGTAGCAAGTTTTCCGGCTGAATTAGTGGGTACATCGGCCCGCGGCAGTCGTCACGCTGATTGATGCGCGATAGGTCACGGCCGCGGGGTCGACCGCGCTGGGCGTGGTCAAACGCCGCGACCCGGAAACGTATAAGGTCGGACGCGCGGTCGGTAATTAAAAATTCAATTTTCAAATTATTCGCGGTACCACCAGTCTCCTTGAAGCAGTCCGAATCCAGGTTTAGTGAAAGAGGCATTAGTGCAAATCCAGGTTTTTCCCAGGTCCAGGTCCAGGTCTAGTTATTTATCCGAAAACAGTGAGTAAACCGAAGGGTTACGCGTGAGCAAGGTATGATTATTTCATTTAAATTTTATTTTGTTGATTTGTCGGTGTATTACTGTATTTTCCCATTTCGATCCTTTACCTCTCTGGGTCATGGAGTTGTGTAGTAGCTTCAAACGGCCTGCATAATTCTATGAATTTCCCAGTATGCGGGGATGTACATGTTAGCTTAAAACGGCGCATTTACATCTTCGTTCCTTTCCCAGCATCCATGGTGCCAGGTAGTAGCTTGAAATGGCGTGCCTGACTCGGTGGATTTCTCCTAGTATACAGGGTGGTGTATGTTAGCTTCAAATGGCGCATACGCAACCCGGTATTGTCTCCAACCTTCCAATTCCCCATGGCTCCGTACAATAGCTTTAAATGGCCTGTATGGATTCATGGTAATCCCAAGAGTACAGGGACACGCATGCTAGCTTCAAATGGCGCATTCAGTGGCCCTGTATTCCCCTTGTTGTACTGCCCGAATTCTTGGAGTCCGTGTATTAGCTTGAAACGGCCTACATGTCTCTTTGGATTCCGAGTGTGTGGGATTGTGCGATGTTAGCTTAAAACGGCGCATCTCACAGTTCTATACGGGTACATTCCTTTCTTTATGTCTCCTACCAATCATAACGCTCCGACAATGAAACTTTGTTTAGTTTTATTCAAGCGTTCCATTGCCCACGTTATTACCTGCCGTAGTTCTGTTTTCTCACAATATTTTCTGCTTGCACTCTTGCTTCATTTCGCTTATTTCCGCTTGCTACCGCACGTTACTTTGACCGCTTTCTCATTTTCGTAGTAGTGTATATTTTGAATCTTTGCATGTATAATTTTCCATCACAAATGCACGTTACACCCCGCCTCCGAACAAATTACTCCTCCTATTCCTGGTACATCGTTAAAAGTATACTATATCAGCGACATCATTGGTTACAACACTTCGCCATTGGTAATGTGTGTGGATATTATCCAGTTACCAGTTCTCATCGAGAGGGACATCATGTACGCCTAGGCGTAAATTTATCATTTCATATCATGTACGCCGAGACGGAAATTTATCATTTCACATCATGTACACCGAAGTATACAGACATCATTCTACGACATATACGCCGAGACACCAGCATAGCATCACACACCAGGAGCACCGCTACGTACACCACATTACCATTGGCCCCGACACATTACACTTCAACTATCGAAATCATTGTACCAATATCGTTTTCCATTGATTTGACATCATTGTGTAATTGTGCATATCTATTCATTTTCATTGATATCATTCGCTCATTGTATATATAACCGAATCTAGAATATAAGTGTCCTGGTCATTGTGAGTTTTATTTTCCCGAGCAGAATTTTTACAATAATTTTCAGAGATAGGGAATAAAATATATTAACATCAGGCCCCTGGGCATAATCTTCTCTGACTGCAGCTCCTGGACACCCGTAGGAGTACCGCCTACGGGTTCCGAGTGTCCTCAACACTTTAAACTAGAGGTGGCGCCCGAGGTTTCTGTCTTCGGAAGGTAAGATGGTAAAGAATAGAAACGGAAGGTCGTCACAAATGGCGCCCGAGCAGGGACCGAATTGTTGCCAGCCTTTCCGTGAAGTCCCCGTCAACTGGACAGACCAGAGGAGGAGCAAGTTCCGAAGAATCTACAACTACCCACTGCGAGGATGAGATTAGAAGATTTGTTGAACACCACTGTTCGACTTCCGACTTACCAGGTTCCGTATTATCCTGCATTCCGACCCGCTTCGAATTTCGATCAACTTCGAGTCCTGGCCACCCGATGTTCTGCGCATGGGTGACCTCCCACCACCACCTAATAGCGAGGAAAAATCGTTTATAAGGAGTTGCACAAGAAGCTGGAAATCATTATAAAACCAGCCAGCGTACGATCAATTATTAAAACCAGACAGCGAACCGAAGAATTATTAAACCAGCCAGCGAACCGACGAGATTATTAAACCAGCCAGCGAACCGACGAAATTATTAAACCAGCCAGCGAATCGACATCACTCTGAAACCAGCCAGCTAACCGAAGAGGATAAATCGACAGTCGCAAGCCAGCCAGCTATCCGAGAAGAAGTTTTCAAGTCGCCTAGTCAAGAAGGAAGTTTTCAAGAACGCTACGAGACCGCCGACATGACCAACAACTCCGAAGAAAATCCACCGGCCGCCGGATCGACAGATCAAAGTACCAGTTGGATTTATAAGTTGAAGAAAGACGAACTCGAGGTAGAATTAGACAAATTTCATCTCCAGCGGGAAGGAACTGTCGACGAAATGAGGAAGAGACTGGTCAAGTTCATAAAGAGTGGACAAGCCACCCCAAATCCGCTCGTATACCTGAGGCCACCAGTATTTCCGACAGTACCTCCGCAAACGCCGAGTACATCCAGTCATCCGGACCCCATAGACCTGCACAAGTACGGAATAAGTTTCAACGGAATTCAAGATCCAGCCGCATTCTTAGAGAGAATAGAAGAGATTCAGAGTCAACTTCACCTGGATCCAGAAGGAATATTGGCAGGCCTACCTCAAATTCTAACCGGTGATGCTTCTTTATGGTTCCGGAATAATAAACGCGATCTGACAAACTGGTCCGCATTCATCGAGGCATTCAAGACGTTCTACTTTCCAACCGACTACTACATCACTTTGGAAGAAGACATCCGCAGGCGTCAACAACAACCGAACGAGGCCGTCACCAAATACATTACCGACCTGCAGACGATGATGAGGAGACACGGAGGTTATAGCGACGTTCAAGAACTATCAACGCTTCAGAGAAACCTGCTACCCGACTATCGCCAAATGCTATGGGGACATAACATACAAGATATACCCACGTTCTTGAAGAAAGTCCGCGAAATAGAGGCCCTGAAAATTGAGATCCGCCACCAGAATAACGTTCCATCGACATCCAGGGACCCGGTAAAAGGACCAACAACGCCAAACAGGCCACGCCCGACTTATCCGGCGAATCAAGAACCTCCGAAACGGCCTACGTCTACAACTTGCTGGAGATGCGGACAAACCGGACATCTAAGAGGAGACTGTCGAAATCCACCGCAGTTGTTTTGTTCTCGATGCGGACGAAAAGGAGTCATGAGCCGGGATTGTAGCTGTCCCAAGCCGGGAAACTAAGCAGGGAAAGATTTGTCACGAGGCCAGATCCGATACCCGTACCCTCCGCCTCGTATGCCGCCGCCGGACACTATGTAGACCATCGCCCACACATAGACATCGAACTATTTGGAAGGAAGTTTCGAGCACTTTTGGATACCGGAGCCTCCAGATCATATTTCGGAGACACAATAATGGACTTATGTAATGCCGAGAAACTGCCGACCATCCGAGAGAAAATTCCAAATGCCCTCCTAGCCGATGGAAGTATATCGAAAATACCATTTGCGGTCAACCTTCCGCTCGGAATCCAAGACGAAATATTCGAGATGCCGCTGATGTACCTGCCGAGACTAAACCATGAGATTCTACTAGGGATGGATTTTCTACTACTCAACAACGTACAAATATTCCCAGCCGCCGACGACATCGTGATTAATGGAAAACCGATCCGAGCTTCAAACCTGAACGTTATTACTGACGAAGTCGTAAGACCTAATTTGGAATTAACACCAGAAGAACAACAACGACTACAGGACTTTCTAAGGAGAGAACTAGTAAAATTTAAGGACATTAAAGGAACTACGCCGCTAGTGGAACACCGAATTCATCTCTTGAAGAAAGAACCGATAAAACAGCGTTACCGGCCACAGAATCCGAAAATGCAACAAATTATGGATCAGGAAATCGACAGGATGCTAGCCGAGGGAATCATAGAACCTTCCAACAGTCCTTGGAGCAGCCCGACAGTCCTCGTACAGAAAAAGGATGGAAAACCAAGATTCTGTATCGACTTCCGCCAGGTAAACGAAGTAAGTCGTAAAGATGCGTACCCACTACCATACATCTCCGCAATACTTGATCGCCTTCGAACTGCAAAATACATTTCAAGTATCGACCTACGACAGGGATATTGGCAAATTCCTCTAGCGAAAGAAAGTCGACCGATAACTGCTTTCACGGTTCCATCTCGAGGATTGTTCCAGTTCAACGTTATGCCCTTTGGATTGCACTCTGCACCAGCCACTTTTCAACGATTGTTGGATCGTATCATCGGACCAGACATGGACCCACGAGCATTCGCTTACTTGGACGACATCATAGTGTTAGGGGAAACTTTCAGCGAACACTTAGAAAATCTGAGAGAAGTATTTCGCCGACTTCGAGAAGCCAACTTACAACTGAATCCGGACAAGTGTGAATTTGGGAAACGCTCTCTGAAATACTTAGGCCACGAAGTCACAGCCGAGGGAATCCGAACCGACCCTGATAAAGTTAAAGCTATTTTGGAGATGAAACCACCAACTACTGTTCGTACGCTACGTCGCTTCTTGGGAGTTTGTTCCTGGTACCGGAGGTTTATAGCCAATTTTTCAAGGATCGCAACACCGTTGACGAGTCTACTGAAGAAAGGAAAGAAATGGTCGTGGGGTGAACAACAACAAGGAGCATTCGACGAGCTCAAGAAATTCTTAACGGAATCGCCAGTATTAGCCTGCCCAGACTTCAGTCGGCCATTCCAACTACAAACGGACGCTTCGGACGATGGACTTGGGGTAGCACTCTTACAAAATCAGGATGGACACGACCGAATAATCGCCTACGCCAGCCGCACTTTACATCCCGCCGAACGCAATTATTCCGTCACCGAAAAAGAATGTTTGGCTATTGTATGGGGCATCGAGAAAATGAGACCTTACCTGGAGGGTTATCACTTCACCGTCGTTACTGATCATCAGAGTCTAAAGTGGCTGCATTCTATCAAAAGCCCTACTGGAAGAATAGCCCGATGGAGTGTGTTTCTGCAGCAATACGACTTCGACATCAAATATCGAAAAGGAGTCCTAAACAAGGTAGCCGACGCGCTATCACGAGAACCTTTACATGAACCAACCTCTACGATACAGGCCGACACTCAAGAGACAAGGTTTCCACAGAAATGTGTTTGGTACGACCGGAAAATGGAGGAAGTTCAACGAAACCCGGAAAATTTCCCGGATTATTCAATTCAAGAAGGAAAACTTTTTCGTCATTTCTGGGATTTCTCCGATCTGAAAGAAGAGGAAGACTCCGAGCCGTGGAAACTATGTATACCTACCTACCAACGTGAAGCAGTATTGAAGGAGAATCATGACCAACCGACCGCAGGACATTTAGGAATTGCGAAAACCGCCGCCCGCATCGCCCGACATTACTACTGGCCGAATATGTATAGGGAGATTAGCAAATACGTCAGGAATTGCGTCGTTTGTCAAGCTTATAAGCCGTCACAGCAACAACCGCCTGGGAAAATGCAACCGAGCCCCATCTCTCTACCATGGGAAACAGTAAGCACCGACCTTGTAGGACCACTTCCCCGTTCATCAAAAGGAAATTGTTACTTAGTGATGTTCCATGACCGCTTTACCAAATGGACCGCCTGCCGACCAATCCGCCGAGCCACCGCAGCCGCCGTCTCCAAGACACTCTACGAAGAAATAATCACTCGTTTTGGTTGTCCGAAAACAGTCATCTCAGACAATGGATCGCAGTACGACAGCAAGATATTTCGAGGAATGATGGAAGAACTAGGTATTCAACACCGGGTAACGCCCGTCTACACGCCCCAGTGCAACCCAGTCGAACGAGCCAACCGTACTATAAAGACTATGATTGCACAATTCTGTGAAAACAACCACAAACACTGGGATAGTCATCTACATGAGATTACGTTCGCCATCAATAGTTCCCGTCACGAGTCCACAGGATTTACCCCGGCATTTCTGAACTTCGGTCGAGAGTTGGAAGCACCGAAGACAATCTACCAGGAGGCTACGAGGGACACCAGAGAATGTGAAGATGTCGACCCGGATCCAACTACTATTCAAGAACGCACTAGCCGTTTGAATAGGCTGCAAGAGACCTTCTCCTTGGTACGCCGTCATTTAGCACAGGCCTTCGACAAGCAGAAAAGGCACTACGATCTACGCCGCCGTGCTTGGAGGTGTCATCCGGGTGATAAAGTGATGAAACGCGAACATCCTCTTTCTCGCGCGATTAATGACTTTGCGGCGAAATTGGCTCCTAAGTTCACCGGTCCATATACGGTTTGCCGAGTAATATCACCCGTGGTCTACGACCTGCGAGATGAGCAAGGAAAACTGGTCAAACGCATACATATAAAAGACCTTAAACCCTACCATGAAAACATTAACTATGTTACAGATATGCCGAAGTCGACGATCCCGACCAAGATGAGGCCCTCAAGGCAGTCCAGGGCGAATATACCACCCTGGAGGGAATTCGTGGTGCCACGACCCCTCAGCCCCCTGCCGCCGACTCCTCCACCCCCAGCTCCGACCAGAGGGGAACTCCTGGAGGAATTTGCCCGACTTCTGGAAACGGTCCCGCCAGGAGACAAAAACTGGACGCCCAGGTTGTGGGAAGTCGCCAGGGAACTTCGTCCAACGGATTGGCCGGCGGAGAAGTACTTCCGTGTGAAGGTGGTCATTGGTGGATCATCCAGATGGGTTAAGATTCCGGCGCAGCGATGAAATTGTCGACCAATGATTTTGTTATTTTTATGAATTTTTATTTGATTTTAGTATTGTATATATAGGGAAAGTAAATTTTTTATTTTCAATGTTACAGATGTAAATGCCTTAGAAAAGAGAAAACTAGTTTTCTCTTTTCTATCCGAAGAAGGAGGGGAATGTAACGTAGCAAGTTTTCCGGCTGAATTAGTGGGTACATCGGCCCGCGGCAGTCGTCACGCTGATTGATGCGCGATAGGTCACGGCCGCGGGGTCGACCGCGCTGGGCGTGGTCAAACGCCGCGACCCGGAAACGTATAAGGTCGGACGCGCGGTCGGTAATTAAAAATTCAATTTTCAAATTATTCGCGGTACCACCAGTCTCCTTGAAGCAGTCCGAATCCAGGTTTAGTGAAAGAGGCATTAGTGCAAATCCAGGTTTTTCCCAGGTCCAGGTCCAGGTCTAGTTATTTATCCGAAAACAGTGAGTAAACCGAAGGGTTACGCGTGAGCAAGGTATGATTATTTCATTTAAATTTTATTTTGTTGATTTGTCGGTGTATTACTGTATTTTCCCATTTCGATCCTTTACCTCTCTGGGTCATGGAGTTGTGTAGTAGCTTCAAACGGCCTGCATAATTCTATGAATTTCCCAGTATGCGGGGATGTACATGTTAGCTTAAAACGGCGCATTTACATCTTCGTTCCTTTCCCAGCATCCATGGTGCCAGGTAGTAGCTTGAAATGGCGTGCCTGACTCGGTGGATTTCTCCTAGTATACAGGGTGGTGTATGTTAGCTTCAAATGGCGCATACGCAACCCGGTATTGTCTCCAACCTTCCAATTCCCCATGGCTCCGTACAATAGCTTTAAATGGCCTGTATGGATTCATGGTAATCCCAAGAGTACAGGGACACGCATGCTAGCTTCAAATGGCGCATTCAGTGGCCCTGTATTCCCCTTGTTGTACTGCCCGAATTCTTGGAGTCCGTGTATTAGCTTGAAACGGCCTACATGTCTCTTTGGATTCCGAGTGTGTGGGATTGTGCGATGTTAGCTTAAAACGGCGCATCTCACAGTTCTATACGGGTACATTCCTTTCTTTATGTCTCCTACCAATCATAACGCTCCGACAATGAAACTTTGTTTAGTTTTATTCAAGCGTTCCATTGCCCACGTTATTACCTGCCGTAGTTCTGTTTTCTCACAATATTTTCTGCTTGCACTCTTGCTTCATTTCGCTTATTTCCGCTTGCTACCGCACGTTACTTTGACCGCTTTCTCATTTTCGTAGTAGTGTATATTTTGAATCTTTGCATGTATAATTTTCCATCACAAATGCACGTTACACCCCGCCTCCGAACAAATTACTCCTCCTATTCCTGGTACATCGTTAAAAGTATACTATATCAGCGACATCATTGGTTACAACACTTCGCCATTGGTAATGTGTGTGGATATTATCCAGTTACCAGTTCTCATCGAGAGGGACATCATGTACGCCTAGGCGTAAATTTATCATTTCATATCATGTACGCCGAGACGGAAATTTATCATTTCACATCATGTACACCGAAGTATACAGACATCATTCTACGACATATACGCCGAGACACCAGCATAGCATCACACACCAGGAGCACCGCTACGTACACCACATTACCATTGGCCCCGACACATTACACTTCAACTATCGAAATCATTGTACCAATATCGTTTTCCATTGATTTGACATCATTGTGTAATTGTGCATATCTATTCATTTTCATTGATATCATTCGCTCATTGTATATATAACCGAATCTAGAATATAAGTGTCCTGGTCATTGTGAGTTTTATTTTCCCGAGCAGAATTTTTACAATAATTTTCAGAGATAGGGAATAAAATATATTAACATCAGGCCCCTGGGCATAATCTTCTCTGACTGCAGCTCCTGGACACCCGTAGGAGTACCGCCTACGGGTTCCGAGTGTCCTCAACACTTTAAACTAGAGGTGGCGCCCGAGGTTTCTGTCTTCGGAAGGTAAGATGGTAAAGAATAGAAACGGAAGGTCGTCACAGTGGTACTCCCCTTATTCCATAAAAATGTAGCTTATCCAGCAGTATTTCATGGCTAACGCTGTCGAAGGCCCTACTCAGGTCGATAGATGTCATCTCAACCTCTTCAGAATTATTGAATGCTTCCAGAATAGTCTCAAGGGTATCGATCATAGCAGTTACAGTTGATCTTTGCTGCCTGAAGCCATGTTGCGCCGTATGAAGCATAGACTTTTTCTCCCAGAAGTCCAAAAGGCGTTTCCTCACTAAAATTTCGAAAATTTTCGATATAACGGGAAGGACTGAGATCGGTCTATAATTCGATCGGTCCGTCGTATCGCCTTTCTTATAAATGGGTGTTACCGCAGCTATCTTCAGCTTTTCTGGAATAACACCTTGGTTGAAACAGTCATTGATGATTTTACACAACGGATATTTTATATATGGGATTATGCATTTTAGTACAGGTACAGTCATTCCATAGTAGTCTTCGGTTTTGGTGCTCTTCATTTGCTTCACTGAATTATATATTTCATCTTCCGTAACTTCATACAGATACAGAGAGTCTGGACTATTCAATTTACTCCTCTGAAGTAATTCAGCCGATGACTGCAGGGAAGGTTTAACCCTATCCGAGATTTCCCTACCTATTGATACAAAGTACTCATTCATTTGTTCTGCTGTGATTCCTTCATCCGATAAGATACAATTATTTCCTTTCTTTGTTTGATCTTTTATGAGCTTCCAAATTGCTTGTTGTTTATTTTCTGATTTATATATTTTTTTAAGATTGGCCGCACTTACTGAGTCAGTTATAGCTCTCTTCAGCAAATTCTTCAAAATCTTACAGAGTTCTTTACTATCATCATCCTTTCTCACCCTAGCAATTGTTTCGGCAGCTTCCAGTTTGTTTTTTAAGTCCTCTATATTCTTGGTGGTTTTATATTTCTCACATTTCTTCGCTTTCACTCTTTTTTCGGGAAAATTGGAATGGAAAAGTTCCATGAGCTCATTGTGGAAGTTGTCATATTGTGTCTCTGCGCAATGGTGATATACAAGGGTCCAATCTACTTTTCTTATATCCTGTATAAAATGGTTAGTATTCTTTTCGTTTATTTGTCTGACGATTTTATATGTCTTCTTTTCAGCTTCACAATGGTTCAATTTAATCTTCAGTATTTGAGTGAAATGATCCGATAAATGTGGATCGTATGTTTTAGTCTCACAATTTTTCATACATATATTCGAAAACATATTATCAATACAACTTGAGCTAATTTTTGTTTCATGGGATGGATTTGAAAACACATAATCCAAGTTGTAAGACCTGAAGAGTTCCACTATTTTATTTCTTTCATTTGATTGTCCCTGGAAATTTATGTTATAGTCACCAGAAAAAACGAAATTGTCCGCAGGATATCTACTCAGACACAACTCAAGAGCTTCGTCAACGATTGACATAAATGTTTCGAAATCTCCAGAAGGTGTTTTGTATCTTGTTTTGAACTCTGACATTGATTTGCTCATAAGGGGAGCCATTTTTTTCGCTTTTCTTGATTTTTTAACGCCCCTTGTTTTTTTCACCTCCGTGGCACTCGGCATTCGCAATTCTGGAGGAGGGGCGTTCTCCTTCTCGATATAACTGTTCTCAGCAGAACAATCTTCCTGTAAATAAATTTCGTAATTAGTATAGCTTCAAACATTGAAATTAATGCGAAGAAATTAGAACTTCAATATTTATTAAGTACAAAAAAAAATAAACTGCAACTTCAAAGTCGTATTCGGATTGAGAAAAATCATCATATAGATAAACAATCAATTGGGGAGAAGAAAAGAGAAAAATCAAAACTGAATAATAAAAAAAATTAAAAAGGGAAGAAAAATATTGATAAAGTATTGCAAGAAATTTCATGAGAATATACATATGTATATATAATTATTGGTAAATGATGAAATAAATAAAGATTGACACATAGTGATTTGGGGACTGAAATAAAAATTCCACTTGAATTTTAACAGAATAAACAGAAAAAAATGATATTTTCCCAGTTGCAAGACAATAAAACTTACAAATTACAATTACATAGCTACTTACTTGTTTCTCTCTTTGCTCCACTTCTTCGGTGGTTAGCAGTCGGCTCCTCATGGGTTTCATCTCCCTCAAAATGCTTCGAATCTGTTCAGTACTTGGGTATTCCATTTTTAACTAAGTATTTCGTTAACACTCGAAGTCTCGCAGCAAACTGACTATTATGAGGACGTAAAATTTTCACTTCGAGTTCCACCCCCCCACAGAAAATGTTTACCTAAAACGACTTTAAATGACTTCTAAGAAAAAGGATTCTAGTTCATTCAATACGCAAAGTCCTTTTAATGAGTTCTCGAGCATTATATGACCGAGCGCCCAAAATTTCCTTATCCCAAGCAGACCAAACCTACATCTTCATGGAGGGCTTTGTTCCGAATCGTTACCTGGAATTTTGGTGTAAAAACAAACAAACAAACAAATATTCAACAAAAGGATCAATAAATAACTCTTATACAAACGAGAGTAATTTAACTATCACTTTGGAATTTCGTCAAAGCTCCATTTTACCCTCTTATCTCATTGCTTTATTGAAGGGAGTGCATAACAAAAGAGCAATAAAATAAACAGGTACAGTGGATTTATCTTAGGCATCCATAAGACGACTGGCTATTTTATTGTAAAATGATTTACAATTCAAGTTAAATTTTAAATTGGAATATTTCTGTTGATTTAATTTTCACTCAAAATTTCGCCATGAGGAGATATGATCATTTTTAAAATTTCTCGATTTCAAAGGCAATTTCAGGAGATACTGAAAATATTTTCCCAAAAATCAAACAACAGTTCGATTGGTAATTCCCATCCGAGTCTACCCCATAAAAATGAAATGAATCCATCGTGCCAATTTCTAGTTGGAATGTCTTAAAATTAGCATTGAGAAGCATTGGTCGAATGAAACTACTGTTTACCCATGAGTAAAACGACTCAAATCGTAAAAGTAGTCAAGAAATCTAAAATGAGGGTGAATTCTCAAAATTTAAAAAGCATTGAGAAAAATTGATTCCTTCTTCAACTGTTCATTACAATCAGGACATTCAACAGATCCGAACTTTGAAGGATAAATATCCGCAAGTGCCTAGAAAGTCCTCGGAAACCTTCCCGGGTATCTCCGCCAAATTGATTCACGCCACACAAATAACATTAATATAATGCCTTTGAATTTCCGGAAAGGGTGAAAGTTCCCGTTGGCGGAAGTTAGACTGGGCGCGCCCTATATTATGTCCTTAACTTTGAACTTTTAGGTTAACTCATGAAAGCAACCTGGTTTTCTAACCGGGGCACTTTGGGTCTCACTGTCCCTTATGGGAAAACGGGATGGAGATTCCAGAGAGGTTTTATCTCAGACTACGTGGCATATTATTTGCCGGGTGTTTTTTGATGCTGATGAATAAGATTACATGAAAGAATTTTCTTCAGTGGGAAGCAGTTTATTTTATATTATTAACGTTTGCTTTTCTTTCAGAACGATGCGGTCCAAACAGCCTTGTCGTCTCTTCTGCAGAAAGAGAGAGTAGACGACTCAGAAAAGTACTCTTGCCTGTAAGTGATACGTTGCAAATTATATGAATCAAAAAAATTTACTTGAAATTGTGACGGAATTTGGGTAGGTTATGATGTAGCGTGTGTTCTCTTACGGATTTTATTTCCATTTTGTCAAGCCTGTTATCAATAATGACCATTGTCCATAACCAACGCCAAATTTATAGAAGAATCTTAATATGTACTTGTCCATTTGGATGGGTGATGGTATTTTTCATCGTTAGAATTGAAAGAGGATATTTGTGATGAAAGGCTGAGAAGGGTTGGAAACTGAATTATCAATGATAATAATAAGTACCATAATCAAAACAATTTGATAAAATTCATTTGCAAAGCATGAAAAGATAACCTATAGCGATGAACTCTGTCTATGAAAATGAAGTTTTAATTGAACATAGTTTTTTAATAAAGATTTCTCTTTCTGAATATTATCGAAGAAGTGAAACGAAAAAATTCTTGACTGATGAAGGCCACATGGTCAACTTTGGCATCAAAATGAAGGTTTTCGAGGTCGCTCTATTCAATGAAAGATGATTCAGAGCTCTAACTATCATAGTTTAGATTTTGACCTGTCAAATGGCATTTTTTGAAAAATTGCAAATTTCAAACTCTCATATCTTCCGTTCCAATCATCTCCGACAAAAGTTATTTATATTATCTTGATCAGCATACCTCAATGTATCACTGTGCAAAATATGAGCGATTTGAAAAATCTCAAATTTTTGGTGAAAAATGCCAAAGGGGTAAGACCCTCTGAAAACACCATATTTGTCAATAAAATAAATATCCGTGTCAATTCAACCGTAATATTCGATCGAGACATTATGCGAACCTTTCGAATCTTCCATATAAGCCATTCCACCCGAAGATATCAAAAATACTTTGAGTAGCCTGGGCTCCTGAACAAAAGTCGAATACGAAAAATCGAGAAACATAAAACCGAATAACTCGTTACTTATGAGGGCTACATGGGTGGTTTTGGTATCAAAATGTAGGTTTTCAAGGTCGCTCTATTCAATGAAAGATGATTCAGAGCTCTAACTATCATAGTTTAGATTTTGACCTGTCAAATGGCATTTTTTGAAAAATTGCAAATTTCAAACTCTCATATCTTCCGTTCCAATCATCTCCGACAAAAGTTATTTATATTATCTCGATCAGCATACCTCGATGTATCACTGTGCAAAATATGAGCGTTTTGAAAAATTTCAAATTTTGGGTGAAAAATGCCAAAGGGGTAAGACCTCCTGAAAACACCATATTTGTCAATAAAAATAAATATCCGTGTCAATTCAACCGTAATATTCGATCGAGAAATTATGCGAACCTTTCGAATCTTCCATATAAGCCATTCCACCCGAAGATATCAAAAATACTTTTAGTAGCCTGGGCTCCCGAACAAAAGTCGAAAACGAAAAATCGAGAAACATAAAACCGAATAACTCGTTACTTATGAGGGCTACATGGGTGGTTTTGGTATCAAAATGTAGGTTTTCGAGGTCGCTCTATTCAATGAAAGATGATTCAGAGCTCTAACTATCATAGTTTAGATTTTGACCTGTCAAATGGCATTTTTTGAAAAATTGCAAATTTCAAACTCTCATATCTTCCGTTCCAATCATTTCCGACGAAAGTTATTTATATTATCTTGATCAGCATACCTCAATGTATCACTGTGCAAAATATGAGCGATTTGAAAAATTTCAAATTTTTGGTGAAAAATGCCAAAGGGGTAAGACCCCCTGAAAACACCATATTTGCCAATAAATAAGAATATCCGAAAGGTTTTAACGGCGTAAATGATTGAGAAAGTTAATCGAGCCATTCAAATCTTCCAAAAAAGGTTTTTTGCGGATCGATATCACCCAAACCACGAACGGTCTGAGCTCGTAAACAAAACTCGAAAATGAAAAACCGAAAAACTAAAAACTCAATTATTCATTTTCTATGAGGGCTACATGGGTGGTTTTGGTATCAAAATGTAGGTTTTCGAGGTCGCTCTATTCAATGAAAGATGATTCAGAGCTCTAACTATCATAGTTTAGATTTTGACCTGTCAAATGGCATTTTTTGAAAAATTGCAAATTTCGAACTCTCATATCTTCCGTTCCAAATATCTCCGACAAGAGTTATTTATATTATCTTGATCAGCATACTTCAATGTGCAACTGTGCAAAATATGAGCGATTTGAAAAATCTCAAATTTTTGGTGAAAAATGCCAAAGGGGTAAGACCCCCTGAAAACACCATATTTTTCAATAAATAAGAATATCCGAAAGGTTTTAACGGCGTAAATGATTGGGGAAGTTAATCGAGCCATTCGAATCTTCTAAAAAAGGTTTTTTGCGGATCGATATCACCCAAACCACGAACGGTCTGAGCTCGTAAACAAAACTCGAAAATGAAAAACCGAAAAACTAAAAACTCAATTATTCATTTTCTATGAGGGCTACATGGGTGGTTTTGGTATCAAAATGTAGGTTTTCGAGGTCGCTCTATTCAATGAAAGATGATTCAGAGCTCTAAGTATCATAGTTTAGATTTTGACCTGTCAAATGGCATTTTTTGAAAAATTGCAAATTTCAAACTCTCATATCTTCCGTTCCAATCATCTCCGACAAAAGTTATTTATATTATCTTGATCAGCATACCTCAATGTATCACTGTGCAAAATATGAGCGATTTAAAAATCTCAAATTTTTGGTGAAGAATGCCAAAGGGGTAAGACCCTCTGAAAACACCATATTTGTCAATAAAATAAATATCCGTGTCAATTCAACCGTAATATTCGATCGAGAAGTTATGCGAACCTTTCGAATCTTCCATGTTAGTCATTCCACCCGAAGATATCAAAAATACTTTGAGTAGCCTGGGCTCCTGAACAAAAGTCGAAAACGAAAAATCGAAAAACATAAAACCGAATAACTCGTTACTTATGAGGGCTACAGAAGTGGTTTTGGTATCAAAATGTAGGTTTTCGAGGTCGTTCTATTCAATGAGAGATGAATCAGAGCCCTAACTTTCATAGTTTAGATTTTGACCTGTCAAATGGCATTTTTTGAAAAATTGCAAATTTCAAACTCTCATATCTTCCGTTCCAATCATCACCGACAAAAGTTATTTATATTATCTTGATCAGCATACCTCAATGTATCACTGTGCAAAATATGACCGATTTGAAAAATTTCAAATTTTTGGTGCAAAATGCCAAAGGGGTAAGACCCCCTGAAAACACCATATTTTTCAATAAATAAGAATATCCGAAAGGTTTTAACGGCGTAAATGATTGGGGAAGTTAATCGAGCCATTCGAATCTTCTAAAAAAGGTTTTTTGCGGATCGATATCACCCAAACCACGAACGGTCTGAGCTCGTAAACAAAACTCGAAAATGAAAAACCGAAAAACTAAAAACTCAATTATTCATTTTCTATGAGGGCTACATGGGTGGTTATGGTATCAAAATGTAGGTTTTCGAGGTCGCTCTATTCAATGAAAGATGATTCAGAGCTCTAAGTATCATAGTTTAGATTTTGACCTGTCAAATGGCATTTTTTGAAAAATTGCAAATTTCAAACTCTCATATCTTCCGTTCCAATCATCTCCGACAAAAGTTATCTATATTATCTTGATCAGCATACCTCAATGTATCACTGTGCAAAATATGAGCGATTTGAAAAATCTCAAATTTTTGGTGGAGAATGCCAAAGGGGTAAGACCCTCTGAAAACACCATATTTGTCAATAAAATAAATATCCGTGTCAATTCAACCGTAATATTCGATCGAGAAGTTATGCGAACCTTTCGAATCTTCCATGTTAGTCATTCCACCCGAAGATATCAAAAATACTTTGAGTAGCCTGGGCTCCTGAACAAAAGTCGAAAACGAAAAATCGAAAAACATAAAACCGAATAACTCGTTACTTATGAGGGCTACAGAAGTGGTTTTGGTATCAAAATGTAGGTTTTCGAGGTCGTTCTATTCAATGAGAGATGAATCAGAGCCCTAACTTTCATAGTTTAGATTTTGACCTGTCAAATGGCATTTTTTGAAAAATTGCAAATTTCAAACTCTCATATCTTCCGTTCCAATCATCTCCGACAAAAGTTATTTATATTATCTTGATCAGCATACCTCAATGTATCACTGTGCAAAATATGAGCGATTTGAAAAATTTCAAATTTTTGGTGCAAAATGCCAAAGGGGTAAGACCCCCTGAAAATACCATATTTTTCAATAAATAAGAATATCCGAAAGGTTTTAACGGCGTAAATGATTGGGGAAGTTAATCGAGCCATTCGAATCTTCTAAAAAAGGTTTTTTGCGGATCGATATCACCCAAACCACGAACGGTCTGAGCTCGTAAACAAAACTCGAAAATGAAAAACCGAAAAACTAAAAACTCAATTATTCATTTTCTATGAGGGCTACATGGGTGGTTTTGGTATCAAAATGTAGGTTTTCGAGGTCGCTCTATTCAATGAAAGATGATTCAGAGCTCTAAGTATCATAGTTTAGATTTTGACCTGTCAAATGGCATTTTTTGAAAAATTGCAAATTTCAAACTCTCATATCTTCCGTTCCAATCATCTCCGACAAAAGTTATTTATATTATCTTGATCAGCATACCTCAATGTATCACTGTGCAAAATATGAGCGATTCGAAAAATCTCAAATTTTTGGTGAAGAATGCCAAAGGGGTAAGACCCTCTGAAAACACCATATTTGTCAATGAAATAAATATCCGTGTCAATTCAACCGTAATATTCGATCGAGAAGTTATGCGAACCTTTCGAATCTTCCATGTTAGTCATTCCACCCGAAGATATCAAAAATACTTTGAGTAGCCTGGGCTCCTGAACAAAAGTGAAAACGAAAAATCGAAAAACATAAAACCGAATAACTCGTTACTTATGAGGGCTACAGAAGTGATTTTGGTATCAAAATGTAGGTTTTCGAGGTCGTTCTATTCAATGAGAGATGAATCAGAGCCCTAACTTTCATAGTTTAGATTTTGACCTGTCAAATGGCATTTTTTGAAAAATTGCAAATTTCAAACTCTCATATCTTCCGTTCCAATCATCTCCGACAAAAGTTATTTATATTATCTTGATCAGCATACCTCAATGTATCACTGTGCAAAATATGAGCGATTTGAAAAATTTCAAATTTTTGGTGCAAAATGCCAAAGGGGTAAGACCCCCTGAAAACACCATATTTTTCAATAAATAAGAATATCCGAAAGGTTTTAACGGCGTAAATGATTGGGGAAGTTAATCGAGCCATTCGAATCTTCTAAAAAAGGTTTTTTGCGGATCGATATCACCCAAACCACGAACGGTCTGAGCTCGTAAACAAAACTCGAAAATGAAAAACCGAAAAACTAAAAACTCAATTATTCATTTTCTATGAGGGCTACATGGGTGGTTTTGGTATCAAAATGTAGGTTTTCGAGGTCGCTCTATTCAATGAAAGATGATTCAGAGCTCTAAGTATCATAGTTTAGATTTTGACCTGTCAAATGGCATTTTTTGAAAAATTGCAAATTTCAAACTCTCATATCTTCCGTTCCAATCATCTCCGACAAAAGTTATTTATATTATCTTGATCAACATACCTCAATGTATCACTGTGCAAAATATGAGCGATTTGAAAAATCTCAAATTTTTGGTGAAGAATGCCAAAGGGGTAAGACCCTCTGAAAACACCATATTTGTCAATAAAATAAATATCCGTGTCAATTCAACCGTAATATTCGATCGAGAAGTTATGCGAACCTTTCGAATCTTCCATGTTAGTCATTCCACCCGAAGATATCAAAAATACTTTGAGTAGCCTGGGCTCCTGAACAAAAGTCGAAAACGAAAAATCGAAAAACATAAAACCGAATAACTCGTTACTTATGAGGGCTACAGAAGTGGTTTTGGTATCAAAATGTAGGTTTTCGAGGTCGTTCTATTCAATGAGAGATGAATCAGAGCCCTAACTTTCATAGTTTAGATTTTGACCTGTCAAATGGCATTTTTTGAAAAATTGCAAATTTCAAACTCTCATATCTTCCGTTCCAATCATCTCCGACAAAAGTTATTTATATTATCTTGATCAGCATACCTCAATGTATCACTGTGCAAAATATGAGCGATTTGAAAAATTTCAAATTTTTGGTGCAAAATGCCAAAGGGGTAAGACCCCCTGAAAACACCATATTTTTCAATAAATAAGAATATCCGAAAGGTTTTAACGGCGTAAATGATTGGGGAAGTTAATCGAGCCATTCGAATCTTCTAAAAAAGGTTTTTTTGCGGATCGATATCACCCAAACCACGAACGGTCTGAGCTCGTAAACAAAACTCGAAAATGAAAAACCGAAAAACTAAAAACTCAATTATTCATTTTCTATGAGGGCTACATGGGTGGTTTTGGTATCAAAATGTAGGTTTTCGAGGTCGCTCTATTCAATGAAAGATGATTCAGAGCTCTAAGTATCATAGTTTAGATTTTGACCTGTCAAATGGCATTTTTTGAAAAATTGCAAATTTCAAACTCTCATATCTTCCGTTCCAATCATCTCCGACAAAAGTTATTTATATTATCTTGATCAGCATACCTCAATGTATCACTGTGCAAAATATGAGCGATTCGAAAAATCTCAAATTTTTGGTGAAGAATGCCAAAGGGGTAAGACCCTCTGAAAACACCATATTTGTCAATGAAATAAATATCCGTGTCAATTCAACCGTAATATTCGATCGAGAAGTTATGCGAACCTTTCGAATCTTCCATGTTAGTCATTCCACCCGAAGATATCAAAAATACTTTGAGTAGCCTGGGCTCCTGAACAAAAGTGAAAACGAAAAATCGAAAAACATAAAACCGAATAACTCGTTACTTATGAGGGCTACAGAAGTGGTTTTGGTATCAAAATGTAGGTTTTCGAGGTCGTTCTATTCAATGAGAGATGAATCAGAGCCCTAACTTTCATAGTTTAGATTTTGACCTGTCAAATGGCATTTTTTGAAAAATTGCAAATTTCAAACTCTCATATCTTCCGTTCCAATCATCTCCGACAAAAGTTATTTATATTATCTTGATCAGCATACCTCAATGTATCACTGTGCAAAATATGAGCGATTTGAAAAATTTCAAATTTTTGGTGCAAAATGCCAAAGGGGTAAGACCCCCTGAAAACACCATATTTTTCAATAAATAAGAATATCCGAAAGGTTTTAACGGCGTAAATGATTGGGGAAGTTAATCGAGCCATTCGAATCTTCTAAAAAAGGTTTTTTGCGGATCGATATCACCCAAACCACGAACGGTCTGAGCTCGTAAACAAAACTCGAAAATGAAAAACCGAAAAACTAAAAACTCAATTATTCATTTTCTATGAGGGCTACATGGGTGGTTTTGGTATCAAAATGTAGGTTTTCGAGGTCGCTCTATTCAATGAAAGATGATTCAGAGCTCTAAGTATCATAGTTTAGATTTTGACCTGTCAAATGGCATTTTTTGAAAAATTGCAAATTTCAAACTCTCATATCTTCCGTTCCAATCATCTCCGACAAAAGTTATTTATATTATCTTGATCAGCATACCTCAATGTATCACTGTGCAAAATATGAGCGATTCGAAAAATCTCAAATTTTTGGTGAAGAATGCCAAAGGGGTAAGACCCTCTGAAAACACCATATTTGTCAATGAAATAAATATCCGTGTCAATTCAACCGTAATATTCGATCGAGAAGTTATGCGAACCTTTCGAATCTTCCATGTTAGTCATTCCACCCGAAGATATCAAAAATACTTTGAGTAGCCTGGGCTCCTGAACAAAAGTGAAAACGAAAAATCGAAAAACATAAAACCGAATAACTCGTTACTTATGAGGGCTACAGAAGTGGTTTTGGTATCAAAATGTAGGTTTTCGAGGTCGTTCTATTCAATGAGAGATGAATCAGAGCCCTAACTTTCATAGTTTAGATTTTGACCTGTCAAATGGCATTTTTTGAAAAATTGCAAATTTCAAACTCTCATATCTTCCGTTCCAATCATCTCCGACAAAAGTTATTTATATTATCTTGATCAGCATACCTCAATGTATCACTGTGCAAAATATGAGCGATTTGAAAAATTTCAAATTTTTGGTGCAAAATGCCAAAGGGGTAAGACCCCCTGAAAACACCATATTTTTCAATAAATAAGAATATCCGAAAGGTTTTAACGGCGTAAATGATTGGGGAAGTTAATCGAGCCATTCGAATCTTCTAAAAAAGGTTTTTTGCGGATCGATATCACCCAAACCACGAACGGTCTGAGCTCGTAAACAAAACTCGAAAATGAAAAACCGAAAAACTAAAAACTCAATTATTCATTTTCTATGAGGGCTACATGGGTGGTTTTGGTATCAAAATGTAGGTTTTCGAGGTCGCTCTATTCAATGAAAGATGATTTAGAGCTCTAAGTATCATAGTTTAGATTTTGACCTGTCAAATGGCATTTTTTGAAAAATTGCAAATTTCAAACTCTCATATCTTCCGTTCCAATCATCTCCGACAAAAGTTATTTATATTATCTTGATCAACATACCTCAATGTATCACTGTGCAAAATATGAGCGATTTGAAAAATCTCAAATTTTTGGTGAAGAATGCCAAAGGGGTAAGACCCTCTGAAAACACCATATTTGTCAATAAAATAAATATCCGTGTCAATTCAACCGTAATATTCGATCGAGAAGTTATGCGAACCTTTCGAATCTTCCATGTTAGTCATTCCACCCGAAGATATCAAAAATACTTTGAGTAGCCTGGGCTCCTGAACAAAAGTCGAAAACGAAAAATCGAAAAACATAAAACCGAATAACTCGTTACTTATGAGGGCTACAGAAGTGGTTTTGGTATCAAAATGTAGGTTTTCGAGGTCGTTCTATTCAATGAGAGATGAATCAGAGCCCTAACTTTCATAGTTTAGATTTTGACCTGTCAAATGGCATTTTTTGAAAAATTGCAAATTTCAAACTCTCATATCTTCCGTTCCAATCATCTCCGACAAAAGTTATTTATATTATCTTGATCAGCATACCTCAATGTATCACTGTGCAAAATATGAGCGATTTGAAAAATTTCAAATTTTTGTGAAAAATGCCAAAGGGGTAAGACCCCCTGAAAACACCATATTTGCCAATAAATAAGAATATCCGAAAGGTTTTAACGGCGTAAATGATTGAGAAAGTTAATCGAGCCATTCAAATCTTCCAAAAAAGGTTTTTTGCGGATCGATATCACCCAAACCACGAACGGTCTGAGCTCGTAAACGAAACTCGAAAATGAAAAACCGAAAAACTAAAAACTCAATTATTCATTATCTATGAGGGCTACATGGGTGGTTTTGGTATCAAAATGTAGGTTTTCGAGGTCGCTCTATTCAATGAAAGATGATTCAGAGCTCTAACTATCATAGTTTAGATTTTGACCTGTCAAATGGCATTTTTTGAAAAATTGCAAATTTCAAACTCTCATATCTTCCGTTCCAATCATCTCCGACAAAAGTTATTTATATTATCTTGATCAGCATACCTCGATGTATCACTGTGCAAAATATGAGCGTTTTGAAAAATTTCAAATTTTGGGTGAAAAATGCCAAAGGGGTAAGACCTCCTGAAAACACCATATTTGTCAATAAAAATAAATATCCGTGTCAATTCAACCGTAATATTCGATCGAGAAATTATGCGAACCTTTCGAATCTTCCATGTGAGCCATTCCTTCCGAAGATATCAAAAATACTTTGAGTAGCCTGGGCTCCTGAACAAAAGTCGAATACGAAAAATCGAAAAACATAAAACCGAATAACTCGTTACTTATGAGGGCTACATGGGTGGTTTTGGTATCAAAATGTAGGTTTTCGAGGTCGCTCTATTCAATGAAAGATGATTCAGAGCTCTAACTATCATAGTTTAGATTTTGACCTGTCAAATGGCATTTTTTGAAAAATTGCAAATTTCAAACTCTCATATCTTCCGTTCCAATCATCTCCGACAAAAGTTATTTATATTATCTTGATCAGCATACCTCAATATATCACTGTGCAAAATATGAGCGTTTTGAAAAATTTCAAATTTTGGGTGAAAAATGCCAAAGGGGTAAGACCCCCTGAAAACACCATATTTGTCAATAAAAATAAATATCCGGGTCAATTTAACCGTATTATTCGATCGAGAAATTATGCGAACCATTCGAATCTTCCATATAAGCCATTCCACCCGCAGATATCAAAAATACTTTTAGTAGACTGGGCTCCTGAACAAAAGTCGAAAACGAAAAATCGAAAAACATAAAACCGAATAACTAATAACTCGTTACATATGAGGGCTACATGGGTGGTTTTGGTATCAAAATGTAGGTTTTCGAGGTCGCTCTATTCAATGAAAGATGATTCAGAGCTCTAACTATCATAGTTTAGATTTTGACCTGTCAAATGGCATTTTTTGAAAAATTGCAAATTTCAAACTCTCATATCTTCCGTACCAATCATCTCCGACAAAAGTTATTTATATTATCTTGATCAGCATACCTCAATATATCACTGTGCAAAATATGAGCGTTTTGAAAAACTTCAAATTTTGGGTGAAAAATGCCAAAGGGGTAAGACCCCCTGAAAACACCATATTTGTCAATAAAATAAATATCCGTGTCAATTCAACCGTAATATTCGATCGAGAAATTATGCGAACCTTTCGAATCTTCCATATAAGCCATTCCACCCGAAGATATCAAAAATACTTTGAGTAGCCTGGGCTCCTGAACAAAAGTCGAATACGAAAAATCGAAAAACATAAAACCGAATAACTCGTTACTCATGAGGGCCACATGGGTGGTTTTGGTATCAAAATGTAGGTTTTCGAGGTCGCTCTATTCAATAAAACATAATTCAAAGCCCTAACTATCACCGTTTAGATTTTGACCTGTCAAATGGCATTTTTTGAAAAATTGCAAATTTCAAACGTTTCTCTTATCGCATCCTGTAGCTGAATTTAATAATAGTTTTCCTCCTAAAATGAAATGAGTCACTGCACTCAATGATATTCCAATTTTCATCTCTTTCTCTCGGGTAGATTCGAAGCAAATAGAGAATAGAGAAATAGACTCAGACAGGCACGCGGATTTTCCTTTAAGGTTTCCTTCCTCCGTCTCCCGAAAACCTCTCGATGCAAGACCGATCCCGTCCGCCCCGAACCCGATTCGGAAATCGCATTAATCGACTGTCATTTGAATATTCAACCGGACGCACTTCAAAGCCACCTCTCCCGAAGAGCGCGACTTAACGGGCCCGCTTTATGATTTCTCACGACCGGAGTTAATCAAATTCGCGGGGGGGCTGAATAACATAATCCGGAGCTCGTCTTGAACGGAACCCAACAAGGCGCGATTCCTACGGCGTATAGCGAGTGACGAGGGAATTAGGTATTCATAATATAATTTCGGGTTCATTCGAATTCATGAGGGATATTCCAGGGCGCGCTAGATCTATCACATCTTTCGGTATTCCGACGGTTTTCTTTGAAGTAATTAAGGCGCGGAATTAAAGGTGGCGCCGAGCTAGGAAGGCTAATTGTCACGTGGAAAAGTGCGAATTTTGGCGGTTGACTGATTAACTTCTGATGGAGATGATCCAAAAAAGCCCATAGATGATTTTCTGTACAAGTTGAGCCGAAATTGACAAAAAGGCTGGACGGCCATAAATAGTGATAGCTTTGATTTGAATTATCTCCTTTACGTGACACCATTTACAAGTTTTCGACCCTTGCAGACTTTTCAAATCTAATAACATACAGTTCCAGAGATATCTCTGTTCACAAAATTCGTATAGCATTAATTAAACAGCCAAGCCCTTTTAGAACAAAATACACATCTGGAATGACGGGTCCTGTTATGTAATTGTAATTTTGGGCCAACCGTTATTAGGGATCCGGTCATGGAATACGCTAATTCAATTTCGGGCATGCTGGGAATACTCTATCTTTGCAGCTATCAAATTAGTTGTGATAGCAGAGACTCATTAACAACAAGCCATATTTTAAGTTGTAATCATACTCGACTTTCGATGATGAAATTTTCTGATAGGGAATAATGAAAATTTGGTTGTCTACTTTCGGGTTTTCTCAAGTAGCAAAGCCCCACAGAATATAATCAATCATGGGAAACGTATTCTATTCATGATCCAACTCAGGATTAAAAAAAGGGCAAATACATTGTGTAGATTTGGACGAGACTCTTGATTGTAGTTGTCGGTATAGTTCCTCTAATAAGTAGTCGTCAGGGGGTGATTCTCTAACTTAAATGGGTTGGGAGATTTAGCTGACCCCCAAGAACCAAACAGCCGTGGCCTAATCAGTATTGTCTGACACCAAGCGTCAACGTTAGGGGTCTATACCGTTCGACGTTCAGTTCAAAACGCGATTCGGGATTTCTCACGATAGAGACCACCGATTTATATGAGGTTTTCACTATTATTCAATTTGAAGAGTTCTTCAAGTGGGAAAGTTCATAACTTTTTTTTTCGTCGAGTGGAAAAAAAAATTGATGTTTTTTTTCGACAAAAAAAAAGGGTTGAACTTTCCCACTTGGAGAACTCTTCAAATCGAATAAAAGTGAAAACCCATATAAATCGGTGGTCCCTATCGTGAGCAATCCCGAATCGCGTTTTGAACTGAACGTCGAACGGTCTAAAACCCTCTTAATATGACTTACCAGAAACTGAGCCTGCATGTGCCTCGACGTACACAACGAGTTCGGCTTCTGAAACGCTGCGAAGAGATAATTAATCAATAAAGGCAGTTTCGCCCTGGTAACTAACATATTCAGCGAACCCAGCGATACGTTCTCGATGGCTCTTTGGAGGCGAAATAACAATCTAATTGAATTCGACGTCTGTTGAACTGGATGATGGGTAACAAGCATTCATTACTAGTTTTATTGGCAACATACGTTGTGGAACAGTCTCGAATTACCCGTTGTAATTACTTCGACTTCGGTTAGAGTTGGAGATGGTTAGATTGCGGGGTAGGAACGAAAGTTTCATGTTTTATTGCTCGTTCGACTATTTGGATCCGAGTAGATCGTAATTTAA
The DNA here is from genome assembly GCA_910592335.1 of Adalia bipunctata. NCBI lineage: Eukaryota > Metazoa > Arthropoda > Insecta > Coleoptera > Coccinellidae > Adalia > Adalia bipunctata. Next base: position 430,669 of record OU342952.1, on the reverse strand, counting down.
TGGTAATCATAAAAGTATACAGGGCGAGTGCACATATGCCCGTAGATTCCTGTCTCCGAATGGAATACAGAGCATTGAATAAATGCTCTTGTGTGATTTTCTGTTTTCATACATGACGTTTGCAAATGAAAGTATTGTGCAAACTGAATCCGCATTATAAGTTCACATTTCGAAGCAGGACGGTCATCCAGACTTGGAAATCTCCCCAACAGACCCGTAAAACGATTATTACGGAATATAAATGTGAATCCTTCACATGCCAGTCGTCATGAGATGAGCGGAAAATTTCACGGCTTGTCGGTTTTCATATACGTTCCTTTATGTCGGTACGTTTTCATTTTCTATCCTTTGTTCAAAAGGATCCTTTCGAATAGGACTGCATAGTCGGCAACAGTTGATAACGAACTGTTTTTCTTGAATGAGATTTTTCATTGCTTGATCTCCGGATGAAAGGGTTATGTTTTGATTGAAAAATCAGTTTTTTCATTGGATTATGGCATTCTTATACATGGAAATAACGACACATTTTCACCTCATCCACTCTATCTTTGATTTCGAAATAATATTTATGTTATTCCGCGTGTATTTTCCTAATTAAAATCATCTTTAATTCCTTAGCAATATCGATATTGTGATGGCCAGAATAGGCGCAAATTTTTTTTCATAAGTTCAAGAGTGTTATCCTTCTCGATGTTTCTATCATCTGCTTCTGTACCAGCAGAACATTCTTCCTCTGAAAAAATTCGTTCGTAGTATTCGTAGCTTCGAACTCTGACATCCAACATTAATGCAAAGAAATTAGAACTTCAATCTGTTTTGAGTACAAAAAAAAAATAAACCGCAAATTCAAAGTAATTTCCGGAAAGAGAATGATTATACCTACCTAATATATAAATACCTACCCATTTGAGAAGAAGAGAAGAAAAAATATATAATAGAAGAATTAAGTAAATAGAAAAGAGAAGAAAAATATAAATACCTAATAAAATATTCCATGATGTTCCCTCTGAACATTAATTTTAAATCTTCCAAAAATTTCATCAACATCTTTTTCTATCATGTCATATTATTATAGATTTAAGAAGATTGGCACATGGGGACATATTGGGGACTGGAATAAATATTTCACTTGAAATTGGAGAAAATATAAAAGGCTTTGTCTACCTTCAACTATTCTGATCCGAAAAGTTCAAATAAGTTAGAAGTTTAATCGTTTCACTGCTCGAAAATCGAAGGTTCACACTTACAGTCTCTGAAAAAACTGACTATTTTGAGCCCATACAAATTGAATGACAGAAATTATCTTCCTTTCATTGGTATTTTGATCACTTTTTATTCATTATCTGATTGAAAATTTCGGACAACATTGTTTTCTTGAGAAATTGGTAAAGTTGTCAGTAAGTAATAAATAATGTAGCATTGAAATTGAAAACGAAATTCCAGGTAACGATTTGGAACAAAGCCCCCCCATAAAGATTCAGGGTAGGTCTGCTTGGGATAAGGAGATTTTGAAACACCTTTTGCTCATAAACACATCAAAAAGACATTGCGTATTGAATGAACTAGAATCCTTTTTCTCAGAAGTCATTTAAAGTCGTTTTGAGTAAACATTTTCTGTGAAGTGTGGGGGGGTGGACCTCGAAGTAAAAATTTTACGTCCTCTAATAGTCAGTTTGCTGTGAGACTTCGAGTGTTAACGAAATACTTAGTTAAAAATGGAATACCCAAGTACTGAACAGATTCGGAGCATTTTGAGGGAGATGAAACCCATGAGGAGCCGACTGCTGACCACCGAAGAAGTGGAGCAAAGAGAGAAACAAGTAAGTAGCTATGTAATTGTAATTTGTAAGTTTTATTGTCTTGCAACTGGGAAAATATCATTTTTTTCTGTTTATTCTATTGAAATACAAGTGGAATTTTTATTTCAGTCCCCAAATCACTATGTGTCAATCTTTATTTATTTCATCAATTACCAATAATTTTATATACATATGTATATTCTCATGAAATTTCTTGCAATACTTTCTCAATATTTTTCTTCCCTTTTTTATTTTTTTTATTATTCTGTTTTGATTTTTCTTTTTTCTTCTCCCCAATTGATTGTTTATCTATATCATGATTTTTCTCAATCCGAATACGACTTTGAAGTTGCCGTTTATTTTTTTTTTGCACTCAATGCATATTGAAGTTCTAATTTCTTCGCATTTATGTCAGTGTTTGAAGCTATACTGAATACAAAATTTTTTCACAGGAAAAATATGCGGCTGAAGGAAAAGCAGAGGAAACTTTCGAAAAGGAGAATACTCCTCCTACAGAGATTGAAAAAGACAACGCCACGAAGGCAAAAAAATCTAAAGGTGTGAATAAACCGAGAAAATCGAAAAAAATTACTCCTCTCATGAATAAATGCTTAGGCGAATATAAATACAGGTATAAAAAATTGTGTTGAAATGTAATTGTTATTTTATTAGTGTCTAGATGGTTTTTTATATTGTATATTAAATAATATTTTTTATTATAAAATAAATATCAACTTGGAATTTTTGGATTTTTTTTATATGTAGCCCCGAAACCTGAATAAAAAACTTGAAATTAGAAATTCATAGAAGCAATAACCCAAGGTAAGTAGCTTTCGTACCGTTTTTATTTTTGCAATCAGAAGAAAAAAAACAATTTCAAATAAACAAGTCCAGTGACTGTTAATTTGTACAAGACCTTCCTAATTCAATTCGTGAAAAAAACAAACGAAGCAGAATATTTCTAATAATTTGGCACTGTTCTCGACCTTTCTCTGGTCATCACAATCTCTTTTTTCTCATCTAACTGGATGAATACAAAATATTTGAAAAGTGGCAACTTTGGGGTATATTCATGACTAGTTCAATAAATTTTTGATACATTCTATCTACCTGCCGATTCTTTTGAATTTCTAATGGTCTTTGAATTTCATCTCAAGAGAAAAGTAATATATTTCCGAATATATTTCGAAACTATTGAGATGAAAACAAAATTATGTGATAGCTGCAAAGTGATAGTGAAGAAACGGTAAATCAAGTAGAATGAAATGGCACTAATCACAGTAAAATTTCTTGTAACCTTCCCGGAATTCAGTGCGCGCGCGCTCGGTTGCACTCCTTCGATTCCCGTAGACATGAACGGCGCTCCGAGTTTCCCAAATTGGAAAACTTTCGTCATCGCCAACTTCGCGAAGCGAATTCAACGGATCCAACTCGAAAATTCCCGCAGAAATACTGTTATAACCCCAATAAATCAAAATTCATTGCACGGAGCTACGTAAACGATAGAATAGGCGCTTAATTGATGAAAACTCGAAACAAAGTAACAAGAAGATTAGGGAGAAAGACGGAACTCGTTACTCGAGGAAGAATCTTGCGAGAGGTATTGCTTAAGAGGAATGTTTCCATTAGGAGAACAGTTGTTATGCAAAATAATGCAAAAATAGGGAGTGTCATTTCCTGGGGCGTTGTACTAATTGATTTATCGGTAAAACTGAAAATTGAAACAGAAGTATTACATTACAGATGTGGTGACTAGGGTGGAACTCCTAATTTCAATAATTGTTCAAATTATACCTATTTATTCCTAAAGGTTACGACCCCCCGTAGAACTTGTTCATCTAATAAGTCCAGGTGAATTTTTTCCAAACTTAATTCAAGTTCATTACCAAGAATGTAATGAAATAGAATATTTCATCCGTAATCTTTTGATCTGAAAGAGAACATAGGTACATGTTAACATTCAACAACAGGATTAAAATTAAAATAGAACACTCATACAAATGAGAGTAATTTAGCTATCACTTGCACTTTTCAAAAGTGCACTTTAGAAAGTCATCAAAGCTATAGAATGGGGTTTTCCTTCGGTAAGTTTCAGAGAAAATGGAACATGTTATAAATCACAGGTAGGGTAAATCGTCTTCTCAGTACTGAAAATAATTCCCTTGTAGCCTCTTATCTCATTTCCTCATTCTGAAGCAAGTGCACAACAAAACAGCAATAAAATAAGAAGGTGTAGGGGATTATTTTTGGTACTTACGAGACGATTTTATACAGCGAGATTTTTGTAAGTGTTTCATTAGACAGTTTCGGGAAATGAATTTTGATACAAATTCAAGATTCTGCAGTTTTGTTTCACAGTACATGAACTTAAATTGTAAAATATTTTCAAGGGGAATCTACTTCCGGTTATACCTTAAACGAATGTGAACTTTGTTATTTCAAATGTAACACCCTGTATATTTATACATATTTAAATTCTTCGTTCAATTCTACACTATAAAAATATAATCTGATGATTGATATGCCCATCCACTTCAATCAATTTTTGCCCATTCTGTATGAATCATTTTGTGAAATCATTTTAAAAAACATTAGCCGATTTCGTGAAACTTTTGTGAAAAACATTTTTTTGTACCTCATTTAGAAACAAAGTTAAAGGGTGGGTCAAATTATAGTGAAAAACCCGGTACTCTAAAACAAAAATACAGAATCTTGAATTTATATAAAAATTCCTCCCCTGAATAGGTACCTACGTCTAATGAAAGTATGCGCCTGAAACTCTCTAAATTGATTCGGGAAATAATTCAATACTTACCTTATTGCAGCAAAAATTTCTGGAAAACTCTAATTCGTTACAATAACACTAAGTTTTTTCTGATTATATCGTCGATTAAAACGCAATATTCCTTCTAGTTTCTAAACAGCATATTCAGTCATATTTTTCTTGATAACCCCAAAAAATCTGATAAACATGGTCAATACTATGTTAAAATGCTCATAATTTCAGTTCATATGCATATCACTATCTCTTTTTAGTTTTTTTGAATATGTCGTATTCAGCAAATTATTGTTTTGCAGATAGATGAGATAATAGAAATCGTGATGGACAGAAACAGGTCGAGAACAGCGGCAAATTATTAGAAATATTTTGCTTCGTTTGTTTACAAAAATTGAATTTATTGAACAGATCATGCACAAATTCATAGTCACTGGGCTCTGCTTTTTTTGCATAACTTATTATTGTTCATTTGAAATTGTATTTGTTTTCATCTGATTGCAATAATAAAAACGGTACAGAAGCTACTTACCTTGGGTTAATGCTTCTATAAATTTCTCATTTGGAGTTTTTTATTCAGGTTTCCGAGCTAATCATAAAATAAAGCCAAAAATTTCAAGTAAATATTTATTTTATAATAAAAAAGTCATCTAGACACTGTTCTCACTAATAAAATAACAATTAAAAAATTTCAACACAATTTTTTATAACTATATTTATATTCGCCTAGACATTTATTCATGAGAGGAGTAATTTTTTTCGATTTTCTGGGTTTATTCACACCTTTAGATTTGTTTGCTTTCGTGGCGTTGTGTTTTTCAATCTCTGTAGGAGGAGTATTCTCCTCTTCGAGAGTTTCCTCTGCTTTCACTTCAGTCGCATATTTTTCCTGTAAAAAAAATTTGTATTTAGTATAGCTTCAAACACTGACAGCCAACATAAACGCGAAGAAACTAGAACTTGAATCTGCATTGAGTGCAACATAAATAAACCGCAACTTCAAAGTCGTATTCGGATTGAGAAAAATCATCATATAGATAAACAATCATTTGGGGAGAAGAAAAGAGAAAAATCAAAACAGAATAATGAAAGAAATAAAAAAGAGAAGAAAAATATTGATAAACTATTGCATGGAATTTCATAAGAATATATATATAATTATTGGCAAACAATGAAATAAATGAAGATTGACACAAGGTAATTTTGGGGACTGAAATAAAAATTCCACTTGAATTTTAATAGAATAAACAAAAAGAAATGATATTTTCCCAGTTGAAAGACAATAAAACTTACAAATTACAATTACATAGCTACTTATTTGTTTCTCGTTTCGCTCCACTTCTTCGGTGGTCAGCAGTCGGCTCTTCATTGGTTTCATCTCCCTCAGAATGCTTCGAATCTGTTCAGTACGTGGGTAATCCATTTTTAACTAACTATTTCGTTAACACTCGAAGTCTCACAGCAAACTGACTATTATGAGGACGTAAAATTTTCACTTTGAGGTCCACCCCCCCACAGAAAATGTTTACTTAAAACGACTATTCCATTTCATTCAATGCGCAATGTCCTTTTAATGAGTTCTTGAGCATTAGGCATTCTATATTTTTATGGAGGGCTTTGTTCCGAAACGTTACTTGAAATTTTGTTTTCAAAACATACATATTAACATTCAACAAAAGGATAGAAAAAGAACTCCATACAAACTAAAGTAATTTAACTATCACTTGCACTTGCACATCGAAGCTATAGAATGGGTTCTTATTCCAGTAAGTTTCTGAGTAAATGAAATGTGTAATAAATAACAGATAGTTAGCAAATTGTCTTATTAGTACCAAAAATGATTCCATTATACTGTCCAAATTGTCCTATCGGAAAGTTCTTTATTGGAACCAAATTTGGAGTCTAAATTCTAGTTTTCTAAGTAATGATATCACTTATGCTGTCAATAAATAAATGCGTTCCAACACAAGAAGTTTTCTGTTTTTGTTTCAGGAATGCCTTACCGGAGGATATCACCCAATTCAAGAACTACGCTTTTTTAGATGACCTCTACGATTTCGTAGAAGTCGATGAAAGTAAGTGTACATATTCCATCAATTTCTCCATAGTGAATAATAATTCGTTCCTAAACTTGGTACGTTTGATCATTGGGTACATAATATGGACCGATTCAGCATCCTTAGGGCACCTATAACATAATGAGGTCTCCCTATTCCATTAATTATTGTAATTTGACTCAACCATGTTGATATCTCCGATTTGAATCCCTTGATGCTGATATAATTGTCCGTAATGCTCTACGATTGTGATAGGGATAGATATACAGCAGTTTAATTATGCTTGTCTTCTACAAATACACTCTTACATGAAGATTGAAGGTTTTACCTGTTTCAAGGGTGAACATTACATTCATTCGCTCTATGTATCCCAATGCTAATTTTAAGACATTCCAACTCAAAATTGGCACGATGGATTCATTCCATTTTCATAGGGTTGATTTGGATGGGAATTATCAATCGATCTGTTGAATGATTTTTGGAAAAATATCCCCTTTTTTTCTGCTGAAATTGCATTTCAAATCGAGAAATCCTATGAATGATCATATCTCCTAACGTCGAAGTTTTAAGAAAAAATTGAATCAACAGAAACATTCCAATTTCAAAGTAGTCTTCTTCAATAAAGGTTTCCATTACAATAGGTAGAGATTGAAATTTGTTGTATGGTGACAAAAAGGGTTATTAACCTATTAGTCCACTAGTCCAGTATTGCTTTATTATGATACCTTCGCGAAAGGGTGGCTCAACCTCAACCAAACCGATCTACCGATCAATCTCTTTCATGGTGAAGCTCGTCATTCGTCAGGTATCACTATTTTATCAAGACCTTCCTCTCTTCCAGAAACGGACCAGCTGGATTTCTTCGACAAGCTCGGGCGCGAACTGATCCGAACGTCTTGTCACGGTTGCGTGGAAAAAGCTTTCAGATGTCTGGGAGGCGATCTGAAGGAATTCCTGACCACACTGGACGGAGTACACGATGTGCTCAAGTACCAGGAGAACTCACAAGGCCAAGATTGCCAGGAAACGGAAGCTTTCATCTGTACCTCGGACGACGAAGGCCTCAGGTTGGACTTTTCGACGGATAGGACGGCCATAGCTTTTTTGTTGGTCGGTAGTTTGAAGGAGATAGCCGAGCTACTTTACGATACAGAGACGGATATCGAATTTAGGAAAAATGCGGAGGACGATAGAACTTTTCGGTGAGTATTTAGTGGTAGCATTAAGGATTGTGGAATATTATTGCGCACCCTTGATTGGTTTGTGTTTGAGAATAAAACCCGAAAGTGAAATACCGAAAAAATAAAATGAAAAAATTCTCGACTTATGAGGGATACATAGTCGACTTTGGTATCAAAATGTAGGTTTTCGAGGTCGCTCCATCGAATAAAAGATATTCGAAAGTTCTAACTAGCAACGTTTAGATTTTGACCTGTCAATGGCATTTTTTGAAAAAATTCGAAATTTCAAACTGTCATAGCTTCCGTCCCTCTCGTCGTATCCACCATCGGTTTATATTTTGTTAATCAGTATATCTCCGAGTATCTCTGTGCAACATATGAACGATTTTAAAATTTTAAATTTTTGGGTGAAAAATGCCAAAGGGGTAAGACCCCCTGAAAACACCATATTTGCTAATAAATAAGTATATCCGGAAGGTTCTAACGGCATTAATGATTGAGAAAATTAATCGAGCCATTCGAATCTTCCAAAAACGGTTTTTTGCGGATCGATATCACCCATACCACGAACGGTCTGAGCTCCTAAACAAAACTAGAATATGAAAAACCGAAAAACTAAAAACTCAATTATTCATTATCTATGAGGGCTACATTGATGATTTTGGTATCAAAATGTAGGTTTTCGAGGCCGCTCCATCGAATAAAAGATATTCGAAAGCCCTAACTAGCGCCGTTTAGATTTTGACCTGTCAAATGGCATTTTTTGAAAAAATTCGAAATTTCAAACTGTCATAGCTTCCGTCCCTCTCGTCGTAACCACCATCGGTTTATATTTTTTTAATCAGCATATCTGAAAGTACCTCTGTGCAAAATATGAACGATTTTAAAATTTTCAATTTTTGGGTGAAAAATGCCAAAGGGGTAAGACCCCCTGAAAACACCATATTTGCCAATAAATAAGAATATCCGGATGGATATAACGGCGTTAATGATTGAGAAAGTTAATCGAGCCATTCGAATCTTCCAAAAAAGGTTTTTTGCGGATCGAAATCACCCAAACCACGAACGGTCTGAGCTCGTAAACAAAACTCGAAAATGAAAAACCGAAAAACTAAAAACTCAATTATTCATTATCTATGAGGGCTACATGGGTGGTTTTGGTATCAAAATGTAGGTTTTCGAGGTCGCTCTATTCAATGAAAGTTGATTCAGAGCTCTAACTATCATAGTTTAGATTTTGACCTGTCAAATGGCATTTTTTGAAAAAATTCGAAATTTCAAACTGTCATAGCTTCCGTCCCTTTCGTCGGAACCACCATCGGTTTATATTTTTTTAATCAGCATATCTCCAAGTATCTCTGTGCAAAATATGAACGATTTTAAAATTTCAAATTTTTGGTTGAAAAATGTCTAAGGGGTAAGACCCCCTGAAAACACCATATTTGCCAATAAATGAGTATATCCGGAAGGTTCTAACGGCGTAAATGATTGAGAAAGTTAATCGAGCCATTCGAATCTTCCATAAAAGGTTTTTTGCGGATCGATATCACCCAAATCACGAACGGTCTGAGCTCGTAAACAAAACTCGAAAATGAAAAACCGAAAAACTAAAAACTCAATTATTCATTATCTATGAGGGCTACATGGGTGGTTTTGGTATCAAAATGTAGGTTTTCGAGGTCGCTCTATTCAATGAAAGATGATTCAGAGCTCTAACTATCATAGTTTAGATTTTGACCTGTCAAATGGCATTTTTTGAAAAATTGCAAATTTCAAACTCTCATATCTTCCGTTCCAATCATCTCCGATAAAAGTTATTTATATTATCTTGATCAGCATACCCCAATGTATCACTGTGCAAAATATGAGCGATTTGAAAAATTTAAAATTTTTGGTGAAAAATGCCAAAGGGGTAAGACCCCCTGAAAACACCATATTTGCCAATAAATAAGAATATCCGGATGGATATAACGGCGTTAATGATTGCGAAAGTTAATCGAGCCATTCAAATCTTCCATAAAAGGTTTTTTGCAGATCAATATCACCCATACCACGAACGGTCTGAGCTCGTAAACAAAACTCGAAAATGAAAAACCGAAAAACTTAAAACGAGATTATTCATTTTCTATGAGGCCTACATGAATGATTTTGGTATCAAAATGTAGGTTTTCGAGGTCGCTCCATCGAATTAAAGATATTCGAAAGCCCCAACTAGCACCGTTTAGATGTTGACCTGTCAAATGGCATTTTTCGAAAAATTAAAAATTTCAAACTGTCATACCTTCCGTCCCCCTCGTCGTATTCACCATCAGTTTATATTTTTTTAATCAGCATATCTCCAAGTATCTCTGTGCAAAATATGAACGATTTTAAAATTTCAAATTTTTGGGTGAAAAATGTCTAAGGGGTAAGACCCCCTGAAAACACCATATTTGCCAATAAATGAGTATATCCGGAAGGTTCTAACGGCGTAAATGATTGAGAAAGTTAATCGAGCCATTCGAATCTTCCAAAAAAGGTTTTTTGCGGGTCGATAACACCCGTACCACGAACGGTCTGAGCTCCTAAACAAAACTAGAAAATGAAAAACCGAAAAACTAAAAACTAAATTATTCATTATCTATGATGGCTACATTGATGATTTTGATATCAAAATGTAGGTTTTCGAGGTCGCTCCATCGAAAAAAAGATATTCCGAAGCCCTAACTAGCACTGTTTAGATTTTTACCTGTCAAATGGAATTTTTTGAAAAATTCGAAATTTCAAACCGTCATAGCTTCCGTCCCTCCCGTCGTATTCACCATCGGTTTTTATTTTTTCAAACAGCATATCTGAAAGTACCTCTGTGCAAAACATGAACGATTTTAAAAATTTCAATTTTCGCTTCAATTTTTTGATCAAACGGTGATATTGTTTGGCAAACGTCGTGCGAACATCTTCGAAAATTAAAAAAAGCACAGAAATCAAACGGCTGACAAATCGAATTTAATCTCATTTTGTTCTCGCTCTCTCACCCACATAGCGCAAAATAATTTCCGTGACCGTAGAAACAAATGAACAAATCCATTTGCATTCAATTTTCCAATCCATTGTGTCCTAAAATCAGACGGAAAACCGATATGTTTGCTGATCGAAACAACAATATATTCATTATTCCTGTGCATAACACTCGCTCTCTCACACATTACTCCGTCTTCATCCCACCCTGGCAATTTTCAAATATATGTATGTATATCGGAAACTTTGATCACGGTGTTCGACCAATCCTAGGTGAATAAACGTAATTATTGCGGGGCAATTTGATATTTAGGAATGCGGATTTCAATTATGTATTTAATGATTGGGTTTGTGTTCTAATAAACGGGAGGGAATTGCTTTGAAATCAGAGTCTACATAGAATTAATGTGGGTGGTGTAATGTCCCATTGGTTATCTCTAATAATATTTCAAAATTACAACTCTGGGGAATGAGAATTTTTCTTCGTCAATGCAGAACTCGACGATCGAAGTATCACCAAGTTCTAACAAACAATTTGGTAGAAACAATGTCCTGTATCTTATCTGCATCTATATCAAAGTTTCTAGAATGCTTGATGTTCCCTCCAACTCTTATTTTTCGTTCCAGATTCGAAATACGTCCAAAAAACGCCTCCAACCACCGTCAGATGTTCAAAAGAACCCCCAGTTTTATGACGAACAGCAGCGACGAACTGCAAGTAGACGTGGCCACCTTCTGCAAAGCTTTTCCCTGGCACTTCGTCGTAGATCGCAACCTGGACTTGGTGCAGCTGGGCAGCGGTTTCATGCAGCTCTTCGGCGGTTTCCTGGCCAGTCAAGGAAGGGCCGTGGCCAACTACTTCGAGTTTCGTAGGCCGAGGAGCATGCACCTGTCTTTCGAAGACATCGTCAAGAGGGCCAACACTCCTTTCGTGCTCGCTACCAGACGACTGACTGCTGTCAAGCCGCTCACTGCTGTGGTAAGTACTTCATAAGGTTAGGAAGATTTTTACGGGAAAGTGTTTCTTCTAACAGCCAGATTTGAAGCTAGAAGACCTTTGAGTTCAATAGATTGAAGAGTTTTTCCATAGGGATATGCCAATCTTTCATGGAGGCTATTTCTAGCTTTCCATCGAAAGAGTGAATCTGTCTTAACCCCAACTATACCAAAATTCCCTTGAATTCACATTTTTTTCGTATCCAGCCGCAAGTTCTCTTCCATTTACGTCCCTCAGCTTTCCGTCAAAACTTCGTATACATCAGCTTTATTTTGTCGGGCCGGAACAAATATTGGAATATGGGGAATGCTAGAAAAGGCAGAGCAGTATCAAATTCACCCGGGGAGTGTCTTGATTCTATCCGTAGGACAAGCTTTTTGATCCTTCGAGGGGAACTCTGGATTAAGTGAGCTTCATCATGACATTTTTCCGCTACGTAAACAAGTTTGGAAACGGATTCACACGGGAGCGGTTGTTTACGATTTGAGTTCTGGAGGGAGCAAGCGGATTTTGAGCTTCTTTTCGTCATCTGGTAGTGGTGAAGCTGGAAACGAGAAGTGGTCTAGATTTTCGATACCAAAATTGGAGATTCGTAGTGATGAATGATGATAAATTCGCAAATGAGCCACTCTGCTCTAAAGCCCCATCATACTAGGCCTTGACGCTTATCCGAACCCTCATCAGAAGTAGACAGGCTTTACCAACACCCGTCAAAGTGACCAAACTTTCCATGAAATGGACAAGCAGGGAAGATTAAATGCGGCCATGTCTCGAATTGAAGACGCCAGTTTCGAAAAGGTGGCACTGACGATTCCACATAAAGTTTGACCCTATTCTTCCCACATGCATCTCATTCAAATCAGCATCTTCTAATCCCGTATGTACGAAGATCGATATGCTACACCTAGAAAGCATTCAGAGTTTGCAGACAAGACGAATATTCTGTCCTTTCGAACCAGTTTACTGCTTCAACGACTTCGAATAAGGTTCCCTGCTTTACGACTTTCCAGTATTCATGATGTTTTAGGATCTGTAGTTTGACGTCGTTGAAGAAATGGTGGAAAATTACCTCAACCCTTCTAAACTGCTTTAAGCAGGACAAGCAGTGGCGTATTCAGGGGGGGGCCAGGGGGGCCGGGCCCCCCCCCGAACCATATAATCACAGGAACGAAATTGCAAAAATAGGATAGTATTAAAATTCAATTTTCCTCATTTGGGAAATCCGGGCCCCCCCCGAACTGAAATCCTGGATACGCCACTGAGGACAAGCAATAATATCTCGTTACGTTTGTATCCCAAGTCGTTACCATCCCAGCATCCTCGTTATGTTTTCACAGGCTCTGTGACATTAATGGATTGTCGGTAATGAATTTCGTAGCATATTTGCATGCATGTTGTATGAATGTGCGCACAAGTGGTCTCAAGTGGGCAAATATTTAGGTATGTAAGTAGCTTGGCAGATATTACATCATGTGATGGATATCCTGTTGGTACGTGGACCTCGACGTGGACTCACATCGGTTTGTGAAACATGAAATAGGGTATTGCTCTGTGTATGTTCTCTGACAGATTCTACTACTGAGGATTCTGAGAAATTAAGTACCCAAGAAGCATAAATGTTTGTGGCTCATATTTCGTTGCTGCTAAAAGCCACTCTGAAGATAAACAAGGTCCATCAAGGGTATACCTGATGGGTCAGGTTTAATGGATGTTCTATTATCTCACCCCATTAATTGAGGTTTGATCAGGAAGAGGCCATTTGCATAGTTACAGTAATGAGGGGTGAATCAAATCCGTTTCGATGTACACGGAGAAATGGGGCTTTCAGGATTAAACCTGTAAAGGACCTTGCAAATAGAGCGAGCGAAGAATGAAAATAGTGCAAACGCACTGCTTCTCACTGCAGTTCGCAGCATTAATTCAATAACAACAGTTTTCAGGGAAGTAGTAACTATTCAATATTACAGGGTGCAGGATAAACGGGATTATAGTTGGTAACAAACTTTGTTTATGGGTGTCTGGCCGTACAAGCCGTTGAGAGTGGAATTATCTAGTCAGTTTGTAATTTGTGAACGGTGTAAAAGCAACGGCGGCTATAACAGCGGTTCATGAACAGGGGCAGTTCTGAACAAAATTGTCGAACCAATATATTTTAGTATGAATGGTATTCTTATCGAATAGGAGTACTGGCGCGGATTCAGAAATTACTCATAACTACTCTCAATTAATTTTAATACAATCATTGAAAGTATCTCATCAGGAATTGAATTAGTAGGGTCCTTTTATAGCCAATCGATCCATCGAATAATTATGCATAATAATAGGTACATAACTGAAATTTCCTGATGTCCCAGTATATGGGGAGTTTCCAACACGGTATGTATACATATATCTGATGTAACCCACCTGATAACGAATGTACGCAATCGAATATGTCGCCGCACCCTCCTGTACCATACATCATCATGCAGATAGGCGAGGGATACATCCACCTATAATATATTGGATGAATGCCGTAAGATAAACGATGGCGGATATGTTATGGGTCCAATCCCATGTCGAACGATATTGAAAACGTTCGAAATATCGATGGTGCGGTTGTATCTGTGATAATACGAACATCTGCGCATTTTCATATGATGAAATATACGATATTTGTGCATTCAGTAGTCTCACACCGAAATTCTATACGCTCTAGCTGGATTAGCTTTCTTCTGTAGAAGAGCAAGAACCCCACAAACATTTTTGTTTGTCTTAGTCCTGGAAAGCTTCTTCAGAGGAGTGTCCTGTCATGCATCTCCCATTGCTGTAATGCTGTGGCATATCCATGCTTGAAGCATCTCCAGGATCTGCTGATGTCCCATCGACGATACCGAACTAAACCGATTTTTTTTCCTTCGGGATCTGGCTAGAACTGGGACCTATCCCATTCGTGCATATAATGTTCGTAGCTTTTATCCCAGCAGACGACTAGCCCTTTATACCCCGGTATTCCACCATAAATCCAACTATCTTCGATACTATACAATTATCCCATGCCAGGGCACGTCTGTTACCATAATCTCTCCTACCTCGTCCCGAGTTTGATGCGTCAGCATATTCCCGGTTCCTGGGATCAAAGAAGATTAAATCGTAATACATACGAATTATTTGTGGATCACGAGATCCCTCCTTAACGAGATTAGAAGATCTGTATCCGTTTTATCGGTACAAGGCTGCTTCTAGATGGGCCGCAATATTCCATTAATGAGCTTCCCAATCTCGGAAGAACCCCCTCCGCGATCCCCGCAACTACGCCGATATCGTATAATTGAGAGACATTCATTATGCGTATAATTTTGCCGGGAATAAGGTAGCGAGCGCAGGAGATGTTTATGTTGTGGTAGATTTGGGGAAATTCGGCTTACTCCGGAACTAGGTACGGAGTTTCTTGGTAAATTCGAATCAGATGACTTGGTTTGGATTCTGGATTCAGTTCGAAGTTTGGAGAACCAGAATTCGTCTGTCAAGAAGCTGAATGTTCCGATTCGTCAACTGATGCTTTCAAAACTAACCATAAAGTAAGGCCCTTTTGAAGTTGGGCTCGAACTTTTTATTGATCATCTCCTATGTGGTACAATTAAGGACCAAGACATTTAGCAGATGGCTATCGCTATGATATCACTTGCTGATAGTTTTGTATTACCGAATTTTCATCAACTCTCACCATATTTTCCATCAAACTTTTGTATTTTTCATATTAAACAATTTATTTCTGCAGACGAATTCAATACGTTCTTTTAATGATTTTTTCTCCTAAAACTTTTGGTTTGATGGGGACAAATAAAACAACACACAGTCAATAGGTTACATGTTAATCGAACAAATATTTTTTTGGAACAAACGAGATATTTCCGAACCTTTCCTCCAATTTAAAATAGAAAAATCTCTTTCCGTTGCGAATACAAACTCGGTAAACAGTGTGAATTCACAGCTTTCCAATATTGATTCTCTCTTGTTTGATACACAATAAAGTGCCCCTTTGTTTCCTGGTTTTTGCTCCTATCGTGTAATTAATCATCGATGTTTACTCCAATATCAATGAAGTTGATGGAACTGTTCTACTGTATGATTGATAATTCCATATTTCTATCAGCGATGTGTCAAATGCCTGAATATAAATAAAAAAATTATTGTGGTCTTTTTTTATCGATCGGTAAATATTCCACTCAAGCGTTTCAATTTACGATGTGTGCTAATCGATCAGTGGTGGATTTTTAGGGGAAGAGTTCGAAAATAGATCTGCGTTTGAAAGTGATTTTCCCAAAGTGCTCAATGAAACGATGTATGATCAGAATCTTTTGGGAAATATGGAGTAGCAGCGTTTGCTTCATAAAAGAAGCAAGTTTCATTGACTGAGACTAATCCTCTATTAAAACATATGCTCAACTAAAATATTCACCCTGTAGGTACCCTCTATATTCACAACATGTATACTTAGAATTATTCAAAATGAACAAAAAGGAATTGGTAGAGCCTTCATTCGAATAAGTCAGCCATATTTGGATTATTATTCGGTGATATCACCTGATCGATTTCGCATAATTTTCCTCCGTCATATCCTGCGAAAATAGCACGTATCCCTTGTCGATATCTCCTTTCAACCGAAGCCGACAGAGAGAACATAAAGAGTATTCATCATTCAGCGGATTCGGTCCATCCATTATAAAGGACCGTCAATATCACGAGAATGCAGACATAGTCGATCCTTCCTATAATCCTGCCATCGCAGGATATTCCTATCACTCAACATGCCACGGTTCCGTCAGTCCTGCTGTCTCTCACGTTCTCGTATACGGGGGCATTCCGTCAAAGATCAAGACCAGAACAAACCGACTTCTTGAAAATGACGATGAAATGTTCGTGTTGGAACTCATGAAGGAGTTTGCCGAACCATCCCGATTTTTTTTCGATTCTGCATTCAATCTGCGAGACAAGAGCCTCTCCTGCAGGCAGTGAAAAAGCTTTCGAACATTTCATTCACCGAAATCCGTCCAAGTCCCCTTCGCTTTTATGTGGGTCCATAACTCTTAATGGGGACATCGAAAACAGATTGAAATTTTCATTATCGAGGCGTCGAGAGCCCTGCTCCACCTTTTAATTACTTATTTGAAAGGCGACCACTTCACTGTCCAATTAAATCCGGTTTGAATCGGAATGAGCGACGACAATTTTTGGTCTTTTCAAGTCTGCTCGTTTTCAGGATTTATCCAGCAACTGCCGAAGGCGTTATTTCATCAAAAATAGCGAGCGATCGGTTATGAAGTTTGTTTCGAATCGCTGAAAGTACGGCGTATAAATTGCCGATAATGTAGTTAATCTGAATATTGAAACTCCGGGTGTTTTATTCGAGCTTTATTGCGCGTTAACCGGCGATTTCGCCATTTTGCAATTTTACGATGGTTCGCGTTTGTTCCTATATTCGAGCTGTTTTTCGAGCAAAAGGCTACAGTAAAGTATGAAGCAATGATGAGTCATTATGGGATCGAAAAAACAGCTACTCAACTATTGCACCATTTGCTTTCATCATTAGAAATGTTGATTTCTTTCTATTTAGTGAAACTGCGTCCATAAGTCTTTCGATTTTTCATTGAAAAGGCCCCCCTTTTCCGGTATTTTTGACTGTTCCACTCCAAGCAAGATTGAGAATCGCCCTTTGATATTTGATTGACATTGAGGGGCGACAAAGATTTCTTGTAGAAGCTCTCACAATTCTCTCACAATGTTCTTTAAATTCTAAAATTGTTGAATGATTTAAATCTTGTTCCTTCAATTCGACACGAATACGGATTTCTACCTCAACGATTTCCTCGAATACAGAGCCATCATTTCGCTGAAAAAGCCGGAATAGATCCCTCTTCTGTTCACCGAGCAGGCATAACGATCTGGAGTTATCCCACGCTCGAAGGACCAAATCTAACAAATCCGCATTTCGCCAACAAAAACATCCACCTCTCTGCTGAGACCGCCGAATGGCAACTTCGGGACCAATTAAAATGTTTCGTAGTTCGTTGCCGCGTGGCGTTTCGACGCGAAACGGGCGTCCCGACGCTTGTCCGTACCGACGGGAACACGATGTTGACGGTATAGACCGTTTCGGTTCGCGGAATTCAAAAGGGAACGCGTTCGTGTTTCTATTTTCGCATGGAAATTGTACGTGGCATTCTTTCAGCGGGCCTGGTGCATTTGCGGATTTGTTTCAGAGGCATATTCGTATGCCGGAATTTGAAAACGTTCACGGTGGACGGAATTCTGAAAGGGCCAACATTCGACCTCGTCGTTGCTGTTGTTTGGCGACGAGTTGTAGCATTCCAATGTGAGGCAGGAATTGGTTTCAAAGGAAACTAAAAAGGACGAAAATAACCTTGACCTTAGAGGGTTTCTATGGTTGGGTAGACAAATAAGGGACTAAGAGAACAACATCGAATTTCCAGAAGATCATAGATCGATGGTTGTAAATATCCTCTCTTGAAGTTGAACAGATTATTTCCTTATATGTATATGAGTTTTATAGACGAAATATACGCAAGAATAGATCCCTGAGGAACACCGGATACAACTAGGACCGTCTCGAATATCAACTATTCCGATAGAAGGATGTTAGAGGGACTCAAAATGGCTCTCATACGGAGTCGCTGCTGGAACAAAGCCGGAGAAACGGAGATGATTGAGAGGGTTTTAATTGGGACCGGTCGTCGGATTCTTTGAGTTCCACGTACGGTCCGCTTGTAAATGACGCGATATATCTCGGATATTGGAGTTCCGGAATTTGGACGATTTATTGTGAGAACGTGAACGGTCGGAATCCAGAGCAGGGCCCGCTCGATCTGAAGGAAATGGAGGCTATGAATGTGTACGCGAAAACTGGGTGTGAAGGACTTGACGGTGGTGACTTCAGATCTGTTATAATTCCGTTTAAATTTAGATTATTAAGGTTGAACTGGGCGGAGAAAATCCGAACGTAGACCATTAATTCGAATCTTCAATGACCAGTTGCATTTCTTCAGTTCAAATTTGGCAAAATTCAATGAATTGCAGGTCAACCAATACTCCACATATTTATTTTACAGGGCGGTCAGTGCTGGACGGACGGAGAAACCTCAATTCCTGATTACAAAATCATGAATATCCCCTAAAGGGAAAAGGCCGAAAACGAGTAAAAATCGTACGGTTTCTCCCTTCATTTTTACTCCCGAAGGCACGAACGAACCCATATTTCGAAACAATGCTCGAATAACACATCCGCGATTTCCTCGAAAAGCCCGAGGGCATCCGCCGCGTTGCCGTACCTCTCTATAAATCACGGAAACGTCCGAAAAATTAGGTCTCCAGGGCGCACCGCTCTCGCAGATTGAAGTGCTGGTCGACCTGGCTCATTATCGCGCCGACAATGCGGCGTTTGAACCCGTGAAACAGAAGGGACGAAAAGCCATTTGTCTGCTGGGAAAATATGGATAAATGTGAGCTGGGTCGCTAATAAAGTGAGGATGATCTGTTGTTTCGTATAAACGTCAGGTTATTGGCCGGGATAAATGTGAAATGCGGTAAAAGAAATTCGTTATAATCTGGAATCAAAATATTGCACTGTTTGAAGAATTAAATAGACCAAGCTTCCACTCCTATGCATAAGAAAACCTTCTTCTTGTTCTTGTCCTGTGGTGTAGGGCTCAATCGAATATTCTTTCTTATTCGTCACATCATCACATTGAATTTGAGGAAATAATGAATTCATAATACTACGTCAAAATTTTCGAATCATACTCACAATTTTCAGTACTTGATCAGAATTCTAAATTCTCGATGATAAAAAATGGAATCAACGAAAAATTAATGAGTCAGACATCTAAATTTTGGTTCAATATTAAATCTAAGCGTTTATTACCAAAAAAAAGGAAAACAGATCTGATAACAATGGAATATGCACGTAAAAGAAACAGTAAAATGGTATTTTTCTAGGTCCTTCAACTTCGGTCTAATAAAATAAAATGCAATTAAAATGAAATCATAATCCAGAAATATAAGCTCTTATTAGCAAACATTCAATTCCAACGAAAGAACAAAGCCTATTCCTAGCATATAGGCTAGAGAAGAATTCTTCAAAAACCGACCCTCTAAAAGGCTTTACTCCAGAGCAATCTTCTTCACGTAGTCATCAGCCAATAAAGTCAACATGACGTCAAGTCAGATAGAATTATTTGTTATTGTCGATCAGCTCCTATTTATGATCGATTTTGAAAAATTGAATTTTGGACCAAAAATGAGCGAGTGGTAAGTCTAAAACTACTTTTTTATTTTATCACAACTCTGAAAACTATCACCGTGCTTTCTGGAGAAGCTATATTTGCTGAATAATCGATATAAATGAATCCCTTGCCCCAGATGTTCCAAAATTCTTCCAATAACAGCATGCCGGCAAGATAGTCTCTAAATTCCATTCACATCCAAGGATAACAATAAAGGTATCCGCATCCAACTCTACAAAGTCCGAAATCCATACAGATAGCGACATTTTCAGACGGCGGCCAGGAATATGCTGACTACAGGATGGCGTATCCTGCTGCCGACTTCGATATCCAACCCTATTGCGGAATCCCATAATTCTCCAAACAGGAAAGGACTCCACATGCAACAGCTCTCAATTCAGGAAGAAATCATGTTCTTCAATGAATTAGCTAGAATAAATTCTCTTAAATCAAGTCGGGTATACCAGCAAGTGAAAAATGAAACCTCATCAAATCAATATTGCCAGAAAAGGAATAGATTCTTCTGCAGCGAATCCGATTTAAATTAATCCATCTCCTAGTGAGACGAAAAGATTCCTCTGAGAATCCACTTGACTCCTTCAACGTTCACTACACAATTTCCACCCTTGTTAGCTGCACAATACGCTTATTACGTCGAGCACCGTTCAGGTTTTCCGCATATCGTCGCACAAACTCGAAAGCGATAACACCAGGCAATAACTAACGTCTATAGGCAGGTACCCACCCATCTTATTGGCAATAAAAGCAACAGGTATTCATCCCGAACCACTCTTCTCGTACGTAGGTAATTGGGGATGTTGAAACAAAGGAGTTTGCACCAGGACGAAACTTTGGAGTGGCTGAAGAACAACCGCAGTTTGGGACGAAACGAAGGGGGTTGCGGTTTTCCTTGGTTATCGAATTCCTTGCGGTGATTTAGTTAGTCGAGCGCCATTTGGGTCTTTGTTTAAAGGATTATCGAGTTGTTTGTGTGGAATTTATTTTTGGTGAATGAAAAACATGTACAATGAAATGTACTTTGATCCCAAATTAATTGTTGCCTATGTAATCGTTAAAACTGTTCGAATTGATTTTTTTTACTAAGTAGTGCTGAGAATCCAACTAACGAATTCGAACGTTCGAGGTGTTGGTTGCTGCCTCTGCGTAATAAAAAAACGATATCTCTCCGACCCTTTCACGCCAATCTTAGGCGGGGCAAATCCACGTAGAGTGTATCGAAATCCATTTTGGCGATATTTCCTCATTTTCCCAGAGCGCCGCCACAATCTGTCAATCGGACATGATTCGATTTCGGCCAATTTTACGCCATTACCCGCTACGCCGTCCTTTCACCGGCTCTATCAGTTTTTTTTTTGCTCCTTGTTGCAGGATCTGGAACTGAAAGGTCAGATGGTCTACTGCCCCGAATCGGACTCGATCCTGTTCGTGGGATCGCCTTTCCTGGACGGACTGGACGGCCTGACCGGAAACGGCCTGTTCATATCGGACATTCCTCTGCACGACGCCACCAGGGACGTCATCTTGGTGGGGGAACAGGCCAGAGCTCAGGTAGGATCCCACTCAATGACTCAATCTTTTTAAACGCGATATTTCATCTTTGAAAGTAATCTGAATGAGTTGCTCGTACAGAATGGTAAAAATGGATGAAATCTTATTGTCAAATGCATAATTGCTTGAATTTAAGGCTCATGTGTTGCCTTAACTGCTCGAATTGTTTCAATTGATAAAAAGTTACGAAATGGTGGAGGATCTGGGTTCTCAAAACACTGATATTTTTGCTCGCTCACTCTTAGGAACAATAAATCAAAACCCCTCATCCCATCGAGTTAAAACTCTATAGGCATCAAGCTGTGGATAGGCTTCACAAAATATCGTGAAGATAATGAAAACATAAAAAGAATTTTCAGGCGTCCTGTTGAAACGAAAACAGCCTCTCTCTTTCCCTGATTTATCAACCTTTCTGACGAATCACCCGGCAAAAATGAAACAAACAACAAAATACCGTGAAAAATAATTTCATTACTCATGTCTTAAGGTCTCTGCTGCTAAATATGGCGCTCGGGTAAATAGACGTCGACTTTTCCCCTTTTTCACGGCAATATCTCCCTCTGTTCCCGAGTTATTGTACTTTTTGTATCGCTCACGACGTCCGAGCTACGTTGCCAGATCAGTGTTCTTTCGAGAGCAATGTGAATTAATGTACTGCTCGACAAAAATTGAGAATATTGAATCAATTTGTATATTCTCTTCAGAAAAACCTTTTCGGGTTGAAATTATAGGATTTCAAAGCATTGTTCACGAAAACAAGCTTGGATTAGTTGAGAAACTATGAAATTAAAAGAAATTACCTAGAATAAAATTTGCTAGTTTGGCGATAGAATCTTCAAGTGTGAATTTTCATTTCGAGCGACAATTGAGGGGTTTAGGGTCTGGCAACCACGCAACCGTTTCCGAACGATTTGTCAACGTTACATTCCGCAAGGAATCGTCCAATTTCCCTGATAACTCCATCACCAAAAATCCGATTAATCTCAAGAAGTTTGCAGACGACGTCTGACGTTTGAGACCGCGGAAAACAAGATAATGTTAGTTCTTGGTTGTCGAAATTCTGTCTGATAATTGGATGAGGGACGATGGGGTGAGGGGAACAGACGCTCGGCGTCTGGAACTTCTGTTCTTTGTCGCTGCACTTCGAAGGGGATATTTTAAATATCCCGCTGTTGTAGCTTCCTTGAAGCCTAGGGGGAGACGAACTTTCGGTGAAACAATGCGGGATCAAAGTGTACGCTGGAAATTTAACGGTTTTTTGTTCTCTACCCTGTCAACTGTTTTGTCACTCATAAGAAAACCTGGGGAGTCTAAAAAAAATACACTATTTGTTATAAACATAACACAAGAATATCCTGTTGAATAAAACTAGTTTAAAATCACACTGTGAAGAATTGAAGTCACTCCAACTCAAAATAAATATTCTCAAACGCGCATAAATCAAATTCTCGATTTGTATCTTGCAGGATGGGCTCAGAAGGAGGATGGACAAGCTGAAAAGCTCGATCGAAGAAGGAAACAGGGCGGTGGACAAGGAGAGAGAGAAGAACGTCAGCTTATTGCACCTTATTTTTCCGCCCGATATAGCAAAGAGGCTTTGGTTAGGTGAGGATGAGTAAATAACGGATAGCGTAGGATGGTGGCGTATAGTTAACGTTTCGTTTCACACATTCTGTTTGTACACCTAATAAAAATCTACGTTTGAACAGCCGAAAGCATCAGTTTGGCTTTATTTGACGTTTCCTTTTTTTTCTCTCTTCTCGAGTCGATTGGTGGAAAATAGTAAAACGTTGGATGGTATCAGATGCATTTCATGAAGATTCATCGTTTTTTTATATGTCAAAAACTAAAAGTACTTTGAAAATAATGTGACAAAATTTGGTCCCGTTCGAACTGATTCTGTACGATTTCTTTTCGACCTTCCGTAATATCTGGAACGTGATTTATGCTTTCACATTGCTGTCGGCCAATCTTTCATCCCGCAGTTGACTAAAAGCAAAACGAAACAACCGAACCGAAATAGAGCGGATGTTCAAATCCGTTGAAGCCAATTTAATCATATTTTACGAGGGCATCTCAGATTTGCTGCTACTCCGGCTTCTAAATAACGAATTCTGGGTTGTTCCATTGTGAAGCTTCGGTCGTATATTAGGGACAGGCACTTGCATCTCATATAGAACCAGAGGCGGCTCGTCTGGAACCTAGAGAGGCTCGGCTTCCCTCAAACATCAGATAATTCGGCATTACAGAAGTTTTTTGTCAATAAGATCATTATTGAACAATACACACATTGATTCACAAACATAATAAACAGTTCATCTCAATACCTCGAAATTCTCTTGTTTAGGGCTATAATCATTGAAAAATTCAATTGAACCCAATGTTAAAGTTTTTTTGTGGTTTGAAAAAACCATTGTTCTCTGGTGATGATAATGATAAATCGGTTATCACCGTGCCCAAGTAGAATTTCCACTGCTGTTTTTCAGGAGAAACGATAGAGGCAAAGACCCACGAAGACGTGACGATGCTTTTCAGCGACATCGTGGGTTTCACGTCGATCTGCTCCACCGCGACGCCTATGATGGTCATCAACATGTTGCAGGACCTCTACAATCAATTCGACGTGTTTTGTGGACAACTGGACGTCTACAAGGTAAAGCTTATAAGCGTCATCGTTAATGAAAAATTATGATTTTTAAATTGAAAATAATTGAAATTAAACAAAGCTTGATTGTATTTCTTATAACTCAATTTGAAATTAGGTCTCAAAGTATAATGATATAAGAAGCTGCGAAATTCTCTTTCATCGAAGCTCCCCAGTTTTAACATTGATTATATCAGGGCTAATTGAGACAGCGACTGGTGGGACTGCTGATAACAACGCACAATTTCATTCTGGATTATTTTTCAATTAGAAAGTAAGTAAGAGGATATACAGGGCCATTCTTTCTAAACCTCATCCAGAGTTATACAGAGAACTACTCCAGATATTTTCATGTTTTTGTTACTATCTACTGTGTTGATACAGAAATTTAGGCTTTTGTTGGGATAGTAGTGATTAAACTCCTCGTGTCTGTATGGATCTGTTTAATACATATCTTGTGTCCTCTCTTTTTTACATTAGGCTTCCTACTTCTCAGTAACCATAACATCCACCAGATTCGAAATCATTAAAGAACCATCATCATATTGTAGCCACTTGAAAGTTTTTTTAGAGCTGTTTCCATCTTGAATTTCTCCATAAAGAAACAGCCCTAAAGAAACTATCCAAATTGAACTGGTCTGAATTCTGCGTTTCAACTCGATGCAAAGACGCATCAGCAGCCCCTCTCCCCCCGAAATATCCGAAAAGCCTCTGCGGTCAAGCGAAAATTCGCGCGGGACTTGTTCGGATAATAAACGACTTGTAGGTCCGAAGCGTGAAATTGTACCGAGCGATAAAAGCCTCAGGGACGTTTTCGAATCTAAAAACGCCGGCCTATCTCGAAGAACGTTGTTGTTTCCAGATGTTCCGTCGAGCCAATTAGGAGGATTAGCCTTGGTGATAATTAATGAAAACATGAGAATGACGAATGGCCGAGAGAATGAGAAAACGAAGTGATGAGCCTGATGAGATCAACGTTTCTCTTGAAAGGATAACGAACGTTGTTCGGTTCTCGTTGATTAATTGGCCGACGTTAGATTGATGTTGTTCGCGATAGATGCTTACCGAATTGGGTGAAAACATGTCTTCGGAAGCGATTGTTCGAAAGGTTCTTTGTTGCGGAAATAATTGATTGTTTTGATGGCAATTTTCATTTGGGAACTTGCTCCCGATATTGTAGTCCTATTTTTGATTGATTCGTTTCAGGTCGAAACGATAGGAGATGCGTATTGTGTGGCCGGTGGTCTTCATAAAGAAACGAAAACTCACGCCATGCAGATAGCTTGGATGGCTCTGAAAATGATCGACACTTGCTCGAAACATCAGACACACAGGGGAGAACCAATAAAGGTAAGTACCGAAATTTAAAAACGTATTGGCATCTATTTTTGTTGATGATTATCTAAGATCGAATTCGTTAAATTGTATGGGGATCATGTCATTTGTATAACAATAAGTGAGGCTCTACCTTGCACCAATTCGCAAAGAGTGGACAGTTGAAGGCACAGCATATGCTTGGTCGAAGCAGCAAAAAAAAATGTTGGAATATCAAATCGTCAATATACTCTTTCATTCTTGCTCTCCTGAAACTATCAACAAAATGCGGACTACCAGCAGTTCGAAGGCATCTTTTTCGAGACAGCAATTTTCGTCGCAGATTTGAATGCGGAAACGATCGACACGTCAGTGCTCATCCCCCGCCTCAAACTCCGGTAATGGAGTGTTGATAAACTGTGCGGCACATTCTGTTCCGATATATGGGGAAATGATGGCTCCGAAAATGACGCGGTTCCCCTCGATGCGTATGTCCGGAATGCAAATTGCGTTTACTTTGTACCAAAGTTGGGAATTGAACGAGACGCCGTTCGAAAGTTTCGCTCTATTTCCGACGTTCGATCGGGCCCGGAGTTTGAACTATGGCCGAATCTGCTGCAATTATTACGCATGAATGGGTTTAATATCGAATGGGAGAGATACACTGTCGAAGCGGCCGGGATCGCGTTCGAAACGTTCTCTTCAGCGCAAGAGCTTTTTGAATCATTTTGACGAAATGTTTGTTAATTTGGAGATGAAAAAGAGGCACGACTAGGTGTTACAGTATTATCCGATGGAGAATTGGTGGTCAAATTAGATAATCCTCGAAAAAAAACATCGATATAGTTTGTTAATGATAGAAAACGAATTTTTTTTTATCTACTTTTTACGTACTTTTTTGACGTCTTTGAACATCATCAAAAGTACTGGACTATGGAAACTTCTTATAACTCTATATAAGTATATGTGCTCATAACTAATTAAAATTCGATCGGCCTCTTCGAACTTCTTCCTCTGTTGTGAGAATAATACAAAATAAGAATTTCATTCTGAACGTCGCTGCAAATTGGCGGAGGATCTGGTGCGTATTGAAATTTCTATCCTAGTGATTCTAAGCAAAATATTAGGCGAAAATTATCTCTATAATGTCGTAGATCTTTGGGACGAGTGGGTTATTCGATTATTTTTGGAATTAATGATTAAAACACCAAAAGAAACGCCTATTTCGAGGCCAAAGATGAGTCGTTTCTCGAGAAATATTAGAGACTATTTTCGTTGTTCTCTTTCTTATCAATAGTGCTTGTTGTATACAGATTATTACGGTGAATATTTTCTGTTTCAGATGAGGATCGGCATACACACGGGTTCCGTACTGGCCGGAGTGGTGGGGGTGAAAATGCCCCGTTATTGCATGTTCGGTCATAACGTGACCATAGCCAATAAATTCGAATCGGGCAGCGAACCACTGAGGATAAACGTCAGTCCGACTACTTACGAGTAAGTGCAGAATTTTTCCATTTGGCCCTAGCCCTCCCTCCCTCCCCCATATTTCTCGATGCGGAACCCTGTCGGCGATTAGAGAAAGTAACAGTTTGGACAATGCGGAACTTACAGAATAAGAACACCCTGTAAATGGGAGCCTGGTGATGTCGTTCATTAACGTTGCAGCAAAGATGGACGTAGACGTTTAAACTTTTTTCGTAGGAGTCTATAAGATCGAGCGCATCGATCAGCGCTCTAAAAAATGACGGGTTCGGTTGCGAGACAAATTGAGGTGCCGTCATCGAGATAGAGGCCGAGGGGCGGCGGATTTTCCGTAAGGAATAGCGGGGCACAAAGGCGCATTATTCGAGACATAAAAATGCTAAAATATTCCCGGGTTAACGACTCGGAAAGGGCCCAGAACAAAATAACAGGATGGGGATATTCATCATACCTAGAGGTTTAGCGAGATGGGAGTATTATACGTAAATTAGGGCTCTGAGAGGGCGGCGGTTAGTTTGAAATATGGACTAGTTTTCGGTTCGGTTCTCCATCATGGGAATCCGCTCAAATCGGGAACTTTCTCGGGTTTTCTTTCCTCTGGGGAACTATAATGGATATTTAATTGTTTTAGTGTTTGTATAAACATACTTTATGCACATGATGATCTGAAATTGAATATTCTATGACAAATTAATTGAGTGGATTGAAAAATTACGATGCGCAGATTGTATAATACAATTGTATCAAACTGCTGAGTCAGCTACTTCATTATTCATTATTTCATTTTGTAGATTGATGATTATACCGCGTAGTTTCATGGCACGTGTACAAATATTTACTAAATTCTATAAATATTAGTTTAAGTTGCATTTATCGAATATGAATCTATGACTTTTTCGACCGAACATATAAATCATACTCCAGGAGTTTTTATTGAGTAATATGAGCCATAAGTTCAGTCATACTTAAATTCGATTCATTGCAAATAACGATTTCGCTGATTCCATTGGAAAAAATTGTTTCATTGGGTAAGAACAATCCGTATCTGGAAAACACGTACAAATAAAAGGCTGGCGTTTTAAATTTATTCGAGAGGAAATATTCATTTGCTTCGAAGTTTCGGCGACGTATTTTGTGTCGTGCGGTGTTACACGTCGTTTGTCTTGCTTCCGTAGCGCAAACATAATTGTTTTTCCCGGAATATTTATTGTGTTTCCGGTTGTTTTCGACGGCAAGCAAATATCCGGCTGAGATGGGTGGAGATATGTACGCTGAAATTCTTTACATGTAAGGCTGAACAAGACAAACACGCCGTTTGTTTGTGTGGCACGTTTCTGCTGGTCAAATGGAGGCTGCTCTTGAAATGCTCCCAACGATATGGTCTTTATTGACTGAACTACAAGTCATTTATATGCTTCCTTTTCTTTCTACTTTCTAACGGGTCTAATAGCTACTTTTTGAGCCCAGCACAATTTTTCTCATTTTTCCAAAAAATTTAACATGATGTATCTGCATGTTGTCCAAGTAAACTTAAGAAATAATGTGAGGAAGTATAGAAAATTCGGTTAAGAAATTTCAAGGAACCGGCGCCTTCACCATTTTGTTCCACATGTAAATTCTCAAATAGTATTATATGATACAGATACAGAGTGTTCTACAAGCTCTGGAACAAATTCGGCAAGTGCATTCTGAATAAGGGTTCATCAAAGGAAACACAAGAAAAACAGCATAGGAATACTGAAGGAATTTTTAAAATAGACAAATATTTTATTTCTTCAGCTATATCGACCATCTTCAATTCTAATAAAATTGGATTTTCTAGTGGAATTCCGCAAAAAATCTGTTTTGATGCGAAATGAACCTGTCTACGCCCTTTTTTAACACGGAATCGAACAACATCAGTTCTGACGTTATTTTGCGTTCCCCAACAACAGCATCCTACTCCTCTATTTCTATTTCAGAAGACTGGCTCAGACCGCCAACTTTAGCTTCGAGGCCCGCGAAAGGTCCTTGCTTCCCGCCGGGTTCCCCTCTCACATTCCGGGAACATGTCACTTTCTTTTAGGTTACAATCATCCAGGCGCACCGCTCGAAGCGTCCCTCAACAAACGTATCGAGCACGGTCTCAAGGATATAGGACTCTCCTGAACTGGAAGACTGGTAGATCTTTAGCAATAAGCGATACGATGGACTCGCCGCTTTGAAAGAGCACGAAGAACTGCTTGAACCGGCTTCCGATCGTCTATCTTAATCGTTATGTAAAAATGAATGTATGCAAAGAGAAAGACAAAACTCGTAGGGGAAAATGTTCGCTTCAATTGACCTGTACAAAATTCAAGAACCAAAAATTGCTTAGCAATATTTTCGAGTAGAATAGGTTAACAATAAACTATTTTTATCGATTCTAAACTATTTAAGACTATGTAATTCACCACTGATTTTTAATCTACCTTATCCTTAAGCAAAATTATGATGACTATCTTGGAGAAATATAAATTCGAAACATATAGTGAAAATCTGGGTGGAAGTGAATTGACTAAATAAACTGCTTCGAATCAGCACTAAGATCAATGTCAATCTGTTCTGCTAAAATTTAAAAATAAACGGTTTGATGTGAGTACTTATATTATAATGTTATTGACTGTTATTTTGTCGAATTATATGATCTATTCGAATATTTCTCACTCAAAGTATAACCTTATGGGAGCTTAAACTTTGAAAACTGAAGCAATTGTTCTAAATTTCTGAGATAAACTATTTGACTCGCTAAAGCTGATAGCTAAAGGAGGTTAGACATAGGTAAAATTAAGAAATTCCAGCGTATTTCGTTCATCAATAAAGTACCTACTAAGGGCCATTTTTGGGTTTAGGAAATATTTAAGAAATATCATCTGAGGTGAAGACTGAATGGAAAAATAACACTTTTATCGAGATAACCTCGTTTTCCTCATACAAACTCTTCTTCTCACTTATTCTTATACATTGAAATAATTGTTTCTGGATTTGTTGATGATTTGAATTTGTTGTTTTTTTTTCATCAGATGAATGTAACTGAATTATGAGAATAAAAAGTTATTCTTCTAAGCTTGTTTGAATCCATTGTCCTGTCCCAACTGAAGGTTAACTGACTGCTTACCTTGTTTCGTACTTGTGAGGATTCTCAAAAAAAAATATACTTTTGGAGAAAGAAATATTTTGGGTAAGTAGTTTTTATCGGGAATATTATGTTTCTGATTGAATTTTTATGATCAATTTTTTACAAACCTGTCTTTCGAGGAAAGAGCTACAGATTAATCGAAAAAAAGTTTTCTTCAAAATTAATACAATTCGAAACAATTGTTTCAAAACTTTTCTCCTTTGATTCACCTACCCGCTATTTGGTACACTCTGTATGTAGTCTCCTTTTCTGGCCGGTTTGTTGACTTCAACTTCCCGCAACTTCAATGTTTACCGACCCATCACAGATGAATGAACCAAAATGAAGACCACGAAAGTTTTCGAATGGAAAACATAAGAAAACCTTCTCGAACGTGAAACGAAGATTTACCTGCGATATTTCCAGCAAAAACACTATCGCATCTCGCTCTCGAAGATGTTTTTCTAATTCCCGAGGGAATAAATTTCTAGCGAGCAAGCCATCTGAAGGGCACAAACTCGAATTGAAAGTTGTTTTCGCGAAGTGATTCGCAACTTTATAAGAAAGTTGGTGACATGAAGTCAGCTTATTGAGAGTTTTCAGCTGAATTGAATATTTCTCGCGGAAGCTTTCCCGAGTTCAGGTAGCCGGATATTTACATTCCGGGTATACGAAGAGAGGAAGAAAAGTAGTATTCCTTCTGAATTGAACCGAGAATGAAAGTTTTATAGAAAAGATTTTCTTGACTTGACTCAGGTTTATAAAATGAAGTGATTCTCTAGATTTAGAAGAACAAGCACTCAGAAAATAGGTATACATAATATAAACAGATTTACGAGGGTTGAAATTCCGTCAAATCCTTATAATCGAAAAGAATTTCGGGAGCTCCTGAGAGAAAAATCCACTTCTCTGGATGAAATGAAGATTGATGGATTTCCTCCTCGCGAATACTGAAGGGTGATAAAATAGATGGTTAAACATGCACGTCAATTCTCTGTTTAGCAGTAAAATAATATACGCGAAATGGGAAAGCTGTCTCTTGGTAATCGTAGAATGAATCTGCATGGACGATAAAATAAACACGAGGTGTAACGAGTTTCTGTCGAGGATGAAATGCAGACAGAACAATTGGAATAGTTCATGCAGATTGGCGAGTTACTTTTAAGTTGTCTATTATTACTTTTGGGAATTTCTCTGTCTGCTAGAAATGAACCAGCAAAAAGTTTTGACGACTGTTCAAAGAATTTCCGGTAATTTGTCGAATGACAAACTGTCAGTTAGATTAAACTGTTATGACAGGACAAATACCCATTTCTATGGATAGATTCCTTCAACTTCGATCAAACTTCCGTCAATATTAACAGAACCTTCGTCAAGACGACCAAATAAACAATTTCCCCTAGAGCTTTGACAAGGGACGCAGTAGGCAAACGTCGACTGACATGTTGATATGTCAGACAGACAAATACATATTCCTCCACTTATTGTTTACGATTTTGGCTGAATAAAGAGGTAGCAAAGATGCTGAATTTCGAGCTGATGACCGACAGGGACAGGAAGGAGGCTGCAGCCATCGAGAGGAGGAGACGCATGGAAGATGAGCGGAAAAAGAGGATTTTCGATCCGAAAACCAGACTGTTCGGGGTATGTGCAAAAAATTTCAGTACATTCTGAGCAATGTTCCAAGATGCAATGTTTCTAGATCGACTACGAGGCCTTGGACCGTCAGATCGCGGAGAAGAAGAAGAACGACGACGAGCGGAGGCGCATAGAGCAGATAATGGACCAGCAAATGGTGAAAAACGACGAGATCGCCCTGGCTTACGAAAGGAAGGAAAGACAGGTAATGTCGTTATCGGCGTCCATTTCTCAGGACGGCTCCGGTCGGAATTATCTACTTTTCGGGAAGATACACGACGCCGGGCGTCATTACGCCGATCGGGAAGTTGGTTCATTACCGCCAGATGGCGGGCTGTCCGATCCGGTAAGTGACTTCCGGGACTCGGGTACGGATCCGGATGATGCATCGGTGCCGGAGGGGATGGGAAACGATCGGAAAATGGACTTAATAAGCGGTGGACGAGGTGAAAAGTGAATTTTAACGGAAAACGTACAAAGCGTTTTTGAAACCAACATAAACACAAACTGAAATTACGAGCATTTTAACCTTATCGTGATTAGTTCGATCTACCCATCGAGATCCTAGATGGTAACCTAGAATTAGATGGTTGTGGCCAAGGTGTGGCTCCAAAAAATACATTGAAATTACTGTTGACTTCGAAAGTAACTAAAAATTTGAAGAGAAATACAAATATTAAGGGGCCGTTATACTCTGGCCGACGTTACCGATTCTCCATTCAAGAAGTGGCTTTGATTTTTCCAAGTTCACGCCCTCAATTTTCCACCTGAAAGCTGATTTTTTTTCTGATTCTCCTGGAATTTCAGGCAGTTCTCTGCAATTTCACACTTTCAGGAAGTCTTTTCGATATTTCCATCATTTTTTGCATTAATTGAGCGCCTATCTGAATGGATTTTTTTTTAAATAAAGGGAATTTATGCGTCGAGGGCAAACCAATGAATTAAAAAAAATTGATGAACAACCGCCGAAAAACGATTATGAAGTCAACTTTCATAGACTTTCAAATTCAACCCTATTTTTCCATACGAAAAAATAATTTTTTCAGAAAGAAGAATTTGGAGTGTCCTCGAAAGATCTTTTTACTTTAATTTGAAGAAAAAATCAAGCTTTTAGGTGAAAAATTGAGGGCGTAAACTTGGAAAAATTGAACGCACTTTTTGAACGGAGAATCGGTGCCGACGGCCAGAGTATAGCGGCCCCTTAAGCTTCCTGACAAAACTCTGAATTCTCTTCTTATTCTATTCTAGAAAAATCATCGACTTATTTGGAGCGGGATAAAATTTGTTTTGGTGCACGAAAACGGTTCCGCATTGAAATTAATGGGGCAAAAAACCCTTTATCAACCCCATAAACACGAACGGCCGCATCCTAACCGACAATAAGACCGTTTGGCACAGATCACAGCCACTTTGAGACGTCGTTTCAACCGTGTTCAACTCCGCCGTCGTTTTATGGGACACTGAAAACTTTCTAATTTAATTTCCAGCGAACGTCGTCTGGCAAAAATTACTCGCTGTTCTTGCCGTTTTCGAATATCCTCGAGAAAAGGGAAATCGCCACCGAATTTTCCGGTAGAGAGCTCCGTTTCTTAGATCGACAGAAGTTTATTATTTTCCGACTTTGTATCGGAGCATTTTTCAATTTTACCAAATTACCTCCTCAGGCGAAGAGACGATCGTTGGGGATTTGAAGTTTTCCCCGCCTTCAATAAAATTCAATTCCGGATTTGTTTGTATTTCATGATGAAAGAAAGTCATTGCGAAAACGTAAACACCAAAGTTGTCCTTTTTAGGAGCGATCCAAGTTGTTGCAAGAAATGAACAGTTTTCGTCAAGTGTACCAGAAATTCGAAGACAGGAGGGAATTTGACATAAACGACCCCGACGCCGTCAAGAAGGGCATTCCGGCCCGCATTCACGACGACGACCCGAGGCTGGGACCGTCTTCAGCTCAAAAGTAAGTTTGTCAAAGAACATTTCGCGAATTTTGTAACTATTTTTGGGAACTATCAACAGTGACTTCTGACTACTATTAGCTTTTATTTCCATGAAATTTTGCCTTATATCTTTCGAATGCTTGCATCCAGAACTATGAGGGTCACTTTTTTAACTCGACGAGCTTCAGCTTAATTTTTTGTTTTGTCTCAATCCATTCACATAACTCCGTAAAAGTCAGCAACGCAAATTTCAGCCCGACTTACGACTTCTCTCATTTAGAAGCGTCAGAATCGTAACAAACTTTCCTCCCTGATCTCTAGGACAAAAAAAAAGAGATAACAGACGTCCGTCGGAAGCAGAGAAAGAACAGAAAGTTTTTAATTCGCATTTCGGGATCGCGGATAACGCCCGGATCCTGGTTTTATCTTGGGCGCCGCATGTCGATACTAGAAAAAGTTCCCGGAGGATAAGGAGCGGAAGCGCATTGTGTTCGGTCGGTTGCTGATCCCGGATCCGTCCGGAGTTGTTGAAGAGCAGAAGCGACGGTATCGTCTCGAGTCAACAGCGAACGCGAGCGATCGGTTCGCGTTATCGCGACAAGATAAATAGCGCAATTTTTGGGATGGCGCACTGCAAGACGGGATGGCGACATCGTTTTATCGAGGGGAATTTGCTGATTCAGCCCCATCGAACTGTCGGTTTTGCATTGGGAGCACCGAAAATAAGAAGGTAGTCTATCGAAATAGATTTCGGTTTTTGTCGAAAGACATCATCGCAGGTTTTCATCCCCGATCAGCGTACACATTTCTAAGTACTTTCCATTCGTGTGTATGACGCTCTATTGGGTTGGAAAAGAGACTTTTTTGGCTTTGAAGTCAACGAAGAGAGGTTCCTATTGTAACGATTCTCATTTATGGAGACGAATCATTAAAATTATAATTGCTGAAAGGACAAAATAAGGCTGTACTGAAAGAGGAATAGGAGAATGTGGTTTTTGTCGATGCCGCCACCTCAATTATAGACCCGTTTATTCTTCTTTCTTCTTCTTCTTCTTCTTCATTCTTCGTTTTAGGCGAATCGCCTGTTTCTTCCCGTCGAATCTCTGCCTACACTGATAAACTGTCGCTCCATCGCTTTCGAGGGCGTCCTAAACTTCTGCGACCTAGTGGTGATTTATCGCGTGCAATCCTGACCATTCTTTCCTCGTCCATTCTACATATGTGGTCGTTCCATTCTTTCTTTCGACTCAATACCCACTCATTGATATTTTCCACCCTGCATGTTCTCCTTATATTTTCACTTCTCTCTCGGTCGAACAGTGTCTTTCCAGCTATTCTGCGAAGTACCCTCATTTCGGTGGTCTCCAGTAGTTGTCTTGTCCTCGCTGTGTCTGATCGAGTTTCAGCGGTGTATGTCATAGTTGGTCTTACTACTGCTTCTTTCGGTAGCCAAAAACAGTGGCAGATGATTGCATAAATACTGCAATATTGTTGCCCCCATTCGAAAAGATAAATAGAAGATTGATTGATGATGCACCTCTTAAGGACTAGTATCAAATAACAGTTACAGTTTCACGAGTCATTTGGATCTAGAATTCGTGGATAATTCTTCTATAATTTCTTGTATTAACTAAGTGATGTCGCCATCGAATCCTCCCAGTTCTTCACTCCCAGATCCTACGTACTCCTCCAAAACCGACTAATCAAGTCTTTCGCTTTCGAATTCGGCCGACGAAGCAACGACGCCCAGACCTCGTCGCGACACCGTTTCTTAATGAAACACCGATCTCGTTAACGTTCTCGACGCTCGTCCCCCTTGAAGATTAACACGCGTGTTCCAGGTTCGAGGGGGAGGACCTGGTCAGCGCGCAAAGACTGAGGATCCAGAGGGAACAGATCAAAGCGTGGCTCGATCAGCAGATGCAGGAGAAGGAAGCGGCCCAGAAGGAGCAAAAAGCGGCGGAGGAGGCGTACAAGGCGGCCATGGTGGCCAGGGACGAGAGGGCGTTGCAGCTGGAGAGGATGGAGACGGAGTGCAGGAAGAGGCTGTACGAGGCGAACAAGAGGTTCAACGCCGCGCTGGTGAGAAAACAATTCTCATTTTAACAAATTTTAATTAGCGTTTTATTCTTTCTTATTCAAATTTACAGCTTCAAGTAATCAACCACTGTTTCTTTTATACCAAGCATCAAATTAGGTATATAATAGCACACATCAAGAAGATCGACCATAGATGGAACATGTCTCTGGACTTAAGATGTTGATTTGCTCGAACAGCTCATTTCTATCAATGTTATCTATTCCAAATATGTTGTTGTTAGTGAAATGAAATTTGTTGAAAGTTTATCTTGATATCCACATCGTAATATCAATTAGTTGGTCGTGTTCGAAATCTCCCCGTTGTCGTACCAGATTCCGGGACCCGTGTTCGAATTCTTGGAGCAATTTAGTATCGGGAACTAGTTGACAAGTTGTCGAAAGTTATAATGGGGGAATCTGGTCTGGTCTGGGAATAGCCAATTGTCCCATAACCGGATCACGTTTGCCTTGTTCCCAGAGATAAGAGCGCCCCAATTGTCGTTTAATGACTCGTGAAATACGTGAATCTTTTACGGGAAACTCTTCGAAGGACTATAATGAATTAATTGAGGATGGTGCAATTAGGACTGAGACGGATAAAGTATTCGATGCGGAAACTTGCCGATAACGAAAATTTATTTGTCGTATTTGTGATTTCCGAAACGATTTTCTCGAATGTGTACGCAGGCTGCCGAGAAGGAATTCGAAAAGAAGGTGCAGATGAAGAACACGACCGAAGACAACTTTGCGGAGATCTACAACACCATGACTAGCGACATGATGGCGGAGAATCCGGAAATTTCGATGAGCAACCTGGGTCCGGGCCGGAAGATCTCGTCGCAATACAAGGGGATGTCCAAGGACGAGCAGGAACAGATACGGTTGGATCAGCTGGCTCAGATCGAAGAAAAAAAGGTAGCTCTCTCTGATTTTCAAATTATTTTCCGATATTTCCTCTGATGAATACGCCATGATAAACCGATCTTAAATCTTTTTTCTCAAGTTCAAATTATTATAGGCTAACGAAAAGATTTTGGCAGAAAATCTTCTGGAAATCTTACATATTTTGATTCTACCGACATCCTACGGAAAAACATCCGTTACTAAACGCGAAAGGTTTCATAATTTTCTGCGAAAATAACAATTTGCGAGAAAAATTTTTTATAGGGTAGGTACCTCATTTGCAAATATATAACTATTGATACGTATAGGATTTCAGGAAAAACCACTAAAGGCATTGAATTTTACGTGACTATTTCCCTCGTCTTAATTTCCACCAATCAGAAACGCGCAATTTTGAATCACAAATGGTTTCTAGATGGAAAAACTGCATGGCAGCAGCTGTCAGCAGTTTTTTCGGGTTTACCCGCGGCAAAACTTGACAGTTGTTGTCAACGAAAATTAATAATACATACATAATGCATCCAGAATAATCTGTTACTCTTGAAATAGTCTTGTCAAATACCATTCGTGCATCTAATTTTTCCTGTGAAAAAAATCGAAAAAACACAGTGCAAAGTAATATTTTTTTAACAAAAAGCATTCGTGCAGGTGCAAAAATCCTCGTCTTCGACTCGGATTTTTGTTGCCACCAGAGCACTCATGCTTCTTGTTAAAATATTACTTAGCAACGTGTTTTTTCCATTTTTTCGGAAAAATTGGATGCACTTATGATATTACTTACGAAAAAGTGCTTCGGAAATGTTTGCCCAGAACGAAGGAAATATTGACAGGAAAAGCTACAGCAAATTTTCGAAATTGGACATTTGCGAGAAACATCTCTTAAACGTTGATAGATATCGATGTGTGATTTTCACCATTCAATTCCTCAATTGACCAAAAGATGTTGACATATATTCTCGTATATTTTGGACTTTCCGGGCCAAACTGTCCAATTTGACCCGTCGCGTCGGTACAATACCCTTCTTCTTTGTACAAAATAGTGAATGCGTCGGTTCCTCAAAACTATCTAATTCAATGTTCGTGACTTCGTGAGTGACGTTTTCAGACTAACTGCATTGTTATTTCGGACAAAGTTAGCTTTGAATAGTTCCCCTTGCATGATCTTAGGAGAAACGGGTGTTTCTACATACTCCATAAGTCTAGAAAAGCACGCCGTAAATTAGTACAAATATACAGCCCCACATATCTCGCTCGCAATTAGCAATCCAAACGTGCATATCTCGCGAACCCTTCCCGGATGAAACTCAAATATTTACCCGGAAGTAATGACCGACGTTCTTGCACGTTTGGCACTCCAATTCGCAACGCCATGTCACATGTCACTGGCTATCATTATCCTGGACAGAAGCCGGATACGCGCCTTGGGAAAGTCAA
Source organism: Adalia bipunctata (assembly GCA_910592335.1). NCBI lineage: Eukaryota > Metazoa > Arthropoda > Insecta > Coleoptera > Coccinellidae > Adalia > Adalia bipunctata. The sequence goes on along the minus strand of OU342952.1, from coordinate 392,441 downwards.
TATGCCGAACGTGACGAATTTCCCGATGAAAAATTATAAAAGCACTTACTGAAGTTAGTAACATTGTGCGCTTATCCGAGTTCGTAGCCAGAGCGGTCACCCATTCAGGTACCCAATCCGCCATAGCTATACTTGATCGTGTTGAATTTCTCGTAGATTTTTCTTCGAGTTTTCTCGACTGATATTCCGATTGAAATCGCGTGAGTTTCAACTAAAAACGGACTTTGGCCGTTTTTCAGAAGCAGAAGGCGGCGGAGAAGAGGGCGGATAGAGAATTCGACGATTACTTGAACGGAACCCAAAAAACGATAGCGCTAATGGACCTGGACCTCAAGAGGAAGGAGAAGTAAGTAGGCTTAGACTGGGAATTACGGAAACTCTTACGCGTTCCCTCGTTACGAGTTATCTCGGTTAATACCTTCAAATGAGGTGCGATTATGTTGAAAAGTGGGGGCTGGTTGCGAAGGAAAAGCTCGTCATTCTTCAGATTGCCAACATTAAGGAGGCTGCGAGAGAATAGAAAGGGAAGGAATAATAAAAAATCTCTTAATCGTCTGATTTCGGAAATTTAAATCGATCCAATTCTACGAAAATTGTTCGAATTACATTCACACTTTACTATTTCTCCTTGCATAACCTGGTGAATTTTTTATATCGGTCTATTTCCGAACTGAACGAAAGGAGAATACCGAATGGATCATCCGTTCCCGAAGACCTGTCGAGAACACCTATCTACACGAACTAATATTAGCCCCGAAAATTGTTTACCGAGGATTCTACAATCCCTAAGCAAACGTTTCCACGGTCACACTCTGATGGTTTGTTTCCCTTGCGAACGAGGCTTTATTGGTTCAGCTGTCTGTGTTGGAATGATAATCCACTTCTCGATAAGGGACACGAGAAGATGTGAGGAAATATGAATCAATTCATCATTCAACTTCAAAGTTTCCCTTCGATTTTTCTGTTCGAGGCACAGTTTTTCAGTGAACAACAAGAGCTTTATTTGACAACGCTATGTTCTTCTCTACCTACGAGTTTATAGACGAAATGTCCTATTATTCTTCGAGTTTCTGTCTCTAGAATTTTTCTCTTTGAAACCTGGATCAATCCTGCGATGATTTTTGATGTCTGTATCTATGTACATTGCATTTTAGAAAGCAGAACTTGACATGAATATGGATTGGTATATTTCAGGGAGCGTCTAAAAGCTATGGCTGAAGAGAATCTGAAGCTGGCTGAGGAACAAAAATTGAAAACCAAGTACCTGGAACAAGTGGTATACTCCAACAGACCAACAGCCGCCTTCTTCGACCAATTCAACAAATCGACCAGATGAATACGGCAATTATTATGTTTATCACGTTTGACTATATATTTTATTACATTTCTATTGAAAATTTTCGTTAGTTTCATTTTCCTTACCATATCTTCCCGAAATTTTTATGGTCCCATTTTTATGGACCAAGGACACAAGGTAGGTGTTGAAATAAAATAAAAACACTAAAAAACTTTGTCACATCTTTATTGTCGCCATGATCATCTTGGATTCAACATTTTCGACGAAAAAAACGAACAAGGGAAGACTGTAAAGAGTTATTTTTAATACTACAAAACTCCAACCGGGCAGTATAATCCCGTTCGGATTGGACTAACTGGATAACAATTGCAACAATGTCTAACGATAAATCTTGTAATCTGACAATCAGGGGGCTCGGATCAAGCCCTTATCGTACAGATTGATGATAGATCGGGCTATTATGCCGGCAGTTCGTCTTTTATAGCCACCGCTGGTCAGCATCACGATCGGGATGTGCCTCGCCCTGGCGTAGCGAAAGACCAGTTCGTCCCTGGAGATAATGCCCTGGAAAAATTCACTAAATCGTGGAATATTCAACAAGATATTTCGCGCCCTTTGAACATGTTTCACCACAAAAAATAATGATACAGAAAGAAATCCAAATACCTCGGCAGACACTGACAGAGCTCCTAAAGAATCTCCTTCAAGAACATCAGTACCAGCGTTGTACACAATCAAATCAGGATCGAACTCCTCAAGAGCCAATATTATGCTTCTGCAATGACCAAATATCAATGCCTTCGCCTTTTCAGATCTACCCAATTAAAATAAAAATCTGAAGACCTATGCAAATGACCGAAAATTTTCCTATCAACCCATGCACAAACAGCAATTAATTCTTCTACAAGCGTCCTCATGCCAACCCCCCACATTTTCACTCATTAAAAAGCAACTGCTGCAATTGAGAAGAATAATAACAGAGAGACATCAATTTACCCTTTGACTAAGGGTAAGTATTCATTATCATGGGTATAGAAATCAAGCTCAACCTTTCTTCTTATCGATTTTTTGGCCTCGTGATCGTTCGGGTATATATTTTTGTTGAAAACGTCCAGAATGTAGACGTTCGGATTGTTTTTGAAATCTCTTTCGTGGCCGTTTCCCTGATGCGCGTCCAAGTCCACTATCATTATCTTTCTCACCCTGTCCGAATAGTATTTGAACAGGAAATGGATTAGTAGTGTTATGTCGGCGTAGATGCAGAAACCGCCCCCTTTTCTAGCGCTGCAGTGGTGAAATCCACCTCCGAGATTTATTGACCAGCCCCTTTCTAAGGCTAGTTTCCCGGCTAGTATGCTTCCTCCTGTTTGAAACCTGAATTCAAAGATACATTAAACCAAAATGTTATAAAAAACCTGAAGGATATTGCTCTCACCTCAACGGTTTCAAAATGTACCTCTGAATCACAAAGTTTGGAAGAAGACATAACAGTAAGTACTCTTCGATAAAGGCCACATACAAACTGAACTAAAAAAAAATATTCTTCATTTCTTAACTCATTAAAGACAGAGATTTGTATACCTTCAATTTTTTCAAATAACTCTTTGGGTGCGTTACCAATAAATCTTCCTTGGTGGCTTCTTTAGGTTTCACTATAGTTTTCTCGTTTAAAAGGTGCTGTTTCTCTAAAATCTGGAAAAATATAACAATGACTTGTCTGCCTAGGATACAGACACTAAAAATTTACCTTGAAAATATTTTTCCATTTGTGGGTATCAAAAGGGAAGTAATTTTCGAGGCCAAATAAGTTGACGTTATATTCGTCTCTGTAAATGATAGGCCACTGTGTTTTGTCGATGTCGAAATATAAATTTGTTCTGGAAAAGAATTTGTATACTCGATTATTCGCAAACTTTGAGATATTTCAAAACAAAATGATCGAGAGCTTTCCATCTATACATATACTCCATGCCTTTACGTGATCCTCACAGTACTCCCTGAATATGGTTCGTGAAAAAAGTATATTACGAGAAACTTTTGATACCAATGCATGTTATTTGCATTCTATGTTCTTATTTTGCCTCTTATCGAGCAACAACATGATTTTTTTACGTGGAAACTACTCGGGAAAAGAATTTTTTTCATTTACCAAATACTTACTGCATTCTACCTGACCATAACCAGCATTCATCCAGAGGAAAAGAGATCGAAAGGTTGATAACCCTAACCCTTATTGTTTGTATCGACTGTCGTTACCAACAACAACCCAAATTTACGAGTACACGCAATTGAGTCAACATTAAAACATACCCGAAGAAACAACGTGTTCGGAGGAATGGCAAACACGATGAAAACCTGGGAAAACTAACCACAATCTGACCTTTCAACTTTCCATGCAGGAAAATATCGATTGGTATTTTCGCCCTTTGAAGTTGGTAGTCCTCCATCCGCACCATAGATGGCTGCAGTGACACTGACAATAGGAAAATTCAAATATGAAATGATAGGAATGAGGTATAGGAAATGGACACATTACAAGAATTAGACATTGGGTGAGTTACTTGAAGGAAAATTCAATTAAGTTAAAGATAATCCAGTGTTTTGCAGCAATTTGCAGGTTCTAATAGATAACTACGAGTTTTTGATACAGGATTTGACCAATGGGATTCAAACTTTTCAAGTAACTTTTCGCTTATTTCCATTGAACTATATTGATACGATGTTTTTCTAGTTGGAATACAGCGACTTGAGTGAGAAAGTTAAGACTGTGGTTGTGGAAAATGATAAACTCTCCAGAGACATCACTCTTCTCATCAGCAAAGAACAGAACCAAAGTGGTGATGCACAACAACCGCAAATCATCGAAAATTTGAAGATGCAGCTCAGTTTGATAGCCACCGAAAAAGACTACGCGATGCAATTATGGCAAAATGCTATAACAATGGTAGATCACTTGGAAGAAGAACTCAAAGCATACCAAGAAGGCAAAAAAAATTATATTCCAAAATCGGAAGCAATAAGGGTAATGAATACACAATGAAAAAAATTTTCGATGTGTTCAACTCTGATTTGTCACTAACTGAGAGTGCAGATTATTTTGATTTATTTTCCAACTATTCATTTTACACTAGTTTTGTTTTTCACAAACATTATTCGCCCCCCATTTTTAAATTCCTAGTTTATGATTCAGATGTTTGCAGTTAAGAAACGAATGCGACAACAAAATCAAAAACCTTCAAGACGAATTAGAACTCACGAAAGCTGCTCTATCAAAAACAGATTTCATTAATTTCGAAAAATCAAAGAGTAATTTCTTAGATAAAGAAGAATCATCGACTAAAATAATAAAAAATTTGGAGGAAGAAATATTAACGCTACAACAGAGGCTGAGCCAGTCCAACCAAGTCAAAGAAGAATTGAATAAAACGATAAACAAACAGAACAAAAAAATAAAATCGTTGGAAGATAGGAATAAAGAGTATGTTTCGAAAGTTAATGAAGCTGTCCAAGTGGTTGAAGCTGCTTGTTTGGAAAAGGATTTCGCCCTCATGAGAGAGTTGGAGTCGAAAGGTAAGACGAGAGATTTTGTTATGATTTATTACTGTGAAAAATCCGAAAATTTTGGAAAAAAAAATGTGAAATCTGATTTGATGGATCAGACGAAATGACCAAAGTATCCAAGAGCCTTCTGGAAGCCATAGAGCACGCGGAACAGAAACTGAAGACGGAAGTAGACCAGGTAAAGTCCGATTTCAACACAAACTTACAAAGCGTTTTGGAAGATCTCAAAAAAGCTCATAGCGATTCCGTTGTGAAACAGAGCGAGATAAACACCTACGCCAAACAGTGCGCCCTGCTGGAGAACGAAATTGAGAGGCTGCAGACCAAGAGGTGCAGGACAGAAGAAGAGTGCGATGGGAATTCGAAGCTCCTGATACTGGAGAAAAATCTGGAGAGGACCTTTCAAAAACTGGTAGGTTCCCAGTAGTCGTCTTCGGGTGTTTTCATCGTTTTATCTCATTGAAAATAACTAGAATTTTGTGCTGTCCCCAATTAAATTTGTCGTTGATTGTTTCGCTTTTGGTTGTCTTGAATCTTGTGTCGTTTATTTCATATCTTCATTTTTTTTCTTTCTTTTTATACGATTGGTCAAATGAATTTTAAAGAGAAACTATCAAGGATGAAATATTGAATTTTTTCAGTTGACTTCGGAGAAAGAAAACATAATTTTGAATGCAGAAATATCTCGATTAAAATCAGACATGAACGAAATGATCAGAAATTTCGAAACGGACATCAAAACGAGAGAAATCGAGAAGATCAAACTGAGCAATAAAATAGAACAGATGAAAGAAGAAAGGACAGATGGAGATAGGAAATATCTCGAACTTATGGAAGAACTAGAACAGATGAGAACGAAATTGTTAGAAATGAAACGAGGATTTAGAGAGGAGATGGAACAAAGACAAAAGTAAGTCAGTCATGCTTTTCACGCCAATTGAAAGATCGAAAAATAATTCTTCTTTAATTCGATGTGCCGTACTCTAATTATTTTAATTAATCATCAATATTGATAGAGCTTGAAGAAAGTAGATTTCTGTGAATTGAGTTCCACAGGGCGCAGTTCTTGGCTCGGTTTTATTCAGCATGCATTGAATCAGCATCTGAATTGCCACTAAATCATCAGTTATACGTAAATTATTCAATTCTAAATTTATTATTGAACTAGCTGACCCGGTGAACTTTGTTTCGCCTAAATGATACCTATACTACTTACGGTGGATTTCTGCACAAACCGTAATCATCAGTGATCGGAGATCAACGGCTTGGTTAGATTTCTGAACTGTCGAATCGAGTTGATTCTAGATCAAGCTCCGATCGCTGGTGATGCTTTGTGAAACCCACCGTTAAAGTTGTATAAACTTACCATTGCTATTTTTTCAAGCAGGAGAGAATTTAGGCATAATAAAAGTTCTGTCAAATGTCATCTGTCAAATACCATCTGTCAACTGTCATCTTTTCCATGGATATGATCTGTCACACAAAACAGAAATACAAAAATATGTCAATTACTAATCATGGGCAATTTTGAATTCAGTTATTTCCGCAAATGTATTTATTACCCAAACATAAATCAAAAACATTTCAGAAATATAGAGAAAAGATGAAAATGGACAACGATAGATGCTGATCGTCACAATCCGATTTATTTAACATACCGGTAAAAATTAACTGTTCCACCAACTTGAGATCTTTACCCACTTTTTGATCTGATTGCATGTTATTATAAGTTCTATGCAAATTACACAATACTTCAAGTCTACGCTACAGTGTCTACATAAGAGCCATTAACCGTAGCGACACCTAGTGGCCTTATTCAAAAGGAGGAAATGCATTTCCTATATAAGCCAATTTTTCATCGAATTTTAATGTATTTTATAATAACCAGGACGTAGACTAATCCATAAATGAAGTTCCATAACAAACAGTCCATCCGATCTCGAGTTATAAAAGGTGTAACCAACAACTCTCTTTAATATATATATATAAGATTACTTTCAGGAATTTTCGAATCGGTTTCTTTTTCCTGAGAATTTCAATAATTTTCTGTTCGCAGCGAAATCCGTTTGTCGCACTCGGAAGAAGTGAATCTTATCAGGAGGGAAAACGAATCGAGTCTAAAAGAACTGGAAGAACAGTTGGTGGCGCAGATAGAACTGAACAGAAAATGGCGATCGGAAACTAAGATCATCGTTGCGAAGCTCGTGGGGCAGATCAGACATCAAAGAGAAATAGTGAAGAGGTTGCACAGGGTCGTTTGGAATTTGAAGAGAAAAATGAAGGGTAAGCGGAGGGACAGGAAGACCCAGCCGGATCTGATGGTGTTGACGGACCCTTCGCAGATAGAGACTAAAAGGCGGAAATCGCTAAATACCTGACATTGTCAATGTTGTAATTGTGTAGGAGTACAAAAGATGTTAGATAATAAAGTATAGGTCGAACTGCATTCGAGTTTTTTTCGTCGCCATTGTTATGCACACTTTTTGAATGATATTTCTTTAAATGAATTAAGACCGCGGTAGGTTCCTTTCAGGCATTCTTGTGTTTTTGAATCAAAGTTGGCGAGTATTTCATACTTACCTTCATTCTCTTCGATGTGATAAAGTTGAATCTGAAAATGATGGGACAGTCGAAGAAAAATAAAAGAAACAAAAATAATACTATACATATATTTGTATAAAATTCCAAGTTCAACATATTTTAAATATTTGACTAATCAATACCCTATCAATATTCTCCATAAAACATTTTTCGATTTTCTCTGTATAAAATGATATGGAATTCGAGAATGGCCACGATATTTCTGAAAAGCTAGAATATAAAAAAATTAAGTCGATACGAGAATTCGTGAAGCTCTCCCGGAAGAATTGCACCTTGTCACTTAGCTTAGGTTTCGATTGTCGATAGGTTCATTATTACATAATAATATAATCACAATGTTGCTGTATACAACAGATAAAGAAAGATTGAAAAAGGTGAGAACATTATATAAAATATAGATATCTTATTTGATTGACAGTGCCCATACTTTATAGTGAGGAAGTATCAAAAGTAAAATAAAGATATAAGAATAGGTACAAAATATTAATTCATTTCATTCACGTTCGAAATGGTGCTAAAATCGAAGATATGTGGAAATGCATACGATCCTTTAGTTTCAGGTTAAGAATAGACCAGTAAATAGATAAAATGAGCAAATTAGCAGTGTGATTTCGGACCAAATATTAGAGCTGCACGCTTTTGCAATTGAGTTGAGTTCTTTTTCCATGATATTCTTTATTATCATTTCACGTTTTATTGATTTATTTAGGTTGTTGAAGGTGCTACCTGCAGTGTTTGAGTCTTAAAACCAGAACAGTTCATCCCTTAACACGATTGAAGGAAACTAATTTAATAAAAGGTTCAACATAATGAGATTCATCGAAGAAATTATCCCCCCAGTACTCATCGTAAAAAAGTCAAAAGGATCAGAAAAGTTAAAGAAGAGTGAGCAAATACATAAAAATAATACAAAAAAGTCCAATTCGACTCGGACCAACAACCCCAACCTCTCATTTCTTGTGAAAGGCCACCGTATCCTGCCTCTCTTTCTCCAAGATGTTCTTGGTGATGTTGAAAGCGTGAGTCTTCTTGAAGTCGACTTCTTTGTAAACGGTGCTCGACTCGTTTTTCGCGATGTTCAAGGCCGACGAACTCGGTATCTTGCAGTCGAGGTCGAGATCCAGGTATTGCATTTTCGAGACGATGAAATAATCGCTCTCTAAGGGCGAAGGCAGGTTTTCGAAGGAGTGGCCTCTGCTGAGAGGAGACGGACTCGGGGCCGCCCTCATCCTGCGGTCGTCGTCCAGGTTGGCGTTCCTCCGCATGTGGGCCTCCTGCGGGATCGACAAGAATTTGCAAAACCCCAAAAAAGTTACCAAAAAAACTCAAACTAGCTCAAAATTTTGCCTTGAGTATCGGGGGTTCTCAGAATTACCTGTAAGGGCGTCGGAGGCTTCAGCTTCCTGTCCACAGTGGGCGCGCCTCTCGGAGACGAGGGTTCCGTCACGGAAGATATCGACAGAGAATCCGACAGTTTCCTCTTCGGCTTCAACTCCCTATGGACTATGGGCGGCGGCATCAACTGCGTCTCCGTCAACAGAGGACTCGGAAGATTCGAATAGGCCGGGGTGGAAGATCCTTGAGAATGCGGCGAGGCCGGTTCTTCCTGCGTGTCGCTCAGATCGTACCTGAACACCTACAATTTTTTTTGTATTGAAAAAGAAGGTGGGAATTTCGCGGCGAATCTAACCTGACTCGTGCTAGGTTTCGGCGAAATGTCGTATTTGAATATCTGTCCGTCCAACCTAACGGGCGCGGCGTTGTTGTAACAGTGCCTTCGGCTGAAGGAATGCCTCAAGGAGTCGTTTTCCACCTGGTGCGACCTGGGAATGTCGTACATGTCGTCCGTGAGGATTTTCTAAAAAAAGGACGGTTCAAAGAGCGGGTACTTTGGGATTTGCGGAGTTTTAGTCACCTGTGGTTCGTTATTCGTCGACACTTCGGTTTCCTTCTGATCGCTACTGTAAAAAACCACATTTTGGCGATGAGATGCTTTTTTTAGGTTAGGTATTGACAGATCTTTGTTTTGAGGTTAGGATAGGTGTTGACAGATCTTGAATTTGAGGTTAGGTTACGTTGACTGAAGCGGACGAACGATGTCTTACCTAGTGTTGGAGGCATTCGACGGCAGGGACAAATTCAAATAATTGGGAGAGTTCTGTAGGACGACATTGGCGGGCTTAGGGGGCCTAGGTGGCACGTCAGTCTTTGTGAACTTTTGAGTTGCTATGAGATCTAAGTCTATCGAGCCCGTAGATGGCCTCTTGATCCTTTTTCCTGAAATGGAGAATCCTGACGAATTTTTTTCGATGCATCGAAAAAAAAAAACATGAAACCGAAACTAAACAACAATCAATCCAAATACAACAAAAGATATTCGCGCACGAAGCGAATTAAATAATTGCCCGTATTTTAGGAATAACAGGACATGTCGACAGTTTGCTTAGAACAAGAACTGTGATATAATATTTGGAAAAACTGTTAAGCCATTTCAGAATCAAATATCCTTCTATTTTATCATTCATATGAAAAAAATTCCAAACGCGAGCATTTCTTTCACGCAGATTAAAATTTCTTTGGTTCAGTATTTGTTTGTCTCCTTATCAAAGCTGTATTATTCACGTATTTTTTCTGAAAGCAATCTCTGGAACACTTCCTTTTACCCTTGTCCGATAAACGTTTTGTATGTTTTCACCGCCGTTGAGTAATCAAACGTTGCTCATTGTATAAAACACTGATGGGCTTTCTAATTGTTTATGAGTAATTGATACACAATCTAAAGCAGTTATCGGAGTAATGACCATAAATTGTATCACTGAGTAATTGGTTAACATTTTCATTCGGTTCTTGAATAATAACCGCCAAGATATTGGTGAAAAAGGCTTTCCACAGAGTTATACAGCGATTCCCACAACTTTTGAGCATTCGTTTCATTTGAAAGATTGATTTAAAATTTTGCATTTATTTTGAAAAGAACGTATCCAAGCTACATGTAAAATTAGGTCCAAAACTATAAGAAATTCTCGCGAATTATGGAGAAAAATATGTCAATATATCACTAAAAACATATCCGGGATCGTAGACGATTTCTTTGACAGCTGTCAAATGCTTTTTGACAGATGTCAAATACTTTTTGACAGCTGTCAAATACTTCTTGACAGCCGTCAAATACTTCTTGACAGCTGTCAAGAATATTGTTCAACTGGTTCCTTGAACTGCGTTCAATTTTTCCATTACTAATTTCCAGTAAACCGAACTTTAATCGCGTTAAGACGCGGTTTTCAGGTCTGCTACTCTTAATGGTATGTACCATATAAAACGTAGAATACCCTAAATGGCAATATTTCAAGAGTGAAATACCTGAAAATTCTGTATGAGGCAATTTTCGAATAAAACACGAGATATTAGACCATTTCCTACCTTCCGAAGAGACCCAGTCCTCTTCGATAAACACACTTTCCGAATCCGTAGGACTTTGCAAAGGAGATCCGTCGTTCCCTTGGTCGACTGTCAGGTCCTTTTTAGTGGGTTTAGGAAGAGTTTTTGTATCGTGTCTTCTCGGACTATCGTAAAACATCTGATCGTTTACGTAATTGAGATATATTTTCTGAGATGAGCCAGTACCGTATGTGTTATTCTGCCAGCTTGTAACTTTTTGGGTTAACGAATGGAGATCCTGCATGAAGACAAAATAGGTGCGACTGTTTCAGAGTTGAAGGGGAGAACTTACCTGTCTATCGAACACGGGGTATTTTCCAGTCATACATTCTGATATTGGGATGTAAGGACTGGTACTAACGGGCATTGTGTTGCTTCGTTTTAAAGTACCACCATCTTCTTCCACCACTTCGACATCTGAGGGCATATTGCTGAGATTTCCTGAAATTTGAGGTGGTTCTTCAGTCTTAGCCAACTCATCTGAATGTATGTGAGAAATAGTTTTTTTTTCACTCATACATCAGAAATCAAAATTTGTGCTGTCCATTTCTGGATGAATTATACTTAAAGAAAGGTGTCATACAAACAATCTGACCTGATACCCTGGACTCCTCATCGTCGTTTGTTGTTGCGTCTGCTCTCAAACCACAAACTTTACATATGCACTTCACCCAAGACCTCATTTCGACCTCGGTATCAGCAGCTAAGTAGTATGTTCTGGTCGGGGTCTTGATGTCAAACACATGATCGAATTTCAATTTTCTCTCCTCCAATCTGAGCCCCAAATCTACCTGTTCACAATGGTCTAAATTTATAACACCCTTTAAATGTCTGCAATTTCTGTCAGTGTAGTAATTCAGCACATATTGTCCGGGCAATTCACCTTGTGTTAAGGAAAACCAACGTCGTCTCCACCTCTACAAGACAATTAAAACAGATATACACAAATTAATGCCAGTTAAAGAAATGATTCATTCATTGTGTGGACAGCTAGATAGTATGTTGATATGAAGCATCAATTGAAATTCAACGTACCGCTCGCAAAATCCTCTTTGTTGGTGGCGATTTGGTCAGCCAGCCTTCGAAGACAACCTCTTGGTTGGTCTTTGCCATCTTATTTGTGATATTGTCCAAGTACTTTTCTATTTTCTGCATGTGTGCGATCTCAGAATTCCAGATGATGACTAATACAATGTCATTTGAGGAAGGTTTGTACAACAATTAACGACTGTTGGCTGTTTACAATTCGCATGTACTATTCACGTCAAGAAAATGAATCAAGGAATACCAGCTGATTGGACAGAGTTGCCAAATTATTATGGATTCTTGCTCCTAGAAATAATCAAAACACTACTTCAAATCCATTGTTTCTATTGATGTCACAATACGTCAACTGTCAGTGTCAGGTAGTGTATTCATATGACATTAATGCTCATTTATCTAAGTAAAATAGGTTTGGATTTTTAATATTTCGTATTATTTTTCTCTAGAAATTGTTAGGAGAAAAATAAAAATAATTTTGAGATGGCATATTGAGTTTTTGCAGAAATCTGTGAGACTGTCATCTGCTGAAATGTTCCCACACTCAATTGAGCAACACGTACGAAACTGTATGTACATTACATACTTCCACGTTCTTAGGTTAGAGGGCGCTACCATCAAAAATTGAAGAAATCTTCTACGATAAAATCATTATTACCTTGAAGTATAGAGAGCGCTGCATGTTTGTGGTTTTTGCAGAAGTCTGTAAGACTGCCATCTGTTGAAATGTTCCCACACTCAATTGAGCAACACTTAGGAAACTGTATGTACATTACATACTTCCACGTTCTTAGGTTAGAGGGCGCTAACAACGACAATTGAAGAAATCTTCTACGATAAAATCATTATTACATTGAAGTATAGGGAGCGCTGCATGTCTGTGTACAGAGATCTATCACGAATCCACCCATGTTTATATATCGAAATATAGAGGATGCAATAACCAGCCCTTCAAAGAAAACTAATGAAACAGAAGTTACAAATATGATTTCAGAAGCTTTATAATTTTCCCCAAATGTCAGGCCATGAGCGCAATAGCTTTCAAAAGAAAATTCATTAAGTTAAAGCCTTGGGGGCTCCTTGGAAGGAGCGCGCAGAGAAAAATCATTCAATCTAGCCAAGTCCTCTCAGTTTTCGAGAGGAAATTCGAATAATACACTATCCCAACCTTGTCCGATCGATGGTATTTCAAACTTCTTGTTATTTTCTATCATTTTGGTCGTGACTCGTGTTAGTACGAACCTTTTATGACGTCAGTAGAAAGGTCAAAAATATAAAATCAACACGAACATTAAATTGAACACACAAAATCCAAACAGGATTTGCATTAAGTCCAGAGAAAATGCGACTAATATATTAATTGATGCAGTTAATTGTATCGGAAAGTAGGTAAACCCCACAATAAACAGATGAAGAAAATATATAAAGACTTCATAAAGCTACCTATACGAATTCACAGCCAATTTTGTAGTTACTCTACTTTGAGTTCCAGAAAAGTGTAGCCTTTTGAAATGGATACCAATATGATGACTCCTGAAATCACAGAAAAAGAATGCTACCGAATATTGGAGCAACACATTGGTGAAAAAGATTTCCAAATATTGAATTACGAAGTTGGCAAAGCTAGTTCCAAAGTGATGGGATATATGGGTGACCATTTTCGTCTTAAAATCCACTACCGGGAAAATCCAAACAGCAGAATCGAAACCGAAGTGTTTTTCATGAAAACTGAACCATTATCCAACATAACACAAGCGAAATACGTGGAGGAACTTGGTTTATTCAAAAAGGAGAGTATGTTATACGAAAATGTGTTGAGCAAGTTAACGGCAATAGCCGGCAATCATTTCTGTCCCAAATTTTACTTGTTGAAGAAAAACTGTTTGGTTTTGGAAGACTTATCTACGAAAAATTTCAAAGTGAAGGAATCGTACCTCAATCTTGACGAATGTGAGTCTTTGGTGAAATGTCTGGCTGTTTTTCACTCAGCGACAATCATTTACGAAGAGTTGAATTCGAAGGAAGGGAAAGAATTCAGAATGAACCACGTATATCGCGAGGAAATCAACGAAACGGCTTTTTCTTTCGTGGAAGGTCAACCAAGATGTTTATGGTTGGAAAACAATACGAAATGTGTATCAGACTGCATAAAATTCAAACTGAAATTGAAGGATGCCGATATTATAATCTCAAAACTTCACAAACTCGCTTTCAACGATATGCAGACCTACATAAAGGCTTCCAAGAAGTTTAGAAATACTGTAACGCACTGTGATCTATGGGCAAATAATTTCATGATGGACGATGATCTCACCTGTAAACTAGTCGATTTTCAGCTAGCGAGATATAATCCACCAGCTTACGACCTTATGCTCTCCCTTTTTTTGAATACCGAGAGAAACCTCCTGCAAAAACATTTTGGCAGACTACTTGATTTATACTACAGCACCTTCGAGAATATGCTCCATCAATATAAGTTACCAGCAGAGGACATTTTTTCGAAAAATCTGTTTCTAGAGTCTGTACAATATTATAAACTGCCCACTCTTTTAGAAGCTGTTTATTTCACTACCAACACTTTAATTTCTTCAGAAACTTCTAGGTATTTGTTGGAAGATAAAGAAAGGTACCATGAATTTGCCTTCACCAATCGAAGTAAATACATATTGCAGGAGTATGATGTGAACGAGTCTTTCAGAAATGGATTTTTAGAACTTCTAATGCCTTTAATAGAGATTCTCAGAAGAAACGATTGAGTTTTTTCACGTTTTCATTCCAGTCTCGAGTTAATGCTACATGGACAATCGGGGCTATCCACTAAGCAAAGTTGTTATGGATAGCAACTGTAAATCGTCGTTATACCATGCTTATGGGATAACGACGATGTGAATAGTGAATAGCCCCGAATGTCTTTATTGAGTTGTAAGAATGTTTTTTACTATGGAAAATAAACTATTATAATATTCACATTTTAATTTTATTTTTAAAATACCTTCTACTCTAACAACTTCATGATCCTCATTTCAAGTATAATATTCAATCAGAGAAATCTAAATTAATCCTAGGATGATCTAGTATTTCATTTAAAACGAAATTCGGTAAGAGAATTGAGGTTAAATCATCAACTACTTCTCAATAGCCTCAACAAAATTATTCACACATTTCCCTCGAAAAGGAAATTCTAGTATCAGAGAGAAAATTAGACTAACTCCAAACCTGACACCAATTAAATAATCGCAGCTGATGATTGACGGATGCAAAATGAGTAAAAGCTACAAGGTATGTATACGACTTTAGAAATTATGCGAACGAAAACTTTAATTCAATTTAATAAATAAATTCCCAAAATATGCATTCTTCATGATGATATAATTGTCTTCAAATGCATACTATTCATATTAATCTTCTACTTGAAATAATTACAAAGGTAAAATCAAATTCAAACACTCGAAAAAAATTTGCGACAGCGTTATTCAATATTGACGAAAGAATTTCCCTGCCAAAACAGATCATTTGACATTATTCTTTCTTGTTTATATTTGGTACATAATTATTTTGTCACAATGATCCCTTTTATGTTTGAATTTGTTTATGGATACAGACAGGTGAGACAGGTGCACTGTCTCAAATCGTCGAGAAAAGATTAAGCTATCAAACATGATTACCTGCATTAAATTTTGATTCACATTAGTCGTGTCGAGATGTCTAGAGTAGACTAGAAAATTATATTCAAGTCGTGCTTCTTTCAAATAAGATCAAAATGGACCACAAAGCCATAATAACCGAAGAAGATTGCCACAAAATTTTAAAATCAATCTCTCAAAGCAATACGAATTTGAATCTACTCAACTATAGCATTGCCAAGGCTAGCAGCGATACAGTTGGTTTTCTAGGCGAATACTTTCAACTGAAATTGTGGTATGAAGTTGAGAAACAAGTGAAGGAAGAGGTATACTTTTTGAAAACGGAACCTTTTACCAATGAAAATCAGAAGAATTTTGTCGAAGACTGTGGTATATTCAGAAAAGAAGCTTTTACTTACGATAAAATCCTGCCAGAATTGATGAAAGCTACCAAACTGGAATACGCACCTCGTTGTGTGTTGACCAAAGAAAAAGTTTTGGTTCTGGAGGACTTAAAGAGCAGAAATTTCAATGTAGTAAGGAGAGATTACACTTTGGAAGAATGTAAGGGACCCATGAAAGCTCTGGCTCATTTTCATGCCTCTTCCATTGTTTACGAAGAAAACAGAAAAAAATCTGGTTCTATTTTCAGTTTCAAAGAATACTTGGATGAATTACCTGAAGGAACTTTTTCATTCGACGAAAATGATCTCAAATATAAATGGTTAAAATGCGCTTCAAATTGTATAATAGACGTCATGAAAATTCTTGAAATCTACGATGAAAATATGGAACGTAAGTTACTGGAAATTATATTTGGTGGAGAATTGAAGAAACGCATAAAACCATCTCAGAGATTTAGAAATGTACTGACACATAACGACCTTTGGTCCAATAATATTTTTTTCAACGAAAAAAACCACTGCCTCATTGTCGATTTTCAGCTAGTCAGGTACACACCTCCTGCTTACGATTTGATCATGGCTCTTTATCTCAACAATTCGATCGAGTTCTTGGAGAAAAACTCACAATTTTTGTTGGGTTTTTATTATGGTACCTTGGCTGGTGTACTGACAGATCATCAATTGGATCCTACCGTTATTTTTCCTTTCAGTGAATTTTATGAATCATTGGAAGCGTACAAGACAACAGCTTTAATTGAAGCTACAATGTTCGCTTTCAGTGCTTATCTATCTGAAGAAGTGAGCGCTTATATCAGAAGCGATTGCGAAAGATACCAAAGTTACACATTTTCGAGTAGAATTCCCTTCATAATGGACCTTTTTGTGAAAGACAGAAAATACCAGAAGAAAATTATGGGATTGTTGAAGACTTTAGCTGAAAATATACAAAAAAGAAAGTATTGATTTTGCAAACTTAAATGCGAAATTTAATTTCCTGGACTACAATTTTATTTTGAAGACATGTTTTCAGACAGTTGATAAATTGGTGATAATTAAAATAGGTTTTTTTTACATTTCCAGCACTCAAATAAAACTTTATTTCACCTTTGACTTATGGTCTCAACCGATTAAACTATGTCATAATATTTTGAATGTTATTTTGCTTCGAAATTGTTGATAACCTATATACCGAGTTTTCGAAAATTGAATCAGTATTTGCAGATATTACCTCCTACAAAAAGAAGTTCTCTATTTATAAAGGGTGCTTTTCAATTTCGGAGCTGTAACGAGTATTATAAATTGAAAATTAACAAAAAAGTTCTCTCTTATTGATACAGAGTATTCTTTAATTTTGAAGCTTCAACGAGTAGTCGTTTTCTTTTGTTGGCGTCCCCCGTACCTCCCACAATAGGTGAATAATAAATCCTTATCAATAAAACTGCGACTTCCGGACTGAAAACACCATAACCCGAAACGCTATCGAATTCCCACTTCGTCCCTATCAAAAATTAATTCTCGAAGAAAATAGAGCTTTTCCAGTCGTCGCCGCTTCGGGTCGGAAAAACCGACGCGAACGCCACCTCCGGCTCGGAAAAATCTCCACGCATGCTCCTAGAACCGGATCGTTTTCCACGTTTATTGTGAAATCTTCACGGGCGTCAACACATGGATTTGTTCGGTGGAAAAGCACTTCTTTGAAAGGGTGAGTTGAATGTGAGAATGCCCAGGTTTGGTTGTCGGGAAAATCGAGCTTTTTCGTGTGCTTTTCGTAGGGAAAGCGTTGTTTTCCTTTTGTTTAATTCGCGGTTTCATCCTCGATTTGCAAGTCGATCAATCAACATTTTTGTTAGGTGGAATATCGAGTGGTTGTTTTAGGAACGATCAGGAAATTATTGAGATTCTTCATATTTTTCTTGCAATTTTTCCCATTCAAAAAGCGCAATAATAGCGCTGGAATTTTAAGGTCTTGTGTGCTATATATTAAGTATTGATCGATGCGCTGTGTTGGAAAGCCGTATTTTATTATCTAATGAAATGATATAACCAGTGGTTGCATGGAATATTGAGGATTTTCCTCCGTACACGTTTTTATTCGTCGTAAAATAAAAAACCATTATTTTGGCGCAAATTTGGTATGTTGGAGATAGTTAAAAGTAATGGGTTTTTTATCAGTTTCTTTTATGGCGCAATAGTTGATTGAATGGGCTTTTATCGCAGAAGGAAATTGTTGGTGGGCAAATATTCCAATTCATCCATTGTCAAACAATCCTACTCAAATTCCTTCGTTTCATTGAGCGAATAATCCAATACTCCTACGATCGGGTCATCTCATTTCGATATATAAACCCTAGATTCGAAAACATAAACTCTAAAATCATTGGAGCATTCAAATAAGTGATCATAATCTTTTGAAAAATGAGTTCTATTATCAAGAATCATTTGACCCATCTTTCTTCATTGCAAAAGCTTCTAACTTCAGTTTAGGACTTTTGTAAATTTTTCTCCTGAAGAACCGTAAAAGTACCACAGAATAAAAATGGATTCAACAAGTTTTTTCACAACAAAACTTCAATTCGAACACAAATTAAGCTCCTTTATCATCTTGAAAACAACCTAAGCAACGTTGTTGTTTCTTGTGACAAATTTACTAGATTGTTTAATTATTTGAATATTCCATTTTAAGGTTCTATTGTTGATGGGTTTTATGACATATCGACAAAACTGTGGCATTGGGCAATTAGTTTGGGTGGAATATTCCAAACACTCGTATTGTGGGTACGATAATAACCCGTATAAAAGTGATAAACGATCATGGGTACCACATGTAATATGGCTATTTAGTGTTAGACTGGTAGGGGATTAATTTATCGGTAATCAGGATAAAAACTTGTCAATTGAAAAAGAAATAACAAAAGATGGGGTAGAAGTTTGCTCTACAAATTGAATGAGCATAAGGCAAAACTGAAAAATTTAAAGGTAAAAAATTGTTTTGGATGAAAATCATAAAGCACTCAACTGATTTTGAAGTTTCTGCTTGTTCGTTTAAATTCAAAACCATTTTGCAGGTTTTTTCAATAATTTTTTTCATTCCAATCTTTAAATTTTGCATAGAGGTACCTACACGAAAGTCGTTATTTTAAAGCTGAATACCAAATTTCAACTCTGTAGTATTTGTAATTTTTGAAATAAAGGAAATGATTTGGACGTTTGGAATAGTTCGACAATAACAGTACTTTGGGCAAGAATATAGGATCCCTCTGGAACAAGAGCGCAAAATTGATCGCTCATTTCTTGACTGATCAAGAAAATAACTATTCCTAGGTTATTGCTGCACCATAATGAGATCTCTTCCTACTCAAAAACATCTTCTATGTATGAAGTTCATTGTTTGGAACTTCTGATTCTGTACAGGGTTTCACAGTCCAGTAGCTATTTCTTATAGAAGAATATCGACTATATTCATCAACCGATCAACCCCTCTCAGATACGATACATTACAATCAAGTTCACTCTTTGAAGGTTGCGCAAACATAATTACCAATTCATATTTATTGTGTTGTCTGGGCTTAATCGATTCACGTCTGAATACGGTCTCGCCAATTGGAAATATGACGTGAATTCCTGCCCACTGATAGATTCAAGTAAAGGAGCTGTTTGTTAATGTATTTTCATCTACTCGGGAAATTTCCTCAGCGCTCCCCCTCATCCATTAGAGCTAAACTAGATCCATTTCTGAATGCCGCATGGCCAATTTTCCAGATTAGGAGGAAACCTCGCCGGGACAGAAATGCACTTGGAAGCAGTTGCTATTATGGAAAATTCCCAGGACGCGACAAGACAAACGGGAACGGCAGCAAGGTGACCCAATTACTAAGAAATGTCCTACGAAGCTGACAAGCAATTCTTATGTCCCCGACTGATAGACTACCTTGCTATCGTCGGGGTCAAGTCAAGCAATAATGCTAACAAAAGCTCAAGTACCTCGATACAGGTGAGATGATCACATGAAATCTACCCTGAGTTTTAAGGAACTTAACGTCGTTGGGTGTGACAAAATGTTTTGGCCATTTCCAGGCTCCGGAACTCCTGCGTCGCTACCCCATCCAAGACCACAAGGATTTCCCGATGCCCCTCGACATGGTATATTTCTGCCAGCCAGAAGGCTGCTCTTCTGTGGGTCCCAAAAGGACGGCTCAGAGAGACGCCACCTCTTTCGTTTTCACCCTAACGGATAAAGATTGCGGGAAAACGCGCTACGGAATTTGCGTCAACTTTTACAGGCCGATCGAGAAACTCTCCGCTGGTCTCTCCGCCGCTGGACGGCGGGCCAGCACCAGCATGAGGAGGAACTCGTGGAGGAAGAGCATGGAGAAGAGTTCCGATTCGGCTTTTTCAAGGTAGGGACTCTATAAACCACTCTATACACGACAGAATGTTATCACAAGCTTCCCAAACCTTCTTCCTAGCGACTACAGAAGCAGCAACATAGGACCAAGCGACTCGGAAAAGGACACGAGTAGGAGAGATTCGGAATCCATAACACCAAACTTAACAACTCCAAGATTGGGAGTTACTGCTCCTTCCAACGACTCGGAGAGCGGGGGCAGTCACTCTCCTTCACCTAGAGCCAGCAGAAAGAGAAATGTAAGTTTCCTTGCTCACAAAAAAACACCCAAGTGAGCTCCTAAACGATTTCACAATAAGCAAATTCGATAAGGACTTGGTGCTCTTAGATTAAGAATTGGTGAACCTCCTCAACTTTCGTGGAGCAGTTTATGAATCAAACATTGAATTTTCAGAAGATAAAGAACCACTCTTTAACCTCCCTCTGTCTTCTGTCCCACCATCCCTTCTTTACTTCGTTCAGAGAATGTCTCCACATACTGAGGAAGCTGATAGATGCTTGCAACGAGTCTTCTAACCCTAGAAGAGTAGGAGGTTCGAAACAAGCTCCAAGGTAAGATGGAGCGAAAACAGCCACAGGGAAATATTAAATTATCTTCGAATTCACAGGGAAAGTGTTTGGAGTGTTCTGACTGGTCAAGCTGGAGAAGGCGCCTCTTCAATAGTCCTTCACGATGTTAGAGAAATTGAAACGTGGATATTGAGGCTGCTTTCGTCGCCAGTACCGATACCAGGAAAAACAAAGTAGGTACCAAAAGGGTGTTCCAATTGGAATCACATGAGTATCCTGATTTGATTGATTTTTTCAGAGTGGAAGTAGAAGTGTTATCACCAAGTGTATACAACCCCCTAGCGTTTGCCTTACCAAGTCATACTCGATTTAGCCTTGTGGACTTTCCTCTACATTTGCCTTTAGAACTACTAGGTATGTTGTGGATGTATTCAGGAAGGGGAACATTGTTAACTTTTCTGTTTTAGGTGTCGAAACGTGTTTGAAAGTTCTTACGATTATTTTATTGGAAAACAAGATTATATTTCAAAGTAGAGACTATAATGCTCTTTCAATGTCTGTGATGGCTTTTGTTACTATGTTATATCCTTTAGAGTACATGTTTCCGGTTATACCTCTATTACCGACGTGTATGAATTGCGCAGAGCAGGTGAGTTCACTCTGAATTATGATTACCAGTAAGTTTGTGCCTTATTTTTTATGCAAATTGGGAATTATTGTAAAAGCTCAAAAACTGCGACGTAATGGTTTTGTTATATGTTTCTATTTGATGTTTTATACGTAATATATACTTACTTCGTAATTCCATTTTATATTTTAATATATTTCAGCTCTTATTGGCACCAACTCCGTATGTCATTGGTCTTCCAGCTAGTTTTCTGATGTTCAAAAAGAATTTCAGGTGAGAAATCGTCATTAGAGTCTAGGTTTCACTTTGCTGACTTACCATGCAGCCTCAAGGCATACAAATTTCAAATTTTTTGCTTTCAGACTTCCTGACGATGTATACCTGATAGATCTGGATTCTAACAAACTGTTAGCCCCACAAGAGGTACCCCAACTACCAGAACCTGAGGGAACAATACTCAAGAACCATTTGAAACAGGTGAGATTTTCGTTTGATGATTTGTGTTCGAACTTATTTACTTTTTATGTGTGTTTAATTATCTTCTTCGTTTAGGCTATGCAACTTATGGAGCAAGACGGTGTTGCAGTAAATATATTTTTCTCAAGAAAATGCATGTTTAGGCCGATAGAGGAGAATTCAAACTCGAGAAATGTTCGAAGTGTAAAAAATCGTTTTCATATGAGAATAATGTGAATGTTTCTCGAGTTTGTCTATTTGAAATTGAGCTTTTCAGAAGTAGATCACAATTGCTTCTGTTGAATCAGCACTAGATGAAGAATAGTGTTATGCTTGCTGATTTGGTCTAGTCCAGAATCTGATAGTGAAATACTCGCACCTGTTGCTTGATTAGGAACTAGTCGACAAATATGGTAGTCTCCTTTTATTAGTCTTGCTCAATTTTAATGAAAAATAGCTCCACGACCGTCAAATATTGCGGAACTAAAACAAAACTACGATCGAAAGTGTCGATTTGATCTACAATTTTTGGTCGCGACGGTTTCTATGCATCTCTACTTGGATTCAAGGGAAACCATCGAAGCACATCAGAATCACAGAGATATTTTGTTCTTCTTTATTTGGAGCAGTGCATGATAACCTTCCAACCTTTTCGAATTATGGATCAGGCTCAAACGATCGGTACTTTATGGACTCTTGTTTTTTCTTGACTTACCAATATCTCAAGATATTAAATCTTCCAACCTCAGATTATTGCTTTCATCATTTTAGTAAGGACATGTGGGAATTTTGTGGGTAAAAAAGTAAAAAAAAAGCATTTATTAAAACTATATATTCGAGATAAAGTATTACAAAACTAATACTTAATAACATATTTTCACTGGGCTAAAAAAAAATAAAAAAAACTCAATCAATAATATAACTCGGATGAACAACCAACAACGGATCGTCTTCCTCCTGCTCCTCCTCGGACCCCTTTAACCCCACCTTACTCAACTCGATGATGACGTTATCGTGGTAAATCAACCTATCGATGACCTTCTCGATCAGCTGCTTCTTCTCCACCAGCTCGTCCTCCGTCTCGATCTGATCGATGACCGTGTTCAGGTACCAATCGATCAGCCCGCTCCTCCTCATCCCCTCCGAACTGTCCTCCTCGCTCCTCGCCTCCTCCCTCCTCATGTGGATCACGATCATGTTGCTCAGCGTCTTGTACTCTTCGAAGCTGAGAACCAGCTTCCTCTTCTGGGCCGCGGGCGTCTCTTCTTGGGTGGCGGGCTCTTCGACCGTCGCTTCTTCCTCCACCATCCCTTTGTTGTCTTTGTCCAGGTGGATGTCGGGTTGTTCCACCCGGATTATGGACTTATTGAGGAGTCTGTAGGCTTCCTTGACGTGTTTCGGGAAGACCTCGTCGGAGATTTCCATCCTGGCCATGGCTTCCGCCAGACGGATCATGCTTTCTAGCTGTCGCACCGTGATCCTCCAGGTGGATTTGCCGGTGCTGGTGGAGTCTCTCAGTCTCAAATGGTTGTAGTGGCGCACCAGGAGTTCCCCGGCTTCTTTGCTGATGACCGGCTTGAATTTCCTGGCGAAGGAAATGTACTGCAAGACGTCTTGCCGCGTGTAAACCCTATCGATGTTATCCTCGATGTTGCTGTGCAAATCCACGATCTTCCTGGCCACCGCGTAATCCGTAACCTCGTTGCATTCGTCCACCAGGATGAAGAACAAATCGAACCTGGACATGATGGGTGCGGACAAGGCTATGTTCTGCTGTAACGATTTAGCCCTGTCGTATCTGCCCCCGATGGGGTTGGCGGCAGCCAGGATCGACGTCCTGGCATTCAGGGTGGCTCTGACCCCCGCCTTGGCGATGGAGATGGTCTGTTGTTCCATGGCCTCGTGGATGGCCACCTGATCCCTCAGGTCCATCTTGTCGAATTCGTCGATGCAACAGACGCCGTTGTCTGCCAGCATGAGGGCGCCGGCTTCTATGACGAAGTCGGAGGTTTCTTCGTCTCTCACCACGGCTGCCGTGAGACCCGCGGCAGAGGAGGCTTTGCCCGATGTGTAAACCGCGCGGGGCGAGAATTCTGAAACCTAAAGATTGGGGCTGAAGGTTTGTGGAATTTTTACCCACAGGTTTCGGGAAAATCCCTCAGAAGCCCAGAAAAGGGCTAACCAGTGAAGAAAAGAAAGAGTCTAAAAGGAGGAGGAAAATGATAGGTAGTGCAAAAAACAAGCAAATATGTGAGTGAATGAAATAATAATTAAATAAAGAAGGTATTAAACAAAAACAGTAAAGAAAAGAGACAAAAATTAAGGAACAAAAGGATAAACAAACAACCAAAAGATTAAGATGAAGATAGAGGACAAGATTTATAAAATCAAAAAGATATAAATGTAGAACGAATAAGAATTAAAAAAATAATAATAAGAAGAATATTAGGGATGCAAGCACAGGCGGGAACGAAGAAAACAAGAATATTTGGCAAAGGAAAAGATTCAACTACCAGAAACACAGACAACAACTCAAACCTTCTCTTATAAATAATCACCTGCTTCAAAAACTGCGACTTGGCCGTACTGGGGTCCCCGACAATACAACAATTGATGTCGCCCCTCAAAGTAGTCCCCTCCACGGTAGTTTTAGCGACTCCTCCGAACAACATCAACAAAATGCCCCGTTTGACTTCCTCGTTCCCGTGGATGCTGGGGAAGAGGCTGTTTATCAGGTTGGTGTAGAGGTTCTTGTCGTGCGACATCTCGTACATGTGCTTCCACTCGCCGTCCGTCATCTGCTGTTTCATTATCTCGGGCGTTATCTCGTCCATCGGCATCTCGATGCCGCCGAATTTTGGGTTGGTCGGTTGGACGCTGCAGGCCAAAAAGGCCATCCTGTAGTGCAGGTCGCGTACTCCCAAGGCTTTGAGACCTCGGACACCTGAGGAAGATCGACCGAATGCACAAAAAACGAAAGACGAAACAGAAAAATCCTATCACGATTAAATATCGCGTAAATCTTATCATTAACTTTGTTAGCTCGAAGGAAAAGAATAAATTCCGATAATTATAAGGATCGAATTTAATTTATTTGCAGTTTATTTAGCTTAGCAATGAATATCACTGGCAACACTGCAAAGTTTAAGTCAAGTTTTACGTTGCCATGGAAATATATAAAATTATAATCATTCCACAAAACCAAAGTGTACTTGTTCTTGCATTTTCCGCTAATTTTTATATCAGATATAGAATTTTATTGATTCCCACATTGACTTGCTCAGGCTAAACCTACCTCGAATGCCATAAATATCTATTTGAAGTTTTTGCCTAAATTCCAGTAACTTAGCTTTGCAATGAATATCACTGAAGTAAATGTGAAGTTTCATGTTGCCATGGTAACAGTTTTCAGAATGTCAACAGTTCAGTGACCACAGAAGAAAAATTTATACTTTTTAGAACATTTGAGCATTAGAGATTAAAACAATACATCCATTTCACTTTCCCTTCTGTCAGTTTCCAGAGTACATTGAAAAATCACCAAATAAGAGCCAAAGCATAAGATTCAAGACTCACCCTCTCCTTCATCACCGCCCTTATGCCTCGAATTAATCTGCGCTTTAGCGCCAGGCAAAGACATTTTACCAACATCTGGAACGACAATCAAGGTTCCTGTAAAATCGTAACGATCTCCAGCTTGAACCGTTTCCACATTCTCCGCCCTCAATATAACCTCAACACTCCTCGGGATACAACCTCTGGGTAGTTCGGCTTGGGTTTCCTGTATTCTTACTTTTTGGAAATCGGTAAAGAGAGACTTGTCTATGTCCAACATGAAACGTCTTCTGTTCATGCATACCGGGTTCCTACAGATGGTTGGATTGGTGAATTTAAACTGTTGCTCAACGTTTTTTATTGCTGTTTGACAGTCCAAACAAACAAAAGTACCTAAGAAGAAAATATTTCGTAAACCATCAATGGTTGTATAATTTTCCAATCTCTGTTACCTGAAATCAATTCTGGGTGAACTGGATGTGTTCTGATAACCTGACCGGAAATTCTTATGAGAGTTCCGATTTTTTCAGTCTTCAATTCCCTGACTTTATGTCTTGTTGGGACATCGGTGAAACTGACGTAACATTCTTTATCCTTCTTAAGTTCACATCTATCCTTAACGAAATTCGATACAGCCTGACAAAGATAGGGGTATATACGATAGTATTCTTCGATACAAGTAGTGGCCAAGTTTTGATTGTATTTCTCGACATCTTCAAAACTGACTTCAATGGTACTTCTTTCCTGGTTCAGAAGTTCTTTAGCTGGATCCAAATATTTGATTTCGTTTTCTTCTCTAAACCTATAACAAGAAAATGAAGAGTTCATATTCGAAGTCCAGTAGGCTGTGAAGTTTGACTAATCAAAATGCCACAGCACGCTAGACTTTGAATTTTTTTTAATGCTCGCTAATAATTATGAATTAAATGGAATGAATGAGTACTCACTCTTCAAGGAAATCTTGGAAAAGCTTCTGACAACGAATACCGACTTCATCTCTTTGAACTCGGTGAACTGTTTGAATTCCTTGAACATCCATATCGAGGGCAGTTTGTCCTCAATTATTGAATTCCTATTTTCGCTATTTCTTATTATGTATGAAATTTAGCAATAAAGAAAATTCAACAAAGTTAACCGTGTTTTTAAACAGATTTCCTTCAAATATGAATTTGGCGCGAAATTTGACGTAAGAATGAACCATAGAACACAAATTATCGCATGAACGGAAATTTGTGGTATTTTACCGATAACGTCTCTGGAATGAACAATATTTTATTGTTATCGGACTCATTAATATTTTAATCAGTGTTTCAGTATCCAACAGTAGTGTAATACTGGGGAAATGAATAATATAATTTCTGAAGTCACTGCTTGGAGCACGGCCGATTATCATAGATTTCCGGCCGGGCTCCGCTAGAATTTAGAGTCAGGTCAGGATTAGCACAATTGATTGTGTTGAAGGTTTTTAGAGGAACAGCTTTAGATCGCTTATAATTTATAGACTGTTTCATCAGCTATTTCAATATTTGCTGTCGTTTTCAGGCTATTTCGGGCCTTTCAACTCCGAGCAATCCTGCCATGCAGTTGCAACCTTCGAGAAGAGACAGCGTATCGAATACTTTAAGGTGGAATTATAACTTTTAAATTTTTTCAATGATGTTGAATAAATATTTAATTTTAGTATATCGAAGCAGAAGTCTCCTGAACCAACACCATTGCATTCACCGCATCAAAGTTCGTCTCCAAGACTTTCCATTACGCCTCAATCAACTCAAAGTTTGAGCCCCCAAAAATCAAGCGTATCACCTTCATCTCCAGGTGGAACCAACAATTTTATTTATGGAAATGACGTCGATTCAGTTGATGTTGCAACAAGAGTGGCAATGGCAAGTTTATAATGAGAATAAGATTGCAATAGGAATTTTTCTTTCTGAAGCGCAGTCCTAAATATAAGGTTTTTTATTTTCAGGTTCGATTCTTTAACTCCCAAAACACTCTGGCAAATTTCACGGAGCACACTAGGACTCTACGTCTCTATCCAAGACCGGTGGTAGCTTTCCAAATTAACAGCTTCCTAAGATCGAGGCCGAGAGCTTCGCAGTTCTTGAATAGATTTGCGAGGACTCAAGCTGTCGAATTTTTGGCAGAATGGTCCTTGACGCCCACTAATGTAGCCTTTCAAAGAGTTCAAACAGGCGTATTGGATCCTTCTCAGATAGGGGATAAGTCCAAATGGTTCATGCATACGTTGGATACCATCAAATTCAACGTTTGGGATGATGGAAGCTCTCTGAATGGCGCATTAAGGTCAGTAAGAATCAAAGGGTCTAGAATTACGATGCTTTGGAGTCCCCTGATTTTCCTCTTCATCTAAATCTCAATACACCTTCAAGGTTACTGCAAAATCCAGAACACCAACCAACCGACGAGAGCGGTTCCGACTCTGAAGGTGTAGAAAGCACAAGTTCGAGTTACTCCTCACTTAGTGACTTCGTCTCCGAAATGGCATCTTCAGATCTATCCCCAGGAGCTGCCTCATCCTATCAAGACCGAAGAAAATCCTCTCAAAACATGTGTTTATCCTCGAACGTAGACATTGAATCCGTCTACCACCCTCCAAATAGCCTTCTTTACCCAGGCGGAAACAATATTAACCTTAAACTGGACTCACCGAGCCGATCCAGCTCTAGCAGTGAATCAGATCTGAGCTCGCCTTCTTTCAACAGAGATTCGGAGTTTGAATTTGGAAAACAGAAAGAGGTTCCCAGCAAAGAGAAGGCTGAAGAAGAGACTGGAAGCATGGAGAACGAGTCCGATTCTAATTCTACGACTACTCCGAAAACAATCGTAAGTTCTAACACCATTAAGCCAGAATCTTCGAACGATTCTTTGGACAGGTCCGCTACCCCACGAACACGTAGATCTATAACACCTGTAAGTATGAGTGTGATTGATTAAGGTTGCTGGTTATGCGTCTGGATAAATACTAGCAAAAATGCATCCTTCATGTTGGCCATTCTGGATGCAA
The DNA here is from genome assembly GCA_910592335.1 of Adalia bipunctata. Lineage (NCBI taxonomy): Eukaryota > Metazoa > Arthropoda > Insecta > Coleoptera > Coccinellidae > Adalia > Adalia bipunctata. Next base: position 363,894 of record OU342952.1, on the reverse strand, counting down.
GAACGGCAACCTTAATATAGACAAATCATGAAGGGACAGTTGTCCAGACTCGTGATTTGTCCTATTACGTTCACTTCTTCTCGCACTTCAATCACATATGACTTCTTCCACCATTAGGTACCCCCTATAGCACCCTATTTACAAAAACAACCGAGCGTAGGTAATGTCTTAGCCAGAACCTCAAGTTTTGGATCCTCCGGTAACTCCTCAATATCTAGCGGAGGCACGCCAACCCTGGTTCAAAGACAGAGTTCCCAAGGGTCCATATTCGAACAATTCGCCAGTCAAGCTAAAGAGCTGGTCAAAGAAACAACAAGACAGAGCAGTCAAGATGGCTTGTTGGCCCATATGGATAAGGTGATTTGATGCATGATTGGATGGATAAATCACTTGTTCTTTCTGCATGTCAATCTTGAAGCAATCCTGGATAGTCCTGGAAGACAGAAATCTGCCTCAATCAGATGCTCCAAGCTTCTTGGCTCTTCAAGACTTCAAATTTCTCCCCCATATAGTTTTGGACCTTCCTTTCTTTTCGACCTATCCCTCTAATTTTTTCTTTTTCGGTTGAACAAATCTAAATGTTTTCAGTTCAAACATCAAGCGAAAGAGAAGTTATCTGAAGCCGAAGAAAGCCACATATTCGCTCCGTTTGATAAGGTTAGTTTCTCAAAATAGCCACCAGTGAAGAGGTAACTTGGGTTTTTTTTAGCTGACTCATCACGCCAAGAAAGCTGCAGAAGAAGCCTCTAAAAGTGTACAGGAAGCTGGAAAATCAGCTTTGTCAGCCAGTAAAACAGCCACTGCCGTGAGCAAAAACACTTTGGAAGATTTAACGTATGTTGGTAAATCTACTTTGGGTGACTTAACGAAGAGTGCTAAGGAAGTGGCGAAGAAAGGCTTGATGAGGGTGAGTCAGTCAGTCAGACAGGAATTTTAATAAAATCTTGAAGATATCGGGAAGCAAATTGTCAATTTTATATTGCATTTTAGGGGGATTCTTTCAACAAATCCATAGAAGAAAGACGCGATTCCAGCAGCAGTTCATCTTCCGCTATAGCAACTTCCAACGTGCTAACAGGAGCAGGTAGAGATTTCTTCTCCAATATAAGCTCGGATATAAATGGAATAGCAGCGAGTACTTCGAACATGTTCTCAAGTTTCCTGGGTAGCAAGAAAGAGAAACCAAAGCAGGAAGTTCAGCCTCAACCAAAACGTAAAGACTCGAAGGTTGGTATGTTTGGACCCTTCCCGACAGGTCCGAAGGGATTTGTGGAGAAAAGTCCTTTGATTAAGCATTCTATAAGGACCAAAGAGGAGGTTCAACGGAAACAAACGGCTGAGAGGACAACGACCAACAGCGAAAACCAGGCCTTCTTGAAAGACGTGAGTGGATTCTTGAAATGAAGAAGTCACAATTTCATCTTTTTCTTATGGTTGACACTTTCCATTCCTCAAAACTTTGTTTTCTAGGTTGTTACTCAGGTTCTTGAAGGCGAAGGAGTTGGCTGGCTCAAGTTGAACAGGCTGAAAAAACTGATGGAGGACGAATCGTATAGAAACTTTGTCCTCAGCAAGATCAATAAGACTTTGGACAGGAAAATTGCTCCCGACGATCATATAGACGATGTTGTGAGTATTTCACTGATCTTGTACATGACTGACTGGTTTCTAACCCATGTTTTACAGTGTGTTCCGAAACCTGTGTGGAAAGGGATGGCCAAAGTCATACAGGCTATCGTGCACGGTTTGGAGGTCACCTATGAGAATTACGGTTTAGGTGGAATGGCCTCAGTTTTCCAACTTCACGAAGTTGCACATACCCACTATTGGAGCAGAGATGTTACGGACTATAGCACCACTGGGGATTTCACGCAGGTAAGTTCATGTCTGAATGAGGATGAACAGCATGTGTTATCACAATTTGGCATCTCCAGAGTTCTAGTCCAAGATCTCCACAAAGTCCAAGATCTTCACTGCAGCTTGATTGGGATAATTCCAGGAAGTCTTCTACTGGTAAGTCATCACCGCTATTTTTTCAAAGAATTATGTCCAGCATTGATTGTTCTTGCAGAAACTCCAGAAGTGCGATTGACCAGTGACGAGTCGGAAGAATCCCAACAGTCCACAACAGACATGTTCAAGGACATGATAACCCAAAAGAAGAACCTTCTCTTCAGCAAACTGACATCGTTCGACTCCGAAGTGAGTACTCTGTCTTTCTGTGAAGCATGATCCATAACAGTCAGGCATATTCTTGAGATTCAAGACCAAATTTGATGGACATTCTCTTGTCCCTTTTCGTGTTTTCTTGAGAAGCTATGTCTTCAGAATGTGCTTGATGTTTTATGTTGTGTGGCAGGCTGAAGGTGGAATGCATGGTTCTGGAGGTACAGTATCACCTTCAGGTGGTTCAATCACTACTGGACCAGCGTGTGGTTTGAACAGAGGCGGTCTGCAGTCGTCCTATCGTTCAACAGTTTCTGACACAGAGGTCGAGAATCTTCAGGTATGTTCATGATGTACTGGCTTGGCAAAATAAGTCCGCAATTCAACTGATACTTCCTTGCCAACCCAAAACTTGCACGAGAGGTGTAAATCGGCGTTTGCCCGAACCCAAATGACCAAATTCCTGATTTTCAGTTCCCAAAATCCAACAAAACAAGAACTTCTAGCGTTTGGTCCAGCAAGTCGTCCTTAAGCACCGGATTCAGATACCACGGGGGACATATTGTCAACACTGTAACGTCACCTTCTCCCGAAACAGCAAGAACGTACCTTTTTGAAGTTTTGGTCGGTAAAGACAGATCGAACCTCTGGAATCAGATGCAGTTTTGGGAAGATGCCTTCCTCGATGCTGTTTCACAGGAGAGGGACATGGTTGGGATGGACCAAGTAAGGTTTCTGTCGTTATATTCTCCTCATTGTTCGGATTTCGGACGTGAGTTCAAGGAAGATACTACTGATGCTTCTTTCAGGGTCCAAGAGAGATGATGGAGAGATACAAAAGTCTGAGTGAGACAGAAAGGAAAAGACTGGAATTTGAAGAGGATAAACTTCTGGCCACCATGTTATACAACCTGACGGCAATCTTGGTGATGCTCAATTTGAACAAGATGGAGATCAAGAGGAAGGTCAGAAGGCTTCTCGGGAAAAGTCACATCGGACAAGCTCACAGCAAGGAAGTCAATATGCTTCTGGATCAGATCAATAAATTGGTGAGTGATCCGCTGATTTGTTTGTTGATTGTGGAGTAATTGAACGATTTGCAGAACGGAAACGACATCGATTTGAAGCCTTTGGGATCGAGGCTGTTGCACAGACAGAGTTTCACGGTGCACCAAGGCGTCGACGGGGCAGGCGAACTCAGATTTTTGGAGGTCAGAGACGACGGTTTGGTCTTGCGGTCAGTAACCGGGATCATCATAGAAAGATGGTGGTTCGAGAGACTGGTCAATATGACTTACAGTCCGAAGAACAAGGTGCTTTGTTTGTGGAGGAGAAACGGACAGCAGACGCAGTTGCACAAATATTACACGAAAAAGGTAGGAGTTGAGTTGTTTCTTTTGTGGGATGTTTGAGTGGTCTTCCACCTTATTTTATCAATCAATTTTGGAAATGGTTGATTGAAATTGAATTTTCAGTGCAAGCAATTGTATTATTGCATCAAGGAGGCGATGGAGAGGGGTGGAGTAGCTGGTACTGCACCTGAGTTGGGTGGCGAATTCCCAGTGCAAGATATGGTAACTGGAGAGGGAGGATTGCTCCAAGTTTGCCTGGAAGGTGTCGGTTTACTCTTTGAAACAAGCAAGGTATCCCAATGGCGTCAGAATTGAAGAATTTTATGCTCTAAATTTGATATATGAGGTGTCAAATGTTGAAGAAAGAACAATTTGACGCTTTATATTTAGACTTTCGAATAAATTTTCAAATTACACTTTCTACTTTTATCATTAGTTTTATAGTATTTATTGGTATGAAATATTCAAATTGTAAAGCGAAAAAAATATTATTCAACCGGTATATAATGCTTATAGTGGTTTCAATTTATGAGATTTTTCAAAAGTCAATGCCTAATGGTAGTCAATCATATACAGGTTGAATATTGTATTTGAGCCACGACAAGTTGGGTAGCAATAAATTTCAATTTTCTTCCTCAAATGAAATGATATTCATATAATTTTTTGCCAAGCGTTAACAGAAAGTACCTATATATTCCAGTAGCCACCTTATCTTCGGAAAATTTTCGATTCTCATTATCACTGTATCTTATAATAATGATACCCTTCAAAAAACTTCGACTGCTTGAAGTAGAGGGTCCTGAAGAGTTAACCAAACTCTTCTGCCTCGATGGAGATTCACGACAACTGATGTCAATGTCAACACTCAAAATGTGATTTTCAGGTTGAAATAGAATTTAACTTCAATTGAAATTACTTCTTATCAAATTGACGAAATCAATGCATGGCAGTTTGTTTGACGAAGGAATTGAAATTGAACTAATTCCAATATAGTCGTGTACTATCATTTTAATATTTGTCACTTGCTTGTTGTTTTATAATACTGAATGTTGAACAGTCAATGGGTGCGCTAAATTGTGCATTTGTCTGCAAGGACCACTCAAAATTTCCTACAAATCTGTGCCACTCGCTCATCTGTTTTATATGACGAATTTTTTGATATTTTTTTCAACTGGGTTAGCAGTAGTTATATCGGATCCATATGCTCAGGTAGTAAATTTATCTCATTCTTCTTCTTTTTTTTTCGTTTTTTCTCTTTTTGTCGTACCCTTTGAATCTTCTTGCATGCTAAGTAAGTGTTGTTTGCGAGGGTTGCTATTCACACTATTCGGAATGAGAAAATCTTTCATTCAGCATTGAAGATGAGTCTCCAATATTTGTTCTGTGTATTCGTCTTTCTATAGGAGAATAACATTGATTATCGAGTGAAAGTATATTTTTCATACATCCAAATAATCACCCCTATTCGTTTGCACCTCCAATTCAGGCACAGACCTATGGAATCAGGGTTATTTTCTTGCATACCTCACCTCTGGAATATGGAACGATTCCTAATCTGTCGTCATAAAAGAATAGATGAATTAGATGACCAATTGCAGTATCAGTGCTTCAACTTCAGAAGAAACGAATAGCAACCTTCGTAAACTATAGTAAGAGGGATCAGTAAAATTACCGTTTTAGCCGGACTTTTATTGATCTTCGTAGTTCTCTCGCTGTATGCTTGATTCTTTCTCCATCTCCATCTTCTTTTATCGATGTCAGTGAGTGGTCATGCAAGAGGAGTAGAGGCTGCTCGAGGGCTAAAATCTCTCGAGTGGCGTCTCTGCCAGCTTAGGAACTTTTGAGATGGTCCTTCCTTTACTGAGTCAAATCTCTTCACTAATGTTGGTTTTCTGTTTGGTTTCCATTACCGTCGGGTGCTGGCTGCTTTCAGGACTTTGAGGTACATAAAAAATTGGTCTAAGTTGATCGTTTAGATTAGTTTAGTCTTTGTTTATAGTTAGCGCTTCTCCTTGTAGTAATTTGCTGCATCACCCTGTCCCGACTCACACTAACACATTTTCTAACCTCCGAACACACCGAGGCGTACTTGAGTTAATTCCAACGAGTAATTGGGGGATCTGTTTGTTGTTGTGGGTATGGGTAAACGTAGTGGTTTTAGAGCTGCTTTTTGGGGGACTAGCATGGCAACCTTTGATGCACAGTGGACATTACTCTTCTCAAACAACCATACCTACACAACACCAAGAAATTAACATACACTTTGTAGTTCCATTTTACATAGTGCAAACCATCTCTGAAGTTGCCTACAGCTTTCTGCACGTTAACATAATTTTGCATGATCTTATTGCTTACTTGACAGTGTTGAAGGAAGGATAAATTCATATAAGGTTTTCTCTTCCACAGTTTTTCATAAGGATCGATCATATCAGGAAGTGTTTCACTCAGAAAGGAACTATCTTCGTTATCGAGGAGTACAGTAAGTAGCCCATTTTGAATGAAAACACTTCGACACCAAGTTTCCATTTACACGGTCTTTAAATTTGTTTTCGTCAACTTGCAGATCCGAAAACTAGACAAGTCACCCAGAGGAGGTACAAATCACCGATGGTAAGTTTCTAAAACCCAAAATTTTCTGTATAGGTATATGTGTTCGTTTGCCATTCCAACATCCGGCATGTTTTGTTTATAGGCTAGCGAGCTGTGTTTAATGTTTCACAGGATATTTTCTGTTTGCATGGCACTCACTCTAGACCAAATCAAACCGACCAATGCATGTCCTGATTTGTGTAAGAGTTTATAGAAGTTGGTAGTTTAGGATTACCAGTCCGTCTTCCTGTTATCGTTGTGGTAAATGTCCAGCTTGGCTTGAAGCAAACAGATGACTTTTATTCTCTTTAGGCGGACCAGATTTGTTACTCGGTGCTCTGCGTCTTCTCCTATCTGGCTGCAGGCGCCGAGAAGAGTTCTTCTAACCAGAAGACTGCTGCAAGCACCCCTCAGCCCACTCCCATGTTCGTGCCTATGTTAGGTAGCTGTATGGCACCGGTTTCGCCTCAAGACGACGCAGAGGTCACCACTTATCAAAAAGCAATACCAACAGAAAAAACCAAACACCTGAAAACTGCACCACCTAGCACATTACCTACACCAGTTCAGACGCAGACTGGTGCGGTAACTCCAACAGAAGGACCTCCTGCGTATCCTCCTCCAGCGTTGCCTCCTGGTGTGCAACCACCAGCACCACCGCCTGGGAATATAAGGCCTTTGAGTGGGGGACCTCAGGTTCCTCCCGGAAGACCAGGTAGACCTCCACCTATACCTCATCGTTCTTCTTTGAGCAGGCAACCGTCAACGCCACCTCCTCCTCCAAGACCCAAGTGACGTAACCGAGGATTGTCGCTTCCTCTGATCTATGGGGACGATGTTTTCTGTGTTGTGCCATCCTGTCTTCCATGGGTGTAATTTCAATCTAAATGATTTTACGGGTTATACAGTTTAACGGAGGAGTTGAGTGCTATTTTCATCCTTCCCTGTATATCCAAGAAGAATTTTGAAATGTTGGCAATGTAAAATCGCATATTATGGAGGTTGCAGATTAATTATTGTGATAGGTAGATGAAATTGTGAATAATTAAGTGAATTTAGATCCCCACGACGAGGATCTCTATCATGTATTATAATGGAATAGGAATGGATTAAAGGTTTATTTTTCGCACTGTAAATCTCCTAGGTAATTTTCGATGTAGTGAATGATTGAATCATATCAAGACAAATTTATTTGGAGAGTGGAATTATATCGATAGTTAATGGGAAGCTTTTAAAGAATGTTGAACTTTAAAATTATGTTGAATCGTTGTTCATTTGATATTTCATCATCATTTTTATGATATTTTTGGGAATGAGATCGTGCCTACAATTTTGTGTGTACCTATTTGTACAGTTCTACATGGATGCTTGGCTAACTTAGATCCATGTATATGTGAAATGATATGAAGGAAACCTTCGATATCACTGGTTTGTATAAAAAATATTATAGCGAAATTTCTTTGTGCAAGCAATATTGATGGCGTATTTTCTAAATTTCAATTATGTATTAAAGAGTGGCTGATATGTAACTATTTTTTATGTAAAATTCGAACTAATATATATTATGAATAGCAGACCTTCGTATTTCCTTTTACCCACCCTAACTGAGTATTTTCTTCGGAGATATTTTATTTAACACTACAATTTAGAATATTTCAAGTTCATTTTACACCACAAATAATAGCAGAGAAAATTTTACATTGTTTCAAACCTTTCTTGTTTACTATTAGTTTTCCACAAAATAAATCCTGAATTCGATAGATTCTAGGACAGAATATCAAATAGCATCAGATAAATGCAACCAGTTTCTGGTGAATATGAAAAAATAATCTGGCAGCAGCGAAGCAGTACCTACTTTGATGCAAAAAATATCAACAATGATGCACAGCCTTTTTGACCTCCAATTTTTGAAGTTTCGATACAAACTAGACATATAGTCCATCCAAGAATGATTGACATCAGAGCAGGCCTTGAAAGTCCAGTCGCAGTCGCAAATTGAACATGAAAAAGTTCCCAATTTTCACATACGATTACCAGCGTGTGAATCTGTATACCAGCAGTATATTATTTTCATCTTGTATTGATACATTTTCGATCTTACGATCAATTATAGGAGCATACAGCCTGGAAATTCTGGTTTGACATAACGAAAAATATCGTGTTGTTCAATACGAGTATTCGCTTAACCGAAAAAATCTAGTTGATAATTCGAAGCGTGTTACTGCAATGTGAATGGATTGGGAAATTTGTAATAGATATCAAGACAGAAACAAAACTTAACCAATGGATCTATTTAATATATGAAGAATTTTGTCATGACATTGTAACTTTCAATATTTGTGAACAATGTAGGTGTAAAATATAAATATTCCTATTATTCTGTTTCAACAACCATATAACATGTTATTTCTTCCTCATCTGGGCAGAACTCGTCATGTTCATGTTCATAATGAAAGGTTTTGCCAGCAATATATCATAACATAACATTCCTTATATTTTGACTAATCTTCTCTCATTTCTTTCTCTATGTGCTCTGTGCAGGCTTTCCATTTTTTGGCTGTTCACTCTTCAAGAGCCTCATTTCAAAGATATTTATTTCACTTGCTCAATTTTTTGCCAAATTTGTTCGAAACATTAATGACAGAACCAAATGTCAGTGTTATTTCTTACACCAACATTCTGCAACTCAAAATATTACTGAATGGGCATTACCAACATAATTTCGATTTTCCAAAGCCCCCCGAGATGTCAATCATTCTTGGATGGACTATAATTATTACAATTTTATGCTCATTCCGATTAGCATTATTTGTGGATTCGTTTATCTATGGCACGATGTTTGTTGTCTAAGGAATTGACAGGAACACAGATCTTGTGAATAAGATCAATATTGGAATTCTATAAATCTTTTTCGGCACTAGTTGATCAAGAAGCATATGGAAATGATAGAACAGTTTCGCCAGTTTCTGTCTGAATTTCAGATTCAAGTTGAATAAGTTTGACAGTGCATGTGCCTTGATTTTTATAACTTTCGAATTCATTTTTGTTGGATTGCATTCTTTTTAATTGACGTTGATAATTCGTATTCTACATCGTTATTCACGCTTATTTTAAAGTTAGTTGATTTAATTCCCGATCGCTTTTTCATAAATTCTTCGTTTTGTTCAATCCTAGACTCTGAAGTGTATTAACTTTTGACATAGACTTGTGGAAATAAGTGATTTATTTGCGATATCCTGAGAGATTTGGGATTGTTGTGGGAGGATTCAGAAACAGCATCAGCACCATCCAGTCCAGGTAGGTGTTTATATTCATTTTTCTGAACTTGATTGCTTCATTCGCCATTTCATTTCTTTTCGCTTACAGTTCGCTCTTATCGAATATTTTACATTTTGTATAAACTGCTCATGAGCAGAAGTCAACGTATACCGTCATCTCCTGAATTCTTATGTACAGTGTGATTGAAAAGTAACGAACAGAATTAATATCTCTGGTATTTAATATTTTGTAGAAAAATGTTATAACAGGCCAATTTCTGTTTAAATTTCGCAACTTTTCATGTATAACTGGGGATTTTGTCGTGCACCCTCTACTTTTTAACTAACTTTTTGTACCAGAAATGGTTAGACCTTTTGTTGCTGTGGATGATTTGGTCATTGATGGTTTTTTTCATCAAGCCTGTCAAAATTATTTTAACTAGAAGATGGATGAATGAGAGCTCAAAAACTCGTTTTCTCTTCAATTTCTCATGCATTTTGCATCGATTCCAATGATTTATCTGAACACTAATGCTGTCGTAGAACAACATATTTCTCTGCTAATGTAAGTTGAACAAGAGGCAGGTAGCATTCACGGAATCAAAACAATTCCTGTTAATAATTATTATGACATGCTGATATGGATTACAGCATCCAATGGAATCTGGAATAGAATTCTAATAGCTACTAATTGGACTTACGATAACGCATTTGAGCTTAGAGTAATGACCATGCCACATCATTACGAATACAGGCAATTACAGACAGTCAGACAACGGGAAGGTTATGTTAATTATTTCGCTGATTGAACTTAATTTAAGGGCTGATTGGTGACAGTACTGTTGTCCATATTCCATCAGATGAGATGATACTTTTGAAAAAGCTATGTATCACTACGAAATTTTGATTCGATGCTTCGCAGGTAGGTATATTGATATTCCAAAAAACAAGGTTATTTGTCTGCTCACTAGAATTCCTTATCTCACGCTGTAATTTTCTGTGTTCCTTCTTTCCTTCGTTGAAATTAGAAAACTGGAATTTGAAACGTGGCGAACTGTTTATTGGAAAAATGCAAATGGAAGAATTTACATATGAATTACAAACATTTCATGAGTGAAAAAATGAGTACGTTAACTATCATGCAAATGTGAGAGGGATCATTAGCATGCAAAGCTGCGCCATCCTTCTGAGACGGAGCTTGTCTTGATACAGCTTCGGATTCCCAGATATTTCCATGGGCTTCCAGAATTTGCAGATTATTTGGGTAATTTTAACCAGAACTGGTGCTTTTCAAGGTCACAGCCTTTGTAAAACCGGAGGGGTGATGAACAATTGAACTGCTTGTCTTGTATTGAGGATATTGAATTAATTTGGGTTTTCAATTTGAAAATGAAAACGAAAATATGTACAATAACAAAAATTGAAATAGAATTTAATGAAAAACTGAAAAAAATTCTTACTTTTATTCCCCCTCAATACAAAGTATGACCACCACGTGCATCAAAAACTATTTTTCATCATTTATGTATACTTTCCACCAAGTTATTGAGAATATCCTGCTCAATGTAACTTCAGAGTTGAGGTAAAAGAACTCGGAGTTGTTGAAGCGTTTCTTGCAGTGGTTTGTGGGCACCAATGGTTCTTTGAAATTGGTGCCCAGCGTGCTCTATTGGATCTAGGTCAGGGAATCTTGGAGGTGATGCTGGATTTAGAATACTCTGGTGCTCTCCAGCAGCAATTACCTGGAGGTATCAAGTATGGGCAGTTTTATCTGCATTAAACATTATCTAAATGCGAAAACAGCAAACCTCCATCGTTTCTCTTCTGCCTGACCGTCTAAAAACCCAATTAAATCCAATTTCCATGTACCCCAAAACGTGGGAACATCAAACCCCTCAAAATGAATAAAAAATGATCTCATTCGCGGAAACGTACCTGCCGACCGTCGATTGAAACCCTCGAAACAATCGAAATGCGATGTCCATCCCCACTCACCGAACGCCCCTAATATACCGTCGTCGGTCCGCTTTCGGGAATAATGGCAATTGCATAAATTAAATTTCGTTCGAACGTTTCACGGTCCGTGAATATGGCGACGGCAACTCTCCTGGAGCTATCGCAAATATGCATCAAACCCGTACACACTCTGTGCTCCGTCAGGGCAAATATTTGCCCAGGACTTGGGGCTGCGAACCGGGGCTAACCCCCTCTCGCCCCGGTTCCAAGTTTCAATTCCCAGCCAGCCTCGTAAATTCTTACTTAAGTCTTAATTCCGTATTCATACGTGGCGCGCGGTTCTCTTCTCCACTTTGTGTGTTCCTGATTATTACAGGATTTATTCCCGAAGGCCCGAATTTAAGTTATAGTTTGTGTTGTAAGGGCTCTGAGGGTTTGGGCTACCAAATTTTCGGGATGATATTTCAAGCAGGGAAAAAGTTTCCCCCACATTCTTTCCGGGTGTAGGCAGAGGAAATACGTACAAAACGACATATATGGACAAAATGACATAGGCATCATAATTAGAGTTTGGAGGTATTAAATGCGGAACTGCCTACCAAATCACACGACCCGAGAGGCTTCTATTAACCTCTGAAAATTAGCAAGCGCTACTCTAGTTCATTCGGTCGTTATGAGTGATAGAAGAAATCTGTAGGTCACGAGTTTTTTTTCATTGCGCCAAATTTTTAAAAGAAATGGCCAGTTTTCACCATTTTTCTCATTTATATTACATTCATTTCGAAATTTACTTATTTGTCATCGTATTCACAAAGCTTTTTTCATGTTAAATATACTTTTTGTATTTATTCGATATATTTCTAGTTTTATAACGCTATATGGACAAAATGACATATACAGCGAACGGACAAAATGACATAGGTATTTCAGCTGAATTAACCGTATCTACCGGATTACACCAAGACAATCCATACCAGGCTCCATCAGCAAACAAAGAACCAGGCCTTGTCTTAACATATTACATCTTCATAACAAAATATTCATCTGCGGCTAATAAAGGCAATGCATCTCAATCTACTCTTGCTGATCCTATGAGGAGGTTTCTCCAATCCCTAAAGGACGATTCATAAGTGGACAAGGCAAACGTGAGCCGAGGGCCGAGGACTAGATAAACGTACTTAGTTTCAACTTGTACACCTAATATGATTGCAATCAAATCAAAAAAGAGCCCATACCTGCTCCAAAGACAAGGAGACAAGTCCCTAGGGCATTATTTAAAGAAGACAATGAAGAAGAAAATGTTCCTAGCAACTTTCGAAATGATGAAGACGACTGTCCTTCTATCTATTTAGATTTAGATCTTCTCCAGGATTAGCCCTGGAGAAGACTGGCTACGATGCATGCATTGCTTGCATTCGGCTCACGAATCAAGATGCTGAAGTTCCTAGAAGAACCAAGCGTTTCATTTGTGAACTTTGTCAGTAGTTTTGTAACTCTAAGTAGAAAACTAACGTTGCCTGTTGAAGGTAGGTATGTCATTTTGTCCATAGCATGCGAACAAAATAAATTTCGTTTATCTCAATTCATCTAACAATATTTTATTTCTTGGTACTTTTATTTCATAAAAGTTGATTAGATTTTATAAAGAAAGGACTAAAGATCATAGGTGTAGTTCTATCTTCTCCAAAAACTCTCTCTTGAAGGTGCATTTGCCTTTACCACAAAAAGGTCCTGGATCAGTAATTAGTCTTTGTGCCCTCTTTCTGATTATTGTGTCGACCTCTTCGTTTCCTTTGATTCCTGCGTGACCAGGAAGCCCCAGACTGAAGGATAGGTTCTTTCTAGGTTTACTTCCACGCATTTTTCAATTGCAAGTATTTCTGCCTGAATACACTGAACTGGAAGACTTTTTCAGGCAGAAATACTTGCAATTGACAGATGCGTAGGCATTTGGTCCATGTGTAAATGGTTTTCGAAGTCCAGAAGAGGAAAAACTAATGAGTAACCAATAGGTAGTCGGTCTACCAAAGCAAAAATCCTCGTCTTCACAGTGGAATAATGTTGGAGACGAAATATGTGTCGATTTTTTCGTAAATCCTGTATATTTGAACAAATTCCGACCTATTTTCAGATTTATCGTCGCGCTCTCAAATCTGGATACACAGCCTTTCAGTGATACGAAATTCCGTTCGTAGTGAAAGACCGAGTTCGTGAAGATTTGCAATAAGAGCCCCGTTTTTATATAAATACGGCGCATGCCATTCCTCCCTGAAAAACGAGCTATAATTTACGATTGTTCACGTCGAGAAAAATGTGTTCTTCCACGGAATATTAAAAATCCGAACATTAATCCGTTATTCCGCAGCTAGCGAGCGTTCGTTTTCCAAAGGAAATCTTAATATAAATTTGCATCGCCAGCGACGTGATGCATTTTACTCAAAGGAAAATCGTCGCTTTCTTTATATTCAAAACAGCCGTTTTCTCCAGTGCGATGATTAAGATTTTACCGATTTGAATTATTTGTCGCGTCTTGAACTTATTAAAGGGCAGGGGGGAAGTGTTTTGCGAGTATGCCTCGACGTCATCCGACGTCACTGACGAGGACTCCCTTTCTGAATATTAAATTTCTCGGTTTCTTCATCATATACAGTGTGTTTCACTTTGAGCGTCGAAATTTCACTATTTCATAACAGGGTTTTGGTACGGTGGGAGACATTTCTTTCATCAACTCGTTCATGAAGGACGCACCATGTGATTGTCCCAGCTCCACCTTTCCAGAAGCGAAAAGAGTCACGGAATAAATTCGAAAGTACCTCATTTCATATCCCAGCAAGACAAGTTCCGGCGGAAGAGAGAACAGTTCCAGAATTCCAAACAAGCAGTCCCGAAACTTTTCGACCTGCAAACACGGCCAGTTTTTGCGTCAGATTCAAAACTAATTTCAACTTTTCCTTCTTCGACAGGTGAAATACGTAGTATCGCACTGGGAAATAAATAATATCGAAAAATGCGAGGTTGCGAACGTATTTTATTATTATTATTTTCCTGACCGACGCAGAGAACTCAAAACGACATTAGGGCGAATCCCTGGCCTCTTAACATGAGAGGCACGGACGGAATTTGAGGGTTTTCCTTTCGAAGCCCAACAGCGAATTCTTCCTTTCATTCCTGGTCCAATTTGATTTCTCCGGCCGGAAACCCATCGGTATGGACGACCGTGCGTCCTGAACATTTTGAGAATGCCTTAACGAAGAAATGATGACATTTACGAGGCGTTAAAAAATCAAGTGTAAAACATAAGAGGACAAGACGAGAAACACCTATTCTCGAATCTTTTTTCTATCTAATGCTCAATTTTAATCAATCTCCCGGAGTTTGCACACCAGTAACTACATCAATGTGCAATACTCTCGAAGAGACAACTAGAAATTCATCACGTAAACTATGAAATTGATAAATCGTCTTGGAAGCGCCATGATGAACGATTGCACCTGACGGCAACAAATTTGATGCCGGCTGCTATTCCCAAGGATGCCACGGTCTCCTCCCGGATATCAAACGCCGGGAGCACGTATCAATTTTATCACTGAATTTTTCATATCTTATTCCATAATTTTATCGACTGATAGCTCTCGATCGGGGTGTTTATGACTTCTTAGGAGACGTGGACTTTTACAACGCCGCCGCTGGAAGAATGGCAGAAACCGTGGATTGAAATTTATCGGCTGTTTCAGGTGCTATGACGAAAAATAAAAGATGAAATCGATAAGGGGAGGATCATGAGGAGAGTGGAAGAAAATAGGTCAAGTTCCTTAAAAGTTGAAACGAAATATTCTGACTGAAAAAGAAACTGAAACACCCAGAAGGAGCTGTTAGAAGTTTTTTGGATAGACAGAGAAAGTATAGCAAGGAGTGAATGATTCAATTTGGAAAAATAAATCGTGAAGGTTTTTCCATTCAAAAATTTTTTGTTAATTGAATATAGTAGTCGTTTTTTGCAAATTTTTGAAATGTTTAACAAACCAGCTGTTCGAGGGAATCCAACGTCCATGTTTAGTTGTTTTTAAAAGGCCTACAGCACGTGTACGAGGAATTTATCGCCTGCTAAGTGAATTTGAAAGAGGTCGAATTATAGGTCCACGGGAGGCTGGGTTGTCATTTCGAGAAAGCGAACAGAAATCCAACTACTGTTATGAGATGTTGTCAAGCGTGGTTTGATAATGCCCAAAATCGAAGAAGAGTAGGCACCGGACAAATGAGGTTCAAGAATGACGTCTAAGACTTATGGCCATTAGAGACCGATTTGCGACAAGTCGATCTTTGGCTGATGAATGGTCAGGAGAACAAGACCGTCTTGTAACTGTCCGAACGGTTCAACGCTGGATAAGGTGTGATTTATTGCCAAACCTTTCTGTTTTTTTATCTAAAACTCTTCTTGACCAACATCTGAAGCTAGTTTTCAATAATTTTCAGCATTTTCTATCATAACTTGATCAGTAAAATCATGAAATGGCGAAAAATAATTTTGTGCTAAATGTCTAGTTCTTTGATTTTTTCCACCTCGATGACTTTGAAGGCTAATTCTAGCAAAAGTAGAGTGTTGAGTACAATTTTTTATCAATGATTTTGAAAGCTGACTGTTGACCGCAGTTTTTAAGCATACTAAGAAACCGTGAATTAGCCTTTTTACAATATTTTTAATTTTGATTTGAAAATTCAGATCATAATCTAATTCAAGTAACTTTTTCACTTGAGACCAACGTTTCCATAATTTTTATGAAAGTTACGAATCTGGTTATTTTATGTACAAAAGTACAATTTATGGAGATTAAGTTACAAGAAGAATTTCACAGAGAAGTCTTGTACTTTTTTTTAATATGTTTTTCAAGATGGTCAAGTCGAAAATTCTCAAAGTTCATAAAAAAATTCATAACTCGAAAACCGTGAAAAATAGCATAACATTTATGGGGGTGATTCGAATAGCCCATGACACGAGGGACCTGTTATTTCCTTTTTGACGCCAATATCTTGGCCACCCTGTGTACTCGATATGAATAGCAATACAAAAATTTGCTTCATTCCTTCAAACACTGCATGAATCCGCGAACTCAAGTTTCGAACAAACTTTTCCATTATTGATTCTGGGTCTCCGTCTGTTGTCACCAATCTCACGATTCGTAGAATGCTTGAGTCCGAGTAATTAAATTTGGAACTTTCCTGTTAGCTGATTCGAAAGAGATTGAAAATTATGGGATAACTCAGGGAGTAAATATTGACGAATGCTGTAAGGATTGGATGAGGACTAATGGCATGAAACTGATTGGAGTCACGGAAACGTGAATATCTGCTAATCCACTCGGACCTGATTAGAACTGAAAATCGATAGAGCGCCACACTTGATCAATCCGAGTAAAAATTCATGTAAAACAGCAAGATTTGTGGTGAATTCGAAAAATACAATTCTATTGTGGACTGTATCATTTGAATAAGTGAACAAAAAATTGCTGGAAACATCTCCATGGTTCCGTATTTCAATCCTGTGTTTCAAATGTGCACAATAAGTGGAGAAAACATTTCACCACACCAATTATCAAAAATAATGAGAACAAAATGAATAAAGACATCAGACAATCAGCTTTGAGTCGATGAGGCAGTAGTTCAGTGTCGTTCCGCCAAATCACCTTCCGCCTGATCCGATCGAGAACGAAACTGCGGAAGTTTCCCAATCAAAAGACACACCGATCGTATTAATTATCTCCATACTAATCTTAAGTATCCATTCTCCGGGAGGCAACTTCGAAACCTGCAGACATTACCGTAAATAGGGCATTCAGAGCCGCGCTGATAACGCCTCGCACATCCCTCTCGTCCCACCTAACCAAACTCCGGTCGGGCTCGCAAATAAAAGTAATTGCTTATTGTAGGTAATCCTTTTATAATTGTTGGCTGTTTGACAATGGCGTCGAGTCGATTCTGGCCCGGTGCCCGCTTTATGAGTGTGCTGTTATGTTTAGTTTCCACCCTCGTTATTTCCTATGGAACGTCTTCACTGTCGTTCTACGAACGGCCACAACACTTGAATACGTTTCCTGTTTAATTATTTGGAGTAATGAGGGGAGATTTGTGTGAGATGGAGGAGCTCATCTTTATTCGGTCCCTATAATGTTTATTGCCACGAGACGATTCATACAGATGCTGTTTGAAAACCATTTTGCAGTATTCAAACAATTTGAATTGTCTTATTGTGTACTTTTAGAGTGTTTTAAGGTCGCCGTTTGAAGCGCGTAGGACAAATCAACCGATAGAGGCGCCACCGTGCATTTTATGGAATATCTCCATAGAACTTACATTATCTCTATGAGTTCTATGAATATCTCTCTAATCATGAATGAAATGTACAATGGCGCTGTCTATCCGAAACTCGCTGAACTATGAAATTAGTGAAAATGTGGGTAAAGCAGGAACTTTTTCCCGCTAAAATTTGAATTTGGCCATTTTCTGCCGATTCCGTATTTCAAGTTGTTTTTCTGAATGAAATTATCTGTAGATTCACTTTTAATCGGAAGTTGAACTATTTTTATGGGTCTTTCGTTTGAAATAAAACAGAAGCATGAGTTGGCATATTTTCTTCTATTTTTGAAATGAAAAAAAATGAACTGTTGAAATGCAATTAATCTCAATTATCTCATTAAGAACTCCAATCCTTTCTAAGTTTACCCACAAAATTTCAGTTCTCAAAGTGAAACCATTTTCAAATGCAACTTGAAATAAAAACACACTACATTGAACGCCCACCTTAAACTCTGATATTGGCATTCATAGTTCAGAGTCTATGGGAATAAAAATCAGGGTCCACTTTTGGTCGGAACTAAACTGTTGGTACCATCTGGTAGAGTTTTTCAAGAGCGCAGTTTGGTTTTAACCGATTTATGAAAAAATACTCAGTGTCCAAGTTACAAACGTTTTAATAATCACTGATTTACACAAAAACGATCCTAGTCCATAAGCAACTTCACAACAATGATCATCAGGGTCCAACCTAGTTTTTGCTCAACAACTCATAGTCAAAAACATAATACATGGATGTATAAATCCACTTTCTCATCGTGATTCGAATGCAAGATTTGAGTCTGTGAATCTTAATTTTCAAATCCTGAAAATTGTAGGTTTGTAACATGAATCATAATCTTTATTGATATCTTCAGTAGGAAAAAGAGTACTTAAATCTGATGTTGCTTTTCTACACATTTCACTTCAGCTGAAGGAATGTACCAATTCATCTCATGCTTGTATTCGTCCTTATCAAATGGATTAACGACAGTTGACATTTCGATTGATTTTACATCGGCTAATTTTAGGTTCTTGGGTTGAATATTTTTCTGGTTTGGACTGATAGTTATAGTCCCCTGAAATCGCCCAATTTTTGGGCTTTCTCTCTGAAAATATTCCTATCTGATTAAAATTTTGTACGACCGAACGAAGACTTCTACTTTTAATCCAAGAGGACGAATTCACGGATAACAAACTAGTTGATCAATAGGACAACCCGAAAATACCGATAACGCAAAAGTGACCCCCTCCTCCCAAAAGATTAACGACTTTTCCGCAGAGAAAAGTTTCGCAAGACGAACTGAAGGTAACCAACTTCCGACTTGAGAATTAATCTTTTCCAACCACTACAGCAAGAAAAAGTGAACCCATCCAACCACCTGTGATAAAAATACCTCGTACGGTCATCATTATTTATAACGCTTCAATGGAAAGACCGAAAAATAACCGAAGTTTCGATGGTCCAGGCGCCATCATCGAGAAATATATCTCGGCCAACTTTCAAAGTTTGACCGTTTCGGGACACGGCATGCTCTCTCTGTATAACCGGAGTCTTTCGGAGTGACCTCTTATGATCTGGAGAGGACGTTGCCGGATGTCAAGGAGTCTTGTTTTCTTCTTCGTTTTTCCTCTTTGGAAGAATGAGAAAAGAAGAACTTCCTCGATAATATATAATACTTTCTGTTGCTACTAACCGATTTTTCTGATAAGAAATTGAAGGACTATAATGTATTCCATCTTAACAAAAGAAACTTACACATTCTGGACCAAGGAATAATGCCAAAATCTACAAATTAACATCAATACGGCCTCAGAGGAACTTTAAATTTTATTTCTCTCAGCACGTTTCAAATCACTCAGTCCGAGAATTTCTAGCCGATCTGGCAACGTGCTGGCAAACGTGCAGGCTCACGTGGCCCCCAACGTACTGTGTTACGTTCAGAGTCGGTTCGAGGTGAGTGGGAAGAGATTGAATAGGGACAAAAGGAACGAAATCTGTGTCAATCCGGTTTCCAGGCCTTGGATTGTCCAATTTCATTAGGTCTAATCATTTTAGGGTCTCTCTCATAGAATTCGTGCGGCTTCACCTCCTCAATTTTTCGAGCACCCGTTTATTCTTAAGGGCCCATGTTTTGTTGAAATGCGAGTAGAGGGTTCGTTTTTGAAGTTGCAAATTGGCGGAAGCACCGGTGTCATCAAATACCTTAAGAATATCACTAGTTTATTCATCACATAAGTATTACGAAAGAAATGGACTTTTCCTGTGAAATTTTACTCGACTGTCTCTGTCACCACGATATTGAGCTTGAAATATAGCCTGAAAATCCAATTTCACATGAAACTGGTGAAACTTGCCATCGCATCTCGTAGAAACGCGAGATTCAATATTTACCGGAAACAACAAGAAAACCTGATACGCTTTTAGCTTGATTAAGCTGCGGGGTTCAAGCTTTGACACTTATAACTAATGATGTTACTCCCAACCTAGACCCTCGAAAAGAGTGTGAGCTTAGTGTTAACCCACATTTGTCGGGATTATCATATTTTTGAGATAAATCTTCAGTTCCACGACACGCACGTTCAGCTATCGGTGAAACTATTGAATATCTGCAATGCTCTTTCGTTTTAGGAGTTGATATTTTAAGATGAAACGGAAGAAGTAGCCGTCAAGTGCATGATTTGACTTTTGTTCCTTGAAATTACGCACGAACTCCTCTCTTCATTTGTACCTCCGATTTTGGAACATCCAGTATTGATGCTGTATTTCTAGAAGGTGCTTGCCTTTTTGACTTTCCTCAAGGTTCTTCGGCTCCGGATGGACATGGCCATCCTCAGCCCCAGGACCCCGCTTGCTATACTACTTGCGTTCCCTAAAATGACGATTTTCCGCATAGAATCACAGATAAATCACGGAATAAATCGACGATCTGTTAGATACGATCGCAGTTCGATTTCTGCCGCCACCCCCGCAAAAACCGACGTCACCTCCGTCCTCAAATTTTCCGCACGACCCGATAATTTCGTCGCGGACCCAGGCCATCTTCTCCTAATTAATATCTGCGAACGGTCCGTAATCTCCATAAAATATCGCGTTTAATAGGGAGGCGGAACCTGATATACCTCCGCGAAAATAAGGACGCCGGACTATGACCTCCGAAAGATATAAATTCTGATATGTTGGAAAACACCGTTTTCCGGTCCTTTATCCCGGCCTTCTGATGGGAAAGCCCCCGGCTTTATGTGTTCAATATATCTCTTTGTCGACCGGTCCGGGTAAACTCGTTAGACCATTAGAAGTAATGCCGTTTGGAGTCTTCGCTCTTCCGAATGAGTGGATGAGAGGCGGCGAGCCGGAGGCCTCGGTGTCAAGAAGCCAATCAGTTTCAAGTTGTCAACAGCATAAACATGGCCAACGAGATCATTAATACTCTAAACCTTCTGAAAACCGAAATAATATGCTGAAAGCTGATTTCGAGAAGATCATAATTTCAAATTATTATATTGACGATCTGGCAACTCTGGCTGATCTTGTTTTAACTGAATACGGCGTTCAGAGCGGCCAGTGCTGTATTCCGCTATCTAAATTAGATCTAGTCGCTTAGGGATCGAATTCATAAACATATCCGAGATACATCTCATTTCGAAATATTATTCTCACTGCCAGTACATTAATCACCTTGACAACGAACTCTTTGTTTTGTCCTTCCCTGAAAATCTGATCAGATTTCAGCTTATGAGCTTGAATATTCAACAATATTATATCACCAATGCTCAAGGATTATGACGTACCCGGTTTTTTGTTTTGACCCGCACGATCAGAATAGAATAACAACACCATATTTGTCAATAAAAACAATATTCGAAATGACCAAACAGTGTTATTGTGTGGCTAACAACGTGCGACTCATTTGAATCTTCAATAAAAGCCATTTTATGGATGGATAGCACTCGTACCTTGAGTGGTGTGTGCTCGTGAACAAAACTTGAAAATGAAAAATCGAAAATATAAAACCGAAAAAATCTTGACTCATAACGGGTACATGGTTGAATTTGGACTCAAAATGTAGGTTTTCGAGTTCGCTGAGTTGAATAAAAAATAATCAGAACCCTAACTATCATAGTTTAGATTTTCACCAGTCTAATGGCATTTTTACAAAATTTAAATCGTCATAGCTTCCGTATCGCTTATCGCAAACAGTTATTATTCATATCATGTGGTTCAGCTGAGTTCAAAGTATCTCAGTGCAAAATATGAGCGATTTGAAAAATCTTAAATTTTTGGTGAAAAATGCCAAAGGGGTAAGACCCTCTGAAAACACCATATTTGTCAAAAAAATTAATATCCGTGTCAATTCAACCGTATTATTCGATCGAGAAATTATGCGAACCTTTCGAATCTTCCATATAAGCCATTCCACCCGAAGATATCAGAAATACTTTGAATACCCTGGGCTTCTGAACAAAAGTCGAACACGAAAAATCGAAAAACATAAAACCGAATAACTCGTTACTTATGAGGGCTACATGGGTGGTTTTGGTATCAAAATGTAGGTTTTCGAGGTCGCTCTATTCAATGAAAGATGATTCAGAGCTCTAACTATCATAGTTTAGATTTTGACCTGTCAAATGGCATTTTTTGAAAAATTCCAAATTTCAAACTCTCATATCTTCCGTTCCAATCATCTCCGACAAGAGTTATTTATATTATCTTGATCAGCATACCTCAATGTATCACTGTGCAAAATATGAGCGATTTAAAAAATCTTAAATTTTTGGTGAAAAATGCCAAAGGGGTAAGACCCTCTGAAAACACCATATTTGTCAATAAAATAAATATCCGTGTCAATTCAACCGTATTATTCGATCGAGAAATTATGCGAACCTTTCGAATCTTCCATATAAGCCATTCCACCCGAAGATATCAAAAATACTTTGAGTAGCCTGGGCTCCTGAAAAAAAGTCGAAAACGAAAAATCGAAAAAGATAAAATCGAATAACTCGTTACTTATGAGGGCTACATGGGTGGTTTTGGTATCAAAATGTAGGTTTTCGAGGTCGCTCTATTCAATGAAAGATGATTCAGAGCTCTAACTATCATAGTTTAGATTTTGACCTGTCAAATGGTATTTTTTGAAAAATTGCAAATTTCAAACTCTCATATCCTCCGTTCCAATCATCTCCGACCGAAGCTATTTATATTATCTTGATCAGCATACCTAAATGTATCACTGTGCAAAATATGAGCGATTTGAAAAATCTTAAATTTTTGGTGAAAAATGCCAAAGGGGTAAGACCCTCTGAAAACACCATATTTGTCAAAAAAATTAATATCCGTGTCAATTCAACCGTATTATTCGATCGAGAAATTATGCGAACCTTTCGAATCTTCCATATAAGCCATTCCACCCGAAGATATCAGAAATACTTTGATTACCCTGGGCTTCTGAACAAAAGTCGAACACGAAAAATCGAAAAACATAAAACCGAATAACTCGTTACTTATGAGGGCTACATGGGTGGTTTTGGTATCAAAATGTAGGTTTTCGAGGTCGCTCTATTCAATGAAAGATGATTCAGAGCTCTAACTATCATAGTTCAGATTTTGACTTGTCAAATGGCATTTTTTGAAAAATTGCAAATTTCAAACTCTCATATCTTCCGTTCCAATCATCTCCGACAAAAGTTATTTATATTATCTTGATCAGCAAACCTCAATGTATCACTGTGCAAAATATGAGCGATTTGAAAAATCTTAAATTTTTGGTGAAAAATGCCAAAGGGGTAAAACCCTCTGAAAACACCATATTTGTCAAAAAAATTAATATCCGTGTCAATTCAACCGTATTATTCGATCGAGAAATTATGCGAACCTTTCGAATCTTCCATATGAGCCATTCCACCCGAAGATATCAGAAATACTTTGAGTAGCCTGGGCTTCTGAACAAAAGTCGAATACGAAAAATCGAAAAACATAAAACCGAATAACTCGTTACTTATGAGGGCTACATGGGTGGTTTTGGTATCAAAATGTAGGTTTTCGAGGTCGCTCTATTCAATGAAAGATGATTCAGAGCTCTAACTATCATAGTTTAGATTTTGACCTGTCAAATGGCATTTTTTGAAAAATTCCAAATTTCAAACTCTCATATCTTCCGTTCCAATCATCTCCGACAAGAGTTATTTATATTATCTTGATCAGCATACCTCAATGTATCACTGTGCAAAATATGAGCGATTTAAAAAATCTTAAATTTTTGGTGAAAAATGCCAAAGGGGTAAGACCCTCTGAAAACACCATATTTGTCAATAAAATAAATATCCGTGTCAATTCAACCGTATTATTCGATCGAGAAATTATGCGAACCTTTCGAATCTTCCATATAAGCCATTCCACCCGAAGATATCAAAAATACTTTGAGTAGCCTGGGCTCCTGAACAAAAGTCGAAAACGAAAAATCGAAAAAGATAAAATCGAATAACTCGTTACTTATGAGGGCTACATGGGTGGTTTTGGTATCAAAATGTAGGTTTTCGAGGTCGCTCTATTCAATGAAAGATGATTCAGAGCTCTAACTATCATAGTTTAGATTTTGACCTGTCAAATGGCATTTTTTGAAAAATTGCAAATTTCAAACTCTCATATCTTCCGTTCCAATCATCTCCGACAAAATTTATTTATATTATCTTGATCAGCATACCTCATTGTATCACTGTGCAAAATATGAGCGATTTGAAAAATCTTAAATTTTTGGTGAAAAATGCCAAAGGGGTAAGACCCTCTGAAAACACCATATTTGTCAATAAAATAAATATCCGTGTCAATTCAACCGTATTATTCGATCGAGAAATTATGCGAACCTTTCGAATCTTTCATATAAGCCATTCCACCCCAAGATATCAAAAATACTTTGAGTAGCCTGGGCTCCTGAACAAAAGTCGAAAACGAAAAATCGAAAAAGATAAAACCGAATAACTCGTTACTTATGAGGGCTACATGGGTGGTTTTGGTATCAAAATGTAGGTTTTCGAGGTCGCTCTATTCAATGAAAGATGATTCAGAGCTCTAACTATCATAGTTCAGATTTTGACTTGTCAAATGGCATTTTTTGAAAAATTGCAAATTTCAAACTCTCATATCTTCCGTTCCAATCATCTCCGACAAAAGTTATTTATATTATCTTGATCAGCAAACCTCAATGTATCATTGTGCAAAATATGAGCGATTTGAAAAATCTTAAATTTTTGGTGAAAAATGCCAAAGGGGTAAGACCCTCTGAAAACACCATATTTGTCAAAAAAATTAATATCCGTGTCAATTCAACCGTATTATTCGATCGAGAAATTATGCGAACCTTTCGAATCTTCCATATGAGCCATTCCACCCGAAGATATCAGAAATACTTTGAGTAGCCTGGGCTTCTGAACAAAAGTCGAATACGAAAAATCGAAAAACATAAAACCGAATAACTCGTTACTTATGAGGGCTACATGGGTGGTTTTGGTATCAAAATGTAGGTTTTCGAGGTCGCTCTATTCAATGAAAGATGATTCAGAGCTCTAACTATCATAGTTTAGATTTTGACCTGTCAAATGGCATTTTTTGAAAAATTGCAAATTTCAAACTCTCATATCTTCCGTTCCAATCATCTCCGACAAAATTTATTTATATTATCTTGATCAGCATACCTCATTGTATCACTGTGCAAAATATGAGCGATTTGAAAAATCTTAAATTTTTGGTGAAAAATGCCAAAGGGGTAAGACCCTCTGAAAACACCATATTTGTCAATAAAATAAATATCCGTGTCAATTCAACCGTATTATTCGATCGAGAAATTATGCGAACCTTTCGAATCTTTCATATAAGCCATTCCAACCCAAGATATCAAAAATACTTTGAGTAGCCTGGGCTCCTGAACAAAAGTCGAAAACGAAAAATCGAAAAAGATAAAACCGAATAACTCGTTACTTATGAGGGCTACATGGGTGGTTTTGGTATCAAAATGTAGGTTTTCGAGGTCGCTCTATTCAATGAAAGATGATTCAGAGCTCTAACTATCATAGTTTAGATTTTGACCTGTCAAATGGCATTTTTTGAAAAATTGCAAATTTCAAACTCTCATATCTTCCGTTCCAATCATCTCCGACCGAAGTTATTTATATTATCTGGATGAGCATACCTCAATGTATCACTGTGCAAAATATGAGCGATTTGAAAAATCTTAAATTTTTGGTGAAAAATGCTAAAGGGGTAAGACCCTCTGAAAACACCATATTTGTCAATAAAATAAATATCCGTGTCAATTCAACCGTATTATTCGATCGAGAAATTATGCCAACCTTTCGAATCTTCCATATAAGCCATTCCACCCGAAGATATCAAAAATACTTTGAGTAGCCTGGACTCCTGAACAAAAGTCGAATACGAAAAATCGAAAAACATAAAACCGATTAACTCGTTACTTATGAGGGCTACATGGGTGGTTTTGGTATCAAAATGTAGGTTTTCGAGGTCGCTCTATTCAATGAAAGATGATTCAGAGCTTTAACTATCATAGTTTAGATTTTGACCTGTCAAATGGCATTTTTTGAAAAATTGCAAATTTCAAACTCTCATATCTTCCGTTCCAATCATCTCCGACCGAAGTTTTTTATATTATCTTGATCAGCATACCTCAATGTATCACTGTGCAAAATATGAGCGATTTGAAAAATCTTAAATTTTTGGTGAAAAATGCCAAAGGGGTAAGACCCTCTGAAAACACCATATTTGTCAATAAAATAAATATCCGTGTCAATTCAACCGTATTATTCGATCGAGAAATTATGCCAACCTTTCGAATCTTCCATAAAAGCCATTCCACCCGAAGATATCAAAAATACTTTGAGTAGCCTGGGCTCCTGAACAAAAGTCGAAAACGAAAAATCGAAAAAGATAAAACCGAATAACTCGTTACTTATGAGGGCTACATGGGTGGTTTTGGTATCAAAATGTAGGTTTTCGAGGTCGCTCTATTCAATGAAAGATGATTCAGAGCTCTTACTATCATAGTTTAGATTTTGACCTGTCAAATGGCATTTTTTGAAAAATTGCAAATTTCAAACTCTCATATCTTCCGTTCCAATCATCTCCGACAAAAGTTATTTATATTATCTTGATCAGCATACCTCAATGTATCACTGTGAAAAATATGAGCGATTTGAAAAATCTTAAATTTTTGGTGAAAAATGCCAAAGGGGTAAGACCCTCTGAAAACACCATATTTGTCAAAAAAATTAATATCCGTGTCAATTCAACCGTATTATTCGATCGAGAAATTATGCGAACCTTTCGAATCTTCCATATAAGCCATTCCACCCGAAGATATCAAAAATACTTTGAGTAGCCTGGGCTCCTGAACAAAAGTCGAAAACAAAAAATCGAAAAACATAAAACCGAATAACTCGTTACTTATGAGGGCTACATGGGTGGTTTTGGTATCAAAATGTAGGTTTTCGAGGTCGCTCTATTCAATGAAAGATGATTCAGAGCTCTAACTATCATAGTTTAGATTTTGACCTGTCAAATGGCATTTTTTGAAAAATTGCAAATTTCAAACTCTCATATCTTCCGTTCCAATCATCTCCGACCGAAGTTATTTATATTATCTTGATCAGCATACCTCAATGTATCACTGTGCAAAATATGAGCGATTTGAAAAATCTTAAATTTTTGGTGAAAAATGCTAAAGGGGTAAGACCCTCTGAAAACACCATATTTGTCAATAAAATAAATATCCGTGTCAATTCAACCGTATTATTCGATCGAGAAATTATGCGAACCTTTCGAATCTTCCATATAAGCCATTCCACCCGAAGATATCAAAAATACTTTGAGTAGCCTGGGCTCCTAAAAAAAAGTCGAAAACGAAAAATCGAAAAAGATAAAACCGAATAACTCTAACTATCATAGTTTAGATTTTCACCAGTCAAATGGCATTTTTACAAGATTCAAATCGTCATAGCTTCCGTACCGCTTATCGCAAACAGTTACTATTCATATCATGTGGTTCAGCTTAGTTCAAAGTATCTCTGTGCAAAATATGAGCCATTTGAAAAATCTCAAATTTTGGGTGAAAAATGATCAATACGTTTTTTTCAGGACAAGAAAACATGTCTTGAAACTCGAGTTTTCGCTCAAAGCATTGATCCGACGACCTTATCAAAAGTAGATTAATAACTCTTTCGAATAAAACAATTTTTGTTCGATACTCCAGTGGGCCCTGGAACTCACCGTGGCACCATTACCGAAGTTGATGGAGATTGTTATTGGCCACTAAGAGTTTTAGCTTCGGTTGAGGCCGGTTCTCTTACGGGAGATTAATAACTTGGATCAAACGGTGGCCGGAAGTAGCGCAGATTTTCGGAGTCGAGGAATCCGTCGCCGGTTAACCTATGTTGCTGTCTTAAAACGGCAATCAATCTTTTTTTCCCGCCCTAATGGTATCGTATGGGCCGACAAAAAAAGTACAAAGTTTTCTCTTTATTTTTCTGATAATATTCCTCAAGATATTGAAGTGTATTATAAGTATTTTTCTTAGTCTTGTGAAATCCTCTCCTACATTCTAAAGGTAGTAATAGTTTTATGAGGAAGGTATTGATAAATTCACGTTTTTGCGAACAAACTACATATAAAATTCATCCAAACTTAGCCGAGAAGTTTTTTTATGGTCGACCTTCGAAATCGATATAGCCATCAGAATTTCTCGTTATAAAAGATACATAATTCATCTCATACTCGATTCTGAGAAAAACAACCATTGTGTACTTTTCCAACAATCCACAAACTCCTCCCTCACAACTTGTTTAAAATTCATAAAATTTAAATTTGATTTCCTTATTTTTTAATTTGCGTGGTTTATATGTGTGCATTTCACCTTATTGGCAGTGAGAGCGTAAAAAACAGAATCGCACTCCATGTGTTCGCGACTGAAAGAAGTCGTCAGATAAGACCATTCGAGTTCACGCAGTGGTCAATGAAACATAACGCTTTTCCGAGTTATTTTACGCAGTTTTCCGAATATTGTTCAATTTTTTGAATCGTTGGATTTAAGTGAATCAGGACAGGATAGTTATTCCTGGGAATCAATGAGATTTGGAGATCTCATCGCTACAGCCTGCAGTTCAGAGGGCCCTCTTCCACGCTATACAGACAAGCGCGGATCCAGGGGGGGGGGTCATGGGGGTCATGACCCCCCCCCCTGGACTGGACGAACCCTCAAATCTTGTGTTTGATAAAAAAAATCAATTAGCGGGTATGTAATCCACCTGACCGTGACCCCCCCTTTCTCGAGAGCTGGATCCGCCACTGTATACAGGACGTCCCAAGGTAAGTGCGCTTCTCTTGGCCCATTTATATATCCTGCCTTTTGTTCATTTTTATTGTTGTTTATCACCGCCTATACATCACGCAAAGGTGAAAACTCCAGAAAGACAATCTTGGCGATATACGTCCAGTTTTTCTCCCCGGTCGCTATCGTAGGAGGGTACGCAAATAGGTTTTTTTTATATATACCCTCAATTTCGCACATGTGCAAGAAATCCCAAAGGATCGAAAATTCTAGCTAACTCGGAGAGAAGATTCCGCTTAGTAATAGGACGGTCAATTGGATTGACATTATAGAAGAAACAATCACTAATCGAATCCCAGTAAAGACCCAACATTTTAATGGACGCGTTTTGTTGTAAGTCAAAAGCCATAGGATTAAATGAGACCGAATCCTCTGCTAAATCTTCCAACAATCTCGGCTCGTTATACTCGCCCATTTGCGTAATTCAAAACCTCCCCGCGTAAATTCTGCGCTTCATGGAAAGAATCACCTCCGCTGCATATATCATCAATATACGTATCCTCCACTAGAATGGTCGAAGCCAAAGGAAATGAATCCTTTTCATCTATCGCGAGTTGACGTAAGGTCCGTAACGCGAGATAAGGCGCACAATTGAATCCAAAAGTCACCGTTTTTATTCGTAAATCCATCAACTTATCTGAGGGTGAAAAGCGAAAAATAAGACGTTGATAGTCTCTGAATTCAGGAGCCACCAGAATTTGTCGGTACATTTGTTTAATATCCGCAATAAAACAAATTTTCTTCAATCGAAAACGAATCAAAATGGTTGATATATCTGTTTGAAGTTTTGGACCAACGTGAAGAAAATCATTCAAGGTCATCGAATTATTTGAAATCTTTGCAGAGGCGTTGAATATACAACTCTAAGTTTAGTACTCGATTTATCAGGTCGTAGCACGGCATGATGGGGTAAATAAAAGTTATTCGTAGTCTCCGCAGGTTCGACAATTTCCCTCCCGGCGTGCATGTCATAGCCTAAAAATTTCTCAGTGCTCTTTCCATGAAAGAATCCAATGACGCTGATTGAAAGATTTTCATCATTCAAATCTGGCAGCTCCAGGGACTCCGGGGATCACGACCATCCCGGATCAATGGCATGAAAAAATCCCATCTCTTGTAATTCATCATGTTCCGTTTTCGGAAGTTGATCATTTTTTTTTTCACGTCTCGGATATTGGGTTATTGTCTGTTGGTGTTTTCGTGCAAGAGAGATCAGGTTGAGTTTTGTTGACATGGCAGATATGAAAGGAAGGAAGAGATATGGAGGTACTGGGGATGTTGGTGTTTGAAATTGAAAGGCACCCAGTGTATTATGGAGTTTTTAGGCAATTTCCTCATTTTGTGGGATTCCAAGAATCACTAAGAATTCACTTTCGCCATTTTTACGAGATATGGGAGTATATCGAAACGTTGCTATAGTTGCAAAGATGGCGAAGCCGGGGCTCGAGATCGGCTATGGTAAAAAAGGTTTTTGTAAAACCATTTTTGAGACAAAAAAGCAAAAGAGTTTTGAAGCTACCATTGGCATTTGTTCATCGTATTATACGTTCTGAAGAGCCGCTTCAATCCTGTTCATTTTGCCTGGTTTTGTCATTCATTATGAAACGCTCTTGTTCCTATAGGAATAGGCGCCCAAAAAGAAGGAGCTACGCCTTCATTCTTTTCGAAAGCACGTCATCCCCATGCCCCCTGCGATTGAATATATCATTCCTCAGCAGGCAAACTTATAAAAATACATTTTTTCCTTTTATACGAACCGAAATTGATTACGAGCTCAAAAACGTACCCGGTACACCGACAGGATGACGAAGAACCGGAGATACGCCTCCTGAAGAATAGACCGGGCCGTTTCAGATTTGTTTGTATCACTGCGATGTTATCCAGTGAACTCCAAGGGGAGAACCGCGATGGCTGGTTTTATCTGGTCCGCTCCGACCTATATTTTCGCAAAACAAATTATACTTTTTATTAAAAGCCGAACGCGAACACGCAGGAATGAAATTGGTTTTAAAAAAAGCGATAAATTATAATATCATGTTCTCTTCATTTAATGCATCCCGGTCTCTCGGTCGTATTCATTTTCATTATGGCGCGTTTTAGGTTAAATTAAAATACATAAAATAGCTGCGTTATATGGGGCAGCTTGGCCTCTCTTAACTTTACTTCTTTTATGGGATATCTCAGTAGAGACCGGGTGTTTTAAAATAAATGATTCCAAATTAAGAACGCATTGATCATCTGAAACCAGACTATATGTTCATAGCTTTT
Source organism: Adalia bipunctata (assembly GCA_910592335.1). Lineage (NCBI taxonomy): Eukaryota > Metazoa > Arthropoda > Insecta > Coleoptera > Coccinellidae > Adalia > Adalia bipunctata. The sequence continues at coordinate 332,586 of OU342952.1, read as the reverse complement.
TTCAGTTTAAATTCCGAAAATCTATATTTCTGTACACATTATTTGCATTCATCCTTTCATCGTAGACTGAACCAACAAAATAGCGCCAAAGTGTTAATCACTTATTCAGAAAACTGTGCAATATCTTGGCTACGCTTATTTATCCTCAAGAAAACGGGACGTTTCTTCACAATCCCGAAGACCCCCTTTCTCTCCCGACCTTCATAACACCCCAATTCATCAAAGACACCTACCCCAACCCCTACCGACACCGCTAACCCACATTCACCCCAGTCAACACCCGAGATACATCGTTCGGATCCAGGGGAAGAGTACACCCTGTCTAGTGCCGAACGGTGGATGCGCTGGGCGCCGCGACGCTCTCTTTCCGACATCGGACTCCAGTTCGCCGCCAAATCTGCTGCTGACGTGACGCGATCTCTATGCGGCCATAAAAAAATGTGCGCGCACTCTTCTTGCTCTAAGTACGCAGTTCTATGATCCGCAGTCGAGAGCGAGGGTTGGTTTTTTGAAAAACGGATAGTTTGACTGTGAGATTACGATTTTCGGTTGAGATTTCGAACTGGAGACATTGACTGGTAGTTTGAGTACTGTTGAGGGAGGTTATTTAGAATTTGCCTGCTTTAGGTAAGATTCGCACAAAGAGTAGAATGGGGAATGAAAGGCAAATTTTATATAAGAGAAATGAAACATCATTTGATGTTATTTTTTTATTCTATAAAAGAATAGAAAAGTAGTATTGATAACAAACTGTGACAGGCATTGAATAGTAAGAATACAAAAACTACATAGAAAATAGTGAACATCAGAACACAATAAAACATACACTAAACACACTCAATACAAACATTTTCATAAACAGCACATATAAAAATGTCTTCAAGTAGAATAAATAATAATTTTTGCAGGGCATTAATGAATACTGTAATACAACAAATATTCAGAAATTTTTGAGGCCATACGACTTTTCAACAAATTTATCTTATAGTTGAAGAATGAATGTCATTGAGAGTAAACCCTAGCGGATATAATTCTTCAAAAATTAGCCATTATTCGACAGTTTTCATGGATTTGACCGACGATTTTCAGACTGCAAAGATTTCAATAAATTGTATGTTTTCTTTTTCAACAAACCTTGAATCTTCATCGAACCTGACATTTCAGTGGTGAAAAAATAATTGCATGTTCACTATTACAACTGTATGAAGAAAGGCTATTAGTTCTGATTGTTTCTGACATTGAGTCGAAATGTTTAAGCCTTATGAATAGTAAACAAGCAAAGTAGGTTACTTCAGTATGCCATTAATCTTATTAGAGTTGTATTTCATCAATTAGTGTCAAAACGAAAGTTGTATTCATCAATCTGCGAACATCTTTCTGTATTTACAGGGTGGTTCACTTTTCACGACCATGACAGATTTCTGTGATTTAAAGGATGTGGGGGGCCCTAAACATAACCCAGTTTTTTTGGGAAAAACGACGAGCTTCGAAGGAACAACCCCTTCCAATTCCCGAGCTCCCAAACCCCGAAGAAACTCTCGATTTTCAACTTCACTTTTTCAATTTCGCCCCGGAAATTGTGCGGTCCGCCGTTCAAACAGCTCCTCTCCGGAAAAGTCAACAGCACCGAGCATCTGCGAAGGCCGCAGAGAGGCGAAGAAAATTATCGCAGTCCTCTCTCAAAGCCGGCGATTGCTGGGTCCTGCCGACACAAGAAGCCCTGGCATAATTACTGACCCAGGATCCGCAACAATAATTTTCCATTTAATCCTGTTTGAATAATATTATCACAGTCCGTGGAGATTATTGTTATCCTTTGTACGGCGGACAATTATTCCGAGTATATTGTCACTTTCACGACCTCCGGTTGCTTGATGGGCTCCTGTTCCTGCCTCAATTTGCAGGGATCGGTGCTGGTGTTTTTCAGACCTCTCCGGTTGTTTATCTTTTAAGTGTTTGTTTGGGAACAATTGGATTGTTTCTTGTTTTCATCCAGGTCTTGAGGAAGTCATTTGATGTTCTTCGTTTGAAATAAAGGTCATAAAGCTACCTTGGATGTTGACCCATTGTTTTAAAGTGTATCAACTTTTGTGAAAGGCAAAAAGCTCTACAGGATATCCCACATTAGCAGCAATATATTACAGAATTCCAAACTCCGATATGCAGTCAAAAACTGAATTTCTTTGTTCATTATTGAATTTTTTTTATTCAATCATTCCTTAGAATTTTATGAAGGCTTGGTTTGGTGATCTGGGCAAAAGTCTACGAGGAGCTTCTAAATGTCATTTTCCATTTAAATTCCTGATTTGTGTAGAACCAGCGCACAAAAAAATGCCAAGTTTTTTTTCGTACATTTCCGTCATGGTGTCATTAGGTATAATTTCAAACAACAGCGTCTTTTTGTTAACCGTTCCTCGTGTACAAACTCCACAGGTCTGTACGTAACCAAAGTAATGAATTAATTTCCTTAATTACTTCGGAAAACTTGGACAAACTCGAATCTACAGTCGAGACGCGGCTTAAAACTTATGCTTTCCTTCCCAACTTCCTTGTTTCTCCCGCTGGGATATCCAGAAAATCGGCGATTAATTTCGTACAGCTCTCGAAGTAATCAGAATTCCTAATCAAATTTCACCTGTATCGATAACTCGGAAAAGTGGGGTGTATTCCCCACTTTACGTGCAGGATCATGTTGTTTATGTTGGCAGTATGTTGGCGTTCTCGAGGCTGAATTGGAAAACATTGTTTCTGCAGATTTAAGGGTACTTTCCTGTTTTAGCAGGATCAACGAACGTGGGTGTTTTGCGTGGGTGAGGTAGAGAGAAGCGAGTTCTTGAAGTACCTATAAGGTATTTTAGAATCGTCTCCTCAAATTTCTTTCTCCGGCGAAACGATCGCATAACTCAGTGAGGCGAAACCTAATTAGCCAAGCGAACCTTATCATCTCGTTTTATTCACATGGAATTGGAGTACTTAAACTCGGCAAAAAGACCAGTCGAGAATTTACTCGAAAATTATGCGAGGTCCTCTAACGCCGTGTTGCATAAATCACCTGTTAATATTATCCCCTCGAAAATTCTGGAGGATCTTCACCCGTAATTAGCCACGTTCTTGGCATATCATGCCTTCCACGAGGCAGACAGCATTTGCAACCAAATGATCATTGGCCTCACCTCAAAGGACCGAATTCGGATTCCTTAACCTCTGTTCAGACACGGCTCGTCTCAGTGAGGCAAGGAGGCTGTGCATACTAATGAGCTCTCTTTCATTTGCATGGTCGTTAACATATATATTTTCGAGGGAGTTGGAAAAGGGTATCTATGTGTCGAGTCTTTATATGTTAATGTCGTGATTTGCATGTAATACGGGCTTTAGGCAGGAGGCGAGTCTTTACGAGTCTTACTCAGATGGAGTCGAGGTGAAATGACAATTTGCCATTTTGTCGTAACGACGAATGTTTGCAGCTAGAGGCATAGAGAACTTGACAGCCCCTCAAGACAGACTTTACTCTTCAAAGGGACAAAGTTCGTGTGCTTAGACACAGAGAAGTGCTATACGGTTCATGTATGGTGATTTTGAAGATGTGGGTTCTTGTACCATCTTTTGGTGCTCATGGATGCCAATCGAAGCCATAAGTACGTAGTTTGCCATATTAAGGACTGAACGAGAATAAATTCGCTATCACAAAAACGCTTATATCTTTTGAACCACTGGACCGATTTCGAAAATCAAACTCATTTTCGAATCCTTTCCTAATTCTTATGAAAACTGTTTTTACAATAAGAAACCAAAACTATTTTTCACAAAATTCATGGATTTTTTCTGGAATTCTTCCCATGATGCTTCTTATAGTGTTCTCGGTTACTTTCTGGGATGCTGTCTTCCACGTTTGCTTGAATTCCGCTTGTGTTTTCCTTGATTTCTTAGTCTTCTTCAATTCTCTTTTCACCAGGGCCAAATATCTCTCGATTGGCCTGAGTTCTGGGCAATTTGGTGGATTGGCTTCTTTGGGGACAAAAACCACCTCATTAGCTTCGTACCATTTCTTGGTGGCCTTGCTGTAGTGGCATGAAGCTAAATCTGGCCAAAAGATTGTTGACACATCGTGCTCACGTAAAAATGGTAAAAGTCGCTTCTTCAAGCATTCCTCGATGTATATTTTCGAGTCAACAGAGCCTTGGCAAACGAAAAATTTGCTCCTTTTCCCACAAGTGCAAATTGCTTGCGAAACCAGGAATTTTTTAGGAAACTTTGCTTGTTTCTTCACGCGAAATTGTTCGTCAACATTTCCACGAGAATCTGCAGTATAAAATGCCTGACCAGGAAGTTGCGAGAAATCAGCCAAGACATAGGTTTAGTCGTACATCACGCAACAGGAAACATTTTTCAAGAAATCTTTTTTTAATTTCTTTGCTCTTGATTTCGCTTCTTGATTCTTCACAGCGTTCCTGTCTGGTACTTTCTATGTTCTAAGCCCACAACTTGACTCGATTCTCTGAACGGTTGACTGCGAATAACCCACTATTTGGGCCACTTTTCGTCCTGAAAGGTTAGGATTCTTCTGAAAAAGGCTGATGGCTTTTTCTTTTTTGGGCTATGAAACCCCTTTTTCCTCCCGGTTCCTTCCTTGCGGTTAATTGTAAGATCTTTGTTGAAGCGCTTAACAACTCTTGATACCGTTTCCGGACGAACGCGAGCCTCTTTTGCGATTCTTTTGAAGTTCCATTTTTGATTATTTTGAAAAAGTTTCACTATAAATTTTCGCGTTTTCACTTCGCTCGACATTTTGCGACAGAGAATTGGAATATCTATGAAGTAAATGTTCCACATGTTTTTGGCGTTCATAACAAAGCTAACAATGATCAAATTTTGATTTTTTCTCAATTGGTTCAAGAGATATAGGCGTTTTTGTGATAGCGAATTTATTCTCGTTCAGTCCTTATGAAACACAATGCACCGTTGTTTTGTGGTAGATGCCGAATTTTCCATGAAAAACAGGGGAATATAATTTGAACCCTTCATAATAGTGGATAAAATCTATACAATGTCAAAAGCTCCGGTTTGCAGATATAACGTTGCATAAATTAATCAATTTAACGACACGCCATTACCGTGATGAGGTTGAATAATTCCTGAGCTCGTGACGCTACCGCAGGACTACTCTCTCCGTGTAAGATTTTAAGGTCTATAAAACATCCTTAGGAATTCGTAAGCCATCTAAGGGTCTTCTGTAGACTCAGACGGTAATTCAAATTTACGATCACGACACCGCGTGGGGGGCCCCCCATTTGCATGTCCTAATCGGAATACATGGCCTCATATCGGAATAGATATCATTCGAATTTATGGAAACGTTATACCTAAATGTTATATTCACTTAGTTTCTTTTATTGCGGTTCGATGGAAATCCATTTCGTTGGTTTGAATAGCTGAGTGACTTTCCATGTCCCTTTGTCGTTCTAGAGAAACGGACGGAGATAATGAAATTCGTAATAATAACTTTTCGATATCGGGCCCGCAAGGACGATCGATGAAGGTACGCCAGGCTAAGCGGTCTGATTTATTTTAACGCAGGATCATGAACTGGGATTGTCATGAATCAGGGAACTGGGGGCCCGTAAATTTAGTTTCGCCGTAATTCAGATCTAGATATCTAGCTTGCGAACTTCATCACACCGGGTGATTCCGGATGAACTGTACCTGAAGCTTTTCTGATAGATTATTATTTTCTGGTTGGTCATTTGAGTTATTGGTTTCTGTCTGCTGTTTTTCCTGGAGATTTTCATGCTATAGCTCTCTGCTGGATAGCTTGGTGCATTCTGTAAGTTTCTGGCCATACTGTTCTTTCAATCAAGGGTGGCTTTTTGTTTGCATCGGTGGCGCTCAGTGATGGTGTCGATGATGACCGATATACATTGTTTATTCTGAGGGATTTTGATCGATCAGCTGATCTTCGGCATGTATTAGATCATTGAGTTGCACCATTACGGTTTTGCAGAATCCTGAAAATGGTCAGGACCTACGCAGAAAAAGCAAACCACATAAAACTACGAGAAAATCCAATTAGAAGATCCGCTTTCCATTCTCAGCCTTCGGTAACAAATTCAAAGTGCCTAATGCATCGTAGAAATATTGCCTGCCAATCCTGATATTTTCCTGAAACTTCTTCGAAACTTTCCTTCCTTTTCCAGATCGGGAAAGCGAACATATCACGATAAGTTCATTTCAATTTCATTATGAGCCCCGGCTCTATTGCGACTTCGATATGGCTCGAGGACGAAACAAAGGCCAATAAGAAAGTCCATAATGTGTTTTCGGCTCGACTTTGGTCTCCTTTTACATTCAGGGCTCCATGCCCGTGATTGCTGTGAAATTGTGTTTGTATGAATATGGATCTGATTATTGTTGGTTTGGAGTTATAGGTCGAGGGGGGCGATGTACCTAATTCAATTTGTGAACCACACTGTTTCGTGATGTCAGAATTGTTTCGGCACGTTTGAAATCGGATTAGGAAAGCTAAATTCTATTGAAATTATGTCGAAACTATTCAATGAGCGAAGATACGACATGGATGTAGAGAGAAATTTCGAAGAGAATGTTATTGTCATTCATCGGACTCTTGTGCCGAGCTACTTCCGGAAGATGAACTTTAAGACTGTTAATATCCACAAATTCAGTCTGGATTTTGTTGAATTCTTCAATTAGTTTCAGTTGGTTCCGATGCAAAACACATCAATTTATTCCGTCATACGATTTTCTGAAAAAAATCGAATTTATCCCAATTCCGCCATTTTCACACTCTTCAAAGGAAAGAGGATTGAAGAGGGATGTAGAGACGAAACTTTTTCGTCATGATTACAAAAAACGCAGGTGGCTTCGGGTATCGATTATTAGCGATGCATTGAATTCGGGATGCGGCCACTAAAACAGTCCGATGCGATGAAAGGCAAGCGGAATTAATTCCAAAATGTACTGTTTGCATTAAAACAGGAAAATTTCGCCAAATTCTCATCAGAATGAGCAACGAAGCGTCGAATGAAAAGCCGATTTAATTAAACAAAACAGGTTATTAGGGACTACGGAGTCCGTGATTTTTATTACTGTCGGTTTTTCTCTCTGTCTCCCTTCGGCATAGATCGGGTATTTTCCATTTTTAGTTCATCATTTTTAATCAACGGGAGAATACAGGGTCGGAGGCCGGAATGCGTTACAATGAAAGGTCGAACGGCGAAATGAGAACATGAAAACGCGGACTTTGTTTTGCACAGTCTGGCATTTGTTTGTTTTCGCAAAAATAATCTCTTTCCAGGTACGCCAGAACGACGCTGCACTTTGAGGACTTTTTAATTAGATCATTTCAGGTTCCATTCTGTACTCTAATTTTTTTCAGACATGTAACAGTCAGCGAATTTTCCTTCAAAAAGAATATACTACTTTAATTTTTTGATGTACTCAGATCTTTATCATGAATCTCCCATTTTAGGAATAATATTTCTACGTGTTGAGGAACCCAGAAACTACTGTTAAATATTATACACTGCGCAAAAATTTTAACGCACATTCTGAAAATCATTGACTTTATAACTTATTTTTCATGTTCTCTCGGAAAAGTTTTGAACGAAACAAGACACATTAAATGGAAGAAAAATTCAGGATTTCACCAAATCTTATGTGAAAGAAGAGAAATGAACAATTTTCAAAATACTGAAATGCTGATAAGTGACTTAATACTTGGTATTTCCACCCCTTGCGTTAATTACAGCTCGGCAACGACGGTTCATACTAAAAATGAGTGATCTAAAAATGTTCTGATCTAATCCTTCCCAGATTTCTCTGAGTTGGATTCCTGAGTCATTAAGAGAAGCTGGATGATTTTCTGAACTTCTCAGCCTTCTATTGAGGTTGTCGCAAACCTGCTCAATCGGATTGAGCTGCAATTCTTGTGTATATCCACCCTTCTTCTCGCAAAACTACCGCTTGGGCACATTCCTCTTGGGTCAAATTGCGTGTTTCGCGTTGCATAGCGATCGAGTGTAGAAAATCAAACGAAAGAAAAACTATTGATCACTAGAATTGATCGAGAACAGAACAACTGATCTTAGAATGGAGCCAATACATTCAAAATCTGATAATATCATCTTTTTTTATTCCTGCTGGTAGAAAGCATCTGTATTGAAGAAAAACGTTGAAAGTGGATAACATATGCATGCATAATTCTGATAAAAATAATTATCATTGAGAACACCTTCAGTTGTAGAATAAATTTGAGATTTCCATAATGTGCGTTAATTTTTTTGCGAGGTGTATTTCTTTTTGAAGCCAGAGTTAGGGAGTTTTGTTATGATTTTCGACAAAATTAATACCTACATCATGAAGGTTTTTGAGTTTTCTGCTTTTTTCCAATACGACTGTTATTTCGGACCTTCCCATGCATGTATTTCCATCTGATGAATAAATTAATAAATGGATAAGTGGAAACCAAAACTAATTCATGAAATTCCTGCACCGAAACATTTTCGTTTGACCTCATTACTCTTGACGAACGAAAGCAATCCCGCATATTGAATTCGGAGTACCGAAATATCTCTTGATTAAATTAGGTAACTGAATTTTCCGGCAGAATTTATCGAGTATGTGATTCACAAATCCCGCAGAATCGAGTTAGCATCCGGTTTGTTCGAAATTACCCCGGGCGCGCATTATGCAACGATATCTGCCGCTAAAAACGGAAAGTTCCGTATTATATCCGATAGGTAACATGTGCTGGGAGTGATATTAGAATATTGCATATTGGCAATTCTGGTGGTACAGGCACAGCATCCGTGAGGGAGGGCAGAACCGGACCCAGAGGACAAAACTGTTTCTCACTATCATGTTGGCTCAAAACTCATCTAGAAAATTTCAAAATGTTTCATGCTGAGTCCTCCTGATTTCACAATTTTGAGGCATCCTTCGAATGTTCGAGATATGAATAAAATTATGATTTACTCAATGAATATCATCGAAATTTTTCAACAATATTCTTCAATAACTGTACTCGGATCCAACTTCGTGTTTTCGGTAAAGGAAACAGCAAATATCTATCCGCCTCTTCCATCAACTTCAACTCCATTTCCATCATTTAATGACACCCTCGAAAACGATACCTCTCCATCCCAGGAAGACGCCAAAGTACTTCCCTGCAGGGTCCCACGGCCCGAGGCAAACATCTCGATAAATTTGCATGTTTAAGGTGATGTCGGAATATATTACACCTGCAGGAACATACGTTCGAGGAAGGATGTACACAAGCTATTGACTCTGAGAAATACGTCAATGGAAATGTCCCAATTCGACTCCCACGAGCCGCCATTGTTTCAGAGACGGCGTAATGAAATTCCGACATCAAATACACATCAGGGCACGGAGAAGTTCCATCAGGTAATGGGCTGTGGAGCAATTTCGATGGTTTTTACTGTTATTGATACGGTTAGTGAAGAGGCTTTTCGAATTCTTATTGTTCTGCTGGTTCTCTTTATTATTTGCGAGGTAATTACGAAATTACGAGAATTTATTGAAAAATTCTTAGCCTACTCTAGAAGATATTCTCCTCTCAATTGAATACATTTATTACAGCGAACCTGCAACGTCTCTAGACCTTTCAAAAAAAATGTTTCTTCTTGCTCTGCAAACCAGTCCTCCACAGCTTTTATTACCTCCTCGTTGAAAGAAAATTTAAAACCTTTTAAACTTTTTTTCAGTTGAGGAAAGAGATGATAGTCGGACGGAGCCAAATCTGGTGAATAAAGGGGCAGTTCTAGTAATTCTAACTCTAAATCACGAATTTTTTGCATGGCAACATGAGATTTGTGTACTGGGGCGTTGTCCTGTGAAAACAAAACAACTTTATATAGTTTTCCGCGTCTTTTCTCTCTAATTTTTTTCCCGTAGAGTGGTCAGTAATGTCGAATATTAATCTCCAGTCATTGTTCTACCCTTATCCAAAAAATTAATCATGATAACTCCATGGCAATCCCAAGAAACTGAAGCAAGAACTTTTCCAGCAGATTTTTGGACACGGAACTTCTTAGGTCTTGGAGAACCAGAGTGTCGCCATTCCATAGATTGTTGCTTTGTTTCTGGATCATAGAAATGTACCCAAGTCTCATCCATAGTAACAATTCGGTTTAAGAAGTCTACATCGTTTTCAAATCGAGCATAGATCGAACGCGATGATTCTACCCTTGCACGCTTTTGGTCAACATTCAAACATTTGGGGATCCATTTTGTAGAAATTTTTCTCATGTCCAAATTGACATGAACTATATGAGGAACGCGTTCTTATAAAATCTTCAGTGCTTCAGATATTCGTTTTAGCCCAATTCGACGGTCTGATAAATTCATGTCTTGAACTGCATCGATATTTTCGGGGACTGACACAGAAACTGGCCTTCCCGATCGGTCATCATCTTCAATGGAAAATTTATCTCTTTTGAAGCTTGCAGTCCAATTGTTCACGGTCGCATACGAAGGACATTGATTACAAGGGTATTAAGCATATCATCGTGAATCTGCTTACCTCTTAACCCTTTTAAATACAGGTACTCGATGATCGCTCGATACTCCAATTTTTCGATTTTTACAATTTCGGTGGACATAATTTATTGTGTAACTCTGGTTTACTTTGTTGACGTCGAACTCTACACTGACACTTCTAATAAGTTATTGTTCGTTGATATGGTATCGCAATATTTTGTTTATGCATGGAACTGATGGTCTAGGCTAACTAGATATCAATACATCCTCGTAATCTCGTATGTCGAAGAAATCAAGTTAATCGTGCTCAGTTAGTAATCCTTGATGATATTTTTCGTAATTCTGCAACGAGGTGGATCAGTAGTCGTCACCATTCGATCATAGAATGGGATCATACAGTAGTCCCTAGCTTCATGGTCTCTGTTCAGAACACAGTATCTTTAATTAACAAGTCATAGGGGCACGTTGTCCACAGCTATACAACTATTAGAGAAACCGCTCGTTCAATCAGTTGATTCGTTCCATGCATGTGATACCACAAGCGCCAACAATCTATGCATGTATTGAACGTTGGCTCATTCCAAACTGAGTGGGATTTCTATCTCAAAAATTCGGTAGATCATTTTTCCTGGATTTCCCGTATCTCTTGCAGAGGACGACCGTTTCGCCGTGTCCTACATTCACACTTCAATTAACCAAATTTGCGTCCGTTTCCAACAATCGCTCTCGGCTCGTGGGACAGCCGAACCGAAAAAAAAGACACTCTGGCCGGCAGTAACTAATCAAATTCTCTCCCCGGTCCTTCTCCGAGTTCGTTAAGTTTGTTAAGTCCGAAGTGTGACAGTCAAAAATTCGTCGCTAACGAACTTAACACATGTACTTCAATTCGCGAGTCGCATTAAAAGAAGAATTGAATTTGGAGGACAACGGTTATTGGGACGTCGCTCCGAGATCGAATTAACCGTTTCCAGGATGGGCTATTCGTTTGACGCATTCTGTTTTTCGGTTTCGATGGCTTTCAAAGGGTTGAGCTCGAGAAGATTCCCCTATATTGAGCAATTGAGCTGTACTTTTTTTACCATTTTGTCTAATGAGCGAAAAGAAAGAAATTGAGATAGACCAATACCTGAAGTATTAATTAAGATAATTGAATCCAGTCGAGATAAATCCTGTAACATCAACTGATTGAAAAATGAAAATTTCATCTGGCCATTTCACCCAGGCGGAATCCTTTCCGTCAACACCGTTATAACCTGTTATGTCCAGGACGAGCGGATCCATTCCCGTTGAGATTTCAATCCAGCTCTGTTGTTGACAAAACAAAACGAGAACCGCACCCCTCCGCACCCCCCTAGGGAGTCAAATGTCATTCAGAAATAGATTTATCTGTGGCAAGCACACGTGCTGTTTCGTGACTGTTTTCGCTCTGAATGAAATTCGAATTTATTATTATTATGTTGGTAACACGTTCACTAGGTTGACAGAACCGTTTTATTGCAATGCGACCACATCGGATGGCGGAAGATTGGACACGAAAACGGATTCGTTTGCTGGAAAAATTTCGCTTGAATTGAGATTTGCTATTTTTATTCATCATAGCACCGTACATCTACATTTTGAAAGGTCTGGTACTTTTAAAAAGCCCCAGGTGCATATGAAAATGACAAATATGATTCTTGTTGATAGGATCTACCTTTTCGACAATTCAGTACTACGTTGCCAAGGTAGCTTGATAGCTTTTCCAGACCAACTGGCTTCTTTCTTGTTGAAAATTATCCATAGCTCTTTTGCTCATTTTACAACTTTTATTGATCAATTTTCTTGGAGAAGTTATTGGGATGAAAGAATATCGTTCAATAGTCCAACTGTGTTTTGATGGCCATCGTGACCTAAACCGATCGGGCACCTCGAGGATTCTGTATCAGATGAGGCTATTCGTATTCCGTCGACTGTGCGGAATATACAATTTTCGGGATACGGATCTAGTCGGCCGTATAAAATAGTCATTTCGAAAGCACCGCTGTTTATGACGTCGGTCCCAAATTCGAAATTAATTACTGCGAGAGCAGAGAACTCTGGACGCCGCGAGAAAACCAGATACCGAAATATATCATAGACCGGTGGAGATGGTCAGTCCTGTAAAGAATTGCCTTTTTTTGGGTTCAACATTCTGTCCGTTTGCCCTTGTTCGCATACGTTGCTGGAATATCGGGAAGGCTGTACAGGTGGGGTAAATAATGATCGGAATGATTTAGGCGTCAGAAAAATGTTTTTCTAGTGGATTGATTATCTTGTTACAGTCGGAGGAATCTCGTTCACTTTCGATTCGAGTGGAATTTATTCCTTGATTTTTCTAATAGCTTCTACATACTGTAGTCACAGTGTTCTATAGAGAGTCAAGGAACTCGATCTGAGCATTTATGTTGTCAAAATTGCTCAGCGAGGTCATCACTATCACGATGTTCTATCACATAAAACCTCCTTTCTGGTCTCTGTGTTGGCCTCTTCGTTTCATTTAATTCCTGAGTGATCAGGAACTCAGACTAAAGAAACTTGTTGTTCTTGCCTACTTCATTAAGTGTCTTTGGTATTTCCTCATCAGCTTTGAGTCAATGACATAGGAGTTCAGTGCTGTGATAGCAGCTTGAATGGATCACTATGCCACGCCCTTTATAGTTTCTTTCCAGGTTTATGCCTACGCCTCTTTAGATGTTCTCAAGCCGAATTGTTTTGTTCTACGGGGATGTATTGATATCTAATTAGCCTAGACCAGTTCCATGCATAAACAAAATATTGCGATACCATATCAACGAACAATAACTTATTAGAAGTGTCAGTGTAGAGTTCGACGTCAATAAAGTAAACCAGAGTTTGTAATTGTAAAAATCAAAAAATTTTAGTATCGAGCCATCATCAAGTACTTGTATTCAAAAGGGTTAAGAGGTAAGCAGATTTACGAAGATATTACCCTTGGTGATCCATGTCCTTCGTATGCGACCGTGAAAAATTGGACTGCAAGCTTCAAAAGAGGTGAATTTTCCATTGAAGATGATGACCGATCGGGAAGGCCAGTTTCTGTGTCAGTCCCCGAAAATATCGACGCAGTTCAAGACATGAATTTATCAGACCGTCGAATTGGGCTAAAACGAATATCTGAAGCACTGAAGATTTTATAAGAACGCGTTCCTCATATAGTTCATGTCAATTTGGACATGAGAAAAATTTCTACAAAATGGATCCCCAAATGTTTGAATGTTGACCAAAAGCGAGCAAGGGTTGAAGCATCGCGTTCGATCGTGCTCGATTTGAAAACGATGTAGACTTCTTAAACCGAATTGTTACTATGGATGGGACTTGGGCACATTTCTACGATCCAGAAACAAAGCAACAATCGATGGAATGGCGACACTCTGGTTCTCCAAGACCTAAGGAGTTTCGTGTCAAAAAATCTGCTGAAAAAGTTCTTGCTTCAGTTTTTTGGAATTGCCATGGAGTAATCATGATTGATTTTTTGGATAAGGGTAGAACAATAACTGGAGATTACTATTCGACGTTACTGACCACTCTACGGGAAAAAAATTAAGAGAAAAGACGCAGAAAGCTATCCAAAGGTTTTTCGTTTTTACGGGACAAAGCCCCAGTACACAAATCTCATGTTGCCATGCAAAAAATTCGTGATTAAGGGTTAGAATTACTAGAACACCCCCCTTATTCACCAGATTTGGATCCGTCCGACTATAATCTCTTTCCTCAACTGAAAAAAAGTTTGAAAGGTCGTAAATTTTCTTCCAACGAGGAGGTAATTAAAGCTGTGGAGGACTGGTTTGCAGAGCAAGAAGAAACATTTTTTTTGAAAGGTCTGGAGAAGTTTCAGGTTCGCTGTAATAAATGTTTTCAATTAAGAGGAGAATATGTTGAATAATAAAATATTTCGACATTAAAATTTTGTTTGGTTCTATGGTAGGCTAAGAATTTTTAAATATATCCTCGTATGTGTAAGTTGGCTTTGCACCCACTATGTTCTGTATTTTTCTTTCGGTGTAGTAACTTCCTGTATAAATAATATTTACAACATCCTAAATTTCTCCGAGACATGGAAAACTGGCGCCAGAGTCTTTTGAGCCATCAAAGAAACCCAGCATTATGAATTCGAAACACACAACCTCATTAAAAGATCAGTCGCGTATCGGAGCAACATAATTTTCTGATATGTAAAAATAACACCCACATCAAAAGCCGCGAAGCCGCTGTCGTTAATCCTAATCCCGGTCTGTCCAGATCGGCAGGTTATCATCTTTAATGTAAACAGCGTTTTATGAAAAACAGGTCATGTTCTGTATGAGAAATTTCGCCGGATTTTCGTGCAAAGGATGTGTAATTTCGTATGCGGCCTGATACAACAGTATGAAAGATGGCTCGTTCGTAGCACGTTTCCATCTTACTTTGGTTCCAGGTTTAAGTTTACCCAGTCTCCACTCACTATTCCACTTATGAAAATCAAATTCAAATAGACCGACCGATGGTCCGTTGTTAGCTACGCAACGCAAATATTTGATGTTCGGTCATACCTTCGAAATGTTTTCCACAATTAATTAGTTTTAATGCGTGTGTAACGCTGTCAAACATGGCAGGTAAAATGTCACAATGGTCTCGTTAGTGAAGCCGAGCGTATTCAAAGTGGTTGACGAAAATGTGAATGAGGTTTTCGTTCCTCTTTACTGTTGTCCTTCCTGTCGATTTGGAGCATCCACGCTATTTGTATTTGCAGAAGGAATAACATACCCTGTTAGAGTTCAGAAAAAAAATACCTATCGTGTTATGAGTACCTACAAATAAGATTCCAGCGTTCATCAGGTCATGTGCTTTCTAATTTGAAGGCTATTTAATTCTCATTCATTGTGAATATTTTTGGGGCGGAATTGTAGATAGGGGTAATACGTCCCTGTTCTGAAAGGGGAAAAGAATTGGTTTTTATAGTTTGGTTGTTGTGATGGTTTTCCATGTTGTTTTATCAAAAACTGAACTTCAACATGGTCAATCAATTCATTTATTTCTTGAATTTCACTCTAAAAGCCTAAACCACTCATTTGAGCACAATTTATGAGGAATTCAGGGGCCATATTCAACTTCTAACTCGAGAATCCGCAAAATCGCATTCGCTTAAATCGCGAGGGTTCACGAGAAACCAGGCCAGTGAACCGTCCGAATAATGTCGAAATGAGGGCAATAAAAAAGGCAACTCGCATTTTTTGAGCAGTTTAGCCGGGTAATTTCACAGCTCATTTGTCATTTTGTGTTGTGAACTGCATTTCAGAACATTAACCTTGCACGATGTTATCGCTCCTCGCCGTCGATGTGACATTTTCAATGGGGGGTTGAATTGATTCTAAACACGTGTTTGAGCACGACGAAAATACCTTGATGGAATCTTGGGGGTTTGGGAAGGCCGTTGAAAATGAGGGGGCTGATGTTTATGTAAGTTTGCGGAAATTACACTCATTCTTCTCGACAGGGTTTCCTATTGGTAGGTACGATGATTTCAGATCCATACGTTGGTTAAAACTGGTTTGTCTTAGTCGCAGAAAATGATGACGATGATTAGAACGAATTTAATTTTACACTTCACCAGAATAGCAGTAAGAAAACGAAATTCATGAAGCCGAGCTAATTTTGTCGTAGTGAGAGCCAATATAGTGAACTACAATGGAATGAGGCCCATCAATAGAGCAACAATTCCTTGATGAAGAAAATGGAGACAATGAACCAAAGTAGCAAAGATTATAATCATCGATAGAGCAAGGAATAAGGTGAATTTGTCATCCACCCCGTTGATAATAACCCCATTTAGCGCAACGGGGTAACAAAGACGCTCATAAATCAACCCTCACAATATGCCCGGCTTATGCCCGGAAAATTCCAGATTTCTGTAGTGTTTTGTTTCAGGGCGTACGACTTTTATTGGTCCTATATTGCGTCTTTTGTCGTCGCAGGACGAAGGAACCGGCATCGATTTTAGTCGACCGTGGGGCGATAATACACGGGAATATGAAAATTCGCAGTGTCGTCGTATGAAAAGTCGTATTTCACGCTCGATTTGTCGGGAAAATGCTTATCGGCAAGCGGATGCGGCGTTGCAATACGTGTTTTGTTCCTGTTCTTCGGCCAGGCTAGCTCGAATATGTATCGGGATGGAGACAAATGTTGCAGATGCAAATTTATTCCTTTCCTTGGAGGATTGGAATTTAGCGAAAAATATGTGAACCTGCGCCAAACGGAGTGATTTACAGGAGGTAGATTGCGGTTGTGAAGTATTATATTACACTCCTCATGTATGGGGTTTCCACATGATCGATACACAAGTCTCAACTAACTTTAACAGATTATGGAGAACCGCAGAAATAATTAATTGAATTGTGGCTGACTCAGGAATGAGCTTGTTGAATACAGACTCGAAACTTCGCCCCATGAGCTTTTGAATCTGTTATCAGATAATTGGATTTAAAAAAAAATTCATCACACACAGTAGGATCCTAATAAACTCGAAAATCACAGCTTGGCTGAACTGTAATGCAAGTTCTAAGGGTTTTATCATCCGATCCTAAGTGTTCCTGCTTGGTAAACGAGAAAAGAAAAAGAAGGAGAGGCTCCTTTCATTGAAGGACACATTATTCATTCGAAGGACACCCTGTATCTCACGAAACATTAAAGTCAACATTTTTCTGGGGAAGTAATTCGAGTTTCAAGAATATGATTCCGTAGTTTCCAGCGGAATAACCGGGGGAATTTCCCATCAGAATGTGACGAGCGTTCTCGTAGTGACAGGACCGAAGAAACGAATCGGTTTCTCTCGGAATTCATTAATGAAATGAAGTTCGTTTCGGAAAGAAGAGTGGGAAGCCTGCAGGAGAAGTTCACCACTTCGAAATCTCAAAGAGTAATTAGCCGATTCTGTCGCATTATGAAGAAGATGGAAGTTATCGAGGAGGACATAATAAAAATCCAATTCGTTTTCGGGGAAGAAGCGAACGATTTCAGCTTAATCAACTTCTTCGATACAAAAAACCTGGCGACGCTGGCAGTAGGGATTTTTCTTTGAAGGAAGTTAATAAACGTTTTGTTCTCTCTCTGGAAGTAGAAATAGAAATGGAGGACGATTATGAAATCAACAGGTGTCGTTTTTTTGCTTTTGAAAATTGAAACGCAAGACTTTTCGTGAAATATTCTTTTCAAATATCGTCTTTATGTCGACTGCCCTGTTAGATGTAAGGAAATCGTCCAGCTAGGTCGCAATCTAGGTTAATGGCGTCCTGGTGATT
Source organism: Adalia bipunctata (assembly GCA_910592335.1). Lineage (NCBI taxonomy): Eukaryota > Metazoa > Arthropoda > Insecta > Coleoptera > Coccinellidae > Adalia > Adalia bipunctata. The sequence continues at coordinate 314,755 of OU342952.1, read as the reverse complement.
GTAGTTCACCCTACCTGATGGTGGTGGGGGCTGGTATCGTAGGAACAATTTTTCACAGCAGTCTCCGCCAATAACCGTCGCTGCTACAAGTTATCACGTAACAAATTCCCTGTCCAGATTCCCAGATCGGATGCCTCCGCATCTTCATCCCGATTCTCTTTTTCAATTTTCCGTAACAGTCCCCTCCCTTGTACATTTTTTATACCACTCCGAAATTCCATTCCTGGATATGACGGATCGCGTTTCCTGATAAATTGTATCCCTCCTTCCCCTCCCTTCGACCCGACCTTTGGAAACGGCAGCACACTTTCTTTCACGGCGTTTTATCCATCATCAATCCATATCATCGCAGGAAAAATGTTGAGTGATGAATAATATGGCGGAACGAGCGGATGCAGAATTGGCGGAATTATATTAGTTGGAATGAAAAATGGCAGAGGCGGACATTCTAATTCCTCGGATTCCGGGGTCCCGGACTCCGACCGGGTCGATTCTACCACGTCCTGTTTTCGCAGGGACTCACACGGGGCTCCATTTGCGGAATTTATAACATTCGCGTTCCGGAAATGCGTCGATCCAGTTATCAAATTTTTACATTAAAGGGCAGTATAGATTTTCGAGCTGAAAATGGTCTAGACGTGAAGAAAACTGAAGAAAATTTTCATAAATCACATCGACACTGTTTCAAAATTGAAATTGGCCTCCTCAGTTGTCATTTCGAGTTGGCGAAGCGTCGTCTCCTCCACTTCCTCCAAAACCAACTTCTCGGATACGTGTCCTACATAGAAACAAACCCTTCCGAAACTCGGTTGCATTTCACGGAATTGATCCGAAACTTGGGCAAGAGACGCAGCGTAGCTCGACGTTTGAACCGCAAAAGCACACAACTTGACTGTACAGAACTGTGTAGTAGGAGCGGTACACACTTCTTCAACGACCCAGCCAGTTGTTTCCGATTTCGAATGAACTCCTGTTTAGTGGCCTGTTTGTTCACTCCGAGGTACAACAGATGTTGGATCAACAGAAGAGTTGTTTCGATTCCACTTCATGGTTTATTTTCGCCGCGCTTCGAATCGAACACGGCGTGAAAACTTCCATAATACACTGCGAAAAAAAATTAACGCACATTCTGAAAATCTCAATTTTAATGAAAGTTAACTCTTTATAACTTATTTTTATGTTCCCTCGGGAAGGTTTTGAACGAAACAAGACACATTAAATGGAAGAAAAATTCAGGATTTCACCGAATCTTATGTGAGGAAAGAGAAATGAACTATTTTCAAAATACTGAAATGCTGATAAGTGATTTACTACTTGGTATTTCCACCCCTTGCGTTAATTACAGCTCGGCAACGACGTTTCATACTCAAAATGAGTGATCTTAAAATGTTCTGATCTAATCCTTTCCAGATTTCTCCGAGTTGGATTCCTAAGTCATTAAGAGTAGCTGGATGATTTTCTGAACTTCTCAGCCTTCTATTGAGGTTGTCCCAAACCTGCTCAATCGGATTGAGATCTGGACTTCTTGCTGGCCATTTCATTCGAGACTTCAACCTCTTCAAGGTACTCCTGAACGATGCGCGCACGATGGGGTCTGACATTATCGTCCATAAAAACGAAATTTTCAACAATGTATGGGGCAAATGGCACTACATGCTCTTCAAAAATGTTCCTCATATACTTATCAGCATTCATAGCTCCATTATCAACGACCACTAGGTCTGTGCGAGCAGTCAAAGATATTCCACCCTATACCATAATCGATCCTCCCCCAAAACCAGTAGTATTCAGGAAATTGCACTGAGCATATCTTTCATGTGGACGTCTGTATACAAGGGAACGTCGATCACAATGGAGGAGGCAGAATCTAGACTCATCTGTGAAGAGAACTCTTTCCCAATCGGCCTCTTCCCAATGGATATGCTCTCTCGCAAAATCCAAACGCGCCCTTCGATGGGCTGGGGTAAGAGCTGGGCCTCTTGCCGCGACACGAGGCCTTAAATCATATTCTCTGAGGCGATTTCTTATTGTCTGAGTGCTAATTTGCACCTCATGAGTTTGCTCAAGCTGATTTTGAAGGAGGCGAGCGGTTGCAAACCGTTGTCTCAACGAAGAAACTCTCAAGTAACGTTCTTGAATGGCAGTTGTTACCCGTGGTCTACCCTGTCCTGGTCTTCGGACATTCATACCTGTCTCCCTGAATCGCTGCAACATTCTGGACACACTTGTATGGGAAACTCCAAACCTTTCTGCAATTCTTGTCTATGTCCACCCTTCTTCTCGCAAAACTACCGCTTGGGCACATTCCTCTTGGGTCAAATTGCGTGTTTCGCGTTGCATAGCGATCGAGTGTAGAAAATCAAACGAAAGAAAAACTATTGATCACTAGAATTGATCGAGAACAACTGATTTTAGAATGGAGCCAATACATTCAAAATCTGATAATATCATCTTTTTTTATTCCTGCTGGGAGAAAACATCGGTATTGAAGAAAAACGTTGAAAGTGGATAACACATGCATGCATAATTCTGATAAAAATAATTATTATTGAGAACACCTTCAGTTGTAGAATAAATTTGAGATTTCCATAATGTGCGTTAATTTTTTTGCGCAGTGTATTTGGACACGTTGTCATTCCGCTAGTTCTATGGCTCGGGGAATAATTCATCATCATCTTCAGTTTGTGGAAATATCATAATTTTTTTCGACTTCCTATACTGCGTTCAGTCATCATCGAGTATCACCAAATTCTTCGAAATTTACAGTAATCATAATGTAACACTACCGGATTTTTTTTTTCATCTACCCAGCAATTGTTTCCTGACTACACAAAAAAACACGATGTAGTAGCTCACGCTTTGTCGGAAAACGTGGAAGAACAAACCGCACTGCCAGTTCATTCCACCTTCGTCCATTAAGTTTTCACACATGTTAGCTCGGAAATAGGGCTTTCTACATTTCCACAACACACGCCGATGAAACAGCCCGTTCGTCACGTCTCGTTCCATTGAAAATTAGCATAATTAGACGGTCGTTACGAAAATAACCCGGTCGCAACATATCTGCCGACTTTATTTTCACATCTGCCGACTGGATTTGTTAATTGGGACGCAACGTAAATAAACAAATTGGAAACAGAATGGATCGTTTTTAATTCTATCTCCTGTACAGAATTCTGAATCTTTGACCATTCGCCGAAAAAATTTATTGACAAATATTACATCTGATGAAAAAGGTCTGAAGTTGGGACCTTTTACTTCAAACAAGAATATTTCTGTTCCTATTTTCCATGGCTGAAGCATTGCCTTGATCGAAGCATGAATCGCCTATAAACAATATGATGCCTCATTTGGCGCAGCCGAGTCCGGCTTGTAAATAAAGGCGGACTCGTTTCGATTTTGGGCGAAGCTCTGTTTACCGGATCCGGTCTGAAAGCAAACACAATTAACCTTTATCGAGGTGAACACCATGCTCGCGTTGTCGTTTAGGAACGCCATCAATAAGCTTTTGTCATTCCTACAAACATACCCATATTCCTTACCGTAAAATGCTGCCAGGAAACGTGTGCGCTAAAATGCTGTTTCATGTCCCGAAATGAAAATACGTACAAGAAATTATGGCTCGTGGAGCTGTGGCATGTATACTTGCACCTATTTGGAAGGAAATATGGCCGTTGCAGTTGTTATACGGTTGTTTTATGAGAATATCTTTGAAAGTTTGAATTTCTGGCGTTTAACTACTATTATTGAGAATTTATAGCTTCTTTCATATTGGATTTTCATCCGTGGAATGGAATTTTTTTCGAAAATGAAAATTTCCGACTGCCAGAGGTTCCGTTACGCTGAACAAAATCCTAACTCTCATAGTTTAGATTTTGACCTGTCAAATGGCATTTTTTTAAAAATTGCAAATTTCAAACTCTCATATCTTCCGTTCCAATCATCTCCGACAAAAGTTATATTGATATATATATACAGGGTGGGGCAGAAGAACCTATCCGATTTCAAATCCCTTTTTCTCAGAAGAGAGAGCAGGTAGAGTAGTGGGGTGAAAACCGTTAGAAAGCTGGTTTTATGCCATTTGTCAGTAGTCAACATGCCTTGGTCTGGTGAACATCGTGCTTTTGTTATTGAGCGGTTTATCGAATGCGGCGGTTCGATAATTGCTACACAACGTGCTTTTCGAATTCATTTCGGACTCGGGCGTCATGATCCTGTTCCACATCACGCTACGATTAGAGTGTGGGTGTCAAATTTTAGACAGACGAGTTCAGCATTGAAAAAGAAGTCGCCTGGACGTCCCAGGACAGCAACAGGACCTGAAAACGTGGCCAATGTGAGAGCCGCGATTGAACGTTCCCCGCGTCGTTCGGCGCGAAAACATTCGCTCGCTTTGGGGATTTCCAACCGCAGTATTCGGCGAATTTTGCACCGGGACCTCAAAATGCATCCCTACAAAATGGTTGTTGCACAGAAATTAAGTGAAAGGGATTTTGAAACCCGTACGAACCTGTGTCGCGATCTCCGAGAACTGCCAAACGACGATGTTGTGCTCTTCACGGACGAAGCTACCGCGAGCGCCTAAATAAGTGTATCCGCTCCCAAGGACGACATTTGAGTGATGTGCTTTTCAAAACTTAAATTTAAAAATGGCATAAAATTTGCGATATGTTAATAAAAAAAATTTTTTGGCAAGCTGAGTGGTTTTAATTTTATAACGTTTTGAAATCGGATAGGTTTTTCTGCCCCACCCTGTATATACAGGGTGTCCCACTAGTGCCGCAGCGGACGATATACGCGTAACGGTCTGAGTTTGGAAAAATTTTTTGATGCAGACTTGTTATACTCCAAGAAGAGCACAACCTAAAAATATTTTCGAATATATCGGGTGGCCCACAAAAGAGGAATAGCAGGTGACTTTGTTTTTTCAAATGGGACACCCTATATTCAACAGTGTTTTTCAATTCTCTGCAACTTCCTGCATGCTTTCGTATACTTTTCACATATTTTTATTCGACAGTTTTCGAAATATTGGCCATTTTGACAAAAAAATGATACTTGTAGAGGCTATGTTATACAATTATATTTCACGAACCCTTGCACATACCAATAAAACAGTTTTATATGGATTGAAAGACAAGACTTCGAAGTATACCACTCAGAAATAATAAAGCATCTTCAGCATACAGAGTGTCCACAAAAAGACTATCAACATGACGAATTTAAAACCGATTTTTCTTCATTTTTTCAAATGCTTATCATTTTTTTTCATCATTGTAATCACCATTCATTTTACTTCATTTTTTGTCAAATACATGATATGCATATCTCTGTTTGTTTCCCTAAAATTCACATATACCTTCGAATTCAAATAGCAGATTCAGCTTTGCTGTGGTTATTGAGAACATTCAAATTATTCCACTCAGAATTAGCATCATTGAAGCTTCAATTTATATTATAGCGAAATGAGGAACTAGAAGGTTTTGATGTATCTACTCAAAAATGTGATGAAATCAGTTACTGAAGACAGAAACTTGCTTTCTGTACCCATTTTTCAAAATACATTTTGATAATTTTCTATGTTCCTACTTGGAACGTCGAATCTTCCAAAAATTTCAAACAAGCTTTGAGCTTGCGAGCTTGAAGATCTGCGTGCGTGCCTGTGAAACTTATGAACATAATTTTTCGAAGAAAGTTGTATAAGGATAAGTCCGGCACTTTTTTGTATCCTGAAGTTTTGAAACTCGTTTTTTTGAAGCATTCATAACTTGTACATTCAAACTCATTGGTATTTTTTGAATTTTTCAATCATTGTGTGAGTATTCATCCAATCCGTAAAAACTATGATGATTTGAATTTAAGCTGCAATGATGTTAATTTTGAATAGAATAATTTGACAGTTCCCAATAACCACAGAAAATCCAAATCTGCTTTTTGAATTTGAAAGTAAATGTGAATTTGGAGGAAAAACTCTAAAAAATCCTATTCCTTTAGAGATATGCATATCATGTATTTGACAAAAATTGACGTAAAATGAATGGTGATTACAATGATGAAAAAAAGTTATATGCATTGCATTTGAAAAAATGAAGAAAAATCGATTTGAAATTCGTCATGTTGATAGTCTTTTTGCGGACACTCTGTATGCTGAAGATGCTTCATTATAGTTGGGTAGGATACTTTGAAGTCTTGTCTTTCAATCCATATAAAACTGATATTGGTATGTGCAAGGGTTCGGGAAATATAATTGGATAACATAGCCTTTTCAAGTATCATTTTTTTGTCAAAATGGCCAATATTTCGAAAACTGTCGAATGAAAATATGTGAAAAGTATACGGTGGCATGCAGGAAGTTTCAGAGAATTAAAAAACAGTATTGAATATAGGGTGTCTCATTTGAAAAAACAAAGTCACCCTGTATTCCTCTTTTGTGGGCCACCCTATATATTCGAAAATATTTTTAGGTTGTGCTCTTCTTGTAGTATATCAAGTCTGCATCAAAAAATTTTGCAAAACGCAGTCCGTTACGCATATATCGTCCGCTGCGGCACTAGTGGGACACCCTGTATATATATATTATCTTGAACAGCATACCTCAATGTATCACTGTGCAAAATATGAGCGATTTGAAAAATTTCAAATTTTTGGTGAAAAATGCCAAAGGGGTAAGACCCCCTGAAAACACCATATTTGTCAATAAAATAAATATCCTTGTCAATTCAACCGTAATATTCGATCGAGAAATTATGCGAACCTTTCGAATCTTCCATAAAGCCATTCCACCCGAAGATATCAGAAATACTTTGAGTAGCCTGTGCTTCTGAACAAAAGTCGAACACGAAAAATCGAAAAACATAAAACCGAATAACTCGTTACTTATGAGGGCTACATGGGTGGTTTTGGTATCAAAATGTAGGTTTTCGAGGTCGCTCTATTCAATGAAAGATGATTCAGAGCTCTAACTATCATAGTTTAGATTTTGACCTGTCAAATGGCATTTCTGAAAAATTGCAAATTTCAAACTCTCATATCTTCCGTTCCAATAATCTCCGACAAAACTTATTTATATTATCTTGATCAGCATAACTCAATGTATCACTGTGCAAAATATAAGCGATTTGAACAATCTCAAATTTTTTGTGAAAAATGCCAAAGGGGTAAGACCCCCTGAAAACACATTATTTGTCAATAAAATAAATATCCGTGTCAATTCAACCGTAATATTCGATCGAGAAATTATGCGAAACTTTCTAATCTTCCATATAAGCCATTCCACCCGAAGATATCAGAAATACTTTGAGTAGCCTGGGCTTCTGAACAAAAGTCGAACACGAAAAATCGAAAAACATAAAACCGAATAACTCGTTACTTATGAGGGCCACATGGGTGGTTCTGGTATCAAAATGTAGGTTTTCGAGGTCGCTCTATTCAATGAAAGATGATTCAGAGCTCTAACTATCATAGTTTAGATTTTGACCTGTCAAATGGCATTTTTGAAAAATTGCAAATTTCAAACTCTCATATCTTCCGTTCCAATAATCTCCGACAAAACTTATTTATATTATCTTGATCAGCATAACTCAATGTATCACTGTGCAAAATATAAGCGATTTGAACAATCTCAAATTTTTTGTGAAAAATGCCAAAGGGGTAAGACCCCCTGAAAACACATTATTTGTCAATAAAATAAATATCCGTGTCAATTCAACCGTAATATTCGATCGAGAAATGATGCGAAACTTTCTAATCTTCCATATAAGCCATTCCACCCGAAGATATCAGAAATACTTTGAGTAGCCTGGGCTTCTGAACAAAAGTCGAACACGAAAAATCGAAAAACATAAAACCGAATAACTCGTTACTTATGAGGGCCACATGGGTGGTTCTGGTATCAAAATGTAGGTTTTCGAGGTCGCTCTATTCAATGAAAGATGATTCAGAGCTCTAACTATCATAGTTTAGATTTTGACCTGTCAAATGGCATTTTTGAAAAATTGCAAATTTCAAACTCTCATATCTTCCGTTCCAATAATCTCCGACAAAACTTATTTATATTATCTTGATCAGCATAACTCAATGTATCACTGTGCAAAATATAAGCGATTTGAACAATCTCAAATTTTTTGTGAAAAATGCCAAAGGGGTAAGACCCCCTGAAAACACATTATTTGTCAATAAAATAAATATCCGTGTCAATTCAACCGTAATATTCGATCGAGAAATTATGCGAACCTTTCTAATCTTCCATATAAGCCATTCCAGCCGAAGATATCAGAAATACTTTGAGTAGCCTGGGCTTCTGAACAAAAGTCGTACACGAAAAATCGAAAAACATTAAACCGAATAACTCGTTACTTATGAAGGCCACAAGGGTGGTTTTGGTATCAAAATGTAGGTTTTCGAGGTCGCTCTATTCAATGAAAGATGATTCAGAGCTCCTACTATCATAGTTTAGATTTTGACCTGTCAAATGGCATTTTTTGAAAAATTGCAAATTTCAAACTCTCATATCTTCCGTTCCAATCATCTCCGACAAAAGTTATTTATATTATCTGAATCAGCATACCTCAATGTATCACTGTGCAAAATATGAGCGATTTGAAAAATTTCAAATTTTTGGTGAAAAATGCCAAAGGGGTAAGACCCTCTGAAAACACCATATTTGTCAAAAAAATTAATATCCGTGTCAATTCAACCGTAATATTCGATCGAGAAATTATGCGAACCTTTCTAATCTTCCATATAAGCCATTCCACCCGAAGATATCAGAAATACTTTGAGTAGCCTGGTCTTCTGAACAAAAGTCGAACACGAAAAATCGAAAAACATAAAACCGAATAACTCGTTACTTATGAGGGCTACATGGGTGGTTTTGGTATCAAAATGTAGGTTTTCGAGGTCGCTCTATTCAATGAAAGATGATTCAGAGCTCCTACTATCATAGTTTAGATTTTGACCTGTCAAATGGCATTTTTTGAAAAATTGCAAATTTCAAACTCTCATATCTTCCGTTCCAATAATCTCCGACAAAACTTATTTATATTATCTTGATCAGCATAACTCAATGTATCACTGTGCAAAATATAAGCGATTTGAACAATCTCAAATTTTTTGTGAAAAATGCCAAAGGGGTAAGACCCCCTGAAAACACATTATTTGTCAAAAAAATTAATATCCGTGTCAATTCAACCGTAATATTCGATCGAGAAATTATGCGAACCTTTCTAATCTTCCATATAAGCCATTCCACCCGAAGATATCAGAAATACTTTGAGTAGCCTGGTCTTCTGAACAAAAGTCGAACACGAAAAATCGAAAAACATAAAACCGAATAACTCGTTACTTATGAGGGCTACATGGGTGGTTTTGGTATCAAAATGTAGGTTTTCGAGGTCGCTCTATTCAATGAAAGATGATTCAGAGCTCCTTCTATCATAGTTTAGATTTTGACCTGTCAAATGGCATTTTTTGAAAAATTGCAAATTTCAAACTCTCATATCTTCCGTTCCAATAATCTCCGACAAAAGTTATTTATATTATCTGAATCAGCATACCTCAATGTATCACTCTGCAAAATATGAGCGATTTGAAAAATTTCAAATTTTTGGTGAAAAATGCCAAAGGGGTAAGACCCTCTGAAAACACCATATTTGTCAAAAAAATTAATATCCGTGTCAATTCAACCGTAATATTCGATCGAGAAATTATGCGAACCTTTCTAATCTTCCATATAAGCCATTCCACCCGAAGATATCAGAAATACTTTGAGTAGCCTGGTCTTCTGAACAAAAGTCGAACACGAAAAATCGAAAAACATAAAACCGAATAACTCGTTACTTATGAGGGCTACATGGGTGGTTTTGGTATCAAAATGTAGGTTTTCGAGGTCGCTCTATTCAATGAAAGATGATTCAGAGCTCCTACTATCATAGTTTAGATTTTGACCTGTCAAATGGCATTTTTTGAAAAATTGCAAATTTCAAACTCTCATATCTTCCGTTCCAATCATCTCCGACAAAAGTTATTTATATTATCTGAATCAGCATACCTCAATGTATCACTGTGCAAAATATGAGCGATTTGAAAAATTTCAAATTTTTGGTGAAAAATGCCAAAGGGGTAAGACCCTCTGAAAACACCATATTTGTCAAAAAAATTAATATCCGTGTCAATTCAACCGTAATATTCGATCGAGAAATTATGCGAACCTTTCTAATCTTCCATATAAGCCATTCCACCCGAAGATATCAGAAATACTTTGAGTAGCCTGGTCTTCTGAACAAAAGTCGAACACGAAAAATCGAAAAACATAAAACCGAATAACTCGTTACTTATGAGGGCTACATGGGTGGTTTTGGTATCAAAATGTAGGTTTTCGAGGTCGCTCTATTCAATGAAAGATGATTCAGAGCTCCTACTATCATAGTTTAGATTTTGACCTGTCAAATGGCATTTTTTGAAAAATTGCAAATTTCAAACTCTCATATCTTCCGTTCCAATCATCTCCGACAAAAGTTATTTATATTATCTGAATCAGCATACCTCAATGTATCACTGTGCAAAATATGAGCGATTTGAAAAATTTCAAATTTTTGGTGAAAAATGCCAAAGGGGTAAGACCCTCTGAAAACACCATATTTGTCAAAAAAATTAATATCCGTGTCAATTCAACCGTAATATTCGATCGAGAAATTATGCGAACCTTTCTAATCTTCCATATAAGCCATTCCACCCGAAGATATCAGAAATACTTTGAGTAGCCTGGTCTTCTGAACAAAAGTCGAACACGAAAAATCGAAAAACATAAAACCGAATAACTCGTTACTTATGAGGGCTACATGGGTGGTTTTGGTATCAAAATGTAGGTTTTCGAGGTCGCTCTATTCAATGAAAGATGATTCAGAGCTCCTACTATCATAGTTTAGATTTTGACCTGTCAAATGGCATTTTTTGAAAAATTGCAAATTTCAAACTCTCATATCTTCCGTTCCAATCATCTCCGACAAAAGTTATTTATACTATCTGAATCAGCATACCTCAATGTATCACTGTGCAAAATATGAGCGATTTGAAAAATTTCAAATTTTTGGTGAAAAATGCCAAAGGGGTAAGACCCTCTGAAAACACCATATTTGTCAAAAAAATTAATATCCGTGTCAATTCAACCGTAATATTCGATCGAGAAATTATGCGAACCTTTCTAATCTTCCATATAAGCCATTCCACCCGAAGATATCAGAAATACTTTGAGTAGCCTGGGCTTCTGAACAAAAGTCGAACACGAAAAATCGAAAAACATAAAACCGAATAACTCGTTACTTATGAGGGCTACATGGGTGGTTTTGGTATCAAAATGTAGGTGTTCGAGGTCGCTCTATTCAATGAAAGATGATTCTGAGCTCTTACTATCATAGTTTAGATTTCGACCTGTCAAATGGCATTTTTTGAAAAATTGCAATTTTCAAACTCTCATATCTTCCGTTCCAATCATCTCCGACAAAAGTTATTTATATTATCTTGATCAGCATACCTCAATGTATCACTGTGCAAAATATGAGCGATTTGAAAAATTTCAAATTTTTTGTGAAAAATGCCAAAGGGGTAAGACCCCCTGAAAACACCATATTTGTCAATAAAATAAATATCCGTGTCAATTCAACCGTAATATTCGATCGAGAAATTATGCGAACCTCTCGAATCTTCCATATAAGCCATTCCACCCGAAGATATCAGAAATACTTTGAGTACCCTGGGCTTCTGAACAAAAGTCGAACACGAAAAATCGAAAAACATAGAACCGAATATCTCGTTACTTATGAGGGCTACATGGGTGGTTTTGGTATCAAAATGTAGGTTTTCGAGGTCGCTCTATTCAATGAAAGATGATTTAGAGCTCTAACTATCATAGTTTAGATTTCGACCTGTCAAATGGCATTTTTTGAAAAATTGCAAATTTCAAACTCTCATATCTTCCGTTCCAATCATCTCCGACAAAAGTTATTTATATTATCTTGATCAGCATACCTCAATGTATCACTCTGCAAAATATGAGCAATTTGAAAAATCTAAAATTTTTTGTGAAAAATGCCAAAGGGGTAAGACCCCCTGAAAACACCATATTTGTCAATAAAATAAATATCCGTGTCAATTCAACCGTAATATTCGATCGAGAATTTATGCGAACCTTTCTAATCTTCCATATAAGCCATTCCACCCGAAGATATCAGAAATACTTTGAGTAGCCTGGGCTTCTGAACAAAAGTCGAACACGAAAAATCGAAAAACATAAAACCGAATAACTCGTTACTTATGAGGGCCACATGGGTGGTTTTGGTATCAAAATGTAGGTTTTCGAGGTCGCTCTATTCAATGAAAGATGATTCTGAGCTCTTACTATCATAGTTTAGATTTTGACCTGTCAAATGGCATTTTTTGAAAAATTGCAAATTTCAAACTCTCATATCTTCCGTTCCAATCATCTCCGACAAAAGTTATTTATATTATCTTGATCAGCATACCTCAATGTATCACTCTGCAAAATATGAGCAATTTGAAAAATCTAAAATTTTTTGTGAAAAATGCCAAAGGGGTAAGACCCCCTGAAAACACCATATTTGTCAATAAAATAAATATCCGTGTCAATTCAACCGTAATATTCGATCGAGAAATTATGCGAACCTTTCTAATCTTCCATATAAGCCATTCCACCCGAATATCAGAAATACTTTGAGTAGCCTGGGCTTCTGAACAAAAGTCGAACACGAAAAATCGAAAAACATAAAACCGAATAACTCGTTACTTATGAGGGCCACATGGGTGGTTTTGGTATCAAAATGTAGGTTTTCGAGGTCGCTCTATTCAATGAAAGATGATTCTGAGCTCTTACTATCATAGTTTAGATTTTGACCTGTCAAATGGCATTTTTTGAAAAATTGCTAATTTCAAACTCTCATATCTTCCGTTCCAATAATCTCCGACAAAACTTATTTATATTATCTTGATCAGCATAACTCAATGTATCACTGTGCAAAATATAAGCGATTTGAACAATCTCAAATTTTTTGTGAAAAATGCCAAAGGGGTAAGACCCCCTGAAAACACATTATTTGTCAATAAAATAAATATCCGTGTCAATTCAACCGTAATATTCGATCGAGAAATTATGCGAACCTTTCTAATCTTCCATATAAGCCATTCCAGCCGAAGATATCAGAAATACTTTGAGTAGCCTGGGCTTCTGAACAAAAGTCGTACACGAAAAATCGAAAAACATTAAACCGAATAACTCGTTACTTATGAGGGCCACAAGGGTGGTTTTGGTATCAAAATGTAGGTTTTCGAGGTCGCTATATTCAATGAAAGATGATTCAGAGCTCCTACTATCATAGTTTAGATTTTGACCTGTCAAATGGCATTTTTTGAAAAATTGCAAATTTCAAACTCTCATATCTTCCGTTCCAATCATCTCCGACAAAAGTTATTTATATTATCTGAATCAGCATACCTCAATGTATCACTGTGCAAAATATGAGCGATTTGAAAAATTTCAAATTTTTGGTGAAAAATGCCAAAGGGGTAAGACCCTCTGAAAACACCATATTTGTCAAAAAAATTAATATCCGTGTCAATTCAACCGTAATATTCGTTCGAGAAATTATGCGAACCTTTCGAATCTTCCATATAAGCCATTCCACCCGAAGATATCAGAAATACTTTGAGTACCCTGGGCTTCTGAACAAAAGTCGAACACGAAAAATCGAAAAACATAAAACCGAATAACTCGTTACTTATGAGGGCTACATGGGTGGTTTTGGTATCAAAATGTAGGTTTTCGAGGTCGTTCTATTCAATGAAAGATGATTCAGAGCTCTAACTATCATAGTTTAGATTTTGACCTGTCAAATGACATTTTTTGAAAAATTGCAAATTTCAAACTCTCATATCTTCCGTTCCAATCATCTCCGACAAAGATAATTTATATTATCTTGATCAGCATACCTCAATGTATCACTGTGCAAAATATGAGCGATTTGAAAAATTTCAAATTTTTGGTGAAAAATGCCAAAGGGGTAAGACCCTCTGAAAACACCATATTTGTCAAAAAAATTAATATCCGTGTCAATTCAACCGTATTATTCGATCGAGAAATTATGCAAACCTTTCGAATCTTCCATATAAGCCATTCCACCCGAAGATATCAGAAATACTTAGAGTACCCTGGGCTTCTGAACAAAAGTCGAACACGAAAAATCGAAAAATATAAAACCGAATAACTCGTTACTTATGAGGGCTACATGGGTGAATTTGGTATCAAAAAGTAGGTTTTCGAGGTCGCTCTATTCAATGAAAGATGATTCAGAGCTCTTACTATCATAGTTTAGATTTTGACCTGTCAAATGGCATTTTTTGAAAAATTGCAAATTTCAAACTCTCATATCTTCCGTTCCAATCATCTCCGACAAAAGTTATTTATATTATCTGAATCAGCATACCTCAATGTATGACTGTAAAAAATATGAGCGATTTGAAAAATTTCAATTTTTTTGTGAAAAATGCCAAAGGGGTAAGACCCTCTGAAAACAACATATTTGTCAAAAAAATTAATATCCGTGTCAATTCAACCGTAATATTCGTTCGAGAAATTATGCGAACCTTTCGAATCTTCCATATAAGCCATTCCACCCGAAGATATCAGAAATACTTTGAGTAGCCTGGGCTCCTGAACAAAAGTCGAATACGAAAAATCGAAAAACATAAAACCGAATAACTCGTTACTTATGAGGGCTACATGGGTGGTTTTGGTATCAAAATGTAGGTTTTAGAGGTCGCTCTATTCAATGAAAGATGATTCAGAGCTCTAACTATCATAGTTTAGATTTTGACCTGTCAAATGACATTTTTTGAAAAATTGCAGATTTCAAACTCTCATATCTTCCGTTCCAATCATCTCCGACAAAAGTTATTTATGTTATCCTAATCAGCATACCTCAATGTATCACTGTGCAGAATATGAGCGATTTGAAAAATTTCAAATTTTTGGTGAAAAATGCCAAAGGGGTAAGACCCTCTGAAAACACCATATTTGTCAAAAAAATTAATATCCGTGTCAATTCAACCGTATTATTCGATCGAGAAATTATGCAAACCTTTCGAATCTTCCATATAAGCCATTCCACCCGAAGATATCAGAAATACTTAGAGTACCCTGGGCTTCTGAACAAAAGTCGAACACGAAAAATCGAAAAATATAAAACCGAATAACTCGTTACTTATGAGGGCTACATGGGTGAATTTGGTATCAAAAAGTAGGTTTTCGAGGTCGCTCTATTCAATGAAAGATGATTCAGAGCTCTTACTATCATAGTTTAGATTTTGACCTGTCAAATGGCATTTTTTGAAAAATTGCAAATTTCAAACTCTCATATCTTCCGTTCCAATCATCTCCGACAAAAGTTATTTATATTATCTGAATCAGCATACCTCAATGTATGACTGTAAAAAATATGAGCGATTTGAAAAATTTCAATTTTTTTGTGAAAAATGCCAAAGGGGTAAGACCCTCTGAAAACAACATATTTGTCAAAAAAATTAATATCCGTGTCAATTCAACCGTAATATTCGTTCGAGAAATTATGCGAACCTTTCGAATCTTCCATATAAGCCATTCCACCCGAAGATATCAGAAATACTTTGAGTAGCCTGGGCTCCTGAACAAAAGTCGAATACGAAAAATCGAAAAACATAAAACCGAATAACTCGTTACTTATGAGGGCTACATGGGTGGTTTTGGTATCAAAATGTAGGTTTTAGAGGTCGCTCTATTCAATGAAAGATGATTCAGAGCTCTAACTATCATAGTTTAGATTTTGACCTGTCAAATGACATTTTTTGAAAAATTGCAGATTTCAAACTCTCATATCTTCCGTTCCAATCATCTCCGACAAAAGTTATTTATGTTATCCTAATCAGCATACCTCAATGTATCACTGTGCAAAATATGAGCGATTTGAAAAATTTCAAATTTTTGGTGAAAAATGCCAAAGGGGTAAGACCCCTGAAAACACCATATTTGTCAAAAAAAATTAATATCCGTGTCAATTCAACCGTAATATTCGATCGAGAAATTATGCGAACCTTTCGAATCTTCCATATAAGCCATTCCACCCGAAGATATCAGAAATACTTTGAGTAGCCTGGGCTTCTGAACAAAAGTCGAACACGAAAAATCGAAAAACATAAAACCGAATAACTCGTTACTTATGAGGGCTACATGGGTGGTTTTGGTATCAAAATGTAGGTTTTCGAGGTCGCTCTATTCAATGATAGATGATTCAGAGCTCTTACTATCATAATTTAGATTTTGACCTGTCAAATGGCATTTTTTGAAAAATTGCAAATTTCAAACTCTCATATCTTCCGTTCCAATCATCTCCGACAAAAGTTATTTATATTATCTAAGTCAGCATACCTCAATGTATCACTGTGCAAAATATGAGCGATTTGAAAAATTTCAAATTTTTGGTGAAAAATGCCAAAGGGGTAAGACCCTCTGAAAACACCATATTTGTCAAAAAAATTAATATCTGTGTCAATTCAACCGTATTATTCGATCGAGAAATTATGCGAACCTTTCGAATCTTCCATATAAGCCATTCCACCCGAAGATATCAAAAATACTTTGAGTAGCCTGGGCTCCTGAACAAAAGTCGAATACGAATAATCGAAAATCATAAAACCGAATAACTCGTTACTTATGAGAGCTACATGGGTAGTTTTGGTATCAAAATGTAGGTTTTAGAGGTCGCTCTATTCAATGAAAGATGATTCAGAGCTCTTACTATCATAGTTTAGATTTTGACCTGTCAAATGGCATTTTTTGAGAAATTGCAAATTTCAAACGCTCATATCTTCCGTTCCAATCATCTCCGACAAAAGTTATTTATATTATCTTGATCAGCATACCTCAATGTATCACTGTGCAGAATATGAGCGATTTGAAAAATCTCAAATTTTTGGTGAAAAGTGCCAAAGGGGTGTCCCTCTGAAAACACAATATTTGTCAATAAAATTAATATCCATGTCAATTCAACCGTAATATTCGATCGAGAAATTATGCGAACCTTTCGAATCTTCCATATAAGCCATTCCACCCGAAGATATAAAAAATACTTTGAGTAGCCTGGGCTCCTGAACAAAAGTCGAATACGAAAAATCGAAAAACATAAAACCGAATAACTCGTTACTTATGAGGGCTACATGGGTGGTTTTGGTATCAAAATGTAGGTTTTCGAGGTCGCTCTATTCAATAAAAGATGATTCAGAGCTCTTACTATCATAGTTTAGATTTTGACCTGTCAAATGGCATTTTTTGAAAAATTGCAAATTTCAAACTCTTATATCTTCCGTTTCAATGATCTCCGACAAAAGTTTTTTATTATATCTTGATCAGCATACCTCAATGTATCACTGTGCAAAATATGGGCGATTTGAAAAATATCAAATTTTTGGTGAAAAATGCCAAAGGGGTAAGACCCTCTGAAAACACCATATTTGTCAATAAAATAAATATCCGAGATACGGGCGTAGTAAAAGTGGGTAATTCTCAACTTCAACACCCTGTATCTCAAAAACTAGTCATAGGATTGAGTTGGGCCATGGACACTTTTGATCAGTAAATTTTAGAAAATTTGTCGGAACTTCATTTTCCATAGAAAAAGTGCGGGGTCCTTTCAATTTTTGGGCGAAAAATGACAAAGGGAAAAGACCCCCCAAAAACACCATATTTGCCGATAAAAACAATATCTGGGAGGATCAAACAGTGTTATTGTGTGGCTGACATCGTGATAACCATTTGAATCTTCAATAAAAGTCATTTTGCGGATGTATAGCACCCATGCCTTGAGTGGTGTGTGCTCGTGAACAAAAATTTGAAAATGAAATTCCGAAAAAATAAAACAGAAAATTTCTCGACTCAAGAGCGGTACAAGATTGACTTTGGTATCAAACTGTAGGTTTTCGAGGTCGCTGAGTTCAATAAAAATAATTCAAGTCGTTATCTATCAAAGTTGAGATTGTCATCAGTTACATGAAATATCTTCAAAAATGGAAATTTCTTATTTCCATAGCTTCTCTTCCTCTTGCGGTATCCACCCGTTAGTAGTATATCGGTGAACTAAATTAGGTAAAATGTCTCTCATCGTTCGAAAGACCCAATAAGTTAAAGAACCGAGTCAGCAAACAGTTTAATCCCCGTAGTAGTAAAGATGTAACGTGGAACAAATTTCCCTCAGAACCCGCCAACCGCAACATACCCTTAAGGTCGTCGATATGATGGCTGTGTAAGGGATAGGAAGGTGAAAGGGGAAAGGAGGGAAAATAATAACGCGATGCAAAATTGAGGTGGATCCTGTGTGTGTAGGTTGGCAGTATTTATCATTCTTGAGCCACTCTGCGAAATCAACAGCGAACTTGCGGCTTTCGAAGGATCCAGTGTTAATATTTATCCATTAATTGGTGTAATCTCAGTTCCAAGGCAGGGCTATTAGTTTTTCATTAAAACCGTCAAACGGTGTATTCTGTTATAAGGCGTTACCACGGTTAATTCCTTTGTTTAGAGTGGAATTCGAGTAGATTTCTTGGCTAAATTGGTTTGGAACGATTGTTAATCTTCGAAGTTCCTGTTGAATTCACTGAATGTTCTCGAGAGAATTGCTCAATGCTTTCCAGATACATAATCTACACGTTATTGAATACTATTAATAAGAAAAAATGTTTGAGGCTTGAGGGACAATATAAGACTGTTGAAACTCCAAAACTTGAAAGAGTGTAACTTTTTCTTTGATTCGTATAAAGGATCTGGGAATCTGAATTAAGATAGATACAGGATTGTGTATAGAAGAATAAAAAGAAGTAATCGGAACCTGGCTCCTTCGCCATTCTGCATCAACTCACGATCGTTATGGAAATACCCTCCATCACCTAACACACTGTATAAAGCTGAATATCGCTGATTATTCCCCGTTGACGACATTTAGCTTCTTGTGGTAAATAATTGCTCGAAGAATTAGTTGATTCAGCAGAAAACATTAGGGAGAAAGAAGAAGTGGAAAAGACTGAAAAAAGTGATGCACTCCGAGCGACCACGTGTTTCGTATATCTCGGCGAGACGTTTATTTTTCTCATCTGCAGTAATACTCTTGTTGATGACACATTTCGAGAGCCAACGTTTGAAATATTGCTCGACCCTACTTCATAAATGGGCACAAGAAATCTTTTTCCACATCACACTTCAAGACCGGCTTTTTCAGTAACAGAAAGGATGAACAGTTCAGAATTTTTTATGTGGAAAACTGCATTAATTTTATTCAACTTGCAATTGTTCATCTGGAGCAAAAAATTATTGAAGCTGTATTCGAAACATGAAAAACAATTTCTATCGATTTGGGCTATTGCATTGGGAATATTTGGGTTTCATTAAATCAATTCTTGTCTGTTTATTTCTTACACACTTCACGGAAATTTCTATACATTCAAAAGCTTTTGCTTTCCAGTTTAATGTCGAATTTCAACTACACCACATTCGTAGTTTCCAAAATAATAAAATTGAATAAGGAATAACGCAGTTAAATCTCAAAGATGACTTGAAAATTCTAAGACATTAGGCCGAAAATTCAATAAAAGAAAACCTCCAAATCATCTATTCAAATATATAGTTGGTAATTAATCGTATTCCTTTCAATAATTAATAGTGATGAGTTGTGGGATCGGAATATACAGGTAGAAAGAAAAACATCCAATTCTTCAATGAGCGACGTTTCGCAACTTTATTGTTGCTTTTTCAAGCTCTAGAAGTCAATGATGTTATGTTAGCCCTTCAAAATATTTCTTCATAAAGATCGTAAATAAATCTGGCAAATAGCGACACATTCCTCTTCGTCGTCAGATCGATCTGACGACGAAGAGGAATGTGTCGCTATTTGCCAGATTTATTTACGATCTTTATGAAGAAATATTTTGAAGGGCTAACATAACATCATTGACTTCTAGAGCTTGAAAAAGCAACAATAAAGTTGCGAAACGTCGCTCATTGAAGAATTGGATGTTTTTCTTTCTACCTGTATATTCCGATCCCACAACTCATCACTATTATCTATTCAAATATTCATTCCTTTTATATAATAAAAAATTCGGCGATATCATCTACAAGACGAATAATCCCCGTCACCCTAAAATCACGACCTTCCACATGTAAATTCGTCTTAACAAGCTGTTGTCCCCTTTCCTTGAGTGGATTATCCCAAAGAACCTTCGCGCTGTCACTTTCTGGATGCCCCACAATTCCTCATATCCCTCCAGTTGGCAGCCCTAGCGACATTTATCACATCCGCAAGAATGAAAAATGATAACAGGAACCAACAACTGCGAATATCTCCTCCCTCCGGCACGCCGCTGACGTTGACAAGCTAATAATTACTCGAGGACGTTTTGAATTAACGTCAGCCGGGTGTTTCTTAGGAGTTGATGTTCGAATCGTATAATTGGAGACGTAAGTGGGAGTTTTGAGATTTATGGACCGGGTAGGTTTATACAGGGTGACTAGAAATTTAAAAGGGTGATATTCGCTTATCTGCCACTTTAGAAACGGAGGTTGTGGACAGTAGTAGGTATGGTCACTGTAGAATCAACTGCACTATAATTGTACAATTTATTCTGAATTTTAGCTGAAGAACTTCCATCAAAAGCAATGACCCCACTCGAATTTCTTCCTCATTTTGGTGTTTTCGGGAAAAGTTCCTAACCCTTCGCAGGAAGCAGGATCCTGTTCGGTACAGCAATTCTGAAAACAACCACTTCCTTTAAATTTATTAGTTCAGTAACATGAATATCAACAATGCCTCGAGCACTATTTTCCGGGCGCTGTGGAAAAACAGAAAACGTATCTTCATGCAGGATATAAGACGTCCCTGTTTTCCGGTCGGGAAACAACAACCTCGAGCACGTTACGAAACCGAAAAATTCCCATCTGCCGCTTCCCCGTCCTGTTTCACGCTCCCGAAAATGCATCTTTATTCGAATTTAGAGGTCGGATTCAGCCACTCCGAGGAAATGAACCGTGGAAACATAATATGAACTTATCGCCCGCCTAAGCTTTCGAAAACACATTTCCAATATTATCTGTTGTTTTCCCGCTGTAAATTTCCATATGAATTCCCCCTCGAAAATGAAATACGTATTTCAGGGAGCAGCCGTATCTCGTCCCTTTTCATTTTCATTCTTCGCGAGAGAAAAGTTGACGAAGTGGGTTTTCCACGTGACCCCATTTCGCCCAGCACACTATAATCCTCCATAAATTAGGACAGTAATGTTTCGTAATGTTTATAAGCTTTCAGTCAGGACGGCGTGTTCCAGATAGTTCACGGGATATTGGAGGATCTATGGGACCAAGCGGGAGATGTGACATCTTAGGTTTATGAAGCTTGTTGTAGAAAAATTCCGAGTTTCTACGAGAGGGCAGGTTGATGAATTTCTTCGAACATCGCCAAACGAGGTATTCTCGATGATGAAAGCTTCTTGTTTCATCAGAGTTGCTGGAATTCTTGAAAAAAATAAGCTTGGAAGTAGAAGGCAACTGGGTACTGTGTATTCAACATTAGAGCCACCTGTTGGTTTCTTGTTCGTTTAATTTTTTAGAGGAAATCGTTTGATAGCCATTTCAGAAAGAAACAGACCCGTACTCAACCAAAATCAATCAATTTCCTTCTCTCACTTACATTCCTCATATTTGGTCAGGATTAATTTCCAAAAGGATGAGTTCATGATCGAAAGCGAAAATAAAGGAGCAATTCATTAAAACCCTGAGTCTCCCAGAGATCCAAACGAAACGTACAAACGTTCGGGTTTACGTAGCGGCAACATCAAAGCGACACACGTACCTTGTTCTGTTTTAAAATTCGGCCTTTTCGGCAAAGTCGCATTATACGTCGGATAATACTCGTTAGGTAAATACCCAGAACGGAAACAATGAACCTTTTCATCATTATCCCGAAGGAATTGGGACACCAGAACCAAACAAAAAACCGCTTTTGTTAGCGCTGTAATACCTACATCGCACAAACGTGAAAAGGCTGCGTTCCAATTATGCCGAGCCCACTTCGACAGCTTGTCCCACGTCGTTCTGGGATACTCTTTCATGGCGGTTGTTTCTGGGTTATATTTATTGATTCGTTCGTTTCTTCTTCTCTTAATACATTCGCTGTTATTGATCGTATGTTGAAGATTTTTTGGCGTATGAATTTGTAGACGTTTTCGTATTGAAAAAACCCGAACAATTCGAGTCTCAACACGAAAATAGAATAATTGGTAACACCGCTCCAGTTCACCAAGAGTAATGACTTCGTTCATTATCTCCAGAAATTCTGGCAGACATCTTGAGGTAGAATTAATCGAAGTGTTCCTCCAAGTTGTTGGCGGTAATCAAAGATTCACTCAGAAGGTATTGTAGTTGAACAACAGTATCGCAGGAATAGGACTGAATATTTGAATGGCTGCAGAAGTAGATACCGTGAATAAATAATTGCTCTATTGATCTCAACAGCCAATTATCGACTCAAATACTGATTTTTAACCCGCCGCAACTTCTCCTTATTGAGACTGGCGTGGGCATTGATTTTCGTACTTGTTGGGAAAAATAAACTGCTCCACATGAGTTAGGGATATTGACTTAAATCGAAAAAAAAATATAGTAAAAATAAGATTTTTGTGATGAAAATTCATATAAATGTGATTCAAAGTTGCAAGTTAATTTCAGCCTGTTGGTCTGCAGCGTATACAGGGTGGTTAGGAAAAAATCGAGTAAAATAACGAAATTTTATTCCCAGAGAATTCAAGCATTTTAAAACTATCCATACAATGTTTGGCCTCCACGGGCATCAATAAAAGCTTGACATCTTCTTTGCATACTACACACGAGGTTGTTGAACATTTCTTGAAGAATTTGGTTCCATAAGCGGGGCAGAAGCTCTCTCAGATCATTTAAGGATTCTGAGGTAGATTGATGACTATCTAATCTTCTTTGGAGCATATCCCATGCATATTCTATGCAATTCAAATCTGGTGAGTGCGGAGGTATTGGTAAATGTGGAATAACAAGCTCCGCGCGCGCATTCTCAACTATGGCTGCAACGTGCGGTCTAGCGTTATCGTCTTGAAATTGAAAAGTTTCACCAATAGCAGCGTGAAAATTTGGCACAGCATTGTCAATGACATATGCTCCCTATAGTGTGAGGCGGCCATATTCCCAGGACGAATGTGTAGATCTGTGCGCCCGTTGAAACATATCCCGGCCCATACCATAACACTACCCCCTCGGAATGGATGGACTTCTTGGACATAGCGACGATTACGAGGTATGCGTGGGATTGTACATACCCTTATTCTTGGAGAATCTGAAAATCGTTCATATCTGGATTCATCGGTGAAAAGGACACTACGCCATTGATCGTTCCAATTGATATGTTGCCTTGCCCATTCCAGTCTTTGACGCTTATGGTCACGTGTTAATGGAACTCCTCTTAATGGGACGTCTAGAACCTAGATTCACCTCTCTCAAACGTCGTCTGATGGTTTCGATGGAAACTTGGACCCCATCTGCATTTTGAAGAGTATTTCGTAGCATTCTACACGTAAATGTAGGGTTTCTTCTCGCCGAAACAGTGATGAAACGTTCCTGAGCAGGTGTTGTTTTTCGTCGCCCATACCAAGCCTGTCTCCCTGCACCTATTCCAAAGTCGAGATATCACACTTTGGCTGACTTGCAGCCTTTCCGCTACAACAACCTGAGTTAGGCCACCCTGTAGCATTCCGATAGCCCTATTAGCCTCAGCGTTTGTTAATTTACGTCTTGGCATTTTCAGAAAACTCGTTTTAAATCGAAGCCGTTGATAAACTGACTTGATTTCAAAATAAGAACATTCATGAAGCATATGCAAAGAACCAAACTTCAGAAAGAAGGCGACCAGATTGACGAAATGTCTCATACTGATTTTTATTGGATCGATTCAAGTTGTTATTGAGTTGTAAATGATTTTACAGCGGTTTTCTCGAAGATTACATATTTTTGAAAACGATTGAATACGATATCCCTAAATCTTGTAGAGCAGTATAGTTTTTCTATTTTATGGTTTATTATTCGCGTAGGAAATACAAATAATGCATAACCAATTGAATGGTGGCTAGATGTTTTATATCCGTGTGTGTCAGTCAGCCGGCGGACATGGTGGAAGAGCCATAAACCACTCACGAAAGGCTAACCTTCTCCTTTCTAAACTATACAAAAAAGCCGAGGTAACCGAACCGCCGTATCCAATGACTCGTGGACGAAAGATTGATTAATGTCGTCGAGAAAAAGAATAATGAGCTTGGAAATGGAGGCGCCACCGTTCGGAATAGTCGGCGGGTACGTTGTCGCGGGCTGATGGAATTTTAATTGTCGTGTTTTTTGCCCGGCGAAAGCCAAACCGACATTTGTCACTCGGCCGAGGAATAATGACAACGACGCCGAAGACGCGCGTTTCGAAATTGTTGCGGGAGTGACGTTCGGGACGTCGTCGTTAAGCCCCGATGGCAATCAGCGTCGATTGACGTGACGAGGTGATTATTCGACGTTTTGTTGCCGGGGAATTTTGAGTGGATTTCGAGGCTACGTGTTTATATGTTGCCAACGAATTATGCTGATTTGATCATTTTCGTTCGAGTCGTCTTCCCCAACAAAAACTCCCGGATTGGTCCTCATTTTCGACCGCTCATCCGAGCCGGATTTGAGATACAGGCATTCCACGACCGCCTTTTATCCTTTTAATCGTCGTCCAATCCTTGACAGCATTCTTCCGGTCCAGATTAAAGTATTTGTCTGTCGATCTTCTCCGGCACGTTGAAAAGCTTCGACAAATCGATGGCGATAATATGCCACCTTTCAGTCTTTTGTGCCCGGATGGCTCTCCGCAAAATTACGCTCCTCTTCTTCGACGTCCCGCAGATTCGACCTCGGAAAAATGTTATGTTGGCATTTCTGCGGCAGGACTGCCGAACATAAATTCTATCTCTCTCTCGATCTGTCTCTGATTGGTCTTTTATAAGCGCGAACGGGAGTCGGTTTTTCTTATCCCAAAAGAATCGACAGCAAATCTAATTTAATGAATCTTCCACATCAAACTCTTTACCCTTGATATGTTTTATGCTATTGTTGATCCTTTGATCATACTTAAAGTGCAACAAAATGTTGATAAAAAGAATTTAATTGCTGAATGATAAATAAGAAGCAGGAAGCTTAGAGAGCGAAAGATTAAATTAATCGAAATGAATGTATTTTCCAGTACAATCTCCTCTGAATTGAATTGGTTCTTTCAGTGTCTTCAGAATACATTTTCTCGATTTCATTCAATGTCAATGTCAATCGAAGTGGTATTGAAATCGTGAATGTAATTACTCACCTCCATCAATATCTGATCGAGAACAGTGTCGAGCCCCTAATTAACCCGATTTCACTTTCAACCCCCATCCCCAAGCCTGAAGAACCCGATCGCGAGACGAAATACACCCTGCCTAATTCACAAGCTCGGTTTTATTGGAGCAGGCCCCGTAATCTCCCCCCGTTAATCAATTCGAAACTTTCATCTCGCGAATTCGAAATTCCTCCGCTCTGCTTGTCGCTGACGGCAAACATGAAAGGCCGTCAAAATGACGGCCATTGTTTTTAAAATTTAATAAGATTTTTCGGCGCGGTTCGTGAAATTCGGGGGGAGGACGTAAAACCGGGTGGAGAGGGGGGAAAACTGTCTCATTTTGAAGGCCAATAAAACAAGAACCGGCTTTAATTACTGCCGAAAGTGTAGGCGAATAGGCGGCGGGATTACCCTTTCTTTTCGCGATTTAGGAGGGTTCAGGTAGGGTGCTTTTCTTTTGGATTGGTTTGGGATGGTCTCAGGTTTTGTGGCGATTTTACGGAGTGAAATAAAAAATTCTCACCCTGAAAATTACAAGGTCATTCATCTAAAAGTGACTGCGATAGACAAATATCAATTTGACCACTTGTTCTTAATTCGGACAAGCTTGCAAATGTGAGCGTTTTCTCATTTTCTTGAGAATATGTCTCTCAAAACAAGAATGGTTTATTCAGAAAGCTTACATGTCATTGTATTCCTTTTCACACAGTGGAAACATTAATAAAAATTCCTACAACAAAAGAAATAAACACAACCACATCAATCCGAGTCCTCTTCGAAGGAACCCTCTCGGACTCTGGAGACCATGCACAATGTCGTGTAATGAAACAGACAATAGCAGGCTAATTTAGCATGACGCTCGCGTTGTGTACCACATTAGCTGTAAATCTAGGTAGCTGATGGGTGCCTCCTTCCTTGCCATCTCTGTCAGCCACATCTGAGTCCTTTCTCCTTGCACCTAGGCTTCAGGTCCGAATCAACTCTTCCGGGAAGGATTTCAGACGTTTTGGGGGTTATTCCTTCAAGAAGCTGTTTCTGTAGGAGTGTCTGTCATGGTATTATGTAGGCTTCGAAAGAAAATATGGATGCTTCCAGAAAAGCATTATAAATTTCAGGTTTTTTCCCATATCAAACCCAAGTTGAATAAGGTCTGTTTTGAATGTACAATTCATAAAATTAAATGGTTACCACATTTACCTCCTCTATTATGTTCTTGAGTTGTTGCACCTGAATGTTTCTGCACAATGTTTCAAACACAAACATGTCTAATTCGTTAGCAGTACAGAGATTAAGGTTAAGATTCTCGTAATCATTTGGAAACTCATAAATATTCGGTATCACATAGATATTACAATTCTTGCTGCTATTTGTCTTGCGACAGTTCAGATTCAATCTCAAATAGACCAAACAGAGATAATTCTCCACATTCTTCGTCTCCGTTTCTATTTCCTTACTAACCGAAGTAGGTAGGGGAGCGAGGGGCTTGTTGTAACAGTTTTCATGAAAAGTGATAAATCTTGAGATCCATTGATTAAATTGCTACCAAATGAATATGGATGGATGCTGTAACTCTTCCTCTACCAAATCAAGTAAAAATAATACCATAACTATCGGTCATTATTTCACAATCATTTATTTTCTAGAAGAAGTGCAGTGTTACAACTTACCTCGTGCTTGGGGCAAGTAGTAACGACAAAAAAAGACAACAATAATACCTCTGATCATTTATTCCTTGTTTATTTTTAACAAAATTAACATCTTTCAAAAGTAGGTATTATTTAATTCCTATCGAAAATCAACTTAAATACACTTTTTGAGTAATCAACACCTAAAAATTGAGTAATTACCAGTTTTATTGAGTTAAACACTACTTTTAATCATCATGGCACTTTTAAATCTCATCTTCGCTTTGTGTTGCCCACTCTGGCTTTTTTTATACACCCTCATTCTGAAAAAAAATTTAGGTATCTACATCATTACTTGGGGCATGTGTAGATACCACGTTACAACAAGCCCCGGGATTTTGTTACAACTAACCCCATGGTATGATTTTTAACATTTATCAAGATAACTATTTCAACAATTTAGCAATCTTAAAAACTGTTACACATTATCAAAGATAGATAAATTTGAATGTAAATAATAAACAGAAAGTTTGAAATCAGTCGAAAATATTAACGCAAACCAAAATTTTACGACAGTATAATTTTATATTACCTGGCAAAAATGAAGCACGAGCACACTTCCGCTCACTGCGCAAGCTGGCGGGATACAGGCTATGGCAACATTATGCGGCACGCTTTATAGGTAAAATCGAGTCAAAGAAATACGCTAAAAAAGTTTAAGATCCTAGTGAAAAGAGCCTGTTACTACTTGCCCCTGTTACAACAAGCCCCTCGCTCCCCTAAGTAATTCATTTCAGTCATCCTGCAAGACAAGCGATAGCGATCGAACCAAGAATCCATCAAGTTATGAAATAGACCGCGATCATGGCAAAAACGCGAAACAAAGTGAGGAAAATTTATCCCTAGAAGGAAAACACGGCAAGCGAAGACCTGATAAGATCTTCCGCAACAAAAAAGAATGGTGTGCGATGAATGGAAACATTCACAGAATTAAGTACGGAGTTTTATCAAGATGATAATTATTTATGGTTATAAATAACAAATAAGTGACTAATGGTTCGACCTTTTATCAGTTTGGTTATGCGCCGTTTCTGAGGTAGATAAAGGCCGGTTTGGACAGGGGCGGAATCAGTATTAACCCGTCGTTTTTCTAATTGCTCTAGGAGTCGCTCTAGATTGAATAAGCATTAACACAAGCTCCAGTCCAAATACGCTAACCAGAAAGTTGACACTTGCTTAGAATTAGCGCAGTTGGCCATGTAGCTTTAGGAACACCCTATATACTACTGTTGCAGGTCGCAATCGATACTGTCGAACACAAACAAACTGCACATCCAAACCGATATCTCTAAACCATCGGCGAATAAATTCCGCTGATCGTTAGTTGCCATATCCCGAAAAACAAATCCGGTTTTTATGCGGCCCGTCATTTTATGTCCTATCGCAGTTCTCCATTACCGGACCGCAAAACAGCGTCCGTCGTTATATTACGGGTAGGGGGCCGTGAAACCGGCGGGGCAAAATATGCCGGACGGTACACGCGGCGTGAATTTGCGTCCACTCTTACCGAATAAATATGCAATTTCGATTTAATGGTTCGTTTGGGCGGATAATTGCTGTCCGGAATTCGGAATGGCGGATACCTTGGTTCGAATCGGACGCTTTCGTTATGTACGATCCGGGGAGGAATCTATGGTAGGAAGATCTGCCACGAAATATTATCCTCTATTTGGAAATGTCCATGAAGTTTAGACAGAATTAATTCGTGAAAATATCCCAGAAAGCGGACCTGTTTTGAAATCTACTTTCTCGACGCCACTTGCGACGTTGAGGGGCCGTTATACTCTGTCCGACGGCACCGATTCTCCATTCGAAAAGTGTCTTTCATTTTTACAAGTTCACGCTCTCAATTTTCCACCAAAAAGCTCGATTTTCTTATTTAAATTCTCTTGGAATTTCAGACAGTTCTCTGCTATTTCACACTTTCTGGAAGTCTTCTCAGTATTCCCATCATTATTTGCATTATTTAAGCGCCTATCCAAATGAAATTTTTTTTTAATAAAAAATTGATTTGTCGAGGGCACTCCAATGAATTTTCTCAAAAAAAATTATGAACCACCTCCGAAAAACGATTATGAAGTCAATTTTCATGGACTCTCGAATTCAACCCGATTTTTTCAAAAAGAAGAAATTGGAGTGTCCTCAAGACATCCTTTAACTGCAAATTAAAGGAAAAACTAAGCTTTCAGGTGAAAAATTGAGAGCTTGAACTAGGAAAAATGAAAGGCACACAATCAAGAATTTCGCTCAGCTAACATCACATAGGGATCTCTGGGTGATCGAAATGAGAGTTTGCATGAGAGCCGCAGTTTAACCTCTCAGAGATCTCCCTGAGAAGTCTATGTTGTTTCAGTTTCTTGGGAATACATTACACTTGCCAACAGACTGCCAAAGCTGTTATCTTAATATAAATTTCCCAATTGGTAGGAAGTTCAACTTCTTAGACAATCTATATCGACTTTCCACTACGTTTCAAGAAGAATGAGTTTTAAGAAAGAGTATTTGTTATTCGAAATGATGTGTACTAACGAATCCCTAAATATTTTTCGTCGAGTCTGTTACAGCCTGTATATCACGATTGTGTCACGAAGACACAACGATTACTTATCATTCCATCCGAGTTCGCCTCCAGTTTCCGAAAAAATCGCGGATAAATCCTCGCACGATCATAACTCGGAAAGTTGCGATCGAAAAACTTCACCTTTCCCCCGCATCTTTCACGTGTGAGACTGCACCCGAAAACTGCTGTATTAACCCAAATTCCGACCTCCCCGCCCGGAGCGAAAACTTCAACAACCTAATCGAAACTGTATTCCTTTCGTTCGTATAAATCTCTTCGAAATCCGCAAATGTCGCTGCCTCCGGCAATTTTTCAGCGGCACGTCTCTGCACCGCAGCCAATATGAAACGAAATAAATTCCGGGGGATGGCACAGATTCGGACGTTTCGGAAATTCGAGGGCGCAGTTTTGAATTTTAGATTCGCGAATTTGCGGAGCTCGAATGTTTGGGATAAGCAAGAATTTGGTCAGCTTGCGAGAATATGGGAAAACTCCGGGACGAGAAAGCAGAGAACAATCAGATGACACACTCGAGCATGCCTCACACTCTGAAACAACTGCATCACCATCCTATTCTGAGAAAAATTGATTTATACAGATGCTGATTTTTTGCATATAGATTGATCCTTTGTGAATCAAAAAAACCAATTTTCATCCATCAGAATTGAACAGTTTAGATTATCTGTTTCTTTTTCGCAAAGGTCCAAATTTTCCGATTTTTCATCGTTCGTAAATCAAAAACTGTTTTCCTCACGGAAAAACTGATTGGATTTTCTTAATCTTCGTCCTCGAATTAGTAAATGATGTGAGTTTGAAGTGTATCGGAGCCAAAAAATTTTTTTCGAAAAATAGGTATAGGATTTTTCGCAAACATTCGAATCTCGCCTATCGATACGAAATTTTCACCATTTATTAATTCGATGCCGTAGATTAAGAAAATCCAAACAGATTTTCTCTGAAACTGATTGTTTTTTAAATATGGTTGATGGAAAATCGGGAAAATTGGACCTTCGCGAAAAAAATCAGAAAATCCAAACTCTTCGTCTCAGAGATATAAAAAATACACCATTTCATTCTTGAAGAACCAAAGTATAACCAGAAAAATCACCTCCTCTCAATTCCAATTTTTTTTTAAGTTACGTCACTCCAAAGTCGACCAATGTTTCGCCAATTTTCCACTCAAGGTCGAATATTTCGCGAACCAAGAACTCCTCGGAAAAATTAATTAGCGCATCGTAAGCTACGACTTTTTTCGAAAAATCGAAATTTTTCTATACCTTAGTGAAGGATTTTCACCATTTATTAATTCGATTCCGTAGACTAAGAAAATCTGAACAGATTTTCTGTGAGACTGATTGTTTTTTAAATATGGTTGATGGAAAATCGGAAAAATTAGACCTTCGCGAAGAAAATCAGAAAATCCAAACCCTCCGTCTCAGGTATATAATATGTTTCTGCATATAGATTGATTCTTTGTGAATCGAAAAAACCAGTTTTCATCCATCAGAGTCGAACAGTTCAGATTTTCTGATTTTTTTCGCGAAGGTCCAAATTTTCCGATTTTTCATCGTTCGTAAATCAAAAACTGTTTTTCTATCGGAAGAACTGATTGGATATTCTTAATCTACGACTGGAATATTACTACTACCCCTGAGTCTTGTACCAACAAATCTTCCAGTTTGGCATTCACTTCAACCTATTTTCCGCTTAATCATGCAGTGTGAGGATCCTTCAAGAACATGCAGCCCACATCTTCGAACGCCCACGCCCACGCCCTAACCTCACTCGGCAAATTGAATTCTCCTCGAAGGCCAACAGGAACATCCAACACATTTAAATTAAACTTGGAATTGATAGCAATTAATTAGAGCGAATGCGGCCGGAATTGAAACAACATCCGGAATGCGGGATTTTCGAGAAGATCGCCTATTTTTTTTTCTACGTCGTTCCCGAGTTAACGTCAATCTGTCCAATTTGGCAGCCGCGCGTGGCTTTCCTTTCGTTAGGAACGAGATGCGACAATTTCTAGATGGAAATTATGCAAATCCAATCAGAGGTTCAATTTGAGCCTTCTCGTTTACCGTGTTTTTTCCGGTTTCGGTGCGGTTTTCACGTCGAAAAGGAACGCCTTCGAGAAATTCGATACCGTTTATTGGGGGCAAGGTCGCATTTCTTTTGGGTTTTTCGCGACAAGCATCTCGGAAAATTAAGGGTTTCAAGGGCGGCTGTTCACGCCAAAGTGAACGCTTAGAATAAAATATTTTGAATTTTAAAAATTCGAATATTTAAATTAATTTATCTACAAAGGAATTCCCATGTGGATCCTCCTTTATGTATAAGAACAATTCGTCAGCTGTGGAGTGCCGCAGATGTCGTATATTTGTTTCCTTCTCATATCTAATTGAGTTCACTGATTGACTTAATCGTGAATAATTCTGCATCCGTTAATTCCAAATTTTCTGCTTCCAATAAGTTTCAATTCTCTGTTTCCTTTCGTG
Organism: Adalia bipunctata; assembly: GCA_910592335.1. Classification (NCBI taxonomy): domain Eukaryota; kingdom Metazoa; phylum Arthropoda; class Insecta; order Coleoptera; family Coccinellidae; genus Adalia; species Adalia bipunctata. The sequence goes on along the minus strand of OU342952.1, from coordinate 282,513 downwards.
AATTCGGAAAAGTTAATTTTCCTGTGATTCGCAAGTTTTAGTGATTTCGATTCAATCGAATTACATTCTTTTAAAACTTTCATTTGTGCGAATTATTTCGAACAAAAAAACTGTTACCAGTGGCGTGGTTATTTTATAATACCGCAAGGATAAGTGTGCCCAATTTGACATTTTTAGCAGCGGATTTTCACGTCAGCTTCATTCCATATTCGTTTGACGAGCTCGTGCAATCGTTATATAGGAATAGAGGTCATCGACAGGATCCTGTTTGCTGATATATAGGTAACTATATTTCATTTGTTATTTTTGAGTGCATTTATCCTTTCATTTGTGTTGGGTTTCAATTGATTACATATATATTATACAGTCCACAGCTCTATCTCTTTCTCATTCAAAAATTATAATTCGAAAAATAAAACTTAATAATTGAACCACATTTTCAGTTGGTTAACTGAAACTCGCCCCAACACGTTTTGGTCCTTCGAGCCGGATATTAAGCTCAATTCCAAGCTCATTCCTTCAAAATTTGAGAGTTCTAGTCAAAAATTCAAAAGTCCTAGTTTTTTAGCGGCCATTTTTATATTCAAATATACGACGATCAGCACAACCTGGCAACAATCGTTTCACAGCTGACAGATCGCATACATCTGTTTCCATCGAAATATTCAATTTCATCACTTTTTAATTTGCTTTTTACTGTTTGTATCTGTTTCTTATTCGATTTCTTCATCACAATGCCACCGAAGACAGATGCAGGCATTAAAGCATTGGATAAGTTGGTCGAAAAAAGGGCCAACATATTTTCTACGATCACCGGAATTTGGCATCGGATAAAAGACTACGATGTTACAAGGTTGTTTGAAATTCAAGCATACCGAGAGAAAATTTCTGCGTATGAGGCTAAATTTGAAAGTATACAGGAGGAGATATTAGAGTTCAATTGCGAATTATCGACCGAAGATCGTATAGATACGGCGAAGTCGGAGTTGGCGTTTGCTGAGATAACAGCTCGAATAACAGGACTGTTTTTGTCTTTAAAACGACAAGAATCATTGTCAACACCTACGTCAAATCCAAGTACTTCGAATTCCAACTTTGAATCCTTCTTGCTGCCCAAAATAAATATTCGCCCCTTTTCTGGCGAAAGCGCTGAATGGCCTGAATTCTTTCAGTTATTTAATTCTTTGGTCCATGAAAATAACAGTTTGGCTTCCATACAAAAATTTCAACTGTTGAAATCATATCTTACAAATGATGCTCTCTCGGTCGTTTCAGGGCTTCAATTGTCAAATGACAACTATGATTTGGCATATCAGGCATTGAAATCACGCTTTCAGAATCCTCGTATGTTAGCGACAATGTACTTAAACGAAATTCTGAATTTTAAAGCTTCGAGTAAAAATTCGGTTTCGCATCTCAAAGAATTTTTGAACTGCCACCAAAATTCAGTTAATGCAATAAAAGCGCTGAACATAAAGGACTTATCAGATTTTCTTCTATTTTCGATAACATTGCGTAACGTAGACCCATATACAAGAAAAGCTTTCGAGAGTCAACTCAATTCATCTGAGATTCCCGAATATAATGCCTTGATTGAGTTCGTAACGCAGCAGTTAAAGGCTCAGGAATTTTGCGAACAAAGTTCTCCCAAATCTGCAACCAAATCAGCACCATTCAATTCAAATAATTATGGTAAGAATAAAACAAAAAATGTTTTACTCGCAAATTCTGCATCCACCCCTCAAAGTTACAATGATTCACGTAGATTCCCGAATTCCAGAACGTTTCGTTGTCCGAAATGCTCTGATTCGCATCCATTATTCGCCTGTGCCTCCTACATAAAATTGTCAAGACAAGATAAATTCGAATTTTTGAAAAATTCCAAGCGCTGTTTCAACTGCCTTGGTCTACACAATATCAAAGATTGCGCTTCCAAAAATTCGTGTAGATTGTGTAACTCAAATCGGCATCACACCAGTCTCCATCTCGATAACGAATCTTCCTCCAACGTTTCTACCAATCAATCAAATGTACCATCTCGTACTGCAGGTAGAACAAATCGTGTTGAAAATCAGCCTTCAGCATCCCATTCCACTCCTTCAAATGATGTAATCAATTCTTATCACATCAATAGGAAATCGGTCTCCGTAAACCAAGTACTTCTTGGCACTGTTCAAGCAAGAATAGAATCCGCTGACAGTTCAATGATATGTGTGAGGGCTGTTTTAGACCCTGGATCTCAGATTTCGGCCATAAGTCAACCCCTAGTCGAAAAATTAGGTTTGAAAATTGATCCTGTCAATGTATCAATTTCTGGCATTGGTCAATCAAATGCTCGACCGTTAGGTTTGGTAGAATGTAAGTTGTATTCTAGATTGGGATCCGAGTTCCTTCAGGTAGATGCCGTTGTATTGCCGGAAATTACTGATAATATTCCTTCTGTTCCCGTGTCACAAGAAGTGTTGAAGCACTTTCAACATTTGAATTTGGCTGATGAAAATTTTCATCTTTCTCAACCAATTGATGTGCTGTTGGGCGCTGATATGTATTCGCTCATTTTCGATCGCGACGGCCGAATTTCATCTTCTGGATATCCAACAGCCGTCAACACATTTTTCGGTTGGACTATCATAGGTCCTATAAAGGAATCCTATTCGTCATGCAAATCGGTTCTTTTCACCCAATCTGCTCCACATGATCAATTACAGAAATCTTGTTCATTGAAAGAGGTTCCAGATACCATTATTGGAGATCCTACGGATGATCCTGCTGAAAAACATTCCATATCCAGTCGCTCTCGTGATGGAAATGATCAATATACTGTTTCCTTGCCTCTAAAATTGGTGGATACGCCTCCGGATCTCTTTTATAACTCCAATTCGCCACCACCTTTTACCGATCATGATTTTGGTTCAGATCCGTTAATAGATTCAAAAACTGATATCAATGTTGCATTTGCAAACGAGCCTCCAGTAAATTCACTCTCAATGTTTACGGAAAAATCTTCAAATTTAAAAACAGTAAAAGAAGTTTTCGCCTTTCTCAAAAAGATTATTTTCAACTGCCACCGCGAATGTAATGCAACGACAAAATTGTCTGGCCCAATTTCTCGGGATGAGTTGGAGAAAGCTCTCAAATCCATAGTGTTGATCACACAACATTATCATTTCAATCAAGTGCGCCGGAATTCATTCAAAAAAAAATCATTTTCAACATCAAATCCTTATAGCGATTCTGCATTATTGATTAGGTTGGGAGGTAGACAGCCATTCTCTTCCTTACCGCGGTATGCTAAGCATCTAATTTTGCCTCCGAAAAAATGTGCGTTGTCGCGTTTAATATGTCCCCATTCTCATTCAATCTCGCTTCATTCCGGTCCTAACACGACTTTGTATTTAATTCGTCGGAATTATTGGATTGTGGATCTGTTTCGGGAGTGCATTAGAAAATGCATCCTATGCACGAGATTTCGAGGTAGATCCTATCAACCCTTCAGGGCTCCTCTACCTGCACCCAGAGTTAATATTTTACGTCCTTTTAGTAAGGTGGATGTGGATTTTCCAGGCCACGTTACCTATCGGTCAAGTCGTTCGCGAAAATCAACGAGAATGAAAGCATTTCTTGTTCTCCTCATTTCATTCGTCACTAAGTCAGTTCATTTGGAAATAGTCGTTTTCCTCACCGTGGAGGTTTTCTTGTCAACTTTGGAACGATTTATAGGTGGACGAGACCTACCTCAAGAAATTTGATCCGATAATGAAAGCAATTTCATCGGATCTTCGCGCTATTTTGATAAGGATTCTGAGTTCTTGAAATCGAATAATTTCGATATATACAATAATTTGTCGAAGAGATCCATCAAATGGAAGTTCATTCCTCCATATGCGCCCTATTTCGGAGGTTCAGCAAAGTGTCTGCTTCTCGAGTCTCTCAATATTTAATTCTGTTTTCTGTACGATCTTTTCAAATTTTCTCGGTTTCAATTCGTAAAGTTGAACTCTACTGTTTCCGAAGTTCTGTAAAATTCACGCAATTTTACGGCGGCCTGTTTTGTTCACGCCAAAGTGAACGCTTAGAATAAAATATTTTGAATTTTAAAAATTCGAATATTTAAATTAATTTATCTACAAAGGAATTCCCATGTGGATCCTCCTTTATGTATAAGAACAATTCGTCAGCTGTGGAGTGCCGCAGATGTCGTATATTTGTTTCCTTCTCATATCTAATTGAGTTCACTGATTGACTTAATCGTGAATAATTCTGCATCCGTTAATTCCAAATTTTCTGCTTCCAATAAGTTTCAATTCTCTGTTTCCTTTCGTGAATTCGGAAAAGTTAATTTTCCTGTGATTCGCAAGTTTTAGTGATTTCGATTCAATCGAATTACATTCTTTTAAAACTTTCATTTGTGCGAATTATTTCGAACAAAAAAACTGTTACCAGTGGCGTGGTTATTTTATAATACCGCAAGGATAAGTGTGCCCAATTTGACATTTTTAGCAGCGGATTTTCACGTCAGCTTCATTCCATATTCGTTTGACGAGCTCGTGCAATCGTTATATAGGAATAGAGGTCATCGACAGGATCCTGTTTGCTGATATATAGGTAACTATATTTCATTTGTTATTTTTGAGTGCATTTATCCTTTCATTTGTGTTGGGTTTCAATTGATTACATATATATTATACAGTCCACAGCTCTATCTCTTTCTCATTCAAAAATTATAATTCGAAAAATAAAACTTAATAATTGAACCACATTTTCAGTTGGTTAACTGAAACTCGCCCCAACAGCGGCAAAGCAGCATATTGAATGTTTATCTCGAGAGGTTGTCCGTAAAGGAGACTCTTCCATAAATTGTTTGAGTTAAGAAATAAAACACCTTCCATATTCGTCGACAAAGAACAATGCCTTAATTTTTCGATTGAAGAAACCATTTTTGAAAATAAGTCAACCCGTTTTAAACTTGACGTAGCTCAAAGAGAACACGCGGTATAACTGACGAGATTCAGTCCAGCAATGGGGAATAAATAAGGGCGAATAAATTTCATCATAGTCACATGATATGCGATCATCCAGTTGATTCGGATCCAAGGCAGCCCGCCGGTCTCATTGTTATGCATAGCTTTCCGGTGACTGCCCGTATCGCATCTAGTTTTCCAATTATTGCAAAATAAGCCCCGTATAAATCCGGCTGAATTTCCTCGATAATCCGGGCGATGTAGAAAATTACGATCGCGCAGTTAGCGAGAGCGAGCGCTCGCTTCCAACCAGACAAATATCTTCGATGAGTAAGTGGAACATAAGCCTCCAAATATCGGTTTCCATTTAAGTAACCGTTAATACTCCGGGGTAGTCTCGCGCATCTGCCAAGACGCTCGACCGGATCTCCGGAACGAGATTTAGGTAGCAAAAATTGAGATTAGTGGCGGGTTTCGGATGATTAGTTTCGGCTGGTCGGAGGGAATTGAGAGCGAGATGAAAAATGGGAATTGGTGAGTTACAGGAAATATTGTCTCGTTACGCAGATCCTCAGGAACGCTATCAAGGATATTGGCTAGCTAGAGAGTTATTTTATCCATCCAGTGAAAATAGGGCGACGACAAGTTCTAATGTGCCCCCCTCCATCAGAGCTGTTTTTATAATAATATGCGTTATCTACAGCTCGCTCTTCAACTCTAGAGCTCCAATGTTCTTCAGTATCAGGGCTTCAAGAAGGCTATAACTTCGTTCCTTTATAACTCTTTTGTCCAAGACATTCCTTGCGCAAGCTTGCAATAGCGAGGAATTATGTAACAAGGTGAACAGGAGTTTCCTCCTCTTCCTCGTCAGTTTCTGTGTAGCCCATTCTCATCATTTGCTTCCAATGGCGACAATATCCTGCGGGGAAGCCAGTGATGAGGAGTATCTTATTCTTACTGAGATCCAAATGATTCTTGGTTCCGAAATCACGAAGGAACTATTTGGAATTATCTATTCCTGGAAGATTCCTCCTCTTTCCGTTTCCTCTTTCTGCAAAAACTCTATTTTATAGGCACCACAGAGAGATTCTGAGCCAGGAAGTGGCGTGTGCTCCTTTTCTGGCAAGTTTGTTGGCCTTTTTGGTTCCTTCGATTCCTGAATGACCATAAACCCAGACCAAAGAGACCTTCTTGTTCTTGCCCACTTGATTAAGTTTCCTCCGTATGCTAAAGGGGTAACATTCCACTGCGTCCTTGAGGTCTATTGTGACACCATCATCTATTTGGCAAATGCGCCATCTAAAGCTCGCCCTCCAGCTCCAGAGCTCAAATCATTATCTGAGAGGGCTTCAATGAGTTCAAATGCTCGTTCCTCCGACAAGTCTATTGTCCAAGTCATTTCTTGCACAGGCTCGCAATAGCAACATTCAGATATTGCCCTCAATTACTATTGCAGTACCGATCAATCAAAGCATAACTCTTCAAATCTACCCCACCAAAACCCGCACGGCTTCCAGGTCGATTATCACTTCGCAACCGGAGATAAGCCCCATAATTAATGCAACCGACCACCCCATATATCCGCATCGGAGGATTCGCGCGCGTAGCTCGAAATACACGTGTCGTGCGTCGGAACACAGAATAAAATTCCGCGACAGGCTAATCGGCCCGGAGCGAGAGAAACGGCCCCGGAATTTTATCCGGAAGAGAATTGATTCACCTTTAATGTACGAAAATAACACGGGTCGGGACTGCTCAATGGCATGCACAGCTGACCCGGCCCGTTCATTAATCATGCGGTAGTGTTACAATTTTCTCAGAAAATAAACCTTTATCGCTCCTTCTGACGGAACGTACCCGCTTCGGGGCACTATTTTCGCCCTCATCTGGCCCCGTAAATTGAATTCGGTATCCGGAGACAAATTGGACATCTGACGCTTTCGAATTGAATTCGAGAATTGTAGGCGGTTGAAAAATGAATAAACCCATCTTGGAAATTGGGCTAGAATTTAAATTCACAAATGTTTTTACTATTCACAAATGTATTAATGAATAATTGAGATCGGTTCCTGGGTAACGTTGGTAAAAAGTTTTCAAGATTCATCTTAACGCGTCATTCTAAAATTTATTGATGGAATAACGATATATTCTTGATTAGATTCTACCTGAATCAAGGAAAATTGTACTGTTTCTGTTTCTAGTACAGCAATACCGTTGGGTAAGTCGCTAGACTTCGAAATGATCCTTTTTGCCTGGAGTATTCGTCACTATTCGCTGGTAGTGCAAAATGGCGAAGGCGCTGGGTGTAACAACTTGAAATTCGACATATGTAGCATCATTTTATTGCATTGAAGGAGCAAAATTGACGGAAAACATATTTCATTGTCATTTCCAAGGGTTTAAAATCCTTGATTCTCATGTAGTTCACAAATGTCCACACATGTTTGTCTCGTCCGCCCATCGTTGCAAAATGGTGAAGGAACTGGGTTCAGTTTAAACTTGAAATTTAACTTGAACCTATACGGAGGGCTGAAGAGCTGCAACGCCAGTTTGAAATATCAAGTATTAGGCATAATCTTCATTAAAATGTCAAAGGATTTGAATAATGACACGCGGGAATATCAAAATCATCAGCGAATATATCCATTTCAGTTCGACAGTTCAGATCAAAGCAAAAAATCCATCTTCTCCCCAAAATGGTGACATAAAAACCAATTTACAAGACTCCAAAGTATAAAACCGCCCCAGAAAACATAAAAGGGTTGAATATTTAAGACGGATCAAAACATCTGCGGAAATTAACGACGAGAAGAAGCCTAAACTTCAACATCCCCATGTTTATCCCTCGGGGAAACTCTCTTCATCTTTGACATCGCAGAAAAATTGAAATAAACGTCATTTTCATTGAGATGAATGCAGATCTTGTTTTAATGGGGGAGCAACTTCCTCCGAGCGAATTTAAAAGAGGACAAATTTGCTTAAATCGATTAAAAACCCAGGCGGAGACTGCGGGATGTCCTAACCCAGTTTTTATACAGCGCGGTTAAATACAAAAGGGAAGATTCATGTTACCTCTTCTTTCATATTTTTTTCGATGGGATGGAGAAGATGAAGTTTTTCGTAGACTCCTGTTTGGCCTTTTCAAATAGGAAAGTAATAATCTTTATTCTTTCCAGATTTGTGAACAGTGATAATTGTAGACTCTGAGAACAGTGTGGAGAGGACTTCAGATTTGAGTGAACATTGGTGAAGAGGTGAGTCTCAATGTTGTTTTACAAAAATTTATGAGTTGGGCGAAATTGAAGGAGCGAACAAAAATATTTGATGAACAAAAAAGAATTGGTCGTTGAAAAACAGTGTGATTGGAGTGCCCTATATGGGCTCTAATTGGTTATGATCTTATACCAGTAGAACCTACATGAAACCGCCACCACTGAAAATGAAGCAACCTTTCCTCAATAAGCAGCCTTACGACTAATTCACTGAGCTTCATATTAATATACCTAGCATGAATTGAAGACAGTGAAATTCCACCATTTCAAAGGAAGATAATGCAACCTAACTAGTCGTATTTTAGCTCAACTGAAACTCTCGTAGGTGCGTTTGTTGTGGGAGATTTATGCAGAGGGCATTTCTCCACTTATTATACAGGAAAGGATGAGGGTAGATTCAACGATTTAGACTCCGGGGATGTCAACAGTAAATCTGGGGGTCGGCAAGGTGGATGAGGCAGGTCGTTTGCCACACTCTGCTCCGGTTTGGTTCTGCCCTTCCTTTTTTCGATATGAATGAGTCATCTATATTCGGTTGGGCTTCTCAAGCTTCTTCTGGTTCACAAGAATGTCTTAAAACACGAAAAACACCTATCTTTTGCGATGTCATCATAGCAGTAAATTTTGCACAGTTATTAGTCAATGTGAGAACATGATTGAATGTTTTATGTGTATTTAACATCGAATCATTCGGGCATCAAATTCAATATTTCTTAAATCCTGATCAAACTCTTCTCCCCAATCTAGCCGAACAGTTTCCACAGTGCCGGGTACATCGAATACGAAAATGGAAACAGAGCTCGTCCCAGCGCAAAAAAGAGTTGGGAACCGCCCATAATGCCATCAGCCACTTCATCTCCCGCTAACCGATCGTCGATTGCTGAAACTGCTCCTTTTTTCAGCAATTATCTCGGTTGCTGCTGCATCATCCCTTCTCTTATCGGGATCGCAGCCAGGGCACGTACCCAGGTCGGTATGAAAACCGAAATCCGCGTCTATTGTTCGCATTCCGCGTCAGTAACATCGTGTCAGCCTGACCTAATAACATTTTATTGAAACCGCGTCGACTGAAGCGCAATATTCGTAAATGTGAAAAGGAGGAAATCAGAGTTGGGAAAGGTGATTGTTGTCTGGATTTTGTCGCCTCGGAAAATTCGCCGGAGATTACGATGAGAAGGTTTTCGTTGGCCTCAAGAATTCGGTGTTGAAATTTATGTATAGGTCACTCTAGGTATATCATTGAAATTCCGAGGGATTCTTTCAGAATATTGAACACTGACGTGCCAGTCAGGTTTTCAGGCAGCTATATTACAAAATTTCCCATGCAGTTTGTTGAAACACTACGAAGAAACACAGGGCTTATGCTCCTAGATATAATTTCGGTGCGAAACTTTGCTGTATAGAAGTACAAAAGCCTCCTAATGTGAAATCAATCTCGTTCAACCTTTGTGAGGAAAACTTGGATAAAGAAACGCTCGAGGTCTTGGAAGAAGCACTTACAAAAGGCAACTGTGAACATACCGAATACGAACGAAACTATCGTGAATGACTACCTTTATTTTATTTTTATATCATTTCAACATTTCTGGCGAATTATATGCAGTCCAATTTATAAGTAGGATGAATGGAATGAAGGCCCAGAAAAGTTGAAGAGAAATGGTTCATTTTCCGCACCAAAAGCAACAATTTTCTTGCACTTTTCATGCTTTGATGAAACTTAAACGCCAACGTTGTATACAAAATGATCTGTATAAACCATACGATATCTGGTCCATCCTGAAGAATGAAAAAGTCCGATGATCATCCACAAGCGAGAAAAATAGCACTCAATTATCGCGATATCAGGATCGAATCGACGGAACCTTCCACGGTTATTTGTCTCGTTAAAAGATACTTGTGTTTCCGGGCTCGAAGCCCACATTTCATATCCGTTTTTCGCCTTCCGCATCAGCTGGTTGAGCCATTTTCGGCAATTTATTATAACCCTAATTCTTCACATGGAGAGCGCGATTAATCATTCGGCGCGAGCGTCAACCGAATTTGCTGAATGCAGTTTAATTACCGCGGTTTCTGTTTTCATTCAGTCCTGCCCGGTCCGGATCCTGATGAACCTGCTGAACGGGCCTTTATTTTGAATTATGGACTTTTCTACGGATGATTGTTATTGTTGTCCTTGGTGGAGGCTGAGCTCGTACTTTTTACGTTGAAATTCTGTTATTGTGAAATTAATTGCCGGTGTCTGTTTCCAGTTGAGATTTACTGGAAAATTATTTGAAGAACTTAAACCAAAATATATCATCCACTGCACGTCACTATTCCGCTTATTTTGAATTTTGACTCTATTTCCTGTAGCTAGCTAGGTACATGCGTGTAGAATGTGAAATTCAACATTCTGCATCGATATCATCTAAAGTTTGAGTGCTCTGAGCTCAGAGGCACTTTGTGGAATGTATATTTTTGATCAGCATTGTCCGAAGAATCTCTAGGCATTATTATAATTCGCGTCATTTTTATGACGACGAGACATTTGTCTACCTCATGCGAGCCATAGTTATAATGCGCCTCGTTTTCATGAGGACGAGGCAATTGGCTACCTCATGCGAGTCATAGTTATAATGCGCCTCGTTTTCATGAGGACGAGGCAATTGGCTACCTCATGCGAGTCATAGTTATAAGGCGCCTCGTTTTCATCACGACGAGGCAATTGGCTACCTCATGCGAGTCATAGTTATAATGCGCAACGTTTTCAATGCGACGAGGCACGAGGCAGTAAGAGAGTAATAGTTACTCCCGGCACGGATACCATAGAGCGAGTAATAATTACTCCCGGAGAGGCACGCAATTGGAGAGTAATAGTTACTCGCGGGGGCGGTGAAGTGGGTAACTATTACTACTTCTTCATCAAATTCCTTTTTTTTTTCTTCACGTCCCATTCCTTCCCTTCTTCTTTTTCTTCTTTTTCGTCATTTCATACCTTCTCTTCTTTTTTCTTCCTTAACTCCATTCTTTTCAATTGTGACATTTATTTTCGTCTTTGAATATACTGATATTTTTCTATATTTAACTCTGCTATTATAATATTATTTTGTTATTTATTTTCTGGTCATTGTTTTTTTTAATTTTAGCGTTTTTTCCATTCTTTTAACGTTTTTTTTTTACTTCCTTTTCAACGTTTCTTCTTCATTTTTAACGTTTTCTTCAATTTTAAACGTTTTTATTCATTTTGAAACGTTTTTTTTTTCATTTTAACGCATTTCTTGAACGTTTTTTCATTTCAACGTTTTTATTTTTTAAACGTTTTTTTCATTTCCTAAACGTTTTTTAACTTTTTCTTTTCATTTAATTCTAAACGTTTTTATTCATTTTTAAACGTTTTTTTTTCATTTTAACGTTTTCATTTCTTAAACGTTTTTTCATTTTAACGTTTTCATTATAATGCGCCTCGTTTTCATCACGACGAGGCAATTGGCTACCTCATGCGAGCCATAGTTATAATGCGCCCTATTTTAATGACGACGAGGCAATTGGCTACCTCATGCGAGCCATAGTTATAATGCGCCCTATTTTAATGACGACGAGGCAATTGGCTACCTCATGCGAGTCATAGTTATAATGCGCTTCGTTTTCATGATGACAAGGCAATTGGCTATGGAAAAAACGATGGAAAAAATAAAACATGAAAAAATCGAGTCGAACAGGTATGGATAAGTTTGGTATCAAAATTTAGGTTTTCGAGGTCGCTGAATTCAATGAAAAATAAATCGAGGCTCTATCTATCATAATTTAGATTTTCATCTGTCAAATGGCAATTTTTCGAATTCCAAATTTATATTATGTCGGCCGCATATCTCAAAGCATCCCTGTGTAGTCAAAACTTCAATGATGGTGCCAAACAAATGTCGATTCTTCCAGAAATACCAATTGCACTTTTTGCACATTTCAATAATCATTTATATCGATAGTCCTTCACAGCATGACCCATTTTCAGCCACACCATTTCAAATATCCCCTGTCGATATAATTTCATCACCATTGGAAAATCCCATCGGGCCGGTACATCCAATTTCGAAAAAAATTTACATGTGAAACGTTGTATCAATATGTTGTCGGCCATTTTCGGTAAAACTCAATTACATGCCCCAAATCTGGTACGCTGATCAGCATACGTATCAGCGCACAGTGGTCCGATAAATCCAGTTTCTGTCCCATTCGGAATTGTCCGGACAAAGACCTCCAGATTGTCGCAGAGATACGGACAGATTCGCAGTTTGATAGACGCGGAATCAGGGCAGTTTAAACCCCTTTATCCCGTGGCTATTTAACAGCTTCCCTGACCGGAAGGACGGATTAGTTCATTACTGAGGCATAGGAAAGATGCACAGTTGGGTTGGGTGTCCAAATATGCGTATTCGTACAGAGCATGTAACGTACAAGACTTGGGCAGTACAGGTGTACAGATCATTCTGAATGGAAATCAAGAACCCTCGTTATAATCAGGAAATACCATAGAGTCTAAGAATAGCGAAACAGATTTGAAAATCCGTATAACAGCAGCAAACAACGGTATTCTTTGAACCTTCATAAAAAACTAAAGAGAAACGTGACTCCTGTCAACGATTTCATGTTCATAAAGCATCAAAATAAGCGGGTTGAAAAGGTTTATTGCATGGGGTTGATTATACGTTTGCCCGGTAGCGCACCTTTAATCTTGATTTTTTTATTCAATTAAGTTTCTGCCTATGTGATTAACCCGGCGTATAATAGGACTTATCGATTTCAGTTTTAAATGGCGTTAGGTGGGCTGGGTAAGTCCTTCGAAGCTTGGTTTGACTGAGAGTTAGAATTAATTTCGAATAAAGGGTCAGTGAATCTCTGACGAACAATTCATCACAATGAAATATGTTGATTGAGGAACTTTAAACATAAGTTGATCAAACTCCTCGAAAACAACGTCCTGCTCCAATCTTCCAATTTTCCATCTACAAGAGATGATAAGGACTCAAGGTTTCCACAATGAGGAATATCAGAAATTTCATTATTTCAAGCAAGGGTTCAGAAAGAAATAGCGATTGCATTGGCAGAATATTCTGTACGTTTTCCCAGAAATATTAACGGAATATCTGAGAATTGCCAGCTCGTTCCCAAGCCGCATTTTTCAAATGACAAATACGCCAGACGGTAGCTCTTTCACCACCTTGTCAACGTCTTGCAAACTTCCGAGGAATCCGGGGAAGAATTAATCTTCTTACGCAGGAAGGAGAAGAAATTTCTCTCTCTCCCGACTTATGTTCTCTTTCATCATTTATTTCGCCTTCCCGTGAAATATCTCCTTCGATATAATTTCCAATAAAGTCGAGATAAACAAAAACAAGCACTTAATTGGATCACGAGTTCGCTTAAAAATTAAAATTCCCATCCTGGCGGTAATGAAAGTTTAAGAGGTCTTTCTCATTGTGTCGCTTAAAGTGATTTATAGTTGGCATGAAATATTCAGGGGCTGAACGAGAAATGTTTACGTCGTTGAGGATTGGATAATGCACTTCGCCCACTGACTCCAGTCGGGAGAATTCCGAGGCGGTTTTAATGTTGCAACCGCCGGGCAAATTTTACGTCGCGAGAAGCCCGATTAATAATGGATGCTACCTGTTCTTACGAGCTCCTTCTTTTTCGCATTGCCTTTTTTCGTCTTGAGAATGGACGAATCTAATATTGAAAACATCCAGCTATTCCGATGCTCATGTGTTGTGTAGTTTTTGAGATGCGGGATACACCAGTCTTCGAATTTAGTGTCAGCAGAAACAATTTTGTGCCATTCAGGGATACTGTTCTCGTATCTGGAGATCGACACTTAAAGTTATCCCGAAAGCGCTTTTATTTGATTAATTCAAGCTACCTTCTCGAGTGATATCATCAAGGCAACACAATTGGTCTTCCAGGATGCAATGTTGCGACTGCAAACCTGACCCTCTTTCAAACTCTGCTATAAAGGCACGAGAAGGCAGTTTCTCACCTGCCTAGTGAGAGAACTCTACCAGAAACATATAAGCCTCATAACTCCAGCCCTACTCTACCATAAGAGACGAAATTCTGCACGAAAATTGAGCTAGTAACTCATCAAATTCAATTCGACAGGTTATGACGCTTTGTTCCTGAAAATGTGATTAGAACACGTAGTTCTATGAATGATATGATATGTAGAAAATTCCCGAAGGATCTAACAGAAGGATTCATGTAACAACATCCATAAGAAAGAACCCATTTCCATCTGAAACTTTCCGACATACAACTCGAAAAAGCTCGAAGAAACCTGCCTCCACGACTCGTTAAGCAGCCCTACCAACCGTATCAATTACCTCTCTCACGAGATAAAATCCCAAACTAACCCGTTTGATCAAACAGTTCGCAACAAACCGTACCCGGTCTTAGGGCTGGAGCCGAAACGTAAATGGCCCCTTTATCAGCATGCCCTAGGTATGAAACTCCAATTAGCCGTAAATATAGCAAAGAGCTGGAAGAGTATCACTCGAGGAAACAGTTTTTCAAGCTGTGTGTGGGTCGTTGGCATAGGCCGGGCAATGAAACTGAAGAAGGGATAATTAAGCCAATGATGGACTTGTTGAAGCACCTGCTGAGTTTTAGGGTTATTTCGCCTCAAAAGGATATACAGGATGAAAGCTGTATGAAACTATTAACCACGATCGGCTGCAGAATTTGTTCTTACTGCTACTAGCAGCACTATACCTCAGCTATCTCTTATAGTGGTGAGTGCTAGCTGTCTATGGCCTATTCTCGGGTTTCATTGGACCTTTACCAATTCGATTACTTTTATAAGTAGATACCTTGGTCCTATTTATCGGTCTTATTCGACTTCATTTCTCGGATGAGCCAGAGAGATATTGAAGCGGAAATAAACGGAGAATTCCACAGGATGAGATATTAATCTCCTCCATAGCGTTTCCTCGGAAAACAACCAGCACACCCAAGCGAACGTCACAAATCAGTGTCGACCGAACGAATCCGTTATCGAAATGATACCAGAGGCACCAATTAGCTAATTAGAATTCGAGAAACAAACGAATGAGCAGTTTGAATGCAAGGTCGTACGTCACAACAAAGAAACGGCATCCGGTGTCACAAATCAGACCCGTCGACTGCGGCGTCGTTTAATGAACTCAGCTGGCGTCGACCTGCCGACGCCGACGTCCATTCAAGTTTCACACGGAACTTCATCGGACTGAACAGGGCCAGGTGTTGCCGGGAAGTTCGCATCCAGTTAATCTTGGACTGGGGCTCGTTAGCTTTGAGCTTTCTTGTTGCGGTTTTATAGCAGATGAATTTGAGGATGCTTCGGAAATATTCATTAAGTTTGTCGGCGGCTTTAGACGCCGCGTGACAGACGTCTGCGAAAAATTGAACTGTCAGCAGTGGTATTAGGGTTAAAGAAAGACTCCTGACACCAAATCAGTGCTTTTCTCATTAATATTCGAGAAGATGTAAAACAAACGCCGTTTTTGCAACATTCGCGTTCCTTCTATCAGCTCTTTCGCCAACCTAACCCCATCCAGTCAGCAGCCAGAGTTCCAATATCGGGAATCGCCGTTCTATCGATCCACGGCCACAATGCCCCCCTAAAGCACGCAGGTAATTATAACCCGGTTCCATTAGTAACGCAGCCAGTGCTGATGGCTTGACTAGCAAGGACGTGGGACTAAATTAATGAAACTGTCTCTCAATTTCTGCCTCGGGCAGGTATCAAATTGTCCCTTTGCCGCTTTGTGCGCCGCAGAATCTCTGGACGGAAATCGGGATAGAGGTCACCGCGGGAACGACGACTATCAATCAGAGGGCAGATAGTTTCTGGGACTTTGCGTCTAATCAGCGTTGAAGGGTGTCGACCGAGTTATAAACCGGAGCTTGCGAGCTTTGATTGCTGCGAATTCGATTCCGGCAGGGTCCGGAGCTGGAGTGTTCTCTATTAGGGGTACCTTGAAGGGCTTATTACTTCGGAGAACTCGAAGGTGGCCGCTCCGAATATGTCGCCTTTCTGTCGATAGTCATTCACACACAGAGCCAATCATACGGGATGTACTAAAACTAAGGGTTAAAACGGGAACACGTAACAGTCCAGGCTAATTCTCGATGAATTCTTTCGGCCAATTATTGAGGTATCATTTAACTATTTAGGAAATACTGTTGTCTTTCTCCGTTCAAGTATCTGGGGCGAATATTCCTGTCGGAAATACATCAGCGGAACCCACATAATCGGGATAAAGTGGCGGTCCCTGTTTGGGGGTCAGACTGGGGTCGAAAGCGTGCAGGAATAGGGTCGCATCAGAGCGGGAGAAATGAGATGGAAAGATGGGCAAATTTTCCAGATAAGATGTTACCTCAAGCTTTTATGCACTCGGCTAAATCAGTTAGATTTTCAATTTGTGTTGAGAGCTTCTCGAATGGGCTGTCTCGGAAATATCTTCACGGGGTAATCGCTCGGTTCAACCGCAGGTGGAAGAGTGCTTTAGAAAGGCGAATGTGGTGAATTTTTAGATTAATTCTATTAGTCGGCGAAAGAGATTTGGGTACGTGCCCCCGAAATGTCGGCATTTTCCCTATTTTTTGTTGGGATGCCGCTCTCAGGGTATTTTCAACAATCTTAATAAATGTCAGACCGAACCATGGAAGTTTTACAGTATTTAGTTGTTGACTGTTTTTTAAAATCATCAATACAATGGTTATAAAAATTGTGGCATTAGATCTGTTAAACGTCAAAGAAATTATGATCGAGTCCAAAATAAACTAGCCGAAAACAACCATTACCCAGCCATTTCGAGCCGGACAACTTCAATCAGAACCGTCCAGGTCGTGACCCTTCCGAATCGAAATGTCAGTAGGAGGCACTCCTATACGGGAGATGGGACTCCCGACTCGCTCCTTGTTTACGACCATGGCGAATTTTCGACCTCCTCAGTGTGCGGCACGACTCACGTCTCCAGGGACAAGATGGCCGTCCCTTCCGGAGATATAAAAACAGGAATAAAACCGAATGTACGCCAACGTGGCCTCCACCCTTTAATGCTCCTCCTGTATCTCTATCCAGCTAGTTTTAATATGGACGGGAGACGTAAAGTATGCCTCGTCTTTACGGGAGGAAGATGGGTTGCTCCGGCAGATTATGACAGAGGAATTCGGAATTGGGTCAGTTTAACAATTTTGGAAGAAGAATTTCAAGATACTCGATGACCCAATGGAAATCCGAATGAGAAAATGTGGAAGAGATCTGAACTGTGTTCCTGTAGCAAATTCCAAAAGATTCTGTGAAAACTGAGAATCCGTTTGAAGACTTACCAAATACGAAAGCAGGCGGCGTGAGGAAGGAAATTTTGAGAACTGTTCATTTCCCAGAAGAAACAGTCTCTGATCCCAATAAATCATGGTAGTATATTTGGGTCAGTGGTTTCCAAATGATTCCAAAGTAATGAAAGCTCGGAATGAACCCAGCGGAATTATTAATAATAATAACCGGGCCCCATTTCGATAATCTGCCACAATTGGAGTTCCATACAAAGAGATCAATAATTCCTATTAATCACACTTATGTTGCACAGGCATTCGGTTACAACTAATCAGAGCGATATGCTAATATCCGCAAATAAAAACCGGAATTCATTCACCCGGAATATTATATTGGGCTCGTCGAATATCTGCCCACAGTCATGAATTTATGATGGTCCTGTAGAATTAAAATGTATTCATTGATCTAACCGCGATCACCATGATAGATAGCCAGCCATATTCAGACAGGATTTGCCGATATCCATGGTGATCAATGGACAAGGCCGACCAGAGATGACTATCGGAGTGATGCCTGTTATTTCTGTATTAAATTTTATCGAATTTTATACCGATTTCATATCGGTACGCAAATATTTCATTAAATGCGTCAATGCGTGTGTGTGGGCTTCGAAACGTTATTGTTTCGTAAATTCATGCAGGCTTTGGTACAGTGGACTAATTCTTTATTGGTTCGTTCGGATCGATGAAATGGAACTGCATATTCAAATGGGACAGGCCCGATTTTTAATCCATGACCGATTGTTTTTTTAAATTTTGTTTTCGGGCATTGTTGCGATTTCGAGAATTCAATAAATTCAATGTAAAATACACGACGCTTTTTGTTTGTTTTATATTGCCCAAAATATGAATGAAAATGCGACAAAATGTTTGGAGAACTACAGAAAATATTTTCACTCTGCGGAAATCAGTTATGCCAAAGTATGTTCTGCGAGAGTAGACTTCTATGTTGGACCACACCGTTGATGGTCTTGGATCCCTGTATGAACGCTTCGAGTACTGGATTTCTGCGGTCTTGCTTTGCTAATTCATATCGGAATTTCCACAGAATTGATTTTCTCTAAAGGTGAAAATGTGGAATATTTTAACGAGCGGCCCAAACAAAAAGAATAACCCGTAACCTTCAAAAAAATTCCTGCTCAAAACCCAAATCCGTACCAATAGAAAGTTCTCCGCTAACTCGAGTCCTTTCCAGGTAATAGCCATCTTTAATTAACGAATTTAACTTCGGGTTCGAGAGTTGCGAACGCGCATCGAATCGGATTTGTCAGAAATCAGTTCCTCCTCTCTCCTCCGAGTTCAATATTGTTGGTAAGTAGGAACCGGAGTGCTGTAACGATCAATTAGAGTTCATGTTCGAAGAAGGATTACGCCTCCGGTTCATTGAATGTGACGGAGTCGGTATCGATATCCTCGCGGCCCTCTAATTCTTGCCCGGAAACTGAAATAGCCTCGTTGAAGTTGTAACTCATCTCCCTCTGCCGGACCTTTTATCCGGTCATATTTGATATCGGGATTTACGAGATGAAATTCTGGACCATATTTGCCCTAATTTATTTCCATAGTTACGAAGTTGGGAGAGCGGGCATTCCCGAAACTTGATCTCTTCGTTGACCGAAGATTCGCTCGACTACCAGCAGGAATTTTGATGCAGATGTTCATCATAAGGCACCAAATCACTGTTTTGTAACGCTTGGATCTAATGTGAATTGGTAAACATCTAATGCAGTCCTAAAGATCTTTTCATGAGAACAATTCATCATAACAAATCCGACTGTTATGAGACTACTTTCTAAAAGTAGGGTATTACACTTCAATTACAAGAAATCATGAGGTCATCCAGGACGACAGTCATGTAGAACATTCCCAACATCGTTCCAGCGCTAATTCTTCTCAACAATTGAACTCGGCCCAGCGTCAGCGCTGGGAACCGACCAGGTTCATTCTGGATTCAATGGGATCGGAGTCGAAGTTCCTGCAGGATAATTATTAATACTTACTGGACGAGCAGGCGGAAGCTTGGAGACAATTTGTAGTTGAATAACGGGCAGCACCCTGCTCAGAAAGTTTCCCTTAATGTCCCACCGAATTGTCATTCGTGCATGGTTATTATACAAAGTGGTCTACTGGACGCTGGCATGTGATCCCGAATTTAGTTGGAATGACGATGACGAACAATGGGTGAGGCGGGTGAGAAGTTTGATGGGGGATGGAAAGGGGTTCTCGGAAATCCTTCTGAAATATCTCTCAAAAGTAGCTTTTAGATACGGAAAGGAAGCAGCGAAACGCTTCTCGTTTCCAGTCATTTTTACATATACGAGTAGATGGACTGGCACTGAGTTTCAAAAACGATTATGGCAAACCATCACATAAAATGTAATTTTGAATCGAAATCCAATATATATTTCGTCCACACTTTCTTCGGTATCAAAAAGCGACTAATTCCAATCGAATAGAAGCCTGGATCTCCTCAACTATCCCATTTTCGTCCTGACCTTTCCTGTTGACTCCTAACCGAGAAAAAATTAATCGAAACTTCAATCTCAGTTCTCCGTACTCTGCGAAGGCAGCGTTGATTAAAATATACAACATTACTCCAACGACGGCTCTATTTTCTTCAATAATTAATTCAATGGGGAAGGAGTTGCGAGAATTCCTTTCTGCAGCGAACTAAGTTTTAAATACGCTCTGGACGTATTTGAGGTGCCCGGAAAATAACTTTGTATCCTTACAGACGCCTACACTCACCACTTAAGTCAGAAAGTTTGTCGTTATCTTGAATGGGGAATATTCTGTTACAAATTAACTGAATTGAAAAGTGTTCGTTGAAAATTTCGAGTTGCATAAATCTCGGTAGCAGAGATGTCGTAGATTCGGTGAAAAGGTTCCAAGAGAACCCAAAAGGTATTGATTTTTTTATAAATCAATTCCAGTTTCATCAAATGTAATTATTCGTTAAGTTTCAAAAGAAAAATTCAATTAATGGTAGGAGTAGAGTTGCTTCCTGTAATCTGAGATTTGAAAATTGCCTTCATATGCCAAGCGAGGCTTCTTATTCGTCTCGATTAAAATCAATATCAAAGCAAAAATAATAATGGGAGTGAACGCAGATAAAGGAGACAGACAAAAAGAAATGAATTTCAGCTGATCCCGTAATGATCTTGCGAACAATGGAAAATCAGAGAATCGGAATCGCAATATCAAGTTCTGGCTTTCATCAGCTATTATAAAAAACTTGTTTATCGCTTCTACATAGAGTCGAAGAGCGGCATATGCTGCTTTCGAAACTGCAATTACGATAAGCCCTCACGGAGAGAAATTAAAGGGAAAAAACTTCGAAACCGAGTGCGGACTGTAACTAACGATGTTATACACAGCCAATATCGAGAATTCTGCCTCGGTCTGGTTTAGAATTGGTTTCAGATTTCTCAGCATACCACTTCAATGAGTGCTCCTACGATAGAACTATCAAAAAAGCGGTTTTTGAATAAAAATTAGGTTCCGCTTTCCAGTTCATCGATTGCTTCGAAATGAAAATCCATTCTTGAAATCTTCGAAGAGTGATGATGACTTTTCACACCCGGTCGCAATGAGGCTTCTCTGCAATGTATTTATCGAACGGTTGCGAAATGGCGAAATCGCCGGTTTAGGAAATAAAGTGGACCCGGTGCATTCGCCATTCTGCAAATGCACTAATGAAGGAGTAGGCATGCAAGGTGTATAAGATTTGGTATAAAATTTTTAGGGATACTCTTCGAAACTTTCCTATCTCTCCTATTTCGCTACAGTTGAAAAAAAAGATTCGGCGCCTACTAAAAAAACCCATTGTCGGAACCGTCGCATGTAGTGCTCAAAACCGACGTAGATCATTCTGTTGTCACAATAAATTCGGTGAAATTCCAGTGAATCGCACAAAGCCCCATTTAAATGCCCTGGCTCGCTGTTGGAAATTCGAGCGTCACAATAAAGTCCGTGTTTATGGTTCTTCTTGTTATTGATGTGCATTAATTAATGTAATTAAATTATGTTTAATTATTGTATTCAGTTCATCTGTCTGTGACGTTTCGCTTTATTCCGGCGATAACGAAAGCGTGCATTCGGGTGGAATATCTATTGAATTCGCCATTACCGTACCTGCTGCGTTCCGTATTCGGGTGATTATGACAGACTGCGTGATTCATTTCCGGCCCAATTGAGCTCGGAATCAGTCCAGAAGAACAGAAAGATAAAATTACTGTCAGTGAATGTAAACTTGAAAATGAAGCGGTTATTGCGGCTTGCTTCAGAAACTCATACAATTTTTTTTTCGAAAAATTGAGAGTCTCTGTTAAATTAGAATTAACCATGAGGGACTTAACGTCAAAAAAATTGCAATTATAAGTTTCGTTTAGTTATGCTATATTTAAGGTTTCAGGACAATCAAAACTTGGATGTTTTGGAGATTTTGGTGATTTCAACTATCCAAAAAAAATACAGTCCATTGAATACCGACCAATCTTCCTCTTGAGTATCTACATGTCCTTATAATTAATAGGTACTCACATCATTAGTTGAACCTGTAAGCCGTAACAATGATTAGACTTTAATTGAATTGGGTAGCAATTACAAAAGGAGCATTGATAGATAATGATGATGGGTGTTCTATATTGACTCCATGGATTATTCAGTGACAATCCAAACTTGATTGATTGAATTGATCAATCATTGTATCTACAGTTGGTTATATTCAATTAATTAGTAACCACTCAAATTCTGACTAATTAGATATTCATTAAAGTGATATATTTCCAAAAGAATCCACTGTTGAAGCCCATAATTAATTTATATTTAATTTATTGTTTTCTAAAAACCACATTTCGTTATCAATCTCAACCAGGAAGAAATCATGGCCTCAAAATTTTTCGAGTTCGATCAATGTATAGAAGCTCTGACTATCGTTGCATACATCCAAACTAATAAGTATCAACAATTTCCATTCAATCATGGAAAAAGCATTCAATTGAATTTCCTTGTCGAGTGGTACGATGAAATTGAACTGAAATTGTAGTATCCTATTAAACACTTCGTTTTCCCGGAACTAATTTTTTAGCCTAGAGGAAATAGTCTAAATTCAATTATGTTGTCCCTCGTTGTTTTTGTGACCCCGTTTCCGTAGAATTCCCGGAGAAACTCCGGGAGTGGAAGGTAATAAACCATGTCTATGTTAATATGTCAGATCAGAGTAAACTTGTAGGTGATAAAATCGATACTCGAGATTTTGGGTCAACGGTTTGTTCCTGCACTGGGAATTCTCAGGTTTCATTCAGTTTTGTTCTGGATAATCGTTCTATTTTACTGAATTTAGAAAACACTGAAACTCTTATAATTGTAGAATTCAACTGAATTTTTATTCAATCTTTGAAAAAGCTTTTGATTTAGATGATTTTTCAGTGGTGATTAGATATTCTGCAATCTAATATTGATTAAGTATGATCAACTTAATCTTAACATTCTTTCTTTGTTAGATATTGCCATTTCTGAGTCCGTGTTCTAATTCAATTTCACGCTGAAGATCTACATCGTTCATTGTTGGATATCACGTAATACCGAAAACAATGGGGAGTGAATTAATAGCAGTTGACCAGAAGAAGATATTTAGATGGTATCAGCGGGAAAAAATTCTCAAGGGAAATGATTCGTTTACTTCAGTCTGATTTACTAGGAACACACAACAAAGAATGCTTCTCAACCAATTGGACGATCACAATGATCAAACTAGGAAACTTCAAAGTTTCTATGTGAGTACATCTGCAGAAGATACTATATTCGCTGAGCAATGTATGGATACATAAATTGTTGCGGCCATAAAGTCCCAGAAAAAATCCCCCTCTCTTCAACGGACTGAAAAACAATAGATGGCCCAATTTCGAAAACACGCTGCCGACTAATCTGGCCTCGAACTGCACCATGCATATTAACTCCAACTCCCTCCTCCCAATCCTCCAATCCTCATTTGAATGCGAGTCAGGCAGCTCTCCAATCCAGCTGTTCTCTGATCTCGCAACTCCTAAATTCGGTTTGATTCCCGATGTAGATAATAAGGCCGAAACTTTGTCGGTTTAAGGTATCGCCGGAGATACAACGGAATGGGGGCCTTCTCTCGTCATTATACCGCGATGGTTTGGCAATTAGGAACTTATTCTGCCGCGGAAAATGGGTTAGGGCTGAAAATTCCTCCGTCGGTTATTAACATACCCCACGGAGGGGTCTCGCGTTTCTTGGGAAAACCGTAACTTTGCCGGTTCTAAAGGAAATCGAGATTCGGAACGCGTTTTGTGTCGGCAAGTTCGTTATCAACTGTTAGAGGCTTCATTTGCAGTCTCTTATTTGTTTGTTGTGTGTCTTTACTGCGTTTTCCTCCACATTCTTTTTGTCCTCATTCTGTCCACCTGACAGTCTCTTAGTTCAAAAGGTGAGTTCTCACTCATAGGTAAGGATTGTTAGGAGTCACAGAATCCACACAACCATGCTGCTCCTGCATCAAAGTTTCCAGTATTTATATCATTTTAAAGAAATTCAGGCGAGACTCTTGCAAGATCCTTAATCTCGCCCAGACCGCCTGAAAAATCATCCGGAACCCTCAAGTTAGCATATTTTCTTCCGAAACAGCCTCGCATAACTCGGCACGAGAGACAATCAGCAAACAGCGGCGCCCAAGCTCGACGCAATTCCCATCTGCTTCCAGGCAAGTTCTCTAAACTTTTTTCACGCCTGATTTGTTTCCATGGTTTGCTACAAACACAACTGCTTATTGCAAACTTTACCTAACGGCCACTCTCAGCGCTAAATTATAACGGGATTCCTCGGATAATTCACGGCCTTTAACACGTTGAGTGCCACCATAACTTCTGAAAAAACTGACCCAGCGGCCACAATTTTTTTTTTGCATATTCATCTTCTCTGGTGTTCAATTGAATGAAATTAATATATGGAACATCAATTTTCTCATTTTTTTATGTCTTTTGAGACCGATTGATGGTGATGATTCAGCAGATGAATAACATCCAGACTATTCACTACTTAAAAAACTCAAACCCTCCTAGATGCATCATATCGCAGGCCAAATACAAAATTTGCCGTAGCAGGCCATGCTCTACTCTATTCATCACTTTCCACCTGTAAACGTGAGACCACTGGAGAAATACGTGTTGGTGGTCGTGAGACCAGAGTGGTCTCACGCGGCTCGCCGCTCCCAAAAAAGTGTGATACCTATGTGGTCTCACATGGCACTAAACGTGTTTCTCGCTAGGTGCCGCTCCATTTTCCGTTTTAATTCACAGATTTTTTCATTCTCCACAGCCGCTGGTGATGCTCGAATTAGGTCGGAATGTTTGGTTCAGCGCATATATCCGCGAAATTAAAAGGAGAGGAGTTTGCCATCGGTTTGAATCGCTATGTCACATCTCTAATCAGCTTTTCTTTAGGTTCAGCCTGAAAGACACTCAGACAGGACCTCAACGTCACTATGCCTACTCCTGTTTGGAGTTTTAAACCATCTGTTGGCTAATTGATGGTGTTCCTTTCGATAATACGGTTGGTGCACTCCCTAACTTCGTCGTGGAACCTTTTTCAAAGATTACTTTTCTCTTTCCTCATCATTTCGACACTTGGAAGGTTCGCTAATGCGATGTACTCAGCCAGAAAGGACAAGGCTCTTTGATTTTCTGTGCCTTCCTCAGATATTCTGAGAATATGGGCTTATCAGCCTGTCAATATATGGAGAGGTGTAAGATCTGTAATGATCTCATCTTGATAGCTCCAGTGAGCTAGTCTTTGTATATTGTCGAGGGATTTCCTCTTATTTTTTTGACTTGCTTCGACTTGCCAGACTTTCCACATAAGTAACGATGGGTTTGAAAATCATGACCCACATCCATCGCAGTATTTTAGCGCTTCAGCTCCAAGTTTTACCAGTAAGACAACTGCAAATCATCAGTGCCTCTGTTGCTTTATAAGCAGTGTTCTTCATTCAGAAAAAATAAATATAGAAGCACCTTCTGGGTTGAGCTCTTTCTAGGACCTTTGCTCGATAATTTTGAGGCCCTCTTGTTATAAGTAGCTCTCCATAATGAGTTTAGTAAGAGTGAAAGTTAGTCGGTCAACGGACGTACTACCCTGTATGCTTTGCACCGTCGCTACAACAAACTCATTATCGAACTGTAGCTCTTCCCGACCAGCCCCATAACAAAGTTACCTTCGAACTGACCATTCATCCAATAAACATTCGCCAGTAGTTTCCAGGAGTCGTTAGGAAAAACTTTATGTCCTTTCTGGAAACAATCTGGTCCTAACAACGTCAGTAATTGATAGCAAAAAGAGACTCCTGCTAACAAGCGACATACGACACTCTGCTCGTTCTGGATGGAGAACAAGGGTCCCGGGGGAACGGTCCCAAGAGTTGAATATTGTTTGATAATACAATAGTTATTTCTCGTTTCGTGTCGCGTAAATTAGAATTATTCAGAGTTAATGCGCTCGGGCTTGCTGGATTGCAGCCATCGGCGGTAATTGGGCGGTTTTTGTACCCGGTGTCTTTGTTAAGTGGTTGCTTTGTGGGAGGAAGAAGCTGGAGAGCAAGGCATCGAAATACTTCGATGATGTCTGGATTTCCAGGGTACAATGAAGAATGGCAAATGGAATGAGTAGAATATGAAAATTTAAACAATTTGTAAGCTCGGAAACTTTAATAGCGATAAGACTATGAAGATTTAATATCTACACATCCAATTTCCTTGATCCAAAATCTGATATTCTAGTGATTGAGCGAGAAATTCTTCATGGAAAAGGTTCGAAAAAATATCCCATCATTTATATTCAGCCACCACGGGAATATAAATGCTAGCTATCTGAAGAGAAGAACGACGCCGATGGCCATATCCTGTAGCTCAAATTACTGCAAATGGGCTCCAATAAAATCGGTCGTGGCCTATGGAACGGCAGCGTCGTTATTTCCACGAGGCCGTCGTAAAATGTGGACAATATCGAAATATCCGATACTTCCCCCATTAATGCGGTTATATCCGAAATAATGCCGTTAGTCCGATGGCTGGAATTGGATTAGGTTCGAGAGGGAGTTGCTCATTTTTTCTGCGGAATCTATTAACCTGCAGCTTAACGGTGTATACCTGGAGAGAGCTTTAACGGGATCAGTTCCAAAACAGCTGCAACATCGATACCATAGAGAATATTCAATGGGAAATATGCAACACAAATGGAGTAAATTATTCATCAAAGTTCAGTTCGAGATATATGCCGAATAGTGCTTTTTTTCCTGGATTTTCAACACCCTGTATCTTTCGAACAAAGCCAAATTTTGAAGAATGGTGGGGCAATAAACAGTTCCCTTTTGAAGAGAGGAATATACACTTGAGGAAATATATAAGTTGAAGACACCCTTTATAAGAGATTCGTTGTTTTTCAATGAGTGCTACCTTGCTCAAAATAGTTAATCACTTGTGCATATTCTTCATCGACATTCTTCATGATTCCGCTCCTAAAGAGCCTGTACTTCCTCCAAACCACCTTTTTTCCAATTGAACCACGAGGACCACTGCAACATTTATGATACTTCTTCCATCATCCGATGTCCGTCGTTGCAGGAATCCCTCATGTCCATAAATCAAGTTACGCGTCCCGGGGTTAAAGTGCGAATCTCTGCTCTCGCATCCTTCGACGCTGCTCACTCGACGCTGACGGCGTCTTATCCTTCTTTACCGGTCCGGTCGCCGCCTAAGCCGGGAAGCCGCCCGCTGAAAGCCTTTTCAGATTTCGACAAAGAGATCTGTAAATATTTTTTATTCTTGCGCGGATACTCGGGTGATATACGACAGACCGGCATCCGCAGCTTCCGAACGAAATATTTATCGGGATTGATCCGCAACCTTTTGTTGATATTCGGAGAGAAGGCCGTGGAAAGTCGTGAGGGAAATATTTAGCGAAGATGTTGATGTTGCCCAGGAGGCTATTTTGAAGGATCGCCGGATTCCAGGAGGATCTGACCCGGTTTGGGATGAAAACTGGGAAGATTTTCTGGTTTTCAATCTGTGCTTCGTAGGAATATGTCATGGACTAGTTAAGACATGATCGATCTAGAAAATCCAGAAATGTAAGCTCTATTAGGCAATCATTCAATTCCAACCAAGCCCTGCAGCCAGAGACATCAGAATTAGCTTTTGAAAACGAAATCTTTATTTTATTTCCTCTGCAGTCAAAATTTTGAAAAACACTCGTGTCTACTTCAGAAAGTTTGCAATTTGTGGACATGGATACATGCATCTGTAGGATATCAATAAGATCAACATTTTCTTCATTTCATCAGACTTCAACAGCGGGATCTGCTGAACAAACCGTTTATCGAATAAATAACATTTCGATTCGAGAAAAAACACCGTCGAATCAGATTTATCGGAAAGGAAAGGCGCTAGACTCCCGAAATAAATACCGGGTCCTTCAAAGCCCCGGCAATACTGTGCAACATCAAAAAGGGGATATTTCGGAAGGGAAATCACGAGAATTCCTTCCACATCGTTTCCATACAATCCGGATTTTTCTGTCCGGATCTCGCTGCTGCCAAATTTGATTTGCGGCGCTTACTTGAAATAACTTCTGCTGCGTCCGGATGGAGAAAGGGTGGCAAGGTTGCCAGATCGTTTTTCTTTAGGATAGAAATTGGATGAACAGCACGTCAAAAGTTGAGAATAGATTAATTTGTGTTTACTGTTCAGCTTGAAATCATTTCATTTCAAAAATGGATGTATTCGCCATGACAAAATTGCTATATTCGAAAGAGTATAAAATTTTCAAAGTGCCTCCTCAATGAGAATTATGACCAAAATGTGCATCAATTACTGCTGGACATCTTCTCTGCATGTTTATCGCGAATATTCTGTTCAATTTGTTGCGTCGTAATTCTTCAAACATTTTCATGAATTAAATTCTTGTACGACTGATTTCCGTTGGTGAAATATTGAAATCTGGCGGCTTTCCTTGTCCACAATTTCGAAATCGACCTGGCAATGTCGCCTCCACAGCATTAATAACGTGGAATGTTTTAATCCACTAGCCAAGGATGGAAGAGTTGAATTGCTTCGTCTGTTCCAAGGAAACGAGGCTCCTGCTTCAATTTTATGCATTAGGTGCATCAAGAGAGCTGCACTAACTTTTTATATCCTAAATACTGAGTTATCTTTACTACGTTTCGCTTTTATCTCTTTAGCCTTGACGTCTGTCCTCGGAATATGATTAGGAGAGTGCGCGGTGGAAAAAATCCATTTCAGTTCATAAATGTGCAATTTTAATAACTCTACTTCTTAATAGGAACAGCCTCATCATCTCTACTCCATTGGTAATCAAAATTTCTATCACCAGATTCCTGGGAAGTGCTTCAATTTCATTCACTTCGATTGTTTTGGAAGTTAATTTGAGAATATTTCATCGATATAACAAACCTTTTGGATATTCCCAAGTTCCAATTAGAAATTTTCTCAAACGCAATTTCCAAGAATTTCCGGTGTATGAATCATGTTCATCAGCTTCTTAAGGCTATGATCATGACGTATTTTGTTGTTCCGATTATTTCTAGCATTTGGCTATCCCCGGGAGCAGAGGAACTACGCATCATTCAGTATCAGCTTTTATTTTACCATATACGTGTGGTTTCCGCGTTTCTGAGCCGCCAAAAGTGATGGAAACTCCGCAATTCATCCCAGAAAAACTGTTGAAAATCCTCCGTATCCAAGCAAAAATAATGGACCTTCGAAACCGCGCAAATCAAAGCATGCCGCGTAACCATTCGTCATCCGAAGCAACGCAGATAACGCCCTGAAGCCGAATATTCCCGTTGATAATCCGGGCATATTTTCGGCCTTTCACTGCGGGAGATGAATGGTTTCACGTTGGGGGCCAATCAATCGGTCTGATACCCGGTTAGTGTGCATGTCTACCTCGAAAATTATTATTGCAACGGGGCAAGTGATACGGTTTGGGCTGAGTAAACGACAGTTTTAGGAACGAATGGCGGCGATTTCCGGACTTTTTTTTATGTCGCCCCGTTTGTTCGATATTTCGCTTGGCGTTTTGTTTTGGGATCGAACGCTCACGGCTATGAAAATTTCTGCTCTCTGTTCTTCTGCGGTAGTATCCGCCGTCCTCATTGGTCTCTGCTTCTTAATTTCACACGATACAAATTCAGTTTAATTAGCACACGCCCTGTTTTATCAAAACTGGATTTGGAATAATGGAAAATGAGGTACTTAAGACCTAGAAAAACTCTGTATATATATCAATACAGAAAAAGCATCTTCCTGTAAAAGATACTTCGTGTACAAAAAATAATGAAACTTAGGTATATCTTGTTTTTTTTTTCTGAATTTTGCCTATCAAGAAATGAAATTAAAACTTGAATATCAAAGAGAAATAATAATTATTTCCCAAACCTCTATAATTATAAATGATGTAACCATCAACACTAATCCTATCAAGGGTCCTGCTTTCGAATGAAGGTACAAAACCTACTCTTCCTAATGCACATTGTTCGAAATTTAATAGATTATCTGCAATCTGGTTTTGTTCCAAGTCCGAACTATTCTCAGAAAACATTAATTCATATAGTTTCAAAGCTTTATAGCTCGACATTATCAGGATACACGTGAAAATAAACAGGCACTCGGATGCCTGGAAGTTGGGAATGGGAGGGAACGTAAAATTTTGATGAAACGAAGTATCTGGAAACTTATGACAGTTGTAAATCCAAATTACTCCCTTCCCATTATGATCACATACGCCGGATCTGCATCTAGTTGGCTTTGGGTTTTCTTGACGGAAAGGAATATTTTAAAAAAGCTCAAAGCTCTAATTATTCATCACATTAGTAGTTAGGATGGTCCACGTAAAACAGTCTAGCCGAATGTTTGAATATGTAACAACTGAGTCAGGTCAATTTTTATTTCTTGCATAAAGGATCATTTTGAAAGTTTTCCAATTCTATTTATGAATATTTTGAACTAATTCTGTAGGCCGTTCGGTTCGGTATGAACAACTCGTGGTGCTGGGTGATATGCATCATTGAGATGTTGAAATTCTTCATCGTATCCTTCTAGGCAGTGATCCAACTGTGATTCAATGTTTCGAAAGGATGTGATCGAAGGATCAGCCATAAAAACAAATTTATCAACTCCAAAAGTGTGTTACAGAATGTTGATACCACAATTTAAAAAACTCACCGCCAAGAATCCGGGATCAACGGACATTAATCGAATCATCCGAGCAGTGAACATTCAACCGGATGGAACGCGATGAGGATCGGATACAGAATAATCGCGGCAGGAATATTCGAAAAGCCGGTGTAGTCCGTTCTCGATACCATTTCCCAGATGAACCCCCGCCGGCAGGGACGCGTTCCACAAAGCTCACATAATAGAAAAATATCCAGAGATGGTTTATTGTCGGCGTACAGGACCGAAAAGTACATCTGCGGCGTTTATTTCAGTTTTTTCCATTGTCCCGACCCGGATCGAAGTGACGTACGGAATTGGTGTCAGTTATTTATAGCTTCCTAACCGATTCCGCCTCTGGATGTTCGAATAGAGTCTTCCTCGGTATGGAAAAGTCATATGGAGCGTGAAAGATTTTTTTTGTATCGAATAGTATTTGAAAAGTTCAAACATGTCCAATATGTCTTGATGAAAATTCCGAGCTTTCTAGCCGTGGTGTACTGAGAATTTCATCTACAACATCGATAGACATCTTCAGAGGCGTCTCGAAACGCAACAACCAACCATCGAAATGTTCGAAAAACCCGTCGTATCCGGTTTATAGTGAAAAACTCTGTATGTAAACGAGCACATACTCCTACAGCCCTCGAGTGCAATCGATACCGCCCAGGAAAAACCGGTCCCGCAGTCAATTTTCCGGCACAGTAGCATCTCCTTGCATCGATAAGATAATGGCTCAGGTTATGTGCAATTACTTCCACAATATTCCGGGCACGGTACCGTTTCTGACCCTTCAGGAATCGAAGGGGAGGCCATGCATAATGTATCGGCCACTTTTTTTTCGTTCACCATGCGAACGTGACAAACTGACGTGGAACAAGCAACCGAAATCTCAATAATGTAAATAGACTAGAGCGGTCTTCAAGTTTGCCCACGGTTTGATGTCGGAATGTTTGATGTTGCCGACTAGACGAGAGTCGACGGTGTGGAAAATCAGCTCGGAAATGATTGATGATTCCGGAGTCTATTGACAGTATTTATTATTGGCTATAAGCATAATATTGCTCATGCACTATCTCTTTATGTTGGGAAGTTTTGCTGTTAAATCGTAAAATATTCAAACAGGCATAGAGGAAAATCCCCAACGTAGTGATATCTCCCGAAGAACTACAATAATATTTTCATCCTCCGTTTACCGCTCGACAGCAATCCGTCCGCAGTTTATTGAAAATCCCCGATTCCAATCCTCTTTGCCCCAGAAATCCCAATTTGGAGGAGGAGGCGGAGGCAGTAAAAAGAATAATCCCCATTTAAAATTGGCGCTTCCTCCCCTGCTTCGATGGGGTTAATGTAGCGGATTGTTTCAATTCAGCAGTGCCGGGATTTCTATGGCGAACTAACCCACTAACTTCGACTTGCTCCGATGGACTTTGAATATTTATCGTTTAAGGCGGGATTGAATTTTAAACGGTTCGAATTCTTTGCATCGCAGCGCATTAGATGCTAATTTATTTCCAGAAAATTGTTGAGTGCTTTCGCCGATGTATTTTGCATGTAAACGGCCCCGGTATAGGCTCTCCCAACAATAGGCGGCGTTTCGGATCGAAAAACGCAATGTTTTCCTCAACAGTGCATACTTTTTCATTTTCTGATCGAGACAAATTTCGAGTGCTTAATAGAAACGTAAATGAATCTATACTGTAATAATTCAAGCATCACTTGATACTTCAATTTTCACAGAGATTTCAAAGCAGGATATAATTACGGAAATATTCGGGTGGACTGTTTTATGTGGGTCACCTTGTATAAATTCGTTTCATCTACCCAGATTTCGGAGAAATTCGTTGTATGCATGGTTCGTCGCTGGTATGCAACAACAGTCTTCGAGAGCAAATAGCGAAATGCATTCGGAGTAGAGTTTTCATATGAACGGCTCGAGTCGACGGGAATTTTCCATTTCGTCATTGAACGTCTCTGTGCTACGTCGAATTTGCGAATTTATATTCTGAGGCGGCTGAGAGGCGTTTTCCCGCGACAACGGTATTTTTCGTTATGGCAAGATGAAATTTTGTATCGCCCCCAACGTTTAGGGAGATTCCGTTTTATATTAAAATCATCATTTCCGTGGAATTTGGATAAAGTACAGGCGGAAGTATGTTTTATCGTTGCAAATGGAAATAAACATTTCGAATGAGGTAGGTACACATCATGGGATTCTGTTTCTACCTGAATCGATATTCGTTCCTGCTGAATCTCTCGTTCTCGTTTTCGAATAATGCCAAGTAGGTTTTATCCACAGAAATATAATAAATACTAGAATGCTATTAGGTACGTCCGAGATTCAGTAAAATGACCCCACATAGCGAATAAACACCTACTACTTGTACATGCGCAGCTCGTCTTTTCTTGCCACGTCGTTGCCAAGCATTATGGTTTCAGATGAAGTTCGGAATAAATCTTATTGTGAAACCAGTGAATTCGGCAACACCGCTACGCGACGAAAACAAACACATCTTCACATTAGAAAAAGAGCAGTGTCGTATTTTAGGATTTGTTGATTCCCTTTGTTGTGTGCTTTCCTGTTTATTCATTCGTAAAAATTCGCTTGCCTTTTCTGCTCCGTTTTCGGTGTTTCCTCGTTGTTTTCTTGAACATTGTGTAGTACTGATACTCCTTTAGTTTAGTTTTGCACTTGAGTTTTACTAGTTAGTTTTGATAGTCGAGTGCTGTGACAAATTATAGACAAAATGAAGTGCATGGTTCTTTTTTGCGCAAATAAAGGAGAAACCCATTTTATGAAAGTAAGTTTAGTTTAAGTAAGATCCTACAGCTATTTTATTATTATTGCAAATGTTGATATCGACAACTTATTCATACCACATTCACGAAGTCAAAAATTTTAAGTCCTACCCTGATGATACGTTCACATATTGCGCAAACTCTGTAGTAGGTCAATTTTCCCTATGAGGTGCCAGGAATTGTGAACTGATTAGCGTTCTAGTATTTATTATATTTCTGTGGTTTTATCTAATTCCAAAAGTTTCAATAGTTTTTCCGATTGAGAAGATGTGATTCCAGAACGAAACATATCTAAGAAATTGAAATGATCTTTCGGAAATATTGTAGAAAAGGTAGGTATAATTCGTAAATTTCATTATGAAACATTGTTGCTTCTGAAATAATATTTCACCGAAACGCGGAGGGATTAAAATCCAGGCTGCGAAAAACTTGTCAGGATTCATTTTTCCATCAATCATTCGCGAGCGACGTCGTCATCAATGAAACATGAATCTGCCGGCATCCAAATGAAGTTTACAATACTTCTTCATCAAATCCAACTGGCTCCGCTACAAGACTCATCCGCAAACCCTTCAGTTCGAGTTCCGATCATAAATTTTCGGCTGCATCCATTGAAACTTCCCGCTTCTCATCTTCCGGCAGAACTTCCCGGAGAGAATCTGACTGTTAATTGTCGGAAAAATCTAATCCAGTGAGCCTTCGGCTGTTCCGATAACTTTAGCGGAACTTTCAATTAAGGATTCAATTATACCGACAGTAAATTACTGTGCGAACAATATTGGGGACATTAATCAGAAAGAAGGTAATTGTACGTAAACTGATTAAAGTTTAAAGTGGATCAAATATTCGATATAAATGTCGGGGAGGATTCCGGACTTCCGCCGAGCAGGGGTGGCCAAGATGCTTCGACGGATAACGACGTGGGCTCCTTCTCCTTTGGCTGGGGCTTCTTCTTTCGATCTGGATACCTAACCTCGTCGTCCTACTGTTTTCCCAATAACTAATAAAGTGTCTTTGACTTAAATAAAGTATGAATTGTTGAAGTCAAAATAAACGAGATTAAATTCCGATCGAGTCCGTGGTTTCGAAATTTTCAGGAAAACAACAATTCGAACGGCCATATTCACGGAACCCCTAGTCGTATTTGGCCCCTTAACGACCTCAATCGCGATATTAGAGATCCCAACCTACCCTCGAACCTACCCTCAATATTTCAAGTTCCTAAGTTTAACCGTTCGAGCGTTATCGTGTTTACGGAGGGCCGGAAGAAATTGCTTCTTGGGACCGTCTTCGGCCTAAAGTATCGGCGACACGTTTAGCCACCCCTGCGAAAGAACAATACGAACTGAGCACCAGAATGAGCCGAGAATCTCGTCTGAAGTGTCCCGCCATAAAACAATGAACTCGGATATAAATCCTTATTTATTCAGCTAATTGCATGCTGAAGATGAATAAATCGAGGAAACGCTCCTTCCGAAATGGCCCGGATTGTCGACGCGAGCGAAAGTAAATGTAAGGGAGGGCGATGAGGGGGGTTTTCTGCAGGCGCCGGAGCAAATATAAAATTTAATTACTGGATTTATTTGATCTGCTTAATCGCGGGTTCATTGACAAATTGTGCCTTTTTAATGGAACTGTTAACAACATCCGGAGGAATTAATCAAGTCCGGGGATATGGCAGCCCGGATTTACGAGCAGTTGAGAAAGTGGCGAGGAAAAATATTTCTTGGGAAACCTTCAGAGGAAATTACGTAAAACTTATCGCTTATTGATAGAGAATTTCCCTTCCGATGCATACCCTGTACATTTCGACAAAAAATATTTTTATGCAAATTTAATCATCTCAGATATATTCTACAGGGTGAGTTTTGAGATGTACATGCTCACAATCACATTCTGTATTATGAAGAATATTATCAATGGCTATGTCAATTCAGTGCCTTCGTAGTATAAATTCAGAGTCATTATATAGCAGCGTTGTTCAGTCCACGATACACAAATGACTTCAAAAATTCACAAAGTCCTATGCAAAAGGCAATCGTTTTGTCGCAATCGTATCCAGAGAAAGTCCCAGCATTCATTGCAGAGTTCGATAAATTTACAAAGTCCTTTGTACATCTGACACCAAAGCGAGTAAAAACTCAATTTCGACGGATGCTACGGAATACCTTCAGCAAAAATTCCTTTCATCCTGGCTGTCCAGGTCGACCTGTATGCATCGAACTCTTCTTCACAAAGTGAAATGCACCACCGGGTGTGAATACAGGGGTTCGAGTGAATGCTACCAACAATTGGACAACAAACGGGATAACTTCGATGGGCTGGATATCCTGCGGGTATTTGTTATGGTGATTGGACCTATTTCTGCAAGCTCTGTTTGATACATTCGTGTCTGTCTTCATAGCAGAGATTTGATGGTCACAGCCTTCACCCTCATGATGACTACAGAGATCACATCGTTATTTGTCTCTTTGAAATAACGTCGAATAATGTTCTGTAAAGCTTTCATGTATTCTAAAGTTCTCTCAAAAACCATATAGAATTCTGGAGCACACAGTAATCGAAGTTTCCAACTGAATATTTCCAATTGAATCGCCCGAAGCAGTTACATACCCGAATCGGAGAAAACATCCCGAGACTATCAGAAAAATAACATGTTTTCCACGATCCCATACCAGATCCTATTAATCCGTTCGTCAATATCATTCCTTCGCTTGTTGGGAGGAAGCAATTTTCCCGAAGTTTAATCTGTTATTCGACTAGAAGACGAGGTCGAGTCGAGGCCAAGAGAATTCGCATTCATATCTCCGGATGCACATCGGAAGACTCTAACCGGAGTGCATCCGGGACGAAACCATAAGGCGCATCCAGAAATGAAATTTTATTACGGCTTCTATCATATTGAGCGGTCCTGCAGTTAGGTGTAACATTGATTCATCACTAAAGATTTTCTGAAAAAGATTGTCATCATATTTATGGAAAGAAATGTTAAATTTCGAAATGGAAACAGCATCGATATTTCGTTGAAAACCAATTATTGTATTCCACATAAAGTTCAACAACAATAGAAATATCCCAAATCGACGAGCCATCAAGTTTTTCGAAGCGACGTAATGAATTCGCACACATCGACATAATTGGATACAAATTATTCATATGTAAATGCGGATGAGGAAATAATGTCATCATCAAAAATTACATATATATCGAATACAACAACCCCAGAACTCATCTGTGAATTACTGGTTGAATATTTCGTCCCATATTACCGTTTTTGTCGATTTCGATATTTTGTACTGCCGCAGGCAGTTGATAATGTTTTTGCATGATGGGGATATGCATATTGACATTCGGATTCGAATATATGCTTTTTCGTTAGTTGATTTCAGTTCGAATGTTGGAACAGTAAATCAATACATCGAATAATTTTTCTGGAGAGCTAATTGAAAAAGAAAGTTTCAGAGGAAATCATTGTTGACAGTATCAAAAGAGAGCGATTTTTGAAATCCTCAGTTTTGGATGACCATATTGTTGATCAACTTCATTTGACAACTGAAAAGATCTAACTATCCACTTGCGCAAATGATTTGTAATCATTTCAGTACATAATGTGCGAGCTTTGGTGAAAGGATTCACACAAAATTCGTCCGGGAGTATCGCTGTGAAAAATATGATGGTTTGAGAATCTCACCTTTTCATTTACAAGAAAAATAAGCGGGAGGGGTAATCCTCTCTTCCCTTTTCTCTGAATACACACACGAAATTTAATAATGCGCCATTCGCTTAGCATAATTGCGACATAAAAGATTGTGGATCTTTATGAAGTGAACCAAATTAGTACGCTACGTATATTTCCTTCCCTTTCATTTTATGGATATTACAGCGGTAGGCTACGAGATACATATCGTGAGTTTAACATAAATATCGTGTTTTAACGAATAGCAACACTTTAACAGTCCTGTATGGGGTTGTATTTCATGAACACACATACCCTCGAACACATTATTAACTTTATAGCTGTTAGGTAAGTGTTTTTCGAGAGTTTTAGTACTTAGTGCGATTAATATGGATTTGTTCTTTTCTTGAGACGTACACTCCCCTTTGTCTAAAGCTCCTGAAGGCTGAAATTACTCAAATATTAAAAAAATTGAGCTATTCTTGACGTCTAAATGCATTTTCTACGTTTTGAGACCTAGTCAGTCTAATCATTGTTTAATGAATGAACCTTTTACAAAATGTTTGAATTCTGGAAGCCAATAACCGAAGAAAAGGCCAAAAAAGAATAATAGAATGTATGTCCAAAGAATTAATAAAATACCGAAATTTGTACTCGGAGTCCCGTTTGAAATGCTGCTTCTGTCTCTGGAAGTTATTTATTTATTTCATGATGCCTCAGAGGAGGCAATTATAGACGAGATACTCATTCCTCAATCTTGATTGAATAATGCGATTATTGATTCCATCAAGAACGAAGTGTTCTTAACTGTCTGAAAAATTCGGAGACTCGATTCCCTTGCTACTATCAGAATGAAAATTGGATATGAATCAAAGACACCATCGAGGTGCGATCCGAAAATCCTCTTCAAGACTAATGCACATCCTAGAATAGCAATCCTAAGGACCATATCACACCTCACTTCCAGGCCCGATTTCCCCATTTTCTCCTAATGCAGGTTCGAGAGATCGAACACATTTCATTTCCCTTTTCACTCAGCGTCTTCAGGCTGATGGGAAATTGAAGAGAAAAATTCGTTCCTCGCTCACGAAAATCACCGAGATGTGTCTTTCAAATTTCAATCCACACCGACACCGATACTGTCTGCGTCGGACAGGAAAATCCGGGCGACTCCGGAGCGGCGCTGGAATCGCCCTTGATATCGATCGCGAGGGGGATGAAGGTCGGTGGTGCCACCTGTGTGAGGGTGGTGAAAACAGAGATACCTACTCGTAGGAGTGCGTGTTGTGCTGTATAGAGGGAGGTATGTGTGCGGTTTGGATAGAATCCGTGGTCATCACCCTTCAAAACAGAATACTGTTCTACCTCGATGTTACGACATTGACGGTAGTTACCAAAATGGCCGATCCAGGCGAGAAGAAGTGGGAGTTCGATATATGTCATTCTTCATTGACGTACGTTTGACATTATTCCTGATCCATTGTTGTTTTTATCTCATTTTTTTTCAAATTCTGGGAGGATAAGATAAATTTTGACGACAGTCGAAATAAACACGTCACTTACACGAAGCCAAGAGCTTTTTAGCGCTCTTTCATCTACCTTGTAAGCAGATTCACATTGTGTGTAGATTGGCAACTGAGCATTCAACGGAAATTTTGTTTTTTGACAGCTATCAACTGGTTTGTCAGTTACCATGTAACCGAATATTTTATTAATAGAAGAAGTAACAAAAAATTATTCTGCATCATAATATGAATTTTTCATTGAAATATTCCAGACGATGCCAATTTGTAAGGAGCGCTCTTCATAATCATTCAGAAATTTAGATGAAAAGCAAACAACAAAAAGCTTCGTTAGGAAGGAACTTGTGCATGTTAACTCACCCCCTCGCCCCGCAGGGATCGCGGACAAACAAAAACAACGAACGAGGGGAAACTAATAAAATGCTATTGAGTTACCAGGTGTCGGCAAATAAACAAGACAGAAAACAATGGGGATATTGGGAAATGAAAAAATGGATTTAATTGAGGGAGAATTTCATTCACTGCGGGAGTTCAAGTGAGGGTAACTTTCTTTGTGTGGCTTCGATATTGACGCGATCTTTGGTTCTGGAAGTTTTGAAAAGAGGGTATTTTCTCTGTTTTCTATAGAAAATTCTGGGGCTATACGATCCTTTGTTCAGAAGTTCACGTCGGTAATTCCTCAGAGCCCTTCAGCAAACAGATTTCTGATTAGGACGATGACCTTAGAAATGTATGCAGAACATATAACTTAATTACAACTATTTGAAACAGATTCTTTGTTCGTTTTCCTTTATAATTTTATGAATAATAATTCATTCTTTATTAATGCTTTATATAGAGCAGCAGAATTCGCACAGTTCCGTTTCTATTCCACTCTTCGTGAAAAGATCGAACTTGGCATGTGCCCTCAAGCATATCTGCTCGAAAATCTTTCCTGGTCGACAATGTCACGGTGCCATTCGGGTAGTTGGAGACGCAACCCCTCCGTGAACAACCGCAATAATCCACCGCAGGAATAGTTGGGGTTACGTGAAAGTTCTCAGGAACAGACTTGGAGGATTTCAGACTTAAATGATCCGTAAGTCCGCTACTTGGGTTGTTAAACACCCCCGTATAAAATAAATACCGCGCCACGAAGTTCCAAATTGCCACACCAGAGAGAACAGTTTTCTTCTTCGGATTAGCGATTTTTACTTTATCGCGACCAGGAGTCATAAAAAGTATCTCGATCGAGAGAAATTTGGAGTTAGAGTACATCTTGAAATTGACACATACGCACCCAATATGACCAGTTGTGTTTATTTCCTTCTTGTATTATATTGATGTTTCCCCTATTTTAATGATATATCTGTTTTTTTAAGATTTATGTTTCTTATTAAATGTTATTGTTCACATCATTTACTTCGTCTGCGAAGAAGTGTTTTTAGTCAATTATTTGGAATTGATCAATCACTCGAAGTGCAATATACAGGGTGAGTCTTTGACTTGTACATATATTTTAACTGTAGATTCTTGAGGCCTAAAGAAACCTTTTTTTCATTTTCCATTTTCCGAATTCGGCTCGGTTGAAGAGATATAGCCATTTGAAAAAAAAAAATTGTGCTAAATGCGTCCCTGATATTATTCTCTACAAACACCTCAAAGTTCATATTTTTCAATTGAAATTGATGTGATTATTAGATATTCTGGGTGATACATTTAGAAAATACTCAAGCACTAACCTTATTTGAATAAGAATGTTACGAACACGATATTTCCTAACAAAAACGCTAAGTTTTGTCCCATCATTTCTGCAATTGAAATCCCATATTTCTCACACCAAAATAAGTTCCTTCTTCGATTTTCCTGAAGATTAGTTTGTAAACACTAATAATTTGTTCATATTTGCCTCGATACCCTGAAACTATCTTATAAAAATTAGTTTCTCACTAACCTATCCTAACTCCATTTCAAAGTCATCTGATTCGAGATCAATGACCTAACCTAATCCATCTCCTCTGTGATAGTGATCACAGAATTCTAGAGAAGACGATGCCAGATTGCCAGATTTTCTCTTCAACAATGGTATAGGCGAACTCAAGAAAGCAGAACGTCCCCTATCGTTAACGGAAGAACTAGTATTGTTTACTTTTCGCTAAAGGCTTCTACGCATTGCTCTTTGGAAATGCCAAACGAGTAGTTCTGATTCTCGCCGATACAGCGCTACGATCTAAATTTAAATGCGCTGCCGGCTGCGAGTGCGATGTAGCCGCCACGCAAGACAAGACAAGACGTTCTTCTGTGTCTCCAGACTCCAGAGTACAGTCTGTGATTACATTGAACGACGCCGCGATAACCTTTCTACATGGATTCGTTTTATTATTTATTTACTTGCAGTTTGCAGAGAATAAAGCAAACAGGTGATTAATGTGATGTGAAAACAGTGAAGGGTCGATTAAAAATTCCAAGAGGATATTGTTAAGAAGATAGATTTTCCTGAAGGACGGGTATCAATAAATTTTTAATAGAAACTTGCTTATAAACTGTGTAATTTCATGCTTCTCGGAATTCAGTTGATAAACATTGACAACATTGTTAATTTGTTAAGAGACCAGAGAAGAAACAATATTCGATGATATTTAAGCCAGGGAAGCATTCAGATTTTTTATGAAATTCATGATTTTTTCCTCAAATTTCTTTGTATACATTTAGGAATAACTCGAAAATGACGCGTTTTATTGAAAAAATATAGGAATACTTTTATTCTCTAAAATGGTTGATTCTTTCGAAAATATGAACCGTTTATCCTTTTCAAGTGATTTGATAGTGTTTTTGCATGAATTTATGAGTCGACCACCCTGAACCTTTTGAACTAGGAGAGATATTGAATAAGTTTCGATTGAGGAATATGCACCATGAATAGAGTAAAGAATCAACCAAAATTCAGTTCATTTGAAATAACGGTTCCGAAGATATGAACAGCAAAGTGTTTTTTTCGTGGATTTTCGACACCCTGTATCTCCCAAACCAAACCGAATTTTGAAAAATGGCATGGGAAAAAAGTGTTTCGTTTGATGAGAAGAATCTACAGTTAAAATATATGTACAAGTCAAAGACTCACCCTGTATAGTGGAAATATATCTAAGGGGATTGGGTGAATTCGATCGGAAAATAGTCAACTATTTTTGATATTAGATAGCTATAAATTTTATTGTTTCTTTTCCGTTCTACTCAAAACAAAAACGAGAAAAGCACTTAACGTCAGAGGCTGTTCAGTGCTTGTTCATCTGTTACCAATCCAATTTTCCTTACAGCTGTCTTATACAAAATACAAACATCGTGACTTAAGCATAAAACCTTCGTTTAAGTCGAAGATGCGCACGAAAGTACATGAAATTTTGATTAGAATTCTGAATTAATCGTTAGGTACTATGACGAAAATAAGTATTTTTTTTTAATTTGTATAAAAGTATACACTGAAATCATAAATTTCTCAAATTAGTAACAAAACATCAGAGAAATTAAACCTGTTGTAATCTTGGATCTACAAAACTGTCACACAACTAAAACAATCAGGTTTTGAACTCCTCCAACTACGGCAAACCCGCCGACTTTGATGTGGAGACAGCCCGAAGAATTTCTGAGGAGTACAGACAGACAGACGGATCGGTGCGGAATAGGAAGTGAAAGTAAACATCGGCGGTGTGGCTGAGAGAACGAAACTAATATAGTTGCCGGCATGGAAAGGCCAAATTGTCACCGAAATGGCCCGGGGTAATGGGGATAATCGTCGCAGTAATTTCGGTGTATTTCGTTTCCTGACTGAGGGTAAGGAATTATTTGTGTTTGGGTGTGGAAGTCCTCGAGCTAGAGGGTGATCGGCGGATTTTCTGCGGATTTAAAGGGTTGGTTTGTTATTGACTTCCGTGCTTTCATGTCTTATGCGCGCAGGGAAAATTGCTTTTATGTCCTAGAGGCATTGACTCATGCGGTATTACACAGATTATTGGATCTCAAGGGAGCTGTCAAGACAGTGTTCGATAAAATCTTGAAATAACTCGTTTCTAACAGCAATGAAGAAACCAGTAGGTACTTCGACTTCTTGAAAGGAACTTTACAATTATTACCAATTAATTTCCATCGAATCGTTCGTACCCAATTACCCCAAAATAAAAGGGAAAAATCTCGACGAATACATCTAACAAACCACCCGGAGCCCGGATCCTCATACATAACAATCGGAACCGGC
Organism: Adalia bipunctata; assembly: GCA_910592335.1. Taxonomy (NCBI): domain Eukaryota; kingdom Metazoa; phylum Arthropoda; class Insecta; order Coleoptera; family Coccinellidae; genus Adalia; species Adalia bipunctata. The sequence continues at coordinate 239,456 of OU342952.1, read as the reverse complement.
TCGTAGATAAGTGCTCGAATTGTTTTCAGAGTATCCTTAATCGAAAAAACAAACAAAATCCATTCTCCGCAGATAAGAGAGAAGAGAGCGGACCTCGTCGGTTCGGAATTTGCGGAGCAACAGTTCGTGTCTGCAATATAATTCCGGGGATTTGGAACGACGCCTAAATCTCCTGAAGATGGCGTTTTATCGATCATTGCCGTCGACGTTTGGTACCACCCCACCCCACCATCACCCTTCGCCGTCAGCCAGTTTTCGAAAGGGTAAACACGACGAAATACAAATAATGTGGACCCTTCGGCGGCCACGTAATTTATTTGATGAGCATCTTCATTAAATCGACCCGAAAGGTTGACAAGTAGGGGCCATTTGGCGAGAAAACAGCGGGGATATGGATATCAAGTTTTATCAGTGCTCTCAAGAATCAACTGATGAGAATCACAACCTTTAACAATTTCATGAATTCAAAAATCCTATAAATCAAGACCATGCAATAAGAAAAGTGCGATTCTAGGAAAGCCGATGTCGTCAATTTAGAAAACGGAAGCCAAATTCGTTTCATCAGGAGCAGTTTTCAGGACGAAATTTAAAAACTTCCTGGAGCCACAAATAAAATGAGCGTTCTCTCGTTTCTCGCTCCAGCATCCCTTGATCGAAAACTTTCTCCCCCCAAACTTTCGTATTTTTATTAACAGAGTACATAAATATGTTGAATAATGCGTTTATTGGCTTGAGCGAAAAGTTATAATGAAACGTTTCTTGTATATTTCGGCATTCGAACGTTTATTTTCGCTCCGCGCCAGCCAACTCGAACTCCCGAAAATATCTCGTCTGATATTTTATAGTCAGGTGAACTGGAATAAAATTTGCATAATGTTGAACTCGTTTCGGAGACTGGTGCCTGTTTTTGTTCATTAACGATCTGAGCCAAGTGGAAGGCAAACATCCAGTTGTTTTACTCTGGAATAAATCATTGTCGCGGAATCTTGGCACGGGGAGTTTTGTTATTTCAAGGTTGCTGGAAAGCAGTCTGGATAGATCTAGAGGAGTATACGATTTTTACATCACCGGTCGCTTATATTTTTATTGAATTCTCAATTATTCATCAGGACTAGCCTATTTTTAGCCTCGCCTCAAAATTTCACAGTAAACAATCGAAAAAACAGCATTACATTATCACATTATTTTCCATCTCTGCTTCTTGAGCATCTTCTGAAGCCTTCAATTCTCGCAAAGTTATCCTTCCTATTCTATTTTCCAATATGACAATGCGCGATTTTGAATGGTTGCAAAATGGTGCATGCGTTGGTGCATCAACGTAATGGACTGAATAGGACACAATTGAATAGAAAGTCGTATTTAAAAGCTAGACGGAAATTGATATCGGTGTATGAAGGTCAATTTTTATTGCAAACTTAATGGTGGAAACCGCATACCCCTATCTATCATTTTTTCAGAAGTACTAGCCTGTTTTTGGCCTCGCCCTATGTAATCCTTGAATATACGAAGTAAACAATCGAAAAATTTACCAAAGCATTCACATGGTCTCTCATTATTTCTCATCTCTGTATCTTTATCATTCATAGATATCTTCAATTTGCAAATTCCTCTTCCATTTGAAAAAAATTTGTAAATGGTTGCAAAATGGTGCATGCGTCGGTATTTTTTTTTTCGAAGACTTGAACGGTCAGTCAAAATGAATCATTTGATGGTCTATGTTGATATGAAATATTCTCTTTAAAATGAGTCTTGCTCATACAAGGTGGGTTACTTTCAAATTAGTTTCCAATTTCGAATCAAATAAAAATGTTTGGAGATATATTTCCAGTCAACCAACCGTTCAGTATGACGGAACTGATGATATCCGCCTCAGAACTTCTTCACGTGTCCATGGCAACCTCCGAATTTTCATCTAGGCCCTCTCGCAAGCGACAAAGATCTTTGAGGTGGTAAAAGTGAAATTGTATTAAATTCCGAAACATTCTTACCGCTATATTTGCGGCGATATTCTCCGCTAAGCGCACGCAGGCAAAGTCTCACAAAGAGATTGCGGATTGTTTGTGAGGAGGCGGCGGTGGTGGCGGCAAGATGCAGACGAGATTCTAGGTAAGGAGTAGCAAAACTTTGGTCTAAATTGGAATTCCGAGATCTTTGAAGAAATTTTCACATGCTCCCAGGCAAAGCTCGTTTCCACAAATTACGTAGCGGGAAAAGTCCATGGTTTTTTCCAAACGTGAGAGAGTAACATACAGTACGCGCATGGTCGGTCCGTGGACTATGAACTATACTATTTTTCCTAGTATTTCCAATTGTGGCACGCTTTCATTATTTTCAGATGGGATCGTAATGGACACTAGCAATCCTGGAACATTGAACAGACGAGGCCTGAAGGGTATAACAGGTATGAGGAGGCAGAGAAGTCTTGAGTGGCGACAAGAAAGAGGTTACAGTTCGAGCGATGAAGAGATCACGAGTAGACCTGTAGACAGTCACGTATTCGCTTCGCTGTTAGCCCAAGCCCAACAGGAATATTCATGTGAGTACCTATCTAGTCAAAAAATACAAAAAAACAATAACTTTCAGGAAAATTCTACCGATTCTGCTACGAAGAATCCTTCACGGAATAACCCAATCGAGCTTCTAACCAAAAAACAACAAAATTGAATTCCGCCTCTTCGCCCTCCGATATAATATCGGCTCGATCCCCCCAATCGCCCTATTAATTTGCCTGTCGTCGATATGAACCTCCTCCCAGATAATACACTCCAAGGAGGGCGGAGGCGTCTAACACGGACTTATCTAAGAACAAGCGGAGCGAGTAATTTCGAAACAGATGGACAGCGCAGATCGCTCGGTGAGAAACAGAAGCACGATGGAGTCGGTATCTGCTCCTCTCTATGCCCGCCTATATCTCCGTAATTGGAAATGTGACGATGCGGAATAAAGCATATAAGAAACTCTATTGCCTGTCTGATCAAACAACATTTGATTCCATACCTCGCAGAAGAGCGACGGCGGCGTCTCGACGTGAGAGCGGCGAAATTAGCTTCGTACACGGCGCGCAGATATCATTTTCTCGGAAATGTCCAGGGTGATGGGATTCTAGAGAACAAATCCTCAATTCGGATCTCTTGTCTGCGTATCGAGAAGGCAGCATCCACTCAAGCTTAGACCTCTCAATTTGACATTTTTGAATGGTCATTCGAATACTGGGGGTTTCGGGATAATGGTATAGATTATATGCAGCTGATTCTACCGTTCACATTACGTTGAATATGTAGAAAAAACATCGTTCATTCAAAATAAGTCCTCCAAATTCACTGTTTTCGAGAGGGCTCTCGAATTGTCATGTCATGGAATATCATAAACAGATGCCAATGATTTCTTACGATACCGTTGTTGACATGGAAGTATTCTCTATAGGTTTTTGTTCAAAATCAGGGTTGGTTTCAGCTAGCATCCGTTTTATAGGTCTAGGATATAAATCTCTTAAGATTAGTAAGTTTAGAACTATTGAAATGAATAAATATAAACGATTTTCATACGTTGTTTTCAAAGTTTCTCTCGAAGGTGTTAGACATCCTAGGCTCTTTGTCGACTCTCAAAACGCCTCAATTTGATCAATAAATGTCCATTAGATGTTTATCTCGCACTCAAAGTTTCCACACTTTCCCTTTGTAGTATTTGTCCTCGCATTAGTTAATTGAAATTTACGTTCAATCTGGCTGATTCCATAAAGATCGAAGCGAATATGGACTCATAAAACTGTTTAACATCACAAACGTAGAGTGGTTGGGGGCATAATCAATTTATAATGAAAGCAGACGTTTACAAAGTTTGTTACGTATCGGGCTCGCAATTAAACAGTACGAAAAGGGCCGGAGCGTCACTTTGATTGATAGTCTTAGACATCCAGTGTAATAAAACCAATCAACCCTACACATAGCCTCATCCCCTCCCGCCTTTCCTCTAATCAATTAGAGGTCTTGGAGCCTCTACGATCACCGTTTCCAATCCCGTTCAGGAATGCGTAGCTGCAATTATCTATATGAGCTCCTCTCTAATGAAGCATTAAAATAATTGTTGCGGCACAGAGATTTAACGATATGTTTGACTGTCGTTTGCGCCATTACCGCTGTTTAATGCAAATGGCAGTCTTATGGCCTGCGTTTATGGGCTGAAGCTGCGTTCAGATGTGATCCAGATTATCTTGCGGGACAATGCCGACGATATGTTCGTAGACGTGGATTAAGTCATTTGCTGCTGTTACGTGGGGGATTACAATATTTTAAGGCTCTACTGAGCTGATGAGGTTCGATTTGAAATGATCCTGAAAGTTATACGACGAGTGTTTTAGGTATTGAAAGCTTTCAGATCGATTTATCATGAACCAAATTCGAAATTACTCGTTTCTCATTAGACTTGTATTGGAAATCATCAATGGGAATGAAAGGAACCTCTAAATTTAGTAGAAGGGGATATTTCATTCATCGGTGTGGCTTAATCGTCCCAGGACCAGTACGTCGCAAACTCTTCTGAAGAAACCTCAAGAAAGACTTCAGAATACAGGCCTGCACTGCGTCGAAAGGCTGTGACCTTTCCACCCTTCGTAGTTCTCAGGAATAAGTTGGATGCCATTTGATTGATTGGCAAAGAACCCTCGGAGATTTACTACCTTGATCCAGGATACTTAATGAAAAGGAAGCCTACACGATGTGAACACAGAATCTGGACATATAATTTTCTTTCCTCCTGCCGAAACGTTCCGTCAAAGATTGATGAGGCAGACGGGAAATTGTGAGCAAGCGTATGAAGAACATCCTTGAGAGTGTCGTCCGTCTGCGGAAAAAAGGAAAAGGGGAAGGGTATTTGGTGCCACGGACACTCGATTACTTCGGCTGGATTATTTCACGGTTTCAGTTGATCCCAGTTGATCTTTGAGATAGTAAGAATTCAGTTCCCAGCCCCATTACTTCCCATTATAGGATCTGTAAAGATCTGACCTAGACTAGTGAGAAAGATTTTTTCAAGAAAAGTAATGAAAGCTTGATCTAATTCCCAGCATGAAGGACTTGTGTTCCTTGTGATATCCAAATGTGATTTTCATTTGATGGTAACTGTTCACGAGAGTTAAGTTTTTTATGAATACGTCATTTCCTGATGTAATCTGACATCAAAATCTGAACGGAAAATCTATATTGACGCAAGGGAACCGAAGCTGTTTCACTTTTCAATTCTGAACGGGTACGCCCGCAGATATGTAGATTATTGAGTTTTCCAGGCATCTAATAAGAAAACAAATTGAATTCCATCGTTCGCCAGAGGGCTTTATCTTGCGAATTCGTCATTCCGGAAACATTAATATATTATTAGGCCAGCGAAATGGAATGATACCGAAGGAGGCAAGACGTGAGTCGAATTTTCAAGGGTAAAAACATCGAGAGGATGCGTTCAGAAAAGTGAATGTACGTTGATGATGAATACCACTAACGATTTCAGTTGGGGAAGAATTTCGAATACACTGCGCAAAAAAATTAACGCACGTACATTCTGAAAATTTCAATTTTAATGAAAGTTAACTCTACATTGACTTTATAACTTATTTTTATTTTCTCTCGGAAAGGTTTTGAACGAAACAAGACACATTAAATGGAAGAAAAATTCAGGATTTCACCGAATCTTATGTGAAAGAAGAGAAATGAACAATTTTAAAAATACTGAAATGCTGATAAGTGATTTAATACTTGGTATTTCCACCCCTTGCGTTAATTACAGCTCGGCAACGACGGTTCATACTCAAAATGAGTGATCTTAAAATGTTCTGATCTAATCCTTCCCAGATTTCTCCGAGTTGGATTCCTAAGTCATTAAGAGTAGCTGGATGATTTTCTGAACTTCTCAGCCTTCTATTGAGGTTGTTCCAAACCTGATCAATCGGATTGAGATCTGGACTTTTTGCTGGCCATTCCATTCGAGAGACTTCAACTTCTTCAAGGTACTCCTGAACGATGCGCGCACGATGGGGTCTGGCATTATCGTCCATAAAAATGAAATTTTCACCAATGTATGAGGCCAATGGCACTACATGCTCTTCAAGAATGTTCTTTATATACTTATCAGCATTCATAGCTCCATTATCAACGACCACTAGGTCTGTGCGAGCAGTCAAAGATATTCCACCCCATACCATAATCAATCCTCCCCCGAAACCAGTAGTATTCAGGAAATTGCACTGAGCATATCTTTCATGTGGACGTCTATACAGACTTGTATACACAAGGGAACGTCGATCACAATGGTAAAGGCAGAATCTAGACTCATCTGTGAAGAGAACTCTTTCCCAATCGGCCTCTTCCCAATGGATATGCTCCCTCGCAAAATCCAAACGCGCCCTTCGATGGGCTGGGGTAAGAGCTGGGCCTCTTGCCGCGACACGAGGCCTTAAATCATTTTCTCTGAGGCGATTTCTTACTGTCTGAGTGATAATTTGCACCTCATGAGTTTGCTCAAGCTGATTTTGAAGGAGGCGAGCGGTTGCAAACCGTTGTCTCAACGAAGAAACTCTCAAGTAACGTTCTTGAATGAGAGTTGTTACCCGTGGTCTACCTTGTCCTGGTCTTCGGACATTCATACCTGTCTCTCTGAATCGCTGCAACATTCTGGACACACTTGTATGGGAAACTCCAAACCTTTCTGCAATTCTTGTGTATGTCCACCCTTCTTCTCGCAAAACTACCACTTGGGCACATTCCTCTTGGGTCAAATTGCGTGTTTCGCGTTGCATAGCGATCGAGTGTAGAAAATCAAACGAAAGAAAAACTATTGATCATTAGAATTGATCGAGAACAACTGATTTTAGAATGGAGCTAATACATTCAAAATCTGATAATATCATCTTTTTTTATTCCTGCTGGGAGAAAACATCTGCATTGAAGAAAAACGTTGAAAGTGGATAACATATGCATGCATAATTATCATTGAGAACAGCTTCAGTTGTAGAATAAATTTGAGATTTTCATAATGTGCGTTAATGTTTTTGCGCAGTTTAGTACTGGAATTAAATGGATGAGTAAAACAGTACGAGAGTAGACGAGGAATTCACTTGTTACGCCTTCATCACACCAATTCAACAACAACTCTTTATGTCTGAACCTAGGAGCATATTTTAACGCATTTACCAAGACCTCACAGCCTGACGTCAAGACGTTGCTTCCGTGCGTTTTCATATTTTCTTTGATACGGCTCCAGCGTCGTGGTATCGTGAAGTCAGAGCATGAATCCTCCTATCTGATACATAAATATTGCTTGAAGGAAACACTAATTGGTTCTCTAGCGCCTTGAAAGAACCTATAGCGACTGAGCCAGGCCCCTTTGATACCTACGATCAGATACGGGTTTATATGCTTTACTTTATACCCGTTTTATTAAGAAAGTCTGCGGACTGGTTGCCGTTTTCCTTATTTATGAAAATAATTCCAGAAGCAATATCTGGTATAGTTTTCCGCATTATCATGCTCGCTTGGATTCTATAGGATGAGCCAAGGAGGAATAATCCGAAGACGGTTATGCCGACCATATTTTTCGAAAGTATGGGGATCATAATCGCTCGGAAAGTAATGCTGAGACAGAGTTCACAATGGCGGAAAATAGGAGATTGAAAATAAGGATGACTCTCAGGATTTCATACGATCTTCGACTGAACTTTAACATTCCGAATGTATCAGAGTTCACTTCACATTTTTTTTCGTAACCTTATGCCTCCTATATACAGATTTTAGAGAGAAAAATGCATAATATCGCCGGGAAAGGCATAACACTTTTCCATATCGAATAACATTTGGCGTACGTAACTTCGTTCCTCACGGCACTATTTTTTCTCTTCGAGTATCAGTATCATCGCCGCCAAAACGACCCTTTCGGCCTTCGAAGCGAGTCAGAATCCGAAGTACCTGAGACTCGAGAGCCCATACATGTTTAATACACCCATATCTCTTCGACTCCGTTGAACTGGACGAAAGAGGAAGCTCGCAAAAATCCGAGACCACTCTCGAACACGGATTGTTCTACACCTTTCGATAAATATTCCATCGATATAACCACTCCGCTGAACACACATCGGATGCATCTGGAGCTTTCCTCCGCCGTGATGGATGGGTTCCGTACGTCGACATTGGTCCTCAGGACCGGTCACGTGTCACGTTCGCGATTTGTGTTCTTAGCTGGCCGCCACAGGGTGGTGGCTAGAATTGGGCCCTTGGGATGCTGGGTGTTATTGCACCTGTTTCGTTTCCTGCTTGTTTCCGTTGTTACTCACGTCGAATGTTATTGCACTAGCTTTCATGGAGACATCCAGTATGTCCGCAGATATAATTAGTATGGAAGTATAGATTGAAAATTCTCGGTGAAGTTTTCATTGTCTCTATTTCCACTTTTCACCCCAATGCAAGCTTCAAGTTTTTCCTACTTGGAATGATTAACACTCCTTCCTGTGATGTTCTCATTGGCAAGCTACCCTTACTAAAGTTTCCAAAACACATCTGTATCGATTGGCCGATCGTTAAATCAAAGCCTACGACTCGGCAATAAGCGGGAAGAACTAGGAAAGAAATGAAATTTCCAAGAGAGCCGGCCATTCATATATGATTAGATGAAGGAGGTGATTTATTTCTCGAACATCCTCCGGAGGGTTGAGCGAGCGAATCTGGTGCCCCAGGAAAACTAAAGTTTGCAACTTGGGAAAAATGTTTTCCGTAACAAGGTAACTTCAGGGCCTAGACTCTATTAAATCACATTTTTTATGAATGATATCTGAAAAAGGATGAGAAACTGTGAATAATTTAGTATTCTGTAGACGTGGGAGGATTCAGAAGGGGATTCTTTTTTTTTCAATGAGCTTAGGTATGGCTTTCTGCAGGTATCATGGGGGAGTTCCAGGAAGATTCGATGAATTCGCGTGGGACAGGAATTTTAGTAGGGTTAAGCTTCAACCGTTTTGTATTGGTTTTATTAACTGAGCAACTGGACAAAAATCGTAGTTTATCTGAGTGCAGTGCAGTACATAACTGCCAGGGAATCACAGGGTGCCGCCTTGATTTGGTCGACTTTGCTGTTTGGGCCTTGAAAAAGGAATACACAATTGAATTATAGACATTTTAACGTGAAGATGATATCAATACAACTGTTGAGATGCTGGAAATTCTGTTTGCTTTTTTCCATATTTTCCATCAACCATGGTTTACCAAATATTTTTGGTTCCGATCCGAGCACGTGACGAGGGTATCCTCAAACCGCCTGCTGGACAAACTGCTTGTCGCTTTTGATGTTTCACATCAAGAGCAGCCAATAACAGAAGATATAGCTTTGTTCTGAAAGCTCATATTCCTGTAGGAGATGGCGTATGGGGGTTGCAACAAAACACTCCAATTCCTTCCGAAAAAACGTATTCCCAAACATCTGGAATTGATATTCCCGGAGTCTGGGAGTGCCAGAAAGGAGGGCCCATCGCCAAACTTGGGAATTATTTATCGCAGAGCATGGCGGGAAAGAAACACGATTCGTCGCGCCGCAGGTGTCCCGGGCACTCATCATTTGACTCAAAGAGAACCGTTTTATTGCATTCAGTCCGATCTGACGTTTAATTTTCCCCGGGTCTCCGGTGTCTTACTGTTACTCTAAATGGAAATTGCCCCCGGTTCTGGATCTGTTTACTCCCGCTAAGAACTCGGAAAGGTCGGAGCCAATATCCTACATGTGTTCCTCAGGAATCCGGCCCGGATTTCTGAGGTATCGGATGGACCCTCCGATCAGTGGAAAAAATGCCATTCGAAAAATTTCATCACAAAGTTGTATTGCCCTGCAGGGGTGAGAGTATTTTCGAAGAAATATCCAAATAGTTGAATCTAACACTGAGGCTGAAGTGTTTCACATCCATAACATTTGGTCGTCTCGTATGATCTACATTGTGTGATGATTCAGATTCAAATACCCAGATCGATGAAACCTTGATGTTCCCAAACAAGAAACCTAGATCCCTGCGTTCTTCGCCAAGAAGTCTCATCCAATTTCAGATCTTGGACCACCGGAACATCACCGGGCCCAATTATCATAAAACAATATTTTCGGAATACGCGAAAGGAGGGGGACACGTGTTAACTCACATTAACCGCCTACGCATATTCATTCCGCATAAATTACAATTCGCAATTCGCGTAGGCTGAACAAACAGAACGCGGAGCTTCGGGTTCCGCGCTTTCAATCGACCGAAAAACCGATTTTACAGTTATTATTCCGTCTGTAACGACGTGCATGTAGGTATTGAAGGTGCGAGTGTCGTTGGATGCACCTGTATACGCAACGGTTACCTCGTCGTTGTTATTAATTATACCATTCAGGACATGCAAGGCAAAACCGCCAACTCGTTGCCTCGCTCTGTGGGCTTCTAGAGCCATTATCGTTGGAGCTCGTTGTTAACGGAATAGTTCTGCGGAACAATGTGCTTGGTTTGCATCAGTTCCGGCAGTCTGCCTGATATGCGATCGCCCACTTCGATATTATCAGCACTATTTTAGGTATCGATCGGCGTTTGGTGGTTTTACCAGGAATTGGGTACGAATTTTCGTGCTGGATGCGGTGATAACGAAGCGGAAGCGAAAATAAGACAGACGGTATGATGATCAGATCAGATATTATCTTCATTACTCTTTCACATCACTTCACCAAGTGCTTTTGTCTAATGGTTCATCGTTAAATGAAGGACATTTAAGGAGTCCATCCTCCACCCTAGACATATAACTTGCAATGATAACTCTTCTGATTCCTGCTCAAGGATTGAAGGATTGTTCAAGAAAAGAATCAGGTTTTTTTTATGTTGTGGTTTTCACGAAAAGGAATATCCTGTAATGTTCAGAGAACATCGTGAGAACCAAGGGCAAGCAGGTAGGAATTGGTGTTCTTCTTGAATTTCTGGAGGTTATATGCCTCGGGGAACACCTCCCTAGGCAATGTGTTCCAAAGCCTCGCTGTTCGTTGGATGAACGAGTCTTTGAAGAGAGATGTTCTGCAGGTCTCCAAAGTTACCACGAAGGGGTGTGAAGACTTAACTTGACGGTTTAGTCTGGAAGAGACTGCCAGAGGAGGAACGATTGCTGATAATTCAGAAGAGCATCGCTCATGGAAATATCTATAAAATAGAGACAGATCGCCCACTTTTCTACGGTGTTCCAGAGAAGTGAGCGAGTTTGTAAGCGAGGCATTACCGACGAGACGAATTGCCCTTTTTGTACAGAATCCAAGAGTTTTAGGGTGTGTTTAGGTGCAGCACTCCAAATATGGGAACAGTATTCCAGGACAGGTCGAATCTGTGCCTTATAGATCATAAGCAGCTGACTCGAGGTGAAATAGCTCCTGGCACGAAACAGGAAACCAAGTTTTTGGGATGCACTTTTAGCAATGGATCTCACGTGATTCACCCAGGAAAGGTTACTGCCGACAGTAATGCCAAGCATAGAAATGGATGACTTCAATGGTATGGTCACTCCCGACAATTTTATGCTGGGCACAGTAAGATCGGCTTTTCTAGAGAAAAGACTTGTGTGTTGCTTGCGTTGAATTCTACCAAGTTATTAGATCCCCATTCAAGAATTGTTGCCAAGTCCATATTTATGTTGATAACACTTCTTCCTCGTTCGTTTTTGATTTGGCGGGCTGGTATTGGAGCCCTAGAAGAAAAGGCGGTATGGAGGGTACTACCATCCGCGAAGCTGTGCACTGGACACGAAGTTGCTTCCAGCAAATCGTTGATGTGAAGTAGAAATAGTGTTGGAGCCAGAATTGATCCCTGCGGAACACCAGCATTTATGGGTAGAGAGTCAGATGAAACTCCATCGACCACTACATGGAGAGATCTGTTTGAGAGAAAACTAGCTAGCAGAGAAAATAGCTTTGGGGGCACGCCATAAGATGAAAGCTTGGCGAAGAGTCCCTGATTACATAATCAATCATGTCCTATACTTCATAGCTGTTCCCTTCCAGTCTGTGATCAATAAATAAATTTTAAAATTCCCAAACAGACCTTCGAAAATGTCTCATAACCCTCTCCCCATTACTCGACTTTCCCTTCTCGTTTTCTCAGCAGAGGGCCTTTCAAAAAGGTGCCAACGCCTTTCACGGTTCAAGCTTCAGAAAACTGCAGTCTATCGATCCCGCAATTCGTCCCCTTTCATCTCACCTCATCGAAGGTACTCGAACTTTTTGTCCGTCGCCATAAGTACACCTCTGTATCCCTAGTAATGCTCTCTTTTTGCCCATCTCTGTCGCATCTCCTCGCGAGACGGCATCGTCATGGAAACTGGGCAACAGACCCTCGTATATTCCTGGGAAAAACACCGACAAGCTGTTGCATCTCTCTATGAGAAACATAAAGATACATCGATTTTCGAATCTTCGACCGGATCTCTCCAGGAGGAATCGCCGTATGTTGCGGGCTTGTCGCTGTTGAAGCGATGGGATGGAGGAGCTGGACCGTGAGGATTGCTATAGAAACTGGGGGATCATTACTTCTCCATTGATTCCCTTCGGTATGACGTATGCGGTGTGTTGATAATTTAATTGACTGGGGGGATAGAGATGGTATTTGTTATGCTGGACAGTCACTAATATTGCGGTTTCCTGAATAGGAAGATACGTTTAGGATTTTAATAATAGCAGCTCATCCCACACGAAGATTTTCTCTACATATAATTGGCGGAATATTCTCTCTAATCTTTTTGTTATTTAAATCTTCTAACGCTTCAGCCCTCATCAATTCACTGATCAGCTTCTAGATCATATTATAAGGATTGAGCTCATTTTATTGTCATATGCCCATAGATTTGAATTTGTAGATTTAGTTCTTCTAATCCTTTAACATCAACTATCAAATATCTAGTTCGGTTCTCTACGGAATGTGAGAAGGTCTTTCCTTTTCTGAACGGTTCAATTTGTTATAAAAATCTTCGTTTGATTAATTACACTGGGAAATTTTCAATAATTGTTATGGATTTCAAATTGTATCGTTCCTTAATAATTTTCAGTAGTTACTTCTCAATGAACTCGACAGATTTCAGTTGTAATATTCTGTTTGTTGCTGAGACTGAGAATGGCAATTATTTGCCTCAGTTAAAACCTACCAACACAATGATGCGTTTTCTCCTTCCCATAACAAAGTTTCAAATTATTATGATTTTACGTAAACGCTCCTGGCGTGCTCCACGAACTCGAAATATTCAGCAATTTCCCCACATCCAAACCCAACTCAATCAGGCCCTTCGTCTTGCCGAAGAGGAAGCTACGAAATCATCGTGTGCCTTGATCTGCGAAGAGTGAAATTACCCCAGCATGTATCAAAGACTGGCGATTAAGATCCGGCCCACTTGATTCTAATACCGCGGGACGCAAATTCAAACAACGTTCACAGATTGTGTTCGTAATAAAATTGGTAAGAAAGGTGTACGAGCGGCGTGGAGGAGCCAATTCATAATTACTGGGAAAATTCATCCGTAATTGCGTTTGGAGCTAAGTGAGCATCAGTGCCGGCGTAGATTAAGTCGTCCGGAGCAGGAGGTGACAGGGGCGTGCGGAATTTTCGTTTTAGTTATGGAAGACTGTTAATCTATAATTGGAAAAAAGTATGTAACATCTGGACTCATCATTGTGGCAAAGTTTGATCAACAGCGATGAAATTGGTCTCTTGCAATTGTGCAGTATAACTTTGGAGCATTTCAAAGACTCGTCTTCAGGACTCAGGTGAAAGTTGTCTTGGCATGATGAGAAATCGATTTATAATTGCGTAGTACCGTTTGATCCAATTGAAAAATGAATAGGTAAACACTGATGAGGTTATTATTGAAATGTGCATTTTGACACAATTGGACCAAATTGAGTAAACTAGATGACAACTTGCTTCAGAACGAATCAGAAGACGTCTGTGTAATCTTATGGTTTATTTAATTTGAACAAAAATATTGAGCTGATACTCAAAATGGGCAACATCAATATCTTCAACTTTTGAAATGTAGACGTTGAAGAAAGTTGCAAAAAGGAAGGAGAAGGTTCGTTCGAAAATATTTCATCAGAATTATTTCCATAAACTCATTATATAAATTCTTCCTTGTATATCGTCTCGCTTCATTGTTTATATGTGTTTACAAGCGAATAATGAAAAATTATTACAAGTGCTAAGGAAACTTGTGGGTAGATGATTTGTCGTAACAAAGCCTAAGGTTTTTCGATTCGCACTGTTTGTCTTTCTCCACGCCCATGGAATTAACTTCGGGGGGATCGTCGACGTGAGTCGGCTACGGTATGGCAAGACGCAAACACGAAACCCCCGCAAAATTACCTGATTAAAATTTCATATTCAATCTTGAGTTCTATAGCCGATGCGGCGGTCGCTCTTCCACGAACTTAATCTAAACTTATACTACTCGCCCCGATCTTAATTTAATTTATCTTTCACATGTAAATATGCCTACCAGTCCCCTGCAACCGAAATCCGGCCCCCCGATTCCTTCCCCTCGAAACGCCAACACTGAAGCCTTCCACCTGTATCGAAAAATAAGATTTCCTCAAGATGATGATTTTGTTATTGTAATATATGCGGATTCGATAAGCAGTAATTGGGTTTGGTGGGCTCGAGGAAAATTGGAAATATTTAGGGGAATATGGCAGAATATCTGATAAACTTCAACGTTATTATGTAAAGCACAGTCGTATTTATGACACGCAGTGAAAAGAGATGTGGGTAAACAGCATTTGATGTCTTTAGCTCTCAACTTTCGGAAACACAGGTAATGAGTGTGCTTGCTTGCCAAAAAAGAACACCGTTAAAACTGAAACGCGATTTTAAGGATGTTTGGAACCTCTCTCATTTGCAATGTCTGTCGTTTCCAAAGCAAATTTAAATTAAATGTTCAACACGTAAAGCGAGTTTCTGACTTGTAGACTTCAGATTCCTCTCGTGAATTTTCGTTGTTGGCATTATTTGGATTCACTCAGAAAGATCCTTCTAATAATCGAACTAACACGTCCATTCCAAGATAAGGATCGTTTCACTTTCAGTCCTCATTCCCGATGTCCAACCACAACTTCTTCCCCCGATTCTGAGAGCGATACCGGGAATACAAAGTCAACAACCCCCTAAAAGGTTTTTGAACTTTTAGAAGCAGAAACCCCATTACATTTGTAATCCACCGTGAGCACTTAACGTCAACACTAATTATTTTTTACGCGGCGGAACCAACGGAGTAGCCTACGCCTGTGTTTGAGCCTCTATTTGTTCAAGGAATGGTGTTTGTTCTCCATTCCGACGGAATTTCCTGTTGTGGAACGACCATATCGATAATTACGGGCTTAATTTGTTTTAACAGCGTTCGTTTGTTGCGGACGCAGTCGGAGAGACTCTAGCTCTAGTTTGGGAAACACGGTTGAGCTTTCCCTCCTCTGAATTTATCATGTCCAAATCGCAACGTTGTGATGAAGTCTGGCCAGATCTCAACATCAGGAATAAAATAGACAAAATATGAATAGTTCTTTGTATAATCTGAATGATAAAACATGTATTCTCAACATAATCGTATGACTGATTCAATTAACAGTCTCTGAATTTCCAATAGTCCCACGATATTTTCTTCTAGGCCTCGAGAGATCCTACAGATCGGACGAGACAGAAGATGCGGCCACCACAGACAACCCCACCTCCCCATTTCCTACGCCACCACCAACGGCAGCGTCCCCCAGGTCCCCTGCCCCCTTGCAACTCCGGCAAGCTTCCCCTTTTCCCTTGGAAAATACGAACACCAGAAGAATCCACTACGCTGCTCCCCAAGATAGACTCAGAGCAACCAACGGTAAGTATCATAAGATTTTCATGAAACCCAAAACAGTTTTCGAACTCCTCAATCAATGTGGAGAGATTTTTTCACAAATACTCTCGTAATGCTCCTGAAACATAAATATTTGAGGGGCAAGCACCCTCTTCGAAGGGTAAGACGATATCTGCACTTCGTGTTAATTTACATCGAGTGTAATGTGTCAACAGGTGAAGCCATCTACGCCAGCAGTAAAAAAGCAATGATGAACAACACCCTAGGGCGCTCTGGACGGAGGAAAAACAGGGGGATGACTTCATCCAGCAGCGCCACATCTTGCAATAGCTGTAACGAGAACAGAAACAGCATCACAGGTCAGAGTGAGATATCGTTTCACGATCCCCAGGAAAACATGGACCTCAGCAATGGTTAGTACGAAATTTTATGAGTTTTCATGATAGTGAGTTCCAAATTTGGAAATACTCGTATGACTTGATGTGGTTGATAATGAACCGGGGAAATCTATGGTGGATGTTTTTTCTGAGACGCAACTTTTTACTGAATGATTTCGTCTTCTAGCTTTGTTGTTCTAAGATCTGAGTAGATATTGATCTGAAGTAAAAAATGTCTCAGTGTCTTTTCTGTTAATGAATCTAGACTTGATACTTTCGGTTCTTGAAGATCGATGGCCTATACTCGACGTCTCCATTGTAACCAGATTACCCGACCGGATGGTAATGAGTGACGAGTTGTAATTGGTTTACGAGAATATGGGTCATGCCTCAACATGTTTCCGCCATCTCCAAACAGAGTTTACTCATTAGCATTTCATTGGAGTTGTACCTAACAAACTTCTCGCCTATTTTGCGGATTCTATGGCGTTTAAGCCGTAATCGAATGAGCCAATGAGATTAAAGTCATATTATATCACGCTCTAGAGTGGTGAGCTGCGATTTCAAAATTTGACTCGTGATTCCCTCAGCGACTTTTTCGAAAAGGTGAGCAGTATATGTCCCTCACTAGCGACGGGAGGATAGAAAAGGGGTAATCTACAAGTGTCGGTCCATCAGCCCATAAACTACGGTCCTCGAGATCAAAGGGGTAAACTCGAGGGGATCTTCCGAAACTTTCGCGCTTTCGTTTTATGTCGAAATTAGTTCTCGCAACTACTACGGAGCTGTCGAGCTGAAATTCGTTATGAATTTGATGGAAATGAAGTTTTAATTTTCCATGTGAAAAGTTCCCTGGCATAATCACCGGTGGCGGCAGCAAAGTACCACGCTCCGCCACGAAGAGTTGGCTAAAAGAAAGACTTGAATACATTTTATGTAATCGCATGAGATGTATCCGGAAGTATGAAAATGATTACAGAAATCCATGTACAATTCAGAGAGTCATATTGTGTATGAAAGTTCAACTTATTCTGTAATGACTTCATTTTCTAACACTACAGTCGAACGTGTACGGTTAGTAGAATTTTGTTATTTCTATGACAGTGATGAAGCCCGCATTATCGAATAGGACACTGTCATAAAGCCTGCTCTACACGAGGATTAAAGCCGACTTTATCCCATTGCCAAAACGTCCGAGCATTTTCACCGATCTAATTAGTACTTTCACGAAAAAAGTAATTCATATTTTAATCTCGCTTTGATCGCTAATTGGATATTTTCCGCTGCAGTGTTGATTTATAATTTCCAAGAAGCCATCGAGGTAATACCTTTCTGACTAATTGTTTTCAGGGATTAAGCCCCGGTTCCACCGAGTTGGATTATTATACGTACATTGATGAACCAGGTAATTAAGCACTGGATCAAGATGAAAGGCCGAATCCCTCATTGGCGAACGATGTGCGGGATTTTATAAGGCTTACAACCTTTTGTTTTTACTGTTTCACCGCTGCCGAACACGTTTTGCGGGCCTTTATTGTTCCTGCGAACAGTTTCATGAAAGGGGATTGGGCATAGGGTGCAAAATTCAATATGGAAGTTATAAGATCACGAAATTTTTAGCGATCAATTCTATTCATTTCAGAAAATATCCGAAACACTTTTTCTCAATTTGATGAACTATTCTATTTTATTTCTTATTCTGAACCTTTTTTTTTGTTCAGAAAATTCAGACACCGAGATTTTCATCTAAAAGTTACATTCTGCAAATCAGTGTGAGCATTGTTTTTCCCCCAACCGACCCAGGAAACTTTTTTCCACAAATATTATAATTGAAAAATGTTTTCTTGGAAATTTTTCCTAGAAACTCCTGTCAATTGAGGATAAAAACCTCTGTTGCTTGGACTTAATGATATATCAAACGAAAATGACATGATGGCATGGAAATTGGGTTCTCACAGATTTTACCTGGAAGATATGATTTTCAGATGGAGAGTCACCCCCAGAACCTGCACCTCCTGAAATACCCCCCAGAGGTCCTTCGCTTCACAACGCGACACTGCGCAGAAGAACTGAATATGCTCTTCCAGTCACAACAAATAATCAAATCAACCCGGATTCCTCCCAGTACATTACGAAAGGGGGTGAGTTTAAGTTTTGTTCTTATCAACAATAATGTGTTATGATATGTTGCTGGTCTGAAAGAGCGTTTCGTCTTGATGAAAATTCAGATGTCGCCATGTAGCCAATTCGAACTGCTACAGAATTCTTCGTAGTCACTCAAGCTGACGACATGAACACAAAACATTAACGATTCCATAGGAACGAGCCGACAAAACACTTCCGAAAATCCATTCACGTATGCACGAATATACATTTAATGACCTCTTCGTCATCAACCCCACTTTTATGTTCAATATACTCAGCCATTATAACTTTTAATGGTTCGATGAAATTTTTTAATGGCAGTCAACGTGCCAGGTTTTACTGTTTCCGTAGAAGGCGACCAAATTAAATGATAAGGGGTGAAAGAAACACCCCCTAAACATTAATATGCCCAGTTCTTTCTTTTTTTCGTGAACTTGTTCCTAAGAAAGAAACCGTTTCATTTTTGCACGAATATCTGTTATTCGTGCAGATAATAAACTCGAATGAATAGAAAGATTTTTGAGTTTGAATGCTCCAATTGTGTTTTCAAATAGGGAAAACCTGGCTAATGAATTTTTTGAATTATATTTTCTTTATTCGCCAATAGAGAAGTGTCTAACAAGCGGACGCGTTGAAAGTCAGCATATACCGGAATTAGACCGAAGGCCAAGATGGACCTTTCGGACACTAACGTCGTCGAAGGGCCCAGGGGAGACGAAATCCGTCCCCAATCAGGACTAATGCACCACTAAGTGGTAATAAAATTTGCGGATGTCGTTGCCCGCCATTAATATTCATCGATCGACTGCGTAAAACACCATAACGACGCTTCCCGAATGATTAACGTCCAACTTTCGAAATAATCTAAATAGGGTCGTTTCGGAGAAAAGTTTCCCGGCGAAATTTGATTAAATGTTGTGACGCCAACTGGGTTTCTATTCGGTGTCTCGCCACTTACGAGACAAGTGCTGCACTTATCGATCCTCTTCAATTCGAAAATAAAATCATGAAAAATGTAAATGAACAAGATTCCGGATGCTCTAAATCTAAATTGTCTGAATTTTACTCCAATTCCCCATTACCCTGGTGCATGAATCAAGCAGAAACAGCTGAGTCATTTCCATGTGAGAAGACCACACCTTTAGATCGTTGGTGCAGAATGTCCTATTGGACAAACCTGTATATACTCATGTTTCGCTATGTTTTACGATTGTATTCAATTTCTGTCGACCCACACGAGAATTAACTATGGAAGAAATGAAAAAATTGAGTCAAACTGGGACTATATTGACAAGTTTGGTATCAAAATGTAGGTTTCCGAGGTCGCTAAATTCAATAAAAAATAAACCGAAGCTATATATATCATAGTTTAGATTTTCACCTGCGAA
Organism: Adalia bipunctata; assembly: GCA_910592335.1. Taxonomy (NCBI): domain Eukaryota; kingdom Metazoa; phylum Arthropoda; class Insecta; order Coleoptera; family Coccinellidae; genus Adalia; species Adalia bipunctata. The sequence continues at coordinate 219,686 of OU342952.1, read as the reverse complement.
ATGGTGAAAAATCGTAATTTCAAATCGTCATAGCTACCTCATGCGAGTCATAGTTATAATGCGCCCTATTTTAATGACGACGAGGCAATTGGCTACCTCATGCGAGTCATAGTTATAATGCGCCCTATTTTAATGACGACGAGGCAATTGGCTACCTCATGCGAGCCATAGTTATAATGCGCCCTATTTTAATGACGACGAGGCAATTGGCTACCTCATGCGAGTCATAGTTATAATGCGCCCTATTTTAATGACGAGGAGGCAATTGGCTACCTCATGCGAGCCATAGTTATAATGCGCCCTATTTTAATGACGACGAGGCAATTGGCTACCTCATGCGAGTCATAGTTATAATGCGCGAGCTTTTAATGACGACGAGGCAATTGGCTACCTCATGCGAGCCATAGTTATAATGCGCCCTATTTTAATGACGACGAGGCAATTGGCTATCTCATGCGAGGCACGAGGCATTAAGAGAGTAATAGTTACTCTCGGCACGGATACCATAGAGCGAGTAATAATTACTCCCGGCGAGGCACTATGCATTAAGAGAGTAATAGTTACTCCCGGCACGGATACCATAGAGCGAGTAATAATTACTTCCGGCGAGGCACGCAATTGGAGAGTAATAGTTACTCGCGGGGGCGGTGAAGTGGGTAACTATTACTACGGAACTTCTTCATCAAATTCCTTTTTTTTTTCTTCACGTCCCATTCCTTCCCTTCTTCTTTTTCTTCTTTTCCGTCATTTCCTACCTTGTCTTCTTTTTTCTTCCTTAACTCCATTATTTTCAATTGTGACATTTATTTTCGTCTTTGAATATACTGATATTTTTCTATATTTAACTCTGCTATTATAATATTATTTTGTTATTTATTTTCTTGTCATTGTTTTTTTTTAATTTTAACGTTTTTTTCCATTCTTTTAAAGTTTTTTTTTACTTCATTTTCAACGTTTCTTCTTCATTTTTAACGTTTTTTTTCAATATTAAACGTTTTTATTCATTTTTAAAATCAGAAAATCCAAACCTTTCGTCTCCGGTATATACAAAATACACCATTTTATTTTTAAAGAACCAAAGTATAACCATAAAAATCAGCTCCTCTCAATTCAAATTTATGTAGAAGTTACGTCACTCCAAAGTCGACCAATTTTTCGCCAATTTTCCACTCAAGGTCGAATATTTCCCGAACCAAAAATTTCTCGGAAAAACTAACTAGCGCATCGTAATCTACGAGAATTCGACAGGTGTATAGTTGTTTTCTTTGCTATTTAGAGATTAAATGCATGCCCCCCAAAAATCATGAATAACATTCGATAGTGCGTCTTTACTGAAATGCTATCAAAACTCAGATTGATAAAATTCGATCATTTGGAGTCTTGCCACCAAAAAGAACGATTTCTCTAACAAATCATTCGTTTCTGCTTTTGGACCAAGGTTTCCGATTTTCTCCCCCGTATTATTATGTTCACAAACAAGTCGGGACACTGGTATTAATCCAATCATACCCTGAATTGACGCTACCAAACAACCAATAGTAAAAATTCCTCCGGAATTAAAAGAATCGAGACTGAGAATATCTGTCGGTCGGAAAAGCCGTGGAAAATCCCCGAACAATATGATGGATGGAACACACGCCTCACGGAAAAGTAGCTGATATGATGTATCGTCGCTCCACGCATTAAACTAAATCACTTTGGAGGCGAATTCTAAGACGCTCATCTGTTTTTTCCGACGATTTTTCGACGACGCGTGAAGTGTACCCTTCCGAGTATCATGTACGTCGCTGGTTCCGAGGCAGACGATAAGGAGGATTTTCATTGTGGGGAGATGGTTGAGCAAATATCGACGTTATTTTTCACCTTTTATCGCCGCGATGAGTTTGTTGTCGTTGGAGATGGGTTTCCTTGAAAAATGGGGTTAACGACTGGTTATGTCAAATGTGAATTGAATGTTTGATTATCGTACATAAATTTTCCGGATGGGACCAGGCTGTGACCTGGAAAAACAACACTATTACTTCCTACCCCTGTCCGTTTTCAACACTCTGAGTTTGTCATAAAAATTGACCCTCGGACACGGATATCAGTTCGTAAATGACTTTCCGTATAGAAATTCCATCCAGATCGAAGAAAATTATAATTTTCTACAATATCTTCGATTTTGTCAGGCCTTGATGGCTCTTGATAACTGCCAACCCATTCTTTTCGTTTCCTAGTTAGACTGTTGATTCGTGGGAAATACAACGAGTCACTAGGTCTAAGTCGTTGGATTGCCTTATCCATTTTTGTTGATAACCAACCAAAGATCACGAATGACATCTGAATTTGCAGAAAATATTGCGCCTACACTCTATCTAACCATTAATCTCTCATCAAAGAGTCCATCAAATTGACCATTTCCGTGTGAAGATACCCTTCAAGGTCCTTTTAATTGCTGAATAGATGGTATGCAGCCACATCGCAGAAGGGGTGCATAAATAGAGTTGTGAGTTCTCGAATTGGAACACCAATTGTGATCCACGAGAGGCACCAAATTATATTCTGCCGAGTTGAGTGATGGGAACATATGTGGCAAGTCTGGAAATATGAAAGGGGGCGAAAACAACTGAGGCACGTACGCCACGTGATGTATCATCCCCTATATTTCGTCTCTGGAAGAAGTCTTCTTTCCACAGGGGTGGTAGTGAAGTGAGAGTATGCCATTCGCTCTATTTGATAGTTGTTATTGGGTTCATCATTGATAATGATGAAGTCAAGGCAGCATGATATTCTTTCTTGAATTCCAAGAAAATGGAGCAGAAAAAATTTTTCTTCTCGTTCAATGAAGGAATGTTTTTCTCAGACCGACATTGTTTATTGAGCTTATTGACTTTTATGCATTAAATTCTATTATTTTTGAGCTATTTTTATCATTTTTGGGATGAATATCTCTGTACTTGAGTATGTGCCTTAAAAATCTCCATCTTCAATCGAAAATTGATGATTGAAAGGAACGAAAAATGAAATATATTCGCAACAAATATTTCGATATTGCAGTTGTTTCTATCTGTCCGAATCTATTCTCATAGATCGAGTGATTCAACGTCGTGTGATTTCTTCCTGTACAAACGAATCCGCGTTGGATCGTCCTTTATCTCAATTCCTCAACAGAATTTTTGATCCATTTCATCTACACCTATCAACTTTCCGCTGAAACTTCCCTGTAGGGATTGTTCACCGTTTCGTGGCGCCTCTGACGGTGGATGGTGGAAGCAACAAGGTATCCAAGGATATCGACCTCGGAGCAAAGGATAACAGAACTGAGAGCAAGCACTTTGGCCCTCTCGCTTTTATGCGTCACATTGCTGTCCTGATATTTTCAGTGAAGACAGAAAAGGTGAATGGCGCATCCAGATTGTTGCAGTTTCCTTTTCGCGAATCGCCAAATGTGTACCAGGGCTGGTGTTTACATACGACTATACATCGAAGAGTTCAAAGACCGTAGCCATATCTGAACTGTTAAAATTAGGAATTAATGAAGATTTTTAATGATTCCTTCTTCAAAACGATTCGTTCTGCTTTTGAATTTGTCTGCAGCTCTTGTTCTTTCCACGTGATATTGAAAGATCGCGATTTTTGCATCGGCGCATGCACCAATTTGCGACCATTCGAAAGGCAACGTTTGCTCTCTAAATAACATCGATTGTACTCAATGGCAATCATGCTCTGAGTTTTTGGCAGATTTTTTCCTCGTCTGCAGGAGCGAACTGCTAAACGACATCCAGAATAAAATAAGAAAAATGCAGTCGCTCGGCTCGTCTCCTTTGAAAATAAAACCCCTCTAATTTATGCCATATTTTCAGGCATAATTGCCTCAGGTACCCAGAACGTTAGTCAAAAGCAGATAAAAAAACGGAAAAACTCTTTAGTCATCTCTTTAGCAAGATCCGCTCCATAATTCACCACTCACACCAAAATAAATCTCCGGGAATTAATTCGAACGTGAAAAAGTAAGTTTTTTTTGTCCTCGACCGTTCGTCCGCCTCGAAACTCCGGATCGAGTGTGAGAGGTCAGTCGCGAGGTTGCCAAACCGTTTCAACGTATCAAATTTTGAAAATTACAATTCTCTTGATGATCAGAAAAATGAAAACATGCTCATGTTTGTCCAAAACTTTGTGACAGCGATAAATATAATTTCCTAATTTTTGCTATGATTAATTTCATTGATTGAAAAATGAATTGTTCAGCTTGACATTCTTCCGAATTGGGCGGTACAATAATTCCTTTCCTCGAGCACTATGGTTTTTCTATTTAACTTACACTCGAAGAAATTCATCATAAAAAAGTCGGCCAATCTCAGGATGAATCCGTCCACTCGGCAACTCCGATCGGAGGCCAAATCCGGATCGAGTCTCAAATTGAATATGCCGTCCGCACATTACAAGTTTAATGACTAGAGGACGAGGTGTGGTCCCTTGAGAACGTTCCAACTCGGTCCAAAAAATGTTTGAGTTCGCCGAAAAGGACAGGCGAGTGAACTTTTTCATAAAGGAGGTGCCGTTCTAATCTAATAAATGTCAGTAATTGAGTTGGGAACTTTTTCGGCTCTCATTTATTTTATTCTTCCCGACCTACTTGGACGGAATCTCGTGGCTTTCTTGATCTGAACGGAAGATCTCTTCATTTCCGAAACGTCAGTTTTATATCTTGATTCTTCAGTTTCCGAGACCAGAGGTTTAAGGAGAAAGTGTTTGGTTCCAATTTAATAAATTCATAGTTTGAATTTTTTCGAAATCTGCATTCAACATGACTATATTCGCTAAAAAAGTATGATACCATGATCAGGAAAGAAAGAGAAAAACATTATGAAGAAAGAATGAAATCATCTGAAAACAAAAATAAATGCATGTGGTCGATTTGCAGCGAGATATGTGGAAGAGGATCAAAAAAAAAAGATATAGGAATTGAAGGAAACGTAACTGACATAGCCGAGAATTTAAACCAATATCTATTACAAATGGTACCAGGGCTGATAAAACATTTACCAAACACTCCATTTCAGTGTAGCATAGTGGAAAATAACCAATCAATATATCTTAAACCAACAACAACCATGGAAATTGAAGAACTATCTACTCGTATAAAAAACAAGCACACTTGTGGCCAAGACGAAATACCTGCATCCATCATAAAATCTAGCATTAAAGATATCAAAGAGGTTCTATGCTTTATCATCAACAATTCCCTAAGGTATGGAGTATTTCCTGAACAATTAAAAATAGCAATTATCAAGCCAATTTACAAGAAAGGCGATCCAAGCAATATGGAAAGTTATAGTCCAATAAGCTTACTCCAAAGTTTCTCCAAAATATTTGAGTTGGTAATGTGTTCAAGATTGATGGAATTTTTTCTCAAATGTGATATTTTGAAGTCAAACCAACATGGCTATCTAAAGGGCAAATCGACTGTTACAGCTATTTACAACTTCGATCAAACTATCATAGACCAGCTTGAGGATAAAAACTATGCACTGGGTATGATGCTGGATCTTTCAAAAGCATATGATTGTCTGAACATCAACATCCTGTTAAAGAAGCTCTGGATGTACGGTATTCGAGGATGGGCCTACGAATGGTTGAAATCCTATTTAGTTGGAAGGAAGCAGTGTGTTGCGGTTGAGAAAAATAATGTAAAAGGAATATCCCGAACGAAAGAAAACTATATAGGAATACAACAAGGAAGTATACTGGGTCCACTCCTGTTTGTGGTCTTTCTTAATGATGTGGAGGACTCTTTTCTGAAACAGCATGAGGACAATCAAAGGACACCCAATTCAACACCAGAAATTGAAGCCAAATCCCTGATAACGCAATATGCCGATGACACAAATCTCTTGGTCTGGGGAAACACTGTAGAGGAGACCATAGATAGAGCGAGTCAGAGGTTCACCAGGGTTGAAGAGTGGTTCAACACAAACCAACTTATCCTAAATAAAAACAAAACAACAGCCATTCTCTTCAGAACAAAACAAGATAAAGCCAGAATACCAGAAGAAGTTACTCTTGGAAACATTAAACAACCATTAAATAAAGCATCAAAATTTCTTGGAGTTTGCATCGACGAGTTTCTTGATTGGGGAGAACACATAAAAAACACTAAAAAGAAGTTAAACTCTACTACATATGCCCTCAGAAGTATCGCTTTCCACATGAATGAGGCTACCCTAAGATCATTCTACTATGCCTGCTTCGAAGCTGTTGCAAGATATGGAATAGTGTTCTGGGGTTCATGTTCTGACATTCAGCATATCTTTGTGGTTCAAAAGCGAGCCATAAGATGTATATACGGCATGAAGATGAGAGAAAGCTGCAGAGGAGTGTTTAGGAGACATGGGTTCCTTACCATATATGCACTATACATATATGAATGTTTGATGTTCTTGTCACGGAACCCCAATAACTTCCAAACTGAAAGACATCACAGTTATCAAACAAGATCCAATGATATCATATACCCCATTCATCGACTCACACTCACAGAAAAAGGCACACATTACAGATGCATCAACTTCTTCAATAATATACCAAGCCGACTGCAGAATTTGAGAACTCAAAAAACATTCAAAAGAGAGATCAGGAAATACCTAATAGATTTAGAACCCTACACCATCAAGGAATTCCTCGACATAAATTAATTTTTTTGTTCTATATTTCTCACTGACACAATTTTCTTTTAGTTTATTTCCTTCTGTTTGGGAATGTAACTCATTTGAAAATAAAGGAGTTTATTTATTTTATTTATTTATTTATTTAAACCTGGATTTAAAAAATAATTGTTATTCGTTATTTCTTATTTTCACAAGACGTGACAACGGTTTATGGAAAAGACATTATTTTTCTAATCGTTGAGATGTTGAAATCAGTTAAACTTCGAATCTTGATAGACCTTTAATACAAATATTACGTCATAAGTCGATGCCAATATGTCAGTATTTGAAATTTGTACATGCAATCTTTGTCATAGCGAATACTCCCCTCCTAAGCATAGGAATAAATTATGGTGATTTCTCCTTCAGAAGTATTATAAATTTTCTGATGTTGGCTTTGATTCAAGTTATTATGGAAATAAGCTATAGCTGGAACTCTATATGTTCAAATATCTTTCATTACAGTTAATACACTCTGTATTCGATTCGATTTTGCTCGAATTGATAGATCAAGTGTATCTTGATCCATTGAAAATTTAATATTGTTAACAGACTCCTCTGCCAAAAACATCCTTTAGCTCTGAAAGAAAATCTAGCTCATTCAGTATGTCTAAGCCTGAGAAGTCAGGTACAAGATGAGTTAATGCTTTGCTACCCGAATTCAAATTTTCTATTTCCATTTTACGGAAATCCAGGCTTCCCCCAGAGTATTGTATACCAATCATCGCACCCTTGATTACCTCGATGCTAACAAGATCCCGCACCGATTCCGCTGACCAAAAACGTTCAATCACGGAAATTAGGGCCGTTCAGAGCCCACACGAAGTAAAAACGATCGATCTTTCAGGCCTGTCAAAACGATGCCGGCCTACTCGGTTTGTACGATCACCTCCATTGTAGAAACAAACAAATTATACGTGGATTTCGAGCATCTGGGCTATGATGGCTAATCATATCATTAGTTTGCAGCTCGCGTTTCATGCGGGTGCTAATGAAGATTGCACTTAATGAATGTTCTGCGAGTTCGGCTTTACGCGAAAAAAGTTTGTGGGGAGAAGTTTGGAGAACTGTTTTTCCGATGAGTTTGTGTTACGGGAAAATCGCCAGATTCACGGGAAGATTTCAACGAAATGACAAGAGATATTATGGAACTCCCCAATAGTTTCTACCACGATTGAATCTACTAAATTATTGGATAAACCTATGAACCCACATTATTCCAGGCGCCCCGAGTGCGAAAAATATCGGCATGAATTCCCGAAAACAAACAGAGTGATAAAATAAAGTTTACCAATATACCATTTCTCGGGGAGAGAGCAGCAGAGTGATTTTCAACGTAAGCCACGGATAAAGCAATAACACCAGTTGCAATATCTGGCTCAGAGTCTGAGCAATACCGGCTGTAAGGCTCCCCGAGGGTTCAAGGAAACTCACTTAGGGCGACAAAATACCTATAAAGTCACCCTTCAGCGATTTCTGATGAGATGCTTGGCCGCTTCCTGGCAACCTGAGAGACCTAGACCGGATCACAGGGAGGATGCGGAGAGGAGATAATGAATTTGTGTATTGCTCCGTATTTTGATGTTCGACTATTCCGGAATACGATCTAAAGGATTGTGCGGCTTTTGCCTCCAATATGAAATTATATCGCAATATATTAAATATAAAAAACCTCATCGGTTATGGACTCTAGTCCTACAATATCATGCAAACCATTCTAGGTGTTTTCCGATTTAAATATTACATAATCGTTATGTTTCTAGTGGAAAACCAGATGCAATACAGTCTATTAGAGTAGCCCTCTCAAATCGAAGGCCGCGCTTTAAGACACAAAGCCTCCGTCGACAGATCCCGGACTCGTCACCAAGATACGCGAAAGGCGAAAATTGAATGGGCGCCATTCTGATCTCGATCAGGTCTCTCTTATCTGCGCCGAGTTTCGGGGAAATAATTCTCTTCCCTCGTGCTCTTTTGACGGATGATTCCAATTAAACGACGTCCTCGGGAATGGATTTGAGCCGCAGGATTCCAAAACTGGCTCGTTGTTTACGGGAATCCTCCGCGGTATGTCGATCTGTTCTTTGGGATAGAGATGCCTAGGATGCCTAGCCGGCTGCTTTGTCGTCGGGGATGGAGCAGGCATTCCGCCGATATGATTCTTGATGTGAGGTGAGGCATCGCACCCTTCGGGTAATCCGGAGAAGATGGGGACATTCGGAGGTCTTCCTTCTGGGACCGGGGTCGTGAAAGGTCTGCATGAATATGGACTTTTTGCCGGATCGAACAGAATATTGTCTTTATTACTTTCGTCTGCGCGATATTTCTTGGGAGCAGTATTCGGTGGAGTATGCAGAAAATTTTCATTTGCCTGTTCATAGAGTTTGGCTATCAATATACTTGCAGGAATTTAGACAAATACTAATTAATGAATCTGTACTGATACTATTGAACAAAAACGGTTTGGCCGTTGTTCACATTTGAATAATTAATATTATCCTAAATATTTTCATATGGGTCGAGCACTTAATGAAAAACTACATTTATTCAAATGCACTTTATTAGAATATTATAATACCTACATATATAATGGTAATATTTAGGGTGGTCAATCCGTCCTCAAATTTCCTTGGTAACTTGATATTATCGTTCGTAGTCCATTCAGATGCAGCAAACGCTTACCTTCTTGATGGTAGTTTGATACCTTCAGCTTCTAATTCTTTCTGATACTTCTTTCTGTAGACTCCTTCGGGGTCAAATTTCTCCTCCAGCGACTTGTACAAATCGGGTTTCTTCTCCAAAAGGAAATTCAAAACCTTCTTGCTTAGCTCTTTTTGTTTGTCGCTGCATTTGTTGCAACCATGCTCAATGGCGTCAGGCAGATTACCTAGAAAAAATACAGAGTCGCAATGAAAAAACATCGAATTTGCTATTCGAAGGTTGAATGAGTAGGCAATTCTTCCATACTACACGAAAATGTTTCTGACAGCATATTTCTTTAGGCAGAAGAAGAACGGCACTATTTATTTTGACACCCTGTATCTAAAAACCGGAGTGTACCAAGGAATTGTAGCAAATGCTTCAGTGAACACCTTTCAATTCTGTTGACGATATGATTACATCCCGCATTGGCTCAATTCAGATCACTTTCGAAATCAGTTGGTTATCCCATAACTCGCCGTGAAAATTTTTGATTCTCACCTCTCATTTCCTTGGCATCAGGCGTGCATCCTTCCCCAGTCATGAGACAGTTGTAATAGTTATTCACCAATCGGTCACTTTTCAAAATTTCATCGATGTTCACATTGTCGTATTTTGTGGTATACTTGTCTTCAGGACGACACACCACAAAACCGAAAATTGCGGCAAAGCAGATAACAACTGAATGTCTCATTTTCGTTGGTTAGTTGTGGTCGAAGTGAAGAGTTGGTTCGAACTGATTTTTGTGGGATTGAACGCAATATTTATTCGCATTGGCTTAAGGTCGCGTGATGCCACACATGAAATTATGAGGATGAAAAAACTCATTTGGTTTTGTTAATTGGTTGTTAATTTGGAACAATGATCTTTGTTACTTCGAAGGAATTTTCGTATGACGATCGTATTTTTTTGTAGTTGTTATTTCATGGGAATATTAATTAGGGAACAATGGGTACCGGTTGAATCACAAAATCGTAACACAGGGTGGCCAACTGAAAATGGAGCTTTTTGATACATAAAAAATTAAAATTTTCAAATAGTATTAAGGATCTAGTAAGGTTCAAATGATATCGTTTAATTCTAGATGTAAAACTAATATGTTGCCAGAAAATGAACAAGTTATTATTCCTTCTGGCCATAACACTTCTTATCTCACTTCATAAATTTTACTTGGTATTTTTATGGGTCAGTTCTATTCGAACGAAAGCTATATCATAGTATCCAATTGGCTTAAACAGTGCCTTGTGAAATTCTAGGAAATAATCGATGAAAATTCCTATATTTCTCTCATAACAGAGTAGGGATCATGGACGATTCATTCGAAAGCTGTCAAAAATTGTTCCTGTTGAATTCTGGTTCGCATTCTATTCCCCACGAAATTCGAATTTCCATATAGAATTTCGAATAAATCATTTCCGACAATGGGTGTATCGTTCACACATACAACTACTACAATGTGTGCAGTCCGATATTTCGTTTTGTCTTCGTCCTTACCCTTATCGGAAACGTTTCCAGCTACCTGTCGAGCACTAAATCATCGGGTAATTGAGGACCTTTGACCGACCTGGTCCTCTAAAAAGGGACGATGGTCAAGTGAATTATGAACTTCTATATTCGGTATATTCTGAGCCACCAGTCACCCCTCTTCATTTGTTCTGTTCGACATATCCGGACCGCAACAATGTACAATGTTGAACTTCCATATGGCTAGAACGAAATGCGATGCTGGGACATTGTTATTGTTAGGGGAAGGTAGCAAAAAAATGAGTTGCTCCACTCGAGTATAATTTCGATATTGTATGCCAAAGGTCCCAAACGAGAAGCGAGTAAGAGCTTCTATATTATATTTCATCACAAGAGGAGATTAACTCACATTGAAGCCAACAACAAATAAAAAGAGCGTTCATTTATGAAAATCAAATCAATATAAATCTTTTAATTCCTTCCTAATATTAATGTGAGAATGTCAATGTAATTGTAAGAAAGAATATAAAAACGAAAAACAATAAGAAGAGTTTATTCAAAAACAATTATTCGAAATGGTTGGTACATCGGCCATCAGACATATTTTCCATTTTCATGTTATGGGAGCACTGCAATGGAAAAATGGCATTTGCAACTTCTTTCTTCAAAACGATAAATTTGAAGGGTGATCAAACTGCAATTGTCTACCCCAAGCTTCTCGAAAAAGGAAAAGGGCTGCTTGCCTAAATCAACGTCTCGAATGCTCAATGGCGTCTTCCCCAACGTCTCTTCCTTCCGCTCGTAGACCCAGAAACCCTCCCTCTCCAACCCTCCACTGGTCTCGGGTTCAGGTACATAATTCTACGTATGATAAATGGGCTGGTGGTGAAATGAGAAGAGATATATAGACTAACTAACACTAGGAACTACATCTCCTGAATTTATTATCCACTAAGTAAACATGGATCATGACTAATTGCCTGACTTGAATGGATTCTGATATTAATTTCGTTAAATAACGTTTGCGAAATATCAGAGGAGCTACGACGATGGAAATTAACGGGAAACGAGAAACGTGATATCGCCAAATTCATGTCAAAACTTTTGATTCTGATCATTTTGTTTCATCCTTGCAGTTTATATCTCTTTAATTATTTCGGTATAATATGCGAAGTAACCCCTGAACATCAGATACGTGATTTAAAGTGATTTTTCACAGCTTCATTGGGGTACATTTTCTAATTCAGAATTCCGAACTCACTTCTATTTCTTCGAAATTCGTTGGATAGAGATGAATTAGACCAAAAAGTTTTCAAAGTTCAGAGGACCAAAACGCAAGAATATTATGTGCTCCAACCTCGAAACAAAGTCGGAATCTATACATAATAAATGAGGATCACTATTCAAAAAACATCTCGAAAGAACAACATCCCGCCATAACAATTATTTCGTATATTCTTCGACATAATTGACAAAAAAAAATTGGTAATTATATCAATTATTAAAATGATATTCTTCGTTCACCAAAGAGAAACAATGTAACTTTCCTTGGAGAAGATTAATTAGGAGATTATATTCATTTTATCCATCGTAACTCATTATAATTAATACGTTTACGCACTAATGATTTTCCAAACTATAAATGAGTGCCTACACCAACGTCAAGTATATTCATATGCCAAAGTACAGAAAGACGGAAACGGAAGGATTTTAGAGAAAACTCGAAAACACGTAAACTCAAGTTATGATACAATGAACACACTTCTGAAAGGAAGCAGCCGTCAGTTAAATAAAGTCTATATGATACATCTTCTGAATGGAATTGGAAATCCCTGCATGAAATAATCCAATAATTCACAACATATTGATCCATTTTCTCTGTAAACATTGCTTCAATATTATTATACATTTCGAAATCTTTCAGAAGACGTAACACAAGTCAAAATTTCTTTGAGGACTGCCATATTGTCAACCCGTTGTGGTCTGAGTAGAGCATTAGAACCCCACAATTCCAGCCTAACAATTCAATTTGTCTCCCTGATGGATCGATAATAATTCATAAAACGTTCATATGTCTGACGTCTGTTATCAATCAATCATCCTTTTAATATATCCGATTCCTCGAAAATTGGTCCTTAAATGTGCGTCAAGTTGTCTCACTCCTCTGGATAATTAATCATGACGGTGTGAATGCACCTTTATGTGGATGTCTTTGCGGTAAAGGAAACACACGAAACTATTTCCGGAACGGAAGGAAAGAGGAAATAGAAGGACCATTATCGGTAATGCGTTTTCTTTGGGAGGGAAGGCAGAATTTTATATTGAATCGGCGTCGAATTTTGGGAAAAGCCGATTCCTTTTGTACGCACTGTATTATATACTGATTTCCGAAACACAAAGGAGTTAAAAAAAGATCTCAATTTAGTGAATGTGACAGATAATATGTCCTTATGTGTTCTGATTTTAACACTTCTTCGACATAGCTGGGGGTTTTTGATCATTTTTTAACTGTTTGGTTGAGGGATTTTTATTGGTTAATCAATCAACTATTTCATTCACCTTAATCGGAGTAGGCGAGTGGATTGTCGTCGGGGCCCAATGCAAAATGCGAGACAGAGATCGATTTGTTAAGTGAAACATCGCACCTAATAGACCTCAGTTCAGCAAGGAAAGCGATTCAGCGCCAACGGAAATCCGTAAATCCTGCCTACCCTCTGAATAAAACATGGGAAATATGCAAAATTGATGAAATCCAGTAAACTAGTATGCCCGTCAGACAATTAGAAGGGATTTATAAAAAGGTTACTTCAACATGAAATGATGCATAATGAATGAGGTTATGAAGTGCTCGCCGGAAACGGAAGCAGGAACGGAGGGGGCGACCAGGTGAGACGTTAAATCCCGTTTCCATGGTGATTTACGTTGATTACAGCCGAATCTGCGGTCACTAGTTACTTGATGAGGCTCGGTCTGCTGTTAGGAGACCAGAGAACACTGCTCAGGTTTGGCTACGTGTATCCGCGGAGGCTGGGGACGGCGTTTTTCAGCTGCGTTGTACAACTTGTCGTCATTAAAGGCCCTACGAAGAGTATTTAATGCTCCGGTCTGTATTTAATTGACGCAAGGATGAATTGCTGCGGAAGGAAGTATGTGGGGTGAATGGAGAGAGAGAGAGGTTAGGTCTGGAACGATTTGATCTGAAGTTAGGGAAAAGTTGAATCGTCTCGTGTCCAAGTTTTTATTTCATGTGCATGGTGCAGGACTGCAGGGTTGAGAGAATCTTCAGAAATATTCTCGTGTAGCTTCCTATTGGGCAATTAGAAAAAAATCTGAATAAGAAAGAAGTTGACATTTATATTTGATAATTCAAATTGTTCCGATAACATTTTTGTCAGTCTACAATGTTCCAGCATTGAAAGAGAAAACGCTAAAAAGTTTCAAGAATTGTCATTGGCAGCGACTGTTCGGAATGCCGAGTTCAACGCCCGCAATTCCCGCATCCATCCCGATTTCTGATCTCGTCCATCGCGTCCTCTCCAACAGTGTCGGGATACAAGAGAACCTAATTGAATAACGCGACTTCCCTCCCGGTACATCTGAATCCCGCTCCACAATCGGCGTACTCTCAACCCCACAACAAACCGTCCTGCAGCTCGCAGGAGTTGTTATCGAGCCATCCGCTCCATCAAAAGCCTCTTCGTAGGTCCGACAATACGCGCTAATTCCGCCCCTCAGCGTTGGCGGCTCATTTGGGTCCCATTCATTTGCACAATATACTATAGGTAGGTATTTATAAAACAAACTCATACATAAACAATTTTCGGGCCTAGCTAGGCGATAGCGGCGCGCGGAAACGTGGGCGGACGGCCTGGCCAATAGTAATCGCCCAGAGACGTGACAGTGGCGTAATTACGCGTTTGTCACACGGCGCGGCAACGTTCCGTTTTAAAACAACATGCGTGACAGGAGGAATTCGCAATAAGCGACATCGAAGGGGTTGGGGGAGTATTGGGGCGCTGAATTCGTTTCAACAGCTGATCTGTGGGGGTTTTAGCTCGTTGGGATCACGGATTTTGATGATTCCAAGCAGGAAACGCAGCATCTTCTTCTCTTGAATACCTTTCACAGTTGAGGTTGTTCACTTCTTTTTTGTAATACAAGGATATATTGAAAAAATCTTAGCCTACTATAGAATCAAACAAAATTTCAATGTCAAAATATTTTATTACTCAACATATTCTCCTCTTCATTGAATACATTTATTACAGCGAACCTGCAACGTCTCTAGACCTTTCAAAAAAAAAAGTTTCGTCTTGCTGTGCAAACCTGCCCTCCACAGCTTTTATTACCTCCTCGTTGGAAGAAAATTTACGATCTTTTAAACTTTTTGTCAGTTGAGGAAAGAGATGATAATCGGACGGAGCCAAATCTGGTGAATAAGGGGGGTGTTCTAGTAATTCTTACCTAAATCACGAATTTTTTGCATGACAACACGAGATTTGTGTACTGGGGTGCTGTCCTGTAAAAACAAAACACCTTTGGATAGCTGTCCGCGTCTTTTCTCTTCAATTTATTCCCGTAGAGTGGTCAGTAATGTCGAATAGTAATCTCCAGTTATTGTTCTACCCTTATCCAAAAAAATCAATCATAATTACTCCATGGCAATCCAAAAAAACTGAAGCAAGAACTTTGGACACGAAACTTCCTAGGTCGTGGAGAACCAGAGTGTCGCCATTCCATCGATCGATTGTTGCTTTGTTTCTGGATCGTAGAAACGTACCCAAGTCTCATCCATAGTAACAATTCGTTTTAAGAAGTCTACATCGTTTTCAAATCGAGCACAGATCGAACGCGATGCTTCTACCCTTGCACGCTTTTGGTCAACATTCAAACATTTGGGGATCCATTTTGCAGAAATTTTTCTCATGTCCAAATTGACGTAAACTATATGATGAACGCGTTAGTATGAAATCTTCAGTGCTTCAGATATCCGTTTTAGCCCAATTCGACGGTCTGATAAAATCATGTCATGAACTGCATCGATATTTTCAGGGACTGACACAGAAACTGGCCTTCCCGATCGGTCATCATCTTCAATGGAAAATTTACCTCTCTTTAAGCTTGCAGTCCAATTTTTCTCAATCGCATACGAAGGACATTGATCACCAAAGGTATTAAGCATAGCTTCGTAAATCTGCTCACCTCTTAACCCTTTTAAATACTGGTACTTGATGATGGCTCGATACTCCAATTTTTCGATTTTTACAATTTCGGTGGACATCTTTTTTTTTAATTTATCGGGTAACTCTGGTTTACTTCTTCGACGTCGAACTCTACACTGACACTTCTAATAAGTTATTGTTCGTTGATATGGTATCGCAATATTTTGTTTATGCATAGAACTGGTCTAGGCTAACTAGATATCAATACATCCTCGTAGTTCGCGAGAACCTTGACATACAATTTTTCTATCAAGGACAGATTTTCCCCCAAATTGATATGTAGGACAAGCCGGTGGCCCGGAAATGAAACCAGATGGAGCAGGCAGAATCTCGTCCATTATCGGAATTTGCATAATTGTTTCCGCCTCTGCAAAAACCTGCGAAAGAAAATACACTGACCGGCATGCCAATTGCAGGAACCATTTAGAGTTGTCATAAAAGTTCCGATGTCGCGATGAATAGGCGAAAGGCGCAGCCGAAAATTAACCATTCCGCGTACGTAGCGCGGAAACAATTTCTATGGCGGAGATGTTAGAGGTGAATTTGAAAATTCATATCTCGTACTCACGGGCCAGAAATAAAAGTTATAATCTTGAGAGGAGGCGAGAATGCAACTGATGTATTTTGCGGGATACAATGGAGGTATGGATCTTTTCAGAAGAACTTCGAATGTGGAAGGATGATTCGAGATACTGGGTCGATTCAAGTTAACGTGTGTCATCTAGAACACACCAGGATTCTCTGTTAAATGTAGCTTTAGTTCGTCATTCTCCAACAGAATCCAATGAAAAATATTCCAGAGCTCTAACTATCTAAATTTCAGCCAATCTTTAGTTATTGGTCAACTTTGGTATAAAAATGTAAGTTTTCGAGGTCGCTGAATTCAATGAAAAACAATCCGAAGCCCTAAGTATCATAGTTTAGATTTTCACCTGTCAAATAATGGCAGTTTTTGAAATATTGGAAATTTCAAACTGTCACAGCTCCTGTTCCTCTTATCGCATCAACTTCTCATTCATATTTTGTTCATCAGCTTCGTTCAGAAGACCTCTGTGCAGAATAACAACCAGAGCTCCCGTTTACAATTTGTTTTACGATGACCATAACGCTCCAAAGTATTGTTCTAGGAGTGCTTTTTCTCATTAAGTGTGAATGAGCATCGAATTATTCTCTCTGCTTCGCTGCATCTCTGACCCATCACTACCATCCCGAATTTCGCTAACCACCCTTCCATCATCCGATCAGCTAATATGGTTAAAGGGTTCCATCGAATTATGCGCAGGAACGAGCCAGACGGAATCGAACAACGACATATGTACCGAAACGGAAAATCTACCGCACGACAATAACGACACAACCGCCCATATTTACATAAACCATTACCGGTCACAAGTACCTATTTAAATCTGCGCGATGAACGTTCTGACACGTAAATACGGCCCCCCTATACTGCTCGCACATATGTCAGAAATATACGGAACCCCCATTGTTATCGACGTCGAATCTGCAGGAATATGGAGACCAGTGTAAATACAATTAAATTAAGTGACGGCAGTTCTGGTGGATATCGCATTTATTGTTATTGTTAGTGGCCGGGGCCGGCAGTCTCGACGGGCTTAATTTGTGACAGTTGTAAGGAGTTATAAATATGGGTGTTGTGCGAGTGGGGCATTAGCGTGCGAGATGTTTATTCCGGGGATTCGAGGACTTATCGGGTGGTTTATATGAATAATCGGTTCAATGGGGCAGCCTTTGGATGGGCGGATTGACAGACGATGAATGCGGACCAGAAACCAGGAAAACTTCAGTTCTATATTGAGAATTCAATAGATCGCCTATCCAGGTGAAGCATAGGGTGCAGTAAAGTAATCATTCCATGGTGCTTTCAATAAATGCACGAGACAATGAATACAACCAAGTTTCATATAAACCATTTATCCAATGCTGCGCGAAGCAAAAGCGACTGTTAACGTGGGGATACATTCGCCACGCGTGGGGACACACTGTGAAATACCAATTTAGGTTCAGATAAAAATTACAACCAAAAGTTTCATGTAAAGAAGGTTGCCACGACTAAGAGGACACCTCCGTAACTTCAGATTTTGAGTTTCATCGAATTCGTTGATAAATCCCACACAAAATATCAAAGTTCATTCAATACATGAAATTTTCACACGCATTCATCTTCCTGAGGAATTTGTCAATGCCCGAAAGATATTTCCGAAAGAAATTCATAACTCTTTTACACCACTTATGACGGAGATTTAACTCTGATTTTCATCAAAAATTCCATAAATTCTCTTGCGTTTTCAGTTCATTCAAAATGACTCGCCTAAGATAGCCAAATGCCTCGTCTTCATGAAAATGACGCGCACCATAAAAAATGACTGCTTAATATTTGGCGGAAGAACTAATCATTGTCACTGGCAGTAATTGAGGGAGAATTCTCAGTGCTGGCCAGGAAATTTTGAGTGGTATTTAGCAGACAAAGTTCTGCAATATCTACTTTGAATGCTGTTCAGCATAGAAGAATAGTCCTCAACTGCTCAAATGCCAACCTTTTTGATATTCAACATTGAATGAAAAAGCAGAAAGAAGTTTCGTTCTTTTCCCAGGGTAATTTTCAGTAGCAGCATTGAGTTTAAATATACATATTTAAACTCAAAAATGGTAGCAGTATCCCTAGCCCTAGGAAATCGATAATACAAATTATGTGGAATTCTTCCCTCCAATTCATTCATCCTTTTATGGGACGAAAGGGATAAAAATGAGAGAATAATCGTCAAAACTAATGATCCTTGCCGGTTGCAAATGAAAAATTCAGCTGAGTGTCGTTTCACGACTCTCTAAAACTCGAATGAAATTAAATACTGTCTCTTTAGCTCGAACTGGGCGACATTACGACTTCGAGTGCAATTGCATTCGGAGTAAAACTAGATGGAAGAGATATCACTAGAAGTGGCGTTTCGAAGCTTATAAGCCAACTGCTTCCCTTGGCTATAAATAGAACACGATTGCATGAATGATGCTCTGGATAATTTCTAAATGTTTGGGATAATTCCAAAGGCTGCTGCATAGAATGAATGATAAATTTTCCGACATTCTATCAATGAATGAAATTCAAATGTCGTCATAGTCAACCAGTTGATTCGTTTGGTGCTTCATGTGTATATACAGTGTCACCTAAAAGAACTTGTGCTTCGCACTGTATAATATAGCAATTCAGGAATAGATACGTTTATACTCAAGATCGATGATCCTCTTAAAAGGACCACATTCGTCTCCGAGCAAAACAAGCATATATGTTGTTACTTCCTAATTTATCACTGCGACGAAAACTTTTTATAGTCCGTCCCCAACGAGGTCTACACAGTCGAAATACTCCGCCACGGTGTGTATAACTACTCTCTAGGCGAAAATTTATGCGAGATAAAGCGGATTTATATGCAAGTTGCCAGATTGCCACCCACTGCTACTTTCCCTATTCAATTCGCCTTATAGGTATCTACCCCTGCAGTTTCTCATTTGTATCCGCCTAATAAAAAACAAATCAGAGATTCATCAGTGATCCCGTTGAATACTGATTGATTAGGTGTATCGTATCGGATGCGGGAGTCAGGACCGTATCGGGGATTCCCTAGACATTGACTTGTGAACCTTACTCCAATAATCTGCTCGTGAAAGTATCAATCATCGACACGCTTTTTAAGAAGAGCTTTCAACTGAGTAGTCCCAAAAATTCAGGCAGCCGTTGGTGAAGACTTCGTATTTCTGGCTGATGATGCATATCAGTTGTTTTGGGAGTTTAATTCTTCATGGAACACCTGGTATGACCGAAAATGGTATCAACAGGATTTCGAGGACGCTCAAATTGAATCTGTTCTTTTTCATTTTTGCGCACGATTATGGAGATCGAATGAAAATAATTTTTGTCATTGAGACTGTGGGCCTCAGGTGTGGGGAGTCCGACCCTGCCGCTCGATGTCCGTAAGGCTACGATGCATCGACGAAACACGCTGAAATGAAAGTTTGCGAGTTCATGAATATGCAACAGCACGTTTTATTTAAGCAAGCCAAGCAACAAAGCCGTTTACTCACGATATGGCGGCTCGGCGAGGCCAGGGAGGCGGAGAGGGAAAGGAAAGGAACACCGCCATGCAAATAAGATATTCCTGAAATTGGAGCGCCAAAAATTCGTGTCGCGAAATTCCCGCAACCGGATCTTCCTCGAATAGTTGTCATAGTCTGTGTGTTCTTGCGGGGTTTGTTGGATTTAATTCAATTTGAGCAGAGTTGGTAAAATGACTCGGCCGCGAATCGAAACGGGCATATCGTTTCTGTGTTTATCCCCGGGTGATACAGGAAGGCTCTGTTTAATGTCGCGATCGAGAAGCGCGGCCATTGTCGAGGTTCCTTCAGTCCTTTTCAGCTGAGACTTGAAATACGAATACTAAGAGTGAACCTTCAACTGGTAGCGTTGAAAGAAAAAGGTCAACTGCTCCCTAAAGAATAGATTAGTACTGTTGAGGGTTCCATGGAACTGTGTTTTATGTCAAATCAGTAAGTCTCCGTTGGTAGGTGGTAGGATGTTCTGAAAATATTCGAATATTTCAACATTCAAACAACCACAAACATCCCCAGAGATTTCATCACTCTCTCCGTACCTTTTTGTCTGATAAGTTTTCGACGCCATTCTTGAATAAATTCCTGATCTGATTTCCGAATTACCCTCAATTTCAGAAATTTACAACTGGCAAACAGTAGAATCGACGATTTTACCGTATGAAAAGACACATTGGCCCATAAAACCCGTCGATAAATTCAAATATGCCCATTTCGGACCCAACCTTTCCATAAAATAAAATCAGAGTAACGGACAGCAGTCGATTCTTACCGCGGATAAACGAGTGTGATATGTGGAACGGCAAATGCGGCTCTCGCCTCGTTAAAACGTTGCAACAATGCATCCGAATCAGTCTACTCCGATCGCATTAAAGTAAAATATAACGATGTAGGCGCTTATCTTAGGTTGGACGGAATTGGATCGCCAGTTAGAGCTCTCGAAATATGGCGCTGCTTTGTTTTGAGGATTCCGGGATGCAATTTGAGCCCTGGATTCAATTAAAGGAAAATATGACCTCGGTATCTCTCCCAGAACGGTGGATTATCTATAGTTATTGTCTGTGAGGAAGCTGCGGTAAACAGGATGAGTTCGTCGAGTGTTTGTCGGATAGTTGCTGTAAAAAATTTCATTAATTCGGTTGGAACAGTTGGTTCACTGTTATTGCCGACTGAATGGTTACTTGTTAATGCTGAATGGAATGAATTTAACTTTGTTTTCTTCGAAATGAATATAATACGTTTGTTCTATCAGTTTGAACCGAAATAGAGGGTCTGAGCCACACATTTTGGTCAAATTTAATGTTCTAAAACTATAATCTCGCTGTAATTTTTTACGTAGTTTTATTCCAGATAGAAGTGAATGTTTCGGTGCTCCCAATTTTCGTAATAAAAGTTCACGTGTTCAAGAGAATAGAACAATAAAGAATTACAACTGAGGAAAACTAACCGACGCCTCCAACCATTTGTAGCATCACATTCATTAAAATGTTTAGTTATTTCCTTACCATGGTCACAAAAATTCGGTTGGAATGATCTATTCAAACAAAAAAAGAATTTCGAACACCTACTGATGGAAAGCATCACCAAAATCACCCAAATATTCTCAAAATTTCAAACCACTTCAAACAGATTTGTGCCTTTTAACCGGCTCCTTCACCAATTTGTAGTCTCTGTCGATAAAATTTCTTACATGGTTTGATTTATTAAACATGATCAAGAATGATTTTGTTGGATAATTCCATCGAAAAAGTTCCTTCTGTATCTGAAAAGGAATGTGAGCAGTCGCAATACCCCAAGATTCCGGTAAAATCCTACGAAATCCGCCCGAAAAGCAGCGATATTCCTCCCAATAAAAACCGACCTCCAATCTCCACTCCAGACGAATTCTCACGGAGTCTCTAAATTTCCTCTTCCCCGATTCTTATCATTCCTGATTGCAGAAATTATCTCCCGCTACGTAGTCCATCCCCGCCTTCGTCTCCACCGTCTGAAATCCTTTTTTCCAATTACAACGTAAAAATCCCGGTTCCGCATTCCCCGTTCCCGTATTCCCGAGTGCATCAGATTACCGGATGGCAAATTGGATAAAATATACGTAGAGTGTTAGGTAAGTAAATGTTCTCGGAGAGAGGAGGGCAACGGATGGACGGATAAGTTGACGTGACGACCGGTCGAGAGCGCCATCTGCGCCCGTCTTCGACAAGTGGGGCAATCGATAGAGGAGGAGGAGGATGATTATGAATTGTTGTTGGGGGTGCGGTAATTGGGAGTCGGGAGGGAAATTTTCCTGTTCTGGCTACAGTTTCGAGGTGGATTTGACATTTTCGAGCATATACCACGTGACATGGAGTTATGAATTCCTGAATCACACCTGTACTATTATATTTCTTTATCTTATAATTGTTTATTGTAATCCATATGCCAATTAAACATTCATAATTATTCTGAATCATTTATCACAGAAAAATAATGATGAAAACATAAAAAATAAGAAAAGAAAAAACTACTAAATGCATATTAACAAAACGTACTTAAAATTGGCAGCAAGAAATCAGAACTCAAATGCTACTGATTGAAACAAATGACATCTTATCTAAATTAGTGACATCAAATCGATATCACTGTCCCAAATCACAATGGTTAAACCGAATTCAAGCCTCATCACGCTGCCATTCAATTCCAAAAAGTTTCACCTGTTCCCAGCGGAAAATGAAAAATTCAAAACTCAAAAAGTTAGGCGGGGAAGTTTCGCGAGCTATGAAACCGTCTCCTGATGTTCTTAGATTTTGTAAGCCTACGCCTCAGACTCCAGATGACCTCACAAAAAAAATCGTGCGACGTCAAATCTCAAGAATCTGCCAGACGATTTGAAAAGCTCCCGTTTGAAAGATGCGAAATTATAACTGGCGAAAAGATTGATTTTCTTAATCATTCAGATTCGAAATCTCTGTTTTCCACGTTGTGTTCGAAATTTCCGCCGAAAATTTCCCGTTGCAGAACCGCAACTTCTTCTTTGGCTCGCGGCCCAGCGCGCTTCATCTTAACCTCAAAACTCCCCGTTCTATTCAACATCGCGTGTCACCTGCATCTCCAATGAAAACCTTTTATCCTTATCCGAGAACAAACGTGTGTCTCGGTCAAACACGCACAAAGTGCCGATCGTAGAGCCCTCTCGAACCTTAAGACCACCATAATACACGCCACTGTATCGTCCGTAACATCAACTCGTTCAATATGGTGGATTATTTGGATAGGATAGGTGAGTGGTTTTCTTGGTATTTTTCATGCTCATAGCCGTCAGTACACGCATGTCTACTCTGTCGAAAGTATACTGACATCAAGTAGAGTATGAATCAAACAAAGTTCAAAGAAATCAACAACATTTTACATTTGATTTGATTTTATTTTTTCAGTGTGAATTCGATCATATTCATAATCTTCTACTAGAAATATACTTGCAAAATAATTGCTACAAAAATTGTAATGAATACAAAATACAACAATTTTAGTCATCCAAGATCACCTTATGTCAAAATCCAATGATATTTATCGATTGTGCAAGACTTTTTATGAGTTTTTTGGATTTTATTTTGGTTTTGCGAAGAATTACATAAACATCTTAAAATTGGCTAGTACAAAAAGAATATCCCCTAATACAGAGTCTTAAATCTTTTGTACAAATAGTATAATCGCTACTTTATTGATACCTCTGCTTGTTTAACACTCAGTATTTCAAAAAATTGTCAAAAAGATCTCCATAAACTTTCTCAATACTACTAGGAGGGACACTTTTTGATAGAGAATAATTTGGAAATTCGGAACCTTCTCCGGAAAGAAATATAGAACTCCCTCTTAGTCGGACCCCCTACGAACCCGCCTCTGATTCTTCGGACAACATCCCGCGTCCTAACGTCTTATCCAACATGGTGGATTACTTCGAAAGGATCGGCGAGTATCTATATATTGATCACGCGCCTCTTTTATTTCTCTTCCCGTAGTGCGGGCTTTATGTCCGGATTTTATGACAAATCCGGATTGAGTTGACAGGTGATTCTGAGTTGATGGTTACGCTACGGACCTGCCCGCCGTTCTATTTCATTTCCGTTCGTTACGCTTTTGTTCCTTATAGCATCTCGGTGTGCTGATCGATTAGCTCGATGTTTCTGTTTTTGCGGAGTCTCGATATTTTATTGCCACGCGATTTGAATGATAAACGTCAAGCACTTGATGGAATTTTCACGGAGACACGGAGACAACTTTGGCACAAATTTGGATTTTTTACTAGACTTCATTTTATCCACCGCAAGAAGTGATCTTCACAAAGTTTTTTCATAAGTAATATCATAAGTGCATCCAATTTTCCCGAAAAAAATCGAAAAAACACGTTGCTAAGTAATATTTTAACAAGAAGCATGAGTGCAGGTGGCAACAAAAATCCTAGTCGAAGACGAGGATTTTTGCACCTGCACGAATGCTTTTTGTTGAAAAAATATTACTTCGCACTGTGTTTTTTCGATTTTTTTCACAGGAAAAATTAGATGCACGAATGGTATTTGACAAGACTATTTCTTGAGTAACAGATTATTCTGGATGCATCTATGTATGTATTATTAATTTTCGTTGACAACAACTGTCAAGTTTTGCCGCGGGTAAACCCGAAAAAACTGCTGACAGCTGCTGCCAAACAATTTTCCATCTAGAATTCTAGAAACCATTTGTGATTCAAAATTGCGCGTTTCTGATTGGTGGAAATTAAGACGAGGGAAATAGTCAGTCAAATCCTTAACTGTTCCACGCGGACAGGTGAGCTTTGAGTGATTTTAAACTAGGCGCAGCGGTGTGAAGGGTCACAACCGGTAACGTCACTCGAACCGTTTCACAATTTCTTCACTCACATTGGCAATATTTAAGGTTCATGATCTCAGAGTTTTATTGGAATTCAGAGGACGAAATAAATCTTTGCTTAGGCGTCAACCAGTGACATTTCAAGTTTGGCTTTTAAAAGCATACACTGAGCAGCCATTTCACGAGCATAGCTCCAAGAAAAAAGGAACACACAGAAAAATCTTCAAACATTTTTCGGGACCTACAACAAATGGCCTCTCCGGATGAGCGTCCAAGTTTGGACCTAAACTCCGGCCATCTCGTCGTCCATTAATTTCATCGAATATCCACCGACGTAATTTAATTCAGTACTCGGCATTTTCCGGTCCGCATTATGCTTTATTAGCGACGACAAAGCCTTGAGGGAAACGTTTCGAAAACGCAGAAAGAAAAATGAGCGGGATAACTCATGACGGTGTCAACTTGACAATTGCTCCTTTCCCCCACGAGTTTTCACAGTCGAGGGAGTGATACGTCACGTCGTAAGGGACGCTCGGTATTACGGTTTAACTCCGGCTAATATCGAATGAGGAACGATGAAAAATTACCATACGGTTCTGCGATGTGACGTTTCTGAATCATGCATTTGTAGGGCGTCCCATATTTCATGCAACGAGTTTCTCAATAAGGAAAGCATGCTCCAAGACACAAGAAACACAGATTCTTAGTAACATCAGACTTTGAGAAATTTTATAATTCCTCAACTTTCTGGATGCATAATGAAAATCTGGGAGGCCGCAACCTCCAGCTGTAATTTTGACCCGCATGCCTTCGCGTTGCAGCAACGGCCCCGATCACACAATACATTGATTAGTTTGTTTTCCGTTCGTTTCGCATATGTCAATGTTCACACAGGAGGTTTGTTGACGGATTCCGTGTTGAATTTGATTCGGCGACTAATGAATATTCAATATGCAGCCACATACCAAATCTATATTAACGTATGGCGGTTCTTCGGCACCGCCAAAATCAAAACACGAATGGTGATTGAGGAATATTAATGTATTCAAGATTTTCCGATCGATTTAGGTATAAGATTCATCATATCGATAGTTTTGAATTGTTCTTATGGGTTCATACAAAACTAAAGGATCTTCGTATGAAATTCTATAGGAAAGATGCTACTGTCGATCAAGTTGAGGAGATTGGTCGGTCTCTCACTCTCTCCAACTTTTGGAACAAAGCTTGTGTATTTCGCAGGCACACAGCATCATGGAAATAATTTCCAATTTTGTCTGATTCAAACAGAGCTATGTCGAAACTCAAAAATGGCAACAAGCATGCAATAATAAAATTTTTGCAGACATCAAACCTTTTGAATGTTACACGAATTTCCAGGCAGTTTTATGCGCAACAAAAGAGAATTAATTATTGAACATCCTCCTCCCTTATATGACCGCGAATGTAATGTATACTCCCTTTGGGAGCAATTTCGTATGCGATGTACAGGCGGACTCTTTTAAAGTCCTGTTATTCGGTCTTACTTTCGTTGTTGCTTTCAACCCCTCACCGCCTCTCGTGTTCGTCAGTTTATGATGAACAATAATAAACGGGGGTATATCAAAAAGACGCCGTCGTTCAGGTGAACCTAAAGATTTTATTTCGGAGGGTTTCCTTCCTCCATCTGCTCACCCTCTCTGCCAAGGGATGACGATGATCTATCGATGCCTTCAATATATCGCTGCCAAATACAATTTCTTTTGGCTATACCTAACACTATTTCTATTTAATTTCTGAATTGATATATCAGGGAATAAAGCGAATAGAGTGCTCGTCAGAAGTCGAGGATATCCATGTTTTCCGTAGATACCTACCTTCATACAATCAAAATTATTTTTTTTTATTTCATAAACTAATATTCAAAAGTCTCATCTGAAGGGAACTTAGACCGTTCACACAATATTCAGCTACTGAATTTGCCTTGATAATACAATATCTCGTTCTTGTAGTGGCACCATAATGACGATATTTTGAATAACACATTTCGTTGGTATAGACGAAAAATTTCACGCGAATTGTGCGGTTACTTTCGAAAACATCGAATATACGAAGATGCATCACTGTATCGATGTTCTACCGCAATATTACATCAAAAGTTTTCTGCGAAGACCTAATCCCCGCTTCCACCCCTCCGTATTTCACGTCTCGTCGGACGTCAGAAGATTATTAGGAGTACAGTCTGAAAATCGGTGTCTCCAGGCAACCAATTTTAAAGGGAACGCAATTAACAATTGGCTCTTTTTCCACTTATTTGTAGTTCCTGGTAACCCCCCTCTCGAGTGCGATTTTCCACCCTCCGTGCAAGTAATAGAATGGGAATCGCGCCCCCTCTCGGTGCGGATCGATATTAAATTATTCCACGATGAAAGTTTGGTTAGGTCGATAGAGGGGGTTGAACAAAGGAGGGCACACTCTTGATTTTCTGATTTTATCTCCGGCCGTTTAATTACGTGAATCAGGGGAAGATTTCCTGATTAGTTTTCGATAACTGTAAGTTTTTTGCGGAATAAATGAATATACAGGATGCGGAATACGTCAATATGGGTTCAGAATTTTTTCGAATATTCCAAGACGTCGTGCTATTTTATCTAGAATTCAGAGATGGAATGAAAACTGCTCCATCTATTCGAATATTCATTCTTTCAGATGGAATTTCTCGCCAGTGGTCAGTTATTGCGGATGTCGAGGGGTCACATTAATACCTAATGTCCGTCATTCCTTCTCAGAAATAGTATGTGGAATGTTCTAGGAATGATAAATAATATTCCAATTCCGAATAGTTTGCTTTGGGTTCCCCAGAGAAGAATGTCTGACCGAGGGGCACTCTTTCGGATCTATATTAAGGCTACGCCTTCGGCCGAAAATCAAAGGGTATTTAATTCACCGGCGACAAGGGGAAAGCCTAAAATTGAAACGTATCTAGGCTTTGATGCTGCTGGACGAGAGATTGCACGATATTGATGTCTAATTCAAAATTGAGACAGACCATTACGTGAAATCATTGATGAATCCCATCCTATTAGCGATCTATCCTTCCTTGCCAATAAACACGAATATCTGAATCAACCCCTCCCCATCTATCACAGAAAAATCAGTTCTTCCCTTTTGTCCTCTTTGTGTGAAACGGGTATCCTGAAGACGAAGCTCAGGTGCATCCAAATCAACCCAGTAAGGCAAAAATACGAATGTATTTCTCGTGTCGAAGAAGGCGACGGGCTATTCGCGTATGATATAATGCCCGTAATTTTATTCTTTTTCGGAACACGACCGACGGTTGCCCGGCGACGCTCCGTTTTACGGATCGCAATAATCCTGCGCTTCGACGGCTCGCGGTATATCCACGACAACGGAGAGCGGGCTCTGGATGAGGATGGTGATTTTGACAAGTTGGCGGATGCGATTCTTTTCTCTGCATACTTGGACGCTGATTGGTTGCGTGCACAATTGATAATTCTATGACAGTGGAGGCAGAACCAAACCATTCGTTTACATCACACCCATTCAACTGAAAATCAGCAATTCTCCGTCTTTTCAAGCAATTTTTTGTGTAGTTTACTACATTGAAGACATGATGGAGACATGATAAT
This sequence comes from Adalia bipunctata, assembly GCA_910592335.1. Taxonomy (NCBI): domain Eukaryota; kingdom Metazoa; phylum Arthropoda; class Insecta; order Coleoptera; family Coccinellidae; genus Adalia; species Adalia bipunctata. The sequence goes on along the minus strand of OU342952.1, from coordinate 191,021 downwards.
TCATTATGGAATTGAAATAAAAGTCTAATTCTCAATTTTTTTCTTGACAATACAAATGTGACCAAAAGCATTGATTTCTCTATGATGTCATAGATATACCAATTGGCGTTTAATTGCATCAGTAGTGATATCATTATATTTTTTTTCATATTTGATCCTTATGTAGCCTTTTCTGGCAATCAAACTTTCCTCTCAGACGGAGCTATTTCAAAAAATTAATTTCAATATCTCCAGCTTATAATTTTCCTAATTTGTTCGAATATTTGAGGGTGAATGAAGAACAATTTATGTTCTATTAAGTTTATTATCAATCAGAATCAATTCACAATCTGGTTGTACAAGTTTGAGCTTTAGCATCCAAGTTGTACAAGTTTGAGCTTTAGCATCCAAATTATTTTCTCACATGAATCGAAAACAGTTGATATAAGACATGTATGATTTGACTCTTTTCGCAATATTGCATTTTAGTGAAATTACATCATTACATAATCCATCCATATAAATCATTCCAATGGTTTTCATTTCAGAATACGTACTGAGCAGTAATTCATCCGGGTATCCAGTAGCTGTCAATTCTACAAATCAAATAAGGTATGTGCTATTTAGGTAATATAGAAATATTGGGATAACTGCATCTTACATAGTCATGGTAATGGAGTTATCGTGCACTTCGAAATTCCATAACATACCCAGTCACACCAAATGGTGTGAATTCAAGGAAGAAAGATCGAAAATCCCTTTTCTTGAAAGCTGCAAAGCCCAGCGTAATCCGATAAAAACTCAAACACACTAAGCGGTCTTAAATCGAGTGGAAAATTAGAAATGCAGCATAGAACACCAGACTGATATATGCCACGAACGTAAACTGTAAACTTCAGTCAACTCTCTGGATTAAGTAAAATTCTTCTTCTTGGCTTATTGCCCATTAAATTTGAATGCTAGCATAAAATACCCCTGTTATGGGCTGCAGTGACGTTAAAATAATTTATGGGGAAACATTTTAAAATTTAGATCTCGGATTACACAAGATCTTATCCTCATGTTAGTGAATGTCATCTGGCGAATAAGAATGTTCTCGTAAAGTATGAGAAGTTGGGAGGACTCGCGTTTTTTAAACGTCTCGGGATTCTCCATGCAGAATTTTGAAATAACTTTTAATTGGGTTCGAAAAGCAGGAAGGAATCTCAAATTTGATAAATTTGCCTCCATTAAACTTGTATTTTTAACATGGGAGTCAGAGACATTGAACTTGAACATGGCATTTTGATAAGGGCGATAGATAAAAAAGATCTTTGCTTTGTTCATTTTGGTGAATGTTTTATTGATCATTTTATCGTTGGAAGATTTATGATACTCAATTTTCAATGCAAAAAAAGTTCGAATTTCCACTCAGCTACCATCTGTTTACATCCACCTATAATGAGATGGAAAAAATTCCGTTTCGCCGCCGGCTACGATCGCAAATATTAATATCACGAGTTAATGTTGATCCCATGTATAAATACGGAGCGCATTTTTAATCCTCATAAATGATCGCAACGAATGTTCAGCCTGAGGTGGAATGGCCGATATTGAATTTCAAATTGTAGCTTGGGGCCCGTTTATCCTCGAAAATTATGAAATGACACGTAATTAACTGTAATGCTGATCTGCGCATGGAAAAATATTAGTTTTTGTGAGTTGACAATGTTAATGTACGAGGGACAAAGAGAGTTCACGTGCGGAAGGAACGAATTTATTTCAGGAATGAGCGCATGTAATCGAATCATGATCTTTGTGGATTGAACGTATAAAAAATTATGTAAAACTCGAAAACGACCTGGACTTGATGATGATTCTTTCACAACGGGAGCCCAATCATCAATTATTCCAACCTGACATAACATGCGTGTCCCCAGTTGTGTAAACAGCCATAATATAACCATTATGAAGACGGAGCGTTTCGAAAATTTGTTTTTATTCATGCGGCATACCAGATCGAATCAGTTAGATTGATGTATTGGGGATCAACTCCGACAGTGCGTGAAATTCGACCTAAAAGGAACGTCCGAGACTTGTTGGTCCCTTTTCCATTTGCCAGTTTCCTGTTTACATTTCTGACTGCGGAATAGCAACAGGCGGAGTGATGAGGTGCACTCAGATACGCATCGTGCTGCGTTGATGCAGATCCTGATGCGAATACGAGAACATTCGCCAGAATTTACCGAGGAAGTGAAAGAATTATTCATCTAACATCTAAGCTGACCGAACGAAACATTTCTTGTCATCAATTGTTGTTATTTTTTATAATATGTTTCTTGCGGAGGTTTCCTGAAAGAATACAATTACTCGAATGAAGCAGGAGACAGTTTTGTCGCCCACTTGTTGGCAGTCTTATTTCCACAACAGACCCAGTGGCGTTCAGACAGGGCACTTCCTGTTCCGGAAAACCAATCATGTTCACCCACAACAGGACCGATATTAAAACGCGTAAACAACCCCAACAACTTCCGCAGAGGCATGCGAAATTCAAGGTAGAAGAGATAATATTTCTCTCGACTTGAGCGCATAAGGTTGATATTTCCATTTTCCACCCCGAAAGAATCTCATTTTCCAGTTTTTCCTCGAGGCGAGGTGAGAGAGACCTGTCAGTGAGTTTCCCCACCTCACACGAACTGACGTTTTTCGTCAGTATCCCGTCTGATAATTCGAGAGACCCGGTCCTGGGAGATTTTTGTGCTCCGACATCTTTTCAACGTGCCGAGTTCTCAGGGCTGATGAAAGAACGGAATTTATGATGATTTGGATCCGGGCCTAGAGTATTCGCGCCATGAATTTTTTATTAATTCCGTCCCGAAAAGTTGAAATAAGTTCCGAGAGATTTTTCAGACGTAGCTTCTTTCTTGTTTTGTTGAGATTTTTAATTCAAACATTCTTTAAACAGGTCGACATGGTTTCTAAATACTCCATTTCTCAAAAGTATGATCAGTTTCTATTTTAATAGAAAATGTAGTGTCGAACTGCATTGTGGATATTTCGAGAAATCAGAACGATCCTGCTGCAGCAGAAACCCTCGGCCATACCAGCATGGAGATCCGAATGACCGAACATCGCTTCTGTTGTGGCCCGGATTTCAACATCGGTCAAATGTCAGGCCGCAGTAAAGGAGTGAAGTTTCAATGCGGAACCCGGAGCTCTCTGATGCTGAGGGTCTTATCGTCCTCATATTTACCGACGAGGGGAAAGAGCATCTTATCGCCCGTCCTTTTGCGACACGGCTAAGCTTTCACAGCGCCCTCTGTCGCTGACATCTCTGAATGATATCTTTATAATTCTATTATTATCTCCTTATCTTTTTTCTATCTATTAACGGCGGGGTCTCGACTTTTGTGCCGCGTAATTTTATTATGCGCCCTTTCTTCTTAATTTCGACGGTGGAAACAACGATTTTTCTCTCGTTTCGGGACTTCAGTTTTCCATTACAGTTTGGGAGCTGGCCGAATTCTCATTTTCTGCCCTGCCGACCTAATTTTTCAGAGGAATAGAAGGTAAAGATTTTACAGGAATATAGCACAATGGTGAAAAAAAATGTTTGATTGGGGCGGTAACCTACTAGGTGGAAAATCGGTGGTGCAGTTTTGTTGGAATTGACTTTGAGACTATCAGTTTGTTAGGACGAAAAATATGAATTTCCTAGAGTTCATTCGGCAAACATGGCGCGGCGAATAGCAACAGGCGAGAATGCAAATATATCCAATTCCAAAAATTCCCGTCATTAATGCGAGTTCCGACTGAAAGTTGTCCGTCGTGTTCCGCGTCCATAAATCACCAAAGTCGCTCATACGTCCATACGTGATTACATGCATAGAATTCGAGATCGATCTCGTTGAAAAATAGAAAAATATGCGGAATATCCGATTCGCGTGAACGAACGGTCGCGGTCTGGCCGACTGCTGGTACACGTGTTGAAAAGAGGAACTTTTTATGCAGATTCGTGTCTGCAGACAGTTGAGCAGGCTGGAGCCGCCGCCGCAACTTATTCCGCTATCACTTCGTCGATCGCGCCGGTATCGGTTTCGTTGAATTCGAGGAAACGGAAGTGTTCCATTTCGTTTGGCGGTTTCCAGGAATCGGGTCGATTCGATACTCGGAGCTTTCTGCATCTCCTGAGGATTTCATCTGACCTACGTTGGCGTAGGAGATTCGCCGATACTCTTGAAGAACTCCCGCGATTGTAGAAAAAGTTCGGAACGAAATCTTACGATGATCGTCGATTTGACGAACCCCAGTTATGTACTCGTTTCATACGCTAGAAAAATATTTATGGACATATCAAAAGTCATGTATGGAACGCATAAAACTCTGGTTCTATGTGAGACAAGACTTCATAAACTTGTGGATTCTTGATTCTTTGAAAGGCGTCATATTGGAAAACTCTTGAGAAAGCGTATCAAGATGTCCAATCGAACGGGAATTTTCTAAAGACCGCTGAAAAGAACCTTATCAATAAGCCGTCCATCCCTCCGAAACCTCATATCTTCCCTTTTTACCGCAGATAAAATCCGAGAAGGGCGCGAAAAAACCCATCTGGCAAACTCCAATTAACCCAGACTCCGAACCTATCTAATGAGAAACTCATGGAGCTGATCAAATTCGTTAGAGCCTCGCTCTGAATGGAATTTCCCATATTACTTCCTTCTCTCGACCTGTTTTCAAAAGACAACCTCAAAGCCTCCGCCATTTATTGATTTCTGAACAGCTCGTCTCGTGGCTGTCGTCAAAGCAATTTGATGCAAGTTGTATTATGCGAGGAACGGAAATTGCCGCCCTCCTCTACCAACGCAGGTAATAGCGACTTGTTTGCATTGTATCAATTAATCGTGTGAAGCTGCTCTCGCTCCGACGCCTCACCCCCTTCCTGGTCTGTTTTCAGGATGCTCGGATCGGTATCTAGACATTGTTGGAAGCGAAGATCGAACCTACAAGAAGACACTTCGAAGCTGAATTGTTCGATTGCAAGTTGGCGAAGGCGCCGGTCTCTTGGAAAGCTTAATTTCTGAATATTCTTCGCTGCGACAGCGATCGATAGAGCTCGAACGTCTACTTCAGCGTATTTTAGATCATTTCATACCGAAACTATTAGGAACATATAAATTTCCTGGAATATCTTATCCATTTGAGCTCTCGAAACACTCCAGATACCAATCTCGATCTTTGTATTGAAATTAATGACTCGATTTTTTGGAGATTTACGAAAAGGCCTAATCCAACTATATTGTTAGTGAATTGGTTTTATTTGAAAGTGACGTAAGAAAGAGGTGATAGTGAGATTGAGCTGATATTCTTGCGCCTAGGAAATTTTTGTTCCTGGTGCAGAATGGCGGAGGTGCTTGTACCTTTTCCATAAAATGCCACATTTGGACTAGTAGCAGGCTTTATATTAAAGCTTCTTCAATTCAATGTTAGCATTTAACCATTTCTGTTTCTCATTATAGTGGTAGAAAAGCGATTTTCTTCTCAGTTATTCTATTTATCTAATTCGTAGACCTCCTGCTATTCTGCATTCCCCAAGATTGCGTCGGACCACCAAACACGGAAGGGTTAGTAGGGGCGACTTGTCACCGAATTAACGTCCCAGCTCACTCCTTATGCCCTCTAATAAGCATCAAATCAACGGGCGAAACTCTACTTGCATATAGAAACCGAAAGCTTTTAGGGGGTGTTAGATCGTCAAAATCTCGAAACGAACGCCCAAATTTAATCAGAGCCCACTTTGATCTCCAACCTAGACGGGAATGACGACAGGTCACTCACGTCTGTCTCTCCCCACGCAAACTTGGATAATTCAGTAACAATGACTTTCGACCCCCCGGTACTCTTGAAATTATTTATTGCATTAAGAGCAGATTTGATTGACTTTGTGTCCTTCTCGTAGTTCAAGTGATCATTCAATAATTTCGAATAGTCAAGACAGAATGATCCTGTATGATGATTGCAGTGTTTCTGGATATGGCCCAACCGAGGCTTCGATATTTACGCATCGCAAAAAGACAAGAGTAGAGCAGACCCTCATTAATTAACCCCGTTTCGATAAAGTCTGATCTGGCTGACATTTCACGTCGCAAAAACCGTAACGAATGCGAAATATCGGAGCGATCGGTTCACCTGTGCATGTTATCTCGTCGATAGCGATATGAATATGCAGCCCCGATCCCTGTTTCTGTTTCAGTGACCCGAATTCCCAACGATCTCTCGTAGAGAGCGACCGGAAATATCATGCATGAAATCCTAATTTCCAACCCCGGGTAGGACCGACCGATTTCATTCGGTATTCCATTTATGATAAACGAAATTCCAATCCGATCTAGTCATTTATTGTACTCTTCTTCTTGACGTTCAACACTATTGATACCTTTGATATCTGCAGCGTTCGTACGACAACAAAGATAGCGGAGAAGTAATACCTCCTTTGTCTGTGTAGACAGAACATCCTTTACAATATAGGAAGTTGTGACTAGCCTGTCCTGCATCTCCTTCAGTCCCAGTTTATGAATTGAAGTCTCTCTTATAGTCAATAGTAGGATTCGAAAAATTCACTACTAAACGCCCGTTTGTCTTGTTATCCTTTCGAAATTACCGCAGAGGGGAAAAAGATGAAAGTGCATTCAGAATCATGAAATTTGTCTCTCGGAGCAATCTGTGCTTCACTCCGAACGAAAGCAAGATTCGCCCTTGAAAACCCTCATGCCAAAAGCCCTCAAAAGCGGAAAATGAACTGGAGCCATCGTGTACTCGACAAAACTGCGAGCATTGTAGTAACTATCGTTAAATAACTCCGGGTAGAGTCAACTATGAACCGTTCCCTCGTAAAATAAAAAGCGAATAAACCCTCTTAAAAATAATTGTATTTCAGCGGAGCACTGTTTGTCGCAGCATTAATCAGAGGTGTCCAATTGCAGCGTATCTCTACAGTTACTGCTACTAATTTGCTACAGCAGATCACCGTAAGTTGAGCTCGACCGAGGCCCCCTCTGTGTTGTTATAATGGAAGTAAATTACAAGGAGGACCTGATTCGATGTGACAACTAGCTCTTTTATTAGCTCGCCCAGATTTCGGAGGTGCGCTCTCTCCTCTAGTTCGTTAGGGATGAATAAATGGAACGGTTTGTTCGGATTGACGAGCCCCACTGAAAATCATCTTTTATAAGGACCTCCTGGTATTATTCGGCAAATCGGGTTACTGAAAAGGGGTAGATATTGTTGAACGCCTTATTTGATTATCTTGTAACGCCACTCATAATCAGAACGGCAAAGGGGTCATGTGTTACTACAAACTTATGTTCAACATGAAGCTTCGGAGAAATCTGCCCATTTCATAATTCATATCATCTTTTTCGTGCACACAATGTTGCAGATTCTCTATACGAACCACGTAGACCTCCTCGAACAACGAAACAAGACAAAAACCCGTTATTTCGCCAATTTGGAGGACTATAAACCACGGGTATGAACATTAAACTCTCATCGAAGAATTCAAAGCGGAAACGGCGGACATTCAGGTTACAATTTCCACATTTCCGTTTATAAGGAATGCTCCAGACGTTCAGCCCTCTCTCCCGTCCTGACAATACGTTTGGCCTCTGCCGTTCCAGGGATCGCCAGATATTGTCGTCATTTATCATGGGGCCTTCGCAACAATGGACACATCCCTGAGATACACTTTCATAAATATTTAGGAGTGTATCTCGGAAGAATGGGAAAGGAAGAATTAGATTTTTTGGGGAAATTGGGTTTTTGTGCTTCCCGTACAAAGAGCGTGAGGAATAAATACGTCGTTCGTTTGAATTTGTAACGGATAAAAGTAGTTTTTAAACAATTTCAGGTTCACAAATTTCGGGATTATTTTTCAGTGTTGTCAATGAAATTCTTGGGATATGAAATACATTATTATCTACATACATGACAAAGAGACACATTTCTAGTTCAATTTAACTTCAACCTCCCTCGCATACCACAATACCAACTTCAATTTATAGATGATAACCACCAAAATCCAATTTCATAGAAGGCTATAATCAACCAAAATAAAACAGACCGAAATACGTTCGATATATAAACTTGGTCCGTTCTTGAATCATAATTCATTTTACACCCCTCGGTGGGTTCAACCCCCAAATCTTATCGATACCTGAATGCAATAATTCAGTAACAAACGGTGAATAAATTATTCCAGCCTTGTAGTAATAGATTATTATACGTAACGTGACCCGGAGTAATTTTGAAAATTAATTAAGGTGATTGTAATCGTGAGGTAGCACTACCCTAACTGTTAAAATTATTTATATTTTCACGTATCGCATTTGACTTCTTTTATTGATGAAGGCAGCACTCGATTTTATGAAGATTTTCGCACTGAATATATTCTGTCATCTGGTGAAATGTTTTTCAGAAAAAACTATATACCTTCTTATAGCACACGATTAAAAAAACTGAAATTTTTTTTTTTTAATTCAGTGGTTGTCTCCAAAGTGAGTCGGACTCGGTTGAAATGTTTAGTAAGGGTTGATATGGTAACTGAATGGATGATTGATGATTTCTCTGACTACGAATTCGAACAAAAAAAGCTCCTTGCTTTAGGGGGAAGCTTTCAAATTTGTTATATTTCACAGTATCAAGAAATAAATGGTCTGAATGCACTTCTGGTCATCCGCTGATGAGCTTCCGAGTTCGTCGTCCATTATTTTCCACTCGAGAGCTGCAGAAATGCGATTCAAATATTCTGAGACCTCCACTTAGAAATCAGGAACTCGTGAAATGGAATTAACCGAAACGCGGTACAGTCCAAAGGAAAAAATTGCATGAACAAGCACGATCCTCAAAATTGAATTCGTCCGGGTCAGAAATGCCGGAACTCAATATTCGCAGGTAGAAAGAGTTGGGAGGAATCTCCAAAATAATGAAGTAATTACAGAACAGAAAGCTCCCAAAATTATCGAAATTTTTTTCTCTTCCTTTCTCATTCTTTTTATAATTGAAATGTAAAACTCATTGTCGAATCCTTGTGATCCGTATTCCTTTTCATCTCGTCGAGTCGGGGATGAAATCAAAGAGTTTTCGGTTCTTTTCTAAACCGAGTTCCGGCACTCGGGCAAATTTCAATTTGAATATCGGATTATGCATAACTAAATCGAATTATTGCTTCTAGGCGCACTGGGATCTATTCAACGGATTGTCACTTTCATCTGAAGGAAAATGTGTATGTGCTTTTTCTAAAGTGCTGAAAGCCCTACTGAAAATGGCTAATTTCAGTTGGTTTTGCTGTCGGCGATGGGTTCCTTTCCTGGGCAGTTTGGCAATCGTTTCAATCGATTTCCTACCCAAATTGCAAACCAGGGACTCCAACACCTTCCTGCTCCTCCTCGCCCCGCAGGCGACAGAATTAAACTAACACGAACTGCCATCATGTTCTTGTAATGGACCAGCAGCATCCTCTGATCCTGCTGCGGCCGCCCGTTCGAATATTTGATCAAGTACGCCGTTTTAACGGCAGGTGATTAGTCCCGTTACATAGTTAATGTTATCAGCGGATTGCAGATTACCCTCGGCCCACTCGATAATTGAATTCAATTTTAAACAATGCCGTTGCGCTTTCGTCCTATCTGGGTCTCTTTCCTGAAAAATGCATGCTCTGTGGGTGCTCGTTCGCAATGTCCGGGGACAAAGCTATCGGTTCGATTCCTGGGTGGATTATTATTATGTCGATACGGTCGGGTTTCACTCGTTTATTCTACGTTTAATAGCGATAGTGACGTATATTTCATGACTGATTAATCGCCACTAGATGTTTCGGTCTCAAATACACTCCGAGATCGAAAAATCGACATAAAATACTGAAGAAGGAACAGCCGCCACAAAATTTAAGGTTTCAACAAAATGGAGCTCAAGTTGAGCTGCTCAACCCCAATATTATGGACGGGTTAGCAAATTCCCGGATACGAAATTTCTGAATCGATAAATTGGACGAGTAGGATTCATACAGTGGCCTGCTCGTTTCCAGAACATAACCCCTATAGATTTTCACTCCGGGATTCTCTAAAATCCATTGTTTCCGTTTGAAAACCAACCTGCTTGATGGATTCGAGAGAAAAAGGTGAACTGATACTTAGAAAAAGTCGTTAATACTTTCCCCACAGTCGTACTCGAAACACGATACACTAACACCTACAAATTATGTCCCGGCTGAGAAACGGCCCCGTCATCGAAAACACGGCTCGATCATCAAAGAATTCCTGTCTGGAATAAATCAAACAGAAACGAATTCCCCCTCGATGTTTTCCATTAAAGTTATGGTACCAATTATGGGCGAAACCATACCACGTCCCCGCTTCACTCGGGCGTCGTAGACGAATAAATTTAATTAAAAAAGAAGGGGACCCTACACACATTCGAAAAAATCGTAGTCATATTTCACGGCCCATTATTTGTCGGGAAAGCCTGTGTCGTGTGTCTCGTGAAAGTCCGGGCACAAATCTTGGCCGGAAGACACACATGTCACGCAGTGGGTTATTGCCGAGGCTCATGTTACCCCTCCGACATGTGTAGTGGATATTCTTCGGGGCTGGAGAAGGTTCGAGTTGTTAATCGCCCATTTGGCCCTACCTGTCGCAGGATCGAGAATTAGCGCCGTTTTATGGCCGAATATTAAGCAGATTTTACGTGGTTTATGCACAGAACAGTATCGTGAGATTTGACAAACTTCAAATTGTTACAGAACTTCATCGGCTCTTTGGTCAATCTTCAAAATCATAAAGTATTCATTTGTCTATTCTTCATTTCACCTTCAACTCATATCATGTTTCATCGAGGCAAAAATACCACAGAGCATAACTTTACGACCACGGCACAGCAGGAATATCCTGGAAATCTCATTCTCCCGCAAAGACAAGCGAATAAGGTTTCCCCAATTTTTCCGTGAAATAGTTGAATCACTACCGTTTCCTTTCCCTTTGAACGCCTTTTCTCTGCGCCATTTACCAGAACACAATAGCGCCACCGTACGGTCATTTTGCAAAGGAAATAGCACCCTAATTTTATATTGCGTCCTTTTGACGGCCCTTCCGACCCACGGGTTAAAGTATACCGTGCTTGCTTTCCTTGTGTATAAGACTTTTTTCATTTCATTGTTGTCTTCGAGGATGTATCAGAACAACGTCAGAGCATATCGTATATTTTTTCGATTATTGAGATTGAAAATGATTATTCACAAAGTGATTTAGTCTAAGGAAACCGAGCATTGATTTTCGATGAGTACAGCTCTAAAGCGATCAGTCCAGCCTCGACTCAAAGGAAAACAGATCATCATTCATAATTTGCAAGCATAAGGCGTACACGGAAAGTTGGACATGGCGTGGCAGAAGAATAGCCTCACACCAAAATCACTGGCTTTTTGCTCTACTGGTTCGGAGAACATGAAAGTCTCTACAAATTGTAATGATACATGTTGGTATCAGAAAAATCACATCAAGTGGGAGTGTGTGACCCCATCAATAAAATCTTATGATTCTTCGTCAAAAGGACACTTTCAGGCACCAGCTACGCATAAAAATTGAAGCATGAATAGCCGTAAAACTGAGGTGCCCCCTCGAACGATTGTTCTTCCTCCATTTGTCGAATGTCTCAGTGCGAATAGGAAGGAAAACTGCCTTTTACGAAACTGTTATGGCCTAAGGAGTCAACGGAGCACGAAGGATGTGTTCAGTTTCATTCCGTATAGGCTGTAAAAGCGTCTTCACGATCGGGAATTGAATTCATTGTGAGGAAATGGCTGATTTAGGCGGTATAAACAGGTCGGTGAATGTCTTTGAATATTGTTTCTCTCAACGTCGACCTGAACGAGTTTAATTCGTAGTCTCAAAAAGATTTCGAGCAGATAATTTTCACCAATGAAATGATTGGAATTGAAAACATGTTGGCCTGAATATTCGTCCTCTATTCTGCTATATAGATAAAGAAGATATTAATTGTTGTTGTTGAATTAATTAAATAGCTGAGGTCGGTACCTCAAGGTAATCAGGGCCTTTCGATGTGAAACATAACTAATAATGTTCCGGTTAGTCCTCTATTTTGCCTCTCCTATTTAGGCGAAGCAAAACGGGGAAAAGTGCTGCTTGCTGGATGCACATCCAGCAGCGTCAGGAATTTCCAATGAAGCCGCTGGAGCATCAAACATGCACCGCCTAGTTGACGAGTTTCCGGAAAATGCACCTCGTCAGGTGGGGACATAATTAAATGTCGAACGATCGGACTGTGTGTACGGAACGGCAGTGGCGTAGGTACCTCCTGGCGTTGCACAATAGGTGGACCTTGCTAACGAGCACGGTATTTCGTGGAAATTGAAATATTTGGAGTGGAAGTTCCGGCTATTTTCGGAAAAGATCCTCCAATGAAGAACGTTGCAGTTGGAAGTGCGTATACGAACAATGACATTTGGTGTTTGAATTAGAAGTATACACCGTGTGCTATACATCCTAAATCATTCAGAATTTCCAAATTTCCTGGAAACGTTCGCTAACATATCATAACCTGCCACATAAAACGTTTATGGTTTCGATTCCATCCATCCGCATCAACTGACATTTCCTATATCGCCCGAAATGTGTGTCTGCTATTTTCAGACGAATGATTTTTATGTTTCAGGTAAGTTTGACGTGGTGGCGTCACCTGCTTATGCCCGACAGAGCGGTAAGTTCGCTAATAAAATTTCCAGACAGAATGCTCGTAAACGATTCAAGCAAGCAATGACAAAGTTATTCCTGCCATACAAATCATTCGTAGAGCGTAAAGGCCATTTAGCAGATCAGGATGACCCATAATTCGGGTGGTCTTTCTATGTGAACCCAACTCCTGAATTATTCTATAGACTCGCAAAAAAAACATTCCAAAATTGAATAAACATACAAAATAAAACCGGAAAATCTTGGTTCGGGGGCTTCTTTAGATCAAGACGTTTTCGAGGTCGCTGAATTCGATAAAACTGAATTCACAGCTTTATTCAACTGTTCGTACTGAAAAATATGTATTGAGATTCAATTATTTCTCTTGTTCATGTTGTCAGTCATAAATTCCAGAAGCGGCATCGCATTATATACCCAGCATCAGGAGATCGAGTCAACCGCTTCCACCTTTATAAGCGATACCGCTCCGCAAGTTGGGTAGCAATTTAATGGAAGGTGGCATTCCTCATGAAATCCTAATTGTCGCCATAAAACGGCTATCGTAAATCGGTTGATGTTGCGAAGTGCTATATACTTGTTGCCATCGACCAATGGCAGACTCGATTCAATTTTATGCTCGAATCATGGCGAATTCTCCGCATCGCTCAATAATGAGGTATGAAATGGCTGAATCTGATACCGGAGAAACTGCACATTGATATACCATGGACAGGAGCGGATTGAGGAAGAACGACACCAGTTTACAGAACTTTGTTTTTTCTGTGGCCCCTTGGGGTGCGACTGACCAAATTCTTCTATTCAAGTTCTGAAACGAACGCCAAATTCGACAGTTCATGAAACCATCAGGACCCTTAATTGCTTGAACACCCTCGTTAGGGAAAAACGATTTGTATGGAGCTGGTTGAATGATTTGCATGATCAGAACCGCCACAATTAGGACGAAATGAACCCCGGAGTGACTTTATAGAGGGTGCGCAACGCCTATTCTTTGCTCGGCGACTCTGCCGTATATTGCACATTTGCGATTTACGACAAGGAAGGGTAGCGAATGATAGGGAGAGAGAGTGGACCTTGTAGCAGCTACAATCGTAAAACGGTTAATATTTTAGTATTATACATAAACCATGTCGGACCATTAAAGAACTAATGAAACACCATTAGACCTTTTATTGGCTTATTTGAGTCGAATGACAAAGCTTCGCCGTAAACTATATGGACAATCTGCCGCATGCACCATGGCAACGGATAAGATTTCGTCAATTTCGGTTCCCAGAAATTGGTCGAATTGAGATATGAGGAGGTTCTTCTTTGAACATTTTGCAAGGGTTTTATTTTTAAGATCTTTGATACTGTCGTTATGTACCCAAAATTACGCTATGGAAGAAATTGAAACTGATCAGATGACGATAATAATTTCAAGTTTCTTCGAGAGTTATCGTGTTCACAGCCGGCCGACCATTTTCCTAAAAACAATATCAATACGAATAAACATCTCTTGGCTCGAATTAGTTTTAAACGAAACATATTCGCCCTAATACCCCCGAGAATTGTTCAACAATAATGTCGTTTATATATTCTGAACAAAGTTTCGATAGCGACACTTTCCGGATAATTCCGGGCTCCATTGTCAGCCGATCCGGGAGACAGAGCCGCCTTCGATATTAGTAATTGGAATTTATGCCTCGCACATGCTGGATTATCGTCAATTTCGGGAGGAAGATTGCGGCAATCGATACAAGACAAACGTCGACGGGATGGGCGGCACGGCTGTGGGAGTTTTCAACACTTCGAGTGGATCGGGAATGTGGGAAGAAAAATAATGCGGAAACTTTCCTATTTGAGTTGGTTTCCCTGGAACCTGGGGACGATGTTGTTGTTGGGATTGGATGTGTGTTTCCCACGGTGAGGGGGCTGTCAAAGGGTTGGATTCTGTTTGCGAACAGCGACTCTTTCAGGATGATCTGTATTCTTCACAGATATTTCGAAATAGTGCACAACAAGACCTTTGGCAAAAGACACATTCAATCATGCTCAAACCTTCGTTGTTCCTATGGTTTTAGGACATTTTTGAGATTCTTCATTCTGAGATATCTCGGATTTAGATCAGGATCCAGAAGCACCAATTTGAAGATTGTTTAAACGTGAGAATAAGAGTTGCATAGGCTGCACCACGAGAAGGTCATATTATAACTCTCCGCAATCCGCATAAAGCCAATAAAAACCAATTCTTCACATAAAGCTCCCACTTGTATTTATTTCATACAACCGTATAAACTGAGCGTTACTTTCAACTCAATCTACGTCGAAAATTACCTCTCCACCCCACCGGCATAAATCCCGGTATATTTTGACCACAATGTGAAACAGCGCAATTTATTTTCCAAGATTCTGTCGTTACACATTTTACAGCCCATCATTATAACGGCCATAAACCCGTATTCTGCCTGCCATTGGTCGGAGGCAACAAGTGAAGTACCTGAAATGATATTATATCGCCCACTTTCATTGAAAGTAATTAGAGTTTCATGGGAATTGTAGAGTTCTATTGGGTTATAACGGAGAAGGAATAATACGGGGGGATCGTCTAAACTCTAAAGTTAGGGAAGGCTTACACTCCATCGTTAAACACGCTGGTTATTAGTTTATCATTATCGGTATTTTACTGGCTAACCTTGATTTCGGTCAGTTTTGATGTCTTTCGATTTTATGAGCTATTCGAGGAAAATCCTTCTCAGTTGAGGAGTTTCCCGTTTTATAGTTGGAGAAAATGGATTATACTCTTTCCAATACACTAAACGGGATTGTTTTAGGTAAGGAAATGTTTGAGAAAAATCCATAAATCCAATTTTTTCTCTTTATTGGGTTTCAACTAGCCATCTACACCTAAATGTGACATTACAAAAACAATGCAACAGCAATAACATTGGTCAACAATTCACTGGACAGTATCCACTATTTTTCTGGTTCAGCGAACATCCTTAACTTAACTAGCTCTATATCCATTTGAAAAATCTACTGTCTCATTGCATTAGATGGTTCCAAAAAAATTGTAGAGTTCCCCATGATAATCCTCATGGATATGATGGAATATTATTTATCATCACAGCTGTTACTGGTTTCAATCTTTGAATTATAGATAGATAGATAGATAACTGTCATTTATTGCAGAGCAAATGGCCATCGACCTTGGGTCCTTCAGCCTGTTCTTTCAAATACATTATTATTATATTTCACGTATTGTACAAAAAAAAAAAAGAACAATAATAATTTTTATGTTAAATTCCAAATATACTGTATAGGGTCTGTCTCGGGTGTTTTCTTGAGGAGCTATGATTGTTATCATCTTGGTAGAGGGCTAATACATCTTCTTGTCTTCTGAGTTTTGCAACAAATCTGGTTAAAAGGGTATTTAGTCTGTATCTTATTGGCTCAATGATGGTGCTTGAATATAGTAAGTCGTTTGGTGGATTATGGAGTATATTATTTGGGTGCCTCATTCTCATAATGGTTCTAAGAGCTGTTGTCTCTGCTACTTCTATATTTCTCAGTGCTGGTCTTTTACAGTTGATGAATTTGAATTATATTTTCTTGAATTTTCTACTTCTATGGAGAAAAAGGTTCAATTCCTTGATCCTGGACAATTGCCTTCCTTTCGATATTCGAGGACTCAAGGTTATAATATTTATTTATTTTCGAAATGGCAATGCAAACTGTAATATACTCAGCGTAACTCTAACTCTTTTACCACAGATTAATAGTAATCATTTAAAAGATTCTCTGTGAGAATGTTCTTTATAGACGGCTAAGACATACTTGTTGAATGTTCAACTTCTGCTGTCCCTGGCCAGTGTTACGCTCCAGCACAAACAAGAAGTATAAATAGACAAAAAAGGTTGATATCCTCTGACGAAAGATAAGAGAGGTCGAATAGAAGGAGGGCTCGTAAGTAAGGATAGGACAAACATAGCGGGATCATCTGTTTCCAATCTGGGTAGATTTCCCCTGTTCTGTGGCAGGGCGTGTGCTCGGGCAAGAAACAGACTCGGAAGGAACGAGCCGGAGATGTTCGAACATCTGGCATCCTACCCCAGAAAACAGCCCTCGATACAACTCGAAACACTGTGTCTCATCCCTCGCTCGACTTCTCTCGAAAAGGAAATAATTATAATCGAGTTAAGGCCCGCGAATTAAACTGTTTGAAACGCAAACCGGGAAAAATTGTTCCCGTTTCATTGAAAAGATTAAAGAAGGTAGAAACGAGGAGTTTTATTCTTAATATCGCTCTTCTTCCGGTTCCGCTCTCCCGGAAGTTTTCTCATAAAACAATATCCTGCAGCCGAAAGCAATAAGTATGCTTCAGTTCTCATTACGAGCTCAACCCTAACTTTTTATTGGTACTATCGCGGTTACATGGGAAATTTTCGTGTTGCCGACTGTCGGAACAGCCTGCTTATGGGGGAAAGTTTCCTCCCAACCGGTTCAGGTTACTCTTCGAAATTGAATCAAGGATTTGCTACCCCCGTCTCAATTCATGAAATATTCCTCGGCTCCAATTCACTGGAATCGTGTTTCTCACCTGTCATTTCGCGCTCATTCTCATAGACTTATTAACTCTAATCGTGAAATTTTGCGACGAAAATCCCTGCTGAATTAAAATTCAGCAAGAAAAGAAACTTAAACGGCTCCAGAGAAATAACGTGAATGACTAAAAGAACATTCTGTATAAAATGAAAATTCGCTTTACGGCGCAGATATAGCGATGGACCTCTCCATTCTACGGAGGCGAGATTTCCGATATTCCCACTTTTTATCGATCTTCCAGCAGAATTTTCCCTCAATCATTACATGTCACCGAAAAGGGTTTTCATTCACATTTTCCTCTTCAATCACTTTTCCAGCCACCCTCCCAACCCCGTCGGAACACACATACAGAGCTTCGTTTTGTGCAAATTCAATAGCCTGGGCTAGGTCGATATATCTCCGTCAGGCCTCTGAAGCCTAAATAAACTCGATATTGTTGTGTAAAATATTGTCATTCTCGCCCAGAAAAACTCGATTGTGAGAACTTTTCAAGAGGGGTGAATTTCGGTGTCGCAGATACGGGTTTTTTATTGAAAATCCGGACACAGAGATCTATTACATTTCGAACTGTCGAAAGTGTAACTTTATATTCGAGCTGGTACGCGACATAAATCAACAATGCAGATGAAGGGAAGATCGTTTTGTCATACTGAAAAAATCGGTCATCGGTGAACTTCTAGCGGAGTAGGATTCATGAGAAGAGCTCTTGATTATCAAGATTCACACTGATGATCATGATAAATTCAAGATGTAGCAACTCCAACGACATTGTTATCTCGTTGTTAGGAGAAAATTATTTTTTAAACACTTATAGTTGCTTCGAATATCGTAAAGTGACTAGCGCGTGGCGAGTGTCCCCACGCAGAACTAGACATTTCGCATCAAAAAACAACTGCCACCATGTATTCAGATGAATTAACCATTGAGAGTGTGCATAAACGATACATTGACACGCATATTCAAATGCACCCTCCATCATTTCATCGCCATCAGATGACTAAGGTCTCTTGAAAATTGTACGGCTGCATCAGAATACAGATTAAAAATATCGAGATTAAAGAGCAGATGAAAAGATACGAAATAATGGTACGTGTTTGTTTTTGAATGTTGTATTTTCACGCTAACGGGTCTGGTTTCGATACAAGGTAGTAATTTCGGGGGTTGGTTCGGCCGTTATGGAGAGGGCGGCAGTTTTGGGAATGACGTTTCGAACCGAGGATCGTAATCACGTGTTCGGGGTTACGGCTAAAATTAATATTTTCGGGTGGCTCGTTTTATGTGCAGGGAAGGGATGACGACTGTTATGTTGCTGCTACATATGTGGAATAATTGAATGGTGTTGCAAATAAAGTCTCTTTGTTTTGGAACAACGTTTCTGGTTTCGGCAAAGATTAATAATATGCAGATTAGGTAGTTACTTATTTACTGTGGAAAATCCATTATGGACGATGTGCACTTGCATACTTCAAGTCTTTCAAGTATTTATACTGAAAGGGAGTCTGGATTGGAGCCATTTAAACAATTTGTACAGGATCATTCCTTCTTAAAAATGGGTTTTAATTTGAAATGGTGGAAAGTTTTTGCTGACAACTCGAATAGAAATTCGGCATGTTTTTGTGAATATCCTGTGGAATTCTTTCGTCCAAATATGAGTGGAAAACATGAAACATGGCTTCAAAACCATTTCCTGAAAATTTCATCCTTAACGTCAAAGGGAAACTAGCTTTGATCATCTTTCTGATCATCATGAGAATGGAAACGAAAAGCGTATACATAGTCTTCCTGTTGACTACAGTCGTTCCGAAAATGAACTATAATATATCAATAGGAGGATTTTGTTTTCGATTCCGCGTACTGAATACCTCCATATCTGTAAGACCATTGTTCGGATCGATCGAACCGTTCAGAAGCCCTCGAATTTTTTTCAGTTGATCAATCCCTCAGTCTGTATCCCTCTGAAGCGACGTATTGTTCGCGGAATTCACGGTCTGTCGGGAGAGAGCATATTGTCGTCGAAAATCGGGGGCCCATGCTTAATCATAATATCCACACTCTCTAGTTCTGTACAATAAGGCCCGGTAAACCCTATTTATGCGTTATGTGCGCGACATAAATCACCGTCTCTCTTTCACTCGTGCCTGCATGCAGACAGACCTCTTTCGTTATTTTATTATTATTAACTCCACTTTGTCCCCTAATCGATTATTCCTTGTACAACTGTCGTTGAATGAATCATAAGTCGTGGTGTTTAGAAGAACTAACCCTACACATAATCCAATGGTAATGCTTTTTACTTATTTTTTCTGTGGATGTACCTACATCATTTTTTTCTATCGGGCAATTCGATCATAAAAAGAAGTTTGCCAAGACTCGTTATCTCAACACACTCTCTTTCTGAGAGCTGTCAGATCTCATGTAGAGCCAAGCCCTTAACCCTATAAGGCCTAAGTCTACAAGTCTTAACTCAACAAAATGAGCCGTGCTCCCAATTCAGCAGACACTAGTAGCATTTTCGAAAGAGACCCAAAAGAATGGACCAACCTGTATATTTTATTCCTTGACTGTCGTAACAGAACTAAATTTTCATTACGTCCAAATTTCCGTTCCGATAACAACGGCAACTTCCGTAATAACCAGCCCCCCCCCACAGCGTCACGTCAAAGATCCCTGCAAGACCCGTCGAAATCTGCGACTAAAAATCGAATCAGCATCCCAATCAGCATCGCAACCCTTTCGAAAACGATATCGGCAATACCGATCCCCCGCCCACCGTCCTGCATTTGATTTCCTTTTGAAGTCACAATTTCGATCGTAATCTAATTCGAAGCCTCCTCCTGTCACTCCACGTCATTCGCACTATACGTTAAATAAAATTTCGCAGTCGGCCGTTTTACGGGAAATTGAATTTGATTTTTAATTGTCAATTGCGAAGTCGGCCTGATTGGATTCGTTCGTTTGGCGTCGGGACGGTTTGTCGCTGATTTCACAACTGTTAAATGCGCCGGTTCTTCGACAGGCCTTGCCGGTACGGATAAAAATATTCGTCCTTTGAATGCTCCCTAAACTACGTCGAAGAGTCCCTCACGAATCCTCTGATTCTTCCCCGAATGTTTCCATTGCTCGCAATTCCGTTTGCACCTGGAAATTAATCTCGCTTCAAACCGCAGCCATTCAGATATTCGTTTGTGGTTGCGTGCGAGATTCGATTGCGCGGTACAAATTACGTAAATTATAGACCGTAATTGAATAAAACCTTTCTGCATTGATTAAAATCGGGATCAGGGCGAATTCGGCCGCCCTTTGTGCCGCAAACGTTCAATTACGGCACGGGCAAATTCCCATCTAACTCACGAGCACCTGAGACTCGACAGCCATCTAGATAGTCCACTCGATTTTCCGGCGGCCTTGTCTCCGCCAGCCGCGAAAACCCGAGGAGGGCTTTTTCATAAAGGAAAATCATAAATTCATTTCGGCGAGGTAAGGACGCCCTCTCAAAGCGTCACATGCTGCTGGTATCTCAACAGCTTCTTATGCTTCCGCGGACTCTGACAATACACGGCGCGATTAACATGACGAGGCTTAAAGACAAAGACAAGGCGGCGGCATCTGTCCGGGACATTTCGAACAATGTTAACCTCGTTCTGGCGAAGTCCCGGAGTATCTTAAGCCTCTTTACAGCACAAGGGACCAGAATCGAGTGCCGAAGCCGTCGAGGGGCCGGGTCTTTGGATTAGCCCCACGAGTGGTTGCATTAAACGTGCTTCTGTCTAGCACGAATATGCAGGCTAAATATTAAAGGCCAGGTAAGATGCAGGGGATTACGGAACGCTCCCCGCACGTCTTCGGATGCTGGGTAATGGAATCGTTCATCAACAATGTAGCCATTGAATGGAGCCCTTAATCCGTTTTCTGGGGAACCGTTGTTGGCTGCTGTGTTTAAACTGCGATTACTACTCTGGAAATAGAGCGATATGGCGATGACATTCGTGCCAAATGGGAAAATAGATTTGGAAAAAATCTACCATTTCATTTCTTTTTTTCTCATTTTGAAACTCAATATTGGGAAGAATTGTCACGAAAAATTTTCGGCGTAGATATTTTTACTTTCAGTAATATGAATTTTTCAAATTTTGTTATAAGAAATCTCGATATTAGGATGAATACCTAAGACGACTTTTTTCTTATGCCATATTTATTTTCCTTAAGCAACGGTTTTTCAAGCATATAAAAACTTACATAGATATAAAAATATCTCGTATAAAGACAATAATATGCATTTTCGGAAAACATTGATATCCTTAAATTTTCACGAGCATTTGTGTCTAAGATTACAAACATGAGAAGAAATTCTTGGAGAATTTTAAAAATTTTACTGTATTATATCATCCTCAAAAAATCATCGTTTTCATTCGAATAGAATAAGTCTCCTATTTTGCCTATTCTATTATAGGTTATACACCAAGATTCTGAATGCTTTTCACCAGGAAAATCGTTAAATCCGAACAATACCTGATTTTCCGCAATCTTAAACTGCACAAAAGAAAGGAAAGTCCCCTTCGGAAAAATGAATCCGAAATTTCCATATGGAAATATTCCAATTAAAATCAAAGCACCGAAGTTCATCTCCAACTTCATAGCGAATTCATGAACTTAATCTGTGAAGGGAGAACTCGAGTTAAAGAAAACAACTTCAAAGAATATTCTATTAAAATATTGCGCTACATTATGCACCCTTCATTTGTTTCCTTTCTCCCCCGGTGTATCCACTTTATTTACCTATGCCTGTATTGTCAATTTCTGTGTTTGCTCTGGTCCATTCACTGATCGTAGAATGCAGAAGGACAATATGGCACCCATCTCTGGTAATCCGCCGTAGCCGATGTTTGTTTTACAGGACCATATGGATGGGACGAAGCACTATTAAGGTCTCCACTCACGAGGCAACGGGATGGGAAACAAGCAACAAAGATAATAAAGGGCCATAAAATCCGGCGCGTGCCATTACAGATGCTATGAGTTCCCATGAAGAACATCGGAATTTTTGCATTTGTGTCAGTCACTTCTACGAAAATTTCCGTAGAATTAGGGAATTCAGAAAGTTTCAACGGCATCTCCGATTTGTACTTCCTTTCAATACCGAACAAAATCGTACGTTTCGTAGATACTAAGTTCTGAATTCCGTAGAAGTGGCAACGCTGGGAAATTCTAGCAACATAAACCGTCTACCTCTTGTCAAAACCCAAGCGGCACATTTTATTGGCCATGATTTATTGCAGATCGGAACACAATGTTTCCGATCCGGTGTCTCCAGTGGATGGGCACTATTATAGTTTCAGTTTCAAAGAAAATAATATTCCAAGGGGTGCAATTAGATTGCGGTAGGTAGTGTCAGGTTTCCCAAAGTTGACGATCCATTCTAGGGCGATGATTGACTCTTTTTTAGTTTTTCTGTGGAAGGGGATTTTGACCCTATACTTTTAGCGTTTCACTGTTTGGCATGATGGTGTCGTTTTGCTGAATGACCAACCCTTTCCGTACCGTTGTCACAGCTGTCCATTAGTGCCGGTAACAAAATATCCTCATTGAATTACTGTCATATGAAAAATTGTTAATGCATTCATGCGTTTTTTGTACGCTTGTTCATAGGGACGAGAGTGTTATCATTTTACCCACACGTCTGTAAACTTGTTTTGAGCCGAAAAGGGCATTGAACAATAAGGTTGCTTTCATTTTTTCTAATAAACAATATCTTATTTTTATATCAGACATTCAACTGAGGCAAGTGATGAGGCTATAACTCATATGAAAAATATTTCGTGGCCTATTTTCTCCCATTTCACTACCTTCAGACCCAACCATATTCTTTCCGCATCGTCGTATGTGCCTCCAAAATATTATATTAGACCTATTTCCGCAGAACACCCACAATTTATTTTTCGCAATAAGGAAGCTGCCTCCCTGTTCGACTCCCGCATATGAAAATATCTTGTTACCACAAATCCCCCAATATATACAAACCGAATAAGAACGAATCAAATTTGGCAGAAGAGACGTGAACATAAACAGATTTCCCAGGAAAAACGAATCAGGAAGAGCACATGAGAACTGGGTACGTTTTTCTTTCGCCGTACCATCAAAACTCTTTCTTAGCGTCGTTCAATCGTTGTTTCATCAGAAAAGATGACTTGCGGATCTGGTAAACCCCCAGCTTCTGATGGAATCATTGGATGAATGCGGTGTGTAGCATTAGGCTTTTAATATGAACAGTGAGAGCAAGTTTTCAAGCTGGGGAGCAATATTGAATGGGACAGTTCAGTGAACTCAGATCAGATTTGATGGATATTATAGTGGGGGATCCTCATTAAATAGGCAATCGTAAATTGTCTGAAGAGATCCTTGTGATTGAACATGTAATTGTGGTTCAACGTTCACAGATTTTACGAATTCATTTGACTAAGCTTCGTATAGTCAAAGAATTGCATTCATTTCCACGTTGAAACAATGCCTCCTAGTAGAATACCAAACAAAATTATGACCATTATGAATTTACAGTCATTTCTTCGTATTTTCGAGAGCTCATAACTGTGCACTCAATTAAATTTCATGGCTCAAACTCTCAGGTTAAGATGGGGTTACTACTAACTGGGTTTTTCAAAATTCAAGGAAAAATACCAGTAAACATCGTAGGCCTCTTAAAACGAATTATTTTCTCTGTAATTCCACTTAATTGTTCTCTCAGTGTATTACCTCCGTGATGCAGGGATCTCTGAACTGCATAACTCACATCTAGTCGACTCAGCTCAACGAAGCGTAAGAATAACATCCTCTCAATCAGTAAGGACGCATTCATACAATCCGAGTACGTAATAGGATACTCGAAATATCCTCTACTAGCTCCAGATACACACGAAGGATAGTGAAATGGTCTGTAAACCATGTCATATCCCTCAGAGATATTAGATAATGCCTCATGGAAAGGGGGATAACGGGGATTGAATGGAATCGAATACTGCGTTGCAAAAATCCACCTTGAATACAGAGGAGGGATTAGAGTTCGAAGGTACTTGTTATCGGAAGACTGCGTTTGTGCGTATTGTGCTACCCTCGTATTGTGTCATTTCCAGAAGGGGCAAAACTGAGGAAAGTGCTTGTTTAGCTGGATAGAGTGGTCAGACGCACACTTCTTCACTATCGTGATTGAATTATAGAGCGCAATCATTTCGTGATAATTTTCGCGTCATGATGTTTGTAGGAAATATTATCTTATTCTCTAGTTCACTTTTTCATTCGAAAGTTTTTTGAGAAAATTATATGTTCGAAAAATATTACCTCGTTGCTTCACTTTCCACTCAGACCGTATATCGCCTGATGCACTTGCTCGTTTCTTATCTTTGCCCGCATGCCTAGATTTCCACTTCATTTGTTTATCGAGAATATCATATTCCTTGCCCCTATCCATCATCTCGTACTCATCACCGCTAAAATGCTCCACTAACCGAGTATCGAGTTACCACGTTTTCTTCTACGCGACCTGTATCACACACACCACCTCCTCCATTATTTTTCCGCTTCACCTGTTTGCTTCGAGGAGCTCTCGAATGTATACCCTCCTTTTGAATTGTTATTATTTCGTGTAATCTACCTCGTAGAGTTTTATTGTGTGGCCTATGAAAGGTTTAGAATTTCTCGTGTGCGGTTGATGCCCAACTGTCTGGCCCATACTTCTTGAAGGACCTTTCTTTGTAGTCGTAACTGATGGGGAAAATTGAAGGGTCAGGTGGATCGATTACGTATCATTCCTGAAGATAGTAGGTACCGGCTTGGTTCGAGGCAAGGTTATAATGGTTTTGAAATGTGTCTTTTAGGTTTATCCATGTTTCAAATTTTGAAAGGGTATAAAACTAGGTTTCAACCCTTATTATACGTTATGAAAATCACAACAAATGTCTACAAAAGAGGACACCGAAAATTCAATTGAAATTATATGATTTTTTCCATCAATCAAGTCTGTTACTAGTTATTCAAATAATGATGTTCTTCAGTGAAGCAAAACTATCTGAAAAAATATAATATGACAACGAAAAATAAAACCTATATCCATATTTCCTCCCTATGTCGCTATATCCCATGAAGAAATTTGAGCTGAATGCAGCGAAACTTCTGGTTATTAAATTGTACCAACGTTGTGGGGGCACGTTATCAACTTTTTACAGCGAGAAATTTAATTTTGGGTTTATTGGATCCGTAGACTAGTACTCGTAGATGTATGAGAAATGAGAAAGAATGCCGCATGCCACGCAGGTTTAAGTAAAATTCTCATATTCGACTCGTCGGTTTGGGGCGGATTTTTGGCAGGCTCCTTCGATTCAGTCGGGAGTGAAAGGAAACAGAATCGGATTCGTGTGTTTTCTCGTTCCGAAACAGGATCAGCTTGCACATTGCTCGAAGGAAGAAAAATGATACCAACGATATTCGATGACGAAAATCGATTAGGATTTTTCGATCTTTAAATGACAGAATGCTTCCGATTTTTCAAGTAACATATTTTATCTATTCTATTGATGAACTGGAGAAATTTCAACCGGATCAAGCGAAAAGTTTTTCACCTTTTTGATCACACCGATTTTTCCTATTCATGAACGTAACCGGCGCATCCACTTTTTAGCCTTCGAGAGTATCTTGTTAACGGGTTGAGGGACATATGTTATAAACTTTGACCACGAATTATTCATAAATGAATTGACTAAATCATCCAAGACCATTTCAAGCTCAAAATGACAAATGGCCGCGAAAATACCGCTCTGAATAGTTACACTCCTCAAGTCTGAATTGAAAAAATTGTAAAGATGCTGAAAAATTTTCTACAGAGAATCAAAACGGAATGTAAAATATCCATTATCTGCGTTAAAGGAAGCATTCAAAATGAATGATCAGGAAATAAGAGCCTCTTCAACATGAAAACTGCGAAACAAATGCATTTAGATGTTTCCTCTCCGAATCATCCATTTAATAAAACGAAAACATGTATCCGGTCTTGCCTCTACGCTTCCAGTCATTCAATATTTTTATTGTCGGAGCAACCACATTTTATCCCATTGTACATGAGGTTTAAATGGAAAAGGAAACGCAGAACAGGAAAATGAGCAGGAACTCATTAAATGTAACAGTTTCCATTCGCCAGGAAGGAAAACGAGGAAACGAAGATACGTCTTCATCATGTTTGTACAAACTGAGCGAATTGAAGGGAGTGCTTCCTGGATTTCCCCTTTTAGCGAATCAATTACACGAGAGTTCTGAAGGAAACCCACACTCCAAATGAATTGGTGTGAATTATTCGACAGCGAATACGTGAACAAATCAGTTTTTGAGATTTTTCAGCTACAATAAAATTCGGAGATCTTGAACTACTCACAAAACATACATTAGAGAGTCATGAGAGCTCACGACGCACCAGAAAGCGAAGCAGGAAAGGGAAAGCCCAAAGCTACTTATAATCTTCTGAATGGCATAACGAGCGTAATATGTAAATCGCAAATATCAAAGATAAACCCCATAACATGCATCGGGTTGGGGTATTCGCTCTCCATTCCCCCGGACGCAATACTTTTATAGGTTCTTATTCATTATGATGCAGCACCCCACGTGCCACGCTCAGTCCGAACTAATTTCAATGCAGTTTAGCATTCGGGACCTGAAAAGGCTGGAGATTCCGGTCGTTTTCGATGAATTATCATCATGTGGGGGAAACAAAGTGGAAACTTTCGAAACGGCAAATTGTTATTTATGTCGAAGAGTGGGCGATTGAATTGTTTCTCTTTTTCGCCGGGGGAGCCCTCACATCGGCGGTTGGAAGAAATTAAAAACGCCAGTCTGGTCGTGATTTCACTCGAGTTTCCCTTTCGGCGTTTTTGAAAACGTTCGAGTTTCCTTAGCGATGTTATTGGATCCGGCGATTGGAGTGAACGAGTGATGGAGACAGTTCGGACCAATTTTTCGCCAATTTTCCACTCAAGGTCGAATATTTCCCAAACCGAAAATTTCTTGGGAAAACTCATTAGCGCATCGTGATCTACGACCCAGGTCGATATACTTAGAAAAAAATTTTTTTTTCGGACTTGGAAAAATTTCGATCTCGACCTCTCGGCTTTGCCATTTTTGGTCCGAAAAAATTTTTTTTTCTTTTGTATATCGACCTGGGTCATTTATTTAGATACTAATTCGGGGTCGTAGATTGCGAATCAGTAATTAGAATTTCCCTGTGACGCGTAGTTTGGCAAATAATCGACCTTGAGTCGAAAAATCGCGAAAAATAGGTCATTTTTGGACTGTCGTATTTCCCAGAAAAATTGATTTATACAGATGCTGATTTTTTTGCATATAGATCAGTCCTTTGTGAAATCATGAAAACAATTTTTATTCACCAGAGTATGACAGTTTAGATTTTCTAATTTTTTTCCCGAAGGTCCAATTTTTTCGATTTTCAAACGTTCGTAAATCAAAAACTGTTCTCTTTACGAAATATCTGATTGAATATTCTTAATCTACGCCCTCGAATTAGTGGATGGTGTGATTTTCAAGTCGATTGAAGCCAAAAAAATTTGTATAGGAATTTTCGTAAAAATTCGAATCTCGCCGATCGATATGAAATTTTCACCGTTTATTGATTCGATGCCGTAGATTGAGAATATCCAGACAGATTCTCTCTGAGACTAATAGTTTTCTGAATATGGTTGATGAAAAATCGAAAAAATTGGACCTTCGCGAAAAAAATCAGAAAATCCAAACCCTCCGTTTCAGGTATAAATAAAATACACCATTGCATTCTCGAAGAACCAGAGTATAACCAAAAAAATCAGCTCCTCTCAATTCCAATTTTTTTAGATGTTACGTCACTCCAAAGTCGACCAATTTTTCGCCAATTTTCCACTCAAGGTCGAATATTTCCCGAACCGGAAATTTCTCGGAAAAAAAATTAGCGATCTACGACCTCGAATTAGTAAATGAAAAGACCCAGGTCGATATATGTAATAAGAAAAAAATTTTTTTTTCGAATTTAGAAAAATTTCGATCTCAAAAAATCGAAATTTTTCATACATTTGTATAGGAATTTTCGCAAAAATTCGAATCTCGCCGATCGATATGAAATTTTCACCGTTATAAAAAACTTTTTTGAGTTCAGATCGACATTGAAGATATCACGTCTTGCAATATCAAAGATTCACTCAAGTTAAAAACTCCAGCAGACATAAATTCTTTCCGAAAGAAAAGATGAACACAATAGAGAAGAATTCTTACTGCGTGGTTGCCAATGCTCTGGAAGGGAAGAATTGAGCCTGGGAACGGGGCTGCAGCTATGAATTCAGCGATAGATCCAGTGAAATCAACAATTCGGGGTAGTTTCTCTGACCGAGAAACCTCTGGAGATGCTCACGTCAGCTTTTTGAGTGCTTAAAAATCGCCGTTTTTTCTATAAAAAGGCTCAGGATACGAGATGCATTTAAAAATGCATCAATTTGCTTGAAGGCACTTTCCAGATGTATCTCCGCTATGGTATTCTAGGAAGCAAATTAGCGGCAAAAAGCATCCGTCTAAAAGGCCCCTGCCCCCTACTTGCCCGCCCAGCCTCGATGCCAATAATACAGGATGATTTCCATTCCCATTTCCCTCTTGCTCTCCCGATAACTCATTTTAAACTGCCTCCGTGTGCCCCGGTCGCTGTCGATTCGAAACATAAACTGCATTTCAATTAGATCAGACATGTAATGAAATTTTATAGTGCCGAATGGCGGCGGGGTTGATGGGGGTGGTGTAGGTCTCTCTACATTCTTTGTGCATTACACCGCCGGCTTGAGCTCGGGATTTTAAGCTAACATATAGGGTGGCGAAATTGGTAAATTCGTTGCGCTAACACCATTAGCAGCCTGGAAAAGGCGAGGATGGGGCCGGCAAATTGCGCCAGGCCGCTGTATAAACTAACTCCACTGTGCGTAACCCAGATTGAGTCATGTGATGCTAAGATTCCGACAGGGGCGTAGCCGAGGAGGGGGCTAACGCCACACCGCCAAATTCATTTTTAGTGCTGTCAAAATATAGCTGTTTCGAAAAACACTGAAGGATTTTAACATGCACCTTTGTTTACTTCTTTTAAATATAGAAACCACATGGTAACAGCCCAACCACAGCCGTTTAAATGCCATAAAATAGGATCATCACCTGTAGTCTTTTCATACGAAGTCTTAATAAATTATCGTATTGTTATATCCAAATGACGTATTTTCTTGACGCTGGTGCCTTAAGATGAAGAAACCCCAAAACTAGCTCACACCAAGGCGAAACTTGCCATCCCTAACACCGATATTTCCGTGTTTCTGTTTTCAAAGCAAACCCCCAATTTCGCCAGTCTCAAACCGCTTCCTCCCACCTTCCCCCTTCTCCACCTCCAACCGTGAAT
Source organism: Adalia bipunctata (assembly GCA_910592335.1). Taxonomy (NCBI): domain Eukaryota; kingdom Metazoa; phylum Arthropoda; class Insecta; order Coleoptera; family Coccinellidae; genus Adalia; species Adalia bipunctata. Next base: position 161,276 of record OU342952.1, on the reverse strand, counting down.
AATCTTTTGATCCTCGTCGAATCCTTTGCAATCTCAGCCGTTCAAAATTCCTTCGGCTCCTTTAGGTCGATATCGCATTACGCCACTGTTCGTATGACGATGCCTTGTCGCGAAGATGGCTCCAGAAAGTAAAAGGGAGGCATTTTATTAAGGGGTGCCAACTAATATAAATCCTGGCTGGAGGAGGGTGTGGAGGGAAAGGAATGCACCGTGGAGAAGGAGCTGGCGCAGAGGCCGATATTTGTTCCTGCTTTATTTATGATGAAGTTGGAGGATTACTGTGCCAAATTTTTCTCTGTTAGAAAAGATTGCAGCCGGAAGGAAATATGAAGAAGATACAAGGGTGGATGAGGTCCCGAACTAATTGCGGGATTTGAGTTAATGATATCAGTGCTCTGTTAAGTTTCATCCAGAAGGGATTAAACCGTTTATTTCATTGAGTACTTCGCAATATTGAAGCTTATACTTGGTAGTTAGTATTTGTCTAAAGCTTCTAATGAAATTATGGCCTTTTACGCTCTTGAATTGTCGGGTTAGGATCGTAAGCGTTTTTGGTTTGAAACGATGAAACTTTCTTCGAATGTCCAATGGAAATTTTCTGTGGATCGAAATCAGCCACAATCTGATGTGAAAAGTGACAGAGACTATGACGGAAGCTCATGCAAAGCGTATTCGTGATTTCCCAAACTATATTACAACTCGTTCTTTCCGAAACGACTAAGTAATAGGATTTCACAAGTGTATGACCATTTCAGCAAAGCCCATTATCAAAGCCATTATATAAATTAGAAAAACTTTTTCTCCAAGTTAAATGAATACAATTTTCCGATAGAATTCCCTAGTTTCCCGACATTCAAGGATAATGAAGAATTGTACCGAACTGAAAACGAGCTAGGGAAGTTACATTCTCGCCCTTTGACTTTGTTCTGCCCCGTCTCCTCCTCCCTTTCCATTCGTTTAAAATTCATGGAAATTGTTGGAAATTTACCTTTCGAATGAATGGAGATCGTACTTACATAACTCTGCAACCTACTAGGGCATTTCAATAATTTTTCACATTGATTCAAACCTACAGAATCTTTGTCTATTGATCAAAGGTCAATTTTCTGAAAATCTGAAGGAAACAATTGAATTCTTTCAGTTATTAGGTGTAGTATCTGTCACAACATAACTGAATGATTGAATAAATATAAAATGCAATAGAAAAATCATCTCATATAAGGAAACAAAATGAAAGAACTCATATCCATCAAAATCTTCTCTTAATTTTGAGCGCAGAATACTCATTGTTGAATTTTTTTTTGTTACTTCATAAAACCTAAAGGTTTAACAATTATGTTTTCTGCTTGGTTAAGATGAGTGGTCATGAACCGGACTAGTTCTCAATGAAAGTATGATATTGATTCCTCTGTTATTTATTCCTCTGGCAAGAGTCTTCTGACGTGGGGATGTACTCTGATCATGTTGAGCTCTGCGACCTCTCTATTTCTTCTCATGAGTGCCGTTGTGGATATTCAACTTGCATAGTTTACCTTCATCATATCGCCATTCTACGAGATACGAAGGAAGTGTTGTCTTTCCACTTCCAATTCATATATTTCCGAATGGTTCCCTTCCGCATGCAGACGTGATTTTAAATCGCAGCAACGTCGAGAGGAAAACCTTTAAAAACAGTTTTCATCTCATAACGGAAACACATCGAAGGTTCCGTAGAATCGATACGATACACGGGTCTGGATGGAGTCGTTATCGAGATTTGCATAGTTTATGTATGAAGTGAACGTTTCGAGGTGCACGAAGCTAAAGCGGAATTTGTCCGGGTAGATTGTAGCGCGAAGAGTAAATTCTGAGTGGCAGATTCTGGGTATAAGCCGTTTCTGCGAGGGGCTTCCGAGGGTCCCACGTGTATTGGGAAGGTGGGTTCGGTGAAATGGCGTTTTTCATGCGTCTCTAGGAAAAATAAATATACTATGGCTGTGTTCGGTCATAGGGACCAGTCTCTAAGTTTCGGAATTTAGCTATGATTTCGACTAAGGTAAAATTCGAGGCAACTTAACCGAAACTCCATTTTTCTCGCATCCCCCTACGTTGGGGAAATTTCCAGGGAATCAGTGCAAGGTGGGCCGATGTCCCATCTCCCAGAAAAGCGGCGTCCCTAAACAGGCGATGCGTAAAGGAGGATGTGCGAATATTCCCCCGAATCCCAGATGAATACACTTGACGGAGATGCCAGTTTTCATTCAGTTTTTTCCGGCGTAAAGGAATTACGTCAAATCGAGTTAATTCCGAGTTTGTTTGGAGCCGTTTCCAGGGGAAAACTCCGTAGGCATCACCTAATTAATTATCTTGTTTGTCGGAGGAACTTCTCGGCCGCGCCGAAACTTTTTTAACTCATGTAGAATCGAAGAGTGCGTCGTAAATTCGAGGAGGTGACTGACGGTCTGGGTATTTTGGCGTGATCACTCGATGCTGTCAGAATTTAATGCGGGGAGGAAAAAATGATGATTCTGGAAGATTGATAGAGGGCTGTTGTTTTCAGATTATGCGGCTATATATTAGCAGAGTCGTTCCGGAACAAGCAGAGATGGATGGCGATGTTGGTTTATTGGACCATTAAGTTTTTATTCTGATTGGAAAACGCCCCCTGTACATTACAACTTGTCACATTCAATTGGGTGTCACGGAAGACAATTTTATCTCCTTGTGTTCAGGTCCCTAAATTCGAGTGAACTGAAGGTTGGTGAAGATTTCTCTGGTAAATGACAAATTCACAATCACTTCGCCATGATTTCCCGCAACTAGGAAAGGGAAATACGCAGCAGGACTCCGATAGCACAAAATCGGAAAACACAGAGCCGAAAGGGCGTCCGTCAGTCGATCACAGAGCGGCATACCATCCGATATTGGATATGGGGGAGCGTTCCGTTTTGATAGAAGGGGCGCGATCAATCATTCATCAGCATTAAAATTAAAACATGACGTACAAGAAGTGGTGGGTGGAGGGGTGCGACGTCGGAGCGATATCTGCGAAAGGCAGGCGACTTGATGAAACGCAGCTATAAGTGAGATGTATGGCACAGGATGAAGTCCGACATTATTCAGGGCTCTTCTCTGGTGCTGGTGCTTTGCTGTAAGTTGGCTGGTTGTATACGGTGGACCATTATTCATAAACCTGGGAGTCTAGAATGGGGGGTGTATTATGGTAGGCTGCGAATCGCAGTTTGATTACCAGTTGCGGCTTTAGGAGCGTTTTGTTTCTGTCTGTTTGATATTGCTGTTTGTTATTTCCACGTCGTCAGGAATAGTGGGAAGCCCAGCCATCAGATGAGTATCTAGGCTCATATTTACGCATACCAATTCGCAACTTTATCAGCTCGAAAATTCGAACCGTTAAAAATGGTAATTACGCATCACTGAGAAATCGTCCGTACCCAATGAAACCGTAAACGTATTCAGCCATCAATCCGAGCAAAGTTGGCAAGGAATGTACGTAAACCCAGTTTTGTAATACAACTGGCTTTCCAACTATGCAAATCTCGATAACAACTCGAGCAGAGTCTATCTATCGATCTAGCTGCTCGTCTCCCCTCGTTATAAAACGAGAAACTGAACGATCAAAGAGATATGGAAGATCTTTCATCTGTTTGTCTCTGTGATTAAATATCAATTGAAAGTTTGCCGTAACTGCCTCCTCTAGCTACTCAGCCGTTCGACTGGATATCGAGTTGTAATGAAGCTTTGGATACCCAATCACCGGAAAACTTTATATTAAGGAGAAATCGAATACGCTCACGGGTGGAGCACGTAGAGCAACTCAGACTGAAATATGATCTGCCACGTTTCCAATTAGAGAAACTTTCTGCAGCGCATCTTCGGGTTCGTACCCCGCAGTTTCAGGTGGTACCAGCCCAATGCTTTCGATACGAAACTCTATCGCAATACTTCATCATCAAAATATGTTCGAAGGACAAATAAATTGAACTTTAAAGGTTCAAATAATGTCCAATATTGATGAAATGTTCGTCCGAAGATATGGACGATCCAGTTTTTCAGTTCATCGATCCGGTCTGCCCTCACCTGATTCGTCGTCGAGATATAGAATCGGAAAGATTGAAAGCGACTCATCTGGAGTGATCGAAAAATTCCGGAGATGATCCTGGACGGGTGCGTTAATTGAATTCCATCGGCCCGATTCATCAGCGCGCTTCTTTAGGGGTGGTGAAAATCGAGAACTGTTGTTTCAGCAAATTAAGGCTATTTATATCCACTCGAAACTCCGAATCAGTGATTCGTATCCCAGTGGCTGAATTATCTCGCCCAAACAGCCAGTCAGTGAATTTACCGAGTCATGAAGATGGAACGGGGGAAGGGTAAGCACCAGACCAGAGAACGTAGAATGGTGAAGGGTTGTGGGATCCTAGGGGGCGCGTATATGCATCCATTGTAACGTCGTCCGAAGGTCGCTTCAATATATCGAAAATTAAGAAAGTGATAACCTGAAGTTCGAGGTTTCTACGCGCTCGTTCTAATGCGAAGTCAAAGTCAATTTGTGCATATAACTTTAATATCGTTATTTCACACTTGAATGCCAAATTTGGGTGGAATCTCGTATAGATTACAATTATTCGGAACATAAAAAAAATGGTTTTTCAACATTTGACATCCACTACACTGTTTATTGATTTGGAATATTCCAGCAATTTGATCAGGCCTTATAAACGATTTAGCTGAAATTATGATCCTAATCTGCATGAATTCACTTACAACAACGACTACACCTGGCATTATTTCGGCGGAATCCTATCCATTACCCAAAAAGGACTACACCTCCTGCAGAAAAAATTGCTCGACAGACTAAGAATCCATTCATACGTTCGTTCGTGTGAGTTAGCTTTAGCCCAGTCTCATATCTACGGAAGATCCAGTTCTATTTTCGCCAAACGTTGATGAACTCCCGTTCCCAGGGGAACATCTGCGAGCTGAGATACAGTCCATTGAAATATTACATTGGATCTACATATTGGGTGGGATATCTCACTTCTAGTTTTATATGGGTGGTCGGTGTGCATTCGAACCAAGGGTCAGTATGAAACTACTTTTTACTGTAGAATCTAAATTCGGCGATAATCTTCGTATTTCCTATTCGAGAATAATCAACAAGCCAACTTAACAGCCTAATATTTCAAAATTCGTTGATATAGTTGACAGGGGAGTTCAATGTGCATCTCATAAATTCTCAGTTCTGTAGGAGTTGGGCATAAATATAATTTTCGAACAATCATAACTTTACAATTTTACGAGACAACTTACAAGTTGACGGGTCTTTGAAGAATCGAATTGACCGGTTCATTCCTCCTACGGTTTATCAAAGGACATAAACAATGACATTTTGGGATTTCAAATAGGAAAGTGTAGTATAAACTACTCGACAAAAATCAGGGTTGTAAGTTTCCTTGCTTTCGGTATGAATACTGTTTTTTTATAACTTTGTATTCGTTTTCAATAAATTCTCAGATTTTTAAATAGTTGAACATTCAGAAACAATAAATAAAGAATTCAAGGAAACGCATACTTCTGCAAACCTTCATTTCACCTGGCAATGTCGGTAACTGAAAACAGAAACAATGTGATTTATGGCCTCCACAATTTTTGTGGAGCAGTTCATCGTCTGATCTCTCGGAGAGAAACTCTTGATAGGCAGATTGAAAATAGCAGGAGTTTTGAATGGCGGAAAATCGTCGGGAAGAGCAAGATGTCACCATCAGAGGTCGTTACTAAAACAGTATCCCCATTCAGGTATCCAATCGCGCTAATGGAAGGTACCGTGATAACCGCGAACACCGTCGCAATTCCGTGCCACGACGTCGTTCCTCAAAACTAGGACGCAAGAATCTGCATTACAACAAACATCTTCGTAACTCCGGCTAGATCAGACCGGGGTTCACGTTTTCCATTATTGACTTCGAAATGAAAATATCTTAATGGCAGTTGAACTCAAGTTCGAACCCATTAGAAGAAGTCTCCGTGATAAGGGCGTATAGAAACTGTGGCTTTAGTATGGATTCGCATGCTTACTGACCATTTTGATAAGCTCTTCCCGGTCTACCTCTACCTTTAATCCTTTGGAGCATCGAAGGGTTTGCCAGTGAGGCATTTTGCCATCTTGTTGCGACCGCATTCGAAGCATCAATGGTATAACGGACCGATTATATTGGAGTTCTCGAAAATGGATATTAGGAGTTTCATCGAAAATCATCCTTATGCTGTTCAGTTCAAGATGGCGGCTTCAAAATGGCGAATAATTATGCAGTATTGGTTCGATTGTATTCGAATTGAGTACCTATGTAGGAATTTTTGAGGTAGGAGATTATGAATTTGTCGAAGGCAATAGGGTAATGGTGATTTCGCCAAATTTCAAACTGTCGAAATAGGTAACGGTTAAAAGATGGCGGCTTTAAAATGGCGACTTTAAAATGTCGGCTCCAAAATGGCGGACGAATGTTGCGATTATGGTGCGATTGTATTCAAAATGGGAAAGTCGTGGTTTGGTGATCGGAGACTCACTTTTTTCTATACAAATTTGAGAAATCAAGATAATGGGAAATGATTTTTTTGTCTGAATGCATAGATTTAAGATTGCGGAAGATGTTTGAGATTTTGTACTTGCCTTCATTCAAAATGTCGAGTGTTTTTTTCAAAATTGATACAAGTACGAAAGTGTATGTGTTTTTTATTAGCGTTTTTTCCTACACCATTCGATTGGAAATAGGTTTGCAAATATTTTCTGGGTTGTGTCAAAAATCGAATAAGGACCAAAAACGAGCAGATAAAATTGGCAGTAATGACAGTTCATCAAGTTTGTGTTCAAAGAATAGGTGGAAAATTTATTTTTATTGAAATGAATTTGCGTCTTGATGCGTTTCATGTCGGCTTCGCATCATCCCTGACTTTGGACTCGGAACGATATTGTCCTTATTGGAAACCCCTTCAGATTTTCCGGAACGAAACGGGATATATCGGTGATGCAGGTGAGGCGACAGGACAGATAGACAGGGTGAAACGAGGGAGCTGCGCACGCGCCGGCCGCTATCGAGTGCGCCCCACATCACTGCAAACCCCACTTCGTCTCAAACTGTTGAATCGGTTGCACTGGCGGGCTTTTCTCGGGTCCACGCCAATCCACACAGGAATCGCACACAGAGATCCTATCGCCGTCATGTCGACCAGATTTAATTATGGTTAGGTTGATTCGCACCTACGTCGCGCGATCGCTATCGGTACGCGTTTTACGTCGACTTCGATTCCGCGGGACTCTCGACGATCGATCATCGGGACTGTCATTAACTTAAAGTGATACATATTTGGGTTTGACGCGACATGTGAGTGCTTTCAGTGGTTTTTGGTACCTGCTTTCGGGACTTTTGAGCTGAGAAAGGCATGGATAGTTACGGTACTAGGCCGCCTCCTCTTCCCAGAAGGGTTAGGAACATATACGCAGAGCCTTTTTCGCACGAAACAAGGTAATTGCTCATTATGACTTATTAGTGTGTCGACAGAAGTCGAGATTTATAAGGGCTGCAATGTGTGGCACTGGCATCTTAATTCATGACTTCCTTCACAGCAACCTCCTTGTTTTCGCGAAAGAGCGCTTTTTATCCAGATGGTTTTCGTTAAGAAGCAATCAGACCTTGATGGATGTTGAATCTGAAGTTGAAACATTTCGTCAACGGTCACTGACTATCGTGATAATGATGACAGCAATAGTTTTAGTGGGTGGAAAATCAGTCAAAATCAAATTGCAGATGGTGATTCTAAGAGTGTTACCTCTTGTAGAGATGAGAGGAATGAAACAATAAAGAATCTAGAATAGCGCAATGAATTTTTTTTTCGAAAACTTTTGTTCAGGGGCAATAGATTTTTTATGTAGGTACCTATATTTCCTTCAAAACATGAAATATGCATCTCCAATTTGTGGTCTTCTCTACGAGACTCCTTATTTGATGTGCCGCATGATAAAATTGGAAAATTGTTTCCAAATTTAGAATATTTTGCGTAAAATTAACCTTAATAAACAGACAGACAAGCGAGTGCTCAGATAGAGGTTCCCATTTTTCTTCCGTTTTGTTGAGATTTGAATATGTAAATGAACCAACCGGTCACAGAAGAGTTATTTCAACTGAAAATATGGCATTCAAATTTCATTATTACATATTCAGCCAAGTAGGAAAACTCAAATTGAAAATGAACTTTTCCTGTTTTATTTCAGCGAAAAACATTTATGAAAGAAGAGTATTGCATCGCTTACATACACCAACGGTAGAGGTAGTTGTAGTCAAGATACATAAACCGAATGAAAATCGATGATGGCCATTTGAAAAATGTGAAAAAATGCAAGAGGATTCTCGAATAATTTCTATACAGAATCTTCTCAGCATACAAATACTGTCTATCCAATGAGAATTGGTTCGAATGCACTTACTTAATGAATAATTGCTTCAGAATTGGACATGTGGATTAATTCAATCAAGCATATTCATTTGAGAATAATGTTTTCGACCAGGAATGACTGAACCTATTCTTGTTCTATGGTGTATCCTGAGTCTGTTTTATGAATTAGGCGAAAACATTAAAATGTTATCATTCAGAATCAGAGGCGGCCTTAGGGGGTGGCGAACGGGGCAATCGCCCGGGGCCTCGCTCTTGGAGGGGCCTCGCGCAAGAACCCAAGCAAATTTTCTTCACAGTAAAAATGTGACCGTAGCCAATACCAACTTTCTTATTTCAAATGCAACCCCCTGTATATTATCTACTTTTTGGATTCTCCAGAGAATTCTAGACACAATTCATGCACAATGTCCTATACCTATCTCTAACTATTTCGGAAGAATTAAGTGTTTTCAGATTTATTGCAAAAATCAATGTTTTAAATAAAAATTATTTCATTTCACAAATTCGGTACATTCCCCTTAAAACCTAATAAGTTAAACTATTATTTCTCAATTAAAATTAAAAATTTAAGGTCAATGTTCAAAATGCTCGCCGCGAACGTCTTGGCAACACGCTAATCTGTTTTTGTTTTTTTTTAATTTCTTCTCAGTAATAGTTTTCGCTTACTTTCTTCATATCAAGAGGTAAATGGGAAATAAGTATTGATTGTATAATGTATCGAATTTGTGAAATAAATAATTTTCATTTAAAATGTTAATTTTTGTAAAAAATCTGAAAACACTTAATATTTCCGAAAGAGTTGAAGATAGGTATAGGACATTGTACATGAATTATGTCTAGAATTTTCTGAGAAGAAAGTTAGTATTGGCCACGGTCGCATGGAACATCCTATATAATTTTATTTTCTTGAAAAATATGCGCATTTAAAATTACAAATCGACGTATCCGAGCGTTTTTCCTAACAGCCCCTCATTTATTCGTTATCGAATTTATTCCATTTGGCTGTTACACTCTGTAGTTGCGCCTGCTGAAAGAAGTTTTCCGAGGCTTAAAATGATCAAAACTCATTTAAGAAATTCGATGGCACAAGATCGGCTTTCAGTACTTGCTTTTCCTTCAGTAGAAAATGACGTAGCTCATTCGTTGGATTATTGTGCTCTAATTAAAGATTTTAGTTTGAGAAAAAGCCGCAAACATCAATTTTGAAATTTAACATCAATTTTAAAATTCATCTTCTCCGAATTTTTTTAATTAAATTTGTGAATCTTTCTAAGTAAAATATTTTAAAACACAAAATTTATTTATTTGTAAAACTCGTCAAACATGACAAAATACCTAAACCAAAAGACTCGACTTAATTTCGAATCACATACTTTTCACGAAAGACAAAGGGCCTCGCAAAGACCTGCCGCCCGCAGCCTCGCAATGGGTAAGGCCGCCTCTGTTCAGAATTATAAATTATTCAAAATAAATGAATGAAACGTTTGCTTTTAAGATTTGTTTACATTATCCAGAGAAATATGAATGATTTTGTTCGGATTTTTGGATAATATCGAGGTAGATTTCTACTCATACTGAATTTGGTTCGAAAATTTTTTAAGAAAATCGAAAGTATGTAAGTAAAAGTGATTATCGAAAATCACAGAAATTTTAACTGTATCGCAGTGCAGCCATGTGTGGTGACCTCAAATCAAGGGACTTCTAGCAACATGAAAGGAAACAGTTGAGAAAATACGTTCTTGATTGTATAAACGTTCACCCAAGGACATAAATTATGTGGTGCGCTGCGAAAGGATTGATTGTCGCTATACAGGAAACGTAAATGCACCATACAAAATATTTATAGCGCTCGCAGGAAAGGGCTGAAGACCGGCGTATTGAATTACGAAATTACCTCTAGAAATTTAATCCCAACGCCAGACCACCTCAAACTTTATTGTCGTTTCTAGGTCCTCTCTTCGTAATCGCCGAATAAACATCCAGTAATTGCTCGCCGGGGATGAAAATATAAATGAACAGGAAGCCTCTCCGGAAGCTCCAGAAAGCCATCCAGAAAAAGCCATCATCCTTATCTCGGCAGATCCATTACTGGCTGCTCGGCCTAATATAAACTTGTGGAGTGTCGGAGGCAGTTGGCCGAAATGTTTGTGCCGCCAACTTTCCGATTTATAAAACTATAATCACTCATTGCCCTATCGGAAAAAATAAAGATTGGTGAAGGGAGGCCTGCCATAAATCAAAAAAGTTGGGGAAGTTCTCGCCTTATCTGGAGGTGTCAGAGATAAAAGCCCGGGAGGAACATGACAGCTTTCAGGCAAGATTAGTAGACTTGAATGTTAAACATAAAAGTTTACCAGGAACGTCAGAGGCTTGTATCATAATGAAGCCGAGATATTGCGCTGATAAATTGACTGAAGGGACTAGGTCGCCATTGATCAACACCGAAAGATCCATTTGTTTTTTCCTGGTGCTATCTATGACCTTCTTAGACTTCCGGTTTTTCAAGTCGCCAGAATAAAAGGAAACTGAATGTTCACGAATCCACAATGCATCCAAACACAATGCTCTCATCTAAAAACCCTTTGCGAATACAAGATTTTCTTTTCGAATATCAACCGAAAGACAATATATCGTTTTCAAGAGGGTGAAATATTCCGGTTAGAGGAAATGTTTTTCGCAGATTATCTTTGTGATGCAGGAAGGTCCCATTTGGTGAGCACAAAATAAAGCTTTCCACTCTCGCAAAGAATTGAAATCCTGTATGGTAAGTCTTACAAACCAGAAAATTCATTGAAATAGGGGTTGATTAAGGCTTTCACAGCCGAATAGACTACGAAATTAGATAATTCCGCAAATGTAGAGGTTCCTATCTCCATAAATTCAAATAAAATGTGTGCGAGATACATAAACAAAATAATTTTACCACTTACACATGCTGTTGAAGGCTTTATGTACTCATGGTGATTTAGCTAAATAAAGTTGAAAATGAATTACAGCCGATTCGATGATGAAGCTTCAACAGTATGACCACTGTCAACTGTCGAATCTACTAACTCCCAATGGCCAGTATTGGCAAAGTTTTAGTCTAAAGAAGCAAGAAGATATTATTTCAATGGCCTCTTTGAATCACAAATCTTCCTATGTTTCATTAATTCTGTGCCAAATTAAATCACACCAAATTGTCGCTGAGAAAATAAATCGGTGAAAAACGTGAGGAACCAGATGCCACCTGCCCCTTTTCTAATTCCGTCCATTCGGTAATCCGCACTTATACAGCTAAGTTGTAAATATCTTTCCCGATGTTGTTGCCGCGAATAGATTGGCATGCAAATAAGGCATGCTGCAGCTTCCTCCAAATTGCCATTTTACCGACTTTCTGCAGGATGTTGATGTTAGCACGATGCTTCGAAAACAACGTTGTTTTCGTTCCGTTTCTGTTGCAGTGCTGATACTCTTCTTCCGATCCAAGGGTGGTCCACTTCGTGGGACAAAAAATTAATTTTCTTCGAGAAACATTTGTCTTCATTTCATTCACCTCCTCTTCATATTGTAGTTTTTCTGCAATGCAAATTCCTCCTTTTCATCAATTACAACGATTTCTGTTGATGGTGCTAGTTTTGCTGAAATTTCTCGCTTCCTCCAAACAAAATGAACCCTTGAAGTTGATCAGCATACCTCAATGTATCACTGTGCAAAATATGAGCGATTTGAAAAATCTCAAATTTTTGGTGAAAAATGACAAAGGGGTAAGACCCCCTGAAAACACCATATTTGTCAATAAAATAAATATCCGTGTCGATTCAACCGTAATATTCGATCGAGAAATTATGCGAACCTTTCGAATCTTCCATAAAGCCATTCCACCCGAAGATATCAGAAATACTTTGAGTCGAACACGAAAAATCGAAAAACATAAAACCGAATAACTCGTTACTTATGAGGGCTACATGGGTGGTTTTGGTATCAAAATGTAGGTTTTCGAGGTCGCTCTATTCAATGAAAGATGATTCAGAGCTCTAACTATCATAGTTTAGATTTTGACCTGTCAAATGGCATTTTTTGAGAAATTGCAAATTTCAAACTCTCATATCTTCCGTTCCAATCATCTCCGACAAAAGTTATTTATATAATCTTGATCAGCATACCTCAATGTATCACTGTGCAAAATATGAGCGATTTGAAAAATCTCAAATTTTTGGTGAAAAATGCCAAAGGGGTAAGACCCCCTGAAAACAACATATTTATCAATAAAATAAATATCCGTGTCAATTCAACCGTAATATTCGATCGAGAAATTTTGCGAACCTTTCGAATCTTCCATATAAGCAATTCCACCCGAAGATATCAGAAATACTTTGAGTAGCCTGGGCTTCTGAACAAAAGTCGAGAACGAAAAATCGAAAAACATAAAACCGAATAACTCGTTACTTATGAGGGCTACGTAGGTGGTTTTGGTATCAAAATGTAGGTTTTCGAGGTTGCTCTATTCACCGAAAGATGATTCAGAGCTCTAACTATCATAGTTTAGATTTTGACCTGTCAAATGGCATTTTTTGAGAAATTGCAAATTTCAAACTCTCATATCTTCCGTTCCAATCATCTCCGACAAAAGTTATTTATATAATCTTGATCAGCATACCTCAATGTATCACTGTGCAAAGTATGAGCGATTTGAAAAATCTCAAATTTTTGGTGAAAAATGCCAAAGGGGTAAGACCCCCTGAAAACACCATATTTGTCAATGAAATAAATATCCGTGTCAATTCAACCGTTATATTCGATCGAGAAATTATGCGAACCTTTCGAATCTTCCATATAAGCTATCCCACCCGAAGATATCAGAAATACTTTGAGTAGCCTGGGCTTCTGAACAAAAGTCGAACACGAAAAATCGAAAAACATAAAACCGAATAACTCGTTACTTATGAGGGCTACATGGGTGGTTTTGGTATCAAAATGTAGGTTTTCGAGGTCGCTCTATTCAATGAAAGATGATTCAGAGCTCTAACTATCATAGTTTAGATTTTGACCTGTCAAATGGCATTTTTTGAGAAATTGCAAATTTCAAACTCTCATATCTTCCGTTCCAATCATCTCCGACAAAAGTTATTTATATAATCTTGATCAGCATACCTCAATGTATCACTGTGCAAAGTATGAGCGATTTGAAAAATCTCAAATTTTTGGTGAAAAATGCCAAAGGGGTAAGACCCCCTGAAAACACCATATTTGTCAATGAAATAAATATCCGTGTCAATTCACCCGTAATATTCGATCGAGAAATTATGCGAACCTTTCGAATCTTCCATATAAGCCATTCCACCCGAAGATATCAGAAATACTTTGAGTAGCCTGGACTTCTGAACAAAAGTCGAACACGAAAAATCGAAAAACATATAACAGAATAACTCGTTACTTATGAGGGCTACATGGGTGGTTTTGGTATCAAAATGTAGGTTTTCGAGGTCGCTCTATTCAATGAAAGATGATTCAGAGCTCTAACTATCATAGTTTAGATTTTGACCTGTCAAATGGCATTTTTTGAGAAATTGCAAATTTCAAACTCTCATATCTTCCGTTCCAATCATCTCCGACAAAAGTTATTTATATAATCTTGATCAGCATACCTCAATGTATCACTGTGCAAAATATGAGCGATTTGAAAAATCTCAAATTTTTGGTGAAAAATGCCAAAGGGGTAAGACCCCCTGAAAACAACATATTTATCAATAAAATAAATATCCGTGTCAATTCAACCGTAATATTCGATCGAGAAATTTTGCGAACCTTTCGAATCTTCCATATAAGCAATTCCACCCGAAGATATCAGAAATACTTTGAGTAGCCTGGGCTTCTGAACAAAAGTCGAGAACGAAAAATCGAAAAACATAAAACCGAATAACTCGTTACTTATGAGGGCTACGTGGGTGGTTTTGGTATCAAAATGTAGGTTTTCGAGGTTGCTCTATTCACCGAAAGATGATTCAGAGCTCTAACTATCATAGTTTAGATTTTGACCTGTCAAATGGCATTTTTTGAGAAATTGCAAATTTCAAACTCTCATATCTTCCGTTCCAATCATCTCCGACAAAAGTTATTTATATAATCTTGATCAGCATACCTCAATGTATCACTGTGCAAAATATGAGCGATTTGAAAAATCTCAAATTTTTGGTGAAAAATGCCAAAGGGGTAAGACCCCCTGAAAACAACATATTTTTCAATTAAATAAATAGCCGTGTCAATTCAACCGTAATATTCGATCGAGAAATTATGCGAACCTTTCGAATCTTCCATATAAGCAATTCCACCCGAAGATATCAGAAATACTTTGAGTAGCCTGGGCTTCTGAACAAAAGTCGAACACGAAAAATCGAAAAACATAAAACCGAATAACTCGTTACTTATGAGGGCTACATGGGTGGTTTTGGTATCAAAATGTAGGTTTTCGAGGTCGCTCTATTCAATGAAAGATGATTCAGAGCTCTAACTATCATAGTTTAGATTTTGACCTGTCAAATGGCATTTTTTGAGAAATTGCAAATTTCAAACTCTCATATCTTCCGTTCCAATCATCTCCGACAAAAGTTATTTATATTATCTTGATCAGCATACCTCAATGTATCACTGTGCAAAATATGAGCGATTTGAAAAATCTCAAATTTTTGGTGAAAAATGCCAAAGGGGTAAGACCCCCTGAAAACACCATATTTGTCAATGAAATAAATATCCGTGTCAATTCAACCGTTATATTCGATCGAGAAATTATGCGAACCTTTCGAATCTTCCATATAAGCAATTCCACCCGAAGATATCAGAAATACTTTGAGTAGCCTGGGCTTCTGAACAAAAGTCGAGAACGAAAAATCGAAAAACATAAAACCGAATAACTCGTTACTTATGAGGGCTACATGGGTGGTTTTGGTATCAAAATGTAGGTTTTCGAGGTTGCTCTATTCACCGAAAGATGATTCAGAGCTCTAACTATCATAGTTTAGATTTTGACCTGTCAAATGGCATTTTTTGAGAAATTGCAAATTTCAAACTCTCATATCTTCCGTTCCAATCATCTCCGACAAAAGTTATTCATATTATCTTGATCAGCATACCTCAATGTATCACTGTGCAAAATATGAGCGATTTGAAAAATCTCAAATTTTTGGTGAAAAATGCCAAAGGGGTAAGACCCCCTGAAAACACCATATTTTTCAATTAAATAAATAGCCGTGTCAATTCAACCGTAATATTCGATCGAGAAATTATGCGAACCTTTCGAATCTTCCATATAAGCAATTCCACCCGAAGATATCAGAAATACTTTGAGTAGCCTGGGCTTCTGAACAAAAGTCGAACACGAAAAATCGAAAAACATAAAACCGAATAACTCGTTACTTATGAGGGCTACATGGGTGGTTTTGGTATCAAAATGTAGGTTTTCGAGGTCGCTCTATTCAATGAAAGATGATTCGGAGCTCTAACTATCATAGTTTAGATTTTGACCTGTCAAATGGCATTTTTTGAGAAATTGCAAATTTCAAACTCTCATATCTTCCGTTCCAATCATCTCCGACAAAAGTTATTTATATTATCTTGATCAGCATACCTCAATGTATCACTGTGCAAAATATGAGCGATTTGAAAAATCTCAAATTTTTGGTGAAAAATGCCAAAGGGGTAAGACCCCCTGAAAACACCATATTTGTCAATGAAATAAATATCCGTGTCAATTCAACCGTTATATTCGATCGAGAAATTATGCGAACCTTTCGAATCTTCCATATAAGCTATCCCACCCGAAGATATCAGAAATACTTTGAGTAGCCTGGGCTTCTGAACAAAAGTCGAGAACGAAAAATCGAAAAACATAAAACCGAATAACTCGTTACTTATGAGGGCTACATGGGTGGTTTTGGTATCAAAATGTAGGTTTTCGAGGTCGCTCTATTCAATGAAAGATGATTCAGAGCTCTAACTATCATAGTTTAGATTTTGACCTGTCAAATGGCATTTTTTGAGAAATTGCAAATTTCAAACTCTCATATCTTCCGTTCCAATCATCTCCGACAAAAGTTATTTATATTATCTTGATCAGCATACCTCAATGTATCACTGTGCAAAATATGAGCGATTTGAAAAATCTCAAATTTTTGGTGAAAAATGCCAAAGGGGTAAGACCCCCTGAAAACAACATATTTATCAATAAAATAAATATCCGTGTCAATTCAACCGTAATATTCGATCGAGAAATTTTGCGAACCTTTCGAATCTTCCATATAAGCAATTCCACCCGAAGATATCATAAATACTTTGAGTAGCCTGGGCTTCTGAACAAAAGTCGAGAACGAAAAATCGAAAAACATAAAACCGAATAACTCGTTACTTATGAGGGCTACATGGGTGGTTTTGGTATCAAAATGTAGGTTTTCGAGGTTGCTCTATTCACCGAAAGATGATTCAGAGCTCTAACTATCATAGTTTAGATTTTGACCTGTCAAATGGCATTTTTTGAGAAATTGCAAATTTCAAACTTTCATATCTTCCGTTCCAATCATCTCCGACAAAAGTTATTTATATTATCTTGATCAGCATACCTCAATGTATCACTGTGCAAAATATGAGCGATTTGAAAAATCTCAAATTTTTGGTGAAAAATGCCAAAGGGGTAAGACCCCCTGAAAACACCATATTTTTCAATTAAATAAATAGCCGTGTCAATTCAACCGTAATATTCGATCGAGAAATTATGCGAACCTTTCGAATCTTCCATATAAGCAATTCCACCCGAAGATATCAGAAATACTTTGAGTAGCCTGGGCTTCTGAACAAAAGTCGAACACGAAAAATCGAAAAACATAAAACCGAATAACTCGTTACTTATGAGGGCTACATGGGTGGTTTTGGTATCAAAATGTAGGTTTTCGAGGTCGCTCTATTCAATGAAAGATGATTCGGAGCTCTAACTATCATAGTTTAGATTTTGACCTGTCAAATGGCATTTTTTGAGAAATTGCAAATTTCAAACTCTCATATCTTCCGTTCCAATCATCTCCGACAAAAGTTATTTATATTATCTTGATCAGCATACCTCAATGTATCACTGTGCAAAATATGAGCGATTTGAAAAATCTCAAATTTTTGGTGAAAAATGCCAAAGGGGTAAGACCCCCTGAAAACACCATATTTGTCAATGAAATAAATATCCGTGTCAATTCAACCGTTATATTCGATCGAGAAATTATGCGAACCTTTCGAATCTTCCATATAAGCTATCCCACCCGAAGATATCAGAAATACTTTGAGTAGCCTGGGCTTCTGAACAAAAGTCGAGAACGAAAAATCGAAAAACATAAAACCGAATAACTCGTTACTTATGAGGGCTACATGGGTGGTTTTGGTATCAAAATGTAGGTTTTCGAGGTCGCTCTATTCAATGAAAGATGATTCAGAGCTCTAACTATCATAGTTTAGATTTTGACCTGTCAAATGGCATTTTTTGAGAAATTGCAAATTTCAAACTCTCATATCTTCCGTTCCAATCATCTCCGACAAAAGTTATTTATATTATCTTGATCAGCATACCTCAATGTATCACTGTGCAAAATATGAGCGATTTGAAAAATCTCAAATTTTTGGTGAAAAATGCCAAAGGGGTAAGACCCCCTGAAAACAACATATTTATCAATAAAATAAATATCCGTGTCAATTCAACCGTAATATTCGATCGAGAAATTTTGCGAACCTTTCGAATCTTCCAT
The DNA here is from genome assembly GCA_910592335.1 of Adalia bipunctata. NCBI lineage: Eukaryota > Metazoa > Arthropoda > Insecta > Coleoptera > Coccinellidae > Adalia > Adalia bipunctata. Next base: position 143,073 of record OU342952.1, on the reverse strand, counting down.
ATAAGCAATTCCACCCGAAGATATCATAAATACTTTGAGTAGCCTGGGCTTCTGAACAAAAGTCGAGAACGAAAAATCGAAAAACATAAAACCGAATAACTCGTTACTTATGAGGGCTACATGGGTGGTTTTGATATCAAAATGTAGGTTTTCGAGGTTGCTCTATTCACCGAAAGATGACTCAGAGCTCTAACTATCATAGTTTAGATTTTGACCTGTCAAATGGCATTTTTTGAGAAATTGCAAATTTCAAACTTTCATATCTTCCGTTCCAATCATCTCCGACAAAAGTTATTTATATTATCTTGATCAGCATACCTCAATGTATCACTGTGCAAAATATGAGCGATTTGAAAAATCTCAAATTTTTGGTGAAAAATGCCAAAGGGGTAAGACCCCCTGAAAACACCATATTTTTCAATTAAATAAATAGCCGTGTCAATTCAACCGTAATATTCGATCGAGAAATTATGCGAACCTTTCGAATCTTCCATATAAGCAATTCCACCCGAAGATATCAGAAATACTTTGAGTAGCCTGGGCTTCTGAACAAAAGTCGAACACGAAAAATCGAAAAACATAAAACCGAATAACTCGTTACTTATGAGGGCTACATGGGTGGTTTTGGTATCAAAATGTAGGTTTTCGAGGTCGCTCTATTCAATGAAAGATGATTCGGAGCTCTAACTATCATAGTTTAGATTTTGACCTGTCAAATGGCATTTTTTGAGAAATTGCAAATTTCAAACTCTCATATCTTCCGTTCCAATCATCTCCGACAAAAGTTATTTATATTATCTTGATCAGCATACCTCAATGTATCACTGTGCAAAATATGAGCGATTTGAAAAATCTCAAATTTTTGGTGAAAAATGCCAAAGGGGTAAGACCCCCTGAAAACACCATATTTGTCAATGAAATAAATATCCGTGTCAATTCAACCGTTATATTCGATCGAGAAATTATGCGAACCTTTCGAATCTTCCATATAAGCTATCCCACCCGAAGATATCAGAAATACTTTGAGTAGCCTGGGCTTCTGAACAAAAGTCGAGAACGAAAAATCGAAAAACATAAAACCGAATAACTCGTTACTTATGAGGGCTACATGGGTGGTTTTGGTATCAAAATGTAGGTTTTCGAGGTCGCTCTATTCAATGAAAGATGATTCAGAGCTCTAACTATCATAGTTTAGATTTTGACCTGTCAAATGGCATTTTTTGAGAAATTGCAAATTTCAAACTCTCATATCTTCCGTTCCAATCATCTCCGACAAAAGTTATTTATATTATCTTGATCAGCATACCTCAATGTATCACTGTGCAAAATATGAGCGATTTGAAAAATCTCAAATTTTTGGTGAAAAATGCCAAAGGGGTAAGACCCCCTGAAAACACCATATTTGTCAATGAAATAAATATCCGTGTCAATTCAACCGTTATATTCGATCGAGAAATTATGCGAACCTTTCGAATCTTCCATATAAGCAATTCCACCCGAAGATATCAGAAATACTTTGAGTAGCCTGGGCTTCTGAACAAAAGTCGAGAACGAAAAATCGAAAAACATAAAACCGAATAACTCGTTACTTATGAGGGCTACATGGGTGGTTTTGGTATCAAAATGTAGGTTTTCGAGGTTGCTCTATTCACCGAAAGATGATTCAGAGCTCTAACTATCATAGTTTAGATTTTGACCTGTCAAATGGCATTTTTTGAGAAATTGCAAATTTCAAACTCTCATATCTTCCGTTCCAATCATCTCCGACAAAAGTTATTCATATTATCTTGATCAGCATACCTCAATGTATCACTGTGCAAAATATGAGCGATTTGAAAAATCTCAAATTTTTGGTGAAAAATGCCAAAGGGGTAAGACCCCCTGAAAACACCATATTTTTCAATTAAATAAATAGCCGTGTCAATTCAACCGTAATATTCGATCGAGAAATTATGCGAACCTTTCGAATCTTCCATATAAGCAATTCCACCCGAAGATATCAGAAATACTTTGAGTAGCCTGGGCTTCTGAACAAAAGTCGAACACGAAAAATCGAAAAACATAAAACCGAATAACTCGTTACTTATGAGGGCTACATGGGTGGTTTTGGTATCAAAATGTAGGTTTTCGAGGTCGCTCTATTCAATGAAAGATGATTCGGAGCTCTAACTATCATAGTTTAGATTTTGACCTGTCAAATGGCATTTTTTGAGAAATTGCAAATTTCAAACTCTCATATCTTCCGTTCCAATCATCTCCGACAAAAGTTATTTATATTATCTTGATCAGCATACCTCAATGTATCACTGTGCAAAATATGAGCGATTTGAAAAATCTCAAATTTTTGGTGAAAAATGCCAAAGGGGTAAGACCCCCTGAAAACACCATATTTGTCAATGAAATAAATATCCGTGTCAATTCAACCGTTATATTCGATCGAGAAATTATGCGAACCTTTCGAATCTTCCATATAAGCAATTCCACCCGAAGATATCAGAAATACTTTGAGTAGCCTGGGCTTCTGAACAAAAGTCGAACACGAAAAATCGAAAAACATAAAACCGAATAACTCTTTACTTATGAGGGCTACATGGGTGGTTTTGGTATCAAAATGTAGGTTTTGGAGGTCGCTCTATTCAATGAAAGATGATTCAGAGCTCTAACTATCATAGTTTAGATTTTGACCTGTCAAATGGCATTTTTTGAGAAATTGCAAATTTCAAACTCTCATATCTTCCGTTCCAATCATCTCCGACAAAAGTTATTTATATTATCTTGATCAGCATACCTCAATGTATCACTGTGCAAAATATGAGCGATTTGAAAAATCTCAAATTTTTGGTGAAAAATGCCAAAGGGGTAAGACCCCCTGAAAACACCATATTTGTCAATTAAATAAATAGCCGTGTCAATCAACCGTAATATTCGATCGAGAAATTATGCGAACCTTTCGAATCTTCCATATAAGCAATTCCACCCGAAGATATCAGAAATACTTTGAGTAGCCTGGGCTTCTGAACAAAAGTCGAACACGAAAAATCGAAAAACATAAAACCGAATAACTCGTTACTTATGAGGGCTACATGGGTGGTTTTGGTATCAAAATGTAGGTTTTCGAGGTCGCTCTATTCAATGAAAGATGATTCAGAGCTCTAACTGTCATAGTTTAGATTTTGACCTGTCAAATGGCATTTTTTGAGAAATTGCAAATTTCAAACTCTCATATCTTCCGTTCCAATCATCTCCGACAAAAGTTATTTATATTATCTTGATCAGCATACCTCAATGTATCACTGAGCAAAATATGAGCGATTTGAAAAATCTCAAATTTTTGGTGAAAAATGCCAAAGGGGTAAGACCCCCTGAAAACAACATATTTATCAATAAAATAAATATCCGTGTCAATTCAACCGTAATATTCGATCGAGAAATTATGCGAACCTTTCGAATCTTCCATATAAGCCATTCCACCCGAAGATATCAGAAATACTTTGAGTAGCCTGGGCTTCTGAACAAAAGTCGAACACGAAAAATCGAAAAACATAAAACCGAATAACTCGTTACTTATGAGGGCTACATGGGTGGTTTTGGTATCAAAATGTAGGTTTTCGAGGTCGCTCTATTCAATGAAAGATGATTCAGAGCTCTAACTGTCATAGTTTAGATTTTGACCTGTCAAATGGCATTTTTTGAGAAATTGCAAATTTCAAACTCTCATATCTTCCGTTCCAATCATCTCCGACAAAAGTTATTTATATTATCTTGATCAGCATACCTCAATGTATCACTGAGCAAAATATGAGCGATTTGAAAAATCTCAAATTTTTGGTGAAAAATGCCAAAGGGGTAAGACCCCCTGAAAACACCATATTTATCAATAAAATTAATATCCGTGTCAATTCAACCGTAATATTCGATCGAGAAATTATACGAACCTTTCGAATCTTCCATATAAGCCATTCCACCCGAAGATATCAGAAATACTTTGAGTAGCCTGGGCTTCTGAACAAAAGTCGAACACGAAAAATCGAAAAACATAAAACCGAATAACTCGTTACTTATGAGGGCTACATGGGTGGTTTTGGTATCAAAATGTAGGTTTTCGAGGTCGCTCTATTCAATGAAAGATGATTCAGAGCTCTAACTATCATAGTTTAGATTTTGACCTGTCAAATGGCATTTTTTGAGAAATTGCAAATTTCAAACTCTCATATCTTCCGTTCCAATCATCTCCGACAAAAGTTATTCATATTATCTTGATCAGCATACCTCAATGTATCACTGTGCAAAATATGAGCGATTTGAAAAATCTCAAATTTTTGGTGAAAAATGCCAAAGGGGTAAGACCGCCTGAAAACAACATATTTATCAATAAAATAAATATCCGTGTCAATTCAACCGTAATATTCGATCGAGAAATTTACGAACCTTTCGAATCTTCCATATAAGCAATTCCACCCGAAGATATCAGAAATACTTTGAGTAGCCTGGGCTTCTGAACAAAAGTCGAACACGAAAAATCGAAAAACATAAAACCGAATAACTCGTTACTTATGAGGGCTACATGGGTGGTTTTGGTATCAAAATGTAGGTTTTCGAGGTCGCTCTATTCAATGAAAGATGATTCAGAGCTCTAACTGTCATAGTTTAGATTTTGACCTGTCAAATGGCATTTTTTGAGAAATTGCAAATTTCAAACTCTCATATCTTCCGTTCCAATCATCTCCGACAAAAGTTATTTATATTATCTTGATCAGCATACCTCAATGTATCACTGAGCAAAATATGAGCGATTTGAAAAATCTCAAATTTTTGGTGAAAAATGCCAAAGGGTAAGACCCCCTGAAAACACCATATCTATATATATAAAAGAGAGCTGTTGGTTACACCATTTATAACTCGAGATCGGATGAACTGTTTGTTATGAAACTTCATTTATGGATTCGTCTACGGCCTGGTTATTATAAAATACATTGAAACTCTGAAAAATTCGATGAAAAATTTGCTTATGTAGGAAATGCTTTTCCTCCTTTTGAATAAGGCCGCTAGGTGTCGCTACGGTTTGCTTATGTAGGAAATGGTTTATCTCCTTTTGAATAAGGCCACTAGGTGTCGCTACGGTTAATGGCTCTTATCTAGACACTGTAGTGTACAGTGAATAGACACTGTATTTGATATTATCGCCACTAGATGGCGATGTATACAATTATTGTGTAATTTGCATAGAACTTATAATTACATGGAAGGGGTAAAGATCTCAAGTTGGTGGAACAGTGAATTTTTACCGGAATGTCAAGTAAATCGAATTGTGACGATCAGCATCAATCGTGAGTTGTCCAATTTCATTTTTTCTCTATATTTCTGAAATGTTTTTGATTTATGTTTGGGTAATAAATATATTTGCGGAAATAACTGAATTAAAAATTGCCCATAATTATTAATTGGCATATTATTTTTGTCTTTCTGTTTTGTGTGACAGCTCATATCCATGGAAAAGATGACAGATGACGTTTTACAGATGACGTTAGACAGATGACATTTGACAGATGACAGATGACATTTATCAATAGACATATGACTATTGACAGATGACATTTGACAGAACTTTTGTTATGCCTAATTTATCTGCTGCTTGAAAAAATAGAAATGGTAAGTTTGTACAACTTTAACGGGGGTTTCACAAAGCATACCTATCACCGGTGATCGGAGCTTGATCTAGAATCAACTCGATTTGACAGTTCAGAAATCTAACCAAGCCGTTGATCTCCGATCACTGGTGATTACGATTTGTGAAATCCACAGTAAGTATAGGCACGGCCTTCTTAAGATAAAGATGGCTATGGTATAGGAATCATTTAGGCGAAACAAAGTTCGCCGGGCCAGCTAGTTTGTCAATAAAATTAATATCCGTGTCAATTCAACCGTAATATTCGATCGAGAAATTATGCGAACCTTTCGAATCTTCCATATAAGCCATTCCACCCGAAGATATCAGAAATACTTTGAGTAGCCTGGGCTTCTGAACAAAAGTCGAACACGAAAAATCGAAAAACATAAAACCGAATAACTCGTTACTTATGAGGGCTACATGGGTGGTTTTGGTATCAAAATGTAGGTTTTCGAGGTCGCTCTATTCAATGAAAGATGATTCAGAGCTCTAACTATCATAGTTTAGATTTTGACCTGTCAAATGGCATTTTTTGAAAAATTGCAAATTTCAAACGCTCATATCTTCCGTTCCAATCATCTCCGACAAAAGTTATTTATATTATCTTGATCAGCATACCTCAATGTATCACTGTGCAAAATATGAGCGATTTGAAAAATCTCAAATTTTTGGTGAAAAATGCCAAAGGGGTAAGACCCTCTGAAATCACCATATTTGTCAATAAAATTCTTTTTACCTGGATATGTCTGGGGGATGAACGATAAAAATGAAATAATGCTCGAAAACGCGATTACAGATGAAGGATGAGATCGATTCTACTTGCAGGATCCGCTGCCAAGTGTTTTTCCATGGATATGCACGGTTCGAAAGAGACGATTAAGAGTAATGCGTCCAGGAAGACATGGGAGGATGAATTGCCGGGGAGAATTTGCCAAGAAAACCTCCATTCGGCCTATTTCTGTCTTCTTAACAGGGTGCATTGACCAAAATAAATCAGTTTTTGCAGGAAAACCAGTTCCTGGATGAGGCTCATTGCTCAGTCCTTGAATAGGACGTTCACATACATCTAGATGTTCTTTTGTGAGCGGAGAGGAGAAGATGAAAAGGGCGTATTTGCTAACTGTTGGCCTCAAATGGGATTCTGACATCTACAAGATCCTTTGATGAGGCTCAGATTCTCAGAAGTTTTTCAAGTTCCTCAGAATTCGAACTGGCATATAGATCCAGTCCCTATCTATTTAGTACCATGTACTCTGACTTCTTATTCGGTTTTTGTGTAAATTATGTGTGGATTATCAATTTCGCTTCACCACATTGGTTCTGTTCGAACCACCCATTTCGTAAAGCCCTAACGCATAAGAACCAATGACTGGTTCATTTAAAAACATTAAAGCAACCAGAAATCAGCACGCCACATTTCGTTCAAGGAACTCCATCTATTTTTAATTTAATGGTGGATTTGTGCCGCGTTATTTGAGCAATATTTATGAATGAACACCCGTAAGGAGGCGATTTATATGACTGATCTTTACACGCCCCTGCCCATCTGAAAGCTCGTCCAGGCCTGAAATTATGTTTCATAAGCAATGCTCCCTATTTGTCAGGAATTCAGATAGAGAGACTGTCGGGGATTAAACCACTAGATTTACTTGATGTGTTTCTGTATGAAATATCACCCCGTTGGGGTTTGAAGGCGGCTGCAATGTCGATGAATCAGTTGATGATCCGAGTGACGAACGATGATCAATCATTCTGGTGGTCTTGTAAACGTTTGGTGGGAGCGGTAAAGTATGATTGGGTCGGCAAGTGGATAGAGTCGAAGGGGTAAAAATTGGGTATGCTTGAAATTACGAGGTGGAAATGAAGGGAGACTTCTAAGAATTATAATGAGAGCTCATATTAACCGTAAGTTTCCACCCAACTTAGTATGAACGAATTCTAAATAACAAGGTCTTTTGGAATCTGGGAATCAGGGTGTTGCATCCAAATTAATAGTACGGTATTAATATGATGATATCTCTGATGGCATTCGATGTGACTCTTAAAGAGCGTCATCCCAGAGTCAACGTATACGATGGAGACCCTTCATTATGGAAATTCATAAATTCATGTGAGATTTTTTATGCCCTTGTTGATCTTCCCAATTTCCAGCCCTGCCAAAGGCGCATCCTAACGAATTCCATAGGGTAAGTTTTTCATAGGAAGGCGATTAAGTAAATCCCCGTCCCTAATCCCTACCGGATTTCCAGCCATACGTGAACCGACCGGGTATTGCTTATAGAACATAATTTTCCATCCCTATGAGCAGGGCTCCGGCATTTGCATCCTAATAACAATTCGTCATAATAACCTCCATTCGATCAGATCCGATGCGGAATTTAAATAGTTGCAATTATCCGAGTCGGCCATGCGTCTCCTCCATTCCCATCGCATTTGCCTTTTGCCCGGCCTACCTCGAAATTGATGAATTTTTTATTGGGACGAAATGCCCGGGCCGTTTCATTTGATGTACTGATGAATTAAAACGTGATGAATCGCGTGCTCTGGGCCGGAAGTGATTGTTTACACAATTCGCCTATTTGTCGGCGGGAATTGGAAAAAATTGCGCTCGCGCTACCGCTCGGCTTTCGCGTTCGTCCACCAGGTGATTTTGAAGCTTTCGGACCGTTATTAATCGGGCGAAAGGGGGTGGAAGAGGGGTATCGGTGATGATTCCGGAATTCGCGATATATTAATTAACTCAAATCGCACCTGTGACGATTGTTCATGCGAATTTGATGATGGTATTCATTTTCATTCTTCGACCATGATGCCAGTATTTAATTATTCATTTCCATGAAATTTTTCAGTTTCGGTTTTTAGATTGATGATCTGTACAGAAATTCCTGGATTAGAAGTTTGGTCTGTCTAAGTTCCGCTTGTTAGACTGCTGAAGTTGGACACTGTGGGACTACCTTATAACAAAGGGTTCTACGAATTCATAGAATAAGCCAGGTCAAAACCGTTGAGTTTTGTCATAATTTTCAGAATTTGCACAAAGCAGCGTTAGTGCTGTATCGAATGTCGCAATACGTGATGCCGAAGACGAACAAATTCCTTGTTAAGCATGCCCCGAACCTCGAAGCAAATTTGAATAACCCACTTGGCTTTATCCCCAAAGCGGCATTGTTGAATCCAATCATCATCGGTGCCCGAACGTAATTCCAGCGCGCAACAACGACCTCTCAATTGGATTTTATGACATAATTTCAAGTTCAATTGATTAATACGGCACACACACATAATAATAATAATAACGCAATAAACGTAGTTGATGTATTCCAGTCGTTTCGGCAAAGGCGACTCGATCTAGTACCCCGCGCCGACGAGACGATTAATTGGAATGGGAAAACGAAAGTTTTTATTGAAGGTTATGGCTCACAAGAGTTGATGGGACTCCTTCGGTTCTTGTTAATTGAACACGAAAGGTTGTTGATTGATTGAGCTCTTGAGAGGGCAGGGAGAATGATAATAGATTATTTCGTGTATTTTTATACTATTTAACCAATAATATATCGTGCCTCATCGGCGAGAACCAAAACTTCTTTGACGCCCGGCAATCCTACAAGCTCTCTAATTGGAAAGTTGTCATGATGTCAGCGAAAATCTTTCCAATCCTAAAAAAAAGCATCCACGACCACTTCAGCTAGAGGCAGACAAAATCATCAATATAAATTGAACCATATTTATAAAATTTCATTCTGTGGAAAAAATGACGCTTTCGTTATTTCAGTTTTCCCTCAATGTAGACCCGGATGAACCATAAAAACATCCATTCAAAACAGTGAGCATCGAAAAACAACCGCGCGCTTTGTAGAAACACACATCCCCATTCACATCGGGGCGAAACGGCCCCGTAGGTGGAATCGATCCATAACACCATTCTCAGACATAATTTCATTTTATCGCCCTTTTCCACCCCCCGTTCGCAGTGAGCCGGAAAAAGAAACACGGAGCTCATTTCCACGTTTCTAATACCTCAATTTCTATTCATGACGCAAAAACGAAATATTAACTACATTTTAGCACTATGTTTCCTCTCCGAATTCGAATGATTTCGTCCCGTCTGGGAATAAGAACGGAGTCAATTTCTATTCGACAATCGAATTGAAAGTGGAGACGCTGCCGACTGCCAATTTCGGGGAGACCTTAACGGTATCGAAGCGGGGTTTTCACTGGAAATTTACATCGATACTGAAACTAGTCAGACGTTACATCGTTAAATTAAATCCCTCAATATTTATACGTCGAATTCCCTGAGAATTAGTAGCTTCGATAGCTAAGAGGTGAGAGCAACTGACACGGAATCAGTGGGCGCAGGTTCGGTTCTTGTTCGAGTTAAAATTTTTTCTGATTTGGATCTAATATTTTGTCAAAAATAGAATCGACAGACTTTATTCCGTTACAGACATAATTAACGACTGCTTCACGTGAAATTATTTGTCTGGAAATTCCAGAAACCGTAATCTTATCTCTTGACCTACGTTATCCGTTGGCAAATATAGAACTCCAAGTATTGCGATAAAATCATCGCGTAGTACGTTTTCAGCGTAAAACAAAGACGAATAGTCGGAATCTGCATTCTTATAAATCATACAGGGTAGAAGTTTGAAAACGTATCCACCCAGTTGACGTAATAAAACGGCACAGTCCGAACGATGATATCTACTGAATTTATGTACTTTTATGGCTCACAGAGAACGTTTACTTTTACTGTCAGACTCATGAACGAACGAATCCTTAAATTTCAAAATATGGAGAGAGTTTTAAGCTTCGCTCGTTGTTAGATCGAAATTCCAGAGTCATCGTTACTTTTTACAAGAGGAAAGGGTTTAATGGTCATGGAAATGGGTTTCCGTGGATATGAAAGCGTGGTGAATGTGTAATCCTTTTTAACGGTAATCGGATATCAGCTACACTGCTAATTTTCTTTGATGTCTTCTCGTTTGCCAGAGGACTTATCTTCGTTATCGGGAATAACCGCCGATTTTATGCTTTAGTTGTCCGATCCCCAGTGGATTTTCGTGTTCTATCCCGGAGCCGAACTGTTGCAGGACGATGGTAATGTTTGTCTACCGCGAAAATGTGCTTTTAGCAAATTTTTAGTCATTGTGGGATTAACCCTTGCAATATTAGCCTCATTAAATTCGAGTGATAACATTTTTAGTCGAAATAGTAGAAGTTTATGACTGTATTGTTTGTTTCTGTTATCGATCGATAATTACGGAATGTAATATCACAATATTTTGATTTGCGTATAGATAAATAGCTGCAATAACTATTCGTCGAATTCATTCACAATAAAGATGTTCGATGATCAACAAATCAAATAAAGAACCTATACTGTGATATTCGAATACCTTCCAACTAAATAAATACAGAGATATCGCTTTTCCAACTGTAATAAATTGTAACAAGTAGTGGAGCGCATTATCATAATGTGTAACATAACGGAAACTTCATCTTGAGTCCATCAACTTGACTTGAATTTCTTCCTCTTATCGGATATACTGTGGGAACAAACAATAACTCTTATTGATTTCCGTGGGAAGACACGAGCAATACTGAAGAAGCTTTATGAAGGAGTGGTAAGTAGTTAAGATTCCACTTACTATTTTCTGCTTCATATCACAGTAGGTACCACTCCCTTGATGGCATCAGACCATGACCCCCCAGGGTGCACAACATGACGTTGATACAAGTTCTTGAATGGGTAATTGTCTCTAGATAATACCGTTAATTGTGGTAGGTGGGTTTACGAATGGACCTTTTGTGTTTCTTCTAATGTTACCGGAATAATACCTTCATAATGTAGGCTCAATACGATTGTTTGGAATCTGATTGGTTGAATCGAAAAACAGGAAAAACGAAGGTTAATTCTCTACTTTGTTCTGTCGAAGTGCTTCTCGACCTTCCGACCCTTCAGAAAGTTACGACAAAGGGGTGAAAGATACCGGGTATTTCGGGGCTGCCAACGCGCCAATAAATTTCCCTAAAAAGTAAACAACTTCCAAACTAATCTAATTAAACACGGCCGGTACTGGGACACAATATCTCAATGAGATCTGATGGCTCGCTCCTCGATCCGTGAATCATTTCATGGTGGCTGCTCGGGTTCCGTACGACGAAAACGGGGTCCTATTGTGGCTCGGACACGTGCAGTTTGAAAATCACCGAAATCAGCGAACTGGGGGAATTGACGATGACACGAGAAGATTTCAGGGGCGTTGCCAGTTAGAGAGATGGGGAAATGACTTCTATTTATGGGATGAGAGTGTCGCAAAGTCGTTATCGGCGACGACCTACCCCTAAAAGGTTTCGGCGACTTCAGCATTGGTGTTCACATTTTCCAATCATATGAAGCTAAATTATCATTATTCTGTCCCTTTTCAAATTGTCTATGCAACAATATACAAACAACGTTATATGATCTGAGGGTATATTTTGGGAATATAAATCTATATTTTATTGTTGAAGGCTCTCACAGCCGAATTCAATACATGTTCTGAGACACCTCTGTTTGATATACCTAGTCGACCACACCTTTCGTGTATCAGTGCCTCGTTTTGATAGTCCCGATGTAACATGTTTGTTCTATAGTAGCAAGGTAGTCTTTGAACACCAGTTTGAGAGAGTGGATCAGTTGGATCTTTGGCACTCTTCAGGACCTGCCTCAGTTTTTGTGTAGGAAACTTCTGGTGCAAACTACCATGTTTGGTCAGGGTTTTCCATCTTGCGAAAGTGCATCCAACGTTGGAGATCCCCCCCTCCAATTTAATTTCGCTAAGGCGCAGATCTTCGATTCGACCACCGTATAAGGCCCATATTCCTCGACTCTTCCAGCATAAATAGCAAAAATTATTGACACGGATTTCTATCGAAGTAATTCCGAAACCAAAGCAGGGTCGAAGATTTCCCAGAGGACGGCCGCATGTAGATTGCAGATAATGTTTTAAGTTGGAACGATCCTCACGATTCCGTAAAATCCCCGGGTCGCCAGTAATTCGCAGTCGTCGAAGCGGCCCCCGCATAATGTGTGCTCCACCCGAAAACCACTCTGCCATATATCATTTGGGAATTATCCCCCGAATAAATGGGTACACATGTCCATGGCCGGCGAAATGAAGAATGGCGGAAATTAATCTCGGATTCATGCCTTGATACAATGGCAATTTTAACGGAACCTGCGATAGTTTCACTTTCGATACGTCCGATTGGGCCAAATGAATGGAGAAGCACTGCCGGTTTGTTTGGTAGGAACACAATGGAAATAAATGAGGTTGAATGTTGTCGTCGAGGGCTCTTGAAGTAACTGCAAGAAAAACCGAGCTAATTGGTGCCAGCACTTTTGTCCACCATGGACTGTGAGAAGGGAATTCGTTTTAGAGAATGTGAAAAGGGGGCTCAACCCATCCTGGGACTTGAAGGGCTAGATCAGTCCTTACACTAATATTTATGCCTAGAGCTTTTCATACTACTATCCTAGGCATACCTTTAGTTCAAAATAGGATTCAAATATGAGAATGTACATAGAAGGCCAATAGCTCGATCACTATAGCAGCTTTCGATGCGTTTGATCTCATTCCATTATGTTATACCGTAGAAATATGGTGTTGATCGATAAACACGCGCTCCATCAAGGTTCTTCGTGGCTTATCGACAGTGGGTTCTTCCTGTCTACAACCACACAACACAATAGTTTCTAGCCCGGCCATTTCGCATATCCGTCCTATAACTTCCGAACGCAATATTCTATCCGGCGATGCGATCGAATCCAGCCATCCCTGTAGCGACTTTCGTACACACCTACCCTTTATACTCTTTAGATAATGCGTTATCGACATGATTTAACGCCTGGATACTTCCCCGAACGTCGCTAGGCTCAGCCGTACATCAAACCGGGGATAAATTGGATTCAATCCAGTTTCTTGCTTACATCATGTTCGATCATTGTCGAGGTATGCGGAATTTTGGCGGGTGTATTACTCGGAAAATGACGGCTGGGATCATAAAGGCTGCCATGTTTCATGAATGATTCATTCTCGGTCGTAATGTGGGTCAAATTCGTTATTTATAACCGGTTTGGAGTGATTACCGTCTCTTGATTGATTTGGATTGAATTTGATCCGTTCTGGTTCGATTTACTCAACGAAAAAATGAAAATACGGATAATAAAGATTTATAGGAATACTGAATGGCGGATTCGCCGGTTAATCCTTTGGTAGCTTACACACAGATGTAGCACGCGAGGCAGCACTTGTTGGGTACATTTGCATTCGTGTTTTTGATGTATAAGCTCCTGTTTGTTTTTCTGGTCTCATTATGAGCAACAAATATGTCCTACAACTGACAGTACTCGAAGCTCTTCTGGCATTTCGAAAACGTTTACCTACTCGCTATTTTACTGTATTCTTATTCAAAGAGTAGAAAACGGTCGTTTTCGTAATCCTTGTAAGTTCATGGAATAGAAATGAATATTAAGAATACGTAAAATATTCATCTTCGGAAATCATCAATACCTTCACTTTTTATAATAGCAGTTCTTATTTATAACCAGGTATTCACAAATCTACTTCTCTTTGTTTTCATAAGATCTTATCAGCCTCGAATCGCACCAACTATTCGAGAAGTGTTAGGGTGGGTAAGCAGCTGTCAGAAACACTTCTTTGGTGCTCGATAATTTGATTGCAGTTGATGGATGAATGAAATCCATTTGCATAAATACAAAGCTATTCGTAATCGACGGAAGTATAGAGCGAGCACCAATCAACTGGTATTTAGTCAAAAACAGGGGAGACTACCCGATTTTTACACCCCTAGATCGATTAAAAGAGGTTGAGACATGATTTCTGGAGTGTTTTCAGAATGATTCAATACGAATTAAATTTTAATTTAATAATTTAATTTTAAATAAGATACATCTGTTGTATTTCTATATGAGATTTTCGTCAGATATAATTGAGGAAAATGGATTGTCCCTTTTTGAGCACAAGCTATGATCGTACTCTGTTATTGTGTAATGAATATAATTTTATTCTGGTATATTCGAGGATACAGTTTTGTATTGTTAGTTTCCTTACTTCACCTTGATCATGGCAATGTTAATTTTCAATTTAAAAGTTGCTGAGTTTTTTTCCGATCCGATCCCTGACCATCAGGTTAGGCGATAGACTGTATCTCTATGAGAGTTGCAGTCGCCTTAGAATACGCCAAATCCGAAAAAATCGGAATCGAACGCATCACGTATTCTCGCATCCATAAATCTACGAGCTTGTGACACTGATGTAGGCAGGTGATTCCCAATTTTTCCATATTCGTATCATCTATCACCGAAGCGTCCAGCGCATCCATGTGCATGCATTTTGGGTGGCTATTTTACGATGATGTATCGTCCAAAGTGGTTTTTGAGGTAGCGCTAACAACATGTGCGGAGTTGTTGATTGGATTACATTGATTCCCGATATTTTCGCTTTTTTGTTTTTTCAAATTAGTACGGAACCAACTTGATTGAGTCATATTTCAAATTTTGGCAGATATTGAATAATTCAAATCAGAATTCATCAATGGCAGAGCCTTAATCGTGCCGATGCTCTGGAGATGTCAGTACATCTTCTCTAGATGCATCTCATTATCTAGAACCACCGTGAAAAATCACTTATCCATAAAAAAAATTTGCAAACAAGTCGTTGAACATATACGCCAACGTGAGTTGAATGGAGGGTTCGTAAATGAGTGTTGGGGTTGAGTATCGTGAAGCGTAGAAAAACAATACTTTTTACGACCATTGCTTGTGGTTTAATGTGTTCACTGGATTACATTATGGCTGGTGAATCTTATGAGTACATTTTATTCGTGTTAATCAGGGATAATTGATTTCACAGAAAAAAAAAAGTTCAAGATTCAGTGGAATTCTTCGGTTTGCTCGTAGGTAGGTACATGACATACCTACAATAAAAGCGCCTTTGTTCATCAACCCTTTTTTTTATCGTTCTCTTCATCTTAGTATGAGAGAGGACCTAAGAATGTAACCGAGAATTTCATACACTGATGTGGAGCAATAATCTACTCACCTTCTGAAGAACCGCAAATTCTGCTTTAGTTTTTCAGGTAAAGCATTCCGCTCTGAAACGAAGGCACAGGGCAAAAACAGGTCGGAACCAATCAGCAGTATCATTAATATTCCAGCAGATAGAGAGTGGATTTCGAGTTTTCGAATCCGACGAGGTGGAAACGTTGAGAGTCTGCTACTGCTTTGGCTGCGTTCCGTAATAAAAAGCAAGAATTAATGGACGGCTGGCGGTAATACCCCAGATGGAATAATAATTCCGCATTGTCTCTCCTCTTTGTGAATAATAATTCATGGGGTGATATTAAAAAGGTCGAGTTTTGGAAACAAGTTGTAAATGTTTTGCTTCACAACGGATTGCACGTCTGTATTGAAGACACGATGACCATACTCAAACGATTAATAAATGGTATCAATGATATTATTTTCGCCAGATTGATTCACTGATTGTGACAAGTGGAGTTTGGAATATTTTTTCTATACATACTCTACGATTACAAAGATTCATCAAATGTTGGAGAAAATACGTCGTCCATGTCACACTGAATCCATGACTATACACTGCCAATCTATCTCGAAAATTGCCATGTCACAAGTTCAGGTTAATAATTATTAAACATCCAAGCATCGGTTACTTCGAAAGATGGCTTATCTTGAGAAGAAGAGAAGGAATTCGTAACTTCCTTTCCCCCAAGTCCGTATAGCCGTCAGAACTTCCTGAACTGTATGCAAAGCGTACGAACTTCGCAGTTCGCCGAATTCATATAAAATTCCAATTTTTTCGGGCGATATAATATCGACGGGCGCATTGTTCTCGAACAAATACACGAACAGAAATCACGAGTCGGAACAGACTTGGAAAACGCAATTTGCCCATATTACGAAAATACAAAACGTATCGGGACGAAGTTTGCCCTGGCGGTAACTTGTTTGAACAGTTGTTGATTCACATTTACAATACCGAAGGGAGTTTTCATTTCTGAATAAATTACGTTAAATACGGAACAGCGGGATTCATTTCGGAGGAAATAAATCCAATCCGAGAGAGGTAATCGTTCCGGTATTTCATCCGGGCGGAAGTGGAGACAGGCGCAGTTTCAATTATGACAATTCCGGAGGACCGGTTGTTTTTGTTCGACAGTCGCCTCTTTTTTGTTGCTCCTCTTCCGTCTGAACTCGGTATTTCACAGGACGATGACTGCGATGAATTACATCAACCCACACTTGTTCAAGAAGTCTTCTCTGCTACAACGAAGAAGCTATCACGTTAAATTTTGTCCCATTAGTTTAATCACTTATCTTTCGAAATGAAAATTATCGATTAATCTAAAATTTACAAGGTAACACCGTGACTTGTTATATCAATTTGCTCGTTTTATCTGAAATGGTCATTTCACGTCATTAACTCTTCGAAACAGCACCCTTTTTAATTGAAAACAAGGTAATTCATCAATTCGTGATATCAACCCACATGCTGCCAATTAATTTTTAATACCATCACATATGGGGTTCCAATTTCCACCAACTAACGAACCCTCCTGTTGGATATTCCATTTATTCCCGAATGAATTATGAAGGCCAGACTCGAATGACAGTGCTCGTTTGATCTCATCCTGAATAGGTTGTTTTCGTGAGAAAAGGGCTTTTTCACCTCGAGATCGCAGATTCGAAAGACATGCAGTTGCAGAGGTTTGATTAAATCCATCAGTATCTGGGACGGCTTCAAAGAGGATATTTCCTCACTCCTACAAGTTTCTTGTCCGTTTCATTTGTGACATATTTCAATTCATTTCAAAACACCATCTTTTCATGCATATTTCCTCCACATAAGAGTTTCGGTTATTATTTTTGTGGGTAAGTGGGTCGAAAACTCATTTTTCATCGAAATTACAAGGTCGTCAATAAAAAGAATTCAAGAATACCTCACCAATACAACCCACAAAAACATGTCAAAATGGTATAATATATATTATGTACCTACCTACTTTGGCTGAACAAATATTTGAGAAGTCATACCTACGTTTTTCATTCCTAATCGACACATGCCGTGAGTAAATCTAAAACATGAAGAAATAGAGAATAGCAGGCATTTTATCGATTTTCTTTAATTTGTTATTGATGGACTGACCTATATGTAGGTAGAATTCACCATCAAAAAATGAAGCCTTAATGTATATTTTAATAGCTTTTCCAATAGATTTTCATTATTAGGTATGTGTATCATTCAGCCCAACGTACATTATATCATTTGAAGACTCGAATAAAGTAGGGAGAAGGGGGCACCTTTCAACAAAATTTTAATGAAAGACTGCCTTATTTGTTTTATTGCAAGAACGCAAAATTTGATTTCACTTTATGATTTCAATATATATTGTGGTCCATTTTCAACAAAAAATTTTATTATCAACCAGAAAATCTGAGTGTTATAATTGAAAAATTCGGGTGACAACAAATGTTCAAATGTGCCCCTCCGCGGGGCACATTTGAACTTGAAGAGGGGCAGTTTTGAACAAAGTGAATAATACAGGGTGGGGCAGAAAAACCTATCCGATTTCAAAACGTTATAAAATTAAAACCACTCAGCTTGTCAAAAATTTTTTTTTATTAACATATCGCAAATTTTATGCCATTTTTAAATTTAAGTTTTGAAAAGCACATCACTCAAATGTCGTCCTTGGGAGCGGATACACTTATTCCGTGAAGAGCACAACATCGTCGTTTGGCAGTTCTCGGAGATCGCGACACAGGTTCGTACGGGTTTCAAAATCCCTTTCACTTAATTTCTGTGCAACAACCATTTTGTAGGGATGCATTTTGAGGTCCCGGTGCAAAATTCGCCGAATACTGCGGTTGGAAATCCCCAAAGCGAGCGAATGTTTTCGCGCCGAACGACGCGGGGAACGTTCAATCGCGGCTCTCACATTGGCCACGTTTTCAGGTCCTGTTGCTGTCCTGGGACGTCCAGGCGACTTCTTTTTCAATGCTGAACTCGTCTGTCTAAAATTTGACACCCACACTTTAATCGTAGCGTGATGTGGAACAGGATCATGACGCCCGAGTCCGAAATGAATTCGAAAAGCACGTTGTGTAGCAATTATCGAACCGCCGCATTCGATAAACCGCTCAATAACAAAAGCACGATGTTCACCAGACCAAGGCATGTTGACTACTGACAAATGGCATAAAACCAGCTTTCTAACGGTTTTTACCCCACTACTCTACCTGCTCTCTCTTCTGAGAAAAAGGGATTTGAAATCGGATAGGTTCTTCTGCCCCACCCTGTATAATGAAAAATAAATTTTATTCAGTCGAATCATTCAGAAAATAGATTTGCGTCGAAAGTAACTAACGTATATTATATCGGGTATAATTGAAATGAAAATACAACGAGAATGAGGCTCTTCCAGTACCTGTGTCAGTAACAGGACGTTGTAGTTTCCGAACTATATATCACGGTGAAATATAGAATTTGATGCTTCTTACAATTGTGTACGCAATTATTCACCCTCTGAGGTATCATTACTGCAATTTTTCGTCAGATACAAATGAAAGAGTTGATATTTTCAAAGATACACCCTGCAGACCAGTGATTCATTCAGGGGATTAATGAAAACTTTTGGTACATAGATATCTTTCTCATAAAATGACACCTTCGGCTTATTATTAAGTCATCAAGTTGTATCCATTTGCACAAAAATTGTGACCTGTTAAAGTTGATATTCTGATATTTTTACTGAACAGATCTTTTCTTTTCCAGACTCGGCACTGCCAGCATCCAGCAAACCCAACTCTCCCAACAGATGGGCGTCGGTACGGGTTCCGTAACGGGCACCGGGACGCTCCAGAGCTCCCATCAGAACGCTCCCCTGGTAATGCCCGTATTTCCACTGAGGCCCGCACCGACCTCGGCATCGACTCATTACTCGCCCTATTCCCCGTCCAGATTTCATATCGACAAACGTTGCCAACACAGATGCACCTGGAAATGCCTCAGCATCGGACTCATCCTGTTGGCTGTGGCGCTCACAGCCATGCTAGCCTATTTCGCTGGTAGGTATCAAGAAGTTTTTGAGGATACTCAATGCATGATGTGAATTTGTGATACAAAGTACACAAAACGGATGTAATGTTCTAGCAGAAGCTTTATGGTATGCTTTTATATAAATGGACACTGAGTTAACCAAAAACTTTCTCGGCATTTCTAATGCCCGAATTCACTTCCTATACATTTCCACTGTAACACCCGATCGGTTCGTTTGTTAGTCGAACTCGCCGTCCGAAGAGGAATCGCTCTGTTTTCCCGTTCGGAAAATTCTCAGAAGCCACCGTGAAATCTGCGACGTCCCCCAGTTACTCGAAAACGTAGAAAATACTAAACAAGTTCGCTAAATAAGTTTTAATCGAGTTGCTTTCCGAGTTCGACAAGCTCATCTGAATCGGATCCGACGTCGAAGTTTTCCGTTCGAGACCAACAACTTCCGACGTATAAATTTTTCCAACTTCCATACCTGAATATTTTATCGGGGCCGAGAAACTCGGCAGAATTAGGAATCTGTTCAATAGTTGATGCGTAATCTTCGATTTCGGACGAAAATAGGAATGACCGGCGTAGATTTCGAAGGAAAATTTGATCAGACGGCGTTGTCATATCGATTTTCTGAGCAGGTTTGGAAAAACGTTCGAGCCTTCATTTTCTAATGGAAAAGTTAAATTACCTACAGGAATTGATGTATCATCGCAATTCTTTCACGTTCTTCTGATTATAGGTTGTGCTCAATTAGACATAAAATTTGAAAATATCTGCATATTTTCAACATCCCTGAACAACTGAAAATCGTGGAGTTCTTCCGAAATGACCTAGACCCTCATAATTTCCACGTGAGATACGGAGACGTTGAAAAATCTAGGCGATAACAATTTCCAGAAGGTTCACGCGCGAAAATTCCGGCACATCAGACGTAGCCGTACATTCCGGCTGTCATCAATCAACCTTTACAGAAATTGGATAATGGCCGTATTATGCCCGAAAAGAACCCAGCCAGTAATGGGCTACGATATTTTCCGCCGTCTTCGGTCTCAAAAACGTGAGGCCATACATAAAGCCGGGACACGCCATACTAATAAGGAAACATCCCTGTGTGTCGTTTAGGGCGACCCGTTGCGAAACACGTCATGTAAAATGTATTTTCCCGTACATTACAATATATATCTGGGATTCATTATACATGCGCTCGTCCGCATATATTTATTATAAAAGTCCAAATGTTCCACTTTCGCATTTAAATGAAAACCGTTTGGACTGTTTTAGTATTCATCCTGCCCGCCTATGTATACGATGTCCCTTTCTTTCGGGAAATGATGATATCACGCACTAGAGCTTGAATTGTGAATTCCAGACATGAGACCGTCCTCGCGTGTACACAACGCAACCTCCAATATGTCTTGCAGATTTTTGGGATATGAAAGTACAGATTTATGGCTTGGTCGAACCTTTGTCGGGCGAGGTTTTCTGGCAAGAACTCTGGTGAACGCGTTCATTTCTCATGGAACGATGACCTAACCACAAAACTGCTACTAAACTTTTTTCTCATACCTAATTCACTAATTGAATCACTTTTTATGAATTTCGAAAATACTAAAATCATGGAAATATCAGAGGACAAAAGCCGTTTATAAATAGAACACAATTCGCATCGACCTGTCAGGATTATTTTAGGAAAAATGAGTAAAAATTGTACACATATATCGCATATGGCAATAATTCACGACACACGCATGGAGAGTGATTGATACTGAACGTTTTGTCCGAAATAGAGGCCAAATTTAATAGCCATTGTCACGCACAAACGTGAATTCGCTAGGACACGACGAACGCTGAAGTTAATATCGTTGCTATCGGAAAAATACTAGATACAGCCGAAAATCTGATTTTTCCTAATGAAATGTCGAGATTGTTAATGATTTAAGCGGAAAATGATTTAGTTCAAATGGAATAGGTCTAAAATTATAAAATGATACAAATAATTGCGGCTTTGTTTTCAGTTTTCGTTCGATATCAAAATGTCGAGGTTGAAGACAAATCAAATTACCCTCCAGCCCATTAAACTTTAATTTTTCATCATCTGATTAAACCTTCGTGACTGAAAAAAGTTCCCCTTGATCTTAATTATTGATGACTCGATCCAATCCTAGGTGAAGACAAATAGAAGAGATTAAAAATTCATTGAATTATTAACTTTCTCCGAGTTTGTGTTCATTTAGTAAATCGTAATGTTTCAGAAGTTGCATAATCAAATATTGACACTGCCAATGGCACGTAATTTCCAGGTTCATGGGAAAAATTAGGAAACTTTCTTATCCAATAATTATGCATAAGAATTATGTATAAAAAGATTGAGAAAGTTCATAAATTCTTGATCTATTTCAATTGCTTTTTTCTGTAATGATTCCTATCTTATCGGAGTTTCTTCTAGTTGATTTGAATACGTTTTCTGTTCATGAACATTTTCATCTTTTGTGTACTTTTGTGTTTTTACGTTCATGCTTCATAATGAATTTTGAGATACCCGTATATCAGAGACATGATAAATTTCACACAAAATCAGATATATTCGAGGAATTCGATAAGATGCAAGCCTGCATCAAAGGATGAATGGAACGAACCACTAGTCTCTACCGAAGCCGCTTCCTTTCCTCTTTTTCCTCTTACTATTCGTCGACCTGACGTAAATAAACTCGAACAGATGGCGAACTGTAGCTGGGAAAACTCTAAATTTACCGCGTTTGCGGTGGCTACGCCTGAAAACCAATGATCGCCTCTTTTCATTACTATTTTCACCCGAGGAGTTGGCAGATTGAATACAAACTTCCATTCAAATTATATATAAGTCCGGACTGGAAATAACTCCAATTTATTCAACTTCTTCAGCTATTCATCGCAGGTAACGCCGTTGAGAACACTTACTGGGGAAGGAAAATTGATATGGCTAACTGAGGAAACGAGCTCGGGAACCTGGAAGGCGCTTGACCTGCGAATCGGCGCACCCGTTCTGGTTTTTTTCCACGTCTCGTGTCCGAACTTCTCGGGCTCAAATAATTAAAGGAAACTTATTATTTTATTCAACTCAAATCGGTGCAACCAAAACACTGCCTTGGCGTCAAAGTGTGCAAGTTACGTATTCAAAATTAAGTCACTAATTTTTGGTCGATGTTGAGTGGTACTGGCTTTGATAGAAAATGGATACTACTGATACAGTCCTGTATCAATATTTTCAAGTTAACATTGCAATTTTTCAATACAAGAAGTGTGAATACAGTCCATTGATTCCTACTCTAGAATTCAAATCTCTTATCTATCTATTCTCAAAGCGTAAGGTATGCCAAAATTGAATTCCTCTTTTTGTTTCAGCCGTGAATTCCATGAAGCCAAACATGGATTCCTCCAACTGCATACTAGTTCAAGATGTCAAGGACGTCACGCACGATCACATGACCCAGGGTTCGGTCTCCACCCAGATGCCAACTGAAGGTAATTTGATAGATAATGGTTCTGATGCAGATTTCGTTATGACATCGGCAATATCTGGCATTCCTCGAATTGCTCAGTGGCTGCATTCAATGAAAACGATTTCTACTCAATTTAAATTGAAACAGAAAACTATCTCATCCTCGAATTCCGAAAGCATCCCGTCCTGAAACACGTAATCATCACGTTTTCAACGCCTCAGGAAAACGTACATCAACATTATCATCGTTCTAAATTGGCTCCCCAAATGAAAATAACGATTACCGAGTAAATATTTCAATCAATCCTGTGAAGCAGCTTCCTTTTCGTCAGTGAAATAAACTACAACGTTCAACTAAAAATAAATATCCCGCATATCTGGAAAGACGAAACGATAAATTACCGCCGCGAACGTGAAAACCCCAACATTTTAATAGCGGAAACTGTTATGATGTGTTTTACCTGAACGAAGATGTTTGGAGCGTAGAACTGTTATTTAATTAGTCAGCCGGTTGGATTTGTGCAGTCGTATTCTCAGAAATAATAACTTGATGATGGCAGAAAACACCACCGATTCGAATGCCTATTTTGTCATTAATTGGACTGAATTATAATCCAAATGGCTTAGTCACCACAAAACATGCGGCAGTTTCATGAATTTTTAATTCCGGAAATTCAGGATGCCTCCCTGGTCTTTTTCTCATTCACCACCACCGTCCCTCGCTTTATTCTCTAGACGAGGCGAGATTATGCGAATTAAATGGGATTAATTCCCATCGACGGAAAAATCAATTTCGATTCGGCCGAGGTCGGAATTGAAAAAGTTAATGAAATTATTTGTGTGGAGGCTGATCCAAATGAATTAAATGTAAGCAAATACACTCGACGACAGCCCGGAGATTATCTCCCGGTTATTCGATCCATTTGTAAATTGGATCCTGTCTAGAAGATCTTTCCTGAAACAATATTGAAGGGGATTCCTTTTCGAAATACTAATTGGGGAGATGCAAAAATGCACTTGTAGATTTTAAAACCAAATGAGCTTTCTGTTTTCGGGGAATGACAAAACCTAGGAGCGAACTCGTGCAAGATCATCAATGTTTCACGGGCGGACATGCTTCAACCACATGTCGTCAAGATCAATAGCTTCCAAAAGAGTCACGATAACGTTCGCCATTCACCGTTACTGCATTTTTTGACAACCAGAACGCGTTGTTTTACCGGGTAATGCTCCACGTTGACTTACTCCTATCTGTCAGCTTTCGATCTGTCCCTTAATATAGATGCATAGAATACCTGGTGTTGGCACTGATTATATTTTGTTTAAGACTTTCTTGTCGATTGATCATCTGATATTTTGTGCGGCTTTTCATTTCTCCCAAAAGAGGTCGCGCTATTATTCCATAACCACAATCTTTATGACATTCGAAATTAATACATGTTTTGATCAGAGGCAACTGTCATTATGTCATTTCTTTAAAAACATAACATAACCCATGTTATACAAAAAGTAGCGCCACGACCGCAAAATATTGCGGAACTTGACCAAAATCTGAAATCTAGGATGCCGTTTTGATCTACAAATTTTGGTCACGATTTTTAGTAGGGAGTCGTTACACCAGGTGTTCTATGCATCTTTCCCTTAATAATCATGTGACATTATGACTGTCAAATATGGGAATATGGCGCTCAATTGAAATCTTGCTCTATTATTGAAACACCATTAATAACAGAAATGAGGTGTATCGATTATTCTATTATGTGGAAGACAACGCGAGTTCAAACACTATTCCCGAGATCGAATCAACATTTTCCCGATTCAGACTACTTTGCGACGTTCTTCGGATTGTTTGGTTAAGGGACAAGCAGACTCCATAATGAATTATCAGCGTCAAACATTCTAATTGCACATAACTAAATTCATTTAACTTTTAATTAAAAGGGACAATCCACGCAAACCCCCGATCTGGGGGGCGATTAAAAGTATTTTCAACTTCTCCTCCATTGCCGCCGCCGCTTCTGCTTCAGTCAGAGTCGGCGCCGACAAGGAATCAGCGGTAGTTTGTCTGAGGGGTGTAAGGGTGTAATTGCGGGGATAATGACGACACAAGATGTGGAAATGTCCGCTTGATTTGTCAAGAATGTCGTCTTATTAACATTGCGTAGAGGGAGAATAATAAGGTCGAACTCATTCTCCAGAAGCGTTCACTGTGAGAAGATTTAGGGATGACAATGGGGAAAGATGTGCAAATTGTCTCATTGCACGACTCTCTGATGACAATTTCCGAATTAAGTTGAATCGGTGAAGGCACAAAGAACAATCCAATATTCCTTATCTCGGGTCATAAGAAGAATATCTTAATAACTGAATTTCCACAAATTACATTTGATTCATCTGAATGGAATTGATATCACCAACTTTCGATTTCTAACTGGAAGTTTTTCTTTCAGAATCGCTCCCAACCAGCACAGCAGAACATTCCAGCGCGTCCACCCAATACAACTCTTTGCAGCCGCCCCAACAGAGCAACAGCCAGCCTCAGACCCAATGGCCGCCTCTGCCGCTCCTCGAACAAAGGGAACTGGACACCCTGCACAAGGCGACCATTCCTCCCTACCAATTCTGGAACTCCGAATTCCGAAACAAACAACAGTCTTTCATCAGGTTCAACTTTACACTGCCCTGGGGTGCCAATTTCGCCGTTTACGGCAGGAGAAACGTTGCCCCCAGCGTGACGCAATACGATTTCGTCAAGTTCATCAAAGGTGGCAGGATCGATCATCGACTGCGCAAGAGAGACCTGAATTTCGAGGATTCCAGCTTCAAGTCTCCCTACGAGAGTCGTAGGAGAAAAACTGACGTCTTGGACAGCATCTCTAGCTCTTACGAAGGGACCAGGAAGATCCTGGCGGATTCGGAGCCCCCCAAGGGTCCGTTCTACGTCCCGCACACTATAAAATGGACAGTGGAAGACTCTGGTTTCACCGATCTTCCACATCCGACCATCGACTTGGGAGTGGATATCGATGAGCATGTGATCGCGAAGAGAGAAGCGGAATTGTCGGACTCCAACATGGTCAACATAAGTTTGCTGCAGTATCTGGACACGGGGAGGTGGTTTTTGTCGGTCTACAACGATGAATTGCAGGCGCATACTGTATCGATGATTATTTCTGAAGCGGAAGGTGTCAGTACTACTTGTCCGAATGACTGTTCTGGACGTGGATCCTGCTATCTGGGAAAATGCGACTGTATCGATGGATTTCAAGGAATCGACTGTTCTAAAAGTGAGTAAAAACGATCATACAACAAATTAACTCAACGCGTTAATAAATCTGACAAAATTTGGTTGAGTATTCGTGAAAGCAGTAAATTGGTCAAATACTCATATTGCTGTACTCATTGAACATCAATCATCAGCTGCCATCATAATGAATAATGAGAATTTGAGTCTTTCGAAAATCTTGTCACGGGACAATTCATCAAACATAATTACCCAAGTCTAATTTACCAAGACACATGTTGAAGATTTGAAGAATTTAAACTATGAGAACATATCTACCTAATAGACTGCCCAATTTGTAAGTTGAACCATTAAAATGAAAATTGAATGAGTCTACTTGCAACTGATCTCTGACTGAGTGCGTGAAGAGTTGAGGAAAGTTCTCCCCCTTTCATACTACGTCTATTGTTTCCGTCAACACAGATCCCTGTAAATGAGACAATAGTATATGATTACCTAACTCACGCAGGAACAATGAGAAGACGGGAATAGCTGAGACTTATAGAAGTAATTCGAGGATCCCCTCTCTAATAAACTTCGAATGAGCATCTCTGAGAATTTTTCGAATTTGCTGCAATAGCTTCAACAGAATCATCAAAAGAGGAATTATGTACATTCTTCGATGATATCGTCTGAAATCCCTTGATTGTTGGCATTGTTATTGCTAGGTTAGGTTTCCTAACATAAGATTTTAGCCATTACCTTCCATAACGCAGTTGAACTGCTTAGGAAAAAACAAGGATATTGAAGTAATTTGTGTTTTCTCTTCAGAAAGATCCAATTTTGTGTAGAGCACGTCAGATAGGAAATATGTGATTTCAAATAAAAAAAACATTTGGAAAAGTATAGAATTTCACGAATAACGGATATTTTGGAAATTTCAAAAATTCATACTTGTTTTCAATGCAATACCACGTGCATCAATCACTACTTGACAACCTCTTTGCATGTATTCCTCCAATTTATTGAGAATATTCTGCTCAATTTGTTCCAGAGTTTCTGTTGGTACCTAGCGCCTTCACCATTTTGTAGTAAAAGTTTTATTTCCTATTAATTATTATTATACTCAGAGAATAAACTTATACGCCCAAATTTGAACGAATTTCTCATGAAATATATTATGCGTCCATATGAAACTCAGCTCGAAGGGGATTTAAGCAACACAAAATTAAAAATCAGTGTTTGCCAATCGCAAAACTCTGGAATCAAATGAATCGATAGATTCGACACGGTATTTCGTACATTCGGCTGAATTAGTTTAGCCGATTGGTGTGGTGTGCTTCACCTTTCAGCAACGCAGTTCAGCCCTCCATTACCGCAGGATCGAATCTCTTCGAACCAGTGAATATACCTCAGTAACCTCCGCAGATAAACTGCCGCAAGTTCAAGGCGTCGTGGCGCTTTGTGGCTCGCCTCGCCTCACCTGCCTACCCGGTATGCGATTACCACGGCACAGCACACTGGATTTCGTGTCCCCGAGAGAAGGGCCCGGATATTTACTTTATCTCGTCTCCCCTTCCGTCCCGTCCTCCCGTTTCCAATACCATTAAGAAAGTCCTGCCTGCGGACTACAAACAGACTTCCCCATTAATAACCCGCCGGTTGCCGCTTTCCAGCCATCGATCGCGCTCCGAGGATGTAATTGCTACAGACAGCGGGAATATTATAACTTCTGATTGCCGTGTCTATTTGGCGGTGTTCAATGTTCGACGGATGGTTCGCATGGCCATACATATTTTATATCGCATTGTGTTCTCTTCTGAACGAGACCGAACTGCAATGCCACAACCTCGTTTTGAACATTTTTTAATTCGAACATGATCGACTATTCAAGAAATGAGTTTTTCATTTCGACTCATCATAGCAAAAATAAGAGAGCTCGTGAAAATATCCTCCATAAGTATCGTGGTTGCAAATTGGTGCAGGAGCCGGTCATAGTAAATAAGTGAGGGCTCATTTACAAGCTAGATAGACGAAACTCATGTTGTTGTCTGAAGGTCAATTATATCGAAATATCCCCAAAAGCCAAGCGGTACTTTCAGATTGAGGAATTTGTCAATCCTCGAAAGATATTTCCGGAAGAAATTCATAACTCAACACAACGAAAATCAAAGTTAAATCACCGTGATCAGTGATGCAAAAGTAGAACTTAGTACAAGTTCTCTTTTACACAACTAATCACGGAGATTTACTTGGATTTTCATAAAAAATTCCATAAATTCTCTTGAAAAAACTGCGTTTTCGGTTCATTCAAAATCACTCGCATAAGGAAGCTAAATGCCTCGTCGTCATGAAAATGACGAGCGTCATAATAATGACTCACATAAGGTAGCCAAATGCCTTATTAAGAGGACGCGCATCAATATTATGACTTGTATAAGGTAGCTAAATGCTTCGTCGTCATGAAAATGACGCGCCTCATAATATCAAATCGATCATACAAATAATGAGGATCTCAGATATTCCTCCACATTGGAATTCTGTCACTTTAAAGTATACTTCCTCCCAAGTTTGTTATTTTCACGGTTTGGTAAATTGTTACATAATATATGTTGAGGAATTCCTCCAGGAGGACTGGAGCAAAAGCAGCGCTCCATCTAGTCAACATAAAACACGCATTCGGACTTATTCAGAAGCCCCAGGAGAAATTCCGCGAAGGTACCCCATCATATTAAATTTGATCTTGTTGGCGATCTTCTCACTATTTCCATTCCATATCTGGCTCAGGAGAGGTATACAAACAAACAGAGAGCAAGACGGTCCCCTTTATATCAACCGGGCGCTTCTCCATTGGATCCGGGCCAATGCACATTTTGGGGACACGGTCACTGCTTTATTATTCCGAGGGTTGGGTGGAAGGTATCTTCTTTGCGTCGATAAACAATTTTGATTAATCACACAACCGGATAAATTCTTTGGAAGGAAATTCTGGTTGTCATCACTTGATGTGCCATCACTTACTGAAATAATTAGTATCAGTTCAAAAACAAAGAGTGGGCCAAATTGTACGGTTTTGAGCTTAATAGAAGATATCAAGCTGTTAAATAGACCAGTATATTTAATGTGAATTTTTAAGAATATTCAACCAAAAGTCACTAATCATTAAATTCTGAGTTGTTCAGATTCGTTATTTTGT
The DNA here is from genome assembly GCA_910592335.1 of Adalia bipunctata. Classification (NCBI taxonomy): domain Eukaryota; kingdom Metazoa; phylum Arthropoda; class Insecta; order Coleoptera; family Coccinellidae; genus Adalia; species Adalia bipunctata. Next base: position 113,376 of record OU342952.1, on the reverse strand, counting down.
CGTTCTCATTTAAGGTATCTGTCCGGTCCTGTGCTCGGGCCACGGCCAGTACGGCGGCGGCCTCTGCCATTGCGAACAGGGCTGGAAAGGCCCCGAATGCGACATTCCAGAGACGGATTGCAGGGTGGCAGATTGTTCTGGGCACGGTCAGTGCGTCAGGGGCTCCTGTCATTGCAGGCCCGGATTTAAAGGGGAAGTTTGCGACGAGCCCGACTGCGAAGATCCGACGTGTTCTGAACACGGCGCTTGTGTCCACGGCCAATGCTACTGCAAGGCTGGCTGGAAAGGTCCTCAGTGCAATGTCATAGACGAACAAGTGCACAAATGTCTGCCCACTTGCTCGGATCATGGGGTGTACGATTTGGAGAGCGCCAAGTGCATCTGTAATAGGCATTGGACCGGACCTGATTGTTCGCAAGGTAAGCGTTTATCTTAAGAAATTCGAATATAGCTAAGAAGTTCGTACGAAATTCGAGTATGAATAAAGAGTTTTCAGCGGAATTTATCGGTTTGAATAACTTGAATATTCTCTTTAGCTCTTTGTAATTTGGACTGCGGACCCCATGGAAGATGCGACTCTGGTAAATGTCGGTGTGAAGCTGGTTGGACCGGAACGAGATGCGATCAGTTACCGTGCGATCTCAGATGTCAGGAACATGGTGGTTGTAGGAATGGTACATGCGTTTGCTCCCAAGGATGGAATGGTCGACATTGCACCCTCCGTAAGTTTTCTGGTTCACTTTGTTGAATTTTTATTCGAGTGTTCAAGAAGCACAATCCAATTGGTAGCGATGCCAACCTCCAAGTAGATCAATTTAAGACGTTCGTTCGATGTGATTAATGCAAAGAGGGTCCTGATGAAATTACTCAACAACCATCATTGCCATTAGCTCACTCCGACTGCTGTCTCTTAGTGTTATGTTTTCTTTGCAGCCGGTTGCGAAAACGGATGTTCCGGACACGGTCAGTGCACTCTGGATGAGGGAATGTACAAGTGCGTCTGCATACAGGGCTGGGCCGGTTCTGATTGCAGCATAGCCCTGGAGATGAGCTGCAACGATGACCTGGACAACGATGATGGTGAGTGTCCAGGTTTTTCGAATTCGAGCGATCAATGGCAAATTTAATAGCTTCTTCCGACGAAAACAATTTGTTCGGCAAAATTATTGATATTATCACGAATATGGATACGTATTTTCCGTTCTCACATTCCATGACACGTGAAAAAATAAATTTCAGACGGCATGATCGACTGCTCGGACAGCGAATGTTGCTCTCATGACAGCTGCGCCGACCACATCATGTGCCTATCGAACAACGACCCGGTGGAGGTCCTTCTGAGAAAACAACCTCCGTCGGTCACAGCATCTTTTTACCAGAGAGTCAAGTTCCTGATCGAAGAAAATTCGGTACAATCTTACGCCCACATGGACGAGTACACCGAAAGGTATGAATATTTTTCTGATTATCCGATAGCGTTCAAATATTACGATGATGTACAATCTAGACGTGTGGCTTCTGTATCAATAATAACTGGAAACTTAGATTCGGCTAGAGCGCAAAATTTTGTGGTTTTGTTGATGGAAAATATGAACTTTGAACCCAGATCCCCTCGAAACACGAAGAAAAGTCAGTAAGAGAATTGGCAATTCTTTTCTCGATGAAAGTCTTCCTCTGGGAGCTTCAGTATTAGGGAATGGAATCGAGCAGGCCTGGATTCACCTTGGTTTAATCAAGTAAATGCAAACATCCAATATTTGATCGTTCCGAAGCCGGCGGAAATGAATTGGTAGTAAATTGTTAATCAATACGGAACACATATACGAAGATTCAATCCTTCCAGCTCGCTGGACCGTTCAAAAAGTGGGATCGGAATGGGAGGAAAGCGGAATGAGAGAAAGAATACACCGATCACCTGACAAGTCGAAAATGTATGATAGATAATTCGAGGTCAGAAGTCAGCCGATATTGACTCATATCAAAAACCGTTTTTCCCTTTACTCACCGAGAAGAAATTGAATTCTGAAGCGTTTCCATCAGACTGGAACAGTTTGATGTGTAGTTGTATTATTATCACTACAATAACGACAAAACAATTAAAATCGATTATATTGCATTACCTAAGAAAAATGGAAATGGCCACACTCGCGATTGTACACCACTCGAAATACAGTTAGAGCTTCTTCGAGTAGACCAAAATCTACCTGAAATCACGCAAGAAAGCGACCAAACACAAGGATCAGCGTGTGCACGTGATCAAGGATGACTCCGATCGCTGGTTGCTTTGCTCGGGCACCGCACACCCCCCAACGGGGGGCCCCTTACAAGCCACCGAACATCCTGAACCCCCCCGTCCCCCGGGTAGACCAATGAATGGTGCCCGGTTTGTGTCTTGTCTTGTATCATAACCTGAACATCCCTTCTGTGTGCGTCAAAACCCCAAAGCCCGAGTCTGTCGCTCTTGGACCTATTTTTGGGCTCCATGATCACTAGAGAGAACAACGACGAATAATAGATAACAATGTTTTTGTATTAATGAAATGTTTCACTATTATTAACTATTGATAACGTTTTGAACGAGTTCCTAACCTACCTTTAGCTCATTAGGTATGTATTTTTAAGATGGTGGTGGACACAAGTTGAGCAACAATGTTGTTTCCTTACTGATAATGCTATCCACCGTCAGATCAGAAGATCAGTCGAATTGATTCGAGAACGCATATCCGAACATTTTCGATAATTTTTTCTTGAGCTCGCCTCATTTAGATGCTCCGCTATTTTCGTCTGAAGGTCGTCATCAATTACTTGAATTCAAAATGAAATTTCTCGGAATAAAATTTCAATCCCCTCAGCTGAGGAACGGCAATACCTGTGAACGGCAGGTAGAGGTCACTATGGCGGTTCTTGATATACTTGAAATTCAAAATCCATTCGTAAATTTCGAATAATTGTGATCTTCATACATTTCCTTGTCCACTTCGAAATATTTCCAACTGATATTCGAATTATAGTAGAAATGATAGTTTCATAATATGTAGGTAGATTCATTCAACATACCAGCTTCACAGCTTGAGTAGATTAATCACAAGAAGCAGTTCGAAACATGTGGGAATTTTATTTCTTATGTTTCACCAAAACCTTTAAATATATCACTTCTCATAATATATGGAATTTGCAAACTATGCGCATACAAGTGTGCCCTACTTTCAACTTCACAATTCCTTCATCATTTTTATTAGACTGATCAATATTTTTTCAACGTTTCTTGAGTTTCTCATTCGGTCTATGAAGGGCCAACATGGTGTACGAAATATCAAAATATGTGAGGGATAGTTTAAACGAAAAGAAATAAGGAAAAATCAACCCTGTATCTTCGAAAAAAAGGCAATAACTGAAGTATATCTATAACCTCCTTGGTAGTATCAATCTGCCGTTCAAGTATTTACGAATGCAAATCCTTGTATGATATTAAAATATTTCGAATTAGCAAAACATTTCATCCAGATGAAATTTCACGGGATAAAATAGGTGAAGAAGCACTTTAACCGGCGATAGAACTCGATTCGACTGACCTGAATCGCAACTTATAGCGTTTTATATTTTCTACATGTTTTTTTAGTTTGCTAGTAGATACCGCTAACTTGTGTCTGTCATTGTCTGTAGCTAAATTCTGTTTTTTGATTGTGTGTATCCGTCAAACTGTGTGCCGTCGAACCATGTAAGAATGAGATCGGAATGAATGAAACCAAGACCCATAGAATTCGACCGAATTCTATGGGTCTGCGAATTGACATGCGCGCGCGCATCGGTATCGTACGACCGACGGGTGACGCGCGCATGCTCAGTATTGAGTGATTAGTAATTGTCCTGTCTTCTGTGTCCCCTATGTCGCTGCTGTTGCAACCAAACACTTGTAGCGAGTTCTGGAATTCCTTTACACCGCGGTAAGTGGCAGCATCCTCCCTTCTTGTTCTTGTCTAACTGTACGTCTATCCGTGTGCTGCCTGTAAAGCCTGTTCCCACTTGTATGTTCCCGTCCCATACATGTTTATCAGATATGCTGTACATACTTCAAGTTCATTTATTACTAAATGTTATTTGTTCATCTAGTCACGCTTTGTTTTTCATTTCGTCGGTCGCATGCGCCCATCGAAAACCGTACCAACATTACTAGTTGTTCTGTCAGTGTGAACGCGATCGGAGGGATGAGCGCATGCGCGTCCGAAACTTATTATTAATTTGCATCATGCAAGCTCGAAATCGTTGTCTGCTCCGCTGTACATTTATACTTCTTGTGTAATGGCTACCTGTCCTTATATTCATCCACTCATAATAATCATCATGAAACTTCAATCGGAACATGTGGATACTGACTTGCCTAGAATAATGGTCGGTAATTCATAAATTGCAAATGTGTTGTCACGAATTCTTAACTCTGGATACTTCAAAACTGAATGGGTTTACTGAAAAAATCGTTAACTACATTCCCATATTTTGTTTTATAAATTTTCTGAGAGATATATTTCATTCGATACACAGTTGTCATGCATATTCACACACACCCCGAGTTAATTCTCAAGTTCTTTTGTGCAACATCGTTCAATTCGTACCACATATTCGCAATTTTGGATTATAGTTTCGCATTGGGCTCATCTCTGGTCGTGATTGTTTCCTTCACGACAAATTGAAGAACCCCATTGGTATGAATAATGGAATCTTTCATCATCAGAAAGTGACTTCGAATTTTATAAATTGGTATTTGAGTTCAAACTTGAAACTATCCCAATGCGGAACTGCCGATCACCAGTAAAATACAAAGAAACAACATTGCACCCCTTCTCGCTCTTACTGAAATACGCTATATTATGGCATTATGAGACAACGACTAAACAAAGTGCGTAAACAAATGACGGCTCGGCCGAACCTCCTTCCTTTGTCTACGTGTCATTGTAAGCCAATCCAAAATACCTCTGTTTACCAGTTTCCCATACAACTCCTTTCTCTCGATATTCTATACTTTTTTAACATAACAACCAGTGCCCTTTTTTTATTGCATTGTTGCATTTTGACCAGCTACTTTTTATTTCATATTTTTTATACTCGACACATAAGCATCCTTGCTGCTGAGAACTACTGGGCGTCCGAGTCGTTCAAATAGCTCGGTATCTATGTCGAAAGTCCGACATGAATTATTATATTTTTCTCTTTCAGATTTTTACTCATCGAATGTAAATATGATAAATGTCCCAGATTCAAATATCTATTTTCAGTTTAATGTAAATTGTGAGCTTGCCTATGAATCATTCGGTAAGTACCGTAGTGAATATGTTCTAAACGAAGTGTACAGTTCTTTATCAAAAAAAAAAATGGAGAAGGAAACGTCAAGTAGAATCAAAATTGTTGTACTGTTAGGTTTCTATCGAAGTAATCTACTAAGAATATTGTTTGAATTTTTCATTTCTCAGATATCATATAACAATGAAATAGGTATTAACTTAATTTTTCCCCAAAAAAGGAATATACCCACTGTGCATTTCTTTTGGAAATATGTTCAATAAATTAGTTATTCTCTTCAAAATAGCTTTAAGAATCTATCAAAAACACGAGAAATCGCAACTGCGAATGAGTAATTAAACACATTACCCCTTTCTACCACACTAAAGTCGCATACAGAATATAGATTCTTGTTTGTACATAAATTCCGAACATTCGCCATTTCCTACGAGCTATTTAAACCTCTGGCGCCCATTAACTATCAGCCCCGTTCTCTGAATTCAGTCCAACATAATATTTTCACAAACTCTCAACCGAATTATTATTCGTGGTCATAAAGTAGATAATGGGACTGCCTGCACTACATTATGGACATCTAAGTTGCAATAATGAAACGAATGGTGCGGTAATTGAATTCGGAAAGTCCAGATGGGACTCGACCAATCGTTTTACGTAAATGAACGAGAATTCAATTTGTTACGCATTTTGGAATTATTGGAGAGTCGTTTCAGGGCATGCTCTACTTTCCGATCTGAATAGAGAAATGATATCAGTCCAACGAAAAAGCGTCATTTTACTACTTTTACCTACAGTTTAGTGAATATTGACTCAAGAAGTACAACAGACATTTAAAATTCTCAAAATTTTCGATATGAAAAACATTATCTCATCGAAAAAATAAACAATAGAAATTCCTTTTTAACTGAATCGATATTTAAATCCACAGCAGAAATCTCAGATCATGAAGAAAATGTTTATATTCGGAATAAAATCAGAATTTAAACCCTTCCAAAATTTCTGTTTGTTATTGCGCGTGGACCCGGCACTTCCACCATTTCGCGTCAATCGGTGTTTTCATCAATTGGAAAAACAGATCCATACCGAATATTCAAAGAGAATTTCCCGAAAATAATTCATATAATCTCAACAAATATCGTCAAATCAATAAAACCCCAAAATTTTGTGCTCTTAAACTGAAAACGTGCCCCGATAAGTCGGCCAACACAGAAACTCACGCTACTCAAAGCTTTCAGCGGCGCAATATCGGCAAGTCCCAGGGAAGTGGTCGCAATAAAAGTGTCCAACAAGTCATAAAGTTTCATTATTGCAACCCAAGCCAGACTCAGCTTTATATACAGCTTAAATATTGATCAGTTCGTCCGGAAGTGCATGCCATGTCAAATCATCGAATTGTGAGGAACAAATCGATGGGATGACGATTATCTCATCCTTATATTTATTTTACGATGCTTTGTCAGACGAATGTATTTCTTTTACGAGTAGATGATAACTTAGGACGATAATGATGGGGTCGAATTTCAATATAAGCGTTTTTCATCAGCTTTGAGATGAGTTTTTTATCGAGTTATCAAAAAAAAAATTAAACATTCAGAAGATCGATGAAATCATCTGAAATCCACTTTCATTGAAAGTTCGGTTTAATTCAGTGTGTAATTTATTCAACTGTTCACGTTTAATAATCCAGTTTTATGCTGAAACAGATTGGCTTATGATGCTCTATGTTTCGAGCAGCAATTTTAGATTTGTCGATTTTTGATCAGAGCGTTACACTCTTCTTCCTTATTTTTTACTGTTTTTAATTTCGAAATTCCTCCCAATTCTCTGAAAATTTTATAATTCGTTCATTTTTATGAAGAATCGTGCAGTTCCCGTCATAGGAAAAGGCCATGTCTATACATTCTTAACTAATGAGTCCAAAAACGGCGTCCTTCGGTATTTTTCAAAATAATTTGAAGAACCCCTCACGTTGTTATGAAATTATCATTTAATGGCTCAGCATTGTGTGAAGTGAGTCGAATTTCTCGGGAAATAACGAGAACTATTATTTCTCTCGACTTATTGTATTGAATTTCTCAATATAGAACCCAGTTCATTCGGAAAACAGTCCATTGTCTCATATCCTACGAACTCTCATTCCGGCCCAGTTCCACTTTCTCCGGAAAATCGCTCAGACAATCAATCAATTAGGGCACCGTTCTCTCGATCGTAAGAAAACTCATCTCGAGACGGCAATTCCACCCCATCAAGTCGCGAAACAAACGTCCAGAGCGTTCACTAATTGAAGTTTATCGACAGCCGTGTGGCAGTAATGAGAGGTCAAGTGGTCACACCTCAAGGACTCGGAATCGTCGGCATCAGGGTTTCAGTCGACCGAGAATCCCGACTGGGCTTCACGCTGACGCGACAGGGAGGATGGTGAGTGCTCAATTTTTTTTATCTGCCGTACTTTGTATTGACTCCCATCGGCTGGGATCATGGGAATGGCTGCCGGGTTGTTCGGTAGAAGCTGCTGGGATAAACGGAATGGTCTGCGGCCTTGGAGTTTGTGTAAGGCAGTGTTCGGAGTGTTTTATATTAGTCGAGATAGCGCTCAATGAAAAATTCGAAATAATGAAAGTTCCAATAGGTGCTCTGCAATTTCAAAGCGAAATAAAATACAAACATGACTGCGAAACATTCATGTTCAAAAGACCCTCTAATCAACTATAAAAACCCCCAAAATAATAACATGTTTAGGTTCATTGAGTAGTTTCAGGAAGAGATAATTTTCTTTCGCTATTTAAACATTTCACGTCGGCATTCTGTCGATTAGAGAGCCCAAAATAAATACCATCGAGATTCAGGAGTATCCGTTTCCAGGCTCGATACCGAGGAATATCAGGTGCGCCTCGAAGCTATCTCGTGCATAATCACGTATTCACGGTGAGCCCGAAAGTCTGCGAGTTCTTATTTTCGCGAAAATCCACCGCGGTTCAGAGTTCGGAACAGAAACAGTGTGTAATTGAGCGGGAAATCCTAGACCATCTCAGTCTGAAGATGAATTTCCGAGAATATATAACTACGGCAAGTTATACCGATCTCCCGCGGGGTTAGTTCCTTTCCAAACAAGGGCCTGGCTTCTATTTGTGTTTTTAACTTCGGGAATACACCGCCTAAGGAGAGCAGGAGGTTTAATCTGCTGAAATTCCGGGACTATGGAGCGAGCGACTGTTCCGCGAGCCTAATTACTAATTAGTTCTTACTTGCAGAGATGTACAGGCCGACTCTTTCGTGTCTTATTTCTTTTGCGACGAGAAAGCCGGTAGAGCTTTTTTTGTCCTTGCCGGTTTTTCGTTCCATCCCTGGAGTAATCTAAATGTAAATGACATTTTCGGAGAAATTTTCGACTTTGTCACCGACGGACTGCTTTGAATTCTGTTAATTGTTAATTAAAATGCCAGTACTTATTGCACAGTTTTTTGTGGGTGATGAAGGAAAACTAGCCAGTCCCGAATGGATTTATTTCGAACTCTACACCACTACGAGAAGAACAAATTTCATTTTGGAAAGAAAAAACGCAACTAATGATGAAGCTTCATCGATGACACCCGAGACAATGCTCCGAAAACAATACCGAACACAAAATTGAAACGAAACGTTGATAGACTTGGTCATATGGAATTGACTTTTCAAAATGAAGTCTTGATAACGCAAAAAAGATTTTCATATGAATCAGTAAAGATTAGTTTTCGCTAATGATGTCTCCGTAAAAAATAAATCCAGTCCTGTCGGATCAGGCTTGCATTGGAATGGAAATGAGAGGAAACAATGCGAGTATCAGCCGAAACTCATTTCTGAAAGAGGTCTTGATCTAATTAAGGGGGGATTATTTAATTGGTAGCGCCATATCTCACCCCCATTGCATTTTTAACGACGTCGTTAAGCTACAGCGACGACAGTTTCTGACGTCCTCCGACTCTGAATTCGTGGGTGGCTTTTATCCCGGAAATCCCATTAGGTAAAAGATCGTATGACACTTTTTCTTCTCTTCATTATCGAAGAATATCCACAATCAGATAAACGATCAGATTTTCCTTCCAAGACTCGAGGAAATGTATTTCTGTGTTTTGCGGTATTGGATGAAAATCATCAAAAGTCTTGAACGATCTTCTCAATGTGAAACTTTCAAAATTCGCGCAAAATGGCGAAGGAGCCGGGTTCATTTTGCACCATGTTGCAATAAATGGATTGTTTTGCTGGAACAGGGGTGCTTTATACTTTTATATCGTAGGTTGAGTTTCTACCCGCTGAAAATGAGAGTGCAGTTTTCGTCTTACCAAATCTATTTCGAAGATACTCTTCAGTAACCTACTTATTATGTTCCATAACAACGAGAAATCCAGTCCAATTTTTCGAGTTCGTAATGTTGCTGAAATTGCACTTATTGATTAAATTATTTCCTCCTCCACGGCTTGCTCCGTTCTGGCACTGTGCCAATATTGACGTTGAGACAAAAATAATATATCTTCAAAAATGATTACACTTGAGAAGTTTCGTAGATCCCTCTTTCCGAGTTCGCTAATAAGATGTTATGATTCTGTTCCTTTTGATTTATTCCGGGATACCAAGCCGGAGTTTCAATACGCTGAATCAATTCGGCACTGTTTTCGGGAAGTTCGGTCGTAATTTGTTGGCTTTTTCGTCGAGTTCATGTCAAGGATTCCTTGAAAGTCGCGCCTAAACGTCGGCAGCGAATGATTTTTCAACGCTGCCTCTTTTGTCTACAGAAACATACGCTTGCATGGAAATTTAACCGGATACGCCTGTGTAAATTAGGTCCAATAATAAATAATTACACGCTTAGTTGATTTATTATTATAACTTTATGATTTTAAAAAGAAATTTATCGTTACGTTCGTGGTTGAAAATTCTTTTTTGTGAAGCAGGATCATATTGTCGAGTTTGATACTAAAATATAAGTTTCCGAGGTCCTCGAGTTTGATAATTCAGAGCCATAGTTCAGATTCTCACCTCTGAATGAAATTTTCTTCAAAAATCGGGATATCAATTAGGATATTAAAGAAACATTCAATCGTGGTTTCATAATTTTCTTCTGTCTAGGTTCGACGTATTGGTGAACGGAGGTGGAGCTGTTACCCTCCAATTCCAGCGGTCCCCGTTCAAACCCCTAACGAGGACCGTATTCGTGCCATGGAACCAGATCGTGATCCTGCCCCCGGTGCATATGCAGCTCAACGATGATTCCGACGTATCCAATCGACGTACAAGGTGAGAGAAAATCATTCGAGTGTGCCTCATACCGAGGAAATTCCATCCGACCGAGCTATATTATTAGTTCCCATCTAATATACCTACGACGTTCCTCGAATCGAGAAAACGTTCTCGCAAACAATGCCTGATTAAGTTTGCCTTCCGGCAATCTGTCGAATTTCCATCAAAATTCGCCTATTTCGAATGGAAATGAGGGTAATCTATCGTGTATGACATCGATGGAAAGCTGTGTGGTTTCTCCCACATTTTTCCGTTTTTCGTCGTGATAATCAATTCAACATACGGTTGAATGTGTTGGGAATATCGTTAGGTATTAGGTTAGTATATTTTCAATTGGAATTTCCTATTCCAATATTGGAGCATGTCGCAAATGGAGAAATTAATTAAATTGTAGTTTTTAACTCTTAGTCGGGGCAAGATGCAGAAGGCTTTCAAAATTATCTCCTTGTGCATATTTTGTGGATTATCCTTCATCGAATGATTCCTTGTTCAGCTTTCTGGCCAGAAATCCAGCCATCAATTTCCCAGGCGTATCTCAGTCGCTGTTCGGGCCAAACGGAGAAGTGATAGAAACGTGCGAAGATCACGATCCTTTCGTTCTATCGCCCATAATAACCAGCACCTGGATGCCGGAAGTGGTCGGTGGCGTACCGGGGCGTTCCGTGATCTTCGCCGAGACGCAGATAGTTCAGGAGTCCATCTCGATACCGGGATCGGACCTGCACCTCATGTACCAATCCTCCCAAGCCAGCGGATATTTGAGCTCCATCTACATGAAATTGACTGGGTCTACGATACCCGACACTTTGACGCATGTTCATGTCAGAGTTGAGGTAAGTGCGAAAAATTTATTCTTCATTCGATATTCGAGGTATCAATTGTTTTTTTCTAGGTGGAAGGTTCACTTCACGTGAAAACATACGAAGCAGACCCCAACCTGATCCACACGTTCGCGTGGAACAAAAGAAACGTGTACAAACAGAAAGTCTACGGCATAATCCTGGCCAAAGTCTCAGTGGGCTACGAACACTCCACCTGTCCGGACTTGGTGTGGGAAACTCAAACGGCCTCCCTCAAGGGCTTCGACGTGGACATATCGGATATCGGCGGTTGGAGTTTGGACATCCACCATCACTACAACTTCCACGAGGGAATCTTGCAAAAAGGGGACGGTTCAACTCTGCACTTCAAGCAGTATCCGAGGACCGTTCAGGTGGTGATGGGGACTGGAATGCAGAGGTCTTTGGATTGTTCGGGACTGTGCGATGGGCCGGCTAAGGACAGCAAACTGCTGACTCCTGGTTCTCTCACCAGTGGTCCTGATGGTAGCATATACGTTGGTGATTTCAATTTGGTCAGGAGGATAACTCCCGAAGGGAACGTTTATACGGTGCTTCGGCTGAGGTAAGTCCAGCTCCAGAACCATCCATTTCATTTGACTGATATTCAGCGGTTTCAGTCGTATATTTTATTATTGAACTTCGCCTACAAGAAAGTCGGGGCAGCTCGAACTCCGTTGAAAAAAACGAGTCCTGCCATGAAGAATGCATAGAATTGCAGCCATTCATCATAACCCGCGCAGGAGTGCAACTGGCAACGTGGCAATCAAGACCTAGCTCGGAAATATGTTTTTCAGAGCGTGTTGTGGAAAAACGATCCATAAAATTCTCCCTTAATTGCCTACACATCCACAACGCACACAATAAATTTTAATGTTCGCCCTAATTGAAGAACTGTACAAACATTCCCCATGAGGGCTGTTCTTCGCCACGAATTGAAATCGGGGATATCCGAGGCATTCCTGCGGGGTGGTCAAGCGTTCACTGAACTCGATCCCTTATTGTTTACTTTCCGTTTTCATTTCGACATCTCTCCTGCCTCGAATGGCGTACTTGCGTGCTCGCAGGAACTGATTGAATCGCTTCAAATATACCATCCCTTATACAGGGTTAGGATGAAGTATGGAACCGGGTATATGTCTTTAAAAAAGACCATGTTGTTCAGAATTGCGTTCGAATTATCATCCACAATATTTGCTCGAGATTCTCGCTTTTTTCAACCATATTTAGTAATCCTTAAGTAGGGGATGAGAATGATGGCACATTCAAGCCCTTTACGTCTACGGTCAAGTCACCCATCGAATGAAACCAAAACTTAATACTCCATAAACTGAGTCAAAGTGATTTATATATTTGACCGTGTGACTGGTCCTCGCATCATCCACGGCCAACAGATTGCGATATTAGATTTGACGATTCTCGAGAGATAGGGGAGAAGTCCCCGAGAAACATAAAAATTTAGCACCCGTGTGGCATCGAGACGTGTCAAGAGGTAATAAAAATGATACTCGGGATCGTTAAGATAACGCTGAACCGATATAATCCGGAGGCTGTGCATGGTGGGGGTTCAGAGGTGATATGATAATGGAGAATTTCCATTCCTGCTATTATTACAATGGACCAATTCAAGAATTGCGGGAAGATGGAAGTGAAAGATTGCTTGATTCATGACGGAATTATGCGAGATAAAGGAGAAGAATGATGTTGGGGTTCTTCTAGAAGACAAGCTGGCGTTTAGTTTACTTTGAAATCAATTCAAATTATTACATTCTCATACAGCCGAATGATCCTAAATTCATATTCCGTATGTTCGTTGTTCTGACAGAAATACTCAGACAGCGTACGTCTCCAACGGAATATATTTCCGAGGAAATCCATGTTTTAGCAACATGCGAAAAAGTATTTATATGCGAGTATCCAGTCTTTCCTTATGCAGAGCAGGATTGCGTAATTTTCCCACTGTATAATTTCTGCAAAATCTGGACCTGATAGGTGCGTTTGTACTTTTTCTAATAACAGTTTCCATCCCCCATAAATGTTTGCCTGGGAAAATTTACGACACAGTGAAATTCAATTAAAACGGGATTAACCGAATGTATTTTTATTAGCTGTAATTTTCAGAACAAAGCATCGAGAGCCCGTTGCGAATGAAAATTGTATAAATGTAGGTATTTTCATCGCACCCAACGAACTCTAAATCGATGTTGATAATGTTGATCGTTTTAATTATTTCGATTTCACGTTTTTTTCCTGCTTTATCCAGTCCGGTTATGTGGATTCGTACGAAATGTGGGGGTTATTATAAAAAAGGAATTCACTTGTTTGAACTGCACTTTCAACAGATATTTCAGGAATTAGGTAAAAAAATCAACAGATTCTCTGCAGTTTTATTTTACGACGTGGTTGCAAAATGGTGGAGGAACCGGTCCCGATAAATCTGTACTTTTATGATGATAAATGAAATTGAAGTGTCTGTTCGTAAATAAATAAATTATCGCGTGCTTGTTGGGTTAACAATTACCATAACTGATTCATCATCAACAATTCGTTCACAATTTTGACCATAATTCTTCTTTTAATCTTCCAGTGCTACGCAAGTTGCTTATCAATATTTCCTGACAATATCTCCGGCAGATGGACATCTCTACGTGTCAGACCCAGAGAGACATCAGATATTGAGAGTTCTGTCTCTGGAGCAGGTGCAGGATCCAAGCATCAACAGTGAACCCGTGCGTTATCGAGGGCAAATAAATGTTCTTTTCGACTAATGACTTTTTTCTAGGTGGTTGGTAATGGCGAACGCTGCATTCCAGGGGATGATTTACAGTGTGGCGATAGAGGCCTCGCTAAGAATGCTAGATTGGCCCATCCGAAAGGCATAGCAATCGCTGCTGACAGAACCATGTACATCGCCGATGGTACGAACATCAGAGCGGTGGATCCAAATGGAATAATACACACTTTGATAGGCAATCATGATCATCACAACCATTGGAGCCCTATTCCATGTAGAGGAGCCATTCCAGCTAGTCAGGTAAAAACATACGACAATTCGAATAACATCTTGTGGATCAACTGACAACACACCGGCTCTACAATTTCTTTCACTCTGTTTCGAAAAACTGCAATATAGTAGAATAGAATCGAAAGATTGTCTCTGATCAGGGTTCAGAAGACGTTTAAGTACAGTTTGGAGGTCAATTGATCCGTTTTTACGTTACAGACGCAGCTACAATGGCCCACAGGACTCGCTCTTAGTCCTTTGGACGGATCGTTACACTTCTTCGACGACCGCCTCGTCCTGAAACTAACAGCCGACATGAAAGTAAAGGTCGTGGCCGGTACCCCACTGCACTGCCATAAAGAAGACAACGTTACACGCTCAAATAACGAAAATATTTTGGGAACAGTGCTGGCATTAGCTTTCTCTCCTCTCGGGGAATTATACATAGCGGAAGCGGATACGCACAAAGTAAATTACGTGAGGATCATCGATTCCGCCGGCAAAATAACGCATTTCGCTGGTAAAGTACAAGATAAAGGCAGGAGCAGCTGCGATTGTTCTTCCAACTCCACGACTGTTAGCCCCAGCAGGTCCACACACGAACCTGCTATTCCTTGTCTGTGTCCTACGGTCGACGAACTAACGAGCAATGCCGAAACGCTCTTGTCGTCCAATTCGAAATTCCAAGCCATCTCAGCTCTAGCCGTGTCCCCCGATGGGGTGCTGCACGTGGCCGATCAAGGTTCTTTGCACATTCTCGCTCTTCAGCATTACCTTCCGCAGCACGATGAGAACGGGGAGTTCAGGATACCTTACCCGCCTTCCAGCGAAGTTTACGTCTTCAACAGGTACGGCCAGCACGTGGCTACCAGAGATCTGGCCTCGGACAAGACCAGATATTCCTTCTTGTATTCGAAGAATACCAGTTTTGGAAAACTGTCGACCGTCACTGACAGTTCGGGAAATAAAATACAATTCTTGAGGGATTACAGCAATATGGTTTCTTCCATCGAGAACACCCAAGATCATAAGTCTGAATTGAAGATATCCGGGGTGGGTTATCTGGTGAAACTGAGCGAAAAAGGACGGTCTGAGATCGAGTTGGATTACGACATGAACTCGGGATTGCTGACCAGCCGAACTGGGGTAAGTGAATTATCATGAATTATTTTTAAGTTGACAAGTCTTCGAACCTCGTGCGATTTTTCAAAATGACTTTCATTTCTAGGGCGGTGAAACATTCATCTACCATTACGACTGGATGGGCAGAGTCACAAACGTCATCCTGCCTACTGGAGAATCCCTAGAACTGTCATCGGAAATATCGGACGATCAAGGGTTCGAGGTATCGGTGAGCAAACCGTCTTCCAAGCTCACCATCACAGACGAAGCGAACAAGGGAGTCATAATCCGAGATGGCGACGAGATCACCACTGCCCAGAAATTCATCAACTCGACCCTGTTAGCGACGTCGCCTTGGAGAAGTCAGATTAGCATTTCTGCTCTAGCCAAGCATCCCCTGCTCGAAGCTTCTCTGCCGGTGGAAGCGGAAATGTTGCCGGTGTGGTCCCAACAAAGTGTAACGTTGGGGGAGGATATAACCAACACCATGTTGTTGAAATTCAGTCTTGTGGGTGACGTGAGAAACCCGCAACAAACTTTATGCAAGGAAATTTTCGTGAATAATTCCAAGGTGTTGGGTATCGAGTTCGATCAGTTCAGGAGCATGGAAACGTTCTACGATCACGACAAGATGCCCATACTGACAATAAGCTACGATCCATCTGGTCTTCCGCTGTCCTACAGGCCTCACAATGGGGCCGATAGTGTCAATATTTCTTACGATAATTTCAATAGGTGAGTACTTGCTTCTAAGAAACTGAGTTGAGATTTGACGTTGATAGCTTGATCTTCTGGTTCACATCCGTGAATCTACATGAAATGTTAATTCCTTTTCCAGAATCGACTCATGGAAATGGGGCGTGTCAGAACTGAAATACAGCTACGACCGTCATGGCCTCTTATCCGAAATTACAAGCACACTCGACGGAACACAAACTTACACCTACAATAGCTGGAACCTCCTCTCCAAAATAACCTTAGCAAGTCAAAGGAGCTTCCCCCTTTCCTACGATGAAGACGGCCGTTTGAGACACGTGGTTCTCCCCAGCGGTACCAAGCATTCCTTCAGCCT
The DNA here is from genome assembly GCA_910592335.1 of Adalia bipunctata. Taxonomy (NCBI): domain Eukaryota; kingdom Metazoa; phylum Arthropoda; class Insecta; order Coleoptera; family Coccinellidae; genus Adalia; species Adalia bipunctata. The sequence goes on along the minus strand of OU342952.1, from coordinate 96,773 downwards.
TCAACCGTCTATAGGTTTCTTGAGAGCCACCTACACTCCTCCAGATAGCAGCAAGTTTTACCTCCAACATTTCTCCCATTCCGGGCAACTTCTCCAGACGGTCTTCCCTGGGGACGGCGCAAGGGTGGTTTACAGGTATTCCGACGACGGGAAGCTTACCGAAGTCATTTATGGGGATGGTAAATTGGTTTATCATTATTCCGAAGTGACAGGACTTCCCAGTCAAGTAACGCACGTCGAAAACGACTTGGAGTACCGTTGGGACTTCCAGTACGTCAAGGGATTGCTGATGGAGGAAAGAATCGATTTCGGGGCCAAGACAGCCCTGAGTAACGCTAAATTCACCTACGAGTACGACAATAACTTCAGACTTACGTCCGTTCAAGGAAGAATTGGCGGTCAGAACCTGCCACTTCACAATCTGGCCTACAACGCCAGAACTGGAGGTTTGCAAACCGTTGGACCTTTCACCTTGAACAAATCGAGGCCTAACGAGACTTTGGTGTTCGATAAGAAGGCCACGTTTACCAGACATATCAATTCGAGGTTTTTGGAAACGCAAGTGTCTTTGACCATTCATAGTATGGAAGTATTCAGGATGGAATTCAGTCACGATATTCATGGGTAAGAGTTGGGAAAAAAAGTATAGACATCCTGCTTCAACGTTCTGATTTCAGGAGGATCTCTCAGACGAGAACGTACACCAGGAACGTCGGCGTCAATTCCTACACGAACGTTAAGAACTATACGTGGGATTGCGACGGACAGCTTCTTGGGGTGGAAGCCCAAGAACCGTGGGGTTTCAGATATGACGATAATGGAAATATGCTCTCGCTCACTTACAGGTAATATTGATTGTTTTTCCTCTTGTTGAGTGGTCATCTGTAATTGGGTGATGGATGCACTTCATTGGAACTCACCCTGTAAATACTCATACATTCGATCTAACCATGCTTCCGCTTTCAGGGGGAATATAATACCGATGGAATACAACACTCTGGATAGGATAACGAAATTTGGAGAAGGACAATACAAATACGATAACAGAGGTTTAGTTATACAAAATGCAAGGGAGGAGAAGTTCCACTACAATTCGAAAGGATTGTTGATAAGAGCCACCAAAAGAGGCCGTTTCGACGTTCGATACTTCTACGACCATTTGGACAGGTATTGTTGGATGGGATCAAAATTTGAAAGTTTCGATTGACCGCATCAATAATTTACAGGTTGTCGGCAAGGAAGGACAACTACGGCAACGTTACTCAATTTTTCTACCTTAACCCTGAACGTCCTCGAGAGGTTAACCAGATCTATTCCCCAAGGGACGGAAAGTTAATGTCTTTGGTTTACGACGACAAAGGTCACTTGATCTACGCCCAGTTCTACCGTCACAAGTACTACGTGGCAACCGACCAGTGCGGTACTCCCGTGATGATCTTCAACCAGTACGGCGAAGGAATAAGGGAAATAATGCGCTCTCCTTACGGACATATCGTCTACGACTCCAACCCGTACCTGTATCTGCCTATCGATTTCTGCGGCGGCCTCCTAGACCAGGTGAGATCTGTTTGGTAAATCAGAAAGGAACAATTTCGAGAGTGGATAATTTGCAGGTTACGTCTTTGGTGCACATGCCGAATGGTAAAGTTTACGATCCGTTGATTGGGCAGTGGATGTCCCCGCTTTGGGAAAACGTGATAGAGAGAGTCGCCACCCCAACACTATTGCATTTGTACAGGTTCAATGGAAATGATCCCATTAACATGGGCATCGATAGGAACAGGCCAACGGGTAAGTCTTGGAGCTTCCACTTGCTCACCTCCGGCATTTGGATTTTACTTTGAATTAATTATAGATCACATGGACTGGTTCAACAAACTCGGCTACAACCTGAAGGGTTTGGCGCCCCAGCTTTTCCCCGACGAACTGTCAGGCGGAAAACTACCCCCTCTTCTCACCAGTCCAGCCCCCTTCTGGGATCCATCCCGAGAATCTCTGATGAGCTCCCTCCAACTGACGTCCACGGACGTCCAATCCGGCTTCTTGACTCACCTAAACACCCGAAAGATGTCCACTGCCTCAGAACAATCTTCACCCACCAAATCCGCCTTGAAATCCGACGTGATGGCCTTGAAACTGACCAAGATCGGTGCCGCCTCCGAGCCGCCTTTCGGCAAAGGCATCTTGGTGTCCACGACGCCAGATAATCAGGCCGTAGTCTCGAGTGTGCCGGCCGCGAACGCCATCTACCGGGACGTTTACACTTCCGTGTTCAACAGGTCCTATCTGCTGCCGTTTTCGTTCGTCGTGCACAACGCCCAGCAAGACGCGTTTTATTTCGTGAAAGAGGAGATCTGGAAGGCCAGCGACGACAAAGGTCAGCTCAAAAGACTGCAGGGACAAGTGAACACCACTTTCCACGAGAGCAGCAAGGAGAACGGAAGCGGGAACAACTATTTCGACGTCAAGATACACGGGGCCAACGCTGTCGTGAATTTGAGGTACGGCACGACGATAGAGAAGGAAAAACAGCGGCTGTTGCATCACGCCAAGTTGTCGGCCATCCGTAAGGCGTGGCACAGAGAGAAAGATTTGCTAAAGGCAGGATTTTCCGGATCCGTAGAATGGACAGCTAACGAGATCGAGGAACTGATGAAGGTCGGATACGTGGCCAGCTACGAAGGGAATTACATACACGATGTTCAGCTGTATCCTGAGCTGGCCGAAGACCCGTACAACATAAAATTTGCGAAAAAACAGGGGGAATCTTCTAAAAAACGAAGGAAAAAGAGGGACGCGAACAGGAAGGCATGTCACGATAACTGGTGGTTTTCTTGGCGAAAAGAGTGCTAGTTCTTTCCGGTAGAGACTTCAACCTCGAAGATATATTCAATTAATGTGTGATGTACCAAGAATTAAAAAATATCTCGAGTGACGAGACCTTTTATACCAAAAATACCAAAGTCTATTTGTGTATGTATTTCAAAGATGCCAAAAATGTATAATTATTTATTTACCAATATGTTACCTATATATGTATGTGATTTGAAGGCTCGCAGTTATCGTGGCCTCGAAGAAAACCGTTTTTTATATACTTTTAATAATGACTGATTGTGCGAGGCTTCGATTTGTGCCCGGCTTCTTGTAAATATTATTCATCGATAAATCTTCTATCGCGAGGATGCTTTCGAAAAAGGACAAAGATAGAGACTTGGCATTCCGTATCGACTTTTCGTCACAACGAACACGACAAAGGTAAAAATTCAATGTAGTCTCCGACGCATTTCAGAGGATTCTCCACTTCGATTCTGTGGCCACTCGAGAAAGAATAAGATGAATGTCTTCTGCAGCTTAAAGAAGATAAAACTCTAACGAAAATTAAAATCATCAACGTTACGAATCCGTATTCAAACTCCACTTTTTTCCATCAGCAATCTTTATTTTGAAATAATTTCTCTTGGAAGATTCACCGAGTGTTTATTCCAAAAATATCTTCGATATAGGTATAGGAGCAGCTCCTGTCCCGACAAAAATTGTCAATGTTGCAACATATCTAGTCATTCGGATCAAAAATTCGATCGGGGTACCAGTATGACCTTTTCGAAATCATCGCTTTTTCAATAGAAAAGATCGGGAATTTTCACACTTGAAATTGAAAAGCGGAACTGAATAAAGTTGGCATTGAACTCAAATTGCTAAAAAATAAACACATTGAGATTGGAATGAGAATGAGATTATTGTAAATAGAGTCCAGTTATTATTACCTTTTTAATGATTTTAAAAATTAAGAAGATCGAATTTATCTTAGATAGGCGAGAAATTAAATTATTATTACTGTATATGTTGTGTTGCTTTACGAAAATATCATTGTGACTGAGCCATGTTTGATAGTGAAGCAAATTTATCTGCTATGTACCTTGCGATTTACGAAAAAGACACTGAAATCCTTATTTTGTTATAAACAAATCAGATATCTATATATATTTTTACTTCGCCTGCTACAAATATCTTGATATTTTCAGTGTGCTATATATTAAACTACCTACTGTTGAACGTTATCTTGGTCTGTCTGTAAAGATCAAATATGTCATTTTTGACCGTTACTCATTGAAGGATCAATTTCTCAAGCTTGTCGTTCGAGGAAAAAGACAGCAAATTTTCGGATAATACTTTTTTCTTTGAAGTGAGTAACAGGACCCCCAGACTGTAATGGTTTAATGTTATTATCTGTGTTAACCCATGGAAATGTGAATCTTACTGGTATATCTGTGAGTAATAATGTTACCTATGTATCATTTTGTAATTTTGTTATTAGACGAATTTTTTTCCAGAAAGCTGATATTAAGATATAATTTCTTCTTATAAATATTATGAATGTTTTAAATAAACACATTGTTTTTCAATTCATGATATTCTCATTTTTGAAATTTTGTGCCAACTTTGCACAACGATCATTTCCGGAAAAAGCAATTTGCAATTTTATACGTTTCGATAATAAGAATCCCCTTAAAAAAATATCCGTTAGCATGAGCATTCTTTGTTCATATTAAATTAATGCGATTCACTTCATTTATTCCCTCATAATTTTACAGGGCGTATCGAATACAAGTAGATTCAAATTTGCAATTTGCCTGAATACAAACATGAATAAATACCATAATTATAATTAATTAATCAAATCAATTCATCTAGGATATTTCAGATCCGAGGAATTATGTATTCATTCATCGAGTAAAAAGCATTGTCGGTGATATTATATCACTTTCTTGTCGAAAAAAAAAATCTGAGAATTCGACCTACTTCCAATTTCTCTCGATAGGGGTCGCGCCATTTTTTTCCATTACTACAATAACGCCACGACAGTGAAATATAGCGGATCAGTTCTGAACTACACCAAGAATCAAGAGTACCGATTTGATTTACAATTTATGGTCAAGATTATTAGTTAGGAGTCGTTACATCACAATTTCTATGCATCAAAGATATTCTACAATATAGTAGAATTAGGGTAGAATATCTTTGATGAAAGGTAAGGTAGGGTTCTCTACAGTGACTAGTCACTGTAGGGTTCTCGTATCAGGGAGAGACACCTTCCAGCAAGTTCGTCAATTATGTTGGATATGGTTTTAGAAATCTACACAAATAGGTGGTGACACCTATTACAGTGACCAGATAAGATTACGGTGACTCACTGTAGATAAGATCTAGTCACTGTAACACTTTTAAGTCAGTAGTTTGGATCATATGCACTAGATAGACCTGCAGTATGTGAATTAGTATGCGATAATTAACTAGTTTCAGTTGGACGACGATCCACTAGATGGAGTTGATTTTTCGTTACAAAATTGGTGGAATCGTCATGAATTCAAGTTTGAATTTGGTGGCAGGACTTACCAGTCATGACTCATTGGTTCAGAACCTTGGTTACCGAAGATTGCAAATAATGGAAAAGCCCAAATAATAATCCACCAAATCATCTACTATCGAGAATATCTCTCGTCGACAACTTGCGTACCGAATTTGGTGGAAGTATCATGAATGATTCAATGATTCATGACTGCGGAGTATTGTCGTACTTTCGGTTCTGTCTTGTCTTATCTCTTACACTCTTACGTAAGACAGACAGGAGACAGGGTGGTTAATCCACGAAACGAAAGGTATTACGGTATATGCAGGATATTCGAATGGCAAGAAGTAATCAGGAAAAAAACTGGTGTCAACTGTGGATTGTATTTTTGAATACCTCGGAACTCCATCTATCAAAGTTCGCATTTCTGTTATCCTTCTATCTGGTTTTGGGAAAAAGGAGGGCAAAACATAAACTTTTTGTTTAAAATAAAAATGATCTTATGTCCAAATGAATCATTTTTGATTATTGATTGGTATTCGTTTTCGGCGTTATTGCATAATGGCTACAGTAATTCTCGTCCAAAATTTTCAATCAAATTATTGTTGCCGAATTCGATCAGTTTTTCAAGATTGTGTTCTCCTATTTCCGTCTAGACTGAGTCGTCTTGGCAGTGAAAAACCGAAAATAAGACGATAAAACGCCAAATAATGCGCAAACTCGCCGAGTTGCGGTGGAGTGGAGCCACCGGCTGGAGGAGCACAGACGTATTGAAGTCTGTGACGACGTGAGTGTGGTGTTTTCTACCGTTTGACAACACGCCCAGCGGGAAGATGCCATGTTGCGTATCTTAATTCTATGAGTCCAATTCATTCCGAAAAAACAAGAAGAAGGGATTTAAAGGCAGCTAGTGTGTGAAAAAGTACCCAAATTATCGGAGGAATCTATGTGAAAAGTGTTATTAACAAGGCAGTGGACGACACGTGGATTAGTATATTAAATTCGAGTGCGGTAGCGACATAGGTGTTCATTTATTACAATTTGTGACGTTCTTGGAGGTTATGAGTGGAGCAAGATCGTTTGTCAAGGATTATTCATTTGTTGATCGACTGAGTGAAGAGGCACAGTTCTGAATCAACGTGTATTGCACGCACATTTGTTGTTATTTTGCATGTGTGCTTTTGACCCGAACGGGAAAGCAGTTCGAATCGAGGTCGAGTCCATTCTATAGACTGGGGGTGTCCGCATTTATTGTTATTAGTTTTCTTCATTTCCCTGTGAATTCCGGATATCAATTGGACTAATTTTGGGATGAATGACTGAACGGACACCTGACAGTTTGTTTACCCAACGATCGTCAAGTGGTGAGATCATCTTTCCGATATATGGGATTGACAGAACGCCTGTCTAGTGTCTTCGTCGCGTTAACTGTTTGTTATCGTTCCGTCTCACTCTCGGTTATAGGGCGGAAGTACCAGCGGCTCTAGGAGCATCAGCATCAACGTTTGGCCTTGGATCGACTCAACGAGGTTACTGGCCTCAATCATGCTGGATTGTTTATCCGGTGACGACATCATGGAAAGCTTACTTTTCTGAGGTGTTTTTTAAATTGGTTGCAACCGTTCGTTCATAGTCCTACGGTCTATGGTTTCGCCAATGGCGTGGCATAAACATGACCACTTGATGTCTATGGATAAAACTAAACAAAAAAGTGAGTATCTAAAATCCACCGGCCACCTCCACCTCGGACATTTTTCAATACCCATTTTTTCCAACTCTTTTGATCCCTTATTTCGAAACAAAAAATATTTTCGAGCATTAAGAATGTCTTCTTCACTCTTCGATTAGAATTCAGTTTCTGTGATTGGAAATACATATTTGCATAGAATTAGAATTGGGAATAGTCTTTCAATGGCTATAGATGTAAACATAACCTAAAACAGGATAACTCCAATGATTATCATTCTACATCGATGTTGATTCATTGACATAGCAGTGGCACAGAACACCTTAAGTTAAGGTGTTCTGTGGTAGTGGTAACATAGATTTATTCCAAATATGTGTCGATCGGATGTAAGATCATTCTGTCTTCCTATCCAGTATGACTTCTCGACTTGGATGTCTCAAATTCGATATGTACCTACTCCTCGAGAGCATCTTAAGAACTATAGTAATGAGTAGGGCAAAAGTTCTTCACTTCCGATCTCACTGTCTCTGGAAAATGTTTATAGGGCTCAAAGCCATGAGGCCTTGAGCCTTGGTTAAAATTCACCAATGTACCTTCATAGCTATTCAATGGATTCCAGTTTCACTGATCAGGCAAAAGAAGATGCCATAATATGAACCATGAGAAAAACTATACCTATAATTTTATTGCTTTTTTGTTATGCAATTCCACTGAAGATGACGATTCTCTCTGAACTCTCATTGTATCGAAAATCGCTGCATTTGTCGAAAATAAAGATTAACAAACAGTCTCTCCGTTGTTTTTAATATAAAATTGTTTTTTCGACCAGACTGCACCAGAAAGAGTAGTAAACCTTGAGCCGAAACCGATTGTTGTTTGAATTCATTCAATAAACGCATCGTCCTTAAAAGGAGAGCTCTTGAATTGTTGCGGGTGAAAATGAGAACGATTCGAGTTTATTCTCGGGGTCGTAGGTGGCGTCCGTAATAAATTTGGCGACTCCCAACCGAAATGTATGCATTGACGCCACCAAATATAACAATTGACACTAGAATTCGAGCAGAATGTTTCCTAAATAATAATAGTCAACGCGACTTTCAACACAGGATCCTTTGTCTGCGACGTTGCCTACTCGCTCTCATTTTAATAGGCCTTCGAACAAGAGTTAGAACAATCGAAAACGAATACGGAAGGAGGATTTGAAATCTCGAACGTTGAGACGTGAATGGTCTCAATCTGAGACTCTTAATCGACTAGGTTGGACCCACTGATCACGAATTCGTGGTCAAATTCGATTCTGTCTGTCCGTAAACACGATAACTCTCGAACGAATCAACCCAGAGACTCGAACCGTGAAAAATATATCATTACAGAAATATAGGATTTTTTGTAATTGTATATGTATTTCTGTAATAACGTATCCGCCATCATTGACGATTTTTTTGACAGCTGCTGTCAAAACTTCTTGAATGCGAATCTAGTTGAATGAGCGAACGAGCACTGCTCCTTCTGATATTAGATGCAAAGATTTCTTGGATCTTTTTTGTAGATAATATTTCGAAACTGATTTCATTCTTTCATACATTGTTTTTTTGTAAAAACTCACCAATTTTTTGGTGATGCGATATTTCCCTCTCGATCTGCCGCGGAAAAGCGGAGATGATTCTAGACGGATGGCAACACTGCAGATTGATTCGGTCCAGGTTGGACGACTCCCCAGCAATGCGGTTATCTATTTTGAATCCGTCTGATCGCATCAAGTCTAGTCAGACCGACAGAGCGCCAGGTATTTTTAGTGGAGGAAACTAGTTTTAAGTGCCGCCGCCGCCGCTCTGCCCCCCATATTGCATTTCCCCATCATTTCATGTTCTCCCAAATAATCAGGCGAAGATTCTCTGAAGCTTCAGTAAATCATACAAAAAGAGACGAAATTACGGCAAGGACGACATGAAGTATACTCTTGAGTCTGAGGAACTGTTCAATTGTTGATGAACCCTCATTTATAGAACACACGATTGACTTTCTATCATAATCAATTTCCTCCTAAGCTACTCGACAAGAGTTTTTATTTTTAATGTGAATTTTGGAAAGACAATCGGAAAAAAGTGTATCATGTAGCACATCAAATGAATGCTTCTGTTGTAGAAACATGCAATTATATTCATTTTAGATGCTGAGTTCCGAGGATATTCACTAAATCCGAAGTTACAGACCGAAAGATTTCGGAAAGGATCATGTAGAGATCCTCCCATAGATTACAGAAAAACTGTAGCGAAAATCATCAGATCTCAAATTCCAACAGAAAAAACGATGGTACGGAAACCTTCTCCACTCGAGCTTTACTCGCTCTTGACCTAATTTTTGTTAATTAAGAAACCAAATACTGAATGATTGCTTTGTGGGCCATTATGTGCCCTCTTTATAGCTTCCTGTATAGACGACCCTCTCTTTCATTCGTTTATGGATTGAAATTTGAAGCAATTGAATTATTCTCGCAGGCAGGTTCATTTATGTTGTTCGAATTGAAGATAGTGCCAATTCATCATACCCTTCATCATTTGAGGATGATGTTTCAGAAAAACGTGGTCCAGGTCACGATTCTCATAGGATAGCTATCGAAAGATCTGTCACATGTCAAAATTGACCGATAACATTTTACTAGAAGGCTGTACTGTGGTTATGGCTGTTTCTTTCAAGCAGGTCGGGCCAGAATGAAGGAAAATTGTCTGGGTAGCGAAACGGGAAAATGTATTGATCGTCTATGCGCACAATCAGACGCTGATTCCTAACGAGCAGCGGGGTTGTTCCTTTCTTTTTGCTTTTCTGCAACTGGTGGTCTGGATGATCCTGCTTGCCGAATCACAGGAACGGTCAGGCCTCCATGAGGTTAGCGCCACCACAATATAAACATTGGTCATAAGACCATCAGGTATTGCTTCAAAATCAAAAAAAAATTAGATGAACCACTAAATTCTTCAAAACTTTCAAAAGAGTCAATGACTGATTTGAATAGAGATGTCCATATGTGAATAGGAACCCTGGTATTGGTACTGATTCAATTAAAGTTATCGTTCTACTTTTCATATCTCTCGAACGAGGTCATTCTATTTTTTTTATTACGTCTGTGAAATATTTAGAAATAGACCAACGAGCATAAAATCAAGAGCGCCTTACAGTTCGACAATTTTCGGTCATGATTTTTCAAGTAAGTATAAGACTAGACTACTCCATTTCTATGTTTGAATTTGTATATCATTTCACATGCCTCCGGGATTTGAAAATTTAGAAATTGTCTTTTTCTTTTCACGGACGACCGCTGGAAATGATATTTCGAAGAAAAGTTTGAATAAACATAATCGAAGATTCGAGTGCATCTGAGAAATGACAGGAGTGCGGTGGGGTAAAGAGTTGCCGCAATATGGAAAAACTTTCCAGACACCGGAATTCTGAAACTTAAGACTCTTCCGTTCGGTTGCTCTACCGGATTATTTTCATATTGCGCCTGAGGATTAAAATCTCGTTTATAATATTTGCTTATTGAATTTGATACAGACTCTGTGCTGATGATGAAGCATATTCGATCGGATTTCATTATATTCCTTATACATATTTTTATTTTCTATATAATTATATCTGATTTTCAATAAATTAATATTTTTCCTAGGATATTGAACTCAAGTTTTTGTTTGATTTGATTACTCGCTTAAGGAAAAAGCGTTCCTGAAACGTACTTTGCACACGTCCACCGGATTGATAGTGTCATCACTCATCAAGTGGATCCATTGAGTTTTCTGGTCCCCAATAGGGCCTCAACAGAAAGCTTCTTAGTTTGTGCCTAAACGTAAAAAATGTACTGACAACAAAAAAAATTATCCATTCAAACTTTGACTCGTGGAGACGACAGTAGCGGATCAATGTGCGTTAGCACGTTTACTTGCAGCATCGAGTAAGTACCGCGTATACGCAATGATGGCGCCAACTCTGATAACATAATTATATCAACTTCAAATCCCGTCTGCTGCTCTCCATCCATCACTGCTGTTGCGAACAATAACGTAATTCGTGTCTGTTTTTACGTCATTTCGTTGCGACAGGTACCTCGGAGTCAATTTGCTTTTGTTGATTCGATTGCGATAAGCATGTATCGTTATTTTATAGAGACCTGATGTTGGCGTTTGACGCTTATTGTTAATTATCCTCGTATTCAAGTGAATCAAACGCTAGGATCTTGTTAAAACATATATTCCTTCTCATAAAACTCGCCATCTCAAGTGCAAAAATTATATAATTTATAACACTTACCTATTGAATGGAATCTTTGAGTTTCTACAACTTTTCCAAATAAACTGATATCTGATCACATTGTTACCTTCCTCCAATAAAAGCGATTCTGATCGAAGCTGAAAAAAAGATTCGCTCTACCGTCCGACGTATTTCATTGTTTCTGTCTCGTTAATCACCAAGCTCAAGCAACAGACAGAATGGTCCATCACCGATCAAACATAAGTTTCGAGTTCCTTAGGGGTCCTTCACCTTTGCCTTCAGCGTGTGTGCATTCCTCGCTGCTTCGCCATCTTATTATCGGTACATTCTGGCTTTTGTCATTTTTAGTTCTATTCGCTCATAGAATGTTGAACTACTTTCGGGGAAAGACTGCATAAATGGTATGGAATAGAAAACGATTCAATACTGAGTCATTTATTTCGTAAAACTATTCATGATCATGGCCTTTTTTTCAGTAATCTACTTTCAGATTGCAATTGAACCGTAGTCGAAAAAAATACCATTCTACAAAAACGTCGCTGTTAGTGTAGCATTGCCATATGTCGTCAAATTACTAAATAATCTGACTTTGAACCCATTCGAAGTATTAATAGGGAGTGTTAATCTGCTTTCTATGATTCATAGCGCCCACGTAGTTTAGTAGAATGGATATTTCTGTGATTACACAACAGCATCCGTCTTGAAGTGGAACAAACTGTTCGGCAACTTCGAGGTACATTTAATATTGTTAATTCGTTGAATTCCTTTCGTTATGAAAATAGAATCTTTAGGAATATTTTCTGTTTGCTGAAAGATTCAATCAAATCTAAAACAATAAAAGTATGGAACAGAAGTTGGAATCCTTTTTTCGATATTTCAACTTGTAACCGAATATCTTCATTTATGACAAGACATTATTTGTTTTTGAGAGAAAAATTGAAATAAAATCGATTTTGTTTTCGAATCCTTTAACTAAGGAAAAACCACGTCAAATGATCTTGACCATTTCCCGAAATGCTATGATATTTTGGTTTGTGATGTTTCTTTTCATTCAAGGGGAGATATATCGGGTAGGTCAACATAATCTCTTTTGATCACGGTAAAATATGATAAAAAAAGAACGAAAACTTATAATTAGAATAAAATTAAAATTGCAAGATCTAGTCACGATGGTGACAAACATTGAGGAACCTCAAATAAATATAGAAATAATTTCTTATTGCTCAGTAGGAGGAAGGTTTTACAGACGCGTTGTCTGCGCCTCTGTTCGTCTGTAAATGCTATGTGCTATGAGATGTTCACGAAATAGGAGCGGAGTGCCGCTAAAGGAGGTGGAGTGAATAGTGGGGGGGGGGGGGGGGTTGGAGGCTGGGATATCGATCTTTGGGGCTCACGTCTGGCCCGCTAGAAACGGCGGGCGTTTCGTTCTTTCTGTGTGTCGTGTCTCCCACGGCGTCTGGAATGCTGGCAGGTCCTGGCATTTCACCGTTGCCACTTGTGGGGCAACGGCTGCTCTCAGGTCAGGGATTCGACGGGTATTTCTTCGTTTTATCCCTTCCCCGCGATGGCCGATTTCGAGCTGGGACGGTTGATCAGATGATTGATGTTTCCACCAGAAGGAATGGAAAATTTCTGACGATTATTTGGTATCAAGACAAAGCTTAGACAAAGTGCCGTCTTGTGCCTCAAACGCACGCATATTATTTCGAGATTCGGGTTGTTCTATAGTGGACAGATTTGACGTTTTCTCTTGAGGAACTCGCAAGTGAAAAAAGAGAATGTTCATATAAGCGAACTTCTGGTTCGATTGGGAACCAAATCGACAGTTTCGTTTCCTCCCTTCGACAGCGACACAACTTAGATGCTCAATATTTTCCTGGCATGGCTATATCCGAAGTCTATTCCTACTCGTTTCAATTTGGCGCGAACTATAAATCATTTGTTGCAAAATGGCGGAGGGGCTGGTTCAATCTCAAATTGGTATCGCTCGAAAAGTATTGATTTGTATTTATTTTATATGACTCTCTTTATTATTAGATCACTTAAAGAATCTAAACCAAGCTCTTAAATTACCGAAATACAGGGTGAGTCTTTGACTTGTACATATATTTCAACTGTAGATTCCTCTCATCAAACGAAACACTTTTTTCCCATACTATTTTTCAAAATTCGGTTTCGTTTGGAAGATACAGGGTGTCGAAAATCCACGAAAAAAACACTTTCCTGTTCATATCTTCGGAACCGTTATTTCAAATGAACTGAATTTTGGTTGATTTTTTACTCTATTCGTGGTGCATATTACTCAATCGAAACTTATTCAATATCTCTCCTAGTTTGAAAGTTACAGGGTGGTCGACTCATAAATTCATGCAAAAACACTAACAAATCACTTGAAAAGAATAAACGGTTCACATTTTCGAAAGAACTAATCGGTTTAGAAAATAAAAGTATTCTTATGTTTTTTCAATAAAACGCGTCGTTCTCAAGTTATTCTTAATTGTCTAAGATTAAATTTGAGGAAAAAATCATGAATTTCAAGAATAATCTGAATGCTGTCCTGAGTTAAATCTCATCGAATATTATTTCTTCTCTGGTCTCTCAAAATTCAACAATGTTGTCAGAATTATTATCAGTTTATCAACTTTGTCAAGACGAAATCTCTATGATAAAAAAAGTTTGATGTAGAGATATGTAATAATAAAATCCCACAAATGTGGGAGATGAAATTGAATTCTAAGAAGCATGAAATTATACATTTTATAGGCAGTTTCTATTGAAATTTCATTGTTACCGGTCCTTCAGCAAAAAAATTTTCAAAACAATATAACTCGACACCAGACGACACTACTATTACATCAATTCACTAAGTCATTTACAGAATCATCACCTTTTTGCTTTATTCTCTGTCAATTAATCATTGACCTAGAATATTCTACATCAATGCAATTAATAAATAAATAAATCGAAGTCACTGACTAACGTTGGAGGTTAGAGACACAGAAACTCTGTATGTCTTGCGTGGCGGCTACATCCACTCCACAGCCTTCAGAAGCATCAGAAGGGAAGAGTAGGCCGTGGCCCGTGCTACATCGCAGCCGGCAAAAAACGTAGCGCTATATCGGCGAGAATCAGAACTACTCGTTTGGCGTTTCCTACAGTGACTCTAATATCAAACTCTATCAATGATAAAGTCACTGTAGCGTTTCCGAAGAGCAACGCCTAGACGCCTTTAGCGAAAAGTAAACAAAACTGGTGCCCTTGCGATAAATGCGATAGTTCTTCTGGGGTACGTACCGCTCCCTTGGTTTCGACTATACTATTGTTTGAAGAGAAAATAGACAATCTGGCATCGTCTTCTGTAGAGTTCTGTGGAATATAATATCACAGAAGATGAGTTAGGTTAGGTCATTGACCTCGAATCATATGACTTAGGTTGATGGAGTTAGGATAGGTTAGTTGAAACCACTTTTGATTAGATCGTTCCAGAATATCGGGGAAAATATGAACAAATTATTAGTGTTTACAAACTAATCTTCAGGAAAATCGAAGAAGGAACTTATTTTGGTGTGAGAAATATGGTATTTCAATTGCAGAAATGATGGACAAAACTTAGCGTTTTTGTTAGGAAATATCGTGTTTGTAACATTCTTATTCAAATAAGGTTAGTGCTCGAGTATTTTCTAAATGTATCACCCAGAATATCTAATAATCACATCAATTTCAATGGAAAAAAATTGAACTTTGAGGTGTTTGTAGAGAATAATATCAGGGACGCATTTAGCACAATTTTTTTTTTCAAATGGCTATATCTTTTTAACAGAGCCGAATTCGGAAAAATGGAAAATGAAAAAAAGGTTTATTTTGGCCTAAAGAATCTACAGTTAAAATATATGTACAAGTCAAAGACTCACCCTGTATATTGAGGGAACTAGTTTTTTCTTTCTGTTGAATTTTTTTCAAATCTTGGCCTATCATCCTATAGCGTTTTCCAATTTTCTTCTCAAAAACTCAGTTATAAAAGCCCATTTGTTCATATCCTATCCTTCCTGAAATCGTTTTAATGAACGATCTTCGTGAATGACAAATTATGTTCCGAACACGAAAAGGTTAAATGTGATAAAGTAGCGGGTGATCCTATCGGACTTGGAGAACTGTGAAAAGAAGATTTCCGTTTCGAAATCGTTCGAAAATTAGAAAAAAGTCCGACCATTGCACGATTGTCCACTCGGCTCTCAACAAGTAGACCGCAAATCAGCATAAATGATTTCCCTCCCATTAAAATAATAATTCAGGAAAACGAGTAAATTCCGTCGGTCTTCGGCGTCGGCGGCCATTACAAGCGTCGTTAGTAACGGTGCCAGTTGCTAAATTCAATGCCTGTCATTGGCGTCGAGACGTATAAAATATAAATACGGAGTTTTACAACAACAGGGCTGAATTATGCACGAACCGCTTCCGGTCTGGGAATTTCTTCCGATTCCTTATCACCCCAACTTTTTCGATAACGCGACTGTGCGATATTTTTCGTCGGCGTTCGGGGAATTGGGGTGAAGCAAACATCTACCGTTCGTATCATTTCTGTCCATTCGCGCCTCGGATCGGAAAATGGCCTGAACCGATTATGTTCGGCTCGCCGATGAAAAATCTAATTCGTAAATGGGCTAAATCCGCCGAAAATGTGCGGAGTACATCGATTGTTGATTTAACTGGCGTTACAATCTGAGTCATCGATCAATATTCAATTGGTCAATTAATTCCTGCAGAGTGGTCGGAAAAACGAGAATAATAAGAATGATTTTTTTAGACCTCTAGAGGAAGTCGTTGAACGAAACACGCCATTACGGGATCTCAGTTGATGTTTAATTGGGATATCCTTAGCGAATGTGCAACGGAGTGTTACCTCATCGTGCAATAAGATATCTATTAACGAAGACGTTATATATTAGCTGGTTACACTACGCTTCCCCAGCTCAGTCTCCCCTTTCAATCAATTCTTTTAATTATTTCAGCTAAGAATGATAATTAACTTCGTTAAATTTCGGAGAATCCATATACAGGGTGAGTCTTTGACTTGTACATATATTTTAACTGTAGATTCCTCTCATCAAACGAAACACTTTTTTCCCATACCATTTTCCAAAATTCGGTTTGGTTTGGGAGATACAGGGTGTCGAAAATCCACGAAAAAAACACTTTGCTGTTCATATCTTCGGAACCGTTATTTCAAATGAACTGAATTTTGGTTGATTCTTTACTCTATTCATTGTGCATATTCCTCAATCGAAACTTATTCAATATCTCTCCTAGTTCGAAAGTTACAGGGTGGTCGACTCATAAATTCATACAAAAACACTATCAAATCACTTGAAAAGGATAAACGGTTCATATTTTCGAAAGAATCAACCATTTTAGAGAATAAAAGTATTCTTATATTTTTTCAAAAAAACGCGTCGTTTTCGAGTTATTCCTAAATGTATACGAAGAAATTTGAGGAAAAAACCATGAATTTCATAAAAAATCTGAATGCTTCCCTGAATTAAATATCATCGAATATTGTTTCTTCTCTGGTCTCTTAACAAATTAACAATGTTGTCAATGTTTATCAACTGAATTCCGAGAAGCATGAAATTACACAGTTTATAAGCAAGTTTCTATTAAAAATTTATTGATACCAGTCCTTCAGGAAAATATCTATCTTCTTAACAATATCCTCTTGGAATTTTTAATCGACCCTACACGGTTTTCACATCACATATCACAAGCATCACCTCACACCTGTTTGCTTTATTCTCTGCGAGTAAATAAATAAATGAATTAAATCCATGTAGAAAGGTTATCGCGTTTAAGCGTCGTTCATTTTATCACAGACTGGCTGGCCTGTGATAGTGTGATGTGATGAGACACAGAACAACGGCTTGTCTTGCGTGGCGGCTACATCGCAGCCGGCAGCGCACCACGACTGAAATTCAGATCGGCGAGAATCAAAACTACTCGTTTGGCATTTCCAAAGAGCAATGCGTAGAAGCCTTTAGCGAAAAGTAAACAAAACTAGTTCTTCCGTTAACGATAGGGGACGTTCTGCTTTCTTGAGTTCGCCTATACCATTTTTTACTGAGAAAATCAACACAATCTGGCATCGTCTTCTCTAGAATTCTGTGATCACTATCATAGAGCCCATAGAGGAGATGGATTAGGTTAGGTCATTGACCTCGAATCAGATGACTGATTAATGGAGTTAGGCTAGGTTAGTGAGAAACTAATTTTTATAAGATAGTTTCAGGGTATCGAGGCAAATATGAACAAATTATTAGTGTTTACAAACTAATCTTCAGGATAATCGAAGAAGGAAATTATTTTGGTGTGAGAAATATGGCATTTCAATTGCAGAAATGATGGAACAAAACTTAGCGTTTTTGTTAGGAAATATCGTGTTTGTAACATTCTTATTCGAATAAGGTTAGTGCTTGAGTATTTTCTAAATGTATCACCCAGAATATCTAATAATCACATCAATTTCAATTGAAAAATATGAACTTTGAGGTGTTTGTAGAGAATAATATCAGGGACGCATTTAGCACAATTTTTTTTTTCAAATGGCTATATCTCTTTAACCGAGCCGAATTCGGAAAAATGGAAAATGAAAAAAAGGTTTCTTTAGGCCTCAAGAATCTACAGTTAAAATATATGTACAAGTCAAAGACTCACCCTGTATTTTGAAATTAGATATTCGTTATGAAAATATCCGAAGCGTGCAAGTTGCATTGTTATTCCTTCCATCTTCTTTTCACTGACAGTAGTCGCGAAAAATGTGCGGTAGAACGATTGTTATTGCTTTAATTCCACATAACCGTTTTCGAATCTACACTGACAGATAAGAAATGTGGGGCAGCCTTCTGTTGCGTAATTGACACGCCAGTCGTTCGGGTAAATACAGATAAATACAAGTACTTGAAAATGTTGTAATGTGTACTGTAACATAAACATATTGCATCATCGTTCTAGCTAGAGTGTTGGACTCATAGACCAAGTCATGAATGATCCCATCAGTAAGATGTGTCTTATCTAAAACGGGCGGACCCCCACACTTCGTCCTCTTCGTTTTCAAACATTGCAACTGACCTAACTTCTTATTGTTATTGAAAAACTCAGATGCAATACCTTCAGAGTCATTATTCATACTCTGGAATTTATTCAAATATGTATAAGGTAAACGATCCCCTTGAAGAAATGTTTTACAAAATGGCGAATTCGCGGTTGCTAAATGGCGGTTGCAGCTAAAGTGCGACGTGAGGAATCGATGGAATTTTTCTTTTGTGAAATTTTCAAAGGAATAAACTGGATGTGGAAATTGAAATGTTTTTCCAAATTTGTTGTCAGTGCCGAAATAATATTGGCAGAGGTTCGAAGAACGATTTACTCAAGTCCTCTTGAAGACAGGCACGTTATTCACGAAATAAGAAAACATCATTTCCCCAACAAGAAACGGTGAATAAGAACATCAGAGACAGGAGATAAAAAAAAATGATTTCTTTTAGTTAGTTGCCAGTGGCGTGCGCGTGAAAAAGTTTCTGGTAAATGAAGCAGGTGAATCATCGATCCTACTCTTAACAGAATTGTAGTGAAATTTTTGAAAAATTCGTCATTTGAGTTACTGCATTATGAAATACCTTCGGTGTACCCTTCAATGATAATTGAAACTGGGCCGTTTATTTCTTGTTTTGCTTTCTTCAATTCTCAAGTTCATGACGTTCTGAATTACTTAAAAAATCTATTATGATCTGAAGTAGGGTTCTTTCGGATTCCATAATATTTCATAACAACTTTGTATAATTTTAAAGCCTGAAGCCGAATCAAAGCATCCTTATGTATATCAGAGTTGATGCAATATCGATCGGATAGTTAAATTTTAAATTGGCTGTTTATTATCGTTACTTTCAATTCGTTTTCTTCTTTTTCTTGCTTGGTGTTTGTTATCTCATTGTATAGATCGCGTATCGGATGGTGTATGCTCCTATGAGAATAATATTATTGCTTTTCGTTTATTCCTGCCTGGTATACGAAGCATGGACAAATTGATCAGATTAAGAATCCTGTCGATAGGAACAGAAGGATTTGTCTTTTTCAAGTATCGAGGATAGTCTCGAGGATCGTTAGCACCGATGAAGCGCATCGCTGTAAGATTCATTAACGGTTAGTAGCAAGAAAAGTGATAAATTTCGGGAGAACGCTGTTCGCTTCAGTCACAGCAAGTTGAAATTAAGCAAGAAATTATATCAATACAAGATCGGAGAACTCGGCTTGGAGCGAACCCAAAAACTAACTCAACTTCAAACTTGACAACGTAACTTATTGTAGACGATGGTTCAACAGGGTGCAATTCCCCGGAAACGAAGACTGCTACGATATTCGGGGATCAGTCCACGATAAAAAAAAAACAGACACAAAAGTTTGTTCGTTGCGTCCGTGCTAGCTACATACAATATTGTTCTCTATATTATAGCATGAGGTTATATTGTGATGTTGTAATATTTAACTTATTTCAATGGTTCCGAATTATTATAAAATCTTATGTGATTGCGATATTGAAATGGCGATTTCTTGATTACAGTGGCTTCAAGTGGTGGAGGAGGAGGGAACGAGAGCATGGTCAGACGCCATGTGCCACTGTACGGCAGACTTGTGGCCGAAGACATCCTCACCTCCTCGCAGATCTCCAATTCGTCGGTGGACATCCAGGCCATGCAAGCCAGGATTCCGAATTCCTTCAGAGATCCGTCGGTTGCACCACTCAGAAAACTCAGCGTCGACCTCATCAAGACTTACAAACACATCAATGAAGTACGTTGTGATTTTTGTCTGATTTTAGCTCGGGCGAGAAAGTGGCGGGAATTGGCTGAATCCGATTCTGCAAAAAATGCTTCGTCTGACAATTATCGGTACTTTCTCCACAGAGCACTAGCCTAATGAGAATTATTATAAACTTCTAACGCATTTGGAGGTCAAGGTTATCGAGAGACTACGCAGCCAATGTTCATGTCGGGTAGAAGGAGATGATTCGGTCTGAACAGTGGAAAATGATCAAGGGAAATTTTCGGTAAATAAAGACATTCCGTGGCCCTTTTGACGAACCAAAGAGGGAAGGATTGCTCTTATCGCAGCAGCAAAAAGATAAGGCACGTTTTTCGCGTATGCATTTCGACGAAGTGAATCGGAAAGATGCGAGCATCTCGTTACGGTCTCTTTATGATCAAGCAGAATCATCCAGAATTTTGTGCTGATTCCCATCAGTTTCGCATCTATTTTAACATTTCCTACCTTGTCTACTTCACGTCGTCAATTTCGAATCATCAGCAACTTCATTTTCCAAATGTTTTTATTGTGAGAACCAATAAGCTCGCAACAGTTCAATAACTTCCACGATTTTTCAAACTGTCATCTTGTGCCGTTTGAAATCCTGTGAACAATTCAAGATGAAATTTTACCTGACCAACAAGAAGAAGCGAGATGGCGACCTACCGATGCTGAAGACGTTCATTATGCCGCCCCACGAACTCTATCGTTATTCAGTCCACGCATCTTGGTGGCTGTTGAAGTTAGGGCGAGTAAGGGAGGAAACAGCGAGGGCAACCAAGAATTGACAAAACGTGTCACTGAACT
Source organism: Adalia bipunctata (assembly GCA_910592335.1). NCBI lineage: Eukaryota > Metazoa > Arthropoda > Insecta > Coleoptera > Coccinellidae > Adalia > Adalia bipunctata. The sequence continues at coordinate 75,819 of OU342952.1, read as the reverse complement.
TTTCGACGCCGCAAGAACCTGTTATGGCTCTTTATTACAAAGGCCATAATTGATGACCAAAGTCATGAAAACTTGAAAGAAATGAGTATTGCATCGAAAATCATGTGTTCGTTTTCTGCTTCACCGTCTGAACTCAAATTTCCTCTGGTTAGATTCTTGGTTCCGTCTTTTTATCAGTTCGAGGTTTTCGTAGACTTCCAGAAAATATGTGTTAGGTAAGTTACGAAGCGAGTTGGGAAAAAGCCCCATAAAAAGATGGCGCTCAATTCGAAAATATCGATCGGACGGGAGAGATGCGATCGACCTTGAACCTTCGGACGATATCGAAAGAACGTACACGAAAAACGGACACATCGTTCGTATCGCAATAAAAAAAAGTATAACGCAGAGACAGAATAGCGGCGTGTAATGATGATTCGTGAACGAAAGTGAAAACGGATCGATTGCTTATTCATGACATGCACATCCGTCCGACGTATCGATTCCAAAATTATGCCGATCGACGTTTGCTTCTGCGTTATCGTCCTGTCCAAATGTTACGGTCTCTGCGAGAAATGCATACATCGTGACGAATTGACGAGCGTTAAAAAAAAACGACGTAAATGTATCGTAGCGCCATGCCGTTGGATTCGTCATAGGTACAAGTTTTAGCAGTTCTTTCATCATCCTTTTCGCTGCTTCGTGTCCTGTCCTCGATAATAAACTTATCACAAGGTCGCCTCATGGTATTCGCTTGTGTTCGTCTCAATTTTCTAATGTAAACAAATGAACTTCTTCCCCGATAACAAATCAAGGTCAGAATCACGTGCGGGAACTCGAATTATGAGACAGGTTACCGCCAAAATATTCAGAGGGAAGAATTTACCTACGAAGAAAACAGATCTAGTGTTCGTCTTTATGCCGTACAGCTTTTGTGATCAATTGATTCAATTGAAAGTATTGGATTCCATTTGCGGGAAGAACACCCGATAAATAATAGTTTAAATAAATGTCGAACGAAAAACGTCCAACATTCATAGAGCGGAATTGAGTTCTCATCAGTACAAGGCATATGAATTTCAGCTTTGGACGTCCTTCCCCTCAAATTTGGCATTAGAAGACCGCACATTTTTTCGAACCGACTTGGTAGCAGGTCGTTGTAATGTCAGTTTCACAATCGAATGTTCGTCCTTGTTTCAGGTCTACTACGCGAAAAAGAAACGGAGGGCGACTCAAACGCAAAGCGAGGACATTTCGCACAAGAAAGAGAAAAAAGTGTTCAACGACGGATACGACGACGATAATCACGATTATATAGTGAGAAATGGTGAAAAGTTCCTGGACAGATACGAGATAGATTCGCTGATAGGAAAGGGCTCGTTTGGGCAGGTCGTGAAGGCCTACGATCACGTAGAGCAGTGTCACGTAGCCATCAAGATCATCAAGAATAAGAAGGCATTTCTTAATCAGGCGCAGATCGAGGTCAAGCTGCTTGAGATGATGAATAAGGCGGACCTCGATAACAAATATTATATAGGTGAGTCCAAACTATTTTGTGGCGTTCTTGGCAGAACGATTTATCCGATTCGGCGTCCTCGAAAACTCATATTTTTTTGTATCAGACTCGATTTTATACTTAAATTTCAACAGTATCTTGAGGTTTTACTTATCGTGGTAGTCGACAACTGAAATCTTGCGCTCTTCTGAAATTCGCATCTTTTGTTGCAGTGCGATTAAAGAGACACTTTATGTGGCGGAATCACCTGTGTTTAGTGTTCGAACTGTTATCTTTCAACTTGTACGACCTTTTAAGAAACACTAATTTCCGGGGCGTTTCTCTCAACCTGACGCGGAAGTTCGCCTTGCAACTGTGCACGGCGCTCATGTTCCTCTCGAAGCCCGAACTCAACATCATCCACTGCGATCTGAAACCCGAGAACATCCTCCTGTGCAACTCGAAGAGGTCGGCCATCAAGATCGTCGATTTCGGGAGTTCTTGCCAGCTCGGACAAAGGGTGAGTTACTTTCGGCTGCTTTCCATCGTCGATGCTAAATAACGCAGCATATCGACCTCAAGTCAGCCTTTGAAGGTTCCTGTTAATACATGTTATGTTCTTCGTTGAATTCCAGATATATCAGTACATCCAGAGCCGCTTTTATAGATCGCCAGAAGTCCTCCTAGGTATACCGTACGATTTAGCAATAGACATGTGGTCGTTGGGCTGCATTTTAGTGGAAATGCACACTGGCGAACCTTTATTCAGTGGGGCGAACGAGGTGGACCAGATGAACAAGATAATCGAAGTTTTGGGGTTTCCGCCCAAGCATCTTCTGGATCAGGCCGAAAAGACGAAGAAATATTTCGACAAATTATCGGGCGATTCGGCGAGGTGAGTTCGTTTCTATGCGAAAACTCAATTTAGGTTGGCATTTTCTCTCGGAAGAAGAGTGGGCACGATTGAAAAACTGAATTTTCCAGGTACGTGTTGAAGAAACCCCGCGACGGCAAAAAGTACAAATTTCCCGGCACCCGGAGGCTGCACGACATCCTCGGCGTCGAGACGGGCGGTCCGGGAGGCCGGAGACTGGGAGAATTCGGACATTCCATGTCGGACTATCTGAAATTCAAAGATCTCATCTTGCACATGCTCGATTTCGATCCCAAGACCAGGATCTCGCCGTTTTACGCTTTGCAACACAATTTTTTCAAGAGCACGAAGGAAAAGGGGACGACGACGCCGAACAGTTCGAGTTCCAGCCCGGCGGTCGTCTCGATGGACATGACGTTGATGAACAACTCTAGTAGCACACACGGTAGGTTTTTCCGTCCATTTTCAGTGTTCCAAAGGACTTTTTTTCGTGAAGCAAGCTTTCGTGAAATTAAAAGTTCAAGAAAGTCAAATTTATCTTAATTTATTTAAATCAGCCCTTTTTTCGATCTAATTTTTCATTCAGCCAGCGATCATGTTGTAAGAATTGCATTAAGTCATCGAAAAATTAATCAACTTTCACATGATTCAAAACGATCGAAATTTTAAATATTCGTGATGTTGACTTTTTTTGTTAACTAAAAATCAGAATTATCTTCTCTTGAATCATTTTGGGCGTATAACCTTACGCAAACTTAACAAATCGATAAATATAGTACAAGGAGTTTTTGAAAATGAACAAGTCCAAAAATTATCATTCAAATTGATCCTGATACGCACGAATCCGGACCTGAACTCGAATAGTTCGAAGAAACTATCGGGATACTTATTGATTTGTCAAGTTTTTGGAAGGTCCCAAGGAATCGGGAGAAAAATGATGGTTTCCCCACAAAAAAGACCCTCAACTAATGCCAAAGTCATGATGTACAATTTCAATTTTTTTCTTGCTTCCTCGTGTTATTCGACATGGAATTAATGCAGATTTGAGTGGAAGTCAACGATGACTAACACAGTGAAACAACTGGTGAATTGTAAACTGACACAGGTATTCCCAACATCTTATAACGTTCATAGTTGAGATTTATATTTTTCCTTAGATTTAGAGAGATACGTCTGGATTATTCGATTGAGTAACATTATTTTCTGTATATCTTTCTTCTTCGCCTTTTTTTTTTTCAATTTCTTATTATGTGTATGTGATGATATTGAACGAAAGTGTTAAAAATGAAACCATTCATCGCTGGCAACTACAATAGTTAACGATTTTAAAACTGTCGCGCAAATTTGTTCTCAAATTTATAAGTTATTTCTCTTCTTCATATCTGCGTCGATTTTGATGATTTTCATGCCAAGGATAAGGTGACAATTCAGGCAAAACGCCATTATAGGGACTTCACGACGGTTCTTCATCGCATTCAGGGTATTTTTCGCGCAGAAAAGAACAAACCGAATGCAATATGACAGATTTTCAATTGATCGGGTAATTTTCGATAACGGAATCTGCTTCCTCGTTCCCATTATTCCGCGCTCGCAGATGCCATAACTTTCGAAATTCACCAATAAGACGTGATTGGTGCGGACAAAAATCGAGCAGCCAATTTTGCGTTTTCCTGTACGACTCTGTGTAATTTCTGTGTGGGTATTGCATGCGTCAGCGTTGAGATGGCAAAAACCTGAGCATTTGCCGTGTTTGTTGCAGGGTTAAACTTAATCGGTCGACCACGTGAGCCCGTAAACTACAACTACCAGTCTACGAGTCACACGACGATGGATTGCGGGCCTTCGCCCGCCGCTATCGTCGCTCACGCGCATCGTTACCCACCTCACATCATCAACTACGGGCCTCCATCTCTACCGTTCGGCAGCTACATCCAGCCGAGCATGTCCGACGGACACATGGGCCCCAACGGCGGCCCCCTCAGACAACAGGGGGATCCCAGCGAAAGTCCGTCGGTCGGCGTCTGTCTGAAGCAGAGCCCTGTTGTGATACATTAACGACTCTTTTTTTTATAGCTCTTAAGAAAAAGTGATAGTTTTATTCAAAATGTGATCTGATGATTCGAAAGAAGAAAACTCAAAGTGCTCTAGCGTCTAAGTGCATAAACGTTCCTTTGCCGAGCGGATGAAGCAATCAACTGAATGTTTATATTTATTGGTTTTTCGAATATCCAGTGCAAGAAAACGGTGAAACAACAGACTTGGGGCTCTTACATTTCTGATTTGCATTTTTTCAGTGATGTTACCAGGTTAAATGGGGTGTCCCAGAATAGGAAGCCCCCAAAGTTATTCAAAGATTACTTACAGTATTCGTCAAACACTTGTCGGTTAGCTATTTTATGGGACCCCTTACATAGAGGAATGCATTTTTTTTAGGGAAATGCATCAGTTTCGTAACATTTATCAGATCAAATTGGTGACATCTTTAGTTTATTATTTCGCATTTCATATTGAACTAAGACGTAATTTTTATTCCTGAAGAAATCTTACAAATCGACAAATTGAACCGAACGCCTGAGAATTTTGCATCAACGTGCATTCCTCTAAAACCCAGTGAATCTTGACGGTACCAGTGATTTACCTTGAATTTTTTCTGTTTCATTAAACAGATAATCGAATAAATATACAGGATGTCCCAAAACTCAACGTCGAACCGGAAACGGGCCAGTTATTGAGAGTTAAAAAAATACGAGAAGAATGGCAACGTGCTTTAAATACATATTTTGACTATTCTTCATCATTTTTCTCGTGATGTAAACCGAATAAATCATTTATAGATTGATTTAGGAAAGTGAAACGCGGCCAAAGTTGCGTTCGTATTTTTTCATCATCGTTAATTGTTGGGCCATATAAATATTTTTCAATCACATAGGTGGTCGAAAAACGTGAAGAAGCTGTGTTTTTTCGACTTTATTTCGCAGGTTTCCATCAGAGAAAAACGAGCAAAGATAAGGAATCGCTATTTTTCTCGTTTGATACCTATACTTAAAAGGCATGACCAATTTTTTTTAAACTTTCTCCAACCTGGCGCGTTTCTGGTTTGATGCTGAGTTATGGGTCGCCGTGTATATGATATTATTTATTGACGTTGATATTTTCAAATGGAGAGCTCTGTTGTAATTCCATCTGAATGTTATGAAATATCATGTTACAGTAGAATTATAAGTTGGAAAACATTAATAATTTATAGCTAGTATTTAAAGAAAGAGTAAAATAGCGAAATAATCACATAATGTATACATGTTTCCTATAATTTTGACTGTTTACTGTCAAAAATGGCTCTGGTTTTAAGATTAAATAAGTTTCAAGGTTATTCTCAACCTTAAAGATATCCTGAGTTGCTCAGACTCAAAAAAGACGGCCTAAAGGTTTCAGTTCTAAGACAATTCGATACGTTTAAAATGGCTTATGGAAATTCTCGAATTTTATTATTTTTTGGTCAAAAACTGAGAAATGTGATGCAGCTGGTGAATCCCTGCCCATCTTCGGGTCAATCAAATTCACGGTAACTATTATTGCATATTCTGACATCCTGATGCAACCCAATAAACAATCGGATCAAATATTTGTAACAGAAAGGATTATGCTGCGATTCTGAATCAACAAAACCTTAACACAAATCGAGTTTGAACATATTTTACAAATAGACGCCTTTTGCTCTCAATTACGTGGGTCGTTTACGTCAATTCAATCACCTGGACGTTGCCGGATTATTTGCAGAGAACCACAGAATATGCAACTATAACCATGGATTCGATTAATCCAGAGTTAACCGGAGAAGCACCGGTTACAAATCTCTACTTCTTGGGATTCCCTTTGTCACAAAGGTCACAGGGTGCCTCGAGTGGCATGGCCTAGAATCCGTTCGGAGAGATCCTCATCAATTTCGAATTGGAAAATTGAGATATGATCACTGCTCGAACCTGAAGTTTTGAAAATTAGACCACTAATTATGATAACCCAATTTTCAGCTCGGCAATCTTAGGTTCCCTTTGATCTACCTTTTGGCCGCGTAACTTGAAACACCCTGTAATGAGTACCTTTTTTATGCATTCCTGGCAAAACCAGGAATAAGAGGGAGATTATTCCACATTACTATCACGTTGTTCCCAACCAAACTAAAATAAAAGTTCACCTCACATAAAATTCAAAGATTACTTAGTGATATTTTTATTTATTTGTTCCTGTTTTCATCAGATTTTAATGTAACAGTTACACCAAAATTTTTATGTTATTGTTGGAGAATATTTGTTATCCCACAGGATGAAGGCAACATTGGATGAAATATTGTATGTATTCAAAATTCCCCTTGATAATGTCGGATTTAATTTGGTTATGAAGGCTAAACTTCATGTTGAATACAATTTTTTCTTTAATGTTCTCGTCCTGTTGTTCCAATTTTATTTTTAGTTCGAAAATATTAGTATTTTAATATATTCAGTTACAGGAAAATATCGATATATTTCAGGAGGTGAACTGTTTTATCACTCGAGGAAATATTATTGTTCATAGCTATTTTTTAATCCTTCGTTAATCTCCTGTAAATAACTCCCCATGCCCAATTTTTTGTGTACATATTATTTTTATCAATATGTAAATTAATGTACTATTGAATGGTTGTTTTTATTTATTTTGCGAATAAGTTTATTTTCAAGTTCACAAACGAATTTTTAGGATTTATTCACCAGCGGACGAGATCTACTGAGTCATCAAAGGTGTCTGTTGGAAGAATTCCGTTTTAAATCTAAGTGTGTTCGTTCATCTCAATGGCAATGAGAATTTTGCATTTTTTTTTTGAACAAATTTCTTCAGGATTGTCACACTGCCATTCATAATTTCAAACTGCACTGCAGAAATTAATCATATTTTGACCATTTTAATTTGTCCCACTATCCTCATAATCGTTGCTTTTGAAATTCGAAGGGTGGATGGGAAAATAAAATTGCCTCGATGTGATATGAATTGGATATTTCAGCCAGGGCATCTGATATGATCATGTACAAATATAAAATAAAAATTTTCGGACCATGTGTGATCGATCGAATTTTCGCGCTTGGGTTATTGAACTCAATATCGGTTTTTCTATTTAGACTCTTATTATTCATTTTATTTTCATGATTCAGAGGGAAGAATATTGTACGAAGCGCAAGAAAATTATGAAAATATTGTTGAGAAAGATTTGAAACCGGTAGTGATGGAGACTCACGGCATGATCTAACAATAAGGTTTGAAAACTCTTATCGGGATATTAACTTTTCGCGTAATTTCAATTTGGCAATTTCCTAAGCTAAAGCAAATACAGCTTCGAAATTTGTTCTGAATTTTTCATTTTTAATAACTCGAAATTTTGAATAATGTCGGTTGAATCACTAACCAATATAGAGAGAAACCAATTTTGTCCGACCATGTTGTTTCGATTCAAGAATTTTTGCTGAGAACCTACATTTTTCATTTGATTTGTTGTATAATTCTTCATTTCTAATCGAAGTATAGCTCGAATATTGTGTTACTTCATTCTCTAAAAGTTGCGGTTGAATCAAACTTGGGAATATTTTTTTTGGATTTCGTTGTGTGTTAAAATTCATGCTCCTTTGATTATCATAGTACAACGAATCGGAAGACAACGGTACATCTTTGAGCAAATTTGAATTTTTCCGTTTTCGAAATAAATCCATTTAGGACATCTTGTGCAATTTCTATATTTGTTTAAAAATCTGTCTGTTGGACAAAGAAAGTTGGTGTTTCTGCATTGTTGAACGATGTGTTCCAAAAAGATATTTTTTATTCATGTGACGTACACCCGTGAGAATGTTTTCAAATAGAATGATTCCAGCATAATCTAACAATATTGAAATGCCATTGGGGTGAAACAACATTTATCATTTTTCCAACCAGGGCCAAAAAAAACCAATCCACTGGATAAAGTGGTGAATGTGTTCAAATAGTATCTTAGTACCTACAGGAAAAATGAGATAGATAGTATTTCTTGAATGTTGTTTATATTCATATAAATTCTGATTTTTTTTTTTTCGAATGTGGTGAAAGTTATTTTTTATCATACATTTGAGAACAACCTAATAGAAAACTATTTTGCGCTGTGTAAATATAAATGTAGAATTGTATTGGTGGCAAAACGCGATCTATCTGATTTATGTTTTTCGTCATGTGCATTAATTATATATTTTAGTTGATGGGAAACATTGCAATGATTCAAAAATATTGTAGATCAAAAGATTGCATAAAAAGAAACTATCAATAAAAATTCCTAATTGCTCTTTGTTAATGAATAAATTTCAGTGAGAATATTCCTTTTTTTTGTACATTATTGTTGAAACAAACCTTAGTTGAACATTCAGACCTAGTTGAATGATGAAATTTGTATCATAAAACAGCTGGATATAAAATAACAGTCCATGATCAAAGACACAGGCGAAGTGTTATTATTATTACACAAAATAACTTCAAATGAACCTGGTTCATTGAATTGAGGCAAATAAAAATAGAACTCGCTGTTCTCAGCAGGACTTTATTATTCAATTTCACAATTTCACATAATACATCCAACACTGTAGTTATATAAAACGAAAATAAGTTACATGAGAATACTTCAAATAAATAGTTTCAGGAATGAAAAAAAAGTTCAACTCAAAGTTCAGGCTTAGGATTATTAAAAAAAAAACCCGATTTATCGATATTGAATTTGTCCTCTCCAAAATGCGTCTCAGTTATTCGTATCCGCCATATTTGTATATTATCATGAGATCATAATTTTATTCGAAAATTCAATGAGACCAAAACAAAACATACCCATGCAAAAATTAAATAAACTCAGATTAAATTATCAGAATATGTTCCATTTTGTTGAACAATGACGAATTCACCTAAACCAGTATTATTTCTTCAAAAAACATGGATTTTCCCGAAAAAATACGAATTTATAACGCAACCGACACTGATATGACAGTAGTAGTAACACATTTCGATGAAAGTATAAAATTTGATGAGATCAATATCGTTAAATATTTAATTTTGAACAGAAGACCATATTTGTAAGGCAAATACATTGTGTATGGTTAGATTTACGACAAAAACAAAAATTCCGTTCATGACGAAGAAGAGTAGATGCAGACCACGGTTTCAGTCTTCGCCACAGCAACATATAACTAACCTCCGACAAGAACAAGATGTAACTTTAGTCCTAAAAACAAATTTTCAGAACTCACTTTCGAGATGATCTTCACTCTCAGCGACATTTATAGATGATAAGGTCAAGATCAGAGCTGTCAACCTGAACAAAGATAGGCGCTCAACACTGCTTGGCTTCCAGTTCAAAACGATTTCCTGATGGCACGATGAGAACGATTTTTCGGGCTACAATCCAAATTGGGCGATTACTTTCGAAGAAGATGAATTTTTATTCTCATGATCTTCATAAATTTCGTATACACTCGTTATTTCACAGCTTAACGCCAAATTTTAACTCGACTGATTTGTAGTTTTGGAAATACATATTTAGAAAATCAATTACTCCGAAACCGCTGGGATGATTCTGCCCTTTAACGAATCCAAGTGGCGAACTCGGAGCGTACTTTCTGTCCAAAGTTATTCCGTTCACGGCGTTCGGACGGACAGAAATGAAATTGACCACAAACGGCTCGAAAATAAGGGATTTCGGGCAAAGTGACGACGCCTTCTTTCGTGGTATGAAAATGCGGGCGGAATTTGAGTTTTTCAAAAATAAAAGAACGTTCTCATGCCGATTTATTGAAATACACCACATTTCATCGATTAATTCTAAGGTACCTCCGAACATTACAGAACAAATCAGGCAACGCCCGAAACTTATGGCATTTAAATTCTGAAAGTAACAACAGTAATAGAAGAAAAAAATGATACACAATCGACAGCAATTCAAATAGGTAGGTACATACTATCTTGATTAAATTTACATATTGAATAAAACAAAAATATCTTCAGAAACGTCTCAGTATCTCGGAAAACGAGCCGCCTCTCCTCTGCCGCCGTAATAGTCCCGTCCGGGTTCCTCGTAATATTCCCTGGATCTGTTCCAAGCCGAAGAATTTCCGAAGTTGCCGGCTCTGGTCGAAACGGGTTCGCCTCTGCCGAGGAGTTGAGCGGCCGTCAGGTACGCCAACGACTGGTTCTTCGCCAACCTGGAGTTGACGATGTCCTCCTCGACCACCTGCACTCCCACGTTGTACCTGTCGCTCTCCCCGCACTGTATCCCGACGCTTCGAACTTCCACCGATCTCCTTTTCTCGCAATCGTAACATTTGATCGGATCCGTCTGACACAGCTTCGTGCTCTTGGAAGACGACGCGCAATTCGACGTCTTGGCTTCGGCCTGAACGTCGTCGTTCCGATCCTCCTTGTCCGCCAAATCTATCACTTCCGAAACCACGCCTGTCTTCATCAGGGCCCTTTTCAACAGTTCGGGGAACTGGTTCGCCAACGGTGTGTTGAACGAGAATTTAAACTGATTTCGACGCAATAACGGCGACACGTTCTGTTCTTGTTTGGGCTGCTGATTGGGTTTCGTCACCCTCAATTTTCCAGTTAATTTTTTCTCTCCTGATATTTCCTTTAGGAAATCTTGACATCTCGACAAAACTGCAATTACGGTACATTTTGTAAGGGCGTCTCTCGAAAGTAAAACGTCAAAAGAAAACAAAAGGAAGAACAGAGAAACTTTTATTTGTTGAGACGTCCAGTGAACAAATTGGAGGGTTTCACAATCCTTAAATATGTTCAAGTTCAAGAAAAATATTGACTTCAACTTACCATCGATCTTTTTCTTCAACGCGTCGGATTCCATTGAAACTTCTGTGGATGTAATGAATGATTAATTACAATAAACATAAAAAAAATTGAAGTATGAAATTAATAATAAGTAGTTGCACCTTCCATCGGAAAGTCAACGTTACCTGATGCCGGATTGACATGTAAGAAATCCGTGAGATTCCACTGCTTCTCTGCCTGTAAACAATTAAACTTGAATAAAATGTTGAACGATGGGCATGGGCACAAGTGGCTGCGGCTTCGCGATTCGATGAACATCTCACAGTTTTGATGCAGACTTTCTCCAAAATTCCTTGTAAGTCGAAATAAATCTAGCAGTTTCAACGTTAAGGAAAAACAAAACCAAACTTTCATCGATTCGAGAACACCGCACTATTGAATGAGGTGGAAAAAAGGCCCGGCATAAAGTCAGAAACTTTTGAGCGCTCGTTCTTCATCCATCGCGTAAGTTGATCTTTCCTTTAGGCAGATTCGAATTCATGATTCCATAGGAAGAAAGTTTTGACAACAGTGGTTAACTAAATCGTCGTGATCCCGGATATGGTATTACAAAAATGGCGAATTTTTTTCGTGAATAATTCCTAAGTATTTCATATGGTTCTGGTGAAGCGACGGCTCGAGTATGGCATTATCCATCCAAGTGCGAAATTTTATTTCGATCGAATCAGTAGTTCTGAAATTATCATGAAAACGAAATTTCAAACGACCATATTCACGGAACTCCTAATCGAATTTTTCGAAGAGACAGAATCGAATTTGACCACGTATTCGTGATCAGTGAGTTCAAAATTCCAAAAAAGGCATCGTGACGGAAGGATGTAAGTATCCCCCGCTTGAGTAGAACGAGCGCTCAAAAACGATGGAACACGGTTATCGAGCGTCATTCTCCTTACCTGAGACGGAATCCTCCGCTGGTTAGAGTTCGAATTGGTGGACGCAGAAATACGGGCTAGTAGCTAGAACAATTTATACGAATTACTTATATTCAGTTTACAGGGTTCCGCGCATCGGAACCCTCAGGCTATGTCCTAATCGATAAACCAGCTTCCGAAGCTGGTTCATACACGGCATTTTTCAATTGGAGACTTTTAAATTTACCGCCATTCGGGCGTCAGTCATGTCATTTTTTGACAGATGATAATGAAAACTGTCAATCAAGACATAACCTTGGTGATAGAGGCATAGAAACCTTTCTCCTCGAACAGAAATCTGGGATTTTGGCCTAGTTTTCTCGGCGAAAAGTTTCTTTGCGCCTATCCGTAGAGGATCCCAGTGAATATTTGTCGGTTTGGCGACGAGAACGAAAGACTCGCATAAATAAATACCTCGGATACTTTGGCGGAAATCTCCGTGGTATCGTTGGGAGCCGGAACGGGCCTCACGGAGGCGTCGTAAGGGTTCGCTTGCACGAGAGGCTGGTCCGTCTTGGCCTGCGGGTGCTGCTGCTGCTGCTGCATCGGCAGAACCTGGGGCGCGACCGGGGGTTGTTGACCGACGATCGGCATGATTTGGGGCTGGTTGCCGATGAAATAATCTTCGGTATAGTTGGCGTTCACGGGGACCATCACGGGAACCTCGGTCATCATGTAGTTCGGACCGTACTGAGGCACTTCGGAAAAGATCATGTTGGTCGGAAATTTCGGCTGAACGGGATTCTTGGGAAACGGGTAGGTCACCATGTCTCCTCCTCCGCTGGCACCCGGCATCTCTCCGTTCAATTTCATCTGGATTTCTTCCAGAAAGGACATTTTCTTTTCTCGAATCATGTATTTTCTTTCCGGAGAAGGGTCTCTTTCTTTCAACCATCTCTCTCTGTCTGAGATACTTCTACTTCTTCTCCTTTTGCTACGTTTTGGGGAAAAAGAGTTCTGTTCGAATCTGCCTCTTTGCCTGCTCCTCGATCTTTCCCTTCTATCGAAACTCTTCCTTCTTTCCATTCTCTTCTCTCTGCTTCTATCTATTCTCTTTTCTCTGCTTCTGCTCCTAAATCTGGGACTGTACTTGTCGTAACTTCTGGATCTAGATCGATTCCTTCTTCTTTCCGCTGCTGTTGTACTTTTCTTCTCTCTGCTATGTTTTCTTTCTCTTGTTCTGGATTTCGCGAATTCGCGCTTTTTTCCTTCCTCTTTTTCAACTTGTTTGATTTTATCTGATTCTAAAACATTCAAATTAACTTCGTTCTCCATCCCCGGAGGAACTAAACCAGTTTCGATTATCTTAGATATCACTTTCTGTTCCTTTTTTTTGTAGAAATTTTCCCTATCCTTTTCCATATCTCTTTTGGTTTTGTTGGGATCCCTTCTCAGGGCAGTGTCATCGAATTTTCTTCTTCTATCTGAAGAGTCCTTTTTGGACTTTTCCCCTCCGATTCTGGATTTCTTACGCCCCTCAGGCCTCGAATATTTTCTGTAGGCAATTTCCAACAACAAATTAAAATGCGCTTCAATAAAGATTGGCTATTTTGTTTTTTCTTGACAATGGTATTGCCGTACCCTGTTAGTTGGCACAGCCCTCTCTATAGGATGCTACAGGCCATAATTTGAAAAAATCACAGTGAAATCTATTCAATGAAAGATGTTTAGAAATGTTAGTACATATGTTTAGAAAAACTGGTGTTGGCACGGATTCAGTAGCCTTTACAGTCAAAAATTCGATTTATCCATTTTATTTTTAGTATTGATAGGAATGTTGCAAGCAACATTGTAAAAAATGAATGAAAGCATCTCTTGGCAATACCATTTTTCAACAAAATCAATTCAACAGCGTTCTTGAAGTGTACAAGATTCTAAGCCGTTTAACTCATGATTACATCACTTAGAATTCAATTGTTGATATTTTCTTATCACATGCATGTAATATCTTATACCATACCTTTCGTCTGATTTTCGTGAAGAAATAATATCCCCACTTATCTCATTCTCTACATTTTCATCGTGTTCTTCAGATACATCAGTGGGATTTGCATCATCCAACGAGTCAACAATTTGTAAACTCTCCATAAAGCCTTCATTATTGAAATCATCGAAAAAATTTTCAGGTATATCTTCTAAATCGTCTGAAATAGAGATACATATATGATCAATTTTGGATAAATGCAAACAATGATTACAGCAGAAACACATAACATTAAAAAATCTGTTTAGAGAACTCGTTCATGTTTCTTAATGTAGTAAAGAGTTCAAAACAATTACTGCTTGTGTCATTTCCATCAAATTGATTCTTCTGTCAAGGTTTCTCCAAGAAAATCACGTCAAAAAAGAAAAATTGTGAAATAACAAATTCATAACCTATTAATAATCCAAATCGTTTTGCCTTGATGGATTACATTAAAGTTATATTATATCTATCCATGTTGTTAAGTTAATCAATATGTCTTTTCGTTTATACCTTGATCATCGAGATCATTATCATCGTCTTGTATTTCGCCCTCTTCACCCAATACCTTTTCATCATCCATAATTGTCACAATGAAGTTATGTATTTTATATTATATTCTGACGATATTTGCCACCTAAAAGGAAGAATAGAAATGTAGAAATAATAGTATGGAAGTCAAGTGAAATAATTTTATTTTAATAAACAAAATTTTTCAACACCCTCACCAGCCTTCAATCACAGATTATGAAATGAATCATAGATAAAAAAATGAATGGAGATAATCACAGATAAAAGCACAGATATCAGATACCATAGATAGACCAATAATATATATATATAGACTGCATCTGAAAATTACATCTCCAAGCCGCCTTGCGGCAAAAATTCTAAAATAGTAAAATACCCACTAATCATAAAATACAGTTTGCTTATATTTGAATGATAATGAATCATCAAAGTCATTGTTCTGAAGAACAGTACAGTCCATCACAGGTCACAATCACAATACAGGTAAAGTAATGTCAATTTATTTCTGGATCACATGGCTGAAATACATTTTGATAGACTATCACTATCCGGTAGAAATCTAGTCATAATTGTATGCAGTAGGAACTGTATTCAATGTTTTAGTAATAGGTAATAGTTCCTGTAGCACCCTTCGTTGAATATATTAACCAACCATTATGTCCTTTACTTTTCTCGTCAGAAAAAATTCTATTCAATTCAAGGCCAATTTTAAGAGGATGGAAAGTGGAAACATATTATGGCAGGAATATAAACCAACTCATATACATTGCATTCTATCTATGGGATTCCTGATAGACCTATGAGCGTAGATATATTTCTCTCAAGAATTCCGTCAACGATGTTTGAATTCGATTTTTTTTCGAATAAAACGAGGATATGTCTTCATTTTGATGATTTCAGGGTGGGAAAATTGTAGAAAATATAGGCATCATTGGAAAATTCATTCACAATATCGTTTTCATTCCATTGAAAATCAGCTTGATCGCCCAAAATTCTACAATCCAAACATTTCTCCTTCTGTCAAGGGACGTTGATCGAGAATCAGAATTTGAAAAACCTTTGTGAAACCCATTTTGCCCTTGATCGCGAATCAACTGTCGTTGATTGCGAAATCACCGTAAATATTTAGTCATCGAATCAACGATGTTCAAATTAGATTTTTGAACTGTCAATGATTCCGGGATCAAGCTCGAATCACCTTACGCTTTGTGAAACCCGATAGAATCTCGAAAAATGTTACTACATTATAGATCACTGCAACGACAGCGCCATCTATTAGACAAGAACCGAACTTTGACATTAGCATCCTTCTAAGTACAGAAATCGCCTAAATCATTAAGAATTCTATAAACTCAATTTGGAAGGAAACTACTAAGTATTTGAAAGGAAACTTCCGTTTGAAAGAAAACTACTACACATTTGAAAGGATACTTCTATTTGAAAGAAAACTTCCCACATAATAATTCTGAAAACGTTCGAAAAGGCCACAAAAATGGTTTAGTAGAGATGACCCATATTTTGATCCTCATGCTTTTTTTGATGAACTCTTTTTTTTTAACTGTGGTGACCTCTGGTTGGGAGAGGAGAAAGCCACTTCATCATAATTTATGGAATCTCAATGGTATCTGTAATTTGTCCAATCAACTGTCCAGATCATAGATGGAGCTTTTCCTGGTCACTGTAATGATAATTATCGGTTACTTTCGAAATACTCGATACAATTACAGGAATCTAACTTCAGCGCACCAATTGTAAAATTCTGTAAACAACATCTAATATACAGGGTCCTGCAATAGTGCGAAACTATTCCAGATTTCAGGAAATCATTTTCTGATATACAGAAAAATGTTATTCATGGATGATTGAGACAGTTTTTCAACTCATTTCGGTATTTGAAGAAATCTACAGATTTCATTTACGGTCATGACAGCCACCAACCATAGATTCTCATGAACCTTATCCATCAATCATTGATTTATCTATGATGAATTATCTGTGATTCTTAAAACTAACCCCAATTAAATTATTAGGTTATGATGCTGGTTTCTTCTGGAGTATTTTTAAGTTTCAAAAGATGAAACTAGGAGTGTTCTGTGCTAGGAGTTATGTTATCAAAACTTGCATTTCAAAAAGCACAAAGCATGGATCGTACAAGGTAGAAAAAAAGTGCTACACTGAAAAAGTTCTTGAAAAAAATGGAATCTCAGTTTCATGATCCAGAGGATGTATTTGAAAGGCAAATATTTGGAAAAAATTTATATACACTCTAGTAATTGACTCTTTTTTTTTAGGGTGGAAATTGTTGGTATGAAACCACTTTCCTTAAATTATGATAAGTGTTTAGATGCAGGAAAATCTTCCAACTATGTTACTAGTCCATTATCTATATTTCAAATGCCCATTTATTTGATGTTAACAACAAAAATTGCCAAAATCAAGAACCAGTAAATCAAGGACCAGTTGGAATTTTCCAAGGAGTATGGTGAACAAATAACAGAAAGAAGTAAGAATGTTTGAAAAAAATATTGATTACCACTATATGTAATTAGATGCTTTTTTCAGTGAATTGAATGTTTCAAAGTTATTAAATCTATTAGAAACCCATGAAGATTGAAGAACATTTTATTGTAAGAATGATTTATACTTTTCATTTCCGTTCAGGAGGATAATTTGATACAGTTTCGAATTACTAGAGACTCCTTATTGGAGTCAAAAGCCATCGTCTGCTAATAACATTAAAATATGAACTACCAAATTTATATCCATTTACATTATTATACTGCTACTCTGAATGAGGAGAATGTGTACCGTTTACCGTTAGTATAGAATATGTCTTTTGTACGAATTTCAATGCTAATCAAAACTTTTTTCAGCTATTAGGAAAAGTATAAGTGCTCTTCATTTATTCATTTTGACAATACCATGGTTAAAAATTTATTTGAAGAAGATGTAACTGACAATCAAATTCATGGGGTCGTGCTCTATTAAAGACTTTTGCAGCTTCATATGCAAAATAACACAGTTTGAGGTATGCTATAACAAGAAACAAACTTGAATACATCAGTTCAAACCCTTAAATTTTAGGACGAAGTGAAAGAATTACCCACTGTGACTATACAGTGTGTTCAAACCATATACTTAAACTTCTATACCGCTAGCATTGTGCAAAAAATTGCGTAAAAATGAAGCCAAGACCTGGACATATGATGGCTTATACGCATGCGCTATAGCCGCCATATTGCCCCTACCCTGCTTAGAATTCCTCTCCAAGCTACTTCCCCTTATTCGCGCATGAGCAGTAGTCTCCATATGCCTAGGTCGACGGCTTCAAGGAAATTCACAAGGATCAAGTTATAGGTATAGAATTATTTGGTTCAAACAGATGGACAGATGCTAGAGTTGTACTAAATATAATGGCGAAATGAAAAATATTTGGAACTGAAACTTCATATGCAAAATAACATAAAACAAAACAACAATTGGGGGTATGCTATAACAAGAAACTTCAATACATCAGTTCAAACCCTTAAATTTTAGGACGAAATGAAAGAATTACCCACACCTGTGACTGTACAGTGTGTTCATTTTTCAAGTGAACACTCTAAATTTAGATAATGGCGAAATGAAAACAATATTTGGTATCACTGAAGTTTGCAAAAAGACACAGACACGAGAAAAATGATATCGCAACTGATTATTTCTTTCAATAGTAAGTAGTAAGTAATAACATACAAACTAACGGACATCCAAAAGAGGTAAAACAGAGAAATAAAACTAAATGAATAATTATTGACTAACTTTAAAACCTAGCATCAACATAAAAATAATATTACCTTTTTTCATACAAGCAATAATGATCACGGTATTCATCCAATTATATCAGTTTTTATCGGCTTCCACAAAAAAAAATATTGCTATATTGCTACTTAGAGCTCAATTTATTTAATTTTTTGGAAAAAATGCATTCTAAATAAGCATCATAGGTATGTTTACTTTTTGTGGATAAAAAAATTGCTAATGGGCTAGAACATAAATAATTATTCAATTCACATCTAGATAGATCATGCTTAGTATTGTGTTGATGACGATTGCATCATTTCTGGGGGTGCTGTGTCCCCCCCCCCTTATGGGCAGGGGGTGCGCCCTGCCGTGAGGGGATTTTGCAAATTTTAAGTGGAAGTTGAATGAATCCGTGATTTTTAATGAATTGTTCCTGTTCGGTTATATTGTGATGATATTTATTTTACATTGTATTCATTTTTCAGATTATTATGTAGATGAAAGGGATATATTATTAACTCTTCCAATATATGATGTGAGTTATTGGATATATTAGCAGCATGAATAAAATTTTTGAGGTTTTAGAATGTTGAGGTTGCAGGAGAACGAAGGAGGAGCTGAGCCGAAAAAACGTACCCAGTTGAAGTAGAGTCAGAAGTTATCAATTCAATTAATGGATATCTAATGTTGGAAGAAACCAAAAAGAAAGATATTTATATTCCTTACTAGTGTTATCAAGAAATTCAAGGGAATCTGCAATGACAAAGGAGTAGAGAAAAATGAAGAACATATTAAATTATTTGAGAAGACAACGATGAGCACACAATCTACATTTTTTCAGGTATTTATATTCCTTACTAATCTCCATTTTTGCAGGTTAACAAGAAGAAATTCAAGGGAATCTGAAATGCAGAGAAAACTTCCAAATGAGCACACAATCTTTTTGTAAGGATAAGATAAGAAATCTAAAGTCGTTTTAAGATTAACGATAAAATTTTAGCTCTTTCTGTTTACAAGGTAAGGGTTATAGGTATTTATCTAGGGTTTTTAGTAAAAATTGTCAGTGGATCGAAATGTGGATCAGCTCAAATTTCTAACAGCCAGCGTTGAGAAATTGGAATTAAAATTTGTGTCCTCATGTTTGATGGATGAGGTTTCCTTTTAAGTCCTGCTGGCATGTCTTCAAATTTTTCTAGTGATTCTGATTTTTGGGACTATGGTAGTGAACGTAGATTAGATCATGCTGTTTATGCTGAAAGATATTTAGATATTTTTAAAAAATGTATGTTTATATGATCCTCCAAGGTATAAGGAATATAACGAAAGATATGCACTTTTGTCAATTCAGGTTAAAAAGTTGCTTCTTGGTCTCATCATTGTAGATGATCATAGACACAACAATAAAAATTAAAAATGCCTTTCAAGTCTCTCAATTTAATGGCAAAGTTGAGTGTAAATCTTAGTAGAGACGACCCATATTTTGATCCCTCGGCTTCACAAATTGGTCAACTTTAGAGAGTTACTGCAACCAGAATAATGACTGTAGCCATAAGCTGATTTTTTAAATATAGATCGATCCTTTAATGATAGAAAACCACACGCCAAAGGTCCAAAATTTCGAAATTTCAATCCATCATAACTCTGTTTTGTGCAAATTCTGTACGTTCACAGCACACCACAAGATCGGCAAGGAAATTTACTATAAATTAATAGAATAGAAGCGGAAAAAACGGCTCCTAAAACAATATTTTCGATACTTTGATTAATATGTGAAAAGAGCCATTTATTTCCTAAAATACTGATCCTCTGATTACTTATTTACAATATTTACAATCTACATATACGGTGGGTTTCACAAAAGTTGAAATAAGTGGATCTTGAATCAAAATTTGAACATGGAATCAACGCTGATCCGGTTTCACAAACAAAATTCATGGCATCAAAAGTAGAAGTTTGAATCCGACAACGAGATTTCTCCAGCGTAACTGAGCTCATAGACTCATTACGTCATCGTAGGAAAAAATGACAAATTCGGCGGACGTATAATAGTATATTTCATTACTAGTCCAGAAAGTAAGCTTTTTCCGTGCGCGCGCGATGTGTTCCCGTGTGAGGCGGAGCCGAACACGGGAACTCGTGCAAGCACGGAAAAAGCCTTTCTGGACGTGTAATGAACGATATTTTTCATTACACCTCTCTGAAAACATACACGGGAAAAATTTTCAGCAGAAAGCATTTCGATATTGTGAAACGATAATTATTCAAAACACTCGACATCTACTGTCACGCAATCGTTGCTCTGTGTCCAAGCATAGGAATCATAGGATGCATCTATGCCTCAGCGCACCGTAAAACTTTTTGCGGTGCGGCCGCACGGAAAAGAGTCATTTTCGATGTTCTAAATCTACATGTCATGATAGGGTTTTCAGCATAGACTAACTATAGATAGGCAACTCTTAATCCAAATTATGTTCATTACGTCAGCGCCATCTATATTTGGTCGTTCGTACTAACAGCCGATATCGGCGTAGAATGACAGAGGCGCCATCTAGCGGTTTTTGTAGAAAAACAAGGGGCATCGTCTTATGCACTATTAATTCGTATAAAAATATTTTTCAAATTTCAAGTTCTTATAAGATACGATGATTATTTGTATTAAAGAGAAATCACCAAATCTAATAAAAAGCTTGAAATGTAAAACATCAAGGATAAAAGTCAAAGTCTTATATAGGAGTTAATAATTATTTATTTATACATGTTTATAAATATCCACATGAATTAATATCAATAATAATATTCCACTCAAGAGAACACACAAAAATATTTTACTCAAATCTTTTGTGACAATTCCGGTTTTCAATGATGAATATTAAAAATATATTATTATCGATTGAATAAACAAAATTATTATCGGTTCCATCTCCTTTTATCATATTTAACCAATGCCATTTTAACGATGGGGTCAGATGGAATTTCGACACTGGTTTTTCCAGATAATATTTTGTTTATTTCACCTATGTAAAACAATAATATAAATTTAATACCCACATTGATGAACTTCCGGTGCACATCTTTGTGCTTATTGCAGAACAACATCTTCACCTCTTCAGTATTCACTCGTTCCATTATTTTTCTTTTAATATTCCAACTATTGAAAAATAATGGAATATTCCCAATAACAGACTTGGTAAAATTGTGAAAGATCGTATTAAATGTTCGAGATGGATTGAACATCTTGCAATTTTTGAATGTTCTGGCTTTAATTAAGGCATTGGAAGGCACTTCATCATATGCTTCCATTATTTCTAAACAGCTCGAACATTTATTAGTATCTTTCAAAATTTTTTTTGCCAAATACCCTGCCACATAAGAATTGGCCAAATCCAAGTCTGCATTGCTTTCACACGTTTTGTACTCCTCTGTGGGATAAACAGGTGGCTTCACATTTGTTGGAGTTTCGGGTATTTCAATTTTTTTCAATAAAAACTTCTTTAGCGTCTCAAGAGCTCCACAAGAGGCATCCTCCTCACAATTCGAACCAGGTGAGTGTGATGCCATGAAATTATTCATAAGGAGGGATTTAAAAGAGGAAATTAACGATGAAGAGGTAGGATTAATATTTCTCACTCCATGACTTCTTATCAAAGAAAAAAAATTCTCAAGAGGATCTTGATTGAAAGATCGCTGAATCAAATGATCGAAATGCCGAGTTTTTGAGATATATAAAAAGCCATGGAGTGTCAAAATGAAATTTTTCAAAGAAGGAGTGATAACTGATTTGGTGGATGCATGTTGGAACTTCATGGAAGTCAAAACTTCTATAGATTTATTCCAGAAATTATGATGCGGGGAAGTGGCTTTCACGACACCCAGCAGGGGTTTGGTTGGAGGAGCTTCTATGAAACTTCCATTAACGCTATCAAAGAGTTCATCGAAAAAAAGCAAAACATCCGCAGTTTGTGAAGCCGAGGGATCCAAATATGGGCTTACAGATGGGTCTCTAATATTTGCACTGAACTTTGACATTAAATTCATCAACAAACTTACGGACCGACTGAAGACTTGGGTGGCATTTTTAACTTTCATTTTTTTAATTTTATTTGGTATCACATGTTCATCTGTCAGTCTATGTAGCATATTATAGCTGTTCAAAATTTTATCTAATCGATAAACATCTACAATATGAGACCAAGAAGCAACTTTTTGAATGCCATCTTGACAAAAGTGTATATCTTTTGTCAAGAAAGCATTCCTTATACCTTTTATTAAATGTGGAGGATCATATAAATGAACAATTTCTTGTTCATTCACCAAATATCCTCTAAATTTATTCTCCATTTGTTTTCTCAAACAATGTTCATTTGTTTCTCCTAGAAGTTTATTAATTGCAGCTACATTTGTTGATCCTTGGTCTGATATTGTAGCCACAATATCTAATCCGGTTTGACGAACATGTGTTACTACTTCTTTTATAATGCGTACCAAGTCAACGGTTGGTGTGGTATTTTCACAAAAATAGAAACATACAGGCTGTTTCCATTTTTTGAAAATACCTTTCAGCATAAATACTAAAGCATGATCTGCAAAGGCCACTCGACGTTCACTACCCCCAAAGTCCACAATTCCTTCCAAAAAATCTCCAGAAAAATTGTAAGAAATTCCAGGACTTAGAGAAACCTCATCAAACATGAGGACACAATATTTATCTAGTAATTCCAATTTCTCAACCGTATTTTGCAGACTGTTGAATATTTGAGCATTTATTCCACATTTCAGGGAAACATTACTCAATAATTTCAACAGACTGCGTTTGGAAGGTAAACTGAAAATCTTAGATAAATACCTGTATCCCTTACCGCTCTGCTTGTAAACAGAAAGAGCAAAAATTTTATCGTTAATTGTGAAACGACGACCCCTTGGTTTAAATTTTTGATTCCTTAACTGGGACATGAAGAAGTCAAGAGTTGTTCGGTTAATATTTTTGAGACTATCAAAATATTTTGTCTTTCCAAGTGCTTCCAACTGTTTTTTTTGAGTGTTCATCTTGGAAGTTGCCTTCTTGAATATTTTCTTCATTTTCCTCAGTTCCTTTGCCATTTCAGATTCCCTTGGAGTCATTTTCTTGAATTTTTTCTTGTTAATCGGTACTGAAAAAATGTAAATTAGAAAGGAATATAAATATGGAAATGAAGTGAATATAAATACCTCTTTGGTTTCTACCAACATTAGATTCCTTAGTATCCATCAATGGAATTGATAACTGATCTGATTCTCTTTCAACAAGACCTTTTGGGTCTTCACTGAAGGAAAACAGACCAGTTAACATATTGGGTTTCGATACAGTCAGTTCACCAGCATCAACAACATTAAGATCTGATGAGGTGTTCATCAGATTTCCACACTTTCTTCTTCCATATGTTTTTGTTGGCTTCAGGACCTTCAGTTCCTCTTTCTCCTCCAAAAAGCACCTTCTTCCACTTGAACCTTAAAATTTCAGATTTTGTTGGTTCTCATCCATAATTTCGAAATTAGAAAATCATTATCAGGTAACTGGATATTATATTTCTAAGAATAGTCTTAAACAATTGCCCACGTTTCTGGAACTACTTGTCCCTTTCTTGAGGCTGGTTAGTGTATATTCACAAATATTGTACTTTGAGAAGAGAAAATTTGACCAATCATCCAGTCATAATTTTTGGATAAAACGTCGGCAATTGTTTAAAACTAATCTTAGAAAATCCAGTAGGTCCTGATAATAATTTTTTAATGTCTTAAAATTTTATTTATGCATGAACTGAATAATGCTAATATATGCCATAAATACCTTTCAGAACTTCTGGTGCTACAGCAATAGTTGTATTTGATGAGTTACATAAAAATATATCTCTTCCGTCTACATCACGAACATAATCTGAAAAAGAAAGGCAACTCAATTTTCAAACATTCAGAGAAATAAAATACAAATAAAATCAATTTTTTTTTCTCAAACTAATTCAAATGAAAGGTATAAAGTAAATATTACTCACCTGGCAAATTCAGTGTTGGTAAAGAAAATTTTTTGAGTTTATCACCACTTTCGAGAATGCAATATGGATTGAAATGACTTTTGCAAACAGCATATTTGCGTACCAAGTCCAGTTCCATGCTCGACAATTTGGGATTTTTTATTCTCTTCAACCAAGTTTGCTTGCAGGCCTTATTAGTCGGAATTGTATACCTAAACACAGAACAAATATTGAGTATAAATTGTAGAAATGATCATGAAGCAAACAACAGTAACTTACCTCTTACTAGTCCTATCTACGCAACCAGGAACAGAACAGTTTCTTATACTTGGAGACATTCTTAAAAAACTTTGGACACTTGTATGAAAAACTAATATTTCGAATTGTGCTCGGCACGGATTGGAAATTAAAAAGGTGGTTTTCATTTTGTTCGAAATGGTACATACAATTTTTTGAAAAATCAAAGAACAATATAACCTCACAATCTTCTTCATTTCCACTTCTTCACAGATCCAAGAGATTACCATGCCCCTTCAGACAAATGAATTATATATTATAATAATATGAAAAATATATTTATAGCATTGAAATTATATCATATATCAGGCGTTTATAATGACAGCTCTTATTGTTTATATACAAAAGTACTTTTTGACTTTGACAATGTTAACAGACATGGATGACGGAACATGCTCTCCAATAATGAAAGATTCCTATTTATCGGCATTGAATTATCAGGTTGTTCATCCGGGATACACTTCAGAGGGCGCTGGTGTAACTCAGATTATTTATGATTTGTGCTTTGTATGAGAGTGCCACCCCCCTGGTTTTCAGTGCGGTGTAATGAAAATGAATATTGTTGTTGTGTGAAGGTGAAATTCTTCAAGTAGAGGGCAGCATAAGACTTTTTCCCTAAGGTAAGTAAAAAGCTTATTCTTGTTATATCTCCATAACCTACATTATTGTTATTGCTTTATTTTTCTATTTCAGAAACAGAAACAAATGAAATGTGAGGAAAATCCTAGAAGCGTAGAATTATAAGGAATCCTGGAACTGCATTAAGAACATACAGAATTATGCACCTTGTCACAGCAGAAGAAGTAATATCTATTATGAATTGTGATAAACAAACATATTTTCTGTGTTATGGTTTGTTTACATTCACAGCACGCACAATGTAATTGCTCACAAAGAAATGTGCTAAATGAAATGAAGGTAGTTGCATGGAAGAATTAGTATTCTCATTTTATAGTTTTCAGATTTTGGGATCCGAAGTGAGTAAACAAACTATTTTGATGGAAATCTCATGATTATATCAAAAGAAGTATATTTTCATAATACATGGACAAGTATTCAATATACATAATTAAATCCATTATTATTGATTTACAAGAAATAATCATAAGGGGCCAACGATACTGGATGGTATGGTTAAAGGCAGTGGAAATGATTTTCTCGATTAAATAATGAAGCTTATTTTTTGTTGGATTTTGTTCGATATCGAGTTAATAATTAAATTGCAATATGAATACTGTAAATTGGATAATAAAGACAGTATTGAATATTTACCAACTCGTTTTGAATTAACTTCAAATAAATTAATATTATGAGGCTTTATTTTTTTATTGAGGATTTTTTAAATTCCACACATATTGAATAGGAAAATACTAATCATAAAATACAGTTTTCTTATATTCAAATGATAATGATTCATCAAAGTCATTGTTCTGAAGAACAGTACAGTCCAGCACAGGTCACAATACAGGTAACGTAATGTCAATTCATTTCTGGATCACATGGCTGAAATACATTTTGATAGACTATCCGGTCTAGTCATAATTGTATTCAGTAGGAACTGTATTCAATGTTTTAATAATGAAAGCAATAGGTAATAGTTCATGTAGCACCCTTCGTTGAATATATTAACCAACCATTATGTCCTTTACTTTTCTCGTCAGAAAAAATTCTATTCAAGCCCAATTTTAAGAGGATGGATACATATTATGGCAGGAATATAAACCAACTCATAATACATTGCATTCTATCCATGTAATTCCTGATTGCCCTATTTGTATGATGGACCTATGAGCGTAGATATATTTCTCTGAAGAATTCCGTCAACGATGTTTGAATTCGATTTTTTCGAATGAAACGAGGATATTCCTTCATTTTGATGATTTCTGATAAATTATATTATTATATTATATTGAAGAGTTGAAATATGTGCAGAATAGGATTTTACAAGTTGTCTTGGAATTTTATTTATCGTTCGAGAAATAGAAGCACAAAGTTGACACTTAAGTTGCTCCTAAATCAAATTAAAACAACCTGTATATTTTTATACATAACTTTAATTCTTGAAATTAATAAAAAAAATTACATTTACAAAAAAAATTGTAGAAAATATAGGCATCATTGGAAAATTCATTCACAATATCGTTTTAATTCCATTGAAAATCAGCTTGATCGCCCAAAAAATTCTACAATAATATTTCTTCTTCTGGGGACGTTGATCGAGAATCAAAATTTGAAAAACCTTCGTGAAACCCATTTTGCCCTTGATCGCGAATCGACTGTCGTTGATTACGAAATCACATCGAACCAACGATGTTCGAATTAGATTTTTGAACTGTTAATGATTCCGGGATCAAGCTCGAATCACCGGTGATTACGCTTTGTGAAACGAAAAATGTTACCAAATTATAGATCACTGCAACGACAGCGCCATCTATTAGACAAGAACTGAACTTTGACGTTAGCATCCTTCTAAGCACAGAAATCGCCTAAATCATTAAGAATTCTTAAACTCAATTTTGAAGGAAACTACTAAGTATTTCAAAGGAAACTTCCATTTGAAAGAAAACTTCCCACATAATTCTGAAAACGTTCGATAAGGCTACAAAAATGGTCTAATAACCATTTAATATGGTTCTGAGCGATGTGGACAAAATGTAAAAAAAAGAGTAACGCAAAATACGTCATTCTCCTTCTAAACGGCCGGACGGACAGACCGAATTAAATTTGATCACCGTTTGATCACCGTGATCAGACCATTTCATTTTCAAAATTCGAAAAATACATTCATTAATTGATATAGCTCCCGTATAAGTGGAACGAGCGCCCAAAGAGCGCACTGACGTGAAGTCTGGAGTCGTTCATTCACTTCTTTCTGTTTGTTGTAAGAAGTAACCGAAAAGTATGTTGCAACTGCAACTTGCCTTGCACCGAAGGCGTATATTGGATTGCCTACCCAAGGAGAGTAGTTCTGATTCTCGCCGGTGGCGCTTT
Source organism: Adalia bipunctata (assembly GCA_910592335.1). Classification (NCBI taxonomy): domain Eukaryota; kingdom Metazoa; phylum Arthropoda; class Insecta; order Coleoptera; family Coccinellidae; genus Adalia; species Adalia bipunctata. The sequence continues at coordinate 48,116 of OU342952.1, read as the reverse complement.
AATTTCGCGTTTTTTCGTTTTTTTGTCGTCAAAAGACCATGAAGTGAAGACCCATGCAGACAAAAAAGACCTTTTAATTGTAGAAAAAGTGAATTTTGATAATTCTTTTTCAATAAGTGTATTAACCGCCAATAATCTGCAATAATCTGTCCTACATATAACTCAATAGTACGAACCAATGTTAGATTCATATATAAATTTTAAACTTACGTTTAGTAAGACCGGGGACGCGGCAGTTAGCATGAGTGGCTCTGCATGCCTTAGAAAACTTCACATTTGGTGTGATCGTCGATCGTGGTTTCGGACCGAGGCCGGACCGGTCCGAGGTTTTGGAACCATGTGAGAGATCACATCATTTGGGATTTTTTCTAGGTGCCGCGTCCCCCCCTTATGGGCAGGGGGTGCGCCCTGCCATGAGGGGGAGGTTTTGCAGATTTCGGAAAGCAGAGTCTCAACTACTACGACGAAATCGAAATCAGGGTTGAATTAAAATACGTAAGATCGTATAACTTGCATATATTTCAATATGTTGTGAGAACTGAGAATGTATTGTGATGAGGGTGTGTGTTGGTTTTGCATATATTTATTTATTGGAAGAAGAGGTTTCTAATGTGAGTATTATTATGTAGTTCAACTAACTACTTCCTTAGCGGTCACCCATCCAAGTAGTACTAACCGCTGCTTGGTTTCAAATAAAGCCGTTTACTTGCATATTTCAATTCATTGGTTGATGTATTATACCCAAGAATAAAAAAAAGAGCTTGGTTTTGCATATTTATTTTCAGGAAGTCTTTATTAGATGGAAGGATTGAATGTTAATTGTGAGTATTATTATTATGTATTTGCTATTTATATTAGATTTTTTGAATTATATGAGGTAGTCCAAAGTGTAGTGTGCACCATGGCATGGGATTACATAGGGGGTTACATATTTTAAGGGAAATTGATGTGATTTTGTGTGTGAGGTTAGGATGAACCTTTTAATAGTATATTTATATTGTATTCATTTTTCAGATATATAATGTAGATGAAAGGGATATATTATTAAGTGACTAATCTTCAGTTATTGAATATATTAGCATGATAAAATTTTTTTGAGGTTAGAAAAAAAAACTTAAAAACTTGTTGAAGTAGAGTCAGATCAGTTATCAATTTCCAACTAGGTATTTACTATTTAATGGATATCTAATGTTGGAAGAAACCAAAAAAGATTTATATTCCTTACTAATCTACATTTTTTCAGTGTTAACAACCTGAAAAGACAGAGCAGCAAAGAAAAAGTATGAAATTATATATTTGAGAAAACACAATGAGCACACTTGGAAGCAAACACAAAATCTTTTGTAAGGATAAGATAAGAAATCTAAAGTCGTTATAAGATTAACGATAAAATTTTAGCATTTTTACAAGCAGGGTTACAGGTATTTATGTATTTATATAAGGTTTTTAGTTAAAATTGTCACTGAAACGGATCAGGCTCAAATACGTAATACAGACAAAATTGGAATAAATTTTGTGTAATTTTTGGACTATGATATATGGTAGTGAATGTAGATCAGATCATGCATAGTATTGTTGATGTCGTTGTGTGTGGTTTTGGACCAAATGGTGAAACTGAAACCACGTGAAACGATTTTGGGTGCTGTCACCCCCCCCCTCACCCTAATAGGCAGGGGGTGCGCCCTGCCTGAGGGGTTTTTGCATATTTTAACTCTTTCACACACACATGGTGGTACTCGGTAAATACCACTGGACCCATCATGCATGGTGGTCGATAAAATAAACCACCTATTGAATGGTATTTTTAAGATTTGCATGGTGGTTTATTTCATGAACCACGCTTTATTCACACGTTATGGCATATACTTTCTATGAACAGAGGCAAATTATGTTTCATTATATATCCCCAATCCCCTCATATATCGTGATGATTCAAAAATGTGTAAATGTGTACGAACAAAATAAATGAACATTTTATTATATTCATTTTATATTGTATTCATTTTTCAGATTATAGATGAAAGGGATATATTATTAACTCATCCCATATATTGATGTGAGTTATTGATAAATTAGCCGCATGGATAAATGAGGTTTTAGAATGTTGAGGTTCAACATTGCTGAGCTGCAGATTGAAGTAGAGTCAGAAGTTATCAATTCCATGATTATTAATGGATATCTAATGTTGGCCAAAAAGGTATTTATATGATTTTTTTACTTGTGAGGTATTATATGAGGTTTTAGTTTTGTTCAAAATGATTGTTTTCTTTTAATGATTATACATTTCTTCAAAACATTCAACATTCATGTAAGGAAAAGAAATCTAAAGTCGTTATAAGATTAACAATAAAATTTTAGCTCTTTCTGTTTACAAGGTAAGGGTTACAGGTATTTATCTAAGGTTTTTAGTAAAAATTGTCACTGGATCAGCTCAAATCAATAAATTGGAATTTCTTGAAATTTTTCTAGTGATTCTGATTTTTTGGGACTATGGTAGTGAACGTAGATCATGAAAGATATTTTCAAAAAAGTATATTTATATGATCCTCCAAAAGTATAAGGAATATAACAAATGCAATTCAGTTGCTTTTTGTAGATGATTATACAGGGTGTCTCAAGTTCGAGTGCCTATTAGACGTTTCTGGAGAACCAGACATATTTGATTATGATATCTGATATTGTTCGAAGCCCAAAAACGGTTATACAGGGAGTGAAAATAAATTCGACGAAAAAAAAGTTTTCCATTCCTGGTATGATCGAAATGTATTCAATAGTGAATACATTTCTGTTAAAACCATTGTATTAAATCGAATAGTTTTCAAAATATCCAAAAAAGTCAATATGTTCATTATTCTTATTTTAAATATCCTGATCGTAAACCGCATCGAAGGATGTGAAAAGGTCATGTATCTTTTGGATATCAAAATTTCAATTTTTTTTTTGTGTTGAAAATTGGTCATAACTGTTTTTCAAATTAGAACCCTATTTTTTTTATAATTGTGTTGGATTCTGCGGTCAAGTTTTCTCACATGATTATGCTCCTAAATTCAATAATTTCTGAGTTATTTGAGATTTTCTGGATTTATGTACTACGTAGAGTAAAATTCTTCGAATCTGATTAATAAGGATATTCTGTGAGCATAGAAGATAAATCTCGTATTTATTTTCACTCCCTGTATAACTTTGAAAATATTTTAGCTCTGTAGAGAATTTCGAACAATATCATAATCCCAATTTTCAGATTTCAAATATGTCTAGTTTTCCAGAAACGAACCTGAGACACTCTGTAGATACTGCAATGAAAATTAAAAAAATGAAATTTAAAAATGGTGATGAATCCTCATGCTTTTTTTGGATGAACTCTTTTTTTTAACTGTGGTGACCTCTGGTTGGGTGAGGAGAAAGCCACTTCATCATAATCTCAATGGTATCTGTAATTTGTCCAATCAACTGTCCAGATCATAGATGGAGCTTTTCCTGGTCACTGTAATGATAATTATCGGTTACTTTCGAAATACTCGATACAATTACAGGAATCTAACTTCAGCGCACCAATTGTAAAATTCTGTAAACAATATCTAATATACAGGGTCCTGCAATAGTGCGAAACTATTCCAGATTTCAGGAAATCATTTTCTGATATACAGAAAAATGTTATTCATGGATGATTGAGACAGTTTTTCGGTATTTGAAGAAATCTGCAGATTTCATTTACGGTCACGACAGCCACCAACCATAGATTCTCATGAACCTTATCCATTAATCAATGAATTATCTGTGATTCTTAAAACTAACCCCAATTAAATTATGAGGTTATAATGCTGGTTTCTTCTGGAGTATTTTTAAGTTTCAAAAGATGAAAGGATGAAACTAGGAGTTATTTTATTAAAACTTGCATTTCAAAAAGCACAAAGCATGGATCGTACAAGGTAGAAAAAAAGTTCTTGAAAAAAATGGAATCTCAGTTTCATGATCCAGAGGATGTATTTGAAAGGCAAATATTTGGAAAAAATTTATATACACTCTAGTAATTGACTCTTTTTTTTTAGGTGGAAATTGTTGGTATGAAACCACTTTCCTTAAATTATGATAATAATGTTCACAAGCACAAAAGTTTAACTATAAGTTTTCAGATGCAGGAAAATCTTCCAACTATGTTACTAGTCCATTATCTATATTTCAAATGCCCATTTATTTGATGTTAACAACAAAAATTGCCAAAATCAAGGACCAGTTGGAATTTTCCAAGGAGTATGGTGAACAAATAACAGAAAGAAGTAAGAATGTTTGAAAAAAATATTGAAACTATATGTAATTAGATGCTTTTTTCAGGTGAGAATGATTTATACTTTTCATTTCCATTCAGGAGGATACAGTTTCAAATTACTGGAGACTCCTTATTGGTTTCCCAGAAGCCATTGTCTCCTAATAACATTAAAATATGAACTACCAAATTTACATCCATTTACATTATTATACTGCTGGAGAATATGTATGAATTGCAGAATGTGTACCGTTTACCGTTAGTATAGAATATGTCTTTTGTACGAATTTCAATACTAATCAAAACTTTTTTCAGCTATTGAGGTATGCTATAACAAGAAACAAACTTGAATACATCAGTTCAAACCCTTAAATTTTAGGACGAAGTGACTATACAGTGTGTTCAAACAGATGGTAGAGTTGTACACTCTAAATATAATGGCAAAATGAAAAATATTTGGAACTGAAACTTCATAAGCAAAATAACATGAAACAAAACAACAAACAACAATTGGGGGTATGCTATAACAAGAAACTTCAATACATCAGTTCAAACCCTTAAATTTTAGGACAAAGTGAAAGAATTACCCACTGTGACTGTACAGTGTGTTCATTTTTCAATTGAACACTCATTTAGATAATGGTGAAATGAAAAATATTTGGTATCACTTGCAAAAAGACACAGACACGAGAAAAATGATATCTGGGAATCTGCAATGCAGAGAAAAATGAAAAAAGTTTTAAATTATTTGGGAAGAAAACTTCCAAATGAGCACACAAAAGAAGCACTTGAAAACACAATCTTTTTGTAAGGATAAGATAAGAAATCTAATCTAATCTAAAGTCGTTATAAGATTAACGATAAAATTTTAGCTCTTTCTGTTTACAAGGTAAGGGTTATAGGTATTTATCTAGGGTTTTTAGTAATAATTGTCAGTGGATCGAAATGTGGATCAGCTCAAATTTCTAACAGCGTTGAGAACTTGGAATTAAAATTTGTGTCCTCATGTTTGATGGATGAGGTTTCCTTTTAAGTCCTGCTGGCATTTTTTCTAGTGATTCTGATTTTTGGGACTATGGTAGTGAACGTAGATTAGATCATGCTTTTTATGCTGAAAGATATTTTCAAAAAATGTATGTTTATACGATCCTCCAAGCTATAAGGAATATAACGAAAGATATGCACTTTTGTCAATTCAGGTTAAAAAGTTGCTTCTTGGTCTCCTCATTGTAGATGATTATAGACACAACAATAAAAATTAAAAATGCCTTTCAAGTCTCTCAATTTAATGGCAAAGTTGAGTGTAAATCTTAGTAGAGACGACCCATATTTTGATCCCTCGGCTTCACAAATTGGTCAACTTTAGAGAGTTACTGCAACCAGAATAATGACTGTAGCCATACGCTGATTTTTTAAATATAGATCGATCCTTTAATGATAGAAAACCACACGCCAAAGGTCCAAAATTTCGAAATTTCAATCCATCATAACTCTGTTTTGTGCAAATTCTGTACATTCACAGCACACCATAAGATCGGCAAGGAAATTTACTATAAATTAATAGAATAGAAGCGGAAAAAACGGCTCCTAAAACAATATTTTCGATACTTTGATTAATATGTGGAAAGAGCCATTTATTTCCTAAAATACTGATCCTCTGATTACTTATTTACAATCTACATATACGGTGGGTTTCACAAAAGTTGAAATAAGTTGATCTCGAATCAAAATTTGAACATTGAATCAACGCTGATCCGGTTTCACAAACAAAATTCATGGTATCAAATCAGAAGTTTGAATCCGACAACGAGATTTCCCCAGCGTAACTGAGCTCATAGACTCATTACGTCATCGTAGGACAAAGTGACAAATTCGGCGGACGTATAAATGTTGTTGTGTGAAGGTGAAATTCTTCAAGTAGAGAAAATTATGTTAAGGGCAGCATAAGACTTTTTCCCTAAGGTAAGTAAAAAGCGTATTCTTGTTATATCTCCATAACCTACATTATTGTTATTGCTTTATTTTTCTATTTCAGAAACAGAAACAAATGAAATGTGAGGAAAAGCATAACGTAGAATTATAAGGAATCCTGGAACTGCATTAAGAACATACAGAATTATGCACCTTGTCACAGCAGAAGAAGTAATATCTATTATGAATTGTGATAAACAAACATATTTTCTGTGTTATGGTTTGTTTACATTCACAGCACGCACAATGTAATTGCTCACAAAGAAATGTTGCATGGAAGAATTAGTATTCTCATTTTATAGTTTTCAGATTTTGGGATCCGAAGTGAGAAAACAAACTATTTTGATGGAAATCTCATGATTATATCAAAAGAAGTATATTGTCATAATACATGGACATTGGACAAGTATTCAATATACATAATTAAATCCATTATTATTGATTTACAAGAAATAATCATAAGGGGCCAACGATACTGGATGGTATGGTTAAAGGCAGTGGAAATGATTTTCTCGGTTAAATAATGAAGCTTATTTTTTGTTGGATTTTGTTCGATATCGAGTTAATAATTAAATTGCAATATGAATAATGTAAATTGGATAATAAAGACAGTATTGAATATTTACCAACTCGTTTTAAATTAACTTCAAATAAATTAATATTATGAGGCTTTATTTTTTTATTGAGGATTTTTTAAATTCCACACATATTGAATAGAAAAATACTAATCATAAAATACAGTTTGCTTATATTGGAATGATAATGATTCATCAAAGTCATTGTTTTGAAGAACAGTACAGTCCAGCACAGGTCACAATACAGGTAACGTAATGTCAATTCATTTCTGGATCACATGGCTGAAATACATTTTGATAGACTATCCGGTAGAAATCTAGTCATAATTGTATTCAGTAGGAACTGTATTCAATGTTTTAATAATGAAAGCAATAGGTAATAGTTCATGTAGCACCCTTCGTTGAAGATATTAAACAACCATTATGTCCTTTACTTTTCTCGTCAGAAAAAATTCTATTTAAGCCCAATTTTAAGAGGATGGATACATATTATGGCAGGAATATAAACCAACTCATATACATTGCATTCTATCCATGTGATTCCTGATTGCCCTATTTGTATGATGGACCTATGAGCGTAGATATATTTCTCTGAAGAATTCCGTCAACGATGTTTGAATTCGATTTTTTCGAATGAAACGAGGATATGCCTTCATTTTGATGATTTCTGATAAAATTGTAGAAAATATAGGCATCATTGGAAAATTCATTCACAATATCGTTTTAATTCCATTTAAAATCAGCTTGATCGCCCAAAAAATTCTACAATCCAAATAATATTTCTTCTTCTGGGGACTTTGATCGAGAATCAAAATTTGAAAAACCTTCGTGAAACCCATTTTGCCCTTGATCGCGAATCGACTGTCGTTGATTACGAAATCACATCGAACCAACGATGTTGAATTAGATTTTTGAACTGTTAATGATTCCGGGATCAAGCTCGAATCACCGGTGATTACGCTTTGTGAAACCCGATAGAATCGCGAAAAATGTTACCAAATTATAGATCACTGCAACGACAGCGCCATCTATTAGACAAGAACTGAACTTTGACGTTAGCATCCTTCTTAGCACAGAAATCGCCTAAATCATTAAGAATTCTATAAACTCAATTTTGAAGGAAACTACTAAGTATTTCAAAGAAAACTTCCCACATAATTCTGAAAACGTTCGATAAGGCTACAAAAATGGTCTAATAACCATTTAATATGGTTCTGAGCGATGATGTGGACAAAATGTAAAAAAAAGAGTAACGCAAAATACGTCATTCTCCTTCTAAACGGACAGACCGAATTAAATTTGATCACCGTGATCAGACCATTTCACGCTCAAAATTCGAAAAATACATTCATCGTGATATAGCTCCCGTATAAGTGGAACGAGCGCCCAAAGAGCGCACTGACGTGAAGTCTGGAGTCGTTCATTCACTTCTTTCTGTTTGTTACACTTGTAAGAAGTAACCGAAAAGTGAAATACCTTCAATGTGATATAAAATGTTGCAACTGCAACTTGCCTTGCACCGAAGGCGTATATTGGATTGCCTACCCAAGGAGAGTAGTTCTGATTCTCGCCGGTGGCGCTTTAATTTCGCGTTTTTTCGTTTTTTTGTCGTCAAAATACCATGAAGTGAAGACCCATGCAGACAAAAAAGACCTTTTAATTGTAGAAAAAGTGAATTTTGATAATTCTTTTTCAATAAGTGTATTAACCGCCAATAATCTGCAATAATCTGCCCTACATATAACTCAATAGTACGAACCAATGTTAGCTTCATATATAAATTTTAAACCTATATCAGTAAGACCGGGGACGCGGCAGATAGCATGAGTGGCTGCAGCATGCCTTAGAAAACTTCACATTTGGTGTGATCGTCGATCGTGGTTTCGGACCGAGGCCGGTCCGGTCCGAGGTTTTGGAACCATGTGAGAGATCACATCATTTGGGATTTTTTCTAGGTGCCGCGTCCCCCCCTTATGGGCAGGGGGTGCGCCCTGCCATGAGGGGGAGGTTTTGCAGGTTTAGAGTCTCACTTTTCACGAACTACTTCCTTAGCGGTCACCCATCCAAGTACTAACCGCGCCCGACGCTGCTTGGTTTCAAATAAAGCCGAATTCAGACATAGTGTTGTCTCTGGGTTGAATTGAATTAAAGCACGTAAAATCGTATAACTTATAACTTGCATATTTCGTGAGAATGTATTATACCCAAGGATAAAAGAAGGTGGTTTTGCATATTTATTTGCAGGAAGTTCTTTATTAGAAGGAAGGAATTGAATGTTAATTGTGAGTATTATTATGTGAGAATGTACGATATGTATTATTAGATTTTTTGATTATTACATATATATATTACATATTTTGAGGGAAATTGAATCGTGATTTTGTGTGTGAGGTTAGGATGAACCTTTTAATAGTATATTTATATTGTATTCATTTTTCAGATATATAATGTAGATGAAAGGGGATATATTATTAAGTGACTAATCTTCAGTTATTGAATATATTAGCATGATAAAATTTTTTGAGGTTAGAAAAAACTTAAAAACTTGTTGAAGTAGAGCATTGACTTAGAATTCTAAATCAATGAAGTAGAGTCAGATCAGTTATCAATATCCATGACTATTTACTATTTAATGGAAGAAACCAGAAAGATTAATATTCCTTACTAATCTGATCTTTTTTCAGTGTTAACAACAATTCAATTCTGAAAATCTGAAAAGACAGAGCAGCAGAGAAAATATTTGAGAAAACACAATGAGCACACAGTTTGGAAGCAAACACAAAATCTATCTTTTGTAAGGATAAGATAAGAAATCTAAAGTCGTTATAAGATTAACGATAAAATTTCAGCCTTTTTACAAGCAGGGTTACAGGTATTTATGTATTTATATAAGGTTTTTAGTTAAAATTGTCACTGAAATGGATCAGGCTCCAAATACGTAATGAGAAATAGAAATAAAATTTTGTGTAATTTTTGGAGTATGATATATGGTAGTGAACGTAGATTATATCATGTCATTTGGTTTGTCATTTGGTTTCGGACCACCACCCTTATGAGCAGGGGGTGCGCCCTGCCTGAGGGGTTTTTGCATATTTTAACTCTTTCAAACATGGTGGTACTCGGTAAATACCACTAGACCCATCATGCATGGTGGTCGATAAAATAAACCACCTATTGAATGGTCTTTTTAAGATTTGCATTTTTGTTTTATTTCATGAACCACGCTTTATTCACACGTTATGGCATATAGTTTCTATGAACAGAGGCAAATTATGTTTCATTATATATCCCCACCCCTTATATATCGTGATGATTCAAAAATGTGTAAATGTGTACGAACAAAATAAATAATGAACCTTTTATTATATTTATTCTATATTGTATTCATTTTTCAGATTATAGATGAAAGGGATATATTATTAACTCATCCCATATATTGATGTGAGTTATTGATAAATTAGCCGCATGGATAAATGAGGTTTTAGAATGTTGAGGTTCAACATTCATTGCTGAGCTGCAGATTGAAGTAGAGTCAGAAGTTATCAATTCCATGATTATTAATGGATATCTAATGTTGGCCAAAAAGGTATTTATATGATTTTTTTACTTGTGAGGTTTTGAGGTATTATATGAGGTTTTAGTTTTGTTCAAAATGATTGTTTTCTTTTAATGATTATACATTTCTTCAAAACATTCAACATTCATGTAAGGAAAAGAAATCTAAAGTCGTTATAAGATTAACGATAAAATTTTAGCTCTTTCTGTTTACAAGGTAAGGGTTACAGGTATTTATCTAAGGTTTTTAGTAAAAATTGTCACTGGATCAGCTCAAATTTCTTCTTGAGATGAGAAATAAATTGGAATTTCTTGAAATTTTTCTAGTGATTCTGATTTTTTGGGACTATGGTAGTGAACGTAGATCATGAAAGATATTTTCAAAAAAGTATATTTATATGATTTCGAGTGCCTATTAGACGTTTCTGGAGAACCAGACATATTTGATTATGATATTTGATATTGTTCGAAGCCCAAAAACGGTTATACAGGGAGTGAAAATAAATTCGACGAAAAAAAAGTTTTCCATTCCTGGTATGATCGAAATGTATTCAATAGTGAATACATTTCTGTTAAAACCATTGTATTAAATCGAATAGTTTTCAAAATATCCAAAAAAAGTCAATATGTTCATTATTCTTATTTCAAATATCCTGAGCGTAAACCGTTTTTACAACATCGAAGGATGTGAAAAGGTCATGTATCTTTTGGATTTCAAAAATATCAAAATTTCAATTTTTGTGTTGAAAATTGTGATCTTAAATTGGTCATAACTTCTGTTTTTCAAATTAGAACCCTATTTTTTTATAATTGTGTTGGATTCTGCGGTCAAAAATAATGATAGTTTTCTCACATGATTATGCTCCTAAATTCAATAATTTCTGAGTTATTTGAGATTTTCTGGATTTATGTACTACGTAGAGTCAAATTCTTCGAATCTATTCGAAGGATATTCTGTTAGCATAGAAGATAAATCTCGTATTTATTTTCACTCCCTGAATAACTTTGAAAATATTTTAGCTCTGTAGAGAATTTCGAACAATATCATAATCCCAATTTTCAGATTTCAAATATGTCTAGTTTTCCAGAAACGAACCTGAGACACTCTGTAGATACTGCAATGAAAATGAAATTTAAAAATGCCTTCCAAGTGTAGTCTCTTGGTGATGAATTTAGTGTAAATCGAGACGACCCATATTTTGATCCTCATGCTTTTTTTGATGAACTCTTTTTTTTTAACTGTGGTGACCTCTGGTTGGGTGAGGAGAAAGCCACTTCATCATAATTTATGGAATCTCAATGGTATCTGTAATTTGTCCAATCAACTGTCCAGATCATAGATGGAGCTTTTCCTGGTCACTGTAATGATAATTATCGGTTACTTTCGAAATACTCGATACAATTACAGGAATCTAACTTCAGCGCACCAATTGTAAAATTCTGTAAACAATATCTAATATACAGGGTCCTGCAATAGTGCGAAACTATTCCAGATTTCAGGAAATCATTTTTCTGATATACAGAAAAATGTTATTCATGGATGATTGAGACAGTTTTTCAACTCATTTGAAGAAATCTGCAGATTTCATTTACGGTCGTGACAGCCACCAACCATAGATTCTCACGAACCTTATCCATTAATCATTGATTTATCTATGATGAATTATCTGTGATTCTTAAAACTAACCCCAATTAAATTATTAGGTTATGATGCTGGTTTCTTCTGGAGTATTTTTAAGTTTCAAAAGATGAAAGGATGAAACTAGGAATTATTTTATTAAAACTTGCATTTCAAGAAGCACAAAGCATGGATCGTACAAGGTAGAAAAAAAGTTCTTGAAAAAAATGGAATCTCAGTTTCATGATCCAGAGGATGTATTTGAAAGGCAAATATTCGGAAAATTGACTCTTTTTTTTTTTAGGGTGGAAATTGTTGGTATGAAACCACTTTCCTTAAATTATGATAATAATGTTCACAAGCACAAAAGTTTAACTATAAGTGTTCAGATGCAGGAAAATCTTCCAACTATGTTACTAGTCCATTATCTATATTTCAAATGCCCATTTATTTGATGTTAACAACAAAAATTGCCAAAATCAAGGACCAGTAAATCAAGGACCAGTTGGAATTTTCCAAGGAGTATGGTGAACAAATAACAGAAAGAAGTAAGAATGTTTGAAAAAAAATTGAAACTATGTGTAATTAGATGCTTTTTTCAGTTTCAAAATGAATGTTTCAAAGTTATTAAATCTATTAGAAACCCATGAAGATTGAAAAACATTTTATTGTAAGAATGATTTATACTTTTCATTTCCGTTCAGGAGGATAATTTGATACAGTTTCGAATTACTAGAGACTCCTTATTGGAGTCAGAAGCCATCGTCTGCTAATAACATTAAAATATGAAGTACCAAATTTACATCCATTTACATTATTATACTGCTACTCTGAATGAGGAGAATGTGTACCGTTTACCGTTAGTATAGAATATGTCTTTTGTACGAATTTCAATGCTAATCAAAACTTTTTTCAGCTATTAGGAAAAGTATAAGTGCTCTTCATTTATTCATTTTGACAATACCATGGTTAAAAATTTATTTGAAGAAGATGTAACTGAGAATCAAATTCATGGGGTCCTGCTCTATTAAAGACTTTTGCAGCTTCATATGCAAAATAACGCAGTTTGAGGTATGCTATAACAAGAAACAAACTTGAATACATCAGTTCAAACCCTTAAATTTTAGGACGAAGAGAAAGAATTACCCACTGTGACTATATAGTGTGTTCATTTTTCAATTGAACACTCTAAATTTAGATAATGAATGGCGAAATGGAAAATATTTGGTATCACTCTGAAGTTTGCAAAAAGACACGATGATATCGCAACTGATTATTTCTTTCAATAGTAAGTAGTAAGTAATAACATACAAACTAACGGACATTCAAAAGAGGTAAAAAAAACAAAACTAAATGAATAATTATTGACGAACTTTAAAAGCTTACATCAACATAAAAATGATATTACCTTTTTTCATACAAGCAATAATGATCACGGTATTCATCCAATTATATCAGTTTTTATCGGTTTCCACAAAAAAAAATTATTGCTATATTGCTACTTAGAGCTCAATTTATTTAATTTTTTTGGAAAAAATGCATTCTAAATAAGCATCATAGGTATGTTTACTTTTTGTGGATAAAAAAATTGCTAATGGGCTAGAACATAAATAATTATTCAATTCACATCTAGATAGATCATGCTTAGTATTGTGTTGATGACGATTGCATCATTTCTGGGGGTGCTGTGTCCCCCCCCCCTTATGGGCAGGGGGTGCGCCCTGCCGTGAGGGGTTTTTGCAAATTTTAAGTGGAAGTTGAATGAATCCGTGATTTTTAATGAATTGTTATATCGTGATGATATTTATTTTATATTGTATTCATTTTTCAGATTATTATGTAGATGAAAGGGATATATTATTAACTCTTCCAATATATGCTGTGAGTTATTGGATATATTAGCAGCATGAATAAAATTATTGAGGTTTTAGAATGTTGAGGTTGCAGGAGAACGAGGGAGGAGCTTAGCCAAAAAAACGTACCAAGTTGAAGTAGAGTCAGAAGTTATCAATTCAAATAATGGATATTTGGAAGAAACCAAAAAGAAAGGTATTTATATTCCTTACTAGTGTTAACAAGAAATGACAAAGGAGCAGAGGAAAATGAAGAACATATTAAATTATTTGAGAAGACAACGATGAGCACACAATCTACATTTTTTCAGGTATTCATATTCCTTACTAATCTCCATTTTTGCAGGTTAACAAGAAGAAATTCAAGGGAATCTGAAATGCAGAGAAAAATGAAAAAAGTATTAAATTATTTGGGAAGAAAACTTCCAAATGAGCACACAAAGAAGCACTTGAAAACACAATCTTTTTGTAAGGATAAGATAAGAAATCTAAAGTCGTTATAAGATTAACGATAAAATTTTAGCCTTTTTACAAGCAGGGTTACAGGTATTTATGTATTTATATAAGGTTTTTAGTTAAAATTGTCACTGAAATGGATCAGGCTCCAAATACGTAATACAGTTGAGAAATAGAAATAAAATTTTGTGTAATTTTTGGAGTATGATATATGGTAGTGAACGTAGATTATATCATGTCATTTGGTTTGTCATTTGGTTTCGGACCACCACCCTTATGAGCAGGGGGTGCGCCCTGCCTGAGGGGTTTTTGCATATTTTAACTCTTTCAAACATGGTGGTACTCGGTAAATACCACTAGACCCATCATGCATGGTGGTCGATAAAATAAACCACCTATTGAATGGTCTTTTTGAGATTTGCATGGTGGTTTATTTCATGAACCACGCTTTATTCACAGACGTTATGGCATATAGTTTCTATGAACAGAGGCAAATTATGTTTCATAATAGATTAGTGTAAATGTGTACGAACAAAATAAATAATGAACCTTTTATTATATTTATTTTATATTGTATTCATTTTTCAGATTATAGATGAAAGGGATATATTATTAACTCATCCCATATGTAAGTTATTGATAAATTAGCCGCATGGATAAATGAGGTTTTAGAATGTTGAGGTTCAACATTGCAGATTGAAGTAGAGTCAGAGGTTATCAATTCCATGATTATTAATGGATATCTAATGTTGGCCAAAAAGGTATTTTCAGTCGACCATAGAATAAAAGCTCATTTTAACGCACTCAAAATCATCCATTAATGACCTATTTTAATGCATGATTTCTTATTAATGCATGATTATCATGGCAACCGAACATAAAGTATTCAGTCAGAGCACTATCGAGCTTGGTTCGAAATCAACTTCTGTCACAGACTCACAGAAGGGTATGTTGACAACTCCATTCAAAATAAAATAGACTGCAGATGAAATTTCAGGTGATACAAGTTGCAAAGTAGATAATACTTCAACCTCCATCTTCTTCATACGTTCCTTATGGGATATTATAGGTAATGATATAAATGCAAACTAAATGTGAACTATTCAGAATGTCACAACATGTCCAATATTCCCTCTATGAATTTTTCGAATTGTTCCATAGGTAGCATAAATATCAATATATCGAAATGAACATAGAAATTTACATTATGTCAAATTTGTCGATTAAGCAAAATAAAAATTCATTTCTATCGAGAATTCATATTCAATTCGAGATGAGGTCGACGGAAAAATCTTGTAATCAACTCGTTTATTAATTCAGCGATTAATGGTCTCAAACATTAACGCGCTCGCTCCGCTCACGCGTTAAAATATTTCAACCATTAATCGCTGTCATTAATAAACTAGTTGATTAAATAACTATTATATGATTTTTTTACTTGTGAGGTTTTGAGGTATTATATGAGGTTTTAGTTTTGTTCAAAATGATTGTTTTCTTTTAATGATTATACATTTCTTCAAAACATTCAACATTCATGTAAGGAAAAGAAATCTAAAGTCATTATAAGATTAACGATAAAAGGTTAGCTTTCTGCAGGTGGAGGGTTACAGGTATTTATCTAAGGTTTTTAGTAAAAATTGTCACTGGATCAGCTCAAATTTCTAACAGCGCGCAGCCTTGAGATGAGAAATAAATTGGAATTTCTTGAAATTTTTCTAGTGATTCTGATTTTTTGGGACTATGGTAGTGAACGTAGATAATGAAAGATATTTTCAAAAAAGTATATTTATATGATCCTCCGAAAGTATAAGGAATATAACAAATGCAATTCAGTTGCTTTTTGTAGATGATTATACAGGGTGTCTCAAGTTCGAGTGCCTATTAGACGTTTCTGGAGAACCAGACATATTTGAAATCTGAAAATTGGGATTATGATATTGTTCGAAGCCCAAAAACGGTTATACAGGGAGTGAAAATGAATTTGACGAAAAAAAACGTTAAAAAACGTTTTCCATTCCTGGTATGATCGGAATGTATTCAATAGTGAAAACATTTCTGTTAAAACCATTGTATTAAATCGAATAGTTTTCAAAATCTCCAAAAAAAGTCAATATGTTCATTATTCTTATTTTAAATATCCTGAGCGTAAACCGTTTTTACAACATCGAAGGATGCGAAAAGGTCATGTATCTTTTGGATTTCAAAAATATCAAAATTTCCATTTTTGTGTTGAAAATTGTGATCTTAAATTGGTCATATAACTGTTTTTCAAATTATAATTGTGTTGGATTCTTCTGCGGTCAAAAATATGATATCATAATCCCAATTTTCAGATTTCAAATACATATGTCTAGTTCTCCAGAAACGAACTTGAGACACCCTGTAGATACTGCAATGAAATTTAAAAATGCCTTCCAAGTAGTCTCTTGGTGATGAATTTAGTGTAAATCTTAGTAGAGACGACCCATATTTTGATCCTCATGCTTTTTTTGATGAACTCTTTTTTTTTAACTGTGGTGACCTCTGGTTGGGTGAGGAGAAAGCCACTTCATCATAATTTATGGAATCTCAATGGTATCTGTAATTTGTCCAATCAACTGTCCAGATCATAGATGGAGCTTTTCCTGGTCACTGTAATGATAATTATCGGTTACTTTCGAAATACTCGATACAATTACAGGAATCTAACTTCAGCGCACCAATTGTAAAATTCTGTAAACAACATTTAATATACAGGGTCCTGCAATAGTGCGAAACTATTCCAGATTTCAGGAAATCATTTTCTGATATACAGAAAAATGTTATTCATGGATGAGATTGAGACAGTTTTTCAACTCATTTCGGTATTTGAAGAAATCTGTTGATTTCATTTAATGGTCATGACAGCCACCAACCATAGATTCTCATGAACCATACCCATCAATCATTATTGATTTATAATATATGATGAATTATCTGTGATTCTTAAAACTAACCCCAATTCAGACTCCTTTAATCGATGCAATTATTGCATTATTGCTGGAGAATATATATGAATTGCAGAATGTGCACCGTTTACCGTTAGTATAGAAAATGTCTTTTGTACGAATTTCAATACTAATCGAAACTTTTTTCAGCTATTAGAAAAAGTATAAGTGCTCTTCATTTATTCATTTCGACAATACCATGGTTAAAAATTTATTTGAAGAAGATGTAACTGACAATCAAATTTATGGGGGTAGTGCTCTATTAAAGACTTTTGCAGCTTCATATGCAAAATAACGCAGTTTGAGGTATGCTATAACAAGAAACAAACTTGAATACATCAGTTCAAACCCTTAAATTTTAGGACGAAGTGAAAGAATTACCCACTGTGACTATACAGTGTGTTCATTTTTCAATTGAACACTCTAAATTTAGATAATGGCGAAATGAAAACAATATTTGGTATCACTGAAGTTTGCAAAAAGACACGAGAAAAATGATATCTCAACTGATTATTTCTTTCTATAGTAAGTAGTAAGTAATAACATACAAACTAACGGACATTCAAAACTAAATGAATAATTATTGACAAACTTTAAAAGCTTACATCAACAGCATCAACATAAAAATGATGTAACTTTTTTCATACAAGCAATGCAAATGATAACGGTATTCATTCAATTATATCAGTTTTTATCGGCTTCCACATTAAAAAAAAATTTATCAAGTTATTGCTACTTAGAGCTCAATTTATTTAATTTTTTGGAAAAAATCCATTCTAAAGAGCTGAAGGACCAAGGTCGATGGCTCTTGTCTAAGACAATAAAGAACAGTTCTCTCTCCATTCTAAATAAGCATCATAGGTATGTTTTACTTTTTGTGGATAAAAAATTGCTAATGGGCTAGAACATAAATAATTTTTCAATTCACATCTAGATAGATCATGCTTAGTATTGTGTTGATGAGGTGCTGGGCAGGGGGTGCGCCCTGCCGTGAGGGGTTTTTGCAAATTTTAAGTGGAAGTTGAACGAATCCGTGATTTTTAATGAATTGTTATATCGTGATGATATTTATTTTATATTGTATTCATTTTTCAGATTATTATGTAGATGAAAGGGATATATTATTAACTCTTCCAATATATGATGTGAGTTATTGGATATATTAGCAGCATGAATAAAATTTTTGAGGTTTTAGAATGTTGAGGTTGCAGGAGAACGAAGGAGGAGCTGAGCCAAAAAAAATGTATCTAATTGAAGTAGAGTCAGAAGTTATCAATTCAATTAATGGACATCTAATGGGAAGAAACCAAAAAGAGAGGTATTTATATTCCTTACTAGTGTTAACAAGAAATTCAAGGGAATCTGAAATGACAAAGGAGCAGAGAAAAATGAAGAACGTATTAAATTATTTGAGAAGACAACGATGAGCACACAATCTACATTTTTTCAGGTATTTATATTCCTTACTAATCTCCATTTTTGCAGGTTAACAAGAAATTCAAGGGAATCTGAAATGCAGAGAAAAATGAAAAAAGTATTAAATTATTTGGGAAGACAACTTCCAAATGAGCACACAAAAGAAACACTTGAAAACACAATCTTTTTGTGAGGATAAGATAAGAAATCTAAAGTCGTTATAAGATTAACGATAGCTCTTTCTGTTTACAAGGTAGGGGTTACAGGTATTTATCTAGGGTTTTTAGTAAAAATTGTCAGTGGATCGAAATGTGGATCAGCTCAAATTTCTAACAGCGTTGAGAAATTGAAATTAAAATTTGTGTCCTCATGTTTGATGGATGAGGTTTCCTTTTAAGTCCTTCTGGCATTTTTTAAAATTTTTCTAGTAATTCTGATTTATTTTTGGGACTATGGTAGTGGTCATGGTAGTTAGATCATGCTTTTTATGCTGAAATATATTTTCAAAAAATGTATGTTTATATGATCCTCCAAGGTATAAGGAATATAACGAAAGATATGCACTTTTGTCAATTCAGGTTAAAAAGTTGCTTCTTGGTCTCATCATTGTAGATGATTATAGACACAACAATAAAAATTAAAAATACCTTTCAAGTCTCTCAATTTAATGGCAAAGTTGAGTGTAAATCTTAGTAGAGACGACCCATATTTTGATCCCTCAGAGAGTTACCCTTTAGAGAGTTACTGCAACCAGAATAATGACTGTAGCTGATTTTTTAAATATAGATCGATCCTTTAACGATAGAAAACCACAGGCCAAAGGTCCAAAATTTCGAAATTTCAATCCATCATAACTCTGTTTTGTCCGGACGTTCACAGCACACCACAAGATCGGCAAGGAAATTTACTATAAATTAATTGAATAGAAGCGGAAAAAACGGCTCCTAAAACAATATTTTCGATACTTTGATTAATATGTGAAAAGAGCCATTTATTTCCTAAAATACTGATCCTCTGATTACTTATTTACAATCTACATATACGGGTTTCATAAGGGTTGAAATAAGTTGATCTTGAATCAAAATTTGAACATCGGTTTCACAAACAAAATTCATGGCAAATGGCATCAAAAGCAACGAATCCGATAACGTCTGAGCTCATAGCCTCATTACGTCATCGTAGGACAAAGTGACAAATTCGGCGGACGTATAAATGAATATTGTTGTTGTAAGAAGGTGAAATTCTTCAATTAGAGAAAATTGTTAATGTTAAGGGAAGCATAAGACTTTTTCCCTATCGAAATCGTAAGTAAAAAGCGTATTCTTGTTATATCTCCATAACCTACATTATTGTTATTGCTTTATTTTTCTATTTCAGAAACAGAAACAAATGAAATGTGAGGAAAATCCTAGAAGCGTAGAATTATAAGGAATCCTGGAACTGCATTAAGAACATACAGAATTATGTCACAGCAGAAGAAGTAATATCAATTATGAATTGTGATAAACAAACATATTTTCTGTGTTATGGTTTGTTTACATTCACAGCACAATGTAATTGCTCACAATGAAATGTGCTAAACGGAATGAAGGTAGTTGCATGGAAGAATTAGTATTCTCATTTTATAGTTTTCAGATTTTGAGATCCGAAGTGAGAAATCAAACTATTTTGATGGAAATCTCATGATTATATCAAAAGAAGTATATTGTCATAATACATGGACATTGGACAAGTATTCAATATACATAATTAAATCCATTATTATTGATTTACAAGAAATAATCATAAGGGGCCAACGATACTGGATGGTATGGTTATCGAGTTTATAATTAAATTTCAATACGAATAATGTAAATTGGATAATAAAGACAGTATTGAATATTTACCAACTCGTTTTAAATTAACTTCAAATAAATTAATATTATGAGGCTTCATTTTTTTATTGAGGATTTTTTAAATTCCACACATGTTGAATAGACAAATACTAATCATAAAATACATTGCTTATATTGGAATGATAATGATTCATCAAAGTCATTGTTTTGAAGAACAGTACAGTCCAGCACAGGTCACAATACAGGTAACGTAATGTCAATCCCACCAAAAACATTCTGTAAAAAACTAGCCAAGTCTCGATGGAGCTGCTAGTTTATCTCTAAAAAGTAATGAAATCTAGACAAAGTCGTGCCAAGTCTAAGGCTCCTTACAGAGATTTCTTTATTATTATAGTTAATGTTGTGTGACTTGGCCGTTGAACATTCTTTATACGTTAGTGAGTACAAGTCAATTTTGTTTACACGTAATGTTATATCTGTTGTAACCTATGTTTGTTAAGCGAGATAATAGCCCATACTGGTATTGGTAATTGGACGCTTGTGTCTCATTTTAGGCTGTTGTGGATTGTGCGACACAGGCATTCAGCATTGACAATGCTGTCTCATCTTTTTGGATCGTCAAATCGACAACCGATCTAAAATAAAATAGACATACAGACGGTCTGTCTTCTATCAATGATTAGAAGTCCGGCTGTACTGGAAAAAAAATTTATACTGTTTGTTTCAGGCTCGCCTACACATAAGTATTAACACATAATTATTATTGAAATACGTAGCTTTATCAAGCCTTCCATTGACTGGTTATTGAATCAACGTTTTCCAAGTGGCAATTTTCCATCGTCAATGGCGTTTCTGGCGACAGATTTTGAGCAATGGTGTCATGGAGCACCTGGTTTTGTACCCTTGTGTACCCTTCAACGGCCAAGTCACACAACATTAACTATAATAATAAAGAAATCTCTGTAAGGAGCCTTAGACTTGGCACGACTTTGTCTAGATTTCATTACTTTTTTAAAGATAAACTAGCAGCTCCATCGAGACTAGTTTTTTACAGAATGTTTTTGGTGGGATTTCACTTCTTTTTGTAGAAACGTGGGCATATTGATTTATTTCATTTGATTTTCTTATTTGACACATTTTTTTTTCTTTTTACGAGTTGACGTTGATCGAGAATCAAAATTTGAAAAACCTTTGTGAAACCCATTTTGCCCTTGATCGCGAATCAACTGTCGTTGATTGCGAAATCACCGTAAATATTTAGACATCGATGTTCAAATTAGATTTTTGAACTGTCAATGATTCCGGGATCAAGCTCGAATCATTGATTACCGGTGATTACGCTTTGTGAAACCCGATAGAATCTCGAAAAATGTTACTACATTATAGATTACTGCAACGACAGCGCCATCTATTAGACAAGAACTGAACTTTGACGTTAGCATCCTTCTAAGCACAGAAATCGCCTAAATCATTAAGAATTCTATAAACTCAATTTTGAAGGAAACTACTAAGTATTTCAAAGGAAACTTCCATTTGAAAGAAAACTTCCCACATAATAATTCTGAAAACGTTCGATAAGGCTACAAAAATGGTCTAATAACCATTTAATATGGTTCTGAGCGATGTGGACAAAATGTAAAAAAAGAGTAACGCAAAATACGTCATTCTCCTTTTAAACGGCCGGACGGACAGACCGAATTAAATTTGATTACCGTGATCAGACCATTTCAGGCTCGAAAAACACATTCATCGTGATATAGCTCCCGTATAAGTGCGCCCAAAGAGCGCACTGACGTGAAGTCTGGAGTCGTTCATTCACTTCTTTCTGTAAGAAGTAACCGAAAAGTGGAAATACCTTCAATGTGATATAAAATGTTGCAACTTGCCTTGCACCGAAGGCGTATATTGGATCGCCTACCCAAGGAGAGTAGTTCTGATTCTCGCCGGTGGCGCTTTAATTTCGCGTTTTTTCGTTTTTTTGTCGTCAAAAGACCATGAAGTGAAGACCCATGCAGACAAAAAAGACCTTTTAATTGTAGGAAAAGTGAATTTTGATAATTCATTTTCAATAAGTGTATTAACCGCCAATAATCTGCAATAATCTGCCCTACATATAACTCAATAGTACGAACCAATGTTAGCTTCATATAGAAATTTTAAACCTTCGTTTAGTAGCTGGGGGACACGGCAGCGCATGCGGGTTTTGCCTTAGATAACTTCACATTTGGTGTGATCGTCGATCGTGGTTTCGGACTGAGGCCGGACCGGTCCGAGGTTTTGGAACCATGTGAGAGATCACATCATTTGGGATTTTTTCTAGGTGCCGTGTCCCCCCCTTATGGGCAGGGGGTGCGCCCTGCCATGAGGGGGTGGTTTTGCAGGTTCAGAGTCTCACTTTTCACGAACTACTTCCTTAGCGGTCACCCATCCAAGTACTAACCGCGCCCGACGCTGCTTGGTTTCAAATAAAGCCGAATTCAGTACATAGTGTTGTCTCTGGGTTGAATTGAATTAAAGCACGTAAAATCGTATAACTTATAACTTGCACATTTCATGAGAATGTATTATACCCAAGGATAAAAGAAGGTGGTTTTGCATATTTATTTGCAGGAAGTTCTTTATTAGAAGGAAGGAATTGAATGTTAATTGTGAGTATTATTATGTGAGAATGTACGATATGTATTATTAGATTTTTTGAGTATTATATGAGGTAGTCCAGTGCACCTGGGTCCTGAAGGGGGTTACATATTTTGAGGGAAATTGAATCGTGATTTTTTGTGTGTGAGGTTAGGATGAACCTTTTAATAGTATATTCATTTTGTTTTATATAAAATTATATTGTGTATTCGTTTTTCAGATATATAATGTAGATGAAAGGGATATATTAGCATTAAAATTTTTGAGGTTAGAAAAAAAACTTAAAAACTTGTTGAAGTAGAGCATTGACTTGGAATTCTAAATCAATGAAGTAGAGTCAGATCAGTTATCAATATCCATGACTATTTACTATTTAATGGATATCTAATGTTGGAAGAAACCGAAAAGATTTATATTGCTTACTAATCTACATTTTTTTCAGTGTTAACAACAAACAACAATTCTGAAAAGACAGAGCAGCAGAGAAAATATATTTGAGAAAACACAATGAGCACACAGTTTGGAAGTAAACACAAAATCTAAGGATAAGATAAGAAATCTAAAGTCGTTATAAGATTAACGATAAAATTTTAGCCTTTTTACAAGCAGGGTTACAGGTATTTATGTATTTATATAAGGTTTTTAGTTAAAATTGTCACTGAAATGGATCAGGCTCCAAATACGTAATACAGTTGAGAAATATAAATAAAATTTTATTGTGTAATTTTTGGAGTATGATATATGGTAGTGAACGTAGATTATATCATGTCATTTGGTTTCGGACCACCACCCTTATGGGGGTGCGCCCTGCCTGAGGGGTTTTTGCATATTTTAACTCTTTCAAATATGGTGGTACTCTGTAAATACCACTAGACCCATCATGCATGGTGGTCGATAAAATAAACCACCTATTAAATGATCTTTTTAAGATTTGCATGGTGGTTTATTTCATGAACCACGCTTTATTCACAGACGTTATGGCATATAGTTTCTATGAACAGAGGCAAATTATGTTTCATAATAGATTCAAAAATGTGTAAATGTGTACGAAAAATAAATAATGAACATTTTATTATATTTATTTTATATTGTATTCATTTTTCAGATTATAGATGAAAGGGATATATTATTAACTCATCCCCCCATATATTGATGTAAGTTATTGATAAATTAGCCGCATGGATAAATGAGGTTTTAGAATGTTGAGGTTCAACATTGCTGAGCTGCAGATTGAAGTAGAGTCAGAAGTTATCAATTTCATGATTATTAATGGATACCTAATGTTGGCCAAAAAGGTATTTATATGATTTTTTTACTTGTTCAAAATGATTGTTTTCTTTTAATGATTGATTATACATTTCTTCAGGTTTAAATTCCTTACTAATCTACATTTTTTCAGTGAAGAAATTCAAAACACATAAGGATAAGGATAAAAAATCTAAAGTTGTTATAAGATTAACGATAAAAGTTTAGCTGTTTCTGCAGGTAAGGGTTACAGGTATTTATCTAAGGTTTTTAGTAAAAATTGTCCCTTGAAATGTGGATCAGCTCAAATTTCTAACAGCGTTGAGATGAAAAGAGAAATTGGAATTGAAATTTTGTGTTGGAGACGTTTCCTTTTAAGTCATATCTTAAAATTTTTCTAGTGATTCTGAATTTTGGTAGTGAACGTAGATAATGAAAGATATTTTCAAAAAAGTATATTTATATGATCCTCCAAGTATAAGGAATATAACAAATGCAATTCAGTTGCTTTTTGTAGATTGTAGATACAGGGTGTATCAAGTTCGAGTGCCTATTAGACGTTTCTGGAGAACCAGACATATTTGAAATCTGAAAATTGGGATTATGATATTGTTCGAAGCCCAAAAACGGTTATACAGGGAGTGAAAATAAATTCGACGAAAAAAAAGTTTTCCATTCCTGGCATGGTCGAAATGTATTCAATAGTGAATACATTTCTGTTAAAACCATTGTATTAAATCGAATAGTTTTCAAAATATCCAAAAAAAAGTCAATATGTTCATTATTCTTATTTTAAATATCCTGTGAGCGTAAACCGTTTTTACAACATCGAAGGATGTGAAAAGGTCATGTAATCTTTTGGATTTCAAAAATATCAAAATTTCAATTTTTGTGTTGAAAATTGTGATCTTAAATTGGTCATAACCCTATTTTTTTATAATTGTGTTGGATTCTGCGGTCAAAAATAATGATAGTTTTCTCACATGATTATGCTCCTAAATTCAAGTTATTTGAGATTTTCTGGATTTATGTAGTACGTAGAGGCAAATTCTTCGAATCTGATTAATAAGGATATTATTCTGTGAGCATAGAAGATAAATCTCGTATTTATTTTCACTCCCTGTATAACTTTGAAAATATTTTAGCTCTGTAGAGAATTTCGAACAATATCATAATCCCAATTTTCAGATTTCAAATATGTCTAGTTTTTCCAGAAACGAACCTGAGACACTCTGTAGATACTGCAATGAAAATTAAAAAAATGAAATTAAAAATACCTTCCAAGTAGTATCTTGGCGATGAATTTAGTGTAAATCTTGATCCTCATGCTTTTTTTGGATGAACTCTTTTTTTTAACTGTGGTGACCTCTGGTTGGGTGAGGAGAAAGCCACTTCATCATAATTTATGGAATCTCAATGGTATCTGTAATTTGTCCAATCAACTGTCCAGATCATAGATGGAGCTTTTTCTGGTCACTGTAATGATAATTATCGGTTACTTTCGAAATACTCGATACAATTACAGGAATCTAACTTCAGCGCACCAATTGTAAAATTCTGTAAACAACATTTAATATACAGGGTCCTGCAATAGTGCGAAACTATTCCAGATTTCAGGAAATCATTTTCTGATATACAGAAAAATGTTATTCATGGATGAGATTGAGACAGTTTTTCAACTCATTTCGGTATTTGAAGAAATCTGTTGATTTCATTTAATGGTCATGACAGCCACCAACCATAGATTCTCATGAACCATACCCATCAATCATTATTGATTTATAATATATGATGAATTATCTGTGATTCTTAAAACTAACCCCAATTCAGACTCCTTTAATCGATGCAATTATTGCATTATTGCTGGAGAATATATATGAATTGCAGAATGTGCACCGTTTACCGTTAGTATAGAAAATGTCTTTTGTACGAATTTCAATACTAATCAAAACTTTTTTCAGCTATTAGAAAAAGTATAAGTGCTCTTCACCAGTGGTTAAAAATTTATTTGAAGAAGATGTAACTGACAATCAAATTCATGGGGTCATGCTCTATTAAAGACACTTTTGCAGCTTCATATGCAAAATAACACAGTTTGAGGTATGCTATAACAAGAAACAAACTTGAATACATCAGTTCAAACCCTTAAATTTTAGGACGAAGTGAAAGAATTACTGTGACTATACAGTGTGTTCAAACAGATGGTAGAGTTGAACACTCTAAATACATATAATGGCGAAATGAAAAATATTTGGAACTGAAACTTCATATGCAAAATAACATGAAACAAAACAACAATTGGGGGTATGCTATAACAAGAAACTTCAATACATCAGTTCAAACCCTTAAATTTTAGGACAAAGTGAAAGAATTACCCACTGTGACTGTACAGTGTGTTCATTTTTCAATTGAACACTCTAAATTTAGATAATGGCGAAATGAAAAATATTTGGTATCACTTGCAAAAAGACACAGACACGAGAAAAATGATATCTGGGAATCTGCAATGCAGAAAAATGAAAAAAGTTTTAAATTATTTGGGAAGAAAACTTCCAAATGAGCACACAAAAGAAGCACTTGAAAACACAATCTTTTTGTAAGGATAAGATATCTAAAGTCGTTATAAGATTAACGATAAAATTTTAGCTCTTTCTGTTTACAAGGTAAGGGTTATAGGTATTTATCTAGGGTTTTTAGTAAAAATTGTCAGTGGATCGAAATGTGGATCAGCTCAAATTTCTAACAGCGTTGAGAACTTGGAATTAAAATTTGTGTCCTCATGTTTGATGGATGCGTTTCCTTTTAAGTCCTGCTGGCATTTCTTCAAATTTTTCTAGTGATTCTGATTTTTGGGACTAGATTAGATCATGCTTTTTATGCTGAAAGATATTTTCAAAAAATGTTTGTTTATATGATCCTCCAAAGTATAAGGAATATAACGAAAGATATGCACTTTTGTCAATTCAGGTTAAAAAGTTGCTTCTTGGTCTCATCATTGAAGATGATTATAGACACAACAATAAAAATTAGAAATGCCTTTCAAGTCTCTCAATTTAATGGCAAAGTTGAGTGTAAATCTTAGTAGAGACGACCCATATTTTGATCCCTCAGCTTCACCTTTAGAGAGTTACTGCAACCAGAATAATGACTGTAGCCATACGCTGATTTTTTAAATATAGATCGATCCTTTAACGATAGAAAACCACACGCCAAAGGTCCAAAATTTCGAAATTTCAATCCATCATAACTCTGTTTTGTGCGAATTCTGTACGTTCACAGCACCCCACAAGATCGGCAAGGAAATTTACTATAAATTAATAGAATAGAAGCGGAAAAAACGGCTGCTAAAACAATATTTTCGATACTTTGATTAATATGTGAAATATTCATAAAATTTTCACAAAGAGCCATTTATTTCCTAAAATACTGATCCTCTGATTACTTATTTACAATCTACATATACGGTGGGTTTCACAAAAGTTGAAATAAGTTGATCTCGAATCAAAATTTGAACATTGAATCAACGCTGATCCGGTTTCACAAACAAATTTCATGGTATCAAATAAGAAGTTTGAATCCGACAACGAGATTTCTCCAGCGTAACTGAGCTCATAGCCTCATTACGTCATCGTAGGACAAAGTGACAAATTCGGCGGACGTATAAATGTTGTAGTGTGAAGGTGAAATTCTTCAAGTAGAGAAAATTATGTTAAGGGCAGCATAAGACTTTTTCCCTAAGGTAAGTAAAAAGCGTATTCTTGTTATATCTCCATAACCTACATTATTGTTATTGCTTTATTTTTCTATTTCAGAAACAGAAACAAATGAAATGTGAGGAAAATCCTAGAAGCGTAGAATTATAAGGAATCCTGGAACTCCATTAAGAACATACAGAATTATGCACCTTGTCACAGCAGAAGAAGTAATATCTATTATGAATTGTGATAAACAAACATATTTTCTGTGTTATGGTTTGTTTACATTCACAGCACAATGTAATTGCTCACAAAGAAATGTGCTAAATGAAATGAAGGTAGTTGTATAAAAGAATTAGTATTCTGATTTTATAGTTTTCAGATTTTGGGATCCGAAGTGAGAAAACTAAACTATTTTGATGGAAATCTCATGATTATATCAAAAGAAGTATATTGTCATAATACATGGACATTGGACAAGTATTCAATATACATAATTAAATCCATTATTATTGATTTACAAGAAATAATCATAAGGGGCCAACGATACTGGATGGTATGGTTAAAGGCAGTGGAAATGATTTTCTCGGTTAAATAATGAAGCTTATTTTTTGTTGGATTTTGTTCGATATCGAGTTAATAATTAAATTGCAATATGAATAATGTAAATTGGATAATAAAGACAGTATTGAATATTTACCAACTCGTTTTAAATTAACTTCAAATAAATTAATATTATGAGGCTTTATTTTTTTATTGAGGATTTTTTAAATTCCACACATATTGAATAGAAAAATACTAATCATAAAATACAGTTTGCTTATATTCAAATGATAATGATTCATCAAAGTCATTGTTCTGAAGAACAGTACAGTACAGCACAGGTCACAATACAGGTAACGTAATGTCAATTTATTTCTGGATCACATGGCTGAAATACATTTTGATAGACTATCCGGTAGAAATCTAGTCATAATTGTATGCAGTAGGAACTGTATTCAATGTTTTAATGAAAGCAATAGGCAATAGTTCATGTAGCACCCTTCGTTGAAGATATTAAACAACCATTATGTCCTTTACTTTTCTCGTCAGAAAAAATTCTATTCAAGCCCAATTTTAAGAGGATGGATACATATTATGCCTTATACATTGCATTCTATCCATGTGATTCCTGATGGACCTATGAGCGTAGATATATTTCTCTGAAGAATTCCGTCAACGATGTTTGAATTCGATTTTTTCGAATGAAACGAGGATATGCCTTCATTTTGATGATTTCTGATAAAATTGTAGAAAATATAGGCATCATTGGAAAATTCATTCACAATATCGTTTTAATTCCATTGAAAATCAGCTTGATCGCCCAAAAAAATTCTACAATCCAAATAATATTTCTTCTTCTGGGGACGTTGATCGAGAATCAAAATTTGAAAAACCTTCGTGAACCCATTTTGCCCTTGATCGCGAATCGACTGTCGTTGATTACGAAATCACATCGAACCAACGATGTTCGAATTAGATTTTTGAACTGTTAATGATTCCGGGATCAAGCTCGAATCACCGGTGATTACGCTTTGTGAAACCCGATAGAATCGCGAAAAATGATACCAAATTATAAATCACTGCAACGACAGCGCCATCTATTAGACAAGAACTGAACTTTGACGTTAGCATCCTTCTAAGCACAGAAATCGCCTAAATCATTAAGAATTCTATAAACTCAATTTTGAAGGAAACTACTAAGTATTTCAAAGGAAACTTCCATTTGAAAGAAAACTTCCCACATAATAATTCTGAAAACGTTCGATAAGGCTACAAAAATGGTCTAATAACCATTTAATATGGTTCTGAGCGATGATGTGGACAAAATGTAAAGAAAAGAGTAACGCAAAATACGTCATTCTCCTTCTAAACGGCCGGACGGACAGACCGAATTAAATTTGATCACCGTGATCAGACCATTTCAGGCTCAAATGTTGCAACTGCAACTTGCCTTGCACCGAAGGCGTATATTGGATTGCCTACCCAAGGAGAGTAGTTCTGATTCTCGCCGGTGGCGCTTCAATTTCGCGTTTTTTCGTTTTTTTGTCGTCAAAAGACCATGAAGTGAAGACCCATGCAGACAAAAAAGACCTTTTAATTGTAGGAAAAGTGAATTTTGATAATTCTTTTTCAATAAGTGTATTAACCGCCAATAATCTGCAATAATCTGCCCTACATATAACTCAATAGTACGAACCAATGTTAGCTTCATATAGAAATTTTAAACCTTCGTTTAGTAAGCCGGGGGACACGGCAGAGCGGTGTGCCTTAGATGACTTCACATTTGGTGTGATCGTCGATCGTGGTTTCGGACTGAGGCCGGACCGGTCCGAGGTTTTGGAACCATGTGAGAGATCGCATCATTTGGGATTTTTTCTAGGTGCCGTGTCCCCCCCCTTATGGGCAGGGGGTGCGCCCTGCCATGAGGGGGAGGTTTTGCTGGTTTAGAGTCTCACTTTTCACGAACTACTTCCTTAGCGGTCTTTCACGAACTACTTCCTTAGCGGTCACCCATCCAAGTACTAACCGCGCCCGACGCTGCTTGGTTTCAAATAAAGCCGAATTCAGGACATAGTGTTGTCTCTGAATTGAATTGAATTAAAGTACGTAAAATCGTATAACTTATAACTTGCATATTTCATGAGAATGTATTATACCCAAGGATAAAAGAAAAGGTGGATAAAAGAAGGTTGGTTTTGCAGGAAGTTCTTTATTAGAAGGAAGGAATTGAATGTTAATTGTGAGTATTATTATTATTATGTGAGAATGTACGATGATATGTATTATTAGATTTTTTGAGTATTATATGAGGTAGTCCAGTGCACCTTGGTCCTGAAGGGGGTTACATATTTTGAGGGAAATTGAATCGTGATTTTTTGTGTGTGAGGTTAGGATGAACCTTTTAATAGTATATTCATTTTGTTATATATAAAATTATATTGTGTATTCGTTTTTCAGATATATAATGTAGATGAAAGGGATATATTATTAAGTGACTAATCTTCAGTTATTGAATATATTAGCATTAAAATTTTTGAGGTTAGGAAAAAAACTTAAAAAATTGTTGAAGTAGAGCATTGACTTAGAATTCTAAATCAATGAAGTAGAGTCAGATCAGTTATCAATATCCATGACTATTTACTATTTAACTCTTTCGAGCATGGTGGTACTCGGTAAATACCGCATATTTCTAGACCCATCATGCATGGTGGTCAATAAAATGAACCACCTATTGAATGGTCTTTTCAAGATTTGCATGGTGGTTTATTTCATGGACCACGCTTTATTCACAGACGTTATGGCATATAGTTTCTATGAACAGAGGCAAATTTCGCGTCAGTTCATTCTGGAACGGACAAGCAGTAACTTTGTTTTATTATATACCCCCTGAACTAAATTAAGGAAAAAAAGAGAAAATTTGCCAAAAAAATATGGCTGTGCTTCTAGGATGTATTTCAATGGATATTTTATGTGCTTCAAAGAGTTAATGGATATCTAATGTTGGAAGAAACCGAAAAGATTTATATTCCTTACTAATCTACATTTTTTTCAGTGTTAACAAGAAAAGACAGAGCAGCAGAGAAAATATTTGAGAAAACACAATGAGCACACAGTTTGGAAGTAAACACAAAATCGTAACGATAAAATTTTAGCCATTTCACAAGCAGGGTTACAGGTATTTATGTATTTATATAAGGTTTTTAGTTAAAATTGTCACCGAAATGGATCAGGCTCCAAATACGTAATACAGTTGAGAAATAGAAATACAATTTTATTGTGTAATTTTTGGAGTATGATATATGGTAGTGAACGTAGATTATATCATGTCATTTGGTTTCGGACCACCACCCTTATGGGGGTGCGCCCTGCCTGAGGGGTTTTTGCATATTTTAACCCTTTCAAACATGGTGGTACTCTGTAAATACCACTAGACCCATCATGCATGGTGGTCGATAAAATAAACCACCTATTAAATGATCTTTTTAAGATTTGCATGGTGGTTTATTTCATGAACCACGCTTTATTCACAGACGTTATGGCATATAGTTTCTATGAACAGAGGCAAATTATGTTTCATAATAGATTCAAAAATGTGTAAATGTGTACGAACAAAATAAATAATGAACATTTTATTATATTCATTTTATATTGTATTCATTTTTCAGATTATAGATGAAAGGGATATATTATTAACTCATCCCATATATTGATGTAAGTTATTGATAAATTAGCCGCATGGATAAATGAGGTTTTAGAATGTTGAGGTTCAACATTGCTGAGCTGCAGATTGAAGTAGAGTCAGAAGTTATCAATTTCATGATTATTAATGGATACCTAATGTTGGCCAAAAAGGTATTTATATGATTTTTTTACTTGTGAGGTTTTAGTTTTGTTCAAAATGATTGATTATACATTTCTTCAGGTTTAAATTCCTTACTAATCTACATTTCTTCAGTGAAGAAATTCAAAACACATAAGGATAAGGATAAAAAATCTAAAGTCGTTATAAGATTAACGATAAAAGTTTAGCTGTTTCTGCAGGGTTACAGGTATTTATCTAAGGTTTTTAGTAAAAATTGTCACTGAAATGTGGATCAGGTGGATCAGCAGCTCAAATTTCTAACAGCGTTGAGATGAGAAGAGAAATTGGAATTGAAATTTTGTGTTGGAGAGGTTCCTTTTAAGTCATATCTTAAAATTTTTCTAGTGATTCTGATTTTTGGGACTTTGGTTGTGAACGTAGATAATGAAAGATATTTTCAAAAAAGTATATTTATATGATCCTCCAAGTATAAGGAATATAACAAATGCAATTCAGTTGCTTTTTGTAGATGATTATACAGGGTGCATCAAGTTCGAGTGCCTATTAGACGTTTCTGGAGAACCAGACATATTTGAAATCTGAAAATTGGGATTATGATATTGTTCGAAGCCCAAAAACGGTTATACAGGGAGTGAAAATAAATTCGACGAAAAAAAAGTTTTCCATTCCTGGCATGATCGAAATGTATTCAATAGTGAATACATTTCTGTTAAAACCATTGTATTAAATCGAATAGTTTTCAAAATATCCAAAAAAAGTCAATATGTTCATTATTCTTATTTTAAATATCCTGAGCGTAAACCGTTTTTACAACATCGAAGGATGTGAAAAGGTCATGTATCTTTTGGATTTCAAAAATATCAAAATTTCAATTTTTGTGTTGAAAATTGTGATCTTAAATTGGTCATAACTTCTGTTTTTTTATAATTGTGTTGGATTCTGCGGTCAAAAATAATGATAGTTTTCTCACATGATTATGCTCCTAAATTCAATAATTTCTGAGTTATTTGAGATTTTCTGGATTTATGTAGTACGTAGAGGCAAATTCTTCGAATCTGATTAATAAGGATATTCTGTGAGCATAGAAGATAAATCTCGTATTTATTTTCACTCCCTGTATAACTTTGAAAATATTTTATATTATTTCGAACAATATCATAAACCCAATTTTCAGATTTCAAATATGTCTAGTTTTTCCAGAAACGAACCTGAGACACTCTGTAGATACTGCAATGAAAATTAAAAAAATGAAATTTAAAAATGCCTTCCAAGTAGTCTCTTGGTGATGAATTTAGTGTAAATCTTGATCCTCATGCTTTTTTTTGGATGAACTCTTTTTTTTAACTGTGGTGACCTCTGGTTGGGTGAGGAGAAAGCCACTTCATCATAATTTATGGAATCTCAATGGTTTCTGTAATTTGTCCAATCAACTGTCCAGATCATAGATGGAGCTTTTCCTGGTCACTGTAATGATAATTATCGGTTACTCGATATAATTACAGGAATCTAACTTCAGCGCACCAATTGTAAAATTCTGTAAACATCTAATATACAGGGTCCTGCAATAGTGCGAAACTATTCCAGCAGGAAATCATTTTCTGATTTCGGTATTTGAAGAAATCTGCAGATTTCATTTACGGTCATGACAGCCACCATAGATTCTCATGAACCTTATCCATCAATCATTGATTTATCTATGATGAATTATCTGTGATTCTTAAAACTAACCCCCAATTAAATTATTAGGTTATGATGCTGGTTTCTTCTGGAGTATTTTTAAGTTTCAAAAGATGAAAGGATGAAACTAGGAGTTATTTTATTAAAACTTGCATTTCAAAAAGCACAAAGCATGGATCGTACAAGGTAGAAAAAAAGTGCTACACTGAAAAAGTTCTTGAAAAAAAATGGAATCTCAGTTTCATGATCCAGAGGATGTATTTGAAAGGCAAATATTTGGAAAAAATTTATATACACTCTAGTAATTGACTCTTTTTTTTTTTAGGGTGGAAATTGTTGGTATGAAACCACTTTCCTTAAATTATGATAATAATGTTCACAAGCACAAAAGTTTAACTATAAGTGTTCAGATGCAGGAAAATCTTCCAACTATGTTACTAGTCCATTATCTATATTTCAAATGCCCATTTATTTGATGTTAACAACAAAAATTGCCAAAATCAAGGACCAGTAAATCAAGGACCAGTTGGAATTTTCCAAGGAGTATGGTGAACAAATAACAGAAAGAAGTAAGAATGTTTGAAAAAAATATTGATTACCACTATATGTAATTAGATGCTTTTTTCAGTGAATTGAATGTTTCAAAGTTATTAAATCTATTAGAAACCCATGAAGATTGAAAAACATTTTATTGTAAGAATGATTTATACTTTTCTTGAAAAACATTTTATTGTAAGAATGATTTATACTTTTCATTTCCGTTCAGGAGGATAATTTGATACAGTTTCGAATTACTAGAGACTCCTTATTGGAGTCAGAAGCCATCGTCTGCTAATAACATTGAAATATGAACTACCAAATTTACATCCATTTACATTATTAAACTGCTACTCTGAATGAGGAGAATGTGTACCGTTTAACGTTAGTATAGAATATGTCTTTTGTACGAATTTCAATGCTAATCAAAACTTTTTTCAGCTATTGGGAAAAGTATAAGTGCTCTTCATTTATTCATTTTTTGGTTAAAAATTTATTTGAAGAAGATGTAACTGACAATCAAATTCATGGGGTCCTGCTCTATTAAAGACTTTTGCAGCTTCATATGCAAAATAACTCAGTTTGAGGTATGCTATAACAAGAAACAAACTTGAATACATCAGTTCAAACCCTTAAATTTTAGGACGAAGTGAAAGAATTACCCACTGTGACTATACAGTGTGTTCATTTTTCAATTGAACACTCTAAATTTAGATAATGAATGGCGAAATGAAAAATATTTGGTATCACTCTGAAGTTTGCAAAAAGACACGATGATATCGCAACTGATTATTTCTTTCAATAGTAACAATAGTAAGTAGTAAGTAATAACATTCAAAAGAGGTAAAAAAATAAAACTAAATGAATAATTATTGACGAACTTTAAAAGCTTACATCAACATAAAAATGATGTAACTTTTTTCATACAAGCAATGCAATATGATAACGGTATTCATTCAATGATATCAGTTTTTATCGGTTTCCACAAAAAAAACTTATTGCTATATTGCTACTTAGAGCTCAATTTATTTAATTTTTTGGAAAAAATGCAATCTAAATAAGCATCATAGGTATGTTTACTTTTTGTGGATAAAAAAATTGCTAATGGGCTAGAACATAAATAATTATTCAATTCACATCTAGATAGATCATGCTTAGTATTGTGTTGATGACGATTGCATCATTTCTGAGGTGCCGTGTCCTTATGGGCAGGGGGTGCGCCCTGCCGTGAGGGGTGCAAATTTTAAGTGGAAGTTGAATGAATCGGTGATTTTTAATGAATTGTTATTAAAACATATCAAATTATTTGAGAAGACAACGATGAGCACACAATCTACATTTTTTCAGGTATTTATATTCCTTACTAATCTCCATTTTTGCAGGTTAACAAGAAGAAATTCAAGGGAATCTGAAATGCAGAGAAAACTTCCAAATGAGCACACAATCTTTTTGTAAGGATAAGATAAGAAATCTAAAGTCGTTTTAAGATTAACAATAAAATTTTAGCTCTTTCTGTTTACAAGGTAAGGGTTACAGGTATTTATCTAAGGTTTTTAGTAAAAATTGTCAGTGGATCAGCTCAAATTTCTAACAGCCAGCGGCGTTGAGAAATTGGAATTAAAATTTGTGTCCTCATGTTTGATGGATGAGGTTTCCTTTTGAGTCCTGCTGGCATGTCTTCAAATTTTTCTAGTAATTCTGATTTATTTTTGGGACTATGGTAGTGAACGTAGATAATGAAAGATATTTTCAAAAAAGTATATTTATATAATAAGGAATTCAGTTGCTTTTTATTTGTAGATGATTATACAGTGTCTCAAGTTCGAGTGCCTATTAGACGTTTCTGGAGAACCAGACATATTTGATTATGATATCTGATATTGTTGATATTGTTCGAAGCCCAAAATTCGACGAAAAAAAAGTTTTCCATTCCTGGTATGATCGAAATGTATTCAATAGTGAATACATTTCTGTTAAAACCATTGTATTAAATCGAATAGTTTTCAAAATATCCAAAAAAAAGTCAATATGTTCAGTCAGTATCAGTAATATGTTCATTATTCTTATTTTAAATATCCTGAGCGTAATACGTTTTTACAACATCGAAGGATGTGAAAAGGTCATGTATCTTTTGGATTTCAAAAATATCAAAATTTCAATTTTTGAGTTGAAAATTGTGATCTTAAATTGGTCATAACTTCTGTTTTTCAAATTAGAACACTATTTTTTATAATTGTGTTGGATTCTGATTCATAAGGATATTCTGTGAGCATAGAAGATAAATCATCAAAATTTTTTCGTATTCATTTTCACTCCCTGTATAACCGTTTTTGGGCTTCGAGGCTTCGACTGTAGAGAATTTCGAACAATATCATAATCCCAATTTTCAGATTTCAAATATGTCTAGTTCTCCAGAAACGAACTTGAGACACTGTAGATACTGCAATGAAAATTAAAAAAATTAAATTTAAAAATGCCTTCCAAGTAGTCTCTTGGTGATGAATTTAGTGTAAATCTTAGTAGAGACGACCCATATTTTGATCCTCATGCTTTTTTTGATGAACTCTTTTTTTTAACTGTGGTGACCTCTGGTTGGGTGAGGAGAAAGCCACTTCATCATAATTTATGGAATCTCAATGGTATCTGTAATTTGTCCAATCAACTGTCCAGATCATAGATGGAGCTTTTTCTGGTCACTGTAATGATAATTATCGGTTACTTTCGAAATACTCGATACAATTACAGGAATCTAACTTCAGCGCACCAATTGTAAAATTCTGTAAACAACATCTAATATACAGGGTCCTGCAATAGTGCGAAACTATTCCAGCAGGAAATCATTTTCTGATTTCGGTATTTGAAGAAATCTGCAGATTTCATTTACGGTCATGACAGCCACCATAGATTCTCATGAACCTTATCCATCAATCATTGATTTATCTATGATGAATTATCTGTGATTCTTAAAACTAACCCCCAATTAAATTATTAGGTTATGATGCTGGTTTCTTCTGGAGTATTTTTAAGTTTCAAAAGATGAAAGGATGAAACTAGGAGTTATTTTATTAAAACTTGCATTTCAAAAAGCACAAAGCATGGATCGTACAAGGTAGAAAAAAAGTGCTACACTGAAAAAGTTCTTGAAAAAAAATGGAATCTCAGTTTCATGATCCAGAGGATGTATTTGAAAGGCAAATATTTGGAAAAAATTTATATACACTCTAGTAATTGACTCTTTTTTTTTTTAGGGTGGAAATTGTTGGTATGAAACCACTTTCCTTAAATTATGATAATAATGTTCACAAGCACAAAAGTTTAACTATAAGTGTTCAGATGCAGGAAAATCTTCCAACTATGTTACTAGTCCATTATCTATATTTCAAATGCCCATTTATTTGATGTTAACAACAAAAATTGCCAAAATCAAGGACCAGTTGGAATTTTCCAAGGAGTATGGTGAACAAATAACAGAAAGAAGTAAGAATGTTTGAAAAAAATATTGAAACTATATGTAATTAGATGCTTTTTTCAGTGAATTGAATGTTTCAAAGTTATTAAATCTATTAGAAACCCATGAAGATTGAAGAACATTTTATTGTAAGAATGATTTATACTTTTCATATCCGTTCAGGAGGATAATTTGATGCAGTTTCGAATTACTAGAGACTCCTTATTGGAGTCAGAAGCCATCGTCTACTAATAATATTAAAATATGAACTACCAAATTTACATCCATTTACATTATTATACTGCTACTCTGAATGAGGAGAATGTGTACCGTTTAACGTTAGTATAGAATATGTCTTGTACGAATTTCAATGCTAATCAAAACTTTTTTCAGCTATTAGGAAAAGTATACGTGCTATTCACCAGTATTTATTCATTTTGACAATACCATCGTTAAAAATTTATTTGAAGAAGATGTAACTGACAAAATTCATGCAGCTTCATATGCAAAATAACACAGTTTGAGGTATGCTATAACAAGAAACAAACTTGAATACATCAGTTCAAACCCTTACATTTTAGGACGAATTACGAAAGAATTACTGTGACTATACAGTGTGTTCAAACAGATGGACAGATGGTAGAGTTGAACACTCTAAATATAATGGCGAAATGAAAAATATTTGGAACTGAAACTTCATATGCAAAATAACATAAAACAATGGGGGTATGCTATAACAAGAAACTTCAATACATCAGTTCAAACCCTTAAATTTTAGGACAAAGTGAAAGAATTACCCACACCTGTGACTGTACAGTGTGTTAATTTTCAATTGAACACTCTAAATTTAGATAATGGCGAAATGAAAACAATATTTGGTATCACTGAAGTTTGCAAAAAGACATGAGAAAAATGATATCTAACTGATTATTTCTTTCGATAGTAAGTAGTAAGTAATAACATACAAACTAACGGACATTCAAAACTAAATGAATAATTATTGACAAACTTTAAAAACTTGCATCAACATAAAAATGATGTAACTTTTTTCATACAAGCAATGCAAATGATAACGGTATTCATTCAATTATATCAGTTTTTATCGGCTTCCACATTAAAAAAAAATTTATCAAGTTATTGCTACTTAGAGCTCAAAGATCGAACCAAATGCATTCTAAATAGGTATGTTTCCTTTTTGTGGATAGCAAATTTTTCAATTCTCGAAAGGTCTCCCCACACCCATTATTCCAATTAAATGGTACGTAATGGTATCGAAAGGATCTGTTTTATATGTTGGATATGATTTTGAAAATTTTCCGAGAAAATAACTTAGTTCGTCAGTGTCAATGTCAATGGAAGAGTAACATTATTATTTTAATGTATTATAATTATATATTGGTGAATTTTTGAGTGGATAAATGCAGTTTTATAGCGATCTTTTTCTCTTACTGGAATTGACCAAGCAGAATTTGAATCTAAAACGGAATACCATATAACTATATCTGGTATAATTATTCTATTCTGTTCAATTCTCTGAAGTCTATGCATAATCTTTTTTTATTCTGTTCTTTTTTATAAGCGCTGCTACTAGAGTAATTAAATTAGATCATAAAAGATTATCTTAGCTATTTGTTGATCAATATTTTTGCTAAATATTTTTTTCAGATAAATTCACGAACTCCTTATATTATATTTATTAGCCGCAAAGACTTTAGAAAATTGCTTCATGTTTGGTAATTGTGATCTATGATCTAATGAAAGATGGTTTAAATATTTTTTTTTTATAGCATCAAGACCTCAAATCAAAAGAAAAATTATCATTTTTATAATTAATGTTTCTATTTCATCTTCAATATCTCCTAGTTTTGTATTTTTTTGTGTGTGTGTACCACTCTTCAGATTATTTTCCTCCAAAGTATGATGTCGAAAATTATTCAGTACTTTTTGAGACGACATATTTTGAAATTTCATTGAAATTTATCTCACTTAATAAATCATCTTTCTTATTTCTGTACAAACCATATCTACCAGACAGATTGCAGTATAGATAACAATGTTAACTACTCTGTGATCTAATCAATTTATATTGAATAGAAATCGGCAATAACGTTTATTTATTTGTTTGAGTCGTAATTTGATCAGTTTGAAGAAACACACGTTCTTTCTTCAAAGCATATTCCACATAAGAACCAATGAAGCGTATCTTGAAGGATTTCATTTAGAAATGATCTTTACCAAAATTCATCTCAATTTATTGTAACAACTTTGAGCTCTAAATAACAATATTTTGACTAATAATAATAATCGATGTACTTCATAACATGAAAATTATATAATGAATAATAATCTCGATAAAACTCTGTAATCGTGAGATTACACATGTTGCACAATAATACCTATGAATGTGTTACTTATTCGGACAAGCATTATCATTTTCATTTTGAACTTCAAGGATGATTGAAAAGGTTTTAAAGTTTTTCAAAAATTGGTCATTCAGTTTGGCAAATGAATTTTTCCCCATGAACTTTCTAATGTTAGATCATACCAATGTATTGTACCATTGAAATGCACTTTTTTCTGAAAAGAACCGTAATATCTGAATCAATTTATCTTCTTCAAAAATATCATATCTTTCAAAAATTTTCTAATCCATTCATATTCTGCATTCTGACTTGTTTTGCTTTCAATAAAGCATATTTTTCTAGAAAATAATATTATATAGGGTGTTCCATGCGACTTGTGCCAATACCAACTTTCTTATTTCAAATACATCCCCAGTATATTATTTATTTTTTGGATTCTTCAGAGAATTCTAGACACGCACATTGTCCTATACCTATCTATTTTCGGAAGTATTAAAGTATTAAGTGTTTTCAGATTTATTGCAAAAATCAACGTTTTAAATAAAAATTATTTTATTTCACAAATTAATTCGGTACATTACACTTGAAACCTAATAAGTAATACTGATTATTTCTTAATTATTAAAAAAAACATCTTCGTTTTGTTTCGTAGATATACAATACTTTTGACATATCCCCACAAAAAAAAGTCTAATGTAAAAAATCTGAAAACCGAAGATAGTTATAGGACATTGTACATGAATTTACAATTTTCTGAAGAATCCTAAAAATAAATAATATACAGGGGGTTGCATTTGTAATAAGAAAGTGTGTAGTGTGGCTAGACCAATATAAACCACTTTAATTCCCAAATAATAAATAATGACTTTTCTTCTATTATATATTTGACAACTGCTTTCCTTCAACTCTTTTCACATACTATGTTTTTACACAACAATATAAAAATAATATTTGGAAACACCAGCCAGAACAGTGTGTATTGGAACACCCTATATAATTTAATTTTCTAGAAAAATATGCGTGGTCTTATTCAATTCGGCTGTTACACTCTGTATACAAAGAAGTTCCCATCCTCATAATAATTTCATTATGATATTTTTCTGTATTGACCTCTCTTCTTGTCATACTCTATGTGCCAATTCATTCAGGATTCAAGGTGTGAACTGAAAACTGGAAAACCATATGATATATTTTTTTCAGTTATTATAAGAAATGGAAAAAAGGAAATTTTGGGTCTGCTTTTTCAAAATGAAACCCACATGGAATTTGCAACAGAAATTTCTCTACATTTAAAGTTATTTCCATCGTTCAATAACTTTCAATACATTGTGATCTGAAACTTTTTTCAAAAAATATTATATCGTCCATTTACCTTCTCAATATTTTATTTTGGAGGCCAGCTTCACGTCTGCCTGCAGTATTCGGCACCAGAACTTTTCAACCCCCCCCTTAAGAATTGGAATCGATGTTGAAAATGTTGTGAGTTTTTGACTTTCTTCATCTAGAGGTAATTGCCAATATCCAGAATTTTGCTATTTTTTGATAAATACAGCCTTCCCACTGCGATTTAAAAGGATGAATTGGTCTGGATGAATTAAGTTTTTGTAATACACACAAATTCTTATATCTCCAATGGATTTTTGAACCACTACCAATGGACTCACAAAAAAAATGTAGGACAATCTCGTCGGTTTAATTACACTCAAGTTCATCCTTTACCTTTTCTAGGACATACAGGGTGGCCATTTGAAAACGAAACAGACGAGATTACAGACGAAATAAAATTTTTTCGATAGAAATTGCTACTACAACCCTCACCCCTAATTTTTGAATAGGGAAGATGGGTTGAGTGATACCTCATTTGAAAGGAATTTTATACTGATTTCAGCACAGTAATTGTTTTTTCATTTTATGCATGAGTTCTCGAATTATTCATGCGTTAGTTAATTTTTGCGAATAATTGACATTTCGTGCTTCCGAAACACCAAAATTTCCGTACTTGTATTTGAAATTGCAAAACATCTACCACTGGGCAAATGAAGTCATACCGTACGTGTTAATGCTACTAGGGTCAGATGTTCGACTAGCTGTTTTATTCACTGAAATCATTCTCCAACTGTACGGTATCAGAACGTTGAAGTATTGATCTAAGAAATAAGACTTTTCAAAGTAAAGTAAATAAAGTATCAAAAACTCACATCGATTAATTAATTTGAAGCTTAAAATGTCGATTTTTCACAAAAAAACCACTACAAGTGCCATGAAAATACCACTTCATTTTCAAATACTCAGTTAAGAATATTTCGAGAACTATTGCATAAAATGAAAAAACAATTCTGTGCTGAAATCAGTATAAAAATACCTTTCAAATGAGGTATCACTCACCCCATCTGCCCTATTCAAAAATTGGGGGTGAGGGTTGTAGTAGCAAGGGTTGAAGCGCTATGCGTCCGTCGTAACCTACATCTTAAGTTGTCCCCCTCGAAACAGAAATCGACCTGTCCGATCTATCGGAAAAATTTATTTCGTCTGTTTCGTTTTCAAATGGCCACCCTGTATATTGAAAAAGGAACCATAATCTGTTTTTAAATGGAAATGTACTGGTTTACCATTCATAACTACCAATTCACTTTCAGTATTGAATACAATATTTTTTTATTAACTTGTCAGAGGAGAACAGAGATAAATCTTGGACGAGTAATTTTTTCCATAAATGCCTGTTAGTCGATCAAATTTAAATTTTCTTGGAAGTTTCGTTTAACTGGAATATATTATTTTCTAGCGATTTAACTGAATCCTGTGTTGCTGCAAGGGAGAGAGAGAATCTTGTACGTGCTTCATCCTTGTTATTTGGATTTTGTTCGCAGATGGACATGTATCCACATCCATCGTCTATTCATTCAGGAATAAGTACAATTAAATAAATAGGATCGTGTATACTCCATTCACTTTTATAAAGTATCGCGGTTTGCCATGAAATTTTGACACATTTCACCGCGTATATTTTGAAAATGTTAGGTTATGGTCATTGCACTGTCAGATACGCCCACAACGGTTTCTGCTCAAAAATTCGTAATAATTACTTATTTATCGAAAAGTTGATTCACTTTGGGAAATTAATGAATTTGAGAAAATATTATGTTAATTCAGAAGACATTTGAATAAACCTGGCCAACCACCGCGATACTTAATAAAAGTGAATGGAGTATAGGAGAATTGACCATATTCATTAGTTTTCGGTTGGTACCATCAATGTCAAACCTACCTCCCTCATTGATGTCAATTGTTTATTGTTTAAAATTTTTGAAATTTGATAGAATTTCAAAACAATTTTGGTAAAAATGGATGCTAAAAAGGTGTAAGTACCGGGTTTTTCACTATAATTTGACCCCCCCTTTGTTACTAAAGGAGATACAAAAAAATGTTTTAAACAAAAGTTTCCGAAATCGACTGAGGTTTTACAGTATGTATTCACATAATGGAATATATACAGGGTGGCCAACATATTGATGGCAACTTAATTTTTTCAAATGGAACATCCTGTATATTTTTCCATATTTGCCTAGCTCTTATTCCCCTGATTTCGAATATGTAACACATGTTGATCTATCTCTTTTATTTTGAGTTATTCAGAGTTTCGAATTTTAAGAACCACCTAGCAAGCTCTGTAATACTTAACAATTACTTAACTACGTATGTCATATCGTTACTAAGGAGATGACTCCAAAAACGGGCATTTTGAGTAATCGCAGCCTGCGATTTGAAAAGTTATTGCTGAGCTTGCCAGGTGGTTCTTAAAATTTGAAACTCTGTGGTGCTCAGAATAAGAGAGATAGACCAACATACATATGTTACATATTCGAAATTAGGGGAAAAAGAGCTAGCCAAATATAGGAAAATATACAGGGTGATCCATTTGAAAAAATTAAGTTGCCATCAATATGTTGGCCACCCTGTATATATTCCATTATGTGAATACATACCAGTCGATTATAGTGAAATTTTTGTATGAAACATTTTTTTGTATCTCCTTTAGTAACAAAGTTAAAGGAGGGGGGGGGGGGTCAAATTATAGTGAAAAACCCGGTACATCTTGTGTACACCTAAAAAATTTTTATAAAGAATATAAAGAAACCTAAATGTTAATGAATTGTGGGGCTTATTTCGAAGAATCAGTAATGACACATATTATTATTATTGCTGCTAACCAAGAAAAGTGAAGTCTGAAAAAGAAAGCTGTATGAATGTGGGATTCGTACTTATATTTCGAATTGAATTATAATATTCTATGTTGTTTGAATGACGTTATAAATAACTTAGATATAGGAGGCGAAAAATAAAAGA
Organism: Adalia bipunctata; assembly: GCA_910592335.1. Classification (NCBI taxonomy): domain Eukaryota; kingdom Metazoa; phylum Arthropoda; class Insecta; order Coleoptera; family Coccinellidae; genus Adalia; species Adalia bipunctata. The sequence continues at coordinate 3,295 of OU342952.1, read as the reverse complement.
GCAGAAGATAGACGTCAATCAGATTTGAGACGAGTTTGTTCAGAGGCTGTATTTCCTCCGAATTTTGTTGCTATTTGTTTTCGTGAATAAACTTTTATTCCAACCTCGTGATAATTACCCTAGACAACGTAAAAAATCCTACATGAATGTGGTCAATTATATTACTTGATTATATCGATGTATAAGAGTAGAGTAAAGCCTTGGACTCTTTGTTAGTTTATTCAAGTTATATCTGCTTAATATTAATAATCTGTAATTTAGAGTTTTGTGATTGATCTATTTAATTTTGGCTTGAGACAGGACAGTAGAAAAAGTATGAAGTGTATTATAAGGCTTTCAGAAATTGCATTGAATAGACTTGTCGATTCTTGTTTAATGTGATTGAAATTTTGATTACGTTTGATTTAATTTTGGTATTAGAATGAAGTGAAGTTTAGTTGATAATATGAGATGTAAAAAAAAGAATGAACGGTTTAAAAAGAATCCACTTTGTATTCCTTTTTCTGTTTGATATAATGATATAATGTTTAAATTTGAAGTCTAAATTTGAACTGTTTTGTAAATGAACGTCATTTTAGATTTGAAATATTGTAAAAATTGAGACCCCAGTAAGCATTGTAAGTAAGCATTGTTTGTTTTTGATTTCTTTCAGGGGTGGGTTGGTGTTATGAAATAATTGATTAGTGAGATAAAAATGTCAATCAAATATTCAAATATCATAACGAATAAAAGAAGTGTTGGACAGAATTGAAAATTGAAACATAGAAAAATAAAGTAATGTGAAAATTGTGAAAT